>OX494454.1:7417785-10410786 GCA_950381575.1 Plusia festucae | reverse complement strand
AAGTTCTTCATTTTGACAACTAAGGATTTTTTTACCAAACGAGAGATTAGTTTTTTATGGAATGATGATCAAATAGGCAGTGTCTATGTCTCCATTTTGATGCAGATTATCCAATTCATTAAGTTGCAGTTTTTAAGGTATTCCAACTCTTTTACGTAATAAATGTATTATGTCACATCATAGAGATACCGCTACAGAAGTTCTACGTTTATGTAAACGTTTTTTTCTTTAAAAAAATACAATAATACTTTAGCTACATTAGTTTTAGAAATCTTTTAGGCTGTTTTTAACAAATACTTCGCAAACACCTTGTCATTAACATATCAATATAGAGTTATGGAAACAAGTTTTTTGTAAGTATATTATGCATTCGTATTTTTTAGCATAGCCGAAAAACAAAATATTCACCCGACAACATTATTTTGTAATCGTAATGTATGTATGTTGTAATTAAGATTTTGACTGCACGGATAGCCGAGTGCTAGGTACCTTTAGGCCACCACGCTAATTACCACTGTGCGCGACGTGCTGCGGGTTCGATCCCCGCATGGGACAAGCATTTGTGTGAACCACAGATACTGGTTTCAAGTCTGGGTGTTCTTTGTGCATGTGATTTGAATGTTTGTGGAACCCCCGCGACACAAGGATTAAATTCGTTAGGGCGCGGCGGGCGTCGTTTGAAAAAAAAAGATATGTAAAATGTTGGTTTACAAAAAAGTATATTATAAATATAGTATATCTATCAATGTATCTATTATAGTGTAGGTCAAATATTGCAAAGTAAATTATAACCACTTCCTGAATTCTGAATGTGACCGAAAATTGCATAATTACAATTAATTAATTCTTTTCCTATCCAGTATTGGTGCCAACGCCTTTGTACGCAAACTAAACGAAAATTAAACCATTGTTATCTTGTACTAACATACAGCGTGTGAGAAGGACGGCAATATACATCCAACAACTAACTTAGAAAATAATGTAAAACTATTTTTGCCTTGAACATCACTGAATTTTGGTGCAAACGTTTTTGCTAGTCGGCTGTATAAGGGACTAAATTTGACAGCTCTTATTTTCTTCTTAGTGAAAAAGATGCAGATAGTCTAAAATATTGTTTGTGCATGATTAACAGATTTGGTATAGGTACTTAAACATGGTATTTTGGAGCTGATCGGATGATTGAGGCAGATGGCAACCAAAGGAAATCTGTTACGAAACAACTCAAACACATAGTTTGTTTAATTTGTTTTCACTTATATTTTGAACTTGATGAACAGCAGATTTTTTAAAACCATATCAACAACAGGGATACAGAGATATATTGCCTCCACAAAGTTATTTTAATCTATACTTAAAAAACAGTTTAGTCCAGAATCAGTTGGTAACAGAATCGATTCCAATAATTTTACATGTTAAAACTTGAAACGTAGGTTTATTTTGTCGATCTGAGCTCACGTGTCGTGAATTGTGTTTCCGCGCAAACAACAAGGAAATACAACATAATGTACCTATGAGATTCCATGAAAAATAATTTGCGATTTTGTACACAGACTTTAAACGTGCAAAATATTTGATGCGTGTTTCGTTGGCTTTAAAATAAACTATCTTTTCTTCGGCAAATGCCTACCTCGATAAGTGGGCTATCTAACAGCGAAAGATTTTGTCAAAGCGGACTAGTAGTTCCTAAGGTTAGTACGTTCAACCAAACAAATTGTTCAGCTTTATAATATTAGTATAGATTTTCGTTCATTTCTGGTTCTTTTAAACTCACCTTTTTCTTCTTGAATGAAAGCGTTCTCCTCCATATTGTCCTGAGGAAGGTCGATGGTATACAATACTGGTCGGAGAGGGCGCGCCGGGTGCGCACTTCAGTCATCACAGTCATAACTTTGTCATCACCATCACTTCAGTCAGTAAAGTCGCACTTTTCGACTTGATCTTTTGAGTCGCACTTTTTGGCTTGCACTTTTCAAGTCGCAATTTTTTACATCTACTTTTTAAGTTTATTAGAGTTTTAAGTATGTACGTATGAATTTGTGTCGCAGGCTTAGTTCATTTGTATTCTGGTTAAAAGGATTGTGAATATGTTTAGTTTATTGAAAAACATGTGGTTTCTTAATATAATTATGTATAAAAATATAAGCTTTAAAGGTCAAAAGTTGCTTTACATTCATTATGTTGGAAAAAACCTAACTGTGACCTTTTGGCCATGATGTTCTTATATTTATACCGAGCACTACATCTTACATAACGTTATTTTAGAAACGGATTAAGTAACAATCTTTGAGATGCATTCAATCTATATCCATACTAATGTCATAAATGCGAATGTAAATATGTTTGTTATACTTTCACGTCGAAACCTCTGAACTAACTATGATGAAACTTGTTATTGGGTAAGATTGGATAATATATACAGGATTACTTTAAAAGGAGTGCGTATATTCAACGAGGTAATCACGTGCATAAAACTTAGCAACTGTTCCCAAGGGATAAAAATCGAAATCTATAAATGGAAAATGAACTTTTCATACAAATTGAAAGGTCACGTGACTTATGTTTGTATGAAAAGATGATTTTCAATTTTAAGATTTCGACCTATGTTCCTTGGGAGAGTTGTTGAGTTCTATGCACCTGATTACCTCGTAGAATATACACAGTCCTTTTAAATTAATCCTGTATAAGCACAAGCTATTTTTTACCACCATAACTAACATTCACGCAGGCGGAGCCACGGGCAACGTTTAGGAAACAATAAATTAATAATATTTTCTATAGCAAAAATTTTGCACAAGAGGATAAATAGAAGAATAGAGTTTAAAACTTTGTATTGCACAATGCACCTTAACAGGCATAAAATAAGGACAAAATTTTCATTACAGCGTTATTGGTACATTAATTTATTTAATCCTAAGATTTAATCAGTATAATTGCGATGATACTCTGTATTTGGCAGTGGAACTCGCCTGCTATGAAATATTCATATTATTTTTGACGTGATGTAAAAAAGACAAATATGGTTTGGTCCAGATTTAAATACGTTTAAATCTTAGAGGAAACAACACAAAACATGTTATGATTAACACACAGTGCGGATCTGTTTACGTAATATTTCATGGATTTTATGTTGAGGTATGACCAAACATGCGACATAATCAGATTCGTATGGTAACGGTGATTTTGCCATAACTTTGTGCTGGTCAAACAGACAGTTTTAAATTCAGTTTTTACGGCTTTATTATAGGTTAAGCCGCGCTCGGCGCGGTTAGTCCGTGGATGGGTGACCATTTGTAAACATACTGGGACTGAGGCACGGAAGGGTCCGTGCCTCGGAAAGCACGTTAAGCTATTGGTCCCGACTGGCATGCAGAAAGCTTTGACAGTCGTTAATTAATTCATTACAATTCTGACAACCAGTCTTCATAGGGGATACCGTGTTAACCAGTATAATGAGTTGTGGAGGCCAAATTGGAAATTATATTATTATTACCTATTTTTTTTTTGGATAGCTATTTTCCCCAAGCTTTTTTGGAGTCGGCTTCTAGTTCACCGGATTTAGACATATTTTTTCTTCACAACCCATTTTACTATGTTACGCAGTATGCCATAGTAACACTAGTTGAATTTTAATTACTGAACAGCTGACTTAGGGTCAGTATACACTGAGAGGCACGACGGCTACGACGCGACGCGACTGCGTGTACATTTTTAAGAGCGATTCAAAATATAACTTGATTTTTAATAAGATAATTCGTGGTAGCCTAGCGGTTCAATGACCGGCTTCGCTTGCACATGGTTGCAGGTTCGAACCTAGGCAAGTACCAATGTGACTTTTTCAAATTTCTTAATAACTCAAAGACATCATTGAGAAACGGTGATGGAAAACATCGTGAGGCAACCTGGATTCCAAAAATTGGAATCCGTAATCGCCAACCCGCAATGAGCAAGCGTGGTGATCAATGCTCATCCCTTCTCTATATGGGAAGAGGTCTGTGCCCAGCAGTGGGACGTTTATGGGCCGGTATTATTAATACAATAAGATACACATTTAATTGTGAGAATACATAATATGTTACGCCGTCAACGAAATATGTATCTTTTCTTGTAGAGAATAAGGTTGTATTTAGGATTGCTCTCGCGCAGCGTCGCGCCTCGTCTCGTGAGCTGACCCTTAGAGAAGTTTTATAAGAATTACGATAGATATTATCGATAATTCGCATAAAAAAATATACATATTTATGTCAATAATACGACTACCTTGATTATAATGATGCTACATATTTTTTTGATTGTAGTGGTAAAAAAAAGTAGGTAATAAGATAATCACAAAGTGATATAACCTGCTTATAAGCACATTTAAAATTAATATTTTATAGAATAACAAGAATATTAAAAACATGAGAAAAACGAGTCCTGACATTAAAAAATACTTAGGTAATGCATATTTAAGAACTTTTTATAGTTTTTACATAATCATCATATTAATATCATCATGTTATATACGATACACAAGACCACTGAATATTTAATATATGGTCACCTTAAATTTTCTGTCATGCAATATACCTATTTGATATCTTAAAAATCTGTAAAACAATAAGACCATATTTCGGCTAGTATTGACAATTAATTGTATTAGTATCCTATTAGGTACAATAACATAGGGGGGTTACGTAGTAGTTAGTAAGTAAACCTATTAAGATTGGATATAATAAATCGGACAAGTTTGAGTTGAAATCTTCCACCGAGGGTTCCCTATAAAGAACATATTTTTTTCCAGTTTTTACTTAGAAGATTTTTTCACAGTTTTAAATTTTAACTAGATACCTCCACGCGTTCCCGAGATAAAAGGTCTCGACAGACGGACTAACAGAAAGGCTGACAGGACAGACAAACAGATGGACGGACAACAAAGTGATCCTTTGGGTTCCGTTTTTCATTTTGAGGTAACTCTAAGGTGCTGGCCAGACAGAAAAGACGCAAGACAAGGGTGGGGCGCGGACCCCTCGCAGACAGGGCGCCGTCACGACTTTTTAAAATATATAGAAAAGACACGGACCCGTCGCGTCGCAGGCAGGGCGCCACGACTTTTTATGGCGCTCACTAGAAGCTTTTCCCGGCATTCAACCGTCCGATTTTGATACGACAACATGTCTTCTTCTGAAGATGTACTAGCACTGGTGCATCTCGCTAATATACAGAGGGTTTTTCTCAATTAATTCACAAAACTGAATATTATAAGCTAGGTCGTCACGCATTTTTATGAAAAAAATTATAACAGCTCAAAACATGACGCAACCATTCAGTCTCAAGATGGTACGCGTGACTGTGCCTGTGCGACGCGAGCGAGCGAGCGAGACCCTCCCGGCAGGCATGCCACCCCGCGCCCTGTCCTCGCACCCACCGCGTCCGTGCCCCGTCTCTCCTGTGTGTTTTGAACAAAAGGCGCAGACGTAAAAGCGTTGCGCCCGCGCCCCGTCTTTTCTGTATGTTTTGCGACGCGACGCTTCTTTACATTTTGTATGAAAGGGACGCGGAAGAGACAAATGTCTGCGCCCCGTCTGCGTCTTACGTCTTTTCTGTGTGTCCTGCGCCTAAAGCTACAAAACTAGTAACTTTAAATATGTGTACATAATAATTAAAAGTACAAGGACTACATATCCATAAAGCGTTATCTAAGGCTCGCATGGGGGCCGCGGTCCCACGCATGCGCACCACCGATAAGCCAACTCCACTTGATTAGGAAGTGCAAATACACTAAAACCCATTTAATCCGGAGACTATAAATATATTTTTAGATGCCATAATGTTAAGGTCAATACAAAACCGCCTTTCTCAGAAACTGGTTATTCTGGAATTCGTTTAAAGTATTATTATAATGACAAAATATAAAAGAATCCGTCGTGTTATTCTTCAAAAATTTATGGCTTTAGGTATAATTTAAAGGTCATGGCGACAAATAGACAAGAACTTCTGGTATTGTCACCAAGCGACAAAGTGCTATCATAAATGAAAAAAACAAAAAAAATTTCAAAATTAAATTGGGGTCAGTATTTGGGGGGTTAGCTAGCATCAAATTCCGCATATATATATCAAAAGTTAAGTTTAACTTTGACGCTGATGTATAGAGAATTGGTAATTAAAGCGGCCCAGGAAAAAACTATTAAAGCCGTTGGTCCCGACTGTCATACGGTGACCTTTGACAGTCGGTAAGTCATTACAATTCTGACAACCAGTGTTACTATGGAATACTGTATTACCGAGCAATAGATTGTCGAGGTCAGATAGCCACTCGCTCTATGAAAAATACGGTATTCAGGTAAATCCGGTAAGACTGGAAGCCGACCCCAACATAGCTTGGGAATAGGCTAGGCTCATGGTAAGCTAAATGTTGGTGTTACGAGTGGGTCCACGTCGGTAGTACAATGATGGGATTCGAACCGACAGCCACATGATCAGAAATCTGATGCCCCAACCAATAAGGCTACTGCCACTTCATAATATTAGTAAGTATTAATCTTGTTTTATTAATTTTGCTTTATTCTTGTTTTCGTGGTCGTTAAGGATAGTTTTAATTCCACAGTTAGTTGACAAAGTTAACTTTTAATTTAGTATTATTTCAGTTTGATTGTTCATAGTTAAGTAAGGTTAGTTATTATTCTATGGTTAATTAGCTATCACTACTAGAGTTAAGTATTGATTACTTATCAGGTTACAGAGTGGGTTTCATATTATCTAACTATGTTATTCTAATGTTATATACTATATAATTATACCTATGCCCATGTACATTGTACATACTAGGTATACTCTGCGGTTTCTCCCGCATTATTCCAGTTCATAAAAAATTACAGGATCAAAATTATTCTGTGTTTATCCAACTTAAAAGCTATCTGTGTGCCAAATTTTATTCAAATCCGTTCAGCAGTTTTTGAGTAAAAGATAAACAAACAACTACCTGCTGATTCAAACTTTTTTTGCGATTTTTGTATAGGAACAAGTTGTATGTATGTATTTTTGTTAAAAAAAAAAGCTTCTCTCCTATCTATGATCGCATTGCTACTATTCTTGTAAATCCCTCGTGCTAAGTGGGTTCACGTCAGTATTGGAATGGGTGGGATTCGAACCCGCAACGGCCGCAACCACATGATCGCAAGTCCGAAGCCCTAGCCATTAAGCGAGTATTTCGAGTATTTGTTTTTGGATCGAAATCTCTTTTACAGATAAGCTTAATAAAGTGAATGACCTAATTCCCATACTGGTAATACATTATACGATAAGCATTGTGTTTGATTAATATATTGAGTGTTTGCGCACATTTTTTATCTAAATATACACAAACAACTAAATAAAAAAAAATAGCTATGATATAAAAACTGCATTAGTTAGTACCTAAATAATAATACCGGCCTAGAATAGGGGAATAAAAAATCTGCTAGTCCATAATGTATGTTGTATGGTCCTTGCCTATGATTGGAGAAAATTGACAGATAGACCTAATGAAACACTAGATTCATAGAACTACAGCTGGGCACAGACCTCTTTCAAAGGAGAAAAGTAAGAAAGAAAATGCATTTATTAGCACCACATGCGACGCATGAAATAAAAATAAACAATAATTTCGAAAATGTTAAGGAAAATAAACGAAAAGAGACGATATTTAATAAAAACAACAAATAAATGAGTAGATAATGATATCGCTTTTTTTTTTCTTAGCAACTGCCTAGTCTTCTAAGCTATGTTGGGGTCGGCTTCCATTCTCACTGGATTTGGCTGAATACCGTATTTTACATGGAGCGACTACCTATCCGACCTCCATAACCCACCTTTATACAGGATTATATTAAAAAAGAGTGTACAGTGTCGTTACACTTGTAACTCGAGAACGGGTGGACCGATTTTAATGATCCTCGATTTATTGGATTCGTCTCTGTCTCGAATAATAATACCGGCCTATAGATGTCCCACTGCTGAGCACAGGCCCCGTCCCATATAGAGAAGGAACTATCATTGATCAACACGCTTGCTCATTGCGGGTTGGCGATTTCAGATACCAATTTTTAGAAACCAAGTTCCTCGCGATGTTTTCCTTCACCTTTTGTCAATGGTTTCTTCGAATTATTGAGAAAGTACATATTACTTTGAAAAAGTCACATTGGTACTTGCCTGGTTCGAACCTACAACCATGTGCATACGAATCCTATCATTAAACCGCTAGGCCAGCACGACATTTTCTCTGTCGCGAGTAGCAGGATAAATATTAAATTTAACTTATAACAATGAAGTTTACGAGAGGGGACCACAGCATTGTACCTTGTAACAGCGGGTCAGTAGTAGTTTAATATCCCTGTTAAACATAGTTTGACAGAATTCAATACATACCTACCTAGTCATCTATATAAAATTAGTAAGTTATACTCAAACTGGACTGACGAGTTAAACCGTTACAACTAACCGATGTTTTAAAGGTGTTAGATATTTTAAAAAAGTATGCATACAAAACGAGTTTTTATATCATATGAATTCTAAGTAGGTTACTTAATTTTACATACTTAGATCATACTAAAATATTCACAAAAATATAATACATAGGTACCTATAATTTTGTAACATATTCAACGTGAAAAATAAAGTTTTTTTTTTCTTATTTGTCAATCTACTACACCTAAACTGCTGAGTTGTATATGATGAAATGTAGCACAAGACTGTAATCTAGTTAAACTTAAATATTTATATGTTTAAACCTTTATATCGGCATAAGTATTTACCATGGATTTCGAAAATTAAGTAGACAAAACCGCGGGGAATTACTAGTGTAGATATTATAAATTTGTAGGTAAATCGTTTTGTTTGTTTAAAACTTGTTTGAGAGTATAAAAACAGCGCAAGAAACTCAACTACGAAATAAATAAACAATAATAAGAATATTCACAAAACATGTTTTGTATAATCTACAACTAAACTTCTTTGAACATAAAAAATCACGATTTTAAATCGATTCTTATGATTTTAATTTGTTTATTAAACCAACGTCTTATTATGTTCATTATTACATATGCACAATCCTTTGATCGACACTTAATTTTACCTGTTGATCACAACACAATTTACAAACAAACTTCTACTGTCAGTTATCGATAATTTATAATCGATATCGTACTTGTTATTATTCACTTCACTATGATAGATATTAGTTTTGATTTTATGATTATGTTATTACGGAACGCGGTACTTCTCCTACGAAACCAAACTAAATACTAAGTTTTCAATATGACACTGCTAAAATGCCAGATAATACGTCTAGTATACACCCACAGAAAAAAGCCGGAACTATACATCAATTTACACTCGACATTCGACCTTAACTTCACGTGATACAACTCAAATTCCACCGTTTACACAACTGTACTTGCGTCATTCTAGAATCGGTTCAAAAGATAAACACTGAAAAATATGTCAGACAATCGATAATACATTTTACGCGTTAGATGTTAAAGTGTAATTTTGTTTGAAGTATAGTTGTTAGGAAAACGCTTCGAAAATCTCCGGGGCACGAAATCCGTGAGTGCGAAAGAGACAGAACATCAAGGTCGGATATATAACATATTATGAAGTTTGAGAATTATTCTTCATATATTTAACAGGTTTTATATGTAAATGTGTTCTTTGTAAATAATAAGATATATTTTTGATTAGTATAAACAGAGTTGGTTACACAATACATTCTAGTTAATGCTTGTTGCTTATTTGGTTTAATATAAACATGTGTATTGTACACGTGGCTTAGCTCGCATACCGTACGTACAGCTGATACAGCTACTATGTTATTAATATAATTATTATTAATGTGTTAGATATTGCGACAAAACCGTTCCAAAAAATGTTAAGTCATTTCATAGGCAGTGAATATCCCACGGTTGGGCATGCTCTACTCGTACAAAGAATCATTAATCACGCTTGCTTACTTCCGGGTTAGCAATTCTAAATTGAGATTTGACGTAGAAACTGCTGAACGGATTTTGATGAAACTTTCCAATATTATAGCATATTATACAATCAGCGAGTACAGGCAACGTCACGGGCGGAAAGGTGTAATAATTGTTTTTAAATATTTATTTATATAAAAATTAATCTCTATTTATTTCCCTTCGTCACGGCATCACACGTGAACGGCTGGACCAATTTCGCTAATTTATTTTTTTCGTTTTTGTTATTAAAGTGTCATGTCAGGGAACCAGAATATTTAACAGAAGGGCCTACGTAGGTAGCTATTTAACTAATAATTGTCTACTTTATTAGATTTTCTATTTTTCATTCATAAATGCATCATGTACAGCTTTACGGACATTTTTTATTTTTTTCTTCGTTGTTTGACATAACAAAGTCTGGTCAGCTAGTGCTATACAGGATTAATTTAAATGGAGTGCGTATATTCAACGTGGTAATCAGGTGCATAAAACTGAACAACTTTCCCTAAGGAACATTGGCCGAAATCTTAAAATTGAAAATCATCTTTTCATACAAACATAAGTCATGTGACCTGTCACTTTGTATGAAAAGATAATTTTAAATTTTAAGATTTCGACCTATGTTCCTGGGGAAAAGTTGTTCAGTTTTACGCACCTGATTACTTCGTTGAATATACACACTCCTTTTAAAATAATCCTGTATAAATACATCTTAGATTTTTCTTTTATAATCTAGAATAGTGGACTATGTAGGTACCTTTGTTCTATCGTTATATCTCTTTAAACATTGTTAAGCAAACATTACAAGCCATTATGTTGCCATACCTTAATAGGTTTTATGTTTTCGCGCCATATATTGACAGCTATTAAATATTATTTAAGTCACATTTTAATGGCATAATTATATAGTACAGAGATAGACGTTTATTGTTTTGTATGTCTATATAAGTGTGTATGTCTGGTTGAATTGGTCTCGTAAACGGCTGTACCGATTTTGAGGAAACAGAATTTACAGGAATGACTGGGCTTAATCGATGTAATCTTAATATAATAATATTGAATCTGATTGTTGTGTACTGTGTCCATCACAAAAATATTCTTTATTATACCTATAGTGTCCATATGTCTCATCTTTAGAAAATCAGTAGGTACATTTTCATTAATTCTAATTATTATCCTTCGATTGTTTTTTTAATGAATACTAGCAATTTGTGGCTCACATAACTAGTATTCTTGTTAACCTCTCGTGCTAAGCTAAATGCTTGTGTGACGAGTGGGTTCGCGACGGTAGTGCCTATAATGAGTGGGATTCGAACCGGCTACCACATGATCGCAAATCCGACGACCTAGCCATTAGACTACTGCCGCTTGTATGTTTTTATAGAACAATCATCAATAATATAATTTATTTATAGATAAGTATGTGTCACGCTATTTATGTTATAAGTAGGTACATATTACCTGTAGTTATATAATTAGCCATTACATTGGTGCCACTAACCGGTTATTTTTAACGTTACGGTAATATTTATAACTGTTATTTGTGTTAGCTTACATATTTGTGTACTACGTTTATTTTATTATTTGAATCTATTCATTTGACTAAAATAAGTATAATGTATATAACTTTGAACAAATTTTGAAGCATTTTCTATCAATTAATTTAGCCAATCGCGGTCCACTGCTGGACATCTGATGGGAGAGGTGATTCACCTCTCCCAAGTTCCCTTAGTGAGACTACCGGGAACTGGGGGCCGTGGAAGAACAAACATGAACGGCCCAAGGTAGCTACAGAACTATTGTGGAATAAGGTATTATAAACTAAATTGGGCTATTGATGTATAGATATGTATTACGTGGATTAAAATTGGAAAATTATGTCACCTGACTTTCTACACACAAAAATGTAAATAAATAGGCCGATTTTGCCATTGCGGTCACAGTAGCGGACGCGGAGTGGGTTTCCTCGCTATTACGCCATGAGACACTTCCACCCCCGAGCATATAGCTCTAGTGACCAGCTCTTGAGTAGCCAGCCAGTTAAGGCAAGAAAAGGTGGGAGCCCTCCCTAAAGAGTGACTCCCTGGGACACTCAGGTCCGTTGTGTCGGTACTCACAAACAGCTTGCCACTATCTGCCCTGCAGATATATGCTCCTACAATTAGACTTTAGATCCATTTTTTATTTATATCTTAGGTTGCAAAAAGCAAGTTAATATAGCAATATTGTGTTATTCTCATGATGAGATAACGACTTGCCCCCGAGGTTTATTATTATTATTATTTAGAACAGCAAGCTCACTACAACTCAGTTTGACTTGTATCATAAAATATATGCTCCATTATTGGTGAAGTCTCTTCACACTCGTTAAAATTTATCATTTTACTTACTATACTTTGAAACCTCATCAGCTTTATAAAAATGTATCCTATGGTAAAATAGGGTGTTATTATAGACTCACCTCTTCTTCCAAGGCCACCGGGAACTGCGCCGGCGTCAGAGGCTTGACTGCAACGTCTTCTAAGGCAGCTTTTCGTCTGAAATCAAAATATCCATCAGACATTTCTGAATGAAAATAGGAGGGCTCTAGTTGAGTTGATTGTGTTTGATATAACGTTAGTTCCTCTTCTATATGAGAAGAGGCCTTTTGATAAAAGTCAGCTTTAAGAGATGTTGAGTTATCATTTTCATGTTTGTCAGGATATAAAAGTCATTTTTTTTTTGTTTTTTTTATAAAGATTACTAGCAATGTGGGTCGCACATTACTAGTAATCTTGTTTGCCCCTCGTGCTAAGCTCATAATATGCTTGTGTTACGAGAGGGTTCACGTCGGTAGTATAATAGGTGGGATTCGAACCCGCAACCACATGATCGCAAGTCCGACGCTCTAGCCATTAGGCTACCGCCGCTTCAATTGTGATGTAATTAGTCCACTCCTGAACTTTGATAAGCTATTGACCGAATACTGAAACGTCAATTAGTTTGATACTGCCGTGAAGTATCACTATAAGGTGTAAGGTAGCCACTGATAGACAATTAAGCATGTATTTCGGTATTCAGGGGTTAACTCCGTATTTACTAAATTTAGAATGTCTGCTCTTTTATAATCTAACAAACCTCCGTCTTCTGAAACGCTAATTAACTTTGACACGTTCTTATATGTCACTAATTTACTTATTAAAGTGAGAGAGGCAGCATGTGACGGCGGCTTTTCGGGGACTAAAAAGATTTTTATATTACATTATCTCTGTTATGGGCGGATAATGATTTTTCATGAAAGTTTGTTACCAATATGTATAATTGTATAAACTACCTGTAGCCACGAAGTTGTTCGCGTTCTTCAGTGTATTTATTGACGTCAATGAAATGACGAAAGTGAAATGTCGTGGTGCCCTAGCGGTTCAATGACCGAATTCGTATGTTCAGGTTTGATAATTTAATTCAGGTTGCAGGGCTCAAACTTGGGACAGTATTAATGTGACTTTTTCAAAGTTATGTATTGAGTACTTTCTTAATTATTCTAAGACACAATTGACGAACAGTGAAGGAAAACATCGTGAGGAAACCTGGTTTCCAAAAATTTTAATCTGAAATTGCCAGCCCGCAATGAGCAAGCATGGTCTTCAAAGCTCGTTTTTTGTCTATATGGTTAGAGGCCTGTGCCCAGTGGGTAGGAGAACGGCGCGCGGCGTCGCGACACCATGTCTGAGACGCGGGGCGACGCCAAAAGTAAGAGGCGTCGCATACGCCATTACTGAGACGCGTCGCGACACTATAATTGAGCGACGTCGGGACGTAATAGCTAAGTGGCATCGCGACGCTATTCTACCTGAGAAGCCTCGCGACGCCATAGCTGAGGCATTGCGACGCCATTGCTTCATTGTACGCTTCTCAACTCGCGTCGCGACGCCATAGCTGGAAAGCGTCGCATCGCCACTGTCGTAGAACACCATCGCGCCGCCATAGGTGAGAAGCGTCGCGACGCCTTAGCATGGAAGCACGCCACATACACGAGTGGCGGTGCGATGCTATAACTGACAGGCGTCGCGATGCCATAGCTGAGAGGCGTCGCGACGCCATATCTGAGAGGCGTCGTGACGCCGCAGCTGAGAGGTGTCGAGACGCCATATAAGGGAGGTGCCGCGACGCCATAGATGGAAAGCGTCGCATCGCCACCATCGTAGAACACCATCGCGCCGCCATAGGTGAGAAGCGTCGCGACGCCGTAGCATGGAAGCACGCCATATAACCGAATGGCGTTGCGACGCCATACCTGAGAGGAGTCGCGACACCTCTCCGCTATGGCGTCGCAACGCCATTGTCATATACCCGAGTGGCAGTGCGAGGCTATAACTGACAGGCGTCGCGACGCCATAGCTGAGAGGCGTCGCGACGCCATATATGGGAGGTGCCACGACGCCATAGATGGAAAGCGTCGCATCGCCACCCACCATCGTAGAACACCATCGCGCCGCCATAGGTGAGAAGCGTCGCGACCCCGTAGCATGGAAGCACGCCATATAACCGAATGGCGTTGCGACGCCATACCGAGAGGAGTCGCGATGCCTCTCCGTTATGGCGTCGCGACGCCATTGTCATATACCCGAGTGGCGGTGCGAGGCTATAACAGACAGGCGTCGCGATGCCATAGCTGAGAGGCGTCGCGACGCCATAGCTGAGAGGCGTCGTGGCGCCATATACGGGAGGCGCCGCGACGCCAAAGCTGAGACATGGCGACGCCATAGCTGGAAAACGTCGCATCGCCATCATCGTAGAACACCATTGCGCCGCCATAAGTGAGAAGCGTCGCGACGCCATAGCATGGAGGCACGCCATATACCCGAATGGCGTTGCGACGCCATACCTGAGAGGCGTCGCGACGCCATATGAGAGCGGCGTTGTGACGCCATAGCTGAGAGGCGTCGCGACGCCATATATGGGAGGTGCGGCGACGCCAAAGCTGAGACATCGCGACGCCATAGCTGGAAAGCGTCGCATCGCCACTGTCGTAGAACACCATCGCGCCGCCATAGGTGAGAAGCGTCGCAACGCCTTAGCATGGAAGCACGCCACATACACGAGTGGCGGTGCGATGCTATAACTGACAGGCGTCGCGACGCCATATCTGAGAGGCGTCGTGACGCCGCAGCTGAGAGGTGTCGAGACGCCATATAAGGGAGGTGCCGCGACGCCATAGATGGAAAGCGTCGCATCGCCACCATCGTAGAACACCATCGCGCCGCCATAGGTGAGAAGCGTCGCGACGCCGTAGCATGGAAGCACGCCATATAACCGAATGGCGTTGCGACGCCATACCTGAGAGGAGTCGCGACGCCTCTCCGCTATGGCGTCGCAACGCCATTCGGGTATATGGCGTGCTTCCATGCTAAGGCGTCGCGACGCTTCTCACCTATGGCGGCGCGATGGTGTTCTACGATGGTGGCTATGCGACGCTTTCCAGCTATGGCGTAGCTGAGAGAAGTCGTGACGCCATATATGAGAGGTGCTGCGACGCCAAAGCTGAGGCATTGCAACGCCATAGCTGGGAAGCGTCGCATCGCCACCATCGTAGAACAGCATCGCGCCGCCATAGGTGAGAAGCGTCGCGACGCCTTAGCATGGAAGCACGCCATATACCCGAATGGCGTTGCGACGCTATACCTGAGAAGCGTCGCGACGCCTCTCAGCTATGGCGTCACAACGCCGCTCTCATAAAGCGTCGCGACGACGCCTCTGTGGTATGGCGTCGCAACGCCATTCGGGTATATGGCGTGCCTCCATGCTATGGCGTCGCGACGCTTCTCACCTATGGCGGCGCGATGGTGGCGATGCGACGTTTTCCAGCTATGGCGTCGCCATGTCTCAGCTTTGGCGTCGCGGCGCCTCCCGTATATGGCGTCACGACGCCTCTCAGCTATGGCGTCGCGACGCCTCTCAGCTATGGCATCGCGACGCCTGTAAGTTAAAGCCTCGCACCGCCACTCGGGTATATGACAATGGCGTTGCGACGCCATAGCGGAGAGGCGTCGCGACTCCTCTCAGGTATGGCGTCGCAACGCCATTCGGTTATATGGCGTGCTTCCATGCTACGGCGTCGCGACGCTTCTAACCTATGGCGGCGCGATGGTGTTCTACGATGGTGGCGATGCGACGCTTTCCATCTATGGCTGCTTTGGCGTCGCGGCGTCTCGCGTATATGGCGTCACGACGCCTCTCAGCTATGGCGTCGCGACGCCTCTCAGCTATGGCATCGTGACGCCTGTAAGTTAAAGCCTCGCACCGCCACTCGGGTATATGACAATGGCGTTGCGACGCCATAGCGGAGAGGCGTCGCGACTCCTCTCAGGTATGGCGTCGCAACGCCATTCGGTTATATGGCGTGCTTCCATGCTACGGCGTCGCGACGCTTCTCACCTATGGCGGCGCGATGGTGTTCTACGATGGTGGCGATGCGACGCTTTCCATCTATGGCGTCGCGGCACCTCCCATATATGGCGTCTCGACACCTCTCAGCTGCGGCGTCACGACGCCTCTCAGATATGGCGTCGCGACGCCTCTCAGCTACGGCATCGCGACGCCTGTCAGTTATAGCGTCGCACCGCCACTCGTGTATGTGGCGTGCTTCCATGCTAAGGCGTCGCGACGCTTCTCACCTATGGCGGCGCGATGGTGTTCTACGATGGTGGCGATGCGACGCTTTCCAGCTTTGGCGTCGCCGCACCTCCCATATATGGCGTCGCGACGCCTCTCAGCTATGGCGTCACAACGCCGCCCTCATAAAGCGTCGCGACGCCTCTGTGGTATGGCGTCGCAACGCCATTCGGGTATATGGCGTGCCTCCATGCTATGGCGTCGCGACGCTTCTCACTTATGGCGGCACGATGGTGTTCTACGATGGTGGCGATGCGACGTTTTCCAGCTATGGCGTCGCCATGTCTCAGCTTTGGCGTCGCGGCGCCTCCCATATATGGCATCACGACGCCTCTCAGCTATGGCGTCGCGACGCCTCTCAGCTATGGCATCGCGACACCTGTCAGTTATAGCATCGCACCGCCACTCGGGTATATGACAATGGCGTTGCGACGCCATAGCGGAGAGGCGTCGCGACTCCTCTCAGGTATGGCGTCGCAACGCCATTCGGTTATATGGCGTGCTTCCATGCTACGGCGTCGCGACGCTTCTCACCTATGGCGGCGCGATGGTGTTCTACGATGGTGGCGATGCGACGCTTTCCATCTATGGCGTCGCGGCACCTCCCTTATATGGCGTCTCGACACCTCTCAGCTGCGGCGTCACGACGCCTCTCAGATATGGCGTCGCGACGCCTCTCAGCTATGGCATCGCGACGCCTGTCAGTTATAGCATCGCACCGCCACTCGTGTATGTGGCGTGCTTCCATGCTAAGGCGTGGCGACGCTTCTCACCTATGGCGGCGCGATGGTGTTCTACGACAGTGGCGATGCGACGCTTTCCAGCTATGGCGTCGCGATGTCTCAGCTTTGGCGTCGCCGCACCTCCCATATATGGCGTCGCGACGCCTCTCAGCTATGGCGTCGCGACGCCTCTCAGCTATGGCATCGCGACGCCTGTCAGTTACAGCCTCGCACCGCCACTCGGGTACCGCCATTGTCATATACTAAGAGGCGTCGTGACGCCATATACGGGAGGCGCCGCGACGCCAAAGCTAAGACATGGCGACGCCATAGCTGGAAAACGTCGCATCGCCACCATCGCGCCGCCATAGGTGAGAAGCGTCGCGACGCCATAGCATGGAGGCACGCCATATACCCGAATGGCGTTGCGACGCCATACCACAGAGGCGTCGCGACGCTTTATGAGAGCGGCGTTGTGACGCCATAGCTGAGAGGCGTCGCGACGCTTCTCAGGTATAGCGTCGCAACGCCATTCGGGTATATGGCGTGCTTCCATGCTACGGGGTCGCGACGCTTCTCACCTATGGCGGCGCGATGGTGTTCTACGATGGTGGGTGGCGATGCGACGCTTTCCATCTATGGCGTCGTGGCACCTCCCATATATGGCGTCTCGACACCTCTCAGCTGCGGCGTCACGACGCCTCTCAGATATGGCGTCGCGACGCCTCTCAGCTATGGCATCGCGACGCCTGTCAGTTATAGCGTCGCACCGCCACTCGTGTATGTGGCGTGCTTCCATGCTAAGGCGTCGCGACGCTTCTCACCTATGGCGGCGCGATGGTGTTCTACGATGGTGGCGATGCGACGCTTTCCAGCTATGGCGTCGCGATGTCTCAGCTTTGGCGTCGCCGCACCTCCCATATATGGCGTCGCGACGCCTCTCAGCTATCGCGTCACAACGCCGCTCTCATAAAGCGTCGCGACACCTCTGTGGTATGGCGTCGCAACGCCATTCGGGTATATGGCGTGCGTCCATGCTTTTTGTATATGGCGTCACGACGCCTCTCAGCTATGGCGTCGCGACGCCTCTCAGCTATGGCGTCGCGACGCCTGTCAGTTATAGCCTCGCACTGCCACTCGGGTATATGACAATGGCGTTGCGACGCCATAGCGGAGAGGTGTCGCGACTCCTCTCAGGTATGGCGTCGCAACGCCATTCGGTTATATGGCGTGCTTCCATGCTACGGCGTCGCGACGCTTCTCACCTATGGCGGCGCGATGGTGTTCTACGATGGTGGCGATGCGACGCTTTCCATCTATGGCGTCGCGGCACCTCCCTTATATGGCGTCTCGACACCTCTCAGCTGCGGCGTCACGACGCCTCTCAGATATGGCGTCGCGACGCCTCTCAGCTATGGCATCGCGACGCCTGTCAGTTATAGCATCGCACCGCCACTCGTGTATGTGGCGTGCTTCCATGCTAAGGCGTCGCGACGCTTCTCACCTATGGCGGCGCGATGCTGTTCTACGATGGTGGCGATGCGACGCTTCCCAGCTATGGCGTTGCAATGCCTCAGCTTTGGCGTCGCAGCACCTCTCATATATGGCGTCACGACTTCTCTCAGCTACGCCATAGCTGGAAAGCGTCGCATAGCCACCATCGTAGAACACCATCGCGCCGCCATAGGTGAGAAGCGTCGCGACGCCATAGCATGGAGGCACGCCATATTAGAGCGGCGCGGCGTTGCGACGCCATAGCTGCATTACTCACAGCAAAAAGTTATATATTTTGGTGTAAATTTTTGCTACCCGTGCGAAACCGGGGCTAGTAATACGAAACAAATGATCGTGCTCATCATACAAAGATTTGTCCTGGGTGGAAATGATCTCTGGTTTAGTAATTAAGGTCACTATCCACTAGACCAACTTGCTAGTCAATTATTTATCAGTATAATATGTTGGGGCTCGGCATTTCTAGGAGAAAAAGCTAATCTAGAGGCAAACTGGTATACTTGTATAACATCAATTTTATTCAAAGATTTACAAAAAATACTCTCTATGGTGCAATCCTCAGGTCACGAGTTTTATGTCCATGAAAGGTCAAATATTGGTATAGCTAAGTCTTGTGTCTTATGTGTTTGTTTTTGTATTATTTAGTGTGTGTGTACCTTTTGCGCGTGATTCGATTTACGTAATTATGATATAAATACGTTATCTTATGTGTGCAGGAGCCGGTTGTTTGTCTACGAGATCTAAGTTGATTACGATAAATTGATTCAATAGTGTTTTGGTATGTTTTGTATAGTGCACAGTTTTATTTCTTTCGCAGGATTGTGCAGGATAGCTTTTAGGAAAGGTCCAGTAAGAGATTCAGACCAATACTATTAATAAACACTCTATTATAAAGGTGAAAGTTTGTCAGTGTGGGTGAATGTTTATCACCTCTTCACGCATAAACGGCTGAACCGATTTTGACAAAATTTAGTATAGAGTTAGCTGACACCCTGGGTACATCATCATCACTGCGGGGCACACAGTAAATTATAATGAGTCGTATAACCCTATGAGGTTTATTTTACGAACCTAAGTCAAAATATTTTCATTTCAAGTTGGCTTTTTTAGCGTACATTTTAAAATGACTCTAGTTGCGCGATTCTTAAATGT
The DNA here is from genome assembly GCA_950381575.1 of Plusia festucae. Taxonomy (NCBI): domain Eukaryota; kingdom Metazoa; phylum Arthropoda; class Insecta; order Lepidoptera; family Noctuidae; genus Plusia; species Plusia festucae. The sequence goes on along the minus strand of OX494454.1, from coordinate 10,390,781 downwards.
CATTCCTAGACAAGAACGGAGAAGAACCGGCAAGAAACGCCATAGGTTACTCTTTCAAAAATGGTAATAGGTAATGCTAATGGTAATAGGTACTTAGCGTAGCTACACAATGTTTTCATTAAAAAATCCGTTAATTCTGCTAAAAAATACCTTATTAGAAAAATTTACGCATCACGAAAAAAAACAGTAAACATGTAGTCCTAATCAAGACCATATCACATGTGCAGATACTAAATCGACGCAAGTATTGAGACACTAGCTTTTGCTCGCGGCACTGCCCGCGTGGGCGTCGGTTACCGCGGCAAATTATAAGTGGACTCTCTATTAGTAAAATATTTTTTGAAATCGGCCCAGTACTTCCTGAGATCAGCGCGTTCATACAAGCAAACAAACTCTTCAGATTTATAATATAAGTATAGATACCATCGACTATTTTAAAGATAAATTGATGTAGACACAAAAACGTAAATTTCAGTATTACTGTTCACAGTGTCATGGTCAATATCTTCTCGAGAACCTAAAATAAGCTGGATTCCAATTTTACCAATGAGTTTGATTGGTCTCAATAAGTTAACTCACTGTTTTCACACATCTATTATTATTTTAATAATTCCAGTGTCACGATGTTTGTCCGGGATGAAATCCGAAACTACTGAACCGATTTTAATCAAATTTGCACACCGTGTGCAGTTTGATCCAACTTGAAACTTGAAAAATAAGATAGCTTACATCACAAATATTAAAAAAAAATTGAGACGGCGCGTGGCGGGCGGAGCAGTGGGAAACAGCTAGTAAAATATACAGTGTGTAACAAAAACCCTGTCCGATCCCTGAGAGTATTATTCGGTATCGTACTGCTAACACATATACGTAGCCATTAAATGGATTGGAGATTATTATTTTTCCCCAGTGAAAATAATCAAATAAAAATAAAAACTGATCCAAGGCAACAGCAACACTGACCGCTCCTCAAAGTTCACGTACCTACTACCTACAGTTTTAGGTCAAAGAAGCCGCCTGTGTGAGACGGTGCATGAACTTGCTTTGTCGCATGCCGCCAAACAAACTTATCTATAACGAAATAAACCTAGGCTACGTTATACCTTTACCTACGCGTACGGCGGCGTAGGTATCAGCTGATATTGATTTGTGTATATTAGGCGTAGTGATCCGGATTTTATAATTGACTCTCTTTAAAAAGAAACAAATAATTGAATTAATTGTAGCCCTGAAAAGGGCTTTTTTATAAAAGCGATTTGCTTTTGGCAATTTACCTACCAACTGACTGCAGATATTATTATTCATCAAAACATTCACTTATTGTTGCTGCACATTTCGGCGATCGTGTTCCACATGTCCACCACAACACTAATGCACATTCGTCACCTTTTTACTAAATTTGCACGTACTTTTAACAGCGCACTTGTGTCCGATTTAAGACTTCGATTTCCGAATCACACACCTTTTTTTTTAATACGACTCTGACGGAACTGTCACACCTGGCGCACCTCATAATTTCTTATTATATCACAATATTAAAATATTCGTGATTGGAATACGATATTGTTTGCGAAACACGTCCGATCGAAAGCTATCTCCACGAAAGACTATACTAGTACTAGTCGGTAGGTAACCTGGCGGCGGCGCGCGGCGGGCCGGCGCGGCGGCGGTATCATCAAAGAGTCGGCGGCTAGTTGAAAGAGTGCCTACAACTCGGCGGTGCCTTTTGTCGGCTTTTGTAATAAAAATAAATAAAAATAAAACGCATTTTGCCATTGGGTGGTGTTGTCAGCTTACGAAAATTTCCCATATTCAGTGTTAAATCTCGCAATGATTATAAAAATAAAAAAAACAATAACTTTTGGATTTAACGAGTTACAATTTTATAACTTTTTTTTTTATACTTATGTTGTATCACGGATACGCCTTTATTGGATCGGACAGGGTTTTTGTTACATACTGTATAATCCAAGCCTATAAGGTAATAGGTCATAAAGTGTGTCACATAACCAACTTTACATCACATACACTTTCTAACTACCCCCAGACTATAAAGGGATGAAGATAAATAGGGCCATCAACCAGCAACAGTTACAGGCTGGAGATAGCCCAAATTGGGTGGCTGCCTAATAAATACGAATCGTTTCGTGTTGACAACAGATGGTGAGCTACTGGATGTGGCTTGGAAATCGTCCTGTTATATAAGATCACCAGCTAGCAGTTCTTCTGGCTTTTTTCTTTCAGATTACTGAAACGCAAATGAACTATAAGATGCTCTTAAATGTCTAACTGTCGCTACTTTACATCTTAAAGTGACAGAGACAGAATGAGACTTAACGCCAGCTTCAAACTGAGTGATGTTTTAGTATTCGCCCATAAGTCGGTCGGTTCCAGTCTTACCGGATTTTGAATACTTATCCAATTCAACAAGCAATGCTGCTATCTGACCTCCAAGAACCCAATTTACTGGATACAATATATCCCTCCGTAAGAAATCTTATGGCTTTTTTTAACGCGGCTTGATCTTTTTAAATATTAGCTTATTATATAGCTGAGCAAACGACTCTTTTTAGCGAAGAAAGGATTAAGTTGGATATATGCTGAAATATCTAACACAACTTTGCCACTTCTAGTGAGAGAACCTCCTTGTAAAGGGCTGGTAGGTAGTATCTTTTGTCAGTTTAATGTGACCTCTACGACCCTTTGAGATTGACTCGCCAATGTCTCTCCAATGTCCTATGTGTGTCTCTGGATCGCCAATCGACCGTTTGAGTGGCTAATATTAATCTTAGATTGTTGTTTTAAAGTCAAAGACGATATAATATTAGGTACTTAAATCAGCAGGTAATGTCATGGTGGCCTAGCGGTTAAATTACCGGATTCGTATGCACATGATTGCGGATTAGAACCTAGGCAAGAACCAATGTGACATTTTCAAATATATATGTACTTTCCAAGACACCATTGACAATTGGTGAAGGAAAACATCGAGAGGAAATAATGCAACCCGCTGTGAGCCAGCGGCAGCGTGGTGACCAATGCTCGTTCCTTCTCTATACATATATAGGAGTCACAACAGTGGGACACTTATAGGCCAGTATAATTATATAGTTAAGCTATTTATTTGACTTACCTTAACAGTATGATCTTAAACACAGGCCCGACTAGCCCCTTGATGATGGCGGAAGCGTTGAGATGACATCTCCCGTGCAACACGATACCGTTCACCTAGAACAAAATGTTTAAAACTTATTTGTCTGTAAATTTATATCCGAAATTACGAATTATATAGCAAATCAGAGTTAGGTTTAAAGAAGCTTTATTTCCCATAAGAACACACAATAAATGTTCACTTACATGAGATAACAAATATTAATGTTAACAAATTAGTCTTCTAATAACGAAGCATGCATAAAAAGATAACTTACAACTAAACCTAGAAGTTGGGTGAGTTAACCAACAAAAGAAATCAACCAGATACCCTCATATTTAAAATGTTACCTTTAGAGTTATATTCAATCATATTCGACTTTTCGTGTTGGCAACACTGACGACCGGTTGTGTCAAAAGCCGTGTCTCGTAAATTTTATAAATTTAAATTAATAATTATTTAAAGTAAATCATAGTTTTAGTATTAAGTTACATATACTACTGTTACGGATTTATGCTAGTGAATAGTTTTGTGCATAAAATACCAAATCTACCGGCTGTCATCGCAACGGATCGGATTTGAAATCATCACTTAAACCAGATGAGTATACTGTTTTAATTAAATAATGCTAGTGTACAAATAAACATAAATTGTTAATCCTAGTGACGAAAGTGTTAACATCTTGCTAATTTTTCCAAAAAAGCTAAGATCAAAGTAAAAGTTTTGACAGATTTTACCAAAACAATTTTTCTTTAAATTATGTAGTCGGGGTGGGTCAGTAAATTAGTAGGGCTTTGTTTTAGGGCATAAACTTTTATTAACACGATACAACACACAAATTTTACAAGTTCGTCACGTAGGATCCACTAGCTAACTCCCACTGACACATCAAAGTCCCGCGCGCGAGCCGGTACAACCGCTGCGCTGTGATTGGTCGGCGTAGGGCGCATGCGCGAGGTCATATCGAAAACCTCTCACTCTACATAACGAGCGGGCGCCTTACCTCGGCCAATACGTTCAGGGAGTAAGCGCCGCTCGGAAACATCTCCTGCTATACACTCCCCCTCGGGTTCATGAAAGTGTCCTCACTCAGGAACCCGCTCAAGAACGTCAGAAACAGGCTGAATAAGACGAGGCCGGCCTCGATTACGTTCTAAAATAACCGGAAGAGGCGGCGTGTCTTCTCTCATAGCAAGCGGCGTGAGATAGGACGCATCAAGCCTGCCTAAACCTTGTCAGGAGCATTAAGTTTTAAAACTATGTAAGTAATAGGACTAGCTCTCGTAGCCATGAAGTCCTTAAACAGCATTACTCAATACGTGTGACTTAACAAAAACTTGATCTCTGACATCATAACTTCAGGTTTACGTCCCTCGTCCGCGTATACTTGACGCCTGTAGGAAAACCTTAACATCAAAAACTAAAGTAAACAAGTTAACGGAGATCTCTAAATAAGGTCAGAACAACTGGCATAACAATAAACCGTTGTGTGACACGAACATCGAAGAGCTAATGGCAAAACCGAATCTAAGACAAATGATTAGACCATGATAAATACTCTGTGTCGACCAACAGCCAGCTGTACCTTCAGATCTCTGCCACTAAGTTCTGCTGGGTTCGATTAGGGATGATATAAAGGAAACAAAACCCGTTGGATCCCTAAAATAAAATACAATAAACGAAAAAGACAAACTGAACCCAATTGACACAAAAAAAAAAAAAACAAGATGTGAAAGGCTACAGCCGAGAAAACTTAAATATATAACAAAAGGAGTACTAAGTTCTAAGGTGGCGTCAGAGCACAGGGCTTGACCCACCGAGAAGCTGTGTCCTCAACTAACAAAACGTATGTCTCCCCCTTCTCTCCAGGCGGGAGCGTGTACAAGTCTTTGATGACTTGTACTGCTGACAAGTCGCACAAGACTTAATAAAGTCGGCGATGTAACGCTTCATTCCCTGAAAGAAAAACCGCTGTGAAAGCTTTTGTAAAGTTCTGTGAAAACCTTGATGCCTAGCAAGAGGACTGTCGTGACTCTCCCTCAAAACGTCGAGACGTAAACTCACAGGAACTACGAGCTGTGGTTCTTTAACTTTGACGTCAGGGTTCCGCCTATACAGGACTCCTTGCTGCATAAAGTAACCTCGCTTTGACCAGCGTTTGTCTTCCACTGCATCATCAAGTCCACTAATAATCTTCATCAGTACCGGGTCATCTAATTGAGCCGGTCGCAGATCCGCTGGACAATGCGCGGGTAAGGCTGCAGTTCGAGACGAATCTTCACTTCTAAGAATACTGTTAACCGATACACTACATACGGAGTGTTCTGACTGTTCAGAGAGAAGATCGTACTGCTGAGCGTTATCAGCAAACTGCCATTTGCAATTACCAAAATCAACACTAATATTAAAACTTGTTAAAAAATCAATTCCTAATAAACTTTCATTTCTAATTGCGTCTGGAAAAATTAAAAAACTAACCAGCCTGGTTCGACCTTCAAGAGTTACATTTACCTCGGTTGTAAGTACATTCAATAACCTACTGACACCATCTGCTAGTTTTACATTTTTGACACTGGACGACATAGGATGATTCTTGGCCTTCAGGAGAGTGTATAGCGCATGACCTGCAACACAGCTTTTAGCTGCCGAGTCTACCATCGCGATAACATTTTCACCTAAAATACTAATTTTTAGCACGGGCCGAAGAAAAGATCGACTAAAAGTACGATTACCGGTCAAAGGTTGATGACCTCTGGCAATTCCGCACAGCTGATCAGAATAGTAATTTTCCGTAACTAAATTATTATTATTATAAACATTATCGGAAAAATTACTAGAACTAAATGTACTACCAGAAAAATGTTGAGAGTCGCTAGTATTGTTAAAACATGGTTTATGATCATGAATTCTGGAAACTGGCATAAAATCGCGAACATAAGATTTTGATCCCCCAGCATTACGAGAATGAGATTGACAACCACTGAACTTAACCGACTGCCGCGAATAACTTTTATTATTATTAAGCGACACGGACTCCCCCTGGTTACAAGAATAACATAAACACGAAACACAATTACATCGTAACTTATTATTTAACACCTTATAACATAAACACTTATTACGATGTAAACAAACATTAGAAATAGGTCTAGTAGTAACATCCCCGGCGACATGCGCCGGGTTACCTTTATGTGTAGGTAACACACGTTGCGAAGCGGCGACGCTCGAAGTTGCGAGTACGCCGGCCGGGCTAGCAAGCATCACGCTATCTCGCGGCTGCGCGGTAGGTGCATGCAGCGGCGTCGGCGTCGTCGGCGCGTAGATCGCGGAGCGTTTGCCGCGCACATAGCGCGTGCTACACGACGACATGTGAACAGTGGTGGGCGCCGGAGAACTAGGTGCCGAAGTTATCGAATAGAACGCGGAATGTTCACTATTGTTTACATTATTACTATTACACTCCGTACACTTCGACCTTACAACGTTCGCGGCACCACAACCGTAACATTTTAATTCAGGTTTTGAATTGTTTTTAAGTTTTTCACATATGTCCTTAGTGTGACCGCTACGTTTGCAGTATACACAAAACAATTTAGACTTCTCTTCACTGCGACTACCATTAGTACCAGTTGAAGAGCGGGAAACGAAGCTCGGCGCAGACTCGGGCTCGGCGCGCGGCGGCGCAGGCTCAGAGTCGTCGCGCGACGCGGACTTCGCGTCGGCGCGCGTCGCAGGCTTGGGGGACGTAGGTACATAACGCGGCGACTTCGTTTGAGACGTGCTACTTGACTCCTTTAGAGAATCTTCTATTATACGACACTTATGTAGTAGCTCGTCGAAACTGCCGACATTCTCTCGAGTAACGCGTTTTCGTATTCGCTGACTAAGGAGACTAAACGTCATATCTAATTGTACCTTCTCGCTCAAGTCGTCTTTAGGTAACTTCGCCAACAAAGCACGAACTTTAGCAATAAACAAATCGGTGTTTTCACTGTCTTGTGAAAGATTGAACAACTTCCGATAAATTCTATGTGGCGGGTCGTGTTCACCGAAGGCTCCTTTTAACCTCACGAGGGCCTCTGACCACGTACCGGTCGATCTCTTCACGCCCTGCCACCACACGGCTGCAGGTCCTTGCAGCAACATTGAAAATCCGCGAAGGGCATTTTCGTCTGTAACGTTTACGCAATCCTTGTATATAACTATCGCGTCAATGAAATTTTCTAGCGACTCGTTCGCATGTCCGCTATAACGCGTCGTGCATTTCGCGAAGGTTCCGTTCGCACCAAATGCGGAGGCCGACACCTCGGACGCGTGCTGCGGCGTTGACGATCTCACTTGACGGAGGAGTTGACTACAAAATTCAGCTTGTGATTGTTGGATTGTCGTCAATAACGTCGTTATAGCATCTTGTGTAAGTGTTACGTTGGAGGATTTTTCGGCTTCTTCTGGAATTGAATCGTCGTCGCCATGTTGCGACTTGCGTCGGCGCGGCATTTTGCAAACACGTAGGCACTTTTCTTCCGTACCTTACTGTTCGTGGTCAATCTGACCAGCAAAGATCCGCGACAAGACTCAAAACATCGGCAAAATCTCTTTAATTAGCCTTTGTCGGTCGTAATACCTATCGACTTGAACTCACACTCAACGAAAAGTTTGATCCACTACAAAGACTCCGACCCTTTGTTTCATAAAAACACACGTTGGGGCGCCAAGATGTAGTCGGGGTGGGTCAGTAAATTAGTAGGGCTTTGTTTTAGGGCATAAACTTTTATTAACACGATACAACACACAAATTTTACAAGTTCGTCACGTAGGATCCACTAGCTAACTCCCACTGACACATCAAAGTCCCGCGCGCGAGCCGGTACAACCGCTGCGCTGTGATTGGTCGGCGTAGGGCGCATGCGCGAGGTCATATCGAAAACCTCTCACTCTACATAACGAGCGGGCGCCTTACCTCGGCCAATACGTTCAGGGAGTAAGCGCCGCTCGGAAACATCTCCTGCTATAATTATTAATTAAGTACTATTTACTTTAAAACGTGCTCAAAACACATTTAATTTCATTTGTCGCTTCTCGCAATAGCCCAATATTGTTACTCTTTTAAAACTTAAAGCACATAATAACACAAAGAGATAAAACACCTAGTACATTGATATACCCACTTTTGTAAAAATTGACATAGTTAAGTGTAATATTGTTTTCTTTTACACGTAATATCTAGTTTCTAATCTTTCTTATTTTAATTGGTAAATTATTTTAACTTGCAATTACTTAATTACTGCATTTAGTCTTTCTTAACTTTTCTTTTTTTCTTTTTTTCCTTTACCTTTCACTCCCAATTCTCTTAAGTAATCTCCTTTCACTTAACTTCCTATATTAAAACCTTCCAGAAGCAGCTGAGGTCAGCTGCTGTGAATATGCAGACCCGGAGAGCTGCATCCATGGAAGAGAAATTAAGGGCTACGCTGAAGGAGTTAGAGTCGGCCAAGAACCTATGCAACGAGCTGCTAAGGGAAAGGGATGATAGTGAAGTAGAAGTTAAAAAAGTTATTGATAAGAACACTAGTTTAAAAAACGAATTATCTGAATTACATATTTGCCATAATGAAATCCTAGAAGAACATCAGCACCTCCGTCAAATAGTTCTGGAATTTCAACAGTGTATGGGCACCCACGAGGAGGCCTTGAATCGTATAACCAAGCTTGAAATTGAATTAAGTGAGGCCCATAGAACCATTTCCTCATTAGAATTAATTAAAGTTCAGGAACAGACCACTACCACCTGTAGTCTTTACACCGAGTTGGTTGATAGAGGCTCTGCGCTTGTTTGTAATAGGAATTCCATAACTATTGACTTGACAGGAGACGATTCAACTGCTGAATATCCAATTTTTAAAAGCCATAACAAGCTTAAAAAATATATTAAATTAAATAAAATTATTAAAAAGTATAAAAAAAGCCTACGCATTGAAAATGTTAATAAAATTAATAATTCTCTTAGGAGAAAACATATAGATTTAAGAAGTCAGGTACAGGATTTGACTTGGGACCTAAATCAGAGTAGGGCAAGGTACGACAAGGATACTACTTTCCTCCACGAGCAGCTTGAGGCAAGAGAGCATAATTTGAAGGATATCTTCAATAAATATGAAGCGTCCCAAAAAGATCTTAGTGAACGCATGGTGGAGGCGGGTGAGTTGATTGACTTAGTGAAGTACAATGCAGAAAGATATGAGTCGCTGACCAACAATCTGTGTTGTACTTGTCCCTGCTCTCCGCCTCTTACCAGTATCAATTCTCATCTTGTTGAACCTTTGGTCGTGCCCCCTAAACCACTTTTGGAAATAGTTAATTTTAAAAATTCACATACTAATATGATTAAAAATATAAATACTTATGTATATTCAGATAAATTAGGTCAAAGTTTTGGCAATTTTATAAGTTCCTACTCCCAGCAGAGTGTATTTAATACATGTTTGCCCGGTGCCAGCTTTAGTAATGTTGCAAGCCATATAGCTTTGTCTGAGCTTAACTCAGGCTCCACTGGCATATTATTGTATGGCGATGGTCTGGCTGTTAGTAGGTCAGATATCGTTGATTGTGTAGATTTAATGTTACGTATAAGTGAAAAAAGGAACTGTAAATTTATTTTCTGTGCTCTTCCTTACTCTAATAGCTTAACGTATGAACAGAATATGCACATTTATAATTTAAATATGTTAATTTATAATATTACCCATCACCATAGCAATGCTATATTGTATTTTGAAACAAATAAATTTATTAGTAAATTTAAACTCACACAGTACAGTATGTATATGTCAACTATATGTAAGCGACGAATTGCTAAGTTATTAGCATATAATTTACAGGATACCGGTACTTGTATTGTACCTAAGGTTTTTGATAATGTTAGTATTAGTACTAACAGCTTATATACCTCTTGTAATTTAAACTACAAGATAGGACAACGGGTAGGCTTCATGAACTGAATGTTGTTCATCAAAACATGCAGGGTCTCTCCGGCAAGGAACTAGAATTAAGTTTATTTATTGAAAATTATGATGTTCAGGTATTATGTTTAACTGAACACTGGTTGAAGAGTCATGAGGTATTAATATATAATAATGTTAACTATTCCATACAAAGTGCGTTTGTAAGAAAGAGTGCCATTCGGGGAGGATCACTTATTATTGTTTCAAACTGTTTAAAATGTAAAGAACGTCCTGATATTGTCAACCTTTCTATCGAGCGCACTGTTGAGCTGTCTTGTGTTGAAATAGAACAATTTGTTATAATTTGTGTGTATCGACCCCCCTCTAGTGACTTTAATTTATTTGAATCAGTAATGGAAGATTCACTTTCTAAGATTAAAGGTAGTAAGAAACAGATTATAGTATGTGGGGATTTCAATGTAAACATATTAGAGTCAACACCAATGTCCGTCAGACTCCTTAATTTGTTCAAATCGTTTAATTTAAATAACCTTTTTTGCGAACCAACTAGGCTAACGGCCACTTCTGCTACTTGTTTAGATAATATATTTAGTAATGTTGTAGCGAATAAAAAGATTATATTAACTGATCTTACTTCGGATCATTGCGGTCAATATGCAAGCTTCCCACATTTAGTTGTTAATAAAATTCAAAAAGTCGTAACAAGACCGTACTCTTCGCATCGGTGTACTCGTTTTAAAAACAGCATCAGGTCCAAAATACGACCATCTATTTTGGAATCAGGTAATCCCAATGACAATTATGGAGCACTTTTTGATGTTGTTAAAAATGAGTTTGAATCTACTTTTAAATGTAAAACTATACAGGTCAAGTGCAATTCTGTCTCCTTCAACCAATGGGCCACTACTGGTATTCATAGAAGTAGAGCTAGACTTTATGAGTTATATGGTATGAAAAAATATAAATTTGATGATACCTTTCTAAGTTACTTAAGAAGCTACTCAAAAATATTCAAAAAAGTTTGCTTTATGGCAAAATCTAAATTTATTAAAAACAAAATCGAAAACTCTTCTAATAAAATAAAAGCTACTTGGAACATTATTAACCAAGAAACTGGCAAGGCTAGGAAACGAGAGTATGGACTAGAGATTATTTATAACAATCAATTAGTAAATAAAGCCAATGACATTGCTCAAATTTTTAATAACTTTTTTGCTAACATACCAATAACTACAACAAGCTCCTTAAATTCATCGTCAGCTGATGCTGAAAGCTTACTGCGTGATACTGTGCCTAACTGTGATAATTATTTTAGTTTTGAATATGTGACTCCATTGGATATTGTAAATACTTTTAAGACGCTTAGTAACAAAAAAACCGAAGACTTTTGGGGTATATCTGTAAAACTAGTAAGTAACATTATTAACGTTGTTGCACCCTCCCTAGCTATCATTTTTAATAAGTGCGTGAATTTAGGTATCTTTCCAGATCTCATGAAATATAGTAAAGTTATACCATTATTTAAATCAGGTGATAAAAGTGAAATTTGTAATTTTAGACCTATATCGATCCTTCCCGCATTTAGTAAAATTTTTGAAAAACTGATATTGAAGCAACTTCTAAGTCATTTTAATTTAAACAAACTTTAACATAGCGAGCAATACGGTTTTACCAAAGGACGTTCAACTACAGACGCTGGTGTAGCTTTGCTTAGGCATGTTTATAGCGCCTGGGAGGCCTCGCAGAACGCCATTGGGGTGTTTTGTGATCTTTCTAAGGCATTTGATTGCGTCCATCATGACACACTTATTCGCAAACTCCGTCATTATGGAATTAAAAGTATAGCACTAGATTTAATTAGTTCGTATTTAAGTGATAGACAACAATGTGTCCATGTTAACGGCGATAAGTCCACTGCTCTGCCTGTTAAGCTGGGTGTGCCCCAGGGGTCAATACTGGGTCCTTTTTTGTTCCTAGTCTATATCAACGACCTACCGTTTTTTTTAAAAGGTATATGTGAGGTAGTGTTGTTTGCAGACGACACTTCGTTAATTTTCAAGGTGAATAGGAATAGGAATGATTTCAATGAAATAAATAATGCACTCACCAAGGTAACGCATTGGTTTTCATCTAATAATTTAGTTTTGAATGCAAAAAAGACCAAATGCGTTAAATTTGCTATGCCAAACGTTAAAAATCTTGGTCCTAATATCATAATCAATAATGAAGTGTTAGATAGTGTAAACTCGACAAAGTTCCTGGGCATCACGATTGATAGTAAGCTTACATGGTCGGCACATGTCGCGTGCCTCGCGAGTAGGCTCAGCTCTGCTGCTTACGCCGTTAGGAAAGTTAGGCAGATCACTGATGTGGACACGGCTCGTCTTGTTTACTTTAGCTACTTCCACAGCATTATGTCCTATGGCATACTGTTGTGGGGTAAGGCGGCAGATATAGAAACCATTTTCATCTTACAAAAACGAGCTGTTAGATCCATATACCGGCTAGATTCTCGAGCTTCTCTTAGGGAGCGGTTTAAGGAGATAGGTATCCTTACTGTAGCGTCACAGTTTATTTTTGCGAACATATTATTTATACGTCAAAATATTCACTTGTACACCAAGAATAAGGATATACATAATATAAATACGCGAAATAGACATAAGTTATGCGTGACTTCACACAGGCTGCATAGGGTACACAACTCATTTGTGGGGCTTGGTATTCGGCTTTACAATAAACTTCCTGTTAGTTTACTAGAGTTGCCCTTTAACTCATTTAAATCCACAATTAAAAGTAAGCTGTGTGAAAAGGCCTATTATACAATTAACGACTATTTAAACGATAAACATAGTTGGCATTCGCGATAGACACAAGACGGTTCCATGTGGAATGTTAATTTGTAATAATTATGTTTTGCTTTATAACCATGTTTTTATTTTATTTGATAGGCATACACTTTGTATGTAACAACGTTTGTTACCTTTTTTTGTTTTATATTTAATACGATTATGCGTATCTATATATAATTTATATCCAAATTATTACTTTTTCCTTTTACATCTTGGAATGTATAATTATATTAATTATAAAATTTAATTTCGTAAACATGTAATGGGATTGTGCACTTAATCAGTGTTTGAGGTTTCTCATTCAGCGTCATGTTGTTTTTTTTTTTTTTTCTTAACTACCGGCAACAGTTTCGTCATGCTCCCTTAGTCGTCACTGCCTGTGGTGTCGTCTTGGGTCGGGTCACCTCCTTCCCTCAAATATGGCGAGGGAGGTGATGGCTGACCCTTGCGTCATACTCGTGAACGGGTGCTGCTTGCGGTGACTGGTCGTTCTGTTGACCTTGGTTTCTGTAGTTTACTTTACCTAATTTTTTTATTTCAGAGAGATACTTATGAACCTCAAGCAGTTGATTACTTGGCATGTTCCCTAAATTATTTATATTTTTTATATTGTAAAGACAGCGTGCTGCTGGGGAGTTTGTTGCGCCGTTTCTTCTCCCCGGCTAGAGCACTTAGGAAGCGGTGGGGTGGGCGAATCAGGGTGCTGTCTGTGTTAATGACATTCAAAAAGTGCTACATGGTAGCCTAATTTGAATAAATGATTTTGAATTTTTTTTTTTTTTTTTTTTTTGAATTTCGTGTTTTTGCAAAAACTCTATCCTGTAGGTAGGTTACAAAGAACCAGGTATAAACTGGCACCATACGTTTTAACCAGTTCCAGAAAAAAAAATGTGTACGTACACTTATTTTGTACAGTATTTTCAAATACATGGTACCTACGTGCCTCGGAAAATATAAAGGTGTTTTTTAAAGCTTACAAGCAATGTGGGGCGCACATTACTAGTATTCTTGTTAACACCTCGTAGTAAGCTACATGCTTGTGTTACGAGTGGGTTCATGTCGGTAGTGCAATGGGTGGGATTCGAACGTGCGACCACATGACCGCAAGTCCGATGCCCAACCCATTAGACTATAGTCGCTTGCTGCTTGCTTGATCAAAAAATTTTTCAAAAAATTTTTTTTGTGCAATACACAACCTTATAATTATATCCTTGACACGAAAACAGAAAATACATAAACCAGTCACCGAGTCGATTGCAATGATTTTAACATAAAGTTAGATTTTTATAAAGCCACATATTATATAATCGAACTGAACAAATTCCGCCGTGTAAATATCCTTTCAACAACGAGGCGAGACAAAAAGAACACAATTTCAAAATGTTGTATACGCTTTCTTTAAATTACATGAAAATATTCGACACGTGTATCGGTTTTAGTGTAGTCATACTCAAAATAAGCTTGTTTAGAACAAGATTATGACCCGCCGTGACTAATTTAACACCGGTTTTCTGTTTTTCAAATTCTTTTATTCGTTGTAGTCTGTGAGTCACTAATGTAGAGCAAAAATGTAATCAAATTTATCAAATAGCAATGTGTATAAAGTGGAGTTTGCTATTATATTCCGTAAGGCGCTCGTGTTACCGTCTCAATTATCCAATAAAGTGTTCAGCTGTTTATTTGTCAGTTTAACTAGCCTTTAATTCACGGCTTTGTTTGCTCGTGGCAATATTATAATTCTTTTTTTCACTAGCCTTTTCCTATTATGTTGGTGTCGGCTTTTAGCTTTACTGGATTCAACTTTAAATTTTCTTTCCTAATTTTAATATTTTTAATTATTTATACACATTATCGCATGTGTTAGCGAATATTTGTAATTAAATACAAATTGTAGAAGGAAAAACTTAAACCTCAGGCAGGACTCGAACCTGCGACCACTGGCTTGACGCGCCAGTCGCTTTACCAACTAAGCTACCGAGGTCACTGCCTGGAAGTTTAAATTTTTTAAAGTTTAAGTTTAAATTCCTAATTTTATTAAATTATCATTTAATTATAATCATGTCATATTTCTTAATATGATAACGGCCGTAAAATTTTGCAGCCATCCAAGATCTACAACGAATCTCAATACATAATGTGTTAGGTTTTGAGGTAATGTTTCAATCGTGGCACGCGTTACATCCGAGTAGTTTCAGTCTTGTTTCAAATTGTACAGAGGACTTGTTGTGGAGTGGAGCGGAAGCGGTAAACGATAATTTTAATTATTTTGCGCCTTGGCAGCATACCACGACACCTAGTCCATGTTTGACGCGGCTACGACACATGAAATAATTGGCTGTTAGATTTTTTTTTATTTCTTTTATCATAAATATACTGAAAGCTATAACGATTTTAAACAGTACATTAATTACTTTCATATTGAGCGAGTAACAAGCATTTCAATATTGCTAATTAGACAGAGAGAGAAGTATAAAAATATGACTTCATATTTGACGGTAAACGATAGCTATGTTCTTGTTTTGGGATCCAAGCTTTCCCAATAGGTACCAAGGTTCATTAAAATTGGTTTAGTCAGTGGTAAAGCCGCGAATGCATAACAGACAGTTAGTCCATCTTTCACATTTACAGTATTGTATGTATTTATTGCCACAACCCGCTCCCCGCTCCGCTACTCTCAGTCCTACGCCTCAGTTGGCTCCCCGCCAGTGCCACACACTGCCAGTGAAACAACAGACGAGCGCTAATTTACGTAAACAGATCAACCTCAAATACACATCCACCTCATTATGTTGTACCGCTCCTGTTAATTGAGCTTTTGATGAATGAAATAACATGCTTGTACTGTGACTGTATTATAAAATAATATGTGCTAACTAAACATAGTAGGAATTTCTCAAATATTTTGAGCAAGTGCTGGAGATATTGAAGAAAGTCTGCGATAAGCAATTGTTTCTCAACGTAAAATATAGGATTCAAGTCATTGACCTACGAGAAGGTTTTAAGTACAAGAATCATCTGTGGTATTTGCTACATTAGTTACATTGCTTAATTTAGAACAATGGTCCCCATGGTTACACAAGTCACAAATTTAACTAAAGGAGCTAAAGCTAACATTCAAGACACAACTGTAACACAATTCCAATTTTAGTCTATTTGGTACATACCTTTAACAATCAAGCTAAAAATTTACAAGCACATAACACGCACTAAAAAGTAAAATTTCTGGAGAAACAACAACCAGCTTCTTGTTCAAAAGCTAAGAATTCAATGAGATTTACAATAACACGGATTGAGGAATCCACGCAACAGAATATATGATTGTGCATATACTATGTATACATATACAACGTAATGTAAGACGTCAGTGTCTGGGAGTTAAGAAACGTACCCATTGATTTTTTTTTGGCATCGAATAGAATGCAAAGAAAAAGTTTAAAGTTTTAACATTCAGAGTAAACATTTTCTTGAACGACCAAGTGTAGCATATTGTTCTGTCTGATGAAGGATTTTAGGAGCTTAGGATGTAAAATTATGAAGCAGAGTACAGTACTATCAAGAAGAAGAATAATTATTACTAGCTGCCCCAATAAAGGAGAGGGCCACCCTTACCAAATATACACAAAAATGTCATAAAAACTGCGAAGCCGTACTTCAAAATCAAAATTCTGGTCGCTAGGGCAACTACCTACTGACCAAAACTAAATGTAGCCTCGAATTTCACACAGCATGTATCAACGGTTTATCTATAAATGGTCTGCTTTTGACTTGATGCCGTAACAAGCAAACAGACAAACCACATAAACAGTTAGAATTATTTTATGTAATAGATAATAGATACAGATAATTATAATAGATCAGTGAGCTGTACATATCGACTGCTGATGATGGGACATACAGCTTAATAAAAAATCAACTACATATTGAACAACGAAATCTCGAAATGATTTCGAAATATGTTAGCAACGTGGTATTCACAAATAATGAAGTTAATAGCTTTGGTAACCCAAAAATGTTAGTCCTACTGTGTCCAATTCTTTTAGCAAAATGCCACAAGCCACATCCGAAGATGTAGATGTGCCTAGTGGATACGGGTTTTAAGACGTCTATGTATCAGTGTAATATATGTTGTGATAAATTGTAACGCTCTACAGTTTGGACTTCTTCCAACGCGAGATGTCTAACATGAACGTCAAAGGCACAACAAGCCATGATAATTTGTTTTCGTCATTAGTTTTTCACTTTGTCATTCAATTGTCTATGGGTGTTGGATTCATTTCAAAACTGACAATGACCTTTCACCCTTTGGACGAACCGACCTTTAAGGGAAATTAAAATACAAGCAGCTTTTACCTCATTGGTCCTGTATGCGAGAGTCAACAGTTTCTGGTTTAAAATGTCTCAGGAAAAATGTGCATTTCTTAGCAGTAACTACATCTAATATAAATTCGATTTAGTTTTCACCGACTGATTCAGAATGCTCATACCGTTCTATATATTTTTCAATATAAGTATAAAGATCTGTATCTATGTATATAACTATAAAATTTTCGTGTCACAGTGTTTGAAACCAAACTCCTCCGAAACGGCTTCGCAGTTTTTTTTATGAAATTCTTCGTGTACATTTGTCTGAGAAAAAGTCGTAGGCTATTTATCTATATATCCCTAGGGGAAAAGCCCTTTCCTGAAAATGGCAAAACAACGTTTTCTTGGTCAGCTAGCTTCATATATTATTTTTTCTATTTTCTATATGTTTTAGTAATTAAACTCACCTCCAGAATCTCATCGCCAACTTTCACCGGTGGGCTGGCCTTAGCAGCGGCGCCGGCTGGATGCAGTCCACAGACGAACACAGCCATACGACTCCGATCCCTGTGGCCAGCCAAGCTGAGGCCCAGCCCTCCGCGCGGCGCCCGCTCCAGCCGCACCGACACCACCGTGTCACCGAGGCCCGCGTACTTCTTGCGGATTTTATCTGGAAACGAATTATTAGTTTGAATTTTCGTTTTCAAGGGTCTCAGAGGTTCTTTGATCCTCAATCTTGTCGATTTTATCCAAAGGAAGATGGTTGATTTGATCAGCCTGATAGTCCAGTAAAAACATAGACCTTTCTCAAGGTGGGTTTCCGCATCTAGTAAGAAAGTTACTATTTTCACGTTTAAGACAAGTTTCTATAAGAACGAAATTATATTAAGCTACTAGCTGTCCGGACAGACTTCGTTCTTTCAAAAGTAAATTAATTAAGGTAATTCCAAAGTTTAGGAACAGTTTTTTTTACTTATTATTCATGTTTTATACCTTTTAAACCTTCCCTGGACTTCCACAAACATTTCAAGATCAAAATCAGCTAAATCGGTTCAGCCGTTCTTGAGGTTTAGCGCGACTAACGAACAGCAATTGATTTTTATATATATAGATTGCTGCAATGTTTAGAACATGATCAGGGGTTTTCAGTCAAGTTGGAATGAACGATTATAATCAAGGCTTGGAGATTGTTTTCTCAAGACCTATCAATAAAGGATTGAATCAATTATACCTCAGGAACTCATAATTCGTTTGCTGCTAATGGTTAGACCATAGAAAAGTTCGCGAAAAAAAGTCAAAGATGTCAAGAAAAAAAAACTCAAATAAATAAATTTATCATTCACATATAGACGTCATTGGTGCCGATACATAAAACTAATAAGGTCATATTTATGTGTACTTTAATAAATGGATAAGGAGTTTTGGAAGACGCATTCTGCAACTGGACGCTTTCCAAACGCCAGCTTAACTTTGCCTTCCTCTCAATTTATTTCACACGTGCTACAGTATAAGTTGAGTTAGTTAGTACTAGACTGCACTTAAAGGCATCGCATTCAGTACTTATCATTATTTACGGCCATTAACTAAATATTACAAGATACCTATGTGGCTTAACAATTCCTAGAACTACAAGAGATTCAGATGTAAGGAAATTTCAAGGTCAATAATATCAACTGTTGCAATAATATCAACTGTAAAATAAGAATAGTCTTTATTGGCAGCCAATAAGAAGTTATAAAGGTCAAGAGGTCAATACAACAGTAACAGTAAAAAGAATCACACCTCTGCAAAAGTTGCACGTCTTGCCTTAATATTGTACTAAAATACTTTTCCCGACAATTCCCAAAAATAATAGATTTTTTTACAATACATATTTACACGCCCAAGTTCCCAACACCAAAACTGTTCGCAGATAAGTGGAAACTATAACGATAGACGCCAGCGGCAATCAGCGAGAGATCAAAAGTGCCGCAGGGATCGATAGAGATTCTATTAGAGCCGATATTACATCCTGCTTAGACAAGAGTATAGCGTGATTGTGTACGACAGAACAAAAAGCACTAATGGTTGCTTCGATTTATAAAAGATATTTACAGAAATAGAAAACTCATTTTTCTACGAACTACGGACAACAGAATTGCAAAAGGCGAGCGACATTGCTTAATCCACAAAGATCTTAAGTACACGTTGAGTTACGATAGATGTATCTCTTGAAGAATTTGATTGTAATGTTAAGAATTATATCAAACAAAATGTTTGATACTTGAAATTTCGTGTGTATTGTATAATACTAAAACCGATAACGTGTCTAATATTTTCTTTGCCAAAATTTTAGAACTGTATCCAAAAACTGAAATATACACCCTTATAATTGTCTCCCCCCGTTGTTCGCGAAAAAACATGTTCACGGCAACGTGAAAATCAGCGTCAGGTATTTATTACCTGATATACGCTGAGTTGGACACCTTGAGACACAAACCATGCTACTATATAATTTTGTTTTTTTTTTTTTTTTTGAGGATTTATCTTTTTTATTTTATTTGTTAATTTCTGATGTGTTTCTTGTCGCACTAATAAATTATTTACTTACCTATCTATCTTTTGATAAAATCTAATAAGGTGTGAAAATCGTTGCAATCAATTCAGTTACTGAATCTAAATAAACTATTTTCTGTCAAGTTACATAAAAAATTGTCGTAGTCTAAAATTTACTTAATTAATAAAAATGAAAATCCAAATCCAATTGCAAGATCTTATTTGGTAAATTTGTTCGTACCGTATGCAACCATTTTTGCCACACAATCGTAAAATAGCGTTATGTTTTGATAAAATAACATACAACCAACATATAGTGTAATCAAAGATACGGACGAAGTTATAATCAATCATATCCGTGTAAAAATAACAATATTATAACATGACTGACAGAGACATGTAGCAGGCAATTTGTTGCCGTTTCTTCATCGCCACGGAAACTGAGCGTATAATGTTTTTTTCGGAATATGTTTCCAAACTGCCCCCCTAGCCAAGTGACATTCCTACAAGCGTTAACGATGATAGAAATCGATTAAATGACATTAAATGTATGAAAGTCTAAGTCACGTGACATATCGAAAATAAAGGTCATTTCGACACATATAATGTCATTTAAGCGATTTCTATCATCGTTATCGCTTGTAGAAATGTCACTTGGCTAGGGGGGCTGGGTATGAAAGACAGACTCAAACTCAAAGAGAAATTGCTTTTTGAACAATTTGAATGTAAAAGTGACACTTGGATAAAATAAAAGAAAACAGTTGTCTGGTCTGTCTGGAATTAACACTAACTACAACAGAAATAATTAAGGTACAACAGATAAATAAAGAACGTTTCAAGAAAAGAAAAAACATCTAACTGTTTGTTTGGTCAGACAACTTGGCCACAGATTTAAGTATTCGAATGCCAAAATTTTCCTGAAATATATTCTGCTCTTGGTACCTACTAATCTTGTCTTAAAATGTGGACAATTTGTCTTTAGAAAAGAATTTTAGTCTTCGTTTCATTGGGAAATATATGTACGTATTTGGCAAACTGAATGACCATGGGTGCAAGCGGAAAGGACACATTGGGAAGCGCTTCGCCCCTTCAGGACTGGAATAAAATATCAAAACAGAGAGATTAGCTTTCTTTTTGAATTAAACAATAAATGAAACAGGTAACAAAGAGAAACCAGTTCAATCTGCATACACTTTCAATTATAATATATACAAATGGTACATATATTACACTTAGTGCTTTGCCTTCAATCCGAAATAAAATTGTAAGAATTTAGAAATTTACCCTTCACAAGCAACACATTTTTCGTTGCATTGTAATATTTGTATAAAAAACTTCACGTTTATTAAGTTTGTACAACACCTTGTCTAAAGAGGATTTAGATTTTTCCACCTCAATTTGTAGATCTTTGACATGTTAAAACTCTGATCTATATTTTATTTACAAGATATTCACATTGTTTGACTTTGTTTTTGAACCCAAGTGTCGCGTTAAGAGAGTTTACGTGCTTTTCCGGCTGTTTTCTTGATAGTTTAGTAGCAAACAGTCAAATCCATCTCCAGCTACTGGTATAGATCAAGTGTCATCGATAGGTTATGCCTTAATAGATGGGGTGTATCCAGGGATATTCTGCGTTTTTAAGCCGACAGAGTTATGAAATGAGAATACAATCTTGATAAAGTCCAATCTAAGAAACGACGGTATATCTGTTAATGGCCCAAAATGTATATACTAAGTCTACTCGGTGAGTCCCAGAGCTGTCTTAGAGGAGATAGGGCAAATTAAGTAACTGTTTAATAATATTCCTAACATTTCTATATTTTTATAAAAAAATTAACTGAATTCGATTGAAATGAATAATACTAGTAGAATATGTAGGATAACAAAATCCTTATTATTAGGACCAGATGATACTATTACATTGAATAATCTTCTTACGGTCATAAGAGGATTTATTTTTCTAGAAAACCTAACAGTTTTTCGGTTTGGTAAATAACATTTTTACGTACCAACATCCTATCTCAGAATAAATAAATTTGGTATGCAAGAAATTTCTGACTACCTGAGAATATTTGACAACTCAGGTGGCCGAATACAATACCGGTCAACACGCAAACTCCCACTTGCTACCTGCTGCGTGTTCGATCTCCGTACATTGTTGTTTGTACATGAATAAATAAAAAATATTTGGCCCGCCAATGTTGGATACAAGTCTGAATGAACTTTTATTTTAGAATAATTGATTAAAGGGAATCCATTTTTAACAAAATAACTTCAGTACCTACTTAATAATTTGGTATGTTTCGTCATTACCAAACCAAACCATTGTTTGAAGTTGGACTATATTTATCTACTAGAGTACTATAGATATAGATTCTGTATATTATAATACCTATCTAAAAATACAGAATCTTCTTCTTCTAAAATATTTTTTTCAAACTGTATTTATTACACCTAAGTATGTATAACGTAGTTGGAAAAAAATATTTTGTCTTTTCTCTACACATATCTCACCTAATAATAAACCAGTATCTACTTATCCACAGTTCCGTTTCACCCGCATCTCCTCGAGCGAGTGTATCGCGGATATCGGGCCGTTATCGCCGCATCAACTCAATTTGTTAGGGGAGGCGCGGGTTACTCGGTAATGGAACACGTCTTAGAAAAAGTTTAGGAAAGATATTTTTTGAAGCTAAAATATTAGTTGTAAACGTGGGTCTGTAGAGTTATGGAAAAATAAAAGTTACTTACATCCTGCTAGCTTTAGCATCTTAGTAAATTTTTATTGGAATATAGTTGATAGCGTTGAAAATTATAAACGTTCACAGTCACACTAATATTATACTAACGAAACTTTGTGAGTGTGTATGTTTGTTATATCTTCAAGCGCCAACCGCTGCACCAATTTTAGTAAATTTTGGTATGGATGTAGATGAAACCCTGCATTGACATACAGGCTAATTTATTTAAGTTATCCTGAGGGAGGACCAAGGAATTAAACGATAGCAGATAGGGGCGATAACCAATACCCACGTGGTGAGAGAAGCTGGTAACAAAACTGTCAATAGCTAACTTACAAGATATTGTAGAAAATAGCTAATATCTGAAGAGTAAATATTCATATTCTAAAGCTATTGTATTTTCAACACAACATTAACGTTTCTTCAAGGCATACAATAAATGGACTACTATCTCCACACTGAAGAACACCGCATAAAATAATAAGGCTAGTTCCCACTAAGATTTGTTCTGTGTGACATCGCTTTGTTAGTTGACAATGGCCAGGTCAAGTGTGTACACGTCCTTACACTTGTATCATTTTAAAATATAATCACAGAAGGTAAAAGGACTTAACGACTGTCAAAGTTCCCGGGACTAACGGCTTAACGTGCTTTCCGAAGGACGGAGAGCTCTCGGTATGTTTACAAATAGTCACCCATCAATAGACGAACTGCGGCGACCGTGACTCTCCATTATTGGTCAAACTATAGGTACGGTTTACATTTAGCCACGAGCCCCTCAATGTCGGACTAGTTGTACAATACAGACGGGCCTGTTGGTCTAGTGGTCTAGAGGTCGTGGGTTCGATTCCCACCCAGAACAAATTTTTGTGTGATGATCACGATCATTTGTTCTATGTCTGGGTGTAATTTTTCTGTAATATGTATGTATTTACAAATATATAAGTATGTTTATCAGTTGTCTGGTCACCATAGTACAGGCTCTGCCTAGTTTGGGATCAGATGGCCGTGTGTGAGTTGTCCCATTATTATTTATTAATACAAATACAAAAACTTATACTTCTGTTCCATACTTGTCTGATGTCCCCTTTGGCCCATATCTGGGAGTCCCCACAATTTAATAGCGTTTGCTCTGATAACAGCCCTTACGAACGTACTCTGGTTACGTACACTCAGCCAGGCATTATCATGTCGATGTATTAATAAAATCAACCTTAAAGCCTTGATATAAGGTAATATGTTAATGTCAATTTGTTGCTGCACATGTGTGGTGGACTGTACCACTCTCATAGCTAGCGGACTGTGGCATTCGTTCTCTAGGATAGTGACTATATTTTAATGTCTTTAAGTAACCATTTTCTTGTATTGAATGTTTAAGGAAGGCACAGTTTCTTATACAGGATTCAACTCAACCAGAAATCAACATTTCATACAAACATAAGTCACGACGTTACCTGTCACTTTGTAGGAAAATGTCATTATCCATTTTAAGATTTCGACCTTTGTTCCTTGGGGAAAGTGGTTCAGTTCTATGTACCTATTTACCTCGTAGAATATACGCATTACTTTTAAATTAATTCTGTATTATTTGATCTGCACTACATTAGTTTACAAAGTTTATTCATAACGCCATCTTTTAGGATCCTATATTGCCGCTGTCCAATGAAAAGATAATCTAACTTAATCGGGGAAAATTCCGATAAATCCTTAGTTTCAAAGGCGATGGAACTTTAAATGCTGAAGTTAGTAGGTACTTGTTAGTTTTTAAGAAATTACATATTAGTTGGGGCCTTAATCGTATTCAATTACAAGTCATTCACTTACAATGAGACAAAATAAAATTATTTATTTTTGTATCCTGGCATATTTTACTTTCCAAAGCTTTTTGACGCGAGTCACGTAATCACGGTAAAAAGTGTGTCCTTTTATGAGATCTAAGCTTGTCCATGCCAAGTTTCATTAAAATCGGGTCAGCTGTTTAACTAACCATAAAAGCGTAACAGACCGACGGATCGGGTATCAAGGCATTTGGATTTATTATGTTAGTATGAAAAGAACGGTTGATTTCAAGGGCTTTTAAAAACACATAACACAATAATACTGCCGATATAGCCACTGTATGGGTCGTGTATATGAGTCAAACGTTCGGCAGTTCGCTTGTAGGTCAAGAGGCAGCTTGAATAGAGCGGGAGTGATCGTGATACAACATGCACTGACTTTTGTCTTAGCTCGAGCTAGTGAGAAAGGTATACACAAACTATTACAAACATAAATTACTACTATAGAACTACTATAATTATAATAATAATAACACCGGCCTTTAAACGTCCTACTGCTGGGCACAGGCCTCTTCCCATATATGTAGAGAAGGGATGAGCATTGATCACCACGCTTGCTCACTGCAGGTTGGCGATTTCAGATTCCAATTTTTGGAAGCCAGGTTTCCTCACGATGTTTTCCTTCACCGTTTGTCAATGGTTTCTTAGACTAATTATATATGACTTTGAAAAAGTCACATTGGTACGTGCCTGGGTTCGAACCTACAACCATGTACATACGAATCCGGACATTGAACCGCTAGGCCACCACGATATTGACTATTAAATTATTTAAAGGTATGCAGTAACCTATTAGTTACGTCTTTTAGACGCCGTCAAGTGTCGTGGTCCACTCGGATGCTGTTAGCAAAGATAATTGCTTTTTAATTAATATCTTACAGAGACCACGCTGACAAGTTAATTAGAAACTTTAAACCACGTCTGTACGTATTGAAGGGAGGTTGTGAAAGATTATTTGTTTTTCATAAGGTTTATGTAAAAGGAACCTAGTTTAGTTCTATGAGAGAGGACCAGTAGATAATTATTTAAGCGCATATGCTAAAGGTCATGGTGGGCTACCAGCTCAATGACCGGATTTGTATGCAAATGGTTGCAAGTTTGGACACGGGCAAGTACCAAAATGATTTTTTCATAGTTATATGTACTTTCTTCATTATTCTATTTCCAAGGCACCATTGACAAACGGCGAAAGAAAATATGAAGAAACCTGGATTCCAAAAATTTGAATCTGAAATCATCAACCCGCAGTGGGTCTATATGGGAAGAGGGGTGCGCCCAGCAGTGAGATAATTAATAGGCCGGAATTCTTATTATTCTGAAATATGCTATCTGCTGGAGAGCTAAATATTACAAATATTTTAATTCAGTTAGTGTTGAGAACAATTAATTGTTGTGGTTCAAATGTTTACTTTTATTTGTTATAAGCCTTAGAAATGCTAGGCCGAATTTGAAATACTGCGTCAGCTAATAGTAATTTACAACTTTCCCTAAGAAAGTAATAATGTACTCTGAAATAATTAATTTCACTTAAGTAAAAAATACGATTTTCGGAAAAAATTAAATAGTTCATTTAAAAACCAAACAGTACGATTTTGATGAAATTTTTAGGGAAACACCTGTGAGGTATATACTCTAACGATATCGGTCTACAATTACCAGATATTATCGCGTAAAAAAAAAACAAAGAACACATTCTAACAACATGATTTTTTGGCAATTATATCAAACTACTAAATCTTCTAAATAAAACCACAGATGTACCTATTGGTTATTATTAATTACGGCCGTTTATCGACACTTCAATCGATTAGACCCAATTTATTTTTATCGTTTGTGTACATTGTGAGAATCAAAGAACAACATAATGCTCCTTTTGTAACAGTTCGGTAAATAGGTCAATGCCCTCGAAACTCTATAAACAAAGCACTGGCCACGTGGAAATTAATTATTATTTCTTATAATTGCTGGTTGCTATGAAATAAGAGGAAAATTGTGTAAAAAAATTAAAACATCCTAAAACTGGTGAATTATTTTTCTTCTTTACAATAAAATAGGCATTTTGACTGGGTAAAGAAAAAGTAATTCTATTTAGTCCGTCAATTAGATAATAAAAAAAAATTAAAAAAAAGGTAAAGAATAGGCGTGTGAACTAAGTTTTTTTTTTCGTCTATCGAGTAGATTATTGAAAAGTAGTGGACATGTAATTTTTCACGTGTTTACAATATTACGGAGATATATTGAGTTGAAATGTCACTTGACGTCACGCCTTGTTAAAATTTATATCGAGCCATGACGTAGTGAGCCCACTCCCCACTCCCCAACTTTCATGCGTTTTAACTAAGTCATTATTAAAATTTGTTAATTAGATAAAAAAAAATGGAATAACATAATCATCTTGGAAATTTTGGATATAAAAAAACAGATTTATGTTGAACTAAATATCCACTGTAAACTAGCTGAGGCATATGAAAAGTTCATGTAGTGTGTAAACAAGCTTGTAGAAGTAATATATCAATCAAATCTTGTAAATATTGATCGACGTGCTATACTAATTGGCAGCAGTGATGGAAATGTGAACTAATGGTTTCCGGCTCTCAGCAAAAGAATAAAACATTTTTTAGAACTATTAAGACGGAAAGAAAAGAAGAGTGTAAACAATAATTGTAAAAGACAGAAATAAATAACTAAAATATTAAGAAAATTATAAACCTCCGACCAAAGTTTGCCTAATGAACTAGGTTTTTACCAACCACTGAAACTGACTTAAAAAATTATAGACGATAATTATCTCAATTATATCAGCTTTTTGAAACAAATCCTACGATGTGTCTATGTGAGCCAGGCAGTCACACAGTCATACAGACCTCAAGCTTATAGCACCTTGTTTCTGCATCGGTATTCAAAAATACCTTAGGTATATTACCGAAAAATTTCTGTCAGAAAATATAAAAAAATATATATATTTTTGTATATATAAATATATTTCGGGACACCTCACACATGGTCTTCTGATCCCAAACTAGGAAGAGAGCCTTTACTGTAGTGACCAGACAAAATAATATAAACATACTTCTATATTTCTAAATAAGTACATATTATAGATAAATCACACCCAGACACAGAACAAATGATCATGCTCATAACAGGTTGTTAGGTTAGAGGTACATAGGTATAAGTATAAGGAGCGACCTGCGTGTCGCGCGTTCATCGTGCAGTGCAATAAAGAGCGTTGTTACCGAAGGCCGTGTCTCATTTAACAGTGGCGACGATTATAAAAGTACCTACGCACTAACGCAAAAATGAGCAATTTTATTGGATCTGTTCCTACATTCGAGATCGGCCAGGACTGGAATGTCTTTAAAGAAAGGCTTTCTCAATGGTTAACAGCCAATTCGCTGTTAATAAGAGAGAGAGGTGAAGGAAAAGATGTTCGAGAAAAGGCGGTACTGCTAAGTTCACTCAACCACGACGCGTATAAGTTGGTGCGCGAGTTAATTGCTCCAAGAACAGTCGAAGACATATCCTATGTTGATTTAACAGCAGAGTTGGACAAACATTTCTTGCCTAAAAAGTCGTTGTTGGCGGAGAGGCACAAGTTCCATTCGGCGTCGCAAGAAATGGGAGAGGATCTGACACAGTGGGCGGCCCGGGTGCGGCGTTTGGCTGTCGATTGCAGCTTTGGAGCTGCTCTGGACGAGATGTTACGTGACCGATTCGTGATAGGAATGTATCCAGGACCAGAACGTGACAAGCTATTCATGGACGAAAAGGCGTCTGCAACGCTCTCCAAAGCTTTGGAGGTGGCCGTGGCTGTGCATAGTGCAAAAAGCGCGGCGAGGCAGTCAGCAGCGGTAGTGACATCGTCCTCTTCGGAGGTATTCAAGATATCAACGAGCCGGCCAAAATCGACAAAATGCGCCGACTGCGGCTATAGCAACCATGCAACGGACAAGTGTCGTTTCTCTAACTACGTATGTAAAAAGTGTGGCATTAAAGGACACTTAAAAAAAGTGTGTAACAAAAAAGCGGTTCAAATAAATTGCCTGAAATGTGACGATAACGAGGACGACGGTAAGAGTATTCTACTTTGTAATATTCGTAGTTATCGCGGCGAGCCGATGACGTTGTCCGTTGAAGTGAACGATCAGTTATTAACTTTCGAAGTCGATAGTGGATCGTGTGCTACGGCTATTCCGTTACACATTTATAAAAAATATTTTAGTAATATTTCCTTAGTATCACCTAAGTCGGTTTTAAAGGCATACTCGGGTGAAAAATTAGACGTAGCTGGCGTAATGCCTGTTTTTATTACATATGAGGGTGAGCGTAAATTTATTGAAATTTACGTTGTAAAAGGGGCCGGCCCCGCCTTATTAGGCAGAAACTTTTTGTCTTTATATAATTTCCAATTATCTAAGGCTAATGTGAATCATTGTGTCCAGTTAACTGAACTTCAATATTATATTAACAAATACTCTCGGTTATTCTCCGACTCGCTAGGTAGTTTCAACAAATATAAAATTAAACTCACGTTAAAACCAGATAGTACACCGCATTTTTTCCGACCTAGAACTGTACCTTTTGCGTTAAGGAATAAGGTAGAAAATGAGTTGAAAAGATTAGTCGAGACCGGTGTGTTAATTCCTATCGAACATTCAGATTATGCTAGTCCGATTGTCCCGGTATTAAAAAAAGACGGTGAAATTCGCTTGTGCGCAGATTTTTCAGTTTCTTTAAATAAATGTTTACACATTGATAAATACCCTTTGCCAAAGACAGACGAATTGTTTTCGAAACTACACGGGGGTGTTCAATTTTCTCAGTTGGATTTAAGTAGTGCTTATCTACAACTTTTGTTAGATGATGAGTCACAAATCCTTACTACTATTAATACACATAAGGGCTTATTTAAGTTTACGCGGTTAGTATTCGGATTGGCCAATGCACCAGCTATTTTTCAAAAGTGTATGGAGAATTTACTTCATGGTATCGAAGGCGTTCTTTGTTTGTTGGATGATGTGCTTGTGACCGGCAGTACAAAACAAATGCACGTCGAAAGGTTGGAGCAAGTTTTTAATCGTTTACAGGATGCAGGGTTAGTACTTAACAAAAATAAATGT
The DNA here is from genome assembly GCA_950381575.1 of Plusia festucae. NCBI lineage: Eukaryota > Metazoa > Arthropoda > Insecta > Lepidoptera > Noctuidae > Plusia > Plusia festucae. The sequence continues at coordinate 10,361,280 of OX494454.1, read as the reverse complement.
AGGCTATTTCAAGATTCTGTAACATACTTAGGATTTATAATAGATAAACGTGGCATACATAAGTCACCAGATAAAGTTACAGCTATGGTAAACACCACGGCGCCAAAAAATGTACAAGAATTGAAATCATTCTTAGGGTTCGTCAATTACTATAGGATGTTCATACCCAATGCTTCATCAATACTTAGTCCTTTAAATGATTTGCTAAAAAGATAATGCTAGAAAATTTAGAATGTAACAAAATAAAATGGGGGGAGAGAAACCTCGAACAAACAGATTTATATAGTAAATTATGTAATGATAGCTTAAAAGAAATTGATTTTCCGTCAGAATTCAGTAACTGTAGTGATAAACGCTGTGATAACCGAGATCACATGCGTATAATTGACAGTATGTATCAAAAGATTGTTAATGCAATGTGTAAAGCCGCTTCTGATAGTCATACTATTGTTAAACCGAGAAGAAAACAACCGGTGATCGGATGGAATAAGCATGTACGTGACGCTCACGGGGTAGCACGGTGTAAATTTAGGGAATGGGTACTGTGGGGTAAACCGAGTGAAGGACAGGTTTGGGAGGAGATGCGGGAGAGTCGTAGAAGGTTTAAATCACGCCTAAAATGGTGTCAAAATAATAGGGAGCAGATAAAGATGGATATTCTCGCTTCTCACCATTCAAAGCGTGATTTTCATAACTTCTGGAAATCGACTAGAAAGCTAAATAATAAACCGGGCTTACCCGTGAGCGTTAATGGCGTGACTGAGCCGAAACGTATTGCGGACTTGTTTAGGGGTCACTTTAAGGTGAAATCACCATTGGAACCAACACTGTTATTTAGTGCGGAAGGGTCGCATGGACAGGAGATAAACACAAGATTCACAGCGAAGGATGTGCGGGGAGTTATAAAGTCAATGTCACGTGGAAAGTCTCCTGGTCATGACAACCTGAGCATTGAGCATCTAAAGAATGCTGGATTACACCTGCCTAGAGTTCTGGCCATGTTATATACTTTTTGTATAGGACATGCTTACTTACCAGAAGAGATGATGAGGACCGTGGTGGTACCAATTGTGAAGAGTAAAACCGGTGACCTTAGCGACGCGAGCAACTACAGGCCAATTTCACTAGCCACAACGATTGCTAAGGTTCTTGACAGTTTGCTTGATGCACAACTTGAACGATATGTGGACACTCATAACAATCAATTTGGTTTTAAACCAGGACTGTCTACTGAGTCGGCGATCTTGTGTTTGAAGCAGACTGTGAAGTACTACTCCGATAGGAGTACACCTATTTATGCCTGTTTTCTCGACCTTTCGAGGGCGTTCGACCTGGTTAGCTATGACATCTTATGGCAAAAATTTAATAACATCTCTATGCCCCTAGAACTAATAGAAATTTTCAAGTACTGGTATCTTAACCAGGTTAACGTCGTTCGATGGTCGAGTGCTCTGTCGGAGCCGTATAGGTTGGAGTGCGGGGTGAGGCAGGGAGGGCTGTCCTCGCCGAGGCTTTTCAACGTGTACGTAAACGCTCTTATAGAGGAGCTCAGCAGCACCCGTGTCGGCTGCCATATTGACGATGTTTGTATCAATAATATTAGTTACGCGGACGACATGGTGCTGCTGAGCGCCTCGGTGTGTGGTCTGTCCAGGTTGCTGGGCATTTGCGAGCGTTACGCGCTTGAACACGGCTTGCTATATAACTCAAAGAAGAGTGAATGCATGGTCTTTCGGGCCAGGGGTCGGAACTGCCCGGACTCTGTTCCACCTATAAGATTAAACGGTATCGAGTTACAAAGAGTTCAACAGTTTAAATATCTTGGGCATATCGTGACATCTGATCTGAGAGACGATGCAGATATCGATAGGGAGCGGAGAGCGTTGTCTGTGAGGGCCAATATGATTGCCCGCAGGTTTGTTCGTTGCTCGGATCAATATAACGGCCGTCAAAATAACTCTCTTCAGAGCGTTTTGTACGTCTCTGTACACGGCCAGCCTTTGGGGGTCATACACCCAAAAGCAGTACAACGCTCTCCGTGTTCAGTATAATAATGCGTTCAGGGTGTTGTTGGGGCTGCCCCGGAGCTGCAGTGCATCGGGGATGTTCGCCGACGCCCGTGTCGACTGTTTCTACACGACGATGCGAAAGCGGTGCACATCTCTGGGGCGCAGGCTCCGGACCACCTCCAACACCTTACTGAGCGTATTTGCAAACAGGTTTGATTGTCGATACATTAACCATTGTTATATGATTAATGTAATGACAAACAAACAAATGAGGCAGGCGTATTATTAATTATTTTCTTTTATGATTTTAAGTGGATTTTATAATATGCACATTTTATTTATATTATTTAACTAATATTACTGTTACAATAGAGTGATTACTTAATATTTTAATATATATTTTAATTTATTAGATAATTTTTTTATGTACAACACAATATGTAATATACACATATGATCTAGATGGATTGAAATAAATGATTTGAATTTGAATTTGAATTTGAATAACACAAAGATTTGTCCTGGGTGGGCATCGAATCCACGACCTCCGGCTAGCAGTCAGGGTCACTAACCACTAGACCAACAGGCCAGTCATTGTTCAATGTTCAGCTGCAAGCTTACCAGGGTTTGATTCATGAATTTTATCAAATATCCTATATTTTCTTCTATTGAAAGCCCCGACGAGATCCAATATGTGATATATGGACAAAAACTTTTTTCCCAACGTTTGCGCATAATTTTCGGTGTTGGTAATGTTTTAGTATTCTCCGCGCGTAATGTAGGCGGTCCCTTTGCCGATGTAGGGACCGACATGGTTCTGTCGTTTGTTCAGAACAGAGGCATTTTGGTTTGATTTACATAGTACTAACTACATTTTGTAACTGGGTATAATATACCTACAACGTGATTCAAAAAGGTGAAATAATACTATCAGATATTGAAGTATGAACTTCAACTTGGCCTAGTCATAAATTTCTAATACTAAGATATGTTTCTTCCTACAAAGTAAATAAAAAAAAATTATAAAAGATTTTAACGACAACCCGAAACCTACGCTGTAGTTAGTTGGTACCTACTCGCGTTGCGATGAACTAGCTCGCCATTCTGAATTTTAAAGTATTAATTTCTAGGGTGATCATCGCCAAGTTTTCACTCTCAACTTTAAAGCCAAATAATTAAAAAACCCATGCACTTAGGTACCTCATACCGTTCCATAGGTATACAATGTAACATACATATCCTATTAATATTATAAATGTGAAAGTGCGGATGTTTAGATGTTTGGATGTTTGTTACTCAATCACGCAAAAACGGCTGAACGGATTTCGAAGAAATTTTGTATGCATGTAGCCTTTGACATGGAAAAGAACATAGACCTTTTATCCCGATTCCTTAAGTAGTTCCCGAGGGAACATTGAAAATTGTTTACGAGCTAAGCCGCGAGCAGACAGCTTTGAAATTTGCTATGCATGTCACCTATGCTATGGAAAAGGAAATGTTCTTTCTATAAAGATCTCTCAAATAGTTCCCGTGAGAAGATTAAAAATTGTTAACGAGCGAAGCTTAAAACCCAATTCTGAACTCCAGGCAGATGAAGTCGCGGGCGGAAGCTAGTTCTAGCGGAATCCTGGCTTTGCATGAGTAGCACAGTATTGAATAAATAAAGCTATACACAAAAACATTCTCGTTGTATCACTGTAAGTATCTATTACTAAAAATGACGAAAGACCATATTCAACAAAATACAAAATACTTTACGATTTACGCCTGATGCTTGATTCACAAATACTTATGTAAATCAGTTGCCAAAAGGCGACACCAAGTCTCCCAGAACTCTAAACAAAACTAGTAGATCTGGCTCACTGTCTCGACAACAGAAATATCGAGACAGTTGGACATCGACAACTGTCGTGTTGACTCGATCTGATAAAATGGCCCACATTCAAATGTTTGTTCAGTTGGCTTTATACAAAGTTTGAATTATGTAAAATTTAGTATTATGACCGTATTTATGGAATAAAGTTTATTCCATAAATACGGTATAAAATAAAATAGTTTATTCAATAAACTATTTTATTTTATACCGGACTAAATTTCCCACTAATGGGCATAGGCCTCTTCCTATATAGAGAAGGATGAGCATTGATTACAACGCTTGCTTATTGCGGGTTGGTGATTTCAGATTCCAATTATTGGAATCCCGGTCTTCTCACGAATAAAATTTCACGGTACTTATGTTGATGGTGGTAAAGTCAACAGCACAAGTAGATGATGAGTTGAGTCATCACGAATTTAAGGCAACTATACTAGTAGTAAATGATTGGTATAATTTACAATCACATACTTTTGAATCACTTCGACGCCACACAGTTCTGACGCGAACTCCGTTCATTAGTATTGAATTTCTGATTTTGATCACCTACCTTTGCTGTTAACTGTACGCTACACGATGCTACGGATTATGGTACTACACACGTGTGTTTGCACCTAATTGTTACCACACATATGCTTAGGGCTCAGATCAAGAACTCAGGCTTAGGGTAATTTTAGTTGTACTTTGAATAGAATAAACATGTTCATTTTATAAGGTGTTCAATGGTTTTTGGTTTTTGAAAAACCTTTGCATGGACGTAGTCTCAAACATGTAACATTCATTTAAACAATAATAAAATAGATAATTTACTAAATATTTTTAACCCTTTCACTGTGCCGTGAGTCACATATAAACATCTCCATGGTTTAACTATTGTGTCTTCTGACGGGACAGGGAAGGTGTTAAGCGACTTTTAAAAGGAGGAGTTACCAACTGATCTGTTTGAAGTCGGTGCCAAACCAAAAAAGGTATTCGGTACCGACTTCAATTGGCACGGGCATCACTTCAAACATACAGATTTAACTTAACAATTGAATATTGTATACCTAAGGTGAGTTAGAATTCAGTTTATTTTCGCTCTTAAGTGGTAAGAGTATGTATTTTTGACGGTGTTTATTTTTTTTTTATTAAACCAAATCACACGTAAGTATTTTCAAGTGACAATTATTATAATATTCATTTGCCAAATGCGTTTGCAGCAGACATATAACAAAAAAAAACATAAAATGAGAATGCAAGTACACTCGCTGTCAGAAAGCCAAAACGTTGTTGTATGTGAATAGTGCGCGTCGCTTATCGAGATTCCATTACGAGACGACTGTAAAAAGGTACGCTCGGCGACAAAAGTGTTCGGCCAATTTCATCACTAAGTGCTTTCTAAATACCTGCGTTTTAACATTGCAATGTGTGTGAATTGAAAATGGATATACCTACCTACGGTATAATTTTGCACCGTATTTTTACAAATTGGTAATTGATTTTAGAAAATAGAATCTTTACATGTTTTTGTACGACGATGTGTTGGACGACCTCCGTGGTCGAGTGGCATAAACACCGGTTTTCAAGATGTCGCTAGCTCTGAGGTCCCGGGTTCGATACCCGGACGGGTCAATGTAGAAAAACCACTTTTCTATGTTGTCTCGGATCTGGGTGTTTGTGGTAGGTACGTTGCCTCCGATTCCGAAACAAGTACACGCTACTTAAATTGGATTCGGAGCAATGTGTGTGATGTTGTGCACATTTATTTATTTTGTCTTAATATAACATATTAAATTTCATGCTAAGAAAGGCTAGCCATATGCTAAAATAAATACGAAATAAAATAAAAACGAACTAATAAACAAGTTTTTACAGTAGTTACTAACTGAGACTCAAAATAACAACCCTTAATTTATATGGACGCAACTTTTCTTTAAATTTTTTAAATATCATAAATATGTGCGTAAAATACGTTTGAACTGCAATGAGGTTGAGTAATCACCCATCTCCACTAATTGAGGATATCTCATGTTTGTGGTGTTCCTGTCACGATCGACGGAGACTATCAAAGCTGTTTGACGGACTGGCACCGCGCCAGGGATATCGCACAAACAAATATTTTATGCGAATGTCGAAATATTAACATTTTCATATCGAAAGACGTGTACTGGAAAGTTTTAAATGGCGAAAGCACGATTATAAGACTGAATTTGTATTAAATAAAATGTTAAGTAAATTAGTAATACCTACCTACAAATTCCAAAATTCATTTTTATTTTTCCATCACAATAGGTATAGGTCTAACCTAGGTGAACAGGACTTCTGTTAGATTTAACCTAGGTATGTGAGAAACTGGTGCCTGATGTAAACCTGTGTTACAGGTCACCAGCGCCCACCCTCGGTAAGATACCTCAGAAAACCAATTCATGAGTTAAAAATCTAAGGTTGACTCCATACATAATAAAAGCGATCTTTTTTTCTTACCAACGGAAAGCGAAGGCAGAGTGGTACACCACACTCTTATGACCGAATGCTGAAACGTCACTCAGTTTGAAGGCGCCGTTAAGTCTCATGCTGTCTCTGTCACATATTAAAAGGAAGGAGGCGACCCGACCCCATAGGCCACCGGAGGAAAAAAAACAAAGGGAGCATGACGAATCTGCTGCCGAGTTAAAAATAAATCAGAAGACAATATCTGAAACACTCATTCCCTGGACATTCTCTTAACACTTGAAACAGACTATTCACTCTTAAAATACCTACTCAATCCCGCAATTGACCCGATCTACCAAACACCATATAATCAAATTGATACTTTGCTTATTCAACACAAACAAAACAAAATATTTCCTTTGAAAGTATTATAAAATTATTCAGCTTATTTGTACGAAACCCTCAGCGAACAAAAGTCCAATAGTTAAGGTACTCGCTACAGCTGGCAACACTAATTCTGCTTAATTTAATAAATGTGACAACAAAAGATGGAAGTACAGTTGAACATTCCCACTAATGTTCAGGGTTGTCAGATATGAATATTCAGATAGCCTTATGCCCGGTTCCTATAACAAACGACTCGTCATACGTAAAAAATACCATCCGTTTTCTAGTTACCATTAACGATCCGTAATTGGCGTTCCTATATTTTTTGCATCATAAACGAGCTACGAGCCGTCATCCGTTTGTTTGTTACCGAAGCCCTCCCTGGCGTCGTTCTGCGTTTTGTTAATACAAAGAAGCTTATTTTTGTTTACGGTAAAAAATTATGTACTTTTTTTATTATTTGACGTTTTGTGTTTTGTACTTAGATATTATTCATTAATATTTTAATATATCTTCATGTTAAATATTTATGTACTTTCATAAAAAAATATCATTCAATTGTCATTTGTATCGAAAGTAACAAACGCGTTTTTGATGACTGACAGCAAATAGTGTAAAATTGAGTAAAATCTGTGGAGTAAAAATAAAGGAAGTAGGAAATAAATTTATATAGGTATTCTTCTATAATAAAAACAGTTGTTCGGTCGCTTTAATATATTTGTTATACAGTTGAGCAATAGCAAAACTGATATCACGCACAATACGACAAGCTGATGTTTTTGACACACCCACAAAGTCTGCCACTGATATCAACATTGTGCCTAAAGCATAGAACCTTAGCGTCAATAGTAATTGATGTAGTGGAGATGATATCCCATGATTCCTGAAATGACAACAGTAAGTTAAGTAATAAGGTTAGACGTTAGCGGTCTATTATTAGCCTCCATTAAACTAACCTGGCTCCTTTTATTCGTATGTCTGGATAAATTTCAAGAAGTAATTGTTCAACAGATTCTTTATCGAGTCGAAATCTCACTTGAAATTCGTAATAATCCAGCGTCGCAAAAAAATCCACTCTTTCTTTATATACCTACTCTTTCACGCCTATCTTCTTCTGAATCAGTCTCACTATAATTCGATATAATATTAAACACTTCTCTATCACTATCTGAACTCGAAATTTCGGAATTAAAGCGAAAACAATGAATGAGAAAGAAATCAACCGGCCGAAATCGGCGGGTAAACAAAAGGTTAACGAGTGGTAATCTTGACAGCCTACTGACGTTTAAAAATATTTATAGGAACGCCATAAACTGTCATCTCCATACAATACGCTTACCGTCCGTTAACGGTGACCCTCCCATCCGTCAGTAGCAAGCCGTCGGTAAGTTGCCTGACGAGACGTTTTTTATAGGAACGATTTTAGCTTACGCTTGGTATTTTAAACTACTATTCGTAACTAAAACGGATCGTTTTTCAAATATAGGAACCGGGCATTAATGTAATAGAAAAATAAAACATGCTTGAGTAATTAAATATATTATATAGGTACATCGTAATAGCGTTTTCTTTAAGGAAAGTCTCGAGTGAGCTGTTAATTTTACACGTACGGTTTATGAGACACTATTAGTACCACGTACCTAATTAGGTATGTGCGATACAAAATGGGCAAGTCAGTTGCTATTTTTATCACGTTTTTATTGGCTTTACCAGTAACTACGTAACAACATCGTGGAAGGAACCACTGCGTTGTTTTCGATTGAGCTGACATATTGCATACATTTTGGGTGACTTGAGTATTTCGAATTTGAAAATGTTTATGAAGACTTCTTAACGTGTTGTGAGTTTAAGCGGCTTATAATCACGGTCTATGCTACGGCCACAATGTCGACTGAATCAAAGTTATCAAATGTGATTTTGTCAATTTAATTCTCATTCCATTCTCTTACTTACATTGTGTCGTTATAAAGCCAAAGAAGTGCATCAAAGTTTATAAAAAGTCGAATTTTTAATGGTAGCAACCCTATCTCTACCGCAGTATCAGTTACCGCGGCTCAGGCTACCCTCATTATAAAGTTTTAATGGTTTTATCAAACGTTACGCCACGAGTGAGCCCCGTGAGTATCAACGTGGACCCTTTAACCATTTACTACTGTTGGCCGTTATTAAGGTATTTCTGTTTTAGGGGTAACTAATGATAGAAGATAGAAGTTTTGAGGTCTGTATACATGCACTCTGTTCATCATCATCGAGCCTATAATTATTTATCGGAAGCTATTAAAGCAAAAAATAATGTTTATATATTATTTTTTTGGATACACTGGAGAAAATTAAAATAAAGTCTCCTTGAGTGACAACTTTCCAATTTACCAACAAGTTAAAACTTGTTTTCAAATAAAAATGCTCTGATATGATTTTTGAATTACGATTAATTTAAATGTTTACTATGTTTTACAGAGTAAGTACGCCTGTAAATCCTACTAATATTAGAAATGTGAAGGTGTGGATGTTTGTATGTCTAGATGTTTGTTACTCAATCACGTAAAAACGGCTGAACGGATTTGGATTAAATTTGGCATACATGTAGCCTTTGACATGGAAAAGAACATAGACTACCTTTTATCCCAACCCCTTAAGTAGTTCCCGAGGGAAAATTTAAAATTATGTACGAGCTAAGCCGTGGGCAGACAGCTTATTTTGATATTTTTCTCTATTACAGCGCATGCTATAACACGGGTGAAAATTTTATTCCATTTTTCATTACTTTCACATTTTTCATTTCTTTTTTGACTCAATTCTGAAGTTCACGCAGACGACGTCGCGGACAAAAGCTAGTTGTGAATAAATCCGACGCACCTTGTTAGTTCCACTCCCCATCACTAGCTAGTGTTGATTCACATTCAAGTTTTTTTTTATACTTAACCTATCGCGGTCCACTGCTAGTCATAGGCGTCTCCCAAACTCCCAAGTTGCGCCACAACACCCGGTCCTCTACTTTCCGCATGCAGTCTAACCCAGCAACCTTTTTCTAGTCATCGGTCCGTCTGACTGGGAGGCGACAGACTTAACCAGCCTGCTGCCATATTTTTTACTATCATTCATATCACAACTAAGATTATATTTTCCAATAAACTTGAGCTCTCGTTAGGAAGTCCCACATATTGCTTCGTCCATCCATCAATAAGTAGTTCTGTATCGAAAGCCTGCTGACAGGTGGCCATTGATAGATCGACGATACTCAACATACTGATCGCTGTTTACCAGAAAGGGCTTGCAGAACTACTCCATACCATCCAAAATAATATCTATGAGGTGATTATTTTATGTACAAATTATAATTATAAGACAGCTATATGGTTAAAGTATTAAAAAAAAAAATTTTTTTCTCTCATCTCTTTTTGTTTTTTTTGTTTCGGTTTTTTTATTTTATTTAACGACGCCCGCACTAAGGAATTAAATCCTTGTGTCGCGGGAGTTTCACAAACATTCAAATCACATGCACAAAGAACACCCAGACTTGGAACAAGCATTTGTGGATCACATAAATGCTTGTCTCATGCGGGGATCGAACCCGCAGCACGTCGCGCACAGTGGTAATCAGCGTGGTGACCTATACCACACGGCTATCCGTGCTGTCAATTAAATCTCAATAACCTGAAAAATACCAAGATGGCGATACACTAACATAATTTTAGCTGTATCACAATTTTTTTTTCGGAATTTCTTTTTTTCAGACGTTATAATTTTTATACTTGAAGTAACAGTACCACGCAAGTACCTACCAATGTAACTTTTTCAAAGTTATATTTTGCTTCTTAATTATTCAAAGACACCATTGACAAAAAAAGAAGGAAAACATCATAAGGAAACCTGGATTCCAAAATTTGTAATCTGAAGTGGTTTACCGATCTATGATCAGAGATCAATGCTAATTTTTCTCCATATGCGACGAGGCCTGTGCTCAGCAGTAGTACATTTGTAGGCTGGTATCATTATAATTTTATTTTTTTATACAGACTGTAGTATATATTGATTGCTGCTTGCTTTATTTCACCAAATAGCTATTTATTTAAACAAAACATTTGGAATTTTATTGCACACAAGATTAATTAGTAATGGCGCATCGAACATTGAGTTATCGTCTGTACCAGCCAGCACTCGACGCATCAATGAACGCACCTTTCATTCTGAATAAATTGCATCCAACACACATAGATATGAAATAATAGTAAGCTAAATAATAATGAAAATTATTTTATTCTACCATCATGAAAATCGGTCCACCCTTTCTCGATTTATGAGTGTTTAACAAACCGGACCTTGTTTTATATTTAAGTATTTTACATTAAGATGATTATAAGTATATAGTAAAAATGTTTTTCCTATAAGGGCTGATATTTCCATCGACAGATAACTTTATTCGACGAATAAATTTCAAATGTTGACAGTTGTTTCATGCGAAAACTGCCAAACGTCAATTTTATTCCTCGAATAAAATCTATCTGTTAAATGAAAAATCAGCCCTAAATATAATATTTAAGTTTATAACATAGATACTATATTTACTATTTACGTATTAGTATAGCTTGGCTCCAACAGGGGTCGTGGTAAGCATAAACCGACGAATCTATGCACATTATCCAATTAATTGAATTGGTTAATGGTTTATTTCAAACAATCAATTACATTTAGATATTTACAATCTTAATAAAAACTAAAATAATTAATCATATATATTATACACACGAAGAAAAAAAATAGACAAACATAACTAATTAAAATCTAAAAATTAATTGAATTAATTGTAATGAATAATCGTAAAAATGAGATTTCTAGCTCCCCGAATGATTGAACCTTATCAATCATACAATCATATCAATACATACCGTAAAACTGGCTCCTACGACAAATAAACTACTCCTGCAGCTTTTGACAAACCAACAGATTTTCTGTTTATTTTTTCTAACATGGAATGTTAGACAAAATAATTGGAAATAGTATTTCGCAAAATAGAAAGAAAACGAATCTGTACGTAATAGCTGAAGTATTAAACCAATGCAAATATTGCATTAAACAGATCAGCGATAAACTGTGGCCCTCAAAATGGCTATCTAAAGGCAGTAAAATATTTTATTTGACCGTAAAAGTACGTACATACGGTCACCGAACCGTAATTCGATAAAAGCTAACCTCAGACTACCGACTACAGAGATAATATCCAAGAATATGCAAGGGCCGGATAAGACTGTCTTGTAGTATCTTGTATTAAAGGTAATCCAAGAACGACAATGAAGTCATCATGGTTTAAAAAAATTAAAAAAACATTGTTAGCTAGGTATTCATAAAAAAAGTATATAATTGGTATTTTTAGTTCAAAAGTTCTATCATTAATCATTATTGCGGAAAATTTTAGCAATGCCAATATTAAATGCGTTATAACTTTTATAGAAATTCTGATGGACAGCTGATTTCCCATTTTTAAGCGAAATTTATAGAAAATTATTTATCGAAATCATAATGCGTTTATGATAGATATTTAGTATATTCTGGCAGTACCAGGCTAACATAACTGTTAGGCGCAAACAACGTATCTAACAAAATCGCATTCCAAATCTAGTTGCTATGAACTGCCAAAAGAGGTCGTTGACATAGCTGAGGACTCATATTGGTGACGTAAGCAATAACGTGTGGAATGCTGGAACTTTTGTTATTAGCTCCTGTTATTTATGTGGCCCTGGTAGCCTGGTATTCGTAGCAAGAAAGAAATATGTACGAAGCAAGTGTTATGCCGAATCTATTATTAACATTTAGGTTGGTGAAAGAGAAAATGATGAAAATATTGTATTTGAAGATAATCTTTTATAAAAAACACAAAAATCATTAACAAATGAAAAATAAGTGCAAAAAAAGGCTCTTTAATTCGATATATTAAATTCGGAATCGTTCTCACAACATTGTCGTGAGACTTGACCATTTTCTTACTTTAAAACAGTTGGCATGACATCTAAAATGAAAACGATAACAAAAATAAAATATTTATCCTCAAAACAACTGAACATCAAAGTAACCCGACCTTCTGATAACAAAATCTAAATGCCAAACTGATATCATCCAAGAAAACTTTTGTGAAGACATAACTATATTAAGAACAAACAAACAAAAGTGAAAGTCGGACCAACAATAACCCAATTCTTATATCCTTTTCTTCGTAGGCAAATCCAATAGAAATCTTTCTGGACTTTGCAATTGGGGAGGCAAACTCAATTTATTAGATAGTTTTTCTGTCAGCTAAGGAATGCGTTTACTAAGTTAGTGAGTGTAGGGTACAGGCGCTGAATCATGGCACTCACGGACCATGACCGTGAATGAACGCTAATAACTTTGAAGAATTTTTCAAACCAGTCCTGGAAGTTCCTGCTGGAAGAAATTTCTTAAGAAATAGCAGAACCTACCTTCGGACCTACATTTTTTATACTTCAATGTATCCTTTATTTCTATGAGTACAAAAAATAGCATATGCAGTAAAAAAAAGAGTAAAACAAACTACAGAAGTTTATTTATCGTTAATCCGAATTTACATTATACTCGAACATAATATCCCCTCATTTTTCAAGAAGACAAAAGTCTGTATAATCATTGTATAAAATATTTAGATCATTTGTCTTGTGTGAAAATACAAGGAAAACGACGGATCCTACCATTCATGTTTACATACCCTCTGAACGGTGTTCCATGATCTGAATTGATAATTACATACTTTGCATATTGTCTCTATCTTCAAATGGAAATTCTAGGATTACTCTCGGAATGTCTGTTTTACATGTCACAAAGCACTTTAGTTTTGTATGTAGGCCGCGAGGTCACGGACTGCTTGAAGCTGAGTCCTTTGAGCGAGTCCTTCGAGCAGTCGACAAAACAAAAAGCAATCGGGAAAGTGACGTGTGTGAGTTGTCAACAGTTCCCGCAGACCGTGTTCCTAGGTTGATCATTGGCTAAAGGCGATGATTCATTTGCGAGCTTAAATTCTAAACCGCCAATGAAGCACTTAAAAGTCTGCGGCTTAAAAAAACCGGAAGATTTACTCCCTTGAAATTCTAACTCCGCGGTGCAATTCGTTTGCAAATGGATCACCGCCGAGAGTAGACTGTTTGCTACTCCAAGGAGAGTTGACGACTCAACGAGCTAACGATTTATACCCTTAGCTCGCCGCTCGCCAATGGATCACCCGCTTTACTGCTCGAGTAGTTTGTGAACTATAAGACAGACATATTCAAGTAGTTTTTTAAATATTTCAGTCACGCGTCCATTTTATTACATGTTTTATTTCAAATTCATAAAGGGCTTTCCTTTTTCCCTTAAAGTCCTCACAACAAAAGGAATAATTTACTACTCGTCTTGGGGTATTTGTTATTCCTAAAACTCATTCCATTTTGATGATGAAGCGTGGATAGTTATAATGATGAATGATTGCTTTTTTTGCAGCAGATCCTAGTAAGAAAAAACACCATTAGAAAAGGAAATGGATCTGGAAAACGTTCATTAAGTTACGTGAATCAGAACATTTTTACAATCATAAGAGCAGACAAAACTATACATTTGGACCAAAATAAATTGAAATTCAGGAAATACTTAGTATTCATACGCACAAAATGGATAAGAACGAATAAGATTAATTGTGAAAGTAATATGTAGGCTTGTTGCCATTTAACTTGCCGTGTGTCTGTTCAAACTCGCAATAATAAAATTGGCCCTTTGGCTCGAAGGACCATTTAAATATTTTTCTAAGTTTATTTTGGCAGAGTAAATGATTATTGTGGAAGAGTAGAGTATATTATAGTGAAAGACAACAAAACAGTATTTGGTACAAATACAGTTTTATTAACTAGTAGACTCACCTGGCTTCACACGGGTAGCACAGTAATAAATACAAACGTTATTCTAAACAAAAACTTTACTGTCTAATCAGTCCATCCATTGTTGAACACTGCATTAAAACCTGCGTACAGACAGACAGATCGACTTTGTTTTATAATAATATAATTATGTGGAGTATTCGTAAGTTCTTTGGGTCATTTGCCTGTTTTTTACATCGATTGATAAGAACCAAGTCTTCAAAACTTAAGAACATCTTTCACTCAAAATTTCGCGATGTATCTAAGGCGGGCGATATAAATAGCTGGCACAATCGGGCGCACCTGGCCTGCGCGAATAAAATAAGTAAACAGAAGCATGATCACAACCGATTCAGTGCTGCGATTCGAATCAAAGAATATTAGTAGATAGAGATGTGATACTTGGCCCGGTACAAATACATGAAGATTTTTGCCTATTCACAGTTCTACCAAGACAATCCAGCCAGTCTCACGAAGTCTTGATTACATAATTAAGTCATTTTACTTTATCCTCATATAACATTAAGGATATCACAGCCCCATATAATGTAAGCTTTCATAGTAATGAACGAACATCTAAAACATATATCTGAGAACAGAGACACTGAAAAGGCATGACACATACAGCCAATAAAGATATAACAACTCCGGCACGTTACGTTACACGGTATATTAAAATTTTTACGGCACACAAAGACTTTAATGAAGCCATATACAGCTACTTTCCCGAAAGTTTTTATTAATTTGCCGACTCAAAAGACCATTGAATTGCGCAAACAAAAGAAAACCCAAAAAAGTAAATTAGTTACACAACCCAACTTGTTTCAACCCTCAAAGTTTTGCCCAACACGTGACCAAACTTAACCCTTTTTCACGTGGCGCAACCTTAAGGAAAAGGTGGCGAAATTGGTGATGCCATGGAAGTACGGAGCGGGCAAAATGTGCTGGCATAATAAGTGTTGGTCAATATTCAGACTATTGTATTGATAAACGACAATCGATTGACTATTTTTAGACTTTGGTGTCAAGCAAATAATGGGGAAGTCCATGAGGATATTTGTCGGTACTAAATTAAATAGATGATTAGGACTACAGCAAGGAAAATACTACTGTCTCTATCTAGGGCTATGATAAACAAAATTTCTGCAATGTTCAAAAAAATTAACAAAAGGATATTTTTTTTTTATATATCAAGGATACTCTGTGCGATTATTCGCATTATATTTGTCACATACAGACACAGGGGCCTCAAATTGAAGCCGCATCTTTATAATACAAATCTAGTCAGTTTAACAGTAGTACGTTAGAATAGAAAATCTATTGTTCGTTGGACAAGGGTGACGCGGCGCTCAAAGGCTTAATCAGCCCACCTGCGTTTTTCTACGATAGATAAGAATGTGATAAAATTGGATATAGAGCTTATGTAGTAATCCATCGAACAGCCAAAATTTTATTTATAACTTTTCCATGGTTTTCCCTACTAGAAATATAAGTTTGGCAGTGAAAATTATTTAGTGATATGAATAATATATCATCTAAATAATTATTAACCGTTATGTTCTTTACGTCATGTTAATCTTCTTTATAAGAATTAGAAGTGGTTTCAAAATAAATAAATTCTTGTATCCAAATATTACCAAGTTCCAATTCAGCCTCAGCATCTTCGGAGATAGTCTCCATGACACGATCAGAGCATGGCTCAGGGTCGCGCGCGAGCGTGCTGCGCGCGCGGGAAGCACGCCGCGCGCACTCGGGGCACGACGACTGCACCAACGTGACGTCACCGGTGCACTGGGATACACATCACTGGCACTGCACTTATGTGGCACTTGGAATTTTTAGGTCCTTATTTTGTCGTTTTTGATCGCATGATTTTGGTTATAAAGTAGGAAAACTTCAAGTCTTCGGTACTAAGTAGTCAAAATTTTGTAACTGATGTCTTGTTTATAAGTTTTTTGAGTTTTGATAATAACCAGCGTTCTTACTTGAAGGATTGATGTTTTAGATATTTTTTATCTGTTTTAATAAAGTAACATTATTTATCAAACACTCACTTTTATCGTAACAATTAGAAGTTCCTTGTAATAATAGGCACGCCTTTACCGTTTTTATTTTTGAGAGTGACCCGGAAATTAAACTAGCAGGTAGACAAAATTCGGAGTTAAAAAAAGAAATAGATTTGAATATTTGATATAATGTCATACATTTTCTTTGCAATTGTGCTTAATAATATGCTGTCACTGAATGTCACGTAAACGCACACAATAATTAATAATGCACGAAGTACGATAATTAAGAATGAACACAAATCACGACAAACATTTTAGTTGGTTACAAGCTCAAATAACATACACATACTAGCTGTGCCCTTCGTTTTCCTCCGCGTAAGCAGTTCCCTTTTGCGTAAATCATATTTTTTTTTTCGTGATTTTTCTGTTTTGCTTATTCTGCTATTCGAGGCGGAGACAGCTCCAACAAATCGAATATCATAAAAATTGATCCACCCGTACGTGTGATATAAATAGTGTAACTGGGATAAGGGAGGAAACGCGATAATGAACTGGCCCGATGTTTCATGTAGACAGAAGATTTATAGAGTGGTGGACCAACGATCTAATCAAGGTAGCTAAATCTGACTACACTGTTCTTCTCCATCCCCATGACGGAGAAGAATAGTGTGATAGCGCAAACTATGAGAGGAATATAGCCAGCACCGGTGCAGACTGGTAAAATGTACCTACAACGATTTCAGGATATTGTTATGTATTCATATTAATAATTAACAGGTTACTGTCGAATTTATACAACTGTCACTACACACTCGATATTTATATTTGCAGACTTTATATTTGCCGACAATGCAAATAGCACAAGCCATTGTGTTTCTGCCAAATGTTTCAGCTACAATGCAAATTCGAAAGCGACTGGCCTGTTGGTCTACTGGATAGTGGCCCTGATTGCTAAACTGGAGGTGGTGCGTTCGATTCCCACCCAGGATAAATCTTTGTGTGATAAGCATGGTGATTTGTTCTCTGTCAATTTGTGTATGCATTTCGAAATATAATTATTTAAGTGTATCTTTCAGTTGTCTGGTCACCATAGTAGAGGCTCTGCCTAGTTTGGGATCAGATGGCCGTGTGTGAGAATCCCTAGATATTATTATATTATATTTCAACGACACCTGAATCGTAAATTCGATTTTTTTTTTCGAATTCAGTAGGTATCACATGATTGGTGAGTAATTAGCATAATAGATGCAAGTTAAACATCTGTCATATTGCAACCTTGTGACGACAAGAAATACGGCCAATTAAGTGAACGACGTATAACAATTATATGATATACTGCTTTGTCGGTACGACATTCGTTGATACGAATAATCTTAGTCGCATACCGACAAAGCAGTTAACTCTTGTGGACAAGTTTTAATTTTATATCAGGCCATACTTTATCCTCAAATACCATATCAAATACCTCCTTAGATTTGGACTTTCCTCAGAGGGGAAATTTGTTTTAGCGAGTCGATCAATGGATTTATCTTTTCCATGCCAGGCCACGCAAAAAGTATTCAGATGTTCAATGTGTTATTAAGGTCCTCGCGTTTGTAGGTAATGTTTCACGCTGGGCAGCTCATTAAATGCTATGGTGTGATAAGGGATTTGACAATTATTAACCACAATAGTAAAGAAATTGTATTGAAAATCCACTTTAAATTTTTGTCCTTTGATACGAGCATGTGTAATGTGACGTAAATATTTTCTTCAAGGGGTGTCCTTTGTAACAACAGATTTTTAAATAAAGTTTAGTATAAACATATGTTGTTGTTTTATTCCCGTATTTATTAATAAATATATTTCAGAGAAAACATTTAATTTCGCTTCATTATTGTTAAACTAGACTATCATTACCTTTGCACTCTTCGTAAACATCTTCTAACGATAGAACTGGAGTGTCATTTTTTATTTCTTTCTTTGTGTTGGCACATCTATATGTGTTTAAGTAATTAGATCAAGGCACACGATGAAAAGTAATTAGACACACGTCAGCGACACTCGTAAACAAATAATAAAAGAACAGTTAACGGAACATCGTTAAGTAAAACCGTGTTATTTAAGGCACCGTAAAATATACTATAGTTAAATTATTAGGTTAATTAAAAAAAAAACTTTTATGGGCTGACCAAATTGTCTGGAATTTGTGGTTTTAAATTTTAACGGCTTCCAGTTTAATTATGACGCTGATAGATTTATTTGTATTTAGCTTAGTTTGTGAATTATGTCGTTAAAGTTGCCATTTTTTGCGAAAACGAAAATCATTACACCATATCTGCGAAATAAATAATGGGTATCATTTAAGCTATCACCAATTTAATTAGTTTAGTGTTTCTTAAATAATAGGGTTTGTCCTCAAAATAGTAGATCTGTCACCAAAATGTAGTCACCAAACAATGCAAAATCAGTTCCACAATACATCACCTAAAATCCTGAGATATAAGGTCTAGTACCAAATAAATGTTTTTGTATGTATTATAATAGGTGTGTCCTAATAAGTATTTAAGCAAACTAATTTAAAGAGATCACCAATAAATCATATTATGTTACCCCTAACCTATCTGTAATGGACAAGTAAAAACATAGCAAGTCGCAGTTCTAACCTAACCTAACCTATATCTTTACTTGCCTACTATTACGAAATAAAATGTTACTACTGTAAATATCAAATAAAAAGGAGTCGCAGTCAGGGATCGATAATCGATTTATTTGGTGACAGATCTACCATTCTGAGCACAGAGCTATTATTTAAGTAACAAAACTGTTATTATAAGAACGAAGTTTATATTCATGTAATGCAATATAATTTTATTGGTTATCGATCTCTTATTTTACACATATATTAACATTAATTTGATAATTCATACCTGGGAACAATTTTTGTTTATCTGAGAACGAAAATATTTCGTGGCGATAGATCTATTTATTAGGTGATACAACTTGATGACAAATATAAATTTTGGTGATAGAAAATATAGTTCCCATAAATAATCTTATCTTTAACTATTATAATAGTTTTCATATAGTTTAATTCCACTATTAGTAGTAAAATTATTAAATACAGATTTCGAATAAAATTTCTTACAACTTTGAGTTTACCTACTCCTAAAAGTGCGTGTGCTTTTAACATATATTTACATATTATAAATCTTTAGAGTATTGTTAGCAATAAAACAAGAATTAATATGAAGGCCAAATGTTCCATAACTAAATGCTCAATAACAATCACATGCAATTGTACATAAGAAAATCTTGAACCATACAATACATAAGCCACGTCGGCTCGTGCCAATTTTAGCGCGTTGCATCGCCTCAACGTTAACGTTAAGTGCATAACGTAAATGTACGGTTTTAACAGTACCAGCTGACCACAGGGTTGGCTAATCTATCGTGCGTTTTATAATATTAGAGATGTAATCATTGGTCCTTCTGTCCAAAAATGCGGAATAAAGGACCAAAATTTAAATCCCTGTAATTTTTTGCAATTGTAATCATGTCATTGAAAATTTATGAAATCCTTGTGTAGCTTTTACTAGGAATAAATTTATTATTTTTAATTATCGGTATAGTATTGATCAAAATACTTCTGGGTAGCCTTTTCCCAAGCTATTTTGAGGTCAGCTTCCAGCCATACCGGATTCAGATGAATACTGTATGGAGCATCTACAACGGCAAGCTACAGGAGCAACTTAAAGACAAATTAAAAACTATTTATTTAATATAATTATAATTTATATACTGCTACGTTTTATGTACGGTTTACATGTACATAATTATGTATATACGAGTTTAATGTATATTTTTTTCTTCTTAGACATCCCTAAGAAACCAATGCAATCGATCAATAACACCGAACAATGTTCTTGATTCCATGCGTGGGCTGCATACTATGTATGTAATACTGAGCTGAGCAAGATATGGATTTCCGATTTAAAACATGACGTTATCACTATTATAAAACAAAGTTCTTGACTGCGTCTAAATTGTGACGTAGATTTCTAAAATTATTTGGAGTTAAGGGTTCACATTGCAAAGAATGACGTGAGAGATGGAATAGACGATACCCACAATTGTAAGTACAAAATTGAGACTTAATTTCTGGAAGACGATTGTAACTGGGAGAATCTAAATGTAAATGTGTTTAATAATTAACCTAATCATGTTAGTGGAACTACAACCGCTTTCACGCATATACATTTTGGGAATGATTAGGGGATACTATCTATAGGTCTACGCAGGTAATAACTTTTGTGAATGCAGCTTTAGGTAATTCTATTTTATTATGTTGAATTATGAAAATATTTTGGGGAGGCCATTGCCCTTTACATTGCATAGGCTATAAAAAAAATAACGGTCATATCGCTATTTATTTTCTGGTCCTTTCCTTTGCAAGTGTAAAGCTTTACTAGAATAATTTCGACATAAATGATTATCAGCTAATGTCGTTATTTTCGAAAGATAAGATATTATGGATACAGAAACACATGGAACCAATGAATTATACGAACGTGATGTTTTCAAACGTTCCATCGTTTACTATTCAATATGATACACAGTCGTAAAATTCTAAAATGTTATTACTGCATATAAAATAGTGTTCCTCACCGTATCCATTTATATGTTCGGATCAGTTTCGAAACTTATGAATTGTGACGTAGTTGATAGGGAAAATAATATGACTATTTAAATGAAATGGACCGACACATCACAAGAATGGGTAACTGAATGGCTAAATGACTAAGTGACTATGAATGATGTGATAAAAAAAAGTTAAAAGGCTACTTTAAGTAGGTACTATAGAGGATGAATGACGTCTATTAAATTTGTATGCGGAAAAGTTATAGTCAACAAGATCAGAAATTATATCGTCGTTAATTCCAACACTTGGTAATTTAGAATACGAAGATAACTTATCAAATGT
Organism: Plusia festucae; assembly: GCA_950381575.1. Taxonomy (NCBI): domain Eukaryota; kingdom Metazoa; phylum Arthropoda; class Insecta; order Lepidoptera; family Noctuidae; genus Plusia; species Plusia festucae. The sequence goes on along the minus strand of OX494454.1, from coordinate 10,339,735 downwards.
TACTTGAGTTCTTGCATAAATTAATTGTTAAAATGTAAATTTCCATGGGTTTCGAGATGCGAGGAAATCAGATTGCCAACTGTGGGGGCGTTATTTCACGTCTTTTTGTTTTAGCTGATTAGTATTCGTATTTGATCTTACTGCATAACGAAGTGTACTGAATTAAAATGAAAGGTTAATGTAGAAATATTATTTAGTTTTACAGTTCTGTTATCTAAAGAAAATTTATTTATACCGGATTCAATGATCTCCCTTATTTTCATATTATAAGTGGACTCAACGCTAGATAACTAGATTATTAAAACTATAATGGTTTTGGGTCTTTGGTACAAAAACCCGAACTATAAAAACAAGTAAAGTCACTCAACTACAAAATACAAACGAGAATTTGAGACTAAAATAAATATAAATATCCTGAATTTTTCCCTAAAACGAATTTCTCTTCATGCCTTAGATGGGAAAGAAGTATCTTTTAACCCCATAAGAGCTCATAGTCGTTACGTATAACAGGATCGCTTTGTTTTAAATTTCCATATTACCTTTCACACCGCTACACAAGCTCCATTTTGTATTGTATATTTTGTATATATACATGTATATTAGCAATACATTACGTATAAAAGAGCTATTTTTGTTTCCATACAATTCCCATTCAGGGATTTCCATTTTTGCCATTCCTTTCTAGCCCAGTTTTAAAATAGTGTTTTGTTTTATATTTGTGAAAAGAAAAGCTTGATGTCAGCTGTGAATAGGATGCATAGTTTTATGTGCAACTATGGGATGTCAAGGAAAGAAGGTGCTGTATGATGAGGATTTAGATAATGACATTAAAGAAAAAGATGTTTTATGTCTTGCTGTATGGCGTTTTGTCGTACGGTGTATAATTCGAATACAAAATACTTTGATGAAAGTTGAAATCATACTTAACTTCCCCAAAGTATTACAATATTCGCACGTATCTTACCGGTATAGTATGTTACCTACATTTGTTGTTAAGATAGTGATACATAGTTTTGTATTACGTGTTTATGGCTGCTTCGACAAAATCTAAACAGATTGGCACCATTTTCGTGTAAGGCACGTAGGAAAAACATAACTTAATGTCATAGCTCATAGATATAGGTACATTATAGAGTATGGCTGAAGAAACAGATATTGTGTTATAGATGATATACAGAAGAAAAGTGTGAACTTTGCCGTGGAAAAAGTAAAGATGAATCGAAGAAATAAATGTAATTCGTTGAAATATTAAACTTTAGATAGACGCTGAGCAAGAGAAAATATATTTTCTAGTTTTGATCAATTTAGTTTCTCCAGTCTTTCATATTTTTACGATACTTTTACAGTTGTAATCCAAAGAGAATTCTGATATAACAACGCGAAGAGAATAACGACACCTTGTTTTTCTATCATTCCTTATCCGATCAGATAAAAACAAATGTCAGTTAAAATCGAAAGTGGATCGCATCATGACCTATTTGCGAGGAAATGCCGACAAAGTTCAGCTTTTTATGGCTGCTTTACAACCTAGTTCAAAATGTAGTTCCTCTGTTGTTTTGTTTTAATGTCTTATGAGTGATGTGGTAAGGTCGGACCATTTTGGACCCAAGGACCAGAAAATCTTAGTTCTCAAAATAAAGGACCATTTTTTTTTTTAATAATATTGTTATATGTCCCGAATATTTGGCAGTCGTTAAGCCATTACAATTCTGACAAATAATCTATTGGGATACTGTGCTAACCAGATAGGGGGTTTAGGATGTCAGATAGGCAGCCGCTCTATGTATCATACAGTATACAGCTGAATCCGGTATTACTGAAACGGACTTTAACATAGCTTGGGAAAATACTGGTCAGAAAGATTGCATCTAAGTACAGACTGTTATCTAAAATTATAAATCTAGCTCCCGAATAATGAAACGCAAATTAACTTTAAGATGTTCTTAAATATCTATATGTCGCTACTTCATACTTAGAGTGACAGAGACAGCATGAGACTTAACGGCGGCTTCTAACTGATTGACGTTTCAGTATCGACCATTAAGCTCATTAATTATTGATATGGAGTCGAGCTTTCCATTGTATTCTTAATAGAAATGGGAAGATTTGGCCTGTATGCATATGTTTAAAAGATTGATAGAACAGTTCTAACTAATCAGAAACTAAAACATAAGTCCTTTTGTATCCATTACCAAAAAAACACACTAAGGTTAATAAATAAATATAGCTAGTTACAAAAGCGTAGCTGTAATAGATTGATGTTATCTGCTAGACCCATTCTCATGGACGATTAGTAGTATTAAATTTATTGGGGTCAATTGACAGTGGCGCGTATTGGATCAGCGGCCTGTTTGAACTGAATTCTGGAGCTTAAGGATTAGGACATGACTGTCTAGTTTAGTTCTTCTTAAAGATTAAACAATAGTGCGATGGGACTTTTGACATTAAAAAAGAAGTGTCGCAGACATTACAGTGGATCGTCTGTAGTAGACACAGAGGCCATTGATGATGGTGGGAATTCAGTACTAGATTAGAGTATGCGAATGTAGATCTATTGTTGTTACAATTTGGATAATAAATTGATACGCAATTAGACGGAGATATACGCTGTGTGTATTGTCGTCTTGAGTTGTAACATTAAGAGATTTATAAAAAACTTGCAAAGCAAACCTTGTTTTGCCATATTTTGGAGATGGTCACCCCTTATCATTTAGGCGTGTGAAAAATAGATGTTAGCTGATTCTCAAACCTACCTGATACTCACACAAAATTTCACACAAATCGGTCCTACCGTTTCGGAGGAGTTTGTTTGTTTTTTTTTTAAACGACGCCCGCACTAAGGAATTTAATCTTAATTTTGGTAGCAAACATCGAGAATATTAAATAGTACACTTAGTTTATACAAAATATCTTATCAATTGATCAAAATTGGTGCGAGTAGAATTTTTTTGTTGTTGGAATATACTATTATGTACTTTCTATGTTGTTCATGTCCTTGTGCTGAAACAGTATTTTAACTATAACAGCATTTTTGTAGAATTTTTAATGCATTGATGGATAATATTGTACCTACATTTTATGTATAATTCGTTATTCTACTGCGAAACTGTATTTTATGTTTTTCTAGATTGAGTAAAAATATAATATTGGCGGCAGATATGCACTAAGCATTTGTACCAAAGACCCAAAACCATTATAGTTTTAATAATCTAGTTATCTAGCGTTGAGTCCACTTATAATATGAAAATAAGGGAGATCATTGAATCCGGTATAAATAAATTTTCTTTAGATAACAGAACTGTAAAACTAAATAATATTTCTACATTAACCTTTCATTTTAATTCAGTACACTTCGTTATGCAGTAAGATCAAATACGAATACTAATCAGCTAAAACAAAAAGACGTGAAATAACGCCCCCACAGTTGGCAATCTGATTTCCTCGCATCTCGAAACCCATGGAAATTTACATTTTAACAATTAATTTATGCAAGAACTCAAGTAACATTTGATAAGTTATCTTCGTATTCTAAATTACCAAGTGTTGGAATTAACGACGATATAATTTCTGATCTTGTTGACTATAACTTTTCCGCATACAAATTTAATAGACGTCATTCATCCTCTATAGTACCTACTTAAAGTAGCCTTTTAACTTTTTTTTATCACATCATTCATAGTCACTTAGTCATTTAGCCATTCAGTTACCCATTCTTGTGATGTGTCGGTCCATTTCATTTAAATAGTCATATTATTTTCCCTATCAACTACGTCACAATTCATAAGTTTCGAAACTGATCCGAACATATAAATGGATACGGTGAGGAACACTATTTTATATGCAGTAATAACATTTTAGAATTTTACGACTGTGTATCATATTGAATAGTAAACGATGGAACGTTTGAAAACATCACGTTCGTATAATTCATTGGTTCCATGTGTTTCTGTATCCATAATATCTTATCTTTCGAAAATAACGACATTAGCTGATAATCATTTATGTCGAAATTATTCTAGTAAAGCTTTACACTTGCAAAGGAAAGGACCAGAAAATAAATAGCGATATGACCGTTATTTTTTTTATAGCCTATGCAATGTAAAGGGCAATGGCCTCCCCAAAATATTTTCATAATTCAACATAATAAAATAGAATTACCTAAAGCTGCATTCACAAAAGTTATTACCTGCGTAGACCTATAGATAGTATCCCCTAATCATTCCCAAAATGTATATGCGTGAAAGCGGTTGTAGTTCCACTAACATGATTAGGTTAATTATTAAACACATTTACATTTAGATTCTCCCAGTTACAATCGTCTTCCAGAAATTAAGTCTCAATTTTGTACTTACAATTGTGGGTATCGTCTATTCCATCTCTCACGTCATTCTTTGCAATGTGAACCCTTAACTCCAAATAATTTTAGAAATCTACGTCACAATTTAGACGCAGTCAAGAACTTTGTTTTATAATAGTGATAACGTCATGTTTTAAATCGGAAATCCATATCTTGCTCAGCTCCTACATTTTATGTATAATTCGTTATTCTACTGCGAAACTGTATTTTATGTTTTTCTAGATTGAGTAAAAATATAATATTGGCGGCAGATATGCACTAAGCATATCTGCCGCCAATATTATATTTTTAATTTTCAATAGATAAATTTGAATAGATATGTATGTATGTTAAATAACCTTATAACTTAAATAGGCTTGCCTTTTATTACATGGAGCTTGTGGTTTGACAAATAATGTAGTTTGTTCATCTCAGAGAATGCCAGTACTAAGGTAACAAAAATTGATTACAGATCATCTTAAATGTTCTTCATTAGATAAACTATGATTTAATTTTTACTTTTAAACTTAGCCCAATACATAGCTTATAATATTTTTTATACTGTTGCTTACATGCCGTGTTTTTCGTACCTAGACTTATCATTTATGTAAAGTTATTCTAATCTCGATGTAATAAGTTCTAGTCCTTGAAGCCTCACGTAAACAAGGTAACTCTTTTAATAAATGATTACCTCCCTCAGGGTTTTCCAAGCACTCTGTTCGATGGGATCAATAGCATATTGAACCGTCTTGACAAACTTATGGAATGCAAACAATATTATGGTAAGTAATAATATTATCTCGGCTGTATGATTTTTTTTGTTTAGATTTTTTTTTTGAAAAAATTGTCTATTAAAAGAAACTGAAGACGTGTTTAATTTTTTAAATTGAAACAATTTGAAGTTTTTATTGCGTTCGATAAAAACAGGACCAGTTTAAAATAGGACAATCATAGTGAATTGTTTTTATTTTACTTTTTTTTATCTGGCAATTTTTGATTCTCGTTTATAATTAAGTTTCGTTAAATTATTTAAATAATACTGAATACATTATATTATTATGCAAATTTCTCAATATTACTCATGGGTTTGGATCTTCAATAATAAACAAAGATAAAAAAATCTGCTTTCTCAATGACACAATGTGATGGAACTTAATAGTTTCAAGATATTTCAATATATTCAACGAGAGTTATTAAAATGTATAATGTTTACTGATATTTGAGAACAATTATTTACGATACATAATATTATTTCAATCAACGGACTTGTTACGTCATTACTTCATTGATATAGTTATTATATTAAACCATACCGTTACACCAAAATAATTCAATATTAATTTCATTTTATAACTACAAACTATGTTCAGACAACATTTAACACCAACACTTGTACAAAAACAATAATAATTGCACAAAACAAAACTCGCGGAAAAATAAATTCAAAACCAAATGCCGCGTGAAAGGAAAAAACGCGCGAAAATCGTCACAAGAGACGTCTGACCTCGGGCATAGCTTACGCTCCACTGAAGGAAAACTAAACACGTGGTTCCTTACACAAAATCCTACAGACAAAATTAAACCTTATCGAACACGCCACAGAACCCAATTTCTTTATTTCAATTCACAAATTCAGCTGAAGCAAATACCATAAAGATAAAAATATGCAATTGACATTATACCATATTTTAATACGAATAAAGTGTGTTATGACTTGGCACGTAGCTTCAAGCACTTCTCAAATATGGAAAAGTTGACAACTCGAGAAAATTCGTCACCGGTCGGAAGTACTCGCTCGTTAGGAAGAGCTTTTTATTTGCGGTCAGTTTTTTTAACATTGTAATTCCGTGCAGTTTTATTATGTGAGCATAGAGTTTATTTTCGAATGGCAAATTAGTCGATGTTGTTTTTGGATTGCAAATGTATGTTTGTAAATATTATTTAGGTAATGATCTGAGAAATATTCATGGATGGAGGGATTTGTATTCGTTGTTCAGAAATGTTATGAGATGTAGTGAGAGGCTGCGGATGGGTCCTAGTTGAGTTATAAATAATCTGTCAAAGGGTTTTATGTAAAAGTTCTGTTTCACAAATTCACATTAATTTACGAATAAGTTGTGATGTAAGTACTTGTTGTCTATGACTAACTAGATGTTGAAGTTTTTGTTATTAATAAAAAAATTTTACTGAACTAGCTGAAACATTGTATACAAAAACTTGACAAATTATTTACTAAAACCGTCTTCAAGAACCAGAAAAGCATGAAAATCGGTGCAGTAGTTCTTGCGTTTATCGCAAACAGACGGACAGACAGGCGTTTTTGAGGGGAATTGTTTTTAAACACATTTTTTATTGATAAATAAATTTATACTCAATAAATAAATAATAATAATATAGACGCGGCGGAGGACTTTCTTTACAGATTTTTTTTCTTATGTTTGTATGAAAAATATTTTCAATTTTAAGATTTCGACCTATGTTTCTTAGGAAAAGTTGTTCAGTTTATGCTCGTTTAATATTAATCCTCTATCTAGTGATTTCAGAATTTATAGAAAAAACAACATCTACTTTGCGACTAGTGCAAATACCTGCGCAGTACCAAACCTACACTTTATATGATGCAAGTTTCTATACCGATTGGAATAAAATATTTTCATAAATAACATTAGTGTGAGAGAGAGGGCAATAGCATTGCATCTCATTTGGCATGGTTTCTCATGATTCATGGGGCATTAGAGTTATGTTGTGTAGGGTTACTTGCCAACATTTAACTGTTATAGTTTAATTAAACTACCGCAGTTGGCGCTAATGTGTAAACAACTGGAAACATGATTTTGTATCGTTACGCTTGCTATCTAAGAGGGTATGTAGAGGAGGGGTTTCAACAATATAACTCAGCATATACATAGCTGGGACGTCGGACTTGCGATCATGTGGTTGCGGGTTCGAATCCCATCCACTACAATCCCGTCGTGAACCCTCGTCGTAATATAGACAATTTAGCTCATCACGAGGGGTTGCACATACTAGTAACCCACATAGCTAGTAATCTATATAAAAACAAAAATGAAATAACTAAAACTACTTTGTAAACGAATTCTTCACATCTGTGTAGCCTTTTCCCAAACTATGTTGGGGTCTAGCCACCAATCTTACCGGATTTAGCTGAATACCGTATTTTACGTAATATACCGGGATCACTCCGTGCCTCGGAAAAGCACGTTAAACCGTTGTTCCTCAGCCGAATTATGATCTATAAAAGTGATACCGTCAAATAACAGAATATGTTACCTTTTCTTGGCAATCAAACCCAAATATTTCCAATACAAAGCAATCATAAAACTGGAATAGCATCAAAATATGTAGAGTGTAACACAAATAATAACACGGCACACAAATTCACGAGTTACCACTTGAATGCATTCAGGTGCCGTAGAGCGAACCATGGTATAGGACACACGGGTGGGAAGAATGGAGAGCTTGTTCATTTTACATTTAAATAAAATGAAGACGCTGGTGTTAGAAGAGGGAACGAAGTGTTATATAATATTTAGATTTGGGAAAATACTGTACTTTAGTAACCTCCAGTTATTTTATTATTATTGAGTAATTTGCTTGCTGCTAGGCTATAGTTAATGTCCTACCGGAGCTGCGCTTCTTCTTCTTAGCGTGTCGATCAATGGCAATGTGATGTTTATATTTATTGTCAGACCAGTACTCAGCCACGCAGGAGCAGCGCTGAGAATGCGCAAGCGATCCCGCGGCTCCAGTAAAGGCAGTGATGGGACCGGGGTGTTTCTAGTCGGTGTTAGTACGACATCTCCCCACGCCGTGCCCTCGGCGAGGGTCGAAGTTAAAAGGTTTTCACCCCGACAAAAAATAGGCTACGGTTAAGGTACAGTACACTATAAAATGATGTAGGAACATTTTATTTTATGTATTGATATTGGCAAACGAATAAATAATTTGATTTGATTGCTGTAACAACAAAAATATCTACACTATTTCTGGAACAGTGATTTGAGTGATACCTAAATTTTATTTAGTCAACGTTTTCGTGCGTAAAATTCTTATTTAATAAGTAACGCTTCTAATTCTTACCTCAACACCTGTCAATCCTGAAACCCGCTTATGTTTTACTGATTTTCATAAAGTGCAAAATAGAAATAAATGTAAAACATTATCCTTACAAGAACCATGAGCTATGTTCGTGATTAAAACTGTGAATTAAGTGATTGTTCCATATTTTATTTTTAACTTGTCTACATAACTATGATTGCAAATATTTGAGACCTTTTGAAGGCCAACGCCATGTCTGATTTCTTCAAAAATAACATAATATGTTCGCGAGCATGCTCGCTGAACAAAAAATCCGTATGTCACAGAATAAAAATAGCATACATTCCTGTACACACGTAGTTATATTTTTACGACACAATAAAATATCTTTATAACAACCGTCTGACGATACGTCAGTCATCGGACAGGCATACTCCGACGAATTAATTTCCATCTCATGTGTATCGTAAATGTTTTGTTTATATGATTTCTATCCGGTGATAAGTTTCGTATGTAGAATTGTAGATATGTTCTATTTGAAATGGATGTTTGCATGTTTATGTTAATCAAGTAATGGATGAAGATGAACGGATGTAGATGTTTGCGAAACGTCTGAACAAATGTTAAATCAAAATGTTTTTATTAATTTCCAGTGGACCTGTTACGGCCGCTTTTGAAAGGGAACGAGGTTTCTAGTTTAAGAACTTGCATTTTTTTTTTATTTTACCTATGATGATGAAACATTACCGGCCTATAATCATCCCACTGCTGGGCACAGGCCTCTTCCCATATAGGGAAGGAACGAGCATTGGTCACCAAGCTTGCTCATTGCGGGTTGGTGATTTCAGATTAAATTTTTTTGGCATCCAGGGTTCCTCAAGATGTTTTTCTTCACCTTTTGTCAATGATGTCTTGAAATGATTTAGAAAGTAGGTACATATCACTTTGAAAAAGTCACATTGATAAATTCCTGGCTTCGAACCTGCAACCATGTGCATCGTCCGTCATCAAACCGCTAGGCCACCACGACATTTGATTATAAAATTATTGATTTGATAGAAATGTTTGTAATGATCACCTGTCACACTTAATTTAGTTATTCACATTTATTTAAATAGCTGGTTTATATCAGTCAACGAAAATATACTAATTTATACATTCATACATTCATTCATTCATTCATCAGTCAACAAAAATACGGTTGAGTTTTTTAATCGGCACCGCAGACATTCAGTCAGTTCCTGAATGTAGAATTTCAATTAGAGAACGTCTCGAACTCTGATCAATAATCGTGTGACATTGCTTGACCTATTAGATGACCTAAGTACAGTTTCATACGTTGTCAAGTTGGAACTATCAATACAAAAACCAGCCGATCCTATCAAATGTGTAACGTAGCATTTAATTTTGGAAAATAAATAAATTAACACAATCTAAATCACTGAAATCACTGTTGAAGAATGGGGAATAAGCCCGCTAAGAATACTGCAACAACCAAACACTAGGCCACTGAACCAGAAAGCTCGAATTGTACGGCAATCTATAAATTCACTGCCATTTTGAAACGAAGCGTAAAACTGTAAAATAAACAGTAACAAATTAGCCCAGTCATATTAGGGCTTTCACCTCGGAATGAAAGATAATAAGCTGCAAATTGGTATGAACCTTTGTTTTGTCATTCTAAATGTTGTCTCAAAAGTCACAATCGTTATCGTGTCCGTGTCTCAAGATATTCAAGGTCAAAGGTCACAAAAATCGGTTTTTCGCGAATATCTGGCTTCCTATCGGTTAAATGAGATTTGCATTTATTATAAAAGTTGTAGGCTATAAAATTCCCTACAACTTTTGTTTAAACTTTTTTTTCATACGACCAACCGTTTTGAAGGTAGAGCGCGAAGTGCACATCGTACAGTCATATACGGCCTAATGCAAGGTCAATGAAATCGTGAGTTATGGTTATCAGTACGTTATAAAGTCAATTATTTACTTGGAAATTATAATTATTAAACAATGCCTACTATTTATGTACTAACTATTAATTATTTATATTTAATTAAAGTAAGTAACTTGATTATTTATATATAATTATTCATATTTAACTATTTAAGTATAAAATATTATTAATTCTGGATTATATATTTTAGTTTTATTTCCAGAATTAATAATATTTTATACTTAAATAGTTAAATATGAATAATTATATATAAATAATCAAGTTACTTACTTTAATTAAATATAAATAATTAATAGTTAGTACATAAATAATAGGCATTGTTTAATAATTATAATTTCCAAGTAAATAATTGACTTTATAACGTACTGATAACCATAACTCACGCTTGACCTTGCATTAGGCCGTATATGACTGTACGATGTGCACTTCGCGCTCTACCTTCAAAACGGTTGGTCGTATGAAAAAAAAGTTTAAACAAAAGTTGTAGGGAATTTTATAGCCTACAACTTTTATAATAAATGCAAATCTCATTTAACCGATAGGAAGCCAGATATTCGCGAAAAACCGATTTTTGTGACCTTTGACCTTGAATATCTTGAGACACGGACACGATAACGATTGTGACTTTTGAGACAACATTTAGAATGACAAAACAAAGGTTCATACCAATTTGCAGCTTATTATCTTTCATTCCGAGGTTGACCCCTTTTTTTACCTAATATGACTGGGCTAAATTGGCTTCCTTCAATTAGTGTTAAATGGCTACTTATTCCGACGTTTGACAAATTGGTGAGTAGTTAGCAAATTGATTAAATGCCACGAACACAAATACGCTAGCGATACTGTTATTAGGGTACCGTGACCAAAATATTGGAAATGGAAACTGTAGTATATGTTTTTATTAGAAACCTATATTGTTATTATTTGTAAATGAATTTTAATTTATAGTGCTACAAATTTATCTGCCCCTTGGACAAGGTACATACCTACAATCGTTATCGCTGATCGAATCGCTCAAATGTATGAGAGTGACAAGTCTAAGTCACGTGACTTATCGAAGAGAAATGTCATTTCCATACACGCTTGTACAAAAGTACCTTGTCTAGGGGGGTGGACCTGGTGATGGCGTCACTGTTGTTCAGAAAATGATTTAGAAGGATTATGTTTTTACGTTATTACTGCACAATATTAAAAAAAAAAAGTCCTTCGCCGCGTCTGTCTGTCTGTATGTTTCCGATAAACTCAAAACCTGCTGCAAATAACATGGGATAAGCATCCCGGAGTCAGGCATCCTCCTCCGCCTTACCCAGGGCGTAGAAAAAAATAGATATTTTAGGTCTTATAATATTATCATCATCATCATAATGATAGTGTTTCAACTCCATAGGATTTTTGTGGTTTATAGAGTAAATATATTGCCCTCGCTTAAGTGTACGAGTAACTTAAATTTTAATTTCCATGTTTTTTTATATTAAGCTATACAAAATGAAATGTGAAATATGCCCTTTAGGCTCTACGACATGCACCCATAGATGACCATGAAGCGCACCCAGACTTCGCCTCCACTACGATTTTATCAGAGAAACTTAAGTGGTTTTTTTTTAAGATAGAAAAATAATTTTGTGTTCATAAACGACAGAAATAGTCAGTCAATATCAGTAAAATCGATATTTTAAAGTGGACACCCTGTGGGTCCTTTCAGTGAGAACACTTACCTACATAGACATTCAAATCTAGAATTTTGCTGTGCGTTTCTTTGGTTTTTGCAACCTTAAAAAACTTATTTAAACACACAGACTTTTTCTAATCCTTTGAATTCAACGATCTCATAAAACTTTCATACTGCTATCGCGAGCAATCGATTGTCTGTGTGGGCTCGAACACAAAACATGCTAGAGCAAAAGGACCAGATTTTTATTCGAGATTAAAATAAAAACCTGCAAACATAATACATGAAAATAATGGCGTTACCATGCCAATGTATAAATATCTGAACCTTGTTAATAGTTTTAATAAGGCAAATCTATAAATATAAAAATAAATTCCTATTTTCCTTGATCACGGCACCACGCGTGAGCGGCTGGACTAATTTCGCTAATTATATTATTGTTATCTTTATTATTGGGAGAGGATTTATAAGAAAGACAAAATAAAGAAAACTTAACTACCAGATTAACTTTTATAATGCAAATTTACAAGTTTGATTTAACTGTAACAGTTGTTTGAGCTCAATTTTCAAAGATAGTTAAAACAGGGCACTGTTTGTCGAAAAAGGTTGTACTGAAATAATTTGAATTATATTCAGAAACAGCATTTCAAATGTGAAGCCCGTCGAACAATGCTTGTTTCTTCCTTCTCTGTATGAGAAGAGGCCTGTGTCCAGAAGTGGATCATTAATATATCGATAATATAATTTCCATGGCATCTTTTATAAATCACCTAAAGGACCCAACTCTTCACTCTTTCCAAAACACTGGTCCTTCTGTACGCGAACACAGCATGTTATGTGTAAGCATCTATTTTTGACGGCTGAAGGTTGATCTCAATAAACAATACCGGGAACAGGTGTGCGCGGTGCGGTACACATGCGCTCGTAATTATAATACTTTTAATATTTTCCAATGAATAATTTAAAGAATTAATGATTAATGCGTATTTTATGCATGTATTCCTAGTAGATGTAGGTAGATCTGACGTTAATTATTAATTTGGATTATTGTACCTTCTGGACGCTTGTTAGATTTTTTTTAATGTTATGTTACAAAGCTGATTTTTTTTCATTAAGAATTCTATTCATAAGAGTTGCTTTTTCTGGCATAACTAAAAATGTTATAAAAACAAAATCTGGTCTTTTTTTCTTAATTTGTAATCACTAATTTTAAAACTAACTCGTGACATTGCACTACCGACATAGCACAAGCATTTGGCTAAACACGAGGAGTTACTCGTAACGAGGATTCTAGACATGTGAGAACCTCATAGCTATTAAGCTTTTTCAACAACAAAAAAAAACATCCGTGTTTATAAAAGTTCTAATACCGATATTTATTGGTCCACATAAATACAAAGAATAAAAGGCTTGTTTGTCTTTGTTAGGATTAAGTTTGTACCAAATGTTATGTTAGGGCTATAAATTAAACTCCTTAGAGACATTCGGGTCCTTTAGCAGTTCATACAGGATTATTTTAAAAGGAGTGCTTATATTCTACGATGTAATCAGTTGCATAAAACTGAACAACTTTCCCAAGGAACATAGGTCGAAATCTTAAAATTGAGAGTGATCTTTTCATACAAAGTGACAAGTCACGTGACTTAGTTTGTATGAAAAAAATATTTAAAATTTTAAGATTTCGACCTATGTTCCTCGGGGAAAGTTATTCAGTTTTGTGCACCTGAATACCTTGTGGAATATACGCGATCCTTTTAAATTAATCCTGTATTATTACATAGTATTCCAATTGGTCAGTTATTTTAATCAGGATATGTTACAAAAACAATATTGATCAAAATGTTCAGCTTTTGTTATCTGATAATACTATCCGTGTTTATTAGTGACTGATAATAAGCTTTGTAATAACTTGTAGCCTTTCATGTTTGGTTTAATCATTCCATTTGGTTGGTATGGTTATCTTCCTAATTTCACCGCATTTACGTAAACAGTAAAATTATGCTGAGTTGATGTCACGTAAGATACCTTTGTCATTTTATTTCGAGAGGGATTCGAATCCCCTATTATCTTTACAAGAGGTAAATAGCTACACGCGAACTAAGAAATTTTGAATTTTGCCTGGTTTTGTAAACCCTTGAAATCTTGAGGATAAATAATTCTGAACTGATTGGACTTTTAGATCATCTCAATTTTTACTCTCGTCCACAGCTGGACAAAATAGAATGAGGTTTTTAAACGATGCCATTATTTTCTCTACTTAAAGATGATGGATTCATGTAGGATAAAAAAGAAAAGTTATATTAAACACAATAACGTATATTCACAAGATTAACAATATAATACATATTTACAGACAACACAAAACAAGCGGTGAAAAGATACATTATGTCAGAATGGTGAAGAAATTATAACTCTACAGAATCTAGCTACGATGTAAATGAATGAATTTGTTATTGTGCCTTACTAGCGATTTTATTCGTGTATGCAACATGCAATTATCCTACCTGGAACTTACGAAAGAGTTCCATTATATTTTATGTAAAGAAAACTTCGTGATCCTAACCAACTGATGGATTAATAATTAATCGAGTTTACAATTAATAATTATTCTAAATTGTAAAATTGATTTGCTTACATTCGATTTGCTCTCAAATATTTATTAAAAATATAAATATGTATCATAAGTGCCACTTCACTTTTGATTTCGCCGACTCAATAAATTATTTGCGGGTTTCAACTTACATTTTCAATATTATTATATTTAAATGTTTCTCCTAGTTATGCTGTTATAATAGTAACCTGTAATTATTTCCGTTCTAATACCAAAAAATGTCCGCTAGAATATCGCGTCAGCCACATCTAAAGTTGAGGTGCTTACGATGTCTGACGTACATTTATAATCTTGGTCCTACACAGAAATAACGACAAATATAGTCATCGAAATGTGTAGATACTTGTACGTACATACTGATTTTGTAAGCAAGCTTATTATTAGCTTTACAAAATATTAGTTTAAATTTATAGTTTCATGAAAATAGGTTATTTTTCACGTATTATCTTACTTTAGTATATTTTGTTTAAGCTTTAATCCTAATTAATCTACTGGAATATATATTGTCTTTTTTTTTATCGTTTAGGTTATGTTGTTAATACAATTCTGCCATTATGTGACAGTAGTATAAAAGGACCAATTCTTGAATTGCTCCTGACCAATGTAACTCTTTGTTAACGTTAAAGAAGAAATGTTTAATTAGATCATTAATAGCAAAATTATTTAAACCAATATAACTTGTAGTTCAAATAGCCCGTATATACAACCTTTAGTCGTTCCAAATAATGGTGATGACGTCAGTGCTACTTGAAGTGAGGAAATAGCCAGAGAGGGTATTCGGAACATTATTTTGTCACCAAAACTTCGACTTATCCTCAATCCCTTACAATCTCGTGTTGAAATATTTCCGTCGGGTTCACCCCGAACTAACTTAGTTAACTTTTCTCATTTATTTTTTTGCTTCGATTTAAACTTTTTCCAGGGCGTTTATATCACAATATCTGTAAACTACATTATACTGCTGTTGTGAAGAACTTAAGTCCATTTTTCAGCGTTTCCTACGATAAACGATTTATAAGACAACCTCCGTGGGCGAGTGGCGTACACACTTCAAGGTGTCGCTACAGTTTTGAGGTCTCGGGTTCGATCCCTGGACGGGTCAATGTAGAAAATCACTTTTCTGCATTTTCTTGCGTCTAAGTGTTTGCGGTACCTTCGTTGTCTCTGATTTCATAACACAAGTGCTTTAGCTTCTTACTTTGGATGCGGAGCAATGTATTTGACGTTGACAGTTATATTTACAAGATACAGTGACTTTGTTTTGCCGACTACAAGGACCAAGTAAACAAAACTATGGAAGACGCATTTTAATCATTTTGAAGAAAACCGGCGCAAACAATCGTGTCACTCTTTTTATTAATACTTTTGCAATATCAATAGTAATGGATTCAATAACAATTATATATGTTTATCGCTTGATTTATAGGTCGCAAATATAGAAAAATATCATCTCTATAGTGTAAAATATTTCCATGCACAAATAATCTTGTTTAAGTGACCTAGACGAATAGATTATGAAAATAAATATTTACTTTAAAACTTAGTAATGAAAGTTGCAAATAAAATATTATCTTGGTTCAAAATATAATTAAAAGGGTTAGGTCTATATTGTGGTAAGATTTGTCAACTAAAAATATGAAAGCAGATTTCCAGTGTGAAGTACAAAATAAGAACGCTCGAGGAGGGCTTACGGTTAATATTTTCCGTGAAACTTGGCAAGCTGTGCTTACAGGCTTTCACGAGTCGTTTGTTGTGAACTTAGATGTTACGGGATCGATCAAGCTTTAAGGAGATGTGTGGTGTACTAGTGAATATATACTTTTCATTTAAGTTTGTTTTTGCTTTTTGTAAATGGTGTGAATTTACTTTGGTCTTTTGGTATACAGGATTAATTCTAAAGGAGGACGTATATTTAAAGAGGTAATCAGGTATATAAAACTGGACAACTTTTCTCACGAAACAGGTCGAAATCTTAAAATAGAAAATCAGTTATATGCACCTGATTACCTTGTTGAACATACGCACTTCTTTTAATTTTTTCTTGTATAAGCACTAGTAAGTTCATTTGGTCCTTTGGTACACAAGGACTAGTTCTATATCACTATCTATATATATATTATAAAGCTGAAGAGATTGTTTGTCTGTTTAGTTCTACGTGCTAATCTTACGAACGAGGTCCGATTTAAAAAAATAATTCTGTGTTAGACAGCCCGTTTATCGAAACAGTGGACAATTTTTGTCCAGAATTACCGACACCCGCGTAGGCAAAGACGCGTGCAAAAGGTAAGTTCATAATAAAAATGTCTTAATCTAACGTAAAATTCTATGAAACGTAATAGCTATAGTAATAATACGTTATATTTGGTTTAAGTTAGGAAAATAATTAACATTAATGTATAATCTCTCGTGAGAGACGTGGTGGCTTAGGGGTTCAAAGAACGAATTTTCGTGCACAAGGTTGCAGATTCGAACCCACTGCAGGCAAGTACCAATGTGACTTTTTCAAAGTTTTATGTACCTTCTATTCTAAGCCATCACTGACAATCGGTAAAGGAAAACATCGTGAGGAAACCTGGATTCCAAAAATTGGAATCTAAAATCGCCAATCCGCAGTGATCCGTGGTGATCAATGCTCGTTCCTACTCTATATGAGAAGTGGCCTGTGCTCCTCAGTGGAACATTTATAGGCCGGTATTATTTATATAATCTCTATTATACTTCGTCGCTGCATCCTCGAGATTTTGATATTCACTAAGTAGTAGTACACTCCAATGTACTAGGCATCGAACACAATTTAGAGCAAAAATAAATTAGTGACTACCCTCTTATTCACCCCTCCACAGTAGTTAGTGGGGGCGCGCGCGCTCGCCGGCCTCAGCTGCTAAAGTCGTCATTCGCTTTCAGTGTTCGGGCATCGACACATCTCTAATTTTAAACTTAAGCGTTTTATTACATTTGTTTACATGTTTACATTTATTAGTGAGTATTATTAGTGAGTATTGTGTAAGTGCAACGATATAAAGGATGCAGATAAGAATATCGACGACGTCTGAAGCGTCGTCTGATGCAGAACGATAGCAGCTCTGATGGTGAGTGCAGTATTTGCATGGTATATCTATTATTGCAGATTTTTAACCTAACCACGTTTGTTGTGTTAAACCAAAAGATTATCCGGAGCGGGTTTCGTTCTGCCTTGTATTTTGTGCGAAACAAAATTGATATTTTGTTATTTTTCATTGTCTTTCAATACAAATGAAATTATGAAATTATTTTAAATTTTCAAATAAGTATATATTTATTCTAATTGTTAACATTTTGTTTTGAAATGCAAATAAGCAATCTATGTCATAATATAATAAAGGATTAAGGTCTTATTGTTTACTTGGAGAGCCAATAATATTACGTTAAAGAACCGCGATGCAAATGCGGTCGGAGGTACCTTCTTGAGAGTTCTGATGCGATCAGAACCAATGCTTTACCTATTTCGTACCGCGATGCGATTGTGGTTTACTTGTTTAGTAACGGAAAGTATGTGCCTAACAAGTCATGATGCAATTACGACTTAGTAATCTTTATATTAGTCACTGTGAAACTAATGAAGACCCAGCTGGAGTTTAGAACCGATGCTTTACCCGTTGCGTACTGCGATGCGATTATGATCGAATACTTAATGTGCCGTGATGCGATTACGACCTAGTACTCTTTAGATTAGCTACTGCGAAACTGATGAGGAACCCGCTGGAGTTTAGAACCGATGCTGTACCCGTTGCGTAGTGCGATGCGATTATGGTATATTTGTTTATTAACGAAAAGTTCATACTTAATGTGTCGTGATGCGATTACGACCTAGTACTCTTTAGATTAGTCATTGCAAAACTGACGGAAAACCCGCTGGAGTTTAGAACCGAAGCTTTACCCGTTGCGTACAGTGCGCTGCGATTATGATCTATTTGTTTATTAAAGATAAGTTCGTACTAAATGTGTCGTGATGCGATTACGACCTAGTACCTACTCTTTATATTAGTCAATGCGAAACTCATGAAGACCCAGCTGGAGTTTCGGCAGTATCCGCTGTGTGATTGACGGCCCTACAGTAAGAGATGAGATATCTGAACGTTGGGGTAAGATAGTAGCTGGAGATTGAATGAACTGAAGGAGTTAGTATACTTATTGATAATATAATGTTTACTTTCCGGTAAACTTGAAACTGCTTGAAGCCCCTGTAACTTACTCAAATCGCAATGAGTTAACATTGAGTCAACATAAACAATAAATATATATAAATGTATATATATTTAAAATATTAAAATAGAGCCAAACGCTTAGAAAAGGTCCAAAATTATTTGGGAAAGAGTACCGCTGCAGTGACGCAGTTCACCTCTAGCTTGAGTTGATCAAAACTGAAATTATAAAGAAATCATCGGTAATAGAACATTTATCTACTTTAGACCTACCTTTAGGAGGAAAAATATATTAAATAATATAGGCTGGGTTAATAAATATTATGTTTATAAATACATAGAAGAGACGTCTCTCTATTTGGCAAGAGTCTAGATGAAGGATTCAAGGCAAATGAAACTGCAGAAAAATCGTGTTTACAAATAAAACGGACCTTTGGATCTCAACCATCAACTTCATACGGTCCTATTCCATCAGATACATGCCACAGTAACTCGAGGGCCCAGCTCAAGGCCAATATAGAGATACATGCTACCAGAGAGCCGAACGGGGAGGGGCTAAGAATCTAGCCTCTTCACAGACTAACAGGCGTATGGGAGCATTAGAGGTAACCGTTATGCGGTAAAATGTTAAGCGGTTAGATTGCAGTTTTATTATAATAGTACCTGTGCCCGCGGTTTCACCCGCGTTAGTTTCTTGCTATTCGGGCCGGAGACGAATCCTTCAAATCAAGGATCATAAAAATCTGTCCATCCGTTCACAAGCTAGACAACAGGACTCTGTTTTATATTACGGATACTATAAATGAGACAGTCACTGAAGATCCGGTAGTGCTTTCGCATATATCCGGGTATAAGGTTCCCTTTGTTCATACAGTTTTGAGACTTCTATTTCGCCCTTTGAAATATATCGGATTGACTGCACGGATAGCCGGGTGGTATAGGTCACCACGCTAATTATCACTGTGCGCGACGTGCTGCGGGTTCGATCCCCGCATGGGACAAGCATTTGTGTGATCCACAGATAATTGTTCCAAGTCTGGGTGTTCTTTGTGCATGTGATTTGAATGTTTGTAAAACCCCCGCGACACAAGGAATTCCATAGTGCGGGCGTCGTTTTTTAAAAAAAAAAAAAAAAAGAAAGAAAGAAAGAAAAGAAAGAATATCATATAAAGTTATAAACAGCCAAGCTAATAAATCTTGCGAGTTGTTCAAGGATGTAATTTTGAACCTGATCAGTTATTTTCATAAATTTCTTGTAACAAAGGGCGATGGCAGTTTAGATTAATTTCTTTTTAACCTTAAGAAACTAAATAAAATAATAGAAAAACATCATTTGTACATGGAGATACTAGAACTGCCTCAAACTTACATTTCTAGACAAGACTATTACAGCTAACATTGATGAGCACATTATTCTAGATAAACTTAATGAATTCTAATGTTTTCTCTTTGATTCAAGGTCTGCGCCCTTTGATTTGACAAAGATTATGAGACCATTCGTAACTTGCTGGAGAAATCGAGGTCATCTCCTAGTTATTTAATTGGATGACACATTGTGTAATGATAGCTCCTTTGAAAGCTATAATAATATATAATAACTAATAGAGATTTTAATTAATTTCTTTTTTCACAGAGGTAGTCGGTTTCCTAGACAGTTTGAGATTTATGATAACTATAAAGGAGTGACTTCGACCAACTTTAGCATTATATTTTGGAACTTTTCTGGGATTTGAAATTAATTCAAACAAAATGGTACTTTAGTTAATCGTCAAGGTTATGAGAAATATCCTTTAGAACACTTCATAGCCATCTAAAAGAGTTTGCCAAGTTCTTGGGATTGCTCTTTGGTATGCCCAGCGTTAGATTATCTACGTTTGGGTTTATAAAAAGCTAAAATCTAGTTTTGTTAGGTGAGAGGATAATAATATCACAAAATATAAAGACTTTCTAATTTCACCATAACCAGTACGCACTAGAAATGTTTTCAGATGCTTTTTGATCGATTGGGGTGTCTCTCGCAATAATGAAAACTCGAACGGGCTTCTGTAGATCGACTGATCGATGAATAATACGACGGCAATTCTTATATTTAAAAACGAGCACTTCGTTCGACTTAGAGTTGGAAAGATTGTATTTTTACCTATTGGTCTTCCTCTTTTAATTATCTTAAAATGCTTGCGTTAAATAATTAACGAGACGGCCTTGTGAACAAAGGTTTTTCCCCATTGGCCAAGCAAAAGGTCTGGCTCTTCGCTCTTAGACCTTCAGTCTTCAGAATCTTACTTTTTTTTTCACGCCTGAAAAACATCCCCTGTAGTCCCCTTGCAGGACCCGGTAGCCACTTTGGTGAAACTTTACCCCTAAGTTTTTTGGCGACGGTTGACACCTGAGACTATTAGCATTATGGTCTGTTCACTCGGCAATTAAAAGGTTTTGGGACTTCAGTCAACTTATAAGCGTTGATGATTGCTATTGCTGTACTAGATATTTCTATACTTTCTTCGTTCTATACTTTCACTTTAGTATGAGGTATGCGTATTAGTCCAGATGCTAATGTTACTAGGTTGCTTATAGGTGTATTTAAGTATCAAGAAACGTTGGATACTGTTGTCTCAGACTTCATTGACCAGTGGTATCCGAATACAGACATTTCATTGGCTAACATTTTTAAGAACAAGAACTAAGTTGTCGTTGTCTAAAATATCCTACATCAAGATAATACAACTAACATTGATATAGCTATATAAAATAAAATTGTTTATCAAAACCTCAACCCCAGGGCGTCTAGCCTCGTCTAAGAATTATTTTTATAATAATAAACTAGAAATAAACCCCTTTAGGGTATGGTATAACTTTGATAGCTTATATAGCCATGACAAGAAGATATATAGGCGGACAGATAAAACTAAAAGACTGATTCTAGCGGTTAGAAAACCGATACATAACGCATCCGCGGCTACGATCGGCTGCACGCTGGATCAAGATAGTTCTGCAAAAAGTAGTATTCATACAAACGTTTTTTTCCGCACGCAGAGCTTGACACGTATCAACATCCGCGGTCAGTCGTAGGGGCGTTTCTATAATAATAATTAAGAAAGCCGCGGGAGGTTCAGACATATCACAAGTTTGTAAAAAAAAAAAAAAAAAAAAAAAAAAAAATTAATAGACCTCTTCTACCTAAGGACCAATGCCTTTACCGATGCCACTTTGGCTGATTATGATGGCACCTCAATAAGAGT
Organism: Plusia festucae; assembly: GCA_950381575.1. NCBI lineage: Eukaryota > Metazoa > Arthropoda > Insecta > Lepidoptera > Noctuidae > Plusia > Plusia festucae. Next base: position 10,317,686 of record OX494454.1, on the reverse strand, counting down.
TGGATAATTATCTCGGTTTTTGTTACTGAATATTGATTTTCCTAAAACTCTGAACATCTACTTAGTGAATATCAAAATCTCGAGGATGCAGCGACGAAGTATAATTGAAGGTTAAACAAACTTACCTGAAGTGAAGTTTGACCGTAATTATACTAGTCGCTGCATCCGAAGAGATTTTCGTTCCCCCCCTCCCCTCGAGGTTTTTATTTAAAAAACCTACCCGTGGAACTAAGTTCCCTTTTAACTTTAGGAAAATCATTCTCTGAAAGGAATGACGACTTTAGCAGCTGAGGCCGGCGAGCGCGCGCGCCCCCACTAACTACTGTGGAGGGGTGAATAAGAGGGTAGTCACTAATTTATTTTTGCTCTAAATTGTGTTCGATGCCTAGTACATTGGAGTGTACTACTACTTAGTGAATATCAAAATCTCTTCGGATGCAGCGACTAGTATAATTACGGTCAAACTTCACTTCAGGTAAGTTTGTTTAACCTTCAATTCTATCTCTATGCCCCTTGGAATATTCATCTCAATACAATTTCTTTATCAGTCACATTATACATCTCTCTCCGCTTTATCCATTTCATTATATACTCGGCACCAGCTCCTTCTTTTACTTTAACTTATCCATCTACCCTGTCTCTATGTAATACGAGACTCAAATCTTTTCTTCTTTATTCCATTTTTTTTCTACTTAATCATATTTATATTATAAGGGTGAAAGTTTTTGAGAGCATGTATGTTTGTTACTACTTAACGCTTAATAAGTTGGAACAAAATTGATAAAATTTGGTATAGAGGTAGCTGATTCCCTGGATTAACACATAGGCTTTTCACTTTTTATTACAAAAGATACGTTATCTCCTAAACCGTGTGGAACACCGTTAGTTGCGGCTAGTTTTAAATAATTGTGTGTGTTTTTAGAAGTAGTAGCTTGTATGTAGCTATGCGCTTTATCCAGGTAACCACAAATGAATACATGATCCTTGAACTACCGATGTTAGCGCCACATTTCCGTCTGTTGCATAATTAAAGCTATTTACGTTCACATACTGGTTATTATGGTTTCCTGGTAGTTTGTGGTTTAATTTTTATAGCTTTATAAACAATACAAAGTTTGTAAACATTCATTTTGTACGTCACGTCTATATTTAAAATATAAATTATGAAATATCTCCACAAATTCTACGCTTATTAGCACTTTGTAATGTTAAGCTCTGATTTCTGAGAGGATTGTCGCCATTTTCCCAACCTAGGTTGGGGTCGGCTACTAGTCTTAGCGGATTTAGCTGAATACCGTGCTTTACATGGAACGTCTGCCTATCTGACTTCCACAACCCATTGCTGGGTAATACAGTATTCTTTAGAGTAAGACTGGTTGTCAGAATTCTGATTCAGTCTGTAAAAAAACATTGAATGACAGTCGGATCAACAGCACGGAGGGACCTTGGTATGTTTGCAAATGATCACCTATCCAATGACCACGGACCTTTTTTATCGGTCAAACCGTGCGGCTTACACTTAGCTATGAGCTATTCTAGTTGCTGAGAGGCTCATCAACACCTTTGTTAGTCTTCTGTCTAATCTTATGTCAAGTATATATTGGACATTATTCTTTTGGTTAACCAATCATAGTCGTAATCAGCTGATTTGGTAAGATTAGGATGATCAGCCTTTCAAAAATCGAGGTAAATTCACTTTTCACCCTGAACAAGAACGAGACGAGAGCTTATAAAACCTTAACTTTTGTACCAATCACGTATTCTATCCATAAAGAGATAAAGAATTCCATATCCACCTACATTGATGTATGGATAAAATGGTGCACGAAGAAGTCTTCTTTGGAATTTTTAGAGTTGGTCAAAATGGACATAGTCCAGTAATTGCGAAAAACTTCTAAACGATTGCGTACTAAAAAAGGATTCCTTCAGAAACTTCGTACAAAAAAAACATTAACGATTTCAAAATCTACAAGTAGACTTTTTTTTTGGGTCGCACATTACTTGTTATCTTTTTAATCCCTCATATTAAACTAAATGTTTGTTACGAGTGGGTAGTGCAATAGGTGCGTTTCGGGCCGACGACCACATGTTCGCAGATCCAACACTATATCCAATACCTACCAGCTTTTAAATTAATTTTATTTTGAAACTAAATCTCCATTATAATTACAGCCGCTAATAAATCTTTCCGTATAGATTCACCGATTATGCTCAATAAGGCACGCGTAAAAGTAAACGTGTACTAAATAGAAAGAGAAGTTGATTAGCGTGAACAATGTATCTTTCCACTCACTTGTCGTGTAACCGAAGTCATCTTCTTCTTCTGGATCCGCCTCCTTCTCTTCTTTGCTGCGCTTCACTGCTCCAGCTGATGCTCGGTCAATCTAGGAACAAAAGGAAAATCACTATCTCGTCATGATTGAATGTTTTTTTCGATTATCTATAAATGTTAACTTTATGCACACAAAGAGACGATACAATAGCGGAATCAGCCTAAGGCATCCTCTACAAACAAACATACGTTTAAATGATAAAATAATAGAAACAGGGGTCACATTATTTAAACATTTCCAAAGTTAAAAAATTCAATGTGTGATAGGTCCAATATCGATCAACTTTATGTTTATTATTTATTTACAATAACTTTAAATATATACAATCTTAACATAACTAAAATAATAAATGATATATACACACGAAAAAATAAATAAAAAACTTTATGTTTATTAGTTTGAAAATGCTAAACATTAATTTAAAAAAAATATAGTCGAAGGGAACCTCCTCCTTTTTTGAAGTCAGTTAAAAAGGCGGCTTACGTCACGAGAACGAAAGAATGAAAAATTTTTAATGTAAAAAATTCCAAGATGAAACTTTTAATCATTGTCAAAAAAGTCCATTAATTAATAAGCCATTCGGCTCTACGACAAGATTCCATCCATCTTGAATGTTGGGGGATGTTTAAAAATTCCATAATTAACTGAGTTTGTTGAATTTTAATCCTGATGTTGGAAACTCGATGCATTTTACTTTAAGTATTAAATTTTTCGTGACACTAATCCAAGGAATACGAAACCTTCATAACTGAACTGATCCATTTCCTTGTCCTTCTTGGCTTTTTAAAGTAAATTGCTGATATTGACCTAACGCATATTCACAAACGTATATTCAAAGATTCTACTGCTAAGTCCATTGTACCGTCTTCTGTCTCGCATCCCATTGCTAGATATAAGTTTACCTTTTGTTATGCCACCCTCATTAATCTACTGGCGGTCACATCTATCCTACAGCTACAATATAATAATATTTTTCTATGTATCTTCTTCTGCTTAGCGTTTCTCAAGCTATGTTTGTATACAGTATTCAGTCTCACCGAATTCACCTGAGTACAGTATTTTGCATGGAGCGACTGCCTATTTGACCTCCTTACTGGTAATATATAAACGCTATCGTCCTGTGTATATAAAGCCATTTTTTTTTCTGCACTCACCTCCACTCCTTTATCCGAATAAGTCCGGCCCTGCAGTTCCCTCTCGTCCTCTTCATCACTGCTCTCGGAGTCCGAGTATTCAGGCTTGGATTCAGGTTCATTATCTTCTGGCTTCTCTGGAATATCATCAGCTGCTTTTTCCACGTCCATTTCCGATGTCACCGTTATCTGTAAAGTAGTATGCTATAGGATTTGGTTTCCAAATACTGTAACAAATCTATTATAGTAATACGCGTTGAATAACATAATAAATTAAAGTCGGACACATTTTTTTTAAATTTATAGTCAGGCTTTAAACTATTTTTGAAGCTGAAATAAAAAACGTCCATATTCCCGTCCCCTAAAGACCTTCGATGAAGTTCGGAAATTAATAAGAATATACTTACCTAATTACTCATGTTTACAAAAACTCTTACGAAGCAAAGTAAACCCTAATAATAACAGTCAATGACTAACTCAACAAACCGTTGTTATATTAAGATTAGTTCCAGTTCCTACCATTAATTTTAAATATTTAGCTTTTCTGACTTTTGTTTGCCTGTGCGCCATGATTTATTTAGTAATTCATAGTTCACTGGTATTCTGTTGGTAGTAAATTGTCTATGCGGTGTAACCTCACAAATTATTAAAGCTTTTTCTACGTGTTGTGGTATTTTTGGAAGGCCAAGGTTTAAGTAGTATCTACTGAACATCAAGTATTTTTCTAATATACGTATTAGTATTTTATGTATTAGTACTTAGCTAAGTCGAAATTGAAAAATGATTTAATGTTCCTACGTTGTTCTTTCTATCTGTTAAACACATTCTTGCAATTAGGTACTGGCAATTTTTTGTATTATATATGCCTATTATATTATTTTTGACTCATTCATTAACGAAAAATCCATCAAACCCCATTTTTTTATTAGTTCTCTAATTACGTATATCAATTTCAATTTTTTTCTGGACAAAACGTCACAGGTATAATTTCTCAGAATCTATCTACATTTCAGGATACTTTCAAGGAGTACTATTTGTACTTGTCTTTTTTTTCTAAAGTCGTGTGGGTCGCACACACACACATTACTAGTATTCTTGTTAATACCTTGTTAATTTTGGTTGTTGTTTTTTAGTATTTGTTTACCTTTATTTCTGGTTGTGGTGTTCCTTCTTTTGGTGTGCGAGGAGCTGGAGATTTTTTAATGGAATGAGCCGGCGACGTTGGCGGTGACGACGCTTCCACGTCTGAAGAGTCTGTGTTCTGTAAGTGGATCTTCGTTAGTGAGAAAACAAATCATGATATACCATCAGCATTACTGCTACCGCTATATTCTTGTTGGGAACCATATGAATGTAAATATCTGTTGTATGTACAAAGGAAACTCAACAGCCTCCTAAGGATATCGTTAAATTAAAAATAACTTCATTTAGACCAGAGTGGAAAATCAAGAAGATAATTATATTTTACATAAAAAAAACAGTCATGGATCACGAGACCAAACATATTTGTTAGAACACAGATATCCCAAATAGAGTTACAACATCAATTGAACCTAGAAAAACAGTTCTAACCCTTTAATATTAAAGGAAAAACAAAGACCATGCCATCTTCAATTCAACACTTGAAATCCCATCGGGTTCGCCCAACATTTTTAAGAGTAGGTACTCAAATACTATAGTACCCTTGGTACCACATACCCATGCAAGTAGACTCTGTACGGTAAGTGTGACGGTGTCTCCGGCCGCCTTGATGAGCTGCACGGCGCGCTCATGCTGCGCGGACCGCACGCACACACCATCCACTTCCAAGATCCTGTCGCCAGTCTGTTGATGACAGCGAGGTGTAAAGCATTCTATTAGGTATTTGTTTGAATTTAGGTACACTTTGCTATCTCTAAGGAAAAAATTCATAAATTACACCCAGACACAGAACAAATGATCATTCTCATCACACAAAGATTGTCCTGGGTGGTAATCGAACCCACGACCTCCGACTTAGCAGGCAGGATCACAAACCACTAGATATACAGGCCAGTCGCATATTACAGTTGGATATTAAGGACACTAAAGGAATCAGTTTGGGCTTATGACAACTGGTTCATGGAGATGTTTGGAGTTGTTTAGAGTTTCTTATCGGTTTTTCTCAATAGATGTGATAGGTATGTTGGAATAAATCAATCAAATTGTAAAGCCTAATAGGTTAAGTTATACGATCAACGTGGTCTGAAAAATGTATACGAAACAAATTACTGAAACATACTCAGTTTAGACTAGCTAGCCCTCGATCTACTTTATTTAAACTTTAACGGCCTCCTCACCAGCTAACTTCAAATACAATTATTTTTCACACCTTGACATTGACCGAAGGATCGATCAAACGAAGCCGTAAAACTATAATTGGATCTAATGTTTACTTGAAATCTACGTATTTGTGTTGTTGAAATAACACTGACATCCACTATTTGTGTTTACATTAAATAATTAGAGACAAAATGTGTGAAGGTTGTTTGGAATACCTAGGAGGAGATGGAGAGATGAAATCCTTGTATATAGAATGGCTTCATTAGCAAGTGGAAGAGAGAAATGGAAACTGGAAAGGTCTCCTGCTCTCGCTCTTCTGTGTGATGATACAAGTATATTATAGTAATGTATTCATGTGGTAATTGTCTCATTTGGAGGTATCTAAAATGCATTACGTTTGTAAGTGTATTGTAGCTGTTATAGTGTAAGGAGACATTTGTAAAAATTTTGTATTCACGTTTTATTTTTAAATAATTGAAAATAATTTTAAGTTCTAGCAAGCCTCTTTGCATCAATGTATTTTCTGTATGAACCTTGTCACGTATAATGGATATATCATTGATTGTCGCATTTTATTTACCTGTAATTCTCCACAGTTCCCTGCAGGGCTGCCTGGTACAACGTTTTTAATAAAAATACCAAATATCGCCTTTTCTTCACCATCGTCGGCATCACAATTGGAGATTATGTCAACCTGTTCAGAAACAATACATACAAGACTGATCACAGGTTCATTATCCTTAGCTAAATACCTAAACTAATGACAGTCCTACAAATTGTTCCAATAGATTAGACCCATCCATCCATTCATCTCGTTTTGTAAATTTTTGATACACTTAATATGAATATTTTCTTCCATTCATCCTTGGAGTCCATGGAGGACCATCTATCATTTTACGTTACCGCTACTCTGTGCACATTGTATTGCATATATTTGAACATTGCTTCTCTATATTTAATTTTTTTCGTTTTCCTTACATTTAGAGAAAGTTCCGTATTGTTTTTCCTAAGACTTAACATTCAAATGATTTCTAACTTCTCAGTTATTCAGTTACTAACCTTGCCACCAACGATGCTGACTCCTAGCGGTGCGCCTGGACACCGCTTAAGTGTGACTTGGCGTGGTGAGCCCCAGCGCTGCGCCGCCAGAGCGTCGGCGCGCCGCTCCGAAGACACCGTCACCGTCATCGTCGGCGGGCCGTAGCTGTGTCAAACATATGGAGGTAAGAACATTTTATGGTGAAAAAAAGACTTTGTATATTTCGGGCCTTATTCGTCTCGAGTCAGTTATCCTAAAATATATTCAGGCCAAAAGGTTCAGGTTCATCATTTGTGGCCTAACGGTAGGAAGTATTGACATTGAAATTAACTTATGAATCCTATATGGAATTTTCTACTGGTTTCTTTTTTTTTTGACCCTAAAAATCAATGAACACAAGGTAATATGATATCCCTTGCTCAGAATTACCTATCATCTGACAGTGAATTAAAAGAGTTGTATATTTTTTCAGAATATCTCATTAATTACATTGTAGTCTGAAGAAGACCCGACTTCATCATAATATCGACTATTGTATACCTACATCACAAGCAACAACGCCACAGAGCTAAGAATATAAGCGTATCGACCTCTACAAAGGTTTCCGTCCTCGTAACTATAACGACTTCAATTGGATAAGTGCGATATGTAACAACTGCGAGCACGCAGGCGACGCCGGCTGCCGTGATATGTATACAATTGTACCTACACGAATACTTATCTATGATCCCAAAGGCAAATAGGCAGATCTGTATCTTTATATTTTTAGTTTTATTTTAATTGTATAAAATCAAGTGCTAAGTTTTAATTAAGACGAGAAGTTGACAGGAGTCGATGCCCGTCATTAAAAAATAACAACACATACATTATTATCAAATTAAATGAAGACAACTACTGTTCCACAATTGTAAGGAAACTAAAACAATATTTGTATAGGTAACAGAGGATATTCCATTAATAGAGACATAGCAGACCGTGGGCAACGAAGCGACACATTAAGCGATCGTCGAGGCAAACAAATTAAAACGAGATGGATTAATACCTGTCGAGCTGTCAATGCATGAGTAGTATCGTTGGGAATAAATGGAGGATTTGTGATGATAAAGTTGGTTGTGTAGATAGCGGTAAAAGTGTGGAAGTGAATGCTAATTTCGACGCAAATGATATAAAACCCAATGATTTTAAATCAATGATGTTTGAACTAAATTATGTACTCCAATTTGATTTAAATAATGAGTAGTCCTAGTGTGATTGAGAAATTTTCGTTTTTATAATAAATTACCGGAAGAAATTACAAATTTATGCAACAAAAAGTTTAAAAAGTGCGTGAAATCAATGTTAATAAAGAAAGCGTATTATAAGGTTAGTGATTATTTAGGAGATAGGCGGGCTTGGGTTTAGTATCATCTGCACATGTGGCTTCCCTGGCGGTCCAGCATACTTTTGTTTTAACCTTGTTACTGCAATTAGATTCCCCATAGCCTCTATTTTTAGAAGGCTTTTGACATGCCTTGACATTCCTGTTAGGGTCGATTAGGAATTTGATTAGGACTACATAATTAATGTATGTAAATTGTTTTATTTCTTCGTGCATTGTGTATCAGTTTTTTTTTTCTTTTATTTGTAAATGTGTTGACAACGAAATGTTAATGCATGTATTTTCTCTTTTTTTTTTTTCCTCTTTTGAGGTAATAATTATATTGCAATAATCTTATGCTTTTGCTATCTCACGTTGTTATCGCATATTTTAAAAGTAATGTATTTAAATAATTCTATATTACCATTTTTAAAAGAGTAACCTATGGAGTTTCTTGCCGGATTCTTCTCCATAGGAATGACATTTTGGAACCGAGCAACTAGATTCATTTAACGTTTTGAAAGTACCTGAAAGGGTCTACTCGAAATAAAAATATTTTGATTTTGATTTTGATTTTGAAATAATACCTTCATGTGAGTTCTAAATTGAATTGGAAACAGAAGAAAACATAAAAAAAAACATAATTAAATGAGCACTAATTTATTTGACTCTATTAAATAGAATAGGTTAGCATAAAGCGGAGATTATTAAATAGAATAGAGATTATTGGGTTTAAACACCCAATAATCTCTATTTAATAATTTATTTGACTCTGTTATATAGAATAGGTTAGAATAAAGTAGAGATTATTAATTAGAGATTATTGTGTTTAAACATCTAATAATCTCTATTTTATAATTCAGTAGACGCAAATGTCTAGTCTGAAAATCTATTCAAAACTAGAACGACTATGCCTTGGTTGCCGATTCAAATCCGACCCATTACACTACAGACGTGAACTCACTCGTAGCACTTGCATATAGTTTAGCACGAGGGGTTAATAGAAGAACTAGTAATGTGCAACTCACGTCACTAAAGAGAGATTTAAAAAGTATATCTTCTGCGTTTTTCTCTTCTAATCTTTAGCGCTTTAAATAAGCAAGGTTATTTCCAATTAACTCTGCAAAGTCTTGATACTATAAATCTATCTAGAAATCACACATCTACATTATTGACATAGGTATTCTATTCTAGTGAACTAATTAAACCCTTAACAAAGAACAATACAATTGTGTACAGAATTTGTTCCCAGAGCATTTACCTTCATTCGTGAGACATGCGACGTCGTATCATTGAGATAAATTGTAGAAACACGTGACGAAGTCCACATTATTTATTAAACGATTCAATGTAGAGCATCTGTAATACCGTTATGTCTTATTTTGTAAGGCCTTAGATTTAATAAAGGTTGACTAAAAACAGTAACGTCTGACAATACAATACGTCCAAAATGTTTTTGATAGGATAGGGAGTCCGAAAATAAGATGGATGGAATTATGTGAAAGATGATATGAGAAAAGAGAGGTATGACGAGTAATAGAGATAAATGGAATACGCATTGCACCGACTCCATATGATAAGGGCAGGGAGATAATGATACTCGTCCAAAATTTTATCTCATGATTGTACTACTACTTACATACACCATCAGTTTACTAAGTTTACCAGTATTTTGCGGAAATGCATTGATGGAATGATTGATCGAATTACATTGTCTTGGAAACACGAAAACATTAAAATGCTGTTGTCTAGCTTTGTTATCCCTGTTAACTCTGATGACATCTCAGATGCTACTTGACAAATGTGTTCATCCTTAAAATCCTGCAAAGCATCTGCCATCAGGTTATTGAAATTTATAATCCTATAAGTATGTTAATATATATATATATAAAAGGGCGCTACACAATGGGAGCCAACAGACGCACGGCGCCACCGAGGCCGGCCCAGAAGCTTCGAGGTTGCACGGGATAAGGATGTATGGAGGGACTTGGGGGAGGCCTTTGCCCAGCAGTGGGACAGTATAATAATAATAATAATACCAGCCTATAAATGTCCCACTGCTGGGCACAGGCCTCTTCCCATATAGAGAAGGGACAGTATAGGCTAAGGAAAAAAAAAATGTATGTTAGTCAGATCAATGCTCTTTCATCCTGAGAGTCCTGCCTCGCATTGGGATATAACGGGCCGGTACAAAGGTTTTGTACGGGCCAAGTTTTGTACCGGACCGGTTTGACTGTACTAAGAGATTTTGGAAGCATTCTAATTATATCTCTAATTTTGGAAATAAACCCGTCCAGAATACTATTTCCTCTAAATGTTTATCAATTTTGTTCCTAAAGCTAAATGGAGCTCCATCATCTCTTATGTAATTTGGTAGACTTTGATGCGCTAATGGACAACGTTCAGTAGTTCTTCCGCCCAGTGAAGCACAAAATTGTGTTAGAGGTCTGCGGACTATGCATCGGATGCACTCGTATTTTATAATTAAGATGAAAGTGGTTTAACGATATGGCCTCCATCCCTGAATATTATCAAAGAGTAGCTTCGAAGTGAGTTATTCATTTACACGGCTAATTTGAACTTATACGTTGTTTTTTTCAAGTTTTCCCTTTGAAAATATCTGCTTATATACTTCAGGTAGGTACCTAATTAAAATGACAGAACTGTTTCAAATTGATCTATTCTATTGATTTTATGACTAGAAGAAGGTGTTATCTTAAGTAATAGATTAAAGAACAGAGAAGCTTTGTTTGAACTCGCTAAACGGAAAGAAATCCGGGTATACGGTACTTTTATTTAAGGAAAAGAATAAGGGTTCAAAACATGAAAAACCTTGAAACTGAAACAGGCGGACGAAGAAGAAAAGCTAGTGGTCTATCTACACTAATATGATAAAGAGGAAGGATTTGTATTTTTGTGTGTATGTTTGTAATGAATAAACCCAAAAACTACTATGCCGATGCCAAAAATTCTTTCACCATTAGAAAGCTACATTCACCTTGAGTAACATAGGCTACACTTTTTACAAAAAAATTAGGTACCGCAACCGGAGTCACAGTGAACAGCTAGTATTATAATAACTGTCCAAAACCAGACATTGCATACAAAAATAAATTCAAGTCGTACATCAGAGATCAGTACAGTCAACAGCAAAAGCAGATGTGATGAATTGAGTTTATAACTTTTGGATTCAAAACTGATCACGAATATATGGCAACTGTACTAGTAGTAAATGTTTGGTATAATTTACAATCACATACTTTTAAATCACTTCGACGCCACACAGTTCTGACGCGAACTCCGTTAATTAGTACTGTATTTCTGATTTTGATCATCTACTTTTGCTGTTGACTGTACTCCATATGAGCTCATCATGCAAGTGCATTGTGCAAATACCTCGACGTCATAAAGAGCTGTTAATTTCTGTTATTAGTCGGTGTATGTGACTCCTCTGATGTTCAAAGATAATTATGTGACATTTGTAAAACACTAGCGTCAAAATTTTTAAAGAATAAACAACCTTGGGTGTATAACTGAATGATGTATCACGATATAGACTACCACAGCGCGACGTGTACTGGGTTCGACTCCCATTTGGACTTACTAAAACCACGCGAGGAAAGGGACAACTTTGTCCTAGGTTAGTAAAGTATAGCGAGGCGAAGCGATACGGCATACTGAAGCGTATAACATTTTATAATACGTAGCGTTCACGCTTGTTCACGAATCACCTATACCTTTCTACGTTACTAGTTATTATCACAAAACCACTAGAGGATAAACTAGCTGGCATATTTGTTCTGCCATATTAAAAAAATCTGGAGAGAGCCACCCCTATCACTTAGGGGTGTGAAAAGATATAGATCTTGGCCGATTCTCAGCCCTATCCGATATGCACAAAAAGTTTCATACTTATCGGTCCAGCCGTTTCGGAGGAGTTTGGTAATAAACATTGCGACACGAGAATTTTATATATTAGAATAAAGATGGTTTTACTTGGACATCTTTTGAAGAATCTTATAGTAAAATGTCTAAAATCCATACAAAGACAGATCTTTGTATGTTTAGTTTCTAATCTCAAGGTCAATAATAGAAATATACTGCATTTTCCTATCTACTGAAATAGCAATGAACAAAATAAAATGCTTAGAATCAGTTTATCTTTTTGCTTATTAACTTAATTATAGTTCTGTGTCGTAGTGCTTTTTATATCACCGTGCATCTCTACTTTGACAAATAATACAGCGATTTATTACACTCGGATAATTCTTATGAAAAGTCAAAGATATATTTGATGTGGTATCAGCAGAAATAAAGGCCGCAAGATACAAAATAAAATTACTGAAATATCGACTTACCGATAAAAATATCACAATACAGCAACAGCCAACACTACATGTCAATCCGATTCGAGGCTCACCGACTCGGCTTCGGCCGAAAAGTTCGCCGAAAGTGCAGGATTTCGCCGAAAATGACAGATAATGACGAATACAGAAGCGTTTGCCAACAGCGGCCTGACAATCGGTAATGGAACATTGAGGTCGCCTCAACGTAACTCAATTACGGGTATTAACAATTTTCTAATAGTGTTGGCGAGTTGAGGAGTGATTTATCGATGTCGATTTGAGTTGAAGTGCACTTGAAATATTTTTTGAGTAGACAGAATAATATAAAAAATCAATGTAAACACATCTAACTATACAGCTAATTCCGAGATTCCTTTGAATAAAGTTTTCTGCCAGTTTACTAGACTTCATACAAATATCTTATGAAGTCAAAGTCTGAACAGACTTCTATTTCAAACAGACTTCTTCGGTCAAATCAGTCAAAATACCTATTTGCGAAGAATAATGACTGATTAATGATCACATTGTGTCTAAAGCAAACAGCTTTCATTGATAAAATATTGATAAATTGCTAACTCTTTTTATATGTTCTGACGCATTTTGCTGTCATAAGTTCAAAGCACTGAATGACTAAGGGTATAAAAACTAAAGGAAAACATTAATAAAAACACTTTGGTTGGACGTAAGGTATTAACGTCTTATATATCATATAAACAATTTATCTTGAAGTATATGAATAGCTACATGAATATGGATTTGAGTTATTGGATTGCTATTAGTAGATCAAGATCTGATTTATTTTTGTACAAAGAATAGCTATGAACTTTCTTTAGTTGATAGGGACTTATCATTTCATTCAATCGGGAATGAGATATTATATTTTTTCAAATTATTTTGTTCTCATATTAAAATTTTAAAGCACAATTCTTATAATCGCTTCTCATTTTGTTAAATAAAACATTTACAGCATCGAGACTATAGTTTATTCTACGATTAATTAATTTAGTGTTTTAATTCACGTAGTCGATATTTACACTTTACAAATTATCGACAATGACATACATAAACACGGATGTACCGTGTCACATCACTATTGTTTTCTTTAATCCTACGTAAGCCGCCGCGGGCCTGATTTTATTCTTTATTAATTTTCTACACAGTTTTATTATAAGCTAATAAAAATATAACTGTCGTGAAATCCCTTAAGACAGACACAGTCACGCGATGTAAATGGTTAGACAACATAGGTAAGCATTCTTTTGATGTTTTGTTTCACTGTATTTATGTCTTTATTCAAACTGCCATCAATTTGTTTGTTTGTGTGACTAGATAAACGAATGAAGTTATTTACTAGGATTTATAAAAACAGTTGTTTGACTATATTTTTGTTTAATTTATTTTTTCGATAAGTGATTGGACGATCAGAATAGTACATTTCACAGATTTCAGAAACAAAGGCAAGTTAAAGTAGGGTGTTATATTGTTTTTTTGTATGTTTTAGATCGCGAATATTCATTTAGAATAAATGAATAATAAAGGAAGGTACGATTTTTTTTTAATTTATCCACTCGTTTGTAATTTCATGGAGTGACTGAAGGGCGATAAAATTAACATGTTATGGTGATAAGTTTCACGCTAAAGCCAGTTGTGTGAAAATGACAGGGTGGGATGAAAAAGGTAAAGATAAAAGTTTTGTCATAATTAATTATAATAATTCAATTTCTAATAAGAATGTCAACAATTACTTTTAAAATTAACTACTTATAATCAAAAGGGGTCTCACAGATTTTATTATTTTTATTCAATGTTTTTTTTTGTTCCTTCTTAGTTTAAGCGAAGACCTTTGATTTTCAGACAGACAATTATAATAAAGCACATCTTAATGTCCGTCCCGTTATGCACTACCACCTGCACATCCAGGACGTGAAGGAAGCCAACGACTGCCATCCAGGTAGCAACTTTTTGTTCAAAAAGTTGAACGAAAGGAAGAAAAAGATTACAAGCTTGAAATATAATACTAGTTACGAATGCCCACCATACCTCTCCACTTTCATAAAACTAAACCAAACTGGAAGCAATCTCATCCGATATCCGTACAAAAAGATCAGCCATCATTCCGTACTCAGCCAAGGTGAAGCGATATATCGAGCCTTCCCCAACAGAGTCGATTCATTACATTAGTAAATTCCCTGGAGTAAGCTACACTTAGCCAAATTAATGTTCAGCTCATAACATGCACTTTGTTCGTGTCTTTTCGTGAAGTTTTGCAGTAAATTCAAAAGGTTATTGCTATTGTTTTCAAAGTTCAAATGTAAATTAGAATTTTAATTTATATATGTAAGTTGATGTTAGAGTCCTGGTCGTTGACCAACTATGTGAATGGATTATTGTTGATTTTGAAATGTAAACTCATTAACTATGTAATTGATGAAGTTAGAGTAATAAAAAGTTTAACTGGTAATACAGCGAGCTTTGCAACAGGCTGTGGCATTTTTTTTTAAAGATTACTACCAATGTTGGTTGGTTGTACATTACTAGTAATCTCGTTAACCCCTCATGCTAAGCTAAGATGCTTGTGTTACGAATGGGTTCACGTCGGAAGTGTAATGGGTGGGATTCGGACCCGCAACCACAAAATCGCAAGTACGACGCCCTAGTCATTAGGCTACCGCCGCTTCAAATTTTGATCGGTTCATCGACAAACCTTCAATTTCTGAAACGTTGGAAATCACAACAAAAGAGTCAACTGTTATCCACATGTGCTGTGATTGGTTCTTAGACGATAAAAAATTCAATCAATCACAGTTGAATCCAGTACATTTGAAAACAGAATAAGATAAGTCTTTTAGAAACGGGGCGTAAGTATTAAAAAATAGTATTCTACAGGTAGTGGATACTTAAAAGGATTACCAATGTAATACATAGAAATGCGTGTAGATAAATTAAGGCCAATGAAGCCGATGTCGATAATTTCATCTAAATTAATTAAACGAATCATACGACCAGCATAATATAACCCATGACCCCTAAGTAAATCACGACGATAAACTACAAACAAAGAGCTCTTCGGCTTAATAAAACTCGACAAAATACTTACCATTAAATGGTTTTTGTTAAATGCGTGACAGTCGATTACTCAAACAAAAGTTAACTATAAGTATATATGTACTCGTATGCGTAGGTATATTTTTCTTACAAGTTTCTACGTCTTTATTCATGATCACGTGAATCCAACAATGACTTTGACAAAGTTGAACTTGACGATATTAGAGCAATCATCACGTTTATGAGATCAAGCTTCCAAAATCCACCGAATAACCTACTTTAAAGTCCCACACATAAAATTCAATTTCAAATGCCCAACTTCCTATTTTAGAGGACGATGCATTTCAAAACAAAATTTACTTTAAGTTTCGAATTATAAGGTAGGAATTTGAATGTTGGTATGCATGTAATGTTTAAACAGATAGACTTAAGCCCGTCCTCACGCTATGGCTTCATCGCATTAGTGACGAGTTGACAGGAAATCTTCTGCGTTGTGTGTGTTACCATTTAACAGTTAATTTATAATTATAACTACGATAAACGAATACTCGTATTTTACAAGGTTTACTATCTACGAAGTTCCTTAATTCCAAGTTTTTATAAATTAAATTAAAATCAAAACATACGCCCATAATACATGTATTATAATTAGGCTTTAATAGATTTACTTAACTTCTTTCATTGCTACTATGATTGTATTTATTAGGTAATCTGTTCTTTTTGTATTAAATTATATAAGTACTTATCAAACTGTTCGACTATAAGTGTTTTTAAAGCAAATCATTTTGTCATTTTAACTGACAATCACCAATATTATAAATTTTATCGATAACATAGTGTCACATCCCTTTTGACGCGCACACGTGAACTGTCAGTAGTAATTTCTCGTTGCTTCTAGTGTGGAATGACACATATTAGCGGCGTCATTACGCACATAAATCATGACGACCAATCAGACCGGAACTCATTCTAGGACGGAAATCGAATGAGGCAAATTTATTCAGATGTAGTACCATCCTCAATAATTATCTGTATTGCTACGAATTTTTGAACGTTTAAAAATATCAATCACATAGTAAATTTATTAAACGCCGTAGAAGTTCATTCCTTGATTAAAAAAAAAATTCATTATCTTATTGCTCAAAAGTCTTCGTTATCGAATCATATTTTCATTTGCTAAAATAGCATTCAGCAAAATCCGTACCCAGCGTTTTGAATTTGTCATGGAGTTTTTACCAGATAAAAATATTATGAGAATTAACTCACCTCGGTCTCCTCGAAGCCATAGGAAACTTCAGAACCCCGGCAGACTTCCTTCGATCCTTCGACACTGGCACCATCAGCAGTTCTTCATCATCAGACTCCGAGCATCCACTGTCCAAATTCACCAGCGCCGGAGCTGACCCACGCCTACTAGCGTTTTTAGGAACCTCCAACATTTCCCTAATCACCTCACAGTATTTACAAGCATTCGCTTCTTCTATATACGCTTGAGTAATAGCATAAGCGTAGTTCTCAAGAAAACATTTATGGCAACCAGGCACGTAATTTGTTTCGAGATCTGTAGATTCTTCACTTGGTTCTTGATGCAGGTGAACTTTCTTTTCCGTAACGATTAAATTCGTTTCTACATTTCGTTTTTGTTCTTGCTTGAATTTATATTCTTTGTCATGCTTATGTTCCGCTTTATGCCTTTTTTCTTCCCTCTTACCTCTCTCTTCTTGTTTCTTACCTTCTTTGTGTTTCTTTTCCTCTTCTAACTTTTTCTCTCTTATTTCTTTTAAGCATTCAGCTTGGTCGTTGTAATATTCAACACATTGTATCCTCTCTTGTTTGGACGGTTTCGTTGGGCTTCGTTTTTTCTTTTTGTGGCTTATGTTTACATTAATTGGCTCTATCCTTAGCGATTTCATTTGTTTTATTATATGTTCTTGGACGTACCGATGACTGTACGACACGTCGTCCATACATGTCGTGTTTGAAGTGTTCTGCTCCTTCAATGTTTTGGCACTTAAATCGTTGTCTTTGTTTTTAGTTGCTATTTTCTCGTGTTTACTAAAGTCTTTGATGTCTGTTTCTCCATTCATTTTACGACCGTTTTTTAACGTGAATTTTTGTGATGACGAATCCTCGTCTAAACACGTTTCGTAACCGTCTATCTCATGATCTATGTAAAGTAAGGAATTACTATCTTCCTGGACGGAAATTCTCGTAGTTGCGTCGTAAAAACTAACTGTTGTATCTTCGTTTGGGGAATTGAGGCACTCTTTCCAGCTTTCATCGCTTTTAACTTTTACTAATTCTTTCTCTATTTTGACTTCGTTTTCTTTCCAATACTTATCAAAGCTTATTCGTTCTAGTCCGGTCGGAGTTACGGCAAACACCATTTCATCTGAAGTAGAAATATCTTTGCTCTGTTGTTTAGACAAACACCTTTCTCCGTCTCCCTTCCTGTCAGCAGACTTACTTCTAGTATCAGGAAGTTCTCTAGGAGCCACTAGAACATCATCTTCAGTTATCGTCATGTCGTCATCATGATCATCTAATGATTCATCCGACTTCGACATTTTTAGTTCCGTGACTCCATTTATTTTGATTTCTGAATTCATGTTTATTATGATATTCTTGTCTTTCTTGCAGTCTTCGAGGCTTAGGTCTCCTAGTGCTGATAGTTCGTCGTCTTTTATAGAAGCTTCTTCTGGTTCGAGACATATTTGTACTACTTCTAGACCTTCCCCATATTCTTGTAAGCATTCGTGGAATGAATCCATCCCGGTGTGGTCATCTGACCCCAGCGAGTTAATACATTCCTACAACAAAAAGCAGAATTTTATAATGCGCTGAGCATTTTTGTGGGCTCCCATCAGTCCTTTTGGTTAATCATATATTATTAATTATCCTAATTCCAAAAAAAAATATTGAATGTATTTATTTATTTCAAGACGTGATTAAGCGAATAATGTTTTTGATACTGGGATTGTAATTTAGAAATAGGATAGTGTCATAACACAACCTCTGTTTTTTGCAGTCGCAGCATTAGGTATACACTGAAAAT
Organism: Plusia festucae; assembly: GCA_950381575.1. Lineage (NCBI taxonomy): Eukaryota > Metazoa > Arthropoda > Insecta > Lepidoptera > Noctuidae > Plusia > Plusia festucae. The sequence goes on along the minus strand of OX494454.1, from coordinate 10,299,077 downwards.
GACAAACGTTATTTAGATGTAAATAAAACACTTGATAATGTATGTGCAACGTATATTGGGCTACACACATAAGCGTAGAACAGTAGAACATGTAACACGGACGTAAGCGACGGACATACATACAATATTATTAATAAATACATACGGACATTTATTACTTAGCATCACAACATTTTAAAGCCTAGGTGTAAATGTAAAGAGTTATTACTTATAGGTCATGTAAATAATTTCACGAAACATGTGCTCCCACAGTGCAGTACATTATACTTTAAATGTGACTTTTTGGAACTGCAAATATTTATCATTGATTCTATTGACACAATTATTACTCCGCTTGAGACAACGTCAATTATATCAAAGTATATAATTAAGTGTTAATTCCCGCTTGTTTTGTGTGGTGGGTTAGTTATTGAAATTATTTCTGTGCTGAATGGATGTTAGGTTTTTTTAAGTCAATTACTAGTCCTATCTGACAACTGATGACCTGGATTCGATTTTTCCGAACTGGGCACACACGGTAGTGGGACCTTTTAAGCTAAAAAAATAATGATACTGTCCCGTCAAATCTCTTAAAGGTTTTTACAAGTAATACCTCCTTATTATTACACAATTACAAATATATTATATATAACCTCTTAGACAACAATCGTATAATATATATTTCACAAAATTAACATTTGTATGTCCCAGACAATAACGCCAAATCCGACATTTTACAGAATTTCCAATATCCGAAAATATTCGCATTGATATTCGTAACACAAATTCTAACAGTCTTTTTTATTTAAATAATTTTATAAAACAATAAATATATTTTTATAAATAATGTCATTTATTTTTATATCAGTACTTATTTTTACGAAAACAATGCGATGCTTATTATCTATGATATGTCATGAACCTGTAAACGACACTTTTATTTCAAGCAAAGCATTTAATTCCATTTGTAAATTGACTGCAGTTTTTTGTTTTGTATTTTTAATTTTTGATCTGATAAAATTTTGACTTTCTTGGATCCGTTTATTTTCACCATTTCTTCCAAATGCCTTATAATTTTGATCGTATAATATTTTAGTTTTTAAATGTATTTTGATTTAATTGGGGCCTTTTCGTTTTTTTACGAAATTAACAACTAGAGCTACTCAAAATTAAGTACCTATTTGTTTTTTTTTTATTCCAGCGACGTATCCAGCGTAAAAAAACCAAAGTCATATGTACCTATCTAAATAATAATAAAAAAATATTTTACGAACTATCTACCAACTTTAAATCTATTTTCCTTAGATCAGAAAAATTATAGTAAATTAGGTGTCCTTAGGCTGAAACCAGTGTTTTTTGTCTTTATAATTCTAAGAACATGACTAGAGAGACTATCACATATGAAATTGACAACTAACACATTTAAATCTAATATTTCGCAACTACACAACCATTATATAAATAGACATCAATTTCTATGATCACAATTATTTATTAATATATCTAAATATGCATATACATCCAAATCAAAAAGGTTGTAGCAGTAGGTTTGATACTTTATTTTTTTATTTAAAATCATTATAGGTATCAGAAATCATTGACATAAACCACCAAGAAAACCTTCGACATTAGTCAACTGTAAGTGAAATACCAACTCCATTCATGGGGTAGGTAAATAACTAAAAATAAAAGTAATATGAAAATATTTTAAAACAATAATAATAATAAATATTCATCAAGCGAACTGACTCCAGAATTTAAATAATTCAAATAAAGTTCAATATAAAGTTTACCAGAAGACGAAAAATTAAAATTACGACAGGATGATCCACATATTTCTACACATTTATTCATTAACCTAAGTTTGTCTTATTATACTAATTCTTTCGCAGCATTGCCTTTACCACTAACATAGCTTATTTCCATTCAAGCAAAGTTTGAAGAAGAGGTAAAGATTGTGAATATAAATAGATTACACTAAATAATATTAAGACAATTTTGTAGACAATAGATTTAGGTGAATTTAGAAGCATTACATTGACCAAATATAAGCTCATTAGTGAGAAAATGGACGCTTTGTTACTCAAGCAAGTATTAAGAAATGGACAATGAATTATAACTAATTTTTCTGTTGACAAGACATTCAATCAGGAAAATTACTATAAGTACAGTCACGAGCATAAATATGTATAAACATAGCGAAATCGTAAAACAATAATTTAACAGGAACTCACCATCAATTCAACTTTTAATCATTCAACAACATGAAATTATAACAGTTCTCAAATCATTATATATTTCTGATTTTCAACAAAAACTTCTCGCTAAATAAGTTTTACAATAAATTTCGCTATGTGTATACATATTTATGCTCGTGACTGTACATATGTTCAGTATGTATATATTATCTGAGTTTCTTCAATGTGTTCGTATATTAAGGGATGAAAAAATACTTCAACGATTTGATTTTCAATAGACTATCTATAGATTTAAGTTCTCTACACTGACCACTGAAACTAATTCTCTCTCATCTTTTTCACAATCCAACAATTCATACAAAACCTATCTATCTCAAAGAACTTTTTATTCTGTCAAAAACATTCAAAGATGTTCAAAGACAATAACAATTTTCAACACGCTTCCAAAAAATTATAACCATAACTCTTACTTTTTTAGAAGTAGATTATCTGTAGCTGTACCAAATCCTGTACAGGACGTAGCGAACATTTTGTTATGCGCACAATTACATTTTACAATAGGCTTTCAATATTAAAGCCAAACAAATTGTCCATCAACGATGAACCTCACATTATAACAACTTCTCAACATTCATTAACATGAATCGCAAAAATACAGACCCTTAGTTTTCTTATGACACAGGCCTCATCAATTGTTCAACACAGGCCTTATTGCTGTCATACAATTTTAGAAAATTTCAATTTCGTGGGAAAATACCCATTTTTCTTTAAATCGGTCTTCTAGACATCATTACATTAAATTTCCAGTTCATCGCTCGTCACAACGCCGTGGTCCTTACGGTTTCCATTATCTGGTACCTCCACACTGACGGTGTACTGGAGTTTGTCTTTTTGTCATTTCATAGTTATCTCGGCCTTGATTTTGGGCGGAACCCTGAACGCCTGCGGCTCCTGAATGTTTGAGCATTGGAGGTGGAGCTGCATGATGTCGCGGTGGAGTGACATTATCAGGCGGAGGATCTTTGTGAAGTATTCCAGTTTCTGAAAAGATTTTTTTTTAGTATGGGATGTAATTTTGATGTGTAAAATATACCTAGTTAATGATAAAAATAATGCTAAATCATTAAAAATTGTTTGAAATCTAATACCTTACTAAAACTGAAAAATATTAAGTTATTTTTGTGATTAATGCAACACATAAGAAATGATAAAAAAGCAAACAAAAAATAAATTGAATAAATGATTATTATTGCTATTAATATTGTCATTGAAAATATTAATATTGCCAGTTAAAAAGAGATTTATTGGCAATAAAGCATGCAACATTGTACACTAAAGGGAAATTTCATAAAAACTAGAAAGTTCAAGGAAAGTCATAACTCGTTAATTGCTAGAACATTTCTTAGAGCGGTAATTGCATTCCCTTTATTGTACAAGAAGATTATTAAAGAGTAAAGTATTGAATAAAATGCATGCTACGTTTGATAGGTAATATACTGCTCTAAGCAAGGACAAGCTTTATTAAGAGAAATCGTAACTTACTGTTATTTTCCCCTCAGTGTACAATATCGCGACACTTCTCGTAAAATAACAAAATTTACTTTGGATGTTCTTTCATAAAAAATAGACCTTAACTTTGTAAGTTAAGGTTGGTTTTTATTCGTTCTTTGCTATCTATTCAGACCTTGTGTTTTAATTTTATTTAATGAATATCACGGGATTTTAAAATTAAATAAAAGCTAAAATAAATCTATATCTACTGTTTAAGTAGCAACTATTTAAAACCACAAGATCTGAATACGATTGGTATAATTTGATAAAACGTTTTATTTTTCGTACCAAAGGACCAATTTGGTTTACTACTTATTTTTCTAATTTCTATAAGTATTATTCTAGCTTTATTTTCGACCATCTTAAACAACTCTATAAATATTAAACATCTCTCACCTGACTACTTTGAATGCTCTGCCCGTTTGCCTTCTCGCCACCAACCACGGTACTACACGGCAATGGCTTAGCAATACCTATAGTCACAATGCCTGAAACAAAAGGAAAAACTATATAAATAAACATAATTAAAATATGATGTTTTGATAAACAAGGTAAACACAGAATTTATTACGTCAATGCGGTAATAATGCAGTTATTTTGATAGCGACTGAATAGATTACAGCATCCGATGTTTTAGTTTTTTTTTTTTCAGAACAAAAAAAAATTATAAACATAACATTTCCGAAAATAATTAATGCTAGAAGAACTACGTTATGTTAAAAATGAATTATCGTTCTGGGTTAAAATGGATATTTCAAAAATTGATCATTTTCTGTAATTAATTATTTCAGCTCAAAGGGAACTCAATATTTGGATCCATAAATTACCTATACTTAATCCCTCCTCTAGATTATCATGTATTTGAGACATTTTCAAACAATATTTAAAGCACACTTCACTCAAACATTACTGATCACGCTTAAAATGAACGTTTAACCAAATGAAGAAGTTCAATTAATGTTTTTTTTTTCTTTTTGGTCATTTATTTATTCTGTGCACAAAAATATAATTATATCACTACAGAATCTCACATTATAGCCCTTGTCAATTTATTATTTACTATTAACAACATTATTAAATGTTTCACGGTCAATACGAGTCACCATTCGAACATGTACTACATAACTTTACTATAAGATGACTGTCATTTGTTTAAACACAACGTAATATTATCACCGTAGAGTTTACTGATAACATAATTACATCGGCTCGAGATAACAGATGGTAAGGTTTTTTCGTTAATAGTTGCATTCCGACCGTTTAAATAATATAATTATGCACACGTGGGAGAAAAGGCAGCAAAATTGGTCAAAAAATCCATAAAACATAATTTGTTTACCAACAAATTTGAATTATTTATATATAATTAACACTAAACTCATGAACGATTATAGATAAATAATAAAATAAATATCTTGAGACCACTCACACATGGCCGCCTGATCCCAACTAGGCAGATACTGTTCTATGGTAACCAGACAACTGATAAACATACTTACATATTTATAAATAAATACATATTATAGATAAATTACACCCAGACACCGAACAAATGATCTTGCTCATCACACAAAGATTTATCCTGGGTGGGAATCGAACCCACGACCTCCGGCTTAGCAGTCAGGGTCACTAGGGAATGAAATGAATGAAATGAATGAAATGCATGAAATGAATGAAATGAATGAAATGAATGAAATGAATGAAATGAATGAAATGAATGAAATGAATGAAATGAATGAAAGGAATGAAATGAATGAAAGGAATGAAATGAATGAAATGAATAAAATGAATGAAATGAATGAAATGAATGAAATGAATGAAATGAATGAAATGAATGAAATGAATGAACTGAATGAAATGAATGAAATGAATGAAATGAATGAAATGAATGAAATGAATGAAATGAATGAAATTAATGAAATGAATGAATGAATGAAATAACACTGCGTCATTGGCGTAAAACGTGGTCAATTCGACAGCCATGAACTGAAATAAACTGATTGCAGATTGATAAGTACCGAACTTCATCAACCTCATTTGTCAATTCCTCAAACTGCACTCAGGTCACGTGATTGGATGAGCAGTGTCTTACACTGTTACACGATTATACACACTGATACACACTAGCCGGTCGCCGTGTGTGCAAGTCCAGTTGGTGTTACCTTTGGGCGCGCTCTTGATGGCGGCGACGGCGACGGCGAGCGGGCTGCGCGCCACGGTGAGGCCGTTGACGGACACCAGCCGGTCGCCGTGTGTGCAAGTCCAGTTGGTGTTACCTTTGGGCGCGCTCTTGATGGCGGCGACGGCGACGGCGAGCGGGCTGCGCGCCACGGTGAGGCCGTTGACGGACACCAGCCGGTCGCCGTGTGTGCAAGTCCAGTTGGTGTTACCTTTGGGCGCGCTCTTGATGGCGGCGACGGCGACGGCGAGCGGGCTGCGCGCCACGGTGAGGCCGTTGACGGACACCAGCCGGTCGCCGTGTGTGCAAGTCCAGTTGGTGTTACCTTTGGGCGCGCTCTTGATGGCGGCGACGGCGACGGCGAGCGGGCTGCGCGCCACGGTGAGGCCGTTGACGGACACCAGCCGGTCGCCGTGTGTGCAAGTCCAGTTGGTGTTACCTTTGGGCGCGCTCTTGATGGCGGCGACGGCGACGGCGAGCGGGCTGCGCGCCACGGTGAGGCCGTTGACGGACACCAGCCGGTCGCCGTGTGTGCAAGTCCAGTTGGTGTTACCTTTGGGCGCGCTCTTGATGGCGGCGACGGCGACGGCGAGCGGGCTGCGCGCCACGGTGAGGCCGTTGACGGACACCAGCCGGTCGCCGTGTGTGCAAGTCCAGTTGGTGTTACCTTTGGGCGCGCTCTTGATGGCGGCGACGGCGACGGCGAGCGGGCTGCGCGCCACGGTGAGGCCGTTGACGGACACCAGCCGGTCGCCGTGTGTGCAAGTCCAGTTGGTGTTACCTTTGGGCGCGCTCTTGATGGCGGCGACGGCGACGGCGAGCGGGCTGCGCGCCACGGTGAGGCCGTTGACGGACACCAGCCGGTCGCCGTGTGTGCAAGTCCAGTTGGTGTTACCTTTGGGCGCGCTCTTGATGGCGGCGACGGCGACGGCGAGCGGGCTGCGCGCCACGGTGAGGCCGTTGACGGACACCAGCCGGTCGCCGTGTGTGCAAGTCCAGTTGGTGTTACCTTTGGGCGCGCTCTTGATGGCGGCGACGGCGACGGCGAGCGGGCTGCGCGCCACGGTGAGGCCGTTGACGGACACCAGCCGGTCGCCGTGTGTGCAAGTCCAGTTGGTGTTACCTTTGGGCGCGCTCTTGATGGCGGCGACGGCGACGGCGAGCGGGCTGCGCGCCACGGTGAGGCCGTTGACGGACACCAGCCGGTCGCCGTGTGTGCAAGTCCAGTTGGTGTTACCTTTGGGCGCGCTCTTGATGGCGGCGACGGCGACGGCGAGCGGGCTGCGCGCCACGGTGAGGCCGTTGACGGACACCAGCCGGTCGCCGTGTGTGCAAGTCCAGTTGGTGTTACCTTTGGGCGCGCTCTTGATGGCGGCGACGGCGACGGCGAGCGGGCTGCGCGCCACGGTGAGGCCGTTGACGGACACCAGCCGGTCGCCGTGTGTGCAAGTCCAGTTGGTGTTACCTTTGGGCGCGCTCTTGATGGCGGCGACGGCGACGGCGAGCGGGCTGCGCGCCACGGTGAGGCCGTTGACGGACACCAGCCGGTCGCCGTGTGTGCAAGTCCAGTTGGTGTTACCTTTGGGCGCGCTCTTGATGGCGGCGACGGCGACGGCGAGCGGGCTGCGCGCCACGGTGAGGCCGTTGACGGACACCAGCCGGTCGCCGTGTGTGCAAGTCCAGTTGGTGTTACCTTTGGGCGCGCTCTTGATGGCGGCGACGGCGACGGCGAGCGGGCTGCGCGCCACGGTGAGGCCGTTGACGGACACCAGCCGGTCGCCGTGTGTGCAAGTCCAGTTGGTGTTACCTTTGGGCGCGCTCTTGATGGCGGCGACGGCGACGGCGAGCGGGCTGCGCGCCACGGTGAGGCCGTTGACGGACACCAGCCGGTCGCCCGGCGACAGCCGCGCGTCTCTCGCCGCCGCGCCGCCAGCCACCACTGACCGGACCACAATCACTGAGCTGCCGGCTTCCGTCGGATCCTGACCGACAAACATCAATATTATTTTAATTTATAGAACAATTTACTAGCATTTGCAATAGACTGACAGTACAAAATGGACGTATCTTACAGAAAACATACTAAATTATTATAGGCTGGCAAATTCGTTCATGACACTTGCATGGTCTGCATGGGTGGCCAGGACGTTACCACCCAATATGTTATTCCCGAATGACAAGAACGACGCTACCGCCGCCAGTCCCGCGTGCGCATGTCCTGTCGTCAGCTGACCCTGTGAGAATGTAACGTACGAATCCACTAAGCTACAGTGATTATGAAAAAAAAAAACTAGGCACATATTAGCCCTTTGGCTCCCACATACTCCTCGAAATTATAAGTTCTCCCTGTCTTCAGGTCCTACCCTCACAAGCCACTCACCACGACTTCAATGAACATGATACCTGGCACGACCTCATGCTTATATTTTCTCCATCCTAATTTCATATTTTGGTCATCATTCTATTCCTGGTATTTCCCATCACGATTTCGGTTTCCTTTCCTACATCATCGAACCCTGAAATCCCGTTAAACCTAATGGATGTGGAAATGCTGCACCGAGATGCAGTCATATGCAATCTATGCGACGCCTATACGTAAAGATAAACTCAAACGACCGCCCGCCCCCTGGATTACAACAAGAGTTCGCATGGATATTAGGCTCCGGGACAGAGCTGATACGAGAACTAAAGCCTCTTGAAAGTTGGAAAGAATGACGCAGACATATTCTTAGCATTCATACTTTGCCTCTTTTGCCGACATCTGGAAGTTCTTCGGAACTTTGGGTATAGGTAGGGTGAGGATCAGACTCACAGTGCACAATTGGTTTTGATGCCATAAATAACTATTTCACCACTAATTCGCCCATTTCTTACCAAGCCAACTGTCGCACGTTAGATCAGTTAGCCGATTTACCTCGGCCTTCAAAAATTTTATTATTCGTTAGTTGACTTAGATGACGTCGAATCGTAATCTTATTCATCTTATTCGCATCAACCGCCGCATGATCACCACTATCCTTGAATTCCTTCTTCCTCAGATTGCTCATATCATTATTTTCTCCCTTTAATCCGGCTTCTTTCCTTCCCAGTGGAGCACCGCATTCGTCATTCCTTTACCGAGATTGCCAATCCTTCTTCACTTTATCACTACCGTCCTATACCCATTCTCACCTTCCTATCGAAAGTCTTCATAGCTTGAGTCCACAGAGAAGTAAACCAGTCGGGATTTAGGCCCGGCTACATTACTACCTCCACACTTCGACTGGCGATATTAAGGCAGCTAGTGTGAAGGATACCAAAGAGACTGTTGTAGCTTTGGTTGATTTGACTGTCAGTCATGATATCCTCTTATCTATCTTTACCATCCTTGTGATGACATCCGAGGCACTAGATTGTTTTTCGCTTATCTTTGGGGTTGACAGCAGTGAGTTAGTGTCGGTGAATGCTTTTCAAAACTGTGTAGGCTTAACACTGTGTTCCCCAAGGCAGCATTCTTTCGCCTTTACTATTCTCTCTCTTCATTAATTACTTACAGTCTTCAGTGTTCGTATCATCTGTATGCCTTTACAGCTGTACCATCAGGCAAGTACCTATTGTATGTGTATGTAAAGAACAAACAAATAAATAACCCAGTTTAAACTATGTTATTAGAATGGAAACGCACATCAATCATTCTAGTCGATAAAAGAGACGGTACCCCGGTCTTTCAAAAGCGCAGACCTCATAATCGTCTGACCTAGAGTGACTGTAAAATGGATGACTATACCCCTCTACACGGACCTCTTATTATAGCGATAGACTAGACAATCTGCCCCAACCCAGTACCCTATAGCTAAAGTTCTATAATAACTTAACTTACTGAAGCCTCTGTAACCAGTCTTCGGTTACAGAGGCTTCGGAATAGTATTGAAACTCACCAAGTAGTCGAGTATGGAGAAGCCCAACCCTCGGTCCTCTTTCACCAGCTGGATGTACTCGACGTGGTCGCTCCACATCGCGAGCCCGCTTAGAGGCTCCAGCGATCTCGATCTAACTCGCTCCAAATCTTCCGTGCAGAATTCTATGAATAGAGGAATAATTTAAGAAAGTTTAAATTATGTGTCTTTACATAGTATGAAACAAAATTGCTCCCTCTGTAGATTTAGATTTTTAAATTACGCAACGTATTTTAATACAGTTATTTACGAGGAATGTTTTTTAGTATACTTTAAAGTATTTATTACTGTGTTACCCACTGAAATATAAATAACGCTTTTTTTTATATATCTATGAAAACGTGTTATTTATATTTCGCGAAGCTCTGGCGGGTCCGCTAATATTTCATAACTGTGTTGTTTTAAAAAAAAAATCATTTTTTTTCATTCTATCGTTCATCTCCTTCATTTAGTCATCTCTTGCATCTTGTTCATCTCACTTATTTTCTTCATATAGTTCTTCTCATTCGAGTCATTCATTTCTTCATTTCAAACCATTCATTGTATCATAGCGTGTTCATCTCACACATTTCATTTCACAAAAAGAGAGTTACATCGGTAAGTCTATCATTTTTAAAATCCTTTGAAATTCAAATTTCTGAAATGATGAACTGACCATCATGATCATGAGGAGCCGACATGATGGTGGTGGCGCTGCAGAGCGAGGCCACGGAGCTCTCGGACTTGGCCTTGATCAGCCGCTGCGGCGGGCTCAGCAGGTCCTGCAGGCTGCCGCCCGCCACCGTGCTCTGCGGGCAAGTGCTGCTGCTGTAGGCTACGCCACAGTTGGACTACATAGCACTGAGGGAGCTATGAAGTGTGGGCGAATCAGGGTACATGCTGCACAGCAGCCTAATTTGAAATAAATGAATTTTGATTTTGCTACTCTCGCCAGTTTATTTTCTTTTACTATATTATTCTTATTCATTTACTCAAATAAGAGAAGAGGCCTGTACCCAGCAGTGGGGCATTTATAGGCCGGAAATATAATTTTATTTTTCCCAATCTGTATTGGATTCTAAAATTTTCTGATAGTGCTGTCTGAGGAATTTACTTCTAGTTCTTAAGGTTTGTTCAACCTATGATAAAAATATTCCGTCTTTCAAAGCAGTTTTGCCTCACCCTCGCAAACCCAGCATCAGGCAGGCGGTCATCATTATTGTGGTACTGTTCCCTCTTCCTGACGACGACCAGTACCACTGGTGACGTCACCGCGCGCAGCCGCGTCACCACCTCCACGTGATGCGCTCCTAGTACTCGCCAGCCGTTCACCTTAAAATTACGAGTTTATATTAAAGCAGATAATTAAAGGTAAAAGCAACACAGTGAATAATCCATAGATGACACTGAGAATGATGTCCGCGTGGCTGAGTACTGGTCCGTAAAAGTTTGACTTTGCCATTGATGTCGAGCAGAAGAAAACAAACATTACAATGGCGGACTGAATTTATTTTAAGCTAAGCATTTATTGTTTTGTTAGCATTGATAGAAATACCTATAGATAAAAAACAAAAATAAGCATATTGTAAAGTTATTTTTGCAACGCAGGCGTTTGACTTTTCCATGCAATCAATGAAAAAAAAAGTACCTCAAGTAGTTCATCGCCGACTCTGTACATCCCTAGCCTAGCCACAGGCCCGTTGGGAGCAATAGCCCGGATGTAATGCCTCGCCTGCACCTCCTTGCCGCCCACCACACGCACTGTGCCTTCCAAGGATATGCCCAGACCACTGTCCTTCTCCTTTATAATTGTGCTGACCTGAAATGTTAAAGACGGTCAAGATTAAATAGGTCAATAATAATTTATTAGGCGCAAATATAGAAATAAACCGACTCAGGAAAGTTCTAAAGTTATACGCATTTTCATTTTTCTCACCACTATATCGTATTGGTACTGGTGTCCTGGCCAGTCGGTTTCCTGCTTCAGGATGTCCCGCCACTTGTCCTGGATCCGTCTCGCCTCTCGCTCCGACACCTCGTCGTCTCGTCCAATCACGATCTCGGCCTCTTCTGAAGGCGACATCGGTGACGGCATGTGTGCCTGCATCCCTGACTCGGGTTCGGCTTCGATTACTGTTGATTCGTCGTACTGCAATGATGGAGGAAATTTTATTTAAAACGTTTTTTATTTAATTAAACTATGTCAACTAATGAACTCAGTTTTTTTTTTATTGAAGCAGTTGAATTGAAATTAAAAATTTTAGAGGGCTTAAATAATTAAGCAACATAATTTCGTTATTTTTAGTATAGTAAAAGTTTCAAGCTTAACTTTAGGATAAAGACTTAAGAATTAAGATGTCGTATAGTATTTACAAGTTACTGTTGTAACTCAAATTGAAAGTATCCATAAAACAGTTTATTTTATTGTTTCATCAGTTCTTCACAAAAAGAAGTGGGTAGCAACACCAACACAGCTTAATATTTTAAATTAACTTTCATATGAATGCTTAAGTAGATTAGAATTAAATTCCCCTTGTTTCCTTTGTCTCACAAGGTCTTTAAGTTTCCGAACATGACTTAAGTTAATGTTACGCTGCACTTGGTCTCCGAATCTTAAGTGAATACTAACTTACAATGCAATCTGATTCGGACTTAGATCCGGACTTACATTTCTTTTAGGAACCTAAACCAAGTCACATAAAGCACGTATCCTGGTCGTCATTTGGTCTATCCTAGTCTAATATTTTGCAAAAACGACGCTACAATGCGACTATCAATAAGAATAACATTTAATTCAGTTAGATAGTGTATAACATCACACCACGCCTACTTAAATTTTTGAATAAATCTGAATTCACAATTAGTTAATTTTAGTCGACAAAACTATTAAAATATTAATGACAATTATATTGATAATGTTATTGTCTTTCGCTTTTAATGGTAAATGGGGACAGTAGCGTACTTACCACACTAAAGCTATACTTGGCGAGTGACGTCACAGAGGGGCTGGGAGGTGCTATGGGGGATCTCCTGCCATCCTGAGCCGCCAGCGCCTTCTGCAGCTTCTCAAACCCCGCGCCCCGGAGGTACCTACAAGAGTTAGTACTGAAATTAGAAAGGTTTTACACGAGCTAAGTTCTAATGAACAGTTTCAAGGCGAATAAGACAATTCACAAAAAATGTACCTTACCAAATAAGATTATCATTAGCTGATCAAAATAAGTTCTTCATCACGAGAGATCCATAATTGTATTTCGGAACAAACTATTGCTCACTTAGAGACAGTTGTTTATTTCTACGTGCTGAAGCAGTTACTAAAATATGAGCAATTCTGTAACACCTTGTGTATCCAAAACTAGGGTTGGGGTTGTGTTTGGACTAATTTGGTCACAAAGAATTTCTAGGGGTCCAATTCCCTCGTACTAAACTAAATGGTTATGTGGGTTCAAGTCAGTCTGTAGCGAAATGGGTTGGTTTCGACAACGAGTGGATATTTCAGACTTGAACCGACTAAAATACCCCGGTCCCGTTCTTGCCTTTGTTGGAATCACTTACGCAAGCTCTGCGCAACTCCAACAGAAGAGTCCGACGCCCTAGCCATTAGACTACCGCATGTTCAAATGGTCGTTCAAATTAGTCAAACCTACATCTCACCTCAAAGCCTTCAGTCGCACCACCGGTCCCTTAGCATCTCTCAGCAATGCCACAGCGCGATGATTCGTCACACCATGCAGAGATACACCATCAACCTATAATTAAAATATTTAAAATTAATAATTGACATTGAAAAGACAATTAATAAATACCGCTGTTATGATTTGTCCCAAATAAGAGGTCTTGCACCTTGTATGAACTTTGGAAATTCCCCAATTGATTTTCAAACACTTGATAGTGATTATACGAAACTTGAAAAATACCTACGCAAATTTAAACAATTTTGGCGAACCTCATACAATTATCAGGTATTAGCTTCTGCCCGCGACTTCCGTTCAGCCGTTTTTGAGTCCAAACATCTAAACATCCACACTTTCACATTTATAATTATAATATTAGTAGGATTTACTTAAAAAAACACATCTAGTACCTATGTAGGTATGTCCCCAGTCGGTATCAATCTCATTGTTTTCCAAGTTATAATTAAGCACACATCTATAGAACGCGTTGACAAAAGACCTCGCTCATTGATTTATCGAAATCATAATGCTTTCGCTAATTGGCTCGTATCAATTGATTTTCTCATTAAGGTGTTTTGTCAATAATAAATGGATTGCTGATTCTTTTGTTTTATGAATGTTTGGCAGCTATAGGTATATCATGATGAAGACAAATATTGGTATTATAACATGTGCCCCATCCCATATTAAGGCCACTCGTGTTAAACCAGTGTCCTCACACAAGCCTTTCAAAAGACCGGGTGTATTCTGAAGTTATCCCATGATTTAAAAAAAAATATAAGGCATAGGGACAATGGTTGCTCCTCCTCCTTCTACAGTGACCTCATCATTTTAAGTTACCTTCCACCTAAGAATAACATTGTACGAATAAAAATTAAATAATATCGAATTGAATCTAATAAAATATCTTGATTTTTTTTATATTTTGTTTTTTCATGACTATTCTTTAATTGTTGTAATTTTGCAAATACTTAACCTGAACAGCTTTCAAAAGTTAGCATTAGCAACAGGAAAGTTAGCATTAATTCGGGAAAACACCACACTAAGACTGAATACTTTTCCTAGGTTTTTTTTCGTGGAGACTGGCTCAAGTGCTCTCATGTGAAAGGACAAAAACGATAGAACATTTTGAAAATGTAACAGATTACTCAATATTATTATAATACAACAATAGATATACAATCCAAAGTCCTGTAATGCTGTAATTCCGAATACAATTCACATTATCATTCTAAATGAATAGTCATGGGAACAAGAGGAAACATGGCGCCGAACACATAACACACAAAATAGAAGGCTTTTCACTTCATTGTAAAAGTATTACGCACGCTCCCCCCGTTTCTAAAAGGCTGATCAATTTAATCGGTAATATAATAAATTTTGAGGCGGCCTCGCTGTTCAAGGACCGGATTCGTATCCAAATGGTTGCAAGTTCGAACGCAAACAAGTACCGATGTGACTTTTTAAAGTTGTATGTAAATTTCTTAATTCTTCATTGACAAACAGTGATTGAAAACATCGTGAGGAAACCTGGATTTCACAAATCGGAACCAGAAATCGCCAACCCGGTATGAGCCAGCGTGGTGATCAATGCTCGTTTCTATATAAAAGAAGAGGTATGTGCTAGGCAACGGGACATTTCGGCTAGGATTATTATTAAATTTTACTGACGCAAAATTGTTCTGATAATAGGTTCTTCTAGATCACAGTCCAAATCAGGATTAATATGGTAAGTAAATTCAGTGAGTCTTCTGCATTATCTGCATTGTCTAGTCTTATGCAAATGTTTGATGCTGGGTCATGGACGAGAGGCTCCTTAATGAGATAAAAGCTCGAAAGTCTGCAAAGTTTACTACAGCAAGTAAGCTGTTTGTTGGTATATAAGGAATGATAAATACTAATATATACCAAGTTTGGAAAGCTGTGACGTTAAAGTTTTGACAATTTTACACGACTCAATCAAAATCAAAATCAAAATGTTTTTATTTCTAGTAAACCTAAAATAGGCGCTTTAGAAACGTTAACTTTAAAAACTACTGACTCTAGGTGCGCGGTTCCAAAGTGTCATTCCTATGGAGAAGAACCGGCAAGAAACTCCATAAGTTACTCTTTTAAAAAAAAATATATATTGTTTACAATAGATCATGAAATAGGTATGTGCATCAATAACGCTAGGAACTTAAAAAAAAAAAGATACTTAGGTATTAATTATAACAATGAAATCTTTCCTAGTAACGGAAGAAAGCAAAAGCAATTCTATTCAATATATTCCTTACGCTGTTGACGCATTCACAAGTATTAATTTTATCTATAATTATTAAAACTATAAAGTAAAAAAAAAACAATACGGAAAAAAAAAAAAAAAATTGTTACATACCATAATATGTACCTAGTCAATAAATCAACCCTAACAGGAATGTCAAGGCATGTCCTAGAAATACAGGCTTAGATGGAACTGTGTAAATAAACAAGCAGAATTTAAAGACCACCAGGGAAGCCACATGTGCAGAAGTTACAATATCCACGCGCTTTTGTCTTCAACATAGTCCCCAATTTTATAATAAGCTTTTTTCAAGAGAATTGATTTAATACACGTTTTGAATTTCTTACCAGGCAGATTAGTAATAGCTTCTGGCAGTTTATTATAAAATCGTATTGAATTCCCTAGAAAAGATTTGGTGTTCGTTTTAGTTAGTCTAAACTTTGGAACTACCAATTTATTTTTATTTCTGGTATTTATATTATGACAATCACTATTTACTTTGAAACTAGAAAGATTTTTACGCACATACATAATATTTTCAAAAATGTAGAGAGATGGCAAGGTTAATATGTTAATTTCTTTAAATTTTTCTCTCAACGACTCACGAGGGCCCATGGTGTAAATTGCGCGAATTGCCCTTTTTTGTAGAATAAAAATAGAATCTACATCGGCTGCGGACCCCCACAATAGAATACCGTATGACATTAAGCTGTGAAAATACGCATAATAAACTAATCTAGCAGTGGGAACATCCGTAAGCTGCCTAATTCTCCTGACCGCAAATGCAGCTGAACTTAATCTACTAGACAGTGCTGTGATATGTGCACCCCACTGCAATCTAGAGTCAATAGTAATACCCAGAAATAAAGTTTCATTAATGAGTTCAAGTTTTTTACCATCCAGCATCAAATTTAATTCAGATGGAGTTCTAACATTAGGGAGAGAAAACTTTAAACATTTCGTTTTAGATGAGTTGAGAAGTAAGTTATTAGCTGAAAACCAATCGGATAAGACGTTAAGGCCGTTATTTAAATTTGATAAATCAAGTATTTTCCTATTTATTTTAAAGATAAGTGAAGTGTCATCCGCAAATAATACGATATCAGTCAAACTAGCCATCATATAAGGAAGGTCATTAATATATGTTAAAAATAAAAAGGGGCCTAGGATTGAACCCTGCGGCACGCCCAATTTAATTAAAGACCCCGATGATGTTACGCCTTCTACGCCTACTTTCTGAAGTCGAGTTGATAAGTAAGACCGTATAAGGTCTAGAGATCGTCCTCGTAGTCCGTAGTATTTTAATTTAAGGATAAGTGTACTATGATCAACACAATCAAAAGCCTTGGAAAGGTCACAAAATATGCCAATGGCATCCTGCGAACTCTCCCAAGCCTCCAAAATGTGTGACACCAATTTAGTCCCGGCATCGGTCGTTGACCTTCCCTTGGTGAATCCAAATTGACGTTCGTGAAAAATGTTATGTTTATTAAAATGCCACATTATTTGGTCTAAAACAATTCTCTCGAAGATTTTACTTAAGGCAGGAAGCACTGAAACTGGTCTGTAGTTAGCTGGATCATTCTTGCAACCTGATTTAAAAATGGGAAATATCCTTACTGTGCTTCATTAGATTTGGAAAAGTGCCACAATCAACACAGTCATTAAAAATGTTTGCAAGAATCGGAGCTATTGTGTCAATTATAGATTCAATTACTTTGACAGATATGCCCCATAAATCTTCAGTGGACTTTACTTTAATACATTTAAACGCCTTTTTTACAACGCTAGGAGATACATGTGTAAAACAGAAATTTGGAATAAGTCTATTAAAATGTTGCTTAACTAATGACTCTGCTCTTAGAGAAGATGAAGAAAGTGATTTAGTAACTTGAACAGGAATATTAGCAAAAAATGTTTCAAAAGCCTTAGCAACTTCAGGCTTATGTAGAATTATGTTATTATTAATTTTCAAAGACATCTCTGTATCTCTATGCTTACTACTACCAGTCTCAGAGTTAATAATCTTCCATACCGTTTTTATTTTATTATCTGATTTGCCTATGCGACTACTAATAAGTTTTGATTTAGCTGACAAGCATACTTTCTTAAATGTTTTTGAATACTTCCTTACAAAATTATGGAAATTTGGGTCAGAGTCAAATGATTTCCTATCATAAAGGGTATAAAGCTTATCTCTACTAATTCTTATGCCCTTTGTAGCCCATTCATTAAATTTACATTTACTATTTAATTTAATATTTTTCTGAGGACATGTTCTGTTAAATGATCTACAAATAATTTGCAAAAGCCTATCATAATCATTATTTGGAGCTCCTACAACTGAATACTCGCCACTACCAAGCTCCCTGGAAATACTATTTTGAAATGAACACAGTCTATGATTTGTTAAAGGCCTTACTGTAATTAACTTACTTGATGGCAATTTAATGTTGGCTTTTATTGATACTAGTTGGCCCCTGTGGTCTGAACGAATGCCAGGTATTAAATTAAAGTCTATCACCTCACTATTAGAAAAAATATTATCAATGCAAGTAAGGGAGGTAGTAGTTATTCTAGTGGGCTCATAAAATATATTATTAAAATTAAATGATTTGAATAATGACAAAAGTTTACATTTATCTAATGAATCTGTTAGAATATTAACATTGAAGTCCCCACAAATGTATATAGATTTATTGTTAGTACATAACTTATTTAAAATTTCCTCCATGGAAGCCAAAAAAGACAAATAGTGAGACGAAGGTGGCCTGTATACACAAAGAACAATAAGATTTTCAATCTCTGCACATGCTACCTCACATATGCGGTCAACAGAGCATGAGGTTATGTCTTGACGTTCCTTAAACCTAAAATTATTATTACATAAAATTAGACATCCACCCCCATTAGCTGAAAGTCTGTTGTACGCACTGGCAATCGCAAAATTATTTACATTAAAAAGCATTTTATCTGGTTTTAACCAGGTTTCACAAAAACAAAGAATATCAATTAAATACTTGTCTACTAAAAGTTCAACATCTAATATTTTGCCAGAAAAGCGATTTATGTTCTGATGATATAGCAAAATGCTATCAGACTGCTTCCCTATTGTCTGCGTTGAGAGTTTAAACAATCTACATTGTTACCTAACAACAAATCATTACTTAACCTATTCTGCGTTATATCTCCTATAACTGTGTTAATATTATAAGCTATTAAAATAGCAATAAAAAATTTATATCTTCTAGGAAGATACATCGTTTCTTGGGTTAATTGAAACCCACTTATAAACTTATTTGTATCAAAATACAAAAATTTGTCACTATGACAACAATTTGACATATACAAAGTACTGTTCAGGTAATGAACATAATTATTGTGATTTGAACTTAATGTGTTTGCATAAGGCAAAGCACACAACATGATTTTACCTACATCTAATCCTAATAAGGTGTCAATGCCGTTAACAATGTCCTTTCTCTCTATGCCTAAACTATTGCCCACCAATAAAACAATGGTTGTATTTCTATTAAGTTTCATGTTTTTAACTTTTAATATAAGGTTATTAAAATGGGTATTATGATAACAGAAATTGGTAACATTGGGAGTGTTATGGTAATTTAGCAATGTTCCAAAACCTGCTCCTAGTTTATCTGATACTACAATGCACCTCCTTGAAGGAATATCACTGTCATCTGGGGGCTGAGTGACTACAGGCAAGGCTGGTACTGGCAGAGGCTCCGGACATGCAACAGTGTTTGTACAGTTGCAAGATAGATTATTAGTCAGAGACTCGTATCTCTCTGCATTGCACTTCACCAGGTCCATAAGTTCACTAGCCTCTACCATACGCTCACTAAGTTGTTCCTGACTAGATACATATTTGTCAAAAATATCTTTAAGCATGTTCTCTTTGTGCATTAGCTCATCGTGTAACAATTTAGTGTCTCTATCATACAATAATCTACATTTATCTAATTCACAGGAATATGATTTTATTTGTGATACCAAGTGAATGTGCTTTTTATGATGATTAATATTAAGTTTAGAACGCTTAAGCTTTCTTAAGGCAATACGGGCCTTTCTAATTAATTTACTGCATTTGATGTACTTTTTTACTTTATTGTGACTATTTAGTAAAGGACATTGTGTAATGACATCATCACCGGTAAGATCTATAGTAACCACAGGCTGACGAATAGCTGAGGCTGAACAACCTACCAACTCATCACTGAAAAATATATTACTCTGTCTATAAACAGAATGGACGAAGGAAGACCGACAACATACGATAGGCCCTTCTAACACTCATATTTTTTACCCTGTCGAACCGGCGAACATCCTATATTTTCTTCTGAATTATTAAATTGACTGAATAGACTGTTCTGCTAGGCTGCAACCATGCCAAGAAAGGAGAAAATGTTTCGTGCATTCTTTATTCCAAGCATCATTATGTATTTACTGGATGGAAAAGTGAGATATTACTTTTATGTCAGAATTGGTGGATGAAGAATATTTTACGTTGAAGTTTCGACAGATCAACTATAGAACGCTATGATATCTTAATTGATATAATTACCCCATAATATACCTACTCAATATAAATGAACTCTTAAAAACCTGTACATATTATTTAGATTTGGTTAGTATTCGACAAGCAAATAACATTTATTATCAGTCAGTCGAAAATTTTAATCGGATACTATAAATATTACCCCTTCATCTTAACTTCAAACGTTTCCTCTTAGAATGTTAATACCGGATTAATCTAAAAAAAGGAAAATTTAAAATCATCTTTTCATACAAACGTAAGTCACGAGACCTGTTACTTTGTATGAAAATTTCATTTTCCATTTTAAGATGTCGACCTATGTTACGTGGGGAAAGATGTTTCGTTTTATGCACCTAAATACCTCGTTGAATATAGGCACTCCTTTTAAATTAATCCTGTATATCACAACACCAACTAAATCTTCTACATCTTGCTTCACGATGACGTCTACATTAGCTTTAAAATATGATCCTTGTCAGCTTTAATACCTCTTTTCCCGTCTTATATTATTTTCTCAACAATCTCATTCATCTGAGTAGTGTTCTGGTTGTCGTAAAGAACCGTCACAGTGTAGTGAAGTACATTATAAACGGCGTAATGCACTGCTTTAAGAGTCTTGGATGTAACATTTTTGATGTTGGATATTAACTTTTTAATGATTTGTACAATAAATTATAGCATAGATAGAATCTATGTTGGATATTGTTTTCAATTGCCAGTTAAGCCACTGTAAAGACAATTACTTCGAGTAAAATTTTTGAAACGGAATCAATTTCAAATGTAAATTTTAATGCACAACACTGCTTGATGAAGTTATTATAATAAAAACATGTTAATATTTCTATTTTTTTGAATTTAGCAATTTAATTGTAATCACACAACTTTTATTGTGCAATAAATGAAATGAAGAAATGAATTTACTCTTCGATAGAACCGTCCATCATTTCCCGATATCAGTAGATTGCATCTCAATTCAGGTAGCAAGTTTCATCATAACCAGTCAACTATTACAAACATACAAATTAAAACTCAATCAATTAGAAATATCAAATAAATCACAATGCCAGACGATAAGCGTATTGAAGTAGGATCAGAAATTAATTCTATATCAATATTTGAAAAGCTAACGACAAATAAAAGGCTATAATCCCGTGTGATGTACTACATAAAAACTGAAAATCTAGGAACATTAAATCATTATTAAGTAAATCTATTTCTTTGAATGAGAGTTCGTGTAGAAATTTTCAATTCTAAAGAAAGGAAATTCTGTGTAATAAATAATATTGCATAAGAGGTTGGTATCGCCTAGACGAAAGTGGAGGTTTAAAGTTCAGTCACCCTCGTATCATGCAAGGAGCAGTATTTAGTAGAAAGTCAACGTAAGCAGCTTCACTTATTGATATTCTGATGGCTGAATATTTAAACTTCAATTAGATTTACGGCGTCGTCTAAGATGAGACTTAAAAGATATAGGTATGTCTGAATTTAAGGTGGGTAATTATTTTTTTTATTGGTCATACTTTCGGAGACCGATTGTTGCCGTCCGGAGATGTTTAAGAAATCTATATTTCGTTCGGAGATGTTTGATTCCATCCCGTTTTATAACAAACGAGAATTCTATATATTAGATTTAAAGATTAATTTAATAAGATAAATTAAGATGACTACGATAAATCTTAAAAGATACCAGTACCTGTAAGCTAGGATAATAAACCGTGATATGTAATTCTCGATGAGACAGCAGTACGTGATACCAACCGGGTCAAGGACGCTCGTGCTCGAGATGAATCGTAATAAAGACTCATTTCACGATGCCTTCCTTTACGGCGACATTTTGTTCTGACACAAAGTATTCTATTATTATAATGAATAGGAAAAATTATGTTCTTTTTATATCCAGTTTATGTACGAACTGCTGCGATGGCATTTTCCGTGGTTTAGTATCAGAACTGTTTTTTATTAACAACGTTTGCTTGACTGAATCTTCTTCTAGGTACTGGCTGTATGAAAACTATGTCGTGGCGTTACATCAGATCAATGCGACCTGCTTATGACAGAAGAAATTTTCAGCATCGAAAAATAGGAATGGAATATTCCCGAAATGATTAGACTTACAAACGATATAAAGGAACAAATAATAGGGGTCTTATTAATTGTTACGTACGGACATGATAAGAATGTCTCAACACACAACCTTTTGGTGACTAAGTAGAACATAAAAACATGCAGAATACTGTGCTTTAATAGAAAAGACACCATATTCTCATATCACAAAGGAAAACAAGACAATGTAAAATTAAAGGATAAAAATAATGCTAAAGTACATCTTTAGTTAAAAGAAATATAAAAGCTAGCACAATATAGTAAAAGCCGTGAAGAGTGAAGAGTGCAGGGTAATCCTCGCTGGAGAGGCTCGCCATCAAACCCTCTCGGGACGTCGAGAGGACCCGGGAGTACTTCGTTATGAATTCATGGATTTTCGACACAAGAGACATGAAAAAAATTTACATTCATACTTTTTGGATATTATTGTTTTTATGACTTGTCTATTGGAACAATATTTTTATCAGCTTATTTTGTTTTTGTCGGACAAAATGAATACTTTTTATTTCGATTAGACGTTTTCAAGTACTTTCAAAACGTTTAAATGGCTCTAGTTGCTGAATTTATTGAGCCATTATAAAGTTAATAAAAACCTACATTGGATGAAGTTGTAACTTTAACTATATGGATCATGTTTGATAGTGTCCACGGTGTGAACTATGCGGTAAAAAGCCGAAACTTTACAAATTCTATCATAATATACCTACAGGATATTATTTTTTTATGGAGTGTGGTGTGGTGTAATTGGTACACCGCAAGCTTTCATTTATTCTTCACTAGCTTCTGTCTGCGACTTTGTCAGTGTGGACTTCTGTATTGGGTCCAAAAATAAATTAAAATTCATAAAATTTTCAGCCGTTTCTTTTCACTTGTTTTTTTCATAGCCGCGGCTTAGCTCGTAAAAAAAAAACATTTTTTCCTCGGGAACTACTTAAGGAATCGGATTAAAAGGTATGTTGCCTATATTATTATCCATGTCAAAGGCTTCGTGTATGCCAAATTTCATCCAGATTGAGTAACAAACATCCACACTCTCACATTTATAATATTAGTAGGATTTATACACTGGTTAAGTAAAATTGCGTGGTAACAATCTCCAACAAATTCAAACAAACGTGAATAACGCAAGATATTTTTAATCTCCAACCAAAATTTATATCCCGAAATTTCTGAAATATCTCCAAGCTTCGTATTTTCATCTCCGTACAAGATTTTTATTTGGACGGTTTAATCTTTTGTTTCTTCGGGTGCAATTCCGAGTGAAGTTGGTACTGAATATTAAAATGGAGTTGAACAATGGAGAATTCGAAGATACACAACTGTTTCATTGTGGTAACGTAGAACGTTTGTGGCTTTTACTGTTTGAACATTTCATTCAAAAACTAAGGTTGCGGTCGTTTTATAGAACTATTTGCGTTTGTGGGCTTTAAGTTTAATGAGGAGTACTTGAGCTGTGACCCTGGTAATGTAGCTTGTTGTAATTTAAATAAAAAGTGGTCGGTTTGAAAGTTTGAGGTAAGTGAGGTAATTGATAATTAAACATTAGGAGTAATATCTCCATTTTATCTTTAGAATTATTTTTATTTTTTATTCATTAAATTGTATTGTAGGTGTATAACAAAGTTTCCTATTATGTGTAGTTTTCTATCACTAAAATGATTCAATAAACGGATGTTACGGTTATTTGTAATTATGAATATAATATTATAACAAACACAAAATATCATTGAAAATGTTCCAAAATCAGACAAAAGAGCCAATTTGGAAACGACTTTGATGAATAATGTAAAATGTGTCAAATTATTCCGAAATTCGTTGAGACCTGATTGGATCGTCAACTGATGAAAACACTCAGATTTCTGAAACCGTTTGATCTCGACACGAAAGGGTAAAGATTGTAGATATAAACTTTATTGACTCGTTTAATTTGACATCTAGACGAGCGGAGGTCAAATCTCGTTATAATAAAAATATTAGACTTCTTTCTTCGCATTTTAACTAAAAGGATGTTCGCAATTCAATAGTAGAAGCTATATTTCTATTTTAGTGATGGAAATAATTACAAGACCATATTGAAAAACAATGAGCTCATGGGAAAATTCATGGTATTGCTGTCCCGCCACTACACTACCATCACACAACAGTAACTGGTTTTAGTAAAAAGTTATTGATTTTTTTTTATTAGTAACTGAATTTTAACATGGTAAAATGAGACAATCCAATAGAAAGTCTGCAAATCATTGAACCGCTAGACTACCTCGACATTTTCTTATGTGTACCTAAATTTTCTTAATGAATAAATAACTCCGTATTATACCTTCACTATTGCCATTAGCATCGCGTGACCCACGCAAATTTATTCCGCTAATCATTTCCTAGAGGACACAGCTAAGGGAACTTTTGACACGCATATATCCGGCAAGGAATTACATAAGGAAGCGAAAACAGTTAGGAATTAATTATTAAGATGACGCGGTTCCTTAGCTTGTGGTTTGAAACATGTTTTAATAGATATAATTATAAAATACTTAAGATAGAAAATACTTTGAATTTTTAATAAATTTATAACTTTATTTTTTATTTTTAAAGGTTTCCTAACGTACATTTTCTTCAAAATCGTCTGAATACCTTTACGAAGCGTTTTAAGCCGTATGAAAAATTATAACGTCAAAGTCATTATAAATTAAAAAAAAAAATACTATACTTTTTAATTTTTTATTTATTAGCTTAAGGGCTGATTTTTCAATCGCCAGATAAATTTTACTCAAACAACTGTCAAAATTTCAAATTTATTCGCCGAATAAAGGTATCTGACGATGGAAAAATCGGCTCTAAGTAAAAGAAAGCCTAGATTTAAGTATACATATTAATAGATAATCAATGAAGTAAAATAAACATGAAACGTCATACCATGAACTGAAGACGATCACTATCTGTCAATATATTTAAAACAAGACGCTAAAGTCGTGAGTTTAAATTAAACATAATAGTATTTAGGAGTCTAGACGAAAATCGTTAGTCTTCTGAACAAGCTTTACCAGCAAAGTAACTAGTCTAGATTTTTAAAAAACCCCCTGAAGCAAAAGGAGCAAAATCTTTATTTTTGACTTATTAACTTGTTGATTAATCCCTAAAAATATCAACGCAAAGAAAGATACTGTTTGTTAAAAAAGTAATTTCAGACAGATTGAATTGCTACTCGAAAAAAATAGCCAAATTCAATCCGAAATTAATGTCCAAAATTCCAAGACACACTATCAACCAAATTCCATCAACAAATCTGATTGTTTTGAGGGATTAAACTTTCAAGATAAATTCAGAACGAAAGTTAAGTAATAACCGGAAATTATTTCATAAACCAAATGTACTTTTGAAGTTAGAGGTTCAACTTTTGATACAGGAAGTCTTAATGATTGCGAAAAGTTAAGTCATCCCACCTGCTATATAGCTCTGGAACCGTGGTTAAGTTAAGGTTTCTAAACTAAAATTAGAATTGATTTATTGGGCCGTTGAACTTCAAAGGGCTTTGTACTGGAATTGATTGCTCGATCAGATGGCAATCGGAAATGGGAATGGCCAATCACTTAGTAGTAACTCGTTTAATGTTTTACGGTGACTACGAGTTAGCATGCGATTTTCGGATCGCGTTTCAGGTCTTTCAAACTGCATATTACGTGAAGATTGTGATAGTATACCTTCTTTAGCCGGAAGAATATTTTACATGTAAACATTCGACATACTATTCAAGCCCCCATAGAACAGGATGATACAAATTTTATCATACAATTTTTTGATAAGGCATGTGGCTTAGACTTCACTTCTAGTTATTAGAGCGATTTAATCAGCATTATACTTGTAGAAAATTTTATTACTTAATTCAATGCCAAGTGCGTATCGCGGTAAAAAAAAAACAAGTTGCTCAAAAGATGTATCATGTTTTTATTTTAAGTTTCGTTCGGGTTGTTTTTTTATTTTCCCCACTGATAACACTTGTTTACCCAACCCTGACATTGGCAGAATCGTCGACGTCCCCACGGAGCCATAATCAACAAAATTGAATTGAATTATGCTTGTAGTGACACATATGTAGGGAACAGGATCTAGAGATTTCAGATTGTCATTTGTTTTTAAATAACATTTAAAATACATTTCTAGGGCCTCTGGTTTAGTAGATGTATATGGGCAGGTTCATTAATCATCAAATGAGCCTTATGTCTTAGATCAGCCATCAAAAATCTACGTAGGTAGGTACAAGTTTTTCTCACAAGACCTTCATTCAATAAATACCTACCCAATATTTTATAACGAACCAAGACATCCTATTAACCATATCAACATTGTCAAACAATATTAGTAGTGGTTTCACACCACGTTGCATAGCATGGGGTAATGAAAACATCAATGTTGTCGACGTCGCAGCGACAAATCAGCTGACTTAATGGCGGTGGGTGGTCAATGAAGCAGACGGACTGGGAAATACTTTCCTTGGTAACAGATAGAGGGAATGAAAATGAAACTTTGTTGCAGTATTTTACGAGGGAACTCCACATGGTTGATGGTTTTTTATATTGTGCTTTATGTTTGCTTTGAAGTAATCAAAAATGGTTATTTTTTTCTACCATCCCATAAAAGGCGCGAGTATCGTTAATTTTTTAAATCTAATGACTCGAGAAGTGATGGACTTCTTTTGACGAGTGTTAAAAAAAGACATTTTTAGGCCGAAAACCATTATAAAAACCTACAATCCGTGTTGAAAGCTCAAGAGCTATTCCTAAAATAGTACTCGCAAAATATTAACTTTGAAACAAGAAATACATGGAACTAAAATTGTTTCCTTTACACCTAGTATTAAACTGTACCATATCGTATACTTCCCCGAGTGTATAACGACATGATTCATGTTCAGCAACTTTGTCATTAGTGCGGGCGAACCAAAGCCCCTTACGTACTGCCTTATTATAGGGGAACTCAGAACTAAGCTGGCTTCGATGACTCGCCGCAGGTTTAAACCTGATTGGTTAGGATAATTACAGCTTTCTTTACTGGGTTTTCTACCAGAAAGGAATATTAATGATGTCTCCTTGCTTGTCGATAATTAAGAGAACAAACTGTTTAGACATGTAGGCAAAGAATCATGTTTTTTCTTACCGAATAATGAAGTAATTCTTTCAAGACGTTTTCACTTATTATGAAGCTAGTGAAAAATTACAATTATTGCAATGTAAAGTCTGTAAAGAAGTTGTGCAAAAGCAAAGTTTGGTATCGAGCCTCGTTCTGGAACACCGGTTTCTTATTTCCCCTTTAAAAACACATATTAAATTGAAGTCACGTATACAAAAGCTAAGAAACTCTTCTGTCTATGACTCTAATTTCCTTGACCAATTACCTCTTCCATAATTATATCTGCTTTTGCTCCATATTCTTTTATTATCATTCTCTGTCAATATCTATTATCCCTTACCTCAACAATCCTGTCGTTGACCTGTATCTTCCCGCAAAGGTCTGCTGAGCTCCCCTCACTGATGCTCTTCACGAAGATACCACTCAGCTCCTCTGCCGACAAATGTAGACCATTAATTTGGCTTCGCGTTCGACAACCTAATTAGCGTGACGCTGAAAGCTTTGCCTGCAGCGCTCGGTGGCAGGAGATCGATCCCCACAAAAACCAAATATGTGAAATTCAGTTATTTTCTGCTATCTGAGAGTTTTGCATCTTATGCGGATAATGGAATCGTATTACAATAATTTTATTGAGAGCCTTTTTCATCAGACCTACGACCTATTATTTACCCTGAGTATTTTTCGAGTTAAATTTTAATTTACAGAAATGTTGTCAATAACACAACATTACTATACAATAAATAAAGTTTCCACATAAAATGATAACATCAAGTATTTCTTTATTCGATAAAAGTACATAACGCGAATATACAACCAAGAACAGTAAAGGCAGTAACTTTGTTTACGTGTCTTCAATTATTCAGACTACATAAACTTTTTCATTTTATATCCCAAACATAAAACGTGCTATCTAACCCAACTGTCAATGTACAAAGATAGGATTAAATGTACGCGGAGACTTGTCCCGGACTCGCTATCTAAATAGCCCAAATTGTCTTATAGTGAACCCCTAAATTACCTACCTTTATCCAATGTTGACGGCCAAATGTCTATGTATTTTGTGTCTAGAAATACACGCGTATTTTTCTGTAGGAGGCTTATTTGAGTTGGTAAAGGGTGTGTTGATGGAGCTAGAATAGGTTTTTTGACGATTTATATCACTTACGTTGACATTGAATCTTGGATAAAACAGTCTTCAATCAATGATTTTTAGGGAAAATACATCTGGATTGAAAATTAACGAAAGAAGCTGAATAGTGCAATTATATTACAATTTATTTTTGCCCACTCAAGGCTATTAATCTGACATTACCAGCAAGCATGAAGCCATCACATGTCGTGGTTACCTAGTGGTTTAAGAAACGGATTTGTGTGCACAAAGTTGAGGTTTGAACCCATTGCAAGTAACTATCATTGTGAGTTTTTCCAAGTTACTTTCCAAATAATTCAAAGACTGACAAACGGGGAAGGAAAACATCGTGAGGAAAGCTACATTCCAAAAATTTGAATCTGAAATAGCGAAACTGCGATGAGAAACCGTGTTGATCAAAGCTCGTTCCTTCTCCATATGAGAAGAGGCATGTGCCCAGCAGTGGGACATTTATAAGCTGTTATATGAAGCCATTAGCAGCAAGTTTAAAAAATCTTAAAAATAGCGATGAATACTCGCTATTACTAACGACAAGTTAGAAGTCACCAACTAGGTACGTACATCGTATGAAATTAAACCAGTATGTGGACTTTTGTAAATCCTATGTAAAGGCATTCGACAACCTAATATACCCTTGTCCTATCTCAAATAACCCTTCAATATATCAGGCCGATAAGGGTTAATTTTAGCCGGCCGCTCCTATATTAGAAAACTTCGGCGACACGTGACTTGTGCTCTGGATTGTACCGACTCATATTGTTTATTACCTATTGTGTACACCCGGCAGCGTAAGTACGGTTATTACTTTCTTGAGTTGAATTGTTGAGATCTTTTTTGCGCAATTGAGAGTTTTCGTGAGAACTACTTTCATTCGTGCGATGTGTGAATGGTCTTATGGAGTTTATTTATTTATTAAAAGTATTTAATAAGCTATATATTTACATAAAATATTTGATGAATACATTAATAAATTTTTAGGATCAATTTCAGTGCATCTACCACACCTTTCTGCATCACCCTAAGGTCGACTGGCAGATAATGCCTTCTGGCATTAAGTCCACCTGTGTACACTGTGCATAAAGTAGAAAATAAATAAAAAGTAGCTTCAACCAATAATATCATCATCATTTGTCTAGCATTTTCCCAAGCTATGTAAGGGTCTGCTTCCAGTTTTACCGGATTTAGCTGAATAGAATAGAATAGAATAATTGTTTATTTGCTTAAAAAGTAGGTACAATTTTCAGCTGTTATAATAACATAATTAAGTGATCCTTATACTTTTTACCATAACTATGGCATGCAAAACAGTTTTTAAGGCAAATATATTACACAAACAAGCAATACAATGACAAGCTTAAAATAAATCAATCGTTATTAAAATTATAGTTTTAAACATTAATTGAATTATTAGGAAGAATTCCAGTCGATACCTATAACATTACAAGTCAGAATCAATAGCATTTAAATCAGTTTAATTATTGTGTCAAGATTGAATTAATTAGATGTCGGAAAATGTCGGAATTAATTTAAACATTTGTCATTTAAAAATTCGCAAATCGAGTAATAACATTTATTCATCAACAAATCTTTCATTTTCTTTTTAAAGACTGGAGTACTCTGTGTTTTTATTTTATCCGGTACTTTATTAAATATGATCGGGCCTATACATAAAACACTTTTCTTTAGTAAGGCAGTGTCATAACTGTCAACATTTACCATGTTTTTATATTGTTTCCTTATTGGCCTGTTTCTAATATCGGATACTTTATTAAAAAGATGCATATTCGATTTAACAAAAACAGCAATTTCTAAAATATAAAGAGATGGGAATGTTAGTATTTTCAAAGACTTAAACATAGGTACGCAGCTATCTGTTACTCTTAAATTACACATTGCCCTTAAACAACGTTTTTGAGCTTTGAACACTTGTTCTCTCAGGCTACAATTTCCCCAAAATAATTATCAAGCCGAATCTCAAAATCGACGCAACTAACCCATGATATGCAACTAACCTTGTGGCCATGTTTACTTTTTTGGACAAATTAAAAAGCACATACGCAGCTACACTTAGTTTTTTGCATACTTCTTCTGATTGTGGCTTCCAAGTTACATAGTTGGCTATCTATCATTATTCCAAGGAATTTAGCAACTGTTACTTGTTCTACTTCTTGTCCATTATGATGTAGATTCAAGAATGAATACCGTATTTTACCTGTAGCGACTGCCTGCATGACCTCCACAACCCATTATCCTGGGTTATTTTTCTCAAACCAATAATAATTAGGTATTAAATAGATAATAATATGACATACAACGGAATTTTCCAATTGGTTTCTTGGTTCTTGGTTTCTTTCTGGGCGAAACTCGCTGTTAAGTTGAATATTTTGACAAACTTGCAGGGCTGGCATGTGCGCAACAAAACGTTTTCGTAGCATTTTATCTAATCCACTCGTCAAAATAGAATAGAATAGAATCTACTTTATTGTACACCAACATTTTAGACAAATGAATTACACAAAGAAAAAAACAACTCTCATTAAAGAGTACAACGGCGGACTTGTCGCTAATAGCGATGTCTATCAGACAACCTTAAAATATCTTCGTTCTAATGTTTTGTCGTCGGTTCTAACATGGCTGCCTATGGCAAAGGGTTCTAACAACACGCGAAAGCTAGCCATATTAGGGCCGAAGACAAAACGATATGTTGACCAGTAAGACTCGATAAAATAACACGTCTATTTTATCGTGTCGCCCATGCTAGCCCGGCTGGTCATGGCTAGCCTTTTCAGATCTGATGAATTCGTATGTTTATTATTAACTGATTAGGATGGGAATTTGGATGTTACATGGAATAGAAAAGATACGGGATTTAAAAGAACGTTTTTGCAGCTTTGAATAAAATACAAAGAATTTAGCAAAAACGATGTATCACTGAGGAGCCGTAAACGTCTGCATATATCACGGAAATGGTCCAAAAGTTTTACTTAAAGTGGCTTTTGTTCGAACACAAAGCCTGAAGTAACACCAAGTTTAGAATGATGAAAAATATATTACAACAACGAAGAAAATAGGGCACGGGAAATTATTAGCTACTTATCAAAAAATAATCTTGAAGACTGTTTTCGAATATTCGCTCCATAAGGTTGTAGTTATCCTTCCTTGATTAAAATGCTCCGACCGAAGCTGTATATACCTTTAAATATTTAAGAAGTGCAACTTGTCCATTCAAAGAAATAAACAAGAACTTCAACAAAACCTTAAGAAGGCATAAAGATGACTTTGTCACATAACATGGTATTTATCCCTAACTTAGTCTTCTATATTAATATCATAAAGAGGAAAGATTTTCTTTGTAACTAATATACTCCTCAAAATCTTCTAAACCGATTTCAAAAATTCTGTCACTATAGAATGCCACATTATCCCTAAGTCTTCTTCGTCTCTGATATATTATATTTTGTCAGACCAGTCAGACTCGGCCACGCAGACAGCGTTGTTGATGGCGTTGTAAAGGTGGGCAGTTCAATGAGTGTGCCATGGTTCGGGTGAAAATGCCACACTCCACACTCACAAAATAGGCTATATTTTTTACTTGAACAGATCAGGGGACGCGGAGGCAGTCGTGGACAATAGCTAGTGTAATTATAAAACGAAACTATTACTAAAATATTTAACTGTAAATGTAACTTTAATATATTATAGATCAAAACTTTATACCGCAAAATTTTAATATCCTCAACATCATTATTGAAACCAATGAATGAAAGACATCAAATCTAGAAATTAAAAAGAAAGCCTTCAATTCCAGATTGATGAGAGCAATTGTAACTGGCTTCTGAAGATGAAGCCGAACAAATGATCCATATTTCTTTATGCATAAGTTCAGGTAAAACTAATTAAAAAGTCGAGCTAACTCGACTTCAGAACGAAGTCGTAATTTCTATATTAGTTCATGAACTAAACGTTCAAGTTTCGAACACCTGCTGAATGTAGTTTAGATTACTGTTCAATTTTACTTTGATAATAAGAAAGAGCTTATTTCTGCGGTTTTAACATCAATTGCTTTCATGAATTGTGGAGTTGGGGTCTGGTTCGAGCTGGATACGGAAGGTGAAACGCTAAGAAGCAACATGGGAGACATAATGTTCACTAGTAGATCTGAACAGTTAAATATCTCAGTGGTATTTAGAAGCTAGACAGTAAGAGTCCTGGTTGATCAAAATCCGAAATTCAATACTAATGAACGGAGTTTTCGTCAGAACTGTATGGTCGAAGTGATTCAAAGTATGTGATTGTAAATTATACCAAACATTTACTACTAGTACAGTTGCCATATATTCGTGATCAGTTTTGACTCCAAAAGTTATAAACTCAATTCATCATCTACTTTTGCTGTTAACTGTACCAAAAAAAAATACATTACAAGGAGTAAATTACAGTGGCTTTTGCTCTGTAGCGACTATGACGGCAAAAGGAAGGACGTTTTTTTTTCTTAATTGAAGCTTGTTATTTATTCAACGAAATTGTTCAAAAGTCAGGTCTTAGGAAAGTAATTGGAAAAATGAAGAAAATTAAAATGCAGTTTTACTTGGAAACTGCTAGTTTTTCATCCAAGCACAGGATAAGCTACATAAAGAAACTACTCTTTTTTATAAGAAAACGTTCTTAAAACCTTGCTATCTGCAAGCGACAGGCGTCTTGAGAGAAAATACTCTATTATGTCCCAGGTACACTGTTTACTAGACTTTACGATGACGTGTTTTCAAGGGTGATTTGAAGGTGTTTTGTTAAATGGAGCTCATTTAGGACCTTTCGTAAGATAAGGAAAAATGCGTAGGCAAGAAAAAGTGTTTTTTTTTTTTCAAAAAGTTATCTGCTACAGTTGTCTGTAATGTCCTGTTAAATGAAAAAACTGCAAACAAAACCATATTTTGGTGTACAAAACACAAAATAAAAATAGTAAAATGACATCTCATAAGAATTACAAGTTAGTAGAAAATTTTGCTAAATAATGAAATATTTATTTATTTCGCCTGATTTGATGACTTTACTCTTTGTCAATATTATGATTCCAATAACCTCCTCCCATTAACCGACTTTTTTTCAAGAAGACCTAGTTACGAGTTGTTGAATATAAATTCTGCATTGACATTCCAGTGTCACGATCTTTGTCTGGGATGAACTCCGAAAGTACTGAACCGATTTTAATCAAATTTGCACACCGTGTGCAGTTTCATCCAACTTGAAAGATAGAATAGCTTACATCACAAATATAAAAAAAAGAGAGACCGCGGGCGGAGCAGCGGAAAACAACTAGTAATTTAGTAAAACGTAACCCTCATAAGGTCCAATATTACGTAGTAGTACATGCTATCGATTCTACAATATTAAATACTGCCACTAAATAATCTTCATGATCTAAACGGCCTACAAAAAAGGCGGTCAGACATAGCTCTCAATAGCCGGCCTAAATAGAGAGTCCGTAATGTCCACCGCCCCAGATACTTAGCAGGCATTGTTGATGAAAATAACTACACTGGAAAAGTACATTTTTCATAGGCGTTTTTTATATTTTGGAGTTTTTGTGATAGTGGTTTAGGGAGGAGTAAGTTAATGTTTGCTTGTGATGGTGAAGAAAGTTTCATAATATAGTAAGCCTGTTGTGTTTTAATTTATGTTATGTATCATCACACAATATTCGAAGAATCAGCACGCTGAAGTGGAAGTGGGCCCGTCACTCTTGTATAAAACATGAATAATGATTCTGCTTTATACAAAAAGTTGTTTGTTACAACACTTATTATACCTCGCGAATGGGTGGACCGATTTTTATGATAATTGTAAGTGATTTGTTAGATTCGTGTCCGTGAAGAATAACAGATTAAATATCAAGAAACAAAGAAATTGTCAAAAAAAATATGTTTTCGGGAACGGGGACTTACGACGGCTGAAACCGCGGGCCATAGCTAGTAATTAAATAGGTAGATAACTGTTGCCTTCCGTCCATATACCTATATTAGACAACGAATAGTTTCATTATTTCTTTTCTGATTTTTATATAAGAGTTCCATGTAGGGTTACCCATCCAGGATATACAGTTTCTAAGTAACATAAACTTTATGCCAGTTCATCTGTTACAGTTTTTTTCAGAGCACAAACTTTGGAACCTATATCGATCACTGTTTGTTCTGTTGTCCACTGTCTACCTACGTTAGAAGCGGAAGTAAGAAGTAATTTTTAAGTCGGATAATATTCCAAATGCAATATTTTTTTGTAATGTGTTACAATTAATTCGAAACTACACTAAGCTTGCAAAAGAAAAACCGAAGTACTTAATTGTCTCAATTTAATCAGTCTAAAAACATCCAATACCTTGAATGAGGCAGTGATTAATGTTTAAACATTCCTTTTACGCTTTATCTTTGGAAAATTCCCGGGAGAAGGAAAAAAATACAGAACAGAAGCAGAAAATACCATCCGGGAATTTTTCCTTCCATGTCCACTGTGCATTAAACATTCACATCACACAATCACAGTGCTCACATACATTGCTCCGAATCCAATGTAAGTAGCTAAATCACTTTTGTTTTGGAATCAGAGACAACGAAAGTACCACAAGCACCCAGACCCGAGA
Source organism: Plusia festucae (assembly GCA_950381575.1). Classification (NCBI taxonomy): domain Eukaryota; kingdom Metazoa; phylum Arthropoda; class Insecta; order Lepidoptera; family Noctuidae; genus Plusia; species Plusia festucae. The sequence continues at coordinate 10,263,756 of OX494454.1, read as the reverse complement.
CAATGTGGAAAAATGTTTTTTTTTCTACATCGATCCGTCCGGTGATCGAACAAGAGACCTCAAACCTTGGAAACCGGTGTGTACGCCACTCCACCACAGAGCTCGTCAGAGTTTTATGAATACAATTTTTACCAAAACATCCCTTCCCAAAAGCTGACAGCATAATTGACCTGTATTTTAAAATAACCGAGTTTAATACACTTATCACACCCAAAAGATAAAATATTTCAGATCGTTGAACCGAGGTACAAAATTGCAGAAGTAGACACTGAAGCCAGTCCTAACAAATCGATAGATACCTTATTGCCTCATTCCCATTGTTAGAGTCCTATAACTAGCTAGACCTAGGTTCTACCGTAATCTAGCTCAGACACGCACCCTCTATAGAAATACTGCAGTATTTCGTTCAGTCTATTTATACTTTTTAAAGAGTATTGATGTAGAAAATATTTTATAGAAAATGTTAAAGTTTGTTTTGTTGTATTTTATTCATAAAATAGTATTTATACTGACTAGCTGTAGCCCGCGACTTCGTCCGCGTGGGTGGCTCTAGACTATCTCAGTACCAAATTTCATTTCAATCGGTTCAGCAGTTTAGCCGTGATTGCGTGACAGTCAGACAACACAGAGACAGACTCAGACCGAATTACTTTTCCATCTACACTAATATTATAAAGTTTGTTTGTTTGTTTGGTTGAACGCGCTAATCTCAGGAACCACTGGTCCGATTTAAAAAACTCTTTCCGTGTTAGATAACACATTTTTTGAGGAATCGGCTATAGACTATTTTTTGACCCGATAATCGAAGCCTTTAGTATTAAAGGCTTCGATTATCGGGTCAAAAAATACACACAGATTGGTTTTTAACCGACTTCATAAAAACGAGGTTTTCAATTCGACTGTATTTTGTTACGCGGTAAGGAATGATTTCTAAATATATTTTTGTCATCGATAGGGTTACCTTCCTCACAGGCTCCATATTTTATTTTTCAAGATCAATGCTTAAATTTAAAACAAATAGAAAATTTTAACAAGACTGTCAACTGAAATTCTTTTATGTGTAATCAGTGTGTTTAATCCCAACCAAAAAATCTCTATTTTACAAACCCTAAAGACATTTCAAAACTCAAAAACAAAAATTAACATGTTCATAGTTTTTGCTTATTTATAATCTTGTGACAACTCATGATCCAAAACTAGACACAACCTGTATTATGGCAACCGGACAACTCATAAACACACTTATATATTAACAAATACATACATATTACAGATAAATTACACACAGACACAGAACAAATTATCGCGCTCATCACAAAGATTTGTCCTGGGTGGGAATCGAAGCTGGAGGTCGTCCAGCTTAGCAGTCAAGGTCTCTAACCACTAGACCAACTGGCCCGTCACAATATATCAATCTAACCTTTTCTATACACATATAAGCTCCTATAAGATATCGATGCCTTGATCGACGACTCACTCTAAAGGCCCCAAAAGGTCTCGATGTCTAAACAAGGCCAGTCTATAACCGTGACAGCGTTATCCAAGATTGATCTGTCTACGTGACTCCCATTTATTAGGAAGGATGTGTTTGGTTTCCAAAGGAAAATATTTTAAGGGAACATGAAACCGTCTACTTCATCATTTTAATAATGTCTTGGAACAACTCACACAAGGACATTTGATCCCAAATGAACCAAAGCCTGTTACGTCAACCAGAACACTAATAATTATGCTTATATATTTATATGTAGGTACATAGTGTTAAACAAAAGTCACTCCCGTCGTCTATTATGCTTAGATCTTTTAAATTACGCAACGGATTTTAATGCAATTTACAGCAATAGAGTGAAACAAGAGGAAGGTTTTTGTGTATAGCTGTAGTTATTCATTACTATGCTACCCTGGGGCGGATCCACTAGTTACAGATTTGCACGGATAGCCGAGTGGTATAGGTCACTACGCTAATTACCACTGTGCGCGACGTGCTGCGGGTTCGATCCCCGCATGGGACAAGCATTTGTGTGATCTTCAAATGCTTGTTCCAAGTGTGGGTGTTCTTTGTGCATGTGATTTGAATGTTTGTGAAACCCCCGCGACACAAGGATTAAATTACTTAATGCGGGCGTCGTTTTTTTAAAAGAAAAAGAAAAGAAAAAAAAGAATTACATCCATTGCAGGCACAGAACAAATGATCATGCTCATTACACAAAGATTATTCAAAACCAACCCTCTGGTTTTCAGTCTGAGTCAGGACCAATCAGGAGTCAACCACTAGACTAATAGGCCAGTCTAAGACCATTTATTAAAATGATTTTAGACCTGCAATGCTTAACATTCAGATTTAAGATTTAAGCGCTAGATTGAAATAAACGTCTAAATTAAAAAAATAGTCGTTCAGACACAGTAATTATGATGTGCTGCGATAAGTTCACGCATTTATTTCTAATTTGCGTATTATATTATAGTAAAGTATCGTAACAAAAAGTGTTACGACTTTAATTCAATGAAGTCTTTTATGTCTTCATCAGGCCATTTTTGGGCCAGACGATAAGAACAAAACTAATTACGTTGAGGTAAAGTTACTTAAAGTTAATGGAAGAACTTGAGCCTTTCAAAAGATCAAAGTAGTTGTTTGTTAATAATTTTAGATAATTCGCGTTTTAATATTTATTTTAATGTAGACATTTTATTAACGCGATTCCGTATTTTGTAAACCAGTGTTTCATTTGAAATTTTCACCAGCTGGCATACAGCTAAAATGAAAATGCTTCCATGGACGACTGGAGTAACGAGATTAGATAGAATAAGATATGAGTATTGTAGAGGAACCTTGAAAAAAGCATATGTGAATGAAAGATATGAGATAACCTTTTGTGATGGTATGGACATGTTATGAAGAGGGGTGAAAGTAACATAACTAAACAAGTTATGATAATGAATGTGGGTGGGTATACAAGCAGAGGAAGACAGACAAGGAAATGGATGGATTGTGTTAAAGATGATATGAGAAACATCGGGGTGAATGCTGCAATGACGGAAATGAGATGATTGGAAAAAAAATACGAGCCCATATAATTGTCGATAGAACAGGGAGTTGGAGGTTGTTAGTATGCCAAAGGACCTGCCAGGCGTTACGGTAAACCACAAATAAAGGATAATAAGGGCTATTATTCTCGTTTTTTTACCCATTTCTCGTCCATCACGGTACATACCTTGTTCACAAACGTAGCCAGCTACGGTGATGCCGAGGCCGAGCGCGGAGTCCTTATTGAGATCCACGTCGTAGCTGAGGGTCTCCGGCTCGCCCGTACCGCGCACCGCCATATCTAATGGTAGCCTGGTGGAAAGGATATATTTTTGAGAGAGTAGGACTACTTTTTCCTACAGGAAAAAGTTGAGGAAGATCATTTTGATGAAATATCTGCAGGACAATGAGCCCAAAGCGATCCAGCTGGCGGTTGGCAAGGTAACTTATGCCAAGCGGTTGGTTACTAAAAGCTGATCAAAGGCAAGATTAACTTCTTAAGAAACTATAAGCTATATAAAAAACTCACCTCATTGGTTGTGGTTGCGGCTGCGGCGGCTGGACGAAAGCGGGTGGTGGACGAGGAGATGGTGCTAATGCTCCTCGAGGCACCACCGCCACTATAGACGCCACCGGCTACACGTAACAGTCATATAATATTAAATTATGGTATCAATAACAGATAAAGTATGAAATGAATCTTACTAAGAACGATAATTACACTAATGTAAATGCGACAGTTTGAACAGATGTATCGATTGATGAATGTTTGTTACCCGATCACGCCAGAAGGGTTACTTGAGTATAGGTAAATTTCGGTACAACCACGGGATCACGTAGGTATAATATGTAGGATTCATCTTTTTGAAATTTAAATAAAACTCATCTAATTTTGCATTACTAGACTTTAACGTGCTAAAACTTGGGTATAACAGCTTATTCCAGTTTGCTACAAAAATAAAAATACCAGTAAGTAGTAGTCAAAAATTTCAATTAATGCTCATTTTACATTATTATGCGGGCCTACTACCAGATTCTCTGGTATTTGGAGAGTATTTTTGTTAAATATTTATTATGGACTGGCGAAATCGAGTTAGCTTCTAAGTTCGAAAATTAACAGTTTAATCAGCTCTATGGATAAACCATACCCGATGATGAAGCCGCTCTTCTATAATGGTTGGCGGCGGCGACGGTGGCGATGCATCCTCGCACAGCGCACCGAACCCATCGTGTCCCGCCTCCGCCAGCCGCCGCTCTAGCTCGATGGGGTCCGCCAGCAGCCGGGACGGGACCACCGGCGCTGGCGACGCTCCTAGAGGCTGTTAGAAAAAAAAGCAAATTCAAATTCTTGACTATGTAATGAGGATATGCACAATAACTTTTACACGTTTCTTTTTGAGCTCGCTGGAGGCCATATTTTCCTACTGACTACCCTGAGAAGAAATGTCGAAACGAACTCAGGGGTCACAGTCTCTTTTAAAGTCCAGACAGTAACAATTCTTGAGTAATATGAGTAAATAAATGTCTTTTGAAGAAATAACTAGATTGACCTAAGCAAACCTGTCCCAGCAGGCGGGAAGCACATCTCGAAAAACTCATGCTTGACTGGCAAAAACGAAAATTCAGAACATTTTTACAAAAAATTTGAAGATTTGGAGCTATGGAATGGAGGAAAGGCAAGGTTACTCAAGGACTCAAAACTTGGTAGGGTTCAGTTTTAAAATATGATGAACTGAATGTCGTCAGGGATTTGTGCAACCTGATTTCGAAAATCCAATGATAAGAATGTGAGCGTTGATGGGTGTATTAGAGGCAGTATGTAATCAAGAATGTGTTTAAATCATATAAGTAACTGTTTATTTCAACAGAAATAAGGCGTTTCATATGCGAGCTCATTTGGGCGTTCATTGTAAAAATATTTAAAGAAATAAATTTCCGTTTAGCTAACTAAATATTGTAAGCAAACAGTACTTAATTTGGATGAAATATGAGATTATGTAGCAATTCAAAAATATAAACCAGTTCGTTCTTAAATTTGAAGACGCTATTCTTCAAAGAAGATTGTACAACCAGCCCTTGTAGCTACAGATGAATAGGGGAATCAAAATTAGATTCCCTTTGATCGTCACATTTAGGTACGAAGCTTGCCTAATAACTTATTCTACAGTAGAAATGAATGAAGATCCGTGCCATTACTTGGAGCGTGAGCTACCCCTCACAGGGATTGTCGACCCTAATAAATTATTCATAAATAGGTCACTGAGTAGACTTCGTCTACATGATAACATCTGTGAACAAGCGCCATGGGACCTAAGTTCAACGTTCTAAAGAAGACTAACTTTATAGAGGAATAAATTGATTTCTATTTTTGCAAGGTTTTACGACTACCTTTTAGTTTCGGGACGCCTTTTACGGTCCTAAGTACAAAACAGAAGTACAACTCAGAATATGAGGCATGATTTGAGCAACCACTTTCAGCACTAGAGTCGGTGTGCAAATGAGATCAAATTATATTATTCTCTCCCTAATTAAAATGCATCAAAACTTAATTAAATAAGTCTCCAACAAATCCAATTATCCTAAAAGCCATTAGAATTAATCAGCAATAATTTCTAAAAAGTTTCAGGAACATTAAAAATGAAAGACATTTTTAAGGAGGTTCAAATGAACGGCTTTGAATCTGTCTACCGTAATGACGTCATATCCTGAAAGAGGCGTCGCTCAGCCGTCTCGGATGTTGTGCTAATAGCCCGCGTCTCCTCAATTATGAGCATCTCATAGCCTTCGAGGAAGCTTCACTTAAGGTGCCTATCTTTATTATAAGTAGGTTTGATGGTGAAGCATTTTGATATTTTGGAAAATGAAGGTAAAATGGTGGAAAATATGTGTCTCATTTTAGTCGCCTTGTTAAAATGTAGAAAGGTGAAAATTATCTGATTCATATTTTTAAGAAGAAGGAATTTCTGTTACTTACTTTAATTATTGCTTCATTTCTTTAGCCCATTTCATTACAACCCCGAAGTGCAAACACGATTCCTACCTTTAATTTACTGATTAGTTTACAGCAGTTAGGACTTCTCCTGTTACTAGTTGTCTTTCTTTCTTAATGAAAATGGGTTGAGCATTATTAAATTATTATTTTTTCCTCGAACGAGCTATCTTCAGAACAATGTTTGTATACTCGGGTGAAACCGCGGGCCAGCTAGTTTTAAATTAAATTAATAAATGTAAATTTATTCAATGTATTTAAAGCTCTACTTTGCGAACATCTCACTACAGATCAAACACAGTAATGAATGCATTGAATGGGTAACTAACTAACGATGGCAAATTAATAACTTAATTAAGATTTGTATTGTTCTCAAGTACATGTATTGTTTTTATTGCGAATGAAGTTCTTCTTTAAACCTTACCTAATTAACTGTCGAGAATAAAAGTAACGAGACCCAGAAAAGGTCTTTATAAACCTTGTGACTTATAAAAAAATAAGCTATCTATCTTTTAATGTAGAAATAGAATTTGTTATTAAGGGTTTTATATTATAAAAAATATGTGACTAAAATATCCGCTAGGTTCGACCGTCTCGCATGAGTATCGACAATTTTCACTTACAATAGTCAAGCTACTAGCTTGTGATTGGTTTTAGACCACATGAAATGTTGGACTAGCGAACTCGTTTGATCAGGATAACCCTCTTTCCATGTGCCCTACAACAAATACGAAAATCACATTCAATATTTTACTTATCATATTTTTTCGTTTGATACCTGTGTTTACGTAATCTCATATCAAACGATTGAGTCCTTTCATGCGTGCGATCGCCGCGTGAAATATTCTTTACGTTCTTTATCTTTTTGCATGGCTTTACTTTCATGGAAAGCTTTTACTCCGATGTAATGCTCTTTAAGAAAATCTTAAAGAATGGAGAATGCTTAAGTGACTCTTTTATGTATTATGGCAACCTTAAATGTACCTATGAGCTAAAGATATGTACGAAACCGGGCCATATATAGGAATTAAAACCGGAAGAATGATTTACAATTGCCGAGAATGAAGACGAAAAGCTGACTGTTACATTCAATGATGGCCAGGCACAAGAAGAATGTAGTAGCATCGGCAGAAGAGCTATTGTATAGATCTGAATGATAAAGGGCCGTAGCGTGAACTTAGAAAGAAAACTTTTTCTAGTAATGAAAATTATCTGACTAATATTAGGTTACAGATATGAAGTAAACGAAGAGTATATTGTTTTCTGAGGTTTACGCGAATGTTAAACATTGAAATAAAACTATTTAAACGGATTCTACGACTGTCGTTTTGACGCCTTTGCAGGTGTCATGGTCACGGACCGACTGAGGTGGCTATCTTATTTGAAAGGATAAAGGATGAAATTAATATTTAAATAGTTTTAGCGACAGTAGTAAATTGAGCTACACCAGTGCACATACTAAGGACTATATTATTTAGTGCTCCTGCTGGTTACTGCCTGACATCTGAGTGGCTTCTGGTTTACAGGAGATGCAATGATTGGGTTGGCTTGTCACATTAAAAAGGAAATACTCACAACTAAATGACTAATGAACGCCTAGTTTCACGTTTACGCCATCGATACGTTATCGATTGGACTGTTCAAAGCTGTATCCAATTAGAGACCAAAATTTCATAAGCGTGTCGATAGGGATAACGTAAAAAAGCTCGCACTAAGCACTCAGATTATTTCACAGGAATATAAAAGACATGTTAAACACTTCATAATACCTACCTAGATCCTCTTTCTCGTCTCCCAACTGCGCTGACTGTGGTACAGTAGAAGATGTACACCACATATTGATGGAATGTGTCCGAAACGAGGCTTTTAGACGGTTAAATATTAAAAAGCAAATGTGTAATGGCTTTGTAAACAGTATTCTAGCTTCTCCGTTCTCCGAAGAGGCTAAAATATTGTATAAGTTAGCTGGTATTGGTTTGTATGGTAGGTAGATTTATTGTTTAGTATTGAGGTTTTCATTGTTTTTTAAGTTTTTCGTGTATAGTATAAACCAATTTGTTGTTTTTTATGGAAAGGTATTGTCGCTCAGTGACAAAGTTCTGTTAAAATAAAAAATAAAAAAAATACCTATCTACTTTTGGTGACCTTTTGAGGTTTCCGGCGACTGGGACCGCAATAAACTCGGACTGCCCCAGTCGCCGGATTCATTAAATATTTAATTTTTCTTCCGGCGACTGGGACCACTCGTAATAGCATTAAAAATCTATTATTCAAGCCAATAAGAGTACCGTCTGGACTCGCGGTCCGAGTTTATTGCGGTCGCAGTCGCCGGGAACCTCACCTTTTAACTTAGCTATATGTGATGATAATACTACTGAAGTCAAATAACGGTGTTTCCTATCCACATTCAAACGTTTATTTTAATGTTACAACATATCTATCATGCAACCGTTTGGACAACGTTATTACAACTGAGCTTTATGATTTATCGCACCCACGTCGAACCGATCTAGATATAAACGTAAATATTATCTTTTTTGGGCTATTTTTGTAGTGGCAGCAATCGTTGAAGATATTATGTTATTATCATGATGTTAAACGGTCTCGTCTAGAAAATTATTCGGTTTTTAATATTTAATCATTTCAATCTTCTCACAGAAGAAGAAGAAGAAGACGACCTAGAGGCAGACCAAGAACGCGTTGGCGAGAAGATCTGGACAATTTTCTCGCCGATTGGCCACAGCACGCTTCCGACAGGGAAGGATGGAAGAGTATGGGGGAGGCCTTTGCCCAGCAGTGGGACAGCATGGGCTAACAAAAAAAAAATCTTCTCACAACAGGGAACAATTAATATTACAGGGTGACGTATTGGGCAATTTTAATGTTTCGGTTTTCCACTTCTTAAGGATTCCAAAATAAACCTGGCTCAAAATATCATTAACATAATTATTTTTGGCAAAAAACAATATTAATATCCAGATTAAAAGTATAACCATGTATGCATCGTAAGACTGCAAAGATATTCAATTTTAAAATCGGTACCTTCTAAGCAACAAGAAAACTGCACATATTAAAACCTTCTTTATACACCCAGACGAAATACAAGAATGCTTTTAAACAAGCAAACACACAAAACCACTTAGCCCAAATGCACTGTCATTCACTAAAAGTTTATATGAAAACGAAACCAAACTCTTTGGTGTGAACTACACAAGAGAACTAGAAACTAGCTTCGTCTATTTAAAACGTCACTTATATCTCGACCCAGTTACTTTAATTGGAGCCAGAAGTTTCTTTGCACGGCTTTCAAGCAGAACACCAATTAACATTGCACCTGGTCAATGTGATTTATATTGTACACGTTTAAGTATACTTAGAACATGTTAGTAGTCGATTGTTTACGTCAAATTGTGCCAGTTATGCCATGACTAATAGATTTTATTTACTTCACCAAGAACGAAATGTTCATTTTTAATTCAAGTTAATTTTGGTAAATATAGTCTAAATATTTTTGATCATTTTATATCCTGAGAGCCGTCGGTCTTGTGCTTGATCAGTTTACAAACTTATTGAATAACCATGAACGAAATTCGGTCAAGAGGATGGTAACCCTTTTTCATAAGATCCGAAAATCAAACAGCTGCTGAAGTAATACGTCACTTAAAGGTTTATTGTTTTAAGCTAAAATGGAGAGGAATTTTGAGAGGAGTACCGCAGTTAAGTGGAGCCAGACGGGGTGACCAGACGTGATGAAGATTTCAGTGGAAAAAATTATGACGAACAAAAATTTCAGGTGAAAATGTTACAGGGGTGTGAATGATGTATACAGCTGAAGCAAAAGTTAATTAACAATTAAGCAGCGGCAGCCTAATGGCTAGGGCGTCGAACTTGCGATCGTGTGGTTGTGGGTTCGAATCCCACCCTTTACACTACCGACGGCGACGTGAACCCACTCGTAACACAAGCATCTTAGCTTAGCACGAGGGGATAACGAGATTACTAGTAATGTGCGATTTTTTTTTAAAAAGGGCAATTAAATTGTCAGTAACAAAAAGAAAAACATGATTAGTTGAAAAATTTAAGAAATTTTCTTTCTTTATAGCAGTTTTTTGCGCTATTTCTGGTTTCACTTGATTCTTACAAGCAGGAATACGGTCCGCGCACATGCTCACCACACATGATGTCATAGCATACCTGCATGGACGGCACCCCGCTGGTGGCGGGCCGGGCGACCAGCAGCCGCACGCAAGCCCCGCACTGGCGCAGCACGGCGGCCGCCTGGCGCGCGCACATGCCCACCACCGACACCGCGCCGATCCGAAGCAGCATGTCACCGCTGCGAAGCCGACCATCCTGTGGGAGACGAGGTCGTCAATTTCGGTTCACACGTCTTGGACGTGTGGTTGGACACGAATAGATGAAGGCAAGTCAAAATTCTGTCTTCTATTTGCGTCGCCAGTTAATTAAGAAATTGGTAACGAAATTATTCCTACTTTATCACATCTTTCTAGTAAATGTACAGCTCACATATTATTACAGTATGAGCTTCACGCGACGAATCGTAAATTCTTAAGTCAAATTATTCTTTGGTTGCAAATATCAATTCGTTGTGGGAAACAAATTGCGTGATTATAATTATACACATGTACAGATACAATTTATAATAAATAGTCTGCAAAAAAAAAATGCACTATAAATGTCTTTACTAATAGGTACAATCAATCTTACACCCAGATGCTTTTTAAATGTTATTTCAGACGATAATACTGTACATATATCCTGATCCATATCTAAGGTATGTTATAAATATATAATTTAATCAAATGTTAGTCGCTCTTAGCATTACTGAGTTATCGTAGCATCCGCGACTGGTCGCGTACACCCAAACGGATATTAAATTCAGACTACCTTCCGCAAACGTAGAATGTAACTTGCGAAGCTTATTTAATTTTAGCTTTTATATAATTATGAACTTACATTTGCAGGCGGCTCCGCCCGCGTAAGGGTCTGTTACCGCGGCAAATTATAGCCTAAAAGCCTTCAATAAGTGGGCTATGTAACAGTGAATTTTTTTATAATTGGCCTAGTAGTTTCTCAGATTAGCGCGTTCAAACAAACAAACTCTTTAGATTTATAATATAAGTATAGATTTAGTTTATTTATTCATTGTATATTTATTTGTTTTTCATAAAAGCTATTGAGTTCGCAGATGTTCATATAGTCTTATGGCAACTTAGCAATTTATAATAATCTAATTTAAAATAATTTAGTTAAAGCATAAAATAAAATCAATGGATTTTACTTAAAAGCACAAAATTTACCACCATACTACCATTGATTTACAGATAAAGTCAAATACTGCAATTTAACAAGAAAACAGAAATCTATTAAAATATAATTCCAGTGCCACGATGTTTGTCCGGGATGAACTCCGAAACTACTGAACCGATTTTAATCTAATTTGCACAACGTGTGCAGTTTGATCCAACTTGAAAGTTAGGATAGCTTAAATCACAAATATTAAAAAAAGTTGAAACCGCGGGCGGAGCAGCGGGAAACAGCTAGGTAGTACTTTTATAAAGTCTAACATAATTACACCTTCATATTTAAATTTAATGTGCCGCTTGTAACGATATATTTAGTAGATATAATTTCACCCTGGTATAATTTCAAAACAAACTGGCCACAGGATTAGAACTAAGGGCCCATGAGTGGGAGACTAAACTTCATAATTAAAACAGACCCACGAGTTTCAGATGTTCAGGGACTAATTACACTTGTACGTTAAGTGGGCCGCGTCTATCCCTACATAACATTACATGTGTACAAATTATACTCGTTTTGTTGCTTTGAGCTTTTGTGTTACCTTTTATGATTCGAGTTAGTTAGGTTTTGGGGAGCGAGAAATTGGTTATAAAAATAGGAATAAAATGAATATTTAGGAATCACATAGCAAGAATGCTTGCCAGAATTTTAATGACTTAACGACTGTCAAATATCACCGTATGACAGTTGAGACCAACGGCTTAATGTACTTTCCGAGGCACGGAGGGGTCTCGCCGTCTCGGTATATCTGATCTACATATGGTCACCAATCACCGGACTAACCGCGGCTTACACTTAGCCACGAGTCCCTAAAGGAAAAGGGGAACATTTAGAAATTGTAGGTCAACCCCAACTAACCTTGAGAAAAAGAAGAAGAATAGGGCGTGACCTAGACTGAAGTGTATAATGGGTTTGAATCCCACCCATTGTACTATCGAAATGGACCCACTCGTAACACAAGCGCTTAACTTACCACAAGGGGTTAACAAGAATACTAGTAATGTGTGACCCACATTGCTAGTAAGATTTAAAAAAAAAGTAACAGAAGTCTTAGCATTGTTACTATTGACGTCTATTTCTTCTGTTCAACAAGAGACAATATTTCCTCAATGAGGTGCCCCACTAATGGACTCCCATCACTCCTGCCAGCAATACTTCAGAAGACTATTGCGATTACCTCGTAACCTACTCAGCAATAATGATGATCTTTCTTTTTACTCAAACAGTTTCCCGAAAATGCCTGGAGTACTTACTAAAACCATCAAACATCTATAAGACAATATGCTGTCAATCACCGAAAACAAATAGCTAATTTATGTAAACAATAACAAAATTTAGGTTTGATTGAAAGCTTAAAGGAAACGAGAAAGTCATGGCAAGTAACGTGATGAAAAACGTGACGAGTTAGTCGCCCTCTTTGGATAGGTCACAATTCAATTGCAATTCTCTACAACCGTTTGACCCAGATATTCGTTTCATTTAACGACCTTTCCACACATTAACTGAGTCTCTAAATGTATTCTCCTTCCTCGTCTGAAAGCCCATCAATCGGCTTTACACCAACATTACCAACGATTTTTAAAAGCACTTTAGAACAAGGATGGAAATACGGTATCCTATGAACAAGAGAGAGATGAAGCGATGTTTATAAACACCATTAAACACAACATTAAGTGCTCGTTACGCTATGGGTTTAAAGACGTCACTAAAAGTGTTTTTTTTAGATCTGTTCTTAATGGTTATGTTAGCAGAGTAATATATAATAGTTAACCCTACTGCAGTAGTTTGAAAATGCATTTTATCTGGTCCACGGTTAGGAACGCGATGGTTCCGACTATCCCCCTACATTTCCAAGGGCGAAATAATAAAAATACCGTGAGGATTTGCCGGGGTAATAAAAAAAGGATAGGTTTACCTTACACTGATCAAATTAGAAGCATAAGAACATTGAAATTAGGCCTATATTATATGAGTCCTGTTCAGGGCATATTACACATAAATACTTTTTGGTTATCAAGATGCCATTTATAGTCTGTTCATCTATACTTGTCCAAACATGTAAACAAATATGGCGTATGTAAGAAATGTCAATAAAATTAGTGATGGGAAACTTTGTGTGATCTATTCAGAATTGTACTTCAATGTTCAGTTATACTTCATAGGCATCTTTAAAAATTAGTTTTTAGGATTAAACTCATTAGTGCGGGCGTCGTTTCTCCAAATAAGAATAAGAAATAAGATTGCAAGAAATAAGTTTTGTGCACCAGATTACCTCTTTGAATATACGTACTCCTTTTAAATTAATCCTGTAAGTATGTATATTGTGTTACAATGAGTTTTTCATAACGCGCATCATTTGGGTTACAAACAATAAAAAACACAAGAGAATACCCGAAATGTACGACAGCATGCGAAGCGACAAGACGAATGACAGATTCAGTGTCATAGTCTTATTTTTTGTCAAGTGTATTTACCTTATAATAAATAATTAAATAAATAATTAAATAAATTTATTCTATTTAATTGTTTTACAAACAATTTTAACAAAACTAGAGGCCCTATATTGGACCAAAATCTAACATAAGTAGTTTTAATTTCAAGTTTGAAAAGAGTTTAAACGTTTTGCTATTAATATAAAGAGTCTGTATAGGTATCGTTCTTTTATTCACTTGTACCCATCTCTACAACCAAATGTCACACTAACATGTCGTCATTTTAATCTGTGGTCCGGACCTTTAGATACGATTTACGATATTTCCTATTTATTGCTACTTTTAAACTAGCTTTTTAGTAATTGAACGTGGAAATCAATACGTTAGTGTTTGGCCTAGTATGTAAAACTAATTGTGGTAACATACATTGTGTGATTTTTGAGAAAAATCGTGATTTGTAATTGACGTCGGTTTGTTTACTATTTGTGTCAAGTATAGATGAACAGACCTTACATAATATATTATGTCAACGTGATGTCAATTCAATTGTTTTTTTATGGTATTTTTCACAAGCTTGTTTTTTACTATTATTTTATAAGAGTTTACGGCAATATATATCATTTACTCGGACCGGCTCTTTTATTTAACGACGAATGTGAGCTTCGTTCAAGTCCATGTAGAAAAGTGTGAAAAAAGCTTGCGTCGAAAAAGAAATAATTCGGCAACGTGAGCCATTTAGAATTAGGCTCATACAAAGTTCGACGTTCGCAACAGTTTATATCGAACGAAAATACCCATGTGATAAGGATCCGTGCCTATTTCCATATACCGGCCTCAATTTGAAACTCTCGGGGGCTTAATCTCATAACAATTGCTATACCCGAATGTTTTGAACGAAAACTGTATTGTTTGTAGTTTGATTTTCAGTAAATTGGGTACTTGACTGTATCGAAATATTGATTAACGACAATTAAAAAATATTTTTTTTTAACACGAATAATAAAGATATTATTATAGGCTTTTTAAGTCTCTCTTTCGCAAAACGACGACTTGAACGAGGCAGCCGCAGAATAATATTATTATAAAGATTTAACGTCATATTTTGATACATCTAGGTATGTTTTATTAACAATTGGAATGCTTGTAACTCGCTCAATAGGAAAGTAATTAGTGTGTCGCGTTCAAAATTCCATAATTGTAGTTTTTAGTACAGTCAACAGCCAAAGTAGATGATGAATTGAGTTTATAACTTTTTAGTCAAAACTGATCACGAATATAAATGGCAAGTGTACTAGTTGTAAATGTTTAATTTAAGCGGCAGTAGCCTAATGGCTAGGGTCTGTGGTGGAGTCAGTGGACTTGCGATCATATGGTTGCGGGTTCCCATCCATTACACTACCGACGTGAACTCACTCGTAACACAAGAATCTTACCTTAGCACGAGGGGTTAACGATATTACTAATAATGTGCGACCCACATTGCTAGTAATCTTAATAAAAACAGAATTTAAAATCACACACTTTTGAAACACTTCGACGCAATACGGTTAGACGCTGAATACGTTGATTAGTATAAAAATTCTGATTTTGATCATCTACTTTTACGGTTGACTGTACATTTAATTTTAAATTGAAAAAAAAAACTTCAAATACCCAATTTTTCGCAGCAAAATACTTTCGCAGGATTGGAAGAAAAACCTAATAACCAATCACACGCTAGTAACAGTCAAGAGGCGGGTGATTTATGATCGAATGAAAAATATAGAAAAACAAGTTCAGTTTTCAGACTTTCTGCTTGACTTGGCAACAGGCCAGTTAAATAATAGCAAATAATGCGTTACTTACAAAAACCTACTTAGTTATGTTTGCTATATTTTTCCAATGAGAACAAACATACTCACGTGATAGTGACATACTTTTGTATCAAAAGGAATGAAGGTACAAAAAACTATTCAATTGTAAAGGTTCAAATTATTCAACTACATGAGTGTCACAGCAGCAGATAAATGTATATTAAAAACTGAAACATGGACAATGGAAATATGCATGCGACAGGATGCTAATCAGTAGACTGGCATAATCTGACTGAAATAACGTTTTTAGCCCTGAAGGTTAAGAAAGCAATTATATGAGTCATCGTCGTTAAAAATCAAGTGTTGTTAATGAAATAATAGGCATAAGCATAAGCAATTAGGTTCATTAATATACTTTTTATTTTATTTTCACAAAATAAGTGCTCAGCTTGGTTATATTTCTTTTAACGAACCCAATTCAATAAAGTCAGACTACAAAATTAAAAATTTTGAACACATCGCGAATTCCGAGCAAAATCTAAAATTAAATTCACACTTCTTATTTGGCTTCAAATTTTAAATTTTGGGATTGCATAAAAATGCATGGAGGGGATTCTGTGATAGTTATACGTCAGAACAATCTCCATACTAATCTCGGACACAACACGGAGCGTGAAACTCGTCATGATGAACTTTTTACGCTTTGCTGCAAACTCGGAAACGCGAGGAATTTGCATAGTAACGATGTTTCGTGATTTTAAGTTAGGATTATGTGGAAATCTAGGTTGAGTTAGAGTTCCTTCTTGATTTTTCATAGAGCTTTGTGATGAATTTACTATTTTCTGTTAAAACAAGATCAAAGAAACGAAATTAATGGGAAACGTATCCGATAGCATTCCGACCAGTCTAATTTTGATTTAGAGCTGTATCAAATCCCGGGGTCAGCGTTGGCAGTGAGCGTTTGGGAGAGATCTCAAACAACTCAAATAACCTTAAATTTAAATTACAAGCCCGAACTTTCCTACTGTAGACCAAGGCCTTCCTTTTTTCATCATATGTATTGTAATCACATGCAATTACGGATAAGATAGCATTGTCTATAATCATCATTATTTCAGTTCACTTTTACCTACTCCTCGTTATATAATTCTTTTCTCGTATGCATTACCTATGCAGTGTAACTTGGCCCATATATTTAAAACATTCACTTCCTTTCTCAAAGACTTTAAGCTGTAGTCTGAGCAACGAAAGTCCCTTAGCTGCGGCACATTTTATTTAAAACCAAGTCAAAGGCACTTCATTCTTGTAATTAAAGTCAGCCTAAGCCGGCACGGACTGCAAGTTCTAGAGAAAAACTTCTAGCTTCTAACTTATATTCACGACGAGAACTGACTTTACACGTTATAAAACAGATCTGAAATGTGTACAGGCCTGAACCTGAAGGTTTAAGAAAATATTAAAACTTTGAAAGCGGACCCAAACAAAGCTGGGAAAAGGTTAGGCTGATGATGATGACAAAACTTTTGAAATGTCTCGATATCTATGTCCCAGTTTCACAATGTGGAGCTTTCATAATTATGTATTGTAATAAGATTTGTGAAAAGTTTTTTTAAATCACCCGACCAGGTCCATTCTGCATCCAAGAATCTTGGTTTGAGGAATTATGACTGGATCAAAATCAAAGTATACCTAATAATTTTTCTCTGGTTAGGTTTGACCAGTATTTGGTTGGTTAGTATTGGAAAACACGTCATACCTACATTTCAACTAGCAATGTGGGTCGCACATTACTTTTGCTAAGTTAAATGCTGCGAGTGGCAATACGAGTGGCAATACGAGTGGGTTCAATGGATTCATGGCGGTAGTACAATGGATGATCTTCGAACTGGTGGTAGCCCCGCTTCTTCTAAGCGACGCCTCACATATATACATAGGTAACACCTTAATTTTAACATGCCTAAGATTTACATTTTAATATACTCACCCGGTCAGCGACGCCACCCGGTAGCACGCTCTTGACGACGACTCCCGAGGAGCGCCCCCCCACGATGCCGAACGCCAGTCCCGAACCATCGTTCACCAGCTCCACCACTTCCACCTGAGCCCATTCGCCAAACACCTGCTGTAGAAAAACATTATTAGTATTTTGACGTTCAAATTGCTGCTTTTCCTCAACTGCAAAAATATTGAAGATCTGCTTTAGAAATCTTTGTCTTGTTCAACATATGTTGACCTAAAGGGGGGCAGCCCTTCTAGACTTGACTCACTCGTATGTATAGAAGTGACAAGTCACGTAAGTTAACGAAAATAAATGTCATCTCCATTAATTTGAGTGATTTTCATAATCATTAACGTTTGATAGAATGACACTTGTTTTCCTGTGTCATATTTGTGTTTTACTTCCAGATTGATTTTTATTTTTCGGGAACTGGTTTTCGAGATGGTAATGCTCGAAAACAAACGATTGCATTACTTATGGAAAAATATGGAACCCCGCGTTGGAAAATAAATAAAAAATATCGACTAAGTATGTAATCCTTAGGTTCAACTTGTTTGATATTTATTGGCTACTTTAGTAAGTGGGACTTCCATTTGTACGCAAGATGTAGGGGAACTTAAATAAATAATTAATTAATTGAATTTACGCTAAAAGGATTACCAGGAATAAAGTAGAAAGAACTTAATAATAAATGTAAACCAGCCAGCTGCAATATTATTTTGGTGAATCGAATACTAAGCCCATGGGAAATAAAGCGGCTACGTACCTCGCTTTGGGAGCCCTCAGTTTTCATAATTTATAGGACTACAATCAGACTCGTAGTAAGCAGGTAGACAAAAGACTCATCTTTCAAATATCGGGAATGGATCTGTTCCAGAAGTGGAATAGCAAGATTTCAATCAATGACTTTTACACTTTTCTGCTATTGGACATAGGCTTCTCCCAAGCTTCGTCATGAAACTCGGTTTTCCGCGTTATAATTTTTGGGTCGTTGATCCATCCAAGTATAACCATTTCCCAAACCTACCTTAAACCTAGTCCGTATATATATTTTGTAGCTCCTATCATAAATGAACGAGGACTTTTGGAGGCAGAATATCAACCTCGAGACATCTACCTTCCTCATGATGTCACCAATTACTTTCCCAGCTGGAGCTTATCAAATACAATTAATATAAAGTGTCTCACCATGATGCGCTTAATTCGCCTCTCGCTGCGAGCCTGGCGCGGGCGACTTTCCGATCAGCTGACCTTTTTGGCCATCTTGCACTCTCATTGACAGCCACGGAGATAGCCGGAAACAGCCGAGGTCGCTTCAGGCAGGGAGAAACGAACCACTGTGTTGCACATTATTTACTTTGCACCTTATTTGGACTCGTTTAAAGTTTTAAACTGTTGATTCGTTGTTTATTGGACGCTGTAACAAAAGAAAAGTTTTTATTAGTTTTTGAAAGTATTTAAAAAACGCATGAGAGCTTATTAATTAACTTTTGAGCAACGAGTTTTTAGTTGCGAATTTGAATAAATGGAAATTAAATCATGTTTTAGATTTTTTATCCAGTGTTTTAAATTTTACTGGATGGACGAGAGATTCTGTGGATTCATAGGTAATTATTTCTTCAACCTAACTGAAACTAATGTTTTTTTTTATTAAAGGCCCAAACAAAACCTCCATCACTTTTAGAACTACTGCATATTTATTAAACTATGTTAGATAACCACTGTTGGAGCGCGGTCAACAACAAACTATACCTAGTTTACAAAGTAAACCTAAGAAATAATAACGTAAATTACTTTTTACGTTTCTTCCTCGGAGCATCGACAACTTCCATTCAACTCAATAAAAGATCTAATAATTTAGTAACAATATGACTAGATGATATAAAATACAACAGCAATGGTGCGATATTACATTGCTACTTTGATCCAGTAAGTCTGAATTTTCAAGCTTAGAAACCGTGATATATCAAAGAGCTAAGAGTTGAACGTTGATTGATGAGTGTTGAGTGTCACACTACACGCGAATATTACATTACACACAGATCAATACAACCTTCAACCTAATCACATGACATGAGTGATCTGTTAAATTGTATGTCTGACAGGGTCTTAAATTAAGTGGGGTTTGTGAAACACAGTGTAATCTTTGTATAGTTTGTGATCTTGAATGATTAGGTGATTCAGTATTTATTACTTACGTATGATTTAATTTGGTAACGTAATTGATAAGAATCAGAATAGCTCTATTATTTACCCGACTGCAGCGACAAAAAGAAGGGTTGAGTTTGCACCGTATGTCAGTTTTAAGTCCTCTCGTAACTGCAAAACGGCGTACCCGATTTTGATAATCTCGTTAAATTCGATTTCAAGATGCAAGTGTCACTGGCACTCTCAATATGCAGCCAGGTGCTTAACATTAAAACAAAACTGGTAGTCTACCATTTTAAATCTAAGAAGTTCCCCAACTGCAATGAAAGTAAACTAATTAGTTATATCTTGTTTCTACTTTTTAGATCATTTTTGGCATGACAGTCAGGTTTTTTTTTCTCTATGAAGGACATAAAAACTGACTGCCTGAAGTTTGCGATAAGTTATTAAGATAATATTTACGAGCACATAATGGACACAATTCATTAACGCAACCACGTAGCACTAATGGTATTAGGTCACCCTACATTGCAATCAAAATAAGAAACTTAACCTAAATTAGTAACAAAACAACCATATTTGTAATTAAAAACTTGTTCAACCATCAAACTGTTCACATTGTTATTAACAACACATTCCTAGTTCAGGAGCACGTGGCGTCGCAGCTCCATAGTTTGTAAACTACGACCGAAATACACGGCCGAGTTACTCAAGTACTCGTGTCTCAACTTGTAGAGTTTAAATAACGCTGTTTAGTGTGGGGATTTATAATGATGGTGTTACATTATGTGGGCACACTAGGTGCAGTCTTAAGATTAGGATATGAATTTATATATAAGCATGCTAGCTGCGCCCCGCGGTGATACCCGCGGCTTACCGGGTAACCTTAATTGTCGAGATAAAAAGTAGCATATATGATAATCCAGACTGACAGCTACCTACATACTAAATATTATCAAAATGAGTCCAGCATGTCAAAAGGTACACACACTCACAAACTTTGGCCTTTATAATGTTTTATATTGTGATATTTTTACGACTACCGCTTTAAGAAATTGAATCCTTGTGTCGCAGGGGATTAACAAACGTTCAAAAGACATGCTAAAGAATTTTCAGACTTGGAAAAGGCATTTATGGAACACAAATGTGTCGCAGATCGAGCCCACAGCACGTACTGCACAGGGGCCTTATTCACAAGCAATTTTCGTGCTGTTACGTGCAGAGTTAAGAGAGAGAGGGAGAAAATCGTTATCCTTTTCGATTTAATATCCTTTTTAATAGATCTGTAAAATTGGTCTAAAACGTATATACTATATTATGTATATACTAAAGTTAAGTATATAGTATATACTATACTTACACTACCCAAATCTTTTTTGTGTTCTGAGAGGCTTCGGGCCTCTCAGAACACAAAAAAGATTTAGTGACCTGGGCTCTTGAACTATAATTTGCCACGTTATATTTTGTTTGGACATAGAGAATGACACCCCAGTGGTAGTTGGCGCGATGACTTAATAAGTCAGCCTATACGACCTAGAATTGTGTCGGAATAATAGTTCTTTCTATGATTTATAAGTATATTTATCTGTTATCATAGGCTTTGCCTAGTTCGGGATTAAATGGCCATGTGCGAGTTATCCAAAGATATGCTAGATGTTAAATAATAGCTTGATAAGATAACACTGATACACGAATAGGTACTGTCAGTTAAAATGGTTGTACATGGTCATTAAGTTAAACTGAAAAGGGTAACACAAGTGACAGGACTATTAACTCGAATTTAGTACGAACGTCAAGATGTCACGTCTATTTCACTCTAGGGTATCCTAGGGAAATGATATAAATTATAAACTAGATCATTCCAGAACATTTTCATTGTATATTTATATTCTATGTAAGAATTTATTTAGATAACACGACTTTTCTTCAATATAACTTACAGTTACTTATAAATATTCAAGACTTAACTTGCTCATTTCAAATTAACATTCTGATGTAAAAGTATAAGCGACTTCGAATTGCTGACAGTTTTTTTCTTTTCTAGTGAGGAATACAGTCTTAGTCACAAAGGTATATTTTTTTATTGTAACGGTGAAAGAATATCCGGAATAGGTCCAGTAGATTTTGAGTTTATTCGCTCAAACGTACAAATTTTTATCACACTGTTAATTAATTATTATTATAAAAAGTTTGTGATGGTGTATGTTTGTTACCTTTTCTTGGTCGACCGGATGGGTCAATGTTTATAAAATTTGGAATGGTGGTAGCTTGATTCATACTTCGATATATTAAGCGTTTTCTCCTAAAAAAATATAGTTGTCCGATAGACCGCGAGTAACACTGCGAGCTCAGCCAGTTTTATTGACGGTTATTATCCTACTTAATATTATAAATGTGAAAGTGTGGATGTTTGGATGTTTGTTACTCAATCACGCAAAAACGGCTGAACGGATTTGGATGAAATTTGGCAGGCATGTAGCCTCTGACATGGAAAAGAACATAGGCTTTTTTAAAACCTTTTATTCCGATTCTTTAAGTATTTCCCGAGGGAAAATTTCAAATTGTTTACGAGCTAAGCCGCGGGCAGACAGCTTTGAAATTCGGTATTTTTCTCTATTACAGCGCAAGCAATAACACGGGTGAAGATTTTATTCCATTTTTTATTACTTTCTTATTTTTCATTTCTTTTTGGACCCAATTCTGAAGTCCACGCAGACGAAGTCGCGAGCAGAAGCTAGTATGTTATATATATTAGTTTAGATAATTTTATATTTGAATCAGAAAGCTTGCATATTATACGGCACAAAACTAGTACCCAATCGCAAATACCAGCTCTTCAGATAGTTTAAACACCAATAAGTACACATCATGCCGACACTCATCTCATGAAAGAAGAGATAGTTCGAAAGGTCGCCCTCCGGCGCCGCGATGACCCACTTACAGAGATAGCTCCAAGTTAATGGTACGAGTATAAGCTTCTATCGGCTCACATGCCGCAGAACTTCAGAAACTTTCGGTTAATTACTGACCGTCAAACTTGGGCTTAATATGTCATTAGGCTCGAAAATATTATTTACTTCTGACTTAGATTTTTGGTAATATTATAATCTTTACAAATATTGTAAAGCGGAAGAGTTTTTAAAAGATTCAACGGCTTATTCACGCGTATTCTCGGGATCGCCCGTCTAGTTTCAGACTCAATAGGAATCCTTAATCATGAGCTGACACGACACCGCTGCCGACTCCTATTGGGTTTAAATAATTATGAATTCTTCTCACCGAAGTTATTATATAAATAAGAGTTTTTTGTTTATTTTAAAGCGACCTCTGGAACTACCCGTCGGATTGAAAATGTTTAAGGTGTAAGTTGGCGATGTCAGCACCGAACTGATTTTTGGGACGTTACCGGCACACAACGCATTTTTTGGTCATAAATGCGTTGGATGCGGGCGGTGCGGCCAGTGGATCGTGGCAACGCTATGTAAAATAACGCTATGCCGAATACTGAAACGCCAATCACTTTGAAGCGACCGTTAAGTCTCATGCTGTCTCTGTCACATTAACATGTAAAATAGCGACAGATATACATTTAAGAACGTGTTAAAATTAATTTGCGTTTCAGTATTCGGTGATAAAACACGCTCATCGAACTAGAATAATTTATTTTCGAGGTAGCCTTAAGTATTAATACCCTGATTTACGAAATAATGTATGTATATTGTATAAGCTAATTGTATTTTTGAAAATAAGTAAGGAAAACCGTTAAAATATAAAAATAAACGCTAAATACAAAAGGTCTTGAATCTAAAATATGCGGACGAAGTCGCTCAATTTCAATTTCTCACTTTTAAAACTTAGCAATTTACATGAGGCAATAGGGGCGCGGACTAGGTATGAACAGTAAAAATCTATTTAGTCCGTAAGTTACATAATAATTACGTATTTTTTTCTTTGTTCATAATGATAAAAACATTCCCTTAAAAAAAAAGACTTATTACATACATCACATGACATTTCACGAACCAACTCAATACAAAAAATTAAAATATTAAAATGTATATGTCGGAGACAACAACAAAGGGTAGCATGTGTGTGTTCAGGATAGCCGACATCAGTGGGTTTTTCAATGAAACACTAGATCATGTATCATCATCTTTTACTCTCTTTGTAATCATTACATAAGACAGCTCCCAAGATTGCCCACCCATCGCCGCTTACTAGTGCCAGGCCAGAGAGAACAAGCGGCGGAACAAACTCTCCAGCGGCACGCTGTCGTCTAGTTGCCTTACAATCAATTCACTAACATCAAATCACACGGTTCGCTAACACATTAGTAAACGCGATAATCTCAGAGTTGCAGACGTGTCCTTCTATTATCCAATTTACCATTCAATAACCATATTCGTGCTATTTTCACGACAATCCTCTTTATCACACCAATCTATTCCAATTCAACCATAATTATCCACCCGTCACAACTTTGATTTTATCCAAGCATAATGCTTGACGTTTACCAATGTGCCAGTATTAAAACAATCTTATAACCAAGGAGGTTTCACAAACAAGGTTGAAACCTATTTTATAACAAATAAGTTTCTATTCCCCGACACGGCTATTCTGACTGGTCACACGTCCTCGTGTGATGGCCCTCCGACAGCCGTGCTGACACTTAACATGTACTTGTGTGAAACAGCTCCAAGCAACCAGGCTCCACATCACGTGACCTCGAGTAAGAAATCTGAGAAGAAGAACATTCCTTAAAGCAAAAGCTAGTCCGCTCGGCCAACCTGAACATAGTCAGAAACAACTTGCTGCTCCATAATATTATTGGCATTTGCAACACAAATGTTACTCACTACATCAAACTCATTATTCAAACAATCTGTAGTAAAATAAATCAACTTCAAATCTCAAAAACTCAGTACTTATACCAACCGGTATTTTCATCAACAACAATCATCACTACTTTAGTACGTGCTCGTAACAACAACATACTTTACTGTACAACTACAGTTCATCAAGTCAAATATGTACTCAGCGAGCCAATATCTAAAAACTAGCCCTCCAAGGTTAGTTCCAGCATCATCACTCCACCACTCTCAAAGCGGTTAACAACAACAACTCCACAACTCTCAAGTGGGTACCATCAACAACTCCACAACTCTCAAGTGGTCCACCAAAGCGATGTTAGTTAGTGCGACACAGACTGGTCAATGCCACAAAGGCAGGCAGTGCCACACAGGCAGTCAGTGCCACACAGACCATTGCCACACAGGCCATTGCCACACAGACCAACGTCACACAGGCCATTGCCACACAGGCCAATGCCTCACAGGCCATCCAATGCCACACAGGCCATTGCCACACAGGCCAATGCCATACAGGCCATCAGATGCCACACAGGCCAACCAATGCCACACAGGCCAACCGATGCCACACAGACCAGACAATGCCACACCGGCCAGTCAATGCCACACCACATCTTAATTCTAAGGAACCATCGCAATGTTTCTCAACCAACTAAAGCTAATAATTTTAAACAACACATTACAGTTCTATAATTACATTACTCATCTATCCCTTCAAAAAGGTAAGAAATTCTCTAGTTAACGGGGACTCGGGTTAACTTACCAAATAACAATCACATCCTTACCACTTCGACATAGTAACAAATATCGGATACCATACATCTCGGTTATGTTCTTTGTAAACCTGTGTTTTGTTATCTGATAACATTTCCGTTTACTCGCGGACATCACCAATTCATCAGATTAGAAATTTCCAAGTTAATCATCATAGCGCAGCAGCTGCAGTTTTTCAGATTTAATGATCGTCTAACTAGGGTACCTGTAAAGCTAGATCAAAGATTAAATCAAAACCAATTTATCTCCACCATTCGACTCATATCCCAAATAACAACATCAAATCGCCTCTTCTTGATTCAGCACTCTTCCAGTCTGCACTCTTATATCACGTTTACTTTCAATACGATTTGGGCATTTTGTTCAACCTTCAATTGTTTTCAAAAGATTCAATCCAGTTCAGCCGTATCAATTGTAAAAAATTCTAGACTGTTCTAAATTTTCGGATCGCACATCAAACTCTGAAACTTTCGGTATTGTAGTTCCAGATTAGCACTGTGGACGTTTGTTACATCCCACTTCTGATGTCGGAGACAACAACAAAGGGTAGCATGTGTGTGTTCAGGATAGCCGACATCAGTGGGTTTTTCAATGAAACACTAGATCATGTATCATCATCTTTTACTCTCTTTGTAATCATTACATAAGACAGCTCCCAAGATTGCCCACCCATCGCCGCTTACTAGTGCCAGGCCAGAGAGAACAAGCGGCGGAACAAACTCTCCAGCGGCACGCTGTCGTCTAGTCACAGAACACTAATACTCCGTCTAGTTGCCTTACAATCAATTCACTAACATCAAATCACACGGTTCGCTAACACATTAGTAAACGCGATAATCTCAGAGTTGCAGACGTGTCCTTCTATTATCCAATTTACCATTCAATAACCATATTCGTGCTATTTTCACGACAATCCTCTTTATCACACCAATCTATTCCAATTCAACCATAATTATCCCACAGAACACTAATACTCTAGCCGAGAATTATCCACCCGTCACAACTTTGATTTTATCCAAGCATAATGCTTGACGTTTACCAATGTGCCAGTATCCTCTTGTACGTTGAAACACCGGCTCCCGGTATAAACAAATTTTCGCCGCTACTGTTGACATACCGGGAGCCGGTATGGGTAAGTGTGTTCTCTTAATCGCTCAAAAGCACGTAATTGTATACAACCTATCCTTTCTAACACGTTACAAATGCATAAAGAAGAAACAGGCTGACTAGTGAAGCCAAAAACTCGCGTAGCTTTAGTAAAAAAAAATTAAACAAGAGTCAGTTAAATGTCAGCCGTTGCCAAGGTGACTACTTATTATTTGTGTTGGTGAATACTTGTGTTTTATCTTAAAGTGATTCGCTGAATATTAGAAAAAACGATGGAAGAATAATTAATTATTCAATATTTATACTAATTATATAATAGTTCTGTTAATTTTCACTAAAAATCGGTCTGTAACTAGCAGCATGTTCAATGTCGAACACGCGACGACGATTTTATTGTCGTCATATTTCAACCAAAAATGCATGAGAAGACAAGTTGATGTTAGATCTAAGACGTAAAAATAATTAGTTTTGATATATTTAATAGGTAGCATTATATTTCTTTCAAAAACATGAAAATATTTGATGAAATATGGGAGTACATAGTCTCATACCGGGAGCCGGTTACGTCAACAGCATACGTTTGACATTGTGCGAAGTATGGATATGGCTCAGGAATATTTTTGCATGCATTAAAATTTTAATTTATTTTATATTTCTGCAATTTTTTTTCATTATCGGGGTTTCTTTTGGTTTTTGTATTAAGCTATTGTTGGTTGTTTGTTTGTTTTGAATGAGAATTCATGAGAACCATACCTTGAAAATATGTTACACGAAAAGTCGGTATCCATACTTTTTAATCCCTCAGGTACCAAAATGAACAATTTTTTACTACTTTTATCAACTTATATCTTGAAATATTTCTTAGAACTGTAGTGTTCTGTTGATTTGTTTTGATGCTTTAATCTATCTAAATCTTAAAAAATGTCAAAAAGTTCCGTTAATTGGAATATTTTGTCCAAAAACGATGTTTTTAAATGTACGTAATTTTTGACCCAAATTTTTGAGTCATTTTTGTTTAACTCCTACTCAAGATATTTATATTATAGTGCTGCGATACTTTTGGAATACATAGTATATAAGCTTAAGTTTCTAATAAACAAAGCATCTTAGTCCATATCGGCATAAGTCATTTAAAATTAGGTTGGAATATTATACCCACTTTTGAGGACTTGTTAAGTGGCAGTTCTTTGTGACTATATTAAAAACATGTGTTGTGTAAAAAATATGTATGGTGGCACTTGAAGTTTGAGTTGTATTTTATACCTAATGTGATAAGTTGTAAATAAAATATATTATGAACTTCCAAATATTGTTGTAATTTAAATTATAACCGAAACTTATCTAGATATCACAGTACCCTATGTTGAAAGTTCTATATTAGCTATAATTGAGTATGTATATAGAAACGGTTGAAATTGAATAAAGATTATTCAATTTCCAATAAATTTTTCAACTTGAATTGACTTAATTACTACAAGATACGGAGAAAATCCAGTTACAGTAAAAGTCTATCTCAAAAATGGGCTGTCTGTTGACCATACCGGCTCCCGGTATCACAGGTACTAAAAAAAGGGCTAATGTCATTCAACATAAAAGAGGTAAAACAATCTTATAACCAAGGAGGTTTCACAAACAAGGTTGAAACCTATTTTATAACAAAAAAGTTTCTATTCCCCGACATATATATAATTAAATTGTATAAATATTGATTAAATATTTAAAATTGACGTGTACAATTATAATGAAGGAAATAAGGTGCGGCTAATAAAAGTTAAGGAGTGAGGGCTTGTGACGTCATAAGTAGGCAAACATCGTAGCCACAACTGACGTGGCGAGCCCCCACTCCTTAACTTAAACTCGCTGTATCTAAGTATTTCGGAAAAGGAAAAATACTTGTCTAATATTTATTCATTATTTATGAAACAGACATTGAAAAATTGTCCGGATGCTGATGAATGGGTAAAAAAAATATAAATAGTATTGCCAGCAAGCATTACGCATTTAAAAAGCTAGCATAATAAGATTAGATTATTAAAACAAATAGCTTTTTTGTTATCTGTCACGTTCCATCAGACTCTTATCTACGTTCTGCTTACGTTGCGTTTACGTGAGACTCTTCTGTGAAACGATGCTTAACATTACGTTAGATCTACGTTCATTTTTGTATTTTTTTTATAATCATTTTTATGAACCGTTTACTTGAAAATTAATAGGGTCAATTACTCGGATATCCCCCTAAATATATTTATTAACTTTTTAATTTTTTTGGACACTATTAGCAAATTACATTCAAAATTAATTTAGGAGCTTAATACTACTAGCTGACCGCGACTTCGCACGGGCAGCTTACATTTAAATGTTCCTCTAACATCGCTTTATATATTGCAGAAATCTGCATTATCCATTTCGTATTTTAAAAGATTACTAAAGTTTTGTATTTTGCTCATATTATTTTTAACAAAAACATCGATACATAATTAAATGTTGGAACTCCAACACTAATCCCATTTGAAAAGCTTTTATTTCACATTGACTTATAACATGCAATAAAACTAAAAGTATCGATTTGAAACAAATGCACACAACACTGTCTCTCAATTAAATTCCCTGTTACCTTCTATAAATTACTACTCAATTACGTAACAATTACTAACGTTATATAAACATGATGTCGTTTGTCATATCTATCGATATCAATTCATCGATACCAATTACTTGAATGAATTCGATTATTACACCCAACAGGTTCAACTTAACTTGATTAGGTCTTATTAGGAGAAAGGTCCGTAATTTACACTAATTGGGTTCTTTACTGAATTGGAGCTGGTTGTGCCTGATAAATGGCTATGGATTTATCTTTACGATAGATAGTCTCATCATTCTAGTTTCTAATTTTCTTGGGTCACGGAAAATTCAACCTTTTATTCTAATGGTATTAGGTTTGAATTGCCTAAAGCACAGTAAACTCTATTTCTATTTTATTTTTTGCACTCCATTTACATTGTATTGTGGAAATGTTTTCATTTTCAACCATAGCATGTAGCATAAGCACGTAGATTTTGAATAACATTTGTATTTGATTATGTTTCTGCACTAGAATGTTCCGATTTGCATTCGGAAAAGCGCCTCCTTTGTCATAGATGATTTTGTCTACAAACAACAAAAGCTGTAAGCCAAACAAAACCTGTATGTACCATGTAATCTGAAAACTGTAGTGTCGTCGTTGTGGAAGCAAGACCACGCTCTACACTGCACATTGCAGTGTCTTGATTACATGGTAATAGACCTTTTTGGAGTTCATGGCAATCTCGCATTCATTGGTAAATACGATGAATTATTTCATCATTCAATTCAGTCATGATCTTCCCACTGCAGGACAAAATCCTCCCTTTCTTCCTCCTAAACGTCGCAGTCGTGAAGAATTATTTCAATAAAAAAATCGCCCCTTTTCACACTCCACGTATGGACGTCAACATAACACAAGCAGACCTTAAATCTATCAAGATTTAAGGTCTGCTTGTGTTATGTTGAACTTAAAGTCATAACCAAAACCCCAGACATCTGAAAATATCAACAAAGCGCCCTTATGACCTTCACAACCAACAAACACCACCACAGTTCATCAGAGACTAACCCTTAATCGCTTTTCACTTGTCACCACATAACCCTGGTATTTCTGAAGGCTTACATCTAAAGGGTCCTACAAAAGACCCCAAAGCTTTTAATCCAAAATGTAATGAAAGACTAACCGCGGTCGCCCCGTCTGAATATTAGAACGATCTCGAATCGTTTGAGGTGAATGTGGAACTAGTTTGGCATGTAGTTGGGAAGCTCTATTGAATATGTTCGATGAACTATCATAGTGATATTTAGTTGATGGATAGATGTTTTAGTTGGCTACCAATACTTTTGTTTCGACGCCTACTATCTAGGGTTAAATTGTAAGGAGCGAATGTTTTTCGTTTTTCCTCATACTCTTTCTTCAGATCTATCATAGTGTCATTATTAAAGTGACAGAATCTTAAGCTTATACAGGATATTTTTTGATGGAGTGCGTATATTCAACGAGGTAATCAGGTGAACAAGGAAAATGAACTTTTCATACAAAATGGCAGGTCACGTGACTTATGTTTGTATGAAAAAAATATTTTCTATTTTAAGATTTGACATAATTATGTTCCTTGAGAAAAGTCGTTCAGTTGTATGCACCTGATTACCTCGTTGAATAAACGCACTCCATAAAAAATAATCCTGTATAATCGTGAATATGATCATACAAATCTTCAAACAATCACCTTTTACGAATTTAAGTTTTACCTCCTGAAAAACGTAGTTGACTTGAACTCTTTGTTTACACTTAACCAAATCTTCTTGGGATAAACGGTTATAAAACTTTAAACTGCCTAATTTAATTCAAGATTAATAGTGACCAAGTAAACTGCAATATCCCCAATCACTAACCAGTAATTATCGCGATTATTACAAGATTAATCTCAGCTTAGCTGACGTGAATCTATAACATCCATTAGGACGTAATGATATATTAATGAATGCGTGAGATAGCGCAGATATGCACTTAGATAATCCTTATGTATATGCCTTTGTGTAATTGGACGGTTCAAAGAAGATGGAGAGGAGCAAATATGATGTATGTCTTGTCTTCTTGTCTTCTGCCTTAATCCCACTTTCATTTGCGGTTGGTGCAGTAATGTAATGCGTTTTGTGGATTGATATTAAAAAAGATTTTTGGAGTTTTTGAGAAAATAACAACAGTAAACCAGTAACGACCCAGTCAATTACAGAATCTCCACTTAAGGAATTACAAATTAGGGACGATAGATCAGGACCCCGATTCTGTTAAACACGTACTTAACTAAATTTAGTTTATCGGTATTTTTTTCTCTTGTACATATTTAGAAAAGGCGGATAAAAATTAGAGCTGTCAAATTTAATTCCAACAAAAATTCTTATACAGATTTGCCGACGATTAAAATCGCGTGGTCTTAAAACACTGTGAGGCAAGGCAAAACTAGTTCGACATTTCTAAGTTAGTTGTAATCTGTTGCCGTCCTTTTTATGTTAGTAAAAGACAGCAGTGGTTTAAATTTATTTAAGGGGGCGTACAGAAGAATCAACACCATTAACAACTTTAACAAGTAGTTTTCTTTTTCAAAGTCACACATGACTATTCACAACCAGACTTTCTTATGATAATAAACGACTCTCAGTTGATTGAGAGCCTACGATTATCTTTAAACAACCTATAACTATTAACAGATTTATAATACCCAACAATCCTATGGAAGTGGGAATAGAATCTCACTCATCGCTGAACCACTGAGGCGACATAATTTACTTACAGGAAAATCACAAAATCATCCCTTATCCAAAATAACGGGACGAGAATTCACATCTCAAGGATTCACGTCAAAAATCCTAAAATTGTCACAAAGAAATGTCACACCCCGAAATCCTTTTATCCGAAGTCGACTTATTTTGTCGATACCTTTTTCCTCGTGTTTTTGAGTGACTGTTGAAACTCCGATTGAACGAAAAGTCGAAAAGCGATATCCTCGATAACTTTTATGTGTCTGGATTCTTCTCATGAAGTTTCCCTATTACGAGTAGCGTGGTGTTATTTGAGAATATTGGAAAATTTAAGTCTATCAGAATTACGGATGAGGGGTTTATGTGAATTGAACATAATTACGACGTAATTAAGTAAGTTTTGCCTTTCGTTATTTTGTTAGATGAATTATGCAAGCAGCTTTGATGATACTGATTTCCCCAAGGATTACTGGAGTATTGACGATTTTCAAGTTTCTTTAATTAGTTATTTAAAACCTAAAGATTATATACGAAGGGAGGACAAAACTATAAACTAAGCTATCAATTATCTACTAAGTTATATGGAACCCATAAAGTTAGTGCAATAGTTTGTCATTCGATCTATTTACAAGAGACCATCGGGAGCGTTGGAACGACGTCACAACATGGTTTCCTTTCTTTAAATTGCTTTTCTCGTAGAATTTCTTGTGCGTTGGCGTTTTTTATGGACTTGTCCCACACAAAGTACAAGGTTATGGATCACATATAAAGGCAACGTTGCCCGTTATAACGCCATTTCACGACATGAATTTCAGTGAAAAGTAAAACTGTAAGAGGAAAAATTTTTACAACAAAAACTTTTACTGTTATGTATTTTTAAGACGTCTAGACTGAAGAAGAGATGATAGACAGTGTGAAAGTTGATAGATATGAGAAAGGAAGGAGTGGATGCTGCAATGAGGAGTAATAAAGATGAATGAATGGAAAATACCTAGCAATTAAAATCATCCAAACCTATATTACTGTCAAATAAAAATATTCTGATCCATACGTAACACAACTACAAAAATATAGAGATAAATATTTTGACGAAAGGATCAGCAAAAATCTTGATATCGACAAAAATAAAAGTCGGCAATATCGAATGTGCCCCGACGGTAACTTAATATCACCAATTGCATTTGCCAATATTCACGAAACATTCCCGTTTATTTCAAAGATATTTGCTATAGTTGTTGCTATGGACTGTAACGATGTTAACACGCCGAATTTATGTCTCTGCCTTCCAACATGGCGTGTTGGCTCTGCTGATTGAAATACGTATCTACACACTTATGTAGCTGACATACATTTGTGCGACGGATTAGGGGATTCAGAATAGAAGCTATTGTTCGTCTATTGGCTTAAAATTTGCAGCAATTTATAGTAGAGCTGTGCTTTCAGCTTAAACTGCATATGTAATGCACTGATTTGAGTAGCTTATTCTTTAGAAGATATCTGTATTAATATAATAAAGCGAAAGAGTTTTTTTGTTTTTGTCTAAAAGCGCAATTTTTTGGAACAACCAGAAAAAAAATAATAAGACTTTTATTGGTCTAAAAGCTGGGGTTACGGGACTGTTAATATTATAGAAAAATATTAACATGCAGACGGTAAATATGAAAAACACAACCCAAGAAACCTGAACGATGACGCGGCGGACTTTGAAATAAGTTGGTAAAATATTTTAAGATATCATTCAATTCACTATATTTTTAACAGGTTTTTTATTAATGGGGATATTAATAAAAATACCACCACCACCATCTATTAAGTGGACAAATAAGTTGGAGTGTTAATCATTTGTTAGAATAAAAATTGACGGATAAACGCGTTTTACCGAAGCTTGGAACCATCAGTTAGCATATTTAACCATTGGTTGAGTTAACTCGAGATAAAAAAACAGGGACTAAGAGTTGATATTATAATGTTGCTGTGCCCTTACCATGTTTCATGTTAAACCTTTTTTATTCAATAACAAACTAGCACACATTACGAAAAAAAAAATAGACTTCGAGTACATAGTCAGCAATATAAAACATACTTAATTAATTTATTATATTAAATATTAGCTTAAATCGCGGCAAAGAAGTTATTTGTATAACAACGTCACCAGTCAATGCAGAACTGCCCTGTTTGGTAAAAGTGTGTTTACTATGGCTTCTAAAATCTACAATAAGATTCCCAATGTAATAAAAGAATGTGGCAATACTCATGTCTTTAAAAGTAAATATCTTATAGAAAATTGTTATTACTCTGTTGATGAATTTCTGTCGCCTGGAATTTAGTATTGTGCTTAATTATAATTCATTTTAAGTTAAATTTTTGTCAAATTATTTGAATTTATAAATTTATTTTTTCTCTTTCTCTTTACTATTTTGTTAAATAACAATTTGTATGCCCAGTGGCTGATCATGGAATGAACATTATTAAATATGTAATAACATACTGAACACCTTATGTAACCCATGTATCACAAATAAACGATTTGATTTGATTTGATTAACCTCTTGTAACGCCACACAAGAACATTAAAAATAGTAAGCTCAAACGCTCCATAAAATAAAGAACAAATTTAATAAAGCTAGTATCATATATCGATCGCGAATAACTCCAGTATATTGACAGCGAACAATGAAGCATTATCCGGTTTATTTCATCCGGGCCCGGGTAAAAGCCGAATTCGGGCCAAAGATAAATAGAGACGGGAATATTACTGTAGGGACTGGGGTTTTGTTTTTAGAAGGATAACACCCTATAAATATACTTTGACCTTTGCATAGTGGAAGTGATGCTGTAGGTCTGAATCCAGTGAGGGTTTTTGCGAGTCAGAAGTACCTACGCTAGGGTTTCTAATGTCGCATCTAGTATAATAATCTTATCAACATGGTACGTGTTGATAAAAAAGACCGACCAAAAACTAGAAAAATGCATCATAAAATGTATGAAGCAAACAAGCTTTAAAACTTAAAACCTATCTACTTTGTATTATTTTTACATAACAGTCATGTAAAAATAATACAGTCAATTCAATTTTACTTATTTCTAATAAAATTACGTCACGGGAACTAACGCGAACTCATGCATTTGCAAACACACCCGGCCGAATCATCAAGCCTTAAAAGGTAAATGCATGAGTTCGTTTAATTCCCGTGACGTAATTTTATTAAAATCATGCAACGCGATAGTTTTAAAGTTAATATAACTTATTTCTATTGATTTAGTTCGTTATAATACAAATGACAAACGTTTGTAGGTCATAAAGCAAAAGATTTTTTAATAATTTTGATCGCACTAACACAAGTTTTAAAGATAAGTATATCCAGTTCAAACAATAACGTAAGTAACTCTACAACCATCCCTACATTCCCTAAGGTACTTATCATTTTAGTAGCATTCCATTTACATGGATATTATGTGAAATGACCCGCGGGACAGCCTCACTCTCAAATGATGAAGTACCGCTGTAAATGATTATGAAAAGAGTGTTTTTTGGGAACACATACATAACAAGCTGAATAAGTTCCTAATACAAAATAAGACTGAAAATTTTTGTCCAGTTACACCCTCACAATTGAAAAGGATCTAACGACACTTTTCAAGCAAACATCCTTCAAGCCATATTAAGAGCATGCCAAAGAAATATTTAAACATATTATTAAAAACACTCAAAACCTATAGCACCCCCCCCCCCACCCGTCTACCGCAGTAAGGTAAAAAACGGAAATTTTGAAGTTTCTGTAAATGTTTCACATCATTTATTTATTTAGAAAAGGTTTACCAACAGCTTCTATGTACAGTAGATCTTAAGTTTAGGATTAACCAGATTTAAATCAATTTTAATTTATAATGTTTTAAAACTAAACCGAATTAAACTTAGGTAAAATTCGTTAAGAATAGTTTTGTTCTAAGATCATTGATATTAAAAAATGACATAGGATCAATTCACAATGTAATTAAAGACACACACTTCTTAATTGAGGTCACAAGAATATCTTTTAAACCAGCTTTGCGTTAGAACAACATCAAAACCACTCCCTCTTCCTAGTCCGTAGGTTAACAAACAGAAAAGACACGTCATTAGGTAACTGAAAACTGCGACAATTAGTCGGTAAATGCGCGATTCCTATAATGGTGGGGGCTTTAGGAGTCTTCTCAGATAACACAAAGACCCATCCTTTGAGACTTTAATAGGTGCAAGAAGTACCTTGTAAAGTTTGGGGATTTGTAAACCTAATATGGTTCTTAAATATCTTGGAACGATGGATTCTTTCTCTTTATTATTAGTTTTAATTATTTTTGATCGGCATATTCAACTATTTTTAAGTACCTGGGTAAAAATGAGAAGAAAATTTCCAATAGTAAAACTAAGATCTCTTTTTTTGTGCGGCTTGATAAAACCTGTATCTACATAGGTAAGATCAATTAAAAAAAATAGAATGCTAAACGTTTTAACATGGTAATTGTACGATCTAAGTCTTAGCCAAGTACTAACGTATTTTTTTTTTTTATGTACCTAACCTAATTATAGTCCCACTGCTGGGCAAAGGTCTCCCCCGCTAGGCTCCAAACCTTTCGTTCTTGAGCCATTTGACGCCAATCACATAAGAAGCGATCGATGTCATCCCGCCACCGTCTCCTCGGCCTCGACTAATGTAATAAAAAAAAAAAAATGGTTGCCTGTAAAGTCGGTTTTACGGGCGAAGATTTTACGTGACAACGTTTTTTTCTCGGTAGAATATTTATTGATATGAATTTGCACAAGCAGGCACGCAAGGAAATTGTTTTCGCTTGCACTTCACTGTTTTTGTCAACGAAATGTTTACCACTTTCTTGTGCACTGGCACCCAATCGACGGATAAGGTGTTTGGTTTGCTGTGCACATGTGGTCGACATTTGATTTTTGCTTTGGTACCCGTATTTTTGTCTTCAAACTGGAACCATAGAGTGGCGATTTCATCTTTAGCTGGCGGCAAACTTGTGCTGGTCGATGGTCCTCCTGGAGCAGAACGGTCATCTGCATTGGCTGGCTGACGTTCGATGTATAGCAAAACTCCAATAGCCCCATTTACCAATCCATCGGCGACGTCTATGTTAGATGTAATCATGTACGGATATCCTACTGCTAATGGCAACATGTATGGCAATCCGTCGGTTTCTGCAACCGACATCTTGTGAAGTTTCCCTTGCTCCCGGCTCTTTTCAGAATTGCTGGAATACCCAAGCATAATATCAGTGGCGATACAGTTGTGTGCGTTTTGAATTGCGTTTCGATTGTATGAATCTACTTCATGGTTGCTGTAATACAATCTGACAGCGTCGGGTACGTTCTCTTTGCACCAGACTTCAGATTTGTGCCTGGACTCAATAAGTGCGATATTATTGACACTTAGTTTGAGTCCATCTCCAATTTTGGTGAGAATCGTCGAAAACAGCTCGTCAGTTTGTCGGACAACACGGACTAATGGGAAGTAGTTGATGCTTTGCCAGAGTACAGGTCCTCCGAGTTGGTTGTGTGGTACTGTGTAACACGGACTAGCGCGCACAGGTGGCAGCTGTCTGAAATCGCCGCATAAGATCATGTGAATGCCTCCGAATGGTTGATCGTAAATACCGGTAATCTGCTGTAGTCGATAATTGATTTTTCCAAGTATAGCTGCACTCAACATGCTGATTTCATCAATGAAAACAACTTTCACGCCGACAAACATGTTTCTGTAGGCTTGCAAGTTCTCAGCAGAAAGAAGTTTTGTCACTCGAGAATTTGTGAGACGAAACGCTGAGTGAACTGTCGTTCCGCCAATAGGGACAGCTGCTTTGCCTGTGCTTGCACAAGCAACGTATGCGTTGTTCAGTGAGTTGTGTTCCTGTGTGTAACGATTGTACGTCTCCATCAGGCACTTAACTGAATAAGTTTTCCCACAGCCGGCCGGTCCTGTGAAGAAAACTTGTAGTGTGACGACGACCTCATCTCCGCAGCCATGTAAACGATGTATGACCTCATGAATCAGCTCACGTTGTTCAGGGTTCGTCGTTCGTATCAGCTCACAAAATTGCTGTTTTGGCATCACGTTGCTACGTTTTTTTACGACCGATAATAAGCCTTCTCGCGGGACGATTTGATTGACATCATCGTTGTTCTCGGAACCTTCTCCTCCTAACACCTGCTCGACAAACACTCTCCTTTCCTCAATTTCTGGTGGTTCTCAGCTGTCTGAATTTTGTAGAATCATCATAGCTTCAAGCTCTTGCATCACACTGTCGATGTTGAGATTGTTTTCGAACAGCTGGCGGCGTTCCATGATGGTATCCTTGTTATCATTGAACAGTTGTAGAAATTTATTGCTATCAACAATGTCAGCTATTTCATTGCGGAAAGGCAAGAACAGCAATACCATTTCACGTTGATAATTAACAGTTTCATCTATTTCGTAGCGTCTGTATCGTATTATTCGTCCAATTTTTCGTCTGCGGTGTTCATTTGATGTCGTCCTTCCCACAGCTGTCCTTTCCTCGGTCACCGGTTCTTCAATTTCGTCTTCTTGCACATCTACGTCATCTTCATTGTCGATGAAATCATGATAATCAGCGTAATACGAAGCAAACTCGGCCAAATATGAAGATTCCAGAGAGGGAGGTCGCTCTTCATATCGCTGAATGATGTTCTTGGTAAATACATCTGTACTGTCTGCTTCGATGTTTTCGCGATCCATTTGTTTCCGACGTTTGCGACAGCGTTGTCTTTCCGATGGCCAAACTGTTGGTATGTACATAATTTGACGGCTCGTTTCGCTCATCGGTTGCCGTAGTAAATACCATGCTGCTTCTTGAGCTGACATTTCAACTGCATTAAGAAGTTTGACACTCAATGCTTTCAATTGGCCCGTGTAGTCCCGGTCAGGATGCTCTTCCATCATCTTAGTCAGCTCACGATTCAAGTTACCCATTCCACGAGCTGATTTGTTCACATATTCCACGACATACTGTGCGCAGCTGTATTCATCCAAGATAAACTGGATATCGATGTTGGATTTGATTTCACCAGCGAGGTAAGGGTTGAATGTGTTCGTCATAAGTTGGTCGAAGTTGCGTTTGAACAACATAGATGGCCTGCGCAAAGTTGAACGCACTACGTCAAGATATGCATCGAATGTCAAACTATGCTCCCTAAGAAAGTCGTCCATGCTAGCGTATGTACGTTCGCTGAGACAGTTGCGTAGCTCCTTGGCCTTTTTTTGGAATGCTATGCGGCGTCCATCAGTTTGAGGCATTGGGATCAATACACGGGTAGTGAGCATTGGCCAGTACGGGATCCCAAATCTACAAGTCGTTTCGCCTCGCTTCGTGCAGGTGAAAGTGTGCTTGTGGATTTGATTGGCGTAGATGGTATCGTTGGGCACATCTTCTTTGGCGACGGAACTCAGCTTCTCCACGAGCTCGATGGTCTTCGGCATATTTTCTGACACAGTCTCATGTGGATCATCGTGTAACCACAGTAAAATGTGAGCGTGCGGACTTCCTCTATGTTGAAACTCAATGCGAAGGAAATAATCCTCCACGTAGTACTGGCCAAACGGATTGTATGACTGTTTTGATTTCAGCATTTTCATCAATGTACCAACGAGTTTGTGGAAATATATGCAACATGTAATTGGATCGTCACTCACCAAGTTGCACCGCTCTGATGTGTTGAGATCTTCGGCGACTTTGCCAGGATATTTGTTGCTCAACTTGAGCAGTAAATTCAGCAATACTAACCAGCGTACCTCGTTTGCACTAAGAGTGAGAAAGATGGTCGGCTTACCAAGTTGACGGAGCATAGCGAAGAGATCTCGTTTACGAGAGGCCCAGTACTGGACAGAGTTTGGCACCGACTTCATAAAGGCGAGATTCTGCACAACGAATTCTTTGAGAAACTCCGGATCCTCTAACATGCGTCGAGTTACGCTCTCTGTGATCGAAACACTTCGGAATGTGCTGTAAATCCCATCGACCATTCGCAGACGTAGAATCTTCATTGCATCGTATAAGACTTTTTGAGGCGTGGCTCCACGCCTGTCACTCCGTCGTATTTCACTGGTCGCCATCATGTACGGTGTCACTGAAATGTTCATGTTGAAACGGCGGGGCTCTCCGAAGTATATCGCAGGAAATGATAGTTCTTCTGCATGACGGTCATAAATGATGTTAAGAGGCGTTGCCCGATGTCCTGGTGCGATGTCAAGACAATCCTCTTCATTCCACAGTAGTGTGTGCTGTCTCGCAGCAAGAACTTCAGACTCGGGCGTATATTCGGCGGAGATTGCTTCGATCCGATTAGCAGGATCATCTTGAAGGCCTTCATCTGATGGCAATGCAGGCTGCAGTCTTGACAAATCTATTTTGATATCGTACAAACGATATAGACTTGAATTTTGAAGTACATCTAACCATTCTTTGACCGTACGCTTAGACATGTACCCGCTGATGTAATTTGTTTTGTGTGCAAGATTCCTTTTGATGTTAACGTTGATAACATCGTCCTCTTCTAGATGGCGAGGCAAGCATTTTACCATGTCTTGTACGTTGACTGGGACGTTTATCACTTGTCCAATAATTCCATAAGAGAAATCATGACGCAGTCGACGCACTTGCATAAATGGAAGGCGTGGTGAGACCAAACGTTCACTGATAGGATCCAGAGGCGGTAGACCTGGAGGTATGTCAGGATATGAGAAGCCGTTGACCTTTGCGAGAGTAGGAAGCTTACGCTTATTCAGTGATTGTCTACAGGTGTTGCAAGACTTTGTATAATCCTCCTTGCGTAGCTGCCGATTTTCCTTAACGTACCAATCCGAGATTACCTTCAGTTGTAGTGCAGTGATGGTTTTAAGGTCATTCTTGAACCACAATCTGTCACAAACCGAGCAAGCATGGCCAAAATCGTTGTCCAGGAAAGTAGATTGAAATCTCCGTATTGACGATGACCATTTGGTATACCAGGTGGATTGTTCCAGTTGTATTGCTGTTTGGGTTGAAGAAGTATTCGGTTGTACATCAGTCCGAGAAGATGCTGCTCTTCGTTGTCGGAATGCACGTTGCCGTTGAGCGTTAGTTAGGGGAACGCTCGTTCTCTCCGCCACGACAGGAACGCTTGTTCTCTCCACCACAGAACAAGACGTTGAAGCAGGTGACTCTGACGTACCGCTGGTGAGGGCTATGTTAGCAGATTTACGTAGCTTGAACCTGCGTTGCCTCTCTGCAGCCGCTTTTGCAAAGGCTCTTACTTGTTCAGGAGTTCTGGTCAATGCTTGACGTAGTCTGTACTCACGTTGTCGCTGAGCATTCGTTCTGGCGGTAGAGGTGGTGTGTGGAACAACGAAAGGTACTGCAGACGTTGACGGCACGATATCCTCCGTCTCCATTGATGTACTGGAAGTTGAAGGCATTTGCTCGTCCGTTTCCATTGTTTTGAGAGTGGTGATTCCTGTTGAACATTTGAAATTGAATGGATGAATTTTTAATTTTAAAGAATCAATTTGAAAATCAAAACACTTATTCAGATCGAAGGTTCAAATTTTTGCTAAATAAATTTGAAATTAATTAAAATTTGTAATTGTAAATGATGAAGTTGAAAATTAAAACATTTACTTAAATTAGATGTTAAAATTCTTGCTCAACACAGTTTAAATCAAGTTTTCTTATATCTGCCACTTTTTCTTAATATTTGTAATTTTAAAGAATCAATTCGAAAATCAAAACATTTATTCAGATCGAAGGTTCAAATTTTTGCTAAATAAATTTGAAATTAATGAAAATTTGTAAAATAATAATTAATTAATTAATTAATTTTAAACTAATAATTTACTTAACACTATCAACATTTATCAATAGTATGACATAACCTATAAACTCAGTTTCTCAACTTTTGTGTCAATCTAACAATTAATCAATCAATCATAGTTTACGATAATGAAATATCAGTGTACAATTATTTACCTTTATTGTTGTAGGGCAGGTGACCCGGTTTTGGCCATTTTAAGAATTTTGTAGACTTTGAGACTATATCATTTTACAGTTTTTGTTATCACGGACATATTTCTTGTAAAAAGTGATTAAATATATATTAATCTAGCCTAAGGATACATTTTTTTTCATAATGATTCATTGGAAAAATAATCCTGTAGAAAAGAAAAAAAAATGGGAATTTGTGCCATTTTTGGCCAGATTTACCCCATTTCTGCCACAGCCATGTGCCAGTTCTGGCCATCAAAATTCATACAAAATAAAAAGCAGATAATTCAAAGTAATAAAAAGTTTATTCGAAAATCTTTTAATTTACGACCAACAGTATTTATTTAGACAAAAATAGCTAACATAATATTATGAAATATAATATCTCAGCTTGAATTATGCGGTGAGTACTGGAACAATTTTCTTATCACGACACCGATTTTTTTAGTATTTGGTTTCGATGAAGGCATTATAATCGTAACTCTGAAAATGAATAGATTACTTATATAAAAATAGTTAAGTAATTAAGTTGAAAAATCACGATAAAAACTAAATGGCCAAAAGTGGGGTTCTACGTGCACCACTTTTGGCCAGTCATGTGGCCAAAGATGGGAAAATTCATTAATTTTGGTTCCATTAGTGGCCACCTCTCATAACCTCACTTAATAAACAAATAGCGATAAAATATCATTAGTACCACTTAGATAGTGTATTCTTTATGAAGGATTAACATAAACATTAAAAAAATAAGAAGGAATTAAAAAAATAATGATTGGTTACTCACCCGCTCGCCTTAGCCTTTTTGCTAAGAAATAACACAATTGACGCTCGTCAAAAAATAATGACTTGTTGGATTGAAGTAAAGTTTGACACATCAAAGCTGTCAACGCTATCAATGTTGCTAATATTAGATATTTTTATTCCCGTAAACCATAGAGTAATATATTTGTATTTGCCTTAGTTATAACGATTTGAAGTTCTAAATGGCCACAAAGGGGTCGGTGGCCACAACCGGGTCACTTGCGTTGTTGTAAATGACGAATCTAAGCACTCCACATTTTCACTACAGACACAGCTGACGATACTTTAACCACACGTGT
This sequence comes from Plusia festucae, assembly GCA_950381575.1. Lineage (NCBI taxonomy): Eukaryota > Metazoa > Arthropoda > Insecta > Lepidoptera > Noctuidae > Plusia > Plusia festucae. The sequence continues at coordinate 10,220,836 of OX494454.1, read as the reverse complement.
GAACTTGTATTATGACGCTTTCTTGTTTTTCCAACGCCAAGAACGTTCGAGAAAGACAAAGACAGAGACACAAGCATGCGCCGATTCAATGCGCCTAATTCTCTAGTGCTGCGCGCGCGGCAGACCGATCATAGTTGAGTGGGAGAGAGACGCAAGGCATTCGGCGGGCCTCTCTCTCGTTCGGTGACTCATCGTAACGTTACCGAGCGTTACACTTTTTCATAAGTGACTCCCAGCCGCAACCTAATTTAAGACGTTGTCACGTCAAAAAACCTGAAAACAAAAATTGAAATCACCGAACCGCAATGAGTAAGCGTGGTGATCAATGCTCGTTTATGCTCTATATGAAAAGTGACCTTTGCCCAGCAGTGGAGTATCATAGACCGGTAGGTACTAAAATATGTTTTGAGTTAATTACATGAATATCCCCGCAATATTATAATATTGAATTTCATACACATATTAACAGATGTTACAATTTCGAAATTATTAATTGAGACGTGATATTTCCATAATTTCTACTAACCTCCAAATGATAAGCAGTGTTGTTACTGTCATACAATATTAGGTATATTTCGACATGCATACATGCCGTATGCTAATCTATATTACATGTCTACTACGTTTATTTAAATAACTAGCTGCCCGGACAGACTTCGTTCTGTCAAAAGTATATTAATTATAGTAATTCCCGAGTTCAGGAACAGTTTTTTTTTTACTCATATTTATGATTTACACCTTTTAAACCTTCCCTGGACTTCCACAAACATTTCAAGATCAAAATCGGCTAAATCGGTTCAGCAGTTATTGAGTTTTAGCGAGACTAACGAACAGCAATTGATTTTTATATATATAGATTAAACAATATTTGAAAATAAATTAAGAGACCAAAAAAACACAAATGTAATTAAAATTCTCGTACGGTACAAAAAGTTCTATCAATATTCGTAGGTTATTTCCAAATTGACTATGATACGAACAAAGAAACTGTATTCGAACCAATCCGGCAACAGAAATGCCAATGGAATATAATTGGCAAATATTCAAAGCAAATAGCTTTGTATACCTACTATTCATAATAGGTAAGTATAGCTGAGTCATACAATCAATCAGAAACTTGTAATATTTGTACGAAGACTATAGTTTTTGCCGCAGCGTGACTTTTCAAATAGTAGCATATATTTGAAAGACTTGAAGATGTGGACTTGCATAGCAGCTGAGGCAGAATTGAGATTGGTATGAGTCTATATAACCCTTTATAATTACCTTTTCCCAAGCTTTGTTGGGGTCGGCTTCCAGTCTTACCGGATTTAGCTGAATACCGTACTTTATTCGAAGCGACTGCCTATCTGACCTCCACAACCTATTGCTAGGTAATAGGTTGTGGACAGTATCTATCCCATAGTAAAACTGGTTGTCAGAATTGTAATTACTTAACGACTATCAAAGATTACTGTATGACAGTGGGGACCAACGGTTTAAAGTGCTTTCCAAGGCACATGTTTATAATTTCCATCTAAAACAAATAATGCAAATTACACACTGCGACGACCTGCCCCCTTGCCAAGTTACATTTCTACAAGCGTTAACTATGATAGAAATCGCTCAAATGACATTATGTGTATGGAAATTACATTTGATTTCGATAAGTCACGTGACTCACACTTTTCACTTCCATACATTTGAGCGATTCGATCAGCGTCATCGCTTGTAGAAATGTCACTTGGCTAGGGGGCAGACTGTTTCAATTTTCTAGCAAGCAATATATTTTATCCTAGCGGTCCCGCTACAGCTGTAAACGACGTAAATGTCCATTACTGTACTTGTACGAATAAATTCCTCTTGAATCACTCTATCTTTTGCTGAAAATGACATTAAAAACTGTTCAGTAGTTTTAAAGGTATAAGTATACAAATAGCGGTAGAAATGAAAGTGACAAGTCCAAGTCACGTGACTTATCGAAAACAAATGTCATTTCCATACATTTAATGTCATTTAAGCGATTTCTATCATCGCTATCGCTTGTAGAAATGTCACTTGGCTAGGGGGCTGTTTTTACGCTATAGGAACTGGACTCCTAATTGACCTTACAATAAAGAAAGAATAGCAGCTAACGTTCCATTTTGTATCGTATCGTGTTACCCATTCATTACAGGGCTGGGAGCAGGCGCTCTGTAAAACTAGCATTTTCCGGCTTTACACGTAAATGTCGGCTATCGCAACACATAGCCTTTGTGGATTCAATAGTTTCAGATTTTCGCTATTCAGGTGTTTTTTTCGCGTTTGGTAAGAGTAATAGGCCATCTAGCTGACAATATTTTATTTGAATAAGTTGTTTGTCATTTCTTTTTTTTTAAGTTTACTTGCAAGGTGGATCGCACATTACTAGTATTCTTGTTGACCCTCATACTAAGCTACATGCTTGCGTTAAGAGTGGTTCACGTCGGTAGTCCAATGGGTGGGATTCGAAACGGCAACCACTTTTTTTTATTTTTTGAAAAAAAAATGACGCCCGCACTAAGGAATTTAATCCTTGTCGCGGGGGTTTCACAAACATTCAAATCACATACACAAAGAACACCCAGACTTGGAACAAGCATTTGTGGACATGCCGGGATCGAACCCGCAGCACGTCGCGCACAGTGGTAATTATACCACTCGGCTATCCGTGCAGTCAACTTGATCGCAAATCCAATGCCGCCGCCACTTTTAAAGTCAGGTTTCCCATAAAATGAATACAGTCGAAAAACTGTATCAAAGGTGAAAAAAGCTGAGGCAGGAAAGTAAGCATAAATGGTATAAGACAATAAAACTGGATTTACGAGTTTGTGGATGTTGTCGATATTTTCCGGACGAACTTCGTTTCCCGTATAAAACTGTAATACCAATACATTGTTATTTTTATTGGTCGGAGATAAAACTGTTCCTATTCGCGTTGTACAGGGACATTAAATTTCTATGATGGTTTAATAACTTCGATCTGTACTGGTATCCATTGTGTCTATTTCAATTTAAAAATAACGTTACTTAATTTCTCTTTTAACTTGGGACCTACCTCGACATTTTCAGCGTATTTTTAGCAATTTATTTAGGTACTTATTTATCTTAGGATCTCCAACAAAGAATATAGGTACACAAGGATTTAACACATACAATTCAACAGTGTTTGATATGTGTACTCCTTCAATTATAGGAGTACTAAGCATGCAATAATGGTATTATAAACGAATACTAACTTATATGGATGTTATAAATATGATAATAATAACTACCTTATCATTGGATTTGACAGGAAAATACGGAACTGTTTGTCATTGGAAAATATTTTGATTTCCTACAGTAATTCTAGTATACTAACTAGGGCTCTAGAATGTCATCATTTTGTCATCAGTAGGGTATATTTGGAAGGAGGACCCGTACAATTGAAAATTTTAAATCATCATGTCTGAATTAAATTACATTCCCACCTATCTACTTTGTACATTCGTGCGACTGAAGTCGTTTTTTTTCACATTCATGAGATTACCTACGTGGAACAGCCTTGTTTCCATACTTTTTCGGTGTAGGTATTTCAGGTTGAAATTTAATTTCTCAGAAAGAAAAGTCAATTCTATTTTCTGTATTCTGAAGTCCTTTCCTAAATCTGACAGAAGCCAGTTCTAAGAGTCACATGCATTTATGGAGCTTCTAACGATGACTAAAGTGATTTCGCTTCGCCTCACAATCCTCAAGTGTAACAAAGTTTTGGACCGCTGCCATTTCCAGCCATAAAGACATTAACATTTTATTTATCAATTTCCTCATGTCAAGGTTGTGGGATTGGCAGAAAACTGTCTCTCGATAATTTAGCTAAAGCTTACAAAATATTAGACTTGAGGCTGTAGGATTTAAGAGTCTTTATTACAATATGATGTGTGCTACGGGCACTTGGTGTGTGTAATTTGATGTGTTTTTTTTTATCTAATTTCAATTTTAACGTTAACGAAGTCTCCCTTGATTGTCGTGGTAACCAAGTCTTTCAAATACCGGATTCGTTTGCACATAGTGGCAGCTCGAAGTTATATATACCTACTTTTTTAATTATTTTAAGACGCCATTGACAAACGGTGAAGGGACACCTAGTGACGAAACCTGGATTCCAAAAAAATACTGAAATTGCCTACCAGCAATGAGCCAGCGTGGTAATCAATGCTCCTTCTCTATATGAGAAGAGGCCTGTGCCCAACAGTGGGGCATTTATAGGCCAGTATTATTATTATAAGTCTTCCTAAAAAGCTTTGGACAGATATAAGCTTATATTGGCATTTCCATAAAGCTGAAAGAGTAAAAAAAATCCCGAGCCGACCGGCTTTGTTTTGGCGCTTCCCCGAAGTTTTGACTGACGTATAACACATTCCTCTTTGATTCAGATTGATGATCGAATTGTTTTGAAAGCTTTGGACGATTCGTTCACGATTTGCTTTTTGTTTTTTGCTACCCTTACCTTACCTTGTAATGAGATTTCAAGGTACGAAATGCCGGAAATAGTAGGGTAAAACAGAAGGGTCCGAACTTTTTGCCGTTTCAGAGAACGGATAAACAAGAGGTCTACAAAAACTAACTAACTTAGCTTTAGGGACTTGATAGTATTGGATATATTAAGGACTGCATTAGATCCTTTTGAAGTTGGACAAAGAGCTTCAAGGCTTCAATGAGTTAAGGACCTGATATTGGTTTTATTAATAGCTAGAATTTAAATCAATAACGCTGGCGTAATCTTGATACATCAGAAATCAAATCAGAAGAAAAACCTTAAAGAAGTAAATAGAGTGGAAAAAAGGAAATGGCAGTACCGTAAGTAATTAAGAAACTAAACAAAATATATTGACTCTCATCTCCACTTAAATTCTAATTATTTGGACGTAATGGCCATACTTTCCTGTCGTCCGCTAAATCTTCATTACTTCACAAACTTTTATGTATTCCGAGAAAACTGCTAAGTATAAAACTCGGTGGAGGTGCTGTAAAGCTGTGGGTATAAATCTGCTGCGCAAGAAAAACACGGATGTAGCTTTATCTTTAATCCGAATAGGTAATAGATAGAAAAGCCTTTTTCTATTAACCTCTTGTGTATTAATACATATGCCTAGGTTTCGTATGTGGGTCTTTGTGTTTACAAAAAAATATTCGATTTTTTGTGAATCTGTGTAAGAAGCTGATTAGATATTTCATTGAAATAAAGTGACTGTCAATGTATTTACATAAATAGCACCTACCTAAATATTTATAACTTGCTGAAGCCCGCGACTCGCCCGCGTGGGTGTTGGTTATCAAAAAGGATCCTGTCCTTTTTCGGGCCCTAGCCTATCACTAAGTATACAAAATTTTATTTAAATCGGTTTTTAGTTTAGACAGTCATGATTGCGTAACACACAGACAGGCATAGTTACTTTCGGTAAGATGTTTTTTTAATTATTAAATGCAAGGGTTACTTAATTTGATGAAATCATCATCGTCGTATTATATTTTATTTGCTTTGAATGATACCTGGGTACAGGTTTCAATACGTTTTGTACCTCTTATAAATACCTCTCACCTAAGTTTGCTTTTCATTTCAATTTAAAGTAAGATTTTGAAGGGAACACGACCCGTTTGCCGTCTTGTTAGTAGTCCACCTGGCTTGTTACATCTCGAGCGAGTCCACAAACTTTGTCCGCTAACGAAATTCTTAAGAAGTGCTTTTGAAACTTGTAATTGCATTTTCCAATCGTCACAGGTTACGTTTTCTTACTACTGTGTACTTCCAGCTCCTTTTCAGAGACTTTCAGGTATAGAAAATAATAGGTACGTTATTTTGGATTTTTAGATGATCGTACACACGTAGATAGAGTCAAATGCCTGTAACACCTAAGACTTGACATTATATTACAAACTTTTTTTGTAAACGCCCTTATGGGTCATTCAGGTAATGACCCAAACTCGACTCGAAGGACCCAAATTATGTTTTCCAAATACTTCATGATCAGTTTATATTTTCTGTGATGTCTAAATTTTATCACAAAGTATCCGTAGGTACTTTTAATGACTTTGTCTCTAATTTCCAAACACAAAGACTTTAGAAAATTCTCAAAATCTCAACAAGTAACGAGCGCTTTTCCAAAAAAATTCGGCCGAAAAATGTTGTCCTAACAAAAGTTATTAATTGGATGACATTTCTTTTAAAAAAGGCGAACAACGTGTTTTACTGGGGGTATAATTATAGACGCCTCCAGCCTCACTAAGCTCGAGGCTTATAATTGTGTCAACGACTTTTTTACGGGCTAAAAAGAGGATGAGTTGATTTCCGATGTTTTGTGTACATTACCGCGTATCTTTGTAACTTCACAATGTAGAGATTTCTTTATTTCTGGATCTATGCCTACCTCGTCCAATTTTGTCCTTTCCAAATAATGAAGAAATCCATGAACCATTTAGTCTAGCTTACGATACCTCAATCAATTCAGCCTATCGCGATCCACTGCTGGACCTAGGCCTATCCCTATGTTGCACCACAACGCCCGGTCCTCCATTTGGGGGCTGCGTGTTGTGGTGCGCCATCATTAAGGTGTTTGCCCTAGTCACCACGCTGGACAAGAGGGTTGGTGATTGCTGTTTATTTTTTTTATCTTTAGGAGAACGCTTCTGCTCTCCTTGTTTCTATATCTTTTAGTCGCCTCTTACGACACCCACGGGTAGAGAGGAGGTTCTATTCCATGCGGAAACCTCTCGGCACGATGATACCTACTTTATAAAAATTAAAATAATTATATTACCTACTATAAAAAAAACTAAGGCATATGCAGTTGGGCTACCTAAAATATTAACCACACATCGAGGGATCGTAATTTCCATTTTCATTTGAGAGAATTGTAATTGTCATGCCAAGAAATTCATAATTGCAACCCACGACTGTTAGAAATAGTGCCTACAAGATGACCCTTAGTAGCTAATGGGCTTTCGTCGTGATCAGTTCTAAATAAAGGTTTTGTGCACCAGTAGGAACACACAGTAAGTACATACCTAATGCAATACTATTAAATTGTCTAAAGGAAAATGTTCAGCGATTCTCTGCTTACCACTCAAGAGAATAGATAAACGTGATGTACTCTCCAACATCTCTTATCTTTCCTTTTGATGTCAATTCTCATTAACGTCGCCCTCATTGTTACCAGAAAATACGAATAACAATATTGAATACACATTTAAATTCATTCCCGAACCTTCATTCGATCAAGAAACATCTCACTTCAAAAGTGATGTGTTTTGTATGAAAATGTGTTCGTAATTTATTTTTCTATCGTGACCCAAATAACTTAGTAGAAAATAAAGAAATTCGGGTGCGTAAGACCTAGACTAGGAACTAACACTATTGTCAGATAGGACAATGGTTGTCTTTTGTTATTAATCGGGTTATCCCAGCAAGAAAAATATATTTTTCCGTAAACGTAGGAAAACACGTAAATAATAAAGTAGGTATATGAAGACGCTTTTATGAAAACGTCATCTCAATGTTTGGGACTCGTTGACAAAAAAAGACGTGGACGGTTTTCACTCAGTATTTAATGCTTCAGATTATTTTATTTTCCATAGAGATAAGTACAGAGAAAATAAAATGTCTAGAATACATAAAAAATTACCAAATAAATATAAAGGACGTTGCAGACAATTTATATTCCCGAATATATTGATTTGTAATTTGGAAAAACTCACCGAAAACAATGTGACGCCGGCCTTAATTTACCCCAGCGGCTTGCATGTGCTGCCAAAATACAGTGTGCAAGGGATTTAAATTGGCACCACTGTCAAATTTTAATTGATTTTCACTAGATTTCATTCATTACAATATTTTGTTGGACGCGAGCGCGCTTCGCGTGCGTGTTACGTCGAGCGTGGCGCGGCACTGGCGAAAAGGCGGGAATCCTGTCATGCGCCCTGGGAGGGAAATCGATGCCAGGTTTGTGTATGATCTGTGGTGCCACGGACCACATTTGAAAATCTCGTGTGTTCAGCGGGTTTTTTCAGCTCAATGTTTGCATGACGGATAAGGATTTGTTCGGTCGTTCAGCGACGCAAAAAGAATAAAAAAGAAAAGCGATTTTATTTCTTATTCTGGCTAAAATATTTTATTGTTGCTCAATGCTGTCAACAAGACAAATATGCAAACCCCAGTTGCCGATAAGGGGACCGCAGGTGTGTAGGAATTCTAGTGAGCTAACATTTTTTTAAATTTATTTTTTTATTTTGTATGATAAGCGTGTCAAATGTGTGTGATTTTTCTTTTACCCACTATGAACTTGCTTCTACTTATTGTATATATTTCATAAAGGTTAAAATACGTACCTACCATTTGTAATAGTACATAGATACGCTCCAACTATTCAAGTTCTTGCCTAACTAAGTAGGTATGTAATTCCCTCGCAGTCTACTTCTGAAATGTAAAACTTAATACAAAGGTTAGGTACTTGCTGACATCTAATTTCCTCTCAGATTTCCCAATTTAGCTATTCAATACATTTTTCTCTTAAACATAAGGGCCAAGGGTATAGAAATATGGTTACTAAATAAAACTAATAATTTTGAAATCCATATTGTATTTATTTATTGTTTAATATGCATACTCAGCTCACAGCGGCTACGTGTCTAATGGAAGATATAACGTACACATACCAGTCTGCGCTGCATTTGACAATTAAATTACAAACCCGGCCAATTTATTAAGTAGAAATGTACCTATATACAACATTAAAAAAAACTATTTTAGTTAATTTTACTTAAGGTGATACCTCCGATGTGGCCCGCGAAATTCAAATTTTCATGTGTTTTTTGCAATTTGCTTATCAGTGACAAGTTGTAACTTGATCAAAATTCGATTCGCGACAATAACAAGTATAATTTTAAATATAAAAATGATCATAACATGTGCTCCATTCATTCTCACAAAGATTAATTCAAAGTTAGTAAAATTTCCGAAATCTAACTCATTTTCAATTATTCTTTGTGCGAGCGAATGGAGCGAACGTTTTAATCATTCTTATATTTGAAGTTATATTTGTTACTGTCGCGAATCATATTTTGATCAAATTACAACTTGTCACTGATAAGCAAATTGCAAAAAACACATGAAAATTTGAATTTCGCGGGCCACATCGGAGGTATCACCTTAAAGATGTAAAAGACGAATTTTCAAAAAGGTTTAAATATCAGCTGTGCGTATTAATGTAGTCTCTTCTGCCTAGCCTTTTTCCCAAGCTATGTTGGCGTCGGCTTCCAGTTTTACCGGATTCAGCTGAATACCGTATTTTACATAGAGCGACTGCCTATCTGACCTCCACAACCTATTGCTGGGTAATACAGTATCTTTCCCATAGAAAGACTGGTTGTCAGAATTGTAATGATTTAACGAATGTCAAAGATTACTGTAAGAGAGTCAGGACCAATAGCTTAACGCGCTTTCCGTGGCAAGGAGGGGTCTTGACATGTTTACAAATGGTCACCCATCCACGGACTAACCGCGGCTTAACCTGTATTATTGGTCAAACCGTACGGCTTAAACTTAGGCCACGGGCCCCTCAGTAGTATTAATGTAGTATTATTAAGTAAAATAATAGGTACTAAAGAAGAGAAAGGAAGATAATTATTATTTTGCTTATAATTGTAATAAAGTACATAGTAATTTTAAAATTGTTACTTTAGCTTGAACCAGGTTTGTCTATTCCCTTTAAAACATTAATGGTGTTATCACAATACACTGTATACCAAAACAAATGCAACGCAGACTATAACAATTTATATTGAATAAATTACAATTAAAACTATAATGCGATTACAATACAACAATATAAGTGGCCGATATTTTCGAAACATCTTTAAATTAAACTTCTAAATAGCCAGTCAACTTAGTCGCCGTTTGACGATGCGATGATTTTAATTTGATAACGACTTAATCTAAATAAGTGTTTAAGTCGTATATCTAGTGTGGTCTGGCAACCAAAAAGGAAACATTACACGTACTGGCAAAACAATTGGCACACCACAAACTATTCGGTGGGCAGTACACATCGGGCCGAAATTATTGGCCACCTCGCAAGAAAAAACAAAATGTAACCTCCCAGCCAAGATACATTTAAAATTATAATCTCATCTATTGTAACGACTATGATATAGTACATAACTAACTATACTATAAATGTTATTTATATGTAGTCACACTTAACATCTTCGGTTTACAAATAAATTGGAAATAACACTTAAACATTATCTAATTTTATATTACAATTCTTATATTCCAACAGATCATTCGGTTCTCTACAAGTTTTATCTATTCGATAAACAGTTTTCTTTTAATGTACAAATAAATACTGTTTCTATAAACATTATTACCTACTATAGCTATGTATTTATTTAACTATCAAATAAAATTGTTCATGTATCTATACAAAGAGATAAATAAAGGTTTTTATAGAAGTTTACAGAGTATATTGTTCGTTATACCTACTGATACATTCGGACGTCGAGCGCGACGTTAAAATGGCCGTGATTCATATGAACATGTTGTGACTACGGAAAATGTACTTGTTTCAATAGACAAGAGTAAAAATCGAATAACAACGTTTACTATTTAAAAATTCACGCAACAGTAAATGAAAATTACCCTGTTTAGAAGACATTGTATATCTTAAAAATTGTGTCCTCAGCCTTTTTAATGATATCATTTTGTTTTCCATTTTTCATTGTTTTAATAGATAATACTCATCTGAGAATTCGATTAACAAAATAATATGACTTTCTTAAAAAATAACAAAAACTATTCGAATTTGTGAATACAAATAAAATAAAATTAAAGCTAAAATGTTTTTGTTAAATAAAAACAAAAAATCGTGTAAAAACAACAATGTACTTTAACATTCGCAGATGACATTATCTATTAAAGGGTAATCACTAATTTGCTAAGGGATCTATGAATTACAGGGTTTTCAAACCAATGTCAAACATAAGTAAATAGAAATAAAGTCGAAATTAAATCTACGTCAATGATTGGGGGTAAGTTAGACGGATATTGGTGATTTCATACTGTCATATATATTTTAATATAATTTCGTGCAAAATTATTTTGTTATTACTTTAACGATACCTAAAGTCGAAGACAACAATTGGCAGATTTCTCGGCATAAAGAGATATTCTCAAATAAATAATTTACAACTGACAAAATAATTCTGCACGACACTGTAAACATCTTAAAGCTAAGGATGAATATATTTAATATATTAATTAAAAATCATCGAGATTGGAATTTTAGTTTACGATTTAATAGTTATCATTTAATATTATAATAGAAAACACCTACACAGTAGGAAAGTTAAACGGAAATGTTCGATAAGTCTAGTATACGATAGGAATTTATGTTGAAACTGTAGCTTTCATGAGAATCACATGTCGATAGACCATGTTTTTGATACAATATTGCTTTGATTCGAATCGAATCGTTTTGTATAACTTTTAACCAGCCTTTCATTTATTGCAAAGTACTACGATTAACGCATAATGCTTAATGTTATTAGCATACATTTCCACCGCAGTACAGTCGATCGAAGTGTGATTCTCAATCAAACCATATCCAAAATATTAACCCTAACATATTATGTCGTAAGTGGAGAATGTATTCGAGTCAAAAGAAATGCACAGTACATCGCACAACGCAGATCAAAACGGAACAATATCATTGGTAAACTTTACATTACTTACAAACTACACAATATTTAAATTTAACGCTCTCAAAAATTTTAATCGAAGCTTTAATATTCATTTTTTTTTAAATCCCTTGAAACTACTAATATCGGCCTCAAGTGTACGAGGCTAAGGGAACTATCGTGGCGTTATTAGCCGATTTTAATTATATATTTAATATATTAATTAGGGAATATTTCAATATACACATACACTAAGACATGGCACGGCCCGTCGACGATTATTCATAATCAGGCGAATATCGAAACAAAGAGAGTTACACATTAAATTCGGTATTTCACCGTGCAGCCAGTTCTCTTACAATAATATATTAAAAATCTATTTTAAAATATACATTAAATTTAATAATAAAATTATTTATTTTTGGCATTGAATCGTGGGGTTACACGATTATAGAACGTATTTACATTTAGATAAGGGTGGGTCGACATCTGTGACTCGAATTGACACAAAAACTATCAATAATTATTTATGGTAGACATAAACGTGGTTGATAGATGTCAAATTTTATTCTAAACATGAGAATGATCGATTTAACGGAGCTCTATGCAAATGGAGAATTCACTCTATATCCCTCCTTAAGCAACTCACCCAACTAGATGGGTAGGTGAAAAGTCATGTGACGTCAAGTATTCTAGTATTGGTTAAGCGCTCCATTTGTTAAATACTCTTTGTTATAAGAGGCTAGTTGGACAATCCAACAGGTTTAACGTCAACCCCCTAACAAATAGGTCGTACAATGGAAAATTCGTGTGACGTAACAGAAAATTGTTTAATTTAAGCACCGGTTCGCACCGAATCTTGTTCCAATCAGAGTTTGATGTTTGGCGGTCGATTTTGGGAATACTTAGGTATTTGGCAGTGTTAGAGTTAAAACAGTCTGTGTATTGGAATATTATGGATTTAATTACTAACGGAATGTAGCAAAACAACATGAGTAAGAAAGCAAGATACTTATTTGATATTGATAAAAGTTAACATATCTTTTGTGTATTCCAAATCGATTCCCATTCGATTCTTATCGATATAACAGAATCGAATGGCAGCCGTATAACTTTTCAAACTTTCTGAAAGCTAAAAGTTGTCAATACATCTCAGTTTATTACGAAACTTGTCAATTGAGATTGTTTCCAAGTCGAGAAGTTTAAATTGTATGCAGAAATTGTTTACAGGTGATGTTTATTCGAGTCTGTTTAAAAATCGATTACATAACTATCTATCGATTTAAAAATTGATGACGTTAATGATACAATTTCTTGATAAATACTTCATTTACCGCTAAAGCAAAATCGGCGATAAAGTCTAAAATATAAATCGTCCACAAAACATGAAACAGTGTATGATCTTAAGATTATAATGACAAGTTTTAAATTAAATGTTAGTCAAGATCTCTCGGTGGAACCTATTATAAGTGATTTTCAGCAATACATAAATAAATTGCTAAAAGGGTTCAAGTCGGTTGATTGCACCATTAATATAATAATTGTTGTACGGTAACGTTCACGCTTCACTTATTACGTTCTAAATGTTGCATATTGAAATTTAAATAATCAATATTTGTCCGTTTAGATATATCACCCAACTAAATAAGCTAATAATTAGGATTTTAACACAACGACATCAGTACTATGAATCTGAACTGTCACTTTAAAAAAATATTAAAATTTAATATTCAGCCAGTTAAGAAAAAAACCTTCAATTTGTAACGTGTCCGTTATTTTTACTAATACAGATGTTTGGTCTTCTGACATAAAATGTACTCTTAGAATTACTCGTCATAGAATCTTAGACTACAAGCAAGGAGTAGAATGCAGCCAATTCATAATTTACTTCACCTACTTGTAAAACAACCTACGAGTCGTAATAGAAATTGTAAGGTTCTAGCAAACAAAATAATTTATTAAAAAAATAATTACAAGTGGGAAGGAAAAATTTTAACCTCTGGCAGGACTTGAACCCGCGACTAATAATTGTTCACCGCACCAGTTGCTTCGCCAACTAAGCTACATTGGACACAGCCCAGAATTTCTAATTAATCCTGTCATAGTATCTGATTTCTTGACCCCTGATTAGCCGAATTTCCGCAATACATTTGAGTGGAAACTTTCGCTTCAAGTTTTAGATAGATCATCAATATGTACCAAGTACCAACATCGTTGTCAACCCAAAAAAAAAACCAAAAACCAACCGACTCCCTTAAAAGGAATAACTTAAAAAAACTCGTGCACCTTGCGAAATACCGAGAGCACTCTTCATTTCTTGGCTTTGACGGTCACGTAGGCTGGCTCGTGGCCCGTCTGAAGTAGAAGCGGTAGCGGGGCGGGGATATTATGTGTAGTATGTCCGGACTGGTGTACTCCGGGTTGGTGCGATCCGGGTTGGTGTGTTCCGGGTTGGTGTGTTCCTGGGTGCGTGCCGGGTTGGTGCGCGTGTGCGGGCGGATGCGGGCGGCGTTCCTTGTGCACGAGCGCGTAGATGGCAGGCGGAGGGGGGGCCGCGTCTCATGTTTGCAATGCGGTGTTTATCTCGCGGTGGATCGTGCTCTGCAGACAAAATAGAAACTATTGTAATGCCGGTCACTTACATTCGCACCCACAAGTGTAGGGCGATTATATCAAATGATTAAGCAAAGTTTTCGCTGCATTCGCGGTTTTCCAAGCTGTGTTGGACATCAAAGCGCGCGAACCTCGATCCTTTGCTTAGTCTCCCACAAATAAAAGTAGTACCACAAAAAAAATAGTAGCGCTCACGATTGCGAAGGTTTCACTTTTAAAAACGGACGTTTCGCTATTTCATAGATCGTGACGTCTAATGTGTTTCGGATTTAAAGTTACTTCATATTGGATTGGAACAATACCAAGGTGATGGAGTTCATTAAAATAATTATTATCAAATCGCAAGCAAGACTGAGACATTCGTAATCAAGTTCAGAAAGAAACTCAAACAAATATTTGAATCGAGAAAAAAATTGCTGAAATTTTGTAAATTGACTGGCCAGATGTACTTTTCACCTCTTTTGGATTCATATACCCTTTCGGTAACACCCTATATATGGATGATTATATACTGATGATATATACAGATGATAATTACTCACCAGCTCATCAAGTTGTCTCGCCAGCTGGTCGTTGAGCGCCTGTATGACCTGCCGCTGTCCGTCCTGCGCGGCTAGCGCCAACTCCAGCTGGCTCTGGGCTAGTTTAGCCTCTGCGTCCTGTGTCATAAAGATCAAAATGCATTGCCATCATAACGTAATTCTGGTGGACTGAACACTTCTAACTATACCCGTCTGGATATTGAGCCAGATGGGTACAGTAATACAGTAAGTGCAAATCAAGACCGAAAAAAAAATGAATGGATAGTGCGAAAGATGATGAGAGGAGAAAGCAAAGAGTGAATGTGATAGTGAGTGGTAGAGATGAATTGAAGCAAGTAGGCAGTTCTTTGAGAAAAGGCCAGGCAGATAATGATGTATTGGATACAGTTTCAATATCTTTCCAGAACGCTTACACTGTTCTTCGATCAGGACTTAAAACTTACCTTTGAGATGTAACCTAATTAATGAAAACTCACATAGCTTTGCAGGGTCTACTTTTTTGGCTTAGAGAATACTAACCAAAAACATCCTCTCCATTTAACCGTTTAATTGTTGTAGGTTATGGTTGTCCATTGATTGAAAGGAAACTAGAAGACCTAAACCAGACAACGACCGACAGTTCGACAAATTAATTAATAAAAATATTCTTTGGCATAACATAGCATTTTTTTATACCATCATGTTACAGAAGTATTCCAAGAATAACGACCACTTAGTTATAGACCCAACAATTATTTGATTTTTTTTTTGTGCAGGAAAATTACATATTTATGTATAATTTGCCTGGGAGAGTCAGAAGTTTTACATACTCACTGGCAAATTCAGGTACAAGTACAGTAAGCCACAGTCTTCATTAGAATTTCTCAACCAGCCTACAGTAAACCCATCTAGGGCTCACACGATATTTTTATAAAAGTATAAAAAAAGTCTTATAAAAGTTACTCTTACGGTAGCTTCTGTCCTGTACACAAAGTTTTACCTCAAGTTTTATTAGTTTTCTTTAGAATCTTTGAAGACAAAATTTCAATGACAAGAGACGAGCGAAATATATGTCGCCGAGACGCCGAATAAAAATCTAGGCTGTTCATACGTTCCTATAGTCAAATGTCTTTTTCATTACAATCTTGACGAGCGGTGAAAAACAGGATAGGTATATACATATTTATTTAGAATTCCAAGCGAAAGATACAAGCACGCAAGCAAGGCAAGATAAATAAAAGAAGAAGAGGAAATTTAAATACGATTTATTTATTAGTAATTACAAAAGTAAGTACAAAATTATTAAAAAATAAATAATTTCTAATTAGTATAAAAAATGTGCACATACATGCATAAAAATATAAGTGCATAGTTGTAACAAGTGTATAAAAACAGAGAATATAAAATGCATTAAAATATTATATTATTTTTTAGCTCGGGTTAAGTGGATTTACTATGGGATACTGCGTAACCCAGTGGAATGGGCTGTGGAAGATTGGATAGTCGCACTTTGTAAAATACGGCATTCAGCGGAATCCAGTTAGACTAGAAGCCGACCCAAAAAAAAACCAGGAAAAAGGGTAGGCAAAATGGGACACGGATTTCAGTTTGTGAATGAAGCAATAGTCGTGCAAAGCTCAAAGGATTGCAACAAAATGCTGTGGATCCAGAACATACAATTCTGCAGCTAGATGCAAGTGAGTTGTGTTTCATGTACCTAGTTGTTATCAGAACCACTAATAAATTAGTAGGAAGTGTCATTATTGTACTTAAAAAAACTCAACAAGTCGATAAGCGTGCTCAAGTTCGTACAAGATGAAAAACAGAAAAGAAAAGCTATGTGTTCTGTGTCTGGTGCATGTGTATCAGGATTTTTCTTATGACATGACATCAGTGAGAGAAGTATGGAAGTGGAAGTCATGCTGCGCCCTCCTCCAAATGAAATTGGGATAAGGGCACGAGGATGATAATGATGGTCTGTGGTAACTGTTTATTTTGGAAAAGGGGGCTCTTGCCCATAATAGTTTGGGAATCCCTGATTTAAATTATTACTTATTAATGAAAATAGGAGGGGAACTCGAGGTATCCACTTAAACTGCCGAGCTATAGTAATACATGTAGGTATCCTCTTCACTCACCTGCTCGCTCTTCTTGGACTTGGTGATCTGTGCCAACTCCTCGTTCTTCTGCGCGAGCTCCGCTTCCAGCTGAGCGACGCGCTGGCGCAGCTGTTCCACTTCGTTGGCTTCCGCGCCTGGAACGAAAACAAATATATTTATATGAGGTTGATAAAGCGTAAGCCATCTGGCGCTTTATCCCAAAATTGGATATCTATTGTGTCTTGAATATATCCATCGTTGATGATCGCAAAAACCCAATAAAAACTGCGTAACTTTGCGTTAAGGAAATTATTGAAGATTATATTTTTCTTATTTACAGAATTCGGGACATTGGGCCAGCAGGCTCAGGGTAACACCAGAGATCACAGAGATGGATATGAGTCATTGACGAGTTTTCAACTTTATTAATTTCGACAAATTCAACTGTACGGTGTACCCTGGCAAATTTCTCGACATGGTCCGCGCGGGTGGCGGAGGACGTAACTTATCAATGAAGGTGCCCGAATGAATTGGATGATTCTCTCATTGCCCTCCCATCCCCACTGCCTACCGTATTCCTCCACGTATTCCATCCCACAATTTGAAAAGCTTTTAATAGAATTCGTAGAAATCTATACAGCCAAGATCGGTCCTTAAACCACTCCCAGCTTATCTAACGAAGACCTTGTCACAAAATATTAAAAACGTTGGGCCCGCCGTCGAAATACGTAATAATAGAGAGAGTGACTGAGTTCACTTCACACAAAATCGTCAACTGGAGTATCTCCTGCGCTGCCAATGGACAGTCTTAGCTCTTTCGTACTCACTGAAATTCCACCAGTATATCATACATACCTTTCCCAGCATAGTGCCTGGCACGGGCCACCTCCTCGCGGTACTGGTGCAGCTGGCGTTTCCACTCGTCCACGTTGGCGGTGCTCTCCTGCAGCGCGGCCGTCAGACGCAGATTGTTACTCTTTAGCGTGGCCAGTTCAACCTCCCACTTCTTGGCGTTCGCGGAGCTGTGGGTGAGAGGAAAATAACGTTAAGTGTTGGGTCATTTCTATTTAACTCCGCATTTTCATAGGTCCTGGTCTTGGAAATCTTGATGGAAAACGTTTTCATTTGTTTGAGGGTTATTTTTTAATAAAATTACTTATGTAGATTTACATATATAGTTTTTGTATTATCAACCACTCTCAAGGAGGTTGTAATAACCTTTGATGCATGTTATTACTACATTTTTATAATATGACATAACAATATTTTTTTTAAACGTAGCCCGTGCTAAGGTATTGAATCCTTGTGTCTCGGGGGTTTCACAAACATTCCAATCACATGCACCAAGAACACCCAGACTTGGAACAAGCATTTGTGGATCACACAAATGATTGTCTCATGCGGGGATCGAACCCGCAGCACGTCGCGCACAGTGGTATTTAGCGAGGTGACCTATACCACTCGGCTATCCGTGCAGGCAACAATTTTCACAGTTTTAACATATACCTGGTAGATTAATAGGTTCCACTTTTGTCAATCGAACTTTAATACCAAAGGTAAATAAAACCCTTCACCTTTTTCAACCTGGTTTCGACTCCCAAACCTGGGCAACGGCGTACCTACATTCTAACAACTAAATGAGCAAAATTTAAACCATGATCCAGTATCCATAAAACAACTTGAACAATAATACACATCACATAAATAAGTGAAGCACGCCCAAGTACGAAATAACATTTCTTTTGCCGCATAAAAAAGTGGTCATTAATCTTTGTGGTGGCGCTCAAATATATTTCTCGTTAGTGGAACGAATTTTCCGGGATATATTGCACGCTAGACACAATCGTAATAAACTTAATTCGCACTTCTACTTTGTATGTATCAAGGTTTATCGTTGATTGTAGAATAATTTGGTATTTAAAGAATTATAACTAGAAAATCAATGTAATACTATTTTAGTTTTTGTGTCGGTTAACAATAATAACTTTCGTAAAATTTAAACTTTTTGGTTCTTCAACACGTCCTGTTAATATGATCCAAAAAGTTTCTTATTTTATTAAGTATCTTTAATTTTGAAAACCATACTGAATAAGTAGGTATTTAACAACAGTTCATAAAAAATATAAAACGCGTGTAACAACAAAACCGTTCAGCGCAAAATGGCACCAATTAATTCGTAATTTTACTGAATACAAATAATTTTAATAAGATTTAACACATGTCAACTATTATTGCAATTATCTTATGATAATACTTAATGAAATTGATTACATCAAATAGGTAACAAAACTATAGATACAAATCGCGAAAAAAAAATTGAATTGACTGAATAAGTACATCTAGGCAAATCGATGGATGACTGGAGTGACGATATTAGATAGGATAAAGAATAAATATATTAGAGGAAGCTTGAAAGTAGCGCCTGTGAATGAAAAGATAAGAGGTAAGCGTTTGTCGTGTTATGGACAGTCATGTTATGAGGAGGGATGAAAGTCACATAACAAAACAAGTTATAAGTATGACTGTGGATGGCTAAATAAGCAGAGGGAGACCGAAAAAGAGATGGATGGATTGTGTGAAAGATGATATGAGAAAGAAAGGAGTGGATGCCGCGATGACGAGTAATAGAGAGGAATGGAAGGAAAATACGCATTGCGCCGACCCCATATGAATGGGATAAGGGCAGGAAGAAGAAGAAGTTCATCTAGGCAAAATGAATATTGAACGAAATAAAACAGTTGATAATCTGAGTCTAAATGAAATAACAAAAATTACACCGCCACAAAACCTTGGTTTATACTAGCTTCTGCCCGCGACTTCGTCTGCGTGGACTTCAGAATTGGGTCGAAAAATACCAAATTTCAAAGCTGTCACACAATTTTCAAATTTTCCTCGGGAACTACTTAAGGAATCGGGATAAAAGGTAGCCTATGTTGTTTTCCATGTCAAAGGCTACATGCACGCCAAATTTCATCCAAATCCATTCAGCCGTTTTTGCGTGATTGAGTAACAAACATCCAAACATCCAAACATCCACACCTTCACATTTATAATATTAGTAGGATAATGGTAGACATGATGCACATAAATCAAATTCAAATAGCTTTTACGACTAACACAACAATCATAAACATTAATTAATCTTTCCATCTCCAAGCCCTAATTCCGGCTTAGAACATAAGCTTCCGTACAATTAGCGCACATGTCTCATTATCTTTGAAGACCACTCAAAGCGGCCTCGACGATGCGTTCAGACTTCATACAAACCAATTTAGCTGTAACTCCTTCATTAAGGTTAAGAACGAATGCGGGCGGATGCAGCCAGTACCGTGTTACTAAAAGACCGACTATGACTGAATTGTATCTAAAATGCGATTTACATTTGAGTAAGTGTCTGTGTGTGTAAATGTGATTGGAAAATCCGAGATTAATCAGGGACCTATTATTTCCATCGTAATTGTTCACATTAGTGCTGAGTCAAGTATTTCTCATTTGTTTTTGCAGTTCGACAAACGTTGCGATAATTTGTACTTCAGGATTATAACAAAAAAATTGAACAATTGCGAGTTGGACTCGCCCACCGAGGGTTCCGTACAAAGACCTAATTTTTCATATTTTTAGTCTATAATATAACGATATTACATGAGATTTTTCAAAATTTTAAGAACTACCTACTTAATATTTAGTTTAGTAAATATTACCAACATTTACTTAGCTACACACAGTAGTATTTTGTCAAAGCGCCGCCGAAATGCTAAAAAAACTAGTTGCATGAAAATGCTTAAAAAAAACTCCGAATGAAATTAAAAGACTTTTTCTTTGTTTATTTTGGCACTCAACTAAAGTGATTTAACGAAGTTTCAGAGCTTTATTTGTTCAAAAGCTTACGACTAAAACTGTAATGTACTTTAGTTCTCGCTTTGGAGACAAAATTATATTCTTGTGTTTATACTTTATTTTCTAAAGGATTGCTACTCTCTATGTGAGCATTTATTTAAAAAATAAATTATTATAGTGTATGAACAGTTGTGGTGACCTTACGGAGCAATGCAACACCAGGTACCTAGTATACAACAAATTTTGTATTGTTTTGTGTCAAAAATTACATGATAGCTCACATCTTCATATATAAAAATCAATTGCTGTTCGTGAGTCTCGCTAAAACTCAAAAACGGCTGAACCGATTTAGCCGATTTTGAAATGTTTGTGGAAGTCCAGGGAAGGTTTAAAATGTGTAAAACATAAATAATAAGTAAATTAAAACTTTTCCTAAACTCGGGAATTACCTTAATTAATTTACTTTTGACAGAACGAAGTCTGTCCGGGCAGCTAGTAATCAATAAGTATATATGAGCAAATATTATCGCTCGGGCTCGTGGCTAAGTGTAAGCCGTACGGTTTGACCGATAATAAAGGTTAAGCCGCGCTCGCCGCGGTTGGTCCGTGGAGGGTGACCATTTGTAAACGTATCGAGACCCCTCCGTGCCTCGGAAAGCACGTTAAGCCGTTGGTCCCGACTGTCATACAGTGATCTTTGATAGTCGTTAAGTCATTACAATTCTGACAACCAGTCTTACTATGGAATACTGTATTACCTAGCAATAGGTTGTGGAGGTCAGATAGGCAGTCGCTCTATGTAAAATACGGTATTCAGCTAAATCCGGTAAGACTGGAAGCCGACCCCAACATAGCTTGGGAAAAGGCTAGGCAGAAGAGGCAGAAGATTATCGCTACCTTTTCGAAGTCATCGTTATGGATAATATTTCTTAACCATATCTTTTTACAAAATCAAACGTCTAACTACCTACCGTGGTAAACCAATCATCGTCTCACTTACAAAGAAAAACAATCTGCTAATATTGACTGTTTAACTTTTAAACATCGCAAAAACAACGTAACAGATTCAATTGCAAGATGCATTAGAATCTCATCCATTACGACTGAAAATAACTTTGCAAATCCATTACTGCAAACTTCGATATAGCTTAACAAACATTGTGAACTAAAACAGTAATGCATAACGAAACGAATTAGCATCGCATATTGGGGACCTATCGTGGTATCGGTTTCTTTACACGCAGACTCAATCTCGCACCACTTTCGATCATAAACCATAATGTTTTACTATTATGCAATAGTGCGGAGACGCTAGCATCGATTATGCATGTCCATCTCGACTAAGCGTCGTTACATCACTAGTATTTACTAGTATTAATACATATTATGTTACGTTACATTTGTTACACGACTTTAAGAGATAATTGTAATAATGTTTTAAGTAGGTATGCTATTGCAGTTTTAATATTACTTTTTTTTGGGTAGTATTTAAACGCAAGTCAAAAAATATCTTTTTTCTATGCAATAAAATTCCGAATTCCCATCAAAATTACTGATTGCACAGCAAAATATTCAACACAAAATATCACTAAACACACTTCAATATATTTTCGCAGCGTACAGCGATTTTTCCTAAAGCAAAATCTTTTTCATCAATGCACAGCTAATAATCTTAATGCACATTATACATGTTAACTCTTTTTCTTTTAAATATAGCTTCTATTTTTATATTATTTACAGCAGTTTTTCTAAATAAAACAGCATTTTATTAGTCACAGTCATCTTATTATTTATTAATTACCACATAATGAGATCAGCAAAAAAATATAAAATTAGATACAAAATTGTAATTTATTGAATTATTAAAGCGGGTTTTGCTTTCGCAGCAAATACATTCGATCCTAATAATAGGTAGGTACTATATAACGACTGTTTTCGTTAGCCTTTTAATGTATTTTTATTTCAAAAATGATTCCGAATTTCCGATTAAAAATATCATCACGATTATTACATAAAATTAATGGGTTTGCTCCGCCAAAAAAATAAGAATTGTCCTTATTCAAAATATTAAATCTACTGCCTAAAATACTTACTTTCCGACTACTTTTATCCGAATAAAAATGACGAAACGACCGATATTTATATAAACATAAAAATATAAACATAACTGTTTATTGCTATAATACTTTTCTACCAGCTTAAATTACGGACAAGTAAAAACAAAGCAAGTCGCTTCTGGCACTCGCCGGCCGCTGCCGCGGCACGCTCGCTTCGCTCGCTCGGCTCGTGCGTGGGGGGTCGCAGTTCTAACCTAACCTAACCTACTGAGTCGAATTTGGCACTTAAACCTATCTGCAATGGGCAAGTAGGACAATAATATATCGACCCGAAAACCCCTGTGGGTATACCAAATTTCATAAAAATCGTTTCAATCGTTTCCGAGATTCCAATTATAAAAAAATCCGACACCCGACAACACGACCTAGCGCTATCTATATCTTACTCGTTTGCGCCACTCTGCACTCCAGTGACGATAAAGCGCGCGAAGTTTTTCAGTTAAGTTGTTCTGCTTTTAGAAATAATGCAATGTAAAAGGATTTTTTTGTTATAATAATCATTAAATTTGCCGAGCATGGCTTTTTGAAAATTAAGACAAAAATGATGACCAGGTTTTGTTGTACTTACTGGTTAATATGCGACTGGGATAGTTATTTTGCTATGAAATATGGAACATTTGCTGTGCAGTCAGTATTTATGCTATGTATGTAGTATTTTTGTACAAACATAAATTTAACTGTATTGCATTATGAGGAAAAAAGTAATGTCATATTGATGTATAATTTCGAATTATCTGCAGTTTGAGTTTTGTTAAACATTTAGTTTATCTGTATTGAAGTAAGTTATTTGCTGTAAAAAAGAATATAAATGATGAGTATGTATTGATAGGCGATTATTTATTTGATATGCAATTTATAATATCCCCTTTTTTTTTTTTTTTTTTTTGTTTAGCGGCTATTCTGGGACTTTGCAGCCCCAGTATCACTGCGACCGTTATCGATCTATTGTGATCGCCGCTGCTATCTTTACAATTCGCCACTAAGTCCTACGTCCACCAGGTATCGCAGTAGCTTTTGGGGGGCGATATCTTTTACATCCTGTGGGCCAAGGATATGTTTGCCCAGGTGTAAGCTACGCTTGCGCATTAAAGGTCCACAGTCCGTCAGAATATGAAGCGGAGTTTCGTCTGACTCCTGGCACATTCTGCACGTTCTTGTTTCGGACAGTCCCATAGTGGACATGTGTCTGTTTAGACAACAGTGTCCAGTGAGGGCTCTAACTAGAATGCGCATTCTTTTCCTACTCAGTCCTATGATCAGCTTAGTGTATCTCTTGTCATAGGCTTTAACAAGAGTTTTGGAGTGAGTCAGTCCTGGAATGTCTGACCATGCCTTACAGGATTTGTTCAAATAGATGTTCTCCAGGGTCATTCGGGCGAGACTTTTCGGAATGCCACAAATTTACTTACTGAATTTTATAGTAATTACCTATACTGAACTAAACAAAATCTCAACATAAATAACAGATATCGTATCGTAAACAACAGACGAATCATAATTCAGTAACAGATCTAGAAAGTACTCAAACGTCCACCAACGAGAACAAGCATTTTTCCATACTAAACCAACATTACATGCAGAGTTTTTCAGAGCAAATCTATCGCAATCAATGTACCAACTAATAAAATAAATTCCATCGCTGGCTGAGCTTAACACTTCCTATAGTAAACCGCGCATCGTTACGTAATGTACTGCACTCGATACACATAACTGTATTATAATATAATTGAGTCTATTTATTTATTACCCAACGTGTAAGTGTAGCGTGTAACACTGTTCAGACGAGTAAACGTAAGAAAAGTTTACATCACCCTCTAAACTACATCCCTCAACAACTTAAAGTTATAAGAATAATGGCCGAATACTAAAACGTCAATCAATTAGAAGCCACCGTTAAGTCTCATGCTGTCTCTATCTTTAAGGTGTAGAATAGCGACAGATACGACATTTCATTCGGGTGTAACACTTATTTTTAAACTAGAATGTGGAAATACAATAATAGGTCATACGAATAAAAATAACACCAAAACTTGAGTTAACGAATTAAGTTAGAGATTCAAGCTTCGTACCTAGCCAATTTACAGGAAACAACATACAAACAAAGAAAATGATATCTGAACCATATTTACATCTCCAGACCAAACGCTTTGTCAACAATCTTCGTTGAAAATAAGATTAAATCCCTTCCAAGGAACATGTTATAGATTTATTGTTGAACCTTCTGTATGCTTTCTGGATTGTGGCACACCGATCTCCCAGATCAATTTTTCCGCCCATATCATTAACAAGCGTAAAGATTGTACGATTTCGCTGGGCATCGGCCTGCTTCGGTCTGGATCAGCTAAATCGCGTTATGTAAAAAAACGTTTGGGATCGCTTAATATGTGGGCCAGAGTAACGCGGTAAATAATATAATGAGTTATGTGTATCTTAAACGGTGCAAGACAATGGACGCTGCGACGATGCGGATAGAAATTTCTACACGTTTACATTCACGGCACATAAATCAGGTCTATCTGCAAGTGATAACTGGGACGAAAATTTACAACATACATACAACATTAAAAATATATGTGCCTAGCCTTTTCCTAAGCTTTGTTGGGGTCGGCTACCAATCTTACCGGATTTGGCTGGATACATAGAGCGACTTCCTATTTGACCACAACCCCTGGGTAATATAATATCCCATAGTAAAACTGACAAAGATGATTGTATGACAGTCGGGCCCAACGGCTCAACGTGCTTTCCAAGATACGCACGGGTCTCGGTACGTTTAAAAATGGTCACCAATCCGCGGACCAATCGCGGCGAGCGCGACTTAACCTTTATTACTCATCAAACCAATTACACGTAGCCACGAGCCTCGATACAGCAAACTGAAGAATTTAATTAGAATCTTCCTATATTTCGTAAGAATAAAATTTATTACCAATAATCTCAACACTATACAATAGTCGAGTTTAATACTTACATCATAGCCGCAAGTGTCCAAAAATTGGACCCCAAAATTAATCCCTATAAGTACAGCACATATAACTCAGTCAGCAGTATTTCGAGAATAAGAAAAAAAGCGATCCCTACGTCGGCCCCCGGATTAATTACAAGTGGCCAGCTAAGCGATGTCAAATGAATTATTTTGTCCCGGAAAATTGGAACTTCTCCAACAATTTTAATGGGGAAACCATAGTACTTAAGTAGGCGATAAAAAGGCAGGCCTTGATGAGTGAGTGTGCATTGATTTTCATAACAGTATATTAATGCATGATTTTCCTTGCTTCAACGTACCTTGTCAAATTCCATTTTATAAACATTTATTGTCATTTATTCGACATCTTCATTCACCTTAAATTGTAACCAAGATAGATTGAAGAAAGAAAGAAAATGCATTTACTCGCGCCGCATGCGAATTTTCGTGAGCATGCGAAGTTTCATGCTCATCCTATCCAGAACTTCAAGTTTCCTTTAAAGATCAAGAAACCATGACTACTGGGCACTCTAGTAAAAATACTATCAAACCGTCAAGATATGTAGGAATAGATAAGCCATAATTAGCTAAAATGTATGGAACGCAACAAGAAATAATGTAGGCAATATTAAACGGGGAAGTGACTACTTTAAATGAGTTTTAAACATACAGACATTTAAGTTAGAACGAGAGCGCGCTAACAAGCTAGTACAACGGAAAAAACACCTATTTCTTTTCAATTCTCTAAAAAAAAATACTTTTGTATGGTCTAACGAAATAAAAACAAAATAGGCAGGGTATATTTGGTCCTGCTGAAGTTGCGCAGAGCTTGCGTAAGATCCCGCGGCTCCAGCAATGGCAAGAACGGGACCGTGGTGTTTTTAGTCGGTGCAAGTACCACGCTATGCTGTCAGCGTGGATTGAAGTCAATAGCGCATAGTAGCATATAATAAGAGCTCTAATAGTGAAATATAAAAGGTTTATGATAATGATAACAATAGTTGGCTCTAGATTCAAATAAAGAAAGTTCTTTGCTTTCCAAAAAACATTCTAGAAAATTGCTACAATAGCATGCAATAAAAAAATGTGCTTCCGAGACATCGTTTTACCATTTATGTATATGAAAAGGTTATTAAATAGTTTGTCGATACGAAAATCATTAATTCAAATTTGACAAATAGTTCGACAGGGTGACATCGAGAGGGATCAGTCGACAATCATAAACTTTCAAATAGTATTGATTCAATAGAGAACTAAACGGCAATGTGACAAAGGCCATGAATGATAGTGACAATAAGGACAGGGACAAAACCGCACGGCATCGCGCCTATTATTCCGCCGTATGTTTCCATAACAACAAACACAAGTTGGTCGATAATAGTGTACGCACTGAAACAGCTCGGTCAGTTTCCGGCACAGTAATAAAATGAAGTTATTATCATCAATCTTGTTCCTCTTTACGGAATTAGCAGCGAATGAAATATGATCCCGGCCATGTTCCGTCGTCGAGAAAGAAAGTGAATTAGAAAATTAGCGACTGCTAGGACATGACTACCTACTAATGTAGATGGTGAAATGGAGATATATGAAGAGTTTGCTGTTGGCTTCGGTTTTTCAATTCGGTTCGGAATTATGGCGATTTACTTTTGGTGCAGATCTATTAAGAGCTACTAGGATCCACCTGGAACGCTGATCACCATAGTAAGTGAACGCATGCAAGCATTCCGAAAGTAAAATATATTTTCTCATTGCAAAAGCGTGAACCAAAAATGCTAAAAAACTTTAAGACATTTGAATTGTACTTGATTTAAATTCCAGGAACTGTACAATCAAGATCTAGAACAGAAATGTTGGTAAATAGAAAAAGATCCTAAATATATAGAATTGATCCGCTCAATAATTTTAGAGAGCTCAATTTTTCTTACACAATACGCGGAACAGATAACCATGTCGATAAGGGAGCGGCCACCAGCAAACATCCCATTGTTTATACGACGGCACCAAGACTGATAAACATTCTGTTATGACAGGTACCGCGAAAGGGTGGCTTTATGTGGAAATAACGCTCGGGTTTTTGTAAATACCACCTATAATGCTAGTGCTGTGGCACGGAGACTTGTTAGGAATTGTATCATAATGCCAGTTTTGGAATACCCTGAAAGACACAATTATAGATGTGGTGACAAAAGTGATGTAGATTGAATTCAATTGAACATTGTATCTAACAAGGAATAAGTGATCCGAATGAATGAATCCTTTACCTTGGGTTTCTTTTTTCAAATGGGATAACATAAATTGCTTAATTCATGTGATACCTTTAAAGATAATGAGCTACCTGCAATTATTTCCTTTGTTTTCTTCTTTGCGTTTTCATTCTAAAAATGTTAAGATAAGCCACGGATTTTTGCTCATCATAGAGTACAAAATACTAACACATTAAATAAAACGAAATCGCTACACATTTACTCCAACATAAAAATAAATAAGCCAGCTTGAAAGTCCACAAATTCAAGTTAAGTGTTTGAATTTAAATTCGTCCATCATATCAAACTCGAATTCAGTACCAATATTGGTGTATTCAACAAATATTTGTCTCGAATGTTTGTGCATAAGATTCTTGTATTACGATATGAAATTGTAATAGGACGAAATGTTTTCTATTCCGAGCACATCTGCTTACGGAATATGAATTGTTTGGAGGATAACCTTTCGAGGATTCCTGACAAAACTGTTAGGATGAGTAATGAAATGGTATACATTTGTTAGACGCAGGGTGACGCGAATGCTGCATTGTTTAGTGGATTACCTCGTCAGTACAGTTTCACTTGAGGTTTTAGTATCTAAAGAAATATATTTTGTCCTAATTTCCCATTTTCCGTCACCTTTACTGAAACCTAAGTGACCATGCTAAAAGTTGATTGGAGGAGCCAAAACAGAACTGGTGAAGTATAAGAAATGTTTATGTTTAGGATATTAAAAGCCGATATTGATGATATTCGACCACAAATACATAAGAAATGAAAATATAATACTCATTATAATGTGACGTATAAGCGTATGTCATTAGTGTAATAATAACGCAGGGACATTAGATCCTGTGACATCGGCAACTAATGTGACCTATCATACTCATGTTACATGCGTAGTTCATCCGTCAATGCTCTTGTTAATAATGGCTACTCGAATTACACAATACGAGGTTCAGTACAATTATCGTACTGTAGTAATGTTTACGTACTTATGCATGGGTCCGCTTACCGCCTTCTAATAATATGTAATGATATCTTGTTTGCTTCCGGTTCAATTAGTCTGATCACTGATTTATTTATTTCAGCACATTTATTCAGAACATTAGATATAAATATTGTGATCACATATGAATTGTTAATATTGTTATGCTTCTAGTTCATATTATCAAACAATGTATGTTCAGTGAGCTGTGGAATGAATCACGGGTATTTTACGAAGCATAAGATTTTCAGTGAGCTCACGTTACGAACTGTTGCACTAGGATTTCTGAACATGGAAAACTTGTTTTAGCGAAACAATATTTTAGTCCTGAACGTTTTGTAACTGAGAATTTCAAAACAATTATTGGCAAAAAGGTTCAATCATTGGAATATAATGCACTAAGTTTATGAAACGAAATAATTGATCAGGAAAACTAGGTTTTCTATGACCGAATAAAAAAACCCATCAACCAATCCACTGTCTAATAAGGAAATTCGCCAAGCATGTCGTGCTTTGCAGACTGGCGACGCCAGATACTTACCATCTAATTAGAGTAAAAACAATGTAAATTGTACAAAAGTGCTGTGAAATCAAAACCAACGATAATTACGACATTATAACCTATAATACAGTGTGTGACACGCGATCAATTCTGAGTATTTGATTTGTAATGGGAGGTGCCGACTTGATTGATGGATTTGAACATTCGAGTTCTGAATCGGGTGCAGAGCTACTATTCTTTGGTCTTATGTAACTTTTTGTTATATAAGACGACCTCCGTGGTCGAGTGGCGTACACACCGGTTTTCAAGGTGTCGTCAGCTCTGAGGTCCCGGGTTCGATCCCCGGACGGGTCAATATAGAAAAACACTTTTCTACATTGCCTCGGGTCTGGGTGTTTGTGGTACCTTCGTTGTCTCTGGATTCCATATCTCAAGTGCTTTAGCTACTTACTTTGGATTCGGAGCAATGTATGTGATATTGTCCACATTTATGTAACTATTATTGTATTATCTGTATATTGTATTGTAGTGAGAAATAAAAGATATATTATTATTATTTATTTATATGGTTTAAATAAAATATTTTTTACTTTAAAGAAAGAATAGGTACAAAATAAGTTAAATATTGGAGAGAAAACTAGCTCCCGCAGGGCATCGCTTACATTACAAATCTCTCCGCTTCTCTTGGAACGGAATCAGTGCATGAAGGTTCCTTCCCGGACAAAAAAAGAAATACCATATCCCACCTTCTGGCGCATAAGGGATTACACGCAAGACAAATTAAATTTCTTTATCCTCATGTGACCTTTCAATACCATGAAATCCGAGCCACCTGACATGTAAGACACTCTCAAGCTTATATAACTGTGCCATGACAATAACACTTCATAGAAATCCGTGCGCATCGTCAAACGAAATATAAAGTCATGTTCTTACATAAATCCATAGATACATGAATATTTGTATGAGATTCAATCGAGAAGTGTGCTAAGTGCGTATTAATTGAGGCTAAGCAGATATTTCCGCGTACTTTCGCAAAGAATAAGCCAGATATTTTAGAAGATCAATATTACATTTCAGATTAATGATAAACAATTGTTTATTTTACCAGAATGAGAACGATAATTTACTGTTCTTTATTTTGTCTAGGAGCGGATCGAGACGGCAAAACAATATGCTCCCATGCAGTCAATGTATTGTAATATGACCATCGCGATTTTATAAGTATGTATCAGTAATTGAACCTTTTCCTACTAAAAGATTGAGCTCTTAAAAATGATTCAGCTTAAGATAATTTGAGTAGCGTATGTTTTCTAAAGAAACTAGCACAAAATGCAGCGCATTCAAATAAATGACATAACATTAATAAAGCTGAGACTCGGAAATAAATAATCATAAATTAAGATAAAGATATTGCAGCTTTAATCATTTTAATGTTAGTTAACCGAAAAGATGTAAATAAGAACAAGGAATAGGTTAGAGGACAAGAAAATGTAATATGTTGGAATGTGGCAATTTTTTTGCACTGCAATAATACCACCAGAGATCTAATTTTCTTACATCAATCGAATGTCGATAGACAATGTTACTTATTTCTGCCGATTCCAGGAATCCCTTTAATTCTGGGATAAAACAAGTACCTCTATGTGCTCAGATCCGGGCTCGAAGGCTGCCCTACTTAAAGCGCTGAGGCAGCATATAACTGTGTTGTTTAAACATACTTAAATAAATAAATACCACGAACATTCGCTCTAAGCGGAACCAAGAGAGAGAACTCCGACCATATTTATTTTGAATCATAAAAGCTCTCGTATAATAAGCTGAAATAATATGGGCGTTCTAAGTATTTTAAAAAGCAAATGCATTCAGGATTATTTGGGCGTGTTCACATAATTTCTCGAGTGCAGTTAAATAAACTTCGGCCTGTTTTCAGATGGAGTAGGTAAATATAGGTGAATTATAAGTTTCTGCAGCAGTAAGATTGCTGAGAATAATATAGGTATATGGTATTCCTTGATCAGAATCAAATACGCTATAATATATCAAAGATCTAACATTACAGGCGAATGCTGAAAACAGAAAAAGTTTTCTGTTTTCAGCAACTACTGTTTCAACTGTAAAAAGTTACTACGATGCAACATTTGATTATAGAGAAAAATAATTCTAATCACACTTTAATAAGAAACAAGAACATATCGACCAGAAGGATCTTCAGGGATAAATCCCTCCGGCCGAACTTCAGAAAAATATATGACGGTCTGAATGTTAGATAAAACAAACATCTACGTAAAAACGCTCCCCTGGTTCAAGACAAGATCTCAAATAATCCTCTGTCAAAATCTTTCAATCCAATAAGCAACCTTTTTACAGAATAAATAAATAATAAACACAAAGTTTATCAGAACGGATAGTTTTCATTGATTTCTCCAGGAGCCTTGAGAAATTCACTTATAATTTCCAGTTAAGTATCAGCTCTTATGAAATGGCCCTGAATAGGGATGTAAGGGAAATTAAGGTGAGGCCTTATCACAGTGAGACACGAAAACAGAGAAGACAAGAAAACTTGCGTGTTGCCTATCTTATACCCTGACATGAACAAGCATAAACGCCCAAGTTACTGCGGATCGCATAAATTTTAGGCTCATGTAGGGTCCTAACCCGCAACATAATCTTAATCGCAAACTCAAATGGGTCGGCGCCGTTGTGCATTTCTAACTACATGCCTAATTGTGCCTTATATATTCCGTATCGGATCTAAATAATATATAATTATATCTACATTACTAACGTAAGTGTTAACCCCTCCTTTGGTGATCACCAGTGGGGGGTTGGTTATCAACGAATGCGTGCTATAAGTTGCTTTGGTCGCCATCCTACGTTTACATTTGTTCACGACACATCGACTGAGACGAATTTATTCAAATATGGAATTCACAATTGTGAGTAACGGTTTCAGTTATGGTGGTGGTGTTTGTATTTTAAGTTTTTGAAAAGTGAATTGTGTTATTCTATATAATAATATGGTTGTTTGATTTTCGAATGACCGTTAAAGCAGTTGAAGTGTGATCGGCCAATTACTGTCGTGTATGGTGGGTGACGTTTAGTATTTGTTTTAAAAAATGTTAGTAAAATTTTTGGAAAACTATTATGCGTTCCCACAAGATGAACGAAAATGAATTGCGTTTACTGCATAGGTGAACTTGTTTTTTTTCTGCGTTTCATAAAAGCTAATATTGGTATTATCTTTTAAACCGTCGCGTTACATGATTATAATAAAATAACGTAATAGAAATTAACGCGAAAATATCTTATTTATTCTTAATTACTCTTATTTATAAGCTATCAATTTCCATACCCAAATAACATGTGATTTAGATTTTATTCAGGTGAATATAAATATTAATAAATCAAATTATTCCTGACTATACGTTTGAACATTATAAAACAAAAAATACACTAAAGCAACTTGGTTTACCAGAGAAATGCATTTCACCAAGTTGTAGCGAAGATATTACGTAGCGTATAATTTTCTCCGTGCCGGCTATACTTGGATAAATAACTAACAATTATAGTTTACATACAAATAATGACCTACTATCGTATAATTTGCTATGCTCCACTAAACTAAATAAGGTATGTACCTGCCTTACTACCTATAGAGAAAAGTTACGATGAGTTGCATGAAAAATACAAACGCAGTAACTACATCTTTTTTCTTTTCTCTTTTCTTTAAAAAACGACGCCCTCACTAAGGACTTTATTCCTCGTGTCGCGGGGTTTTACAAACATTCAAATCACTTGCACAAAGAACACCCAGACTTGGAACAAGCATCTGTGGATCACACAAATGCTTGTCTCATGCGGGGATCGAGCCCGCAGCACGTCGCGCATAGTGGTAATTAGAGTGGTGATCACTCGGCTATGCGTACCTCATTTTTAAGTACCTACGTCTAATATTGAAATTAGCGTTTATTCAATAACTAGTGGCCCGCCACGGCTTCGCACGTGTATCTATTATATATACACATAAACCTTTCTTTTTAATCACTCTATCTATTAAAAACAAATAGCATCAAAAACCATTGCGTTGTTTTACACTAGTTTTTTTTTTTTTTTTTTTCTTAAACTCTTCTTGTTCCTTATCTATACGAGAAGGGGCTTGTTCCCAACAGAGGGACATTTATAAGCCGGTTTTATTATTTAAGATGAGTCTACTGTAAAATTGTTTTCGGTTTAATTAAATTTTCTTTTAGACTTTCATGTCTTTCTTTACATTGATTTAATTTCAAGTGTTTAGCTTTGGTTTGATTTGAAACGGCGACAGCCTGATGGCTAGGGCGTCGGATTTGTTATCGGACTACGTATATACGGGGGTAAAGAATCATTGCAATTTATGTTATTCCACAAAGTCGATAACATCATAGTTATGTCTCAAAAAGAAATAAAGACTCCAGCGACCGAGACAGGTTGCGAATCGATGAAAGAATAACATCATCCGGAAATTGAATTCGTGGAACAAATTGGATTAAAATGGTTTACCAACAAACCGATAGCTAGCATTTTACTTGTTTGTGATTCACTGTTTCCTTCCTCTCCAGTTACGTCGTTAAACAAATATTTTATTGACCATTAGTCAGAGCAATACAACACAAATAAAAAGTCGAACTTAGTGAAAGAAATAGTACATTATTTTAACGTTTTAAACGACTTTGGAAGGAGTCTCTTAATTTAATTGCATGTTTTTTTCTGGCGACATCTATGGCAGTTCTGAAATTATTTCTTTGTAGTATTGTACACTGGATAAATTTAAAAGCGAAAATTTTACAAGGTAATCAGGTGCATAAAACTTAAAAACTTTTACCACGGAACATAGGTCGAAATCTCAAAATTGAAAATCAACTTTTCATACAAACATAAGTCACGTGACGTCACTTTGTATGAAAAGTTAATTTTTCGTACCTTGTAAAATTGACGTAAGTACGCCTTTTTAATTCATCCTGTATAAATAAGAGGTGGTTCCATAATAACTTTATAGATATCAACTTTCAATTATGTTTTTTAAGGTGGAAAATTTACCAAGAATGACAAAACGATATTGCGTTCTTTGACGTGGATTCTTGTTCAATACGACATGTGACGTGCTATGGCCTATCTCGATCTTCTGCCATCCTTACTGCCAATATCAACGATATAAGTTATTGTCTTACATCCCACAGTAACACAAAAAAAAATTGGGCTAGGTTATAACAGTATTTTGGTTTAGTACCTATAGCTGGTGCCTGAAGTAGGTAAAAGTATCACCTCGTTACTATCCGAGCCGACGTGGTAACGTGATATACATACTTTAAAAACCAAAGTTCAAAATATTCTAATTAAAATAAAGTTAATGTGCCAGAAGCAACAATTTCCATTTTGGGAAAATCCTTTATCCAACCTCGAGTTAGCATACTGCGGGTTACTATAAATCGTGTAGTACTGCCGGCACTTCCTGCACACTTTCCGTCATATCTACATTAATTCAGTGAACGCTAATTCGCGCATATATTACAGTAATTACTAGAGTATCTTCCTTGATAGTTTCATAGTTGAAAACCGACTTCAAATTACTGACATATTATTGATACACTTCTGAAAGTAATTGCTGATTTCATTGCGTATTGTTTCGTCCGTCACTGAAAATGCAGTAAGCTGACATTTGACTGGCAAGACCAAAATGTTAAATAATCGTCAATTGATTCTATATTGAACTAGAAGGCGAGGGCCTCTGGATTAATTTTAAATAACATCAAGAATAAAACTTTAAATGACCTACCTACGTATAACATTTGATTCGCCGGATACCAAGCGAGATAATATACCGTTTACGGTTTTTTAGGACAAGATAATTAGGTAACCTAGATATTCCCAGAATGTATTATTTTAATTATTTTTGAGGTTAAAGCGAATTTTAGACTTTGAAATACTTAACTGAAAGTTACGAATATCAAGGTTTATGATTTAAAACTTCTGTAACTAAAATCTAAACAAACCGCTATAGAATCCGTTTAAAAAATATTTTAACAATAGATCATTGTTAATTTTTACTAAGTCAAACGTATATTTTCTAGTAATATTTCAACATAATTCCCTCTCAACCCCTTCCAAAGCTCCGCACCTTGAAGTTATTTTCCCAGTTTTTCGCAAAACAAACGTTCCAACCACGTGATCGCTCGCTCGCGTGTCGGTGTCGGTTTCATCGTCACACGCGATATTTTCACTTAAACGTTACTAGAACACTCCGAATCCTTTTACTTTTCATGACGGATCGCTACTTGATACCTACTTAGCGACTTAAGGCGCTACTCCACAGCGGACACACGAGTGTCAAGATTCGCTTTGTTTGGCAATATTGATTGACACGCTACAAATAAAACACATTCAACTACGTAGGGGAAGAATTAGTGCACTGCGTTCGCTGTAGTACCTAAAGCAGCGCTTTTAGACTTACTGGTTATTATAAATACTTAATCAACGTATTGTAGGACTGTTTACATTGGGCCCGTAACTGGCGTTTGTGTCATTTACCCAAAAATTTTCAAAAATAAAATTTTAACTGAATTACCGACTTTAAATTCGAGGCAAGGAAGAGCTCACTTCAATGCTGACTTAAATATTCTTCTTCCTGCCCTTATCCCATTCATATGGGGTCGGCGCAATGCGTATTTTCCTTCCATTCCTCTCTATTACGCGTCATCGCGGCATCCACTCCTTTCATTCTCATATCATCTTTCACACAATCCATCCATTTTTCGTTCTCCCTCTGCTTATGTATCTATCCACATTCATACTTATAACTTGTTTAGTTATGTGACTTTCATCCCTCCTCATAACATGTCCATACCACGATAAACGCTTACCTCTCATCTTTTCATTCACAGGTGCTACTGACTGACTTAAATATTTCTGATCGAGTAATTTTGAGTCAGTTTGCTCCCCCGGCACTGGCCTAATAATTTAGTATTTAAGTTCAAGTGTTCTTCCAATATTCTTTTGTTTTTCGTTGGTGCGTGCTTCAGATACAAATTTACAATACCGTTGGATCAGCGAACATTTTCAAGCGTCTGTCTTGGCGCGGCAGTTTGTAAGTTTCAAGTTTAATCCTAAAGAAAACACTTGGCTCGCGGTTGATTATAATAACAGCTTAAACTTACTAAGAACGACAGGGATATATTGAGAGACTTGATTAATGTGGTGTTTGAAAACTACAATTTTCAGATTCGTTTTTGGAATCCAGGTTTCATTACGATGTTTCCTTTACCGATTGTCTAAGGGCTCTTTCAATTTTTGAGTTTCGTATCGGACCGGTGCAGTTTGAAAAAGTCACATAGGTGCCTGTAATTGGTTCGAACCAGCCACCTTGTGCACAGTTTTACACTACTTACACTCAGTGTAAAGAATGCTATTTTATCGAAACTATATGACAAAAGGTCACAAAGATACTGTCAAAATGCCTCGCCTCTTTGTACCTACGCGAAAAATATTTTCACTATTTTTTTTTTTAAATCTAACTTACTTGGTATATAAATCATTGCAATCGATTCAACTACTGGTTCTGGACAAACTATTTGCAGGATTCGTATAAAGTTTAATTATATTGTAGATAACTTGAGCTTTCGTTTTATTTATGTGGTAAATAAGCGTAAAAACATCAAACAAGACTGCCATTTCTTTCCAATCAACGCTTTACGCCACTTTAAGGAAACGCGAAATTACCGCACGTCGCGTGCTATTGGTAATTGTGACAGTTGCACAAAAAACTAACATAGCATGTCTCGTCTTCCGTAGTGCCGATAAACAAATAAGGATCGGAATCACCATGTCCAATATTTAAATGAATTTTATTAAATATCCGTATTGAGCTACATTGATCAAGATATTGATAAGATTTTAAAGGATAAAAGAATTGTATTTTATACATTTAAGCCAAGTTCTGTATCGTAACTATATGTAATTGATATAGGCTTCACCAAAAGCAGTCGACGAATGATGGATTAGTACCTATGCTACATGGGTTCATCCAGTCTCTTTAATTTCTATTTTGACTGCACGGATAGCCGAGTGGTATAGGTCACCACGCTAATTAACACTGTGCGCGACGTGCTGCGGATTTGATCCCCGCATGAGACAAGCATTTGTGTGATCCACAAATTAATTTAAAATTAGTGCGGGCGTCGCTTTTTTTAAAGAGAAAAAAAGAAAATAAAATTAAGTTCCTAGAAACAATAATATGACCATCTCAGTCTGCCCGTGACCATGACACCCGCAAAACTGTTGAAACGTCGGGAACTAAAATCAAAATAAATCGCGATAGAAAAAGTTTTAAAGTAGTTTTGTTCCAACAATAATATAACTTAAATAAAAATATAATTTAAAGGAGAACATAGAAAACATACAATTACGCCTTTCGCGTTATTATTGTAGTTTTTTAGAAGCAAATTACGTTAGACATGCGTGATCTCTTTGATAATCTAATAATTTGAAGTTCAGGTAAAGCTTGGATGAATTTGATAAAAATCTCAATTTTTCCACACGATGAACAAGATAACACGAGGTGTACTTAACCCTACACGGGCGTGACAAATTTGTAACTTCCACACCCACGCAAAAGGGTTAGGCTATTCATAGCCAGAAAAAAAACAGGCCAAATAGGCCTTATTTTTATCCACACACATTTCCATATAAACTGGAAAAACTCGAAATGTTTTTATTTATCTTTCCTTTCATGTTACAAACAATAAGACAATTTAAAAAAAATAATTTCAAAAAATAAACACTCGATATTGTTTTATTAAAAATTTAACTTTATAGATCAAAATATAAAAAGGAAAAAATATTTTAATTATTTCTGTCTAACAAAATGGGTATTTCAATTATTTGTGTTTTGATTAAAATATACGAACTTATTCAAATATACCTATCTAATAAAGTGAAATAATTTAATTTCTTAATAATTGCTATATTTAAAAAAATAATGTAATGTGGGTAATGTGACGGACTTATACCAGAGGTATCCTTTACCAGCCAACCATGGGGTGGGGCATAGATATTAATTTGCAGAGATGATAACAATATTGTTTTCTTATATTTATTTCATTGTGAGGTGTCTCAACGTAACCAGACCGTTATCGAGTTCAGACTGAAGCCTTAATACGTACTTAAACATCGTTTTTATCTCAAATTTATCCTGAAGCCGGGCTTAGAGATTAAAGCGAAGGACCCTTCTCATCCTTGTTAACCTATTAACAAAACCAACGGTGCGCAGGCTTCAAACAAGGTAGAATAAAGTTAAAAAGACACAATTAGGGCGAGCGTTGGAATAATAACTTGCAAATATATTTTCTGGGAACGTAGACCACATGACAGTGATGGCAACAATTTAGGAATATTACTTTCTTTTATATTAATATGTTATAAAGAAGTAACGTTTGTATACTGTAGAATTTAATAGGCAATCTTCGAAAACTACGTACTGTAGCAGTTTCAAAAATCTTTCCCAACTTAATTTTCACTATTCTATGATGAGTCATCGAGAGGTGGAGGGGCAAAGCCGTGCCCAAAAGGTAGTATAATATAATACGTACCTGTATTTGTATATACAAACTTAATCTATATATATTGTAAAACAAAGTTCGGTTTGTTACAAGGTGTTCAACTCGAAAACGGATGGATGGATTGTATTGGAAAATTGGCAAAAAAGGTAACTTTACGGGAGCGGCGAAACCGCGGGGCACTTAATCTAGTTAACTATAAAAGTGCCATAAATATCATATCTAAGTGATAGACATGAAGCTAAGTAAATGTATGAACGTACAGCTTACCACACTTCGATGCACCTTTGACAGTATATGCTTTTTTTGTACAAAACGGTACAGCTGACCTTACGCAATCCGTTGTTGCTGTCTATACATTCGAGAGTAATAATTATCATTGATTCTCATCAGTAACGATGACTGACAAATAATACAAGTAAAGCTCTCGTATCCAGTTTATTGAATCACGTTATTCAATTTGTGTGACATAATGTTTGAGCTTTCTCGTTCGTAATCAATGACAGACATAAGTATTTATCTTGACAGCGAGACGGTGAATTGGCGTTTTTACCGTAAAAAAAGTAAGGATTCATTAAAATTTTATATCAATAAAATCATAGACTCAAAACGCATAAATCGATTTCACTTTTCACAGGAAATTGACAGGAAGATATTTGTTACATTTACTCCTACTACCGACACTGCTCGTTTAGATTTAAGACTGATGCGTTTTGAAGTTGATGGTGAATGAGCATTGTGTCACCTGCCGAGCCTTTTCTCAAACTATGTTGGAGACGTTGGGGTCGGCTTCCATTATTGCATGGAGCATATTTTACATGGAGCGACTGCCTACTGACTTACTAGGTATAACAGTATCCCATAATAAGAAAGACAGTTGGTTGTCAGAATTGTAATGACAGCGATTGTCAAAGATGTATGTACAGTCAGCGTCAAATAGTTAGTGACACTCAGGATATTCAAATAAATAGACGCAACCAAAAAGTCAATAATATCGGTACAAACAAAGTTTCCTTATTGTTGTCAACAATACAGTCGCTCAAAAGGGCGAGACGTTTAAAAAGTCACAAAGATAGGTTCAGCCAAACCGCCATAAATATGGTAACAGTTATCCCGCCAATAGTATCCAAGCATTTTAAGTGTTCAAAAATATGGAACACATTAGAAAAATAAACTTTACTGCTTTAAATTTTAAGTATTATTTCTCCCATCAAATAATATTAAAAGAATTTATATACAAAATGAAAGGAATAGAAACTACTGCTGTCCCTTTCATTTTAAGCATGACGTCATAGACATGTCTTTTGTTTTGTAAAGAATTTCGTGGATATGCGTTTACGATACATATGTATATAGTAAGCAATAAACAGCTGACTGAAAAAAAAGAAAACCTCATTGATGATGAGTATGAGTACATAAATAGATCGCATAGAGAAAAGTGCTTATGTATGTTTCAATATCATGTTCATAGCAAAAATTTAAATGAATACAA
This sequence comes from Plusia festucae, assembly GCA_950381575.1. Classification (NCBI taxonomy): domain Eukaryota; kingdom Metazoa; phylum Arthropoda; class Insecta; order Lepidoptera; family Noctuidae; genus Plusia; species Plusia festucae. The sequence goes on along the minus strand of OX494454.1, from coordinate 10,180,166 downwards.
TCTCGTATTAATTTATATTTCGTTTTTAATTTTACTTGTGTACAATAAAATGAACACATTCCGTATTATAGACAAAATTAGCATTTTCGATCAACCGACAAGATAGGTAAAAATTATTCGCATCTCTTCAGATTCTGCACTTCAGTATGTATCGATGTCTGATATGTATTTTTTAGTTTTCCCAGTTCATTTGAAATATCTGTTACGGAGACTCCTTCCTCCCTCAGATATATAATACGATGTTTTGTAGTGTCACTTATGCGATATGTAGCCATATTGGAGCATAAAAATTAATTAGAATATTATTTAGCTTGCTATAATATTGCAGTTGACGTTGATATGACAGATAGGTATATAATGACCTTGACATGCAAGCAAGACTAAAGAGGTTTAATTCTTTATCATACTAGTTTATTTTTCTAATGTGTTCCATATTTTTGAACACTTAAAATGCTTGGATACTATTGGCGGGATAACTGTTACCATATTTATGGCGGTTTGGCTGAACCTATCTTTGTGACTTTTTAAACGTCTCGCCCTTTTGAGCGACTGTATTGTTGACAACAATAAGGAAACTTTGTTTGTACCGATATTATTGACTTTTTGGTTGCGTCTATTTATTTGAATATCCTGAGTGTCACTAACTATTTGACGCTGACTGTACGACAGTCGGGACCAACGGCTTAACGTGGTTACCGAGGCAGGAGTCTCGGTGTGTTTACAAATGATTTATCATCCACGAACCAACCGCGGCGAGCGCGGCTTTACCTTTATTATTGGTTAAACCGTAAGGTTAATACTTAGCCATGAGCCCCTCTCTTAGCCCGTTGAAAACTTTGAGTCAGTTACTAAAATCATTTTCACTAAAGCATTAGTACTTACTTCAGACCCTAATTTCCACATTCTCATCGTATTTTTTTTTTATATACGGTAACTAAGAGCTCAAAAGCTGTGACGTCACGTCTTACGTAATAACTACCCCTAAAAGAAGAAAATAGATACATATAACGTCAGGTAAATAAAACAGAAAAGGTAACGACAGTCCTATTAAACGGGGAGACTCGGCAAAGGAGAATACACCATTTCCGATGTTCAAAGGACACATAATCTGCAGTACTTGTGGCCCCAACAGGATTATTGGCTCATATCAAGTTACCACAGACCTCATTGACATACAGCTCTTTGGTATCTCATAAGTATACGAGTAGATTTTTCCTCTCAGTACAGAAACTGAATAACGGCTTAAAGCCGATGTCTCACGCGGACTACGCCCACGTTAGCTGCGTGCGTGTGCTTTCGTGGGTTGCGTGGCTATGGGTGCAGTAAATGTTATCCATAGCGAAGCTAGACCACGTGCCTAGCCTCTCCCTGGGCCGCTAAGAAGCGGCTTTATAACTACCAATTTTATCTAAACCGAAGCTAGACCACGTGCCTAGCCTCTCCCTGGGCCGCTAAGAAGCGGCTTTATAACTACCAATTTTATCTAAACCAAAGCCTGGCACACGTGCGTAGCCTCTCCGAGGACCACATTGAACCAGCGGTTTTAAGATTGTGTAAAGATAATTTATATTATAAGAACTTTGAGGTCCCATTAATCAAACGTATAATGCCTTCAAACATTATCTAAATCTCTAAAGAGCAATAAATATCGAATCAAATTTATTTCAAGAGAAGGCTAAAGTTTTAATGTAAGGTAATAAAGAAAAGGCTTATATGTAGAAATATTTATCATTTCTGAGGTTTACGAGAACGTTACACATTAAAATGAAACTAATATAGGTAGGTACACTGCTGCTCATCTGTAATTTTAGAATTCTACTAATATTATAAATGTAAAAGTGTGGATGTTTGGATGTTTATTACTCAATCACGCAAAAACGGTTGAACGGATTTGGATTTGACATGTAGCCTTTGACATGGAAAAGAACATAGGCTACATTTATCCCGATTCCTTAAGTAGTTCCCGAGGGAAGGGCAGACGGCTTATCAATTTGGTATTTTTCTCTATAGCTAGATAGCTTACAAGACTGATCAATCAATAGGTACGCCTCATCAAAACCTCATCAAATATTTACACTCAATTAAAGGCTTATAACATCGAAATCGGAATTTCAACCATAAAACCTCAATTCTCAAATCGCTAACAATTACAACAGCAAAATCTGTATAAACATTGTTAACGTAATGTTATATAAGCGACTAAACATTGTAACAGAAACTTTATGAACAAACAAGTTCAAGTAGTGTTGTGCTAAGGGCTTAGGAACTTACTCGTAGCGATGATATATCGGAAAATGTAATACATTGACTGTCTGGTAGGAGATTTCCTAGATGATTAACGTACTTTGTAGTTCCACTTGGAGTGTATTTTAATGTTGGGTGCAAATGCAGTTTGGAGTAAAGAAAAGCTAAAGTAGTAAATGAAGTGGTGTTAAATTTTCGAACTCATTACACCAGGAAAAACGGCTCTCTATAATATAGGAACCGTGCCTTTTACATAGCCAAAAAATTTATAAGCATTTGGGCAACGATTCTGAACTACCGACGATACTACTACTTGGGGTACCGAATCAATATTTTTTTGTTTTACTTTGTCTGGACTACCGACTCAATATTTTTTTTTACTATTGTCTGGACTTTTAAAGAGGCCCCTAAGTTGTTTTGACATTTCTTCTCAGGGTAGCCAATTAGGACATAATATATTATGTGTGACATGTAAAAGTTGCAAAAATAAATCATTTCATTACGAGCAGCGAGTTTCAAACTCACAAGAGTCTTAAATTTGAACACTACATACTCAGTTTCATCACTTGTGTTTATTTAGCGACATAACAATGTCGACAATCAACCTTCTAAATGTAAGTCACTCTCATATATCACACGAGTGTGATGTCTATTTAACATCAAGTTCGCGTTTAATCAAGCCCGCGACATCGGAGTCGTGGCGCAATTCGCAATCTGTTGCTATGCAAACCATTTTAAAGAATTAGAGAAAAATAGGTTGTCTTCTTCGCCACTAATTCAGACAAGATTGGAATATAATAGGGTAAAAGTAGATGATGTTATTACTACAAGAAATTGCTCGCAGTTATTAATCAAAGAGTGAATATTCTTTTTAATCTAAAAGTCTGTACAACCCAGGAAAGGACTTTCTCGTTGTAAATTAACTCTATTATAGTACAGGAGCTAAGCTGTCAGGAAAGTATAATGGTAGCCCGAAGTCGATTATATTGAGAGTATTCAATGTTTTATTCAAGATCGGAACTTTTTATTCTGGTTTGACTTCTTGAATGCATCGTTTGTAGATGGAAAAAGTTCGTCCAAGCAAATGAGCTATGGATAAAGATGGTTTTAAAATAAGCAATGGTACAGTCACAGTAGAATACAGATGCAAACTTTTCCAAATTCAGAATTTCAATCAATATCATATCAGGAACCAAACTTTCGATCGAATGTTTTCAAAGTTCCCTTCAGATAATTCTTCGTGACATAAAGTCGGTTCTGCAGACTAGTTCGAGATAGCTGTCAGTATCGATTCGGTCTGTCTTTTGTGAGTCGCAGACAACATATTATTACGTTCGGTATCACCGGCAAGAGTTACTCTAGCGAACATTGTAATAACAATAACGTACAGTTGAATAGGTGTTTGGTTACAGAATTAATTACTATCGCGACTATTTCTCAGGGAGGGTGTAACAGAGATGATGTACCCAGTTTTGCCGAAATTCCGCTTAAGAAGATCCAAAACGAAGGAGAGCTTATTTTTAGTACACGCGATTTACGAGTCAAATATTTTCATGTAAAGAAAGCCTATACAAAACCGGTACTTTCAGAACCATAGGATAAACACTAACAAAGTTACAAGCTTATTATCTCGCCTAGTTGTCCCAAAAATACCATGTGCAAGGAACAATATAATATAACATGGGGTGAAAATCAATTTGCAATCGATTCAGTTGTCGATTCTAAACACAGTACTTTCAGGTTTCGAATAGGAAAACTAGGGTTGTAGACATAGAGGTTGATCCAATGTATCGATTGGCAGTTCGTCAGTTGTACTTGAAACAAAAAATGTCGCTCCCATCCGTGATTAAGCAATTTTATCTTCACGACTTGGTTTTATTCATGTGCACATCACTTCAAGCAAAACAACAAGCCGGTTTCTGAATAGAGATAGATAGAAAGAGATTTCAATTCGGGAACATCCCAACTTTGAACAACCAAAATACGTGTTACGTTGCTCGATCAATCACTTTTGTCCAGTTGGAATTCTTAATACAGAAATCTGCCAAAAAATTCCTAGAAACAACTTCTGAAGTCTTCAAAATCTACTTGTTTTCTTCTAAACAATAAGCGAATTGAAAAACAGTTTATTTTTAAACCACTTAGTCACTGCGAAAGAGTGTTAACAGGCAGAAGACGTTTGTTTACCCAATAATGTTAACTTTAAATCAGGGTAATGTGTTTTTGGAATTCCAGAGAATACATTTAGTTAACTACATTACAGCTGTTTTTTATGAACGAAACATATAAATCACTTGTGTAGTCACTACCTAATTATTACCTTTTGTATGCATCTAACATTTGTTCGCTAAAATATCAAAGAGGGAAAATGTATGCATTTGTGGTTAATGGAAGAAATTCTAGTCGTCTTTCCGATTTCTTAAATCCGTAATTATAGGTAAGAGGAATTGAAATTCTTTTTGCATGGCTTATTCTCCGTTTATCGGGCTTGAACACTGAAATAATATTTCAAATCGGACCACTAATGTCCTCAGATTAGCGCGATTAAAGAAACAAACTCTTCCGTTTTAAAAACAAAGATTACCATTTAATTCAATGAATCTCATTACCAAAAGTAACAACACGAAAACCCCTAACTAGTGGATTAAACGATATAATAACATAAATGCAGTGGGTTTCAGTTTCTATTAATGTTTCTGTCAACCCTGCCTAACAGTAATAGCGGCTTTCACCGAGTTTCACCGCGCGCACGTGACGTCACACATTCTATTTTTTGTACATACTTACTGTGAAATGTTCTCTTAAACAATATCCTAGTTATTTTTATATTTCTGTTTCTGATAAACCGAATTATTCTTACTTTAAATAAAAACATGCATTTTAATTTCTGTTCTACGAATCGGTTTGTTCCCGAAACAGATATTATTATACTTTCATCGTATATATCCGTAAACACAGATTCCAGAAATTCTTAAATTAATCAAATATTTTGTTCCATTTCGCAAGCAATCAGCATAGAAATAATCCTAACCCAACCTTATAATTTACTTGGTTGCTCCAAATGAATTTCATTAAGAAACTTAAGAGCCCTAAACATAGAAACAGATCAATGACTAAAGAGATTTGTTTCAATTTGTTTTCTTCAAACACTAAGTAGACGCTTAATTTAAAGATCTTAAGTTATTAAAACGATATAAATTTTACGCTCTGACTAATAATTGAAATTGTATTTGATCGCAAATAATTTATAATTTTCATCAAATAATTTAAGGGCTCGGGGCTAAGTGTAAGCTGTGGTTTGACAGATTTTAAATGTAAAGCCGCGCTCGTTTGTTTGTGGATGGGTGACCATTGAGATACCAAGCACGTTAAGCCGTTGGTCCCGACTATCACATAGTGCTCTTTGATAGTCGTTCAATCATGAAGCCAACCCAAATATAAAGATCCAATCATTTTAGACATGTAAGTTCTGTATATATTAGATAAAGACTATTAGTAATACTAAGTCTACATTTTCTTTTAATAGTTAAGCTATTTCCGATCTTATTGAGTTCAGCTTCTTGTCATTACCGGCTACAACTGAGTACCAGCATTTTACAAGATGCCAGTCTGATGTTTTCAACCAATTAACTAGATTATTGAAAAAACACTATGTAGTACATTTCCATCTCAATACCAAACGCAATTCTGCAAAATTTTATGTTAAACAAATACCTTTGTCCGAACATAAATAAATAAACATAAACAAACCAACTTCACCATATAACATTATTATTAGTTACATAAACATTTTCTTGTTTGAACACGTGCCCGTTTCAACCGGCTTCTTAAACGTTTGCTTTGAAATTGCAAACAATGTGACTTTTTCAAACTTACTTTCCAAGGGTTCGCGGTTTTTAAAAACAGTAGGTGGCGACATGAAGCTGAGTTTTGAAAGAAAACCTGACTAACAATATTATCGCAAGGAAACACGTGCCTTTTACATAACCTTTGTTATCGTTGAGACCGAAGGGTTGAAAATGGTCTAATGGTTTCCAAACATTAGAAATCAGTTGCTTTTTGTGCCCTAAGCTCGAAGCTAAATTCAGAAACATCACTGATCAATAATTACCACTAAGCTTAACTGACGTCACCTAACAAACTCATCTCAAATTAAACGAACCCCTAATACTTGGACTTCTTATTTTCGTGCCGATGGTAGAAAGTTGTATTAACTTTGGCCCAGTATGTTGCGATTTGCGCATTAGGTCGTGAAGCAGTATGAACACTCCTGGCAATTCATCAGGTGGGACATGGCCTGATTGGAAGCATCACACTCGCAATTGATATCCGAAGGATCGGTAATTCCTCATTTTGAAAGGCTGTGTTCACAGCGGCCTACCAGGGTTCGCAATCGATTAAGTGCTTTCCAGAAAGGCCACTGCAAATCACTTCTTGGTGGTAAGTGTTGTGTGTTGGCCTCTAGCCAAAAAATGTAGACCTACCATCTAGGGCAAAAGCCCTAGATGGTAGGTAGTAGTAGTAGTAGGTAGATTTTTAAGGTGAAACTTTGACGGGCCAGAAACGCCAGGTTATAAATGTATCTTCTTGACTGATGAGTCGTATAATAGGAGTTTCTCTTCCTTCGTTGTCAAAGTTCCATCCAAAAACTACCTTGGACTAAATCAAGATTATTGCCTACTTCCAGAGAGCTCTAACCCTCATGGTCCTGGTAGCGTCAGCGCTGGCCCAGTACGAAGATTTCGGCGGCTATGATGGATACCACAAGGCGTCCGTGCAGTTGCACCATCACCAGAGCCTCGATGATCATCATGGAGAAGAGTACGATATGGATTATCATGTGAGTAACATTTTTATGGAGTGAATGTGGGACGTTAATGGATTTCTAAGGTAGGATTTTAATTAAAATTTTCATTTCCGAAATAAAACTAAAAATATACACAGACAAAACTACCGATCTAGTTCAGTAGAATTGATATCGAACTGGAGACCAAGATATCATTTACATACATTACAGAATGCACATGACAAAATAATTAAAATTCTAGTCACACGGTATTTAGGATCTGGCTAAGAACTTGCCAATTCGGCCAGTTTTGTTTCCGAACATATCTTTATATTCAATATCTTTCGCAACTCATGAAGCACTTCTCAATATTATATCCATAATGTTTTCAGTTTGGGACTAAACCCTCAATATTTACATTGTTGCTGGTATTTTTCAGGCGCACCCCAAATACTCATTCGACTACTCGGTGAAGGACCCCCACACCGGCGACAACAAGGAGCATTGGGAGACCAGAGACGGCGACAAGGTCAAAGGTAAGCTAATGCATAAATTTGTGGTACCAAGATTGTTCTTCCAAGATTCACTTTCACATTTGGCTGGCAGATATGATATGCCTGCCGAAAGAGCCCTTCCTCCATCATAATGTAAAGTAATTTCTATTATATCTTAAAAGAATCCAATACTGTCAAGAAAGTTTGTGAAGATTGACACATAATATTCACAATATAAGAGACGAGACCTGACTGATTCAGGGTAAATCAATGAATTAAGCTTTTAAACCTAAAATTCTAATTTATTCCGAAACGTTAATTGGCAATAAAATAACTAAGTCTGTAAACAATGTCGTAAAACATCGATGTAACTAGCGAATTTATCTAGAGAGGGTACAATCAATAAACTTGTAACTGTCCCTCATCGGGGCAAACGCCCATTACCATAAACTTCTTACGAAGATTTTAAAAGTGATTGTCTAGCCTTTTCCAATCTAGTTTACAGACTCACCTGACTTTTAGGTTTATACCGTATTTTATACGATATTTCTATGGCAAAGCTATTGAAAGTACATGTGCGTAAAAATGTGTATGACGTAAATAAAAAAACCGTGTCTATTGCTTCAGGCACCTACACGCTCCTTGAGACCGACGGTACAAAACGCGTAGTGGAATACGAAGCTGACGACAAGAACGGTTTCAACGCAGTGGTCCACAGGATCGGGACTCCGAAACACGAGGAGTATGAAGCCAAGCCAGCACATGAACCGTTACACTACCAGCATGATTTTGGACATTTTGATGAAGGGTTCGTACCGGTGGCTGGAGGTTTTGATCACTAAAGGGATTCCATGTAAAGTTAAGTGCAGGTTAATGAATAAAATGAAAGATTTTGATTGGATTACAAGAGGTATCAGTATCAAAATTTGAGACAGAATTGGTTTTAATTCAAGTATTTTGTAGGAATATCTGATTTTAAGAGGTGGGAATCGGATACTTCGAAAGCCTATTTTAGCGTCTAATCTATGACAGAAATAATGTATGGAACTTAAAACATCATGCCTACTGAATGAATAAATATTCGAGTCAATCACACATACCTCACCATATTAAATTCTGAAAATTCTCATTACAATTTTAAATAAATTCCAATAACAATAATTATTGAAGATGTGATCATTTACCTGCAATTAACTTAAAACTCGGCGAATAAAACGTTAACTTGAATATTTAACTGGTGTTCGTTTAGTTCAAATGGACCAACCGATAGTAATCCAAATAAATGCTTCGCAATACTTTAGCATAAGTTTCCGATGCTTTAAACTAGATAAATATCTATAAGTTAGATTAACTTAATTACATATTTCCTACATAGAGAAATTAATTAATTGTATCATCTAGCTTTTGTATACATTGATGTATTATAATGAGAACCAATTGGGGATGTTCAAACAAACTGCTCAATGTATTACGGACTTTCTGATAACTCATTGGATTACAAAAATAAAGGCCCAGAGTAAATTGATTGCGTAATAAACATAGGCTATAGACATTCAGTATTAAGATGGCTTAGTAAGGTCTTAAAATTCGCATAATTAAGTTATAATTTGGCCTTGTAAGTCAGCATTATAAATTCAAAGGGTAAAACAGACACGAATTTCGGAGTAGGTACTTCAGCTTATGTGGCATCGAGATTTGATATTTCACAGTAACCATTGCGTATTGAATGAGCATACGCTCCTAGCAGTAATACTAATACCAAGCAATGGATATAACACAAAACCAAAAATACATAAATGTCAATTCAAGATAGATGCTTGGTATTAAAAGCTCATGGAATGGGGATATCAGTACTATGGACTGACAAATTCGTTCGTGGCACTCCAATGATTCGCGCGGGTGGCGGGGGGACGTTACTACCCAACGACGAATGAGTCGACTGACACTCTTGTCAGTTGACACCCGCTGTCTTACGTCCTCGCCCGCAATCAATGGGAGTGTTACATCCAAATTTGCCAAGCTGTAATATTTGTTCTAAGACAAAAATAAGATTGTATGTTTAAAGAAAAATCCTTTTTTTATATCAATTACGCATATCAATGGGCGATATCACGTGTGACTTTCGTAGCGTACTCATTAAGAATATAATTATGGTGTTGTAATGAGTAGCTAGCGAATTATAATTATTTATTTATGTTTAAAGGTGTTACGTTTCGTTTTAGTTAAGAACCGACTGTAATGTACTGTTTTGTAGTTTTAAGTGTTTGTACAAAACTCTTGCGATTGAATAAACTTTTATTGTTATACTACATGTTTTAATTAAAATACATTAAATAAGATTTTAAACATAGGCATTTGGAGGCTATAATTCTGTACATATACTCTTTGTACGGTATTCCGCTATACAACATAACTAGTATCTAAAAGCTTCTATAACATTTACTACAAACTTTTAATATTTTACATCTAAAACTAATTAATAACAGAAAATAATTTGATGATAAATTAAATAATAAATTCAGATACAAAGCAAGAAAGTATTAGTTCTCTTTAAAGGGCCCCCTTATCTAAAAAACTGTTAAAAAAACTTTTTTTTACACAAGTAAAGCTCAATACATACTTAATTTTAAAGATTACTCACCTGTACACAAGTTGAAAGTATAGTCCAGTGGTGACACTATCGCGCTACTGTTGAGCCACTGTTAATCTACTCTTGAAAGGCATCAAATATACCTACTATTCAAATTCCACAGCTTACTATTCACGTATCCAAAAGTCTAAAATACATCTTAGTAGTACATACCACTATTCACGAGGTACTTGAGCTACAACTGTTCTAATCATGCTATTTAAGCTCCACTACTCACCATCTTAAGTCCAGTGGTGCCACTATCGCGCAACAGTTGGGCCACTATTTACCTATACAACGTCATGCTTTCCTTACCTCTGTGCGAGCGCCAGCTTGAGTCGATCGTTCTCGTACCGCAGCTGCTGGTCGGCGGCGTCGGGCGGCGGCGCCTCGGGAGCGGGCGGCCCGCGCGGCGCTCGCCCGACTGTAGCGTAGCCGCCTTCCATTCTAAACATCGGTTGAGATACAAACGTCGCACAACTATAGAAGGTCCTATTTCAACCCATAGCAGACATTAAGACGCAATAAAATATCTTGTTCTCTCTTGGATCCAAATCCACCCAACTGTCGAGATTACCCCATCTATAGAGTAAATAATTTAAACACAATACGAGATCATATGTCTCGCATAGGTCCGAAATACGAAAGGTTAATAGCTAGATAACACCACATGTCTCCAACACCAAATTAACAGGCTTACAACCAACACCTAGCAGTCTAGATCCCGACTGTTGACGAGCTCAAACCGACACCTTTATTTACAGGGGGCTTATAAAACAAGACAAAAAAAAGCTATACTTTGTATCTGAATGTAGAATATTACAAAACAATTTATACATGGTAGGTTAGGTTATAAGGAGCAAAACTAATATTTTACACAGTTCTCTTTGTCTCGAAACATGAATGAAACTTCAAATACCCTAGTAATTGTATTGCCAGCTAGGTTCAACATCACACCACTATGGTGCGACTGCCATTCTACCGTTGCTCCACTGTAATAAAATGTTCACGCTATAGGCACCACTGTCATGCTAATGTCGTGCCACTGTGATATGATTTTCACTCCGCACACAGACACAACTGTCATACTACAGTTGCGCCACTGTGGCGCACTGTGGCGCCACTATATCCCCACTCACCTTTGAGCTAGCGCCAGTTTGAGTCTATCATTCTCGTATCGCAGCTGTTGTTCAGACGAGTCAGCTGGCGGCGGGTCCACGATGGCAGGAGCGCCGGCCGATGCAAGGGGCCCGCGGGGCGCGCGACCTACTGTTGCGTACCCACCCTGGATATGGAAATAGTGCTGTATTGCCACTGCGTTCATGAATCCAAGTTGCATGTAAGTGTGGCAAGTCAAGTGCACGGTAATTCAATTAAACGTTTCACAGGCATGGATAAGTCGCACGCAGTCGATTCAATGTCAGATGTTTTTATTTAAATTTGATGATTCTGATTATTTTAAGAGGATGTAGTCGATCCATTATTTTTTGACGTAAACTTATTACAAAAACTAGATAAACCAATATAAATTATCTATTCTTTCGTTCAACATGCTGACCTAACCACAACTTTCAGCTAAATATAGAAGACACTTAAAATTAGTAAAGTTGTGTTGTGATTGCAAGTCCTTGAATTGTATTCTAGTCCAGTATCCAAAACTCAATTAACCATCAAATAAACAAACAAATAACAAAAGTATTAGATTAAGTTTAATCTCCATTACAACAGATAAGGAAACATCGTCAATTTGTATCAATTGCTACATCCGGCGCTTGTTCACGTACAGCGTGAGTCATAAGATCTGCACACTTGTTAGACTTGCACTTTATGATGGCACACCTATACATGTATACATGCGTGTATAAGACACGTTGGACGACTAAAATAAAATAAAAAAACCAAGAAAATCTACAACTGTCGGTTATCTTCTTACTAGTCAGTCGGGTGTTTTCATTGTCTTTTGCAATCAATAAATGGTATGCTAAGAACTTTTTTTTTTTAATTTATATTAGAATTATCAAGAATCGTTTAGGTATGGTAATAGTGTACACTTACCTGCAGAGTAGAGGACACTGAATGGGCTCTTTGGTGTACAGACATATCCTCCACTTCTGGTTTTGGCTGTCGACAAATATGTTAGGTTTTGGAATTGATTACATCGATTATGTAGTCTTAAAATGCAATTGAAACAAATTTTATACACTGATTCAAGTTTGATTGCTACGGAAACTGTTAATTATCGAAATAACCAAAAAAAAGAAGTATCCTATATGCTACGTAAGGATATGAACTATTAGCGTAATAAATTACAACGAAAAAAAAATGTGTAGTAACAGTTGCATCTCAGCTCGAACATGAAAAAATTCTTGCTAAACATGTAACCTGACGCTTCAACCTTCAGATCAAAAACATAAATTATGCTGAAAAGTTAGGTACAGAAAAGACAGATATTTTTAAGATGGTAAACCAAAAACCCACTTGCTGGTACTCTAAAAATTTTAATTTTGGACAATTTGAAAAATGTCATTTTAAAGCTGGTTGAGCGCAACTAGTCTTAGGTACCTACATGTAACATTCCATAGGCATCTGAAAGTGTTATACTTGAAATAAATGACTTTTTTATTAGAGTCATGATCATACCAAGGCTTGGGCCGGGGACACAGCGGGCGGCGGCTCATCAGCGCCGGTCGCGCGGCCAGCCAGCAGCGGGCTAGCCGTCGCACTCGCTACGGGCGTCGCCGCTCCGCTGTTCCCATTCGTCACCGACTTGCCAGTCGCACCGCATTGCTGCGCCTGGATCGCTTCCTTCACCTCTTGGAACTTTTCTATGAACTGGGGAAGAATTGATGGGTTAAGGACCTCTTACTAAAACAGTCCCGTGATTGAATCTTAATTTGAGCTATAGACGCATAAAACAAATGTATATTCCAAGCCTGGAGCAACCCACGGGACATTCTAGAGATTCGGGACTATCGACCATAAATACTTGTTTAATTAGCGCGGTCCCTAAGTAATCTTTATTATTATACTTTTTTAAATGAGAGAGAGCGTGCTGCTGTGGAGTTTGTTGCGTCGTTTCTTCTCCACAACTAGAGCATTTAGGAAGCGGTCCAAAAAGTGCTTCTTAGTAGCCTAATATGAATTAAAAAAATTTGATTTGACATACAAAATTATGAGGCGTTTTTACAGAAACAATTAAGGTTAAGAAAAGCGAGGTGTATTGCATACAAATAATCAAACTACATAGTCATTTCGGAAGTCACAAACCAATTTTACTCCCAACCCAAACAAAATTCATCACACAAATAGGTGGTATAGTAATGAAATTTGATGGAAAAAATCAATAATTGTGTATTGTAGTCATTTAAAGGACAAATGGCTTTATCAAATCGTGTCATGATTATGTGAAAGCACTCTAGTTAATGATACAAATCCATTTTGTGATGTTAAAGATATGCTAGAACATACACAACATGACATGTTTGAAGAATGAAGCACTACTAAAATAGACAAAACTCATCAGAGAATATCTATCACAAAAGTCCTTATTTAATGTTATTTTTTTCTATCAATGTTTTTACACTTAGATCCAAGGTCTCTTCCCGAAGTTGTAACTCCATGTCCAGTTCCATAGAATTACATAATAACTAACATCATAAGCTTCATGTTTGTTCTAAGTCTTTTGATACTTCGTTGGTTTTTATTTTTCATAATTCAAACGTAAATATCAAATTAAGCTCTCTAACGTTTGAGTACGAAAAAAATTAATAAAGAATACAACTGAATTTACAAAATACCGAAATGCGATATTTTCCACAAATTATTAGTAATAAGGTACAGTAGTAGGTAATAAGGATTAACAGTTAACACCTAGAGTGATAAGACCATTGTATTAGCTCATCGAAACATACTATGTAATAGTTTTGTTCATCAAATTATAACAATCTTACCTTCCCAAGCTCCGGTTCGGAAGCGAAGCCGAGTCCGTATACAGTGTTGGCTCTGACGTCACTCCACTGACCGAATTTCTGCGAAGTCTTCGTGAACGTCATGTTGGCTGTTATAGTACTGTTTATCACCGCCTACAACAAAACATGCTTGTAGCCATCAAACATAGACAAAAATTTATTAATTGTGGTAGGTATTGACACACCATCTACATATTTCGGCGGTAGCCTAATGGCTAGGGCGTCGGACTTGAGGTCATGTGGTTGCGGGTTCGAATCCCACCCATTACACTACCGACGTGAACCCACTCGCAACACAAGCATCTTAGCTTAGCACGAGGGGTTAACGAGATTACTAGTAATGTGCGACCCACATTGCTAGGAATCTTTAAAAAAAAAATGAAAAATAATAATATATGTTTAAGTTAAATATGTATCGATGGTGTATTAGAACAGCTTAAGCATTGGACAGCTGGGTATGAGTCTCCGAAGGCTCCATAATACTCCATATCACTTTGATTTTACCTTACGAATAATATCATCACGTAAAGACAATGTAATCCGATAACTATTAAAACTGTTTTGTGTAAGATAACGATTCTAGACACTTATCGAGCGAAAAAGCTACAAAACAATATAGCCACGTAATACCCATTTAATCTTTAGAAGCGACGAATGAAGTCTATGAAGTGGAAATGATGATAACCAGACAAGATTTCTAAACAAAACTGTCTTAAATTTCCATCGAATTCAATTTGAGGGCACGTGCTCAAATCATAATTTGTAAAACTAACAAGGAGCTATTACGAACGAGGTTTAACGTCGCCTATTATTCGCCTCTAACAAGCATCGTATGAGGTAAACAAATTACTAAGTCTCTCTTTACAGTAAAAACTCATGATTTATTTTCAGCTGTTCGCCCGATGCAAAGGTCTTCTTAAGAGCCACTTGGAATTGAAAAAAGACTAATTTAAATGTAGTAAAAACCAAATGATGTAAGAGAATGACTTCGAAAAGTATTTTAGCTAAAAGTTCAAGTTGACTTGTAAGATAAAATTAACAGCAGGAACATGATTATTTGCGACCATTTCATTACAGGAAGTCGGTTATTTATATGACTTCATACGTACCCTAAAATTTTAGGGAATAAAAGTTCCGTTTTTTTCTCTAGTGTCTGTGAGATTCTCTCTGAGAGATATCCATAAAACTGGACTACTATAAAAAATACCATACTATCTAGGTTGATCTCACAATCTCGTGTTAATATTACCTGACCGGCAACATCCCAGATATATTATGTTATAATAATGTAATATTACGACTGCGTTTGATATGTGACACCCTTGGGGAATCCAGGGGTTCTTTGGTCAATATACATGTAAATACAAGTTGCTACAAAATCATGAATCCAGGATACGATTATGGTAAGTATATATGTATTCCGTTAATAATACACGTAGCAACTAGATAAAAAAATAGATTTTCGGCCGTGATTATCGAATATATTTCTGTTACAAAAACTTTTTTAAGTAATTGAAAGTTTTTTTGATAACTTTACTTCTCAGATATCAGATTAATCATTCCAATTACAATAAAAGGCAGACTTCGTTAAGTGAAAAACTTTAAAATAATACAAGGTTATAGCGACAGTTATCTTAGAAACAGACTGAATAGGGCTCCGTAGTTTTCCGGACGCAGAATCTAAACTTCCAAATTACAAAATTTGAAGCCTCATCTTCCTCAATGATTTCGAGCTCTTATAAGACCGATATTCGCCAGAAACCCTTTGCACATACATAGATGCGAAAGTAATCCGATATTCCTTGGATCAGGATAGTTATGTGATATGTCGCAAAATGTATCCAGCAGTGCCAATATGGCGCAATTAGTAAACACGAGGAAATGAAGTAGGGTCCTAATTGCTCGTTTGCACAAGTCGATACGAAACCACAGCGTGATGCATTAGATTTCAGCCACCATTATCGGTTGGGATGTTGTTTCATGAAAAGCAATGTATATTAACGATACGACAGAGTAATTTGTTCTTCGTTCGGGTCTCATTTATTACATTGCTACTTTAATATATTAAAATATCAGGGTGTAACTCGTAGGTCTAATGATGACGAAATGGTAGCCGCTATCGGTTATGAAGTTCTTATTTTTTTTTTAAAGGCAATGCTTGTGTTACGAGAGGATGCAAGTCGATAGCGCAATGGATGGGTTTCTTACCGGCAACCATATGATCGCACGTCAGACGCCATAGCCGCTTCGAAGTTTTTCCGTACATACCTTGGTCCCCTCGACACTGATGATGCGGTACAAGTTCCGGGACGAGTCGTAGAAGAAGGACACGGAGACGGCGGCCGAGCTGGCCGACATCCAGGACCGCTTCGTCTTCGGGTCTATGTGGAACACGTGGGCCTTGCACGTGAATATTGGCTGCTCACTGCAACAAAGCGAACATCCATTGTTACATGAAAAGTCTTTCAATTTTAGCTGAAAAAGGAACATTGGTTGCTCAGTTAATCCTTTAAATGTTTAAAGTAAAAATTAAAATAGTTGCGTCAGTAAAAACTTTTTTTATTTCGTTACATAATCATGACAACACGCTTATTCTTATGCTCGTTTCGTAGCTACTACCCAGCATGTCTCAACAGCTGCACACGCGAAGACCTTTACTACGCCACCGACAGAGCTGTCTGCGTGGCCGAGTAGTGGTATGACAAAATATACATAAGAAGAAGAAGACAGCTAAGTTTTATTTAAAAAACGTTATTTAATAATAAAGCCTATACCGTTCTTTAGGGTTTACCTTAGGTTAGGTTAAAATAAAACACAAAGAAATGTATGTGTAATCCTACAAGAAATGTTCAATGCTAACTTACTCCGCCTAGAAGATTTTCGCTTTACGGTTTTTGAACTAAAAGAAAACATCAAAGGAAATTTTCACTTCATAAAAAAATAATGTGATATTTAATATGTATGCCTCAAATAAATACATCTTGCAAGGACTTTTTAATACAAATACGTCCTTCAATCAAGTTTATTGGAAACCTGCGCGCATATTAATGAACAGTCGGATGAATATGAGAGTGTAAGACGTACGTAAGACGTCAAGACGTGACGTAATATTGTTTTGTTTACTCCTACAGCCCACGGGTATACAGGATAAAGGACTTTATATTGAAAGCGTGTGCCCGTGCATAATGGACGCTTCTTAGCGGCACAAGTTTGGGGTCTAACTTTCACACAATGACTACAATAAGTAATTGTTGGGTCAAAATCTTGGATAGTTTTATTGCTAAGTTGTTCTAAAACCTACTTACACAAACGACTAAAGATTTATCGTTACAGAAACCTGAACTTGACGTCAAAGTCGATAAAAGTTTTACAAAACGTGAAAACTTTCGAGATCAAGAAAATTGAGGCAATGTATGCAAAAATGAGGTCAAAGTTGAAACCTGCTTATGTATGAAAACCCTAAATATTTCGAATGTCTATACACTGAGGGCCATTACATCAGTCACAAAAAATTTCTCACGTATCGTTACGATAAAATTCAACAGCTTCGTGTTATATTGTCAAAGGAACTGGTTACATGAGATAATTTCGTTGTCGGAAAAACATGTGCAAGCGGAATTAGGGTCAATGTGAGTACATAATCATATTATCACCGTACAGGTGTTGAGGTCAATCTTGTTTAAACTGGGGTCGGTGGAATGGGATTTGTAAGATGAAATCAGTCTACTCTAAAAATAGCTTTTATTTTTACTACAAACTCGTGTTAACACTACACAGTACACTACTAAATTACACTAGGAAATATAATATGTAAAATAATATACCATATGTATAATGTACCTCCAAGACTTTTTTGTTGCAAAACTATGAATTTTAAATACAGAAGCGAGCGTGACAAAATTACTAATTAATATTTAAAACTTTATTTGGTACGTTAACACAAAAGGAGTTTGCAAATGCTAATTTCTGTTTCCACCGTGCATTTGCGTAAAAATTGAGTATAAGTCTGTTGAAATAAAATACCACAAAGTAAGAACATGACCTTTGGGAGTATCTCCTTACCAGGTTTTCGCTTAATGAAGGATAAATTCGGGGTCGTAATTGAGTGGCAGTTTCTCAAATTGCGCATGTTTAGTGATTACAAATAATAATAATACAGTACGAACTTTGATTTAAACACTCTTGTGTTGATGTTATGACTTTTTGTCGTATCTTAAAAATATTAAAGAAGGCATTCTTAACTCTAGTAAGATCTTGATAAGGGAAAGGTACAGCCAGAATTATATATTCCATGAGACCGGGAGCCAGCCTGTTAGCAGTTTGTAAAAATAAAAAGGCTATGTACTATAAGTGTGTCGATTTGAACATTGTTCTTAATTCCGATTGAGTCATTAGATAACGCTATTCCACTTTTTAACATTTCTGAAATGAGATGTTAATGAAACATTATTTATACTTTTTTTTATTTGATCACCTATGTGGTCGAGTTGCATTCACAACTTTACACCGGTTTTCACATTGTCGCCAGCTCTGAGGTCTCGGGTCGATCTCCGGACGAGTCAATGTAGAAAAAACACTTTTCTACATTTTCTCGGGTCTGGTGTGTGATATCTTCGTTGTCTCTGATTTCATGACACAAGTGCTTTAGCTACTTCCTTTGGATCCAGAGCAATGTATATGATGTTGTTGACATATTATCATTACTTACACTTTTTTTAATACAGAAAACACTGAAAATAGAACAAAGAGCCTCTCACTGTCAGCGTAAACGAATTAGCCACATTGCTCCATTACGTACAACGCTACGAGAATCGAGTTACGTATGAACATAATTGTCCAGACGTAGGATTCACTTATCACGTTAGTTCGAACGTCTGTGGAACTGGGGCTTAATTTGTACACCTTCGTTGTCCAATAATAATTGAATGGTCTTTAAGACACTTAGTCTGATACCAGGTCTCCAAATGTTTTGGATGCTGACAAAACGTGCAAGTTTTCTTAATGTAATCCTACTAATATTATAAATGTGAGTGTGGATGTTTAGATGTTTGGATGTTTCTTACTCAATCAAGCAAAAACGGCTGAACGGATTTGGATGAAATTTGGCATGCATTTAGCCTTTGACATGGAAAAGAACATAGGCTACCTTTTACCCCGATTCCTTAAGTAGTTACCGAGGAAAAATTGAAAATTGTTTCCGAGCTAAGCCGTGGGCAGGCAGCTTTGAAATTTGGTATTTTTCACTATTACAGGCCAAGCACACGGGTGAAAATTTTATTTAATTTTTCATATCTTTCACTTTTTTCATTTCTTTTCGGACCTTATTCTGAATGTCCACGCAGACGAAGTCGCGGGCAGAAGCTAGTTATTTATAGGATTTCATGGCCATCTTGGATTTGAATGATTAATGCTCATAATTAAGGATCGTTTGAGACAGGAGTTCATTATACATGCACATGTCTGATCTATCTAAACATGCAAATAGGTATAGGTACTGTGTACACCACAAATACATAATTTACATCAGGAAAGGATACATAAAGGAATTTTTGTAGCTTATCGATTAAGCTTTATAAAACATCCTTCATCAAAAAAAATACAAGAATATGCATCAGCTGCTATCAAATAATTATATGCACATACTTCTACGTATATAAGTTATGTGTACTTCCCAAATCAAAAGATACCATAGCAAGATGAACGTTTAATATTTACAGTAATATCTACAGCTTTAAATAACATAGGTAGAGGGTTCAAAAACCTACATCAATGAGCATTCTAGTCTAGACGTTACCCTCGCATCACCAACAATAAGAGTTCGTATCTGAAGACATCACCGTCACCTTGTCTTGCTTTCATCCTTTATTCACTTGACTTCGCGAAAATAATGAATACTTAGCGGATAAAATGAGTGACCTTCATACAAGTTTAAGCGATAGGTATAAAGTATTTTAAGTTTTTTATCCGAGATTTTTAGATTACTAGCAATGTGGGTCGCACATTACTAGTAATTTTGTTAACCCCTCGTGTTAAGCTAAGATGCTTGTGTTACGAGTGGGTTCACGTCGGTAGTATAATGGGCGGGATTCGAACCCGCAACCACATGATCGTAAGTCCGACGCCTTAGCCATTAGACTACCGCCGCTTCAAAAAGTTGGCAGTGTAGTACGAACTTTTTGTCTTCGAATAACAATATATTGGCCGAATACTGAAACGAAAATCAGTTTGATGCCACCGTTAAGCCTCCTGCTGTCTCTGTCACTTTAAGATGTGAAGTAATAACAGAGATTTAAGAATGTGTTAAAGATAACTGACGTTTCAGTATGCGGGAGTATGGCTCTCTTTCTCCACCTACAAGTTAAGTTTTAAGTACTTTTGTATATTTCGAGTTTTATTTGAGAGTTTATCCAACAGATAAATTATTTCAATTTCAGAGAAAGAATTTGGTTTATGAAATAAAACTCGACAGCAAATCTTATTTTGATGAACTTTGCTAATACGTTGGCCACAGAATTTTTAAATTAATAAAGCATTTCTAGAACGAAGACTGAAATATGGGGTTACTTCTCAAAGTGGATCTCGAAAGACGAACAACGGCCAAGTAGATCAAATCAAAGATAGCGGAAACACAACGTTTTTCGAAGAAACAGGCAAATATGCCAGGAGAAACCCATTTCTGAACTGATAGGCGATATCGATCTAACTAAATCACTAACTCACTTCCTTAATTCATTGAGTCCTTGAATAGTCTATGGGAAGTCTTCATTATCTCAACGTAAGATTTCCGATTACCATAAATTTACGAAAATCAATTTTACACACAGGTAAAATTAAAAAATGTCATACGAATACGGCGATGGGGAACATATTGATCTTATGTTCGCTATCGCCGAAGCGGAACGTGATTCGAAGTAAAACTTACTGGATTTATCTGATTAGAAACTCTTGGCAAAACTTAGGTGTGTGGAGCCACGCTTCGTGAATGACAATAAGGTAAGGAGGGACTTTTAGCGAATGTTTAACTTTACATTGCACTTCAACTAGTAAGATACGGGAGTATACAGAAGTATTTTTCAAACTCAGGTTCCAACCTCAGCCCAAAAAACTATACAACAAATGGACACCGTTATTGATCAGTCTGTATTGCATGAGTTGACACTGAATAGTTAACTGAACATTGTTGAATGATAATAAGTTTATAATTAAAGTAAATGTTATTAATTAAGATTATAATTATTATACTAGCTTTCGCTGGCGGCTCCGCCCGCGTGGGCGTCAGTTATCGCAGCAAATTATAGGTTACAGCTAACTCAATAAGGGAGCTATCTAAAAGTGAAAGAATTTTTCTCTCATCAGCTTTATTATATTAGTATAAGTTGTACCTTCTCGATCAACACCAAAGAGAGTAAATAATCTCATTATAATCCAACAGTTCCTAGTATTAATAAAATTTATAAACTTACGTGTCCTCAATAAGCGATTCCATTTTGACCACAAAACTGAACCACATGCAACACAAAACTGAACCTACTAAATACAAAAACTACACAATATACAATCAACATTACCACACGATTTACAACTTTAAAATCTTTGGTATAAAGTATAAAATCTCTTATTACATTGTACAGATATATTGGTATCAGTTTTTGATATGACAAACGACAGATTGATAAGATAGGGCGTTCAGTTTAGTACAGTCAACCGCTAATCACTGGTAGCATTTTGATACTAAACGCGACTCTATTACCAAGCTGTTAAGTTGATTTCTGTTTATTTTTACGTCTCTTGTCATGTCGCCTACTGTACAGCTCGACATTTTTGTGAGGTTAATCGAGGAAGTTGGAAAGTAATCACTTAAGTTTGTTTCAGTATTTCTTTCAATGGCAATGAATCATAAAATATGGGAGTTCTACTTTCTGATAGATTTATGGCCATTAACTTTAGAATATAAAAGAGAAAAAGCTTTAAAATTCATTCATCTTATTAAAATAATTATTACCTATGCATAGAGCCATAACCATTTATATCCAGTCAAAATTTAAATTGTAATGCAATCAGGTTTTTATTTTTTATTTTTTTTTATCCGTAGCATTATGTCAAATACGTATAAGAGCTTAATGTAATGAAAAGTAGAGTACAAAATCAATAGAAATCCAGAAAATAGTTTCAAAACAATCGACCAAAAATCTGGTAATTTCGAACGCTAATCGACTTAACATTTAAAATAAGTTTAGATCAAACTTTGTCCAATCACTAATTACTTTTAGTTCTGAACATTAGGGGTCAGAAGGGTCGTTATTATCGAAGAACATTCTACTCCAGTGGACAAATGACATTTAGCTAAGCATTAACGATGATAGAAATATCTTGAATGATATTAATTACCGGCCTACAAACGTCCCACTACTGGTCACAGGCCTTTTCCCATATAGAGAAGGAATGACCATTGATCACCACGCTTGCTCAATGCGGGTTGGCGATTTCAGATCCCAATTTTCTGTATCCATGTTTCCCCTGACCGTTTGGCAATGATGGCTTAGAATAATTAAGAAAGTAAAAATACATTTGAAAAAGTCACATTGGTACGTTTCTGGGTTTGAAACCTGCAAACCATGTGCATGAATATGGTCATTGTACCGCTAGGTCACCAGTCACCATGACCGACATTATTGTGAAATATGACATTTCATCTCGATAAGTCAAGCAACTTAAGACTAGTCAGTTCCATATAACGATTCAGCAGTTCCTTCTATTGAGCGATTCGATCAGCATTATTGTAGTAATCATTATCTAGGGGGCTGTACCTTCCTGGGTATGTGTCAGGTCGCCAGCTCGTTCACAAGGGGACACCGAAACTGAGAATGATGACCGAGTGAACTTCCAATGACATTAATGTTCGTTGAACTTCGATCTAAGGACAATACGCTTTGTGACTGTGACTTGTAATATAAGTTTTAGTCTGTGATGCGAAGTTCTTACTTAAAATTTATCGTACAAAATCAATATGTTGGTAAGTATTTGCTTTGTGCTATACAATGTATAACCTTTTTATTATTGGAGACAACTCATTGCCATCAGGATTATTTTAAACCATTCTATGACCAAAAATCGTAGCTTGTAACCATTCTTGAACCTCTACACTAGATCACATTGAACATAAAATCAAAAAATATAAATGAAGATAGACATTAAAATTTGCTATTACACGAGCAAATTTTAACAAACTCTTCATAAAGAGCAGCTACTCAGCATAACCGATTTTGAAATAAAACTGGGTAGAGTCTGTCCTTGTCCTAAGGCCGCCCGTGACCATGACACCTGCAAAGGTGTTGAAACGTCGGGAACTAAAATAAAACTAAACCGTAACAGAATCCGTTTAAAAAGTCATTTTATTTCAATGTCTAACATTCGCGTAAACCACAGAAAACAATACATTACCGACTTGCAAAAATTAAACAGAATCAATATGGACCCAAATTCAGATTTCCCTTGGAAACCATAAAGAAGGTAGACGAAGAAGGAAGACGACACTGTAAAATCATCAGGAGTGAAGTGCATAGAAGTTGCCAAAAATCGTGAGAAGAGGCATTAACTGAAGGAGACCTACAATATGCTAAAAAGAAGACCTTGAAGAATCAATCAGTCGTCATTACCATCCTCGCTGTCTATAAACGACTATACCACCAGGACATAGGTTATTTCCATAAAACTAGCCAATAACAACTGGGACGCAAAAATCTACAAATTTATTCAAGAGGGACTCAAAGAAAAATAATGATATTGTAATTTATTGTAAACATATTTAAAGGTTACAACAACGTAGCTCTGTCGAAGATTTTCTTGTAATTTTAGTTAAAATCAATATTATGATGTCTACTGAAGCTAACAAGGAAAATTTTACAGTGATATAAAGAACGGAGACTAAATTTACAGAATAAAAAATTTTGTTTCTGTGAATTTAATTTTTGAAGAAAAGTGTTTCAGGCAGTTAGGAGACGAGATAATGGATTGTAGTCCGACGTATTACATTCAGGTACTTCAGTTTTATTTTTATAACAGGTCTCCAATCTCTGGTTTCACTAGCAAGTGAGTAAGATCCTTGCCTATTTATCAACTTACATAAAAAAAGACATAAAAAAGGACATAGCTTAAGCAAGACCTCATAATTACCTCATACTTAAAGCATCCATACTAATATTATAAATGCCAAAGTAAATCTATCGGTCTTCCACGCTCATCATCATCACCCTGCCCTAATCCCATTCATGTGAGGTCGGCGCAATGCGTATTTCCCTTCCATTCATCTCTATTACTCGTCATCGCGGCATCCACTCCTTTCTTTTTCATAATTATCATCTTTCACACAATCCATCCGTCTGTGCCTTTTACGCTATCACAGCTAAAACGCTGAACCGATTTGGATGAAACTTGGCATGGGGTAATATCCTATGTACCTAAGGACTTAGGGATTTACGATAACTAATTTGCAAGCAGGCGGAGCTGCATAGGCTAGTTAATTATATTAGGTTAGTTTAATATTTTATAATGGTCAGGCAATACAGTTTCAGACTAAATAAGATAGATAGATGGCGGATATTGGAAATTCAATCGATAGATACCGAGAACTCGCTTGAACTCGTTATATTATATAGTTGTGCTATTATACGATACAGCGTATTATATATTCCTGGAATAGAGAAGCGAACAATTCAATGTTCGGTTTTTAGATTTATTTTATTTTTAATTGTTTTGTTTCACCAACAATTGCTTACACAGGTATCGTGTCAAAATCAGAGTACAAATTTAAGACAATAGTGTAACAATTACTTGAGTATAGGTAAGATCTACATGCAATGCTGTTGTTCAGTAACTAAAAGAAATCAACAAAACAGCCCCAGAACTGTAACGCCCCTAATATTATAATATTACCGTGCCCCTAATCTTTGTCAATTTTTAAAGATTTGAAAAAAGAAAAGATGTGCCATATTTTTTAATTTTTTACCTTACGGACTAAATATAATATTAACCTTATTTCATACCTAGTCCGCATCTCTATTCTAGCTAACACGATACTGTTCAAATTTCTGGTAAAATAAACTATTAAAAGACCCGAACCTAAACACAACTATACTGGGTCAATTTTAACATAGTATATTTAGTAAAGTATCGTCTGGTTCGGACACGTAATCTAACGTCCATAGTACTTTCACTCTGCTTATAACATAGCAATAAGTGTATTAACATATTTGCTATAATTTATTAATCAGGCGCTAATTGTTATTACGGGGGACTGTGGTTTACGAAATGCTTGGAGCCTTTCTAAATTCGAAGAATACTAACTACCCTTATGGTATTTTATGCTTTACAGTCGAAGAACTGGATACCACTTGTAGTAGGTCCTGCACCTTCTTATTATAATAAAATCTTCTAAATAGTATCCGTGATGTGCCGCTAATATGGCCAGATATCGCAAAAGTCATAGAGGTTTGGGAGACGAAAGGGTAAGACTTTGCCCAGCTGTGGGATCAGATATAAGCCTAAGAAAATTATAATATTCCAATACATGAAGTAAGGTTGTTTGACGTATAATGTAAGTTTAGACAAATAAGTAATCAGCAAATACACAAAACTGTATGTTCAGTAAAATCCGTCCAGCGTACCAAAATTTCACATCATTGAGGACAATTTCAAACATAAAATTTGGAGCTCCACAAACAATACGTTAATGAATTTGAACCAGCACAGAGTGCAGTGTGGACTACACAAAGGAGGTTCCGTATCTCTGTGGAGTACGTTTTTGAATCGTTACGTCCGGCCTTTGAGTATTAAGGCAGTCAAAGCGGTAGCTACAATCAGCGACTGTCCAATTGATTGGCTTAGCTTCACGATGCACAGAAGCGAATAGGCCTGGCTGTAATTTTATAAAGATGGGATAGAATTCGTTGAAAAATCACTTATTCTTCCCAGTTTTTAAGAGTTTTATAGCTAAGTTAAATTACAGACATTTAAGCAACTCTTTCTGCGGTCGGTTCATAGATAGATGACTATTTATTTAGATACCGAGAATCCTTTAGACTCGGAGAGTACGTTTAGCCGTTGGTCCTGGGTGTCGCTTTTCCTTTAGCAAATCGCATTTAACTTTGATAACCAGTCTTTATTTGGAGAAAAAACCATAATCAATCTAAATTTATGAGTTATGCAGGTCGCATCTACAGTCATTTTAGGTACAATAATACTAATACCTAAAAAAACACACCGGAGAAGCAGTCACACGAGTCGGACTCACCCACCGAGAGCTCCGTAGAAAGACCATATTTTTTTATGATTTAATAACAAATTTAGATATCGTTTTCAGATTTGACTTGTACTTGTTGTATTTAATAAGATGATATTACTTGCCAAATTTTTAAGCTCTAAGTCTACGGCAAGTACCGTATACATTTTGATTCTTTACAGAGTGTCGAAATATACTTCTTTTGAAGTAAAACTTCTTTAGGCGCGACTAGGGAGTAACTCAGATTTTTTTTCTGACGGAAGTAACGCTCTGTGTAGTTTCCGCCATTTAAAAATAATAATTGAAGTAAAACTTCTTGAAGTAAAACTTCTTTAGGCGCGACTAGGGAGTAACTCAGATTTTTTTTTTAAGTTAATCATTTCAGTGATATATGTCGTCAAAGAAGTTTTACTTCAATCGCGCGTAAAGGTTACACGCACACACTTTTTTTTTTCGGTATAAACGTCTTTATCTTGTGTTTACGTTTACTTAGATGTTTCATTTTTTCAGTTTCAAGGGACAATAGATTTTAATGTATGGTTTTTATTTCAACTCGGTACTTCCACGCCTTCCCAAGATAAAGAGTCTTGACAGACAGACGGACGGAGAAACTGAACCGTTGAAAATAAATTACATCAGAAGTGGAATTGTTATTTCTTGTAAAGCAATCTGGAAATTGATTGGTAATTAAAATAAACTAGGCCAATACATTGTGTTGTATTACGTTATAAAATCATAAAGATATTTTATGTGTATGATATAACTGGGCCAATTAGCACAGATATCTGTTCTGAAATTAATTCACACTTTGTTATCAACTGAGACTTGTATTCACCAAGTTAACAATGGAGGGAAAAGTTAACGTAACTTACGTTAGTATAGTAGGTACGTTTAACACAACCTGGCAGGTATAACATTAATACATAATTATGTTTGTTGCCCAAAGATATTTTTTTTTAATGGATCTTACTAGCAATGTGGGTCGCACAGTATTTTTGTCACCTCCTCGTGGTAAGGTAAATATATGATTGTGTTACGAGTGGGTTCAAGTAGTGCAATGGGTGGGATTCGATTTCGCGACCACACGATCGCGAGTCCGATGCCCTAGCCATTAGGCTACCGCCGCTTCAGGATTGGCAGTGTAAAAATCCATCTTAAGTGACAAGGAAAAGAGCCTGTTTCAAATACAAGGTAGTTAGTAGATAGGATAGGTTAGGTTAGAAAACCATTTAACAGACGTAAAATTATCATAAAACATAACAATATTACGGTCAAAACAAACAAGGTAGTTCCCACTGTCTGTATGTTTAGATCTTTTTAACTATGCAATGGATTTTAAGGCACCTTTCAGCAATATTAGAGGATAGGACGAAGGTTTAATGGAAAATTATAGGCTCTTCTTGTTTATTGATAAAGAA
This sequence comes from Plusia festucae, assembly GCA_950381575.1. Taxonomy (NCBI): domain Eukaryota; kingdom Metazoa; phylum Arthropoda; class Insecta; order Lepidoptera; family Noctuidae; genus Plusia; species Plusia festucae. The sequence goes on along the minus strand of OX494454.1, from coordinate 10,152,350 downwards.
ATAACCATGAAAAAAACGTTACACTTCAAACATAAGTTGAAACTTGAAATTATTACTATGTATATAAAACTATGAATGAAAAATTCTATCAAAAAAAAAACTATCGTAATAAAAGTAACCCTCTAACCCCTGATAACAATACTAAAAGATTTAAGATAAAAGAATGTAGAGCATTCACACATGAATCACAGATAAGAACTATTTAAAATGTAAACAATGTAAGTACACACACACTGGAGTAATTAACATAGTTTGAATAAATAGCAGAGCATACCAACCAAAATTATACACAGAAGGTCAAGTACATTGCACTTCACTTATTTTCATTTTTCTTTTCTTTTTTTTCTTATTATGCTTAAGCTTAAGGCCAAAGTATCTACATAAACAAATCAGTCTTCTGTGTAGTTGCGTTAAAATTTAATTTCTTGTATTATTAAAATATTTTAGAAATTACAAAAGCAATTTTGACTTTAAGAGGCCTTTGACCATGAGTGGAACTTAAGATTTAAACAAGAATCCTTAATTTTGTTCAATAAAAAGAAATCAATGAATATCACTTATAAATCTAATATATTTAAGTGAATTTTTCACAGCATAAAATAATTTATAATTCTTCTTCATATTGAGATAATGGCAATTAAATTGCTTTGACCCAGAATTTATTTTGAACCTTCTGTTTTACTTTCCTGTATTCTACACATGTAACAAAGGTCAATAAAATAAATATTAGATAACAGTGTTTAATTACAAACAAGAATTGTTTACATTGTGTTAGCATAATGTATGAGTCATCAAATGCCACTGAGATTAAAAAAGAAAACCAAGGCCTGCGTAGGGGTGGGTATTATTACCGTTGGGTCAGAAACTTTACAAAAAAACTTTAATTTATATCTAGCAACGAAAATATAGTTGTAAGACCATATTTTTATTGCTAGATTCATCATATCGTTTATCTTCATTACAATGATTGCTCAGCCTTATGTAGTGTAATGTCCCTAAAGTAGGCTTTTTTGACATATTTCCAAATGAATCTGTGCAAAAGTGGACTAAGCTGAGAAATCTACTATCAGAAAATGCAGCTAAATACCCGTATTTGACAGAGTGAGGGTGGACTGCTTTTACCCTCAAACCATTACATAAGGAAGAAGTCCAGAAAGTCCTAGGAATAATTGGACACTGTTTCCTAAACAAATTCTATGGGTGTCAAGGACAGCCCTCTATGCAGAGGTGGCATGGGGGTGGATAAAATACAACTGCATGTGCTAATGGAATGCAGGAGAATGACATTTCAACAGGCAGAGATCCATTCTTTAATCTGATTACGGAAGCATGTTGCAACCTGAAAAAGCTGCTGACCTTCTGGGATGATCTATAATGGATGGAGTAAAAAAGGAAACAGAAATCTAGTGGCTAAAAGATAAAACACGGTTGAAGGACAAAGCAAAACTAATTTATTGACTTATAATCAGTTCCCTGAGAAACATGATTATAAAAAAAACGAACTGATATTAGCCCCATAAATAACAGTCAAGCCAATCAAGAGAATAAGTGCGGAAAAGATCCACAAATGCATGTTCCAAGTCTGGGTGTTCTTTGTGCATGTGATTTGAATGTTTGTGAAACCCCCGCGGTTCAAGGACTAAATTCTTTAATGAAGGCATCATTTTGCAAAAAAAAAGAAGTAGAAGAAAAGAAAGTTATATAGTAAAACTTACTATCTATGAAGTGATAGAATCTGCCCTGTAAAGCCATTGAGCAATATAAACAGAAATTTGAAGCATTCCAACAGTTATCTAAAAAGCATTAAAAGTATGGCCACAATATTTTATTTGCAACATAAAACTGTCAATCATTTTATCTGATCTTATCTTCAACAAGATATTTACGACATGTCATATAATAAAATGAAATTGTCAACTCTAATTGACAACTGTTTATGTGCTTGTATACACAGAATAAAAGTGAATTGCATTGTTATAATGTGTGTGAATTTCTCACAGTACTGTAAATGTGTAGTTGTGTACTATAACATTGTTACAATGCAGTGAGCGTAAGAGTTGTATTACACATGTTTACAAGAGATGTTGAGCAATGCTATTGCAAGTATATTTTAGGAGTTTCCCATTGATAAGCATTCAAACAATTTAATCTGATATCTAGCCATGTAGGTAAGAAAATTTTATCAATGACATATTAGAGATAACTTCATCTGCAGATGAGATCAACAAAATATTGAAATAAGATACTGAATAACATGTAATATTATAAATGAACAGTTTTTCACCAAAACAATTTTAGTCATACATAAATCATCATGTACTTATGGCTAATTAATTTTCTTCACATATGTAATTTGAAGCATAGTTAAACTAACCATTGTTAAATTAAATAACCATTATTTATTTTATTGCAAATCTCGTAATTTACGAGCTCCATGACAGACTTAAGAGCGCAAAGTACCAGGCTAGCATACAACCTAAGGAGATCATTCAACTATGAAATATGTTCGCTACATAAATAGGCTAAGACCGCACGACCTTAACGACGAGGTAAAAGCACTCTATCGTATGCAATCGATGTGCAATTGCCCGTTAAAGCGTAAATGGAGTACGACATCGACGATAAATCATTTGACCAGCAACAATTTTCTTCTTTTAATAAATACTTGCCAGCGGATAACTGTTTGTTTACAGCAATAAAATAAATCTAAACTTTAACCCACGGTGCTTTCATAGAAAACTTAAAATATCCCTTCGCATTGGCAAAATGCATCCCCTCCCTAAAAATAATGTGCCCGTGAATCAGGATTTTCTCAATTTTAAAAATATGGTTGAGGCTAAATTATTTTGTAATAAATGCTCTACATATAATAGAATATAACTCACCCCATGGTTTCTTTTCCTGCTGTCATTTAAACACAATAATTTGAGAAAATATTTTACTTCATAATTTTCAATTTTTCACTCGCGAACTGTCAGAAGCGGCGGTCTGCCATAAACTAAAGATCATTAACGATGTTGCCAACTACATTATTTGTCGACAATGTATTGTCTACAGTCTTATTTATTTTGGTTCTATCCAGAATTAGCAGTAGTCATTTGCAGTAAGTTAAATAAGACATTTTGACCACTTTAAACATTTATCAATAAGAAAAACCTTAAAATGATTATTCAACAGGCATACCAGAAATCAATAATTCACTGCGCAACTGCTGACATCTGTAAAACAATGAAGTTGAATGCTACTCGACGCAAGAGGGCGTTAAGCAAGTAGTATTACTATTATTTCATAGATGGCGCTAGTTTCAATTTTGAATATTAAGAAAGCATTAAAATTACTCAATTACCTGACGATTAAGTATCAGCCAATCCTTCATTATTGTGTGAAAATATTATTCACCTGCGTAAGGTCCCGTTCACGTAGAACATGTTGATCTATTGCAGTCTTCACTCACTTACTTTTCCTAATATGACATAAGATTTATCCAATTTGGTGCAGTCGTTTGGAAGCTATCGCGTAGGTACATATGTATACATTTCTGCGATTCATTTTTATTTACACAAATATAAGAAAGATTACATTTCAACGTATAATTTAAGTAGGTACCTAATCTATACTAATTTAATAAAAAGGATAAGTAGACGAACAAACAATAATACAAAAAAAAATCTTTAACCATTAGAATGTTACATTATCCCTGAATAACATAGGCATACTTCTTACAAGAATAAAAATAAGGGACCGCGGGCAGACGTGCGGGCGATAGCTAGTTAAGAGTTAGTTAAAAAGTTGCAACTGGAAAAATCTAAACCGCATTTCACAACAACAGGAATTCATTTTAATGTTTTAGTTTACTTTTGTGGTCTGCAGCAGGCTGATTACAATCGCGATAAGTAGATAGCTTACGATACTTTTACTTATGTTAGTTTATTTTTCATTAGGTTACGACTTTCCGACATTTCACCAGAGCTCTAGGTATCTGTTGTTTAGAACTTTATTTCTTTTTTCTAAACGACGCCTGCACTAAGGATTTTTTTTTGTCGCGGGGGTTTCACAAACATTCACTTGCAACAAGCATTAATGTGGATCACAAATGCTTGTCCCATGCGGCGATCGAACCCGCAGCACGTCGCACACATTGGTGACCTTTACCAGTCGGCTATCCGTGCAGTCAAACACATTGACTGGGCATTAGCATTATTAGACACCGAAGCAGTATATTTAATTTTGCAATGTGGTCCAACCTACCTCGATGAAGGGATAACCTAACGATTTTAACCGTAACCAGTCTGGCATCCGTTACACTTCAGACTTGAGTGAAGGATGTTCATGAAGATATTACTGGGTAAAAGTATATCCTAACTTATTATCTACTTTACTTCAAAAGTCGGCTTTTTAGGTTGTTAGCGATAGCTCTGTGAAGTTTTGCGAGACGGAACTATTCCCACGTGTACCCTCTTCGGTGTGGGCCTAAAGGTATTATTAGCTGCTTATTAATTACACAACTGTCGTGACGTGCACAATATTGCTGAGATAAGTAAATGTCAGTAAAATATCAATTATACTAAACTAAACTAAAAACTTATAAGATAAATAAAACTATCTATAAAAAGAAAACTTGCTAACCAATATTAAGTAATATGGATTACAAAATAAAGGCTAACAAGCATCAAAAAATTCATCGTCATCTTTGTCTATGACGGGAAACGTGCCCAAAAGGCTGGCAGCATTGCCACGTTGAATAGCAATGCTGATTCGCTGTGCCAAAAACATGCCAGCCCTTTGGTCACGGGTAGCGTCGACCAAACGTTTCGCGAGTTCCTTAAAAAGAACTCGTGCACCTGGTCCCCATGTCCCGAGCGTCTCAACCCCAAACGGCTCAAAAATATAATTACCTATCAGGTTGTTATATTTCCGCCGTTTAAGGGTTTCCGCGGCTCCAGCAGCAGCGCCGGGTGAGGCCGCTGAACTTAGAACGTGGGATGGCGCAAGGGTGTCGACGCATGTTGCGTCCCACACCAAAGGCCGACCCAGTTTCCAAGGCAACAATGACATACCGTCAGGTCTCTTACCATCGCTGCGTACCAAACCATTGGGTTCTAAAACAGCTGGTACGCCGGCAGTGACAAGAGCGCGACGTATAATGCCATTTAAGTTACTGTGACGGGAAATCCGACCGGCGCTCCTGCTGCAGGACAGACCATGGTGACCAAGGCAGTCGACAGTTTCACCGCATTGACAAAGATGAGATGCGACACAAGCAATACCTAAGCGCAAGCTCATGGCGAGCCGGAAAGCATTGTTGTCCAACATCGTTCCCAGATTAGCTGACGGAAGAGCCTGTAACCAGAGGCCCGATTCCCATTCTCCCACAGCCAGGAGACGAGCACGCTCTGCAGTATTGATTGACGTTTCAATTAATTCCTTCCGTATCAAACTACAAAGCGGCTCATCCCACTGCCTCTGAGAAGAAAGTTGTTTGGGTAGATCCGTGCCCGGGCAGGACAATTTCCAGCTATTTACTGCTTCAGTCATGCACATAATCTGACAGTCAACCAGAGAAGACCCTAAGATTTCCCTGGTCAACCTTTCAGTACTGTGGACCGAAGACAGAAATGCTGGAAGGCCTAAACTAGAAACTTTACGAACACCCAGCCCTCCAAAACGGATCGGCAATGTGGCTTGGGACCAAGCGCGGTCATCCAGAGTCACATTGAAAATCGACGTTATGGTGGACCGGATAATTTTATCAACTTTTTCCAAAAGAGGTAAATGTTTCCATAATCTAGAAGAACGAAGGAAATATTTAAATTTTGGGCCGAAATAACAAAACCGAATTAAAGTGATAGCAGAATGCAGTGAAATTTTAAAAAGTCTATCCGAAACCGATTGAAAATTTTGAATTTTGTCATCAATGAAATTTTGATAGGATTCATCCAAAATTGGGGACCCTAGAAGGCGTAAAGTTGATTTTTCAACGATTTTTATTTCCGGGGCAATTGATTTGATTTTTTGTAGCGTAGATTGTCCATCAATATGTTTCAAATTAGGGATATAAATTTCACATTTATTTGTGTTTAAATCTAAACCTATTGATTGAAATTTATTCTTTAAAGTTGTGAAATCATCGGCTATTGTGTTAATATCACCTCCTAGGGTTCCGTCATCCAGGTACCAAACGTTAAATTTTGACTTTAGTTGCCTAATGATTGGATGAATGGCCAAACTAAATATGACCGGCCCGAGTGGATCTCCTTGTTGGCAGCCTACAGCGGAATTCAAAAGATTGTCCTTATAAACTAATTTGGAAGGATTTCTATAACATTGCCAAAGAAAACTGTAAATTTTGGGAGTTTCAGATTTAACTTCTGCCAACAAGGTGTCTCTGTTAATGGAGTTAAAGGCATTCTTCACATCAACTTTTAAAATAACCTCACTTTTCCCGTAAGTCAAAAATGTGGAAAGTGCGTGTACGGCAGCTTCACAGCCCCCTTTTGAGCCGAAACCTAATTGAAGGGGCTGGAACTTATCTGATAAAAATTTGTTGTAGTACTTACAACAAATTTTTGCTGCCGTACGCCTATATGTTGATCCAACGGCAATAGGACGAATGCCACCATCCTTTTTTCGAAGAGCGCAGAGGTTAGCTCCATAAAGGGTATCAATAATCCCCTCATGGACCTTACCTGCTAGCATTAAATTAGTCAAAGCCGTAAGCTCCTTTAAAAGCGACTCACCAGCTTCACCAGCAGTAGGGCCCGTCAGATCTTTAAGATGTTGGGGAGTCAGGCCATCCAGTCCACCAGCAGAGCCGCTCCGAAAAGAGCCTATGGCTTCGACTAATTGTTTGACTGAAATTTCAAAAGAGTGTAAATTTGGGTCTGGTGGGTCAGGAAAAGTAAGGCTACCATTTGGAACTGGATTTAGTTTAGTATAATTAATATAGTTTAGTTATAAGTTGTGTATAATATAAAAATTATGTATATTGTTTACAAGAAATAAAATTATTCAAGGACAAGTAAAAAAAAAAAAAAAGTAAAATATCTAATATAAATATAGGTACCAAAATAGTAAATAGGTCATCATAGTGAAATGTACTTAGTAAGTACTTAGGTAGGTACCTACTTCAGAAAAAAAAAATTCATATTTGATAAAATAATTACCAAGAATAATCTGACACTGGGATAGGTGCCTACGTACCTAGTGGGTAAAAGTTAAAGTTGTCTTTCTCAGTGTTTGCCCATGGCATATATTTCTAGTTTTCTTCGCTTGCAGTAAAGTAAAGCAAAACCTAAGTATTTTTCCAATGAACTAGGTACCTACTTCTGATTAATTTCGTTGCGGGTTCCAAGGAAGTTAATCGTTTCCCTGGGACACTCCGAGCTTAAGTGTCTCGGTTGTATTCATTGTTGACCCTAGCACGTGTGTCCTACTTGTCTCATTTAAAAAAGCAGTTTATAAGGTTTAACCAATGATGTATACTGGACCATACATAACAACTAATTATAATCTTTATTAACCGAACAATAGATTACGAGTCTATCTATCCCTTTGTTGAGAGTCCAGTGAAAGTAAAGTTATGTAAAAATTGTAGCAATCGCGACCAGCATGTTACACGTTAAGGCGATGTTTGCTTGCCCGAATGCCGCTCATTTTGGACCAATTACATTTATGTAACCGATGATAATTTAAGAGTTCATTTAAGTTCATTTAAGAGTTCTTATGTGAACCAGATTCCGTGCGAGTTGTAACTTAAAAGGATGTTTTTTTTGACGTAGGTAAGTAGGTACCTACTAAAAAGACTGAGTTGGATATTTAGATTATAAGATAAAGGAATTTAGTAAGGGAGTTATTCTCGTCCAAACAAAACATAAACATGGCATAAAGCAGATTCAACTACCCCAGATTGCCAAATTATGTTCTGAGATAAGAGATTAAACAGATTTTTACTTAAAAGTATAGTTCTCCTCTGCTTCAACGGCCATCAGTCCTTCGACAAACATGACCAGCCCACTGCCATTTCAGCTTACTACTCTGCAAGCTATGTCGGTCACTCAGATCCTTCATTATTAACAGCGTTATCATTGAAACAAACTGAATCATCATTTTTTTTATATTTAATAAATAAATAATAATAAATGTGGACAACATCACATACATTGCTCCGAATCCAAAGTAAGTAGCTAAAGCACTTGTGTTATGGAATCAGTAACAACGAAGGTACCACAAACAACCAGACCCGAAACAATGTAGAAAAGTATTTTTATTTTTTACTACATTGACCCGTCCGGTATCGAACCCGGGACCTCAGAGCTAGCGACACCTTGAAAACCGGTCAAAACGAGATTGGTACGTAGGTACCTACCTACCTACTTATTTATTTACAGAAGCAACTGATTCGCGCTTTTTTTATCTAAACCAACAATGTTTTACCTACACACTGCATTTTGTTTACACAATATTACTCGTGAACAAATTAATGTCTGGATTTTAAAAGAAACTATGACCTTCGGGTTTGTTTCGACATTTCTTCTTTAAATAATAGTTGCATAGGAAATGTCGATATCATCGAGCTCACAAAAAGACACGTAAAAGTCATTATATATATAAACCTGAATTCCAAATAATTGGAATCTGAAATCGCCAACCTGCAATGGGCAAGCGTACGGTAGTGATCAAATCTCATTCCTTCTCTATATGGGAAGAGGCCTGTGCCCAGCAGAGGGACGTATATAGGCCGGTATTATTTATATATTACTATACTATATTATATTACTGTTTCCCGCTGCTCCGCCCGCGGTCTCATTTTTTTTTTTTACGTTTTTGTGATGAAAGCTATCCTATCTTTCAAGTTGGATCAAACTGCACCCGGTGTGCAAATTTGATTAAAATAGGTTCAGTAGTTTCGGAGTTCATCCCAGACAAACATCGTGACACTGGAAATATATATAATAGATATTTTCAGACTCCATTAAACCACCTTCGCCTTTACAAGTATTGATATAAGTAATGTGACCGAATTATAAGTGAGAAAAAAAGCTACGCATTTGCTTGTTCCGCTCGTAGTTCAATGACCCTGTGTGCTGTAACCGATAAACTGACCAACAGACCAACTCAATGTGGAACTTACACTTTCATGTTAAACAGCATACAAATTGGGAGATCTTTACAAGTTTAGAATTGTGTTCTTAAAATTTTTCTTGGACAATTCACCATTCACTAGCTTCATAGCATCATCTTGTCTATAATATAGATTTGATCTTGGTATAAAAGTAAAAGTCCGTAACTTAGATAGTAAAACAATATTAGATACGTTTGAAAGCATTTTATTTTTACAAAGGTACCTATGGCGCGTGGGCGTTTGTGACGTCACAAGTTCGCAAAAATAGTATCTACAACTGACGTAGCGAGTCCCCCCTCCATTCCTTAACTTAAATTCGTTTTATCTAAGTAGAATTTCATTATTTCGAAAAAGCAAAAAATATGTATCTTAAATTTTTTCATTATTTAAAAAACCGGACACTGTAAAACAAATAGTCGATAGCTATTCCATTAGAACTAAGCCAGTAAGTACATTTTTAATTATGCAAAAAGGTAAAACGTAGACTTATTTCCGGAGATTATTAGGGGAAGAATTAGAACCTACAACTCAATAAGTAGGTACCTACTTGCAAGTCAATAAGACCAATAAAAAAACTAGACTTCGAATTTTTCTGTTAAAATAAGCTCAATCATTTGTATTTGTTGGACTAAACCTTTTAATTACATAATTCGTCGTCACAATTTTAATTATAATAATCTTTTAATTCTGCAATACGTCTTCGCTTTCGTGGCATATCGACGTGAAAATATACATACAAACGGCTAATTGTAATCCATCGCTAGTAGGTCAAGATAATTGTTCGCTAAATACAATTAAATATAAGAAATCTCAATTGGTTAGCAAGTACTTCAATAATTGAGAAAGCCGACTTTACGTTGAAGCCATAGACAGTGTGTGAGCGCCGGTGTTTGTGGTAACCTACTAATATTTAGGTCAAAAGTAACTTGAGCTGGTTACAGAATAAAATATCCTTCATGTCCTTTTCCTATAAGATTAAAAGGTTGATGATCAAAGTAATTCCCTAAGCTACATGTCAATCATAAGATTTTTTTTAGGGCAGGTCGACAACCTTTCGAGTAGGAAGAGTCTAAAATTTCTAAGTTTTTAAAGTGTAACAATGTTTCTTGCCAACTTTTTTTTGCCAAAGAAGGCAATGCTTGTCTATTTATGGGTTAAAAAGATCATTTAAAAAAAATTAAGAAGAAAGAAATCATTTTTATTTGTAAAAAGCGAAGATGTGAAAGAAAGTACAGGTGGCTGAATGCTAAAATTGTTGCCTATCCTCGTTAATCGATTCAGAACGATTTTCCAATATTTTTTCTTCTTTTATAAATTATATAATATTTGCGCAAGGAACTAAAGAGCCGCAGCTTGACATCTAAAGATCCGCACGTGACTCGCGAGCAGCAGGTTGCCGACCCCTGGTCTAAGGTATATAGCATTTCCCTGCCCTTGCAATAGCGGCAAGTACTGCCAAACCAGATAGGAAATTATTCTAATGATAAATACCATGATACATTGACGCTACCTGACAAAATAATTATACCTAGAAGATTTTTTAAGAATGTTATTGTTTATCTATAACATATTTCGGATATAAAACCACGTTATCCTCATTATCAACGGCTAAAAAAAGTTGTCAAAATTTGCTACAACTGGCAAAAGTAAGATCAAAAACTCCACTTTTGTAAATCAGTGTTTGATCTTTACCTAATTTTCTGTATGATACATAATCCCTATACATTTATATACAGCGTGTAATAAAAATCCTGTCCGATCCCTAAGAGTATTATTCGGTATCATACTGCGAACACATATATGTAGCCATTAAAAGAAATTGGAGATTATTATTTTTCCCCAGTGGAGATAATTAAGTAATCATAAAAACTGTTTTGTGTCAAAGAAGCCGCCTATGCGAGATGGTTCATGAACTGTACCACGAATACGCCTTTATTGGATCTGACAGGGGTTTTGTTACATGTTGTATATAGATAGTTAGAACGAGATGCACATCACCTTACAATAATCATGCTAATATGCTAAAGACAGTGACCCTGCAAAGGCAGTTAAATTTACATAACGGTCTATAATTAACACTCACATCTTCTGAATAAACACTAAAGGGTGTATATTTACATGTTATAGGTACACTCATTAAGAGGATAACATTGTATTACGCATCAACAAAGGTTGTCCAAGGTTGCAGTACGTTAGCAATAGGAAAACATTCGTTTGGAGGTCTCAGGATAACGCATAGGAAGTGAAATTAGTATGTTCTGCGCAGCTACGTATGTATGGACTTAGGTTTCATTGATATGCGAAACGACGCAGCTTGGTAGTTCTTAGAAGGCATTTTTTTTTTATATAAAGATTACCAGCTTCTGCCCGCGACTTAGTCTGCGTGGACTTCAGAATTCCGTCCGAAAAGAAATGTGAAAGTAATGAAAAAATAATGAAACTATAGGAATGATTTGTGTCTTTATAAATTCGTTTGGTAGTTTTTGAACTTATCTTGTTAAGACAAATAGACAGACGTGGAACCTGTGAAATGATTACTATCTTAAACGTGAAATGCTGTAACAATTTGCCTTTCTCCCACTGGGCAAAGGCCTCAAGTTCTTCCATGACATCTCCGTTCTAACGCCATCACCTTGAACCATCTCTCCAGGTAGTCCCGCTACCACTTTCTGTGAAAATAACTATCATGGTACATCTCACACAATGCCACCTGATCCCAAACTAGACGGAGCCTGTGTTTTGGCGATCAGACAACTGATAAACATACTTACTTACGTTTTTCCCAATACCAGACACAGAACAATTGAAGAAATAAACAGATCAGCACCTGGAAAATCATTTATAAGTCAGTACAAACAAGTTTCTTATACACTATTACCTATTCAGAATTAGTTATAAGCGGTAAGGAAGCAAGTTCCGGTTTTCTATATCGTCGGAGCTAGACAGGGCCAGTGTTTGTTTTGGCGAAGAAACGCGAAACAAACTCAAAGGTCGAGGTCCAAGAAACCTTGACTTATGTATGACTGTGAGAAATTGTGAATATTTATACTCTCAGGAGAAGCCGGTTGACTTTTGGACGTTTTGAGTTTTTGAAGATCGCCGGCAATTCTGGATCGATTTCTAAAATTATTTGTCTTCGATAGGTGGTATATCACAAATTAGCTTCTATATAAATTTCATGAAAATAATCGATTCAGTAGTTTGGTTTTTATATCAGAACAATTGGAAAATTTTACCAAGAATGTCTAAACGAAATAGCGAATATGTTACTTTCGTTCAATAACTGTGGTTTGTTTTTTACACCTACAACACCTATAAATTTCCCAGTGCTAGGTATTTATATAAGCAAACAATATAAAAAAAGGTTTATTCAGTAATATTTACGTTTACAGTTAATCTCAAGTAGGGGCCTTCTTTTAGATATGTGTTAAGTAATACTTTTACTAAGTTTTTTTTTTTTTTTTTTTAACGACGCCCGCACTAAGTTATTTATTCCTTGTGTCGCAGGGGTTTCACAAACATTCAAATCACATGCACAAAGAACACCCAGACTTGGAACAAGCATTTGTGGATCACACAAATACCTGTCCCATGCGGGGATCGAACCCGCAGCACGTCGCGCACAGTGGTAATTGGCGTGGTGACCTCCACCACTCGGCTACCCGTGCAGTCAAAGTATAATAATACCTTTACTATAAAGAGAAGGATTTTTTAATTTTTTTTGTAATCGATGATTTAACTTTGTGATCAAGTGACAGTTACATTAGAAACTTTTAATACTTATATATACTTATAATATTTGTTTTATTTAGTGTCGATAGGATAGTATGTGCGGAAGTTATTTAACTTGAAGCTGTTGCGAGCATTTGTCGTTCAATTATTTGGCCTACATTATAGCGTGGCTTACGCAACATGCTTTCTCTCCGAATTATGTTTCGGATATACCAATTAGCCTTTTTATTACTTCTCTAATGATAAAGTTTTTTTAATTTAAAATACACATTAAGAATAGTGATGTCACATTTTGCTGCTGTCTGAAGCACAGATATTAAGTTATTTCAGACACAGATGTCAATTGAGTAGCTGCAAAATGGCAAGCTGTAAGTTAAAGTATGTTTTGTATATTGTTGTTACAGCGCGAAATAAATATTATAATTTCCTTTATTATTAAATATACATAATATACTTATTTCTTATGTATATGTGTATTCCCTTACTCGAATCCATGCATAGGTTGTCTGTAAGAGATCACGATTAGTGATAAGAGCCCTTTGTACCAACTGTTTACATTGTCACTTTTTACATATTCTATGTTGGTGAATGTACAATAAAGAGTAAATAATTTTTTTTTATAAATAGTTATATTCTACCACCGGGCATCGGGAACAATGTCCAGGCTGCCGGTGGTTAGGGCTCCAGAGAGAGAAACCTCACGATACGCGCCGTGTCGAGAAGTACCACTTTCTGAATCAAACTCTTATTATTATTATTACATTTTGGTGATCAGCTTGCAATTGACTTACAATTCTGACTCCTTTTTTTAAATTCACTTCTGATATAAGCTTGAATAAGTAAGTGTGATTGACATTAATTGTGTTGGTACTGACTAACCGCAAAACATGGTGAATAAACAACATGCCTTGAATTTTTTTATTGAAATTCAAAATAGTCCAAAGAATTTCCCAACCTATGACATAAAAGTACATTTTTAAAATCTGGTAAAATCGTTGTAATCACAACAAATAGTTATGCGGTGCACAGTAACAGAAAAATATGTGTGTAAACAGTGAGAGTTAAGGATTATCTTACGTTTACACATGCATTGCGTTATCGTAGTAAATGTATAAGTTGTCTGACTTATACATTTACTTAGGTATAGGTATATGTAGGTACCTACTTATACTTTTATTTAGGTCATATTATGTTTTCATGCATGTATTATAGATATATAGACAACCTCCGTGATCGAGTGGCGTACACACCGGTCTTAAAGGTGTCGCTAGCTCTGAGGTTACGGGTTACGAAGTAACTATTAATTAATCTGTGTTACGGGTTCGATCTCCGGAAGGGTCAATGTAGAAAACAAACGGTTTTCTACATTGTCTCGGGTCTGGGTGTTGGTGGTACCTTCGTTGTCTCTGATTCCATAACACAAGTGCTTTAGCGTTGTCCACATTTATTTAATTTATTGATTTACTGTCAACAGCTTTGTTGGCGAGGCTTAACTATTTAATTTGTTGTCTGTACACTGTAATAAAGACCTTAAACGTTACCAACATACGAAAACAAGTCCCAGTAAAGTTTTTTTTTAATAACTTCAAAATTGTTTTGTTAAATTTTAATTAGCGGAACTCTTCATTGAGCACAGATGCAATTATTACTGATATTCAAGTAGCTTAGAAACTTTTATCAAAAACACTTTCAATTCCTCATCGTAACCTTGGAATACAAAAAACATTTAACATTAAAAAATTACTGTCAAAGTTAGAGACTGATGTTAGTTTGGTACTTCATTAGCGTTATTATTAAACCATAAATACTCGTGCTAAGTTAAGTCAAGGTAATAAGTTCAGGGTTTGAACGAGGCTGAGGAAATCAGCGGGAAAGAGTTTGGATCAAATTTGTGCCGTGAAATTGACAGCTTACTTATGGCGTTAAATTTTTGTTAAGTTATTGGGTAAGTAGGTACCTATTTGTATTTTTTTGTATTTTTAGTACTATACACAAAAAAACAATATCCAGTTTGTAAACGGCACACTGATTACTTGCATAGTGATCACAAGCATTTCAATGTACTAATTCTAATCTGCGGCAGCCCCGTACAACCTCGTTTTTGTACGAGATTTAAAGAGGTTGTACGGAAACGTAACGAGGTTGTACGGGGTCGTAACGATGTTGTACGGGAACGTAACGTGTTTGTACGAGGACGTAACGGGGTTGTACGGGGACAACCTCGTTTTGCGAAAAAGAGATAGAACATGCGTCATCAACTAACATTAAAAGTTAATATCATTTGTCTTAAATCAATATTGCGATAGTAGTTAATTACCCAATTGAGGTAACATTTTCGTCTGTACTGTATTTTTCGGTCCATAGCTCGGGTTGGTGTCATGTTCTCCTTTGTTTTAAATCCAGGTTTCTTTTAGTTCTCTCTTTATACTCATAAATATTCTGGCTCTAAATATATAACTAACACAACTTAGGTACCTACTCCTTTTCACAACGGACTACGAGTTATTTTAGCCATCTACTGCAGTAGGTTTTCCTAGTAAAATGGTTTGGATTGTAATATACCAGGTTGTCTATATTCCGAAAGCTTTTAAGTTGGTAAGTTACTCAGTGTGGTATTATCTGCAAATAATGCTGCCCTACACCCAGCTAACTTTACAGAATTACAATGATTGGAATATCATGTACCTATATGTCTACAGGTATACATGATAACCAAAAAATATACTGTGTTTCAATATCTTAAGCCGAAAGGTCGCCAATACGTTGAGGTCACATTCGTAAGGCTAGGTACCATAAAAGTAACCTGTTTCCCTCGATACTTTTACGAGATCAAGCCAACGATAAGGCTTATTATTATATTATTTATTTTTTGTAAGATGAAACGACTCCCGCACTAAGGAATTTAAGCCTTGTGTCGCGGGGGTTTCACAAACATTCAAATCACATGCACAAAGAACACCCAGACTTGGAACAAGCAGTTGTGGATCACACAAATGCTTGTCCCATGCGGGGATCGAACCCGCAGCACGTCGCGCACAGTGGTAATTAGCGTGGTGACCTATACCACTCGGCTATCCGAGCAGTCGATTTGTTATTGTAATATATTAAATTGAAGGTTGTTATTTTGTGTACATACTAGAGGTATGTTCGTTTGTTATTAATCGGCATATTAAGCCAATGGGATGTACCGCTAGCCAAAAATCTAAGGACGCCAGTAAAGCATCAGGTGATTTGTCATTCTTCACAAATGAGAGTAGAGCTACTGGACCTACTGGCCTACGATTACTTGAAATGAACTGGTACAGCGCTGGCTAGCGGTCTCTTGGTAAAGTGGAGTCAACTCAGCCTGTCGCGGTCCACTGCTGGACCTAGGCCTCTCCCAAGTTGCGCCACAACACCCGGTCCTCCGCCCTCCGCATCCAGTCCGACGCTTCCAACCCAACTACCTTTTTCAGGTCATCGGTACATCTGGCCTTAGGGCGTCCTATACTGCGTTTGCCGATTTGTGGTCTCCACTCCATATTTTAAACGACACACAATAATTAAATCGAGAACACAAAATGTTGAAGTGCTAATCACTTAGAAATCGATCGACAACTCAAAATAAGTATCATATAAAAGTCACATTAGCTAGTAAATGTCATGTTTTAAATTAGAACCTTGGGTTTAGTCGATCTTTATACATGCTCCTCTCATTAAGACAAGCATTTGATAATTACATCGCATAAATACATCCGGCCTTGATTCCGATGCATCCAACTCAAATCGAAACGTCACGTTTCTATCTAATCATTCAAATATTTTTTTAGCTAAAGCTCCTGCAATGAGTTTTCTGGAAATCAAAGGTTTCACTAGGTATAATGAAAAAATAGTTTATTTCATACTAGCTTCTGCCCGCGACTTCGTCTGCGTGGCCTTCAGAATTAGGTCCAAAAAGAAATGAAAAATGTGAAAGTAATGAAAAATGGATTAAAATTTTCAACCGTGTTATAGCTTGCGCTGTAATAGAGAATAATACCAAATTTATAAGTTGTCTGTCCACGGCTTAGCTCGTAAACAATTTTTAATTTTTTCCTCGGGAACTACTTAAGGAATCGGGATAAAAGGTAGCCTATGTTCTTTTTCTTGTCACAGGCTAGATGCATGCCAAATTTCATCCAAATCCGTTCAGCCGTTTTTGCGTGATTGAGCAACAAACATCCAAACATCCACACTTTCACATTTATAACATAAGTAGGATGTTTAAACAAAAACACGTTAAAATGGAAGACAAGGATACATTAAAAATAAACTGAATACTTTATGTAACAACTTCTGTTGCAATAAATATTAACGTAATTTTCCATTATTTGCTGGAATAAAAGGGAAAAGTGATAATTAAATCAGGATAGTTTTTAATTAAGCAATTCAATGTTAATTATTCTAAGTATTCTAGAGTTTATTAACTTAAATTACATTACTACGATCTACATACAAAAATATATATTTGTCCTGAATATTGCCAGAGTTGACCCATTTTGTACCGTGAGAACGTATACCACCAACACATAAAATAAATATTTATGTAAAAATAAAATTAGTCGTTTATAAATTAGTATTATATTGAAATGCCTTTATCGTGACCACTTCGGTTACCGGTGTAAGACAACAATTTTCCTTTTATGTGTTGATTTATAATTGTTTATTACATTATGTCAAATAAATTATAGCTACCAACGAAAACAATAGATCTAGCAATTAAGTGCTAATTAAATACGAAAATATGACGACGAAAACCGCGTGCTTACCTAGTCATGGAAATAGAAAACAAGTAGTTTGTGTGTACGTCCTTAATCCATAAATATTACAATTAATAGTGATAATAGAAGCATCGTTTTTGTACGCCTAATCATTGCACGATTCAATTAAATGCGACTTAATTATCTCATAATTTGTATCTCTTAAGAACTGATGCAACTCTCGAACTAAGGCCCAGTTTTTTGATCCCGATTTAACTCAACCAATGGTTAAATATGCTAACTAATGATTTCAAAACGCGTTTTTTCATCAATTGTTAGTCTATCAAATGGTCAAATAAGTTGAAGAGTTAATTAATTAACCATTTGTTATAATAAAAATTGATGAATAAACACGTTCTAACGAAGTTTGAAACCATTAGTTAGCATATTTAACCATTGGTTAAGTTAACTCGGGATCATATAACTGGTCCTAAGTATTGTTCGTTTCGAGACAATTCTATAAACATCTAGCCGGTCATTAGGTCAACGCACTATAGATCTAATTAGCATTCAAGAATAAGGTCTTATTTTACTTGCGTCATGATCGACACGCCCTTTGCTTGCTTCGATAATTTCATTCAAATCGATCGTAATTGTTGAGACAGATTGAACGAATTATGAATGGAGAAATTCAGTTTTAATATTTTATTAGCATAATTAAACACTCATGTTAAAATACGTAACCATCCCAAGAAAAACAAAGATTCAAAACTTCCAATTAATAATTATCTACAGACTGAATTTCGGCCTCGGCGGCCAATCTCAAGTCAGATCAGCCATGTACGCAGGAGATATTATAGTGCACAAGTGTGTGCGCAAACACAGGTGCACTCTCTGTTCCATCACTCTCATAGTCCGATGGGACGGTTGATCGACACGACCGTAGAGGGATCAGGTGCAGGACCAACGGCTTTACGTGCTTTAGGCATGGGGGTGTAAACACCGCCACACTTCAGGAAGTGTGGTAGCGGACTCAGTAACGCTCGAACTCAGTAAATATTTTTCGCCTGACCCGGGAATCGAACCCGAGACCTCCGCTAGACCAAGGAGGCGGTTTTCATCGAACTTCCAATTATGTATGTAGTAACAAACATTGACAATGACCCTATAAATAGGGTGGAATTTGCCACCTGAAGATTTCATAGTTTTCCATTTAGTTAAATTATTACGTTTGTTAAAAATAATTGCTTCTTATGATTGACCCTAGCGATTGATGCCATAAAAATACAGGGTGTTTATTTTTGGGATTTTAGCCAGGGATTTTAGCCGAATCGGGGGTCGGCCAAGCATATATATTCAAAAATCTTTGATTGCAGTTTTATTTCTTTTTAAAAATAAATAAATTTCCTTTGGGCATTTATTGCTATCTGCAATATTTAGAGTACTATCCCTCCAGATGGCATAAAAAATCCATACTGTATTATAGGACACTTATTCCATTGGGGAGTACACCTAAAATCTGATTCAGCAATTTAACCAAGATTAATAAAATTCTTCTTAAATTCATGTTACAGAAAGCTATTTAACGATATCCAAGGACGTTGGACTGGAGCTGTCAATAAACTTCTTTGTAATAACAAGCCGAAGTCTTGAAAAGAAAAATAAAATACAGTACTTTTATTCATTAAGCAACTATCATTAAAACCAATACATGTTCATGTCGATTAAGGTACAATAAATTGTATTACAAAAAAAAGTCGATTAAGTACACATAAACAAATCTATCCAAAAAGCCCTAAGTGGGACGGCCATTTTATTTAACTTTCCTTACATTCGTCCAGATAATGTAACATTAAGCAATGCACCAATATGCAGCCAATAAAAAAAAAACTCAATTGTATCTACACGTTGGCAATTAAGGAACTACAATAGATTTTAACAGCAATTTTTATGTATAATGCGCTGTAACGTTATGTAATGCTCGTAAAACTGGCTGAGCACTTGTTACATAACGACATCCATTGTGATGTAGGGTTGTCGAAAATATAAGAATTGTTTTACGAAGATTACAGTTAGGAAAATTATTGTAAGCAATAATAAGAGATTAGTCTAAGAATGTTATACTTTTTGCTTAGTCATATTTTAAAATAATGAGAGAATGCTGAGAAGGTAGGCAGCCTTACATAAGAGCAGTAAAGTTGAAATTCTCATTTACTTCTGACGGCCTATTGAGCTTTTGATGCGCTGAATAACGTAGGACATGGTGTTTTACCAAAAGTTGTGCCAAAAAGTGGTCTCTTTCCTAAAATCCAACCCAACTTATTACCAAATTTTATCAAATTCGATTGTTTCATTTAGTTGTTGTATTTTGAAAGAAAGAAAGTAGGAACATTTAATTTGGACACAGCACAGAGACACAATTACAATTAATAAACAACATAAACACAAAAACAACATAACTAAATTAAAAAACAAAATCCATAATTTGCTGTAAAAGCATAACAGACGGACAGATTCATTTCTGTATTAGTACTTAATATTAGTAGAGGTTTACAGCAAAGTGAAATGGAAATTAAGAGGTATTTTTCTACACGTAACAGCTGGTTCTTGACTATCGTAAACACAGACCGGTTCGATTCTATTTTACACACCTGAGATGACCACTTTAGAAGGATGACTCACACAACTTAGTAGTAACTATTAAGTCTGTATAACGTGTGTCATGAAACATGGAAGTTGTATTTACAGTTCTCAGGATTAAGTTAATCCTGAGAACTGTATATACAACTTTAAGATTCTCAGTTTTAAGTATTATGGAGCGAGAAGTTGTGAGAGTAATCTACGAGTCTTCTTCTTTTTTTTCCTGCCCTTATGCTATTCATATGGGGTCGGCGCAATGCGTATTTTCCTTCCATTCCTCTCTATTTCTCGTCATCGCGGCATCCACTCCTTTCTTTCTCATATCATCTTTCACACAATCCATCCATCTATTTTTCGGGCTCCCTCTGCTTATATACCCAAGTAATCTAGAGTATACTAATATAATTAAGCTGGAGAGTTTGTTTGTTTGGTTTAACGCGCTAAACTCAGGACCTGCTGGTCCGATTTGAAAGATTCTTTCAGTGTTAGGTAGCCCATTTATTGAGAAAGGCTGTAGGCTACTTTTTGCCGCGATAACTGAAGCCCATGCGGGTGAAGCCGCGAGCAAAAGCTAGTATGATATAAGTCTCAGGTGGTTCCACAAAATTTGGCCTCACTTTACAATTATATACACCTATGTGTATTAATTTAAATCTATTTGTCTCTACATAAATTTTTTTCTTAATTAGTTGTCCCCGCAACATCGTCCGCGTATTTTAAATTTTGCAGGTTTTGGGCCGTAGGTATACTAATTAATTAATTATTTTTCTCACATATAGTTCCTCATAAATCTGAGGAAAACTGTTTCGCTTATTTTTATTGCGTTAAGTTTTACATTTTTAGTGTATAGATTAGACAACCCTAAGAAGGAATAATTAAACAAGTCAGTATTTTGTTCACAAGTCATAACATTATAACCTTGGTCATGGTTTTTTATGAATATTTGTATTATTACCATTTTTATGTTCAGTTCTTCAGCATTAATTACTTCTAAAAGCAATCTTTATTTAAGCCGTATGGAAGAAGAAATTGAAGCATTTTTCCGGCAGTAAGATTAATTAAATAAATACCAAAGCGCGCAGAAAGGTACTTAGTTCTCAGCTTAATTTCAATCCAAAAACCTAATTATGATGAACATAATTAAATACTAGGTACCTATGTATTGCTAAAAAATCCAACATTCATCCCAACCTACCCACAATTTTAACAGTCGGATTAAAATTAATAGTTACAAAATTAAATGTAGACGCCCATTCGACAGCCTACACACACATTGCAATTATTACACACGCAATAATTTAAACCACGTCAGTGTGTGGGTGAGCTAAAGGCAAACGATTTAAAACAAACGTAGGTTACGTTATCCATGATTCCGTATGTTTTTTCTTATATCTGTGGTTTTTAATATGTCTCATTCCTTTTTGGTACTTATAAAATGTCTCATGTTTTATTTCTAGTTGCAGATTTTTTATAAAACAATAATAATATTATCTTGGGACAAGCTCACACACGGCCATCTGATCCCAAACTAGGCAGAGCTTGTACTAAGGCAACCAGACAACTAATAAACATACTTATATATTTCTAAACACATACATATTATAGATAAATGACACCCGGACACAGAACAAATGATCGTGCTCATCACGCAAACATTTGTCCTGGATGGGAGTCGAACCCTCCGGCTTAGCAGTCAGGGTCACTAACCACTAGACCAATAGGCCAGTCAAAATATACCAAGACCTGTATTGATGTAAACTATTATAGTTCAGAATGCGGGGTAGTAAAATGGATAAGGAATGAGTAAATTAGAGGAAGCTTGAAAGTAGCGTCCATGAATGAAAAGGCGAGAGGTAAGCGTTTGTCGTTGTATGGACATGTTATGAGGAGGGATGAAAGTCACATTACTATACAAGTTATGAGTATGACTGTGGGTGGTTGTACAAGCCGAGGGACACCGAAAGAGAGATGGATCTAGATTGTGTAAAAGAGAGGAGTAAAAGAATGAAAGGAGTGGATTCTGCGATGACGAGTAATAATGATGCATGGAAGGAAAATTCGCATTGCGCCGACCTCACATGAATGGAATAAGGGCAGGGAGAAGATGATGATAATACCAAAATGTTTTGTTGTGCTGTAAGAGAATTGTACGCTACACTACAGTTACTACCCCTACGTTAGGGCAGCGGTCGCACTAACGTAGGGGCGACCTCTTAAATCCTAATCTTATCTTAAACTAACCCTCACAGTACTCATCCATCAACTACTTCTGTACAGACCAACATTAAACTTCATTTGGTGCTATTTTAAATCTGTACTTTACGACTGAACCCTAATCTGCGCCAAAACCCGATAGCGCATCACTTCGTAACAATTACTTAATTGCTAGTAACTGTTATAAAATCACTGTTATTTTAAGATGATCGATAAAGAAGTAGATCAATAGATACTACCTTCAGTACAAGCGGCTTTTATAGGTTGGTACAGTTACCTGCAAAAGTCTTGTAAAGTTTAGAGGAGTAGTATGATCATATTACATTAAAAAGGAGTTATGTTGTTTTTAAAACTTCATGTATAAACTACACACAGCTCTTATGAATAAACTTCTTAATATTTCGCCTATTTTGTTCGGCATGTAAATTTATAAGAATCATAAAAATTATACTTTGTACAAAACAGTATTATACCAGTCAAGTATCGATAAAATTTGCTCGGAGCTTTCTTTATCAAAAAGGAAAGCATTCCAGAGTTTAATTCAAGAGACAGTAAAAGATTAGGACAACATTTCCTGTACTAATATTGGAGCAGAAACGGGTGAAATGCTTATAGGAACCCAATAAAAAATAAAAATCTTATGATTATAATAGGCTAGTCATAACCATAAGATTTTAAATGTATTTCCTATTACTTACCCTTTTCATCATTTATCATAGTTCCTAACGCGACTGTACCAGTACCTAGTTGTAATAAATCGTATCGGTCGTTAACTTAAGCAATATTAATTGAGGAAACTATGGCGTCCGTTTTTATGTTATGATGTCAAATTGTAAAAAAACTACAGGGCCATCTGTATAACTATCTTTAAAAACAAAATCTATGTGTCCGTCTGTTCTAAATAATCTCCAAAAATTCTGAAGCAATATTAATAAAACTTTCAAAACATGAAATGAAAACTAAGATGTCACGTGACATAGGCTGCTATTTTTTCTTGTTTTTTTTAGGCTGCTATTTTATCGGTTTTGCTACGTTTCGCTTTGAATATTCTTGGCATTAGTACGAAATCCATAAAATGTATTAAAGACAATATAGCAGTAAGCTTAGCAAACTGTATTAATAAGTGCTTCGACCAAGGCTATTTCCCTAACCACCTTAAAATTGCGAAAGTTAGCCCAATATTCAAATCAGGTAGTAAACTGGACCCCAGTAATTATCGACCTATATCGGTATTACCAGTATTGTCGAAAATATTTGAAAATTTTTTACATAAACAATTGTATGAATTCCTTACCACTATTGATTACCTATACAAAAAGCAATACGGGTTCCGTCCCAGATCGAACACTGTATCCGCGACTGTTGACTTAGTAACTAACATTAGACAAAACATTGATCAGAAAAAAAATTACTTTAGGAATATTCATTGATTTAAAAAAGGCATTCGACACCGTTAGCCACGACATACTACTATCGAAACTAAACGACATAGGTATAACTGGTAAAGCATATGATATTTTTAAATCATACCTCACAGACAGAACTCAAGTTGTCAAAATTAATAATCACCAAAGTGCCCCTGAATTGATAACCTGTGGCATTCCTCAGGGTTCAATTTTGGGACCCCTATTATTCCTTATTTATGTCAATAACATACATGAGATTGGACTGAAGGGAGATATCACTTTATATGCCGACGATACTAGCCTCTTCTATTCTGGTCACTCATTAGAAACAGTAATGAACCAAGCTCAGGAAGATCTAATTCTGCTACACATTTGGTTACAGTCAAATTTACTTACAATTAATGCCTCGAAAACAAAATACATTATTTTCTCTGCTAAAAATAAGAAAATTGAAAATCATATTCCTCTTACTATTAACGGTGAAAAAATAACTAAAGTTAATAATGAAAAATATCTAGGCCTTGTTATTGACAGTCAGCTTACCTGGGCGCCGCAAATAGAGACAATTCGCAATAAAATAAATTCACTAACAGGCGCGCTACGAGGTATAGTGAGATGTCTCCCGAGACATGTCCGATACACGATATATAACTCTTTAGTCAAGTCTCGTTTAGATTATTTAGTGGAGGTATGGGGCTCAGCAACTAAATCGAACTTACAAAAACTGCAAGTTGCCCAAAATAGAGTGATTAAAACATTGTTTTCATACGACTATCTAACACCAACTATCAAAATTTATAATGAAACAAAATTGTTCAATTTGGCTCAAACGCATAAATACAGTATATGCATTTTTATTAGAAAAATATTGACTAAAGATATCCACTCACAAATTACTTTCACAAAAAAGATAGATTACCACAAACGCATGACTAGGCAGGCCAATAACCTGTGTTTAAAAAGGCATAGAACAAACTACGGGAAAAAAAGTATTCTATATGATGGGGCGAAGCACTATAACAAATTACCTAAAAATATAAAAGAAGCTAAATCTCTGTTTACATTCAAAAAATTACTAAAAAACCACATTTTAAAGGATTCTTCATTAATAAAAGCTTAATATTAAGTTAAAGGTTAAGGTACCAATTACTAATTTACATTATATATAACACACATGTAAGTCTAAAATTAAAAACATATTTTGTTAAACAACGTTATAAAAATTAACTTAAAACACATAAGTACATACACTATTAAAGTATAACATACAAAAACCCTACACCCTGCCTAACACATACGTGTACATATATACTTTTACTATATTTTAATTGACTTAAACTTATGTTTAGGCAAACAGTTTGACAAATAATAGTAATTAAATATTATATCTCAAGTATTTGGCACTATTTTAATTGTTACATTTATAATAAGTAAATAAATACATAAATACATATTAAATTCCATGTAGTAATACACCATAACAAAACAATAATAAGATAAATATACATTTTACAACATAGAAATAACGACCATCTAAAAACTTTAAACACAGTGAAACAATCACTGTGTCATGGGCCTTAATAAACATCTATTGTATTCGCAGCTCATGCACATTTGTACATCTACCCGCAGTCGCGATGCGCATACGACGTCGCTCGTGCACCCAGTTTAGTTTAGTTTGACCAACTTGTTTTCTACAACTACCCCTGTTACAAAAAAAAAACAAAAATTGTTACAAATCTAATTTTTATCATAGCATAGTACTAACCCACTACGCCAATCGGCTTTATGTATTTTTTAAGTTATAATTTGTATTTTCTCTGTAAGTGATTGTAATCTTTTGAGAAAATAAATGTCTAAAACCGTATTTTAGGCAGACGAGGTCACCGGTATACGCTAGTGTTCTTATATAGTAGTACTTGTTTACAACGATCATCTGTTGCCGAGTAGGATGCGAAGTAAACAGTCAAATTTTACGACAGAATGCGGTGCGTAAGTGATAATAATAATTATAATGTAAACAAAGTTCAAAGAGTTAGGATTCAGTATATTAAAACCGTTCATCATTGTGAACGTTTTATGGGAAAAATAATATAATTTATAAAATAGACAATGGTGTACATGAATGAGGGTTACAGCAAACCAACAATCCATTACAGCCACATAAGGTATTTATGTGTCATTTTTCACCAATTAGAGACCAGATGTTATCGGCTTTTTGTCTTACGGTAACCCTCATTGGTCACATACTAAAATAGGTCATAGCCTAATTCCCAAGACATACGCTTGCACATTTTTTTTAAGTTTTTAGCGTTGGATTTCGTTTCTAGGTACCAACAGAAATCAAAATCCCACCAAAAAATGTTGGCAAAAGGAGAAAATATGACTTGCAAAAAAAAAGGTCATCTCGTCTCATGTCAGAGCCAAGCTTCTATTTCTACGCGCTTACTTTACAAATTTTGTCTAAGGTGCCGACCTTAGACAAAATATATGGCTTGGCTATTTAAACTGAATTACCATGTAAAATGGGTTGTGGAGGTCAGATAGGCAGCCACTTCATGTAAAATACGGTATTCAGCTAAATGGGTAAGACTGGATACTGACCCCAACATAGCTGCTCTTGGGAAAAGGCTGCAGTAGAAGAACCGCTATCCATTATTTGATCAAACGTACTGGTAAATGGTACATAGCTTCATAGACCTGCATCTCAAATATATCTTACTCCACACGCAAGCTGCAGTCTGCAACACGTTTACGTAATTAATTATTATGCAGTACGAAACATGCGTTCTCCTTATCTTAACGACCGCAGATATTATTACAAGAATAATACTGAACTTAAAACGGTCCTATAATATTAAAGAGTCATGTATTGCCCCATCTTTTGTATTTGGATGCGTTAATATACATAAATCCACATAAAATGACCATTAATAACTTCATTTTTATGTCCTAGTCCGGGGATCGAACGTGTAATCCACAGTTCAACATACAGCGATTCAGGTAGCTTCTTGCCGCTTCACCCTTATTGAAATAATCTTTAGTCAGTTCGCTATTGTCCGAATACTGAAACGTCACTCAATTTTAAGTCGCCGTTGTCTCATGCTGTCTCTGTCACAAAGGTGTAAAGTATCGCACACAAATATTTAAAACGTTTTAAAGATAATTGAGTTACCCTTGACATTTACAAATTCGGGGTTGATTCTTTTGTCTCACAAGATCATCTTCATCTTACACTTATTTAAGACTAGCTGTTCCCTGCAACTCCGCCCGGGGTACCTAATTTTTTAGTAAAATATAGCCCATGTTACTCAGGGTGAATGTAGCTTTCTCATAGTGAAAGAATTTTTTGAAATCGATGTAGCATTTTCTGAGTTTATTCATTACAAACATACACACACAAATCTAAAAATACAAATCTTTCCTCTTAATAGTATTAGTGTAGACAAGTTAAATCTCATAGAGGTACTTAAAGACACTATATTATAAGTGAGATTTTTAATTGCAGTTCAACCTTTAAATATTAAATAATACGGTCAATCAATAACCCTATTTTTCTGTCAATGACTGTGGGCGACTTTGTGTGTCTTTACTTACCACAGCAAAAACAAAAGTATGACGCAACGCTTAATACATACAGAGAAAACTTGAACTTGTATGGCATCCACACAAACTTATGTATATGTATGAGACGATCGAAGTCTGTGAGATTTACATCTACAGCGAAAGTAAGAGCTGTTTATTTAAAATACAGTTAAGATACTATATAAAACTTTTATGCCACCATACAGCTTCTTATTAATCTATCTATCTATATATATAAAACTCTTCCGTTACTGACTGACTGACTGACTGACTGACTGACAGACAACGCACAGCCGAAACTACTGATCGTAAAGAGCTGAAATTTGGCATGTGTGTTTGTTGGGAGGAGTAGGTTCCCGCTAAGAGAGGATTTTTGGAAATTCCCTCCCAAAGGGGAGAAAAGGGTGGTAAATTGAAAATGTTTATTTATCAATGGATTCACTTAAAACTTTGTATGTAGGTTCCACCAGTGAAGCAAGTGAGCATTAAGAAAGGGTTTTAGTTTTTTTTTCTGTCCAGACATATTTCTAATATAATTGTAAAGGGAGACAATTTTTTAATGTTTGTTTACACATGTAATCGATAGACCATGGAACAGGCGATAATTAAGTGAAAAACCCAAATTCTGACGAAAGTCATTACTCCACGCGGACGAAGTCGCGAGCAAAAGCTAGTTATATATAATTCCAGTGTCACGATGTTTGTCCGGAATGAACTCCGAAACTATTGAACCGATTTTAATCAATTTTGCACACCGTGTGCAGTTTGATCCAACTTGAAAGATAGGATAGCTTACATCACAAATATTAAAAAAAATTAGACCGCGGGAGCAGCAGGAAACAGCTAGTAAATTATATTTCAATTTATAATGATCACATATCATTCCAAAGTTTTGCTTGTAAAGAAATGGTCTACACATTACATACCTACGTATTAAACATCCTTCCTTTGAAGGTCAAGTATGTTCCAAGGTCGTTTGAAGATGTCATTGGGTTATTAGATCAAGCTTCTAACCTCAAAATTGTGCTTAAAATAATTCCCACTTAATACTCTTCTGGGATCGATGTAGTTGGTTACAAGGTAGGTATGAGAGGCTAAAAAAATTAATGAATGAATGTTCTGATTTAAGACTTGGTCAGATCTCTCAATAAACGTTACTTCCAATTCTTAGGGATCATTTTGTACTCTCTTATATTTTAATTACACGCCGGTTCACTTGTTTATCTACATACTGGGTATAGTGTCATTTCGAGAGCAAATCAATGTTGAAAATCCTAATTTGCATGTATGTTAGAAGGTAGAGAGGTAGACCCTGTGCTCTTGCCCGTTTTCACATAGCCATCTGATCCCAAACTAGGTAGAGCTTATATACAGACAACTGATAAACATACTTATATATTTCTAAATACATTAATATTATAGGTAAATTACACCCAGGTACAGAATCCTGCTCACCTTACAAAGTTTTGTCCTGACTTGGAATCGAACCCACGACCTCCGGCTTAGCAGTTGAACCATTAGACCAACAGGCCCGTCAAATGTAGAAGAAATGTAGATATATGTACCTTGTGATAGAATTCATTTTTCTTGTGTTTAATAAAAAATGTTTATTTAGCTTGCTGTTTATAAAATGGGAAAATCATAGATAAATAAAACTGACAGAAGTCAGTAAAAATTGTGTAAATAATATCTTCGGCCAACCTAATTAATTAACAAAAATATCAACAGGAAGATAATATCCATTAAAATTAATATAGTGTAAATCAAAGTTCTATAAATCGTATTAATTAGCATACCTTTAACTCAATTAACTTGGATCGATTCAGATATTGTCGTCAGCCAGTGCCCCCAGTGTCGTAATATAATCTGTCGGCGTGAGAATCAATCAGTCAAGGCAATCAGATCATGAACCAACTTTCCACGACGAAGGTCAATCAAACAAGAAGTTTCTCCAAAAATCTTATAATTATCTTTAAAATAAAATCATCTCAAGTTTTATTACAATATACAGAGGTTGTGTGACTTTTGTATTCAACGCCGCAATACGCAAAAGCAATACGGACAATATTAAGCATTTAGATCTAGTTTAATTAATATTCGGCACGAACGTTTAATAAAAAAGCCACAACGCTACTAATATTAAAAAGCGAAATAGTTGTGCCGTTACACGCATGCAACGTTCCTCTGCTCGATAAAAAAATAAATTAAAAAAAACCGCACAAGAAAGTGAGGGTTGCGCAACCCGATATCTACATATTCATCACAATGTATCTTACAACGACGAGACTTACAACGACAGTTAACATGAAATGGCGACTGACTTAAGTTAAAAATGACTTAAATGTACAAAAAAAATGTTGAAAAATGTTAGCCATACGCGTCGCGGCTCTCTCGCTAGGTGACCGGAGCCACAGAGGCTGTTACTTTTACAGGGAGCTGCTGTGAGCATGTGTGCAGTGTATTACGTAACACATTCTACAGCAGCACGCTCTGTTACTCCGGCTGTGAGCTCGCCGCGCCGCCAGCAACAGCTGATGGACTGTTACCGTTGTTCGCGATCCCTTTCACAGCGGAGATCGCGCTCCAGCGAGGAATGCACTGTAGAGCGCGCCACGCTGGAGGCGGTGCGGCGTCCCCATCTGACTGCACGAGCAGGTATCTTACACAGAGTCTACAATCGCATGAATGTCGATTTTGCGTGATCGGTTTGTGCCCACAACTCTGACATAACTCGGAATGAAAACTCGACCGCGACGCGCGCGCATACGCAATAAATTACGCGATTCATAAATACAATGTACTAATAAATTACATGTTTATGTGATTTACGAAACTAAACACAGCGTTCCGTTCCTTAAAACTAAATGAGCTTATGATCACATCGTTCGAGAAGGTAACTCAGTTTGTAACGCGAGGAAAACTTCGCGGAACACACGCGATGCTTCCTCGTGCGAAATAGATTAAAAAAACCAGCGGCCAGAACGTGAAAGGCGGTTATCCAACGTGATTAGAAAGGTGTCACGGTTGGCGCGCGCTTTCTAGCGCGAGTAGAGCGCGAGGTCCGAGATGCGGCGCTGGCGGGCGGCGGCGTGGAAGCCGCGCGTGCCGTCGGGCACCAGCGGCGCGCGCGGCTCCAGGCGCGGCGCGCACGACAGGCGCCGGCCGCCGCAGTCCGCGCCCGCCAGCGAGCAGCCCGACAGCCGCCGCGACAGCCAGCCCTCGCCGCTGCCCGCGCTGCCGGTGCTGGCCTGCGACGTGCGCCGCGAGCTGCAGTAGAACGACACGCCCGAGTCCGAGCTGTGGCTGCACGTGGACGGCCGCCGCGGCACCCACGTCTGGATCTCCGGCGAGCGCGGCGCGAAGAACCCGCTCGAGTTCCTGCGGTAGTACGGCGTCCCGTATCGGTAGTCGTACTCCGGCTCGGAGCCGCTGCAGCACGATGAGTATTCACATTCGTGGCGTCTCGGCGGAGGCCGGCGCGCCGGGGTTTTCCTCTTAGGTTCTCTAGGGACACCGTTCAACTCATACACTCTCATGCCGTCGTCTTCAGGGTTCTGAAGGCGTAAAGCTTCTCTCGCAGATTCAGATTCAGTGAACTCAACTAACGCACACACACAATTAACCAAACTAGGGTTCTTGTTGAGGAACTGGCGAACGTCCGCCGGCACCGGGTTGCCGGGGCGGAGCACCCTCACGAGGGCTATTTCTCCGCAGCTCGCGAACAACCGGGACACATTCTCCACAGATGGACGCTCGATGGGCATCCGGACTGCCACCACAGTCCTGGACGGGGTCGTTTCATCGTACGCCGGGAGTGGATCGATCCTGCGCAGTTTTGTTCCTAATTCATTAATTTCTAGTTTTGTAGACCGCTTGAGTGCCTCTGCCACTACCCTCCAGTCCTTCGTCAGGTGCTTGACGCGTTTGAAGCTGGAGATGAGTTTGAGGGACACGTACCCTTCCTTGTTCCTCCTCACATGTTTCAACAAGAAGGCGTCTTTAGTGATGTTGGCGTCGGAGAAGTAGAACTCGACCTGTGACACGATCCTGTGCGCGAGCTCGTCGTCTGGCGGTGTATAGGGCGGTTCTTGCTGCTCAGCGGCTACCTCGCAGCCGGAGTCCTTGCCGCCGCCAGAGCCGGTGTCCGAGGCGGAGTCGGAGAGGTCGGCGTGGTCGTCGGTGGACGGGCGGCGGTCGGTGGCGATACCCTCATCGGGCTCGGGCAGTCCGTGGCTAGGAGGAGTCCCCTCCATGTCGGCGTGACGTGAGACGCACTATTGCATTACAGGAGCGCGGTGCTCGCTCGGAGTCGCGATGTAGACTGCGGGCGCGCGGCGCAGACGCCACTCTTTTATAATATCGGGGGGATGCGCGAGTAAAAGGCGAAGCATTCGGAAACGATACGAGATGACATTGCCAGACTACGCGACGCTGGAGCGCTGTACCACTCGTTGCTAATGAGGGATATTATGGAAAGAGGTTAGCTCTATTAATATGTGCGTATACTCACGCAAGTTTATCACTGTTTGGGTGTGCCGCACGCAACGGGAGCACGCTATATTACAGCATAAGAATTGGCATTCTAATTCTGAAGATAATTGGGAACAATAATTGCATACAATAATATATTCGATAATTATGTATTCTGATGCATTGTGGAAATCGCTAAATGTTATTGTACTTGTTATGTGATCAGATTATGATGCAAAACGGACAAGGTCTCGGTAACTTTGTTTTGTTATCAACTTGTAACTATATAAGTGGAATAAGTATTCTGTTTAACTGTTTTTGTTTTATTTTACGATTCATTAATTCGTATTTAATACGTTGTAAAGATAACAATGGTTTTTATTGCTTTATTCACATTGACGTGTATTTTCTACAAAGTTAGATCCTTAACCTCTTAAGGAAAAAATTAAAATTCAATAAATTATTCAGTGTATTCAATATTTATAACGATGGAAAAAAAATTGTAACCTAGATGAACTTGAATAAAGTTTTGACTTACAAAGAAATAATGAACTTGAATAAAGTTTTAGACTTGCAAAGAAATATTTTTAAACAAAATTATTTATTTAAAATCCTTTACATTATGTATCATCCTGGCAAATTAGTCATTGCTCACGCCAATGAATATTCTTTTCATCGTAAGCTTCGCCTTGAAACAAAACCTAAATAATATGTGGTCTAGCTATTATAAGAACACTTGATCTTGATTACTTGATCAAGATTAATGGTTATTACCCTATAGATAATTTGTATAAGTAGTAAAAAAATTGCAAGTATAAGGTTTATTAAATAGAAAACAATTAATATTTTTGAAGCTCATTTGTTAGGTACTAACTCGAGATTTTTTTTATTATGTCTATTAATATAAAAGAAGCTCTTGAATACAAAAGGCTTCTTTAAACTTTAACCTCGTAATTCTTAATTATTACATCATCCCAGACAGTAGTAAGTTGGATAGTGTTGTACAGCACACTTATGCGTGGGAGTGATCGATTTTTACGCAACCATCCCTACGAATATCACGCCACCAGTTTACGTGTAACCTATAACAAAATAACAAGATTACCGGCCATTCCATTGTGTCACTTATAATTAGATTTAACGTGCGGATTATTCGATGTTTCCAATACACGGATTATGTAACAAACTGTCGAGTAATGGTATGTAACCCACCTCTGGTATTAGTTCATCAACCTATTTTGAAGAAGAATAAGAAATTCAATTTACAAATTTTTTGTACAAAGAAGATAAATGAGTAAAAGATAGAGATCATGTAACCCGGTTGGAGGTACAGTGTACTCGACAAATATAAACTAATTGAATAAAGATACAATGAGACATTAAAAGAGATACAATGAGATATCAAAATAATTAAAAGAATAGACATAATAATTTCAATACCTAGGCTTCATGCAAAATGTTTTCCTACAATATGCAGAAGCCGCAAAGCAGAAACCGTCCAGCTAGACAAACGTATGACCTAAGAAAAGATTATTGGGTCGGACTGGACGCAGAACGATCGGGTGTTGAAGAGAAAGTTGGAAAAGGCCTGGACCCAGCAGTGAACTGTATATACTGACATATAGAAGCAGGTTATGAGGTGAAGAGAAGACAGACATAAAAAAAGTTTTTTATTTAACATATTTGCATTTTAGAAAAAAAATGTGTACTTTACATTTATTTTTAAATCCTTTAAATCTTCATGTAGTTTCGTCCCTGTCATGGGAAATATTTAGGATACATAGCTGCTAGGGTTTGTTGGATACATAGCTGTTAGCTTAGACATTTGCAAGCTAACAGCAGAAGCAATAGTCAAACATATCTAAAGATAGATCTAAATATGTGATCTATAAAACACTTCTCAAACTTAACTACAGTTCAATGTAAGATGATGACCTAATTCCGTAAGGCCAAATGGAGCAAAAAAAGCCGAAAGGGCGTTTAGTAGTCCACCCTGACATAATAGCCAAATGAAGTAGGTTACATAACATGGCTTCCTACCACACGCCTCCTTATTGATTTATTAATAGCGTACAAATAGTTTAGTAAAATTGTCTTCCGTGAACAGGTTTATCTGAGAGTTTTTTTGTACATTAAAAACTGTCATCGTCTATGATTGCTATCTCATACTACAACCCCCGCATAATAAATCCGGGAGTATGCATGTCAAAAAATTTGCGGTGTGAAGAGCATTCTTCTGCCTAGCCTTTTCCCAAGCTATGTTGGGGTCAGATTCCAGTCTTACCGGATTTAGCTGAATACTATATTTTACATGGAGCGACTACCTATCTGACCTCCGCAACCCATCTTACTGGGTAATACAGTATCCCATAGCAAGACTGGTTGTCAGAACGCCTGTCAAAGATCATTGTATGACAGTCGGGACCAACGGCTTAACGTGCTTTCCGAGGCACGGAGGGGTCTCGTTGTGTTTACAAATGGTCACCCATCCACGGACCCACCGCGGCGAGCGCTGCTTAACATATATTATCGGTGAAACCGGACGTTTTACACTTAGCCACGAGCCCCTGATTAGCGGTATGACGAGCATTGATCGAGCTATTTCATAGATAGCTATTGCTGCCTTATTAAGCGGTGAAAGGTGGACGAATCAGAATGCTGTCTATGTATCCCTTGACATTCAAAAAGTGCTACATAGTAACCATATTAAAATTTCAAATAAATGTTTTTTTTATTCTGATTTTGCAACTGCGACTGCTTCCATTTTGTAAATAAATGTTATTTGTCTCATAAGTTGTTAATATTATTTTTACGCTTCAAGGTACACATCCAAACACCAATCTCAACTAAGACCGGTAAGATGGCTTACCAGACGGACAAAACCTGTTCTAACAATTAATATTACTTCCTAAATACAAAAATAGGCAAATGCTATGTTTCCACCGTATTACTCAGAGCAGAAGCTGCAGCTAATGTAAAACAAAGTGTTTAGTATGCGGCCGGCATGTCACCGTGAGGTCAAGCACCAAGATCTTGGCCACACTAACAAGTGTTATTTGCGAGCAATGGCCTCGCATACGTCGTAATACACATGATTCGAGAAAATTTATAAGAAAGGAGATGACATTTCGCGTCTGAAGCTACTTAAAATTGTTTTGCACTGTAATGTTTCAAACTATAGTTGCATGCATATATTTGTGTGGTAAATTTCGTCAATTTGCTCATGCCTTACGGAATAGCCATTAAAAAGAATTTGACCGATTAGTCTCACATAAAGAAGCGTCTCACAAACACTACACATCACTTGGGAAGGCTTATCATTCAAATTGTGATAAAGTTGTTACTTCAATGCATTTTGGCACAAAAATCTTGACTGATCGCTATTTCTTAAGATACAGGTCTCCTAGTTTAAGAGACAGGGTTCATAATATTAGTATTGCATGCCTAAAAATTTTTGTAAAATTAATTACTGTGCTTAAATTGTATTTTAATGTTTTAATGTAAGTAAGTATTTCTGTATAAACTGTATCAGTGTGCGTATTTAATTGGTTAATAAAATAAACTTTATTTATTTATATTTTATAAAGTACTCACTAAAGCTTTGATAACTTTTAAGGGCTGATTTGACCAAAGTCAGATTTTTGTTTTTGTTTTTGAATATCTCAAAAATTCAATATTTATTCGTAGTTTATGTCTTATGAATGGAGACATTAGCAACTAGAGTCATTTTACGTTTCGACGGTGCTTGAAAAGCCCTACTTGAAATAAAAATATTTTGATTTTATACGAGGAGTATAAAAATCCACCTTAAATAGACAATTTAACTTGTTGCCTGAGTCCAATTAATAAAATAAAAATACAAAAAGCATTAATTTCACTTTGAAGTCACATGAAAAGACTCTACCTCATTGGATTAATTTCCAGTGGAATGACAATCGGAAATTATGTCTTTATAGGGCAAATTATTTCCCTTCTTCACAAGATTGAATCCATGTGACCACGTTTTTAACCCACGCCGAGGGCACGACGCGCTACGGGAGAATCTGGCGGACTTTCATTGACTAAAATCACCTGGCCTAAGCCTGAGGTGCTGGATCACTGTCGCATTCCAGCTACCAGCGCAGCTACTTTCATTCTTGGAAAACTTCCAGGATCGCATAATCGCTTCTATTATATTACCAGCCTATAAATAACCCACTGCTGGGCTCTTCCCATATAGAGAAGGAACGATTGATCACGACGCTTTCTCATTGCGGGTTGGCGATTTCAGATTCTAGTGTTTAGAATCCAGGTTTATTCGCGATGTTTTCCTTCACCATATGTCTGAGGTTTCTTAGAATAATTAATAAAGTACATAAACTTCGGAAAAGTCACATTGATATTGCCAGGGTTCGAACCTGCAACCATTTGCATACGAATCTGATCATTGAACCGCTAGGCAAGCACGAAATATTTTCCAAACGTTCAGATAAACTTAATAATTTCTTACAATAAATACAACGTTTTTAGCGATATTAACAGGAAATCTCTTTGCTAAAGTTCGATCAAACAATATAATTTGCAATCTATAATAGACTCTATAGATTAAGTCTTCGTATGATAGATGATCGTAGTTCATTGACAGTGCAACCTTATTCACTTCCTGATGCAATAATTGCACTTGCGTTTTCCTTGCTGTTCATACGGAAATAAATTGTCTTTATGGTGTGTACTAGTTATTTTAGTAATCTATTTTTAGTTTCCGTTTACTTCTTATAGGGCTTTCAAGGAAATACGTGTTGTATGTCCTGCGTCAAGATTTTTTATAGTTATGTTGCAGGGCAGTGTTTATCAAAAGAGTTTTGGCACTACAAAAATTAAACTTAAAAATTGTTGGTGCATTTGTGTGGATTTATTTAATTTAATAGGTTATAATATAATTATTAAAACAGGCCTCTTGAGACTGTAATATAACAACGTAAACCAATTCTACAAATTCATACCGAACAAAATTAGAGTTCGTTTCTGAAAATATTTCTTTTCCTACCATTTTCTTAATTAAAAATGTTTATCCATCAGACTTAAAAACTTTGTAAAACATCACAAAAAGATATGCCCCGGGTGAGGATCGAACTCACGACCTTAAGATTATGAGACTTACGCGCTGCCTACTGCGCTACCGAGGCTGATGACGTGGCGACTAAATTTAACGATTAAATGCTTCTATGACGTCTACAATTCACATCTTTATTGTTTTTATTTTTAAATATAATAAAGGTCAGATAACTACTGCAATAAACTATAAACAATAATACGAAGTCTTTTATAAAAATAGCTTTTTGCATCCAAGATATACAGTCGCACTAGGTAAGCTATTTATACAGCCACGAAAACAAGCATAGATAATAAGGCGCCTTTTTTCAACTACCTAGTGCGATGCGATTAATTAGCACCAAAATTAATGGGTGTGTCTATCTCTTTCCACTTCATTTACATTGCACCAGTTAGATATTTATCATATGAAAATAAATTACTATCAAGAAAGACTTCGCTATCTTGATTTAAAAACAAAATAAAATAAGTTTCTAAATACGTAATACAAATGAACATGAGAAAAACAAAGCTTAGGACCGTGGACAATAATACAGAGTAATACTTAAGTAATCAATTTTAATGGAAGCTTATAATAATTATTTCCTACTTATTACGTAACTTAGATGAAAGCTTTTTAAAACTAATAAAATAAGTAGGTAACATAAATTAAAGTACGCAATGTATACAACAACAACAGTGTATACATATTTATGCTCGTGACTGTACCTATACAAAATTATGCTGTGCTACCCGTGCAAAGCAGGGGCGTATCCGCTTGTATAATATAAAGAAAGTGTTCGTTTGTGTACTTAAACCTTTGAAACCACCAGTCCATTTGAAACAATCTGTTTGAATTTAATAGCCCAATTCCCGAGGAAGATATATACTGTTTACATTACTTTACTTGGAAGAACAGCGAGGCGAGTGAAACCGCGGGGCACAACTAGTTATTCTGTAAATATGTTTTATTTAAATCATATAATTTCCGTATTAATAGAGCTTGTCGGAACACAACGATTATAGCATAGTTACTTAATAAATAATATTCTCGGATCAATTAATCATGGCAGACATATGGTTTGGTATATAATTTATGATCGATAGATAGTTATCACAATAGTTTGATCCCCTTGACATTACTAACAGACTCGTGACCCGAGCACACCGTGACCCAGACATTAAAGTTTTGAATCACTGCGAAATTCTATTGTATCTAAATGTTTTTACAATATCAAAATTGACTAGATTTGAAATAAAACCACTTTTAAACGGATTCTATCGCGGTTTATATTGAGAGAGATTTTAGTTACCGAAGTTTCAAGACCTTTGCAGTTGTCATGGTCACGGACAGACTCTTGCAATGGTGTTGAAACGACGGGAACTGAAATCAAAATAAACCGCGATAGATTCCATTTTAGTAGTTTATTATTGCAACGTCTTAATTTCGCGTAATATTCAAAAAACTATATTGACTAGACTGTAACTTTTTACTTGCATTATCCTGTGAATGGGTTGTAGAGGTCAATCAAAAATAATAATCTATTGAAAACTACGCGTGTTTGGGTTTCCATTTTAATTATTATAGTAGATATACTACGGTTGAGCTATTGTTGTATCTCTTAAGATAATTAATTGTGTGAAAGAAAGAAATAAATAAATATTTAAAAATTCAATTTAGAAAAAACAAAAACCCTTACTTGTCGCCATAGAGCGCTAAGGCTTTAAAACTTTATTTCAAACCTCGGCTGGGTCAGAACTGTGTTTATAAAAACTTTGTTGACACATAGGTAGGTAGAAAAATACAATCACTGCTGATCCGATTATCGAATGCTAAACCTCGCCTTTTTCAAGCTACAAGTGCGTTGTGGTCGGCTTGAAGCCGGCTATCATGACGCGACAACCTACTTGACTAACATCTCCCGCTCACTGTGTAATACAGTATCCCATAGCAATACTGGTTGTCAGAACTGTTATCAGTTAGAACCGTAATGTTGACCAGCAATTAGTGATAATCGGTTATGTAAAGAATACTTTGAACAGTAAACAAAAGTAAGTTACGTGTAAAACTCGGGGTTTCTTTGTAATCGGATGATCGCATAACTCTAACATAACTGTCGCTAGCCCATACTTTACGCTCATGAGTTTGTTATTAGTTTGGAATTCGAGGTACTTACCTAGTAATTTGTTGAGACATAAGGAGACGTACCAAGCAGGTCCATTTTACTAGCAAAATAGGAAAAGAACTACTTACTTACCTGTTTGAACACAAGAAGGGATGAACAAACACTTTTGATCGCCTTCTTATATTGTTAGAATACGATAAGTGAAAGTTTTGTTATTTATAATACTAAACTAACTAACTAAAAGAGTAACCTATGGAGTTTCTTGCCGGTTCTTCTCCATAGGAATGACACCTTGGAACCGCGCAACTAGCGTCAATTAACGTTTTGAAAGCACAGCTGAAAAGGTCTACTCGAAATAAAAATATTTTAATTTTTTATTTTGATTTTTGCTCTTTATTTTCATTCCTGTTAATTAAATAGGTAGGTATAGTATTTAGCTGGAGCCGGTGAGTATGAAAGCAAACGCCAACATAGCATGGGAAAAGGTTAGGCAAAGAAGTATGTAAGTACTAAGTATATCAATGTCAATCTTCGTGAAAAGCTCCAGTCACTTTATCGAAATGAATTGTTTAAATATTAAAATTATTTTGAGAGGCAAAACCCGTATCATTAATCAAATCATTTTCCTCCCACTCATCCTCGATACAACAAACTTGACACCCAATTCGAATTCGCAATAAAAATCTTCCATTACCGAATATTTTCCGTAAACAAAGCCTCATACATATGCAATACATGTGTATGGCTGTGTATTGTGTTTTGTATGGCCTGAACCGACCTAGACCTACAGAGGGAACATAACACTGTCGCCCGCTTGGGACTTAGACGACGACGTGATATACTTAGGAGAAGTAGACGATCTTCAGTGGTTTTACGATAATTATATTGAAATAAAAGCAGTCTTCAAAAAAATACGTCACGGGAATTGGCATGAACTCATGCATTTACCTTTTGAGTCCGCTTGCGACCACGGCCACTGTAATCCGGCCGAAACGTCAAGCCTTAAAAGCTAAATGCATGTGTCCGCGTTTATTTCCGTGTCGTAATTTTAAAAGTGATAGTTTAAAAGTTGGAAAAGTATTTCTCAACGGATTCTATCGCGGTTTTATTTGCAACCAATTATTTAAAATTACATTTATTGCAATGTTTAAGATTCGGATTTAACCTCTGAAATCGTACCTAACGTTTTCCGATGGCTATTTGAAACTGTGTAAATGTTTACAGTTTCGATAACAATTTAGTGGTCTAACTACAATTAAAATTTATGTATTTAATATCACTTGAATGGCAGAGCTTGTATATGCGAACCTGCGACCCCAGCTTTTTTTGGTTTGAGTAAGTATAATTATGTCATAGCTCCTCGTACCATTGACGCGGTTTGACGTTTATCTTTTGACCCTGACAAAAAAAAGGTTAAAAAAAAAAAGCTTATAAGACAAAACATTCTTTTTTTTCACCAGGAACATTACGCACTCATTATACATTTTCTCCGAATATGAGTAAATGTTCAGTCGACAGCAAAAGTAGATGATAAATTGAGTTTATAACTTTTGGAGTCAAAACAGATCACGAATATATGGTAACTGTACTAGTAGTAAATGTTTAGTATAATTTACAATCACATATGTTGAATCACTTCGACGCCACACAGTTCTGACGCGAACTCCGTTCATTAGTATTGAATTTCTGATTTTGATCATCTACTTTTGCTGTTGACTATACAATATATGTCAAACAAAAATTCTGAATGCTTACATTTAACACTGAAACCTAAGGAAGATAAACAAGCGAATGAAGAGCGAAGCAAGATTCAAGGCAATTCAACATTATAAATATGAATGAAAAGTTTTGGCAACTGGCACTTACTATATTAGTTGCAGACACGCCACTTATTCCAAAACACCTTAAAGTATAATTATCTCAAGTTCTTAATAAGATATTATCATTAATTGACAATCAAACCGTCAGTAATTGTTATCATTCGATCAATCAATCATGTGACGTATATCTGCGGGCACTGAAAGCGTATAATTACTCTAATTATTTGCTAGTATAAATTACAATTACATTTCAAAATTGATTACCCGTTCTGATAAATTATGTTTTCGGTTATTACTGAGACAAACTGTTCATTAGTGCTATGGTATTTATAATTTAAAATGGTTTTATTTCATATATTTTTTTATATCTTGGGACAACTCACACACGGCCATCTGATCCCAAACTAGGCATAGCCTGTACTATGTCAACCAGACAGCTGATAAACATACTTACATATTTATACATACATATTATGGATAACTTACACCCAGACTTACGAAGTAACTAACTATTTAGTAATCTGTGCCCAGTCACTCAGGCACAGAGGTCTGAGAATATAGAGGCCTAGGTATATCTATTTTTTACCCGTAAGTGGCCCTCTTCAGATCTTAAAAACGTGAAATCAACAACAATTTTCTTTTAAACAAAGGTAACCTTTGTACGGGACGGCACCCTGGTTTTTTTTACTTGTTGTGAAATATTCAAAAAAAAATATAATTGCATTTTTATGTAAGTTAATGTATTTTGAAACATTACGAACTCACATTCTTTAAAGAGTAACCATTGAAGTGTTTAGCCGTTTTTTTCTCCATAGGAAATTCATTTTGGAACCGCCCAACTGGAGTCATTTATTATTTAGACAATTCCTGAAAAGGTCTACTTGTAAGAAAAATAGTTTATTGTTTGATCCTTATTTTCAAAATCCTCTTTGTAACTTGGAAAATCTAGAAAGTTTGTGTTTATAAGTGGTCTCCAATTACGTACAATTTTCATTGATATGACACGAAAGGAAAATATAATTTTAGATATTTTTTATCAAAACCAACTGTAAAACTATCAAATGAATTTCGAAACAGCATCAGTCGTCTTAAGACGAGTATTCAAAACTGGACCAATAAATATATATCACGAAGGTCGTGCCCCAAGCTCGATATAACTATTATATCAGTAAATATTAATTCCTCATTGGTAATTATTTTCGTAATAAAACGTTTTTAATATTAGTTACGGAATTAATTGACACAAACATCCTGAACTTACTCTATCGGCCATATACGGTAACTTATTTATTAACAAAGTTATATTTACTACTACAACTTCCCGCAACTAAAAATTACAACCTTATCATAAACTGATAAAGTTGTATTTACTTTGAAAACACTTTTCTGTTTACAAAAATAACTTTGTATTCCATTACACAACACATTTAAAAATAGTACCAAGAATCTCTTTCAGAGAAACTATAGACAGTATTCCAATGCAATAAGGTTGCTTTAAAAATGAGTTGCTTTTGCGAGGTGCATAAATAAATTTGTAATCAACATAGCCATTCGCAATGGCGGGCCTCGACGGAAGGAAATAAGGTCGCAATGGTAGGATCGTCATATTTTTTGTGCAGAGCATACATGTACGGTAGGATTGCCTGGCAATGCCACACATTGCCGCGGCATTGAAGACGTGAGATCATAGCTAATATGTACGTATTATTGTAATTATTTGATGTTTAGCTACCATTATAAACGGAAAGAGCTCGATTATCGAATGCCAGATGATCTAGAAATTGAGAGATTTTTAAGTCTGAGTTAGCAAAGATCAAAACATATTCTGCCAATAGAAACTTCGTAGTTCTATAGATATTTTCCAGTTCTATAGGTTTTGGTTCCAGAAAAAACTAAATTTTATAGTCTTATGTCCGACTGCAACAAATGCAACTGATTTTAAAGCAAGTAGCAACAGAAAGGCGTTTAGGCATATCTTAGAGTGTGGGCCGCTGACTATGATTAATAGTAAAAATCATTTATTTATATCTAGACAGCACCCTGATTCGCCCATCCTTCACCGCTTCCTAAGTGTTCTAGCTGTGAAGAAGAAATGGCGCAACCAACTTCACAGCAGGTATTAAATAAAATTGATGTCTCTCTAAGTTAAGTTATCAAGACTCAAGAAGGTTATAAAATACTTATACTCGTCATACTGCACTGGAATTTCTTTAAAAACCCAGCATCACTGCATTACCCATTCAATGTCACAGACTTGTCATGTAAACCACAAAAGACCATTTGCGAAATTAAACTTAATGACCCAAATATAACATCCGACTCACAAATTGAGACTAACTTGAATGTTTAAGTTAGAGTTCGTCACATTTTAAAGAATAAATAAATAAATGTGGACAACATCACATACATTGCTCCGAATCCAAAGTAAGTAGCTAAAGCACTTGTGTTATGGAATCAGAGACAATGAAGGTACCACAAACACCCAGAACCGAGACAATGTAGAAAAATGTTTTTCTACATTGACCCGTCCGGGGAACGAACTCGGGACCTCAGAGCTGGCATAACTTGAAACCCGGTGTGTATGCCACTAGACCACGGAGGTGGTCAAATTCTAAAAATCAGTTCCAATTTTACTGTGGCCTAGCCCTGTACAGTTTGTACTTGATCACAGAACAGGCGAACGTGACTTTTTTGGATTTGATACACCTTCCATTACAGCTAAATCTCTTTATCGTATTTGGACAGATGTAGGAGAGATTTTATTTGAGTAAGTCTAAAATAAGGTACCTGTACCTATACAGGTACTTAGGTGCGTCTAGTCTTCGACTTGATAATTGCTCATAAGGAGGATTTTAACTTCAGCATTCGAACCCATATTATTTTATCGTTTGAAGTAGACGAAACAAAATTTAACTTGCTTTCTTTTTCTATTTTGGTTGAGTTACAAATGGAATTCCTTACAAAACTCCAACCACATGATAGCAAGTCCGAAGCCCTAGTCATCAGGCTACCATCACTTATATGCAGAACACCTTTGTTTTTTAACTGGACAGTCTCACAATTTTTATTTTCTGCGATCAATCCCCTTACCAAACATGACGACCTGATAGCGTGATATATTTCATCGC
Organism: Plusia festucae; assembly: GCA_950381575.1. Classification (NCBI taxonomy): domain Eukaryota; kingdom Metazoa; phylum Arthropoda; class Insecta; order Lepidoptera; family Noctuidae; genus Plusia; species Plusia festucae. The sequence continues at coordinate 10,108,320 of OX494454.1, read as the reverse complement.
AAAACTAAAAAAAAAACTTTTAAATCAATCTACTTTTTCTATACTTCATTAGATACAATATCTTTGCCATATAGGTAACAGTAATAACTCACCGTATTTGGTACACAAGGCTCAACGAAGATATATTTCAATCATAAATCTTGGAGCTAATTCAGTGTAAACCAAACAATACAACATAATTGGCTCTCATCCTAACATTCATCAGTTAAACATCTGTTAGGTAAGCCTTTGAGTATGAATGTGCTAAGTAGTGATATAGAGGTTGTTTTTAACTTTAGTAAATAAAGATCCTATAAGTAAACTAGTTTTTTTTTTGTTTGTTTTTTGTTAAGGATTGTTATTTTTTGTTATTTTTAAGCCGACTTAATCCTAGGATGTATGGCTTATTAAATAAATGAGAATATAAAAAAAAAAAAAAAAAAAAAAGATCCTATGATCACCAAACGGTGCCGAAAGACTTCGCGTTACCATTACGGAGTCCTTGGATTTGGCAGTTGTAAGTAACCCTAAGTAGTAATATAATAATGCGTGACTTATTAAAGGGGAATGTCATTTCCATACATTTAATGTCATTTGAGCGATTTCTGTCGGCGTTGGCGCTTGTGGGGGTGTGCCTTGTCTAGGAGGCAGGGTGCTGTCAATATGAAATGTATGACGTTCAAAGAGTGCTACTTAGTAGCTTAGTTTGAACAAATGATTTTTGATTTAAATATGGTACTAATTGGAAAATTAGTTCATTATTATCTAGCTGGTAGTCTGGTACTATATTACCGCTGGCCAAAAGCCTTCTTCCATTCCTTCCAGCGATCCTAGTTCCTCGCCTCTTTCTGCCAATTCCCCAGGAATGCATCCAGTTCGTCCCGCCATCTCTATCGTCGTCTGCCACGGGCCCGTTTCGCTGAGGTAGGGTGCCATTCAAATTTGAAAAAAAATAAATATATAATTCATTTTGAATGTGGTTTCCTTTGCAAAATTCTATTATAAAACATCTTTTCGACTGTTAAAATAGTTTAATCTCGTTGTTCATCTCTTCGTCACAAGATTAACAGAGATAAAGGAAAGTTAAGAGCTAAAGTAACCGGGATACTTAACCTTTTTCTTACCCAGGGACCAAAACAGGAACACATTATTACATTTTCCCGGGTTACAAAGTTCACATTAATCTTGAAAAATGAAAAAAAGGCGTCATCATCATTTATCTTTGTTCCACAGTTCGTCGAATTCCTACTCCTCGACGTTGTCTTGTGTCATCCATCAGGTGCCGAAGAGTCACCAGCTCGTGTAGAGGTGCGGGGAGAGGTAGTGAGGGGGGAGGGGGTCTCGACCTGACATGTCACTCACGATACTTTCAATGCCAAAACATAATAGGGTCAAGATCTTATGTGTGTACTTAAGCTCTTAATGTAAAGGATTTCGGTGTGGTATAAGATGGGAAAGGAAGAGATTTTGTCATTATTTTCTGTCTCTCATCTTGGATATATTCGAACAAGTCTGTATGTTATCAGAACACTAAAACGCTGTGGATTGGAAAAGTTCAGATATCAATACTTTAGACATTTATTCCTCATATAATACAATGAGTTTACGATATCTCTGAATAAGCTAACAAAAATAACATAATTAGGTTATTTTGTGCCTTTGACAGATGATAATCTTTACATGATATAAAATAAAGTCGCTCCCGTTGTCTGTACGCTAAAATCTTTTAAACTACGCAACGGATTTTGATGCAGTTTTCAGCAACAGATAAGAGTGATTCAAGATGAAGGTTTTTCTATATATATGGCTGGTCCACTATTACGTCTTTAAGGTATACCCATTCGTACTGGAACAATCCGCTACCGCTTATAACTTGAACGCTTCTTATAATGAAAGGCTTAAGCTTTTCGCCAGTACTGGTTGTCCGTAGGTGATCAAGTGTTGCTGTAGCCACAACCCGTTTATAATAGGGCTAATTATTATATGACTTACGTAAAAAACTTCTGCACAAATATATTGCGTATAATTTTAAGTAAATTGTAAGATTACAAAAAATGTCGGCGGTAAGAAAAATAAGGCCTTAATATTTCGAAGGTCTACATAAAAATCCAAATTAAAATAAAAATAAAATTAAAAATAAATGTGGACAACATCACATACATTGCTCCGAATCCAAAGTAAGTAGCTAAAGCACTTGTGTTATGGAATCCAGATGCAACGAAGGTACCACAAACACCCAGACCCAAGGCAATGTAGAAAAGTGTTTTTCTTCATTGACCCGTCCGGGGATCGAACACGGGACCTCAGAGTTGACGACACCTTGAAAACTGGTGTGTACGCCACTCGACCACGGAGGTCGTCATCAACTCATCAACAAAAATTGCTATCGTAAACCTATTCCTTATGCCCGTGACTTCAATAAATTGAGAGCCACCATGAAATCGCATTGGCAGAGTCGCTAATCTACTAATGTTATTTATTTTTTGTGGGAGATCGAAGGTCCGACCCCGTTTAATACAGGCAAGCAACCCATCTCTAGAGCTTCTGGTGTAGTTGATGTCCATTACCAATGGGCAGGAATGTTTACACATCTCCAGAAGAAACGTGCGCGTGATTCTCAACTAAACCAAGTTAAAATTTAAAATAACGAATTTCTAAAGCTTTATTAAATGTCTCAACATATAATTTTAAATGTTCCAATAATGTTTAAAGCGGTGTGAAAAGGTGTGTCAAGATAGTGAACAGTCGCTCAGACAATCGTAAGTTGTAAAAGTGATTGCGCAAGCGCAGTTTCAATGGCAGTTAGGAGAAAGTTACATATTATCAAGATACAAGTAAAACAATAAAGGTAAAACAACGTTTAGGAGTTACCTTAACTTAAATAGTAACATGATGAAAACAAAGTGCTCATAAACATACACATAAGTAGTAATAATTTATTCCACACTAGTCTCTGCCCGCGACTTCGTCTGCGTGGACTTCAGAATTTAGTCCAAAAAGAAATTAAAAATGTGAAAGTAATGACAAATGGAATACAATTTTCACCCGTATAGCTTGCGCTGTAATAGCAAAAAATACCAAATTTATAAGCTGTCTGCCCACGGCTTAGCCAGTAAACAATTTTCAATTTTCCCTCGGGAACAACTTAAGGAATAGGGATAAAAGGTAGCCTATGTTCTTTTACATGTCAAAGGCTACATGCATGCCAAATTTCATCGAAATCCATTCAGCCGTTTTTGCGTGATTGAGTAACAAACATCCAAACATCCACACATTCACATTTATAATATTAGTAGGATAAATGTAAAACTAAACCAACTTCAATTGAAAAAACATTGCAAGGAAGTACAAATTTAGAATTGTCCTTGGTTAAAAAAAAAAACATTTTTTTTTATTTTTTCAGTCAACTGAACCGATTTTAATTATTTTTTCTTTTACTATATCTGAGGTATATAGAGAGGACAAAAAGAATCAGATCTGAGTTAAGGATATTCAATGTTTCTGCAAAATCCTTATGTTTTTTAACAATTAGATTGAGAAAACTTTCGTCATAATCTAATTGTATCCGATTTTATGTAATATCCGTAGTGCTTTGCAAAAAATTAAATTATCAAAATAATCATCCTGCGTTTAATTAGACATCAACTAACTGTGCCCCACGGTTTTACTCGCTTTACCTCAAAAGCAAGGAACGTGACGTCATAACCTATGTACCTTGCTCGAGAATTAGGCTATAAAATGCAAAAAATATATTAAAAATCGATAATCTCTAACATTATTATATTAGTATAGATTTATTTATCCCTTTTGTTTTAAATAAACATTTATATCTCAAGCCAGACGTCTCTCGCAAACAAGAATATTAATTAAGTCTTTTGTTGATTCGCCAATCTTTGTACCCCGACATACCTTAGCTGTTTATAATTTCAAATACTTAAGAAAAAAATTAACACCATCGCTTTAAAAGGGTTTGATTTCCGTATTATTAACGTTAAAGATTAACTAACAGTTAAACTAATAAACATATTGTTGTTAATCCAAGGGCGACTAGATTATTGTTTATTTGGATTTTTTGTTAATTTTAGTAATTAGCAGGAAACTGTCTTATCAAAACATGGTCGTTTTTAGGGTTCCGTGTCCGAAAGATGCCAGAGGACCCTATTTCTAGACCTTCACTGTCCATTCGTCCGTCTATCAGCGTCCAGTCAGTCGTGTGTGAAATAATAAAAATTACCTTACCTTAATTAAATTACCCTTACCTTACCGTTCAAAACGGTGCTCCTTCTCCCATTCATATGGGATCGGCGCAAATCGTAATATCCTTCCACTCATCTCCATAACTCCATTCAAAACTATCCGGGGCTAATTTAAATGAGTACGGTACTCAATAATTTTTTGGAATAAACTATTACTTTCTTAGAAAAAATTGTTCATCAATATGAACTGAAGCAGCATTTTAAATATGGCCAAGCAATTCTGTAGCACCTTGTATTATCTTGTACGGAACCGTTCGAGGGCGAGCCCGACTCGCACTTGACCTGTTTTTATGAAAACTGTTATAATGTGTATCAGATAATTATTTCAGCCTTGAGTGTTAAAAACTGAATGATTCATATCATGTCCTGGAGATCCACGGGTCGGCTGTTAAGCTCAAGGTTGCGGGTTTGTCAGTTGGCAAGTTAAAGATGTTTACATGTGTGTTACTTTACATTCGAAGATTCTCTGTAAGTTAGCGTAAAAACACGAAACTTTAAGAAAATAATTGCGCCATATTTTCCTTCTCAAGAGAAATATAAAAGATTTTTGCGAGAGACTCTAACGAGAAAAGAGAGGGACAAAAGAAATTTCGTCCAAAAGTAATCAAATTGGAACGATGATTTAATAGCCTGGCGGACCTAAGTATCGTTAAACGTATTCCGACTACACTGGAATCGAGAGTCTAAGAAGCCATTGTTGCTTTAATTTACAGTGTTCCTTCAACACGAATTTAGTAACCGAAATTGAAGTAAAAAAACCAACGGAAGCTCCCAAGAGCCGTACGTCAGATCTTGCAAAAAAAATTTAAACCTAAAGGAAATTGAAACATGTGTATATATGTATACAAAAGGGGTGCAGACTACGAGCACTTACTCTAGTTGAAGATTATCTACTTTTGGTACAGATTCCGATGTCAAAATTTCAGCTCGAAACAAGTTAATAAAAATATTGATATCAGTTTTTTGTTTCAATTATTCGACATAAAAAACTTTTTTGAAACCAAGGTTTTTGCAAGGTTTCAAAAAACTCTTAAAAAGTAACTTGCCTATTATAAGTCCCCAAAAACGTCAAATATAATTAAATAATTGCACAGTGAATTAATGTAACCTATATGGTTACGGAAAAACCAGATAGATTTCTTGAAACCGATTGACATACATAGTATGTGTTGTGACCTCCGATTTGCATTGGCTTCATGTATATGTTCTGACCTCAGGAACACGTCATGGGTTAAGTCATAAATTAAAAGTTTATTTTTTTTCCCGTTTCGATTTATTATGACGTTTCGTATCAGTGACACTTAATAATCAAAACGTCTCATCGTCGTGCAACCTTATAATACAAAAAATATATTTCGTAGTTATTTTCTCCAAAAGTATATCCATCAAAATATGGATTATCATCATGAAATCTTCTATAGGTATATATAAAAAAAAGTCGTGTTAGTTACAATATTTAGAACTCAAGAATGGCTGAACCGATTTGGCTGAAAATTAGCAGGGAGGTAGCTATTTACTTTTTATCTCGTTCCCGTCGTTCCCGTGGGACTTGACATTTTTTTTTTGTTATAAATATGTTTAAATAGTGTAATTGGTTTCGGCCGTTCTATTTAAATTAAAATAAATAAATAAATAAATAAATAAATAAAACGTGGTATAACAAAATGCAACTGACAGCTGAACATATTTAAAAAAATTGACCCGTTGATGCATTTATTTAAAGTTTATAATATTTTATTGCTGTGCCGATATTATCATTAATAACAATACCATGCCGCGACAAAGACCTCTAAAGCGGAGGCGGAACAAAGTTCGCTGGGTCAACTAGTAAATTATATAAAAGCCTTTGGGGAGGTATTTGAACACTTAAACTGTCCTAGGGAATAAAAAAAACGCGATAGAATCAGTTTAAAAAAGTTTAATTGCAATATCTAACATTCGCACAAACCTCATAAGTTACATAAACAACACTCAAATCTAAAAATCCCTTCCAAATTACTGAAATGCATAATAAGTTGCTAACCAAAGCGTAAATATAGTTAAATATAACCAACAACAATAATAGTGACAAATGATGCGCGTACGCAACACAGCCTATTAATAGACGCACGTAAATGCTCGCGTGTTTGACCTGCCGCAATATTAATAATATGAAAAGTTAAACAAACTCGCGTGCTAAGGTTCCGTATACTAACTGTACCGTACTTAAACATGGTCATGGTCAGTGACCAAGTTCTTGGCTATTAACAATGTGGTACTGTACCAAGGTGCCAAGGTTTATAGGGCTCACGACTGCCAAGTTTAATGTCTCATCTACTTTGTTACTGGAAAGAAATTCATTGTTTTGTAGATATATTTGTTAAGTCCAAAAAGATGCAAGTTCCCTAGGAAATGAAATCGTTGAGCTAAACTTACGAAGATGAACGAAGCAGAAACCACTAAATACTAACAGTACAAAATGTAACAAGACATCAAGACATCAATACACTATTCACAGTCTTGTAAAACCGACCAACTTAACCACTGATTTAACACCTTTGCGATATCAAGACAAAAAGTTACCTATCATCCAAGCAATTATATTGAAAACCAAACCACCTAATAATAAGCCTTTCTCATTTCGCGATCCCAAAACATGGTTTATAAACAGTTGGTCCCAGCTCACCTCCCTGTAGGACTCCCACGGTACCCTACTTAAGCGTGTCTTAAGACTCAGGAAGTGCATCGCGGAAGTTAACACAACAAGGTCTTTAGGGATGAACGATTAAGATTGCATACGAGCCGGTAATTACTATAAATCAACTGATCGTCGCATCGACAAAGCATACAAAGTAGCCTTAATTATGTTTGGTTTGCAACGTGATGAGTGGACTTGGAATCAATAACGAACCTTCTTCGTAAGAATCTGGCTGGAAGTAACAAAAAGCTCTGACCCTTACCTATTCTGTCCACAAATACGCATACATTAAAAAGTAATAGTAGATATTTATCAGACACAAAATATGTTTAGTTTAGTATTTCGTTGGTTCAAAAATGATCATAAGCAACGATGGTTAGAGCAGAACTTGTTTTCTTCTAAAGAACTAGAATCAATTTTAAAATCCAATGCCTAACTCACAACAGTAGATTCCAGAAAATCATCTGTCTGTATCAATAACTAGAAACATCAATAATATTCAACGTTACTTACAGATTTTAATTTCTCATTAATAATAAATCTTGGGACAATTCACACATGGCCACCTGAACCCAAACTAGGCAAAGCCTATACTATGGTGATCAGACAACTGATAAACATATTTATATATTGATTTTATTTTATTTTTATTAAACAGGTTCGCCAACGATTGTTTACACTTAAATCTAAAGTTAGGAAACATGTGTAGTAAATAGGTAACAATCACTTAAAGGTGAACACCACAAACACAAAGAACATCAGATAACTATAGTTATTAACCAGCTAACAGTAAACAACACTTAGGATAAGGTTCATGTAAAAATTGCATATGCATGCATATTTGTAAATAAATTATATAGATAAACTAGCTGTTTCCCGCAGCTCCGCCCGCGGTCTTTATTTTTTTTTATGTAATTGAGAATTTTCTTTACTATAAACCTCACGGAGCCCGAGACCTTTCCAACGAATGCAAAACCGTGGAATTCGGTTCGTGTGTTCTGGAGTTATAGCGTCAGGAAGGAAAACCCGACTTATTTTTATATAGTAGATTACACTCAGACACAGAACAAATAAACATTACATAAAGATTTGTCCTGGGTGGGAATCAAACCCACGACCTCGGGCTTAGCAGTCAGGGTCACTAACCACTAGATCAACAGGCCCGTTAAGATTAGAAATCTGTCAGCAAATAATATTATTATGATCCAAGCAGCTTAGTATTAAACATTTCCCATAGATTATCCTTATTGGCGATAATTCACTTCCTCATTCACTTTCGCAATGTTGAAGTTATCAGCACTTCCTGTGAAGCAGGGTCGTTTTATTATTAGCTACGATGGATAAGCGGCTAGTGTTTGTTTTACTTAAGTGAGTACTTACCTATGTCTTTGTTACAGTCAGGAAGTAGGAAAGGGATTATAATGAGGTGAGTTAGCTCACATTGTTGCTGTTGCAAATTATGACAACGGTTAGTAGTATTTATTACAAATGTTTTAACTAAAATGCTTTGATTTTCTTTGGCAATTTAAGAAAGCTGACAGATTTTTTTAGTAATCTTGTAGCCATATAAAACACATGCAAAATTGGACTTGATATGGTTAGGACTAGCAGTAAAATCACCTGATCTATCATTACTATTTCTTCGTATTATTCTAAAAATACCAACAGAAAATCAAGTTCAAGCCAAATTGAGCTACTATAACAAAATAATAAAATTAATACGACGGAAGGAACCCTACCACCATATTAAACTGAACGATTTAGTAAATTATGGCCGAAAATATAATCAAACAATGAAGTCACTTAAAATATCTTTGTGTAGCTACAAGTGCATGCAACAGCAAAATCTGTTTCAATGTAGGTCAAAATGGTGATCGGAATTTTCCGGATCGCGACATGATCTAGTTATTCTAGCGCCAGAACATCCTTCCTCGCGATATCACCCATGATTTCCACTGGAAGTGGTGTCGGATACATTGGGATAAGTGTGGGTGGTTACTCTTATCAATAGGCTAATTGTTAATTGTTGCTAAGAGCCCTCAATTTGATTTGCCACGGATTTGTTTTATAGCAGCTCGGTCCTTCTGTGTTTTAGTGTTGGCAAAACGTTAGTTGATAAAAATAGTAGTCGCTCGATCTGTGCTATCTTAAAAATAAAGGATTAAGCCATGGGCTTAATTCTTTATTTTAGTAGTGGACTTATTCCTGCTTACACCACCATAATCTGCCGTACATTTATTAAATCATATTCATCAATTAAAAATAGACTTAAAACGAGATACAATTCGACAATATTCCAAATAGCATAAAATTCTTATTTACGTCTATATTTTTAGCCTAAGAGCCTTCCTACAAGGCAATCAATGGAAAATATCCGAGAGACATTCGCAAAATATTCCGGAAGAAAAGGCTCTCCTTGACCGGAACAAACACATTCATTGCCATTTAAACAAAACAAGCTAATTAAAGATATTAACGATAATAATGTATCGGAGATCAAACTGTCACTTGTGAAGTTAATCTGTAATCTTTGAACCACATTAATTTATTGTTGAGAATGTAAACAACATGGGCTAGACAACCACTGCTATCTGACGATATATTGTTCCAAATCTAAGTCTAACTAGGTAGGGAGAAACAGCTGTATAGGGATAGGTTAAAGGTAGGCACAGTAACAATCAAATCATCAGTCAGAAAGAGACCGAAAAGGAGATGGATGGATTGTGTGAAATATATGAGAAAGAAATGGTTGCTGAGAATAGGGTGCAGATGACGAATAGTACGTATGAATGGAAGAAGAATTCTTATTGGACCAGCCCTAATTTATTGAAGAAAGACGAGAAAGTGACAATAAAATAATTTCTGTTTTTACGTCCATTTAATATTTAAGACCTCGCCTGTGCTTGCGAGACTCGCTGGACATGTCAAATGGATCACCAGTTAAAAAGACACCATACCACACACGTTTATATGACTCATACATACAAGATTTATGTATGCGATATGAAAACCCAGTAAGGTTATGTTTTAAATCCATAATTTATAATGTTTATGATTGCATTTTACGTTGCGCTATAAACTTTAATTTTATTTATTGAGGCATAACATTTTTTAATGTTATTTTTATAACGACTGCATTTTTTGAGGCATTTCGAATGTTTGTGAAACCCTCGGCAAAACGTGTATTTTTATGAAAAAAAAATCTGGAGATAGATGTCTGACAACGGAGATTTACGTAGTTATAGGGTCAGGATCACACCCATAGGGTAACAACTGAGGACGGATTTCAGAAGTGCGATCAGTTTAAATTTATCTAGGTTCTCATAATTAAGTTCAAAGCCCCAATAAGTATCCCGACAAAAGAAGGACAACTGAGGATGGATTTCAGAAGTGCGATCAGGTGAAACTTATCTAGGTTCTCATCATTAAGTTCAAAGCTCCAATTAGTATTATACGAGCTTATGATATACTAAATACAATTTAGGCATAATCCATTCGGAATTTCGATATTATTATTTGAAAATTTTAAACTCGATTACAGTCAACTTAGTTCATCACCATTGGAAAATCCTTCCAAAAGTATCTTTTCCTAAACTTTCACTGCATCAATTTCCAAAATCGATAACAGAGAATATCCCTATGAACGTAGTTTTTATAGCAACAGGCAAAGTCAAACCTTAAATATAGCTATATATAATGTACAAAGAATTAAATACATACTATACGTAATGGATAATGGCTTATAGTATTTAATGTATAGTAATCGTAAGTGCGGTTTACTCTGAGATAAGGGCGGCATTGACACACAATGTGCGCCCGCGCACACCGCGACCTCTGTGCACTACCGGTGAAAGATAACTCGTACCGACAGAATCCGAAGTAGGCCTAGTATTTAGTTACAAATAAATGTATTCTTCTCAAAAATTTGGTAACGTTTGGGAGATGTACATTATTCATACCTACTGAGAGCAAATGAAAAAAGTAATGTGTTTTTTACACATGTAATGCCAGTGACACTTAACAGGTCGGTCACGAAAACTACTGAACTGTTATTGATGAATTTTGCATAATTTCGTGAGTTGAAGTAAAGATAGACAAATAAGTAGTGACCGACCGAAACATGTTATTTTGCCGAAACCGAAACCGAAACCGAAGGTTCGGTTTCATTGTAGTTTCGGCCGAAACCGAAACCGAAACCGAACCTTTTATAAAAAAAAAAAGTCCTTAAAATGTCGAAAAAATGTTAGTAAGCCCGTTTTTTTTCTAAAATTAATATCTCGCCAACCTATAATTACAAGTTTCTACTTTCAAAGATTTATCACAATGAAATTTCAGCACAGTTACAGAGGTTCTGTTTGAAAATTTAACTACCCTATAAAGTGAAAAAAAAATACATTATTTGTAACACAAAGTTAGCGATTTTTTAATGGTGGTATAAAATAAAACAAATTTATTATTAAAATACTAGCTGCCCGGACAGACTTCTTTCTGTCAAAAGTAAATTAATTAAGGTAATTGCCGAGTTTAAGAAAAGTTTTTTTTTTACTTATTATTTATGTTTTACACCTTTTAAACCTTCCCTGGACTTTCACAAACATTTCGAAATCAAAATCAGCTAAATCGGTTCAGCCGTTTTTGAGTTTTAGCGAGACTCACGAACAACATTTGATTTTTATATATATAGATGATACTCTTATATTATGTTTATTTATTTTCAGTTACTTACATTTTGACTGCACGGATAGCCGAGTGGTAAAGGTCACCACGCTAATTACCACTGTGCGCGAAGTGCTGCGGGTTCGATTCCCGCATGGGACAAGCATTTGTGTGATCCACAGATACTTGTTCCAAGTCTGGGTGTTCTTTGTGCATGTGATTTGAATGTTTGTGAATCCCCCGCGACACAAGGATTAAATTCCTTAGTGCGGGCGTCGTTTTTATTAAAAAAATATATATATATATATATATACCTATACTCACAAATATCACAATCAGTTAGCCTCGAATGGCTAATTCAAATATAATTAGATAATCAAAATAATCAAATTGTTAATCATATAACCAAATCGTTATCCGAGCGCGACCCGAAGGGACGATGTTGTAAGTTTCGGCGCGGCCGAAAGGTTCGGCCGTTTTTGGCCGAAACCGAAACTCGGGCCGAAACTTGATTTTTTGGCCGAAACTGGCCGAAACCGAAACCGAAACCGAAATTTCGGTCGGACACTACAAATAAGCAAATGTTTACTTGTGACGTGATGCTTTCGGAGAAATGCGTTAACTAGAAATTAACATACATCTTAATTTTTTCCATATTATTATCTTGTGCGTATTATTCGCATTTCCGTTTTTGTCCATAACTATTGAACGGATATCTTCCTAATTTGTTGTTAAAAATGCGTTTAAAGTCAAACTTTTGCTGCTATCGGTACAGCCCGCATAACTCCGACCTTCCCCAATGTTGCATGGTGACAATAGCGACATTGCACCTTTCACGGCTATACTAAACTCCCCATTACAAATATAAACCCTATCCTCGATACATAGGGTTTAAAATTCCTTAACATAAACACTAAATTCACACAAAAATGTTCGAATAGTATAATACACAGAATTATCATCTTACTGTACATGAAATAAGGTTCATTTTCGCTTCTGTAGTCTGTAATAAATAGTGCATATTTTCGAATAATCGTGTGTCGTATGAATAACAATAATTTGGTAGCTAATATGATAAACAGTTAAGGCCTTCTTACATAATATATTTATTTTACTTGTTTGATAGAATTACAAGAGTTTTAGAATATTTCCAATAACATAATTTTACAAAAATACACGATTAAGTTATGTATTTTACCAGGAAAATTTATATGAAAAAGCTAAAAGTGCGTCACGTACGCACGGCTACATATGAAGCTATACAATTCCAGTTCACGCTGGCCTCGCAATGTATGGAAATCTTATACAATACGAGATCAGCATATACCGGAAATGCATATTATAATAATGTACTGCAGTAATTTCTTTTGACGACCTCCGTGGTCGAGTGGCGTACACACCGGTTTTCAAGGTGTCGCTATCTCTGAGGTCCCGGGCTCGATCCCCGGACGGATCAATGCAGAAAAACCACTTTTCTTCATTGTCTCGGGTCTGGGTGTTTGTGGTACCTTCGTTGTTTCTGATTCCATTACACAAGTGCTTTAGCTACTTACATTGGATTCGGAGCAATGTATGTGATGTTGTCCGTTCTTTTTTTATTTAACCTTTTAGGTGTCCTACTGTTATCCATATATATTTAAAAAGAAATCTATCAAAATCCCGACCACATACGATCTTTGCCGAAGTCCACCGATCAAATGTATGAAGTCCTTAAAATAGTTACAGTATCAGTGATCAACGAATTAAGAGCTTTATAATCTGTGTATCATTTGATATTATCTCATCGCTACTATACTGTATACAGGCTGTTGTTAATTCTGTACTGAAGGTAACCAAACATTGTCCAGCTCAGTAGTCAGTCCAGCTGTGGGATGAAAGGGATAATGAATAATGATGGTGGTGAAGACTTGTTTTAAAAAACTTCTTCAACCAAAACTTTTGTTGTGGGTTTTTTCTGAAAAGACGGACGACGACGCCATCGTGGCGTGGTGAAAATAAGTCGGGACTATCTTAGGTATACCGCAAGGCCTGGTTGGAGGTGGCACGGGACGGAACTTAGATTGTGCCCAGCAGTGGGATCGAGTAAGAAATCCATAACTATACAATAAGACTGAAAGAGTTACTGTTTTAAAATCTCTTAAGTATGTTATTTTGTCTTATTTCTTTTTTTTCTTTTTTCTTAAAAAGATTACTAGCAATGTGGGTCGCACATTACTAGTAATCTCGTTAACCCCTCGTGCTAAGCTAAGTTGCTTGTGTTACGAGTGGGTTCACGTCGGTAGTGTAATGGGTGGGATTCGAACCCGCAACCACATGATCGCAAGTCCGACGCCCTAGCCATTAGGCTACCGCCGCTTCAATCAAAAGTTATCTCTAAAATTACTCGTCGGATTAAGAAAGAGAGGTTTAGCAAAATCATAAAGATAAATTTCAAGCGTAATTTTATTCTCCATCAGTAGAGATGGCCTGCTTTCAGGAGCAGGCCGAAAGTCAGATGTAAACTCGAAGCACCTTACTTATTAAGCTGTAAATATAGAATCAAAAATTGAGTTTTTTGTACACCATCCTGTATGTAAAGTTTAACTGTCAGTTTAACCTGTATCTCTATGACACGAGAACATGTGTCGTAACGTTAATTAAGATGTAGAGATTGTAACGAGTCTTGTCACGATAACTAACTAATATTGTTTGTTTAGTCAGTTATTTTTATACAGCGTGTGTCTAAAAATATCAATGCTAGATGGTCTATAGATTTGCTCGTTTTGAGGCCAAACGAGGGCAAACGATCAGTCGAGCTTATCCACCTGATGGTAAGATACCATAATCTGTAACGACGTTATCAACCTGTAACCTGCACTCCAAAAGACTGAAAACCCAACTCACAGAAACAACGCAAGGTTTCTGGTCCGCGATCTTCTGTAGGTTGGCAAAATCTCACTAGTCAGGTTGCTTTCATTCGAGAGGAATTTAAGATTCCCCTGTGCCCTACCTCTTTTAAATAACCAAATAAAGTAAAAGTAAAAACTAAAATTTCTTAATTTATTCTACTCCTTAAACTATAGTGTTGAAGATATTCACGTGCTGCGGTATTCTCTTACCATCGGGTGTGACCTATGTCCATTTGAGTCTCATTCACCTTCATGAAACGGATGTGTTTCACATTAACAGTATCCGTTTTCATGAACTCTCAAAGCAGCTGCTTTTGCAGGTCCTGCCGTGCGCCGACTTATTGGTAGTTGGCAAAATGATCTCAATCCCAATTAACTGGTAGTACAGTATACACTCCGCCGTGGGATTTTGGCATACAATAGAACCTCACCCTCTCTTCCCGTGTGTGTCGTAAGAGGCGACTAAGGGTTAAAGAAATAATAATAATAAATAGAGCTGAAAGTAGACTGGTCACCAACCCACTTGCCCAGCGTGGCGACTAGGGCAAAAACCTTAATTATGGTGTCTCACAACCCACAGCCCCCAAATTGAGGACCGGGTGTGGTGGCGAAACATGAGAGAGGCCTAGGTCCTAGGCCTAGGTCTGCGATAGGCCTGAGTTGCACAAATAACACCCGGTTGTCACTGATAATTTTATTGTGATAACCGTCGTACTTGCACTTTTGAATTGCAAAAATATTTTAAAATGTCGTCGATTTTAAGCAACTTCGATGATTGCAAAACATAGTCGCATACATCACGAGTACATGTGACATGTTTGTTATATGCGAGCCAGTGTATGACCGGTTATGCGACTAGTTATTGACCCTGACTTCCTTCGCGGGTAAACTACAGTTTTTTTGCTATGCAATGTTGCGTATTTATTCCATGTGAATGCAATCATACAATATAATAAATACGTTAGCCTTCTATACACAGGATTTATCAAGCTATTTCTTAACGAGGATTTATTTTGAGACGGGCCTGTTGGTCTAGTGGTTAGTGACCCTGACTGCAAAGCCGGTTGTGGGTTCGATTCCCACCCAGCATGAAACTTTATGTGATGAGCATGATCATTTGTTCGGTGTCTGGATGTAATTTTTCTATAATATGTATGTATTAATAAATATATAAGTAAGTCTATCAGGTTTCTGGTTGCCAATATACTCTATAGTTTGGCATCAGACGGCCGCGTGTTAGTTGTCCTAAGATCTTATAATGATTATTATATTATCGTTATTTTTCTGCCACTTGTTGATTTCATGCATATTTCAAGACTGAAACTGAAAAGACGTTTGTTGGACTTACTTGTATAGCCGAGTCTGTAACTATTCTTTAGCCAAGTGGTAAAAGTAGCCACGCTAATTACCACTGTGTTCGATCCCCGCATGGGATAAGCATTTTGTGATCCACGAATGATACTTTCAAGTCTGGGTCCCTGGTCAATCATTTGTGCATGTGATTTGAATGTTTGTGAAACCAGCAACACAAGGATTAAATTCAATAGTATGGGAGTCGTTTATTTGAAAAAAATAACAGTTAGTTAAAGTTAGGGTATTTATGACCACTTGCAAAAGTTAAAATGAAACACACTATTTCCTTACAATACATTTGTTGTTTAAGTATAATTATATTTTTCCGAAATGTAATTTAATCCGTAAAATATAGTAAAATTAAAATTTTAGAGTCAAATTACAGAGCTCGTCTAACAAAACACGAAAATAACATAATTACAGTAAAAAAATCCTAAAAAAAATACATGTAGCAGTAATTATAAGATAATTATTATTAACTGTAGTAAACTATGTTAATATCAACTAATTGTAATTAGAACTATATACCTAAATAACTGAGTGAACGCACTATTGTATGCTAATGTGGGGCGGGCTGGTTTCTAGGGCTGCCCTAAATAATAAACAACAAAATAAATTATTTACATACATTAGTATAATAATACCGGCCTATTAACGTCCCACTGCTGGGCCTCTTCCCATATAGAGAAAGAATGAGCATTGATCACCACGCTTGCTCATTGCGGGTTGGCGATTTCAGATTCATTTTTTTTGGAATCCAGGTTTCCTCACGATGTTTTCCTTCACCGTATGTCAATGATGTCTTAGAATTATTAAGAAAGTACATATAACTTTGAAAAATGAAAAAAAAAAAAAACTTTTATGTCCCTGTCATAATTATCTTTTATTGAAATGTTGGTAAATTCTAAGCCTCCATTAAGTCGTATGCTGTCTCTGTCACATTAACATGTAAAATAGACATTTAAGAACGTGTTAAAGTTAATTAGCGTTTCAGTATTCGGGGGTTATTCCGACAAACGCTTATCTGATATGGAAAGGGATAAGTATTGATATGGGCAGACAGAACTACTTTGAAATGGTCTACTTACTAATCAAATGGCCGACTTATGTCATTCTTAAACAATCTTAAAATTATAAAGTATCCACCCACAGGGTATTGATCTCATTGGTGTGCTTGTTTCGGCAAACATAGAAAGAATAAATAAAAATCATTTATTCGCGCCACATGTGACGCATTAAATAAAAAAAAACTTTGAGAGGTGTCAAGGGACACCCGGATGGAATAAAGTTCCATTCGATTAATTAGTGAAGGAATTGTAATATTTTTTTTTTTTTAAGTTATTAATAAATTAGAAATAATAATTTATTATTAATAATATTAAAATTTTTAGGTTTTAAGACAGACAGACAGACAGAGAAACATGCGCACGCCGCACAGCTTACAATAGCTTACTATAGCAAAAAAGTGTCGTGACAACTTTTCGTAAGATTTTTTTCCGTCTAGCCCCCTTTCACAACGCGCGATAAGGCACTTCGTTCCAATTACATAAATAAAAATTCTAAAATTTAAATTTTTTGTCCTAAAATTATTACCCAAACATTTTAGAAATTATTAGGTACTTTGTGTGTGACAGCCCTATAGTAATATGGTCTAAATGCATTAGCTCGCACACGTGCAGTTATGAGGGCACACGTTATTATGTAACGCACAGCACATAGTGTTCTCAGACCACATTATATTCAAGACAGCGGTGCCATAACGAAACGCCATTTAACTTTGACACGATCTTAAATATCTACCTGTCACACCGCTCAACGAAGTCTGCAGTTGCCGAACATGCTGAAGGCTCCAGTCATTCAAGACATTCGATTTGATAAACCACAGATCCTCGCCAAAGAATCCAAATTCCTACCTAGGATGTTTCGCGTGGCACGAAACATCCTAATTTCAATAGAGAAGATGGCTGGAAGATATCACCTACTTGGGATCCAATCATACACAAAATCAAAACCAAACCCAAGAGCAGCGCTGCAAGACTTCAAGACACTGTGAGCTCATATTGCGTAGGTCGGAACACAAACGATTAAAATTAAGGGTAAATTAAATTTTAAAAATATGAAGGTAGAACGAGCAACATATCTTGTCAAGACGAATACCATCTCAGTCTGCCCGTGACCATGACACCTGCAAAGGTGTTGAAACGTCGGGAACTAAAATCAAAATAAACCGCGATAGAA
This sequence comes from Plusia festucae, assembly GCA_950381575.1. Lineage (NCBI taxonomy): Eukaryota > Metazoa > Arthropoda > Insecta > Lepidoptera > Noctuidae > Plusia > Plusia festucae. The sequence continues at coordinate 10,090,273 of OX494454.1, read as the reverse complement.
TCCGTTTAAAGTAGTTTTATTTCAATGTCTACCTGTCGCTACATTATACGTTAAAGTGGACGGAAAGCTTGAGATGCCACTTAAAACTGATTGACGATTCAGTATTCGGGTATAACTTCCCGCAAAATAACATATGACACTAATTTTGGGATATTTTCAAAAGTCTTTCTGTCATTCTATGTTGTGAAGTTATGAGAAGTGTTACTTCTCTGCGTCTGAAAGATGTGTGATTAAGGTTCTTTCATTTAATAAACTTACTAGCAACTCAAGTTATAAGTATGACTGTGGATGGGTATATAAGCAGAAGGAGACCGAAAAAGAGATGGATGCAATGGATTGTGTGAAAGATGATATGAGAAAGAAAGGAGTGGATGCCGCGATGACGAGTAATAGAGAGGAATGGAAGGAAAATACGCATTGCGCCAACCCCACATGAATGGGATAAGGGCAGGAAGAAAAAGGAGAAGACTAGCAACTCTATCATTGAATTGTTCTAAAACAGTAGTAATATACATAAATTCTCATTTCATAAAGTTTGTTACCAAACTCCTTCGAATTGTATGAAATTTTGTGTGCATATCGGATAGGTCTGAGAATCAGTCAAAATCTATTTTTCATACCCCTAACTCCATTCCTAATTGATAGGGGTGGCCCTCTTAATTTTTATAAATATGGTATAACAACGTTTGCCGCGTCAGCTAGTCTAATATATAAAATTCTCGTGTCACGGTGTTTTGTAGCTAAACTCCTCCGGAATGGCTCGACCCATTATCGTGAAATTTTGTGTGCATATCGGTCAGGTCTGCAAATCGGCGAACATCTATTTTTCATACCCCTAAGTGAAAGTTTCCCCAGTTTTTATAATATGGCAGAACAACGTTTGTCGGGTGAGCTCGTAATATACGTAATCTTTTTGATGGTCAATAGCACCGTACAAACTAATTTTAGTCCATCGGTATATTTTTCCCTTGTACATAATTAGAAAAGGACAGACGCAAATTAGAACTGTTAAATTTAGTTCCGACTAAAATTCTCATACAAATTTGCCGACAAGTAAAAACGTGTGCTCTAAAAACACTGTGATGTTCAAGGCGAAAACTAGTTTGACATTTCTAAGTTAGTTGTTATCTGTTGCCGTCCTTTTCTCGCGCTTTATGTTAGTAAAAGACAGCAATGGTTTAAATTTAGTTTAGTTTGCGTACAGAAGAATCAGCACCAATATTTACTGTTTTACAAATTAATAATGTTGTCTTTATTTATGGCTGTTCTTAACCATGTTATCACGACATAAGTCGGAAGTACAGGGACAAGGTAAATTGCACGGTTAGCCTTCAAGAAATTATAGTAGGTACATAAACCGTAAATAAAAATGGCGCTTCTTGTAATGTACGCAATTTATTCTACACGATTACTCTGATTACAAATCATGTGTTTTAAATTAAAATAATAATCAGAAAAACTTATTTTAACACTGATTATAACATTATGTTAATATGGAACCCCTAAAATTTTTTTTGTTTTTATAATCTTACTTATTTTTTATTATAACTTCCGTGAGACGAATTCATAATTATTTAAAGATTCAACGGCTTACTTACGCGCATTCTCGGTATCGCCAGTGCGACTCGCGACACCACCTGCTCATGATTAAGGACTCCTATTGAGTCTGAAACTAGTCGGGCGATCCCGAGAATGCGGGTAAGTAAGCCGTTGAATCTTTAAATAATTACTATTTTTTATATTACTTATTAGTATTATTTTAAACTACTCGAGCTAAAATAAATGCTTGTGTTACGAGTAGGTTCACGCCGGCAGCGCAATGAGTGGGGTTCGAACCGGCAATCAAATCTTACCATTGGTTTAGGGGATGGCTAGCATTAAGCCTTTATAGTATATAAGGTATAGTAAAATAAGTTTAGTGAAGTCTTTTCATAGTTTGGTAAGATACAACCAAAAACAGTGACTTTCGCAGATGTGATAACTTACATCTCGTCAGAGAAAGCTTATAATAAAATGTAAGATTGTCTATCGGTTTTTATTAACCACATTATCCAAAAGTCTTTTCGCCAATTCCACCCAATATTTTCCTGAATTTTTTCCTTGGAACTAGTCTTGTAACCTTTCTCCAATATAGAAACCTTTTTTTTTGTCGGGGTGAAACGCTATTGCCTTCAACCCACGCTGAGGGGCACAGCGTCTGTAAGTTAAACTTAATTATTGAATTAACTGATCAATAAAAACATCTTTGCAACATTGAGATAATTATAGGTTTCTATAAATACCACTCAATCAAATCTCCATTGCTATTTGTCAATGTATTGCAGAGATCATTGTCTGTTTTCTAAAGACAAACTGTCAATGAATAGTTATAAATAGTGTTGTATTGCAAAATGATTTGCGAAAGGAAACAGCTGAGATGTCTGTTGCTACACTTGAGTGACATCAACATAATTATACTACCTTGAACTTGACCTTGAGTTATGTATATTTAGAAGACGTTATTTATTAAGGGTAGTAATAAAAGCTCCGACAAAAAAATAAGAATTCTTACTGCCTAAAATACTTACTTTCCGACTACTTTCATCCGAATAAAAATGACGAAACGACCGAATCAGATACTAAAATCTTCGAAAAATAAACATAACTGTTTATTGCTATAATACTTTTCTACCAGCTTAAATTACGTTCTACTGAAAATTATGTTTTGGCATTTTTATCTTTACTTGCCGACTATTAAATCATAAATTACCTTTCACATTTCATAGACTTGGTGCTAATTTAACTACAACGTTATAATGAAAATACTATTCAGAGTGGTTATACAGAAACTAATAAAAAATATAAAAATGTACTTGTAATAATACCTTTTTATGGTATAAATCCAAATAGTTGAATTAAAGATGAATGATTGTAAAACCCCCTAACCTATCTGTAATGGACAAGTAAAAACATAGCAAGTCGCTTCTGGCACTCGCCGGCCGCTGCCGCGGCACGCTCGCTTCGCTCGCTCGGCTCGTGCGGGGGTGTCGCAGTTCTAACCTAACCTAACCTACTGAGTCGAATTTGACACTTAAACCTATCTGCAATGGGCAAGTAGGACAATAATATATCGACCCGAAAACCCCTGTGGGTATACCAAATTTCATAAAAATCGTTTCAACCGTTTCCGAGATTCCAATTATAAAAAAATCTACTTACAAGAGTAGTTTAGTAATAATGTAAGAAATTGAGAGCATGGAAATCGATCGAATCGATCGCGCGGGCCGAACAGTTTAGGTATTTTCATAAATACTGAGAGGTAAAAAATATATTTTATAACCAACAATAGAAATTAAAATAGTTCATGCAAGTCGTAAAAATGTGAATATTTTTACTAAAGCTCTGTTGTCGGTAACTTAGTAATTTTGTCGGAGGTTCAGTATTTTATTCAGAAGTTTAGTTTTGTATTTCGAAGTTCAATTTTATTTTAGGAGATATGTAATTTTAACGTGCTCTTATTTGTTTGTTAAATATAATTTTTCTTTTCGGTATGTTTTGGGTTTTTTTGTCGGTAATTCATTATAACGCTAGTTAATTAGAATAATAGTCGGCCACAGATCGCTGGAGATTAATTTTTTTTTTCGGAACCATTATTATTTCCCATTTATTAATATTAATAATCTATGATATATTGTTTTCTGAGGTGTACGCGAATATTAGACATTGAAATAAAACTATGTTATAATAATACACATGAACTAAAATCTGAGTTTGTTAACATTTGAGCTTAATTTTCTATCTGTAGTATTTAGAGTACTTTTCCTGGTGGAGTCAATAAATTTCACCTTATATGTAGCTGGGAAAGACCACTGGGCAAAGGCGTGGGACCCGTAGTATTTTTTAATTTCAGTTATATTATTCCTTGCCTTTTACATCACACAAATACCAGACATTAGGCAAATAAAAATCTCAGAGGAAGACTATGGAACTCAAAATGGACTTTCTTTACTGAAAATCATAAGACTAACTAAAAAAAATAATGTTGAATGACAGTAAAAACTGTTGGTAAAAAACAATTTTAAAAATTAAAATAATATGACAACAATACAACCTTGACAGTACTGTACAGAAAATTAAGATAAAAATCTCCTTTTACACCGTATAGTACGGCAGTCCATCAAAACAAAATTTAAAATGCAAATAAATATAGTGAACATCGGTTAATGATATCCGTATTAAAATATATGGGACGCAATAAATTTTAATGTGAGTTAACAAATAAATACGAGTACGGAACCATTATAATTATAACAAAAACATTACTTAACATCTGTCATAAATAGCCACCGATAACACACTTACTGTACGTTACGTGATGTAAAGAATTAGGATAAAGTAGATTTAGATGCAAATTTTAGAATTGAGACTAGGTACTAGAGAAGAACCGGAGTGACTGACATAGCTTGCAGAGTAAGTAAGCTGAAGTGGCAGTGGGCTGGTCATCTCTGTTGAAGGACTGATGGCCGTTGGATCAGAGAAGTCCTTGAGTGGAGATCGAAAATCGGCAAACGTAATGAGGAAGCCTAGCTAGATGACCTTAAATTTAACTGGGTCGGACTGGATGGGGAAGTTGGAGGACCTGGTGTAGCAGTGGACTGCGATAGGCTAAGAGGAATGGAATTTAAAAACGACAAAATAACTTAAATGAAATGTCATGAGGAGTACACTTGGTACTGATGGTAGTACCAAGTTCTTGATGAAATAACTTTCAGTAGACCTCCGAAATGCGAAATCTGAGTCTTTTGTTTTTAAGGTTTTCGCTAAGGGATCCATATTTTCCAAGGAATGTGAGAAGAACATTATAATGTTTCGGCAGGTTTACAAACTCCTCGCATCGCAATACAGTAAAGTCTCTGATTCTCAAATAACAATTCTTATTTTTATTCTTATGGTATTCACTACTTTATCAGGCATTTTTTTATTCTCTGCGTAAGAACCATTCTCGTACTTCAAGGAATATTCTAAAAAAATAATTAGCGAAACCGGTTCAGCTGTTCTCGAGATTTGCGCTTAGCAACACATTCAGCGATTCATTTTTATATTATAGATAGCAGTTTTATTGTTTCTTATGTTGTATTTTTTTATAGGTACTGGGTAAAATGAAGTGTATACACAATGTTTGAGCAAATAACATTTCTTATTCTTATGGTATTCAAGTTAAATTTACTTTAACGTATTGTTACGAGTCGGTTGAATGGGAATATAAAAAAGTGTTGTTTTTATACTTTTGCAGGCATTTATTTTTCTCTGCGTATGAACCATCCTCGTACTTCGAGGAATATTAAAAAAAAATATATACCATAAAGTTCAAGTGTCAATGAATAGGTTCCGCGAAAGCAAAACAATTGAGTGACGTTAGTAATAACTGTTTGGCGGTACAAAGTTCGCAGGATCAGCTAGTAATATCACAGAATTGAGTCGTTGTTCTTCCATCTGGTGGGATTTTACTATAAGCAATCTACCGAATCTAAGATTACATAAAAAACAACCATTAAGTAGCTGGGCTACGAAAATCAGTTTTATCGCGTTCCTCCTAACGATCTAATATTTTTTGTATAAATTAATGTGGTTATCAAATTAAGCTGCTGGCTAACTAATAGACATGTTTTTACATGAATTACAAAGTTACGTGAGTTTACATAATGAGCAATTTATTACAGTTCAATGCGTCCAGGATTATACGCTACGATGCTTGCACAGATTGCCGTTTCTGGTTATACCTGATTCAGTCTCATTGCCATTCTTTTAATGTATATAGATTTCGACAGTTCACCATGGTCTTCTTCTTAGCGTGTCGATCAAACTCAAACTCAAAATATTTATTTGCTTGTTAAGGGTTAATACAGGTGTTCTTAATAATTATGTACCGCTTAACAGCCTTTTTCAGGCGTTGCAAATTTGAGGGCTGATAGATCAATGGCAAAGTCAAACTTATACGGACCAGTACTCAGCCACGCGGACAGCATTCTCAGTGGCGTTATACAGGTCCTCTCGTGTACAGGCAGGACACGCTGGGCAGCTCAGCAAGTGAGCCATTCACCATGGTTGGAACATTTTTCTCACATTCAAATGTTTGTCCCACACGAGGATCTAGCTGCACTTTGCAGGGGTAGTAGTTGTATGGCCGAATACTGAAACTTCAATCAAATTTAAGTTGCCGTTAAGTCTCATGCTGTCTCTGTCACTTTAAGGTCAGTTTGAGGTTTTAAGTAAGTCTCAAAGTTAATTTACGTTTCAGGATAGCCGAGTGGTATAGGTCACCACGCTATTCTGTGCGCGACGTGCTGCGGGTTGGATCCCCGCATGAGACAAGCGTTTGTGTGATCCAAATGCTTGTTCCAAGTCTTTGTGTTCTTTGTGCATGTGATTTGAATGTTTGTGAAACCCCCGCGACACAAGGATTAAATTCCTTTGTGCGGGCGTCGTTTTAAAAAAAAATAGTTTTCACACGGCTCTCGGCGACCCTTCGACAGATAACTTTTGAGGAATAAAATTGACGTTTGACAGCTTTTGTATGAAAACCCTTCAAAAATATCAAAATTTTTGGAATAAAGTTATCTGATGATTAAAAAATCAGCCCTAAGATTATTTAAAGTGACGCAAGCTCAGTATGTTCTTGAAACAACTTCCTTTAATAAAATACCTTTGAGAAAATGTTATTTATTTTCCCGACAGCCTCGCCTCCGTTTTGTTACAACTTTAAGTAGTGATTAGTTATAAAATTATAATTAATACTATGGGTATAATAAAATATCTACTGAATATCTTAATTTAAATCAATTTCCGTATGTTTACTGGCACGCTTATATGTATTTTTATTACATTGTTCGTAGCACATTTATTTATCCACTACAGTAGTTTTAAATTAGCATCATTTTTTTTATCTATGATAGAAATAGATATAACAGTTATTTTATTAATGTACATTTGAACTTAGGATCCATACTTATTATCTCAAATTATTGTATTTTATACTCAACTAGCTTCTGCCCGCGACTTTTTCTGCGTGACTTTAGAATTGGGTCTTAAGCTCGTTGACAATTTTTAATCTTCCAAATATTTGAGATATCGGTATAGAAAGTACATGACCTTTTCCATAGCATAGGTAACATGCATACCAAATTTCAAATCTGTCTACCCGCGGCTTAGCTCTAAAACAATTTTAATTTTTCCCTCGGGAACTTCTTAAGGAATCGAGATAAAAGGTAGCCTATGTTCTTTTCCATATCAAAGGCTACATGCATGCCAAATTTCATCGAAATCCTTTCAGCCATTTTTGCCATTAGTAGGATTTTATTTAGCCGCCACGAGGACTACGTCATAAGTAAGTAAACATATTGGATCTAAAGGTAAATAGTATTGCGCACTTGTTCACTGTCCGTCAGGACACATGTCTATCTCAAACAAGTCATACAATGTTGGACGCTGATAAAACCTTCTATCTGCACACATGGGATTAGGGTTAGCACGCAGTAAGCTTTAGCTGCTAACGGATCGGCACATTCTTCAGAAGATGTTAAGGTATTTTTTTTTATTTCTAAGTAAGAAAAATATATTATTCTTATTGATTTAAACCGTATTCATGCGTCACAATAACTTGTAAATGAAATACAAATAGACAGAAGGGAGAATATGAGCCTCTGGGAGGACTCGAACCTGAGAAATTTGAACGCTCGGGTAGTGACCTCTGTAGTTTAGTTGCGACTGGTGCGTTGAACCAGGAGTCGCAGGTTCGAGTCCTGCCGGAGGGTCAAATTTTTTCTACTTTCTGTTTGTATTTAATTTATAAGAAACATCTGTTAATAGCCTGACCTGGCTGCAAAGGGCCTAAACAGGCTTATGTCTAGTTGTGGGATCAAATACGTATTTATAATGGAAGATGTCAATAATGATGATAAAAAAAAATATTGGAGGTATTATCAAAAATTTTACGATAATTATAGCAATAGGTATAATGCATGAACATAAACCTACAATGTATGTGGCAACCCTGCGACTGCGCGTGCGCATACGACAACGCACTGCATAGCGGTCAAGGCCGCCAACTGATTTTTATACAGCTCTGCTCCTTATGTGTGTTGCCAGTAATTTTAGGATTCCGTACCCAAAGGGCGCCAACGGTTCCCGCGGAACCCCCCTTTTCTGTTCGTCTGTCTGTCAGTCTGTCACCGGGTTGTATCTCATGGAAGTTTCACAATTTGTAGGTTTAAAAATGTTTAAAAATTTTATCGTTTGAAAATAAATGTATGTACGGAACACTTTGTTTGAGAGCCGAGAGACACAGATTTTTTTTTTTATAATTTTTTGCCTCAAACTGACCTCGGCGTAAGGTAAACCTACTGCCATCGGCAATACAGTCGATTACATAAATTAAATAATAAATATCTTGGGACAGCTCACACACGGCCATCTGATCCCAAACTAGGCAGAGCCTGTACTATGATAACCAGACAACTGATAAACATACTTATATATTTCTAAATACATACATATTGTAGATAAATAACACCCAGACACAGAACAAATTATCGTGCTCATCACACAAAGATTTGTCCTGGGTGGGAATCGAACCCACGACCTCCAGCTTAGCAGTCAGGGTCACTAACCACTAGACCAACAGGCCCGTCATATTTAATTTAATTGTATTTCCCGTAAAAATGTATAATTGTTCGGCTAATATGTATGATATCTTTATACTTTATAGCCTATAGCACTCACGAATAATGTAGCTTTCTATTAGTGAAACCATTTTTAAAATTGGTTCTTTACTTCCGCAGATTACCCCCTTTATACAAACTTACAAACAAATGTTACCTCTTTATAATATTATATTAGTATTATTATTAGTACCTATTAGTGTTATATAGATTCTTCTTTACATATGCAAAGACACTCATTAATTCCGTATGTTTATCCTGCTGCGACAATCGATATCTTCATTTCACCTTATTTTTCTACCTTCTGTTATTTTTTTAATTGATTTATTGTACCTGAATATTTGTGGTGGTTATTGCTTGTTATTGAACCCACAAGGTAAGGCCTGGGGTTAAAAAATCGACCCGTACCAGAAATCATTTTGCATAAGAGGAAATTACCTCCTCCTTTTTGGAATTCGGTTAAAAACATACTTACTCAAAATGTGTGTGGATTACACAGATACTTGCCCATATGTGTGAAAGATGATATTATTATGAGAAAGAAAGGAGTGGATGCCGCGATGACGAGTAATAGGGAGTATTGGAAGGAAAATACTCATTGCGCCGACCATATGAATGGGATAAAGGCAGGAAGAAGAAGACACAGATACTTGCCCATATGGATGACAGAATCGAACCGGCACCAAATCGCGCACAACAGTACCTAGTTGACCTCTTATGCCACTCAACCATCTACACAAACGTGCGCTACATTCAAATTGGCCATGTAACACGTTGAAAACTATATAAATAATGCAAGTACTTAAACTTTATTTACATAAATATATAGTAGGCCAAATAAATTTAAACGGTGTGTAATATTTATAAATCAATATCTGGGCGTGGGCAACACTCGCGAAAGATCAATGTCACAGTGTATTAATGTTATATTTTTATACTGTACTCACTTACGCCCTAAAGGTTTTACTTGGCATGTATGTGATATTTTCAATGCCATGCGTTTTTCTGTCATACTATTCTTACAGGAAAAATAGTAGTTAATAATAATAAACTCTTTATTTCAGGCAACTAGGCCCATAGAAATAGAATACATGTATAAACAAAACTTATAAACTAAGTAATACATATAAATATAAACTTAAAATATAAACTATTGTAGACGAAGTTTCGGCGTCGTGTTGCGCTGCGAGGTGTCGCGTATCCTCCCTCGGAAACGTCTATATACGACACCTTCAAAATTCTTCCTTGAAAAAGATGTCAGCGCAGAATGACGGAACTCGCACCATATACTATTTAAAATTCGTGTTATGGCGCGGCTCCAATCTTTCCACCCTCAAGGTCATTTGGGTCTTGCACCGAATATAGTCCACGACCACCTCATCCTTCGTGGAATGGTATAAGCGGGACACTAGACACCCCGGCTTTAACGGATAGCATAGTAATAATTGCCTATATACATAAACGCTTTCCTCTGGAATCACTCTATCGATTACTGAAAACTGCATTAAAATCAGTTGAATAGTTTAGAAGGTCTAAGCTTAAGCGACTTTGTTTCATACTTCGTAAAGTCGATAATCCTAAGTTATATAACGTTAAATCCATCATTAAAACTAAACTGAAACTGAAAACTAAAAAAAAACCTAGTTTCTTGAAAATAGTCCTTTGGAACTTTCAGATCTTTTGGTGAAAAAAAGATACATACAGGCGAACATAGAACCTCTTCCTGATAGAAACCGTTTAAAATAGTCAAGTTTTTAACTTTTAGACGAGTTAAAATGATACTGTTTTACAAAATAAATATGTACACTCAAATCTGTTTTTGTTGATCTTCCCATCTAGAAGGGTAACCTAAAAGCTGAATCTAAAAATTGTTTTTGCGTTGACATAGACGTAGACACGTTAACAACATGACACTCCTTTTTCCTTGTGGTTAAAAAGAACTAACTTCAAACTAAAGGTGGTCAAAGAGAAAGGACCAGAATCAGTTTGTTACTGAGAGTTAGCCTAGAAAAAAAATACTTTTCCATTAACCATTGCGTGGTGATAGAGCTAACATTTTTTTTCCAAAGAACTTACAGCAAGTAATGTACAACATATAAGTGTCAAGTCAAGTTTAATAAGTCGAATTGCGTTGTTTGTTCATAGTAAACAAGAAATATATAAATAGGCTCACGTGGTGGCATCAGTTGCGTAAACCTCTGCATTGTTTACAACAAGATTATAGCCGGCCCTGCGGTATGCACCGGGAAGAAACCCTACATCGGATTATATTCTACTGCCATCCTGCGTGCTGTTTGCGACGCACCAGTTTTTTATAAATATCGCTCGTTATAAATAAAAAACATAAGCCTACTGCACCTGGAAAATCATATTCGTCATAATTATGTACTTTCTAAGATATTTTAAGTCATAGTTCATAAATCAAAACTTTTTTTTTATGTCTCCTGCTCGAAGGCAGATCTCGATTCAATCTGCGATCGATTCGAACTCGATCAAAGAACACCCATTTAGGGTGTTCTTCGAGTATGTGAAAGTATCAACTGGTAACAAAACCGGAATCAAAAGAACACCCATTTAAATCGAGTTTTTTTAAGTCACGTGTATGTATTGGGTTTCCTTCTTTGTGCGAGAAGAGGCCTTTTTTCCGCAATGGGTAATGTACAGGCTGGTCCCTTCTTAATAGAATAGAATATTCTTTATTGTACACCTAATTGTGCACCTGATTACCTCGTAGAATATACGCACTCCATAAATATTAATCCTGTATATTCACAGCAATTTTTTCATGGGTTGAAATTTAATGATTTCAACTAACCATGGGGATTTGTCGGACTTGCGCCGATTAAAAGCACCCCGGTTCCGTCCGTACTTCTGACGGAGCCGCGAGTTCAGTAACTCATACTCGGTGCAGACGATATTTCTTTCGTTTCGTTTTTGCATTGCTTCCTTTTTGTATGACAAAATGCCTCCGTTCCACAATGTTACTTTTACAGGCAGGTTCTTTCTTTCAAGCCTAACCAAAGCTTTTATGCTGAATTGAAGTGGTTCTTGGCGTAGCTCAGGTAATTATTGTTTAGTCTTTACTTTTATATCTATTGTCTTTGGATTTGTGGTTTAATTTTAAATAGGCTAAGTTTAACTGCGGTCTTGGGCCAAATAAACTTTTTTTTCTTTATAAAGCAGCAGAAATCTGTTCATTTGAAAAAACACCGCTGCCATTACCATTATTTTTAAATAACCTATTTAGGTGTCCCACTGCTGGGCAAACGTCTCCCTCAATGTACGTCTTTGTAATAATGTCTAATATTCGCGTTCCGCGATTTTTTTTTAATTTATTATACGTTTCTTTAAAATCTTAATTGACTTTTTAGTATATATTATAGATAAATTACACCCAGACACAGAACAAATGATCGTGCTCATCACACAAACATTTGTATCGGGTGGGAATCGAACCCTCCGACTTAGCAGTCAGTCACTAACCACTAGACCAACAGGCCCGTCGAATAATTGCAGAGCACAGAATAATACTATAATTAATTATACCTAGATATTAATCCTTAGCATTTACATCGAGAAAGACATAAAGCTGCAATTACTGCAACACGTACGGTGCAAAAATAATAGTCAATATGTATGTAAATCAATTAGGTTAATATATGCGTACGGTCAACAAAACAGCTGGCCTTATCGCCGATCGGAACGCAATCAGAATTATCTCGAATTTTGATATATTATTATTGTTCTAGTAGCGTTAGCATGTAAATATAATGACATTTATTTGTTTTCGTAGGGATTGTCAAATGCTGTTACTTTTTTAAATTGAAAATGAGAATCTTACCGTTTTTTTTTAATATTAGTCGATAAATATAAAAATGGTGGGATTAGCTTAGTAGATTTACTTCCGTAGGTCAGTATAATTGATTTATTATGCTTCCTTTATACTTATAGTAGGTCGAAATGTTATTCTGTTTATATATTTTTTATCGAGCCCTTTTAACAAACAAACCATACAGGTGTCAAGATTACAAAAAAAATAGATAAAAGATACACAAGATTCCATTTAACCATTTCATTTTCGGATTCCATAACTTATTACCTGAAAAATTATTATAAATAATTTATAATAAAATTACAATACAATATTTGTCTACAGTTGTTTTGCTGTCGCTACCAGCATGTTAGGACATATGTGCACAAGGCGAGCGACCGCGCCCTGCACATGATCAGGTTGATAGTGATGTGACAATATATCGATATTGCTACAATTTAACATTCAGTTTATTATTCCTGTTTACCGCGCATATGCACAAGGCAAGCAGCTGCATGTTACAAATCTTAGAAATAGTGTCGTCAAATTTTTCGATACCTTTTCGATTTCCTACTTATTATTTACCACTACATTAATTTAATCTCTCTAATCACCGCTAATGAGACACAATTATTTTATATTTTAATGCGGCGACCGGTCGCCGCTCGGGGACGAATAGGTTAAAAAGTTAGATTCGAACTGGCAACCACTTGATCGCAAGTCCGACGCCCTAGCCATTAGGCTACTTAGTAAGGTGTAACGCAAATATCAATAAAACTAGGTAAATAAAGCTTATCGCTTTGACTTATAGGCTAGGCATAATCAAATACACATAAAAACTTTTTGGACTTCATCCGAAACTAGCGTGGGGTTTCCACCAGTTTAATGAGAGCTCAAATATATCTCCACACACTAAGACGGCTTACATACAAATGACGCTGTCTAGCTGATTTCTTTAACGTTTAGCACCGCACACAAGATATATAAGTGATAACCATCGATATATATACCGTACATCACTAGACTCGCATGCTGCCGGGCGACACATTGCAACACTAAGTAGTAAGTCACCGCGGGCGAGGTGGCGCAACCTCGCCCAGCCCACATGACACCTCACACATACCCTCACTGCTCCTTGAAAACACACTTGTGGTTTCCCCTACAAACATATTCTCTGGTAGCTAACGCTGATCGAACCGCTCTAATGTATGGAAGTGACAAGTGGGTTTCTGAAGGGAAATGTCATTTCCCTGCACATAATGTCATTTATACGATTCTATATTGCTATGATCGATGTCAATGTTCTAAGATCGTCGTTAACGCTTGTAGGACTCACTCTTTTCTATGAGACTAGTAGAGGAAACTTAATAAAAAAATATTGAACCAGGCTTACTCTTCTTCTTCTTCTTCCTGCCCTTATCCCATTCATATGGGGTCGGCGCAATGCGTATTTTCCTTCCATTCCTCTCTATTACTCGTCATCGCGGCAGGATATAATATATAGAACCAGGCTTACTATAGAACATTTTCATTTTCATTCAACATTCGACTAAATAAAAAAAACCGATCAGGGGTAATGGATAGTTTGCCCAGCTGGAGAAAGGATTTCTCTGAGAGTCTCTTACAACTGAGACAGATAGACAACAACGCAGTCTCATAGGTTTTTCGTCAAGAAATGAAAAACAAAGGAGTTAAATGTTATTTGAATTAAAATTATTATGTTTACGTCTACTTGCGTACGTTTTGTTCCATGTTCTTTATGTTATTAGAAAAGAAATAACGAAATGAAATTAAGAAATTTATGAAAGATAAGTTTTGTTTAAATGTGCTACATATTTTAACCTTATTTGTAATCTGGAAAACAAATAATTTCCATTATTAAAGTATATTATTTTATGAAATGATTCTTCACTGTTTAAAGATTGCATTAAAATTTTGTCTTAGTTTTGGTTTTTGCTACACCCTTTCAGGGTCTTTCTATGTTATTTTATAATATTGATATATTTGTCGTTTACTACATTGTGTATTTTATATTATATAACACACACAAACCTACAATGAGCAAGGTGAAATCGATTGCACTATAAACGTATATGGACAGAGATCGGAAGTATATGGTCATAAGGAAGAGGTACAGGGCGCAACCTACATCGCCCTTAAAGGTAAAGGACGTGTTATAATGTATATGGGTAAGACACTTGAAAATAAACGTAGGAAATATGTAGATAGAAGATTCTTTAGCACATAACATGAACGAGCACTTTATTTGAAGAATAATATGTAATAGAATCAAATTAATCTTACTGTATAATTGATTTTGTTTTGTTCGCCTTTGTTTTCTCGCTGCTGGAGTTGAAATCCCTAGTTCTCTATTACACGTCATCTCAAACCAACACTCGCTGTAGCTCGTCCCGCCATGCGCCACCTCTTCCTGGGCTGGTGTCGGCAGAGTTTTCTATGTTCAGGCATCCGTTTGTTAATTTTGCCAAATGTTTTTAAGGAAATTATACTACTTATTGTAAACTTTTTTAATTTGCGTAAATCATATTTATTGAACTTTGGACACTATATTTTATTACTGTTAATTATAAATATTTCAACTTAACTACATATATACACTCTTATTACTAAATTATATTACTTAATTGTTGTAAATTAAATAAGTGTTATTTCATAAACCTTTTCACAGAGAATACTTAAATAAGAAACAATAATATAATATACCTACAATAACATTTAAAACGTATGAATAAACATCCATTCTCCTACTTATATGTATTCCATGACATTCATTGAGAGCTGACCATGGACAATTATGGCTCATCCATTCATCCACTCCTTACTAAGACATAGATCTTATTGTCATTAATTATTGAATGTTTACTTAAAGGTTCGAGTATTTACATCACTTTATAGAATGTATTACGTACTTTGTAGAAGTTATTTATTATGATCAAGAGTGTTCAGTTACAATTTAAGAAATGTATTTGGTCGGTATATGTTCGTATGATGTGAAATTATTTAAAATTTCTTTTTAATCTATATATATAAAACTCTTCCGTTACTGACTGACTGACTGACTGACTGACAGACAACGCACAGCCGAAACTACTGATCGTAAAGAGCTGAAATTTGGCATGTGTGTTTGTTGGGAGGAGTAGGCTACCACTAAGAGAGGATTTTTGGAAATTCCTCCCCAAAGGGGAGAAGAGGGTGGTAGATTGAAAATGTTTATTTCTCAATGGATTCCCCGCGGACGAAGTCGCGAGCTAAAGCTAGTTTAAACTATTTAATAATTGTGTTAAATTTCACGTTTCGGCCTTCACACCACTACAGTACTTATAATTATAATAATACCCGCCTATAAAGCAATGAGCATTGACTACCACTCTTGCTCATATCAAGCATTCATCGCATCATTTTTTTTTTTATCCAGATTTTCTTATGATGTTTTCTTTCACCGGTTGTCAATTAGAATACATAATTAAGAAAGTCACATTAATCCGTTCCTAAACCGCTAGGCTACCACGAAAATTGTGGCTTACAAATTCTTATGTTACCTATTTCTTTCATTTTATTTTCTTTGGAATTCATTCATTTTAGTAGAAGGATCACGATTACAGATAGTCTGACCCTCAGAAATAATTATAATGTTCTTATAGAAACAGATGCACTAATAACAAGCTGCAATCAGCTTTTATTACAAACATGAAGATACAAACAAAGTGTCCCGGGATGGCGCGGGCGGGACGCCAACTGTGCCACGGTCAGAAACTATCTTGTTATTATAATCATACTTATGTTTTATTTGGACAACATCCGGATTTGTACTAGGACTTTATTGCTAGACGGGAATGCCAGGGTGAGACAAGATTAACTCGAATGCGTTTGCGCATGGATAAGAATAAAGCGTGCATCAAAGCAACATCGTGGTGGCCTAGCGGTTCAAATACCGGATTCGCATGTAAGTTTAAGTTAAGTTAAGCAAGTACCAATGTGGGTTTTTCAAAGTTATATGTACTTTCTTAATCATTCTAAGACATCATTGACAAACTGTGAAGGAAAACATCGTGAGAGGAAACCTGGATTCCAAAATATTGGAATCTGAAATCGCCAACCCGTAATGAGCAAGTGTGGTGATCAATGCTCATCCCTTCTCTATAGGATAAGAGGCCTGTGCCCAGCAGTGGGACGTTTAAAGACCGGTATTATTATTATAAGAATAAAGCTCTTGTTTTTAGACGAAAAAAAAAGGGACGTAATAGACAAGTTAATTGTGTTTCTGTATAACTATGAGAAATGTGAATCTGTCTGTGGCATCGTTACTACTAAACACATAAACTATGCTAACTATACTAGATTTGTTTTTTTTTCATTTTAGAATCCGACGTGGTAGCCCGATATAGGTGGAACTTAGACGAAATAAAATGAATTCTTATTCAATTGTCTGAAAATTATAAGCGCTGTTCTATACAATTTGTAACGATTTCTTTAATTTTCTTTTGAGATCATTATTTGAGTAACACGGACTTCTCAGAGATGATAACGCTTGCAGGTATATGGACCAACTCATGATTTCAATTCCGACAAAGGCCTTCTAGTGGCAGTCCTGGCCTGTAAAGAAACCTTTAAAAATAATGAAAAAAGTTTTCATTTTGACTAGTTGCGAATCAATTCAAATACCTACGTCTTATTTAAATCATTTACTAAACAATAACCTGAACATGCGTTCCAGTTTGAATATCATATACCTACATAGATATTACACACGCGAGCTCGCGAACAGTGTCCAGTGGGTAGGGTCAGCACACACGGACCTCGCACGCAACGCCGCGCCCAGTTCCATCGACACACATTCGAAAGAGGTACTTACTGGCAGCAAAAAACTCCAAGAACTCGAGACATGTCAACATTTAGAATTCATGCTAATAACTAGCTCCTGCCCGCGACTTCGTCTGCGTGGACTTCAGAATTGGGTCCAAAAGGAAATGAAAAATGTGAAAGTAATGAAAAATGGAGTACTATTTCACCCGTGTTATAGCTTGCGCTGTAATAGAGAAAAATACCAAATTTCAAAGCTGTCTGCCCACGGCTTAGATCTTAATTTATTTTTCAATTTTCCCTCGGGTACTACTTAAAGAATCGGGATAAAAGATAGCCTAGGTTCTTTTCCATGTCAAAGGCTACATGCATGCCAAATTTCATCCAAATCCGTTCAGCCGTTTTTGTGTGACTGAGTAACAAACATCCAAATATCCAAACATCCACACTTTCACATTTATAATATTAGTAGAATTAAGTTGATTTTTAAATAACTTGTTGTGATTTCAGAGAATGTTATCAACCCAGGTCCAGAATAAAATGAGTCCTAGGAGATTGTGTTTTGTTTTCCATGCCTAACTATCAGTAATAGTAACGTACTAGTAACTCTATCTGTTACGCCTTCGCATCTGAACCACTCAACCAATTTTTATTAAACTTGGTATGGAGTAGGTAAGCTTAAATCTCAAGAAATAGGCAATAGGCGACTATTTACCTCGATAGCCTACACTCAAGAATGCGAAGCTGCGGCAAAACATAAATGTATAACTTTTGGAATAAAACAAATTTTGTGTTCAAACGGTACTCATATTGCTAAATAACTAGCGTAGATATCAATCTACGTTAAAATGGACATGCGAGCCGGTGGACACCTAAGTAAGGCTGAGCTTTGAGAATTTGGCTACAAGTACCTCCCAGGGACACAGCTGACTTGTCAAGTGGAAACCGTTCAATACAACCTAACTTAACCTGACTGGGCTATGAACTTTAAAAAGACTCAATACTCACTAAGATTATTTCATTCCATAAAGTACCAATAACAAGACTTGAAAAATAAATAATATTGAATCTGCCCTGTCGGCAACAGCAAAAACTTAAGGTGATGGTAAACAACAAAAAATATTACTACACAGGGAAATGAAAAAAAAAATCGAAACTTAGGGTGTCATAGATTGCCTAAAAGTTATATTATAAATAAATAAAATATAACTTTGTCTGTAAACCTTTCACGGTTAAACTACACAGCCGATTTCGATAAGAATTGATAATAATATGAATCTAACTTGAAGTCCATGAAAGACAGAGGCGGCTAATTGCCGCGTAACCGACATCCACGCAGGCAAAGTCGCGAGCGAAACAAGTTCATAAAAAGTAGCTTTCCTGGACTAATTTTTTTTCTAGCTCTAAAAGCTCAAGGACTGGTCCTTGTTGTTAGAAAATAAGGATGTAGAGAAAATAAAAGAAACCTTCCAGCTGTGGACAGCATGCACTGGAAATAGATTTTTAAATGAAGCAACGGCAGCCTAGTAACTATCAAAACTTAGAATTATGTCGTGATGGTTTGAATCTCACCTATTGCACTATAACTGACGTGACTATTAACATAATTGATTAGCAAGTGGGGTTAAAAAGAATACTAGAAATTTACGACCCACATTGGTATTAAACTTAATTAAATTAAATAAAAACCTTTTTTTAAAATCAGAACAAATATGCAAGTCATCGTTACTAAACCGATAGTTCTCCACGTCACATACGTTCCCTCAAATAGCTTACAAGTAATCGAACTCTTACATTGCCCATGAATACGTTCAAGTTATCAAAATGTGTTAGCAGCTACTAATCGTGAGGGAATGGTCACGAAACATCGAGCATCCTTCAACAGGTTACTTGTAGAAACATATGGCATCAATGATTCTACGATTAGATTATATTCATAATATACCTACATCGGTCTATACACTTATACTCATAGAATTTGTTTGTTTGTGCGCGCTAGTCTTTGTAATTACTAGTCGGAATCAAAAATATCTTCTTGCCATTGATAGTCCAATTCTCGAGGGAGGATATAGTCTAAATAATGTAACGTTACTAACCTTGGGGGAATGGCAAGACGAATGAAATCTCGGAGCAAAGCTAGTTCATGATAAATCTTAATAAAACTACTTTTAAACAGATTCTATCGCGGTTTATTTTTTATTTTAGTTCCCGACGTTTCGACGTCTTTGCAGGTTGTCATGGTCACGGGCAGACTCGACCCGTGACCTGTGACCATCAATGTCTAATATTCGCGTAAACCTCAGAAAACAATAAATCTTAATAACTTAAATAAAATGACTTCTTTTCTTCGGTCTGACTCGAAACATTCAATGACTCTAATTGCTGATCCTGTAAACAACAAAATAACGCCTGTAGTTTTCGAGTCAGTATCTTCTGGATGAGTCTATAATTACACAAAATTTTGGTGATAATGAGGAATTTATTTGAATTTATAACGGGTACCTAAGTACTATGGTAAATTCATAATTTAGGATCTCGACGATTCGAAGTAGAAACCGGGACGGAATCCGTTTAAAAGCATTTTTCATTCAATTCAATGCCTCACATCCGGGCAAACCTCAGAAAGAAAATAAAAAAAATAGTCCAAAATTATCTTCATTATTTATGCTTTTAAATCTTTTCTGTTTTTCCCCTAAACTTATTTATTTCATCATGCGTGCATGATGCAATAATGCATGCAATGATCCATGCAACTTAACGCATGACTCCAATTTTTAGATCCAATATTATCTAAAATTCCCCGAAGGTCAGGACGATGCCGCGGGCAACGACTAGTGTTATTTACATATAGTATAAGTATATCAATATAGTGCAGAAAGCATGAAGTAACTGTGTCAAGTGCAACCTGTACATAACATATGTGTTTAAAGGCTAGTACATGACAACCTTAAAATTGACCTTTCCATCTTTATTTAAGGAATAGTTCATACTTTATTCTCTTTTCTCTTTTTTTCTGTTTAAAGAAAACGACGCCCGCACTAAGGAATTTTATTAGGTAGGTACTAGCTTCTGCCCGCGACCTCTTCGGCGTGGACTTCAGAATTGGGTCGTCCCTCGGGAACTACTTAAGGAATCGGGATACAAGGTAGCCTATGTTGTTTTCCATGCCAAAGGCTACATGCATGCCAAATTTCATCCTAATCCGTTCAGCCGTTTTTACGTGATTAAGTAACAAACATCCAAACATATAAACATCCACACTTTTACATTTATAATATTAGTAGGATTATATCCTTGTGTCACGGGGGTTTCACAAACATTCAAATCAAAGTCATGAACAAAGAACACCCAGACTTGAAATAAGTATCTGGATCACACAAATGCTTGTCTCATGCGATGGAACCCGCAGCACGTCGCGCACAGTGGTAATTAGCGTGGTGACCTATACCACTCGGCTATCCGTACAGTCAAATATAATATTTTAAAAATAAATAAAGCCAATTTTAATCTAAATCACTGTTTTTGGCTATTTATTACCAGCCTATAAATGTACCACCATCTCTTACTGTATAGGGAAGGAACGAGCATTGATCACCACGCTTGCTCACTACAGGTTTGTGATTTCAAATTATTATTTTTTGGAATCTAGATTTCCTGACGATGTTTTCTTTCGCTGTTTCTCCGTGGACCTTAAAGAGCATACAAAAAAGTAAATTAGCCGAATTGGTCCAGCCATTCTTGAGTTATATATGCGCATATTTTTTATGGAGTGCGTATAAAATATTCATACAAAGTGACAGGTCACGTGACTTATGTTTGTATGAAAAATTAATTTTATTTTTTTTAGATTTTGTCCTACGTTCGTACTTCCTTGGGAAAGTGGTTCAGTTTTATGCACCTGATTACCTCGTTGAATATACGCACTACATAAAAAATAATCCTTTGTATATGATAGAAGTCATAGATTAATAGGCTTCCCTCGCCAGATCCACCGCGGCGAACGCTTCTTAACTTTTTTTATCGGTAAGCTCGATTTATATTGATTTGTATTTTATTTTGCGCCTTAACAGTACCTGCTAATATGAGCTATCGCATAATCAACGCCTCAGGTGCCAGTACGAAGCTCACCTCAGCATTTACTGTGATCGTGACGGAGGTAAACAGGTACAAACGTACATACATGACCTTATGTCTTCATACACGTCTCAAATGCACTAGTTTTGCTTACAGCTCTCTAGCTGTTTAAAGAATCATTGAACAATAATAGTGTCCAAAAAAGTGTTGTATTGAACATTATAATGTACCTGAGATTAGCGCGTTTAAACAAACAAACTATTCAGCTTTATACTATTATTGTACTATTGTATGTACCTAATTTTAAATCTCTATGCTAACATAGAGATTTAAAATTAGGTACATCAAATATTTGAAAAATAGGGAGCATAATACAGCCGCTAGAAAACATAACACACAGTGTCACTCGAGATGATTCTAACGACACCCCATACTTATAAATCTAGTCAAACTCAAGGCTTTTACTGCGTTAATGTGTAAGGTGTTTACAAAAATAAATTAGGTCAGGAATTTAGGTTAAATTAGAATAAAACGAAAACTCACTTAAACACATCGCTGAACATATTGCCGTTGTTTATTTACCAATCGAGGAATTACCTATTCTTTTGTGGTCAACTTTTACACGAGAGCCAGAAAAAAGAAGCTAATTAGGGAATAAAATTGTATATCAATCAAATTCATGTTCAAAAGTCGCGAGGCTGCCCTTAATGCGTTTAAGCCGTTACGTCAATATCTTTTGACGGTCAACAACCGTGTGTCGCGGTCACCGTCCCCGTTTTCATACATTTCGTCTCACTTTCACTTTTAATTACAAATTTGTTGCCTAACAGCGGCATCTGTTGGGCAGTAGTGGTATTATTTGTTGAACCATGAGTGTTTTGTATAGTTTAGAAAGAAAAATATCTAAATAGGACCATAAAACCTCAAATACTTAACTTTAAAATAATAGCACGGACTGTTAATTACTTTTCCTTGTACGGATAAGATTGAATCGTTCGCCGTGTGACACCGACGCGTACTTAATGATCTCATTTACTAGGGGGTCCGCTTGATTTTGCAACTAGTCGACATACATTTTTCTGCTATCTTGCAGTGAGTTTACGAGTTTGAGTTTTCAATAGAAGTTATTTCCTAGACGAAACTGAAAATAAAAAAATATTACAAAATAATCCGTACCAACGCCATCTATGTGTACCAGTAGGTCAACTTTATTAAAATGACCAAGATAATATTTAGTGAATGAATACTGAATAACTGAACGGTCGACCTACACGTTATGAGAAAATGTAATCTAATTTAATTTCTTACATAATTATAGAATCTGCAAATATACTTTAAAATATGGTGGAAAAAAGACAAAAGTATAAATAAATAGTTTAATGGAGGTGAATATTATATCAAGAAATTTGAACTCAGACCGTTAATTGAATAAGATGATGTAATTTGAAACGTCTGTTGGATTGCATGTTTTGTCTTGCGGCACTGACGTCTACCGAACATGGCATAGCCGTGACGCGTGCGTTCATGTTCGGGTACGGCGCGGCACGGGTGTGTCGAAGACGCAGTAGCAGGCAAAGGCAAAGCATGCTGTCCTTTTGCTACTTTTTTTTTCACAATAAAGTTTAAAATTTACGAGTCCAGTTTTACTTAATTATTTACTAAGCGCCTACCCTGCACGCCGATTTTAATTGTCTTATTATAAAACGCGATCTAAATTTAGTTCTGGGTTTTAGCAAGGTAATAACTATGGTCTAAATAAAACGTTATTACAAAACGAGGTTTATCACGAGGTCTTGTTCTGTCACTGACTGATACCTACGGCTAGACCCCTAAATTTAATTCACAGTGCTAGTTATGAAAGAGTAAGTTCCGTAGCTACTTTATTTAATTTTGATGTTTGAGTTGTATTCTTGTGTCAGTTATTGATTCAATCAAAGGTCTTTTGGAGAGGGCTTATAAATTATTAATTTAATTTTTATTTTATTATGCGCACCATCTATATCTATAGTTCTATACTTATAATAAAACTGTAGAGAGGTCCATTCTGTACATTGAATATATTATATCAAATTAGTTGGAAAATCCAAAAATCCACGCCTCATAATCTCATTCATTTCAATAAAATTGAGATTATTTGTAAATAATAATTAAACTAAATCGAATTATACCGTGAAAAGTAATAAGTTTCTATTCCTCAAAATACTGAAGACTATAAAAAAAAACTAACTCGATAAGTGAAGTATTTCGCTCGTGTGACCACAAGATACGGGATCCGCACATGCAGACACACGGACGTCCAAACAGAACTTTTTTAAACAATTTTTTAATTACTTTGAATAATAAAAAGAGATTTAAAAATATCATGTGTTAAAAATAGTGTTTTTTCTCAACATTCGTTTATTTATATTCACTTATAAAAGCAATAAAGAATAAAAAAGTGACATTTTAAGTTGGAGAATCACTCGGTGTGCGTAAACTGAAAGTAATACCCACCTCAACGCTTCGCTTATGAGGCGTGCAATTAATATTCGACGATGACTGGTGATCGATACTGATGCCAAAAATGCAATCAGTAAATTTTTTGTCTGTCTGTCGGTCTGTCTGTATGTGCACGCATGAAAACTACTGAAGGGATTTTTTATCAATTAATCAATTAAAATATTTTTTACCAAATTTGGTACGATTGTAGTCCATACCTACACCTAAGCAGGTTATAGGCTATATAACATAACGCTAAGATACATAGGAGCTGAGCAGTGATCATACACCAAAAGTATATAATACTAAGACAGACTTTCACATGGGCAGTTGTACGTTGCTCTTTCCTGGGTCAGTAGTTCCAGAAATATTTATGCATACGTACCGGAAGGGTCCATTTTGAATATAATATCCGAAAGCTTTAAATAACATAATTACCTACAAATCAAACAAATAAAAATAAATTCTACAAATGGACTGAATTATTAATAAGCTTCCAGCGCCTTAGGGGCTCCTAGTAGCCAAAACGCGATCTCGCTGAACGTTGCCATGACGAAATGGCAAAATCACGTATTTATTACATAGAGATGGCGCTGTATGTGAAAAATTATTTTTATAAATAATAATTTTTTTCCTGCTTTTCTCTTGAAATTTTTCCTGAATTTTCTTTACTATAAACCTCACGGAGCCCGAGACCTTTCCAACGAATGCAAAACCGTGGAAATCGGTTCGTGCGTTCTGGAGTTATAGCGTCAGGAGGGGAAACCCGACTTATTTTTATATAGGAGAATAACGATTTTAAAACTATGCTTCGTTGCACAAAACGTTATGAACTTATATGAATGAAAAAATGACAATGCAATGACATGACAACTGGCTGGCTGAAATTCTGACTGACTGAGTCATTTTGTGACATTTCTTTGGTGACATGACTGACATGACATGACAATGACACAGTGTCATTGACACTATGACATAAGTGTATAATCTATGATGACATTGTTGTAGACTTGAGACTTGTCAGACAGCAGACTTGTAGTTTTAAATTTTTAACCCCCTTGGATTGGTTAGACAAGACAGTTTAAAAATAAGTAATACCAAATAATTAAGGATAATGACGACAATAATAGTTAACGATGAATATGAACTCATAAATAAACTAGCTTCGTATATAGAAAAGATATCAAATGATTCCATTCATAACCGCGGGAAGTTTTACATTGGACTTTCCGGTAAGTTATGCAAGGTCATCTAAGATGTTTTTAAATATATTTTTCGATGGGACTTGGGTTTTATTATACGTGGATATGTAAGTGATACAAATACTTATGTATTTTTGTGTGCAATGTTAGTAATATTATAGTCCTGACCGAATTTCGATCAAGTAAATCTTTGGTAGGTAAATAGTACTAACTAACATTATCTAATACTAGCTTTTGCTCGCGGCTCCGCCCGCGTGGAGGTCGGTTATTGTGGCAAATTATAGCCTATAGCCTTCCTTAATAAGTGGGCTATCTAACAGTGAAAGAATTATTCAAATCGGACGTTCAAACAAACACACAAACTCTTCATCTTTATAATATTAGTATAGACTGATATATGTTATAATACTGCTAGAGATCAATAGCATAATTTCTTTCCTGACTTGGTACCTAATAATAGACTTGTTCACAGGAGGTTCTGTGGTAAAATACTTGTGTGAAAGTCTACCAAAAGTGGACACGGATTGGACACAATGGGTCCTTGCTTTTTGTGATGAGAGAGTGGTACCGGAGCAGAGTGAAGACTCCACTTTCGGGACATACAAAAGAGAACTTTTACCAAAAATACCACTCAAGGAAAGCCAGTTCATAACAATAAAACAAGGAGTTACAGGTTAGTCTTATGTTTTATTGAGGGCTACCAGGAATCAAATCTGCTTAGTCGCCAGTCTTCCATCAGGTTCATTTATAATTTGAACCTATGACCACAATATAGCATGCCACGCACAGAGGTAATAGGTATTTTGACTTGCCATCTTTGTAGTCAAAATATAGATATAAAAAAATTATCATAATTAAGTAACTTCGGTTTGTTAACATACTCCACAGAAATTAATATCTAATAAGCAAAGCCATTCAGAAAGGTTAACTTTTTCATATGTTAGTACTTACTACAAATGTATATCTGTTCCTATTTTTATATTTACATGGAGGGCCTTTTGCAACCAATTTATGGGTGTAGGCTTCAATTATATCTTCTATATATTAATACGTGATGCCAAAACTTTGGACCCCTTTTTACGAAAATTGCGCGGACGCAGGAGCATAAAAATTGGCACACTTATAGTTTATGTGCAGGAGAAGTGCAGAACGCTAATATTTTTCAATAATAATGCTTATAAAGTACAAAAAATCAATAAATAAAACATTACCCACACTAACATGCATTTCACACACACATGTTTGTTTTGTTTTTCACATAGATTATTAATTAAAGTAATTTCCATTTACTGTACTGACATTGACATAAATAAGTGGTTTAAGTTTTTATATATCCGAATATAACGGCCAAGGACATTTAGCAAACGATGAAAGAGTTTTTACAAAAAACATTGTTTTCAGAGAAGTTTGCAATATGCGATAAAATATGCTCTAAATGGATAGTATTTTCCTCTTATAGCATAAATTTATTATAAGGTCGAATTACGACCATTGGGCGACCACTAGTTAACTTAAATTTACACCTTTCAGCGGCAGAGGCAGCTAAGGACTATGCAGAGAAACTGAATACAGCATTTAATACCTCTGATTACGTGTTTGATTTGTTGCTACTCGGTGTTGGTCCTGACGGGCACACTTGCTCCTTGTTCCCTGGCCATCCATTACTAGAAGAGGTCACTTTAAAGGTTGCAGCCATCACCGACTCTCCTAAACCACCTCCAGAGAGAGTGACACTCACCTATACAACTATAAATAGCGCTAGGAACTGTTTGTTTGCTATCAGCGGAGCTGGTAAAGCTGATATGATTAAAGTAAGTGGCTACAAGTGTCGGATTTCTTTCATTTTTTTAATTAATTTAGTGTCAGTCGCTTTATGTAATATGGATAGGCAATATTAATAAGATTCTGGGTCAAAATGATTAGTAACTTGCATATAATGAGGAAATTACCTGTGTTTGAATTTCAACTCTAGTGCACTGAAATAAGTAAGCAATAATTATAAAATATTACTGCCATTCCTTGACATTTGGTATTCTACAATGTAAACCCCAATATGCTACTCCTGATTCTCACTTTTTTTTGTGTCATTTTATGTCAGCTTTTTTTTCACATTTTTCTATTATTATCATTTTAATATACTTACCGTTACTTACAGCGCATTCTGGGGAACAAAGAAGATCTTCCGGCTTCGAGAGTCAAGCCCCCCAGCGGCTCCCTCTACTGGATCCTCGATGAACAAGCCGCACAACACCTTTGATAGATTTGAGGCACAAACACGACATGGCAAAGCATAAACAAGCGATGATGGATAGATTAAGACAGATAATCAGGGTACACGGATAAAGTTTATTACATAATAGTAATATCCACGTAACCCATTCAAAAGACTTACCCCCTTCCTTTCAATGGTTTACGTCGTTACTGTACGGATACCCCGAGATAAAGAAAAGATATACATAATAATAAGATTAGATCTACCAGTTGGACAATTAATTAATATTAGACGAATATTAGGTTCGTTAAAATTAACAAAATCTATGTTTATATCAAATTATGGTTAAATGGAGGGCACTTCGTCCTATCTACCTTCGTCAACAACTAAAGTTGATGGATACAGTAAATTTAACAAAACAGCTAAAACACAATTTAAACTCCATAATTTAAGTTGCTACTAGGAATCCAAATAGCCTTATCGCAAAGGTTTAAAGCTATTATATCCATATAGAGGCCATAAGAGCCAGAGTGGTCTATTACTTAATTAAACAATCGTTTTCATGACTAGATTTCAAAACAATGTAACTGGTTGGTTTTATGGTGCTCAAATATTTTATTATGTATATTATTTTTTATCTTTTAGGCACAATTATATATTTTTTATTTTAGATTTGCCACTATGGCATTTGAAGCTTGAACTTAGCGCCCATGAATGAAAAAGGTGAGAGGTAAGCGTTTGTCGTGATATGGACATGTTATCCTTACATCAATTAATCTTCCTTCGATACATCAATCGCTATTTCTAGTTGAATAGAAATCTTTTTTGGCCATTTTTATAATTTTAAAGGGATTTTTCTGTCTTTATGATTTCAATCCAATCATCGGGTATGAAAATATTCTTAAAATATGTTTTCTTTTTTCTATCAATCCGAAGTCCTGATCACACACCAAATAAGAATGACCACTGACAAAAATTTATGGTCATTATTTTCCACGACATGTTCATCCAGACTAGGTTGTCACTGTTACACTTTTTTTAACATAAGTGACAGTGGATTTATTCACAGTTTATTTACCAATATTTAAGATAAGTAAAGAGTATTCTTCAAAGCTTAAAGCATTCATAATATTTGTGATATTTCGGTAATGTTTCTTTTTTAATATTTTTACATTCCTGTTTTACTTGGTTTTATAATAAATAATTGTTTGGGAACATACATTTATTTTTATTTGGATTCTGTCCAATATAGCATTTAAGCGGCGGTAGCCTAATGGCAAATTCTTCGGACTGGCGATCACGAGGTTGCCGGTTCGAACTTCAGTACCGACGTGAACTCATTCGTTACACACGCATTTAGCTTAGCAACAAGGGTTAACAAGAATGCTAGTAACTTACTACAATTTAAATAATTTATAAAAAATATGAATGATTTTTAAATGGCCGAGTTTAAACTTACTAGGCGTTTTCTTGTCTAGATTTTTAAGTAAATATAGTCCTTACATGTATAGTCCTTCCAAAGGTGTAAACAAAAATCAGAATATATTTAAGTAGACGCCATTGTTTCTATACAATTCAGTGATCATTTAATATTGCCAACAGCTCTGCAGTCTATGTGCCTACTGGGTGCATTGATTTTAAATAATGCTGAACAAAGAAGTCCAATCGACTTGAAAGAGGTGGGTCCCACTATTCTCCTTTATTTTCCCGTTGACGGTTATTTTGATAAATCTGTATGGGAATGCGGAGACATTTTGTAGGAGGACTCGAGTCTCATTTACGTATCCTACGTAGCAACCTACACACGTACCTGGCCTTAGTCGACAACCTGTGCCTTTCCTGTGCCCGCCTCATGAGCCACCAGAGATATTTACAAGCTAAATTAATAGATCGCGTTAAAACTGTCAACGTATCTCATGAGTACAATGTCAAGAGATCAAAATAATAAAAAAAATGTAGAGAGAGAGGTTAAAACTTAAAAGGAATGCGTGTCGACCACGCACTTCTTGCTTGTTTTAAAATATATTGCTGTTTTTAAATAATCCCGTGGCAACAATGAATCCTTTTCGATGCCACCGCATTATTTTAAAAACATCAATTCATAACAGATGTTCCAACCTACTTTTGTTTTTTTTTTACTAAGATCCCTGTAAAAAATATAAGTAGTTATTGCTTTAGATTTGTAGTATATTAGATGAAAGATTTTATGAAATGTAACTAAATAAAATTATAAGTATAAACAAGACGAGCATGTACGAAGAATGTGATGGGTTAATGAAGCGAAAGCGGATTATATATCGTGGTAACTAACATGCTTTATGCTACTAAACAGACCGTGATTTATATAAATGACAACACTAATTACCGTCGAGAAAATATCGAACAAGATAAAAATGTTTTTACAGTAGAAAGTATAAAATTTACACGATATCTCTGGTTTAGTTTATATCCTGGTTTCTAAATCGTTGATCACAATCAAGATCGGTTGATTTTACATCAGAATAATTTGATCTGCCTTCCACATAGCGAGGGGAAGTTAACTAAACAAAAAGACAAAATATTTCACTGATATATTTTTCATTTGACTTTACTTGTGTACACATATTATACAAATAAGATACGACACCATTTCCCCACGGTAAAATAGTGTTGACATTAGCAGTATGAGCAGTTTGAGTTATTTAACGATAATTGTTTTAAGTATTTAATTTATTTGTTATAAAAGTAATAAAATAAAAGTCGCACATCAAGTTCCAATATGTGTAATCCGTCATACTCTCAAATGCCCGCGAGATCATCACAACTGCATTCTTCCACATATAAAAGAGCTCGACTATTATACTCGTTACAATTACGATTATCGTCCTATGACATCTCTTTAATCATTTTTAATAATAAGTGTTAATTACAAAAAGTATGTCAACTAAATAAAAAACTTCGGCGCGCATAGCGTACCAAATGCTTACATACATATACATACTTTATTAGATATACATAGCACTAGAGGTAATTTTTTAAAACAATTGAAACCTATGTTAGCGGACTTAACGAATGAGACTGCATCGACGTCGTCACGACGCTTATACAACAAATAAAATACATAATTATATTGCATCATTAAACTAACCGACATCTCGCTGCCGACGACGATTGGAGTGTCAAAAAAATTGAAAAAAAAAAATACTAGGTGACGGCGGCGATGCCCTTTACACTATGAATTTATAAAATAATTATTAACATAGTTTGTTTTGAGTCAATTTCCTTTAGTAATATTTTACAATGAGTTAATTAGATAGGTACAGGTTACGAGTAGAACTGAATGTGTTGCATCTGTGGAGCGCTACTGGCCAAGCTGCGGCGAGCTCGCCCGCGCCCACACGCCTCGGCCCCGCCTGCACACACAACACCGAACATTGTATTTGTTATGGGATAAAAACACCTGACAATACACATCTAAGGGCTTATTTTTCCACCGTCAGATAACGTAATTGAATGAATAATCTGAAGCGGCGGTAGCCAAATTGTTGCCAAATTATTTTCATTAATCTGGAAAATCTGTCAAAACCGTATTATATATTTAGTTCTTGCTGGTTGAATATGCAGGATTGATAAGTCAACGATTAAAAAAAATCGTTGAAATAAAACTAATTATTAAGCGGTTTCTATCGCAATTTATAGCAAAAGTGTTGAAACATCGGGAACTAGAATCAATTTAAACCGCGATAGATTCCGCTTAAAAAGTTGTTTTATTCCAATATCTAAAAACGATTTATTTTTTCGTTTTATTTGGGGTTTTTGAGAATGTTTGGATGGAAGGATGTTTGTTTTGTGTTGGTACCTGTATATAGGCTAGTTAGGCGCCCAGTAGGACTGCGAGTAGCTGGGCTTGCTGGCTGCTGGCTTGCTAGCGGCCGCTCGTCCGCCACCCGCGCCACTCTCCTGCTATGCAAACACAATTGTTTATAACTTAAAACTCTCGGCATATAAGATTATATGATTACATAGATATCAACAGCAATGTATAAGTCTATTTTATTAATAGTGGTTAAAATTATTTAAAAATACCTATCTTGTTACATTTTTAGCAACCTTTAACAGTGATGTTATTAAATATAAAATAAATACAAATAAAATCTTGACTAATTATATGGATCGTTTCTTAGTTACAACAACTGTTTTGTTCTTCTGGAAAACCAGTATAACATTTTGTTTTGTTCAAATCAAAACTTAATAGTTTTTGTTTCAGCAATATTTTAAATAAATTTTATAAAAGGGTAAATAAATTTTTGGACTTGTCCCTTATGTTTATTGGGAGAAGTCAAATAGTATTTTATTAACGTAAAACATATTTAAATTAAAATAAACCTATAAATAAATAACAGTCAAATAAATAAACAAAATACCTGAAGAAAAATATAAAAAGCAATTGTCAGAAGTGGGATTCGAACCCACGCCCACAGAAGTGGACTGCGACCTGAACGCAGCGCCTTAGACCGCTCGGCCATCCTGACATGTGAAACTATGTCAAAATTACTGCTCATATCTATTACTGCCACAGAAAATTTGATGTCAGATTTAAAATCGGTTTTTGACACAAACTTACAATGAAAAGGTACGATGATCAATGCTTATTTATTCCTTTTTTTTTTGTAAGAAGATCAGCTTTTACCATATAATTAAACAGAAACAGCGTAATATTAACGGATTATACAAGACTTACTGTTTGTTAAATTGGTAAAGGGTTCTGATAAATAATGAAACAACTTATAATATTGCTGTTGATATAAACATTAAATAACATTTAGCTTTTGCATAGTTATAAACGTGGGAAATAAATTATATTGCACACGAGAACCACATAAACAAAGCATGTCTAAAACTAAATAAAATATATAAATGATAGAAAAACAAACAAACATTCGTTATAAATACATGCAATTTAAAAGGCGGGTAGTAGTACATTATACAATAAAAAATTACATAATATAAAATATATAGCAGTACCGTCAACCTTTTAAAATCAGCTTCATATATTTAAGATGTAAATAAATCGGTCTTAACTAAGGGAATTTAATTTACACAACTTTAACTATCATACGAAGTTGGAAAAGTTAAGCACATTCAAAAGGTTAACACAATAATTGGTGCAAGGGAATACGTACAGTGCATTAATAAATATGTATGTATATATTAACTTACCCGCCTAATATGACTACTGTTCACCCGTACATCCATCTACAAACGAAAGCAAACTCTAAGAAATATAATAAAAACATAACTAAACTTATAAGGACGCATGCATAAACAAAAATACACTTTTATCAGTAGAGCATTTAGACTTGAGATAACACTTTAAACACTTCATTATGTATAATTTAAATTATTTGCTTTTTTATTTTATAAGTAAAATTTAGTTAACTGCAAAGGGGGCTGCAACTGTTTAAGTAATACACAGCTTAAATTTAACAAATCTGAAACATTATAAATAACTTTGGATTACAATTTAAAGCGAAAATCTAAAGAAAACAAACTACATTACATTCCACTATTCTAATAAAAATATGTGCTTGGATGCCAGTAAGCTAGTTTTGACTAATTTTACTAGGAAAATAATGAAAAACCTAATTATGATAATTATATTTCAGGAATATTTCAAAATCGTTTCGCCTCTACTTTACTATATACTTATTTATTTTCGAATCGAAATTAGGTACAACGGCTACTAGAAATTTAGGCTAGGAGCTAGCTTTGCTAATTATAGGAAAAATATTTATTTATTTAGTTCATTGTAAGATAAGGCCAAATAACCTGTTAATCTGTAGTTTTTGTTACAACATAATGTTATTTCTATGTCGTATCTCTGATAGACAAAAATACAGATAAATAGATTGTTTTCGGGCGATAAAGCTGATTTACATTGAGTTAGTCAGTAAATGACTTTTATAATGAAGCCGATCACTGATGGCCAAATATGTCCATCGTGATCAATCTCAGCCTGCCGCATTTGTGCCAACAATAACAAAAATAAAAACCGACAAATCTGAAGAATATTAGTATTCGCGATGGAAAGCAATTCCAACTGTTTCCGGTATGAAAAACGAATATGCAAATTCTTTCGATGAGACAACAGCGAAAGAATTCGCATATTCGTATTTTGAACATCTTCCTAATAGACCAAAGTTATCAAAAAACCGCATTTTCCACCAATGAGAACGCTACTGGGCTACCATTGGTGGACATTGTAAAATTCAAATATTGCGAGACTAGTGTGATCCTAGCGGATTTTTACTCTAGAAATATTTCACATTTTTCAGTTTTTTCCTCAAATGAAGCCTGTTACAAACCCAATGTAAATCAACTTTTCTAGAGTGAAATAAGAAAGATGCGCGGTCTAAGTAGCCGAGGTATATATCCCGCAGCAAATAAACAAAGAAGTTTGCCTTTATCTTCAGTCTATATGCTCTACGAATAAATTGTCTAATAATTCTCGTGTTTTCGTCATGCTTCGCCGTGTCTTGGCAATTCGCAACGCAATCTATGCATGTTGTTACTTTTTCATGACAATTTGTATATTCGTGGATAGCGCTAGTTTTTAGTACGTGTTTAGTTGATTGGTTATTTTGTGGTATGTGTTTTTCTGAATGTGAGTATAGTGAGTAAAATTTAAATCTTTGAACCTTTCTTTTGGTTATTTATTATTGTTTTTTTTATCTTGCTCGGAATTCCGGGATTCTTGAATTTAAGATATGTTTTCAATATTAAATTTTGCTTGTTTAACAGCATTCTAAATTCTTTGACATGATTAAACTCGCCTCTGTACCACAAATTTAATGTGTATTTATTGTTTTTTTTTGTAAATATTATCGTGTGTACAATAAGGGAGATTAATTTTCATATTTTTATTTCATGTTTCTGAGAAAACATTTACGAGGTCAACGGTGACGTAATCGTCAATAAAAAGACCAAACTTACAATACTTTGGTTAAAGAATCCCTCTAAATCTCGCCCTTGAATCCTCCATGAGCAGTGTTGAGTTGAGTCGTCAGTGTGTCATAGTGTGCGCGTTATCCGTCCGAGTG
Organism: Plusia festucae; assembly: GCA_950381575.1. Classification (NCBI taxonomy): domain Eukaryota; kingdom Metazoa; phylum Arthropoda; class Insecta; order Lepidoptera; family Noctuidae; genus Plusia; species Plusia festucae. The sequence continues at coordinate 10,055,900 of OX494454.1, read as the reverse complement.
CCGTGACAGGCGCCGCGCCGCCGACACAGCTGGAGCAAGCTGCAGTCTACACGAGCGATGGATACAACGACGTCACGAGTTTTACACGACTAGAGTGGGTACATAACGCAGCGCCTGCCACGCGCCCCGGCCGCCTGTGTGTTCCTAGCGTGTGTGTGGTGTGTTGCCAGACGTCCGAACAAAGCCGGACAGGACAGGATTTTTGGGTGCGTGTCCGGCCAAATTAGTGTCCGCTTTTGAAGTTTGACTATTGGCTCTTTTATTGTGGTTTTATTAGAATTTAAGATTTTATTTATGCTATGAATGAGGGTGCCCGACTAATGTAGGTAACCTGTCCGGCTCATGGGTTTCGGTGTGTGTGGCGTGTGTGGGGTGTGGGGTGTGTGGTGTGGCGTGTGCTCGCGCACCTGGTGCTGCTGCGGCGCGTGGTGGTGCGCGTGGTGGTGCGGCGGCGCGGGGATGTAGAGGTGCGACGCGCCGCCGAACGGGGGCGGCGTGCCGCTGTGGAACGACGCCTTCTCGTAGCTCTGCGGACGTACGCCACGTTACACGGTACTCCTAGCTGGCCGCACCTACGTCGACGGAGCGCGACTAGCGGACTGACTTCCTATATCCCATGCCATGAGTTTGACAAATCCCGTCGACTAATTTACAGACTATTGACCAATCGTACGTTCGATACAAGGCTGCCTCCATCGCGTCCCTCAATACTCTACTAAGAAACCTAAAAATAACTTCTGCAGTCCGAGACAAGTATAATGTACGAGTCAATATATTTAATCATACATACTGGCCGCAATATCGAACTCGTTAACTTCTTATCACGATGAACTGGACCTGTTATAGGTACTACTTTATTTCAGCTATGTGTCGATTACTAGGCTAAATAGCATGATTCAAGGCTTTACTTCACAGCAGCGCACACACTAAGCACGAGTGCCAAACTGTAATATCATTCACTGCATCCATGCACACGCTACGCATAAAACACGTCAAACGCTACAAGCTGGCACATGCAGCTAAGTGAGCGTTGAATTCGTGCACCGCGTGCGCCGCAGTGGAGCAGCGCCTTTATCAAGCTGACTATTAATCGTAATTGTCAATGCGTGGGTATTGGCCCTTTTAAGAAATGGACGAAGCGCATCAGCCGGCCGGTCGCGTAATATAACCCAATAATTTTGACTTGATCGAATCACCAACCACGCGGACGAAATCGCGAGACCAAACAACATTCTTTGAGTGTGAAGCAACGGTTTCCTCAGCTTAACAGAATACCAGGCGCTACGTTGTATTTATTTGCTAACCAAGTAAAACAAAACAAAAAAAATACGTGCTCTGAAGAATAGTAGACATCCTTCAGCGTCCACGACATTTATATATTGAGGTACTAGCCGAATTTTGTTCTAGAATGTTCCACTTAGCTGCGGAACTGACTTCAAGGCGTTCAACTCTTGTGTATTTTATACAAGTTACTTGCCAGTATTCTAAGTGTAAATTAGGACTGAATCTAGTACGTCATTACATAGATGCCGTTATCGACGTCATTTAATAAAAAGGCATGTTCAAAAGAAAACAATTCTCGCGTCACTTACGGCGTCGTGTTGTTTTACACTTTTACACAAACTCTATTGACATAGTATTCGTATAGTTCACGTCACACAGTGGTAGCTGGAGTTTGGTTGGACCAAATAGACTCAAATGCACGCTGTTATGTCTAATATGCCTTGAAAAGAAATTATTTTCGATAGGATATATTATGTCAATTACAATTATTCCTAGCTGACAACTCGGAAGAAATTCAGATTGTATCGATAAAAATAAAAATGGAACGGTATTTTTTATTTCATAAAATGAAAAGTGAGATACTGAGACTGTGATAGATTACATGATTAAAGAGAACGTTGAACGAAATATGAAGTAAGGCGTGTAGAACGGCGTGGCACAGCCTGGTGACGTCAGCTATACGAATAGAATATCTGTAGTGTGGGAGTACTCACGTTGACCTTGTTGAGCGGCTGGTGCGGCTTGGCGTACATGGCGGCGTTGAGGTCCTGCGCCGGCGCCGGCTTGGGCGGCGCGGCGTGCGAGTAGCCCGCCTTGTACTCCGCCTCGTAGCCCGCGCCGCCGTACGACGACACCTTGCCGCCCGCCGCCACGCCGCCCACGCCGCCCACGCCCGTCACGCCGCCCACGCCCGACCCGCCGCCGTACTGCGACACATACGACACGTTACTCATACACATAATAATAATAATATCTTGGGACAATCTCACACACGGTCATCTGATCCCAAACTAGGCAGAGCCTGTACTATGGTAACCAGACAACTGATAAACATACTTATATATTTCTAAATACATACATATTATAGATAAATAACACCCAGACACAGAACAAATGATCGTGCTCATCACACAAAGATTTGTCCTGGGTGGGAATCGAACCCACGACCTCCGGCTTAGCAGTCAGGGTCACTAACCACTAGACCAACAGGCCCGTCAACATCTGGCGAATGTGCCTCACATGCAGACACGATAATGGTTTGGTGCGCCTCTTAAGCGCAACTCATGCAAGGCTGGCGCGCACTCAATTTACTGCATCATTAGCATCGGGCGGGAGGAACACGCGAGCCGCTCGCACGCCGCATGTGCCGCAGGCCACGCTAGAGCTACTGCGGGGAGCGGGGGCGACCTGCGGGGCGGGAGGAGTAAGACGCTGCGCCTTGCCGCTGTAGTGTGCCACGTTGAAACGGCCGCGTGACACGTAGTTTTTTAATTAATTATTTTTTTATCAATTAATTATTTTAATTTTTGTTAGTTTTTTTTTACGTAATAAATTTAAGGATTACTTTAATAATGAATTAATATGAATGCCTTGAGTTCCTGGGAATTTTTTTGTTATTTCATCTCATTTTTTTTTATTACATATTTATTCTTATATTGATCATCCTTACTGCACCAGATTGCTCGCCGAGACATTATTTCGCTAATAAACTCCTCCGTATTTATGTTTTGCATCGCGGATAATTCAACAATATTTAATAAATACGCAGGACGCGCGAACTCGTACTATTCCCTCCGCTGCTCGCGGTCGCCTGACGCGCACGCCAGTCGCGCGAACATGGCGCCCACCGTTCGACCCGTATTATTACTTTTCCCGCTCATCGCAGACGCTGTTTTTGTATTTTTGACATTATATTTGTTTTCGTATTATTGATTTTAGTTATGTATTATTGACATAGTAATTTAATTAATTTATTTTGTAATTCATAATAACTTATATTGCATAACTTTAATTTAACTTCACTTGTTAATATATAAAATGATTACTACCATTGTACGCCTCATATGGCAGAGCAGTGAGATCGCGAACATCCTGTTATAACCACTGTCTCACAATAAAGAATACTTTGACTTTGAAGACGCGTCGCGCCAGCGTGGCCTGCGACTCGGCGCGGGAGCGGCGCACGAACAACAAGCCACGCGTGCAGCTCGCTAGCGGCTCGCGAGCTGCACATTCGCGGCACTTTCGCCAAATGTGGACGGCCCTACCCGGTCCGTCAACCGTCGACGGAAGTATCATCAAAAAGCATGGTGTTCCATCTTAATATGTATTATTTGAAAGAGATGCACAGCAAAAGAGAGGGGATAGCGCCCAAATGCTCGGTGTGCATTCGGTAACTTCCGCCACTCACTCGCAGGCGGCTGGCGGTAACATATTATAGTCACTGTCATTGGATGTCATTCGTATTATTAATATTTTTTTAGTTGTTATTGCACTCACCGTGGGGTATACGCCGTACTGGTAGGTGGTGGGGGGAGGCTGGTACGCGAAGTACGCGTAGCCGGGAGGCAGCGCCGCCGCCGGCACCTGCGACATCTTGTAATTAACGTTACGTGTTAAACAGTGGAATAATACAAATATAAACACTGACAAAACAATATTGTGTCTAATGGATGGCTGGCAGTCAAATATACTAAAAAAGTAAAAACTTGTTGACAACATAATTAATTTCATGTATTGTCATTATATTGGTAATAACAAAGAACACGATCCGACTGTAGGGTAAAGGACTTCTTATTTTTCATACTTCTTTTTGAGCTAAGAATCAGGTCCTATCGACCGAATTCAAGTTTATTGGGTAATTTATTTCAATTTGGTGTGACCAAGAGAGTGATATAAGGATCATAACTTGGCAAATTCGTACGTGACGCTCCCATGGCATGCGGGCGACAACACGTGCGCGCGGGAGGGGGGACTGACGGGCGCTGTCACTGAGTGACGCAGTTTTTTTTTATATTGGTTACTAGCAATGTGGGTCGCACACTACTAGTAATCTCGTTAACCCCTCGTGCTAAGCTAAGATGCTTGTGTTACAAGTGGGTCCACGTCGGTAGTGTAAAGGGTGGGATTCGAACCCGCAACCACATGATCGCAAGTCCGACGCCCTAGCCATTAGGCTACCGCCGCTTCATATAGGTTTAGCCGGACTATATAGGTAAGTGTAGTGTGCGGTGTGTACCTGTTGCGGCGAGGCGGCGTCGGTCCTGCCGAAGCGCTCGCCCGCACTCAGTCCAAACGTGGCGTCGCGCCCGCCGTAGCCCACCTCGTAGTACCCGCCTTGCTGCCGACACAAACCACAAGTCAACATCATATTACATTCACACTCACAGCGAATTTCTGGATTGGGAACTCAAACTTAAGAGCGAGTTAAACTGATCAACCAATTGGGTGACAGTACGACGACTTAAGTGGCTTGATTGTTCTTAATTCAGAAAATTTATACCGATGATTATACCCACTAGTTTTTTTCGTACATAAATTTGTATTAAAAGTACTAAGCCTCGTCCAAACATGGAGGGACCAATGATACACTTTATTAGTCAAAGAACGTCCTATTGATATGAATGTAATGGTTAGACTAATAAATACGATTTTAAACCCCTAGTACACTTATTTGCCAAATAACACTTAGTACAAAGTTTTATTTCGGAACTCCAACAATTAGAATCCAATCAACTATTTATTTTGTATGTTAATATATCTTTCAGAAAATAGAGGAGCAATAATAAATTATATAGTTACCATATGGTGTGGCAGCGTGGAGCGCATGATCTGGTCGTCGTAGGGCGCGTAGGCCGGCGTAGCGCCCGCGCCGTAGAGCGCGCCGCCCGCGTAGCCCGACCCGTGCCCCGCCACCACTGCGGACCGTTAGGATACATTATACATCGCCCAAATGTCAATACTCAATATGTATGTATTTCGAAATATACAGGATTATTTTTTATGGACCGCGTATATTCAACGAGGTAATCAGGTGCGTAAAACTGAACAGCTTTTCCCAAGGAATATAGGTCGATATCTTAAAATTTAAAATGAAATATTCATACTAAGTGACAGATCACGTGACTTATGTTTGTATGAAAAATTGATGTATCTCAGTTGTCTGGTTTCCATAATACAGGCTCTGCCTAGTTTGGGATCAGATGGTCGTGTGTGAGCTGTCCTAAGATATAATATTATTATTATATTCTTCTATTTATAAAAAAGCCTATGCCAACAGTGGGAAATTTGTATATACCGGCCATATTATAATTAAAATTCTCTGTAAATCTCTAACATGGTCAATATTTACACTCAATATTGACTCACTGTTAAATCTCAAGAAATTGTTGTCACTGACAAATTATTATGTACTGACCATCAGTCTATTGTGTATAGTACATACACTGAATAGTCTGATCATACATACACATAGTACATAATAGTATATACAGGTACTTGGTATGTATATATAGATATACATACATACCAAGTATAAGTACAAGTATCTGCATAAAGATCAAAACCTAAACTTTGCAGCAGTGAACATATGCAAATTGGGAGTAAATATTATTTACACGGATTCTACCGCGGCTTATTTTGATTTTTAGTTCCCGACCTTTCAACACCTTTGCGGGTGTCATGGTCACGGGCAGACTGTAATTAAATATTCGCGTAAACCTCAGAAAACAATAAATATTATTTATTAATAATGTACCTGTCGTGGTCGCTACTTTGGCTGTGGAGGTTTGCGTTTGTGTCGTTGTATTCGTTAAGCTATTACTTGACGCTACCGAACTGTCGTACTGGAAAATAAAATACATATATTAACCATTAAATATTTACAACATAATCATAGCAAATACTTGTAATTGCAGTATGTATAATCTGTAAGTCCGGGATTCGGAGATTCGGAATTGTTTAAATATTTCTTTGTGTAGGACATTGATATTGAAAAGCCTAAAATGTACAGTCAGCCTTAATACCCGATATGCTGCGTTGAGACTGTATCTAGGGTTTTTCTACATTAAAGGCGTAGGAATAAGAATTGTCCTATTTCGCCCGAAAACAACATATTATGCAACTGCTTGTTTTGGACATAGAATTTTAAATTTAATACTATGTGTGTATCATGTCTCGGTCGGTTATGTGTGTTTGTGTGGCTGTATGTGTGTGTATACAGCGTGTAACAAAAACCCTGTCCGATCCCTGAGAGAATTATTCGGTATCGTACTACGAACACATATACGTAACTATTAAATGGATTGGAGATTATAACTTTTCCCCAGTCAAAATAATTAAATACAAAAAAAAACTGATCCAAGGCAACAGCTGAACAACTGACCGCTCCTCATAGTTCACGTACTTAATACCTACAGTTTTGTGTCAAAGGAGCCGCTTATGCGAGACGGTTCATGAACTACCACGTATAGGCGTTTATTGGATCTGACAGGGGTTTTGTTACACGTTGTATATGTAAGTGTGTGTTTGTGAGTATATATATGTAAGTGTGTGTGTGTGTGTGTGTGTGTGTGTGTGTGTGTGTGTGTGTGTGTGTGTGTGTGTGTGTGTATGTGTGTGTGTGTATGTGTGTGTGTGTGTGTGTATGTGTGTGTGCGCGTGTGTATGCGTGTGTGCGTGTGTGTATATGTAAGTGTGTGTGTATATGTAAGTGTGTGTGTATATGTAAGTGTGTGTGTGTATGTGTGTGTGTGCGCGGTACCTGCGGCGTGTCCTTGGGTGGTCCCTTGGGTTGCGCGGTGGGCGTGTACGCCGTGTACGTGTGTATGTGTGTATGTGCGCGGTACCTGCGGCGTGTCCTTGGGTGGTCCCTTGGGTTGCGCGGTGGGCGTGTACGCCGTGTACGTGTGTATGTGTGTATGTGCGCGGTACCTGCGGCGTGTCCTTGGGTGGTCCCTTGGGTTGCGCGGTGGGCGTGTACGCCGTGTACGTGTGTATGTGTGTATGTGCGCGGTACCTGCGGCGTGTCCTTGGGTGGTCCCTTGGGTTGCGCGGTGGGCGTGTACGCCGTGTACGTGTGTATGTGTGTATGTGCGCGGTACCTGCGGCGTGTCCTTGGGTGGTCCCTTGGGTTGCGCGGTGGGCGTGTACGCCGTGTACGTGTGTATGTGTGTATGTGCGCGGTACCTGCGGCGTGTCCTTGGGTGGTCCCTTGGGTTGCGCGGTGGGCGTGTACGCCGTGTACGGAGCCGCCGTGTATAGCGCGCTGCCGCCGTATACGCCGCCTGACGACGACGTCTGCTGGGGAAACACGAATTACTTTAACATACGCACTTTCTTGCTAAAATGCGTGGCAGCGTGCTGCTGTGGAGATGTGCCTTTTTTCTATTTTCTCCACTTAGGAAGCGGTAAAGGGTGAGCGAAGCACGGTATTGTCCAGTTTCTTGACGTTTTAAAAAGAGCCTAATTTGAATAAGCGAATTTTGATTTAGAGATATCTAGTTACCTGATAAGAGTTGATCATGGGTTGGTACTGTGTGAGTGTGACGCTGGACGGGTAGGCCGTGGCCGCCATGCCTGACGCGCCGGTTAGCGACGCATTCGTTGAGTTCACCTGCAAGTAACCACGATACAATAAAATAAAAAAAAAGTCCACAATGTAGATGCAGCTACAGGATGTAAGGACAAGAACAGTCAATAAATGTTACACTGTCTAATGGGCGTTACCATACCTACACCTAAGATCTTAAGATTATGTTGTCTTCTTAAGTTTATGACGTTATATTTTTTGTTTGTTTATATTACCTGTGGAGCATATACGTTGGCGCCGTAAACTGGCGGGTGATGTGAAACTGCATGGTGTGCGTACACATTTTGTTGTCCGACAGTCTGGAATATTGAAAATATTGGTTTAATGTTTGAGTTAAATAATTAATGAAGTGTTTTGTAAGGAGTGGTGAGTGATGGAAATGTGACGATTGTCTATGCAAGACATCGCTGAGGCTGAGGGCTGAGGGGGCGCGCGAGGGGAGTGCTAGCGGCGGGTGCACGCGGGGAGCGGGGGGGGCGCGCCTGCGCCGCTGCGAGGGGCATTTCTGATTTAACCACGGCGGTGACGCCGCTTTTGTTATTGTATAAGTGTGTTGGGGCTTTGTGTGTTCACCGATGCTAAAACAGGGCAGCGCGACTACTCGACTCCGTCGATGTTTTTGCGTCCTCGCAGCCGAGAGATGGCGCTGCTTGTGAACGTGTAATACACAATTGTAATACCAGTCTACGAGTTTTACTGACTGCTCCCGCTACACTAAGCTATCAAACAACAAGAACAACGGTTCTTTCTAATAGTGTATTTTTAAGTTGGTAACCAAAAAAACAGGAGTTTCAAGATTTGATGGGTGGGCGAATTAGGGTGCTTTAGCAATATTGGTATACTTTCAGCTTCATATAAAAGTAATTATGGTGTCGTATTTAGAATTCGATATGAATGTAGAATAAAATTGATATTGAAAATAATAAAAAAACAAGAGGCTGCGTTGTTATAAATTCATGCTAAAGTGGGGATGCGGGGTGAGTTCAGCGCACTTCACGGTTAACAAAAAAAAATATCTTTCGCAGTACGGTGGCATGCAAACTTAAAGATGTCCAAAATAATCGTTTGTATCGATACAGCGTATCGATACGTATCGCAACCAATCGTATCGATTCAGCGATATATCGCAACGTCTTGTATCGATATATCGATATTTATCCAATTTTTAAACAGGTCAAAATACATTTGCCACCGTCATCTGTTTTAATAAAAAATGACCACACATATGATTTTTGTGGCGGCGGCATAGTGTTAAAATATATTCCAATTTCCAACAAAGTTGTAATGAGCACGACGACGTGTTACTTAAAACAAAGACGACTCGGCAATAAAGCAAGCAAGAAAATTACCGGTACCTTACATTAGATAAAATACAAAATTTATAAACAATTGTCGGGTAGGTAGTGCACAAAGCGTGCCGCATGACGCCAGCCCAGTTGGTTGGTGCAAAGTTTCTTTACATTAATCTCTCCTTACCAAAACATTGAGAATGTTTAATATTACAGGTTCAAAATCATAATTTTAAGCGGATATACATGGATTCGATATTATTTACCTGGAGATACGATATATCGATGCGTATTGTATGGTTGTGTATCGATACAAAATATCGATATATCGCATTGCTATGTATCGATACAGCATAATATCGATTCGTATCGCCCATCTTTATGCAAACTTAATAGGCGTGTGCGAGCGTGCAGCCTCGCGAGACATTAGCCGCGCGGAGCAGCTCGGTTAGCGTGGACGTGCCTCGGACGAGGCAAGTGCGCGCGCTGCCGCGTCTGAACACCCGTGCTATTCAGTGTCGTTTTTGTTTCGCGCAAAGGCGCCTCAGTCGTTTGCTGCGCGCACTCTGGACGCTCGCGTATAATGTTTCGAGCCTCGCTCTAGTATAATACCTTGGGGCGGTGGTGCGAGGCGGCGTGGTGCGCGGGCGCAGCGTGCGGCGCGGGCGCGGCGGGGGCGGGCGCGGGCGCGGCGGGGGGCGCGCCGGCCCCGCTGGGCGCGGCGCTGTCGCCCACCGCCAGCTGCTTCATGGACGCGCCCAGCTGCGCCTCCAGCGCCGCTGCAACACGGACACGGTGTTGCTCGTGTGTTCACTCTCGCCTCGCGCGCACTGCGACCTCGCCCGCCGAGACCGAACATGCACCCCGTACTCGACCGAGGCTTCTCGACCGAATCATAGCGAGTGCTCTCAAGCGAGAGTGTACAACCACAATTACATATCGAGACGGACAACCAACCGCTCGTTATGCACTTATTGGGCCATTGCAAGCTATACTTCATAAAATATAGCTTGATACCTGTGACGTTAGCGACTCCGTTTTAAAAACAGCTTTACTAAATTTATTTCTGAAAAAGTTCAAATTTTTAAATATGAAATTATGAATACGAAATTTGTGTATAAAAATAGAACACATTTTTAAAAACAATCATGTTATTATAAAGATACCAGTAAAAACAAGGGCTATTTAAATAATTGATTTTGTAATGTTGTTTATACATATTAATGTTTTGTACTATTAGTAAAATAGTGTTTAATTTTTAGAAAATGGGTTGAAAAAGTGATCTTTACTATCAAGGAAAAATCAAAAGTAAAAAGAAAAAGGTTGAAAAAACACGAAAAGCACTTGCAGTTCTTAGGTAAATTTTTTTTTGTAATTACGAAAACTGTTAGAATTGGTTGTTATTTCTTGAATCTAAAAATGAACTTTTTTATTTTTGTAGAGAATTAAATAGGCAGAAATCTACCGAGAATCAAAATTTACCTGGAACATCATCTATAAGCGAAAAGCCCCCATCGGACACAAGGTATTCCTTTTATCTAGATTTTTTTTTTATTTATCTAATATATCTTAATATATATAAATCTCGTGTCACAATGTTTGTCCTCAATGGACTCCTAAACCACTTAACCAATTATGATAAAATTCGCACACCATGTGCAGTTCGATCCAACTTGAGAGATAGGATAGTTTAAATCTCAATTATAAATATAAAAATTATATAAATCAAAGATGTTTGAAATATTTACATGTAACTTGATACATGTAAATATTTCAAACATCTTTGATTTGGAATTGAAAATATTAATGTCGTATTAATATAATTTCAGAACATGGATTTAATTCAAGAAACGCCTGTCTCAATCAGCTTTAATTCTCTCGATGATTCTTTAGAAGATTTAGTCATGGAGTTGGATCAAGTATGTATTTGCATGTACCATTTTAGAATAAAAATTTTGAAACATTTATTTATTTGTTTTGCCATTTTCTGGTGAAACATAATATATCCGACTCCTCATAATATTTGACCACACATTTCTGTTTTACCTGTTTCAGTGATTAAACATAACTAATATTTTTTCAGTCTGCACCATCTACACCGATACGAATTGAAGGAAGAAGAATAGTTGTGTTAATGGTATTAAGGTTGATGGTTGCTTAGCAGGAATTGAGTAATTTAAAATGCGTGTTTGCTTGAGGACTATTTATTTGCTACTGACGGGGTGGGGCATGCGACGCGCTTCACAACACATGTATAAGTAACAATATAGATATAACATGCCGCCCACCAAAAGGACATAGTTCTTTTCTAAACATAACATAGGAAATCTTAACCTAATCATAATAACCTTAAGGGTTTTTTTATGTGAATTTTAGCATAACATTTATTCATTATCAATTGGCAATGCGCACAACTTTGAACAGCATCTCTTCACTACGCTGTTTCCACTTTTGATACTGTAGACTCGAGTAATGCCGTCCTCTCCGGGATGTTTGTCTATCACACGACCCAGGGAAAACTTTCCTGGCGGTAATCCATCGGTCTTTATTAAAACAACATCACCGATCTTGAACTCTTCTGATTTCTTTAACCAAATGGGACGTTGCTGTAGTCTTGTTAAGTATTCTTGCTGCCAACGTCGCCAGAAATCGCCAAGCAATTTTTGTGTATACTGCCACCGAGATAGGGAATGCATCTTTGCGTCTTTGAAGTCAGGTGACGGTACAACGATAGGAGCTTCACCAATAAGGAAGTGTCCAGGTGTAAGTACTTCTATGCAGTCTGGATCTTTGTCATCAATAGGACACAAAGGCCTGGAATTGAGACAAGCCTCAATCTGGCACAACACCGTAGTCATTTCTTCATAGGTTAGATTGGTGGTGAGAATGCGTTTCAAATGGTGTTTGACTGATTTTACACCAGCCTCCCACAAGCCTCCAAAGTTCGGTGAGTACGCTGGTATGTAATGCCATTGTGTTCCTTCAATTGCCAGTGTGTTTGATATTACACCTTCGAAGACCAGATTTGCTTCTTTCCATGCAGCCATCAGTTCTTTGTTGGCCCCAACAAAGTTTCGACCTTGATCACTCCATATATCACTGCATTTTCCTCTTCTTGCAACAAACCGCTTGAATGCAGCGATAAAGGCTTCAGAGGTTAAATCGCTTACCAGCTCAAGGTGCATTGCCTTGGTTGACATACATATGAATACGCAGATGTATGCCTTCTGAGTTTTGATGCCTCTTCCTTTGGACATGCTTATATGAAATGGGCCTGTAAAATCAACTCCGGTGTGTAGGAAAGCTCGAGCAGGAGTGACTCTCGCTTTAGGCAGGTCACCCATTATCTGTGTTCTTGATTTCGCTCTAAGTCTAGCACATATAAGACACTTGTGTATGCAGGATTTTATAAGTACCTTGCTTCGTACAACCCAATACCTGGAGCTTATGTAACTTAACATAAGTTGAACACCACCATGCAGTGTACGAGCATGTGCATCGGCGATAATCAACGGCACCAAAGCGTTCTTGTTTCCTAATATAACAGGATGTTTAACCTGCTCATTCAAGTTCGCATTACGAAGTCGACCGCCCACCCTGAGGATACCATTTTCGTCAAGGTAAGGATTCAATGTTTTAATTTTACTTTCTCCTTTTAATGCTTTATTTGATTTTATCCTTTCTATATCATCTTTAAATTCTTGTTGCTGTACTAATTCTATGCATTTCATGAGTGACTTTTCTAATTCCTTTGTAGTAAAGTTCTTCTCCATGTTTTCTAAGCTTCTTTTAAAATTTAAAAATCTTCGACAATATGTTATCACTTGTATCAATTCTTGTAAATTAGTAAATTCATTAAATTGTGACGTTAGGCCTTCCTCAATATTTATTTTTAAATTTGCCTGTATTCTATCCTTTTTTCTTTCTAAATCCGTAGATGCATATTCTTGTTTTAATATTATTTCTGTTTCAGAGAGCCAAGCTGGACCCTTCCACCACAAATTGGATATTTTCAGATCAACTAGTAACATGCCCCGTGACCCAATGTCTGCAGGATTATCTTCAGATGAAACATGAAACCACCGGTTGTTGTTTACATTTTCAGCTATCTCTACCACCCGGTTTGCTATAAATGTCTTCCATTTGTGGGGATCGCCTGATAACCATGCAAGGACAATGGTTGAATCTGTCCATGCATAGATGTTTAAGGTAGGTATTCGCATGGCTTGTTGTACTTGCTTAAGCAATCTCGACAGTAACAGCGCTCCACACAACTCTAACCGTGGTAGGGACACAGTTCGTAGCGGTGCCACTCTTGTCTTTGCTGCTTGCAGTTTTGTTGACACCGAGCCATCCCGCATCTTTATTCGGACATAAGCCACTGCTGCATATGCTCGCGTGGAAGCGTCGCTGAATCCATGGATTTCTATCTTGTCTACTTCGCTAGTTAATGTGCCAAGCCATCGATCAATAAATACTTCTTTTACTCCTTCAAAGTCCTTACGAATAGTCAACCACTCGTCGGTCAGGTTTTGGCTTATTTTGTCGTCCCAGCCAGTCTTTTCCAACCATAATTTTTGTATTAACATTTTAGCCAAGATTAAACTCGGAGCGATCCATCCCAGCGGATCGAACAATTTCTGCATGTCCGATAAGATTGTTCTTTTTGTAATTTTATCTGACACTGGAGGTAAGTTTATTTTATATTGAAATTGATCTGTTCCTAGATTCCAGATCAAACCTAGGGCTTGCACAGTTCCATCTAATTTTAAGTCTAAGTGTACTCGTGTTGTTCTCTTATTGGCCTCTATAGATTGCATAAACTCCGTAGAATTCGAAGACCATTTTGATAATATGAAGCCACCCTTTTTCAGTATAGATGACACTTCTTGAGCTGTCTGTATAGCTTTCTCCGCCGTGTCTTCGCCTGAGATCAGATCATCCATATAAAAATCTGATTTGATAACTCGTACAGCCCCTGGATGGTTTTCACCTTCATCGTCAGCCACTTGATGCAGAGTTCTAACTGCTAGATAGGGTGCTGAAGCTGTACCAAAAGTAACACGAAGCATACGGTATTCTTTGATTGGATCTGATTCTTCTTCTCGCCACAGAAGGCGTTGATATGTATCGGCGTCTTGTTTATGTAGTAAGACCTGAAGGTACATTTTCTGGATGTCACTGGCATAGCAGACGCGATATAATCTCGATCGCATGACAATATCTCTAAGGTCGTCTTGCAGTTGAGGACCTACAAGTAGCTCATCGTTGAGAGAAACGTTATTCGACCCTTTAGCCGAAGCATCAAACACGACGCGTGTCTTTGAGGTTTCTTTGTCAGCGCGGACCACTGCGTGATGAGGTAAGTACACAGCTTTGTTTTTATTACTTTCATTTTCAGGTATTTCTTCCATGTAGTTTGATTTTATATATTCTTGCATGGCCTTTTGGTAGTTTTCTTTTAGTGTAGGTTCCCTTCTGAATCTTTTTTCAAGCTGTAGTAGTCTTTTTCTTGCTATTTCTTTTGTGTTTCCAGTAGGAGATAAGGGATTTTCGGTTTTAAATGGTAAGCTTACTATGTATCTTCCTTCAACTGTTCTTGCCTGAGTGTTTTCATATATTGTTTCACATAGCTTTTCTTCTCTTGTTAATTGTCTTTTCTTGTCTGTGTCAATTTCCCAAAGGGATTTTAACATGTGTTCTACTTCTATTTGCTGATGAAGGACCAGAAAACTTTCTTCTCTTACACTGGTATTGATTTCTCCAAACAGAATCCATCCCAGGTTTGTTTCTTGTGCACATGGAGAACCCGGAGGACCCTTGATTAATTGTTGCTGCACGATTTGTGCATACTCTTTAACGCCTAGAAGCAAGTCTATTGGGCCCGGTTTGTGATACTCCGGGTCAGCCAGCTTGAGTCCCTCTAGGTGTGGCCAATGTGTGACAGTAACAGCTTTGGAGGGGATTTTCGTGGTTAACTGTTTACTCATAACGTATGCTTCAATGTTGATCTCGAAGCTTGAGTGCCATCGAGAACCAATCCTTAGTTGCACCACGTGATCGACGTTGGTTCTTGTAGATCCCACCCCAATGATACTTCCTCTTGCTGTACGCCTGGTTAATTTGAGTAGTTGTGTCGCCTTCTCGCTAATGAATGATGCCTGCGAACCTTGGTCTACTAGTGCACGTAGAACAACAGTGTGATTATGGTCGTTCCTTGCTGAAACTGTTGCCGTGGCCAGTAGTGCCAGACTTGTGCTTGGTTTGGTGCTGTGATGCGACGCGATCGTAGTGTTGACTAGTTCCTCCTTCTCTTCTACGCCGTGTTGTGCTGCTTTCGGTTGTTCAGTGTCCTCAGATTGTACCGAAGAAGTAGCGTCCTTAGATCGGTGTAGTAGAGTGTGATGACGTCGACTGCATATACGACATGAGACTCGCAATTTACATAGATATGCGGAATGTCCTGGTACCAAACAATTAAAGCAAAGTTTGTTTGACTTAACATATTCAGCTCTCTCAGCAGGTTGCAGTTTGGTGAATTCCTTACAGTGGCATAAGGTGTGACTTTCTTTACATAGCACGCATTTTCTATCTCCCGACGATGCTGATGTTGTGGCTATAGCAGTAACAAGGTGTGAACGTTCTTTGATAGACTTGACCGATGTTGACATTACAAGTTCTAAGGTACGGTATTTTGATTGCATGAACTGCCTTAAGTCATCCCAGGTAGGTAATTTATCGTCTTCATTTTTTGTGCAAACGGTTTGTTCCCATTCTTTGTGAGTCTCTGAGTCCATTTTCTGAATCACAATAAAAATGATTATAGGGTCCCAAGAACTCGTAATTATATTTAAGTTTTGTAAGTTGTTTAAGCAATCCGTTGTAACGTCCAATAAACTCTTAATTTGATTTGCAGATGGAGTATTTATTTTTCTTTGCAAAAAAAATTTCTTTAACACTGAATTGATAATCAATCTTTTGTTACCGTACCTGGTTTTGAGAACACTCCATGCTTGTTCATAATTACTTTGAGTTATTTGAATAGGTTTCAATAATATTTCGGCCTCACCTGTTACACTACTCTTTAAATAATGCAACTTTTGCACATCACTAATCGCTGTGTTTTCATGAACTAATGAAATAAATAAGTCTTGAAAGGTAGGCCAATCTTCATAATTCCCACTAAATCTTGGTAGTTGTATCCTCGGCAGCCTAACGAGTTGATCATTATTCGTATTTGTAAATGAATTATTTTTCGATAATGTGGGTAGGGACGATGCGTTTATCGTCGACAAAAGGTCTTGCAAGTCGGCTAATAACACAAGATACAAATCTTCATAAGTATAGAAATCCTCATTAACGAAGTAATTTAACGTTTGTTTTTGTTCTTTCGTTGTAATCTTGACTAATTGTTGATGAGTTTCTCTGAATGTTGTCCAATATTCTTCTATACATTTTATTCTTGCCTCGACGTAACCTTTTGTCAGCCTGGTTTTAGGACATTTCTTGATATTTACTTGCGCTTTCTGTAATAATGCAGCTGTGTCTTCTAAAACGTTAATTAGCTCCTTAGTACTCATTGCACTTTTTGCTTCTATTCATTCACTAATGACCCTTGGAATGCGGTATCGCTATTGTTCTCGTTGGCCGGCCGGTATCTTCGATAACTTGTTTTTTCGTAATTAGCTAGGCTCGCAAATCTGGCTCGATTGTGACCACTATGTTAATGGTATTAAGGTTGATGGTTGCTTAGCAGGAATTGAGTAATTTAAAATGCGTGTTTGCTTGAGGACTATTTATTTGCTACTGACGGGGTGGGGCATGCGACGCGCTTCACAACACATGTATAAGTAACAATATAGATATAACAGTTGACTATCAGTATTTTTTTGACCAACTCGTTGAGATTTCACAACACTGTGTAAAGTTTGGATGTCAAATGAGCTCTCTCAAAACAATTGAAGAAAAGCGACGTGTTGCAATAAAGTAACTAAAAAATATCTCGTTTTTATTTTCCTGAAATAAAACACATAATAATAGAAAATTATACACTCCCATGGAGATAGTTGTTCAATTTGATAGACTGTACCCCCCACCTTTCTGGTAGGTACATCCTGTACATTATCTGCCTAGCCTTTTTTGTAAGTGACTGCCGTAACTACTAGGTAACGATATTTTTATAAGGTAAACCTTAAACATAACACGTCATAATCACAATAACATCCATCCAGTATTACGGAACTTAGTGGGTAATAAAAACTATGCAGTGCTGACAATAGCGTTTACGGACCAAGAATATTTGTTGGCGCTACACCGTTGGACAACGCACACTACGATTGTCAGCGATAGTTCGAACGCACACAGAGATACTGCGCTCAAATAGTTACCTAAACTAGTAGCGCGCCGAAATTGATAGGGACTCTTAAATAATTTCAAATTTTTCCTAAATATTTTTTTGTTCGTTAGCTTATTTTATAAACGCGTTTTGAAGACTGGTAGGGACGTGTAACTGACTGACAGACGAATATCGATAAAATAATAGTATGACAATTTTAAATACCTACTGATTCCTCTTGTTTCGTTTCATTTCATTTAAATTAACTATTAAATAATATTGGAGTTACTTTTGCTTTTTTTTTGAAATAATAATGAATGGCAAAATAAACCGATAGTGGGGAGATTTCTAAAGAAAACATTTATTTTCACCTTATTATGATTTAAACTTAGGTATACCTTTAATTCTTTCTTCGTTCTTTCTTTCAATGTCGTTACAATGTCATTTTTTAAACTCATTAAGACATAGATATCGATCAAATACGAAAGACGCTCCCATCCCTAGTAATGTCATTCTGACAAACGTCGCAGGTATCAAGCTATATTTTATGAAGTATAGCGTATACACATTCATAACAGGTACGCAACTACATATAATAAATCAACATCCTTAACACTTTTTATCTTCAAAATGTAATGGCCATGACCAGCTAAACATCCTTCCATCTACAACAGCAGCAGGCTAACACTAAGAAAATTTTGAATTATTTAATCATACTAACTATTGACCACAGGTCCTTTTTTTTAATAATTTATTTATTTTGAAAATGGTTTTCCTATTTTAGACAAAGACAAATTACAATTCGATATAAAATTACTTACACGTTGTGTTTGTGACTGCGGGTTCTGTGGTTGTAGGTTGACTAACTGGGGTTGGTTCCACTACTGATAAGCTCTCGTTTAACTGTAAGAAAAAAATTTTTTTTTTTGGTATTTTGCCTATCCACGCTCACGCTAAGTCCTTGTTACTTTGATCAATATATGAGTAGTATACTTACGAGCGCTGCAGGAGCGGCATGTGTGACGTGTGTGGCATGTGTGGGATGTGTGTTGTGTGTGGTAGTGTGCTGCTGGTGTTGCGCGTGTTGCTGCGCGTGCTGCTGCTGCGCGTGTTGCTGCTGCGCCTGTTGCTGCGCGTGCTGCTGGTGCTGCTGCGCCACGTGCTGCTGATGCTGCTGGTGCGCCTGGTACGCGGGCGCTTCGTTCTGCGCCTCGTGTGCCGCGGGCTCCGTGGGCGTTGGTGCTGATGTCGTCTGCAATACAATATATGGTCTAGTTACTGTACTGTAAATTGGCGCAATGGTTCGGTACATAATGATTCCTTGTTACAAAATCTATTCGTTGGATCGTTGTTGATCGCTTTTACACAGTGTATATAGACGCCGGGATCTTGGACGGCGGTGCACGCGCGAGTAGCCTACCTTGGGCGCGTCGTGCAGCTGTTCGGGCTCGAGCGCGCCGAACTGCACGTCGAGGAACATGGCGGGCGCGGCGTCGGGCCCGCCCGGCATCTCCACCGCCGACGCCGGGATCTTGGACGGCGGTGCACGCGCGAGTAGCCTACCTTGGGCGCGTCGTGCAGCTGTTCGGGCTCGAGCGCGCCGAACTGCACGTCGAGGAACATGGCGGGCGCGGCGTCGGGCCCGCCCGGCATCTCCACCGCCGACGCCGGGATCTTGGACGGCGGTGCACGCGCGAGTAGCCTACCTTGGGCGCGTCGTGCAGCTGTTCGGGCTCGAGCGCGCCGAACTGCACGTCGAGGAACATGGCGGGCGCGGCGTCGGGCCCGCCCGGCATCTCCACCGCCGACGCCGGGATCTTGGACGGCGGTGGCACGCGCGCGCGCGCTGCTTTCCGCTGCCCGCCCACGTCTGCCGAGCTGTACACGCCGTAGTTCGCAGAGTACACACCTGCGACAAAAACATGGATTTGGAAACTAACTGGATAGATTGAGACTAGGCCCGACTAGGCCACGACCATGAACGAATTAACCACTGGACCCGACATATATGCGGACCTATATACAATAATAAAGCTTCATTCTCCCTTTGTCTTACAGCTTGTTTATGATACGCATTTTCTTTACCATTTGAAGATTCTGGGTTCGATTGTCAGTGCAAAAGAAATCAATAGTCAAAAATTTTATTCATTCGTTTATCGACATATTTTATCGACTACGTTCAAGCACTAAAAATAGAGTGAATGTTTATGAATTTTGTATCTGTTTATAAAAATGTAATGAAACCTTTGTGTATGCGTTATGTTCCACTTGGTTGAATAAGTATTCATATATTTGTATTTTATTTCGGGTCCAGTGGTTAATTCGTTCATGCTTACAACATAGAGAATAGTATCAGCGTGGTGTCGAGGGTTCCGTAATATATGAAAAAAGGATGCAATTTCTGACACAATTCGAATATTTTTATTTTACTTAATAACTTCTTTAAAAAAACAAGCTAACAAATTTAACAGTAGTAAAATACTTACTTTACTACACAAGATGCTACAAAAACTTTAAAATGGGTTAGACACCTCTAAGGGTGCAGGACCGGATAATTTATCCTCTTAGCTTTTGGTAAGGTGTGCACAGTCAATCTATCTTCCAATCTCAATGCTTTTCGTTAAGTCCCTAACATCATGTACTGTCAGTCTACTGTCCCAGGATGTGCAAGTCCGCACTTATCACGCCCGTACATAAAAAATGGCCTAAAACTGACATAGTTAACTACATGCCAATATCAAAACTATGCATAATAGCAAAGATATTTGAGAGAATCATATTTAACCAGTTATATCCTGCCTCAGTTAACTCGTTTAGTCCCTACCAACACGGTTTTATGAAAAGTCGTTCTACCACTACGAACTTTATATTACTAAATGATTTTATTACTGAGGCGATGGATGCTGGCAATCAGGTCGATGTTATCTTTACCGACTACAGCAGGGCATTTGACTGAATAGATCATGACATCATTCTAACTAAGCTAAATCACATAGGAATACATGGTGATCTCCTCAGGTGGTTCATTTCTTACATATAGAATAGGTCGCAGACTGTAGTTCTCAACAACTACAGATTAGCTCGGTTTTTATCCCTAGTGGTGTTCCCCAAGGATCATTGCTCGGTCCATTGCTTTTTGTGGTCTATGTAAATGACATTGAGCGGTGCTTACATTCAACACATTTACTTAGCTTTGCTGATGATATGAAAATCTACTTGATCTAAATCCTTCTTAGTGTTCGGTAATTACCTACTCAAGGAAGCGTCCAATTATAAATTTTAAATGTTAATGTTGTTTTTTGTTATTTCAGGTAAGTTATTCTGTTTAGAATAGGTAAATTGTATTAAAACGCAATTGTGTCTTTATATCATTGAAGCATATTACCTTTATAAACCAACATTTAAAGCCTTTACTTCAGTTTATATACTTCCTTTTATATTTTATACATGAGAATATTTACTGTTCCATATTTTCTAAAATAAAATCGAATCTAGCTTTCACTTTTTAAATTACCTCATTACTGACAGCCGGTATCACAGACAAGACACTGGCAACTTTTAGAGATCTGTTGATATAAACCTTAAAGAATAGAAACTACACTAGTGTAGTGATATTCTTTACATAAATAAAAAAGCGTGTTAAAAAAAAAAAAAAAACCAAAAAGGCTAAAGACTATAATCTGGTATAGTTTTATGGTTTTCAGTATCGAATAATTTATGTGAAAAAGATTGTATAATTATTGTGACCAACTCATTAGAGCCGAAAGCCGTTTATTTTTTCATTTCATTTCATTTTTTATCTATGGCAGATGATGTCTTCACCTCTTTTGGATAGATATACCTTTTCAGAAACAAATCTATCTAAAACTTGAAATTGGTATACAGCATACGTATTTCAACTTTTGGATTTAAAATGTATCAAGTAATAAATGTATAAATGACTTACTGTTGTCGTGCCTTTGCGACTGTTGCGTGAGTTGCGACAGGTACTGCGACTGTGCTGCTGTCAAACTTCCAGACATGCCCATTGGCTACAAAAGTAAAAAAAAATAAGATAAGTTAATTTGATTTAATTTGCATTTTGTAATATTATTACGAGTAAGAGGTGTAATTTAAAATATTTACATTGAAGAAATACGTGTTACGTGACTTTTAATTTGTAATTGTTATGTAGGTACATAAATAATATTGAGAGGTTTGGTCGGTAGATCCGAAAGACTCCAACCGTGGTTTCATTTCGTTGCAGTAATATGTTTTTTGGAATATAAACCTCAGAATTAGGCTGCCTGTTTACTGGACCGGAGCGAGGTTGCGGAGCGAAGAAACGGAGAGATATTAACCAAAAGGGGTTCATGAAATCTCCGCTGCGCTTAGAGGTTTAAATCCTATTGATTTTTTCTCATTAAATTACGTTTTGACCGAGAAAGACACCGCATTCAGTCTGCTTGCGATCACGATCGCTGCAACTCGGTGCAAATGTCAAGCTTTATAAGTTTATAAATGCATGTTGGCAGTTGACAGGCACTAATGGGCATGTAATAAGCGTGCATGTGTGGGCGCACCTGATGCAGCGTGCGGCGGTAGGCGTCGCTGGCGGCGTCCGCGCCCGCCGCCACCGGCGACGCTCGCGACGCGCCCGCGCTGCCCGACGCGCCCGCTACGCCGCCTACGCCCGCTACGCCCGCCACGCCCGCCGCTACGCCCGCCACGCCGCCCGCTACGCCCGCGCCCGCCTCGAACACGCCGCTCTGCTACACATACCATATACACTGTGCTGACTACAGCACTCTTAACATTCAATAACATTCCTAACGTCCAAATATTACTACATCAGTGTCATTTATAAATTCAAATGCACCCTTCTTATCATTGGCACTAAGATAATATTGAAAATGCAACACGAAAACACGTAGTAGTATACATTTTTAAATCCTTCCAGATTACTACTTTATAAAACAACCGTTATTATTTAAAAATTGCTTAAGTGCATTTTGGATTACATACTCTGTGTACAATCAGCACCATAAGTTGATACAACAGCTAAAACGCCTAAAACACAATTTTAACTCTATAAATTGGGGTACAAGGAATTGTTGAGATTCATGACGAAGATATATCAGTATTTATTACCTCCCGCAGCGGTGCGTGTGGTATGTGCGCGGAGTTGTGGTAGGTGTAGGTGGGGATGTGCGCCTCCAGCGCGCCGTTCCCCTCCGCGCCCGCCCACTCCTCCTGCCACACCCTACACGTTACTGACCGCTCACATACTACATACTACCTACCTACTACCTTTTACAAAATTACATACTAATAATCTCTCAGGAACAATGCTCATTTTCATTTGAGGGAGTTTTATTAACACAACCTTTTTACATAAAGGTGATTTAGATCGATAATGTCATTGGAGAATTAAATAAATTACCTAGCGAACATAATTCTATCGACATTAATTTTACTGAGACTCGAAAAGTTAAATTAACTGTTTGTAACCCTGGATTTAATCCAGTTTAACTTATCATCATATAATATGATACAAGGTGTTTTATTCACCCATATATCATCAAAAGAGGCGTAGAAAGGGTGTGAAGCAAAGAATACTTACTGTTGGTTCCGAAGACTGAGCAAGATAGAAGAAAAAGATATTTAATGAAAATGACTTTTCTCTAAATTACAACAAGTACATAAAATTAATATGAATACCATCTAATATATAAAATTCTCATGTCACAGTGTTTGTATCAAAACTCATCTGAAATTAATTGACCGATTCATATGAACTTCAATGGGTCTAAGAATAGGTTGACACCCGCAAATGAAGTGTTTCCCGGGTCAGCTAGTATGTAATTCTCAAGGAAAGATAAAATGAAATAAACTTGAAATAATGTGAGATAACCACTCACATGTTAATACTTGTAATGTACTTATTTACATCATAAAATATTGATGTGCGTACTTAGTCTTATGCAAGTATACAATATTTACGTTACGGAAATTATCTGTTTTGTAATCTGAATCTTGATGTTAAAAGAGCTAAGTTCATTCGATAAGTTATTCTTTTATAGGACGCGACCTTTAACAACATAGATAACTAATGTTGTCATGTTAACATTTGAAACATTGGGTAGTAATATCGTTAAAAACATGCGCAATTAGATGCATATATTTTGCTCTTTTAAACATCTTTGATTCAGCAAAACTGTTTTTTGGTGATATATGAGACGTATTTCAGATGATGTGACAATGAAAATAAGAAAAATTCCGAAGATATTTGTACCTATTAAATTTGTCAGGCATAAGGCCTACAATGGACTTAACATGATTTTAGCGTCTTTATTTCAATGCATTAAAGTAGCTTTTCTAAGTGAGTAATATAGTGAAGTACTCACAGTAGCGTTGGGCGGTGCGGCGTCGCCGTCGGGCGAGGCCTGCGCGTTGACGCTGGGCGTGAACACCTGCAACACGGCAACCTTTATAATTATGTGACAACACTGAACCAACACGACGACATCTAATAACTACTTGCCTTAACCTAATGTCTTTGATGGTTACTTATACTAACCCTAACCCAGTTCTGTGTGTCACATAAGATCATTGGTATTTTTTTATTTCGTCTTACGCAGTAAGCAGTTTTTGACAAACACATAGAACAATTTAAACAAAAAGATTATCTTATGTATGTACGTACTTGCTTAAAATTGTGGGGATTGATCTTTCATGACCCTTTATAAAAAATACAGTCTAGAACGACCTCTAAAACCTTAAGAAATAATATTTTGGGATCTCAATTTCTTAAACTTATACATATTTTTATTCAATTTCGCAATGTTATTCATGTCTGGTACACATTATCCATTCACTTGGTATACACCCTTATTTTTATATACTAAAACTGAAAGTTGCAAACTTGATGAAAAACATGCGAAGTCCGCAAAAATCTAGCTTGATACAATAATCATAGCAATCGATTCAGTTACTGCCTCTGGCCAAACTATTTGCAAGTTAGGTATAAAGTAAGATTAATCCTTGGATCTCGTAAATATTTTTTATAACTATCAACAAAATCCAGACTAATCTGAGTACTGAGTGAGTGGAATAAGGTATGTAAGTATGTAATTAAGTATAAATAATATTCACCTTGGTGTCTGAGAGAGATCCGGACCACTCCTCGTTGTCCCAGTCTTCTGTGGTGGGGAACGAGTCGGCGATGTTACCGCCGCCTGTTGTAGTTAATGGGTTAGTCATGTTCACATGATTCAGAGAAACAAAGATTTTGTATATTCAGAAATTAGTTTTCTGTAAATTTCGAGTTAGTTGGAGATTAATGTGTCAGTTTATAGTTTAGGATTTATATTTTTATAAAACTATTGAGTCAAAACACTGTCCATATCTGTCGAAGCGGGTTTTGTATATACGGCAGGAGTTCGAAGATTTAGTGATGTTTACACCATTAAGTCTCCGTACTTCTGAACGTCCTGGTTCAGCACGTGTTAAACCTTCAAGTAAGCTTTCTTATACCAGCCACGGTGATACCAGCACAGTACAGGTAGTGGCGTAGTGGTTGTTACAGATAGTACACTCCAAAGGTGAATGCGGAGTCATACTTCTTCATACTTTCTCGAAATATTACAACTGTCCTACAAATTCAGTTTCGAGAGTTGGGTAATATGAGAGTGTGTTGTCGGACATGGGTCATGAGGAGAAAGTAGTGTGTGAGCACGCACCCCCCTGGTGGTCGGTCCAGGCGGCGGGCGCGCCCCCGCGAGCCATGCGCGGGCGCCGAGCCGCGCCCCCGCGTGCGCCCCGCGCGCCCCCGCGCCCCCGCGTGGCGCCGCGCCCCCGCCACCCGCCCTCGCCGCGCTCCCCGCGCTCGCCCTCGCCTCGCCCTGCGACACATGACAATATTATACAATGCGTCTCTAACTGAACTTATGCCATAGCCATGTGATTGGTCGGCCAGTGACACACGATCAGTTTTAGACGTTCTCCAGTTGAAATTCCTTATTCTAAAACAGACTGCAAAACTTTAATTTTTGACAATTTACACTTTACAATATAACAATAATTAATAATCGGTAGCCAATTTGTCAACCGAAAATATTGGTTGCTAAATAAGAAAAATCTTCTACAAAATTGGTCCTTCTAATAACACACTTACATATATAAATATGGCAAAATTTGAGTAAAAATAAAACTTAATAATAATCCTTCTCTTATACAAAAACAATGAAAGCACTCACGTGGCCTAGGTCCGGAGCGGCTGCGCGGGTCCCGAGGCGGTTCTATTTCACCGTTGCCTGCGGGGGCGGGTGGCTTCTTTTTCTTTTTCTCGCTGGTTTGCCACTCGCCCTAAAATATACAAAAATATCTTTAGTCGAATTCTATTGACGGGCCTGTTGGTCTAGTGGTTAGTGACCCTGACTGCTAAACCGGAGGTCGTGGGTTCGATTCCCACCCAGGACAAATGTATGTGTGATGAGCACGATCATTTGTTCTGTGTCTGGGTGTTATTTATCTATAATATGTATGTATTTAGAAATATATAAGTATGTTTATCAGTTGTCTGGTTGCCATAGTACAGGCTCTGCCTAGTTTGGGATCAGATGGCCGTGTGTGGGATTGTCCCAAATTATTATTATTATTATTCACGAATCTTTGGATTTGCAATACGACGGAAGCTTTAATATATTTATGACTGTATAACTAATGGTTGCGTCATTCAACTCATTTGGGGGCGAGCATATTGGGAAGTAACGTCCCCGGCCACCCGCGCCGACGTGGGAGTGTCATGAACGAATTTGCCAGGCCGTAACTTGTCAACGTCAATAAGAATTTATTATACATGTCTTATATGGACAATAAGGTGCCAACAGTAGGAAACTGCAGGTTATTACGACTTCAGACTAAGAATCTCCCGACCGAATTTCGGCCTCGGCGGCCAATCTCTAGTGAGATCAGCCATGTACGCAGGAGATATTATAGTGCACAAGTGTGTGCGCAAACACAGGTGCACTCTCTGTTCCTTCACTCTCATAGTCCGATGGGACGGTTGACCGACACGACCGGAGAGGGATCAGGCGCAGGACCAACGGCTTTACGTGCTTTCCGAGGCACGGGGATGTAAACACCGCTACACTTCCTGACTCCGAGCGGTACTGAGAATTTCTAAACTCAGTAAATATTTTTTGCTCGACCCGGGAATCGAACCCGAGACCTCGTTCACGGCAGTCGCGCTTGCGACCACTAGACCAACGAGGCAGTCGTTCAGACTTCAGACTACATAACTAACAACTCTATTAGTTTTGTAGCTTCCTCACCTGTATCCGCTGGCTCTCCTCGAGCAGCAGGTTGCAGGCGGCGACCATGTCGTTGTCCGAGTCGTGGAGAGCCGAGCACACCTCCTCCTCCGTGCGGCAAGTCATCTCCATTAGCTCTAGCACCTATAAAAAACATTACCATACATTGAATTATGTATTAACTAGCTCACAAACAGACGTGGATCATAAACGTCTATCTATGAACTCGATTTTCAAACATTTTACATTAAACAATAAAATATTCTGTACTACATGTATATAAAATCTTTGAATATATTAATTATCAACTTCTTTTGACTATACCAAAAGAATGGAGGGATAATTTGATTGGTTGCTTCTCTAGTTGGGTGATTAGATGTTTGTAGGTAGGGTAAAGGTATAAAAGTTACAATAATATTTTTTTAACAAATTTTATAAGTGAGCACATAAAATAATTCCATAAGGTCGTCAAAAAACCCTAATACAAAGTATATTATTATTGTATACAAATGACAGGTAACAGCGTGTTGTTATAATGTATGCACTGCGTATAATCAAGTCAAAGGCGTAACAAAAACATGTTAGTTTCTGATACTTGTAACAGCTCACATCGTGTAACCTATATAAAGAACATACAGGGTTAATTTAAAAGGAGTGCGAATATTCAACGAGGTAATCAGATGCATAAAACTGATCAACTTTCCCCAAGGAACATAGGTCGAAATCATAAAATGGAAAATTAACTTTTCATACAAAGTCACAGGTCACGTGACTTATGTTTATATGAAAAGATTGTATTATACTTGTATGATGAACTGAATTATATGTTCTAGGGGGAATAATTTGAAGAAGGACTTTTCATTATCAATTTAATGTGCCTTGGTAAACACAAAACAAAACTGATTCCTGCAGTCATAAGATCAAAAGAAATATTTAAAATAAAATAAAAAAGAATTAGTCACTCTATTGACAAGTCAAAGCTGTGTCCCAACATGCTTATCAAATTATTTGACAAAACAGAAGACGATGATTAAACAATGGTATCATTAATCATCGAGTACCTCATTGAGATACTCACTGGCGTGCTATGTTAATATTCAGGAACGGAATTATAACTTTTTCGTTTCGTTAAATAAAGGTTTCTTTTATTACTTCTTATATCGATACACATTTGTATACAAACATTTCTGGTGCCAGCTTTACTGATAACAAAGTTTTTGATTATACATGGACTCAAACAACATGGATTAGGAATGCTTAAAAATGTGTTTTTTTTTTAATCTGCGTAACCCATGAAAAATAAAGGCTTATAAATTTAATAATAATATAAATTTAATTAATCTTGTGTCTTTACTAATCACGACTTTCATTGGTTGACCGAAAGCTATCACCAATCACACCCCTGGAAATGAAGTTTGATTGGTAATTAAAATTCTTTTAATTGATCTGCCTACAGAAATCGGGGATAAGTTATTTTAAAACGCTCCACTCATATTATTACTTTCTGAAATTGAATGTCAAACATGCGTAATAAACCAGATTGCACCGGCGTTTTGCAACGAATGCCCAAATAATCATTAAATAATCGTAGTATTTCTCTAAATAAGTTAGACCTTATTCAAATAAGGACATTTACAGTGCATATAATCAGAATAACATGATTATATCTGTAGCAAGCCGCTCTATATACTTATAAACAGTTATTGAACTGTAGCCGGTGTTGGAACAAGCCGTTAGCTAGACATTCCCACGCCTCTAGAAAACGCATATCAAATCTATAATTGCGTGAGAAAGGCTGCGATGTTGCATCGACTTACACTGATTTAAATTATTTTGTAGCTTAGTAGTGGGCTTCATATTTAAATTAAGTAATTCATATCCGAATATAGTCGACCTTAATTATCGAGTTTTCTAGATTAGTCACATCGTAGTTCGACCATAAACATACTAGTCATAGTTAGACTATTATAACAATAAAAGCGGCTGTAGCATAAGGCTACAGCCTCTTTTATGTGGAAGCCAGTTCGAAACCCCACCCATTATACTACTGACTTTAACCCATTCGTAACACAAGCATTTAGCTAAGCACGAGGGGTTAACAAGAATTAATGTAATGTGCTACCCACATTGCCAGTAAGCTAAATAAAAACAAATAACAGAAATTAAAACTTTGAAATCATCGACCCATCCACAAGGATGGGTCGATGATTTCAAAATCTCTTCCCAAAACAATTTGGGAAGAGATTTTTTTCAAGAGAGCCCTAACCTGCTTTGAGACAGATAAGGGCTATTATATTTATAAGACGCACTCAGTGAATCAGTTAAAATATTTATAACGACACAATTATAGTTATAAGGTTTCGTGATAATCAAAATAAAAACACTTGTATAAACATTACATAAGTTTTGGTTTTTGCGTAACAAGTGTTTCCCCATTTAGAAATACGAATGACGTGTTTCATAAATAGTTTTACTTTCAAACACGTTTTCCTTAGTTTTTTATTTCATCATCAAGCAAATTTTCTAAAGGAAAACTTATCAAAGGAAAACGTATCAAAGCAAACTTTCGCTACGTTTCGCAAAAATTCAAAAGGTAAAATATATTGGTAAATCCTTTGTTAAGGAATTAAAAATAATTTTGATTAGACCGCTAATCTATTGAGAAACCTCAGAAACATTTTCTTTCACGTAAGGTATTGGGTAATTAATCTTTTAATTGCAAAAAAAAAATGCTTTAATTTAACGTTACCCGAAGTACAGTTTTTATAATATTTATTTTGGTTTTTAAATTCAAGTGTACCATTTGATTCGAACCCGCGACCACAATATGATCGCAAGTCCGAAGGCCTAGCCAGAGCCTAAAGGCTAGGGCTTCGGACTTGCGATCATGTGGTCGCGGGTTCGAATCCCACCCATTGCACTACCGACGTGAACCTAGTCGTTACAAAAGCACCCAAATTGCTAGTAAGAAAGTTAAGAAAAAAAAGTAGGACTGAGGCTAGCCCATTACCTGCAACCGACGACTGTAGGGTGGAACACTTGTAAATACATACAACTAAGAGTTATTTGATGAATTGTTGTTTGAAGATGGATTGTCATAAAATGAAGCGAGTAACTTCGTATATCGGTATGACTCGGGCCAGCCAGTTAACTCCTAACGACTATTTTTGCGTATACCTCTTTAAACTCTTACCATGACTACTCTTACTCCCTTACACTATTTCAGTAATACACTAAATACTATAAGTATGACTGTGGAGGGGTATATAAGCAGAGGGAGACCGAAAACAGATGATGGATTGTGTGAAAGATGAAAGAAAGATGAGAAAGAAAGGAGTAGATGCCGCGATGTCGAGTAATAGAGAGGAATGGAAGGAAAATACGCATTGTGCCGACCACATATGAATGGGATAAGGGCAGGAAGAAGACTAAATACTACCAGTGGCATGGAATGGTGCTTTAAGATGTACTCACCATTCTTCGAACGTCAGACGCGTCTTCGCTTTTACGATCGATCATGTGTGCCATTCGGAGCTGTTCTGTTGTTGCCTGTAAACAAAGATTAATATTACGTCACATATTATAATAACATATTACTGTACTATAAAGCTAGAACATACACAAGAATTAGCGAAAATATTTATCAAATTAGTTTTGGTTTGGTTATGGATGGAAATGTTGCAAGACCGGCCATAAATTCTTTAAAAAGTAGCTTATGCTAGTAGTAGTGGTATAAGAGCTGATGATAATGATGACTCATACAAAAGCCAATAAATTATATACGAACTTATTTTCCACTGCAACAGAGTTAATGTTTAATTGTGTGTTTGACTGCACGGATAGCCGAGTGGTATAGGTCACCATGCTAATTACCATTGTGCGCGACGTGCTGCGGGTTCGATCCCCGCATGGGACAAGTATTTGTGTGATCCACAAATGCTTGTTCCAAGTCTGGGTGTTCTTTGTGCTTGTGATTTTAATGTTTGTGAAACCCCCGCGTCACAAGGGTTAAATTCCTTAGTGCGGGCAACGTTTAAAAAACATGTATATGAACCACTTAAATATCAACACCTAGTTTTCCGCACGTGGACAACACGGCAGACGTAAACATTGCTCGCCCACAGACATCCTGTTGCGCTTTAGGGTTGTCACTACACATAAATTAATTTACTGAACTTCACATAAGTAATGAAGTGGCAAATTTACATTTAAACGAGGGGTTAAGAGTGTATACACTACACCTATAGACATTTTAATAATTCATCAGGACACTTTTTTTTTCAAGTGGGGTAAGTTCATCTCTCAATTAATACACACAAGGATCCATAATAATAAATAAATAAATATTTATATTGCCAACAACAGGTTTCAATACATTTCATTCAATACTAAAACTTAAGTAGCTATACAAAGGAGTAGGCTCACGAAGTATGAAAAAATACCATTTACCTGGCTTTCGTTTAGTTAAAGCACCGTCAAAATCAGCACATTTACAAACCATTTCTATAGTATAAATTCAGTGGCAGCCCTAATAACACCCCTTGTGCCACCGGGACTGCAAGCGGTATCAAGTTCCGTTAACATTAGCAAAACAAATACAGGGGCAAACACGGAAAGCGCTATAAACAGTATAATGTTTACATTTCATTCATAATCTGGGTTTTTACTTTGATTAATACTTGTTCTGTTTTGTAGATAAATATTTTATTGCATACTTATCAGAAGGTGACTAAATTTTACTATATTTATTATTAGATATAGTAAAAATTATTAATCTGTTCGTATTTTGTACCAATGTTGCAACTAAAACATTTAACAACCTAGTAAAAAACTTTAATAAGGACTTGAGATATTTCTTGCTACGAATATCAACAACCACTCAGGCAAAGCGCTCTGACAAATAGTTATAGAATAAAGAACGTAATATAACTTATTCTGGACTGCAACATTCGGAGTGATAATAAAACTGACAGTATGAGGCCAAAGAAATAAAACAGACGACCTAGATCTCGCTGCAACATTGTACCTACAACGTTAGCGAATCAAGCTAGATTTATTAATGAGGCCTTAATTTATAATTTCTAATTCAACACCTATTGTTTTTTAACCCTACTATGGTACATTAATAATTTAAAAATTAATTGTTTGTGTATATGAAGTAGGGAGGGCTGTCGACTAGGAGAAAAATGCTTTCTTAGCAGAAAAGGTAATATTATTATATGTAATCATTTTGATTGATATTAACAAATTAGACCACCGTCGAATATTTCACCAAAATAATATAAGCTAGAAACGCGTCGAGAGTGCTTTTAATGATCCCGCTGCTCCTGCAAAGGCAAGGACGGGACCGGGGTGCTTTTGATGAAATCATTACTCCTCGAGTTAAAAAAAAAACTGATGGCCGTTGGGGCCGTAAAGTTCTCGAATAGAGACCACGCACCGTAGCACAGCGTATGACGTGGCATCCACCCACAAGGCGGACGATCTGATGAAAGATCACACGAGCCTCTTCCAACTGTCCTATTGGAAATCTAAAAAAAGCCTATTTTCATCACTTGACGTCCTACAGCTGATGATGACAATGATGATAAAAAAGGACGACGTAATACTTGAACCACATAATAATAAGGATCGGTATTACGCCATAATTATAAGCTTTAGAGAACAAACAGGATGGCGCAGGTAGTGAGAGCTTGAACAGATTTTATTGGTGTCCTTGTACAAAGGTTAGACCAACCGCCTTTTAGTCTCGTGGCGGCAAAACACGTTGAGAATAACGTTAAGGATCTAATTGAGATTTTCATTTAGACATTTATGAAAAAAAAAGGAACTAAGGGGCTATCTAGTACCTATATAAAACTTGTTCTTATGTTGTGTACATAATTACAAAATGACAACTTTTAAAACGGATTCTATCGAGGTTTCTTTGATTTTACTTATCGACGTTTCAACACCTTTGCAGGTGTCGTCACAGGCAGACTGAAACGTCGGGAACTAAAACCAAATAAACAACGATAGAAATCGTTTTCAAAGTAGTTTTATTTCAATGTCTAATATTCGCGGTAACTCAGAAAACAATATACAAAAATTTATCTTAAAAAAAAGTTTTTGTTATACTAAATATCAATCATTTCAATCCTATACACAAATATCTATAAAACTTAACTTATAATACAAAGAAACCCACACGACAGTAAAAAAACTTCGTCAGTTAAAGTAACCAAATTTCTTCGAACAAAACACGCAGTGCCAAATCCACGTTACAATGTCAATGACACATAAGAGGTCACGCGTCAAGGTCGCCCGGTTATGACTTGATATCTATGATAGTTCATCTCAGTATTAGCAGTGTTGCGATTACAATGCAAAAAAAAAACGACTCATTTACCAAAAAATTATGTTAATACAACTTTCTGTTACAATGTTGTATTATTATGAGATCCGCTTATAGTCCAAGGACTGCAAAGCCTGTTTGCAGATGTAAATAATAATAATAAAAAAATTAAGAGATATTTCTTAGCAGCATGCAGCAGTTTCAGAGAAGCTGTTCCATTTAATATGTTGTTAAATCTCACGACCGTGATTGGCTGAACAAAAGACTAACAACAATCATAGAACGTGACAGGTTTGAGGGGTGATTAAAAAAATTAGGCTAGATTGTTTCCCATTCGCAACATCAATTAATGGAGTTTAAATAGTATTGTACCTAGGTGTTTTGTAAAACGGATTTAGTTTATCAACTTTTGTTGCTGATTGTACGTCTATAGAATATAGCATAGATATGAGGATAACATATGAACGCAGTCACCAAGAAAAATAACGTCTACAAAGAACCCCAACGTCTCATACGTCGTTTTAAAAGAAAAATTGACGCAAAAACTTTTCACAGCGAATCTAACTACACAACCTAGATAAGTACAGTCACGAGCATAAATGTATACACATAGCGAAATTGTAAAACAATAATTTAACAGAACTCACCATCAAATCAACTTTTAATCATTTAACAACATAAAATTATAACAGTTCTCAAATCATGTATATAATTATTATTGAGTTTCAACAAAAACTTCTCGCTAAATAAGTTTGACAATTTCGCTATGTGTATACATATTATTTATGCTCGTGACTGTACCGAAGTTCGTTTCCATTCAAAGGTTCACTTGATTTTATCTGAGTATAAAACTAATACGTGTTAATTATGAGAACTTCAGATTAGAAGAAGACATCATAAGCAAGTTCATTGACCGTCAACGTAATCGCATATCATACGCAATTCGTAAATAATGTAAAAACAATGATTAAAATTCTTATCTCCTTAGCTATGTCGCTGCATATTTCAGAAATATTTTTATTTTGAGAATTGGTCAGAATCGTAGCTCAAAGTGTCAACTAGTATAATAAAGAGGAAATATTTGTATGTTTGTAACGAATAAACTCAAAAACGACAACCGATTTCGAAAAAATATTTTACAATTCGAAAGCGACATTATCCCTGAGTAACACAGCCTGTAAAACGTCCTAAAAAAAAAGGGCTCGCAGGCATAGCCGCGTGCAACTATTAGTTAGTATTAAATATAATCATCAATTGTATATCTCCTATCTCCTCGAAATTTCCGATTTCAAAATATCCGACCCAAAATCTTATATTTCAAGTACCTAAACTTTTTCAGGTTCTTTCAAAGGTAAAAAGACTATTTGTTAATGAAGTATAATATACTATAAAAAAAAACCATTGAACAAAAAACTGTTAAATGCTGCCCACTCAGCCTCTCGCCGTTCACTGCTAGACCTAGGCCTCCCCAATGATGCGCCACAACACCTGGTCTTCCATTTGGGGGTTGTGTGTTGTAGTGCGCCATCGTTAAGGTGTTTGCCCTAGTCACCACGCTGGGCAAGCGGGTTAGTGACCGCAGTTTACTTTAGGAGAATATTGCTGCCCATTCTCCATGATCCAAATCCCTTAGTCGCCCTTTACGTCACCCATAGGGAGAGAGGGGAGGTACTATTCTATGCCGACACCCGAGAGGTAGTCAAGCACTATGATTTGTTGTTAATACTTTTAGTTAACCAATCGCAGACCAGATTAAATTCGTCTGTATAGCGACAACCGAGTGTTAGGTTAAAAAATAATAAAGGTAATCCAAAAGAGTTGTCAACTGACCCTCACCTGTGGTTTCACCTTCTCCTTGCTCTGGGGTTTGTCTGTGGTCTTCCGGGTGTCTTGTGCGTGTTTGCCATCTTTGGCGCCCCCTTTCGCACCACCTTTGGTGGCGCGCGCACCCAAACTCATCTTTAATCTATATACGTTATATTTACAGCCTCTATTTACAAGCAGCTGAAACAATATAAAATACTTTTAGTCTAGATAAATATAACAAGTACCTACTTGGATTTCGAAAACACTTGAACCAAGAACATTTTCTAAAAAACTATTTCAATGCGGTTTATAACATCTGAAAATGTTGTATTACATACACAGAAAAACAATACATATACGATTTTTGAAAAAGCGATGCTTCGGTTATTTCGCCAAATGTCACTCATGTCTGGTTTTGGAAACCATTTCTCAAATCTAAGATCATCTTGATTGACAAAAGAAACCACAAATAAGATCTCTTACTTAAGGACTTGAGATAGTCTTAATGGTGCTCGTTTTTCGTAATATTTTTATTACACCCACTAATCCTTTACGGAAACGGAACGAATACGACAGTCCAAAATAAACTGAAAAAAATATTCCGCTTCGATTACAACCCGACTGCTCGAGATGAAATAAGGAAAATTAAGAAATAAACTCTCATATTATTGATTATAAGAAGCCCTTCAAGGAAATGTCGAGACTCGTGAGCCAAGTACCGCTATAGATTTCTTCTTTTCAAAGCGATTATGTAGGGCGGTTCGTTCACAAAATTATACAAGCATTTTTTGGAACATATTTACGAATTTTCTATAAATAGAAACCTTTTTATTTAGATTTGTTTAGAAAATTAGAAGTTGTCTTTTATACTCGTTGGGAAATCCACGTGGACTTCCGAAGCACTGGGAAAGTAGACAGAAGACTGTGCTGGACTCCACCAATGAAAGCTTCATTTCTTTCTCCTCTTTAGCGAAACTTCAACTTCCAACATTAAAAAATGCTGTTAAATCTAAACAATTATATAAAACTAAGTCGGGTTTACACATGTATAACTCGAAAACGGGTAGACAAATTTTCATGATCCTTGATTCATCTCCGTTCCGAATAGTAGAATAAATTAAAAATATTAAAAACAATGGGAAATATGACTAAGAAAAAAAATCCGGGTACCGGGGTAATATTTACGCAGGTGATACCGTGTGATACCATCAGTGTAAACTAAAAAGAAGATCAGACCAACAAATCCCAAACCAAAAGCGCAACACAATAGAAGCGTAAATTTTATAAAAACCTATAAAGAAGAGTATATCAAAAGCTATAGTACCGAAACCACATGAAAGTTGTACGTGTTTACGTTTGCACGTCGTATAAATATTCTTACACTAGACAGAGGTGAGACGTCTAGCGTGGGATAATGAACACGATGTCTCATAACCGTAACTTTGCGAAACTTGGGAGAAAACTTAGCGAAAATTACTTGAAACATTGATTTAGATTAGATAGAAATACTAGTAAATAGGTAGGTAATTTGTGTAAAAATATAAAAAAGTGAAAATGAAAAGTAAAAAAATAAAGTGTATTGGAATATTTTTGTTAACCGTATGGTTGATAAAATAAATCTGTATTACATAATAGACGAGAAGAAAATTAAATGTAGATAGAACGGAACCATTGATTGGGAAATGTACTTTTTATCTCACAAAAGGTTTTTCGGTTATTTTCGATCGATATATTATGTGAACAGAACTAAAGCTGCAAGTCCTTTTAAATTATAGCTTTAAAAATACTATGGCGATTACTTGAATTAACGTACATAACAACAAAACGAACAAAACCCTTTAACAATATCATACGCAAATTAAAAAGCTCGATTATTGCAGGTTTCAATTGTAGTTAAAAACCTACTGCCAACCACCTGTCGTATTAAACCAACCCGAGGGAAACAGTAGGTAAAACATGGACGCAAATTATAGGGTGTGTGGGAAATAATAACAGTAGTTACCGACGATTACACCTCACTGGCGTTTATTATGACATAATAGGCTGTACAAACATATACTTCTACCCACGACAGATGTATTACGAACATTGCTCGCGTTGGATTATATTATTATTTTGCTTTAGCTCGTTTATTTTGCTGGAATATAATTGATATTATTATGATAAAAAATATATGTTTGGTAAAAAAAAACATAAGTTCCTAATACACCTAAAACCGAATATACCTAAAAGCACTGACCCTAAAATCCAATAGCTTTCGAATGTATGGAGTTTTTCTCCATAGTTATTGTCATTTTGAAACTGCACAATTAACGATTCGAAAGTAAAAACCCCAAAAGGTCCCCAAAAGGCCCCAAAAGGTCTACTTGAAGAAAATATAGTTTCATTTTCAAAGAAATACTATTCAAATTTAATAAACTAACTGTAGCACTTATTCTAACTAGATTAAGGTATAAAGTTCCACTAATCCTATTCACTCTACCTCTGACTTTGACCCCTAATAAAGGGGGTGGATTTCAGGACATTGACCTGGAGTTCAAAACAGCTGAATTACAAGGGCATTGAACTCAAAGGTCAAACTCTAGAACACATCTCATTATGTGACAAGCAATGATTACTAAAGTGTTGTAATTGCTTTTAATTAGATGAGTGTCATTAAATAATTACATAATATTTATAATAAATGTAACCTTTTTTTTTCATAAATATAATTTAAATTATTATTTTATCAGTAACTAGCTTTTGCCTCGCTCTGCCGGTTTAATTGTCGGGTATTGCGGTTAAAAGTAACTTGTGCTTTCTCGAGATTCAAGCTTATCCAAGTTTCATCCAATCGGTTCAGCAGTTTAGCTGTGAAAATGTAGATACCAGACAGACTAACTTTTGTAAAATCAATACATTCAAATAAAAAGCCAGAACACTATTTTATATGACTATTAAGTATCTGCAAACTATCTCCAGAATTTCGTTAAATAATGCTACAAAATTATACAAATTAATTAGGTAATTAATAATATTATTATTTAGTACCATGTGACTATTCACAATAGGAAGTACAAAGGATATTTGTTGCCAAATTTAGTTCCAAACATAGTGATAATTAATTTGGTTAATTGAAATATTGCCAATACACACCCAGTCTATTTATGATTTGAATGGCTACTATTTATTTGTTACTAGCTTCGACCCGCGATGTTATTTTTGCTGGATAAAAAGTAGGCTATGTGATAAAGTTAGCTGAAAAGGGTGGGAGCTACCTCCATGCCCATTTTATTAAAATTGGTCCAGCCGTTTGAGTATAAAAGTAACAAACATACACAATCACAACTTTCGCATTTATAATATTACTATGGCCAAAAAAACGTTAAAAATAAAAATACCTATTGAAACATTGACAAGAGAAACACACTCAGCATAATAATATTAAAAACACCAATCTATATGTATAATGATGAATGGTTTGCTTGAATGTTTAGTTGAACACTCTAATCTCAGGAACTACTGGATTGATTAAAAAATCTCTTATGGGAGGATATAAGCTACTTTTTGCCGCATTAACCGATGCCCGCGCGGGCGGAGCCGCTGGCAAAAGCTTTAAGGATCTACTTTACACATAATGCAAATAAATGATGTTTTTAAATTATAAGCTGACATCAATGGTACAAGAAGAGACAATATACAAACCAGCAAATAAAAACAGAAGAAATAGAGATATAAAAAGATCTCAAATTAATTGACTGATGGATCTTATCTTGATTGACTCTAATCAAGATGTATTCTAACCCCAATTGGTCCTAATAAAGGGTAACAACAATAACAATCAAGTAACAATCAAGAATTTTGCCATAGAAAATAGAGCTAATTCAATTCAAATTCTATACTAATTTATTCAAACCTAGCTGAAGATGATGATGATGGTGAATAAAACCACTATCTTTTGTTGAAAACTTCTTGAAAATCAGTGCGGTAGTTTTTGTTTATCACGAACAGACAGACAGACGTGGTGGATATAGATAGGTGAAAAAGTTGCGCTTTTAAATGGTAATAATACAACAAATATCACTGTGATTTGCCCACCCTTCATGTCTTTTGTAGTGCTCTGGCTGCAATCTACAAATTGCATGTCTAAATTATGTGTGCAACTCATTGGTTAACTGATGTGCTCCATATACCAAGACGTCTATATGTACATTGATTGATGTAATTCATGGCAAGGCAATGTATGTCATTTTTTTATATGGATGCAATGCAAGTTCTGAGATTTGTTGCAAACTTTTCCTTAT
The DNA here is from genome assembly GCA_950381575.1 of Plusia festucae. NCBI lineage: Eukaryota > Metazoa > Arthropoda > Insecta > Lepidoptera > Noctuidae > Plusia > Plusia festucae. The sequence goes on along the minus strand of OX494454.1, from coordinate 10,016,687 downwards.
AAATTAAATTGATTTAACCATCTTCTTACTCAATTATTCGAATTATTTGCCTCAAAGACCAAATATATTACTATCCTCTAGCTAACAAAATTAATAAAAATAAACAACATAAGACAACTAGAAATGTTTTTGTGAACATTAATACAGTACTTAATAAATGCAATCTTCATTACATGGACACGCTTAGTGTAGAAGATAGCAAATGATACATCATATACAAGATCAATCTGTGGGTGTAAGAAACATTTAGTTTCATACAAAAAATATAATGTTATAAATATTCAGTCAAATTCTCAGGCATTACTTTCTCCAAGAAGAGTTAAAGCTTATTCTTTGAAAACTGTAAATAAAATTATGTGTTACACATCGAAGAACATGGAGAATGAGCATATTTGAAGCATTTTTACTAATATTCACAGTATTTAGCAATAATTAAAATTTCTAATTATTGCTTAACACTGTATTTAATAAAACCAGCTCAAACCTACTAATGAATGCAATAATCATATTTTTCTATTATTAATAGTATCAAAATCTTCAGTAGTTTCAAAATATTAGAGAGGTCAATGAACTTGACTATCAAAATATTTGTAGAAAATAGATACTAGAAGAGCTACTTCCAAGAGATGAAAACATTAATATTGCATGCAGGTAATCAAGCAATAATCTACAAATGAATAATAGAGCATAAATTAACCCATGAATTGTTTGCATTGATTACACTGATTACAAATATGAAGTTAACCAACAAATTATTTCTTTTTATGAAATCTTCTGTAATAATCGTAGATAATTTGTAATGTCTAGCGTCCGGATACATAAACAAACAATTCGTTAACGCCTGTTTTCATAATTATAAGCACAATAAATCAAACTACCGGCGTCTTTGATCACGCCGCGATAATCACACATAACCACTTGTCGAAATTATTGCTACAACACCTTCAAGAAAAACAAAGATAGTAAAGAAAATAAGAAAGTTACCGTACCCCGGCTGTCGTGTAAGCGGTAAAATGGTAAACAAAACAACTGGGCGGATCGCGAAAAAAACACCATTTTACCAAACAAAACAACCAAATATAGTAATTATATCACACAATTCAACTTCTATGACGTCTGCACCGACGATTTGAAGTGAATTTTTATGTAATTTTTCGCAAAAATCGGAACAATGAATCATGAGTGGCAGCGCAAGGGCACCGAAAGAAGTAGAACCACGAAATTTTCGACATAATTCCGCCGGAATACCAACGGAAACTCGACGTATCAGGATTTACACGCCATTCCAACAGCTCACGTCATCAGATTCATGCACCGCCAAGACGAAACTCAATAGGCCAGCGGCACATGTGGGGGACGCCATTCTTGAAGCACCTTTCTTGGTATCAAAATGACAGTCTTTGTTGACGAAATAACCGTGCACAGCACCATTTAACACCTCATTTGCACGCACATCATCACTCATTAACAGTAGAACATTAATATTTACCTTATTACTACAATAATATCCAAAATATAACTAAATTTCTAATAAAATTTACCAATTTCCATACCTGTTAGTGCGCTCAAACGCAAGCTGGTCACGTGACTTTCTAGGGTTGGGACATCGGTGTAAAATTTCGTAACCGTTAAAGAATGGCCAGTTTTAATGCCAAAATTATTGTTAGACACAAGAGCATATCTGACTTTCGCGAATATGTTCCTATAGTTGTTTTTACCTTCCTACTATAGGACAAATTTCAATCACTTTTAATCTTGGTAGTTACGATACAGCTCAATTTAACCGGATCTGAACCGTATCGAGCACTTATTTATACATTAAATACCAAGACTAAGCGTTGGCTTGCACAGCAACAGTGTGCTTACTTATTCATCAATATAATTTCAGCATTGTCTTAGGGTAACATAACTAATGTCTTATTACAATAATAAAATATTTGCATTTTACAACTAAATTGAAAGTTAAGTTACGGTTAAAAAAAAAAGCGCGGCAAATTAAATAAGAGTAAATCTCAATTTTAGCTTGGCAAATTATAAATCATTGTAAAAATTAATTTGCTGGAAATCTTCAAATCCAAACAATAGCTATTGATTCGAAGTCACTCGTACTAACGAGTGACTTCGAATCAATACTCTGACTCTAAAGCCTGAGCTCTAAGCTCCAAATGAAAAGAAAAAAGTTTTAGTGCAATCTATTGATAATACCAGAAGCCCTCCCTCCTCCTGCTTGGTAGGATTAGATTAGGCAAAAGAAGTAGAATAATTAATATTAAGTGGATTTACCTATTGTGCGATTTTTTGTATTTTATGTGCGGGCACATCAATATACTAGTAATCTCGTTAACCCCTTGTGCTAAGCTAAGATGCTTGTGTTACGAGGGGTTTACTTCGGTAGTGTTATGGGTGGGATTCGAACCCGCAACCACATGATCGCAAGTCCCGAGCTATTAGGCTACCGGCACTTCAAACTTAATGACGTCTGTGAAATTAACAACGAGTATATCTGCGCAGAACCTTCCCCGCGCTCCCGCTGGTCGATAAATTCATATTCGAAGCCACCATTAAGTTTGGATCGCACATTAGCCATTAGGTACCTACAAACCGTAACTTTATTTTATTTATCGAACTTAACCGAAAAGCGGAAGCTCCGTTATATAGCGTTCTACAGCCACAGGTAATAAAAATTCGTTCAAAAACAGCGCAACATTGAATTTCCGAATATAGCAAATAAAATAATATTTTGACATAAATACATTAAAAAAGAACAACCTGAACATTTGATTTATAAACATTATATTGTTTAAGACATTTTCATGAAATATCGAATGGTTACACTTTTAACAAATTGTAAATCATTGTAAACCGTTTCGAGATTCCGCACGAAGTTAAAGTTCATAAATAAAGTTCCCGCTAAATTTGACGTCAATCAAAAAATTTATAAATTCTTCATCTTTGTAAGTTTTAGTTTGTTTGTGGTTTGGTTCACCTAAATATTTTGTTGTTCGTATATATAAGTTCGTATACATACGTGATAATTTACTTGTGTAGTGTTTGTGTTAATTTAATTGTTGAGTCAACATAATAAATCTGATTTGCTATGTCTCTCCTTGAAGACGTTTTTCTGCAAGATGAGGCTGACGAAGCTCATGAGTTAGAGAGAGTTATCGAAGGTGATGAGTACGATGAAAGGCCTCGTTCTCGGTCTGTGACTCCTGAAGAAGACGAAAATAAAATTGGGGAAGATGAAGCAGGTACTTTAGATGGATTACATGATTTAACTCATGCTAAATAATATACCTGACTTTTAACGTTCTAAAATGAGTTGGCAATAGCATTGTATGATAAGTGTCTGTAAAAATACCTAAATAGGTTTGTATGTGATTCATTTCTACTCATAACCTTTATCTTAAATATTCAGTATACATACTGGGTTTCTAATTAGTATAGAATTATAAATTGAAGTAGTATTTTTTTACAATAAATGGTAACATTATAATCATTGGCCAAAGCCCTACCAGCTTTTACGCCATTCACCATCCTCTGCCTAGCAAAACATAGTAAAGCCAACTCAAATTCTTATTTCCCAAATATTACAGAAGAGGACAAGAGACGGGTTGACCCATCATCAACCAAGACTAAGAGGGTGATCAAGAATCCAAGGTTTATATTGAACCCGGCAAGACTAACAAGCCCAAGAGGAATTCAAGTAATCCGTGAGCACTTTAAAGATTTTAAATTCAAAGGTGAGTACTCATATTATAAGTTCTTAGTTTGTTGATCAATGACAAAGTTTACTAGTCTAATACTCAGCTCATGTACTCTGCATTTGATGACAATGTTGAGGTCCTTACTATTGTTTGTAACTATTAACTGCTTTAATTACTACTTATAAACTTTCAACTAAACCTGTACTAATCTACTGTTGAACTTAGGATTTCATAATATGTTTACAATTAATATATCTATCTTTTTTCTGCTTTATAGAACCACTTATTTTAACTATCTCAGTCTATCTCTTATTCAATTCCTATAACTGTAAATAGTATCATTAGTACAAGACATTATTTTTATTTTTCACACACACACACCAACACTCCCACATGTCCACATAAATGCTTCAATTATAATATAAGTAAATATAAGAAATCCATATTTTTCTAATTCCAGGCAAAGGCCATGAGAAGGAAGACCTAGACATGGTTCTGAAGAAGCTGGAACATTGGGCTTACAGGTTGTACCCCAAGTTTGAGTTTGAAGACTGCTTGAAGAAGATTGAAACTCTTGGCAAGAAGAGACCGGTTATGGTGAGTTTGTTACCATGAAATTTTCTAGTTTAAAGTGTATAAAAAAGATGTGATCACACATCTCATCTTCTGTCTCAATCCCTTTTCATATCATGAATAAAAATTTTTTTTTTTGATTTTACAAACGTAGTCCTGACAATATATAATAATCTTATCCAATTTGGTGCTGAGTTCAGATGTTATGCATGAACATACATTTTGGCAATTTATTGTTATTTATATAGATTACTAGCCGTATCTGCGACGGTTTTCGCATTGATCAGTCAGAATCATTGGAATTACAGTCGCGCCATTTGTCGATGATTGGTTGTACCAACTGAGAAACCTTTGGGGCTTGTGCATAACAACTTTGCTAAGCTTACTTGTATTAAGACTTGGCTCCTGTATTCCAATGAAAGTTCATCTTTTTGTAAAAAGTTAGGAAAACATAGCAACAACATGTTTTAATTTCATGGGATTTACATGTTTTGCATGAAACCATAATTCTTCCTCAAAATAATAGAAGTCTATACTATTCCTCACAAATCAGGCTATCATAATATATGTACACAAATGATTATTTATGAATCCAAGTGGAATTTCTAGAGATTTTATTACATTAGTTCAGATAAAACACATTCATATAACATTAGAAAACTAATATTTGTAAACCTTTAATCACAGTTAACTTTAACCTCAATTACAGGTACACCTAACTAAAATCCGTACTGACCAAATCCTAAATGAAGAGACAGTAGTTCAGAAAGACTCGAGTGATGAAGAAACGCAGAATGAACCGCCACAGGAAGAAGATGAGTTCGACAAGTTACTGCAGCAGCAGATAGAAATAGCCAGGGCTACACCCGCACCAGGGTCTGTTAAGAAGGCCATGGATACCCCAAGGCAAGATAGGTAAGTTACTATAGTTCTAATAGACTGTAACTTAAATAAAGGTGATGTCTCAAACTGTATCTAATGTTTTGGTGGGTGCTTATCAGGCAGATAGCAATCATGCAATTTAATTAAAAAAAATACACCCTTGCTATCAGTTATTCTGGGCTAATTTTTTTACTATCTTAAGATAATATTTTCCTGCAACTGTCCAAACCCAGTGCTCATAAAAAGTGTTAATAACTAGACCAAATATTTACTACCTACCTGTTGTATCTCAAAAAAGGGGTTTGTGGCTAAGTGAAAGCAAGTTTAACTAATAATATAGTTAAGCCGCGCTTGCCGCGGTTTGGCCTTGGATGGGTGACGTGCACAATAAGTACAATTCTGTCAACCTGCCTTGGGCTATCCCATGAAATAGGTTGTAGAGGTACGATAGGTAGTCGCTCCTCGACTACCGGGGCTACGCAGATGATGAAATATCTGTAAGAAAATATGTATTATCAGTGCTTCTTATAATTATACCTAACTTAAACTTCCAGATCACCATTCACAATGCCAAAAGCAACATCATCGCCATCAATAAGTGACGAACAAAAAGAAAGAATGATGAGGAACAGAAAACTGGCTGAGGAAAGAAGACTCGCGAGACTAGAGAAAATGGCTACAGAGGCAAGCAAAACCTCGAGTGTTAACATAAGTGATGTTGAAGAGAATAATGTTACTACAAAGAAACACAACAGATCTAATGTTATAGATAGTTCCGATGAAGAATGTAATGTTACTGCAGTTAATCAATCAGTATCTGTTGATATGCATGTTAATGGTACTGATAAAGAAGTAATCAATAATAGTACTGAGAGTAATAGTAAGGATACTGAACAAACAGTTGATGTTGATATGGACAATAATGTAGCTAAAGACCATAGTATACCAACAGATCATGTTGAATTAATAACTGATCAAGTTGAAGAAGTGAATGATGAAATTTCAATAACAAATGTAAATAAAAATAATGCTGAAAAGGACAATAATGATTTGATTGTAAGTGAAAATAATGATACAAATGTTGATGCAAATAACATAAATCAAGAAACTGAAGAAATAAACAATGATGATATAACAGTAAATGCAGATGAACCTCGAAAATCTGAAGATGTTTCTGATAATCCAAGTAATAATGAAAGTCTAACCAAAACACCTTCAAACGATAAAATATTTAACGAAAGTACTGATCCAGAAGATAATATAACCAAAGATGTTCAGACTGAAGACATACAAAATATTTCAGAAAGCAGTAAAAAAGACAATTTGATTGAACAAGCAGCTGATGTAGTAGAAGACATTATGGATGTCGATTTCAGTGATGACTTTTAAAAATAAATAAAGTAGGTATTTATTTCAAGTTTTATGTCTTTAAATTATTTCTTAACTAGTTGATACCCACGGTTTTACCCGCGTAATACTATTACACCAGTTCCAAGGCCTTATCAGGATAAAGTGTAGCCTATACATTATTCTAAGTACAGTGCGATTCAAAGTTAATGGGGGTAATGAAATGTAACACTCGCTGTACCTCGCCTCGCCTCAGGCCCACAGCCGCCATTAATTTTGCACCGTACTATAGTGAAGTATATTTGTTCTGAAATACATCGAAATTCGAGGAACCGGGTTGGTGTGATTGAGTAACAATTCATCTTTGAGGCGGCGGCAGCCTAATGGCTAGAGCATCGGACTCGCGATCATGTGGTTGCCGGTTCGAGACCCACCCAACGCACTACCGACGTACGTAGTACGAGCGGTTATCATGAATACTAGTAATGTGCGACCCAAATAGGCAGTAAGCTTTTTAATAAAAGATACTATAAAATAATTCTCTACCAATTTATAATATTAGTAAGATAACGGCGAGAATATAATAATATAACATCTGTTTTCAGACAGAACTAGGTTTATAATAATAATTTCCCAAAACTAAGATTTCGCATCAGAAAAATGTACCTTACTGCTATCTATATAAAACTTCATTTTCATTAAACTAAATTACAATAGATCAATTTTAATGTGTTAGGTAAGGTTATGTAATAAATAAATAAAACAAAACAATTCACAATTTAATTTTATTCACGATAGGATGCCAACAAAAACAAACCTTATCACAGTATACACATGATCTGTATTACATTGCTAGTTAAACTAATCTCTTAATGTTAAATGCATCTTTGTAAGAACCACTTTCAATATTGCTGATTATCATAATATTATAAGTTTGAAGTCTTACTTTAGGATACTGTATTACCCAGTAAAATGGTCGCTTCATGTAAACTACGGTATCCAGCTAAATCCGGTAAGAATGGAAGCCGACTCCAACATGCAGAAGACCTCGATAGTACATTTTATTACCAATCTGTAGTTATAGTTACAAAAAGGCTATTAAATTATATGAATATCTTTAGTACAAAAGCAACACAAAACATTATATGAGACATTTGAATATGCGAACAGGGAAGTTATTCTGTAAGTCCAAACAAAACGAAGCGGCGTTAGCCTAATGGCTAGGGCGTCGGACTTGCGATCATGTGGTTGCGAGTTCGAATCCCACCCATTAAACTACACAAGCATCTTAGCTTACCACGAGGGGTTAACGAGATTACTAGTAATGTGCGACCCACATTGCTAGTAATCTTTAAAAAAAAAGAAAACAAAATGACATGAGTTGCTAAATCTTTTTTGTGTTCTGATAGTCACCGGGTAGTGTTAGTATATACGGTTTAGACCGTTTAACAGAAATTTTTTACTTAAAAGTATAGTAAGCCAAAAGAAATAAAGCCTTTCTTGACTCAACACCTAACAAAATGTTAACCACTTGGACTTAGTGAATAAGGCCCCAATGTGCCTAGAGCGAGTATTTTTGTTTGTTATTGACTCTCTTATGACGTTTGGTTCTGCAATTGGCCCGCTCCAAGCTCTAAGCCAATCAGAGAGCGAGACGAGGTAAGGTCTCCGTCACATTAAATGAACCAACAAAATTGTGTCCCCATTGTGTGCTGCCACAAACGTATCAGACGCGGTGGTCAAATCTGGAACTAATAATAATATAATTTTTATACTAATTTCTTTTTGTAGAGTGTAATGCGCCAAATTAACTCATTCTATAGTAAATATACTTTTGATCAGCCAGATATCGAGTTTGATTACTTTAACCACACCCAGTATGACACGAATTCACCTTAAAAGTACCAATTTCTTCTGCAAATTAGAATATTGATTTGATAATAAAATAAAAATATAATATTCGTAAATTATTGCCAAATGATTATTGCTAAAATCACCTTTTTAAGGAAAATTACAAGCCAGAATTACGAAATCATTGCATTCATTCAAAAGGTTAAAAAGTTATCTTGGCGAAAAATAAATTCTATTTAACATCACACCACAACTCTTGGGAGCTAAGCAAAAGGGCGGATGAAACTGCGGGGCAACAAGTCTTGTTATAAAGAAAGGCAAGCGGAAACTAGGAAGCCCATGTTATAGGTCGATTCAAACTTAATGGCCGCTGTGAAGTTGGTTACACACTGCGCAGTACCTCGCCCCGCACCCCCGCTGGTGCAAGAATGGGTTACTGCGCAGCGACTCGCCTCATGTTCACAACGGCCATTAAGTTTAAATCGCATAATACTGGGAGGATCTCAAAAACAAGTCAATAATCTTTCAAAAACGTTTTGTTTAATGTTTTTGTGTTCTTAATACAATAATCACGCCTTAATAGTCTACTGTACTACTTTGCAGGTCTGAGTCATTATTGCCACTCCACATTTAAACGGTTCGACACTGAATCAACTACGCAAAAATTCTATAATGTAATTCCATTCTTACCAAAATATTGTTCTATCAAGTTAAACAAAAAGTTATTTCAATTTCGTATAAGTCTGTAGTTCATCGGTTTAAACTTAAAAACATAATTTGATTCATCACAAATTAACATGTCTCGTTATAAAAAGAGAAGTTTTAAAATTGCCAGGATACTTCTTTTCTTTCTTTTTTCTGTTAAAAAGATAAATCAACTCTTGCGCAGTTGACATCTGTGTTTAAGTTCTTTACCGGTAATTTTTTACTATACATGTTATATAGTAGTCACACATTGAAGTAGCATTTTAACATCAAATTTCTGGTACTAGCGCAGACTTCAACTATATTATAATTACCATTAAAACTAAGTTACATTCACTAAAATTAGCAAGAGTATATACAAAATAATATTTGGTTTCATTTCAGTACACCGAAATTTTATTTTCAAAACTTTTACGACTAAGAAATTCTGCGCACATTTTCTTTTGCACCCCGCAGTGGGAGAATTGGCTTGTATAAAAAAAAACAGATTTAAGCTTCGTTTCTACCAAGGATGCGTAGCGAGGGATGTGTTTGTTAAAAACCGAATACTGAAACGCAAATTAACATGTAAGTTGTGCTTAAACCACACACACACCTTAGAGTGAAAGAGACAACATATTGTGACTTAACGGCGGCTTCAAACTGATTGACGTTTCAGTATTCTGCCATTAACCTCGCCAAACTTTAATCAGCGCAGCTCTGCCCCCCTAGCCAAGTGACATGTCCACAAGCGTTAACTATGATAGAATCGCTCAAATGTATGGAAGTGACAAGTCTAAGTCACGTGACTTATCGAAAGGAAATGTCATACCCATACATTTAATGTCATCTAAGCGATATCTATCATCGTCAACGCTTGTAGAAATGTTAATTCGCTAGGGGGGCTGGTGGGAACGACTGAAGTCAGTCGAGTATTTTGTACATACAAAACTAGAGAAGGATGTGTTTGAGATGCAACAAGCGGTGGCTCACGCTCAGCTCCCACCTCGCTCACATCTAACACGAGCTCGCTACACATAATAATATGAGCTTAGCTTAACAATGCCAAAATTAATGACCGTACTGAGTATATCAAGCGACGTTAACACGATCGACACATTTAACGCGTGTAGCTCAGTGATTGGTTAAGACCTTGGAGCGGGCCAATCAGAACGCCGATACGTCATAAAAGTCGCTTCTCAGTTACACCTTCATGGGTTACTATATGAAAATGCGGTACTGCGCAATGAGTACCTAGCTAAAGTCAAAGTGGTCAAAAAAGAATGGCGCGAACTATACATATTTAATCTCTATGTGATAAGTTTTGTTACATATCATTATTAATTTGACTTGACCGTTATTCGAAGCTTATTTAATTGAGATAGGCCCTCTGCTTCCCACCTTACGCTTTTCTATATATATCTATCTCTTTCTACTACGTCACTTCCACTTGGCAGTGGTAGGGAGGCTTGCTAAGCGAGACTCGCACATTTGATCTCATTGGCGTCTTGTTTCCCGCCGTGAACGGTTGTGTCTTGCAACACTACCCTCAGATTTAATTATAATTTTAAAATTTTAAAAAAGTTTTGTGTTATATGTCCTATCGGTTTTTATTCGAATTTTAAAGTGAATAAAGATTAATCTTTCGTTATCCATTATGGAAAATTCGGGTGATAATGCCGATAGGGCGATTAGTGATGTTGTTCCTGGACCTTCTTCGCCGCAGAAGCGACGAGCTCGGTCGAGTAGTTCTAGTAGCTCGAGTTCTAGTAGCTCAAGTTCCAGTAATAGCTCCTCGTCTAGCGGAGGCAACCCGAAGAGAAGTCGCCGCTACAAGAGGAAAAGCCAACGCAGGCGTCGTTCCAAACGTAAGGTTCGGAAATTAGCTAAACAGGTACGTAGCCTTCAACAACAAATGGTTTGCAAGGAACACGTGAGTGCCAATTTGGATTGTGATTCAATTTCACTTTTATCCGGTGTTAGTGAGAATCGTTATGAACAATTGCTGGATGTTGAACCTGATAATATTAGTGCACGGGATGATCCTGAAATTGCTTTACCTTTTGAAACCAAACTGAAGGAGCCCACAATGCCTAAGACTTCCGAGAAGTATTTAAAGTTGCTATGTGATTTGCAACATTTAGACAAAAGTGACTGGAATGAAATTAGGTATTCAGAGACCCAAAAATTATACAATCACTCGCCGGGTTATACAGACATGGAAATGAACGAAGAAGTTAAAGTATACGAGTCTCCTCGTCACCTCGTGTATGCTGACAAGGCTTTTGCAGCGTTGACCATGTGTGTGGTCAAACAAAGGGAGGTTTTGCAAAGAACCCTTCAAGAACTGTTACTTTGGGCAAGGAATAGTGACTCACTTAATTGTGACACTCTGCTTCAAAAAGTTAATGACCTTTTTTCCACAGGGGATTTCAGTAAGTGCTCCTCAGATTTATTACAGATTGTTTGTGGACATCGTGCTGAGATTATCCAAATGCGGAGAGACTGTGTCATTAAACAGGCAAAGGACCCCTTGGTGAAGGCCAATTTAAAGAAAATTCCTCCATCGTATACCAATCTATTCAACGCAGATAGGTTTACTGCTGCTGTGGAAAAAGCTGGTGGCGTGAGAAAATGTTTTTGGCCATTGCAAAAGGTAAATATGACATCTACCTCGCAGGTAGATGCTAAAAAGTTTCGAGGCCCCCCGCAGGGGCCAAAGCCTTACAAAAAGCCCTCGCAGGGATTTGCTCAGGCGTGCCAACACACTAATACACATTCGCAATGTGTTAGCAGTAACCCACCTACGCGAGGTGGGTGCAGCTGCAGCTGCGGTAACCCGCCTCCGCAAGGTAGTGGTAACGCTCATGCTGTTCCATATAATTCGGTCGCACCGAATCGGAATAACTTTCGAGGCCGGTCGAATGCTCGGCAAAATAATCAGCCAAGACAGGGGCGAAGACGTGCGTCATCGCCCCCACAGCAGAATTATGACAACAAACGACGTAAGTATTGACTCATTCAGAGCGGGCCGTCTCCTGCAGTTTCTGGACCGATGGGAATTAATGAACGCACCAGATTATGTTCAAAAAATAATAACAGGGTATCGCATACCCTTTTACAAAAAACCTCCCCTTGTTCACCCCAGCGTTGTGGGAACAAACTTAAATGTTCCAGAATCTGCAGAAATGACATCGGTCATAAACAAAATGAAGGAACAGGGAGTTCTGGAGCGAGCTATTGTTTCGCCGAGCTTCCTGTCATCGATGTTTCTGGTTCCGAAAGGCGACGGCTCAAATCGTCCAATATTCAATTTAAAAGCTCTGAATTCATACGTCATAACAGATCGATTCAAACTAATAAATGTACATCGCATTCCCGATTTTCTGCAACCGAAGGATTGGCTATGCAAAATCGACCTCTCGCAGGCGTATTTTCATTTACCTGTGGCTCGCAGCCACAGAAGGTTTCTACGCCTAATTTATCGCAACGAATTGCTAGAAATGACCTGCTTACCGTTTGGCCTAAGCACAGCGCCCAAGACTTTTGCTGCGCTTACGAACTGGATAGCCCAGACACTCAGGCAACGAGGAGTCAGGATAATAGTCTTTCTCGACGATTTTTTGATCGCACACCAGAACGAAGACCAGCTTTGGACTCATGTGAAAATTGTGCTCGACACTCTAGAGACGTTGGGTTGGTTGATCAATTACAAAAAGTCTATAATCACACCGTCAAAAAGTCTAGTGTTCCTAGGAGTTCATTGGGATCCATGGTCAAACCACAAGCGCCTTCCCGAAGACAAAATTCCGGTACTTGTGGGCAAAATCTGTCAGTTGATACGGAAGCAGCGCACATCGCTCAAAGAGCTCCAGAGCCTAGTGGGTCTGCTCAATTTTGCCAGCTTTGCCGTTCCAAAAGGAAGACTCAACTTTCGAGCGCTTCTGAACCTACAGAACAAAGTCTTGAAGTGGGACCACAGATTCGTCTACACTTTACCTCGTACTGCCATAGACAATCTGATATGGTGGAGCCAGAATTGTCATCTTCCGTCGGCCATACACATGCCGCCTCCTTCTCATTTCCTCACAACAGATGCGTCAGACATCGCTTGGGGTGCTCGCCTGGACAATCTTTCTCTCTCGGGTCTGTGGTCAGAAGACGAGAAAGATCTTCATGGCAACCAAAAGGAAATGTTAGCAATCCTAAGAGTTTTGGAAGATCATTGTCAGCTCCTGAGACACAAGACGGTTTTGATTCAGAGCGACAACAAGTCAGTAGTCGCATATCTCCGTCACGAGGGGGGCACCAAGTCGGTTCCGCTCCTGGATTTAACGCACAAAGTTTTCCAAATAACGGAGGATTATCAAATTCACATGAGCGTCTTCCATATACCAGGTATATACAATGGCCACGCGGACCACTTGTCGAGGTTTCGCGTAACTCCAGAGTGGCATCTGTCTGTAGAATGCACCAACAAAATATTCTCCAAATGGGGAGTCCCACTGATCGACCTATTTGCGTCCAACCGAGCACATGTAGTGACGAATTACGTGTCATTAGATCAAAACGACGAACAAGCCCTGTTTTGCGACGCTTTTTCCCAGGTGTGGAATTACAGTCTAGCGTGGCTGTTCCCTCCACCCTTTCTGATTCCCAAGGTCCTAGGTTATCTCAATCAAGCACAGGGAACGTACCTACTAGTAGTTCCACGATGGGAGCGAGTGTTTTGGCGTCCCGACATAAAGTTGCGTGCCCTAGCACCCCCCTTTACACTGTATCACCTCGACAAAGTCCTAATCGACACGACAACAGGACTGCCACCACCGAACGTCCACAACATGACCCTGGAAGTGTGGAAATGTGGGGGTGGTCTGGGATGCTAACAGACTGGAATTCTACACAATTAGAACTTCTTGAGAAGTCATGGCGTCCCTCAACACGTAAAATTTATAGCGTTGCATGGAAGAGATGGCTAGTCTGGTGCGAAACGCATCGGGTAAACCCCTCAGCTCCAATAGCAAGTGATTTGGCTAGATTTTTATCTGATATCCATTTAATCAATAATTTATCATACAGTTCTATTTTGTTACACAAATCTGTGGTTGCAACCCTTTGCAACCCAGAAACATCCGGCCAGTTAAGCTCACATGTCCTAGTAAAACATGTATTAAAATCTATTGCATTACAAAAACCGGTCAGCCATGACAAGGCCCCAGTTTGGGACATAAGCGACCTCGCTAGTTTCCTAGAGAGTAAGCGCATTGATGAAAACAATATTTTTCAAGTGCAGAGGCATACAGCTGCTCTACTTCTTCTATGCTCCGGGAGAAGAATCCATGATTTAACTTTGCTCAGAGTTGATTCTAATAATTATTGTAATCAAAATGATGTACTAATTTTTTGGCCGGTTTTCGGATCGAAAACTGATTCTGTTGATTATAGACAATCTGGTTGGAGGTTAATTTCTAATGCACATAACAAAAACTTAGATCCAGTCCACTGGGCTAAGCATACCATCTCACTTCTTGAGAATCGTAGAAATGCTGCAAATTATAGTAATTTGTTTATTAACATTAGAGGTGAACCTAAACCTGCATCGAAAACCCTAATTGCAGGCTGGATCAAGTCCCTTTTAGTGGAAGCCGGTATTAACGCATCTCCTGGGAGTTTCAGGTCAGCTGTGGCTTCAAAAAATTGGGTAGATAATTATCCTCTTGAGGAGATTCTTGCTAGGGGCAATTGGCGATCGCAAAATACCTTTTGCAAATTTTATAAACGGGAGGTTAGACCAACTGCAAACCGTATCTCTGTAACCTCTTTATTTAATCCAGTTGATTAAGAATTAGAAACGATGTAATGAAGTACCCAAGAAATGCTATTACCTACTCATCTAAGATATTTTTTGTTTCGATCAAATATATATTATTGATTAACTAAACTTGATTCTCTATTCAATATCTTTCATCAAAAATGTAGATGTGGCTGTATGTGCGTTTTTGGATACTTACTATTTTTTTCTACATCATACCTCGTAACCTCGAACACATAGTCATACTACCTCACATTGGCGTCTTGGTCACTTCCACCAGGCGATAACAAACACGTCTCAATTAAATAAGCTTCGAATAACGGTCAAGTCAAATTAATAGAAGCGTTTTACCTACCAATAAAACGCATATTAATTTACTTACCTTATTCGAAGCTTATAGTCAAGCTCTGCCTGGTAATTAGACTCAATGAAATCAAATGTGCGAGTCTCGCTTAGCAAGCCTCCCTACCACTGCCAAGTGGAAGTGACGTAGTAGAAAGAGATAGATATATATAGAAAAGCGTAAGGTGGGAAGCAGAGGGCCTATCTCAATTAAATAAGCTTCGAATAAGGTAAGTAAATTAATATGCGTTTTATTGGTAGGTAAAACGCTTCTATTTACTTTGTTGTGTGAATAAGGCTCATACTATGATGTTAATTTTACAGGTATAATAAAAATCTCATTTATGTTAAAATGTGCACAGTATTTCATACTTCCATACATTCCAAGCAAGCTATAAATAATATTTAAATATCTCACTAATGTTTAAAATTATGTTTATGAGTTAGATAATGTTACCCTACACTTATAAAAGTATTTAAATAATGTCTAAGATGGCTTGTCTCCTTTTTGTGACAAAATACAGAAAATCTTAAACAATATCCAAATATTTTAATAAGTTATTTACAAGTAAGGTCTTGGTGTTTTGCAATGATTTCAGTTTGTGTGGGAAGTCCTCAAAATCCCGATCAAACTTTATTCATTTATTGCAAAATATGTGGTCTGTTAATGCCATTCAAATCGCAATCATCCTAAAATCCCATACATGTTGGCGGCTTTATAGTGACGGTAATTATTTAATTCTAAATTAAGCTTTTTCGCAACCAGTTATATTATTGTCAAATGCTAACAAAAAGGTTTCTGGATAAAAGATAACTTGGTTTGTAATATTCACAAAATTATAAATATTATTATTCTTTTTTTATTATGGCCACCCTGCAGCAGGGTGACCAAAAACGATTTTATGCCATTTTTTTACTAATCCTGATTAAATAATATTAATAAATTATTGTAAATAAAAGGCTCATGCAACATTATTACACGCTAAATTAGTACTGTTTCATGATTTTAGTACTAATATTTCATTGTATTTAAATAAATGTTAGCTCAAAAATACTTTAACACTGGGATTACAACTATGATATCCAATTGGTTTGTTATTAACATCCCGACATGTTTTATTTTAGTCGAAAATCTTTTATAATCCGAAATAATGTGTAAGCCCCACTCCAATGACCTTTGAACACAAAACGACTAAGCCCATGCTCTTTTAAATTTAAGTGCTTTTATAAAAAGACGATACCGATTAACTGGCTTGCTATAAAGGGCGGGCCATTAAATTTACGGTCAGGCGGAAAAATGGTCGAAAATAGCTTTATTAAACAGCAAAGCTGTCAAATACCTTTTCAGTCAAGTTTACTCAAAACTTGATCTAAAAAATCAATGAAAATAACGCAAATTTTTCTTAATCGAAACCAATCGTTCATTATCGATTTATCCGCTCAAAAACCAATAATACCCTCATATTTGGCCAACGTCGAACTCAAGAAAGAACCCATCTCCTATTTTTAGCTTTCAGCATTAACATACATATTTTTACGTCTCATAGACTCAAT
The DNA here is from genome assembly GCA_950381575.1 of Plusia festucae. Taxonomy (NCBI): domain Eukaryota; kingdom Metazoa; phylum Arthropoda; class Insecta; order Lepidoptera; family Noctuidae; genus Plusia; species Plusia festucae. The sequence continues at coordinate 9,999,935 of OX494454.1, read as the reverse complement.
TTCACCAACTAAAATTATCAGAAGAATTAATTCGTGTCCGGGATTAGTGATGCGAAGAATGATATGAAGATCATCCAGGTTACTGAGAGTAGGGACTGTTGGTTGTCGTTGTTGGTTGCCGGGGGAGTTGTCTCGTCGGCTGGCTGGTTGCGGTTGTCGGCTGGTTGGTTGCGGTTATCGGCTGGCTGGTTGCGGTTGTCGGCCGGTTGGTTTGGTTGCTCGTTGCGGCGCTGGTTCTCGGCGGGGTTGACGTGGAGATCGCGGAAGAAACCGATCTGGTGCCTGGAAAGTATATAGCTAAGTTTTAACAACGGTAAGTAACTATAAGTCGTAAACATAATGTTAGGGCAAAAAAGGATCCTATGTCGTCATCTTAGAAGTGAAAATAATAGGTTCCAGGTTTTTTGAATAACATATCACCAGGACAATATTTCCAACACAAAGGCTAAATTACTGTAAAAAATAATCTTTGTAAGCTTCTTCATGCTCTATTTATTCTCAGTAATCAAGTGTTTTATTTTTCTTCAATAATGTATGTTTCTAGAGTAGTCTATGCACTTCTATCTATGTCATATAATAGGTAACTCTCTCTTGTCTGGTCATAATATCTAAGGGAACAGAATATAAGAAATACTTACGATCAGTGGTGACTAGCTGGAAACCGACCTAAGGGTTCGACAAGGGTACTAACGGTACATATTTCTAGATAAAATACTTACAGATAGCCTGCAGCCGCCAACAGCATCACCAGGAACAATCTCGCCGGACTTCCATACAGATAGACCAGCGAGAACAGGATGGCGAGTCGTGACGCCGCATACAAGTGGTCGAGCCAGTCCCTAGCCACTAGAGCTTCGTCAGGCTCTTCGACTGGCGCGGGGGTCTCGACAGCGGCGGGGGGAGCTTCCGCGGGGGCCGGGGCCACCGGGGTACCACCGGCTGCTTGCCACCTATAACAATAAGGAGGCGTTACGTTAAGTACCTACATAAGAATTCTGCAAGCGTGTTTAAAATAAAAAAAATCGTTTGCAAAATTAGTTCGTTCTCAAACTTATGTTTAACATCGAGCTAACCGTCAGGAGTACATCTTGTAGTCGTCGGTCAGTAGTCAACATATCTCACAAAGACTAAGGTACAGTGTGGCTCGTATTCTGCATTTGTTACATATAAGACACTGTGGTATTTTGTAATATTTTATATCATTACATTTTGTTTTAACATCAACTTTGAATAATTATTCCAAAAAAATTAACAAAAATCTCTATGGTAATAACACAATAGCGTATGCGCATAAGAAACACGCTCAAATTACAGGCTTCAGTAACATACTACTCAAAATACCATTGGTATTCAGACAGAATAGAACGTGTCATGTAAAAAACTATAAATACGGAAGTTCACCTAATGATGGCCGTCCCACGCGTTCGGGATCGCGTGTAGAAGACGTTTTAATTACGCGCAGTATTCTCTGCCAACTGTCATTAGTATGTGTTTATAAAGATTTTTTCCAAATAGACCGACCGATATAAACGGGTTTTATATAGCTTAGCTTAAACTTGAGTTCCAAGTGACAAAATAGAACTATACTATTTTCTAATAACGGATCAATTTAGAATACCATCAGCAAACGTAGGACGTATTCGCTATTTAGCGATGTGGCGAATTTAGTAGGTATGGCAAAAGATCACGGCAAAATAGTTCAAGGAATTAAAGAAACTGATAGTTTTTCAAATACCGATATTAGAGTAGAAATAACGCCAGGCAAATTATAAATAAATATCTTGGGACAATCTCACACACGGTCATCTGATACCAAACTAGGCAGAGCCTGTACTATGGTAACCAGACAACTGATAAACATACTTATATATTTCTAAATACATACATATTATAGATAAATAACACCCAGACACAGAACAAATTTAATGATCGTGCTCATCACACAAAGATTTGTCCTGGGTGGGAATCGAACCCACGACCTCCGGATTAGCAGTCAGGGTCACTAACCACTAGACCAACAGGCCCATCAAATTTTTTTTTTTTTTTAAATTCGTTCGTATCAGTCCCAAATTCCGCGCAGGTTTGCAGGACTACTTTAGGACACTACTACCTAATGCATTGCTTGAAAGAGTCGAATGCCAAATAAATCTTTAGTATTAGACGTTCTTAAATGTACCTGTAATCTGTCGCTATTTTATACACTTAAGTGGCAAACAAGCTATCTGGTACTACCGAATTAATTGTGATTAAACATTCGGGGGTAACGAAATCAGATTTAGGAAATACGAAGTGTATTTAATAATATCAGAGGTTAAAATTACGGCATTTGCTTAGATAAGAGTATCTAAGCTAAAGCCGTAATTTTAGATATTTATATCGTGGTGGCCTAGCGGTTCAATGACCGGATTGGCATACACATGGTTGCAGGTTCGAACCCAGGCAAGTACCAATGTGACTTTTTCAAAGTTATATGTACTTTCTTAATCATTCTAAGGCATCATTGACAAAACGGTGAAGGAAAACATCGTCTGGAAACCTGGATTTCAAAGAATTGGAATCTGAAATCGCCAACCCGCAATGAGCAAGCGTGGTGATCAATGCTCATCCCTTCTCTATATGGGAAGAGGCCTGTGCCCAGCAGTGGGACGTATATAGGCCGATATTATTATTATAATTTTAGAAGAGTCTAAATTTTACGCGAATTTTAGACACACTTAAAACTACTTTGCAGTCTGCTCGTGACCATGATACCTGCAAAGGCGACAAAACGAAGGGAACTAAAATCAAAATAAACCGCGATAGAATCCGCTTAAAAGTAGTTTTATTACAACACTCTTCTAAACTCAGGGAAGTAAACAATATTCTATATATAGTAATACAATCAGGAAATTAGTAATAAATGAAGTCGCGACTAAACCAGTTTCAAGGTCTCGATCATCATTATATGGTAACAGTAACAAAATTGACTCAGTTTGTCAAAAAACAGAATTTTTAAAACAAAAAACGTTCCCTGACAAATTGCCATAAGCATCGTTCGGCTACAAAATAATTACGTCATTAGCAAATCAAGGTATTTGTGTTGCTCTTTGATAATGACAGTTACATCATCCCAGTCGTTATAAGATTATTTAAACTCCATTTTGAGCAGACTTCGGCTAATTAGAACTGTGACTGTAAAAAAAAGTAAGTAAAAAGATTTTTATTGTATCTCACATTGGTATGCAAAACAAAATTGAGATAGCCCCATTAAGTTATGAAATACTTGTGTTGGGGCTAGCCCGCATCTTCCCTTACTCTAGGTGTACAATGTTGAGATCTTTAAACTACGATGAAAACAATGCTACTAAAATAAAAATAAAAAAGTAAGTATGAAAATGATACATTTTTAAATTGATGAAAAGCTCCTTTTGTTCTCGTGAGTGTGTGTGTGTGTGTGTGTGTGCGTGTGTGTGTGTATGTGTGTCTGTGTCTGTGCGTGTGTGTGTATGTGTGTGTGAGTTAGTGTGTGAGTTGTGTGTGTGGATGGTGGGGGTTTCTGTGCTCGTGTGGGATACTGTGTGTATGCGTGTGGGAGAGCTTTAGGGTGTATGTGAGGGAGTGTGTGTAAAAGGGTGAGGATATTAGAAAGTTTGTGTTACACAAGAGAGTGATATACTGTAGTTTCTGTTAGCTAATTCTTGTCAATATTAGTTCCGTTTCATCATATGTCAGGGGTCTTAGCCATTCTGTTAAGGCTTTTTTACATTCGTACAAAATCATCGGATAAATACTTAGTTCGAAGTTAATTCTGTTGTATATGAATGCTGACTGTGTAGAATACTGTCGCCTGGCAAAAACATTCCTAACCGTTGGGGAGTAGGCCACAATATCTTTGCGTCTTTTATCCAGAGCTGCTGGATTGAAGGATAGGGTCTTATGTAGTGTTAAGGTTATGGATAAGATATACAGTTTTCTGACCGATAGAAGACCACTAGTTTTATAGAGACTGTTTGTTGGGTATCTATATTTTTTAAAGTACATAACCTTAATGATTGCCCTTTGGGCTCTTTCTATACCAAGAAATTTTGTTTTGTCGGCCCCTCCCCATAACGGTATGCAATATGTCATGACAGATTGTGCCAGGGCAATGTATATTTTATTTAATAGGTTACTGTGCATAATGTAACGCAGTGTTTTAAAAATCCAAATAAGTTTTCGAACTCTGGTCATTAAGACCTCGATGTGACAGTGCCAGGTTAAACTCTGGTCAACCATTACGCCCAGGTATTTAGTAGACTGTACCTGCTGTATTTCCTGACAATCACAGTCCTGGCAGGAGGAATTGGTACACTCATGGATCCGGACCACAAAACCTGTACCTGGCTGTGAACTGTAGCGACATACTTTACGTTTCTCTTCTCATAGTTATTTGAGCGTCGCTGATATTCTGTAGACTCAAAAGTTCTATGCATGAGTTTTGGGGAACAGATAAGTAGTCATTCAATGTTCATCAATTTTGTTTTTAAACGACGCCCGCACTAAGGAATTTAATCCTTGTGTCGCGGGGTTTTCACAAACATTCAAACCACATGCACAAAGAACACCCAGACTTAGAACAAGCATTTGTGGACCACACAAATACTTGTCCCATGCGGGGATCGAACTCGCAGCACGTCGCGCACCGTGGTAATTAGCATGGTGACCTATACCACTCGGCTATCCGTGCAGTCTTTGTATCTGGTCCCTAGATGCCAAACCTAAATGTTTAGAAAACTATATAACCGAAACATTATGAAAACAATCTTCACACTTAAATGTATATATAAATAAAGATCTGAACACTGCTTCTTACCACAGATCTACAGAATTGGCGAAAGTACCTACACTTTGGACATTTCTGTAGTAATTTCTATATCATCATCCTTCTGCCCTGATCCCAATTTCATTCGGGCTTGCCGTAGCACGTCATTGTCTTTTCTTCTACACTTGTCTATTTGACGTCATCTCGCAAGTTCATTCCAAGTCATATCGTCAACACAAGATTCGAGTTATTTCTATAAAACCTAATTTATTATACGAATCGGATCTTTCATACCTACACTTGACTAAAATGAATCAAATGTCAGAATATGATTAAATCATCATCCTTACATTACTATTCCGAAATAATTGTTTGGTTTGTTGTTTACACAACTGTTACAACCAAAGCGAATATTAAGTAACTTCTAGAGCCAATATTATCCGAGAGTGAAATTGTTGATTAATTTACGTAATCTTTGTCGAGGAAATGCGTTATTATGGTGGACTGTACGACAATGGTTATAATTATAACGAGTTATAAAAGGCAGCAAGGTTCCGCTAACACTTTGGTATAAAGGCGTTATTTAAAAAATAAAGTCCTGTACCAATGTTTTAACAATAATTAAAATGATAAAATTAAATATACTACTTACATGTTAGCATACTGCTGCATGTACTGCAAGTAAGCTTGCTGCATCATCATCATATGATTCGCCAACTGCGCCGGATCATTAGGGACTGGCAGATATCCCTCCCCAAAATTATAGTTTGGGTACGGCGGGACTCTTCCATAGTTATTCACGAAAGAGGTCAAATAGTTCTGCATCTCTACGTTATGGTTTTGATCGTTCTGTCTTGTCTCTGGTCGAGGGGGTTCAGTGACCCTTTCGGTTTGGTTCGTGGCTTCTGTGACCACCCTCCTTCGCAGCCCTGGGTTTGAATCAACGAGCTGTTCCATTCTTCGTGTAGGGGTACAGACTAGATGCATCGTATGAGCTATTTGACTCTCGTACGTCCGTAAAACGTCTTTCAGTATCGTGTTATCATCAAGAAGTTGGCCGGAGTATATGATTTTCTGCTCTTCTGTTTTCTGAAACAAAAACGTCAACTTCAGTAAAGTCGGCTATTAGAACATTAACTTCAGAATAAAAATTTTCGATATTGTTCTTTTAATAGTTTCGTTATTATATTTTGTGCGATACAGTTACCTAATTTATGTAGTATATTTTTTGCTAACTAATGGTCGATATTGATAACATAATATCTTTAAATGGTTTCCCTTACCTTATAATTAAATTATAAAAATTAAATTCCTATCTTTATAGGGACCATATATCGCTTCTTTCGCCATTATTGCATTACTATGAATAGGCCATTAATATCGGGCACTAGTAGTCTCGAGAGATAGAGATATATCGAGACTAGCTATCCCAATCAAACGTAGAGTTACCTACTAGGTTCTCAAGAAATAATATGAACCAATCCAAGTCTGCAAAAATCCAATTCTATAAATTAAGGCCATTTTTTTTAAATCATATTGAAACGGTCTAATCTATGACCCGTATACATAAAGCACGTGAATTACGATAACTATGATAAGAACTCTTCGAAATTATCTTTTGTTCATTCATATCATAAAATTCCAAACAATTCATACTTCATTTGAATGCGCGAACAATATCAAACTCGCTCGAATTCTTTAAATAAGTTCGATAATAGTGTACGATAAATTATTTATTGTTTTAAATAGGTTTTGTGTAGTGTTGGGTGTAGGTGAAACAATCTTTGTAAAGTGATTCAACCTATGGGGTTTATTGCCGGTTGTTCTCCATAGGAATGTCGTTTTGGAACCACGCAACTCAAAGACTCGTGCCTGACAAGGATTATTTGGTAAAAAAATATGGTTGATTTAGGACTACTGAAGATCTAGAAAAAATATAGATAAATTAAATGTTGATATTTAGGGACAAAGCAAGACACAGAATGGACCTTAAAACAAAGAATTACAAGTTCTTTACATTATTTAGGGACCTGTGGATATCTTTTTCTAAATATATCGACAAAATACTTTCTTATGATCCTACGTACATGATAATCACGTTTGATAACTGTCTCTTTCTATTTTTGCGTAAGTATAGCGACATTTCGTAGGTTTCTTAATTATAAATCCAAGGGCATTGTTAATCAGCATTTTAGTTGATGACGTGTATTGAATAAACACCACCAAAACTATTGTGTAGCCGCATCAATTTGTATATTTTTAGAGGTACTTACACAATAATACCATATGTCAATACAGCGTATAGGGACGTTACGTTGAAGACTAGAAAACTCTCAAGTAAGAAATTATGGAGTAGGTCAAATATACTCATACTCATAATGCTAACTCCATCTCCATGCAATAAAAAGATAGCTTTGACTCTAAAACTGATGTTGATCTTTGACCTGACCGACTTTGACCGCTTGATACAATACAACAACGAAATAATAGCACGCGGTGTTTAAAAACATTGTATTAAATATTTATAATACTCTTATACATTCACATTTAGGTCTCAAGATTAAACTGTGATAACATTCTGTTACTATGTCACTGCGATTCTTTTTATCCAAGGGAAACTAGCATTGATCACCGGGCTCGATCACAAGGGTTGGTGATTTAAGGCGTAACCGTCAAAGGACGCAACATTACAGTAACAACAGCTTATACACTTCTCTATACGAGACATTTTATGCTATCGGATTTTTTACAGTTAACGCTGTCCTGCCAGACTGGCTCTAGCAGCTCTGGCTAAGGCAAGATCGGGATCGGGGAATTTTTAGTCTGTTGAAGTCCCAAGTGCACGGCTTGGGGAAGACATGAGCATTAAGATCGAAAAAAAAAAACCTGTAAGTGGCGATGATCTAGACGCATACTGTGAGGGCTGGTTCGAGGTGGCGCGGGAACAGGTTAAATGGAAGGACTTGGGGGAGGCCTTTGCCCAGAAGTGGGACAGCATAGGCTAGATATAAAAAAGAGTTATAGTCCTAAGCTGATAGTGATATTGCCGCAAAGTACTCATGATTATGGAGCATAAATTTGAAACTAGCTGAACATTCTCAATTACACCATAGTACCGACAATAATTTGAATGTTTTACATCAATATTAGTAGACGATATCGGCTAGCAGCATGCAAGAATTTCGCTGTTTTACGTTTGTATACAATTTCAATGTTTACGATTGTGTTATTCGATGCTTGTTGCGCGAACACTTCGGACTTGTCGCTTTGGTAGTTATTGAAAAGGAAACTTCCGTTGCTATGATCCGGTAGTAAGAACCGGCTTCCGTTCTCGTAAACAAAACTTCATTATGAAGATTTCAGAAGTATACAGAGAATATCGATTATAGACCTCATGGACATGGTCTTTCGTGGGAAAGGTGTAGCAAGCACTACACCAGTTCGATATGGGGATGGCTTAGGGCGCCAGATGTGAGGAGGTAGGGCGGCGAGATCTGGATATATTATATATTCTCGGGTTTTCCACCACACTGCGCATACGCATTTGATTGGAAACGCTGAAGGAAAGATTTTTTTTTATATTTCTTATTGTTTCAGCATAAAATTAATTCTCGACATTGAATTCCTCCTTGTTAGGGCTGTCGGTGGCCCAAATGCCAATACTGCCTACCGGTTGAAATCGCCGGACCCTATACCTTGCCCCTTGTAAACAAAATGAAGTATCATTCATGCAAGTATTAAGTGGAAACGTTTTTGCAAACAACATGATCCCCATTTATTAAATGATGCTTGTTTAACAACGGAAGGGGGGACCAAGGCCCAGTTTTTTATCCCTAGTTAACTTAACCAATGGTTAAATATCTAACGAATGGTTTCAAACTAGGATAGAGAACATGTTAATACATTAAATTTAATAAAAAAAAATGGTTAAATAATTTACTCTCCGACTTGTTTGACCATTTAAAAGACAAACGAAACGCGTTTTACTGAAATTTAAAATCATTAGTTAACATATTTAACCATTGGTTGAGTTAACTAGGGATAAAAAAACTGGGCCTAAGTATATTTCTAGTTAGTTTTGAATACATTATTCAGAGCGTTTATAAAGAAGTGTCTACTTCATGTTTATCGTGGAAACCTAAACATTCTATAGATAATAGTGCTTGAGCTAAGTATTTGCCTAGACCCACAATTCTTTTACATGGGAAATCTCTGTAGACTCCTATTTATGCACGACTTATATAAACATTCGTTTCCTGCTATAAATACAATATTTATTACTTAGTTACGTGTATTGATTGGGAGTACAATAAATATTATCGGTCGATATAATTGAAATGAACGAGACTCTGATTAGTTTTGATTACTTTGGTTGTACGTAACATGGTTACGAACTGGCTAAATTGGCAATGAGACTGAGAAGGATCTATAGTTCTGCACAAGGATCTATACCTCTGCTTACAGTGCAGTTACACTTACAATGTAAAACATACATTAATTTGGTATACACATCGTCTAGGTATTGAAACAAAAGTTATATGTAACTTATATTGTAAACTAGCTGTGACCCACGCTTTCACCCGCGTAAGAAGTTCCCGTTCCTGATTTCTATTCACGCACGTATTTTTCACTTAAACAAAAAACCTTGTCCTGATAATAACGAACACAGTAAAAAAAGAATCATCCAATTTGGTGCAGTCGTTCGAAATTTATGCGCTTAACACATTTGGCGATCCATTTTTTTTTTTTGGCTGTTGGTTCATTGATAGGTCAAAATCCATTTAAAAACTATCTAAACAGTCATTTAGATATTTTGCTGAGTCAGTAGACACAATGCTATTTTATATACGGTTTTTATTCGCGTCAACCTTCCTAGGTTTTTTTTCTGTTAGCCTAAAAACGAATGGTCGCTTAACTACTAGGTACTATAAGCTTATTTGTGCTATTGAATTGGCTGTGGGGCAAAGGTAGTTTCGGCAAATATAATATTAGTAATAAACTGGCATTTGGCTGTATTTAATAACATTCAGGGACTTGGGCCCAGTTTTTTGATCCCTAGTTAACTCAACCAGTGGTTAAATATGCTAACTAATGGTTTCAAATATCGGTAAAACGCGTTTTGTTTGTCTATCAAATAATGGTCAAATAGGTCTGAGAGTTATTTATTTAACCATTTGTCCGAATAAAAATTTATGAATAAACATTTTCTAGGGAAGTTTGAAACCATTATTTAGGATATTTAACAATTGTTTGAGTTAACTAGGGATCAAAAAACTCGGCCTCAAGAACTACAACATCATTTTCCATGCATAACTTTCGATTGTTGTAGGTGTTTCACTTTTTACTAAATTTACATATTTATAGATTTGAGATCCTGAAATTTTTGTACTGACATAAAATCACAAAACCTTTTAGGCACCTCAAAGAAAAAATATTATCTCTGAAATTGTCATTAATCTTACAATTAATTTAATTATGATTTAAATTATCAGCATGTGACGCGATTTGGCAATTTTAATTCACGATTACACTGCCGTCGTAAGACAAAAGGGCACAACCAACATTTTTCTAAAAATTGAGTTATATACATATTTAGAATCAGAAAAAAAAGGCACATCTGCTCAATTTTTTGTAGAATTTTATCTTCAAGGAATTCGGAGATACAGTTTGCTCAAAAGGCACAAATGAGACTAATATTCATGTTTTATAGAATGAAAAGGCACATTTATTTATCATTATATTGAAAAGGCACAAATACGTAGATGTGACTATTACTTCATACAGATTTTTACTAAAAACTACGTTGAAAAGGCACACCTACAACATAACATAAAGAAAAGGCTCAAACGCCAGGATGTGCCCTGTCTACTTAATGAATGATCCATGAATGTCTTAATTAATTTACGTATAAAAGGCACATATCACCAGCTGTGCCTTTTCTTTAAACTATTTACGATTAGGGGTGAGGAAAGGAGGGCGGGGTTTGATTGAAATGCGCTAGTTGTGCCTGCGACGTCGAAGTGACTCCACACTTGTCAGCAGCCTGCCCACGCTAGGTAAGTTTATTTACGTTTTATCCATGTTTACTTGTTGTTTCTAATTCAAGTAGGTAGGTAGTAGGTACATAACTTTGTAGGTTAGATCGTACACCTAGGGTACTAGGTAATCTCAACAGTTACTGTCTTACAGTTTCTAGACAGAATATGTGCCAAACAAAGCCACGGTAGTATTATTATTATCTAACAGACTATCGTCTGCACCCGGAGGTCGAGGCGCGTAGGCATAGTTCGCGTTTCGTCCGTTTGTATGAATTTGGAATACTGTACCTATAGATTGTATTACCGTGCCTTAGCTTAACACCTATGTGGCATATCATAATATTTAATTAATTAAATAGGAATATGCTATTTGTTAGTTTTCGTTTTGTTTAATTAACAAAGTTTAGTATTGAGAGTGTTTTTTAATTAAATATGTTTGTTAAGTTCATAAATAAAAAAAATCCCCGTTTTCAGAAATAAACAGGGAAGGTATTAAAATAGGAATATGATAAACATATATTATAATTCATTTCACTTGTTTTACTCTTATTTCAGATAATTTAAAAAAATGCAGCAACGTGGTAAAAGATTAGTACCTAAGCGTCGCTTTACAAAATCTAAAGCCTAGATTTGATGTTGACGAACAGATTCCGTCCACTAGTGGTCTACAAAACTGGTCGCCATAAATTCTAGCAACAGAATCAGATTTTGATTCGGACGATTCGGTAGCCGTAAAGATTATGAACCACCAAAAAACATACAATATTGCCGCTCAATGCTCAAAACAATCAGTGGTTAAAAACTTAAATATGAGGGGTCATAATGAAAACTATGAGCGACGTGAAGCCAATATTTTATCTATAGGCTCCGATTCAGACTTCATTCCATGTTCTCAACCGTGTTTGGAGAAAACGATTCCAGAATCTAAAAACGCTGAGCTTACAAAAAAAGGGACAGTAAGAAAGCGCAAAAGATATAATGTTAGTCTTAAAGAACAAAAGAAAATTAAAAGAGAAGAAAAAATATATAAGAAATAGCCAATCTTGTCTGTGACTCCTCTAATCTGTACTACCATATGTTAGAGGAGTCACAGACAAGATTGGCTACATCCTGAAGCGAGCTTCAATTAAAGCTTACTTCAAGCCGTCCAAGAAGATTAGTCAATCATTACCACCTGTCAAGTGTCACATACCTCTTCAAGATGCAGGAGTTTACAAACTAGATTGTGACTGTGGTCTCTCTTACATCGGTCAAACAAAGCGCAGTATAGGGACTCGCGTAAAGGAACATATAGCTGATGTTAAACACCGCCGCTCAACGAAGTCTGCAGTCGCCGAACATGCTGAAGGCTCCAGTCACTACATTTGTTTTGATAAACCACAGATGCCAAAGAATCCAAATTCCTACCTAGGATGTTTCGCGAGGCTATTGAGTTTAAAAAACATCCTAATTTCAATAGAGAAGATGGCTGGAAGATATCACCTACTTGGGATCCAATCATACACAAAATCAAAACCAAACCCAAGAACAGCGCTGCAAGACTTCAAGACACTGTGAGCTCATATTGCGTAGGTCGGACACAAACGATTAAAAATAAAAGTAAATTAAACTGTAAAAATATGAAGGTAGAACGAGCAACATATCTTGTCAAGGCGAATACCATCTCAGTCTGCCCGTGACCATGACACCTGCAAAGGTGTTGAAACGTCGGGAACTAAAATCAAAATATAAACCGCGATAGAATCATTGGTTTTATTTCAATAGATGCTTATCCCTAATAATTTATAAATAACTTTTTTTTTTGTTTAAATGTTGGTATCTATAGAAGAAGATTTGTTTCAGTTATTTGGATAAGCTAACCAGAAATGGTATGACAGTTAAATAAATATGTTATATAGTTAATTAAACTTTTTTCACGTAATTATTTGTTTTTTTTTTATAGAAAACATTAAGTCATTTTACATTAAAAAGGCGCAATTAGACAAATGTGCCATTTCTTTTAGACTCAATGACCAATTAGTTTGAAATATTAAAAAGAAAGGTCACATTTGGTTAACTATGCCTTTTCTTTGTAATAAGTGGTATTTTTAAAATATTTTTTTTTTAAGTTGTAAGGAATAATTTGATTTTATTTAATAATTAATTATATATAAAAACTAAAAAGTAAAAAATATAATAGTACTAACCTTCACGCATATATCATCAGTATTTTTTTTTCTTTTAAGCAATAGGTTTCCACACTATGAAGCAGATTATTGTAAAAACTTTAATCCCAATTATCTCAGTTTGACCAAAATGATAGATGTGCCCTTTTCTCGTACGACGGCAGTACAGTCGACATGACGTGTGTGTCAAATTGTGGAAGGACTGAATAAACACATTTTTTTTATTTCAGTCACAAAACATTTTAAGAACTACATTATCAATAATAATGAATAAGATAAGATGCTTTTAGCAATCACTTTTTGCTCAAGGAGAAAGATCATGAAACAAATATAGGAACGTATTTATATCAAGTGGAACTTTTCGAAATATTAATTGCGTGGTTTCGAAATTTCATTCCCATGGACAAGATACTCCATGTTCTAAAGCTTTTTTATGTGGCATTCAGCTACTTCCTGTAATTAAGGAATCCTGAAACCTATGACACTGAAAATTTACTCCTTACATTTTTATTACTCTCTTTTAACATGAAATAAACTTATCATTATTAATTTATTGATCTTGGAAATAGCTCCAACTTGTATGAGGAAAGCATAGAATAGAAAATAATGACTCAAAGTAGGCCTATATTTCTTATGGCGTGATTTTCAACTAAATGTTGCTGCTAGTAGATCTTTGATTTGATTGGCTAAGAACAATAGACTAGTATGCCATATATAAAGACTTATTGTTATTGTTCAAGGAATTCTGTAATTGTAATCTTTGGTTTCATGCATGTTAAACAATATAGTTTTATCAACATGCACATAGTAGGTATTGTAACAAGAGAGTACAATGTTCTGGTTCATTTGTTTCAAGTTGAGAACAACTTTATTTGGTTTCCTAGCATTATCTAACAAAAATATTGATTTATTTGAAACTGGTATAGGATATTTTAATTCCAAGAATTAGAACTAGACTTTGACTATTTTAAACCTCTGGTCTTTCAAAACTTTTTTTTTGTAATTCTAAAAAAAAAAAACAATATGTATGGTAATCATTAGGTGTAACTCTTTTCAGTAATAGAAGGGCCTTTTGCTTTGCAACAGGACACATAAGTGATTGAAACTTTTGTATAGGTATTATATGCAAGCAAACCTTAAAAGTAAAGAAAGAAGAGTAACAAAGAATTTAAAGTTCAGTAAAAATTTTTGACTGCACAGATAGCCCAGTGGTATAGGTCCCCACGCTAATTACCACTGTGCGCGATGTGCTGCGGGCTCGTTCCCCGCATAGGACAAGTATTTAAGACACAAATGCTTGTTCTTTGTGCTGGTGATTTGAATGTTGGTGAAACCCTCGCGACACAAGGATTAAATTCCTTAGTGAGGAAAAAATTATTTATTATGAAGGTAATTGAAAAATATGCAGGTTTTTACAAAATTGCCTGTAAAGCCAAACATTCATTTATGAATGAAAAGTTTGAAAACTATTAAAATAGACAATAATTAGGTAAAATAGGTATGTAGTGCTTTTTTTTAGGCTAACCAGGTATGGTTAGCACTAAGGTTTAAGGTGATACCTCCGATGTGGCCCGCGAAATTCAAATTTTCATGTGTTTTTTGCAATTTGCTTATCAATGACAAGTTGTAACTTGATCAAAATTCGATTCGCGACAATAACAAGTATAATTTTAAATATAAAAATGATCATAACATGTGCTCCATTCATTCTCACAAAGATTAATTCAAAGTTAGTAAAATTTCCGAAATCTAACTCATTTTCAATTATTCTTTGTGCGAGCGAATGGAGCGAACGTTTTAATCATTCTTATATTTGAAGTTATATTTGTTACTGTCGCGAATCATATTTTGATCAAATTACATCTTGTCACTGATAAGTAAATTGCAAAAAACACATGAAAATTTGAATTTCGCGGGCCACATCGGAGGTATCACCTTAAGGACAACATTTTTGGCTTTGGATAATTAATTATATTTTTATGGGGTATTTTGTAACAATATTTTGTATAAAGCTAGTTTAAGTAAATGTTGTTGCAAATCTCCAGTCATCGTCAGGTAATGATAATTCTTGTGTATTTATGTGTAATAAGGCTTTAACTAAAATGTCTGTGTATCTAGGCTTTATCAATTGCCTTGGATGTTGATAAAGAATACTATTTGAGCAGTGTAAAAAAACATTGAAAATAGAGAATAATGAACAAATAAATTAGTAACAATTATCTATTGAAAGATGTAATATGATGCATATTATTTAGGAAATAACACTTTTATTTTTCTATAATACAAAATACGTAATAATACAAACAATACTCACTGGTTTACTTGGATAAACCTCAGAGAGGTGCCCTTTCAATTGTCGGACCGTCCAAGATGATTCACATTCTATATTTTGGTCCTCAATCTGCTGGTTGGGTGCCTTTACAATCAATGTCACGTTATCCGGTATCATCTTTAATCATCCAATTGCACTCTACTATTAGATAACACCTAGAAACCCGTGATTTTTTATAGACGCAGTAAATTCAAGTCGGAAATTAGTTTTACTATGCACTACAGTTATAAACACTAGAATTTTACGCTGACGCAATAAAACCACGAAAGTTCTTTTATTTATCAAGTCTGTCGTCCGAATACGTAATGACCAAATAAAACTGTTCCGATGTAAATAAATACTTAGATAAATGGGGCTCGGCACTTGTCAATTTGCCCATGAAATTATCTGTCGTTACTCCATTGGTCCAGCGTTGGATTGTGACGTCAAAAAACAGTTTTCTATTACCATTTTGTGTAAGACACATAGGTCGTTTTAGTTAACCTGTCAGTAGACTCATTGCTATTGGTATAAATTAATTGCGCTTATCGTTAGCGAATCACAACGCAAAAATAAACTTCCGACTGGTTTTCTATTGTTCAAAACATTTCGTTACTCTCAATTAATAGTGGTTCGGTACTGATAAAAATTATAAAAAATATTGCAATTGTTTTATTACCAACTATTGAACTATTTGGTACTTGTAGATGAATTAAAAAAAAAAAAAGGTTAAGTGTTAAAGGTACCCACTCGGTTGAAATTTTCGCCCATCTATCCGGACCCATTCGGGTAATGTGTCCAGCCCAGCTCCACTTTAACTTGGCTGTTTGGATACCGATATCTTTAATTTGCGTTTTGGAGCGGAGGATGGTGTTTCGCACGCGATCGGTTCTTTTAACTTCTTTTTATTTCAACCGAGTGGGTACCTAGAACTGGAGCTCGTAAACGGGGTAGGCCAAAAAGACGCTGGCGAGACGACATCATTCGCTTTTTGCCGGATTGGTGGGAAATGGCTCAAGACCGAGTGGCCTGGAGCAGGTTGGGGGAGACCTTTGCCCAGCAGTGGGACACCTAAAAGGTTACATAAAAAAAAAAGTGTTAAAACTTAGAACAGAACGCATCGACTTTTTTAAAGCAGAACAGTCTGCAAAATTAATTGTCAATGTCACTTGTCAGTTGTTTTTTTTTTTTTTTCATTCAGTGAATATTTGCATTATTTATTGGGACATATAACAGTTATACATTACATTAACTAATATATTATTTATTTACAATAACTTTAAATATATACAATCTTAACATAACTAAAATAATAAATGATATATACACACGAAAAAATAAATAAAAAACTAATATATATTCATAAAAGTTTAAAAAATGGCGTCAAAGTATTCATCCGCATCGCTGTCGACCGGAAGTGTGCCCACTAGGCTGGCTGCATTGCCACGTTGTATGGCAATGCTTATTCTTTGTCCAAGGTAAAAGCCAGCCCTCGGGTCACGTGAAGTGTCAACAAGGCGTTTGGCTAGATCTTTGAAAACCATATGTGCACTCGGGCCCCACGGTCCAAGTGTTTCAACCCCAAACGGCTCGAATATATAACTGCCCATTAGGTTGCTATATTTCCGCCGTTTGAGGTTTTCAGCAGCCGCAGCAGCAGCACCAGCACAGCACGATGAACTTGGAAGATGGGATGGCGCAAGAGTATCGACACATGTAGCGTCCCACACTAAAGGCCTACCCATCTTCCATGGAAATAGCGACATGCCGTCCGGTCTCTTGCCATCGTCACGTGCCAAGCCATTGGGTTCGAGTACAGCTGGAACGCCGACGGCAACAAGAGCTCGTCGAATAATGTCGTTGATATTCGCGTGCCGCGCTATGCGACCTGCGCTACGGCTACAGGACAGGCCGTGGTGTCCGAGGCTGTTGACTACTTCACCGCAGTGGCAGCGATGCGGTGAACAACATGAAGCACCTATGCGTAGTGCAACAGCAAGGCGGAAAGTAGTATCGTCGAACAAGGTGCCGATGTGCGACGATGGCAGTGCGTGAAGCCAAAGACCTGACTCCCACTCGCCAACAGCCAGCAGGCGCGCACGCTCCGCAGTAGAAGTAGACGTAGAAATAAGACTTTCTTGAACTACTCTGCAGAGCGGCTCATCCCACTGTCTCTGGGAAGATGGGTAGTCAGGAAGATTTGATTTTGGGCAAGCAAGTCTCCAGGCATCCACAGCCTCGGAGAAACACGGCACATCAAAATTAATCAGTGTAGAAGCTAGGATATTCCTGATTAACTTATCAGTACCGTGGACCGAGGATATAAAAGCTGGTAAACTAATACTGGTAATTTTGCGGACGCCGAGCCCTCCCATACGAATAGGAAGAGTGGCTTGAACCCAAACTCGGTCATCCATGGCCACATTTAAAATCAAAGACAGTGTGTGTCTGATAATTTGGTCCATTTTTTCCAAAAGGTGAGGGTGCTTCCATAAATGGGAAGCACGGAGAAAATAAGTTAGTTTAGGGCCAAAACAACAATAACGAATTAGGGTGATGGCCGAATGCATGTTAATTTGTAAAAGTCTGTCAGAAACGTCATTGAAATTTTGAATTTTTTCATCAATAAATTTTGGAAAGGAATGATCAAAGATTGGAGACCCAAGGAGACGAAGAGAGTTTTTATCTACAATTTTGATATTGGGGGCTATAGCGTTAAATTTTGAAAGAGTCAATTGTCTGTCAGTATGGTCAGAAATGAATAATTCACATTTAGATAAATTTAGGTCCAGACCTATGGACTGAAATTGATTTTTTAAAAGCAACAGATCATTAAAAACCGTGTCTACATCGCCTCCAAGGGTTCCATCGTCAAGATACCAGACGTTAAATTTAGAATTTAGCTGTCGAATAATTGGGTGAATTGCTAGACTGAAGATCACTGGCCCAAGGGGATCACCTTGCTGACAACCAACAGCTGATTCCAAAAGGTTGTCCTGATATAGTAATTTGGATGGTTGTCTGTAAAATTGCCAATTGTCAGTTGTCATATTCATCGAATGTCAAAGTCAAATTATTTATGATGCTGATTGCTGAATTGCTGATTGTGTTGTCATTGGTCTGATTTTCTATCGGTATTTTGTGTTTTCTTGTTAATTTACTTAATTTACGTTTAAGGAATTCAAAATTGACGTTGTAAAATAAAGGTCACCTTTAACAAACAGCTTACGGACTTTCAGTTTCTTTGGAACTAGAATGAAACTAAATATAACCTCAAAATAGGATTTGATTACAAACAAAGTTAACAACAATAATAATAATGGGGGTAACAGTGTAAGTATAGTTTTATTTTAGTATTTTAGTAACTGGTGAATAAAGTCAATCATCCTATATTTGTTAGAGATATCCCAAGTTATGCCGGCGACTTGGCACTTAATAATAATTCGTATTTACAAATGACAACACAACAAATTTGTGTTATGTAAAGACCAAAGTAATAGCCGAGTTTCTCATGGTAATGATTGGTAAATAGCAATTCAAACCCCTGTTTCCATGTTGTGCTGTATACTGTTTCAACACAATAGTTTACTTATAAGTCTTAGTAAACCATAGAATTAGAAATAAAAAAGGCCACTTTCAACAATACATAGATTCTGTGAGATATTAATATTATGGCAGATTTTTTAGTCTTAAATAAGACTACTGTTTGCCCAAGGGTTTCTAGACATGTCTCTCTGTCTTGTATTCAGGCCACCTGCATAATTGACTAGACCATGACACCACTTAAGCTAAATAATTATACCTATTTCCAGTTTACAACAATACCCAGTCCCTGAGAACAAAACTGGAACTTATGTGATAGAGCTGCTGACGAAAAGGATCCTAGCTTTGGGAGCCACACAGCAGGGACAGTTTCTTGTTGACTGTGAGAGCTATCTCTCACATCCACAGATGGGTCAGTATAATGCTATTATATCATATATCACATATCTGTAAAAATTTAATACTATGAGATGCAAAAACTAAACCTTTTTTTTTCACTTTGCATTTCTAATGGGTTTTAACTCTTTAAGAATGAAACCTCATTACCAGAATAGATAGAAATAAGATTTGACACACTAGCATAAATAATGCCAAATACTGGGTATTTTTTTGAAGCTGTACAGTGACAAATATGTATGAAAAGATGTGAATGATGATGTATGAAGCTGGATTAATTAATTTTAGAGTCATAAGCTAAAAGTAGTAAAAACTCTGTAAATAAAATAAATTATTCTTCTTAAAGTACCTCTCCAACTAGTGAAGGTTGGCAGTTAGCTCCGCATATCTCTTCCTATCTTTAGCAAGATTGAACAGTTCCACAGCACTTGTGTAAATTATTTAAAATCTTTATTTTCAGGCACAACAAAAACAGTCCACATATTCCATAATTCAGAACAGCCAGCATCTGTATTCTCTATTCTGGACACTGGAGCCAAGAACATCCATGTTATAGCTGATGGTCTGTTTGATTTACTCATGATGAAACTGTCACAGCACTACACCTCTAAGAAACAAACAAAGATCGAGAGTAAAGGTCCGCGGTTTGAACTTGGTGACTTCTGTGTTAAGCTGGGGTCTGTTACTATGAACCAGAGTTTCAAAGGGATTCTTGTTGAGGTGTGTGTTATGTATTTGATATAATGTCTTTAGTGTTATCTATGTTATAATGTAAAAAAAATTGGGACCATTTTTCTTGTTGGTGTATGAGCTGTACCTTACAACTCAGCCTGTGTTGATTTCGGTTATCAGTCCAAAAAGTAGCTTATGATCTTTCTCTCTCTGTACCAAATGGAGGAACCGTTTGTTAGCATATTTAACCATAAGTTGAGTTAACTCGGGATCAAAACACTGGTCCTTAGTGTACGTAAACCGTACAGATAGTAAAAATAAGGATGGTTATAACCAGGGTTGTCATAGATGCAAAAATTTTGACATCCGCGGATGCAGATGCGGATGCGGATTATTAGAAGATCACATCCGCGGATGCGGATTCGATGCAGATGCGGATGCGATGAGGATACGGATACGGATTTTATGATTTTAAAAGGATAATTATTAAAAAAAATCCTTTTAAAATGCCATAATCCGCATGCAACTGAAAAGCAATTTAATTTTAACGTTATTTATTTAATCATATTTTTAGAACAAAATTACTCAAATTTAAGTTTTACTTATTATGAGTGTGAATCTGCATCGGTTAAAACTCCGCATTGATTGATGCGGATGTAAATGCGAATGCAGATGTCTGAATTAATGCGAATATTCTGCATTTACGGATGCGGATGCGAATATTCGTAACATCCCTGGTTATAACCATAAGAACAAAAAAAGAAGAAGATGAATATATAAAGATCTCTGCTCCACAATACCTTTTCATTTTCTTTGATTTTCTTAGGTGGAATACCGCCCTTGTGTCATGGCTAACGCAGTATGGAGCCTACTCCGAGAGTTCCTGCAAGGTCTGTTAGGCCCGTCAGTGGCGGTCCAACCCCCACAACATCTCGTCAGCCGGATGAACGAGATTTATACGCCTATTGACACCATATACCAATACTTGGAACATTTTAGTGCTTATAGAAAAGTTACCGGGATGAGAAATTCATAGGGAGATCTTTTTTTTTAATTTAAATTAAGAAATTGGTGACTTTCTCCAGTAATTGGATGTTTGTACAGAAGCAAATACGAATTTCGTATATTTTTACGTAATTCTTCTTAGTGAGTCGATCAATGGCAAAGTCAGATTTTAACGGATCCGGTACCTACTTAGCCACGTGGACAGCATTGTCGGTGGCGTAAATGAAATCCAATGATTTTCAGAATTTAAGTTAGAGATAAGAATAAGTAATATAAGATTTTTTTATCATTTTGGGTTTTATTTTTATGTTTTGCTTATTGCAACCCCTCACTCAATGTTCCTTACGTGCTTTTATTCAAATCTCATGAGTGGAAACGTAATACAAGTAGTTTAAAACTAAATTTAAATGAATGCAACAAGCGTTATCTTAGAAAACGCTTATACATTACACTTACATTTGTATGTATTGACTTAGGCTCGGTTTTTTGATCCCTAGCTAACTCAACCAATGGTTAATATTGTAACTAATGGTGTCAAAACGCGTTTTCTCGAAAATGTATACATAGTCTATCAAAAGGTCAAATAAGTTGGAGAGATAATTATTAAACCATTACTTAGAATAAAAATTGATGAATAAACGCGTTCTACCGAAATTTAAAACTATTGGTTAGGATATTTAACCATTGGTTAACTCGCGATCAAAAAAGGCCTTAGACTCGTCACTTCCATACATTTGAGCGATCGATCAGCGCTTGTAGAAATGTTACATTTCTAGAGGGCAAGGTCCCAATAGCTCAGTTTTTTTTACAGCTACGATGTGAGTTTCAGGTTCGATACTGCAATAATGTTAATGTGACTACCATGTATCAATGAGTGGTATAAAGTTTTATTAAAAAAGAGAAACTAGTTCCTAATTGTTACAGTATTTTTTTTTATAATTTTAATATCGGATCATATATGCCTATTGTTATTTACCTATAGCTAAAAATTCCATTAAAATCCGTTGTGTATTTTAAAAGATCTAAGCGCAGACAGTTGCTCCGGCTCTGTTTTAAACTAAGCAGTATGTAAACATATACTTAAAAAAAGCTGCGGTTTAGCTCAATCAACTCAGCCCATCGCAGCCCACAGCTGGACGTAAGCCACTCCCGAGTTGCGTCACAACACCCGGACATCCGCCTTACGCATCACAAGTCCGTCCATCGAATGAAATAACGGCATATCGTGAACCAGTAAAACACTATCTATCTAACCGTATAGATTTAAAAGTCGTGGTGGTCCAGCAGTTCATAAAACGGGTTTGTGTTTACAAGGTTGCGGGTTGGAAACCACTACAGTACAGGCAAGTGCCAATAAGCGGCGGTAGCCTAATGGCTAGTGCGTCGAAATTGCGATCGTGTGGTTGCGGGTGCGAATCTCACCCTTTACACTACCGACGTGAAACCACTCGTAACACAAGCATCTTAGCTTAGCACGAGGGGTTAACGAGATTACTAGTAATGTGCGACCCACATTGCTAGCAATCTTTAAAAAAAAAATACAATAATTTTTAAATTATTTGTACTTCTTCATTGATAATCGGCGAAGGAAATCGGGAGGAAACCTGGAGTCCAATAAACGTGTAGGCAATCGCCAACACGCAATGAGCGTGGTGAACAATGCTCGTTCCTATAAGAGAAGTGGCCTGTCCAGCTGTGGGGGCATCTATAGGCTGGTATTTTAACAAAGTTTTTTTTTTATTTATTTTAAAAAAAACGACGCCCGCACTAAGGAATTTATACCTTGTGTCGCGGGGGTTTCACAAACATTCAAATCACATGCACAAAGAACACCCAGACTTGGAACAAGCATTTGTGGATCACACAAATACTTGTCCCATGCGGGGATCGAACGCGCAGCACGTCGCGCACAGTGGTAGTTGGCGTGGTGACCTATACCACTCGGCCATCCGTGCAGTTGTAAAGTACACCTATGAAAATTAATACTATAGACTTGTATCGTCATGATGTCAGCCACAAGATGTCCGCTGTTGAACATAGGCCTCTAATGATTTCTAGATCGGCCGGTTGGAAGCGACCTGCAACTAGCGTCTCCCTGCGACCCTTATCAGGTCGTCTGTCCACCTTGTGGGTGGGTGTTCTACTGTTGTGCGCTGCGCTTGCCGGTACGTGGTCCCATTCGCAGGAGCGGGTTTGATACGTTGGCTGCCCTAGGCCTACGAAAGATTGGAGCCCATCCCATGTTCATGTGAAGCATGAAAAATGTAATAAACTATAGAAAAAAAGACGGGCCTGTTGGTCTAGTGGTTAGTGACCCTGACTGCTAAGCCGGAGGTCGTGGGTTCGATTCCCACCCAGGATAAATCTTTGTGTAATGAGCACGATCATTTGTTCTGTGTCTGGGTGTTATTTATCTATTATATGTATGTATTTAGAAATATATAAGTATGTTTATCAGTTGTCTGGTTACCATAGTACAGGCTCTGCCTAGTTTGGGATCAGATGGCCGTGTGTACCTAAGTACAATATATTTAAATAGAAAATACACGTATTTTTTTGCGGGATACCTACTATATGGAGAGATTTATGAGTTTTTACACGTAGGCCACTACTTAAAAAAAACGCAACCAACTTTTGCCGCCCTAGGCCCGGGCCTACTTGGCCTATCGGGAAATCCGCGCCTGTCCATTCGACAACTATTCTCCCCCCTCAGCCGTCAGTTTTAAGTGCTGCGTGAATTGTATACTGAAATTTAAATATCCGCTAATTAATCACGAATATGATTATGACATCCTTTGACTCAGATATCTGCTATCCGATCTCTGTTAGTCGTTAGTCAAAATAAATAAACAATCGTATCAATTGCTAACAACACTTTATATAAATGAGTGTACTGTTTAGGTGGAATCATTATTTGTAAGTAATTCGCTTGTAGTGTTCTACGTTTGGTGATAGTGAACTATATTGTTTACACATGTTTTTAGTTTTATTAATTTTACTGCGAGGTGAGTTAATATATTTTTTTGGTAGCCTTAGAAAAATTATTTGGTAATTTTTCGAAGGTTACAGCGTTTACCTATTGTTTTTTTTGGTCTTTTTATTTCGAAATAAAGTGTGTTAAGGTCACACACATATCAAGTCGGAAAGGGATCGTCACCGTATCAACTCGAGCCTTTCAGTATTATTACCTTCACTGTGAATTTCTTATTGTTACTTATTTGTATACTTATTTAAACTA
This sequence comes from Plusia festucae, assembly GCA_950381575.1. NCBI lineage: Eukaryota > Metazoa > Arthropoda > Insecta > Lepidoptera > Noctuidae > Plusia > Plusia festucae. The sequence continues at coordinate 9,975,787 of OX494454.1, read as the reverse complement.
TACTCTTTGTGATAATGATAATGTTATCTTACTAATGAAGGATTCAACTAAGATTACTAAAAAATTGTGACGTATAATTAAAAGCTACATCAATCGCCATCGTAGCTATTCAAGTTGCTACGCCGTAGCCTTAAACTTAGATTACCTACAATGAAAGCGCCTACATCATCATCCTCCTGCCCTTATCCCAATTTTATTTTATTTGGGGTCGGCGCAGCATGTTTTCTTCTTCCATACTCTTCTATTTGCCGTCATCTCACAAGTAACATTCTTTCTTGCCATATCGACTTTCACACAATCCATCCATCGTTTCTTTGGTCGTCCCCTTCCCCTATACCCATCCACATTCATGCTCAAAACCTTCCTTACAACATGATCCTCATTCCTCCGCATCACATGCCCATACCACGACAGCCGGTTTCCACATAGTTTTTCAGTTACCGGTGCCACTTTCAAACTTCCTCTTATATAATTATTCCTCACTCTATCCATTCGCGTAACACCACACATTCCTCTCAACATTCTCATCTCTGCTGCATGCAATTGTCTTTCATTTATCCCTTTTGTGGGCCAGCACTCTGATCCATACAGGACGGCAGGTCTGACCATAGTCTTGTAGATCTTCCCCTTAAGTTTAAGGGGAATGCGGGGATCACAAGTTGTTCCCTTAACCTGCCGCCATTTCAACCATCCTATGTTAATTCGGTGCTTGACTGTCCGATCAATATCGCCCTCGCCTTGGATGAGTGAGCCGAGATACCGAAAGTCGGAGCAGACCGGAAGGGGCGCGCTATCAAGCGCTATGGCTTCAGGACTGGAGAGACCGCCGAAATCGCAGAACATGTATTCGGTCTTGGTTCTGCTAATTTTCAAGCCAACATTCTCCAGTCTTTGCTGCCAAGCCTCCAATCTGCTCTGGATCTCAGGTCCATCATCACCGACCAGAACAATGTCATCGGCAAACAGCATGCACCAGGGTGCCTCTTCCTGTATATCCGCCGTAAGGGCGTCCATAATCAGTAAGAAGAGGTATGGGCTTAAAGCCGACCCTTGGTGCAAGCCCACAGCCACACTGAACTGGTCAGTATTGCCAGCAGACGATCGGACATACGTACAGGATTGCCTGTACATCGCACGAACTACATGCATTTAGAAAAAAAAACATTTATATAATAAAAACATGGAGGCGCTCTTTGATATTAATAAACTAATATCGACAAAGTAGTTAGGTACTTACGATTCTCCACAAAGAAAGAAAGAAAAATGTTTTATTTGGAACTTCGCACAGGTAAACACTTAAATAAAAAAGTTATACAGCAATATAATACGTATGAAACTCGTATGAAACCTGTACGAGACCAAAAAGGCTCTCATCTCAGAACAATGCTACGACAGGGAATGTCGGAGCGCTGGTATTCTGATATGCACAAAGTCGTACCTACGTACATTTTTTTTTTTTACAAATAGCGTACTATGTGTCTATCGCCATATTATCTGCTTGCCTCCAGTATGCACGATCACGTCAGTGAACCTAGACGTCATCGACTGCGGGATCGACCGCGCGCTGGACGTCGCCGAGGGAGAGGTGGAACTCACCCAGTACCCCTGGCTCGGCATCCTGTTCTACAATTTCTGTAAGTTAAGTAGTTTAGACTGCCAAAATAACAATCAATTAAATCTATTATAAATTGATTTAAGAACTAGTTGCACCAGAGAGCTATGTTAATCCAGGGTGTCAGCTATCTCCATACCAAATTTTATCAAAATCGGTTCAGCCGTTTGATCACGAAGAGGTTACAAACATAGACACACTCACAAACTTTCGCCTTTATAACATTAGTGTGATGTGATAGTTTGTTCAGACGGTATAACCACGCACATCCTTTGGATCGGATATTAGTTTCAGACTTGATAAGGAATGAAATGAAAATTGTTCCTACTGCTTACCTACAAACCTAAATGGAATAAAAATCCATACATCGATTAGTGTATGTGTATTTCATAGCAAATGCTCTGGTCCGCCGTAAAAGACATTTGTGGAAATAATGGTACTCGTAGCTCAGCTTCACAGTTAATTGCCTCTGGAGAGTCTCCAGAAACATGTCTTGACCAATGTAACCGACACTTTGTATCAGTAGGAGAAAAATTGGCAGCAAAAATTCTCAACAAGCTTAATACCACTCAACATAGTTTAGTAGAATCATATAAATCGCCGTTTTCTGTCTCAAATTCTTTCTGCTTGCTTCCAACTGATGCACAAGAAGTAACGAACACAATCTACAGTATAAATAAAAATAGTGCTCCAGGGACAGATCAAGTGACAGTTACAATTCTCATCAAATGCCTAAACAGTATTGTGGGTCCTTTGACACACATCTTTAATCTTAGTTTAGAATCTGGTATATTCCCAGATGAATGGAAAACTGCTGCAGTATCACCTATCTTTAAAAATGGTCCTAAAGATAAACCCGAAAACTACCGTCCAATAGCACTGCTCAGTATAGTCTCAAAAGTTTTAGAAAAAATTGTAAATAATAGGTTAGTTAACTTTCTGGATAAACATAATGTTATCTCAAACAAACAGTTCGGTTTCCGGCGAGGTAAATCTACCGAAGACGCGGTGTCACTTGTAACCAATCAAATAGCTCAATATATAGAAAACGGTGACTGTTGTCTCGGAGTCTTTCTTGATTTGGCCAAAGCATTTGACACCGTGTCGACAGGGCTTTTGTTGAAGAAATTGGAGTTTGCGGGCATAAGGGGGAGCCCTCTGCAATGGTTTCAGAGTTATCTGACATCGCGTTTCCAGTTCGTAAAAGTAGAAAGCCATCGCAGTGGATCTCTCCCTATTGCTTTCGGCGTTCCTCAGGGGAGCATACTAGGACCAACACTGTTCACCCTGTACATAAATGATATTGTTAACCTGCACCTAAACAATGCAGAAATCATATCGTATGCTGATGATACCGTCGTCTTGTTTCACGATAAATCTTGGGACCGGGTATATCAACTTGCGGAACAAGAACTTATTAAGTTAGCAAAGACTCTAGATCGCAACCTATTAACGCTTAACGTTGACAAAACCAAATATATTGCATTTTCCAAAACTAAAGCTTCTAGTCCTCCCCATTCTCTGTCACTAAAAATGCATACTTGTTTACAGATAACTAACTGTACATGCGAAGCACTGGATCGTACAGATAATATAAAATATCTAGGTATAAATGTAGACAGTAATCTTACCTTCTCAGATCAAATTGGTTCCATATCCACTAGAGTCCGAAAATTAATTCACATTATGAAAAAACTCAGAAGTTGCTGCTCTTTGGAAATTTTACGAAAAATTTACTATGGACTATGTCAATCTCTTTTACAATATTGTGTCCTCATCTGGGGAGGTGCCACTAAGAGCGTCTTCATAAATATAGAAAGGGCTCAACGCGCGGTGATAAAGGTCGCTCTCAGAAGACCCTACAGGTATCCGACAGATCTTGTGTACCAGGAGTTCCAAGTTTTGAGAGTACGTCAGCTCTTTATACTAAAAGCGACACTTAGAATGCACGCAACTATTAAAAATCGACCTGATTATCAGTACATAATAAACAAACGAGTTTTCAGAATACCTTTGCCACCTTTTACCTCAGAACTTTCAAGACGCTGCACTACTTACACAATTCCAAACATTTACAACAAAGTTCATAAAGTCTGTTACTTAGGAGACTGCTCACTTAAAGCCTGTAAGACAAAACTTACTAAATTTCTGATACCTCTTTCATATATAGACACGGAATCCCTGTTATAGGACGTCATCTAAATACACACACACACACATACACTCTAACACACACACACACACACACACACATAAACTCAAACACGCACACACTCTCTTGCACATTTTTATAAATACTCAAACGAGCCCATCTTTAAAGTCAGTGTTATTTAGTTTTTAGTTTTAATATAATTTCCTTTTAAATTTTAACTTCTATGTTTTGTTTTATATTTGTAGTCATTCAAATTTTATCACTGTGATTTAATGTAACTAGCTTTTGTAACGAAACTAGAGTCACAAGATACAAGTGTAACTTAGTTTGTGACTCGACGAAATTGTGATTTTTAAAAACTTATCTGAATAAATAAATATTATTATTATTATTATTTGATTTTTTCCGTTTTCCGGTCTCTCTTCTAATAAAGAGGTATAAGACTAGCACACGGGCCATGACCAAGTGTGTTAGCTATGATGCTTTTTATGTTGATGTTGATGATGCGAGAAATTTGCGTGTGAGTCGACATGTGTTTAAAAGTGTAGCTTTCTGTATGAGTGCTAGTGTGGATTTTGGCATATGAAGTAAGTTAAGGTTAGGCTGAAGGCTCTTCGGGACTACACCAGTTGTGGATACGACTATGGGAATTATTTTAACTGAATCTACTAGCCACTGCCTTTTTATTTCAGTTGCCAGGTCTATATACTTCGACATCTTTTCTGTATAGGTTGTGACAAGATTGTGTGTGTTACATACTGCTATATCAATTATAGCTACTGACTTCTGAAGTTTGTCTAAAATTGTGATATCTGGCCTGTTAAAATGTACAGTTTTATCTGTAATAATGGTTCTATCCCAGTAAATTTTTATACGATCATTTTCTAAAACTGTGCTCGGTTTATATTTATAGTATGCTATTTTTTGTGGGATGAAAGAATTCTTATGTGCTAGGTTTTGGTGTAGTATTGCCGCAACTTGATCGTGTCTGTATTTGTAGTCGGTCTGAACTATTGATTTACAAGCGCCAGTAATATGTTGAATAGTTTCTGAACTACTGTGGCATCGTCTACATAAATCAGTGTTAAGATTTGGGATACGGCTAATGAATTTTTGGTAATTGCGAGTGTCGATTACTTGATCTTGGATAGCGATCACAAAAGCCTCTGTTTCTGGGAAGAGCTCACCCCGCCTCAGCCAGTCGTTCGACGCATCCTTGTCGACGTGTTCTTGGCTGAGATCGGCGAGGTGCCTCCCGTGCAGTGACTTTTGTGACCACATGTCTATTTTCTGCTGTCTGCTTATCAATTTTATTTGCGAATCAAAGTGGTTTAAGTTTAATGGGGTTAATTTCTTGTCTATTTCTACTACATGATTGTGGAGTTGTGAGTGTTCAGCCTTGGTATAAAAATATTTCCGTAACTTTTCTATAATGTTGTTGTGTAGATTGTGTATGTCTATGAGGCCCCTGCCGCCATCTTGACGAGGTAACGTTAGTCGTTGAATGCACGATCTGGGGTGGTGTTTTCTATTAGCAGTCATTCGTGTATTGACAATGCGTTGCAGTTTAATTAAATCACTTTGCGACCACTTTATAATTCCAAACGAGTAAGTAAGGACTGGTATTGCATAAGAGTTTATGGCCTTTATACTATTTTTCGAATTTAAATGGGTTTTTAGAATTTGATTTAATCTAGCTTTAAATTTATTGGTTAATTCTAACTTTGCTAATTTTTGGTGAATTTGTTTGGACTGATGGAAACCTAAATATTTGTATGTGCTGGATTCATCCATTGGCTCTATTTGTTCGCCAGTATCTAATGTGTATGTGTTAGCTTGTAATTTACCCCGATTAACTGCAAATATTTTACATTTATCCACCCCAAATGCCATTTTTATGTCTGTAGAGAATAATTGTGTTATGTCTGCTAGTTTTATTAAGTCTGTATTATTAGCCGCATATAATTTAATATCATCCATGTATAGTAAATGTGAAATGAAGTGAACAGAATTACTAGTCTTTAATCGAAAGCCAATATTAGTGTTGTTAAGGATTTCTGACAACGGATTTAGTGCCATGCAAAACCATAATGGACTAAGAGAATCCCCCTGAAATATACCTCTCTGTATTTTTATCGGCTCAGTTGTTACAGAATTATTATTTATTAGTTTAAGTTTAGTTTTCCACTGGAGCATGGTCGTACTTAAGAATAAGACAATATCAGGATGAATTTTGTAATGTTTTAATATATAGATTAACCAACTATGAGGAACGGAATCAAAGGCTTTTTTGTAGTCAATAAACATTGTGTGTATATTTCTATTTCTAGTTTGAGCCTGCTTCATTATTATCGCATCTATTGTTAACTGCTCCTTACAGCCTTGACTATTTTGCTTACATCCTTTCTGCTGTTCTGCAAGGATATTATGTTTCTCAAGATGTTTGTACATAAGTTTACTAATACATCCAGTAATAATTTTGTATATGGTCTGTAAGCACGTAATAGGTCTGTAATTTGCAGGGTTTTTTGTGTCTGAGCCCTTTGGCAGCATGAATGTGATTCCGTGCGTAATGAAAGGTGGCATAGTGTGAGGTGACTGTATGAATTGGCAAATGTGCTTGTGAATGAGTGGGTGTGTGCAAGTAAATTTCTTGTACCAATAATTGTGTATATGATCTGTACCAGGAGCCTTCCAGTTGTGAGTGCCATTGATGACTAGTGCAAATGTGTCGATTGGGATGTTTTCGAACTCCATTTCATCAATAAGCGCAGTGTCCGCTGTGTTGTGTAGCCAATCGGCTTCAGCATTATGTTGTACTGGCTGTCCCCAGATTCCAGCCCAAAACTGTTGTAAAACTGGTGTGGATGGAGCTTCAGAAGGTAAATTAGTGTTATTTTGTTTAAAGTTGCCTAAATTTCTATAAAATTGTTTTTCATTGTTAACAAACGTTGCGTTTTGTTTTTTACGTTCTGTACAAGCTAAATACCGTCTGAGTCTATTCGAAATTGCATTTAATTTTTGTTTTAGGGTGTCAAGAAAGTGTTGTGGTTCTGTGTTTGGTTCTTCGTGTTTAGAATGAGTTTTATATTTTATCATTATTTCTTCTACTGTCTTTACGATTCTCTTACTTCTTATTCCTGCTATGTATTGTGTAAGTCTTCCGATTTCTAATCTATACTTTCCTATTCTACTTTCAATCCTCCTTTGCCAGGTAGGTTTTCGACTGAGACTACTTTTATTTGTATTTTCTAGTGTGTTAAATCTAGTCCCATTGCAGATAGCAGCTGCATATGCTGCTGAGTAAATTATATTGTGTAATGAATTGAAATTTAGCTCGTTACTCAAGTGTTTGGGAAGAACTATTATTATTGTTTAATATTGAACCCTTCGTAGGTATTTTGTTTCCTAATCGCAATTTCAATTTAAATACAGCAAATTTTATAAGGATTTTTTAAAACTGATCCTGGTTATCAACTTTTGTTACTGTACAGTCAACAATAAAAGTAGATAATGAATTGAGTTTATAACTTTTGGAGTCAAAACTGATCACAAATTTAAGGCAACTGTGCTTTTGAATCACTTCGACGCCACTCAGTTCTGACGCAGTATTGAATTTCTTTCTGTTGACTGTACCTACCTGTCAAAACAGTAGGTAAAATAAATTTTCATTATTTTTTGAGAACTTTACTAAACGTTTCATCTAAATTTCATTCTAGATGGCGAGGGTGGAGCTGACAGCAGATCAGTGACGACGGTTATCTTGATACACAAGGAGTTCGTGGTGGGGCCAGCCGCGGACATCGGACCTATGTCCTTGAAAAACTTCAGGTATATAAGGGGTATTTAATAAGTACCCAGTTATTAAAGTAATTTTGTGTTAGCCTTTAGTTTTGTTGGTGGTATTCGGTGGTACATACACCCGCGAATTCTACGGGAAAGGAATCCCCCTTTCGCCCGAACCTTTGTTATGGCACTGAAACTCTTACTAGATGCGCATCCTCGTAGTTTAGTTTAGGTTTAATTAAAAATCTTCCCTGGCTCTCTCTGTAAAAAAAAAAAGTTTTTGAAAATAAAAATATGCCCGCACTAAGGAATCGGTATCCTTTTGTCACAGTGTTTAACGAATAGTAAAATTTATACAAGCATAAAGAACACCTAGACTCTGAACAAGTTGTTTCTTGCGGGTATTGAACCCGCAACACGCGTATAGGTCGATTCAAACATAACGGCGGCTGTGAAGTTAGTTACTTACTGCGCAGTACCTCGTCCCACATCCCCGCTGGTACAAGAATTTGTTACTGCGCAGCGACTCGCCTCATGTTCACAACCACCATTAAGTGTGAATCGACCTATACAGTCCTAATTGGCGTGACAAAAATCTGGGATTGGAGTGTAAAATCTGTCTCGTGACGTGCGACTTTTGCGAATGTTCCGACCGAGAGGGATCTTTTCTATCAAGAGGTCTTTTTTTATTATTCTAGGAGGAACTCCCGTGTCCTTCTGGGCGAGGGATGGGAAAAGCCAGGCCGACGTGTACGCAACTACGTGCTTCACGAAGAATACGAGGAGACCTACAACACGATCGCATTAGTACAGCTTAAGGATCCGGTTAGAGATTGTAAGTGAAGTGCATACTACCAGCCTTTAATAGTCCCACTGCTGCAATTCCAACAGAACTGCAATTGCTATCGCCAAAGAAGTGTCCAAGATAAAATTGAAAACTATAAGGTACAAGTAAGAGCTTACTGATTAATCAACACCCTTATTTAAGAGCCAATGTACCTATGTATTTAATACTAGCCGTGGCCCGTGGCGCCGCCCGCGTGGATTTCAGGTATCGTAACAATAGTAGGCTAGGTATGTCCTTTCAAATCGGTTCAGCTCGCATTTATATTTCCTTTTTTTAAGCTACTTGCAAGATCTCACATTTCTAGTAGGTATTCTTGTAAACCCCTCGTGCTAAGCTAAAATACTTGTGTGTTGAGTGGGTTCACGTCAGTACTGTAATTTATTCGAACCGGCAACCACATGATCGCAAATCCGACGCCCTAGCCATTAGGCTACCGTCGCTTATATTTTTATGGATTTCGATCCAGTTAAAATGTAGATCAGTTGTACCAGTAGCCGATTGTCATTCTCACTAATTGCACTGCAGACTTAATTCCGTGTCTTCATTTACAGTAACGATCAGACCATTGTGCCCACCTCCAAACATATTAAGAAATCCTGTATTTTACGTCGTCAGAATGAAAGATGGTAAGCTAATGTTAAAATTGTTAAAGAACAATTTATTAAAATTCTAGAGTAGGTGATGCAGACACGCACACAAACACACAGACACACACACTACACCACACACACACACACACACACCACATCACACACACACACACCACATCACACACACACCCCACACACATACTCAGATTATGTTGATTAGTTTAGGTTTTAAGTTCTAGAATTAAGTTTTTGTGAACGGATCGCAGAGCCTAGGTCCTACAACACAGGGAATCCTAGTGTAGGATCTAGAGCATAACCAATAATGTAAAATTTTTAGCAATAAATAATTTTTCATTTTTCATTGTCATTACAATTTTAAGTTGGAGGGGATTCTCAACAGACCTTTGTATAAAGAGGAATCATTATCATTTTCAGAATTTGATGTCTTGCAGAAAGAAGTGATCAATATGATGCATATTCCAGGAGATATGTGTAAGGAATTCTACGTCTCCACAAATGTGAGTTGTTGTGCAAGTGTGAGCTGTTGTTGTTTTTCGGGCGACAAAGCGTAACAAATATCCATGGAGTTTCTTGCCGGTTCTTCTCCATAGGAATGACATATCGGAACCGTGCAACTAGCGTCATTTTACGTTTCGAAAGTGCCTGAAAGGGCAGTTATGAAAAAAAATGATGAAATAAAAATATTTTGATTTTGTTTTTTTTTAATAAAACAAAGTTAGGTTTGTTACAACATTTATAATTCGGGAATTTGGATGGATTGGCTTCATCTCCATCCTGAACAGCAGAATAAATATTAAAATCAATGAAACTTGTTAAATAAATATGTTTGGGGGGAACACAGTCGAATGAGAATAGTATTGGACATTTCGTATCTCAGCTTAAATTTCTGGTGTAGTTGTACAGCAAGAAGATGCGTCCGCCGCACGTGGCGTGCGCGGTGGCTGTGAAGGCGGACGGCGTGTGCGTGTGGGGCGCCGGCGCCGCGCTCGTGTCCAGGGACGTGTGGGGGCGCTGGCAGCTGGTGAGCTGTTAACTAGACTTACTAAACTTTTAAGTAAAAAAAAAACGTATGGCACTCGGTGACTACCGCGGTAAAGCTATTGCATAGCATTTTTTATCAACTTTTGCAATTATAATTATTTATTAATTTTTTATTTATGCAGTATTTTTTTTTCTTTACACGTAGGTATGTACTTTCTCAAAAACAGCTGCTCACGTATTAGTCCGACTTCGGAGCAGCTCGTCTCGATCCGTGCGAGCTTCGTACAGTCGTACCGAGCTACATGGAAAGCGGAGTGGGGGGTGTTAGGTTTTATTTTCGTTACGTAATTTCTTGATTCGGTCGCCGCGCTCAAAGCCCGCGATAAAAGCTATGCAATAGCTTAAAAACTGTCAAATGATCTAAAAAGAATAGACTAACATTATCTGGTGACTCTCAGAGCACAAATAAGATTTGCCGACCCGGGGTAGTTGAGCTAAAATCTTCGTAATGCCACGTTGTTTTGTACTTAGAAAAAAAAACCCTTCGTCCCCCCCAACCAAACGCCCCACGAAGCTACACGAGGGGACACGAAGACGAGAGTGGGGATGGTGCGTTCGTGTCCCTTCGTCTTTCTTCGCCTCAGCTCGCTTTTGCATCGCTTTGTTTCGGTTTTTTTGACGTAGTGGGAACTGAATAATGGGAGAGTATGGCTGGACAGCACTCCTGCAGCCACCATTTGCCAAGACTCGTGACGAGAGCCTCTAGGAGGTAGCTCGCGATACTCTGGATTGGGCATGAATCTTATTACTATTGCCCTGAGCAAATTCCTCGAAATTCCCAAGAGCTTGTTTAGTAAATCTTCTATTAATATTGTTTGATTCACAGCTAGGCTTAGGTGTCCGAGGACCTGGGTGCACTGCGCCATCCCGGTACCTAGATATGATGAGCTACTACCCTTGGATAGAAAGCAGCCTTGCCAAGTTCGACAGGGTCACTATCTCCAAGATTTCCAAGCAAAAATACGTCTTACGTAGTAAGTGTATGGTTGTTTTTCAATTGTTTAACGGTGCTTCGTAATAATAATATGCTCCGTGACCGTGGTTGATGTCTGACTTTTGGTTTACCGTGGATTTACTTTTAATGAATATAATTCATTTTAAGATGTCTTAAATTTATATTTTAGAAGTTTTCTGCTTGAATGCTTGATGCAAATATAGATGCTACAAAATAAACATAAAGTTGAGTTGTATTTAAAGAGGCTTATCTAAAAGATTACTAGTGTTTAAGACTGAATAATTCAGAAGCTCGGTAATTGTGGCTGACTTAGTAATTTAGAAGGTAATGTAGATTTTTAGAGGTAAATAACGCTATTCAAAAGAAGCAAGTATAAATAGCAATACTACCCAAAAACATAGGGTTGCGAATAATTTCGGTGGGGCCACGGTGGGCCACAGTAACGGCCCGTTCACGACCTTGCCGCTGTGAGCGGCAGCTAAGCGCGGGGCGGCGAGCGGTAAGATCAAAAGTATGAAAATGTTTGAAGCACGCCACAAGACGCCGCTCATAGCGAAAACGCGCGCGGTTTTATCCGAGCGAATCGCTACGGCGGCGCGCGGTGCGGTGAGCGGCAGGAACAAAAGTACAAGCGAATGAGTGCGACGCCACGAAACAGAGCGGCGTGGACAGCGGTGTAGAAGTGACGTACTCAGAGGCGTAAATAAAAACAAAAAAATAGACAATTTTGTGGCGGTTATGGATACCGAGGCATTTATTACAGACATTTTTAATCGACTGCCTATATTGATGTCAAAACATCCCCAACAAAAATATAAAAATATCTTATAAGAAGGTTGTGGGAAGAAATTAAACAATGTTTTAATTTTTATATCTCTCATATTAATTATTATATCTCTATTTAATGTTTATATCTCTCATATCAAGAATGTCTTGTTTTAAAAATGTACTGCTTTCTAAACATAGAAGGGATAATTTTGATAACGCCATGATTTTGAGCACGATTTGACTACCTAAATACGTCCACCGCGGCCGCTACAACCTGTATAATCTATGGCTACCGCTACTGAGGTACGTGGCGTGCATTTCGCACCGCTCACCGACGCCGCACCGCCCGCCGCGCCGCGCGCCGCTTAGACCGAAGTCGTGAACGGGCCGTAACAGAAGTGAAAACCATATTTTTTTAAGCAGCTGAGTCGAACTACCTAGTGTTACCAGTTCAAATAATTAATTAAAAATATTACCTACCTTTTTACCATTTATCTTTTATGTAAAGACGAGAAGAGTGAGGTGGATAGCTTTACTCTTCTCGTCTTTACATAAAAGATAAAACCTACATATTAAGATGTTACATAATTTCTTCTACAAAAAAAAATGGTTGGTAATTTTCAGGCAGTCATGCTTATCAGAGATTCGGTGCTTGCGACGAGGAAGAGAAAGTCAACTTGATATTCAGGGAGGTGTTGGTATTACGTACGGACAACGATCAATATCAGTTCTTGACATACAATGTAAGTATGTAGCCGTTCATAAAACCGCGAGGCGCCCACCACTTTTTACCACACAACTACTACATTTAATTTTATTTAGAAAGCTTTATTTAATTGGCCATGGGGTTGCGGCTTAGATAACTTCCTCTCTCTACCCGTGGGGGGATAGAGAGATATAGAGCTTGCCCAATGTGGTGACGGCAACACCCGATGTTGTTTAGCGTCGCCCGCACTAAGGCATTTAATCCTTGTGTCGCGGGGGTTTCACAAACATTCAAATCACATGCACAAAGAACACCCAGACTTGTAACAAGCATTTGTTGATCACACAAATACTTGTCCCATGCGGGGATCGAACCCGCAGCACGTCGCGCACAGTGGTAATTAGCGTGGTGACCTATACCATTCGGCTATCCGTGCAGTCATGTGCGCTATAACATACGGCCCCGCAGTTCCCAGTAGTCCCACTGAGGAAGGCGGAGGACTAGGAGTTGGAATTGTGGCGCAATTTAGGAGAAGCCATGTCTAGCAGTGGACCGTGATAGGGCTGGACCTCATCTGGCAGCACGGAATCGCATTTGTTCCGGCTGTGCTACCACGTGCTGCAGTATGTTGCCGCATGCGAACGCGCGCTGTCGCATTCCGCAGCCAAAAAAGGCGATAGCACATCGCATGGATAGCAAGTGATCGGCGGTGAAAGGATGCGATAGCATGCTATCGCGCGCTTCAGCGTTCCGGAGTCTCCCTGCCGACCATTGCATTTTGTCCGTGATGCCGATCGCCTCGAGGATTCCGCCGCGTGCTATCTTATTATGCTATCTGTCTCGGTCTAGCAAATGGCAGTTCTAAGCGACAGAAAGAGAAAGGGCGACGGAGAAAGGCGATTCCGTGCTGCCAGATGAGGTCCAACCCTTAAGGCTGAGTTAAGTTGACTGACAACTTTTACTTAACGTGTAATAGTTGTAATGTGTGTACCTTTTCTGAGGTCACTCTTGCTAGCTAAATTCAAACTACTTTTTGACATGAGATTGTTATGAAATTTTGCATATTTTTTAAATACGTAACTCCGGTGACCATACGATATTATGGTACTTCTGAACTTCTTTGATGGTGGAGACAGAAGGTGGCCGAATGACGCAACCCCATCATGTTTTGGGCTTGTTTGATTTGCCGTCACGAAGCCATAGCTGGTATTAATAAAAACGTATTATATTTCAGTTGACTATTATTGAAAACGTAGAGTATACTTGTCTGACAATGGAACTTACAAACGCGTCTGCTGTATCAGAAATGAGGATCAAACATTTTTGTCCGAGAGAAAACTATGGACCTGCATGCTATCGTTACAAAGGTGGGCTTTGCATCTAGATCAGTACCAAGCAACCAGGGGCTGCAAAGTTTTTTTTTTTTATCTAATCATACTACTTTTGCTAACAAACAGGCACAATGTTCGAGCTGTCTGTGTACCTGATGTTTTCCGACACCTGTCTTTTCGAGATGAACGCTTGGGGCTTCAAGAAGAACATGACTCTCATCGACATCCAGGAGTGGAAGTGGGAGGAGGGGACCTACTACGAGGACTTCACGATGCAGAGAGTGGAGTACAGAGGCCAGTCGTACATGACCAACTTTGGATATGAACCACTAGACACAGCTATTTGGGTACCAGAATATGATATATGGACGACAACAGAATTCGATAATAATACGACGCCGACACCTCCTCCAGTTATGGGTGAGTAATATTCGTAACCAAACTTGGCAAATTCGTTTTGTGCAACTCGTATGGTCTGCAGGCGACAGAACACGTAAGGTAGCGGGGGTGGTAACATGTGCGCGTGGAAGTGAAAACTTTTCACAAGCAGGCATCATGTGACTTAAAGATTTTTTTTTTGTGTCGTATTGTAAGGCCAAGGTCTTACACAAAGAAGCAAGACTATATATAACGGTTCGTGGCTCTTTCTTCACCAGTATATTAAAATAATATCTTGTATTTTTCATGGCAGACATAAGAACTCGACTATATTAAATTAAATTTTAAAATCATATTAGATTTAGGAATAAAATGCTCAAATGGCACTTTTATTTAATTTGACATTTGTGTATAATTCATTTCCCGCTATTACTTATTTCTCGAGCCATGTATTCTTTTCCTGCACGCAATGGATAACGAACAAATGTCAATTAAAAAACATTATTATTGTGCACAGTATATTTATTAATTGCCTCTTCCATTATTGTATGCTTCTAGTGTCTCGCGGAAGGCCCAGTAAACCGACAGAAACCACGAAGCGAACTAAGAAGACGCTGAAAAGGAAAAGATCTACGACTACGAGAGGCAATAGGGGTTAAGATCAGGTGAGCGAAGTCCGTTACGCACGGATGTGACGTATATTTCCCCTAATATTTTAGAAATTTTTGTTTGTTTTTTATTTTTTCTTTATTTTGCGCGGAATGTGTGATTTTTTTTCTTTCTAGGTGAAAGAGTTGTTTTTTATGTGTTTACGTATCAATGCTTCGGACATGATATCACGTGACTAAATTGGCTGCAAATAAGCTCTATATATTAAAACCCTTCGAAGTTAGGAGTGTACCTTATTTCCGAATAGCCTTTCTATAGTCGTCTAAAAAAGGTGTCTTATTTTGTTTTACAGATTGAGAATTCGGTCAAGAAACAGTGGTGCAAGCTATGTCAAAAGTTACAAAAGTGGAAACACAGCATTGGAAGAATGATACAAATGTGAATCTAGTTTAATTTATTAATAAAGTTTATTTAGATTATGAATATTGCATTATTTAATGACATTTTAAATAATACGAATTTAGAAAGAAAGAAAGAAAGAAAGAACATTTATTTGGAAACAGCGCAGAGACACAATTACAATAAATAAACAACAGAAACACAAAAACAACATAACTAAATTATAAAAAAAAAAACAATAAAGAAAACTTTAAAAACATACAAATAAAGTGTCTCGCGACTGACCCAAATGGGTTTCCAGATCAGCGTAATTTAATGGGTCACATAGCCACAAAACAAAACCAGCGCTAGGATGTGGAACGGTGTGAGCGTTATACATCCTCGCGCCATCCCTTGTGAAACAGGGGGTGCCACCCTTCTAGCACAGTAAGGCGGCTCAAGTTTGCCGAGCGGTGATGTTAAACAATGCGCAGATGTGCGTTTCGAAGATGTGTATCAAAATCGTTTCAGATGCGAACGAAGTGAGGTGTGGTGGGAACAGAACGCATGTAGTTTTATTTCTTTTAAATAAGAAAGTTAATTTCCCTTTGAGTATCAGCTAAACAAGGCATGGCATAGGTATTTCAAGAAAATGAGGTGGTCTATAAAAATATAATTTGCTAAGTACCCACTACTTAGCAATCTATATCTACTATATAAAAATAAGTCGGGTTTTCCTTCCTGACGCTATAACTCCAGAACGCACGAACCGATTTCCACGGTTTTGCATTCGTTGGAAAGGTCTCGGGCTCCGTGAGGTTTATAGAAAAGAAAATTTCAAGAGAAAAGCGGGAAAAAAAAATTATTTATTAAAATCATTTTTTACATACAGCGCCGTCTCTGATACATAGCATGTACTACAACGGCGCCAGTAAGTGGTGTGTGAGTATCCCCACGAAAATAAGTACAATACCTACCTAAATGAACACGTATTTTAGCGATTTTGGAAACCTCTCCCGAGTAAAATAGGGGTTGCAAGGTATTATATTCAAAACTTATTTTTTAAAGATAGGGACATGCCTTTTCTTATACGTGCTTCTGGTTCGATACAAATTAACACATATTTCAGCAATTTTGATAATCTATATTCTTAAGAGGGTTGGAAGTTTTTATATGAAATGTGTCAATATCAAAGATAGACACATTATCTATACTAATATTACAAAGCTGAAGAGTTTGTTTGTTTGTTTGAATGCGCTAATCTCAGGAACTACAGGGCCGATTTGAAAAATTATTTCATTGTTAGATAGCCCACTTATTGAGGAAGGCTATACGTTACTTTTCTTAGGAAAATCTACACCCTATGGGGGTGAAATGGGGGCTGAAATTGTTGGTATGTGAAGTTCGGTATTCTCAAAGATAGACAGATGAAAAGATAAGTAGATAAGATAATGACTATTTAAGACATCTGTAACGACGGACCCCGTGGTCGAGTGGCGTTCACTCCGGTTTTTTAAGGTGTCGCCAGCACTAAGGTCCCGGGTCCGATCCCCGGACGGGGTCCAAGTAGAAAATCACTTTTCTATATAGTCTCGAATCTGGGTGTTTATGGTACCTTCGTTCGCGCGAGCGGAGCCGCGGGCAACAGCTAGTCTACTATATAAAAATAAGTCGGGTTTTCCTTCCTGACGCTATAACTTCAGAACGCACGAACCGATTTCCACGGTTTTGCATTCGTTGGAAAGGTCTCGGGCTCCGTGAGGTTTATAGTAAAGAAAATTCTCAATTACATAAAAAAAAAATGACCGCGGGCGGAGCTGCGGGAAACAGCTAGTATATATATCTTTATATATATAATTCTTCTGAGTGAGTGTGTATGTGACTGAACTCCTCCTAGACGGCTGGACCGATTATAATGAAATTTGCTGTGTGTCTTCAGGTGGATTCGAGGATGGTTTAGATTCACAATTTGGTCCAATTTGAAATGTTTTTTTGTTTAATTTTTATCAATTATTAACATCGCGATTATTGACATTAAAAACGTAAGTAGGTAGTTGCCATGACGACCAAATTTTGTTGTTTTAGTACGATTTACTATCCTCCAGATCCTCCTCCATAGAGGTTATTTAACAATTAAATAAACAAGGTTGTCAAAACTCCTTGCAATGATATTAAAACTGTTTTCTTCTTTAAATATCAGGCTCGCAGACTATATGTTTTTTTTTCGTTTGTCTATTTGGTAGGTCTGAGAGTAGGTTATATTATGATAAACAGGATGGATTTTTTATTGCCACCAGAAAGAAAGAGAGAAAGTACTTACTCTCAATACTGAAGAATAGCAAATTAGACTCAAAGAAAACATTCTTTTATTATTTAAAAGAAATAAATCTGCATTAAATTGATGTTTGAAAATACGCTTTGCGGACCGGGAATCGAATGGGCTAAAATGCGGAAAACAAGCACCGTGTACTTTTTGGCATCAATCGATATTATATATAATCCAGTGTCATGATGTTTGTCGGGGATGAACTCCGAAACTGCTGAACCGATTTTAATCAAATTTGCACACCGTGTGCAGTTTGATCCAACTTGAAATATAGGATAGCTTACATCACAAATATAAAAAAAAATTGAGACGGCGGGCGGAGCAGCGGGAAACAGCTAGTAATTATATAAAAATGAAACCCGTTTTCCGTTGTCACGACATAGCATGAAATAATAAGTAAAAAAAAAACTGTTCCTAAACTCGGGAATTACCTTAATTAATTTACTTTTGACAGAACGAAGTCTGTCCGGGCAGCTAGTTTTAATGTAAAAATTGTATTTTTATATAAATTTAAAACTTGTTGTTCTCAAAGCGTAAGGCTTTGTTGTTTTATTCAGGATAATATTATATAAATTAAAATAGTGCTTGATTACATTTCAGCTTGTATTAGTCCTAGTCATAGAGGCCAATGGATGGCATGTGTGGAATTGACAGCTTTCAATGGACGACTCGTTGATGCGCCACGTAATGTGAAAAAATGGCAGTTTCTATCTCCATTTATGCCATCCCCGCATTCCCTCAGCATAATAACAATGTAAAGCAATAATTTAGGAATTACTGTAAGCCCATTCCCGATTACCTAACCTACGACCTTGTGACTCACAGGTGTGACTACAACATTTCAGGAAGCTGAGTCAGGAAGGGGCAAGGGGATCTTGGCACATGCACATAGTCGATAAGGTCAATGAAAGCTATCAATTCCATACATTTGGTAAAGCATTCAGTAAATTTAATTTTAAATTTTATCGAAATATGCCTGAATAACTGAAATAAAAATGACTTAGGATATTTATGGGCCATACGAAGGTAAAAAACAATATTCACTTGTATCATTGAGGTAAAAAATGTTATTATATTTTCATATATTATAGTTTCAGTCCTATAACTAACTAGACATGAATGTAAAGTTGTAAAAATTGGACGGCGGCCATCCCACCACTGGCGACATCTGCGCTAAACTTTGCACTCAGACCCCCAAATTTCATGCCCTGTTATGGCTTTTATGCTAAGATAATAAATATACCTATTTCATGAAAAAATAACAACAAACAGTTCGGTAATCTAGAATCGGTAAGCTATGCAGAATAAACTCTCTATAAAATGTATATTGATTTATTGACGAGCTACTGACGCACAGTCAAGGAGTTTATACAGTATATAAACCTCCTTGCGGCTTGCGCACAGTAGTTCGCGTAGAATATTAATACTCTGTGCTCAATAGACGTCATCGGGCACATCAACCGACTGAGTTCAAGGATTCCAATTTCCAACTTGTGAACTTGCTTTTTAAATTTTAAATGCCACTACCTGCTTTACGGTCAGATTAATTCTTCTTCGTTCAATTTAGTACATTTATTTGGAATATTGAATGTTCTAAGCCTGTTAGGTACGTAATTGTTGAACTTTCATTCATATTTATGTGCGAAACTGCGAAACCTTAATAACAAGTTAGTTCATTTTGCTTTCATTGGTAGTATTAAAAATCAATTACCGACTTCCTGTGTAGGTAAAACGAAAATAATCACAAAAATCAATACCAATTACAAGCGGATCCTCCATACATTTTGGTAAGTAATCAAAGCTATTGTATTATTTACTATTTATGTTATCTTTTAGTTATATTTCTATCAGCCTAGACCAGAATAATATGTAGATAAATATGTAGCTAATAATTTCATGAATTTTTCAATACCGAAGCATGTTATTTCTAATTATTTATTGATTTACGCTTTTACGGCGTTGATGATGAAATATCATATTGTTTTGTTTCGTTATTTTAGAAATGAAACATTATTATTGAAATAAAATAAATAAAATATAACTATTCATTCCGGAGCCCCTACATACTAGATAACTAAGACACATAATTTCCGATAATTTACATGTATTCGTAAATTAGCCATTATTTGGTCTTGATAACATTTATTTGTTGTACTCTATGATATTTATAAATATGTAGCTGATGCTATATACTTATAGTATAACTGATAGAAAATGGGGTCAAGACAGATTAATTTATGAAAAAATAATGGCCTTAATTATAAACTACAACTACTCAATACTTTTGTATTATGTATTTTAATTTATTTGCATTTATTGAAGACTTAAGAGTAAACCTAAAATATACATAACCTAGTGTGGGGAAGTAGGGTAGCCTGTTATAATTAATAAAGTTTTATACAGCAGAGCGAATAAGTCAATTTCATTTAAAGGTTAGTGCATTTGTTTGCATAAAAGTATTGCATTGCAACCCTGTAAGAGCTGTTTTCTTAGTTTTGCTCAGCGATGAACAGTTAATAACTATATTTTGCGAAATGTTACATTATGGTGAATCTAGTTAGTTTATTTGCAAAGCTGAAAAAAAAACAAATACTCATTTAATCTATGTTTGTCCTGTGCCATTGCTGGGCAAAAGCCTCTCTCCCTGTTCAATGTACTATTGAAAAATATGCTAGGATGAGACAAATAAATGACATATTTCTCTATTGTACAGTATTAATTAACTATGCGCTAATTTTATTTATTTTTACATATTTTAACAGGAAATGAAAGTTGCTTTATTTTAGTTAGTATTATTCATTTACTAGCTGCCCGGACTTTATTCTGTCAAAAGTTTTTTTGAAAAATGTATTTGTTTAAACACAAAAACAAACAAATCTCTATGAACTACCAGACCGATTTTAATAGAATTTTTACTGGCACATCACTGAGGTTCTGGGCATAATGTAGGGGTTAATTTGAAAATAAATGGGTTTTGTGCAATACACAAAATCCCGATAAAGTAAAACACGTGAACAAGTGCCTTTAGGAGCTTAAGATAAATGGAGCAGCTTTACACAGATATCGTATTTTTATTAGAACATCTTATCAGTAGAGTACATTAGATTTTATCATAGTATGCAAAGAACTATGTCCATAGAAATATGATTACAGTAATCTGTAATTCGATCTGTATGACTATATCTAATACAAATAAAAAATGTGTGATTTAGGACAGAACTACATACCTTGTATGAACTATTGTAGTCCAGAATTTATAGTTCTGATTCCTAGTAGCTAGTTTTTTTTTTCTTGCATCACTAAGTTTTTTTATCACTAGTTAACTCAACCAATTGTTAAATATCCTAACTAATGGTTTCAAACTTCTGTAGAACATGTTTTTTTTGACGGGCCTGTTGGTCTAGTGGTTAGTGACCCTGACTGCTAAGCCGGGGTCGTGGGTTCGATTCCCACCAGGACAAATCTTTGTGTGATGAGCATGATCATTTGTTCTGTGTCTGGGTGTTATTTATCCATAATATGTATGTATTTAGAAATATATAAGTATGTTTATCAGTTGTCTGGTTACCATAGTACAGGCTCTGCCTAGTTTGGGATCAGATGACCGTGTGTGTCCCAAGATATTTAATCATAAATTTTTATTCTAACAAATAGTTAAATAATTAACTCTCAGACTTATTTGACCCTTTGATAGACAAACAAACCTGGTTTTACCGATATTTGAACCCAATATTACCTATTCCAATATTACTGGTTTTACCAATATTTGAAACCAACATAATTGGTTGAATTATCTAGGGAACAAAAAACTGGACCTAATGCCTAGTTTTTTTTATCCAGTGTTAACTCCAATGGTTAAATATCCTAACTAAGGTTTTCAAACTTCAGTAGAATTTGTTTATTCAGTGCTTATCATACTAGACTGTAAACTATTTGAGACCATTAAAATGTGCTGACTCAGATATTGTTGAGATATTTATGGACTGGTTGTTATTTACGTTTTTTAAAACGATTATAAAGAACGTTTGTACGTTTTTTAGAACGATTATAAAGAAATATTATCTAAATAACTTCATTTTGTATTGTATAGTTAAAAACTTTATCAACATTTCTTCTTTTAACCCCAAAAAAAGGGGTGTTATAAGTTTAACCTGTATGTGTATAACCTGTATGTGGCACCATAGCACCTAAATGGATGAACCGATATTTCTCGTTTAAGGCTGACGTGATCGAGCTGGTTGTTAGCTCAGCGTTAGCAGAGTGTGTTAGAGAGTGTTAGCAGTGTGTTGTGATATTTGAAAATGTTGGTGTTTCAGTTCCCTAAAAAAAATTTGGTGTTGTTTTTCAGAAGCGAGGCATCATGGAGTTCCTAACATTGACAGATGTTTCTCCTACACTCACCGAGGAAAAATTAACCACGGTGCTCACCGCTTGGTTTGGTCATGTATTCATTTTTACTAATTGGGAGGTAAGATACTAACTAAACTTAAACGATATCGTGTTAAACTGATAGCCCCGTGGCTCGGAAAGCACGTTAAGTCCTTAGTTCCTAGTCCAACTGTCCTACGTACCTTGATCTGTGACAGTAGTGTGCTATATCATAAGTTCTGGCAACCAGTCTTCCTATGGGTTACTGGCCTACCCAGTAAAAGGGTTGTGGAGCTAAACCCGGTAAGACTGGAAGCCGACCTCAAAACGTAACATCGGCGTAACTTATAAACGTATTTCTCATAAAAGTATACCCTTCCGTTTCTATTTGGCGCAATTAACAAAGGTTTCTATAAAAAAAAAAATTGAATTGAATTCGCCGGATAGTCGGCGTCAACTATCCGGATTCTGGAACATGGAAAAATCTGTTAATTCAAGGATTATTATTTAAACAACTGTAGATATTGTTAAGTAGAAACTTGAGTTTGTGGTATCGCGTAATCTTGAAATCTTGTAGGACTTAAGTAATTTAAGGAATCTTATAATAATGTATAGAAAATATTGTGTAAAAATTCTGATTTAAATTCTAAAATCGACAAGATCAACTCTATACAAAAAAAAAAAAGATGTTTCTATTGTTTAATTTAATTTAAACTTCCAGTATGTCGGCGAAACTGGCAAAGGAGACTCGTATCTCAGCGAAGTAATGCACATCAAACTTCACGGTACCGACAGCCGTTTCAAATCGGGCTTTGTCCAAGTCGTACTGAAGAATACTCCTAAAAATGTCGCTCGCCGGCTCACGTTCCGGAGCAACGATTTCTTTAAAAACGAGATCAATTTCTACGAGAAGGTTCTGCCAGCTCTAGTACGCTTCCAATCAACCAAAGAGGTCAAGGATCCTTTCGATAAATATGCCAAGCTTGTATTCACGTTATCAGATGGGGTTACTGACGTGATTTGTCTCGAAGACGTGACCGTCCACGGGTTTAGGTGTACTACCCGGCAAATAGGCATCGATCTCCCTCACTGCAAGGTTACTCTCAAAGTTTTAGCGCAATACCACGCTATTTCCTTCGCTATGAAAGACCAACAGCCAGAAGAGTTTGAGAAAATAAGAACGGAAGTGTTCGAAACGTACTATCATGAGACACTCAGGGAGTGGTACATAAAATTTTGGAACAGGATCTGCAGAGTTGCTATAGATGCTGTTGAGACGGAATATCCGAACTCTATTTACGTGGAGAAGGTGAAGCAATTCGCTGTGCCAGAGAGGTACAATGACATGATAGATGCCGCTTGCAATACTCTTGAGACTGGAGTAATAACGCACGGGGATTCTTGGACGAACAACTTTATGTATAAATACGTTGATGGTCGACCTGTTGACGCGAAGATAATAGACTTCCAGCTTGCCAGGTGTGCTTCTCCTGTCCTTGATGTAAGCTTCACGATATACTCCTGTACTTCCCAAGATCTAAGAGATCAACATTACGATGACTTGTTGAAATATTATTATGATATTCTTTCTACTCAAATTAAGGAGATGGGATCCGATCCAAGCAAGGTGTACTCTTGGGAGACTTTCATGGGTGAAATTAAAAAGTATTCTTTCTTCGGCCTAGCTTTCAGCTTTGAGTCTACTCCGTTTATCGTGTTGGATCCTGATGATGCACTTGATATGCAAATTGAGGTAATTATCATTTTTTTTTCGTTCAAAATAAATTGAATTCTTAATGCCTAGGATAAACATATACAGGATTATTTTTTATGGAGTGCGTTTATTCGACGAGGTAGTCAGGTGCATAAAGCTAAACAATTTTCCCCTAGGAACATAGCTCGAAATCTTAAAATTGAAGAAATAATCCTCTATATCCGAAATATTCCATGATTGAAGTTAGAAGAACTAATTATACTAATAAAATAAAGAACAAGTACAAGAAAGACCAGAAGATATCTCTTGTGTTCTTCTTTTTTCTAGCTATTTCTTGAAGATTACTATTTTTTGGAGATTTTAAAAGAAGATTAAAAAGGCAAAAGAATGTATCATAACTATCAAACAGGTTTTATTAAATGAAACGATATAAATGATTACTATAAAAAACAACTGAAATATAATTGAGATTATCACAATGTCTTTTTTACTTTCAGGGCGACGTTAAAGTGAATATTGATGACGTTTGGAAGATAGGACCATTCAGGACCAGGGCTGGTAGGCTGCGCGAGGCGAACAACGTGAAACATTGCGTGGATAAGGGATACATATAAACTAACATAATCCAAAAACAGCCACTTGTCAACAACCATTTGTCTTACCCCGGATACTGAGATGCAACTTAATTTATGTGGCGGTAGCCTAAGACGCTAAGGCGTTGGTCTTGCGATCTAGTGGTTGCCGGTTCGAAATCCAACCAATGCACTGCGGCTGTGAACCCACTAATAACACAACACGAGGGGTTAACAAAACACTACTAATGTAAGGCCCACATTCCTAGGAAGCTTATAAAAAAAGCGTTTAGCTATTGTATCTGTCCCTGCTTTACACCTTAGTGTGAAAGAGACAGTTAGTCTTAAAATTGAGGGGTGTTTCAGTATTCGGCTCGTAGTTACAGTACTACAGGTGAAGTAAATTTTTAATATATAAAACTTAGCGTTAAGAAAGTGTCGGACTGTTTAAAGTCTTAGCCCATTGTGAACTAATTGTAATGATTATCTTTTCGATGTAATTTAATATTATACTACCGGCCTATAAACGAACTGCTGGTCACAGGCCTCTTATATAGAAGGCACGAGCAGTGATCACCAAGCCTGGTGATTGCGGTTTGGCGATTTCAGGTTCCAATATTTGGAATCCAAGTTTCTTCACGATATTTTCCTCCACCACTTGTTAGTGGTGCTTAGAATAATTAAGATAGTAATATAACTTTTAAACAGTCACATTCGTACTTGCCTGTATTGGGTTCGAAAGCGCTACCTTGTGCAAACTAATCCGTTCTTAAGATATTTTTTATTTTTTACTTTGAAGTCGGTTTTCTATTAAATTTGTTATAAATTTGAAATACATGGTTTGTTATTGATAATGTATTGTTTGCGGAAGTTTCGTATCGACAAAACATGTAATCTCAATTTAATTATCTACCTCTCGCTTATTACCGAATAAATATTAGTTTAGGGTAGATGACTGGATATGAAACGATAAAATCTGTACAGTCCAGCAGTTAGATAATAATGATAAATTAGACACATTTAGGAGTGCGCCTAATGACGTCATAATTTCGCATAAAATGTACAAAATCGTGACGTCATGTGACAAATCAATGTATCGTCTCGAGATTTTGGTGACCTTATTTTTACGTTATATGAAACCTGTAAATAATTTGTTCAGAATCAGTAACCGAACTGTTGCAATGATTTTTACATCAAGTTAGAATTAATAGAAACGTGCCGTAGGTACGCGCCGTGAAAATATAACGATGTGAGACAACACGCATGTAACTTAGTGAGTTTTGACGTGCAGTTCGAAATACAATTGCCTGCCTAATGCTGCCGTATGCGTGAGGGAAAGGGAAGCCACACAGAGTGGAGCCGTAACGCATTATGTCACGAAGTGTTTTATCCTCCCATAGGAAGTTATCACTATAAAAATATCAGTTTTAGTATATCCTAAAAATAAGGTTGCATATCTTATGGCATTAAAAAAATTGTCTTCTACCTATTTAGTTGCTTTCGGCATAAATGCCATATATTCATATTGGATAATACAGGCGTAAAAATATAGTTATAAGCTATAGTTTGTAAGAAACATTATATTTTTAAAGTTCGGAAACTCGGATAGTATCGGCGGATACCCGAACAATTTTAGTTGCCGAATATTGCCGAGGCCGAATACTTGATGAATATTCGGCTTTACCTTCGGCGTTGTGTACATCGAAATTTACTGTTTCGTGACATTTGAATTCATGACATATTCCTAATTTTGTTATATTCCTTTTATAGACTCATAGAGCACCATAGACAAAGACAGACATTTTCATCTCAATATGTTGATGTATTTTTTAATATCTTTTCTCAAGGTATTACAACATTTTGTATCTCTATTTTTTTCTACAGTAAGTAGGGTATCATTTCCTATTATTATTAAGTTCCTTATAATGATATATATATACAGTTTTATATATCAGTGCACTATGATTGTATTTTGTCATTAATTAATCAGCAACCAGTGTTTAGAAATATTTAATCTCAGAAAAACAATATCGGCAATTAATCTAAATAATGTTTTGTACTACTAAGATTTAGATTTTAAGATTCCCTGGAGGATGAAAGACGTCGCATTAAGACGCAGTTGTTGATAATTTTCTCCTTATTCCAAAGTAGCAAAGTTGATAATCATCTATCGTGACTTTGGAACCCATAAGGGTGTAATTTGCACAATTTTGCCGATATTTATATGTATTCCTAGTATTATAGTTTTCTGCTACACTATCCCCGGGTGACATAGACTATATTATATGTTCATGAATGCCACGCGGGCGGTGCCGGGAGCAAAAGCTAGCATTGAATATGCTTGTTGAGCCGCTGCCATACTAATGTGTATTGAGCCTAACAATCAGTATAAAGATAATCATGATATTACCAAAACATAAAATCAATCAGTATTTATTTCTAACATTCTTACAATTGTATACCCTTAGATTTCTTAGTATATGATAGTACCTATAACTAATTGTATTCCAAGTATACATGGTATTAATAAAGTATGTAACTTGTATAATAATATGTGGTTTTATTTATGGAAAACGTGTAGGTTTAATTTAATTTTTATTTAGTTGGAATGGAAAGAAAATTCGTATTGAATCCAAAGTAAGTAGCCAAAGCTTGTGTTACGGAAGCAGAGACAACGAAGGTACCACAAACACCCAGACCTGAGACAATTTAGAAAAGTAATTTTTCAGCATTGACCAGTCCGGGAATAGAACGGGACCTAAGAGCTGGCGAAACCTTGAAATCTGGTGTGTACGCCACGCGACCACGGAGGTATATTCGACTTGACCTACTTCAAAAGGAGTAGGCTCTCTTTTGTTTTTTTTTTATATTTGGAAGACATTATCTCCGCCGATTCGGGTTAGATCGATGGACTTATAAATTTCATTAAAATCGGTTGACTGGTATGGTTTCCCAAAAAGCAAAAACCAGCCAAATTTTTCATTGAATAACTAATTGCGTAGTATGAGCTATCATGCATTTATTCATTTCATTTGTTTTCTTCTTACTTGTATTAGTTGTAGGTATTGTAGGTACTTCTACTGTATTTTAGTAGGTATAACTTAGAAGTCGTTTTTTTAGGTCAGAAACCGTCTATGAATATGTAATTTTTTTATTTCCACACCACCAGTATAAGTACGAGTAGTTATTCGTACGTAATTTTGGGTGAATTTATGGTGCCACAAAGTTATTGTGATGGGCCTGTTGGTCTAGTGGTTAGTGACCCGGACTGCTAAGCCGGAGGTCATGGGTTCGATTCCCACCCAGGACAAATCTTTGTGTGATGAGCACGATCATTTGTTCTGTGTCTGGGTGTTATTTATCTATAATATGTATATATTTAGAAACATATTAGGATGTTTATCAGTTGTCTGGTTACCATAGTACAGGCTCTGCCTAGTTTGGGATCAGATGGCCGTGTGTGAGCTGTCCCAAGATATTTATTTTTTTATTTATCTATCCCGATGGCCAAATCTGGAACTAATATTATTTTGTTAATTTCATTTTATTGAGTAATCGGAAAGATATAGTTTACCTACTCCTTGTACACTTGGGCGAGGGCATTATTTAATTATAAAACCATGAAAATTCTATTGAGTTGAAACACTAAATTCAACAACAGCGGCGACCCCAGGGGGCCTAGAGTCCTAGACAATGTAACAATCGATTAGCGAATTCGCTGATGGAAAATTTCAAAATGTATGGGAATGACGTAAATCATCGAAAGATCACGTGGCGTATCTTCAACGATTCGATAATTGGTAGACAATGAATATATAGCGATTTCATGGCGATTCCATATAACACATCGCTAGTATCAAACTATAAGATTTCATTTTAATTTTAATTAGGTCTTTTCAGGCACTTTCGAAACGTAAAATGAGTCTAGTTGCGCGGTTCCAAAATGTCATTACCTACTATGGAGAAGAACCGGCAAGAAACTCCATAGAATACTCTTTTAAAACTAAAACTTCAGCATTTTTTTTCCTTCATGCTAAAAGCTTTTTCTGTCTTAAGGCTATTTAAAAAAATATTGATATCCAGCTGTCTTTCCAAAAAAATTTCATTGATAAATTATGTTATAACAGTTGATGAATTCCTAAACGATTAATCTGAATGTTTTCTATTATCTTAATGTTTGTGATACTATGTCTTTAGCTAAGTTACTATAGATTCAATCAAAACATAATGAGGTCTAAAGTTTTGTATAGTAATGAGTGATGAACCGTGTTCGGGAACTACCTTCAGCCGGGTGAGGTTCAAACTGCACAACTAACTTTAAGACATAGCCTATTAGGTATCTGATTAGGCATTGTTTTTATTTCATAGTGATAGGAATACATCGTCATGTCCCGGAATATGATCCCATTATGATCGGCGCAATGCGTATTTTATTTATAGTGATAGCAATAATTGTAAATACTAAGTATAAAATAACGGCAATATTCTTTTAAATAGGGCTCGGTAATTATTTATTGAAGCTTTCAATTTTTAGCATTTGAGCTGTCATCTACTCATATTCAACATTTTTCGAATTCGAACACAGATAAACTACACAAATTGTAGTCCAGAAAAGAAAATGGAATCTCGGCAAGTTTTTAGGACCTTTGCTTTGCTCATTGATGGAATATGGATAATCTCGAGACTAAATAATAAAATAAAATCATAAATTGTGTACCAAATAAAAATAAAGTTTATAATAATAGTAAACCAAATTTTAGTTACCATTTCAAACAAAAATATAAGTAATTAGAACACAAACAATTTCCTCCCGAATTGTTCAGAGGCATAACAATAGCCAATCCATAGAGTCTCATAATAATAGACTCCAGTAATTTACGTAATTAGTCCTGCCAGCTCTTCACAAGTTTACCGTCAAATTGGCAGAGTCACTGTGGCCACGTCAAGTGTCTTGCCATCTAAACCGACAGCGGGTTAATTAAAGAGGGAGATGGGTATACAACTTTATTACTAGTGTGAAAGAGATGGGTATGTTTCAAACAGGATGCTCGGGTTTCAATTCCCTGTTCGATATGTTGGCGTTTGTCTGATGTACTTTCGACCGCTAATAAATGGTAACATTGAAATTTCTAAATAACTGTACTTCGGCCGCTTCCTAATTTCTCCTAGTGAAAAAAAAGCACACTACTGGGAAAGAATTTTCAAATCGGTCCGTTTTCGAGTATATTCGTTACAAAAATAAAAACGTTTAATCTTTGTAATATTAGAAGTTATAGATAAATACTAGTATGGTTGATTTTCATTAGTTATTCGTTGCTATTTATTCACCACACTGATTACGTTGGTCAATTGTACCTAAGTACCTAAATGAGCATTTAGAAGGCAGATTATGTAAAAGTATTTGTAGATACTAGGGCTGTAGCGCGAACAGATGATAATGAACAGATGAATATGCTAACTAATGGTTTCAAGCTTCAGTAGAACATTTCTCTCAACATTCATCAATTTTTATTCTAACAAATGTAAATAATAAACTCTGTGACAGATTTTGCCCTTCGATGGACAGACCAAAACAAAAATTTAGAACCACTCAACCACTGGTTTTTTAACCATTGGTTGGGTGGTTAGTAGTAGTGGTAGTAACTCGAGAACAAAAAACTGGGCCTAAGTCGACATTTTGATGTTTTGTATTTGGAAGTGTGTCCCAGACTCCTCGTTTATTTTGTTTTGTTAGGAGATTCTTAGCAGATAACCGCCTCCTAGAATTTGTAAGGCTTTAAGCATATATGAGACCTGATAGTCAAGACAAAGTGTATTCTACGTAACGTAGGACATCAAAAGGACACCTCTACCTACTGTGTATTGCTTCAGAGAATCCGGGAGAAAAACAATTCCTGATATTTCCTTCATATTTACACAGAAGGCACTCAAAGTATAAAAAGAAAAAAGAAAAGCAATAATGTTTATACATTTTACGTCACAAACAACCCCTGCAGGGGGTGTAAAGCAGAAAATAGCGTGTAAAGGGGGCGCGATGACGTAGTTAGTAAAAATAAAGTGGCGAGAATAAGCGATCGACTGTTCATGTTTACATGTGCGGTTTCCCACTGCTGTAGACACGGAAAAATCCCGACACTGGCACGTGGATATTTTATGCATATACTGTTGACTGTATTAATATAATATTTTATGTTTATGTTATTATGTTTAAAAGCTGCATCTACAATTGAGTTAAGGTTTTTATGAAACCTAGATTTTTTTATCTTTGTTAGGTAGAGTAAAATTATAAAGAAACATTTCGATCTCAATTTAATTATCTACGTCTTAGAGAATTTACTAATATGCCTCCGGTACCGATTCCTGCCATTAGTTCGGTACTCGAAACAGTTTCGTATTTTAGTGTCAGTTACCTAGTGCTTTTAATCTACACTAATATTATAAAGAGGAAAGACTTGAAACACAAAAATGTGTATGTTTGTAATGAATAAACTCGAAAACTGATGTGCCGATTTCAAAATTCTTCACCGTTAGAAAGCTACATTCACCATGAGTAGCTTAAGTTATATCTATACTAATATTATAAAGAGGAAACCTTTGTATTTTTGTATGTTTGTATTGAATAGGCTCAAAAACTACTGGACCGATTTCAAAATTTCTTTTACCATTACTTAGAGGGATTCTTCCGAATCCGTATAGGCTATATTTTATCCCGGAAAATAGATGGGATTTTTCGTGGTAGTGAAAATTGTGGAGTAAGTCGACGAAAAAACTGCCGTACGTTAACGATTCTCGCGAATGCTGCCTAAATGGTTAGAGATGTATGGTTGACTTCTATAGAAAAGTTGTAGGACTCAATAATACCTACAAAAAAGTCCGCGATAGTATAAACCAAACATTTATATTTTAGCCATTATAACCACTTTTCCATAGAATAAAAGTAATTAAAATTATTAGCCTATGTTTATTGATCATATACTAATCCTTATCCAAATTAACTATTTATTGAGCAAGATTGTTTCAATGGCTATAAATTAATTTTTATTTTATTCCAATCGGACAATTCATTCAAAAGATATTACGAATTTAAAATTGTAATTGGTATTAAAATGAATGATGGCCGATATGTGTCGCACGACTCGCACGGCGAAATTGCAGGGGAGGGGGTTGCACATCTATGAAGAAATAAATGTCCACATGTGCGAAGCCGGGGCGGGTCGCTAGTTTATTAATAAAAAAATAGGTACCGCGGGCGGAGTCGCGGGGAACAGCTAGTACGAAATCAATTAAGAAGACTAGGCACTGATTTTCCAAAAAAAGGATAACATATCGCATCTATGGACTGGTAATAAAATAAAACAAATAAATGGACAGACAAAAGTGGGATTATTTTCGTCTGTTAAAACTACTACAGTAGCAATAACACTTCTACATACAATCGTAAGAAAACATTCTACAAACAACAAAATGTTACCTCAGTTGTGTCGTAAACATTGGAAAATCGCATTAGCGAGCTCGTAGTCCAACAAAAACACTTTAAAAAGAAATGCTGTACAGTTTTATAGCTGAGCGGAGCAACGACTGTTTATTATGAAACTTCCACGATTTATCTGCGCTCTGTGGTTTCTGGTACCCTAGTACTTATTGTCTGAATTGGAGAAGTTAGGACTGTATTCCATGCTACAAAACATGCTCTTTGGCTTTAAAAGTGATGTCCCATGGATCTGATCCCGAAAACATCATATTTTGACAATTTTCCATTGTTTTTATTATTTTTTCTGGTATTCGGGACAATCAACAAATCAAAGATCATGAAAATCGGGACGAGTGACTTGAGTGTTCTAACAAACCCGACTTTAAATTAGTTTTATATAAATACTAGGTGTGTCAGCGACTCCTTCTCGTGGAATTCCGGGAATAGAAAAAAAATAATTATTTTCTCACACGAACGAAGTGAAATAGTATTATTCCGTATTATTCCAATAACCGAGACTTTTTTGTTTGTAAACCGATTTTAATGAAACAACTACTAAATGTTATGAGAAGCTTGCCATATTATGTCAGTGAAAAGCGGATTCAAATCGCTGAATTCGTTTCTAAGATTAGCGCGCACAAACTAACTGAAGCCCTGGTATTTTATATGTATGTATAGATTGACTACAGTTTCATTAAACTCATAATTACTAGCTAGACCAATGATAAATAACTTTTGAAAGCAAAATGTATTTTTCTGTCTTATTAAATCGTGTGAATCATGGACTCGATAAGAAATTAGATCAATAAAGACATCGCTATCACTTGTTTATAATATTAGTAGGTCAGTAAATCCTAGATAAGGGTAGTTATCTACCATTTATCTCTTAGTTAGCTTAGCACGAGGGGTTAACGAGATTACTAGTAATGTGCGACCCACATTGCTAGGAATTTAAAAAAAGAAAAAAAAAGTAACACATTGGATGTTAGTCGTTGTGGCCTAACGGTTCAATGACCGGATTCGTATGCACATGATTGCGGGTTCGAACCCAGGCCAAACAATGTGACTTTTTCAAAGTTATATGTACTTTCTTAATTATTCTAAGACACCATTGATAAACGGTGAAGAAAAATATCGTGAGGAAACCTGGCTTCCAAAAATTTGAATTTGAAATCGCTAATCCGCAATAAGCAAGCGTGGTGATGTGATGATCAAAGCTCAATCTTTCCCTATATGAGAAGAGGCCTGTGCCCAGCAGTGGGACATTAATATACCGTTATTATGATTTTTATATAACACATCGGAAGATACATAAAATATTAATAGTTTGTAGTTAGACTGATTATTTTCGGTCACAAATTAACACAAATTAGCAGTTATGTTCCCTGGGGAAATGCCGGACGATAAATATGGAAAGTTTGCATGACCCGTGAAAGTTGAAATGTTAAATAATTTAATCGTCCTTGTCTTCACATATAACACAAATAATATTTGTTAATGCAAAAAGTTATACCTACAGCTGTTTTTAAAACTACCTTCTATTTCGTGTTCTAATTCGTGTCTGTACAAAGTATGTACTGTAACAAAAATACTAGTTATTCAGTATTCATAAATCGCTTATAATTTTAACACCTGGAAACGAAGAAATAAAATGCGAGGAGCTGTCGACTAAAGTTATAGGACATTGGCCGCAAAATGGGGCAAATGAAACGATTCAATATTTATTTGATAAATATACGAACCCGGCAATCAGCTGTCTAGCGGCGTTGGGATCAAGATGCTGGAAGAAAATGGATGAGGTACGTACGAAGTTCTGTGTTATTTCTTTTACAGTAATGAAAAACCGTACGTAAGTAAGTTGTAAGTACGACTCGGCCTCGCCCATCGAGGGTTTCATACAGAGATTATATTTCTTTTCTGATTTGAGTACAATTATAATAATAAATTAAATGATTAATGCCGTTGTCGAAGTGTGAAAAACAGATTAAATATTTGGACTTAGCGCACAAGGTTGTCGACATGTGGGAGGTGGACAAAGCAATCATTGTCCCGATAGTCGTGACAGCCAACGGCTTAATAGCCAAGAGCCTCGACCAAGACCTTAGGAGGCTCTCTTTAGGCGTCTGGGGCAAGGGTTTGATTCAGAAAGCGGTACTTCTCGACACGGCGCGTATCGTGAGGAGGTTCCTCTCTCTGGAGCCCTTACCACCGGCAGCCTGGACCTTGTTCCCGACGCCGGTTTGGGGCTGTTTTTTTATATTTTTAATTAATGTAATTTATATGTGTATTTAAAAAAAAAGGAAATAAATTAAATGATTAATGCAGTTTTCGAAGTGTACCTTGTTTTAGGTGGCAGACTAAAGTCATCGGGACATCCGGTCACCGCAAGCAGCACCCGTTCACGAGTACGACGCAAGGGTCAGCCATCACCTCCCTCGCCATATATGAGGGAAGGAGGCCCCGACCCAAGACGGCACCGCAGGCAGTGACAGATGAATCCTACTAATATTATAAATGTGAAAGTGTGGATGTTTGGATGTTTGTTACTCAATCACGCAAAAACGGCTGAACGGATTTGGATGAAATTTGGCATGCATGTAGCCTTTGACATGGAAAAGAACAAAGGGTACCTTTTATCCCGATACCTTAAATAGCTCCCGAGGGAAAATTGAAAATTGTTTAGGAGCTAAGCCGCGGATTTTTCTCTTTTTTATTATTGTCACATTTTTCATATCTTTTAGACCCAATTAGGGAGTCTACGCAGACGAAGTCGCGAGCAGAAGTTAGTAGGTAATATATATTTTTAGGTATCACATCTAGTTTTCGTAGCTTATTGGTTGGAAGTGATTACCTGAATGCGGAATAACGTGGTGAGTCAACTGCTAAGTCCGGTGTCTCCAACCCTTGTTTTAACACTTGCTAGATCGAACGAGTAACTTTGAAATGTTTTAACTGTTGGAAGTGTGAAGTGTCGGGCTATTTGCAGACTTGACTACTGGAATGAAAATGACCGAATGGATGTACAGCTTATGTTTTATGCAAGTAGTTATTTTTGTTTAGGAACACTCCATTAAAATTTATGTTACTTTCTGGGTGTACAGTTCCGATACACATAGCGAAATTGAAAAACAATAATTTAACTGTAACTCACCATCAATTCAACTTTTAATCATTTAACAGCATAAAATCAAAGAAAGAAAGAAAAATATTTATTTGGCGCAAAAGGGTAACAATCCAAAACTTAATCTACTTAAAATAAAAAAAAAAAACATATAAAATTATGACAGTTTTCAAATCATGTATATAATTAAAAAAAAAAAAAAAAAATTTTTGAGTTTCAACAAAAACTTCTCGCTAAATAAGTTTTGTTTATCTATTTGTGATGCAGTTATGACAAATGTCACGTATTCAATTTATTTTAAAACTTTTTTACAGGAGCAGGTTTTTTATGCATGATTTGTATAGGCATATTCGTCATGATCATTCTCTAAGTGCTAACTTTTATGTGCTTCTACGGTATTAAGGAAAGACACATAACTTGTAAATCGTTATTGCCTATATATATACAGCGTGTAACAAAAACCCTGTCCGATCCCTGAGAGTATTATTCGGTATCGTACTGCGAACACATATACGTAGCCATTAAATGAATTGGAGATTATATTTTTTCCCCAGTCAAAATAATTAAATACAAATAAAAACTGATCCAAGGCAACAGCAACACTGACCGCTCCTCAAAGTTCACGTACTTACTACCTACATTTTTGCGTCAAAGAAGCCGCCTATGCGAGACGGTTCATGAACTGTACCACGTATACGCCTTTATTGGATCGGACAGGGGTTTTGTTACATGTTGTATATATAATAGTTGCGCCTCGTGGTGTTACCCGCAGTTCATCAGATAATTTTTTTTTTGGCCTTTGTTAAATCAGCCCATGGAGTCTCACATAACCCCCTCATAGAGCCCATGAGGTATAATAAGCATTTTTTCCAGTATAAAAAAGGGTGTCAGTTACCGTATCAAATTTTATCAAAATTGACCGTGAAGAAGTAACACATACACACACTATCACAAACTTCCTGATTTATAATATTAGTGTGATTAAATCTGTGGTGGTACTTAATGATCTTTTTTCTTTCCTTTAAGTAATAAGATGGCATTACTTTTCTGAAAATAGGTATATCGCAGACATTCTTCAATTTCCCTCTTTTTCTTTTTGTAAAAACAAATGCCATATTCAGTCCTTCCACATTCTTGACGCAAGGAACGGGACGCAGTCAAATTAGCCGAACGGGGAATGCCTCGCTAAATCAACTGTAGTACACTGAGCTTTGACGCCTCGCCCCGAGACCCCGCCCCCGCCGAGCGTCGCGCCTCGCCTTACAAATTTTATTACGGGCCAAATTTATTTTATTTTTCACAGCCGAAGACACAAGTGGAACAAGAAAATGATTTACAAGATCTTTGACGGAGAACGGAAAGTTTTAGAAAATATGTTGCTTAGAATGTTGGTTTGAAATACAAAATGGTATAATAGATAAATGAAAAGCGAATCAAAAACAGAGAACACAATAATTAATTACGTTTCCTTAAGAAAAACAATTTAGCAGTAAGGAATTTATTTGTCCCGGGCGTTATACGAGCATTAAAATCAAGTGGATAATTTGTGAAGTACACAAATGCTTGGGGATCGAACCCGCAGCACTTCGCGCACGGTGACTTATACCACTTGGATAAACGTGCAATTAACTATAGGTAGTATTACACTATGAGAACGAAAACAGACTTGAGGCTAGCTCCGTAATATTCCATCGGGAATATTCAAATTAGCACTAACATGACCAATTTATACAATAGCTATTGGTTTGGGATGGACTTGACTGGAATTTGAATTTAACCTGCCTAAAATAATAAAAATAAAGCTGCAACTATTGGTATTGTCCTAATCTAAACGACACAGGATTGGTAGAGAGAGTCTTCTTTATCTCTTTTTAAAAACAAGATGAACCAATTTTACAAAGCCTATAGTGCCACAGATAGATCTGATCCGGTGATGGTGTCGCTTTTGTTCAATTTAGTGTGTCAACTCGTTATATTTTTGTGGTTTTTAGGGTAAAAAATACCCTCGCCCAATGGTACAAGGGTTATTTTAAATCTTAAACATCATCTGCCTAGCCTTTTCTCAAGCTATGTTGGGGTCGGATTGCAGTCTTATCGGATTAAGCTGAATACGGTATTTTAGTTACGTGAAGTTACTGATTCCCTATCAAACCTCCACAAATCAATACAGTATTAATTTAAAAGGAGTGCGTATATTCATCGAGGTAATGAGGTGCATAAAAGTGAACAACTTTTCCCAAGAAACATAGTTCGAAATCTTAAAATTGAAAATATTTTATTCATTGAATACAAAGCTAAGTCACATGACCTGTCACTTTGTATGAAAAGTTCATTTTCCATTTTAACATTTCGACTTATGTTTCTTGGGGAAAGTTGTCCAGTTTTATGCTTCTCATTACCTCGTTGAATAAATATTCAACATTAAAAAGGAATGCGATTGCACTCCTTTTAAATTAATCCTATAAACTGTGTAACATAATATATTCGATATTTAGACTGGTTGTCAGAGTTGTTTTGACTTAACGACTGTCAAAGATCAGCGTATGACAGTCAATGCTCACCCATCCACGGACCAACCGGCTTTATCATACACAGCCACGACTTCACAAATACATAAATCATTACTATTTTCTACTGCTATAAAGGAATATACTCTTTTATTCAATGCCTCTGTACGTACAACAGCGGTCTGAAATTCAAGAGTAAATCTGTCAGCTGTTGTGATGAACGAGTTGTTTCGGTGCTTACTGTACTGGCTTTTCCATCACGGGGATAGTAACAAATGTTCTTTTCTTTATTTTACGGCATGTTTTCAAGTCTTCTTATAGTTTTGTTTGATTTGTGTTGATTAAAATTCAAAGTTATATTAAATCCATAGTAACCTTGTCTGTTACGATTTTACGGCTAAAACACTGAACCAATTTTGATGATACTTGGTATTGGGTAAGCTAAAATCTTACTACAGGACAAGCTATAAGTGCCGCGATAAGTGTTAAATATTTGCAAAAAATCTCGTGTTAAATAAATAAAAAGAAAATTGAGTTTCCCCCGTTTTACAATTATTTATATTTGTTATTAAAACGAAATCGATACCCGCACTAATTGAAATTCCTGTATGGCTGAGTGAAATAAATAAAAGATAATGAATATAAGCCTAGAAAACCGGCGCGCGGCGTCCGCACCTAAAAAGCAAAAATCATTAATTATTTATTACAAAGTTTCATAGAACAACATTATTCAATGCCACGTATGATTTTTATATTTTATATATAATTTATGGTAACAAAATACGTTAATATAACGAGTATCCCTTACGGTAAACTGATGTTAGGACGAAGTATAAAACTGGGGGACATGTGCTAGAATTTTTATCAATTTGTTACGAGAGCTTTTGGTAATGTAGTTTAGGAACTCGGTCCTCGGTAATCTACATCATCAGTGTTAAAGAATTATATAGAACATGTATAAAAGGGTGCAGGTGTATAGTGAATTAAGTCATAAAGTTATGTGTAGACCAAATCGCCTTTTATCCTATAACTTATCATGAATTGCCCATAAATGATTATTAAAATATCTTTGAAAAGGGCATAATTAGGGACTATTGGTTCATATAGCAATGAACCCAAAGTTAAGGTGCTCTTTAGATGGGCTGTTTTCTATAATTCTGGTAGATACTCGACATAGACAAAATAAATAATTAATTAATACGTCTATTATTGTCTTCGTCTCGGAGAGCACGTTAACTTGGGAAGTTAATCTGGCAGTCTCGAATACCCCAAATGTCATTGAGTGTCGGAGAGTGCCTAGAATTTTACTAATCAGGCATACCAAAGTATACCATAATTTACGCATACCATACCTACATATACGTATTATAGTAAATAGATCGTGGAGGCCAGTTGCACAGTCGTTTCAGGTAAAGTACTCGTATTCCACCGGCTCCAAATTAGTTTTATGTCTAAATCATCAACTTCTAAACTTTTCAATTATATGTCGTCGGCGAATTTTCCTTCCATTCATATGTTACTCGTCATCACAAACACAATATTCACTCCTAAAAAGTTTAATAGAGATAATTCAATTTTTGACTTCCCTATCTCCGAGCCTATTCTATGCGAGTGTTCCCGAGAGACAGGCTTATAGCAATCCGGCGCTGTTCATGACAAATGTAGCGCCGCGGCCCGACGCGCATTACTCAAATGCGCGCACATTTGCCTGATAACTTCACACATATATCACCTTTTTTCATCTTGTTTGTGTCTTTGCTAACTTGTAAACGCTTTTATTGTAGGATTGGGGCTTTGTTTTAGTGTGTCTAGACTAAAAGATTTTAGGAAGAAATCCTATCGTGGTATTCTTAAAACGAAAGATAGAAGAAATAAATTACTTTTAGTTTAGACACAGTACAGAGACGAAATTATTAAACAATAATCAATTTAATTCAAAATTAACATAACTAAAATCAATTCACAAGATTTTATGTAAGAATAACTTGCCTACAATTTGACGGGAGATGATACAAATTTCGAAAATGACTTTAACCATTCTTGTACAAAAAGTAAATCAAGTACACTTTGTAGTAAGTAAAATATACCAAATAGTAATGTTCCGTATTTCAAAAAGAAGAAGATCCTTCAAACAAATAATTTATATCAGAATTAAAATCAGTGCATTGCTTGTTTCATTAATTAAGAAATGACCTTTACTAAAGAAATAGAGACAATAGACGAACGTGTACCTTTTTTAAAAAAATAACAAAAAAAAAAGAATAAAGAAAACGCCTTTCAATATTAATTCCCCTCCTTTATACAAAACATAAAAAAATACTGACCGTTAACAAATAATAAAGTTTTAATTACGTCGCCCTTAGCTCAATGCGAACCGTAAACCCAGTGCCCCAATCAGAAGACTTTAAATTGGAAAGAGAACACAATACAAATACTTGGTTCTGTTTTTAAAAAACGTAACGTAAATCTATACCGCCATTGTTATTCTGTAGCGAACACAAATTCATTAGAGATTCCTTTGTGGCCAGTCTTTGTGTCATTTGAGTGGTCAATACAGGGGAATTTGAGGAGGATTTGTAGTTTTAAAACTGCAAACGAAGCTCATATAATTTATCAAACAAAGTTTATTTTGCTATGGAGCCTCAACCATAGGGAAATAGGAAATTCTAACTCAAAGGACTGTTTACAATTTAATCAGGTTCATACCACGTAACTGTGTGAAACTACTATTTATGTTAAATTTATTATAATAACTATTATTGTAGTACTGACGTGATATTATCATAAAAAAAACAATATGGACTTATTTATTTATTTTTATGATTAACTTATTTCTATTAACGTTCCAATTTCATTTACCTGCATTATCTCTTTGATTGATTTAGATCTCAAACAAACCTTTTGTTTTCTATATACCTTTAACAAACTGGACCTATGCTACGAATCCTACTGATTTAGGTGTGTTCCATAAGGTAAAGTATTTTTTTTTAATGTTGCCATCATCACATACATTGCTCCGAATCCAAAATAAGTAGCTAAAGCACTTGTGTTATGGAATCGAGATAACGGTACCACAAACACCAAGTAAATGTAGCAAAATTAAGTGATTTGTACATTGTCCCGTCCTGGGATCGTACCCGGGACCTCAGAGCTGGCGACACCTTGAATACCGGTGTGTAGGCCACTCGACCGGTTTTATAACAAATACACAGTCAGCTATCCAGAGTAAAATTTAATATGAAACAGAACTAAACCTATTATTAATTATAATCCTAAAATCCAGCCCCAATTTGCTATTTAAATATCAAAACAACTCAAATACGCAATTAAAATAGAGCCCCAATTAATAGCATATTCAAAGCGAAGCAGTGATAATACTAAAAACGTATATCCGTATAGCAATTACCCGGGTATTAGTTCTAGTACAAAACGAAGTGGTCACGTTACCCGGCCAAAGTTTGACCGGCCGGGCATGGCGTGTTTTGCATAAACTACACCCGGAATATTGATGGTCGCGCCGCGGTGGGTATTTGGATTCACGATATTAAAACGTTAAAATAAATTAATTTTCATAAATTAAGGTAACCATGTTTGAATTTAAATCATTGATTAGTCTGGTACTGCCTATTTTTTCTAAGTAACTAATGAAATTTATTTATTTAAGAAGAAGAACAATAAGCTT
Source organism: Plusia festucae (assembly GCA_950381575.1). Taxonomy (NCBI): domain Eukaryota; kingdom Metazoa; phylum Arthropoda; class Insecta; order Lepidoptera; family Noctuidae; genus Plusia; species Plusia festucae. The sequence goes on along the minus strand of OX494454.1, from coordinate 9,934,852 downwards.
ACAGTTTACACCATAACGGTTACATGTCTATTAGATTCACATAAAGGTAAACAATATGTTTTAAGTATTTTTTACATGTTTGTTATTAATCTTAATTATTTTTATATCGTGTTTTTCAGAATTCAGAAAACAGCTCTATTAATAACTAGAGAATCCGCCACGGCTTTGCACGTGAATTATACATAAAAACCTTTCTCTTCAATTACTCAATCTATTAAAAACCGCATCAAAATCCGTTAAGTTGTTTTAAAGATCTAAGCAAACAGGGACTGACAGCAGGCAGAGACGTTTTATACCATGTAGTGAAGTAGGTACATCTCAGATCAGCTGTGTGAGCGTTTTGAATTTAGCTTTGCCATGATACTAATATTAAGTCAAATAATATCACAAGGCAAAACCAGCTAACGTTGAAATAACCCAAAGTTACGATAACAAAAAAAAAAAATTCTATATTCAACATTTATAATAAAACTTCTGCCGACTGAACTTTAAAAAATATTAATAATTATCATTTCGCGAATATCGTAGATGAACTAGCGAATCAGAAACTTTTCAATGTTTAAACACATACAAAGAAGTGACTTTATATTTCTAAAAGGATCTTAATTATCGTTTCTGATAATATTATCCTATGTTTGCGCAGATTCGCGGCGGGCTATTGAATTTTAACTATACTCTGTTGTAGTGTAGGAACCGTTGTTATGCGGACCCTACCACGCCGCGGTAATTGTTTGTGCAGACGGTACAATCAGCTCTACATGACCCGTTTCTTAATGATTTGTTCTCAATATATCCTTATTTAGGAAGGATATTATCGTAGCCTTTAATATCGTAAGGAAGGTTTTAAACATGAACGTGGATGGATGTAGAGGAAGTGGACGTGGACGGAAGATTACTAGCAATGTGGGTCGCACATAACTAGTAATCTTGTTAACCCCTCGTGCTAAGCAAAGATGCTTGTGTTACGAGTGGGTTCACGTCGGTAGTGTAATGGTTGGGATTCGAACCTGTAACCACATGATCGCAAGTCCAACGCCCTAGCCATTAGGCTACCGCCGCTTTGACCAATTAAATGATGGATGGCATGTGTGAAAGATATTGTTGGAAGTATGTTATTTGAGATATGTAGCAAATAACCAAAACCGACTTATTTAAGGTTAAACAACAATTGTTTACACATTATCTGACTACTTACAATACAGCCCCCCTAGCCAAGTGACATTTCTGCAAGCGTTAACGTTTATAGAAATCGCTTAAATGACATTAATAGTATGGGACTGACATTTGATTTCGATAAGCCACATGACTCAGACTTGTCACTTCTGTACATTTTAACGATTCGATCAGCGTTATCGCTTGTAGAAATGTAACTTGGCTAGGGGGCAGGTGTAACAATTACTTACAGGCTAACACCGCGTGGATAATAAACGGTTCATACTTAAATGAAAATGATTACATACAATAGTAATACAAACTATAATTATACTTACTTTACGCCCGCCGGCGAGGCGCGTCGCATTTTCTACATTATAGCCGTGCCCATGCCTGTAAACATCAATTTTTAAGTATTTTTTATATTCATTCCGCTATTCGAGACGGATACGAATCCAAATCGGTGCACCCGGTCTCAAGTTACTTATAACTTGAGAAAGGGTATAATATATTTTTACGAGAATATTTTATAATCCAACGAATCCTTGATTTGTTGGATTTATATTTTTTATTTTATAATTTCAGAATATAACCGACGCGGATTTTGTTTTTTATTTTTTTATTTATTAAAGGAAAACAATTCCGTTATAAATATTTTTTGCGGAACCTTTTACGCAGTGCACGCAACGGAAGGTTTTTACTATTAAGGTTTCACCAAAAATTACTTATTGCGGTAGGCCTCATAAAAACACATTTTGAGATGACGTCGTTAAAATGTATGGGAGAAGAAAACATGCTGAAAAGCTGATAAAGGCAGGAGGATAACGATGATTATTACTGATGATTAGCTTTAGAAAACCGTGTAGGTAATAAGTCACAAAGCAGATCAAAAACACTAAACTTTTTTTTCTATTTCAATTTCCCGCACTAAGGGATTTAATGCTTGTGTCGCGGGGGTTTCACAAACATTCAAATCACATGCCCAAAGAACACCCAGACTTAGAACAAGCATTTGTGGATAACACAAAAGCTTGTCCCATGCGTGGATCGAACCCTCGGCTATTCGTGCTGTATTTGGCCGTCCAATTTATATATTTCAACATTTTCTTTTTTTGCTAAAATATTTTAATTATATTTTACTTTATAAGCAAGTGCCGTGTATGGCTCACAACTGATAAGAAGCAAGCGAGAACGGTGATGAACTGGTTTTCTTTATGTTCCTAGCGTTATTGACGCACATATTTCATGATCCATTGTAAACTATATATTTTTGAGTAGTAACTTAAGGAGCTTTTTTTGCCGGTTCTTCTCCATAGGAATGACACTTTGGAACCGCGCAACTAGATTCATTAATTTTAAAGTTAACGTTTCTAAAGCGCCTATTTTAGGTTTACTAGAAATAAAAACATTTTGATTTGATTTGATTTGGTGGCTTTCATCATTCTATTCGTGAAGAGTTCCGCTGCTAAAAAAGGGGTCCATGTGTCTCATATTGGATTTTAAGCCTAGTTTGTATATAAAAGCGATTAAAATAAGGCAAACACGAACCAAAGCTTGTCAGTACAATGTATTAGTTAGATCAGTCTGCGGCTATCATTCAGTCACCCGATCGTCAGTGTGTCCTAAATCACCCGTCATTCCGGCCCGGTCCGGTGCCGTCCGGCGGTATCCGGCGCCATACAGCTCTGTCCGGTTACGAAGGGTATGAATAATTTAAAGAGGATATTCGAGAGTGTGGTGTTTGTATATTGTCTTTTAAAAATATTTTATAATATCAATTAATAAACTTAATAGTTGATGCCTTCGCGTCAAATAAAAAAATAAAAAGAACAATAATTATAAATCTAACGACCTAGTCGAACTAGTCGAAGATTACACTTTTTCGGTTTTTTGGGAGTGGGTTCATGTCGGTAGTGAAATTGGTGGGATTCTAACAAGCAACCACAAGATCTCAAGTCCGATGCCTTAGCCATTACGGTACCGCCGCATCTTGAGGGAACTGGATTGAGGGGACCATCAGTGTGACCCTTACAATGACAACGTATTAATAATCGAAGGTCATTTACCGGGGCTATCACCTGACAAACATACAGTAACAAATTGGGAACCTCATATGTTTGAAGTCAGTTAAAAAGATGTGAGAACCGCTTTATTTTACGATCCTACGAATCAAAACCCCAATTTTAAAAAGTGTTTTTTCATTTCACCGTGAATATTGTTTTCATCTGGCCATTTTCCTTTAGTGAATGTGTTTTTGGATTGTATTTTCTGTGTTCCCAATAGCGGCAATTTTGTTGACATGTCGGGATAAGTGAATATGAGTCTGGAAAAGAGAATTTTGTCAAAACTCTGATGGCAATTTAACAATGTTTGCGATCTAACTATACTGTCAAGAATTGCTCTGGTGGGTTTCCAAAATTGCCTTTTGCCCTTTGAAAGGGTAAAAGTCCGTTTTGAGTTTTTCAATTTTAAGCATTATCATTTTAACATCCAGAATGTTCTACTGCAAAATGTTTTGGCGTGTCAGTAACACTCTTACCCAATTTTAGGTATAAGTTATAGTTTCTTTAGAGAGGGGCTCTAGGCTGTGTAAGCCAAACGGTTTGACCGATCATAGCGATTAAGTCGCGCTCATCGCGGTTGGTGCGTGGATGGGTGACCATTTATAAACATACCTGAGACCCCTCTGTGCCTCGGAAAACACGTTAAGCCTTTGCCCCAACTGTTATACAGTGATCTTTGAAGATCGTTAAGTCATGAATCAAGAAGCTGATACAGATAGCTTTCAAGCTATTATGCGTAAGAGAACAGCATCCCTGATGCGCAGGATTCGCGGGAGCGCCAACAGCATCTTGAGGGTGAAAGAGAATAAGCCTGATTACCTTTTCCTGGGGCATTGGGCCAGTATGCACAGCTATAGGTCTGGTGCAACGGGAGGGGGTAATTATAGGTTTATGAATTAGTCCTAGTCTTAGTTTTTTGACGGGCCCGTTGGTCTAGTGGTTAGTGAACCTGACTGCTAAGCCGGAGGTCGTGGGTTCGATTCCCACCCAGGACAAATCTTTGTGTGATGAGCACGATCATTTGTTCTGTGTCTGGGTGTTATTTATCTATAATATGTATGTATTTAGAAATATATATGTATGTTTATCAGTTGTCTGGTTACCATAGTACAGGCTCTGCCTAGTTTGGGATCAGATGACCGTGTGTGAGATTGTCCCAAGATATTTATTATTATTTATTATTATATTAGTTTAAGGTGGAATTTTACTAACATAGTTGTATAAGTGTTACTAACCATTATATGAATCGTTTGTGTTCGAAATAAATAAATAATAATAATAAATAAGTTACGTGACCTGTCACTTTGCATGAAAAGTTCATTTTGCATTTTAAGATTTCGACCTATGTTCCTTGGGGAAAGTTTATCAGTTTTATGTACCTGATTACTTCGTTGAATACCCGCACTCCTTTTAAATGAATCCAGTATATCATTTCCAACACAGTATTTTCATCAATTCTTTGGTCGTACGCTACCACTATATTCATCCACGCGCTGAAATCCAATTCTACTTCAGTCATTCTTCATTCTTAAATCAATCCCTTTGATTGTTTATTGCTACAATGTTACAAGTCAGTGGTGGATAAAACTACAAAATATAAAACACCAAAGTAAAGCTGTCATATAAAATAAAAGCGGTATATTAAAAAATCTCTGTATAAAATATTCCTCGAGAAGTGTTGTGGGTAAAAAGCAATTACAGGCGCTCATGAAACGTCAATAATGGTTGCAGTTCCAATCTGCTGGCTGAATTACTTTGGTTGGAAATCGATGAGAAATTGCATAAAATATTACTGTTGCATGTATGGCGGACCTGAAGTAACTAGTCGATTGTTATATTAAAAGTTTGATTATTATAGAATGTATTTATAATATGATGTTTTTTTTATTTCTTCTCTATTATTCTGTCTCTTATTCTTTTATTTTGTGGCTACTGTTTTAGCCCACTTATGATGACACAAGCCCTCAAAACTAAACATAGTTTTGAAAAAAATATTTTTTTTTATTATTATGATAATTTTATTACGTAGGTACTAAATATATTTTCACTACCTATTTATAGCTCCGCACCCCATTGAAACACTTGCAGAGAAATACTTCTTTGAAGAGAAGAGTAAAATCGTCAATGGAAAATATTACCCCCGATACTGATCCAGTTGGATATAAACAAATCAGCCATTAAATTTATAAACACGCTAAAATCAGACATTGAAAAAAAATTAGTTCGCAGGCCTATTTAAAAGTCAGTTTCCAAGGCTCAACCCACAGGTACCACAAGCACACCACATCGCAGCGTCAAAATGTCGTCAAGCAGTGGCTACAAGCGGTCAACAACGACTGCAAAATATGGTACGTGTTAATAGTCCTATTCATTTTCAATACAGAATAGACGCCCGACCACGTGATGTGGTTGTGTCAGTGGTACGTGTGGTTGGCCCTGAAAATCCATGAATAAAGTGAGTGTTTTGTTTTTAGAAATATGTCCCTTGTGATATCGTTTTTTTTAAAAGATTACTAGTGACCTAGCGGTTCAATGACCGTATTCGCATGCACATGGTTGCAGATTCGAACGCAGGCAAGTACCAATGTGACTTTTCAAAAGTTATATGTACTTTCTTAATCATTCTAAGACATCATTGACAAACGAAGGAAGAAGAAGAAGACCGAAGGAAAACATCGTGAGGAAACCTGGATTTCAAAGTATTGGAATCTGAAATCGCTAACCCGTAATGAGCAAGCGTGGTGATCAATGCTCATCCCTTCTCTATATGGGAAGTATATAGGCCGTTATTAATACTAGCAATGTGGGTCGCACATTACTAGTGATCTCGTTAACCCCTCGTGCTAACCTAAGATGCTTGTGTTACGAGAGGGTTCACGTCGGTAGTGTAATGGGCGGGATTCGAACCCGCAACCACACGATCGCAAGTTCGACGCCCTAGCCATTAGGCTACCGCCGCTTCATGATACGTTTGCACGTATACTACGTAATATTCATACCCTAAGTAAGATGTAGGCAACGTTAGTAACACGAAGTAAACTGATGATCGCTCCACACCCGTGTCCGGTGTAATCTAGATAGATCTGCTTTCGGTACTGTCGCGCGCATAACGCATAATATTGGAATGAATAATAATAAATGAAACCCGTTTTCCGTTGTCACGACATAGCATGAAAACGGCTTGACCGATTTGGCTGATTTTGATCTTGAAACGTTTGTGGAAGTCCAGGGAAGGTTTAAAAGGTGTAAAACTTAAATAATAAGTAAAAAAAAACCTAAACTCGGGAATTACCTTAATTAATTTACTTTTGACAGAACGAAGTCTGTACGGGCAGCTAGTAAATAATAAATATAAATATCTTCGGACAATCTCACACACGGCCATCTGATCCCAAACTAGGCAGAGCCTGTACTATGGCAACCAGACAACTGATAAACATACTTATATATTTCTAAATACATACATAATTATTATAGATAAATAACACCCAGACACAGAACAAATGATCGTGCTCATCACACAAAGATTTGTCCTGGGTGGGAATCGAACCCATGACCTCCGGCTTAGCAGTCAGGGTCACTAACCACTAGACCAACAGGCCCGTCCGTGGACACTAATGATAATCCGGTTTGGAGATTAAAGGAACTATGTGGAAAGGACTTACAAGATGTTGTTTTGTGGTGTTTTATGATTAGCTGGATATTGTTCCCGGCTCCGACCGGCTCCCTTAGACGAGGAAAATTTCTAAAATCGTTATCGCTAATCGAATTGTTCAAATGTATGAAAGTGACAAGTATAAGTCACGTGACGTATCGAAGATTTATTTAATGTCATTTAAGCGATTTATATTATCGTCAACGCTTGTAGAAGTGTACTACCTTATTGCAGCGACACAGTATCCTTCCTCGATAAATGGGCTATCAAATACTGAGAAATGAGATTTGAGCGTATAACTAAACAAACAAGCACACGAACAAACTCTTCATCTCTGTATTTTTAGGATTTTGCATGCATTTTGGTAGGTGTTTAGTTCTTAGTATCGAGTAGAGTGATAATACTTTCAAAATTTGATCATTATTTAAAGCCTGTTGTACATTGTTTTTGATTTGGTCACTTCTGTTGATTTTTACTTTAGTTTTAAATTGTTTTTTCCACACCACAAAATTTTATTATACAAGGATTGAACTAACAACATGAATCTACACATACCTGTATCCTATTTTTATAGGCTTTCTGTAACTTATACAAAAAAAAACTACTAATCGTAAAAAAATCGTCGGTCGTCTGGTAGCTAGATTGGTCGACATAATAGCGATAAAAAATGAGTTGTGTGGATGATGATAATACAAAAATATTATTTTTGAAAGCTTCTGTGTCCGATGGTACCGTAGGTGTGACATACAGTGTATTGTGAGCAAGGTGACAAAGTTATAGTTTGGGCCGGCTAACTAATGCGCGCTAGAGTTATGAGACCCTCTGTAGACTGCAGCCTGGCTTATTTAGCAAGCATCGTACATTGCATGTTTCCTGAGTGCATCATATTTGTATAGTGATGGAATAGATAAAGGTTTTATCAGAATATTTTTTTCATCGAATCATATTTTTTTTATTTACCAGAAGAATACATATACATTACGCCGTAAATAGTCGGGGATGGATGTAAAGGCTATTATACAAAGATTTTGAGGCCACGTGTTACAAAAACAACTCAATACCACTAAAAAAATCTTTTATTTTTATTTTATAAAGATTACTAGCTATGTGGGTCGCACATTACTAGTAATCTCGTTAACCCCTCGTGCTAAGCTAAGATGCTTGTATTACGAGTGGGTTCACGTCGGTAGTGTAATGGGTGGGATTCGAACCCGCAACCACATGATCGCAAATCCGATGCCCTAGCCATTAGGCTATCGCCGCTTCCAAAGAAGAAAAAAAAGAACATGTTAAAAAAAAATGTTATTCTCAACCGGATCTTTTTTTTTCAGTCCCATCTTATTTGGTGTCACGGCTACTATCACCTATCTTCGTTTTCTGCAGTATTCCCTTATACCCTGTATAGAAGATTTCTACTTCTAGAATAAAAAACTAGTATCTATCCTTCGAGGAAAGAAAAACTTAGTAGCCGTTCTAAGAAATATAGTTTTCGCATTTTTCATTCGGTACTCAACAGGGGTTCTAATCAATAATCCTGGCTAGGAAACACTGAAAAAGCAATTTCCCGCTAAACAGAATAATAAAACTTAGGTAAAAAGTGTCGGACCCACGCTGAGAGAACTTTATCTACCACTTACCAGTTCTAATTAGAAGTCTTACTTCGAACAATACACGGTAAAAAGCTATTTTTAACTCCCAAAAAAAAAGGGGAGTGTTATAAGTTTAGGGTTTGTATCTGTGGGATCGTAGCCCCCAAATAGCTCAACAGATTTTGAACTAGTTTTTTTTAAAGGAAATCTTATCGAGAGTGCTAGTTAAAAACCTCAAGTTCAAGGAGATCTGATCAGCCGTTTGAAGATCATCAGCAATTTACTTATCGATGAAAAGGATTTGAGAAACTTCTTCTGGTCTGAACGAGCGGATGCGCCGACTCCTGGATCAAAATCTTCTTCTTCCTGCCCTTATCCCATTCATATGTGGTCGGCGCAATGCGTATTTTTCTTCCATTCCTCTCTATTACCCGTCATCGCGGCATCCACTCCTTTCTTTCTCATATCATCTTTCACACAATCCATCTTTTTTTTCGGTCTCCCTCTACTTATATACCCATCCACAGTCATACTTATAACTTGTTTAGTTATGTGACTTTCATCCCTCCTCATAACATGTCCATCTCCAGTCTCCAATCCTCTCATCTTTTCATTCACAGGCGCTAATTTCAAGCTTCATGGATCAAAATATTATTAAAAAAAACTTAAAGGCGTTTTTAATGTGGATTGTTAAATTTTCGTTTTGCAACTTTTGAGATATAATAATGGCTTAACTCACGGATAACGATCGAAGATAGACCGACCAGTGTTGAGGTTGCCTCGCGACACCGCCGCGTCATGATATCATGATTATGTGCCACGGTCTGTATCATATCAAATTAATTTTTCATTCATTTAATTTTAATTCTTTAGTGTACACTAGAACACACACAGTGTACAATTATCAAAAAAATGTGATTGCAGAATAATTCAATTCTTCAACCTTCTGTTTTAACTTGTTGTGTAACTTCCCAAATAAAAACATTAAAGTTTTTGTAGGATGTAATTATGTATACATTTTTCTGACCTACATTATTGTATTCGTTGTAATAAAATGCGAAATAGGTATTCTTCTCGTTATCTGCATTGTTTAATTATAATTATTTGAGGAAGGCGGAATGCTTATCTTCGATTCATATAAATTTATACATATTGGGAGTAGATGTTCAAACGTTATTTGAACATTTACTCCCAGTATGTATAAATTATTTGTGATCTCAGTAACTCTACCACGACTTTAAACATACTTTTTTGGTTTGTCATTCGTAGGTAAACATTTTTGAACCCCCCTAAAAAAACGGAATATCTTTTTGGGATAATCATTACAAAGTAAAAAATAAAGTCGTTCACGCTGTCTGTACGCTTAGAACTTTGAAACTACGCACTTCTGCCTAGCCTTTTTCTAAGCTATGTTGGGGTCGGTTTCCAGTCTTACTGGATATGGCTGAATACCGTATTTCACATGGAGCCACTGCCTATCTGACCTCCACAACCTATTGCTAGGTAATACAGTATTCCATAGTAAGACTGGTTGTCAGGATTGTAATGACTTAACGAATATCAAAGATTACTGTATGACAGTCGGGACCGACCTTAACGTGCTTTCCGGGGCACGGGGCGTCTCGATATGTTTACAAATGGTCACCCATCCACGGACCAACCGTGGCGAGCGCGGGTTGACCTTTATTATCGGTCAAACCGTACGGCTTACACTTAGCCACGAGCCTCTCAAGTAACTGCTAGTAATTCAAAAGGAAGGCTTTTGTGGGCCCGCTTCTCACGTGCTTCTGAAAGTCTTTAGATAGTTTAATTAATTTTTTATAGCTTTCATATCAGAAATATTGTTTTGCCATAACTACTCCAAGGAACTATATATTCCCTTACAAACCTAAGTATGGTAGTCGATGCTCTTTCCTGTTGACCTACCAAAAGCGCTTCCGCACCTCTTTCTTATCACCTACTTCTTAAAATCATTCATCATCATCTCGGTACTCGGTTCCCAATTTTTGTCGACATCACAACGTGTGTTTTAATTCCATTTATCATCTACCCGTCATCGCCGCATTCATTTTTTTTAAATGACTACTAGGAATGTGGGTCGCACATTACTAGTAATCTCGTTAACCCCTCGTGCTAAGTTAAGATGCTTGTGTTACGAGTGGGTTCACGTCGGTAGTGTAATGGGTAGGATTCGAACTCGAAACCACATGATCGCAAGTCCGACGCCCTAGTCATTAGGCTACCGCCGCTTCTCTATTACTACTGACTGCACGGATAGCCGAGTGGTATAGGCCACCACGCTAATTACCACTGTGCGAAACGTGCTGCCGGTTCGATCCCCGCATGGGACAAGCATTTGTGTGATCCACAGATGCTTGTTCCAAGTCTGGGTGTTCTTTGTGCATGTGATTTGAATGTTTGTGAAACCCCCGCGACACAAGGATTAAATTACTTAGTGCGGGCGTCGTTTTAAAAAAAGAAATACTACTATATATCATTTCAAGCCATAATGCTACCGCCGCTTCTCTATTATCATATCATATCATTCTATATTATCTTTCACGGAAACCATCCATCTTTTTTCCTCACAACTTAACATGTTCTCTTGTATATTTTCTTAGTGTTCTCCGTATAATACATGCAGCCCATCTCGCGTGTCGTAACGTGGCTCATTATGCCCGCCCGCGCCGGGTCAAGAGTACCTGATATGCGCTACTGACACAAAAGACCGCTAGACCTCTGTGCTAAATGGAACAAACGGCTCTTGTTGACTGCAGAAAAAAAGGTTATTGACACGTAGGCATTGTTACTACAATATATTATAATAACATTTTTAGTATTTCGGTATACCTTACACACTGTCATCTCAACCCAGAGCAGAGCCTGTACTATGGTGACCAGACAACTGATAAACATACTTATATATTTCTAAATACATACACAGTATAGATAAATTACACCCAAACACAGAACAAATGATCGTTCTCATCACGCAAAGATTTGTCCTGGGTGGTAATCGAACACACGACCTCCGGCGTAGCAGTTAAGGTCACTAACCACTAGATCAACAGGCCAGTATTGTTTTACTATTATGTGTCTACTTATAATCAAGAAATAAATATGTACATAGAGAAATAATAATGATTTTCAGCCTAAACGGAGTTCTCGACGCGTCGGTCTTGGCATGATTTTAGACAAGGACGTATTTAACATTCATATTGTGCGGATACCGATATACGTGGAAGCAGTGGGTCTCGAGGTTGTGCAGCGGCCGTACCATGACGTTTAATGTATTATTGTTTCATTCTTATTCCAGTTTGGGACAGAGATGGCGCTAGATAACTTTTATAACTCTGTCTCTTTCCCACACTGAAATAAGAATGGAACAATCTTACTTTAAACGTCATGGTACGGCCGGAGTATGTCTACCTATCAAACTAACCAGTTTGGTAGACACAAGAGAAAGAAACCGACCGGAGGATCCGTTTGGGTTGGGCAGCGTTTATATGTTTATAACCATCATAGTTAATTTTTTGTATTTCTAGTTCCTTGAGAATTTTAGGAATATTATTTTATTCCTGATTATGTACTAGTAGACCAGGGCCGAAGCCTTCAAAATTTGTAAAAAGTGAAAAAAAATTACAGTAGGATGAAACCAATTAGAAAAGGAAGGGAATATGATAAAAATTAAAGAAAAAATAAATTACGGTCGATCCGAGTTCGGGAAGGGGGGGAGGGGGGGGTTTTAAGGGTAAAAAATGGTTTATCTTGATTTCCAGCAAAACTACAAGTCCTATGGAAAAAAGTCAAATGGCAAAGTTGTAGGTAATAAAAAGATCTACAACTTTTGTATTTACATTTTTTTCACATAACCTCAAAATGTATGTGAAAAATCCAAAAAACCAAGTTTTTGGTTTTTTATTTTTATCTTTTTCAAAAATATTTTTTTTTTCACGAAATTTGGTGAAAACTTACCTTTTTATGTCCCAAATACGCTGTAATTTATTTGATTAAAAATATTTATTTTTTCACCTTATTTTGAATTAATATAAAAAAAACACCCTAATTTTCAATCGAAAATTCACCCGTCAAAATATCAGCTTTTTTCAAAAAGTATGGGGGTTTTTTGTTCGTTGAAATCTCTACTTTCTGATGGTGTAAAAAAAATATACATTACTATAGTAAATGTTCTCAGAAAATGCATAATCACTATGTACAATTTCATCAAAAAAATGTAATTTTTTTGATGAAATTGTACATATATTGTACATATACAAGCGGATTTGGGACATAAAAAGGTAAGTTTTCACCAAATTTCGTGAAAAAAAATATATTTTTGAAAAAGATAAAAATAAAAAACCAAAAACTTGGTTTTTTGGATTTTTCACATACATTTTGAGGTTATGTGAAAAAAGTGTAAATACAAAAGTTGTAGATCTTTTTATTACCTACAACTTTGCCATTTGACTTTTTTCCATAGGACTTGTAGTTTTGCTGGAAATCAAGATAAACCATTTTTTACCCTTAAAACCCCCCCCCTCCCCCCCTTCCCGAACTCGGATCGACCGTAATTTATTTTTTCTTTAATTTTTATCATATTCCCTTCCTTTTCTAATTAGTTTCATCCTACTATTATTTTTTTTGGTTTTAACAATTATCGGCCCTGGTCTATAGGTATATGCAGAGCAAATCTCGTCCAAATCCGTTAAGTTGTTAAACAGACACAATGTTTTATGTTTATAGGAGCTAAAATAAGTATCCTTTTTTTCTTTAAGTGTGTGCCAATGTGTTTGTGGCAATAAATAATATTTGAATTTGAATTTAAGCAGTTTTTATGTGAATGAGAAAGAAACATCTGTCCATTCGAAAACAACACCATTTCACTATAATACTATTCTTTCAAATCCTATAGTTTTAAACTTTACATTGTTATACGTCTACCAATGTTTGGACAAAATAAAAAAAACAAAATCAAAAAGTTTTTATTTCTTATAAACCTCAAGAAGGCGCTCAAGAAACGTTAAAATACTAATCTAATGATTCTAGGTGTACGGTTCCAAACTGTCCTTCCCATGGAGAAGAACCGGCAAGAAACTCCTTATTACTCTTTTAAAAAATTATATTGTTACAATATTAGACACTGATATGCGTCAAAAGCGCAAGGTAGCCTGCAGTAATGGAAACATAAAAGTTACATCTTCGGCGTTGGAAGACATGCTAAGCATTCAATGGCTAATTTTGAAAATCTACGCTGTTGACGCATTTACAAAAACACAGCATAGTTAACATAATATAATTTCAAAAAAGGAAATAAGTAGTGTAGTCGCAAAAAAAAACAAAAGGAAAAAATAGAAACCCTAACAGGAATATCAAGGCATGTCAAGTGCCTTCTAGAAATACAGGCGGCAAGAACTGTTGGTTTGTTTTCTACGTTATTAGTACCTATATTGATATAAAACTAGTCAATAATTCTCTTGATAAAGGTGCAAGCGCCAACTGTTTCAATTAGAGCTGGCCGCAGGATCGTTACGGCGTGAATTAGCGGTCAAATTTGATTATCTGACAAATTCACACATGCTTTGTCCCTTGTTTACACAAATTTTGGCTGACCACTGTTTTGCATGACAAATTTTAACTATACTTGTATGCAAGTAGTCGATTTTTTTGTTTGTGACTAGAAAAAAAAACCGGCCTAATATCTCCTTTATTTTAAGATTAGTAGCGTTTTAAGTAGAGAATGGGTGTCACAATGCAATAAATATGTAGACGACGACGAAAGTATATACATAATGCTCGATGCACACATCAATATTTCTGGTTTCACTATTAGTTACGCGCTTGTATGAAGATTATCTATCTAGGTGTTTAATCGGTGCATAAAATAGGGTCTGCGGGCGGAGTCACCGGCCACAGCTAGTTTTAATTTTTATTGAAGGTGAACAATGCATATTTTTAAACAATGTTTTCGTTAGCAGTCATCATAATAAATAAATAAGTGACATAATATAAGATGTATTTGTTTGATCGTGAGTTTTGTCAGAGGAGGTCGTGTTACATAATGTTGAAATATAATTATTATCTGTTGTGTACAAACAGATATAATTACATTGGTGTAAACTTGCGTAATATTATAATTAAAAATAATATAATTGCGTAGTTAGTGAAATGTTGTATGATTTTAATTCGGTAAAGTATTCTTAAGTATTTAAACTTAGGAATACTTCTATAATAGGCGTGTGAACTGAGTTTTTCTTTTCGCCTATCAGGTAGGTTTCAGGTGTTCAAAAAATTACGGAGATATATTGAGTTGAAATGTCACATGACGTCACGCCTTGGTAAAATTTATACCGAGCCATGACGTAGTGAGCTCCCACTCCCCAACTCTAATGCTTTTTAACTAAGTCATTATTTGTTAATTTGATAAAACAAATAATATGGGTGTAATATTTTTCTATAACCTAACTGACGGACTAAATAGAATTACGTTTTCTTTACCCAGTCAACATGCCTATTGTTATAGTTGTAAGACATTAAAATACCTTAATCTTAAACGATCTCATGAATCTTGTCAAACTTTATGAACTTTTTATTAAAACTATAATTCCATGTTACTCATGTAAAAACCTAATATAGAAAGATAATATAAAACAAAAGAACCTACAGTTAAAAAGGTTTTTCAACGAATATTACTGAAAAAAAAACATCGGATTGACATTAGTCGTTTCTAAGATAGTGTATGATAAATAGCCGAAGATTACATTATTAATTGTTTTTTTTAGCGTTTGAAATTTAGCTTTGTTAATCACTTTTATTTTTCTTAATTATATAATGTTGTGTTAATTATGTACGTCGCGTATGCATATAAATTTTCTTTCTTCCTTCTTTTTCTGTCATAAAAAAGTATCAAGTGAAATTTAAAGATTTTTTCATTTAAAAAACATTTTTCTCAATTTTAAGTTAACTGTATAATACGCTGCGGTCCGTCAGTTTTTTATTATAATAATTTACCTGTTGATTAATTTGCGTAACGGACATTAAAAAAAAATCAACATCAACCCCAAGTGGTCTCTACAAAAGGGGAGGATGGGACGTGACGGTGAGGGACAAAGCCCTCTCGATGTGCATCGCCCTCATTGACGGGCGATACCCTCTGCTCAATAGGAGGCTTTACGAGCTTATACCTACCACTTTTAAACTGGTTAGAAAAGTTTTTAATAAAAAAATGCAAGCATAAGTGAAGTGACTTTTCATGAAAATCCAACCTTCTGGGCTTATTGTCATCTCCAAAAATTCGCGGAAAACATAACAGCTCTTATTTTTTTTAATACTACTGTACTAATGCTACAACTGTACAATGTATTGAACCCAATGAGGTTTTTCAATGAGAGAGAACCCACTGAAAAATAGACAGGTAGACTAGATACCAGATAAGCGAACGTAGCAGATTACTTAATCACGAGAACTCTTATTAAAGGCGAGAATCGAAATTAGCTTCAAGAAAATACATTCATAAGCACTCGTAGAAGTCCACCCTAAATCAAGTTGATCGAACCAGATTATGTAGAAGGAAATTGAAATGAACTTGATTGAACATCAAGGCAGCGACGTGACGCCTGATTTACACGAAGCTCGATATTTCATGTACGGGTAAATAATCTTCTTGACTGTATTGATTGGAATACGTAGTAACCAAGAAAGTATGTAAATATTTAAGACTGCGAACGCGTTTCTCTATATTTTCTGACGTGTAAACCTCTTACCACCGAATACTAAAACGCCAATTAACTTTAAGATGTTCTTAAATGTATATCTGTCGCTACTTCACACCTTAAAGTGAGAGAGACAACAAGAGACTTAAAAGAAATAGAGGGGAGACTCTTTTAACAGTTAGGTATTTGAATTAACTATCGCTGTTGCACTGTATACATGTGTATGTGATAAAGATAAGTGTAAATCCGACAAAATATCCCACGTAAAATCGACTTTTAGCTCTCGACTTTTTGCTCCTTCAATTTTAGACTAATTGAAACGATTTTTCATAATTATACCTAATGAGTCAAAAAACTACAGACTATGCCCCTATTTCTTATTTTTTCGTTCATAGTAACCAAATTTATACTATCCGATAAGAAGGTAATAATGGAATAGCACTAGTTCATATCTATATTACTGTAAAAAATCATAGCTCTAAGTTAAACCATGGAGAAAACAGTCGAGAGCGTTTGTATGAAAAAAGTACTTCCACCTTTCCTCTTAACGACGACTTCAAACTAATTGACGTATCAGTATTCGGTCATTAAACTTCAACTTCTCGTCTTTCATTTCAATCAGACAGATATTTGAACTAAAATAAGACTTAAATTGACTGATAACACTTGTTTTCCCAACCCTGACATTGGCAGAATCGTCGACACCCCGACGGAGCCATAATCAACAAAATTGAATTGAAATTGAATTGACTTAAATTGAAATAAATACTTGGTCGTATAAACTGCTGTCTTTAAAAACTGAAACTTCATAATTATTCACAAAAATACGCGTTTTATTTAAAATATTTTTCATTATTTAAAGTAAAGTATGAGTTGACACTTTATTTCTTAATGTATAAACACACAGATTGCTTAGATAGACTCAATGTATAGGATCTGCGCAGGTAAGGGTTGTGGTGGACATCTACTGGACGCAAAGAGATCTCATTCCCGATGCTCAGAATGCGAGGTTCGTACCGTTAGCAAAACAAATTACGATCGCTTATTCAGTTATAATGTACTGTTGTATGCAAAGCTGTAAATTTAAAATAATATTTGTGACTTGTTTTTTATAAATGATATTGACTTATAACTGTCTCACTGCCTGAGCAAAGTTCTCTTCTCATATACAAAAGAATGAGCATTGATCGCCACCCTCGGCGATTTCAAATTAAAATTTTACTTTCACAAATTGCGTCTTGCCTAAATGGGTTCTAACTTTGCGCAATTTTTTTTTTATAGTATAAGTACTAAGAACGCGATGACGTCACTGAGACATTCTAGATACTCTCCATGGACTGATTTGTGTCTCATTCTTATTAAACTTTTACGCACTTATTTATACTTATAATAGACAAAAAAACTTTCGTGATATGGAACACTAGTCAACTATTATCAATGACTATCATTAGCACATATAAAAGCCATATGCACAGGTAATATCTATAATAATGGTACAAACCTCAAGAGTTTGTTTGTTTGGTTGACAGGCTAATCTCAGAAATGAATAGTCCGATTTAAAAAAAAAAACAGTGTTATTTAGCCCATTCATAGAGGTAGTCTATAGGCAACTTTTCACCGTGATAACCGATGCCTACACGAGTGAATCTGCAAGCGAAAGCTAGTTTCTGTCAACTACTATTAGTCCAGCCCAAGTATAGAACTCATGCCCTTATTTGTTCTAGGTTCTTGTTTATTTTTGAGAAACTTCAGTTATACTCCAAACTTCAGATTTTCAACGTTTCGATTGGATCTTAGATTGAATATTATTAACTTAAATAAATTTCATGTCTTAAATTAAAGTGAGTTTGTTTTGCCGACGGTGGAAAGACAACGAGAGTCCGAAGCGTAGAGATAGTGCTCTCAATAAGCGCAGTCGAGTAAAATCATAATACGGAGCGAACGTAGTTGTGCGCCGGTGTAAGCCATAAGCAGAAGCGATTTACACAATATTAATTTTGATTTTTATGCAAGGAAGTATATGAGTACACCTAACCTTTATTGTTTTTCTCTGCTACTAATGACATTCTTAAATTTAAATTACTACATACTTTTGGAGCTTTCAATGTTATTTATATGTACTTTTTTGAGTCTTTTAAGACACAATTCACAAACGGTGACAGAAAACATCGTGAGGTAACCTGGATTTCAATGTTTGGAATCTGAAATCGTCAACCCGCAATGAACAATGCTCATTCCTTCTCTGTATAAGAAGAGGCCTGCGCTCAGCAGTGGGACTTTTAATAGGCCGGTATAGCTATATTTTTTGGCGATTTTTCACAAAAGCTGATCAATTTGAAATGCTCAATGGCTTTATTTCCAATAAACGTGTTGAGCAGGAATGCTTTCAAACCTCTTAGACGCGTCTTGAATATTAAACATTTAAAATTTCCATACCTATTACTAGATATAGGCTAAAAGGGTTGTTTTGGCGGAGCACCACAGTCAAAAGCATGGCAGTTTATATAATTTTAGCAATTCCTTAACAATTGTGAAATTTGTTTGTTCTAAATAAAAGTAAAATAAAAATCGCTGCCGCTTGTGTCCTGTTACCTACCTAAAATATGAGCGGTCCTGAAGTGGAGTGAGCTCTCGATGCCAACCGAGTTCAACGATCTATTCGATTATTTATATCTTCCTCCGATTGTGGTCCTCAGCACCATTCAAACTGCGCGCATCGAGAGAGGTTCACTTGAGGCCAAACGCCCATACAAATTTTTTGAATACAGTGAATTGATGTCTTTTAATGATTCGTATAAGTGCTATATTAATTTAAGAATAGTTTTATACCTTGCTAGAAATGTGAGTCGCACATTACGACACAGACGCTTTACCATTGGGCCACCGTCGCTTCAAAATTTTCGTAGATGGCCCTAGTCAAATGGACCGATGACCTGAAAAAGGTAGCTGAGTCGGACTGGATGCGGAAGGGAGAACTTAGGAGAGGCCTGTGTCCAGCAGAGGACCGCGATAGGCTGAGTTGATTATAAGATTGATTCAGTTTCAAATTCTACAAAGCCATCTTTATCCAAGTCACATGGTACAACAAAATTGGATACATTTTTTGGCTGAGTAAGTTACAAAAAAATAAGTAACAAGCAAAGTCACGTAACAAACTAGTTTAAACATACAGGTAATTACTAATTCTGTTTATTCCCGCTTCGTTCAACAATTTAGATGGATAGCTAAATATATTTGCATAATATCATAATTTTGCGCTCGTCCAGAAAAATACGAGCAATGTGAACTGAAAACTTTATCTCAACTTTAAAAAATGAAACTGCACATTTATTCAGTACACTCGTAGTATTATGTTCATAGAATGGGTAGACTTTAATTTAAATAAAATTACTTTTAAACTGATTCTATCGCGATTTATTTCGATTTTAGTTCCCGACGTTTCGACGCCTTTGCAGGTGTCATGGTCACGGGCAGACTGATGAGATGTTGCTTGTTCTACCTTCATATTTAATATTTATTATTTTTGTTCCGACCTACGCAATATGAGCTCACTGTATCTTGAAGTCTTGCAGTGCTTTTAGGTTTGGTTTTAATTATGTGAATTATTGGGTCCCAAATAGGTGATATCTTCCAGCCAATATTTCAATAGAGAAGACTCTATTGAAATTAGGTTGTTTTTTAATATCAATAGTCTTACGAAACATCTTAATTATAAATTTGGATTTTTAGTGAGGATCTGTTGTTGTTTAGAAGGTTTGTTTCAAATCTATTATTTAAGTGCAATAATATCTCATGTTTAAGTTGTGTTCTTTTTCTCAGAATAATTTATGACGTGCTAAACCTTTTCCCATGAACAACATTAATTTCATAGCCTACTACATCACTACATCAAAAATTTAACACAAAAATTCTAAAAAAAAAACACGCCGTAGCATTTTCGTAGCAAGACTACGAAATAGCTACGCTGCTACGTCCAGCCACAGCCGCTACGAAAACTTTAAAATTTCCAGAATAGGTTTATTATTTAAGACTTTGTAATAAAGACACTGCAACACTTTATGGAGAACAGGTTTACTAGAAAATGTCTAGAAAGTATTAATTTATTCAGACTTGGTTACCTGCAACTAGTACTGCAGTTTCCCCGCTTCTCCCCATTCTAGAATACTAATTTCTGTAACGTCAGCTGTTGGTTTATTTTGAAATTAATCAGTCGACGTGACTTGTGAGCCAATTTATGAGGCATCCCGGGTTCATGCTGTCTTAATAAATATGCTGGGGAGTGTTTTACAGTTGAAGAAATATTTTATTTTCTTATATTTTTCATACAAGTGGTTTGTTTCGTTCAACAACTTTTTAATGAGTCTCCGACTAAAACTAAAGTTTTGTTTCAATTAATTATTTACAGCTGCTTTTTCCATTTCATATAATTATTTTAAAATGATCCTTTTGATAATATTATTATATATCATCATCATCATGTATATTTCGACTTAAGAAATAAATGTGAACTTCCAAATTACTTAGAATCTGTATTATATGGATAAGGACGCCATAGTCTGCCTGCCTATTCATATTACTGATACGTTTTAATACAATGTATAATCATCAAACAGATATTTATCTGGAACACATAAAACTCGATCAAGGAGGATGACGAATATCACATTCTTTTTCTTCATCTCTTCGTGTCGGTCGAATGTAATAAAAAAATTCTGACCAGTATTTAGTGACCTTTACAGTCAAGAGTCAAAAGTGATCACGAATATAATACATTATGGCAACTGTACTAGTAGTAAATGTTTGGTATAATTTACAATCACATACTTTTGAATCACACAGTTCTAACGCGAACTTTGTTCATTAGTATTGATTTTGATTTTGATCATCTACTTTTTCTATTGACTGTACATCTCTATCATTGGCCTCGTTTGGATCTTGGTAAGTACAAGTGGTTGTGCACGTCGCACAACTAAGGATGAATCAATCAAAACGATGCTTCATGCCTATTTTAACTGTGGACGCCATTTTACAATTCAATCAACTCAGAAAATTGATTATTTATTTATTTATTTATTCATTTATCAAAAGGTACATTTTAGGTTTTATAAATTACATAATGTCCAACAAAACTATACACATAGTTTGTCTGTTGGATCAAAACTATTATTCTTTAGGTATTATAGTGTATTTTTATTATTTATAACTATATCATTTGTCGTTAAATAAACTTAATAATTTGTTACAGGTAATATGGCAATAGTGAGTCGAGTCTACTGCTGAAAATTGTAAATAGGTACCGCCAAGTTGCGCCACAACACCTGGTCCTCCGCTTTCGGCATCCAGTCCGACTCACATACCTTTTTCAGGTCGATCCATTGACTTTCGACCTGAAAATTGTGGCTGGAAAGATGGCTGGAGGACCCCTCAACGGGGCTATACTCGGGCTCGTAGTTCTACGTTTGTCTAAGCATTACAAAAATCAATGTAACACCACACTATTACTTATGTGAAAGCATTATGGTCGAGTGGCGTGCACACCGGTTTTCAAGGTGTCGTCAGCTCTGAGGTCCCGGGTTCGATCACCGGACGGGTCAATATAGAAAAACACTTTTCTACGTGGCCTCGGGTCTGAGTGTTTGTGGTACCTTCGTTGTCTCCAGATTCCATAACACAAGTGCTTTAGCTACTTACTTTGGACTCGGAGCAATGTATGTGATGTTGTCCATATTTATTTATTTATTATGTGGAAGATTGTACTGCCTTAGATAATATATTTTTACACAATATCTGCTCATTCTAATAATGTAACAAGGACAATACTATATATATCTGGCCAACCCAACCAAAGACAATTTCTATCACAAAACACATACATTTTTCCTCATCTGAGAACATTGTAGCAAAAGTTTTAAGCTGTCCTACGGAATCTTAAAACACAGTTTGTCTTACTTTTTTACACCGTAACGAGCTTGCGAGCGTCATAAATTATTTAAGGAATATTTATGTAAGTAAAATGCTGTAACGCTATTAGTTTTAAGAAGAGACTTAATTATCATCACTCAGCACGGCAACGAATATTTTTTTTCCACTGGTAGAAAAAACTGATGCTTGAAAGGACTGAGGAAAGTGCAATAGTGGAGAAGGCTAATAAATTAATATTTACAAAAATGATACCTACGTTCTTATTCTAAAGATTCCATTTTGTATGAAAAAATATTTATGAGAATAGTATTACAGATAAACGGGCTAGAAGGTCACCTGGTGGAAATGACTTGACCTGATGTCGATAATATCAAACTCCTTTTTTATATATAGAATTTCTGTAATATAACCTATATATTTTAGTAAACCACAAATAATTATGTTATTTCCTCGTCTTTCAGAGGTACTTCACAGAAATGTAAAAACATAACTGTTTTAAGTTTCTTAAGTTATGATACCAAGATGTAGGACATGATCTGTAATAAATGCACAATTGAATAACATAACATTCATTGCTCTGAACTGAAAGTATAAAGACATTAGAAAAGTGATTTTCTGCATTAACTATCTTGGGATCTCAGAGCAGGGAAAACCCGCTGTGTACGCTACTCGTGAAGAAAGCTGTGTCCGCCTCTGACACTACGGTGGACGCCTCATCGTGACCACGACCGCTCTGCCAAGAGCGAAACGACAAAGAAGAAGAAGACGCTACTCGAATGCAGACATCTTAAAACTACAATTATAACAAATTCTAGTTCGGTGTAATAGACTTCCGTACTTACAGAACTGTACGGGCGAACACAACTTGTTTGCATATCTCTGAACACTGAATCTAGTTCTACTCTGTGACATACGTAACTCTGTGTCATGCATTACTCTGTGCGTACCTATTAGTTTTATTGATTGTATGTCTTTATGTAGTGCATCGTACTCATTTGAATTGCTAATTTACTTGAGTGAACAGCAATTTGTAGAGTTTGATGTGATTTTATTGCAAGAGAAGTTGTTTTTTTGATTGGTTGTAGTTATTCTAGTTTTATGTTTGATAGAGGAACATTTGAAGGACGATTTTATGACGTTTTTTTTAATATTTGAAATAGCTATGTGTAATAAAAAATATTTTTTCAGGCATCTAACACCGAATACTGAAACACAAATTAACTTTAACTCGTTCTTAAAAGCTATCTGTTGCTACTTTTCACGTTTATACATACACACATCAAAAGTGTCTAGGGATCAACATATATTTTTGCAATAACTTTTCTCCTGATTGATATTAATTAAAATTTTCTTTAAGGATTCTTCGAATAAAGTGTTTTCGTTTGTCACAGTAACGATAAACCAAGTCACCTTTGCATTAATAAAGAAATTTGCCATTTTCCTAATAAAGGGATTTTTGACATTTGAACCACTAACACAAAAGTTCGAAAAAAAGACTGAAATAACAGTTTTCTTTAAAATTTTATTGGGTAACTTAAACAATTAATAATCCGTGTTTCTACCGCGAACACTAACAACACAAGAACATCGGTTTGGCATACTCAAAATGAGTTCATCCAAATCACGCTGTGGAATGGCCGCCCATGTTCGTTGCAACAACAAAAAAAGGTCTTCTTGCGACTGGATACCCTCCATATTCGGCAGAGCTCTTCTCTGTAGCATATCCCATGCATGCTCAATCGGGTTCAAGTCTGGCGACTGAGCAGGCCAGGGCAGGACATTGATGTTAGCTGCGGCGAGAGTCTGTCTTACAACTCTTGCGGTGTGCGGTCGTGCATTATCATGCATTAACTGAAATAAGGGACCGATTTGCACTTGTAGAGGAACGATGACGTCTGATACAATCGTCTCAGCATAAATTTGAGCGTTGAGGTTGCTTCTGATCCAAATCAACTCAGTTCTTCCGCCGATCCAAATACCCGCCCATACCATGCTGGTTCCACCACTATAAGGATGGACTTCCTGGCAGGATTTTAATCGCTGTTGGCGTCCAGGGGTTCTCCAGTGTCGTATACGTCTTGTATCCGGTCTCATACCAAAACGAGACTCATCAGAAAAGCACACGAAACGCCATTGTTCTTCTGCCCAATTTCGAGCCCATTGATATCGAATCCTACGATTGTGCATTGCTATAGGTGGTACCCGTAGCGGTCTTCGGGAATGAAGGTTCACTTCATGCAAGCGGTTTCTGACTGTTTGGTCGCTAATTAAGTTCCCTGAAGAGTGATGAAGCCTCACGGCTAACATCATGGCGGTTATTGTTGGAGCTCTTCGAGTTAAGATTTGAATGTATCGGTCTTGTCTCCGTGTGGTGCAGCGATACCGTCCTCCATGGCGCTCAGCCACGGTACCAGTGCTTCGGTAACGTGTCCAAAGTCGACTGATAACACTCTGACTTGTATTCAGAGCTAAAGCCACAGTACGTTGCCGGGAACCAGCTTCTATTATTCCCACGGCTCTGAGCATTTCTTCCCTGCTTAAATGACGTCGCCGCTCCATAATAACGTTGGTTTTAATCAGTAGTAGGGAAACAGTAGCACTAATAATGTCTTCAATGCGTTGTATGTTTTTATAGGGAAAATATTGACAGCTGATTTTCATCTTTTACTCGAATTTGATTCACAGTTCCTGATTCGAATTATGAAATGCACCAAAAAGGATCCATATAAATTTATAAAATCATAAATTTATTACAAAGCCACATCTCAATCTCAAGAAATCCGCATAAAAATGCTTGATCCCTAGACACTTTTGATGTGTGTATATCAGAGACAGCATGAGATTAAGAATAACCTCAGAATAATAATTAAAGCAAGATTGACATTTTAATATTGACAGACATTGAAACTGACGTTTTAGTATTTGGCCATAAGAGATAAAACCAAGAGAACATTAATTAAAATATAGAATAAGTGTTTTTTTTCTTTTTGGGATGAAAAGCTAATGCTTTCAATCCCCACCGAGGATACAGCGAGGAGATACAAGTATGTTGGACGTCCACCGACTAAAAACACCCCGGTCCGGTCTCTACCTTGGCCGGATTCATGGGATCGCTCGTGCCTTCTCTGCTCGACTCCTATCGCACTCCCTGCGTCGTCCCTGATTATAAAAAAAGGCTTATACTTATGTAACAGTGTTTAGTAGTTGTCTCCCAGAAATCACACCATAACCATCACGAATAGAAACGCTGAAGAAATGTTTTTACTCATACCTTAATATAGGGATATTAAGGTATGAGTAAAACATTTCAGATGGGGAAGGCCCCATCCTTAGATGAAGATGAGACGGCCAAACTTGCAAATAAAATATATCCTTATCTAATGGAAACAAAGATCAAGTCCTCTGTTTGCTTTTGTACATTATTAAAAATGTTAGTATCGCACTAAGCCTGTATTGATGTATGGTTCAGAATGCTGGGCAGTGAAAGGGAATGATGAAAGACGATTGCATGCAGCGGAAATGAGAATGCTTCGATGGATGACTAGAGTGACGAGATTAGATAGGATAAGGAATGAGTATATTGGAGGAAGCTTGAATGTAGCGCCTGTGAATGAAAGATAAGAGGTAAGCGTTTGTCGTGGTATGGACATGTTATGAGGAGAGATGAATGACATAGCTAAACGAGTTATAAATATGACAGTGGATGGGTATATAAGCAGAGGGAGACCGAAAAAGAGATGGATGAAATGGATTGTGTAAAAGATGATATGAGAAAGAAAGGAGTGGATGCCGCGATGACGAGTAATAGAGAGGAATGGAAGGAAAATACGCATTGCGCTGACCCCATATGAATGGGATAAGGGCACGAAGAAGAAGAAGTATCGTACTAAGCCGAGGTTCGAGCCCTGCTCGGACCCAGGGTGCTCTTAGTGAACTTTGCTAACGTATTTGGTTACTCAATTGACTTGAGGCCCTTTTGGTTTCGGCAAATAGTCTGCGATGGTGACTGCTAGATCTTTAAAAAAAATATATTTTTTATTCAAACTTGGTTGACGGACAAAAGAAAACATTAATTAATAATTGCATAGTCTTTCTTCTACTGACGCATCGGCCGATGGAGTGGAAGAGAGAGTGATGCGTCACAAGCCGAACGCTAAGGCCGATCGTGCCTCTCTATCGCTTGTTCCGCGCTCTCGCTTGCACGGTCGGATCAGGCGGAAGGACACATTTTCGTGCGTCACGCCGGCGTTCATCACTTTATAACGTCAAAAATCCAAATCCAAATCGTCAGCACAATAATATGTATGTATATTGTATGTGAAGTCACGACAGTACATATTTAACCTAGTAACAAAAAGCAGGCTACAGTTAATGGGACTAATAAGAAACAATTTGTTCGACAGAGCTTCAGTCTTGAGGCACCGTCGTTAAAGAGAAAACGTAAACTATCGACAGCGAGCTTGTCAAGTCGCTAATGATTTGTGTTTAGGGTTGGCACTCGCCAGAAAAAATCTAAATGCTTCCTAAGAAAACGTCACTTGGTGTATAGATAGACCAGTAAAAATGGAAGAGCTATGGACTACCTTTGATGTTGATAATCGAGAATACTCATAAATGAAGTACAAATGTAAAATTTTCGTTGCTAAAATGTTACAAGGATTATTATATTAGTCTATTTAAAAAAATCCTATTGAAATAAGCAGAAGTCCATGCAAATATACATAAAGGATATTTATGGTAGAGAAACACTAGATTAATTTTATTTGGTAGGTAGAAATAGTATAAATTCTTAATATTATTGTATGTGGCAACCCTAGTCATAGTTGGCTTCGTTGTAACATCGCGACAGTTTCGGCACTACTCACAGGTACCACGAGGAGGAGCTGAGAGCAGGGGAGGGTAAAGGAGGGGGCGGAGGGGAGGCACCGAAGTCTTACAGTGTAGGCTTCATTATGTTTGTACTAATAAATAAAGTATTCTTACTTTGATTTTTAAAGATCACCAACTTGTAAGAAAGAACAAGGCAAATCATATTTGTCTTCCATTTTGCTGGGTAAAGTAGTATCCCATAGTTAGACTGGTTGTCATAACTGTAATGACGTAACGACTGTCAAAAATCGACGTATGACAAGGGATTAACGTGCTTTAACTTATCCATATAACGACCGCGGCGAGTGTGGCTTAACTTCCTATGCCTAGCCTTTTCCCAAGCTATGTTGGGGTCGGCTTCCAGTCTTACCGGATTTAGCTGAATACCGTATTTTACATAGAGCGACTGCCTATCTGACCTCCACAACCTATTGCTAGGTAATACAGTATTCCATAGTAAGACTGGTTGCCAGAATTGTAATGACTTAACGACTATCAAAGATCATTGTATGATAGTCGAGACCAACGGCTTAACGTGCTTTCCGAGGCACGGAGGGGTCTCGATATGTTTACAAATGGTCACCCATCCACGGACCAACCGCGGCGAGCGCGGCTTTACCTTTATTATCGGTCAAACCGTACGGCTTACACTTAGCCACGATGTGGCTTAACTTCATACCTGGTTAAATCGCACAGCTTACACCTTAACTTCAAGCCCCAATCTTAAATGATTAACATTTTGTGTGATCCACAAATGCTTGTTCCAAGTCTGGGTGTTCTTTGTGAATATGATTTGAATGTTTGTGAAACCCCCGCGACACAAGGTTTAAATTTCTTACTGCGGGCGTCATTTTTTAAAAAGAAAAAAAAATAAAGATATTTCAAATTCAAATCAAAAACTCATTTATTCGAATTAGGCTACCAAGTAGCACTTTTCAGACGTCAATTACTTATTGGCCAGTACCCCGATTCGTCCACCCTTCACCGCTTCCTAAGTAGTCTAGCTGTGAAGAAGAAACGGCGCAACAAACTCCCCAGCAGCACACCGTCTTCTCGTTAACAATGGCTCCGATTCTGTTAAACACGAACTAAACCAATTTTAGTCCATCAGTATCTTTTTCACTTGTACATATTTAGAAAAGGACAGACGAAAATTAAAACTGTCAAATTTAGTTACTACCTAAATTCTCATACAAATTTGGCGACAAGTAAAAACGTGTGCTCTAAAAACACTGTGATGTTCAAGGCGAAAACTAGTTTGACATTTCTAAGTTTGTAGTTATCTGTTGCCGTCCTTTTCTCACGCTTTATGTTAGTAAAGACAGCAATGGTTTAAATTTAGTTACAGAGGAATCAGCACAATTATGCACTTACATTAAAAAAAAAAGTTTATGGACCATGCCAACAAAACAAGTGTTTGTGGTCGATTTTTATGAGATTGATAATTACGTAAGTACACACAAATCTCAGTTCTGTCCATCAAAATTTAGTAAGAGACCTGCATCATGCACTGCCACTCCATACTGCAAGCCGCACCTCAACCTCCTATAGAACCTTTTATTTGGGCACTTTTCGTGAAAGACTCGTGACGTCGCACTTTCATAAAGCTGCGTACACCTAAGTTGTATGATTTATGTATGGTATTTGCGTATAATAAATAAATGTGTATAAATAGTCACTTCTTATCGTAGGCTTGCTAAGCGCTGTTCAAACTTTGCACACGAATTCCTCATATGCCGTAGCCATTCACTAAGGAAGGATTTTCCTAAATTCAACCCCCAAGGGTGAAATAGTATGAATGAAACTGTTTATTCGTTGAAAATATAGTAAACTAGCTGTGACCCGCGCTTTCATCCGCATAAGGAGTTCCCGTTCCTGATTTCACGCAATTTTCAAATTATGAAATTTTAACAATACTTTTTTATTATTTTCTTCTATAAAAACCTTGCCCTGACAATAACGAATACAATAAAAAAATAATCATCCAATTTGGTGCAGTGGTTCGATAGTTATGCGCTTAGCAACACATTTTCGATTGTTTTTAGGGTTCCGTACCTCAAAAGGTAAAAACGGAACCCTTATACCCTTATAGGATCACTTTGTTGTCCGTCTGTCTGTCTGTCTGTCTGTCTGTCTGTCAAGACCTTTTTTCTCAGGAACGCGTGGAGGTATCAAGCTGAAATTCATATCAAATACTCAAGTCTATGGTCTCTTGGAGCTGTGAAAAAATCAAACTTCTAAGTCAACGCGATCAAAAGATACTCCCGTTTATGCCGCAAATTTTCGACACTCGCAAGGGAATCAAAACCTACAGGGTACTTCCCGTGAACTCAGAATCTTGAAATTTGGTATGAAGCAACGTCTTGTAGCAGAGATATAGGAAAAATTGCGAAAAGTATACATTTTTAGTTATATCATATAATAAAAATATTTTTAATAATTTTAAACTTACTACATTTCATTTAGCAATAAAAATACCATAACTTTTACTTATATACCTACAGGTTTGTACGGAACCCTCGGTGCGCGAGTCTGACTCGCACTTGGCCGGTTTTTTTATATTATAGTTCATATAAATATTATGAATATGTAATTTTATTTTTTTATACAAGACTAGCAGCCAGCCCAAATACGTAGAGATTTTAAAAAAAGGTTAAAGAAGTTCTAAATTAAGTTTTAGAGCTAGAAAATAATAAAACTTTTTGTCTTTATTTTTATTTTTGCTCAGGTAGAAACAGCTGGAGGAAATCGATGCGCTAAGAATATAAGCGGAGCTGCAAAACGAAAAAAAAAATGCATTAGTATACTTCAAGAATCTTTTTTCGCAAAATCTTTTTTATGTTCTGAGAGTCACAGGTAGTGTTAGTATATACGTATTAAGCCATTAAACAGATTTTTACTTAAAGTATAGTCTTAAAGTAGATTACTTAAAGTAGATTTTTACTTATAGTCGAAAGAGGTAAAGCCTCTCTTAACCCTTCGCATAGCAGCATCTTAACCGCTTTGACTTAGTGAATAAGGCCCCTGTTGTAAACGCAGCCTTACCGCAGACTCGAACCTGCTTCGAGTGCACTCCAAGTCACGGCTTTGTCTTAACACACCATTACTCTTCAACACTAAACGTGTCGGCAGTTTGAGGTGACTTTCCGAACGTAAGGATTTTGGTATAGGAAATTTACAAGGTGAAAATAATGTTGTAAACTATTTTAGTTTTTGAAAAGATGATAAATTTATAGTAAGTATGTGTCAATGACATCATCTCATCTTGTTCAGGTCGTACCAAGTTAAGCTCGAAATACAGGATTATTTTTTATGGAATGCATAGATTCAACGAAGTAATCAGGTGCATAAAACTGAACAGCTTTCCCCAAAGAAAATAGGTCAAAATCTTAAAATTGAAAATGAAATATTCATACAGAGTGACAGATCACATGACTTATGTTTGTATGAAAAATTGATTTTAGAAGCCTATTTGTAAATCCAGGGTAGCTCTTTACCAAATTTTATTGAAATCGATGCAGCCGTTAGGGCATGAAGAGGCAACAAAAGTACAAACACCCGCACAAATATTTTCGGTTATATAAAATTCGAAACTTATTTTTTATAAGCACGATCATTTGTTCTGTGTCTGGGTGTTATTTATCTCCATTATGTATGTATTTATAAATATATAAGTATAAATATAAATATCTTGGAACAATCTCACACACGGCCATCTGATCCCAAACTAGGCAGAGCCTGTACTATGGTAACCAAACAACTGATAAACATACTTATATATTTCTAAATACATACATATTATAGATAAATAAATAACACCCAGACACAGAACAAATGATCATGCTCATCACACAAAGATTTGTCCTGGGTGGGAATCGAACCCACGACCTCCGGCTTAGCAGTCAGGGTCACTAACCACTAGACCAACAGGCCCGTCGAACTGTAAAAGTCGTCGAAGTGTAAAAGTATGTTTATCAGTTGTCTGGTTACCATAGTACAGGCTTTGCCTAGTTTGGGATTAGATGGCTGTGTGAAAGCTAACCTAAAATATTATTATAATAATTTTATTCACATCTACATACTAACATTCGGCAAAAAAATCCCTGATTGCTTTGGCAAGCAAATTTGTTAGATCGTCGATATTTGTTTGTTTACTGACATTTGTGAACGATTTCCTTTCATCATTGAAAATCAAAGCCTTTGAACACACATTTTACATTTATACGTTTATAAGAAGTTTTTTTATTTTGTTTCCTTGTTTCTGATCAAATGAAACCATTACTGTTTATGATCACACAAATCGAAATCCATTTTGCTATCAAACAGAAAATTCTTAGCAATTTGAACTGCAATCAAAATGTTGCAATAGGGAATTGTGCGTTTTAATTGGAAAAATATTTAATCGGTGTAAGAAAACTTCATGAGGAAATCTGGATTGTAAATTTTTTATCTAAAAAAGAAATAAAAAAAAAATTATTTGGCGCAAGACCGTAGTTAAACTTAGCCTACTTCAAATTAAAACAGTAAAATAAAGACAATAATGATCGCGACTCCGCCCGCGGTACCAATTTTTTTAATAAAAATTATAGCCAATGTTACTCAGGGTGAATGTAGCTTTCTAATAGTGAAAGAATTTTTGAAA
This sequence comes from Plusia festucae, assembly GCA_950381575.1. NCBI lineage: Eukaryota > Metazoa > Arthropoda > Insecta > Lepidoptera > Noctuidae > Plusia > Plusia festucae. Next base: position 9,903,251 of record OX494454.1, on the reverse strand, counting down.
TCGGCACAGCAGGTTTTGAGTTTATTCAAACATACAAAGGAATGTTATGTGATGTCGCCATCCTGAAATAAGAGGTGTGGTGATCAATGCTCGTTTCTTCTCTATAAGGAAAGAGGCCTGTGCCCAGCAGTGGGACATTCCTGGCTGTAAAGTGTCATTCAAGTAGATTAGTTTTACTGCAAAGCGATTCACTAACCATCAGATAAACCGCCTGTTAATTGATCATAGTATTTTTATGCATCCTATTGATTGTCCCAATGGTGGGAATCAGTCTCTCACTGATTCCAGACTGCTTAGTCCCACCAATCCCTTAAGTACCTACCAGTACATCGCTATTAGTTGAGTTATGGATTTGGAAAGTTACACTTCTTTAGCAAATTAACTAACCACAACTTCCGTGGTCGACTGGCGTGCACACCGGTTTTCAAGGTGTCACCAGGTCAGAGGTGACGAGTTCAATCCCCGGACGGTTAATGTAGAAAAACACTTTTCTACATTGGTGCGGGTCTGGGTGTCTGTGGTACCTCCATTGTCTCTGATTCTATAACACAAGTGATTTAGCTACTTACTCACTTTGGATTCGGAGCAATGTTTGAGATGTGTCCACATTTATTTATTTATTATTATTTATTTATTTAACTAAGCCTTTCGCGGTTCGCTGCTGTACATAGGCCTCTTCCAAGTTGCGCCACTATACCCGGTCCTCCGCCGTCCGCATCCAGTCCGACCCAGCTACCTTTTGTAGCTCATTGGTCCGTATGGCATGAGAGCTCAAATCTCGTCCTCTCCAACGGCCATGGGTATTTCGACGGACATGAGCAGCCTACTGCAACTTCAGCTTACTACCTATAGCATAGTATAGTCTGTTGTTTGTTAATAGCGAATTGGCTTAACAGTGCATTACAGTTAAGCAAAGTAATCTCGTACCTACATTAATTAAAACCCGACCGAAAATTTAAAATACAAACAAGTGAGGAATGTAATTATGAACAATATTATCGCAGATTTAAATTTTAAAACAAAAAGGATAAAACTCTACTGACGCATTTTTACGAGATAAAATAGTCATACCACACCTTCAATCGGAATGTTTACTTTATTACGTTCATCATAAGGTTTATATTCTTATAAGAAAATTTGCTCATATTGCTTTTCGTGGTTGAGAGAGAAAATAATTGAGTGGTTTCAGTTTATAAAGTTTTTTCGCTATTAACTTTTAAACGTTTAATTTGGAATCTTGGAATAAAGAGGATACGGATTGCAACAAATTACTCTTTTAAGCAAATGTCGTCGTTTGAAAAGTATTCTACGCTTCGTTAAAACACATATTTTATATTTTTGTAGTATAATGGAAGTCGGCGCCAGTGCCAATTAAGTCGGTATCGAATACCTTTTTTGGTTTGGCGCAATAGTTTTACATACATACGTAAAATGGACATACTTACATATAAAAAGATTGATACAAGCGACTGGCGAACACAGAACCTCCCCTTTTTGGAAGTCGGTTAAAAAATATTCTAACAGTTTAACAAACAAATTAAATAAATAAATATCTTTGGACAGCTCACACACGGCCATCTGATCCCAAACTAGGCAGAGTCTGTAGTATGGAAACCAGAAAACTTATAAAAATAAGTATATTTTTATAAACACATACATGTTATACATAGATAAATTACACCGAGACAAAGAACAAATATTTGTGCCCATCACACAAAGTAAATTGTAAATAACATTACCTACAACCACGAAACAATGTACTACAAAATCACAAACCTTATACATTTCCATTCAAGAAAGAATGTACTACATTATCACAAAAGAAACTCATAATCCTCTTTTGATGTCAATCGGCTAAAACCCAGACAAGGGAGTACCTACTCACATTATGAGAGGCTTATCTGATCCCGAGTTCCTCTCGAAGCACGTACAGATCGCTGATAGTGCCACAGAGCGGCGGAACAGCGAATGTTATGCTCTATCGCGACCTGACCGCTATATCTAAAGTTTCTACACTGTGACATTTTGCGATGTCGCATTATGCTTTAAATTTTTTATTGATTTCAGAATGTTTTGTTTTGCGGATTTGAGGGTTGGATCAAAGGACCAGGTTTAAAAAAATAAAGGTAAATGTGTGAAAATACGCTTTATGTTTACCCTGATTTTGTATATTTTGTTAAATACGTACTAAAATTATTTTAGGTCATCGTCATTTTTTCACTTGTGTTTAATTTTCTCGATTGGCCTGTTGGTCTAGTGGCTAGTGACCTTGACTGCCAAACCAGAGGTCGTGGGATCGACAAATATTTGTGTGATGAGCATGATCGTTTGTTCTGTGTCTGGGTATAATTTATTTTATTACGTACGTATTTAGTAAAATATAAGTATCAGTTGTCTGGTTACCATAGTACAGGATAACCATAGTATTGGATGAAATGGCCGTATGTGAAACAAACACGCACATTAGGCACCTGAAGTATGCAGTGTGTTTTGAGTTGATATTGATCTTGAATTAGAAAAGGACACGAAGATTAGAACTGTAGAATCTATTTCAGACTCTAATCCTCATATCTCTCAACGTGTGTACTTAAAACACAATGATATTCAATGCGAAAACTAGTTTGACGTTTCTAAATCACTTGTTTTGTCATTGCCGTCTGCTTCTTAGTATGTTAGTAAAATATACAATAATTTAATTTTAGTTTGCGTACAAAGAGATTAGGACCAATATGATTATTGTGCTGTTTATAGACATTTAGGAATTACATAATGTTTCTGATGTTCACGCGAATGATGGACATTAAAACAAAACTATTTTAAACAGATTAACGCGTTTTATTTTGATTTTAATTCACGATGTTTTGATTCCTTTGCAAGTGTCATGGTCAAGGGCAGAATGCCCACATGCCCAATTAAGGCCCAGTTTTTTGATCCCGAGTTACCTCAACTTATGGTTAAATATGCTAACTGGGCCTTAGGAGTTCAATTTTGAACATCGATAATAATCAAATTAATTTTGCAGGGTTACTCTATACTCTATAGGTACTTGGAGGAATGTAAAAAAGGAGCTTAAGAATTTAATCCTCTTGTCGCAGGGGTTTCACAAACATTCAAATCACATGCACAAAGAACACCCAGACTTGAAACGGCATTCCTGGATCACACTAATTCTTGTCCCATGCGGGGATCGAACCCGCAGCACGTCGCGCACAGTGGTAATTAGCGTGGTGACCTATACCACTCGGCTATCCGTGCAGTCAAATATAAAGAATAAATATATACAAATATTAATTTCACGCATTTGTTGTCAATGGGTAAAGAAGTAGCTCGAAAAAGTTCGTATTGTGTTATTTTTCTTGTTTGAACAAAAGGCTCAATTGTTAAATCGATACACACAGACAGACAATTGTATGTATTATAATAGCAATGAGTAAGAATAGATGTTTATTGAAAATATAAACAAGTAACAAGCTTGTTAGAATTAATTCAGTTTGAATATTTTGTTCAATGTAATACCATCACCATCTTAAAGTCAATGCAATTTTTTCAGTAATAATATGGTTGAAGTAAAATAATTTATGATATAAAAAGATAAATTGTGGACGCTAATTTTTTACTATTATATATTAAAAAGTTTAGCTTTGGTATAGTGAATATTTTAAAATAATGTGAAGTGTTTTCTTCGAGTTTCGTGTATTTCAGCCACAAATGACGGAAAAAAATATATTTATACTTCTTTTATACCTGCGTGGATGTGCAAGTTAGATTTATTTGTTTTCTTAATCGTGTCACCTCGCTTGGCCTATCTATTTTTAATTTTCATGATTGGTAACTTCAACTTTACTTACTTTTACATATTATTTTTCCAATTCAATGAAGTGAAAAAGGCTTTTGTTTTTTTTTTGCCATTTAACCGGACTAATCTTCAGAGCTACTAATCGGATTAAAAAAAATCTATAATATATATGTATTATACCTTGCTTCATAAGTAATAATAGTATGAAATTAGTATTCCGCGCCAATCTTAATAATTTTTAGATTCTATAGACAATCGGTGAAGGAAAACATCGTGAGGAAACTTGGATTCCATAGATCTGAAACCACCGGCCCGCAAGGAGCTAGTGTGGCGATCAATGCTAGTTCCTTCTCTATATGAGAAGAGGCCTGTGCCCAGCAGTGGGACGTTCATAAGCCGTAATAATTATCGTATTTTAATCACAGTTCAAAACCCTTAGTTTTATCATTATTATTTCCTTTATTTCAAAATACACATATAAATTACATTTTTAAATTATTATATACTACTAAAAAAATAAATACATTTAAAAATATAAAAAACAGTCCCCAACCGGCATCGGGAACAAGGTCATTATTATTTGTATCTCTCTTTTATCACGGGATAACTTCAGAAGAAGAGACCCGGTCCTTCGAAAGGCTTACGTGGGGACACAGGTCCACAAGTCGCAGTGGCCTTGTTGAGAACTTTACTCTAATATGGGATGGGGCACCTACCAGGTCTATTATTATGTCCAAGTGTACACTGTTTTCATATTATTATAATGTTCTTTATTTGACACCATTAAAGTTACTGCATTAAAATATACAAAGCAATGATAGTAAGAAAAAGTGAGTTAAGTAGGTATTCCTTATTCTTTCAGCGATGAGGTTCGAAGTAAATACGCTACAATCAAAGCCTACCTACGAGTGCGGTGAAGGTAATTTTGAGGTGGTGGAGGAGGAGACGGCTGGCATTGAGAGCTTCCCCTGGCTTGGCCTGCTGATGTACCCTCTTGGTAAGTTATATTGGAGCCAGTGCTTTGGTATATATAGGATGGAAATCTACAATGGTGATGGCAAATTATACCCATAGAAAACATTCCTTTATTTATTCCTTTTTTTATTTTTTGAAGAAACCCTTTACAATGTAGGTAGGGAATCGAACGGGCTTAATTCCGGAAACAACATTATGTTTTTTGATGCCATCTATTGATATGATCAGTCATAAATTTTTTTATAGATATTATTCATGTATCACATGAAAACAGAATGCTTTGTTACATTAGGGGCGTCCATAAATTACGTGAGGTGTTTTTTTTTAATTTTCTGTCCCTCCCCCTGGTGAGATGTGGTGAGATTTTATTCAACCCCCTACCCCATCCCCAAATCTCACGTGAGATTTTTCAAAATGTGGGTTTCTTACGTAAACGCGTTGGATGGTGATTGTAACAAAAAAAAAATTGCTTCGTGCTTTTATTTACGAATAGTTAAGACTAGTAATCAATATTGCTGTGAGTTAAATTATAAGTGTAATAAAAATTTAACTTAAGCATGTACAATCTGGATTAAATTGACCAAAATGTATATTTTTTTTGTTTCTATCAGAAAAAAATTGCGTGGTATTTGCCGAGACCCCCCCTCTCTCCAGCGTAAGATTAGATGAGACTTGACTCGACCTCCTCCCCCTTAAACACCTCACGTAATTTATTCTTTATGATGTTTATTCTTTAAAAATATGGTATTAAAAATCGTAAATAAAATAGTTAATTGAAAATGTACATAATTATGGAAACTTTAAAAAACTTGTGAGGTGACCGGTCGATGGTTTACTCAAAGGTATTTTTCGGGATTTGATTCTGTTCATAGCAAAAAAACGTCTTAAGCAAGCACTTAAAGATATAACGATATAATAAACAGATTCCATACCTACCCATACTACCTATTTGTGTTTTACAGACACATTGGCCCCAAAAAAAACGACTGTAGTATTAATATCAAGACAGATAGCAATTGCTGCTGCAATGGACATCGACTACTATCCAAAACACGACTTTAGGTGAGTGAACTCAAAGTGTTTTTTCCGGCATCAAAATGTACTGCTGGGCAAAGGGTCTTAGAAGGAACGACCCGCTTGAACTTGCAGGTTCAGATGGAGTTTGAAATCCAGGTTCAATCTCGCTTTAAGAAAGAAAGAAATAAGAAAGGAGGAAAAAATAAAGAAGAAAGACAAAGCATTTATTCGCGCCACATGCGACTCATAAAATAAGAAAACCTTCTTCTTCTTCCTGCCCTTATCCCATTCATATGTGGTCGGCGCAATGCGTACTTTCCTTCCATTCCTCTCTATTACTCGTCATCGCGGCGTCCACTCCTTTCTTTCTCATATCATCTTTCACACAATCCATCCACCTCTTTTTCGGTCTCCCTCTGCTTACACCCATCCACAGTCATACTTTTAACTTTTTTATGTGTTTATAAAATTAGAATAAAATAATAAAAAACAACTAAAATATTCCGGGAAATATGCGTCACATCCGTGCCAAACGGCCACCGCACAGCGTAAGCTGAGATTCGGTACTAGCCTGGTATAGATCCGGCATCCATTGCTCATTGAACTGCTAGGCTACCAAGACATCAAGTGTCATAATCCTGCTAATATTATAAATGTGAATTTGTGGATGTTTGGATGTTTGTTACTCAATCACGCAGAAACAGCTGAATAGATTTGGATGAAATTTGGCATGTATTTAGCCTTTGACATAGAAAAGAAGATGGGCTATTTTTTATCTCGATTCCTTAAGTAGTTCCCGAGGCAAAATTGAAAGTTGTGTACGAGCTAAGTCGCGGCTTTGAAATTTGGTAGTTTTCTCTATTACAGCGCAAGCTATAACACAGGTGAAAATTTTATTCCATTTTTTATTCATTTTACATTATTATGTCTTTTTGGACCCAATTCTTAAGTCCGCGCAGACAAGGTCGCGAGCAGAAGCTAGTATATCTTTATTTCAATTTCGAATATTTTACTTTGGTTATGATTCCAAAAAAGAAGAGTTTTTTTTTAATAGGGCTCGATCCCGTGTGGCGTTAGGCCACAACGGTACACTGGGTCCTTACATCCGCGTCAAGGACTACACGTACCATCCTGACTTCACAAGGACCACATACAGCACGCTAGCACTAGTACAGCTGGACACTCAGACATTAAGAAAAGGTAAAAATTTATGTTATCTTACTCATTACAGCCGGTACGTGGCGGCAAGCGCAGCGTAGGACGTCCACCCACAAGGTGGGCAGATGACCTGATAAAGGTCGCAGGAAGCCGCTGGATGCAGGTCGCTTCCGACCGGCCAATCTGGAAGTCATTGGGGGAGGCCTATGTTCAGCAGTGGATGTCTTATGGCTGATATGATGATGATGATGACTCATTACAGCCTCTGTAGAGAAGTAATACTTCTAGAAGCGTTACTAATGCCACAAACTCCTCTGAAGCGGTGGGCGGTGGCGGTGACGTCGATGTTTTTGAAATAGTGTTTCAAATCAATAGAATTCTGTGCCTGGGTGTTATTTTATCTATAATATGTATGTATTTAGAAATATATAACTATCAGATGTCTGGTTGCCATAGCACAGGCTCTGCCTAGGTTGGGATCAGATGACTGTGTGTGAGCTATCCCAAGATATTATTATTATTAAGAATATTCGTGATTTTAAAGGTAAAAATAATGCTCTCGCCAGTGCAAGAGTAAATTAATTTGTTTTCCGATTATTTGATTTTTAAGATATACTAGATATTTTTTTTCTTTTCATCAGTTTTTTTCGGAATCCTGGTTTCCTCATGTTTTTTTCCTTCATCGTTTGCCAATGGTGTCTTAGAATAATGAGGAAGTACATATAACTTTGAGCACTCGAACATGTGCATACGAATTTGATAATTGAACCACTAGGCCACCGCGACACTTACTAAGGGATTATTAGAATGTAATTATTATGTATAAGTAATTAGAGTTCAATCTATTTATGTTCATCTGTTACAGTGGTGCTTCCCATCTGTCCACCACCAGACTACTTTGATAATGCACAATTGATTTACGCTTTGAACTTAGATCATGGTAAGACAATTTTTTTTTTCTGTTTATTAGGGACTTTTATACATGTCAGTCCATTAGGCCTAACCTTAAATTTATAAGCAGCTACATTAATTATTACGACGACATAATGCTAGTTCATATAGCCCAAAGCTCTGGTATGACTATAATTATGTACTTACGAGCTATCAATGCTAAATAAATATAACTATATGTACCCTGCGGTGTCACCCGCGTAAGTGGTCCTTGTTACCGTAAATTTAAACTTAATAAAATTTATAAAATGAAAGTAGTCTAAGTTACTCCTTCCCCTAGCCAAGTGACATCTCATCAACGCTAATCGAATCGCTCAAATTTACGTCACGTGACTTAACTAATATAAATGTCATTTCCATACAACGATTCATTTCTATCATCGTTAACGCTTGTAGAAATGTCACTTAGATAAGGGGGCTAGGTGATATTAAATCACCTAACTGACACTCAAATTTTATTTATCTGTATAGTTAATCTAGTGTAGTTTGTTTTGCTATGAATCTCAAGCAAGTTGTAATTAAATCCTAATTTTTGGAAGACCATGTTCACTTACATTTCCTGACGTGACGATTTGTAATAAATAAGATTTTATAAAGATACTAGCTGACCCAGAAAATATCGTTTTGCCTAATTCCAGAGACAGTCACCCTTATCACTAAGGCTATAAAAATTTGATTACAACCTATTCTCAGATCTACTGAATATACACGAAAATTATCATAAAAATTGGTCAAGGTGTTTCGGAGGCGTTTGGTTACAGGTTCAATATAATTATAGAAACAGATTTTACCCCCAGGTTTTTGGGAGGCTGATCTACACCTGCCAAACTTCATATTATGCGATGTGATTGGTTGTCACCCTTCTGAAGTAACTGATCAGCCTTCCAAGGATCGGGGTAAGAAGGATTGCATTGCTTTAAAACTGCCTTTCAGATTATGACAGCAGTTCCGTGGTGAAGGTATATAAAATGGATTACGTGGATAATTCGCACTGTCGGGAGTTTTACAGGAGAACTGAAGTATGTACTTTTATAATATTATCATAAAATATACAGCTGTTCACTCTTTTAACCCCCGCCGCAAAAAGCCCCATTGTTTTGAGATTGCGTGTTAAGTAAATAAGTTTGACAAGTCTGAGGCCCGAGTCACACCTAAATGGCAACGGCCGCTGGCGGCCTCGCGCTACCTCCAGACCCTGTGCTCCTGGTATCGTATAGGAGCGCGCAGCCGCCCGCGGCCTCGCGTCGCCGCTGGCAGCCGCGGGCAGAAACACCAACTTCTTCTTATTCTTTCAAGCGATACTGGTCTTTTAAGTATGAAGTTAAAGTTTAAAATTATTTCACACTGAAAGTGCTCGCTGCGCTGCCGGCCGCTGTCATTCCGGTGTGACTTGACCCTAAATAAACTTATTATGATGTGGTATTTTTGTTTGAAAGCTGTCTTGTTTATAGTTAACTCCTTCTGTTTGATTTCGTTGCGGATTCCAAGACATTTAGTCTTTTCCCTGGGACACACCGAACTCAAGTATCTTGGTGGTATTAATTGGCTATCATTGTAGATCCTGGCTTACAGGAGTTGCAATGATGGGCGCGTGTGATGGGTTGTCCCATAAAAATCACGATGGTTGCTAGCTGAAAGATCTGTTCAGCATTTTGAAAGTTATCAAAATTACCTGATTTTGTTGGATTTCTTAAATTTTTAATTTACACTTTTTGAAAAAAGTTAACCAACCAAATGACCAATTTTGCTCCAGTAGATACCTAAGTGGATTTAGTTTTTTCTAACGCAGTTTAAGTACCTTAGAATTTTAAGTAATTTGTATTACGTCAAGGCTGCAAGTAAAGTAGTTCAAAGTTCTTATTTACAATCCAGGTTCTTAGGTTGTTTATTCAAATTCAAATATTTTTTCAAATTATGACTTGTGCAGCAGATATCCTGAAAAATAATTGATACATCGAATATTTTCAAGGTGTTGCTTATATGAAATTGACTGTACAAATTAAACTTGGATTATTTTTTTTTTTCCCTGTGTGAAAACCTCACTGGTACAGTTGAAGCCTAAAACTAACTAGATGCATATTCTTAAAAGCTGGACATAGACTCAATGTGGCCTTCACACCTGGCGTGTGCACGAGGCCAACATGGCGGCTACTGTGTCTGGACTAGTGGCACTGTGCTGGTGATAAGAGATAGAGGTCAATGGAAACTGGTAATTCTCACTTTTTTTAATTAATCAATCAATATGACGGGCCTGTTGGTCTAGTGATTAGTGACCCTGACTGCTAAGCCGGAGGTCGTGGGTTCGATTCCCACCCAGGACAAATCTTTGTGTGATGAGCACGATCATTTGTTCTGTGTTGTTATTTATCTATAATATGCATGTATTTAGAAATATATAAGTATGTTTATCAGTTGTCTGGTTACCATAGTACAGGCTCTGCCTAGTTTGGGATCAGATGGCCGTGTGTGAGTTGTCTTAAGATATAACTCAGCCTATCGCGGTCCAAAGATGGACCTAAGCCTCTTCCATGTTGCGCCACAACACCTGGTCCTCAATTTGATGGCTGTATGTTGTGGTGTACCATCATTAACGTGTCTGTCTTAGTCACCACGCTGGGTAAGCGGGTTATAACCGTAGTCTTTCAGTTCTTGAAGTGAACGCCAATTCTCCTTGTTTCTATATTCCTTAATCGCTGTTACGACAGAGGAGGAGGGTTTATTCTATGCTGAAACCCCACAGCAACTTCTTTCATTATAATAACATCTAAACATTACTGCCCATTGAGAAGTAAAAGCCTCTTCTTGTATATAGAATGCAACGAGCATACACCAAAAAACAAATGAAAGTTGTAAATCACGCTTGATCACAACGCCACACATTTAACATTGTCCTGACATAAGTTGCTCATACTGATGAAGACTAGCTAATGATTATGATGACGTATAGATTTTTTTCTGTGTCTTCTTCTACTCCCTGCCCTTATCCCATTCATATGGGGTCGGCGCAATGCGTATGTTCCTTCCATTCCTCTCTATTACTCGTCATCGCGGCATCCACTCCTTTCTTTCTCATATCATCTTTCACACAATCCATCCATCTCTTTTTCGGTCTCCCTCTGCTTATATACCCATCCACAGTCATACTTATAACTTGTTTTGTTATGTGACTTTCATCCCTCCTCATAACATGTCCATACCACGACAAACGCTTACCTCTTATCTTTTCATTCACTGGCGCTACTTTCAAGCTTCCTCTGATATACTCATTCCTTATCCTATCTAATCTCGTCACTCCAGTCATCCATCGAAGCATTCTCATTTCCGCTGCATGCAATCGTCTTTCATCAGTCCCTTTCACTGCCCAGCATTCTGAACCATAAGTGCATCAATACAGGTCTTATAGCCGATTTATACATTTTCCCTTTCAGCTTTACATGTTGGGCATGTTAGGATCACATATCATTCCAGTCATCTGTCGCCATTTAAGCCAACCTGAGCTGATTCTGTGCTTACTATCTCGGTCAATCTGTCCATCATTTTTTTCTGTGTCTCTGTGTAAAATGTCGTTTAATATCGGCCGAATAAGGTTTAGTTTTAATTAAGCTAGGTTTGGGCATCCACGGTCCCGGTTGCGAGGCTCCAGCTCGGTTCCTGGACTACGGCATGTATCACCTGTGGGTGAAAACCGCTATCTCCAAGATTGGTCATCTAGCCATCACCAGAATGGGACCAAACCATCTGATATTGAGACGAAGTAAGTGCAAAACCTGGTGCTACATGCTCGCTGATATTCTTTTAGGTGCCGTTTTCCCCATTTTGGGCTGGAGTATTTTAATCACAACGACAGCTTGTCCAAATTAATATCTGACTATGGAACAAAGCATAATGTAGTTTCTAGTCAGTTCTTCTCCATAACGGGCTTTGATTAGAACTACATTTTTTTTTAATAATAATAATGTTTATATAATAAGTATGATAAGTTTTCGTTCCTTTTTTAGCTTTTTATTTTCCAATTAATATATTTTTTTATGAAAACATTGTATACTTTCAATATCAATTTTAAAAGAGTTACCTATGGATTTTTTAGCCGGTTCTTCTCCATAGGAATGATATTTTGGAACCGCGCAACTAGAGTCATTTTACGTTCTGAAAGTGCCTAAAAAGGTTTAAATAAAATAAAAATAGTTTGATTTTTATTCTGAACTAGCTACCCAGACAGACTTCGTTCTGTCAAAAGTAAATTATATAAATTAAGGTAATTCCCGGATTTAGGAAGTTTTTTTTTACTTATTATTTATGTTTTACACCTTTTAAACCTTCCCTGGACTTCCACAAACATTTCAAGATCAAAATTAGCCAAATAGGTCGAGCCGTTTTCGTGCTATGTCGTGACAACGGAAAACGGGTTTCATTTTTATATATATAGATTTGCTGAATGCTGTAAAACTTCCGTCGCGATCTGTAGAAATGTGATAATTCTCGAACTTCGGTTTCAACGAATAGTTTTTAGTGGTTGACAACAGTTGACCTTTTAATCAATCAACCAAGTACAGACACTGTTTGACGTTGAGCTCTCCCAAATGCGCTCTAGCGTTCGGTACTTCCATAGATGAATAGAGTTCAAAGGTCTCACCGGGTCCAAGTTCCTAGGCATTATAAGACATTAAGAACATGTTTCAGCATTAACGAACATCCAGAGGTTTGGAGACTGTGACCCTGAGGAAACCAAGCTGACACTCTTCTCGGATCGCAACATCATAGTACCTCCTCACGCTATCGAATTTAACCAGATTGGTTACGTCAAGTATAATGTAAGTACAGATAAAAAGGTTTGCGATCATAAACTTTAATTGACTGTGTAGACAGTTCAATTTCGTTTGCAAAATGTTGGTATAATCCGTACCAGTCTTCATCGATATAAAGTCGTACAAATGAACATGTCCTGAAGGTGTTGAACCCACCACCACTAGTTTAGTAGTCATGGTTACTAACCACTAGACCAATAGGCAATCTGTATAAAATACAAACACGTCGCTTATACAGTGCAGACTACTTTTTAACCGACTTCAAAAAAACTAGGAGATTCTCAATTCGACTGTATTTTATTTTTTATTATATAATTACATTAGTAAAGTTTAGTTCACATGCTTATAAACTAGATGGCGTTGTTGTTAATTTTGATAGAGGTAGAACACTGTGTACCTTGTTTTTTTTTCAGTTGACATTAAAAGAACACGTAGAGTACCACTGCGTAGTATTGCGCGTTCAGCACCTGCACAAAGCTATTGAAAAACCTGAGATCCGTCTACGCCGATGGTGCCCGGACTCGAAGTCATTGTGTGCCGAGTTCTCCATGCTAACAATATTATTTTACGTAGAAATCACCTTCAAACAAACTTGCATTTACAACGTTGTCGCGTACGGCACTGAAAACAAATACGTTGATGGCGTACAGTTGTTATTATACACCAATAAGGGAAGAAAATTTCCTACTTTATCCGAGACCTAGTTCACTAAGTTACACATAGTTCATAAATATAAGAATAATAAAAATGTATTATAAAACAAAGTCCTGCGACATCCCTTTTAAATGCACTAGATATTAGGGTAAACGTGTGTTAATGTTAGTGTTAAGTGATTGATATATACCTTAATTAATTTTTAACATAATTACCTACTTACGTTTATAATTTTTATACGCCAATACGGCAAAACATGTAGATACTTGTTTAAAATTTTACCACCATGTATGTGTATGTGTATGGGTATGAAAAATAGATATTGTCCGATTCTCAGACATTTTAGCAGTGAGATTAATTTAAACTGAAGTAATAAATAAAATGTATCTTAGTACAATTATTATATTCGATTTCCATCATGCGACCCTATTGCGGATCTGTGGATGGAACAGAATAATATAAAAATAGCAATTAAAAATGACGACCTCCGTGGTCGAGTGACGTACACACCGGTTTTCAAGGTGTCGCCAGCTCTGAGGTCTCGGGTTCGATTCCCGGACGGGTCAATGTAGAAAAACACTTTTCTACATTATCTCGGGTCTGGGTGTTTGTGGTCTATGGCTGGTTGTCTCTGATTCCATAACACAAGTGCTTCAGCTACATACTTTGGGTTCGGAGCAATGTATGTGATGTTGTCCACATTTATTATTACATATTATTAAAAAAAACTAGTGTAATATACGCGCTATACTAAGCATACGCCGCGTCGATATTATCCGAGTACCTATTATATCTAAAATCTACGATAAAGATGCATTTGACAACGACGCAATGAATAATAAAATAAAATGGTTGAAAATTAATTGGATTTCTGTTTTTTCCCATTCCGCTTAAAATGTTATTATACGAGTACTATCACAATTTACGCTCAATATTATTAATTTATCTATAGTCGTTTCTACGACGTCGATGAGTTATTCTTCTAGTAATGTTTTGACTCACTAACGCATACTGCTGATAATAGATACATGACTGGGTACCCCTCTTGTTATAAAATTTTAAATTTAAATATTTTAAGTTAGGTTAGAAAGGTGACCATACGACGTGTATTCATATACAATGTGCCAGAAACAAATATAATCAAACAAACATTGAAAATTACCTCAGCCTGAGTAATCTATGATATAAAAATGAATCGAAAAATGTGTTGCTAAGCGCATAACTTTCGAACGACTGCACCAAATTGGATGATTCTTTTTTTATTGTGTTCGTTATTGTTAGTACAAGCTTTTTAATTTTTTATGTCAGAAAATAATAAAAAGAAAATTGCGTGAGTGAATAGAAATCAGGAACGGGAACTCCTTACGCGCGTGAAACCGCGGGTCATAGCTAGTAATATATGTATAAAATAATGTACAAGGCTAGGCTCCGAGTAGGTAATAAAATAAATAAGGGATCCTTTTATACATTTTGCTTATTAGACAATTAATTACTAATTTAGTTTTGCCAAGAGTAGCTCTCTAATCTCTTAAATCACACCAATTTGTTAAACCACATTGGGCACACTGATATTAAAATCATTTATTATAATTTTATATTATCTGAAAATAAAAGTTATAAATTTTTATTTTAATATAAAATGAATTATTTATGTATTAAATATCTTTTTATAGATAGTTTTATTTATCTTATAAGTTTTTAGTTTTTTATTTATTTATTTCATAAAACAGACAGCCATAAAACAGTGTAACAAAGAATTAATGATTCAGAATATTTATACAAATTAAAAAGTGTCCACGTGTTTAATCGAATGGCGGGAGGTATTGGCTGTCATCAGCTTGATTCGCCCTATCCTTTCGTACTAGTAAAAAACTGTGTCACGAATGGATAATATTCCTCATCCTCAGAGCAGCACAATAACACGTGTCCATTCGCTATGTGGATAAGTTTAGTTTAGTATAATTAATATAGTTTAGTATTAGGTGTGTTTAGTATAATAATTATTTATTTTGTAATATAAGTTCTGTAAAGTGTTTATTTTAGTAGTAATTGTATATATTTTTCAATAAAAAGAAAATTTAGGTATTTTATTTTTTGTTTCTAAGAACATAATGTGTAAACACTACTATGCGTTTTCAACATTATGTTTCATAAATAATGCTATTACCTATATCATATAGGTATAATTCTAAGCCAAGAGTATTTATTTATGGTAAAAAATAACATGGCAAACTTATGCGTAACATCGTAATGCGTAATGAACATAAATGCTGAGTTTCGTTATACCAATGTATGTTATGACAATACATTTTATGAATCATTATCATCTGTACTGATAAATCATAAACAATATTTAATAGATGACAAACATGATAGATTGTCATCTCTTAAATATTGTTGCATACACTAAATATTATAAATAAAAAACAACTCTGTTTTTGTTGTTCAAATATAAAATTAAACAAATCGAACACAATATAATAAATAGTGGTCACATGTTGCGAGCTGGCTAGATAGTATTCAAAGCTATTACAATTCGTTCCATTATTAAAATTATATTACAATATTTTCAAGCAAAAAAATAATAAAAAAGTAGAAAATCATGTTTTATTTGTTTGTACTAATTCTTTGATTTCAGTGTAATTACAATTCGGCACAAAAGTAAAAAAAATTGATAATTTTTGGTTTTAAAGAAGAAAAATAAATTGAAAAAGCAACTTTTAATTAAATATTTATTTTATAAGTGTTCGATAATGTGCTGGCTTTAATGGTATTTTAAAATTATTTTTATCTTTTATTTGTTTTAATTAAAGTATTTAAAATAATGAAACTCAGTAAAAAAGTGTTAGTAGTGTTTGTGAGTGTATGGATAAGGCGATTGGAATCAGCCTGTAAGTAAAGCCTTGCCTATTTTATATCGTCACTGGAAAGGCAAAATTACTGGACCGCCAAAAGGCCATTTCGAGAAAAAGCTATTTAAAGTTTTTTTTTTTACAAAAAAAATCGTATCTTATTAATTAATCATCCGATTTTAATCAAATAACTTGATATGCAAACCTTAATTTTTTCTTTATTTTTATGTATATGTTGTATAACACTCATACGGCTATTTTAGGAAATAAGTGGTGGATAAGTAAAATGACCTCATTTCAGAGTAAGTCAGATTTACTTATACGCCGTCAAGTAAAGTTTACTTTGCAATTTAAACGTACTGATAACACATAACATAAAAAATTAAAGTAAGATAAAAATTCGTTTCATATAAATATAATGCTTTGCTGGTGAAGCAGTATTACGTTAAGGACACATTTTCTATTTTCACACGTCTAGCACATGACTTAAAAGGTGATCAGATAATTGACTAAGTTTACCGAAATTACTTTAAAGTAAGTTTGCCGTAATCATTGCATGTAATAAACGACGTTGGATATTATTGATACTTCTATAATGGAGATATCTTTTATAATGAAGTGTCGAAAATATACTTGAAAATTACATAACAACACTGTATTAATCAACTATTTTTTCTGAAACCCCAATGCAGGTGTAATATGAAACACCACGCACCTACCACATGCGTCCAGCAAGTACCTACCATATTATGTACTACGTACCGAGTTGTAAGGCGGCATTTAATAAAATACAGACAACGCAGTAACACTTATTATCACAATAACAAATCTCAATTATTTCACAAACTTACGAATAATTATAAAAGAAGCATACTTCTAGGGTAAAAACAAACAACTATTCTATTGAATAAGCTCGTATTTTGAGAATCAATGTTTTCTATCCGACTTCAAAACGTAAAAAAAAATACTTTAACGTTAAAATAAATAACTCCTACGGTAAAAACTCAAGTTTTTTAAATGTTTACTTCAACTATAATAAATTATAACTTCAAGGTCTTATTTCTGGAATGGAACTGGAATTAATGGAACATGGTACTTCACTATCCAGGATGTTGGCCAGGATATTTCAAGGCGACGGTCTGAGTGCCCTGTGGTTCTGTTTGGCCTTGAATCCTCTTAGCACGCTGCTAGAGAATTCAAGACTAGGCTATTCGTTGCGGAGAGGAAGCCAGGTAATCTCCCACTTGTTGTACATGGATGACTTTACTGTTTGCTTCCAACAAATTGCAAATGATGAAGTTACTGAAGATCACTGAAAGCTTTAGTAATTCCATCAGAATGGAATTTGGTGTTGACAAATGTGCAGTCATGCAAAATGAGGTGGGATTATGGAATCCCAGGGTATACAGCTCTCGGATTCTATAAAACTAAGGACACTCTCTGCAACAGAGACCTACAAATACTTGGGTATTTCAGAGAAATCGAATGCACCACCCACGGTCATCGGTGATGAGGTTATATATCGCTCGAAAATGTGGGGTCGCGGCTTTCTGAAGGTTGAAAAAAACCTTCCATTATCGCGAGGTATGTAACCTCAGGGAGTACTTCCTCCAAGTTGACGGGGTGATACATCGAGATGTGGTGGTAGTGGATAAGGATCTCACTCCGCTCTGTCTTGACAAGGAGAACTGGCACAAACCTGCCGTACCAAGCATCAAAGATCGCAAAGATGTATGGCAAAGCATTATGAGCTACACGGACGCTACTATCGGAACCTTCATAGGTCCGATGTCGATCTCCTAGCGACCGTGACCTGGCTACGATTCGGTGATCTTTTTGGAGAAACCGAAGGGTTTATATGTGCAATTAAAAGTGCACGAAGTTATTATGACGAATAACTACCGAAAATATATCGTGAACGATGGTACAGTTGACATATGTCGGGCATGTCACTGGGTAAGTCCTTAAGACATAGTTTTGGGTTGTTCTCGTCTTGCTAACGGCGAATACTTGCACAGGCACAACCAAGTGGCCAGGATTATCCATCAGCAGCTTGCTTTGAAATACAAGCTTGGGGAATCTGGAGTGCCGTACAGGTATGTCACCGACCCAGTTCTCGAAAACTGTCGTGTCACATTTTATTGGGATTGGGAACTATCATCACTGACAGGATTATTGTAGCCAATAAGCCTAATATAGTGGTGATGGATCGATCGGAGCGCCGTGCAATGATTGTTGATATCACTATCCCTCATGACGAATACCTCATGAAAGCCGAAAAAGAAAAACAGATTAAATATTTGTCGACATGAAGGATGTGGACTCAGCAATCATTGTCCCGATAGTCGTCACAGCTAACGGCTTAATAGCCAACAGCCTCGACCAACACCTCAGGAGGCTCTCGTTAGGCATAGGTCAAGGGTTTGATTCAGAAAGCAGCACTTCTCGACACGGCGCGTATTGTGAGGTTTTTCTCTCTGGAACCCTAACCATCGGCAGCTTGAACCTTGCTCCTGATGCCGGTTGGAGATTGTATTTTATATTTCTAAATGTATATTTTTTTTATCTAGTGTATATTCAAATTGTATTTTATAAGTATTTTAATTGTATAAAGAGAATAATCATAATTTATATATTATATAACATCAATATGATAATAATAGATTATTATTAATAATATATAAATTATTAATATAATAATATTATAATATTCACACTATTATATTTGTTTGCGGTAGCGGCAAAATACACGTTCTTTCGTTATAGCTCTGTCCAGTCGACTGACTTAACCGCCTGCATCAAACAATTATGTACTATCAAGTCGATACTTATTCAACAATAATAATAATTTATTACGATTAGTAATTTTACTTAAGAGATGTAGTATATAATTCGACGGAAAGGATTAAATGCTTTTGTGACTTTTTCAGGCTTTTAACTACAAAACTTTTTACTGATATCCTGCTAAGTGCTGGATAACAGTCAGCTTAAATTACTTAAACGCCATTAACTCGACTAGAATAATAAGGCTTTTATTCTTATACGCCTCATTCAAATTTACGTGAATCAAAATTACTTAAACTAAGTTATTCTTAAATTCCAAAAAGAGTACAACTACTGATACGACACTCTTATAAAAAAGACCAAAAAGTGTGTCGCTTCAGTAATTGAAAAAAAAAATACCGGCCTTTTTACAGGTTACTGAAGCGCCATAAATGTGCTTCGATTGCAATGCTACCTAGACAGATCGATGCAGAAAAAATCGCTGATTCCGAATATGTATATAACTCAATATGCCCAATTTGGCGGTTAAGTAATTTTGCCTTTCCAGTGACGATATAATTTACTCGACTTTATAAGTAAAAAATACAAGTCTTTAAACTTCCAGGCAGTGACCTCGGTAGCTTAGTTGGTAAAGCGACTGGCGCGTCAAGCCAGTGGTCGCAGGTTCGAGTCCTGCCTGAGGTTTAAGTTTTTCCTTCTACAATTTGTATTTAATTTCAAATACAAGTCTCTTTAGAAATAGTTTTTTTCCATCATGAAGACGGTTTTTTATCATAGTATAGTATATGTATATACTAATAATTAATAGGTCAAATCATTCTCTGTGCCAAAATACCAGCATTTGAGAATATTTTGATTTCAAAGTATAAAAATAAATCACCCACATCTTATAAAAACTATATTTTATCTCACACTCAAAATATATGTTTGAGCCCAAGTGGGAATCAAACCGGGAGCACGCGGCGCAGTGATAGTAAGTGCGATCTGTAGATACAGTCAGCAACGGAAATCGATAAACAGAACTAGATTTACAAAACACCTAAAAAAACGGCTACGCGTACTTATGTATGCGCGTGAGTAGTTATAAAACTTTGGCATCATTAAAAAATAGTTTATAATTTCATGCAAATAATTAATTACAATAAAATAATAATAAAAAATGTGATGCGGATAAATACTTTGACGCCATTTTTTAGTTTTTAGATTTTAATTAGTTCATGTTTGTTTATTTTTATTTTTTTTCCGTATGTATATAATATAAATACAAACATAACATGTACAAACATATAGATGTTTTATTATTTTAGTTTAAGTTAAGATTGTAAATACCTATTTTTTTATTTATTTATTTAATAATTTCTGTACACACAAAAAGCATAGAAACAATACAATAGAAAAAAAATGTACAAAGGTCCTGCTTATTTCTAAAGAAATCTCTGCCAGCAGTCTCGCTAGTTAATAATATAATAATATAAATAATCTCGGTAGTTAATAATGGCAGTCAACATATTATTACTTTAAATCAATGTAAATCGTAGAAGGTAAAGTTTTTTTAGTTTATAATAAAAAATATTAAGAAATAAAATTAAAAATTGAAAAATATATGTCGGAGCGTCGACGCTAACACCGCATACCTTATCATAATTTAAAAGAACGCTATCTATTTTCCTCTAAAGGAACTAAGTCGATTGACAGATAGTCGTTCGATTGGAAACGTCAAGTTATAACTTGGGGATGGTTGGTACGGAGTAATGGCAACACCGAACGAATGAACTATTGTGTAGTGTCAGTGAAAGGGGCTTTTGGTGTCCGACCAGCGCACCGGGGGGTAGGCTCATAGAGCACTAATACTCAAGGCGAGGGTTGATTGTTACTCGGTGCCAAACTTCCCGCGTTCCTAATTGTTAATCCAATTAGATCTTAGGCATCCTAGATTATTTTGTGTCCTTGATTTGTGAATCTGCAATTACAAGTGTAAACCAAAGTTTACTCACAAACTGCCCTGCGGATGTATGCTCCTACGTTGACCTTCAGATACATTTTTTTTATATCTCAAGGTTGGAAGAAGCAAGTTAATATTCCTTTCAAATATTCCGTTATTCTCATGGCGAGGCTTGCCCCGAGAGGTTTTTATTATTATTTAAAGATCCAAGCATACATAGGGACAGACAGCGGGAAGCGACTTTGTACTATGTAGTGATAGGTGTTTTGTAAACCGGTCCTTGTTCATGAACTTTTATCTTATTGTACTCTATGCACAATCTGTGACTCTTCCACAGATAGAGGTGGCTGTGGTATCGATAAAACCTCCCATCAGGAAGTAAGGGAAGGGGTAGCTCATATAGAAACCTACCCCTGGCTTGGTCTACTATACTTTCCGGTCGGCATCCGTAAGTAAAAATCTATAATATTAATGAATACTTTTATCACTCGGTCTGTATGTGAGTTGTACTGTTACGGCACAACACATCGATTTGATGAGGTACCCATACCGTATGGGGTAACAAAAGCTTTTGTTCAACGGTGGTACAAATACAAGCCGGTTATTAATATTAAAGAACATTAAAATATGTATTTATATTTATATCTATATATATTAACTTCAAGGCTTCAAACGGACGTTTCAGTATTCGGAGACATCACTTTAAACATTCATCATCATCATCATCATCCTCCTGCCCTTATCCCAATTTTATTTGGGGTCGGCGCAGCATGTTTTCTTCTTCCATACTCTTCTATCTGCCGTCATCTCACAAGTAACATTCTTTCTTGCCATATCGACTTTCACACAATCCATCCATCGTTTCTTTGGTCGTCCCCTTCCCCTATAACCATCCACATTCATGCTCAAAACCTTGACATCACTTTAAACATTGTAAGCAATAAATTTATTCTTATCTCACCTTGACTGTGGACCAAGCCTTTCATTAAATCCATGGATCATCGATCAATCGACGGATCGATGTCATTGAAACTATCAATAGATAGGTGTGGTAACAATCTAATGCTATCTATACGTGATTTTGCAGAAGATGACTTGGTGACAACAACGATAGTATTAGTTACACGACAGATGGCGCTAGCAGCCGCTTTGGATATTGATAAGTATCCGAAGTCAGAGTTCAGGTAATCGAGTTATTATTTACGTTTATTTTATCTATTATTTTATAGAAAATTTTAAGAAAAGCCCAAATGTGTCTATTGTAGCTTCTTCTAGCCTTGTAGAGGTCAAAAATTAGTCAATATGATTCCAAATAGAGTTCCAGCACTTAGTGGTGTGTCCCATGACGGTGTTTTTTTTTTTCGCTTATACACGGTCATCGGATCCTAAACTAGGCAGAGCCTGTACTACGGCAACCAGACAACTGATAAACATACTTATATGTTTCTAAATACACAAAAATTATAGATAAATAACACCCAGACACAGAACAAATGATCGTACTCATCACACGAAGATTTGTCCTGGGTGGGAATCGAACCCACGACCTCCGGCTTAGCAGTCAGGGTCACTAACCACTAGACCAACAGGCCCGTAGAATTTTATTAATTTTAATATTTCTTAAATATTAAATTATTATTCAGAACATAAATTATTATTGTCTTTAAGTATCTGATTTTAGCAGATATAGACAATGTTCGCTCGGGGTCCATGAAGATTCCTCCACCTTACGAAAAAAGGTTAGGTTAGTTTACAATCACTTTTTTATTGCGTCTCGGTCAAGAGCCAGCAGAACTGGCCCATATGGTCTATATATTATATGGGTGTGTAACGGTTGATATAATAACAAAAAATCTAACGTTCACTTGACCTAATTTCAGTTAATATACTTTTGTTTAATATAACGATCAATTGAGATAATAAATTGTTGATATAATTTCAATTTACCTAATTTTTTATGATATAATGAACATTTCCTATAATGCACATTTCACTTAATTCTCGTTTAGTATATTATTCATTTACTATAATACTTATAATCTCTAAGTAATACTTAATATAATAATTCATTTTATTAGGCTTATTGCTATTTCTATAAAACAGCATTTTTAACCTTTAATTAAAATGTAAACATTCTCCTAAAAAGTCAATATGGTCAGCTACAAAAGTTAGTGACAGAAACGAATCGTTGCAAAACCGACTCCACGCAGTCTTGTCTGTCCTGCCCCTAGAGTGTTATTTAATTTCGCGTAGGCGTGGAGGGGCGAGGCGGCCCGCGAGCTGAGGAGCAGGTGATGTTAACGGGCGCCGCCGTGACTGAGGCTGGCCGGCGAAGCCGGCCAGTAAGCCGAAGTCGCGGTGGTGACCGTTATCACCATCTGCGACGATTAGCTCGCGTGGTACCGCCGGAGCCCCGCAACGCCGGAGCCGTGACAGAAACCATGCCTGCTGCATGCTTGCATGCCTGCTCCAAGCTTGCTTGCATGCCTGCTGCATGCTTGCTGCATGCTTGCTTGCTTGCATGCTTGCTGCATGCTTGCTTGTATGCCTGCTGCATGCTTGCTTGCATGCCTGCTGCATGCTTGCTTGCATGCCTGCTGCATGCCTGCTGCATGCTTGCTGCATGCTTGCTGCATGCTTGCTTGCCTGCCTGCTACATGCTTGGCTTGATGCATGCATGATGCATGCATGATGCATGCTTGCTGCACGTAAGTTTAGAGATGAGTATTTTAATTATTATGATAATTAAATGGCGATTTTCTGCTAAGTGAAATTAATGCTACCCGTTTTTCTAAAAGTTCTGCTATGAAAGGTAGACCCGTAATATTTTGTCACTATATTATGATTAAATATATATCGTATTAAGTTTTTTTCTTCGCTTTATATCCTATACACCTGCCAACCAACTATTGTTACCAGAAGAAACTGGATGCAATCTGGACTTTAGGGCACTCCGACTCGGATAGGTTAGGTAAGAACTGTGACCATTAAACATGAAAATTAGGTCAAAAGAACATTAGGTTAAATGAACGTTATATAAAAAGAATATTATACTTATTGAATATTATATAAAACAAATGTTATACTGTATGTTATTATATTAAAGGAAGATTATACGATATAAAACATTAGGTCATATGAATTTAGGTCTTTTGATATTATAGCAATTGAAAATTATATTATATGAACGTTATTCGAATTGAAATTAGAGCATTTGTCATTATACCAAACATTACACACCCATATTATATTAGCAATGAGAGTGATGAGGGCATCACTAAAAAACATTAGTAGTAGGTAGCATTGCTAAAAACTGTGGAGTTGGCTGTATACCATCAAATTTGTTCGAAACTCTTAGGCAAGAACTCTGTTGTGATTGACCTCTGATCTGACCTTTTTTTGCCGGCACCTGTTTCTCCTTGCATCCTTGGATGTCATTGCCTGTGGTGGCGTCATGCATCGCACCTCTTTACTGAGGAAAGGTGACGACGGACTCTTGTTTCATAGTCGTGACTGTGCCAGGTGCTGTTTTCGGTGATTGGTCGTCCTGCTGACCTTAGTCTAAATATTTCATAATTATGAATTTATAGTCGTACTACTATCAACCTTAAACAATTGTTTATTGGGCGACGTTCCAAAATAATCTGTATTATTACTATTTTTGTAAAATGAGAGCGTGCTGCTGTGGAGTTTGTTGCGCCGTTTCTTCCACAGCTAGAGCACTTAGGAAGCGGTGAAGGGTGGACTTTTCAGGGTGCTGTCTAGTTTGCCGAAGTCCAAAAAGTTTTACTTAGTCGCCTAATTTGAATAAAGGAAATCTTGTTTTTATTAATTTACTGCTGTGACCCACGCTTTCACCCGCGTAAAGAGTTCCGGTTCCTGATTTCCATCCATACATCTAATTTTTAAACTATGAAATTTAAAAATATTTTTTATTAACATAATTATATACCCTTTCCTGATAATAACGAACACAATAAAAAAAAGAATCATCCAATTTGGTGCAGTCGTTCGAAAGTTATGCGCTTAACAACACATTTGGCGATTCATTTTTTTTATAATAGATTATTTAATTTTATTATGAAAAAAATTTCTTTAAACACGTATTACTTATTAATTAAATTTAAATAAAACTATACTAAACTAAAACCTTATCCTACTAATATTATAAATGTGAAAGTGTGGATGTTTAGATGTTTGTTTCTCAATCATGGAAAAAGGGCTGAACGGATTTGGTAGAAATTTGGCATGCATGTAGCCTTTAACATGGAAAAGAACATAGGCTACCGTTTATCCAATTTTTCAAGGAGTTCCCGAGGGAAAATTGAAAATGGTTTACGAGCTAAGGCACGCATGTCACCTATGCTATGGAAAAGGACATGTACTTTTTATACCGATCTTTCAAATAGTTCCCGTACGAAGATTAAAAATAGTTAACGGGCGAAGCTAGTAATAAATAAAGCAATCCAACAAAATAAACTTATTTATCTTGTTTTTTTATTTCGTTTTTAATCTATGACGTTCATTTCCGTGCTTCAAATGAATCCTAACGCGGTAAAAATGGCAATCGAGAAAGAACTGATTTTAAACTTACTAAAAGTATTGTTTTTTCAGGACTTTAGCTCGCGTGGTGTTGGGTACCAACTGTAGCGGGCCTTACATTAAAGTTCGAGACTATACTTTTCATCCGGATTTCTCCAATAATACTTACAATACCCTGGCTATTGTACAACTAGACACACTGATGGCCAAACAAGGTACGAATTTTATTAATATTTTTGTTAATAAAGTAAAATAAAATCACTTTTTAATTTATTTATTTATTATTAACATATTTTATCTATAATATGTATGGATTTAGAAATTTATATAAGTATGTTTATCAGTTATCTGGTTACCATAGTACAGGCTCTGCTTAGTTTGGGATCAGATGGCCGTGTGTGAGATGTACCTACGAAGAAATAAAAAATATCTTAAGTTACCCCATCATGTGAAACACTTTTCATCATTTGGCATTAAATGTTTTGTTTGCTATTAATTCATACTGATGATAACAGTGAAAGGCCATGTTGAATGCCTGAACGTTTTAGCAAGGAGTGGCCGCGATTATTACAAAAGAAGGAAGCGAGGTCATTGCACTGAAATAGAATCGTTCGAACCCAAAAAAATAAATGAATAATAATTCTTATTATTTTCAGAAATACGTCCCATATGTCCTCCTCCGAAACGTATCAAACATCCTCAGATTTACGCTATGTCTTTGACTCAAGGTGAGATGAATAATTAACAAAAAGTGCACCTTATATGCTCTATAAAAAGTGTTAGTCTTGCTTCCTAAATTTACATCAATCAAACTAACAAAAACATAGAACTAACGCGAAAAGGCGGTGCCTATTGGCTGTGGCATTGGACTTACAACTGGTTTTAACTTACATGTGGTTGCCGGTTAGGAACCTACCCATTGCACGAACCCACTCGTAAGACAATTTATGAAAAGAAAGAAAGAAAGAAAGAAAGAAAGAAAGAAAGAAAGAACATTTAATTTGGACACAGCACAGAGACACAATTACAATAATTAAACAACATAAACACAAAAACAGCATACCTAACTAAATTAAAGCATCCTAGTTCGATCCCTCTCTGGACACTGTTGCCTAAACAGGCACTTGTCCACTATGGGCCTGTCCGAAACAAGAACGTGCAGCATGTGCCAGGAGTCAGACGAAACTCTGCTTCATGTTTTGACGGACTGTGGACCTTTGATGCGCAAGCGTAGCTTACACCTGGGCAAACATATCCTTGGCCCACAGGATGTAAAACATATTGCCCCCAAAAGCTACTGCGATACCTAGTGGATGTAGGACTTGGTGGCGAACTGTAAAGATAACAGCGGCGATCACAATTAATAGATCGATGACGGTCGCAGTGATACAGTGTTCGAATAGCCGCAAAACAAAATAAAAAAAAAGACAATTTATCGCGCGTTGCGAAAAGGGGCTAGAGCTAGACGGAAAAAATTAAGACGAAAAATTTTAACGACACTTTGCTCTCTCTCTCTCTCTCTCATAGAAAGCCAGTTATTTTTGTTTTGTCTTTCTATTTCGCATTGAACAGTGTGGAGTCGCGACGATTATTTTTGTTGAGTGTATACATTTATTACAATTCCTTCACTAATTAATCGAAAGGAACTTCGTTCCATCCGGGTGTCCCTTGACAAGATCAAGTTTTTTTTAGTGTTTTTAAAGAAAATTTAATAAACGGAGGGGCTCATGGTTAAGAGTAAGCCGTAAGTTATGAGCGATAATAAAAGGTTAAGCCGCGCTCGCCGCGGTTGGTCCGTGGATGGGCGACCATTTGTAAACACACCGAGACCCCTCTGTGCCTGGGAAAGCACGTTAAGCCGTTAGTCCCGATTGTCATACAGTGATCTTTGATAGTCGTTAAGTCATTATAACAGTCTTACTATAGAATACTGTATTACCTAGCAATTGGTTGTGGAGGTAAGATAGGCAGTCGCTCCATGTAAAAGTTGCCATAATACAGGCTCTGCCTAGTTTGGGATCAGATGGCTTTGTGTGAGATTGTCCCAAGATTTATTATTATTATTATTTTTTCGCGTACACCTCAGAAAACAATACGATTTAAAATTAATCTTACAGATCATCTTGAAGTTAAGGTGGAATGAAGAAGATTACAGTATGAATTCTGAAAAGAACATATTATATGTGATTTTCTTAATGTTTGTTAAATGATTCTTACTATTGACATTTTTTTTAGATTGTACCAGTGCAATGGTGAGGATATATAAAATGGAGTACGTCAATGCAGATGAATGTAAAGATTTCTACAGAAGAGCAGAAGTAAGGGTGAATCTATAAATCAAGTTAAAAAAAATATATTTAGTTTTGTTTAATTTGCGTTAAAAATTATAGCTAAGAATATAACCCTCTCGTTCACATCAGATACCAAATAAAAAAGTCGCATCATAATCAGTTAACTCGTTTAGGAGCTACGATACAGCACGCAGACTCACAGTCCGCAACGTCAAACTTATAACACCCTACTTTTTGTGTCGGGGGTTAAGTAAAGGTGATATGAATACTAATTAAAGATAATTAAGATGATTACAAGCATGAAGTTATAACTATACTCCATTTATTATAGCATTAGAAAAAAGAGGCTCGCAGAAGCAGGAATTGAAAACATTTTATTTCAAAGAAATTGTTTTAAGTACTTAAATAAACAAAATAAAACTTTTTTTTTAAATTACGCTTTATTTATAACAATATCTTCATCACACATTACAAACTTACACCAAAACAATGAATGAGACAACCAATCATGTCATGATGACTTAGATTTAATTAAGATTAAAATAAAAGTAATTTTTAGAACAATATTTTAATTAAAATAACAACTTACAACACACTACAGTGAAACTTCTTCGTCTTCATCATAGGATTTAGTCTTATTAAAATAATAAATAAACAAATAATGGTAGGATAACAGTAAAACGAAAAACGTTCCAGTATTGTTCATCACTGCTTCTTTTAGGTTTTTAGCATTGACACTGTCATTTTAGATTGGAATGAAATATTATAAATAAATGAAAGCCACATAATTTGTTATGAAAAATGGTTAACATGAACAAATAAGTGTGACAACTGGTATGTAAATAGATTTTAATTTATAGGCGTCAATCGTAACTGTAACAAGTTTATTGTACTTTTGCAACAAAGTGTACATTATAAATAACCTTTTTTAACTTCTGTCTAATGCTATTTTAAATGGAGTATAGGTATCTACGCATAAAAATATTATATAGAGGTATTTGAACGTAGAAGATAGTATTAGAAAACATAGCACTAATAAATAAATTTATTTTTGATTAGTCCCAAAAAAAAAATTATAGATAAATATCTTGGAACAATCTCACACACGGTCATCTGATCCCAAACTAGGCAGAACCTGTACTATGGTAACCAGACAACTGATAAACATACTTATATATTCCATAACAGCAATAATTATTTATTTATTGATAGTTTTTACAGGATTCATTTAAAAGGAGTGCGTTTGTTCAACGAGGTAATCAAGTGAATAAAATTGAACAACTTATGTCAAGAAACAGGATGAAATCTTAAAATTTAAAATCACCTTTTCATACAAACATATGTCACGTGACCTGTCACTTTGTATGACAAGTTCATTTTCTATTTTGACATTTTAATCATTAATTTTTAGGTCTCATCTTATTGCAGTAATCAATATATTGTTACTTTTTTTCCAATTTTATAATAATTATAGCGCTCTGTATATTAACAATAAGAAATGTATTGGTTAATCTATGTTAACAAATAAATAAATATTATTATTATTACTCCGTTGTCAGTTCATTATGAATGAACGATATTGTTGACTTTCTAAACATGATTCGTTTGGAAAGAGAAAAATGTTGTGTATTTCCTAATGTTTTAGTTAGACATGGCGAGTTTGTGGCCGACGCACTATGCGTGCGCGCGCGCAACGTCCGGCGGCGAATGTGTGTGGCACAGCGGCACCATTCTCGTCACAAGACAAGGAAACCGTTGGCAACTGGTATTTTATTAGTATTATCCTACTAATATTATAAATGTGAAAGTGTGGATGTTTGGCATGGATGTAGCCTTTGACATGGAAAAGAACATAGACTACCTTTTATCCCGATTCCTTAAGTAGTTCCCGGGGAAAATTGAAAATTGTTTTCGAGCCAAGCCGTGGTCAGGCCTTTGAAATTTGGTATTTTTCTCTAATAATTATAGCACAAGCAATAACACGGGTGAAAATTTTATTCCATTTTTCATTACTTTCACAATTTCCATTTCTTTTTGGACCCAATTCTGAAGTTCACGGAGACTAAGTCGCGGGCAGAAGCTAGTTCATTATAAGTAAAACCAACAGCTATACAAAGCGGCAGCAGCCTAATGGTTAGGGCGTCAGACAATCTTTGACGTTTCAGTATCCGAGCAATCACTGCAGTTACCATGAGTTTTAACAGTTGATTAAATTATATGTTGTGTTGATTAATGTTTCAGAAAATGAGATTAAGTACCTTTTTTACCACCTTCAGGTAAAGTGTCGAGTAGGCTAACCGCAAGTTAAGTCACCCGTAACTTCATGTGCGACTTTCACGACGTTCCAGTAGGACGGCTATAAGAATACCCTGATTTACTTACTTACCAGGCTGTCTGCCAAGCAACATATTTACTTGACGATTAACTATTGCTCTGTGGTTGTCATGACAATAATATTTATTCAACTGGAGATTATTCTGAGTATTCAACCTAATTTGATGTTAGACAAGAGATTTTTTAAAGATTTGACTGAATAATATGATTATTCCGCAGTTTGTGAAATTGGCAGAATATACTCATAACATTTAATTGCCGATTAAAGTTAACCAGACATTAACCAACTCAACACATAACTCGGAAGTGGTCTAGGTCCATTAATTTAGGTTTATTATTTTTTTTTTCCCATTCTTTAATCAACTCCATTACTAGACATTGGTCTCTTCCTAGTAGTGCCACAGCAATTTTCTCTGCCTTCGCATCTAGTCCGACCCAGCTACCTTTTTCAGGTCATCGGTCCTTCTGGCTTAGGTATTTTTAGGTACGTCTATCAGCCCGTATGTTATACCCTACTTAAACAAAAGGTCAATGATTAACAAATGGTTTCAGTTAGGGATCGGTGTATATGGTCCCGGCTGCGAAGCTCCGGCTCGGTTCATGGACTACGGAATTTATAACAAGTGGGTGACAAGCAGCCTCGCCAGGATCGGTAGACCAGCCATCACCAGATTAGCCCCTAATCATCTCATTATGAGGAGAAGTAAGCATCCAGAACTTTATTCCACCATCCTTTGTGTAGCATTTTTTAATTTAATTCATTTTCACTGGCCTGATGGTCTGGTAATCAGTGACTCTGGTTGCTAACCCTGAGTTGTTCCTGCTAGTTAGAGAGCAGATGGTATGAGTTGTCGAAATATGTTATTATCATAGCTCAGAGATATAATTATAGAGTATTTCACAAATCGCTTAGTGCGTATCGTAGCCATAGACAAATGTAGACAGAACAGACTGGGATGTGCAATTACGTGCCGATCAGCAATGAGCTATCGCTAAGTTTTATCGATAAGCTATATGTTCAATCATAATTAGGTATATTTATAGGTATTATTTAATAAATGAAAGTCACTCAGTTTGTTTTAAGTTTTAAATTAGTGTGAGTATTCCTGTTGTTTAAGTTGTTTTTTTCTAAATTTCTAAACTAAATATTGTGTACGTAATAGGAATGTCAGAAAAACGTGTGGACTTATTTAAATTAAAAGGTTTCGTAAAATAAAAGATCGCATTTAATTTAATTTTATTAGTATGTACACCTGAACCAAATAATAATAATATTATATTATTTTTATGAATCATCGGTTTCATTAATATTGAGTGTACTTACAAGATAATTTGCACCATTGAATATAAGATTTTAGGTATTTATATAATTTTATGCCGTTCTAGCAAATATTGTAAAAAAAAAATATCGACTACATCGTTGGTCGCATCACATCACTACAGTCTTACTTGTGCAGCAGGTAGGTGCTGTGCGTGCCCGCCCCTCACCTCCGAAATGCTTATTTAACTTTCATAAAATTATTTTTAAACTTATGAAATGTTATATTGGATTAAAATTTCAGTTTTGTGTGTTTCTTTCTATTGTTGCTCGCGGCGATAACGTCGTGTTGTTCATACCTGTGCCTATAACTATTCTCACTTGGATGCGCGCTCTCTATACCACTGTAATTTTATCTCCATGATCATTATTTAGAAACTGATGGGCATTTGATCCTTAACCTGCCTAGACTATTCCCAAACCACTATCTATGGCTTCCAAATTAATGAATCGATAATGATGCTGTTCTTTTTCTTTGAAAGTTGTTCCATCACGTTTAATAAATGTACTTGTGTTCTAGCTGCAGACACCCTCCAACGTTTTGGTCCTTGCAACATAGACGAAGTAAAGGCAGAGCTGTTCACGGACTATACATCCGTGATACCGGTGTCCCTTACCCCAACCAGGGTTGGATACGTCTCATATAACGTAAGTCCTTTTTGTAATGCTCCCCCCCTCCCTCGCACGAATTAAATACTTATGTTGCGGGAGTTTTATCAAACATTCAAGTCTCTTGGACTAAAATCACCAACCTAATATCCTTAATATGTGCATACTTGTCTATAGATTCATATACATACACATATCTTACGTCTTTTATACAGCACCTTAGCTCGCAGTTAAATTGAGGCAAGCTCTTGTGTATGGAACCCACACGAGTCGTCTTACGCTATTCTCTTAGAAATGGTTCTCTCAGCCGCTATTTGTATCCATTAAGTATTTCGTGGGATGTGACCGTGAATTGTCTGAAATAAACGCAAAGGTCATTGGTGGTGACCTTCTACCAAGTAACATGACAATGGCAAGCGACAAGACGCGAGTAATTTCATCGGCGTTTCGTGGTACAGAAAAGCGGTCAGTACTGCAGCTGCTTGGATTTGATCTGAGAATTTTTATTACTTTTAATACAAAAAAATATTCAGGCTCTTCCGATGAATCGTATTGAAGTTTTGACGACAAAACGAAAAACTAATAAAACCCCGACAGTTATTTTTTTTTAACTAAATATTTAAAAGTAATGAAACTAATTTAAATTAGTATTGGAAAATATTTTTTCTGTTACGGTATTAGTTTCCAGATGTATTGATGTCCTCGGTGAAAATGTGAACTTAGCCTTATATTTTCAGCTGACATTAATGGCAAACGTGGACTACTCGTGCATCTCCTTACGCGTGTTCCAAGAAGATATCGACACGACCATGCCCAGCCTGCGCCTGCGCCGGTGGTGCACAAACCCGCTTCCCGAGTGCTACGACTTCAGCTACCTTCAGGTTCAACCCTTTCTTCCCCCATTTTGACAAACTTTAACGCTGATCGAATCGCTAGCATTGTAATTTCCCTACATTTCGTGTTTGCTTCTTTAGTTACACTCATAATATCATATTTTTAATTCAAAAGTTGAGGTGCTTATGCACTTATCGTGTTTGACTGTAAAAGCCGCAAATCGGCTGCTGTTAAAGGATAAGGCACGTTCATAACTGCTGCTCTGTAAACAAGGAGCAATCTAATAACAGTTAGACGCAAAGACAAGTCTTAGGCGGCCATTAGACGATCAATTTGGCATCAGTACAATATACGACCTTGGTTAGATTGATGTCAGATTGATCGTATATGAAAAAGATGACGAATCATCCAGATTTTTTTATTTTTGTTACAACCCAAGGTCACAGAAATACGTAGTGTTAGGTGCAGTAGCACCTCTACTGCACCTTACTCTACGTATTTCTGAGAAACGCTTTTAAAATTAAAGTAATCACTATTTATTCTATTGTGCAGATCGATTTCGCCGTCGATATCTACTTCAACCACGAAGCCGTTTACAAAATCAGTGCATATGGCAAGGAAATCAGGGTAGTTGATATTAAAGCTTATAGGAAGTACATGAACGAATTGTTCTACCCACATGGCTTGCATATACAAAGAACTACAGATGGAGAACATCACAGATACCACGACTTTGTGGAACCAACTACCCTCGAACCTCTTGATTTTGATCAGGATCCACAGCATTTTGGTGTTCACCATATAAGGACAACGACAGTAGCCCCAATAGTAATGCCAAGTGAAAATAAGGGGAACGGTAATTTCTCCAGTGATTCAGACATAGGACCTAACGACGACTTCAGCGAATAAGCGAGCAGCACATAAGAGACTTAAAAAATAAGATTTACCGAAAGGAAACAATTTTTATAACGTTGTTAAGCAGATTGCTTAAAAGGCTTGTTTGAATGAAATTTATCAAAATTTATTAATTTCAATGCGTCGTCTAAAGAATATGAATTTTTGTTTTTGTTAAGGGGCATTATCTTTGAAGCTATACCTCTCTATACATATCAAATGGTTTGTCCTGAATGGCTGAAGAATCAACGCAAAACCTTAACTGCTGATCGTAGAGACCTGAAATTTTGACGGTGTTTCCTTTGTATGATGTAGGCATCCAATAAGAAAGGGTTTTTCGAAATTCTACACCTAAAGTAGTGAAAAACGGGGGAAAAGTTTGGAACGATAATGTGATTCCCTGGTCGAATCTACTTCAAATTTTGCATAAACGATCAATAACCGAACTGTTGTTTGATGGATTTTATTGAACTTATCGTGTAACGTGGTTAATTCAATTTTGTTGATTATGGCTCCGTCGGGGTGTCGACGATTCTGCCAATGTCAGGGTTGGGAAAACAAGTGTTATCAGTGAGGAAAATAAAAAACAACCCGAATGCAACTTAAATTAGATCTTTTGAGCAACTTGTTTTTTTTTTTTTTAACCGTTATACATACTGTGCATAGAACGAAGAAATAAAATAACAAGTATATCAAGACTTACAAGCAAATATTATTACACAAAAGGAACTTAGATAAGACTACATAATAAAAAAAGACAGAGAGAGATAAAAGAGTGTTAACATTGATTGGACGAGGAAAATCTGGAGGAAGTAAGTCATACAAAGGAACAGAAATCTTGGGGCAATAAAAAAATATGTGGTCCACCGTTCCATCAACGTGGTTAAAAAAGGGTAGAAAGTTATTTTGATTTGTGTCAAAGTTGATATGAATACTCTTTAGTCTTTTGTTTTAATTTCTTTTTTATTGACACATGTTTGAAGTCACAATTCAAATTCATTTAATAATTGTTTTACTTCAAGAGTTGCTTATAAAGGGTTATTTGTAAAACACCGGCAACCCCTTAAGAGGTCATTGTACTCAACATTATGAAAAACTTTTACTTTGGGACCATAACTGAATTCGCGAAAAAAAAAACAGCTGTTCCATACATTTTGACGAGTTATACGAACATAAATGTATGGAACAGCTGTTTTTTTTTTCGCGAATTCAGTTATGGTCATTCAATATAGTGACAATCATAATATATCTGACCCAGTGACGGAGTTGTTATTGAATTTAGTGTTTCAACTCAATAGGATTTTTTGTTAAAGGGTAAAACACACGTCAAAGAGTAAATTAGATTAGAGTAAAATGATTTCTAATGATTTGTTATTTTCGTTGATGAAGCCACTTAATAAAACTGTTCCAAATAAAAATAATATTAAAAATTTGTATGTTTCTCTTATTTCTTACTCATATTCAACAACTCAAAATTAGTAAAAAAAAAACCAATAAAACATCAGTTGCATTATTATAATTTATAAAAGTTATCAACGCCAGTGGTGAGTGGCGTTGCCACACCACAGTGTCCAGCGTCGCGACATCATGTCTGAGCGGCGCGCGGCGTCGCGACGCCATAGTTTATTGGGGCTACAACGCCACAGCTGACCGGCGTCGCGATGTCATAGTTGAGCGGAGTCACGACGCCATAGCAGGGCGGCGCCGCGCTGCTACGCTTTAGCATATTTGTATACTTATATCTAAATATGTTCATGCAATTTATTAAGACTAGGTAAGGAATTAAAATAAAAATACATTTTAAACGAATTGTATCGCGATATAATCTATATTCCATCTTTTTTTGTTTAATTTTTTCAATGTTTAACATTCACACCTCAGAAAATAACACCTCAAAAAAACACGACATAAAGTTAGGTTTTTCCAAGTGACCTGCAATTTTCATTGAGCATATTAATTATTTTCCAATCAATTTCTAGTAAACATCTTCAATTTCATAATTACCTCCTAAGCAGTAGAAGGCTACTGCCGGCTACCTGGAGGTAAATGCGTAATGGCTATTCCGGCCCTGGCTAGACTTTATTCATATTCTATAATTTACACCTTGTACCCATATTTGCAAAATAAAACCTTTCTTTCACAGCAGAGACATTTTCTTGGTCATCATGAACTCAGGAGTTTCAAAGAAATGGAAAGCCAATTCCTACGCGGCTTCTTAACACCGATATAAAACAAAAGTTACGCGCTAACATGATTTAGTACTTATTTTACTTGGAATATTGTTGTGTATAAAACCACAAAGTATGTAAGAAGGTGAGAAGATCCAGTCTTTTTTCTTTTCTTTTTTTTTTTTTATAAAATCGACGCCCGCACTAAGGAGTTTAATCCTTGTGTCGCGGGGGTTTTCACAAACATTCAAATCACATGCACAAAGAACACCCAGACTTGGAACAAGCATTTGTGGATCACACAAATACTTGCCCCATGCGGGGATCAAACCCGCAGCACGTCGCGCACAGTGGTAATTAGCGTGGTGACCTATACCACTCGGCTATCCGTGCAGTCTGGGGTTTTATTAATGATCAGGACTGATACCATGGGCTCTTGAAGCAGGATTTTCTGTTGATGTTGTGTAAACGAGTTCAGTTCAAACGAGAACAGTTCTGCTTCTGGAGATAATATTAAACTCACATGGCTCGTTTATTTCACCTAAACATATAATTCCAATGAAAAATACTGAAATCATTAAAAGGCAGATAATGCTAAAATAAATAATCAAAGTAGTTTTTTAAGTGACTTTCCAGTCAGAAGAACCGACAAGAAAATCCAAATGTTAACAGTACATTTACAAGTCAATACAGATAAAGTAAATACTTGATTAACAACATTTCAAGTGTTTCCATTAGGTGACATTTGATTTATATCTTTTAAAACTGGGGGGTAAAACAGATTTGATCTTCTTAATAATATTTGGAGTGATATAACTTCCTTATTACAGCCAATACTAGGCTGACTTAAGTTCAAGCATCAAAACTTTGTTATTAACGTTGTAAAAGTACATTACTCTGGTATTTCAACTTTTTGTTTATTTACAACAATATTCCTGTCATGCACGGCTAATAACACCATGGATGGACCTTATCTCGTTTCCCACTACGATCTTTGACGTTGTCAAAAAAAAATTGTCTAAAGCCCCACTGCATGCCCCGATGAAAAGCTTTCTTTTATACCCAAATATGGAAATTATATAAATAAATAAATGTGGACTGCATCACATACATTGCCCTGAATCCAAAGTAAGTAGTTATAGTATTTGTGTTATGAAAATAAAAACACAACAAAGGTACTACAAACTCCGAAACAGTGTAAAAAAACAGCTTGCGACACCTTGTAAACCGGTGTGTACGCCACTCGAACCACGGAGGTCGTCGCTAAGTCAAACAGGTAAAGATTTCAGGATGTGTATGTGAGTATATTACGTATGTCTCACGGGAGCTCCTAAGATGGGCTGGTCTTGAAAAATGACGTTGCAATTGATTCGTAATTGTGGTCACCTGCAAGAAAAAACGACAAAAATTTTCTGGTCTTGTAAATTTATCGGGATAAAAACTCTAAGTGTTATGAAAATAGTTTGTTTTAATTCGCGTTGTTAATTAAATATCTCGTTACCAAATTCAAATAGGCTTCGCAGTATTTTTTAATGTGTTTCAGAGTTACAGACAGCACCCCGAGACGTGAACGTCCACCGTAAACCACTTCCTAAGTACCCTGGCTGTGGAGAAGAAACGGCTAAACAAACATCTCAGCATCGCAGTCTCTCAGTATACAAAATAATACATTTTAATCAGGGAACAAACCAATTAAACACTGACAAAGATGACGATGAATTTTTTTATGCTTGTTCGCCTTTATTTTGTAATCCATTTTACTTAATAATAGTTAGCAAGTCTTCTTTTTATAGATAGTTTTATTTATTTTAGTTAAATTTTTATTTTAGTTTAGTTTTCATTTGTAATAGGTT
The DNA here is from genome assembly GCA_950381575.1 of Plusia festucae. Lineage (NCBI taxonomy): Eukaryota > Metazoa > Arthropoda > Insecta > Lepidoptera > Noctuidae > Plusia > Plusia festucae. The sequence continues at coordinate 9,865,474 of OX494454.1, read as the reverse complement.
TAATAGCTATAAATTAATATTCTTTAACATGTACATACTTTTAAATTAATATTATAATATTAAACAAGTGTTTGAGGCCAAACAAACATTTACGCGCTTGACGCATTGACCCGCGCTTTCACCCGCGTAAAGAGTTCTCGGTCCTGATTACCATTCTCTCACGCAATTTTCAAACTATGAAATTTTAACACTATATTTTTATTATTTACTATAAAAAACCCTTTTCCTGACTATAAATAGAATAGAATAGGTCTTTAGTTGCTTAGAATGTAGGTAAAGAATACAATGAAAAAGAATCATCCAATTTGATGCAGTCGTTCAAAAGTTATTAACAACGCATTTGGCGATTATTTTTTATATTATAGATAAATAGATAAATATGACAATCCAATGTATCTTGCCTACATATTTTTAATGTCCCTGAGATGACTTGACCGATCGTAACTTGATCAACCCGTGAAATATTTGTTTACAAAAACAATGGATGTCATTCCAACATTTCAATTGCTTTATTTACTAACAGTGGAATTGGAATAAACCCCGACATTTTGGGATGAACATTGCTGTGATTCGGTGCGTCTTACTCATTGAGTGCTGTGATCAATAACGATATTGATAAAATATTATTTATACACTGTAGACCTTTACTAGATACGGTTATTTGTGTGAATTAATAATACATTGATATTTTTGTCGGCAATCAGTGTCCCGCAGGGCGAAGGTCTCTCTTCCCGATTTTCAATTATACCTATTTAAGGCAAAGAGGGTCAGTTGTCCAGTCATCTCCTCCTGGGTCAGCCGCAAGGCCTCTGTTTGTGTGTAATTATATAATTTTTACTTTACAAGAAGAAAGAATATGTTTAGTTAGTAACTACCTCACGAAGAACGTTTAAAGTGTAAAAAATTGTAAATCAATAAAATTTGATTGAAATATGCGGCAATTATTTTGGTTCAGTATTTCGTCTTGCTTAAATACCGGTAAGTGTTTTTTTGTTTTATTTCATACGAAATTGTTCTCTTACATACATTATGAAGAGTTATTAATTTAACTTATATGAACTATAAAATTTGGATACGCAACACCACCATCCGGTCCAAGACTGGTATAGTCGATGTGGGCAATCAATCTGCAAGACTGAAGTGGGATTGGGCGGGTCACATCTGCAGAATGCACCCGGATAAGTGGACGAAGATCACCACTCAATGGATCCCTGAGGATGGAAGACGACCTAGAGGCAGACCAAGAAAGCGTTGGCGAGAAGATCTGGACAATTTTCTCGCCGATTGGCCACAGCACGCTTCCGACAGGGAAGGATGGAAGAGTATGGGAGGGCCTTTGCCCAGCAGTGGGACAGCAGTGGGACAGCTAACAAAAAAAAAATGAACTATCTCTTTCCACCATCTCAGTGCCCAGAAAAAATATAATTTGGAAAAATACTTCGGTGTCCTTTGTCTCCTCCCATTTTACGTTTGATATGTGGTATATAGACTGCCTCGTTGGTCTGGTGGTTGAAAGCGTGACTGCAGAGCACAGGGCTCTGGTTCGAATCCCAGGTCCGGCCAAACATTTTTATTTGATTAGTTGTGTGTTAAGATGTTTTTGGAGATCACTCCTTTGCCTCGTAAAGCTCTTGATCTCAACTATCATTGTCCCGACGAGCCCGGGTCATTCCAATAATCACAGCCAGTGTTACCAAGTACTCTGAAGTATTTAGAAAATTGGTTGTGGAACTCAGATAGGAAGTCGCTGCATGTGCAGCTGAATCCGATTACACTAGAAGATATTAAATAATATGATAAAATATTTTTATTTAAAATATGTACTTTAATAATTATAAAAATTTTAGTGCTGACAATAACATGTGGCGTGGACAAGTCTCCAGTTCAGCACGTTTACGAAGGATTGGCCAAGATCGAGACGTATCCGTGGCTCGGATTTCTTTATTACCCTTACAGTAAGTACAAACTTAAATTTATCAACAGTATTTTCTTTAAATTTATAAATGAAATAGAAAAAAACAACGCCTGACATCCATTGTTATTTGCCGGATTGGTGGGGAGGTGGGCGGCTCATTTCCGAAGGGCCTGGGGTGAGTTGAGACAAACCTTTTCCCAGCAGTGGGACACCTAAATGGTTATAACAAAAAAAAGTAGTGTATAGTGGTATTGATCATACGTCAAGCAATGCCGATTTGAATGTTGGTTTACCCCCGTTTAACCCTTTTAACCTTAATTGGGAATCGAAGAAACGAGTGCCCAGAATCGGGCAAATTGGAGGGAGGGTTTTGCCCGGAGGTTTTTGCCCGGTTTTCTTTGTGGAAAATTACAGGCTAGATTTAACAAGAAGCGGCGGATATAAATAAATAAATAATTGATAGGTATGTGTTACGTGGATTGGTTACATAAACAAAATTGGTAAACTATGTCACCTGCCATTCTACACAAGAAAATGTAAATAAATAGGCAGGTGGTGACTCGCCACTCACTAGATGTACCTATACAGGATATTTTTTTTATATAAGTCGAAATCTTAAAATAGAACATCAAATTTTCATACAAACATAATAGTCACGTGACCTGTCACTTCGTATGAGAATTTCATTATCAATTTTAAGATTTCGACCTATGTTCCTTGGGGAAAGTGCTTCAGTTTTATGCACCCGATTACCTCGTTAAATAAACGCACTCCATAAAAAATAATCCTGTAAATAATAAGTATAATTATTAGTTTCTTACACCACATTGCTAGAAAGGTTAAACAACTTTTTTGGAGCCTATTTAAAAATTTCTTTAGTAAGTATAATAACCAGTACATACTAGCTCCGTTCCAGAACATTACAATTTGTGCGTAATTTACTCATAGGCCACCCTAATAACTTATTTTTCTTTTTCTTTTTAGCGCCTAAGAAAAGCTTTACGACGGCCGTGGTTTTGGTGACCAGACAGATTGTATTAGCGACAGCTTCTGAGATTGACGCTATGCCTAAGCATAATTTCAGGTAATAAATAAGAAATATAACATAAATTTTACGTTTGGTATCTCGACGACGGAACCAGAAGGAGGCCATAAAGACATTGTTATAAATGATTTGTTTTTTAAAACATCCAATGCATTCCATTGTTGATCTACATTTTTCTGATAGTGACAGACAGTGCTTCCCTTATATGCAAACACCCTCAACTTTTGGAAAAAATGGATCCATTTATTAGGTGTAAGCCCTGTGTAATTCTAAATTTCGCCATGAATGACCGAGTTCGGGTTGAAGCTAGTTTTCCTATAGGTATTGGAAGGCCTGACGTCCGCAAGATTACCAGTATTAGTCTACTAGATTTTATATTCTCGGTCCATGGCACGGATAAATTAACCAGGAATATCCTAGCTTCTACACTGGTTAATATTGAAGTACCGTCTTTATTCGAGGCTGTGGATGCCTGATGATTTGCTTACCAGAATCCAAATCATCCTGACATCGTCATCATCGTAGAGGCTGTGGGATATACTGCCCTGCAGAGTAGTTCAGCGAAACTTTATTTCGATTCGCCTGCTCGCTGTTGGTGAGTGGGAGTCAGCTCTTTGGCTTCACGCACTACCATCGTCGAACATAGGCACCTCATTGCTTCCTTTCGCTTAGGCACCTCTTGCTGATCTCCACATTACTGGCACTGAGGCGAGGTTTTCAACAGTCTCGGACACCACGGCTTGACCTGCAGCCCTAGCGCGGGAGGCTTCGAATGCATGACGTTACTCTATTCGGTCGGTTACGCATATTTTTTAATTATAGTTTCATTTTAGGCGTGTATATTGTTAAGTTTGTAAATATGTATTCAATATATGTATATACAAGTCAAGTTTAAATAGATTTGAATAAACGACATTTGCAGTGAAAAATATTACCATATAAGTGATGAATTTTTTTTTTATTGTAATGAAGATGCCTACCCAATTATCTCCACAACTAAACTCTTTAGATAATGGAAATTGTAATTTAAGTTTATTATGTAAGCTACAAGGTATGCCTATTAAAAATGCTCGACAAATTTTTAACTAGGCTAGTTCTATTCCTTTTTAACTTGGCTATTTAATCCAAATAGTCAAATATTTCGACAGGCTTTTTCAGTAAGCAGTTTATTATTTAGTGTTACATCCTATTGTTAAGCTTTCAATCTGTGATCAACAGAATAAATGAAAAAAAAAATTGTAGCAGTAGGTACTTTGTGGTGTAGGTAACGGGCGCTCAGAGAGGGGACACTGCCGCCTACCAAGTAACCTTGGAGAAGGCGGTAGCAGTGGTCAATGCTACTAATTAGTGAGGTTCCGGGAATATCCTTTTACTGTCTTCCCAGGGATGTGCCATAACAGGCGTTGCGCAGGAGGATTTCTGGTTTGATCTTTCAAGGGGAAATCGATCCCTCCTCCATGTGCTGATGGTGACCAACGGGGTGGTTTTTCATCATCCTCCTGCCCTTATCCCAATTTTATTTGGGGTCGGCGCAGCATGTTTTCTTCTTCCATACTCTTCTATCTGCCGTCATCTCACAAGTAACATTCTTTCTTGCCATATCGACTTTCACCCAATCCATCCATCGTTTCTTTGGTCGTCCCCTTCCCCTATACCCATCCACATTCATGCTCAAAACCTTCCTTACAACATGATCCTCATTCGGGGTGGTTTTTGTGAGGTAAAAATCCCACATTTCTCGGCTTTAATCCCCATAAGGCCGGGTGCCTTTTAAAGGCTTTTTTTTTCTCCCCGGAAACTTAAAAAATGGTTTAATATTTTTATAGGTCGAGAGCTAGAGTGGTTCTAGGGCACAACTGTAGCGGCCCCGGCATTGGAATACGAGATTACTCCTATCATCCTGACTTTGCTAAGGACACGTTTAGCACACTGGCTATGATTCAACTGGAAACTGATCATGTGAAAATAGGTAAGTGAATCATTTTACTAGTATATCAACCTTTTTCCATAGCATAATATATCTTTAAATGAGTTTCCTTTCTACAGATAGAATAGTTTATTTTCTATGTTAGTCGGTACAAAAATCTTCTATCTCTAAGTATATATGTATATAAAAGAAAGTCGTGTTAGTTACACTATTTATAACCCAAGAATGGCTCAACCGATTTGGCTGAAAATTGGTAAGGAGGTAGCTAAGAACCAGGAGAAGGACATAAAACATTTATCCCGTTTCCGTCGTTCCCGTGGGACGTGACATAAAACGTGGTATAACAAAACGCAACTGACATAGAATAACAAAACACAACTCAGTCAAAATATAAGTCAGCGGTTCATTTGTTAAAAATGGTATAACAAAACGCAACTGACAGCTAAATATTTATATTTAAAAAAAAATGACGGATTGATGCATTTGTTTAAAGTTTTTAATATTATGTTGCTGTGCCGATATTATCAATAATAACAATACCATGCCGCGACCAAGACCTCTAAGGCGGAGGCGGAACAAAGTTCGCTGGGTCAGCTAGTTAAATGTAAATAACAGTTTATAGATAATTTTATTATACCGCCCCAACCACAACACTTACCCAGAGCGAGTGAATCGGACATTGATATATTTACTAACAACTATCCTCAGAATATAGTTTCTGCTGCCGTGTAATCTGTCCAGCAGTGACAATACACGCTTGCGTCTTATCGCGTAAAAGTCATCTATACGCTATTCGGAAAACAACTTGGACGCACCGCAGGACCGCGGCAAACGCAACAACATTCTGATTCTCTGAAGAAGATATTGTATTGTACCATTGCAATTATCTATACTCGAGGCATGCTTGCCATCTGTTGGCACAGGCTTGCTCAGGTTGATCTGGTTCTTTCTTAAAAAGGCCAGTCCAGGAAAGATCCTGCATTTATTTACTCAATATTATTTAAATTGTATACGTATAACCATTTTTAAAATTCTTCTCCATAGGAATGACACCTTGGAACCGAGCAACTAGCGTCATTAAATAAAAAGGTCTACTCGAAATAAAAATATTTTGGATTTTTTTTATTTTGATTTATTCATTATGTTTTACGAATACCGCTCCAGTTTTTAGCTTGAACCTTCATCTTTTTTTAAATCTTACTAGCAATGTGGGTCACACATTACTAGTACTCTAGCAGGTAAGCTAAAAATATACTTACACACGAGTGGGTTTACGTTGGTAGTGCAGTATAGTGGGATTCGAACCCGCGACCTCAATTATTGCAAGTCCGATGCCCAGGATACCCTAGCCTAATGGCTAGGGTATCCTGGGCATCGGACTAATTATAAGTGGCGGTAGCCTAATGGCTACCGCCACTTATAATTAGTTTCATCACGTATTTTAATTCGTTAATTTTTTTATTTGTTTCAGAGCTACGACCTATTTGCCGCCCACCAACGCATTTTAACAACCAACAGTTCTTTGCGATGGTTTTATCAGATAGTAAGTATTGTTTAAAATTAACAATCTAAGGGATTATAGCAAACCTGAGTGTGGCATTTTTCTTATACTTTTTTTGAAAAAACGACGCCCGCACTAAGGCATTTAATCCTTGTGTCGCGGGGGTTTCACAAACATTCAAATCACATGCACAAAGAACACCCAGACACAGAACAAATGATCGTGCTCATCATACAAAGATTTGTTCTTGATGGGACTATTGTTACTATTCTCTATACGATGAGGTATTTCGAAATATATAAGTATGTTTATCAGTGATCTGGTTGCCATAGTACAGGCTCTACCTAATTTGGGATCAGATGGCCGTGTGTAAGCTTGTACATTATAAATATAACGTATATGTTTATACATACAAAATTTCAGCTTTTTCTCATAAAAATGCCGAAAATTTCGGGAATTTTAAATTGAAGTGTAATTTAAACTTGATATTAAACGCTTTGATAACATGAGCTAAATACTGTATTTTACTTTCCAGATTGTCGGTACTCCAGAGTGAGGGTGTACAAGATGCAATACGTTTCTCCCGCAGATTGCAAGACTTACTATAGAAGAACCGGTGTAAATATCCTACTTCCTACTAATATTATAAATGTGAAAGTGTGGATGTTTGGATGTTTAGATGTTTGGATGTTTGGATGTTTGGATGTTTGTTGCTCAATCACGCAAAAACGGCTGAACGTATTTGGATGAAAGTTGGCAGGCCTTTGACATGGAAAGGAACATAGACTACCTTTTATCCCGATTCCTTAAATAGTTCCCGAGGGAAAATTTAAAATTGTGTACGAGCTTAAGCCGTGGGCTGACAGCTTAGAAATTTGGTATTTTTCTCTATTACAGCGCAAGCTATAACACGGGTGTAAATTTTATTCCATTTTTCATTACTTTCACATTTTTTATTTCCTTTTGGACCCAATTCTGAAGTCCACGCAGACGAAGTCGCGGGCAAAAGCTAGTATTTTATATTTGTCGATTCACAACGTGTTACAAAATACCCCGTAAAAATATAATTAATTATCAAAGCCAAAAATGTTGTCAACCCTAGTAAGCTGTGACGTCAGGGAACCAGATTATTTAACAGAAAGGCCTAACCTAACCTTACCTAATAATTGTCTAATTTATACTTTGACGACCTCCATGGTCGAGCGGCGTACACACCGGTTTTCAAGGTGGCGCCAGCACTGAGGTCCCGGGTTCGATCCCCAGACAGATCGATGCTTTACCTTACCTTGGTTTCGGAGCAATGTATGGATGTTGTCCACGTTTGTTTATTTACTAGATTTTCAATTTTTAATTCTTAAATGTTTGCTACCTCAATACAAGGATGTCATAATACTAAAGTATCTACTGTATTATTATAATAACTTCCGTGAGACGAATTCATAACTATTTAAGGATTCAACGGTTTACTCAAAAAAAAAAATCAAAAACCATTTATTCAAATTAGGCTACCATGTAGCACTTTTTGAAGGTCATCGACACAGACAGCACCCTGGTTCGCCCACCCCACCGCTTCCTAAGTGCTTTAGCCGGGGAGAAGAAACGGCGCAACAAACTCCCCAGCAGCACGCTGTCTTTACAATATAAAAAAATATAAGCAGTTTAGGGAACATGCCAAGTAAACAACTGCTTGAGGTTCATGAGTATCTCTGAAATAAAAAATTAAGATAAAGCTAGTAAACTACAGAAACCAAGGTCAACAGAACGACCAGTCACCGCAAGCAGCACCCGTTCACGAGTATGACGCAAGGGTCAGCCATCACCTCCCTCGCCATATTTGAGGGAAGGAGGTGACCCGACCCAAGACGACACCACAGGCAGTGACAGCTGAGGGAGCATGACGATACTATTGCCGGTAGTAAAAAATAAAAAAAAAGCTGAATGAAAAAAAACACCTCAAACACTGATTACGTGCACAATCCCTTAACAAGTTCGTTTTACATGTTTACTTAAATAAATTTTATAATTAATATAATTATACATTCCAAGATGTAAAAAGGAGTAATAATTTGCAACTCACGCGCATTCTCGGGAACGCCCGACTAGTTTCAGACTCAATAGGAGTCCTTAATCATGAGCTGACGCGGCGGCGGCGGAGGACTAGAGGTGAATGGAAGCGAAAATTAAATATGCATTTCGCCGACCTCATACGAATGGGATAAGGACAGGGAAATGATGTTGAATCAGAGATCATTATTTGCAATAACGTAGGTATTTCATGTTTTCAGCTGGACATAGACACGATGTGGCCATCGCACACGGCTTGTGCCAGGAGTGTTAAGGGAGGACACTGTGTGTGGCGCAGTGGGGCTATTCTCGTCGTGAAGATAGGCACTCGATGGAGATTGGTAAGTCTTAATTTTGACCATGAAAATATATAATTGTCAAACTATATAAATATAAAAAAGCATACTTATTTTCTTTATCGTAAATAAAATTCACATCTTAATCTTTTTAGCTAGGTTTTGGAGTCTATGGACCTGGTTGTCAGGCTCCAGCTAGGTTTTTAGACTACGGCATGTACCATACCTGGGTGCGACGCAGCATCGAGAAGATTGGAAATCCCACCATCAGTACTTTGGCACAAAACCACATCATTTTAAGAAGAAGTAAGTATGAAACGCTTGGACTGTGGGGTCCGAGTGCTCACTTGGAAAGTTAAAGGTCTGACGTGAATGATGCCTTGTTTATACTTCACGTGACCTGGCCGTTGTCATGTTGTCTTGACGGTTGACTTTGGTAAGCATTGCAATACAACGTGACAATGCCGCCAGTCTTGGGTGCGTATGAATTGAACAGATATCTGGTTCACAGAATACGGTGTCACTCGCATCAGTTTTCCCCGTTCCTATAAACATATTTGTTTATAACATAAATTGTTAAACAAATATGTTTATAACATATTTGTTTATAACAACCAGAACTAATCTACTTGCCAAGGCACCCCTTACCAGAGCTATCCGTACTATCAACGATCTTCAAACTCAGATTGATGTATTTACATGTTGTTTTAGTGAATTCGCAAGGGTATTACTATATATATCTTATATCTTTAAACGAGCAATTCTTGTATTATGTTAAAAGCAAATTAATATCTAATTTTTTTAACTTTATTTATACGATACTTTTACTGTGTTATGTTTTTGGATTTTTAAATAATTTAATTTGTTTTTATTATGTTGTTAGTGTTATCTTTTCTAATTGGTATTTGTATGCTTAGCTGTCGAATTAGGGTGAACCCTGTAATGATAGTTTAAGGTTTTATAAATAAATAAACGATGAATAGAAAAGCAATATAGATAAAAAAAAAGTGTGTGCGTGTAACCTTTACGCGCGATTGAAGTAAAACTTGTTTGACGACATATATCACTGAAATGATTAACTTAAAAAAAATCTGAGTTACTCCCTAGTCGCGCCTAAAGAAGTTTTACTTCAAAAACAAAAAGGTTTTATTATAAAGAGATTTTAAGCAAGTACCTACTTGCATAACTTTATATTGTACGCGATGTTGAGGTTGTATTGATACTCTTTGGTGTTTAAAGAATGTTACCGGCCATGTTAAATGAAATTGATTTCAAAATAAGAAATTATTATTTTTAAATGGCGGAAACTACACAGAGCGTTACTTTCGTCAGAAAAAAAATCTGAGTTACTCCCTAGTCGCGCCTAAAGAAGTTTTACTTCAAAAATATATAATGGTCGATTGGACATACATTAAGGTTTATGTGTTTTTCAGGCAATTCCCACGTTCAGCGATTTGGACCTTGCGATGTCGATGAGACGAAGCGAGAACTATACAGTGACCAAACAGTAGTCGATTCTTGGCAAGGGAAAATGGTATATAATGTAAGTTGTGACGAAACCCTTGTTTTTCTAGACTATTTTAGATCCCACTACTAGTTTTCCCTTCTTCCTCCAAACTTCGCTATCTCACATGCGCCCTGCATGTTTGACTAGATTATCACGCCAGCTTTGCCGAGGTCGACTTCAACGATGCTCTTCCTCTGGCGTCCAGTGGGTGACGATTTTGCCCATCGGCCAGTGACGTTACCAACCGTACCTACTCCCACATAGCCCATACGCATTGCGGCGACCCGCAAACTCGTGCTTGTCGCTCGGACGAGTGACGGCTAGCCACATGGCTGCTATACGCATTGCGCGCTTCAGTCTGCGTTTGCCCGTGCTAGGGATGTCAGAGAAATAGATAAGAAAAGAATCGAATTTTCTTCATTCAATATTTAAAGAGGAAGTGCCCTTACACTGCTTTTGCATGAAAACCAGTGTCGCCAAACATTTGCAAATAAAATGTACATGACACATACAAAAAAACAGACATCATTATAATTAACTACAATTTACAAATGCTAATAATTTAAGTCATATTTTTTTCGCGGTCTAAATTATAATCATTTTACAATGTTGCTAAAGTTTGACTAAAGTTGTTTTTATTTGTCATATTGTTACAATCATACGTACATGTTATAATAAGGCGTTTTAGACTCAAAATCAAATTTTGAATGTGTTGAAAATTTTCAGAAAGTATTTACATACCATCGAGTATTTTAAAATAGATTTGATGAAGACACCTGTTTAATTCAGTAATTATTTTCGCTTCCATCCTTAGAATGGCTCGATATAATCGCAAATCACAAGGGCATGCTGCGGTTGTGATTGCGGATGGCTGGCATCCTTATACGCACAATATGGGTAGCCGCAATGCGGCTAGCCGTACGGCTGACCACATTGTGCGTATGAGCGCTAAGCCTAGCTGTTTTTTCTCCGACATCTATTGTCTGAGTTATGGAGCATATCGTTGTGTTTCTGACTCCGTCTGATAGTTTCACTTCTACTATCAAATCAAATCAAAATACATTTATTTCAAATTATTTCCATACAAGATATACCGTTCAAAATCTTTATCTTAAGTTGTTTTTTTTATTTGAGGATGTCGTATTGACATTTGTTTTTTCCAGGTTTCTATTTACTCGGACGTCGAATACTCATGTCTTGTGATAAGAGCCGAAGACCCAACTAAGATTATTGATAAGACCCCTCAGATCAGACTAAGACGCTGGTGTTCCAGTACATACCTAACGTGCTCCAGCTTTCAGTTCATCGACATCCATTTCAACGTAGAGGTGTATTTTGAAAACGTTATGCATTTGAGTGTTAAAGCGTATGGAAGGGAAGCGAAGACGATGGATCCTAAGAAGATCGGTAGGTTTATGAATCTGGTTGATAAACAGCCTGAAATCATGAAATATGAAGACACGAAGGTCCTTTATAAACCTTTCTTAGGAAACGCAACTGCATTCGCCTGGTATTTCAAATAATTGGAATTCGGTGCTTAAATCACTTTTGTGTCAGTGTACAAAAATGGCTCGATGTTGCAATTGTTGCATCAGGGATCAATTAACAGAAATGGGTATCTTGTTAGAGCAAACTTTAAATTGTTTCCGCACTTATCGGACGTGATGAAACGCAACAAACGAGATGAAAATAGACTTTGCTTGTACAATTCTCGAACTACCTTTATGAGGAGAAGCCATTTTTTGCATGGTGCCTAAGATTTATAAGAAAGTACATAATGCGTATAAAAACCTAGCTGTTAATTTGTTTAAAAATTAAATAATTTCTGTATAAAAAGGGTACTCTAATGTCAATAATTTTTTACGAGATAGACATAATTATCTAAAATTGTTGTACAAAATTGTGTATGTTTATGATTAGATAATTTAAAGTGATTTGTAGGCCTGATATGGCAGGATATGTTGATACCACAAAATATATTGTAACACCACATTTTAAAATAAAAGACATGTTCATACAAATAAATGTATCTTTATCTTTAAAAATACTTTATTAGCCTTTTCCCAAGCTATGTTAGGGTCGCCTTCCAGTCTTACTGGATTAAGCTGAATACCGTATCCTATTATTATAAATGCGAAAGTTTGTAAGTATGTCATGTATGTATCTTTGTTGTTCTTTCACGTAAAAACTACTGAATGGATTTTGATGAAACATCACAATAACATAGCTGACGTATCAGAATAACACATCCGCAAAAAATCTATCCCTTGGTGTGAAAAACGGGGCCAAAGTTTGTACGGAACAAAGTGATTCCTATGTCCAATCTTCTTCAAATTTTGTATAAACTGTTGTATGTGGCATAATATCGTCGACAGTTTGTAGAATATCGATTAGAAGATATGAAATTGACAACATTTTATTCCCAACTTGAATTTTTTGATGAAGACGCAAAATAGGTACGTAGGCCTTTCTGTTAACTAATCTGGTTCCCCGACGTCACAGCTTACTAAGGTTGAACACGTCGAGGTATACTATTGTTAGGAATCAGAAGTGGAGGTAATTAAAAAAACAATAACCACGACAACAAAAGGACTCGTATTATTTTTAACAAAATCAAAATTACATTATAAAACCATAACTAACTTAACACTTTATTAACTTAAAAGAAATAACAATAAGAGATTACAAAACCACAAATTTAGGCAGATTGACTTTACAAACACGCAGAGGTTCGGTAGGCAAGTTGTCCGTTCCGCAAAATTCTTCCGAATGAGGCGCGCACGAGCTTATATAGACTTGCCACCACCACTCGTTACTCCCTCCTCGATGAAGTTTCCTTGCTACCCTCCTAACACTATATTATTTATATTTATATTAATCATATTGTGTCCTGAAGGGACAAACCTAGCCACATTTGTATGCCGAAGTGCCTTTGTACCGTATTTGGTTTACCGTGGTCGAAACTAGACAATATTGTATTAAATTATTACGGGCACTAGGACAAGAGTCAGAAGTTACAAGTTTTTCGTTCCGCCTATCGTTTTTTATGAGTTTATTAATTAATTACACACGATGCTTAGAAAAACAACATAATAGAACAAAGGTACTGCTTATTTCTTGAAATGCCAGCAAGAGGAAAGGTTGTTAATGCATCACATGTATAGTATCTGTAAATATTTAGGGAATCATATTATTATGACTGTATTTTATTTACATAATTTTATTTATTGAAGTTGTTAAAGATAACATTAGGAAATCCAATAACACGCAAATCTTCACTAACTTAATAGGTAAACAAAATGTTTTTCGACTCAGTCGGTGATACCATCCAAAATTAATTAAAAAAAAAACATTAAATTAAAAGCTTGTAAAAAATCTCTTGCCATGTTTTTACTAAACCAAACAATATTGTAGAATGTCTTTTCAGGAATTATATGAATGACCCTGGAGACCATCTATTAGAAAAAATCCTATAAGGCATGGTCAGACATGCCAGGACTGACTCATTCCAAAGCTCTTGTAAAAGCCTATGACAAGAAATACACTAAGCTGATCATAGGACTGAGTAGGACAAAAATGCGCATCCTAGTTCAAGCCCTCACTGGACACTGCTGCCTAAACAGGCACTTGTCCACTATGGGCCTGTCCGAAACAAGAACGTGCAGAATGTGCCAGGGGTCAGACGAAACTCCGATTCATATTCTGACGGACTGCAGACCTTTGATGCGCAAGCGTAGCTTACACCTGGGCAAACACATCCTTGGCCGATAGGATGTAAAACATATCACCCCCCAAAAGCTACTGCGATACCTAGTGGATGTAGGACTTGATGGCGAACTGTAAAGATAACAGCGGCGATCACCATAGATCGATGACGGTCGCAGTGATACTGGGGCTGCACAGTCCCAGAATAGCCGCTAAACAAAATAAATAAATTATTATATGAGTAACCTTAAAAAGACTTTGATCTTTTAATGCGACATAAGAATTGGGTATTTGAATTTATTTTTTTTATTTCATAAATCAAAAAAAATACTTCAAACTATAACGAATTCTAAAAACGACACACTAATTAATTTTATAATGAGCTAGTTACAAGCGTTCCAATATTGCTAATTTGACAGAGATAGCGACAATGTTTTGTGACGTCAATATGCAGTTCTCCATTCTAGTTTGGGGCTGCCCCGTACAAAAAAAGGGATAGAGCATGCGACATCAACTAAATTTAAAAGCTTATAACTTATATAATTGTGTATATATTTTTGTTATTTTTTTGCAATTTTGCTTCAATTTACGACTATTTTTAGGAACATTTGTCAGAAATCAATTTTTGATAGTAGTCAAATACTCAATTGATTGAAGAAACGGTCTATTCATAAAGTGGGTTTTGTAACTTCTGACTTGGGTCGAGTACTGTATTCGCTACAGCGGACGGAGCATTTGAGCTGAAAAGCGGTATTACAGTTGAAGACCCGATGTAAATTGATTATTTCTTATTTGATCTGAGATTTGGAATTTGACGTAACAATTATATTACCATAATTATATTATATAGGTTAGTGACCCTGCCTGCTGATCATTTGTTCTGTGTTGTGTGTAATTTATCTATCATATCTTTTTATTTATTTAGAAATATATATAAGTATGTTTACCAGTTGTCTAGTTACCATAGTACAGGCTATTCCTAGTTTGGGATCAGATGACAGTGTGCGAATTGTCAATTTCAGCTTTTTGTACCTACTCTATCTACCTGACGCAACTGGCAACGCTAGAAATAAATACAAAATTTATTCATATCATTTAGATCATGTATTTATGGCTACCGGGTATGCAGTGCTTAGCTGTTTGTTATTCCTCTATAAAATAAAAACAAATATTTCCCTTCACGGAGTGCACGTCCATGTAATTATGTTCATAAATTATTTGAGTTGTTTTTTCTTTCTACTGAGCCTTTTTGCCTACCCGCAAATAAGCAAGTGTGGTGGTGGCCTAACGGTTCAATGACAGGATTCGCATGCACATGGTTGCAGGTTCGAACCCAGGCGTACCAATGTGACTTTTTTAAAGTTATATGTACTTTCTTAATCATTCTAAGACATCATTGACAAACGGTGAAGGAGAACATCGTGAGGAAACCTGGATTCCAAAATATTGGAATCTGAAATCGCCAACCCAGGCCACTTCTCATGTAAAGAAGGAACGAGCACTTGATCACAGTGCTTGCTTATTTACATAATACCGGCATATAAACGTCCCACTGCTGGGCACAGGCCTCTTCCCATACAGACAAGGGATGAGCTTTGATCACCACGCTTGCTCATTGTGGATAGACGAATTCAGTTTTTTTAGATTTCTTCCACCGTTTGTTAACAGTGTCTTAGAATAATTAATAAAGTTCACAATAACTTTAAAATATAACACAGATACATGCTTGTGTTTGAACCCGCAACCAAGAGAATACGAATCCGGTCATTAAACCGCTTGCTAGCCACGAAATACAGACTGTATAGAAAAAAAAATCGGTACCTGTACTTATGTACGAGCGTAAGAAGCTCCTTATATTTCTTTGACATCATTAAAATATAGTTTTTAATTGATAAAAATAAATAATAACTACGAAATTTTGTTGTCATGGCAACTACTTACCTATTTAATGATACGTTCAATTACGTTCGTATCATAAAAATTCACTCTCATCATTTTTTCATAACGCGCTTAAAGAAGTATTACTTCAAAAATCTACACAAAAACGTTTGCCTTGGCTTTCAATAGCAAATAATTAACCCTCACTGGATAATGCCAACGAATATGTGAACCGATACAATACGAAATCTCTAACTTTTCCTCTCTATTTCGGTACGTTGACATTCCCGCGTATCATTCGTTCATTCATTATTCACTCGTTCACTCAGAGTGAAACCCAGGAGTAACCCCATAGGAGCACGAGCCTATAATGCTGCTAAATTGTAAATGACCATTTCGACTTTGAGTTGCTTGGAAATTCTAATGTTAAATAATTCATGTTAAATTGTCTACGTAGTCAGGTGTGTGGCTTGATACTGAATATTGAATGAGTTGAAGTGTTGAAAAAGGTATTTGGAATCATTCAATTTGATTGCTGTGCGATTTTGAGGTTTTTATTGGCATTTATTTTTCTGCCTTAACTAAATATTCTGATTGAATTGCGAAAGCTTTCTAAAATAATAATTCGCGAAAAAAGGCGTTAAAATTGGAGACCTTAACTATGTTTTTTTTACGTATTGAAGATATTATCACTTATAATCACTATCTAAGAAGAATAAGGAGTTCAAACTGAAATATTTATCTATATTGGATGGGTTCAGGGCTCCAATCTAAAAGGTTATATAAATATAATAGATATAATAATACCGGCCTATAAACGTCCCACTGCTGGGCACAGGCCTCTTCCCATATAGAGAAGGAATACGCATCCACGCTTGCTCATTGCGGGTTGTCGATTTCAGATTCCAAACTCTTTGGAATCCAGGCTTCCTCACGATGTTTTCCTTCACCGCTTATCAATGATGTCTTAGAATGATTAAGAAAGTACAGTCACGAGCATAAATATGTATACACATAGCGAAATTGTAAAACTTATTTAGCGAGAAGTTTTTGTTGAAACTCAAAAATATATACATGATTTGAGAACTGTTATAATTTTACGTTGTTAAATGATTAAAAGTTGAATTGATGGTGAGTTCCTGTTATATTATTGTTTTACAATTTCGCTATGTGTATACATATTTATACTCGTGACTTTGAAAATGGCACATTGGTACTTGCATGTTCGAACCTGCAACTACGTTCATGCGAATCCAGACATTGAACCGCTAGGCCAACACGACATTTATAGAAATAAATTTTATTAAAGGCTTTTTAGTACCTACAATAAAAAGGGATAGTGTAAAGTTTATGCGCGTGCGAAAAGCGAATAATATTTGGCAACGAATATACCACACTTTTATAATGTTTTCAAACTGTCTATAACTTTTCAAAGATTCTTTTGGCACTTCAAATAAGGCTCATGATTTTATTTTTATTTTGTAGATCATGCGTCTCAAATAAATAATTAATGATTTTTCTTTCTGTCCGTCTTTCTTCCTATTAGTTTTTCTTAAATATATAAGGGAGTTAGATTCGTTTTGGACGTGACATTTATGGCCTATCGCTCAATATTAAAAATATAAAAGTTGGTGAGTTTATCTGTGTGTATGTTTGTCATCGTGTTATCTCCTCACGCTTAAACGACGAGGCTAATTTTGATAAAATTTGGTATAAAGGTAGCTGACACCCTGGATTAACACATAGGCTCTTTATATCGAAAAAACCTGGCAAATCGCGGGTAACACCGCAGGGCGCTGCTAGTTTAAAATAAAAACTAACTAAAAGACGACGTTGAAAGCATAATTAGGTAAGTTGTGACATAGTTTGGTAATAAGTCGCCTAATTATCTAAGTTGTGGGAGACGTAACTTAGCAATCTGAGTTAGTTCTCTGTAACTGCCGCTAAAAATGACGTCATGACGCTATAAGTTAAAGGATAAGCTGAGAGTTAAGTTTCTTTGTTTAAGTAGCTGTTTGTTGAAACTTCATCTTTTTTTTTTACGAAAATCTACCTTCGAAATAAAGGTCATGTTTGTAAGGCGATTAAAATACGTTCTTATAAATATTAGTACAGGTACTGTAGATTTGCATGGCCGCTCTGTGCTGTTGGCACAGTGGAAGCCTTGATTAGATGCCAATGACAATAAGAAAAAAAAAGACTCCTAAAAAAAAATATTTGTAATGTATAATATAAATATCTAAATATCTTGGGACAATCTCACACACGGTCATCTGATCCCAAACTAGGCAGAGCCTGTACTATGGTAACCAGGCAACTGATAAACATACTTATATATTTCTAAATACATACATAATTATAGATAAATAACACCCAGACACAGAACAAATGATCGTGCTCATCGCACAAAGATTTGTCCTGGGTGGGAATCGAACCCACGACCTCCGGCTTAGCAGTCAGGGTCACTAACCACTAGACCAACAGGCCCGTCATATCTCTGGACACTACCCTAACATTATTTCGTGATTTAATCAAACAAGTACAGTCACGAGCATAAATATTATACACATAGCGAAATTGTAAAACAATAATTTAGCAGGAACTCACCATTAATTCAACTTTTAATCATTTAACAACGTAAAATAATAACAGTTCTTAAATCATGTACATATTTTTGAGTTTCAACAAAAACTTCTCGCTAAATAAGTTTTACAATTTCGCTATGGGTATAGGTACATATTTATGCTCGTGACTGTACACACATACATTCCCAACTCTCTAGTACCTATGTTCTAAAAACCTTTCCTTTGAACAACACTAAACTTCAAGACGACGCTTTTGTTTTTGGCGGGAAAAGACGAAAATTCTTGATTCGCGCCTTCAGGCAATATGACGTATAACTCCCACAAATATTGGTTGCACATCCGAAAGTCATACTCAAATAAATTTGATCCGTATGTCCTTGAAATAGAGTAGTGTTAGTGTGGATATTAGCGGGAAAATAAAGTTGGTAATATTACACAAAAGGCTGATTGTGGCAAAGGAAGCTCACAAGAGGTAGTTCTTTGTACTAGGTGTGTGTAAAAGTGGATTGTTGATTTTTGTGCATTTATTTATGCGTGTTCATAGCAAATGTCGCCTTATGGTTAAAGAAATAAAGAAGCTTATCGTGGGTCACAATAGTTTTATTTTGTTACAACTTCATTGGGTTGGTAAATGTAAAAGACGGCATTTACGAATCGTGACAGATTATCTTCTGTTTAGTTGCTTAGTACCTACGCTATATAATTTATTTTACATACTCAAAGTAAATTAATGTAATTAGGTTGAAGAAAATCCTATCTCTTCTATGTAGTAATTTGTAACAATTTTAGTAAATTATGTTTATTAGCGATTAAGTGGATGTCAAGATTTAAACAATTACTGTGATTTTCCAAGGCAATCCAAAGTGTTAGTTAGGAGTATAGTACCGCAGCTTATAAACCAGCAAACCTAAACTTAGTTTTGTCTGTCATTCTATAAAAGGGCACGTCTTCTTCTCTGACATAGGTACACATTAACGGTACAGCCCCCCTAGCCAAGTGACATTTCTACAAGCGATAACGATGATAGAAATCGCTTAAATGACATTAAATGTATGGAAATGACATTTGCTTTCGATAAGTCACGTGACTTAGACTTGTCACTTTCATACATTTAATGTCATTTAAGCGATTTCTATCATCGTTATCGCTTGTAGAAATGTCACTTGGCTAGGGGGGCAGGTTCGCAAAAAAAGTACTTAATTTTTTTTTATTAATTTTAAGCAAACTTACAACAAGGTATATTACATTCATGTCATTTACGTAAAGTGATATAATAATACCAAATACTTAATTGCTTGTTATTTATTTTTTATACCATGAAAAATGCTTTATGGATGGATTTTTTGAGGCAAAGTAGACTTAATACTGGCGATAGCAAACCATTAGTTAGCATATTTGACAATTGGTTGAGTTAACTCGGGATCAAAAATCTGGGCCTAAAGCGTGAGAAAAGGACGGCAATAGATAACAGCTAACTTAGAAATATCAAACTAGTTTTCGCCTTGAACATCTGTGTTTTTAGAGCGCACGTTTTTACTAGTCGCCAAAGATTGAGAATTTTAGTTGGAACTAAATTTGACAGTTCTAATTTTCGTCTGTCCTTTTCATAACATACAAGTGAAAATATACCGCTAGACTTAAATTAGTTTAGTACGTGTTTAACAGAATTGGGGCCATTAAAATATATCCAACTGTTACAAATCAGCAGTATTTACTTACCATTGGAGCAACATGCATTTCTTAACCAAGTACTAATCCAGAAATATTAGTCAGTTTTGAAAAATAATATTTTTCATTCCCGTTGTTATTTTAACGTCGGTATAAATAATAAAATCAAATCCGCTCTCCGACTGAATACCAAATAGGATACCAGGAATTCGGTGTCGGGCGAGTTCGAAATATTTACCGGCACTTATGTGAGTACGGACTTGGTAGAAATATTTAAATTTCTCCTGGTTTTGAATACGAGTTGATACCTTTCTCGATTGTCTTCTCGAGAGTGGAGGGGCTCGTGGCTAAGTGTTAGCCGTGCGGTTTGACCGATTATAAAGGTTAAGCCGCGCTCGCCGCGGTTGGTCCGTGGATGGGTGATCATTTGTAAACATAAAGCCGTTGGTCCTGACTGTCATACACTAATCTTTGACAGTCGTTAAGTCTTTGCAATACTGATAAAGTCTTTCTATGGAATACTGTATTACCTAGCAATAGGTTGTGGAGGTCAGATAGGCAATCGCAGCATTTAAAATACGGTATTCAGCTAAATCCGGTAAGACTGGAAGCCGACCCCAACATAGTTTGGGAAAAGGCGAGGAGATGAAGTCCTTTCTCAATAATTGTCATGACTTGTATAATAAATGATTTTTGTGTATATTGTTAAAGGGTTGAATTTTGAAATACGGAGAAGGCTCTCTGATTATCTTTAATGGAATAATTTTGTATGAAATGATTAAAATTATTGTGAAATTAATAATTGTTGTCCTTGTTTATAATTTGTACTTGTTCATTTGATTTGAAGTTTAAGTTTCTTTTCTATTAAACCGTCCAGAATGGTTCTATGAACTTAAAAAAGTGAAAGTCATCTGCTTGTGTCATCTGCTTGTGGTCAGAAATACGACTATTGAAAGAAGCAGTCCTTTCAAGGCGGGGACGATGTAAACGCCGTAGAATGAAACGTCAACCTTTGTTTGACAGATAGCTAGTGGCGCCACCATTTGACAGACAGTTTTTCTCTTACAACTCTTATACTGTAACTGAATCCAACATAAATTCAATCTTTATAGAATGCATAAAAAAAACCTCCCTGCGGTTAAGTCTGTATAGTTATCAATCCAGTGGTAGGTAATATTGCAGGGCGTAGCTGATAATTATAAAACTGGGCTATAAATGTCCCACTGCTGGGCACAGGCCTCTTCTCATATAGAGAAGGAACGAGCATTGATCACCACGCTCAGTGCGTGTTGGCAATTTCAGATACCAATTTTGGAATCCAGGTTTTCTTCATAGATTGTCAATGGTGTCTTAGATTACTTATGAAAGTACATAGGTATAACTTTGAAAAAGTCAGTTTGGTACTTGCCTGTAATGGGTTCGAACCTGCAACCTTGTGGTCAGAAATCCATTACTGGACCCCTAAGTTACCATGACTCATGCATCATCTTCACTAATATTGTAAAGAGGAAAGATTTGTATTTTTCTGTGTGTGTATGTTTGTAATGAATAAACTCAAAAACTACTGTGCCGATTTCAGTTATTTTTTACCATTAGAAAGCTACAATCGCCCTGAGTAAAATAGATACCGCGGGTGGAGTTGCGGGGAACAGTCAGTCTTCAATAAGCTGATTATAGAAATAAAATACCTAATAGTTGTACGTTCGTAAATAAATATATAATACAGCATTATTATAATTACTGCAATGTTAATTAGCTTGGTTAGGTGAATAACAACGTTTCCCAGTTAATTAAATGACCGCTCTGAAAATAAATAACGTTAAGTTTATGTTACGTAAATAGCTTATTTATAATTAAGCGGGGTGCTTCTCTACTTAGTATTATTGTTAGTGATATATTAATGGAATCTCTAATTATTTAATTATCTGACCGAATATTGGCCTTGGCGGCCAAGTGAGATCCTGGGCAGCTATTCACGCAGAAGGCATTGATTAAAGTACACAAGTGTGTCCACAAACATAGGTGCACTTGCTGTTCCTTCACTCTCATAGTCAGGTGGGACGGCAGACACGACAGGAGAGAGATCCAGCGCAGGACTAAGGGGGCGTCCATAAATTACGTGAGGTTTTTTTTAATTTTCTGTCCCTTTCTCCCCCCCTGGTGAGATGTCGTGAGATTTTATTCAACCCCCTCCCCCATCCCCCAATCTTCAAAATTCAAAATTGCTTCGTGCTTTTATTTACGACTAGTTAAGACTATATCGTCGTATCGATTACCGCAAACGAGGGGTTAAAAGTACCGCGTACAAAAAGTCCCCCGAATAACCAAGCTCATGCAGAGAGCGGACGTGGTGGCAGAATGGTGTATGAGAGTGTGAGTGTACCATGCGCAAATTCGTACCGACGGCTACATTCAGAGTGGCCTTAAAGATTGGCGAGTGCTGTAATAAAGGTGGCCCTCTCCAGAATATGGTAAAACAACGTTTGTCGGGTCAGCTAGTCTAGTATCGAATAAAAATTTATAACCGAAGGCACAAGTCCACAGATTCAGTGTAACCGGCTACCTGTCGATATCAGGTGTAAACTTTCGCCCGTTGAGTCGGCGCAAGGTTTGGCGCTAAACCTTCACACACAGAAAACGAACCAACATTTTTAGAACATGCTGTATGTTTTATACAGCGGTTGCAATGGTTGACATAATGACTAGACTAGAAAGACTAGAAAAAACATTTATTTGCGTCAAATATGCAACGCGTATACATAAAAAAAAAAACAAAAAAAGAGAGGAAAAAAAATTTTTTTAGATGACGCGTCACATATTATGAACAAAACGGTCGTCACTCAGCACTACACGGATAGCCGAGTGGTATAGGTCACCTAGTTACCACTGTGCGCGAAGTGCTGCGGTTCGATCCCCGCATGGGATAAGCTTTTGTGTGATCCACAAATGCTTGTTCCAAGTCTGGGTGTTCTTTGTGCATGTGATTTGAATGTTTGAGAAACCCCCGCGACACAAGGCCTAAATTCCTTAGTGCTGGCGTCGTTTCTTAAAAAATAAAATAAAAATTGTGTATTACATGATAGTGTAAATAGTTGAGGTAAATAAAAAATGGTAAAGTCAATGATAAGATTCACATATCGATAGATTACGATCCAATTTTATGATTCAAATGAAAAAATAATGAAAAAACCAGGCGGCGTAAATAAAGATAGAAATAAATTGAAATTAACAATTAGGATTTTTTGTTTTCAAGTAAATGAATTTTATTATTCATTTCAATCTTGTTATCTTATCTCTCTTTTTCCATACATAAATATAATTTAAAATTTCATGTCGATTTTTCTTTTGGCATTTTCATTCCAAATATTTATTTCTATGTATCAAACCCTTTCATTTGATAGAAAAGTATGACAAAAAAAATAGTTAAAATTAAAAGTTCGCCATTTTGTTTTTTATTATTTTGATATAAGTACCCAGTGTCACTATCACAGTAAATACGAATGTAACGCCACCTCTCAAGCTAAAATCATCAAACCATAGGCTATAGAGCGGGCGAAACAAATATACATACCTACATACACTTAAAAACAACACTCATTTTGGCGCAGTCGAGTAAAAATTAAATCACAAATTCAATAATTTTCCATCTTAAATCAAGTACATTTTAAACTCACCCAGTCATATTAATTTTACGCGAAATATCATTAATTATCTAAACTAACTTCTTAGAACGGGCTAATTAAGTTTAGAATCTATTTTAATTATTACATCCTCAATTTTAATTTAAACTCTACACTCCAACGTTTAAGGATGATATTTGTTTAGACGTGAAGGGGTTGTAAAGTGACATTGACGAAACGTCCAATCAGTGAGTGGGACGAATTGAACAATTAATTCATTCAAATTGTATTAGAAAATGTGATTGTTTGGTTACTATTGTACTGGGAGACTTTTGTTGAATAGACCTTTGTACTTAGGAAGGAATTGAAAGTAATAACTTGTGAAACTTTTTGGTCATGTAATCAATAATCTGTGTCTGGATGTTATAATAATATTTTGAATTCTGAAGGCTATAAATAAATAATAATAAATAAATAAATAATATCTTGGGACAAGCTCACACACGGCCATCTGATCCCAAACTAGGCAGAGCCTGTACTATGGCAACCAGACAACTGATAAACATACTTATATATTTCTAAATACATACATTTTATAGATAAATAACACCCAGACACAGAACAAATGATCGTGCTCATCACACAAAGATTTGTCCTGGGTGGGAATCGAACCCACGACCGCCGGCTTAGCAGTCAGGGTCACTAACCACTAGACCAACAGGCCAGTCAAAAATACTTAGTAAGTCTGTGCTTTACAAAAGGTCTATTTCAAAAATACATTTGAACTATCCCAGATATGATATACTTAGCACCAGAAAACTTTATAATTTTTAGTTCTGCTTGGTCGCATAAGACATGAAATGGGCACACAAAATAGTTAAAAAAGTCGCGGGTGTTCAAAATGCAGAGCGATTTTATACGTTTCCTTTTTCAGAACTTGCCGAAACGTTTGAACACATTTCGAAGTGTTTACTCTAAAATAAGCATCCAGTTGGGAAGCAACGATGCGGAATGACAATCAAGCCAAGGCGTTAGCTTTCAGATTTACTGACGGTGGAATGTTTATCCACCTCTTTTCCTACGTTAAAGCAATGTAATGATTGAAAATGTACTGAAGTAGACACTGTTTTTATTACCGGACAGATCAATGATGTTTTTATCAAAGTGTTTGCAACCTAAAATTCAAAAGAATTACTGACACGATCTTTGAATTACATTAATTTGATGAATCGACAAAACATCGTTATAAAATTAAGTGTTAATTATTTATTATTGTAAATTTAGGTATGAGACATTACTGTCCCACTGTAAAGGACTCCGTCCTTCATGCCATTTATCTGTGTATGGGTAACAGGGACCAGTTTCTCACCAAGGTCGAAACGGCGGGTCAAATTCTGTTGAATTTGACCCGCCGTTTTGTCCTGGATTTGCCACGAGATCTCCGTTTGTACTTTATACCCATTGCAAGGTCCCTTTCGAGCATGAGGTGGATGTGAACATCCCAGTTCCAATGAGAATCCTGTTTTAAATCATGTAAAAAAATATAAGACAGGAATCACAAGTGCTGCGGAGCTGTTCAATCTTGCTAAAGATAGGAAGAGATTCACTAGTAGTAGTAGGACAGACACTTTGAGAAGAAGAAAAAAAATATATGGGTAAAATTTTATGATTGTAGTTCATGAAAACAATCCCAATGAAATATTGGAGTAGATGCGTTATTTGCTGAATATACTTACCTGATGCCTCCTCTTAGAATATCTTTATTCTGTGATGAAGTGCCTCCTGCAATGCCCTCCAACTTCTTCAAGTTCTTAAAGCGGTGATTCCAATCCACGATAGTTCTATCGTCATCTGCCTACTGCTTTTATAAACGGTAATAAACAAAGCAATTATAATAATATTAATATTATTTGAGAGCTCAAATTCGTATTATTAACATGTACCTCCGTTTCCCATATATAGGTCACAGGATCTATTAATTTCATCCGGCGCTAGTTTACTCTCTAAACAGAACCGATGTGTGTTTGTGTATACACGCTGACGTTAGCTGATAATCTTTCGAATAATACCAGCGTCTTAATTAATAGAATTTGAAGGGATTGATTTTGGGAAATCATTTTGGATGTTGTAGCTTGCTGGTTTTGAGGTGGATTGCTTTGCTTGGAAATCCTTCGAAATATCTTGAGGCCTTTGATTATAATGATGAAAATTTATTAAGGCTATTTCTCCTTCTTCCTGCCCTTATCCCATTCATATGGGGTCGGCGCAATGCGTATTTTCCTTCCATTCCTCTCTATTACTCGTCATCGCGGCATCCACTCCTATTATCCATTTCTATTATAATTTATATATATTGGAAGTTTTAATTCCTACTGGCAAACTTTTGGTTTGTTTTTAGAATTGGTCAAATGCCAATGCCTGACATTTTACCGTGAATTTTTTCCAACCGTAAATTATCATATCTTTTTTTGGCAAATATATGTAGTATACATAATCGTGTGTTGAAAAGATAGATGTTAGAAGCATAATCTCCAGTTAAATCAGAAAGAAAATTCATCGTTCATGACTAGATACCATCAACAAAAAAGAAACCCTTTGGATTTAGGCTAAATGGAAACGATGAATGTAAGAAAATTCTGTAATTACAAGATTTGTCCGTTCATTCGTTCATTCTCGTTCAGGAACGAATCGTCACTGATTAGTGAGGGATAAGGCACAGCTAAGCACAAATAACATGTCCACGACGTATGTTGCCTCCTAACTAATAGGCAATCTTTGAAAGATTAGAAGACATTCAGGTTGCACGATTTCTTTTAGAGTTACCTATTTCGGGCAGAGTGATAATTTAACACACATAAAGACTATTAATTTAAATTTAAATTAAATTAAATATCTTGGGACAGCTCACACACGGCCATCTGATCCCAAACTAGGCAGAGCCTGTAACCAGACAACTGATAAACATACTTATATATTTCTAAATACATACATATATAGATAAATAACACCCAGACACAGAACAAATGATGGTGCTCATCACACAAAGATTTGTCCTGGGTGGGAATTGAACCTACGACCTCCGTTTATCAGTCAGGGTCACTAAACACTAGACCAAAAGGCCCGATATTTTAAGGTAATAATAGGTAATGTTTTTTTATGTATGGGTGGATGACCTAAGACACGGGACAAAAGTCATGGCTCTGCAACGATCAGGAGTGGCTGGAGATCACGAGTACATCTGAACTGTTCTGCCTTGCAAAAGGTAGAGATGGATTTCCGCTGCTTGGTAGCCGATCTTCATTACTTGGAGTAGCACGAATAGTAGAAGGAAATGGTTTTTTATCTGCCCATCTTCGTTGGATGGACGGGTTCCTTTCTCATCAACTTTTGATCGACGATCTATGAAAAAAAAACAAGGGATTTTTTAGTTCTATGATTTCACAATTTGGACATTGGGTTGGATTGAATAGTAAATAATTTACACGTACAAAAATAAATGTGTCGCATCGGAGTCGTATAGTGTAAATGTAGAAAAGTCCACGATTGATAGGTGACTTGCGGATATGTTTTTCCCTGGTCACTAATTACTGAACGGACGGTAAAGTTAAGGTTAATGTCCAACCTTTATACGCATTTATTTTGGTGTAATAATTACTAGCATTAAACATTTTGAACTGCGTGGACGGCTATAAAGTTTTACAGTGGGGCTTGAAGTATTATCCAATTTGTTTAACATTTAATAGGGTGTATATTAAGTGCTAAATATAATAGGTAACAAAAGTGCTCAGATGTCAGAACAGAAGAGTAATCAGATGCAAAGTTACACATAAGCCCAGGACTTGTGAATATGATATTAATAGAATAGAATAGAAAAATATAAATGTATTTATTTGTCAGGCACTCAGGATAGCACAAAGAAAAGATAACAAAAATAAAACCTAAAATAAACTATGTTTGTTTTCCTGCCTAGCCTTTTCCCAAGCTATGTTGGGGTCGGCTTTCAATCTTACCAGATTTAGCTGAATACCGTATTTTAAATTGAGCGACTGCCTATCTGACCTCCACAACCTATTGCTAGGTAATACAGTATTCTATAGTAAGACTGGTTGTCAGAATTGTAATGACTTACGACCGTCAAAGATCACTGTATGACAGTCGGGACCGTGCTTTCCGAGGCACGGAGGGGTCTGTTTACAAATAATATGTTTGTTAATACGGTATGTTTACAAATGGTCACCCATCCACGGGTCAACCGCGGCGAGCGCGGTTTAACCTTTATCGGTCAAACCGTACGGCCTACACTCGGCCACGAGCCCCTAATAAACTATATCTAACATGCAAACCAAAAAGGTTAAAGAATTAGGATTCAAAAGATAGGAGTAAGACAACAAACCTCAAAGTAGGTTAAGCCGCACTAAAAATTGTTTATACGGTAAATAGTTTAGCTTGGCAAACTCATACGTGACAGCCATAGGGGGCCACGGGTGACGTAAGGCAGCAGGGGTAGTAAAACTTGCATGTGGGAGGGCTACTGGCGGGAGCTTCATTCGACTCATCCGGGCACCGTCATTGAGTAGTAGCGTCTCCGTTCCCGTGCGGCCATGGAAGCATCATGAATGACTTGGTGAGACTATACCAACTACTCAGGAAGTCAATAGAGCGAAATACGGCTGAAATCAGACCTTTAATCTACTGAAAATTCAACATTACCTAATAAGGAAGGGATTAAGTTTATTTTAAAGGATATCTTCTCCGAATTTCGTTTCTAACTCTAGTTTCAGCTATTGCTTTAGGAAAATGTAGCCAGAATCTGCATTGTGTCAAGTATCTGTTTACGAAACTCCTTGATAAATGTATACACGACCAGCCAAAAATCAAGGCACACAAATAATATATATCTTTCTAAACGTGAACGCATTACGCCTAACATACTTACCATAACAAATACTAGCCCAATTTTCTTTAATGCTGTGCCAAAATGGACCTTGGAATGCTGAGATAAAGTATTATTTTGTGATGTAAATACTTTGTTACATATGGCAATAAATTTTATACGAAATAGCGCATAACAGCGAGACGCTGCGCAAAGATTATTGACTGGAGCAGATAGGTCACTCCATATACTTTGGTTTTTTAATTTTTCTTCTCGCACAAATAAACATGCTTTATTAATTGTTACTAGATTAAAAATGACTCTCGCGGTAAAAAACTTAATCCGTATCGTCAAAATATATAATTGTGACGTAAGCGAATTACCTAGTAAGATTTTGTATTTAGAAAAAAATCTTTTCATAGAAATTATAAAATACTATTATCTATGCTGTTCCGCGCGACTCCACCTGCGTTACTTAATTTTTTAGTTAAAAAAATATAGCCTCAGTTACTCAGGGTGAACGTAGCTTTCTAATGGTGAGAGAATTTTTGAAATCGGCACATTAGTTTTTGAGTTTTTTTAGTACAAACATACACATAAATGAAAATACAAATATTTCCTCTTGATGATATTAGTGTAGATTAATATTCACTTAAATTCGGTAAGACTGGAAGCCAAGCCTTACATACCTCGGGAAAAGGCTGAAGAAAAGACAAGTGTACAAACTTTGTAGTTACAATGTTCTGCCTTGCCTTTTCTCAAGGCATAGATTCTAACAGAAGCGACTATTTTACATGAAGAGACTAGCAGTTTGTAGACTTAATGCAAAGAATCAAAGCAATGTCTCATCTGTATCGACGAATTTCTTCTTTGCGTGAAACGGCGCCATTCTGACGGCACCCCGTCGCGAATAGGAAACAACATCAACCCCCAATTCGCGGTTTTTAATGGATAACCTTTCTCTGCGACTAAATAAATGTAAAAGCGAGGCAACTTTTGTAACATGAACGTTCTTTTCAACGTTTCTTATTACAATGTTGTTAAAATGTACGGGTTTTAACAATCGTTTAGAGAAATTACTGTTTTATGGCTTACTGTGTCTTTATTATCGTTCATTAGTTAGGTTTTTGAGGTTATGTGTCTCGTTACTTAGATCTCATTAGATAACTAAAATTTTCTTCAGGTGAAATCTGAACTTGACCTTCGAATTCAAGTTCTTGATGAAGTAGACCATCTTTTGAAAAAACTGAAGAAAATTTTCACTAAAAGTAAAACACAAAATTTGCACACTTTCACAATTTCACACAAAGATTTGTCCTGGGTGGGAATTGAACCTACGACCTCCGTTTATCAGTCAGGGTCACTAAACACTAGACCAAAAGGCCCGATATTTTAAGGTAATAATAGGTAATGTTTTTTTATGTATGGGTGGATGACCTAAGACACGGGACAAAAGTCATGGCTCTGCAACGATCAGGAGTGGCTGGAGATCACGAGTACATCTGAACTGTTCTGCCTTGCAAAAGGTAGAGATGGATTTCCGCTGCTTGGTAGCCGATCTTCATTACTTGGAGTAGCACGAATAGTAGAAGGAAATGGTTTTTTATCTGCCCATCTTCGTTGGATGGACGGGTTCCTTTCTCATCAACTTTTGATCGACGATCTATGAAAAAAAAACAAGGGATTTTTTAGTTCTATGATTTCACAATTTGGACATTGGGTTGGATTGAATAGTAAATAATTTACACGTACAAAAATAAATGTGTCGCATCGGAGTCGTATAGTGTAAATGTAGAAAAGTCCACGATTGATAGGTGACTTGCGGATATGTTTTTCCCTGGTCACTAATTACTGAACGGACGGTAAAGTTAAGGTTAATGTCCAACCTTTATACGCATTTATTTTGGTGTAATAATTACTAGCATTAAACATTTTGAACTGCGTGGACGGCTATAAAGTTTTACAGTGGGGCTTGAAGTATTATCCAATTTGTTTAACATTTAATAGGGTGTATATTAAGTGCTAAATATAATAGGTAACAAAAGTGCTCAGATGTCAGAACAGAAGAGTAATCAGATGCAAAGTTACACATAAGCCCAGGACTTGTGAATATGATATTAATAGAATAGAATAGAAAAATATAAATGTATTTATTTGTCAGGCACTCAGGATAGCACAAAGAAAAGATAACAAAAATAAAACCTAAAATAAACTATGTTTGTTTTCCTGCCTAGCCTTTTCCCAAGCTATGTTGGGGTCGGCTTTCAATCTTACCAGATTTAGCTGAATACCGTATTTTAAATTGAGCGACTGCCTATCTGACCTCCACAACCTATTGCTAGGTAATACAGTATTCTATAGTAAGACTGGTTGTCAGAATTGTAATGACTTACGACCGTCAAAGATCACTGTATGACAGTCGGGACCGTGCTTTCCGAGGCACGGAGGGGTCTGTTTACAAATAATATGTTTGTTAATACGGTATGTTTACAAATGGTCACCCATCCACGGGTCAACCGCGGCGAGCGCGGTTTAACCTTTATCGGTCAAACCGTACGGCCTACACTCGGCCACGAGCCCCTAATAAACTATATCTAACATGCAAACCAAAAAGGTTAAAGAATTAGGATTCAAAAGATAGGAGTAAGACAACAAACCTCAAAGTAGGTTAAGCCGCACTAAAAATTGTTTATACGGTAAATAGTTTAGCTTGGCAAACTCATACGTGACAGCCATAGGGGGCCACGGGTGACGTAAGGCAGCAGGGGTAGTAAAACTTGCATGTGGGAGGGCTACTGGCGGGAGCTTCATTCGACTCATCCGGGCACCGTCATTGAGTAGTAGCGTCTCCGTTCCCGTGCGGCCATGGAAGCATCATGAATGACTTGGTGAGACTATACCAACTACTCAGGAAGTCAATAGAGCGAAATACGGCTGAAATCAGACCTTTAATCTACTGAAAATTCAACATTACCTAATAAGGAAGGGATTAAGTTTATTTTAAAGGATATCTTCTCCGAATTTCGTTTCTAACTCTAGTTTCAGCTATTGCTTTAGGAAAATGTAGCCAGAATCTGCATTGTGTCAAGTATCTGTTTACGAAACTCCTTGATAAATGTATACACGACCAGCCAAAAATCAAGGCACACAAATAATATATATCTTTCTAAACGTGAACGCATTACGCCTAACATACTTACCATAACAAATACTAGCCCAATTTTCTTTAATGCTGTGCCAAAATAGACCTTGGAATGTTGAGATAAAGTATTATTTTGTGAAATAAATACTTTGTTACATATGGCAATAAATTTTATACGAAATAGCGCATAACAGCGAGACGCTGCGCAAAGATTATTGACTGGAGCAGATAGGTCACTCCATATACTTTGGTTTTTCACTTATTCTTCTCGCACAAATAAACATGCTTTACTAATTGTTACTAGATTAAAAATGACTCTCGCGGTAAAAAACTTAATCCGTATCGTCAAAATATATAATTGTGACGTAAGCGAATTAGTAAGATTTTGTATTTAGAAAAAAATCTTTTCATAGAAATTATAAAATACTATTATCTATGCTGTTCCCCGCGAATCCGCCTGCGGTACCTAATTTTTTAGTTAAAAATATATAGCCAATTTTACTCAGGGTGAACGTAGCTTTCTAATGGTGAAAGAATTTTTAAAAGTAGTTTTTGAGTTTTTTCATAATAAACATACACATACACGAAAATACAAATCTTTTCTCCTTGTAATATTGGTGTAGAAATATTCACTTCAATCCGGTAAGACTTAAATACCTCGGGAAAAGGCTGAAGAAAAGATAAGTGTACAAACTTTGTAGTTAAAATGTTCTGCCTTGCCTTTTCTCAAGGCATAGATTCTCACTGAAGCAACTATTTAACATGAAGAGACTGGCTCTTTGTAGCCTTTAATGCAAAGAATCAAAGCAATGTCTCATCTGTATCGACGAATTTCTTCTTTGCGTGAAACGGCGCCATTCTGACGGCTCCCCGTCGCGAATAGGAAACAACATCAACCCCCAATTCGCGGTTTTTAATGGATAACCTTTCTCTGCGACTAAATAAATGTAAAAGCGACGCAACTTTTGTAACATGAACGTTCTTTTGAACGTTTCTTATTACAATGTTGTTAAAATGTACGGGTTTTAACAATCGTTTAGAGAAATTACTGTTTTATGGCTTACTGTGTCTTTATTATCGTTCATTAGTTAGGTTTTTGAGGTTATCTCTCTCGTTACTTAGATCTCATTAGATAACTAAAATTTTCTTCAGGTGAAATCTGAACTTGACCTTCGAATTCAAGTTCTTTTCACTAAAAACTGAAAATTTTCACTAAAAGTAAAACAAAATTTTGAATGCATTATTTTTTACGAATAGGTACCTACATGAAATATGCATTCAAAATCACATTACACAGACCTCTGCTACTTCTATGTCTGTCTCGTATTTCAAACTACAAGAAATTTTATTCCCACACTCAGATGTGAGTCGATGCAACGAAACACTAAGAATTTCGTGAAAGTCTGACGGCCGGCGGGTCAAAAATGCTTTGCTTGAAACTTACGTACATCCGTAATGTATGTTATATGGAGAAATGTGAACCTTTTACGTATAGTTTGGAAAATATTGGAAGTATTGACAATTCTCTATTCTTTTCTGTAAGTTTTTGCATTAAATGCAAGTATTTTTTCGTATAATGTTATAATCTCTGTGCTTAAAATGTTGTGTGTTTTCTGTGGCTCCTAACTTGTAAAGTAGTTAATTGATTGACTTGAAAAAAGGTCAACGAACGAAAAATTTTCGTGTGATTAAAATCACAAAAAATTACAATAATAATCATCATCATCATCATCAGCCTATAGTCGTCCACTGCTGGACATAGGCCTCTCCTATGGCACGCCACTGAGCTCGATCTTCAGCTCTTCGTCTCCAACCACTGCCAGTCACAATTTATTTATTATTATTTATTTTGAGCCTGAACTGTCCCACTGCAAGGCAAAGGCCTCCCTTTCTTCCTTCCATTTTTCTCTCTGAAGGGCCAAATTGAGGCCACTCCTTGTTAAAGGCATCCAGTTCGTTCGTCCATCTCCGCCTGGGTCTTCCACGTGGCTTTCGTCTGTTGGGGAATCAAACTGCCAGCCACAATAATAATACTTAATCCAAAATAGTTTCCTCATAATAAGAATATTAAACATATTCAAAAAAATACATAATAATAGTAGATCTATCTCCACATTATGTTAGCTGCTCGGACCCGTACTTTGTGAGATAAACGCGTTTCACCAAACAAATAAATTTTAAAATATTATCAAAAGTGGTGATTAATGGTTGTTATTTTGTCTTATGAGAAGAACCGGGGCCTTTTATTGGCCCGTATTATCCGTAGTATCAGTAATTTGGACAAAAAAAAACGCAAATATGTAGTGCACAATTTTGATTTTATTCCCCGTATGTCCTGACGAAAGTCACTGGCAAAAATAAGTCTAACAATGACGTATTTTTGCTGTTGCTAAGTGCGATCAATATTATCATAACGTTGAATCACCATCACCGTGTAATTTATGCTACAAGGATCATTTTATGATTATGGAGTCATTAAATAACACATTAATGTCGCTGTGCCATAGATATAAAATGCTTTACAGATGTAGGAGAGGAACAATCTTGTATATGTACATTTGTTTGTCTTCTGCCTAGCCTTTTCCCAAGCTATGTTGGGGTCGGCTTCCAGTCTTACCGGATTGAGCTGAATATCGTATTTTACATGGAGAGGCTGCCTATCTAACCTCCACAACCCATTGCTAGGTAATACATAGTAAGTAATTATATTTGGATCAAATATTAGTAGGGCAAACAAATATGCCAATATTAGAAGGGGGCCTCGCTTTCTTTGTTTTATATAATAACATAAGGAACATAGCTACTTACAGCACACAACTAGACTGCATAATTAACTTAAATTCAATTTCACAAGAACTAAAGCATTTCAATGAAAACAGGTGGAATGGAACATAGAACCATATTTTGCAAGAAGTGCATTTTAAATCTCGACTGCGTAAGAATAATGTATCCAACCATAGGACATTAAATTTTCGAAGAGTTGATTTCTTTCCCTCACTATGTTTTTTTGAAGGAAGCAGATGATTTGATTGTCGTGGTGGCCTAACGCTTCAAAGATCAGATTCGTATGCACATGGTTGCAGGTTCGAATCCGGGCAAGAACCAATGTGACTTTTTCAAAGTTATATATACTTTCTTAATTATTCTAAGATACCATTGTCAAACGGTGGAGGAAAACATCGTGAGCAAACCTGGATTTCAAAACTTGGAATCAGAAATCGCCAACCCGCAATGAGCAAGTGTGGTGATCAATGCTCATTCCTTCTCTATATGGGAAGAGGCCTGTGCCCAGCAGTGGGACATTTATAGGTCGGTATTATATAGATAGATGATTTGGCAATCTTTGCGGGAGAAAGTCAGTGCACCAGTGTGAACACAGTTGCACTATTTCTTCATCATCATTCATCATCAATCGGAACCACCTACTACCCTAGGTTTCTCCTTTTTATGCCATTTTGTCTATCTTGTACGTACCTCTTTCAGTTGGTTATGTTGATAATCCAAGTCAATGTGACCAGAGAGAGATCAATCCCAAGGACTACGGCTTTACATAATTCCCTCCCAGACACAAAGGGACAAAGATGGATTATTTTTAATCTATTCACAGGCATATTTCAACATGCGCTTAAACCATTTTTGTGTGCAATCTGTACGACTTGTACCTAGGTAAGAGTCTTTTGAAATTTAGCGTTTCCAGGATAGTATAGTTCTATGCCAGCGTATTAGCAGTTCTTGATAGCATAATGTGTGGATTTTCTCTCGGGAACGGTAACTTTCAAAACCATCTAACGGATACCAGGGAAATCTATTAATTCTAAAAACTAGTATTTCCTTACAACCATTATTTGCAATGTGTGGGGAAAAATTCTTGAAATGGAACTTGTTTAGTTTTCCTGGTATAATTACTTACTAAAAAAGACGGGAAAAGTTATGTACATAGATTAGTTATATTGTGTAAGTCTGCGTTTTCCGATGTACAACGGATACTTAAAATATAAAAAAAGAAATTCTAAAAGAAAAAATCTGTTTTATATATTTATTTATGATCAAATAATATCGACGTTAATACATAGCAAATAATACTAAAGATTATGTTTAAAACATAAATTAATACTTTAACGAAAACCCATAACTGAACAAAATTCCAAAATTAATACAGGAACTATCGATAAAAACCGGTTGTGCCCAACTCTAGCTCCATAATTTACAGCGGGCGCCGAGCATTGCACGTCACAGCTCTATAAAATATTCAGCGGAACGAAACGGATTTAACGCGCGCACCTCACTGCAAGCGTTGTCAACGAATTATTATCGACTGTTTATTTTACAACACTATTATGCCGTGAAATTGCGGTCTAGGGTGGTACTAGGTTACTCTGGACGATCGATGTACACGTTTTCTTGTTTTGAGTATCAATTTAATTTAAAATTTCATCAAAAATACAATTGTTTTTTTTATCTTTTCTACATAAGATACATCTTTTAAAGTAAGATTAAGATAGTCAATACTCAACATATTCTATACATATATGTCTACATAATACATTGGCGCATGGATAGTTGATTACATTTTGTTGAGTTCGGTCTTTCAATAAGAATGGTAGCAACACAAGCCACTTTAAATGTTCTTGTGTAGCTTTGGTCCTCTTTGTTATTAAATATTGATCTTATAAAATTACGTTAAGAGGTAAGATGGATTTTAACACATAAACACATAAAAAGGACATATTAAGTTTTGAAAGAGTTCGTCTGTTTAACACATTACCTACATCTTTGCCACTATAAAAATCGTGGCACAAAATTGACATCACTAAGTTAATTTTTTCATGATCCAAATATTTTCAAAAAAAATAAAATCCCTATTTTCCATCTTCAAAACCAACAATTCAAGATCGATATAGATCTGCCCTAAACTTACAACCCTATGTTTTAGTGGCGCGTAAATTATTAGTAGCTGTCATTCCGGTGGTCCATTAGCGGAATTAACGGGAACACAAGAGCCCAATAAAGATGGGGTCAAGCATGTCTTGAACTCGAAGTCCTGAAAATTGTAAGGATTTGCAGAAGTACGTTATGATTTTGATAGATATGAAGTTTGATGGTTGTTAAGAGACAGTAGTAGGTTTTTTTTTAACACGACTCGCGCACTAAGGAATTAAGTCGTTGTGTCGCGGGGGTTTCACAAACATTCAAATCACATGCACAAAGAACACCCAGACTTGGGACAAGCATTTGTGGATCACACAAATACTGGTGTCATGCGGGATCGAACCCGCAGCACGTCACGCACATTGGTGATTAGCGTGGTGACCACTCGGCTATTCATGCAGACAATTACCAGACTATTACCCAGTTTGTCTTAACATCTGTACACGCGAAGATCTGTACAACGCTACTAGCATGCTAAGCAGCGGTCCTGAAAAATCTAACTTTAATCGGCACGCTAAGATGAAGAAATCTACAAAAAAAACAGACAAACATACATACACTCTAATAAAATATTTAAAGGGCGCAAAGTTGGGTCAAAATAAATCACACAATTTCAAAAGATACAAAAACGTGTCTAAATCTTATAAAAATATTCCAGGAAAGGTCTACACAGACTGCTTAAGGTGTGAGTGTCATCTTCAAATAGGACAAGAATTAGTCTGCCTTGGTTTTTTTTTTCTCACAAAAATCACTTGTCTACGAACTTTTTGTGAAGTTTGTGAAAAGGTAGATAGGTATTTAATTCCTGATGCTTCTTCTTTTAAAGATGATAACGAAAGAGCGAAAAGGAATCATACTGATACTTCAGTACGTAAGTACCTCGGTTGAGCCACAATCATACCACTGCACTCATTTCATGAAACCCGGTCTTCCCTGAATATTTAACAAATCGCAATAAAAATCTGTTGTACGGGACAACAGATTTTCATGTTTCCTCTTTTAAAATTCATTCGGTGCCTTTTGGCTTTTATATTCAAATCCTATAGAGGCTTTTAAATAGTCCAATTTTATTTTAAAGGTTGAAATTGTTAACGGGTAAATGTTATGTCCTGATCGTGTACTTCCCAATTATATAGCGTATTATTAGAAGTGATAATATTTTGTAAGACTAAGACTCAAATACGTTACTGAAAAGGCTGCCAAATTGAAGTGGGACTGGGCCGGACATGTGTGCCGAATGCCAAACGACGAAGGCCACGTGAAAGACCCAGGCGGAGATGGACGGACGAACTGGACGCCTTTAATAAGGAGTGGCCTCAATTGGCTCTGCAGAGAGAAAAATAGAAGGAAGAAAGGGAGGCTTTTGCCCTGCAGTGGGACAGTTCAGGCTTTTTTCATCATTCAGGCAAGATTGCATCGGTGAAGGCATTCAGCATCTGCATTTTGTTACACTTTGGAGGTATGGCGACTCAACTATATTTTGAAATCCGGCTTTCTCAGGAGTTATAATATTTATGGGTAGTATCCTTAATAGATAAGTGATTTCTTTTTAAATCTTTGGAATATTAGTTTTACCGCTTACCCACTTGCCGAATATGCTATACTTAAAAATATAAGAACAACGTGGTATTTTGTAGAAACATGTTTTTTAATACCTTATTTATTGTTAGAGTTTACTAGTAAAATTACATTTATGTACTATGATAGGCAAAAAAAAAAGCGGAATTACTTTTGTATTGTACTAATCAGCAACGCTCAAAGCATCGAAGAAATACATTTTTACTCGTGTATTGATCGGCTATTGATGTGACTGTATTCAGAAACAAGAAAAATATCGTTTTTTATCATTTTGTCATCAATTTTCAAGAATGACTCCTCTGCGTAGCCTTTTCTCCCAAGCTATGTTGGGGTCGGCTTCCAGTCTTACCGGATTTAGCTGAATGCTGTATTTTACACGGAGCGATTTACTGCCTATCTGACCTCCATAATCAATTGCTAAGTAATACAGTATTCCATAGTAAGACTGGTTATCAGAATTATAATGACTTAACGACTGTCAAAGATCACTGTATGACAGTCCGGACCAAAGGCTTAACGTGCTTTCCGAGGCACGGAGGGGTCTCGATATGTTTACGAATGGTCACCCATCCACGGAATAACCGCGGCGAGCGCGGCTTACACTAAGCCACGAACCCTCGATTTTCATGAATACACTCGCATTAAATAAAAAGCTGTAAATCCACACTGTATTTATGTTTAATCTAATACTTAATTACTTACTATCATGAGTGACGAAGCCTTCTCGCCAAGGTCTTTAGCGTGAAAGCAAAATCTGATCTAAGGAAGCCTCCAGCCGACGCGGGAACCAGTCGCATTAATTTTTACAGACTAATGTTGGTACACAGAGATTTAGGAAATTGGTCCTTTGATCAAAATTGGTCTTTGTGCTACTTTCACGGTTTTTTCAGAGGTCTTTTGGCTCGAAATTTATTTCTAATGTGGTTGTGGTATAAGATAAGAATAAAATTTACGTGTAGTGAGCTACAAAAAAACGCTGTAAATCGTGAGTCGAACATTACTAATATTCTTGTCAACCCGTCGTACTTAGCTAAATGCTTGTGTTAGTGGGTTCTCGCCAATAGTGCAATGGGTGGGTTTCGAACCGAGGACAACATGATCGCAAGTCAACCATTACGCTACCTCGCTTGCTTTTATTGAATATCTAAAAATTATGTTAATTTAAGGCAATGCAGGTCGCTTCCAACCGGCCAATCTGGAAATCTCTGGGGGAGGCCTATGTTCAGCTGAGGACGTCTTGTGGTTGATGATGATGACAATTAACTTAGAATGTGGAAAAAAAAAACAATGAAGAAAATAATAAATAATTTACAGTTCTTATTTATTTCTTGATCTTTCAATCACATATTACTTTTAGTAAACTACTAAACCATGCGCATAAAGAAAAATTTACACTTAAATTCAAAAACTTATAATTTTGTTTACCCAATAACAAATATGACCATATTGATATTGTTTTCTGAGGTTAACGCGAATGTTAGACATTTAAATAAAAACTAGTTACTTTTAATTAGATTCTATCGCGGTTTATTTTGATCACGGCCGCGGCCCGTGACCATGACACCTGCAAAGGAAGTCGAAACGTCGGGAACTAAAATAAAAATAAACCGCGATAGAATCCGTTTAAAAGTAGTTTTATTTAAAAATCACCATATTTACTGAAAAAACTAACTTAGCGACACAGTTTCATACATTTTTGATAACTCTGTTCCCTGCGGCTGCTCTGTGCGCTTTCACATTTTAAAGTGAAAAGGTAGAAGCTCTTTGTGTAGTAAAGCGCCGCGTTCTCAATGGAGCCTTCGTTTTATATTTATTGCATTATAATATTTTACAACAATACCCTTTGGCTGAATATTTTAACGCTATGTTCACTTGCATGTGTGAATTAAATTTGGAAATGCATTGTCTTATTTTCGTGTTGTTTAAAAGCACGTGGTGCGGCTTCTGGTATTCTGATGTTGGATTTTGATTCCAGAAGGACCAATTTTATGACTTTAATCTTGTTGTGTTTGCTCCAACATTTACTTGATAGTTTGATAAGAGTACAATCTGCTGTATTGGTATGATGAAGAGAGACGACTGATTTGATTGAATGCTTTTATTGTACTGAATATTATATACAAAATAACCTTACAATTTTTTTTTTTTTTTTTTTTTTTATTTGTGAAAGATAAATTTATTTACAATAACTTTAAATATATACAATCTTAACATAACTAAAATAATAAATGATATATACACACGAAAAAATAAATAAAAAACTAATATATATTAATAAAAGTTTAAAAAATAGCGTCAAAGTATTCATCCGCATCGCTGTCGACCGGGAGTGTGCCCACTAGGCTGGCTGCATTGCCACGTTGTATGGCAATGCTTATTCTTTGACCAAGGTAAAAGCCAGCCCTTGGGTCACGCGAAGTGTCAACAAGGCGTTTGGCTAGATCTTTGAAAACCATATGTGCACTCGGGCCCCACGGTCCAAGGGTTTCAACCCCAAACGGCTCGAATATATAACTGCCTATTAGGTTGTTATATTTCCGCCGCTTGAGGTTTTCTGCAGCCGCAGCAGCAGCACCAGCACAGCACGATGAACTTGGAAGATGGGATGGCGCAAGAGTATCGACACAGGTAGCGTCCCACACTAAAGGCCTACCCATCTTCCATGGAAATAACGACATGCCGTCCGGTCTCTTGCCATCGTCACGTGCCAAGCCATTGGGTTCGAGTACAGCTGGAACGCCGACGGCAACAAGAGCTCGTCGAATAATGTCGTTGATATTCGCGTGCCGCGCTATGCGACCTGCGCTACGGCTACAGGATAGACCGTGGTGTCCGAGGCTGTTGACTACTTCACCGCAGTGGCAGCGATGCGGAGAACAACATGAAGCGCCTATGCGTAGTGAAACAGCAAGGCGGAAAGTAGTGTCGTCGAACAAGGTGCCGATGTGCGACGACGGCAGTGCGTGAAGCCAAAGACCTGACTCCCACTCGCCAACAGCCAGCAGGCGCGCACGCTCCGCAGTAGAAGTCGATGTAGTAATAAGTCTTTCTTGAACTATTCTGCAGAGCGGCTCATCCCACTGTCTCTGGGAAGATGGGTAGTCAGGAAGATTTGATTTTGGGCAAGCGAGTCTCCAGGCATCTACAGCCTTAGAGAAACACGGCACATCAAAATTAATCAGTGTAGGAGCTAAGATATTCCTGATTAACTTATCAGTACCGTGGACCGAGGATATAAAAGCTGGTAAACTAATACTGGTAATTTTGCGGACGCCGAGCCCTCCCAAACGAATTAACTTATAAACTTATGATATAAAATGTAGTCATTAACGTATCAACTTACAATGCGTGCACACGAGCAACTTGCTTGTACAAATCTCAAACATTTTTAACGACATGATTGTTTTTCAGCAAAATAGACGCACTAGATTATAAAATCATATTATCATATATTTTTTTATAAATGTTTGCAAACGTAAAAACGAACGAAACTGTAATTCACATTTAAAATAAAAATAAACGATTTAGTTATACCTACGTGTTTTTTAATCAATGGTAGAACATCTTTTTTAGATATTTATCAGTTTCTTGAAAACATGGTAGGAGCTACATCTTTATGTACCTACTGCTGAATATCAAGTTAAAAACGTTTTTTTTTGTTTTTTTGATTTCCACTACATTTTTATTTATTATACGAATGCACCAGCTACTCACAGAATCAAATCGATCTTATAAAAAGTCTGTTTTCCAAACAACAGAAGTTCCATACTCCCTTGCTCTCTCGAAGCCAGCCGGCTCTGATTAATAACCTAAGTTCCCAACTACCAACACAGCTCGACCAACTTACAATGTACTTGCCACCAGCAACCCGCCAAATATAACCTGTTATTGGAGAACATGTCTTCAAGTTTTCACTCAATTTGTCTTATATAGATTGGGAGTTCGAGTTCAAAACTAGGAGCTTCTTCGGCTTTGCCTGGACTGCTATCAGGTTTATTTAAACTGTTATATTAATGTTTGTTGAGTTAATGAAGTTAGTACGTCTATATGTCTAAGTTGTGTTGGCCTTGCGCTTCAATGTACAGCTTCGTGCGATGCTTTGAAGCCAATGAAGACTGGCCTGTTGGTCTAGTGGTTAGTGACCCTGACTGCTAAGCCGGAGGTCGTGGGTTCGATTCCCACCCAGGACAAATGTTTGTGTGATGAGTACGATCATTTGTTCTGTGTCTGGGTGTTATTTATGTATTTAGATATATATAAGTATGTTTATCAGTTGTCTGGTCACCATAGTACAGGCTCTGCCTAGTTTGGGATCAGATGGCCGTGTGTGGGGTATCCCAAGATATTATTATTATTATGTTATAATTAAAAAAAAAAAATCGAAGACAATATTGATAAATCGATGAAGGAAAACATCGTGAGGCCTGATCGCCAACCCGCATGAGCAAGCGTCGTGATCAATGCTCGTTACTTCTCTACAAGCTGATACGGGAAGGGTTATCAACAGGGGATACAAAAAAAAAACCGGCCAAGTGCGAGTCAGACTCGCGCACCGAGGGTTCCGTACAAACCTGTAGGTATATAAGTAAAAGTTATGGTATTTTTATTGCTAAATGAAATCCATAACATAACAATGTTTATTTTTTTTTGTTAATCGCATAACAACGTTTGCTGGGTCAGCAAGTCTAATATATAAAATTCTCGTGTTGCGGTGTTTGTTTCCAAACTCCTCCGAAACGGCTGAACCGATTTGCATGAAATTTTGTGTGCATATCGGGTAGGTCTGAGAATCGGCCAACATCTGTTTTTTTTTAATCGCTGAACAACGTTTGCTTGGGTCAGCTAGTAAGTTTATGATTATTAAAAAAAAAAACCGGCCAAGTGCGAGTCAGACTCGCGCACCGAGGGTTCCGTACAAACCTGTAGGTATATAAGTAAAAGTTATGGTATTTTTATTGTATTCTTTTATTATTTTTTAATAAAAATACGATATTCAAAATTCCCGCAATTTTTCCTTTATCTGTGTTATAAGACGTTGCTTCGTACCAAATTTCAAGATTCTGAGTTCACGGGAAGTACCCTGTAGGTTTTGATTCCCTTGCGAGTAGTGGCGAGTTTCAAAATATGCGGTTTTAATTCCTGTTTCTTTTGATTGCGTTGACATAGAAGTTTGATTTTGTTACAGCTTAAAGGTATTATAGATTTGAGTATTTGATATGAATTTCAATATAATACCACTACGCGTTCATGAGGAAAGGGGTAGTAAGTTTAAAATTATTAAAAATATTTTTATTATATGATATAACTAAAAATGTATACTTTTCGCAATTTTTCCTATATCTCTGCTATAAGACCTTGCTTCATACCAAATTTCAAGATTCTGAGTTCACGGGAAGTACCCTGTAGGTTTTGATTCCCTTGCGAGTGTCGAAAATTTGCGGCATAAACGGGAGTATCTTTTGATCGCGTTGACTTAGAAGTTTGATTTTTTCACAGCTCCAAGAGACCATAGACTTGAGTATTTGATATGAATTTCAGCTTGATACCTCCACGCGTTCCTGAGAAAAAAGGTCTTGACAGACAGACAGACAGACAGACAGACAGACAGACAGACAGACAGACGGACAACAAAGTGATCCTATAAGGGTTCCGTTTTTACCTTTTGAGGTACGGAACCCTAAAAATGGGTGAAGTGTATAATATCTGGTATAGAGTTCAAAATTTCAGCTGAAAATTGGTTCATAAATAAATATATATCCGACAATTCGACTCAATTATTTGTATTAAAGAAATATCAATGTAAAGACCACCG
Source organism: Plusia festucae (assembly GCA_950381575.1). Classification (NCBI taxonomy): domain Eukaryota; kingdom Metazoa; phylum Arthropoda; class Insecta; order Lepidoptera; family Noctuidae; genus Plusia; species Plusia festucae. The sequence continues at coordinate 9,821,429 of OX494454.1, read as the reverse complement.
CAAAAAAGTATCTCTAATACATTTCAATAAGAAGTAAACAAAAAACCTGTTACTATTTTATAAAAAGTTTAATTAACCTCTTAAAAAAACTGCCAAGAGCGAGTCGGACCGCGCACCGAGGGTTCCGTACAAAACTAAGTTTAAAATTATTAAAAATATTTTTATTATATGATGTAATTAAAAATTTACGGTTTTAGCAATTTTTCCTTCATCTGTGAACACGTTGCTTCGTACCAAATTTCAAGATTCTAAGTTCACGGGAAGTACCCGGTAGGTTTTGATTCCCTTGCGAGTGTCGAAAATTTGCGGCATAAACGGTTGTTTCATTTTTTCACAGCTCCAATGGACAGTAAATTTGAGTATTTGCTGTTTGATAATTTCAGCTTGACACCTTCACGCGTTCCTGAGAAAAAGGGCCTTGACAGACGGACGGACAGCCAGACGGACGACAAAGTGATCCTATAAGGGTTCCGTTTTTTCTTTTGAGGTACGGAACCCTAAAAATCTTATTAAATGCTGTATAAGAACGAAGCCAAACTAAAAACTACACCGCAGTGGAGAGAAGTTAGAATAAAAATGAAAAAGTAGTACATTAAAGAATTATGTGGCTTCGGAAAAAGGTCGTTAAAAGCGACGATATTTTATTAAAAGGATCCTCAGGTATGACAGTCTGTTATTCATTTTTAGCGAATGCAGAAAGAAATTCTTGTAGATTTTCGTATCAAGTCATGAAAAGGAATCCCAGTTTTAATACGCTACAATTTTAATATAAAATGTAAGTAGCAGGACCATAATTATTATTTTTTATAGTGCTCCTATATATACATATACGTTATAGAAAAAAACTATGGTAGACGCCATTGAAAAAAAAAACAGAAACACCATAGATTTAAAAAAGAATAACTGCTCTTATTGGTGATTTGATCAGTTACATCTAAAGCGAGTTCCAATGACGACCTTCGTGGTTGAGTGGCGTGAACACCAGTTTTCAAGGTGTCGCGGGTTCGATCCCCGGACGGGTCAATGTAGAAAATCACTTATCGACATTTTCTCGGGTCGGGATGTTTGTGTTACCTTCGTTGTTTCTGATTCCATAACACAATTTAATTGCTTTAGCTACTTTGGATTCGGAGCAATTTATGCGATGTTGTCCACATTTTTTTTTATTCAATTCCAAAATATTATTTTCACTAAAATACCAAAATTTTCTTTAAACGGCATCCTGGATTTCAACCCTGACATCATGATTGTCAGAGTTGACAACACTTAACTCTTTGAGTGCGGCAAGATGGTAACAATATTACTGAATTCGCTAGGCACTTAGTTCTGTTTAAGAAGACGAAGTCGCTTGGTATTATGTGAGAGCAGCTGTGGGTATGTTTTGATTTTGTTCTAATATGCATAGAGGGAGTCTATACTTCTGAAAGAGGTAAAGTTTGTGTACTTATTTGTTGGAAGCGATCTCTGGAACTACTGAAACGATTTTGAAAATGCTTTCACCAATAGTAAGCTACATTATTTCTGAGTGCCAAAGGCTAGATTTGGTGATGTTTGATGCCCAAGCAATATAGGCACGGATCAAGTTAGGTAATAAATCGATTGGATTGCTATATGTAGATATATTGCGTATGTGCAATTATTTTGACGTTGAAAAATTTGATAGGTCTACGAAAATTTTAAAAACATCCTTTGAAGAAAGTGAATTAAAGAAGTAATTGCGAACTCAAATTGTTGTATAATTAAGATTTTTTTATATAATTTAGTAATAACTTAACATCCTTAGTTGAGCATCGCTTATACAGAGTGGTACCAAGAGTTAAAAATTTATCTCGTATAGAGTTGGTTCACAAAATTTCATCTTTTAATGAGTCAATAATATTGGAAGCCAAAAATACGTCACTTGCTAAATGTATGCATCGCAACTTTTTTTTAGATTTTTGATGATTTAGATCTAAGCCGAAATTATGATAACTGTGTTCATGAAATAACCTTCAATCCAACCGTGTTTTGAAGAAGGGAAGGAGTGGTCTTTCGTTTCCGCGAAAGACTATTAGTAGAAACAATAAAAGCACCATATTCATATTCTTCCCACGCTAGTACAGTTTATTCGCATCGATCAAAGGTGGTGGAGGCGTGACGCGAATTCGTATATCGAAATTGTTTTGAGATGCTACGATACTGGCCGATGACGTCATTGATTTATGTGGCCAACGCCAATGCCCAATGATTTATGACTTCTGAACGTTTTTGTTCCACGATATTGTTCGGTGTTTCGTAAATCGGGAAAGGATTGTAATTATCTGAGACGTGGTTTATTTTGGAACGGTCTTTTGTAAGCAGGCTCAAGATCTAAGAAAAGGAATAAAAATAACTTCAAACGAAATCAGATACATCTGTCGGAGTCGGTTTTAGAGATTGCATTCTTGTCTACTTAAAAATTTAATAACATTGAAGTTAAATGCGACTTGTTTTCTGCTATAATCCAATATTATTTGGGTATTAGTTTTTTTCTTTTTAGAGAACTGCCACGCTGGCATTCTGTCCGTCTCAATCATTTTCTGCCTGCCATCTATCATTATTTCTTTTTTTTTTCACAAACATTCAAATCACATACACAAAGAACACCCAGACTTGGAACAAGCAGCTGTGGATCACACAAATGCTTGTCCTTTGCGGGGATCGAACCCGCAGCACGTCGCGCACAGTGGTAATTAGCGTGGTGACCTATTATACCACTCGGCTATCCTGTGCAGTCTTCTTTCCCTGATGAACCATGTTCTCAAACTAGTTTACTAGACATAGGTCAATTCCATCATCCGTTATCCGCAATTTATCCAAAAAGATAAAAAAATACTCACTTTTCCCTATGATCAGGTTTCCAGTGTTGATTCTGTACTTGTTTTATACTACAAGATCTAGAATGAGATTTTCATATTTATATAAAAGTGTTATATCTGAAGGCTTAAAGGCTAAAGATAACTTGACAATACGAGTGTCGCATCTTATACACACGAATACATGAGTACTGATAGAACAATACACCGGCGTATACTCCAGGAGACGACTGTAGAAATTTTACTTGTCTAGGTATAACAAAGAGGTAGTAGGTGCCGCTGTGAGATTAGCTGGGAGTTTTATTAAAACAGTACCTTTTTTGCAGCAGTCTGTGTGGATGGCGGTTATCGCAGCAAATAGTAGCCTAGTTCTTAGGATTTAAGCTATACCGAATTAGATAAGATTTAGAATACCAAATTTCAGTAGAATCGCTTTAGCTATAACAGACACATAAACAGAAATAGTTTCATATATGTGATCCAAAAACATAGGTTCCAAGTATGTGTGATTTTGAAAGTCACTTCAAGGTTTGCGATGCAAAATCTATAGTTTACTTAATTATAAGTTCTTCTTCTTCTTCTTTTAGTGCCTCTCCGTTACCGGAGGTTGGCCGTTAACTTTTCGTACTCCTCACGGTTCTGCGCCAATTATAAGTTCATTTAATTTTTATTGTTTAGAGAGTCATTGATCCCACAGTCAAACCATTACAGCGGTTTTGTGGGGCTTAACTAATAAGATACCTGCCTTTGTGATATAAAGATAAATAAATAAATAAAATAAATACCTATACAACGAAAGAATAAAAAACATTTAGCTGGAGACGTTTTTGTAAGACTGTAGAAAATTATGATTTCCGACTCGTTTTGCAAAAGAGCAATTTTTATTACATAGTGCAGAGACAATTGAAAATCAAACGACGATGTTTACTTATGAAATACCTATTTTTCTAACTTATAGACCGGGTCAAAACTATTTCACGGAATATGATTTAAACCAACTAATTCCAAACGCAATTAGCCTCACCAACCTAACAATAGCCCATAAACCATTGTTCTAATCAATAGCCACCACATTAAGTTCAACAGATAAATCTAGAAACTTCTTAGAGATGCAGAGGGCGTAGTGATCACTAGCTCCTAGCCTAAGTCACATAATAAATATATAAGAGAGCGGGAGGGCCGATCCTCGCGACGTATTCGTGCTGCACCAAGCCAAATAGAATTTTTGGCAGAACTGCTTAGAGTGGTTAATACCGACGAGAGAAATTTCAATTGTTTAGGGACGGTTTTTTTTTAGATTATTTCGAGTCGTATATCAACATCGTGATAAAGGCAATGTATCAAACAAGTTTGTGGGAGATCCACAGTGCTTTAAACCTTGGATAGCTGAGCGCGGTTTTGATTGTGAAAATTTTACAATTAACTTATTCGAATTTCTAATTTGTATGACATAATGGCGATAGGTATTTCGGTGTCAGCTAAGATTAATTTACTTACGTATTTTTTACTTATCGTCTATTGTGTCGATTCTCGATTTTGTAATTATACAAATGAATGTAAAAGGAAAAAAAAAATATAGAGACCAAATTATTTTTCACGAATTTTCAACTACGTTTTCCTAATGATAAGTACTTCGAGAAATTTTCAGTTAGTCATAGCCATTGTAAAGGTTAATTATCTTCGTTCTTTGATTTATTTAAGCGATAACTTAATTAAGTTTAGGTAAAATTAAATTTGTTTCTAAAGCTCGTAACGATGTCTGGTTTTATTTCATTCTAGACCTTTTCCATTTGTAAAAGGTAGGATTTTAATTAACAACGTTTTGTATTTTTTACCCGACTGCGCTAGAAGGACGGATTTGTCTAGTGTATGTGTGCCATTCGGTTTGACCGATAAAGGTTAAGCCGCGTCCGCCGCGGTCGATTCCTGGATGGGTGACCATTTGAAATCATATCGATACCCCTCCGTGCCGTGGGAAAGCATGCGTTTTTTTAATTAGATATAGTTATTCAAGCAAGCTTACGTAGTAACTATTAAGTATTCTGTAATAAAGCGGGTACTTAGCGGGTATGTTAGTTCTATATATTATGTGAAGAGGCCTGTGTCCATCAGTGGGACATTTATAGGCCGGTATTATTTATTATCTGCTCTTTAAAGATCCCGTGTCGTATGCCCAATGGTTGCATTCGCAATGCGCTGCGCCATTAGATTTACAACGCGCCGACGAGGCGACCTACATACCTATTACATAATATACGTAGAATATAACAGAAATATGGCCTGCTTATGTACTAGTAGTCCACGATTTATTGTTTTATAACTACGTCTAAGTTTGCCCGTTGGTTCCATTTAAGAATATTGTTTTGGTTCAATTGTTTTGATGTGATTTGAGCTGTGTTTAAGAGTTTGTCACGAGAGCTAATAATATTATGAAGAACATAATTATTACGCTTGTTAGCCATTATCAATCAATTTTGGTTGATAATGGTTAGTAAGTTTTCTATTTTTTATTTTGCTTTATTTATTGTAGGTAGTTTAGTATAGTTTAATTTGTATTATAAGGCTTTGGTTTAGTATAGTTTTGTTTTTATTTTCATTATAATTAGCAATATTTGTATTACGTAATATTTTTATTAATAATATATAATTATATTATAATATGCATGCATCGTTGGGTTACAGTACCACGTCAATAAATTAGAAAAAGTGTTTAGGTGTTCATTGTACCTATGTGTTTTAATTCAGAAACTTTCTTGATCACGCCTGTATTTATAAGACCAAAGATTCGTCACAATTTGATGAATGGTTTAGGAAAGCATAGAGGACAAACATAGTTAACTATTTGTATATAGTTATATAATAATATAAAATATAATATAGTAAAATCTGCTGTAGGTATAAGAAAACTATGGCGCTTGAAGACCAATTTAAATTCCAATTCTTTTGAAGTACACCTAGCTTTGCTTTTTTTGAAATATCATTCGAATTTTGTTTTGCTTCTTACGTATCAAACTAAATTTACCACATAAGCATACAATACATTTTCTCAAAATAATGTAAGAAAGTATTTTTAACTTATAAACCAATAGAGAGCAATTTTTAAAATCATAGACCTGTCGAGGTGTCGACATAAAGTGCCCTCTACAAACTATTTCTGCACTTAAATTAACGAGCAATCAAATATAATGTGGAAACCAGCAAGTGTTCTTTTGAGAAACAGAGACAGAACTATACAAGAGTATCTGCCGCTCTTTCTCTCTTAGAGCATTCACAACTTGGAAGTTCCAGTGTTATTCATACGAAGATTGCTATAAAATTGATTGATATTCTAATAAAATTGTTTGGATGTGTGCATAGTTTTGTATGAGGCCGAACTATCGTCGGTAGTCACATACTTCAGCCTTACAAATATTCCTGTAATTTGTGAAGTTCGACCACGAAAGTCGACGTCATGTTGAATTTGTTATATGAACTGAATCACAAAACTACTTTATTGAAATGAGAATCTTTTTCTCTATATTAAAATTGAAAGAATATCAAAATTTGGCAATTTCCATATGAGATACGTAAAATTGGACGAAGGGACGAGTTTCTGAAAAATCTACTTTTTGAGTCGACGTTGTTTTGTTTATTTAAGAAGAGCTCGTGGCTCTTTTTAAGTATGATTAAGCCGCGCTCGCCACGGATGATCAGTGGATGGACCATTAGTGAACATGACGGTACCCCTGCTTTATCTGTTAAGGCTAATTTAGATACATTTCCATCGATGTGTTGTTTTCTCAGGTTAACGCGTAGGCGTCACAAGTTTGCAGGTGTCATGGTTTCGGGCAGACTATTCAAAATAAACCGCGATAAAATCTGTTAAAAAGTAATTTATTTCAATTGCCGTTGATGATCTACTCACATTTCATAGCCACGGTCCAGCAGTTTACCGCAACTTGAACGAGATTTGTAGAATTCTATCGTATAATCCTTACGTAGAATTTGGAAAATCTTAAAGTTAAGAAGCAAAGAAGAAAGAAAAAATTCGAATGTTAGATATATAGTAATGAAAATCGCACCCTTCACCTACCAATTAGTATTAGTAGGTATTAGTTATAGATTAGACACCTAATATTAGTATTAGTCGTAAATGTCTAATCTATAACTAATACTAATATCATAATGGTTAAGAATTAGTTTGTTGGTTTTAACACATTAATCGCAGGAAACACAAGTCTGATTTGAAAATTCTTGTAGTGTTAGACAGTCTATTTATTGCGAAAAGTTACTGCGCATTTTTGCCTCGATAACCAACGCCCACGTGGACTAAGTCTCTAGCAAAACCTAGTTTTTTTTTAAATAAAGAAAAAACGACGCTACAATATCCCATCTGCCTCCCACATTGCATTAAACAATATTAGTATTTGTATGAATATAGTATGAAAAATAAAACCATCTTATTAAAATAAAGTTTATTTACAAAACCGCTGACGCAATTTCTAAAAACCTGTAAAAGAGTTTCTACGTATAAAATTGAACCGCTTGAAAACATTAGTAGGTTTCTGAAAGAACTTTAAATATTTACACATTATTTTGGCTTCCGTTGCAAAAACAGTACTTTCGTTTGGAGAGTCTCCAATTTCAACCGTCATTAGTTGAGATTAAAACTTCGCAGCAATTATACTGGTCTACTGTGTTATACTGTGTATCGTCCTACTGGATTACCAAGTTTATTTTGCTGTGGTTTTAAGGTAAATATGACAGACTAACTTTTATTAATATACAGTCGTGTATAACGATAATGCCTAGAAACCGATTACACGCAAGAATAGTGAAGCACTACAAACTGTGTCATATCAACACATGTTCGTCCAAACGAACTGTCAGTCGTTATGGTCAAGCGCTTTGTGCAAGTATCTATTTAATTTTAAGTTTAATGGCAGTTGTAGAAGTGCATGGGTAATGCAATAGATATGTAGACGACGATGTAAGTAGATAAATAATGCTTAGGTATTGGACACATCAACCTTTTTCGCTTCTTCTTTGCAAACAATAGGGTATTCAAATAAATATAATATCCAGATTTTCTAGCGTTGCCGCTCAACTATTGCGTCGCGTCTTCACCCAGCTATAGCGTCGCGACACCACTAAGCTGTAACTTCGCAACACTACTCAGTTATAGCGTCGCGACGCCACTCAGCTAGAGCGTCTGGACGCCCGCTATATTGTGGCGTCTCGACGCCGGTCAGCTATAGCGTCGCCACGCCAGTCAGCTTTAGTGTCGCGGCTTCGGCTTAATATGGCGACGCCGCTCTTATGTGCGTCGCGACGCCGGTCGTCTTTAGTGTTGCGAGATCACTCAGCTATAGCGTCACGACGCCACTCAGCTGTAGCGTAACGTAACGACGCGGCCTTACTATGGCGTCGCGATGCAGGTCTACTATAGAGTTGCGACGTCTCTCAGCTATAACGTTGCGACGCCACTCAGCAATAGCGTCGCGACGCCGCCTTACTATGGTCTCGAGTAGCCACTCCATATGTGCGTGGCGACGCCAGTCAACTATAGAGTGGCAACGCCACTCAGCATCGCGACGCCGCAGCGCCGGTCAACTATAGTGTTGCGACGCCTGCCAGCTATGATGTCGCGACGCCGCTCTAATATAGCGTTATAGCGCTGCTCAATTATAGCGTCAGGACGCCACTCGGCTATATAAATAATTACAAGCAAACCATTTTTCACAATTCCAACGTTTATATGGCAAGAGATTTTTATTTTTGTAGACTTTTGTAACATATGAATGATTAAGATTATTAAATAATCTTAATCATTCGTATTATCATTCTTATTTTCAATCTTATAACACAAAAAAAAATTCGTGGTATGCTTTTTATTATAAAACTAGCTGTGCCCGCGACTTCGTTCGCGTGGTTGTCGACAGCAAAACAACGTCGTTTACATAAGAGTATGTCACCTTTTTGATGATTTAGATAAGAGTCCTGACTTTGGTATAGTTGATTACGTTAATGCTTCTCTATATACTATGTTAGCGGTGGAATTACCCGGAGCATATACAAAAAGGTTGTTTGGGTTGCTAACACGTGATAGAGAAACATAGAGTTGGCCGTGTGAAAAACAATCAAAAGTAAGGTCTACACCCGCAAAGGATAAAGTCTGGCCTTGGGCTTTATTAATAGTCATAGCGTAACAGAGGCTTACAGGAAATTGCACACGTTTGAAAGTAAACGGAAAATTATTGGGGATAATGGGTATCCTGAGAATGAAAACAACATCACCGGAGCCGCAACCTGTTAAGATTTCGGCTTCGATGACATTTCGTTGGAGATTTGTTACTCTCAGCCGAGTTCCATTGCATAGTTTTGGTGGGCTTAAATTTCTGAGTAGAATGAATGGTACTCCGACTTTTAAATAAATTTTGTGTGCTGGAAGACCTGGTGTATTTAGAGAGTCTAAAAACTCTACTGGATAGTGGGTGGCATCTCCTTCTTCCAAAACCGTGTTAATAGATAAATATTCTCTACTTTCTCCAGAAACATGTACCAATATTTGAGAATTTATTGCTGCTGCTTGGTCGTTGCGAGGTGCCAAAATAGCTCGTTGGCATAGCCAAGCAGCGTCATGGTTCGAAATTTCTGATGGATCTCCGTATACAGAGGAAATGAGTTCCTGCTGTGAGGCAACAGAAGAACACAGGCTCTCGACTAAAGTTACTTTACCACCTTCTTGAGTCGGGTATGTGCCGTTACCAATTTGAAGTAGTAAATTTGAGAAGACCTGCGCGTTTGCGTCACCTCCCAAATATGCTCGCATATTAAAGCTCAAATTAGTTAATATGACACTACGCCATAAAATAGAACTCTTTAAACAGGCACCTATTTCATCGGCCCTCGTTCCTCTGGGTATTATAGGGAGTGTCTGCCTGAAGTCTCCACAGAATAGCACTGTTAAGCCTCCCATCGGTCGGTCATTTTGTCTTATATCTCGCAACGTTCTATCTACAGCTTCCACAGCTTTACGATTTGCCATCGTACACTCATCCCAAACGATAAGTGCGCAATCGCGTAAAACCCTTGCTTTATCACTATTGCGAGACACGTTGCAGACAGGGTTTTCTGTGCGCTCCAAGTCGATTGGTATTTTAAATGTTGTATGTGCAGTTTTTCCTCCTGGTAATAAAGTGGCAGCTATTCCTGAGGAGGCGACGGCAAGGGCAATTTTGTTTTGGCTCCTTATTTGAGCCAAGATAACTTTAGTGAGGAAAGTTTTACCTGTTCCACCAGGTGCATCTAAAAACAGCATTTCTCCTAATGAATTTTCTACACTACAACATACTCTATCAAAGATTTGACGTTGTTCTGATGTCAAATTTGAACAGCCATTTCGCAATATTTCTGCTAACTCTTCGGGGTTGTAATTTATTTCAGATGCATACTCCCTATTAATTCGTTCCCCACCAACTGTCGGTGTCGGCAAGCCGTATTGACTGAGGGGGTTCCCTCCTATACTTGTAACTATATCTTGTATAGCCAGCAAAGACCTATTATGGCAGCTTTCACGTACTTGGTCAGAAGTTTCACTATTTATATTTTGCTGTCTCAAAAAATCTTCAGCAAACGCGTCTTTATATTTTTGCCACAACTGCCCAGCGTCCGATAGGCCACAAAATGTCAACAAAATGGCAAATAAATGGCGCAAACGATGTGGACTATCACTGACGCATGCTTCGGCTAAAGCATCGTCCCAATGCTGATCGTCATCTAATAAATGCCGTGCGCGGCAAGCAGCTTGAAATGTGGGATATTCTATATCGTCCACTTTGCGGAGCTCAGCATAAGAAGTAGGTCCTCGCACTGTGTGAAGAAGAAGGCGTAAATAATAACACTCTGCATTATTTGGGTGCACCGTGTATACTCTTCCAATCACGTGTTCTTTAAAAATGCCGTACTCACCTTCTACAGCAGTTCCACGTCTCCTGCGATTAAAAACACCTTGCTGCTTGTTATAAGTATAATAATGTGGCACTTCATTGTACAATAGAGACTTAGCGAAATTGTCTCTTTCGCAAAGGCGAAAGAATGCGAGCAAGGTGGTTTGTCTTGGGTTGTTCATTCTTTCTGCCACATTTTCTGGCTTAAAGTAAACTCGCTGCCCGCCTTCCAGGTGCACGGCAAGATGGATGACTGGCGGATACCTTTCATGGATAGGGAAACTCAAAATGCGCCAAACTGCCTCCGAAGAGCTTATGTATCGGCCAGATTGATACCTTGTCACTTCATCAAATTGGTTGTTATTTCTCAGTGCTATCATGGCTTGATCACTTCCTTTATTAACATATTTACATATATATTTTATAGATTCGACGCTATTACAAATTTCAACATTAATGTGTGCTTGAAAAGCTTTTGACAAAACTGGCGAATACGGTACCACCCATCTATTATCTAAAATTATTTCTTGTCCACGGATTCTGACAGTAGCTGTGAAACCACCTTGTGACGGTGATCTTCGCCGGTATTGCGGATACCCATTTTCCCCAGCCATAGTTAGTTCTTTAAGTGCTCTGGGGTATTTTTTTGAGCATTGACCATCTTTCATGCACGGTGATTCTCTGTTTAAGACGCCACATGGCCCGTGAACCATATGTGTTTTTATTATGTCATGCAAAATCGAATCTGCATTATAGTCCGGAAATTCTGCACTTATGACACTGTCTATAGCATCGGGACGAATTTTTTCTTCCAGCCACAGAAGAATGTGCGCATGGGGTAAACCACGCTTTTGCCACTCTACGCTATACATAAAACAAAGAGTTGAACCGAAAACTTTCTCCTTTGTAAGTAGATTAATCAAGACTTTGAGTTTTAAATGAAAAATCCTAGCAATAATGTCATGTCTGTCGTATGACGCCTGTCCTATGAGAAGTGCCTGACAAATCTCCGTCCACTTTGGATTTGTTGTAAATGTTATAAAAAGGTCCGGCCGGCCGTATTTACGGACGTAACAAAAAGCATCTTGCGTTCGTTCGTGCATATACCGCGGACCGCCTGTGAAACTGGATGGCAAAATAACCAATCGACCCAAGTCTTCGACGTTATTATCTGATTGCATGGCGTCCCGCAAGTGCACGTATTCTTCAGCGCGTAACCGTTGCTGGTTAGTGCGAATATACACTAAACGTTCAGTTTCTATTTTTGCATACATGTCCACAATAAATTGGCTGAACAAACCACGAAATCCTTGCAAATATACGAAACTGTTTTGCCTTATTTGTAAAAGGTAGGAATAGTATTGTTGAGCAGATATTTTTTTTTGAAAATTAGTGACTCTCGTAGTAGGGTTCACTTGGTACAGCCCAAAATTGTACCCATCTTCACCATGACAATAAATTAGTGGATATTGCAGGGCGTCGTAAGCTCGGTGGGTTTCCGAAATGCGTTGAAGGCGACCGTCACGTGTACGCAACACGATATCACGCCTCTCACACTCCTGGTCGACTAAAACAACTGCAACTTCATCTGCGACGGGTGCATTGTGTCTTCCGCGGTGTTCACCCACAGGACGTCTATCGGCACTTATAACAATTTTCAAATCATTGCTGCCTTGTGGAATTGACTCCAATGCAGCTTTGAATTCAAGAACGTACTGGTTAACGTGATGCAGCAATTCTTGAAGTTGAGCCAAAAGCTCAGCATTGAGCTGGGGAAAATTGTGATTTCTAACATTGAGCTGTTGCGTGTAATCGGATACAAAATAAATTTGGAGAAATTTGGGCTCAGTTTCTGGCAGCAAAGATCCAATAAGGTGATAAACTTGACCTTGTACTTTGAAGGTTGGCATGAACGGTCCTTCCGTTATTTGTTTTGCCCCAAAGGAAGTCATTTGGAAAGCACTGTTATATTATTATAAACGAATATTATCCAAAAAATGTTTCGACTGGGGATGATCGCCATTAAGGAGTCTTTTAAGTAAGTGTGGTGGATTTTGGAAATTTGGAAGATCAATTTTTCCATTTGAGCAGCACATTCCGTTTGTCTCTTTCCTCCATTTCAAAGCATGACAAAAATTACAAATTTCTGTCATGTCACCCACGGAAGTAAAGCCAGCATAATGAATTCTAGACGAATATGTGAACCCAGATTTTTCCCTATTCTCCCAAGGTAATAAAATATTTGCATCGTCATATTCCATGGACTCAAAAGCTTCGCTATTTGTTTCTCTATTCATATGGTACCGAGCTCGTTCCATTTCTAGGCGAGATTGTCGTTGTTCTGCTGTTTCTGCTCGTCTTAGTTCATCTATTCTTTCCCTTTCAGATGCAAGATAACTTTCATTGTTTCTTTGTACTCCTACATAGTTATGTCTAGCTATTTGTAATCGTTCTTCTCTTTGGGAGAGAGATTCAGACTCGCGCGAGAGAGCGTGACGCTCTCGGTCAGATGAGAGACGTGCTTGGCGTTCCTTGATACTCTCTTGAGAACGCAAAGTCGCGGTCCGAGTTCTTTGCGAACTTAAGCGCGACTCCCTTTCTGTAAAAGTCTCTGACTCGCGTGAGAGAGAGTGACGCTCCCGATCAGCAGACAGCCGGACTTCGCGTTCTTGGATACTCTCTTGAGAACGCAAAGTCGCGGTCCGAGTTCTTTGCGAACTTAAGCGCGACTCCCTTTCTGTGAAAGTCTCTGACTCGCGTGAGAGAGAGTGGCGCTCCCGATCAGCAGACAGCCGGACTTCGCGTTCTTGGATACTCTCTTGAGAACGCAAAGTCGCGGTCCGAGTTCTTTGCGAACTTAAGCGCGACTCCCTTTCTGTGAAAGTCTCTGACTCGCGTGAGAGAGACTCTCGCTCCCGATCAGCAGACAGCCGGACTTCGCGTTCTTGGATACTCTCTTGAGAACGCAAAGTCGCGGTCCGAGTTCTTTGCCAACTTAAGCGCGACTCCCTTTCTGTGCAAGTCTCTGACTCGCGTGAGAGAGAGTGGCGCTCCCGATCAGCAGACAGCCGGACTTCGCGTTCTTGGATACTCTCTTGAGAACGCAAAGTCGCGGTCCGAGTTCTTTGCGAACTTAAGCGTGACTCCCTTTCGGTGAAAGTCTCGGACTGTAGTGAGAGGGCATTTCTCTCTCGAACAGCTGACAGCCGTACTTGGCGTTCCTCGATGCTCTCTTGAGACAGCAAAGTCGCGGTCCTTGTTCTTTGTGAACTTAAACGGGACGCCCTTTCGGTGAACGTTTCAGATTCACGTGAAAGAACGACGTGCTCTCGGGTAGCAGATAACCGTGCTTCACGATCTTCTTCCGATTCCTGAGACCTACTAAGTCTCATCCTTTTCGCATTTCGGCTACGCAGCGAAAGGTTAGTTTTTTTTCCTTGAGGCATTTTCAAGGAAAATTAAAGCAATAAACAAAACCAACAACACTTATGACCGAATAGCCTACAAACTTAAAAGAACGGTGCGTCGAACAGTCTAGTATGACAACGAATCTCTCTGAAGTCTGTTCGTGGTCGTGACTCAACGAATTGACAACACTAACTGTAAAACGATTGACACTATTGGATACAATACAAACTACGAAGTAAATAAAATACAATCTTTACTTCGTACTTCAAACCATACCAATGACCAAACGAAACCAAAAAGCCAATATTTATTTTTCGACCAATTTAGAACATCGATAATTTTCCAAGCAACTAAAGACCTTCTACAACATTCTCGTGAACTTTTAAGACACCAAAGCAATTTGTCTAGTAAACACGGTCGAGGTGATTCTCGCGCGGAAAATCTTAACACCGCGATTCAGAAAATGACGTCATTTGCACAACGCCATCTATCGGATTTGGATTTCAACTATAACATTAGTTCTATTTTTAGCCTTAAGATGTCGTTGCAAGTACTATACTGAATTGCGTAACGTAATATTTTACTTCTTGAACTCACTAAATTAATCATATCTTTTGATAGAGTAAACCGATTTCGATGAAACAAAAACTAAGTTATACCTCAAGTTGCGTAAAATTACAAACTAAAAAATAATACAAAACACAAAAAGGGTTAGCTCGATATATTCGTACTTCTGTAAGAAAGTCGGTTCTAGAAATAAAAAACAAAATATGTAGTAACATCAGGATTTGAACATGCAGCAAGATATTTCACATTTCCTATCGTATAACCACGGAGCTGTTTAATACTACTGTAAGCATCTTAAATAGTTATTCATACTTCAATAAACTGATCGCTATGGCAACGTTATTTTCGCCATGGTTACTTTTTTGTTTATATGTCAAAGATTACGTGTACAGATGAATGGAGATTGTGTAAATTTAGAGTTTGATCCCTATTTTATATGGACGACCATATTGATGAGAGCTCATCCTAAATTGGACTTTGTGTCGCCGATATCGCTTTCTATTGATTCAAATGTACATAACTTTTTTGTTTATGAACCGATTTCGATGAAACCAAAACTAAGTAATACCTCAAGTTACGTATAATTTTTGTATATAAACATTGTCTGCATGGGATTCATAGATTTTACGTGATGTGCGCACAAACAAACATATAAACAGACAAACAGACAAACAGACAAACAGACAAACAGACAAAAATTTCAAAAATGATGGAAATGGGTTCTGTTAGTTATCTTTTCACACGCTGTCTATTTTTTTTTTCAATTTCTTCAATGTACAAAAATGACTTTTCTACAGATTTATTATATGTATAGATAAAGTATTTTTTTTTATCAGGAATTCATATTTTATTTATACTTAGTATCATTTTTGCTATCATTTTTTTTTATTTATTCTCAGCATTCAACAAATGCTTATCCATTATTACCCAGTTGACCATATAGTTATCACGTACCCCACGTACAACAATCGGTTATTCAACCCAGAATTCATAATAGAATAACCACAAACAATACAATAAACTATTCATCCCAAACTAAAACTTAATGAAACAATTCTGTTTTGAAGTTATAACACTGTTTGCTACTTGTTAAGCTCATTTGCATGTGACTACCCTACAAATATAATTATGGGTCTCTGCATTAGGTATAATTAGGTTGTGCCAACACCGGAATTTAAAAGAACGTATAATGGACATCATTCAAAAGTCCATTCAGATTCAGAAAAAAAAACCGGCCAAGTGCGAGGCGGACTCGCGCCCCAGGGTTCCGTACAAATCTAAGTTTAAAATTATTAAACATATTTTTACATTGTAATGTAATTAAAAATTTACGACTTTAGCAATTTTTCCTTCATCTGTGTTATAACACGCTGCTTTGTACCAAATTTCAAGATTCTAAGTTCACGGGAAGTACCCTGTAGGTTTTGATTCCCTTGCGAGTGTTGAAAATTTGCGGCTAAGAAATTTCATTTTTTCGCAGCTGCAAGAGGCAGTAGACTTGAGTATTTGATATAAATTTCAGCTTGATACCGTTATGCGTTCCTGAGAAATAGGCTGTTGACAGACGGACGGATAAAAAGTGTTCCTCTAAGGGTTCCGTTTTTTTCTTTTGAGGAACGGAACCCTAAAAAACCCGAACCCCTTTCTTTTCCTTAATTCTGATGCAACTTCCGAATGAATGTAGATATTGCCTAAGTGTAATAAATATAAAAAAATGTCATGTACAAACGGTAAAGGAAAAAATCGTGTGGAAACCTGGATTCCAAATATTGGTATCTGCAATCACCAACCCGCAATGAGCCAGCTTGGTGATCAATGCTCATCCTTCTCTATGGGAACAGGCCTGTGTACAGCAGTGGGACATTTATTGGTCGGTATTATTATTATATTGCTTAATCCTGTTTCGGAGAAATGCTTGGACATCCTACACTTATAAATTTATTTATATTTGTATAAATAGTATATTTGTTTCGGTAACCCTATTGTATTCTATGAAAATATTTTATAGATTTCTAGCATGTTCTGTACCCACAACATTGTGTGCCGATTTTAAGACTACCTTTTTGTATTGGTGTCTAAGCAGAGTCTGTACTATAGTGACCAGACAACTGATAAATATATTTATGTATTTTTAAATACATACATAATATAGATAAATTACACCAAGACACAGAACAAATAATCATGCTCATCACACAAAGATTTGTCCTTAGTTGGGAACCGAATAGCAGTCAGGGTCACTAACCACTAGACCAACAGGCCAGTCAACATACCTACATTATGATTCCTTTAAGTTACTTTTTGATATTTACTCATTCAAAACTATCTTTATAGCTATTACTGTATATCGTCGGTCCATTAAACAATTATCATTTATTAACTCAATCAGTCTTTTTAAGTTATTTAATTTCCTTCATTTCAATTCTAGAAACCCCATTTATAATCTCAATCCATTAAAAAATTTGCGAACAAAGGAATCTTGGGAAACGAATCACGAAGAAAGCCACTCAAAACCTTTGTATGAAAATTTCGTTGGATTTGAGCAATCACTATGCAATATGCTATGATGCAATCACGTCGGATTCATTAGTCCAATCAGCGTTAGCGCAGCGATGCGCGCCACCCAGCTAGCCAATCAGAGGAGTTATGACTGTGACGTCACTGGAGAATAGAGATGCGCTTGTTTGAAATGGACGTTCATGCAATTTGAATTACGAGTATCCGATTAAAGATGGAGTGGGTTTTATTGTTTTGTTTCTCTGTGACGTTCTATAGCGCTATTATTAAATATCTATAACTTGTGTATGGTTTTCTGCAATAGATTATTTACTACTAGCTTCTGCCAGCGACTCCGTCTGCGTGGACTTCAGAATTAGGTCCAAAAAGAAATGAAAAGTGTGTAAGTAATACCAAATGCATACCAAATTTCAAAGTTGTCTGCCCGCGGCTTAGCAATTTTCCCTCGGGAACTACTTAAGGAACAGGGATGGAAGGAAGCCTATTTTCTTTTCCCACTACATGCATGCCAAATTAAAAGCATGCTAAATCCGTTCAGCTGTTTTTGCGTTATTGAGTAATAAACATCCAAACATCCACACTTTCACATTTATAATATTAATTAGGATAAGTAGGATTAGACGTCAAGCGGCAGATGGTTAAAATGTGAATGGATATTTGCAAACATTTTAAAATATGAGCCCCAGTTGGGCGCCAATAACTCCTTTGTAGATTGCTACGAATAAAACCATGGAAGTACAAACGTTATCTATATTTGAATAAGTGCTTATAGTTGTCAAGTAGTATGCAGTATATTTTGTAACTTTCTCGGTAAGTACATATTTAAGTTACCTCTTAAATAAGAAATTTATTAAGAGACATTTTAAATATTTGCTACATTTATTGTTTACATTGTATTAAATGTAATTCTCTGAGCCATAACACAGATTATATTTAAAGACCCATTCGTTAGGATATTTAACCATTGGTTAACTAGGGATAAAAAAAACTGGGCCCTTGGTAAGATTTTTATAATTATTTTCAAAATAATTTTCTTTCTCTATCACAATTATTTTGGTGTATTGTAAGCCATTTTTCTGTTGAAAATACATTTTGCAAGAAGAAGCAGTCTTAACTTAAGTCACTCCCGCTGTCTATTAGCTTAGACTTACAGATTTTAACGCAGTTTTCAGCAACAGATACAGTGAATAAAAAGGTGTTTTGTGTATAAATATAGGTTAATAAATAAAACGCAGTAATGAGTAACTTATTCATATAATATATTTTTTATTTGAAAATTCTTGGTACAATGTACAATTTGGACTTACTCTCTGAGACTTAAATTATAATCGTTACATAGTGGTTAGTTTCATTGTTATATAATTAGGTAAGTACGCATAACTCAATTGAATTGTATCGTAAAAAGTTTATTGTCTACTTAATGACGAACGCCTGATAAAAATGATAACGCAATGTTTATTATGTCTTGTTACTTTGGTCTGAAGCAAATATGTCGCTTGCTATTGGAGTATCACGAATTTACCAAACTCTACTCTCTATATATTCGTCGGTTATCGCAGCAAAAAGTAGCCTTTGTCCATTTTCAGGCTCTAGACTATCTGTATGCCAAATGTCATTTAAAACGATTCAGTCGTTTAGGCGTGATTGCGTAACACACAGACAAATTTTGAATATTCGATGCTTCGGATTACTGAGTTTTTATTACATTGCGATAATTATGCATTCGTAAATAGACAACAAACTTCATAGAGCTTAGGTACACTCGGTGCCAAAATAAATAAAGTATTTTTACTAAAAATGGCAGTAATTTATTGATATGAAGTATTTTACATAGCGAGCTTTAAAATGATAAAGAAGTATATTTTACTAGTGTTAATAAAAAAGACATGGTCACCAAGAAGACTTTTTCAGTAAAAATTACTATGGCAACATTTAGTATACTACACTTAAACTTAAAAAATAATGAAATATTGGTGCTAATTCAGCTGTACGCTCGACTAACTTAAACTAGCACTAAAATTTTCTAATTTTAAGTTTACTTAGTTCAAAACGCTATTCGGGAAACCGTTGTAACTAAAATTAGGAAGTGTTCTGACAGCACTTAAATCGAGTTTGACATTTCTTAAATTGAATACATGGGATTACCAGTGCAAGAAAACGAAAAATTAAAGAGTGAATGAAAAAGAATGAACAATATGCAAAAATCTAATTAAAATAGCACTGATTTATTACAGTTTCATGAAAAAAGTGAATACACATTTTAATGAACCTGTATAAATAATAATTAAGGTATGTCAAAATAAATACATTCGATTAAATGGTTTTAAATATAGATTTTAAATATCGAACAATGTTACAAATTAGTAGAATCGTAAAATCAATTTTATTGTTGATAAGTTCCGAAAAAGTTACAAATCTTAATATTTATTTAAATATTTACTACTGATATTTTTGACAAGAGTATTTATAGGTACCTACATATATATTATAAATTAAATTTGTTCTGAAATAATTTTGAACATGATTGTCTTGAATAAGAAAAAAAACAACGATTATTGCATTGCTCATACAAAAATAAAACATCAATTGATCATGATAAAAATCATTAAAAGTTATTAAAACAAATCAAGAAAAATATCACTGTGGTATTGTAATTTGATCCATCAAATTAAATACTCTATTGGTTATTTTATTAATGACGCATAATTAGTGGCTGTGTGACTGTTTTAAAACTATTTAAAAATACATTGTACCTACATAATGTATCGTTTTTTTTTTTCGTTAGCTTTCGTTTCGCTACCTAATTAAAATTTATCATCGAACAGTTATTTATTGTATTGTGTTCATCTAGTAGAAGACCCAAAGGCGTTTATGCTATATAGTAGTTTATGGTTTTATTCATTTTAATCTAAATCTTGTAATATTTTAATTATTCCTTCACAAAAGTTAGAACTTTTGTGGCCACACTACTTACTACGTATACATACTAATTTAAAACTATAAATATATATATAAGTGAACTCTCACTAGGCTTGCGCTAGCAACACTAGTAGTGTTAATAATTTTTTGGCGGGACTGTTTTGGGGAGGGGAAAACTACAGAAAAGTTGTAAGTTCGAGTAGTTCTCAGAAATTAAATAATTTTGTAACGCGAGAGTATACGGAAAGCAATTGCATGAATGAATAAATGATTTGATTTAATAATAAATAAGTTGTACAAGTCACCCTGGTGTTGTTATTCCTGAAATATCTGTATTAAATTATTCGCAGACATCGATGAAATTAATAATATCTTAATTAATTTCAGCGATGTCTATCTATTTAATTAATTCTTTAATTAATTCCTGAAATGAATACAAAAAAAAATGCCTATAAAGTACCACTATTAAAAATTTGAATCGGTGACTTACCTACTAGTTTTGCTAAATGTAGATAACTCCAAAGCATTCTTCATGAGTCATACAAACACGCATTAAATTATGTAAATACTACCTTTCCTAAGAATCAACAATAGCAGCATCCACATAATTATCCATATTTATAAATAAAACTCGACAAATTACACGAAAACCGTATTAATTCTTACCTCCTAATTTTAAGTGACACCTCTGGAGGTGCCGTCTAATTTTAGTCTTTTTTAGGTTGACGTTCCTTATTTTAGGTGTAAAAAGTGACCTGCGGCATGCCGTTTATGACATTTCGACTAAATTAAGTTACTAAATGGGTTTTAGTCCTGTCAACTTAAAATTAGTTTAGTTGGGTGTTTTCTGAATAGCAAACCTAGTTTGACAGAACTAAAACTAATTTTAGTCTTAGTTTAGTGCATTTTGTGTCGGCTGAATTAGCACCATTGCGTACTTAAAACTTAAAATTAACTGTCAGACAATTTGTGGGCTACATTTTTTACAGACGGGTTTCTCTCAATTTTTTTAATATTTTTAATCTGAGGTCGCTTAATCCGTCGTTGAAACGATTATCAGACTTTAATTAAGTAAGGTAAAAATCCTACGCTTTAATTAAAATATTTTGCTAAAGAAAAAAAGATTGAATAAAAAAGTAAATTACATTTTCATTTGTTTTTTTATAAGGTTAAGAAAAAACCCGTAAGTAAATAACGTCTCTTATTTTGGAACAATATATGCGTAGCTATATATTTCAATTATATACAAACTGGGTAATGCTACTAACAATTGACAGTAAATTGTTTATCTAAACGTTATATACTTCGTAATACATAATACTGCACCGTGATTTTACTAAAAACCTTTTGCTAACGTTCCCTTGTAGGGTTTATACACAAGTAAAAACTGGCTTTAAATATTATACTAAAGGTATTAAAAATAAGGAAAAAAGTACTTAAAGGAAAAATGCCAGTAATATTTTTCTATCACCCATGAACGGTTTCCAACAATATTTTTTATGCAATCGCATAATTATTTACATTTATAAATGTTAAGCGAATCGTATTGCTTTTTTATTTTTCATCAGTATGATATTCCTACATTATTTTAATATGACATGTCCAATATACATACATTTTTCTATAAACGAATATATCTACGACGGGAAAAATAATAAAATTATACAGCACTTTGAATGCGATTGTACTTTTTACACAATCGTGGGTTTTCATTTGGCAATTTTCGCTAAATAGTTTTTTTTTCTATTTTTATTTAACTATTAATTTTGTGCTTCATAATGTTATAGGAGCAAGCATAGCGTAGAGTGCTCGATAATTTATATTTAATATATTTACAATAATTTTATATAGTACAAAACATTTTTACTAAATATTTTGTTTTCTACTTACATAATCAATTCGAGGGCTATACTTTTGAAATAATTTACATTTTTTTATAAATATTCAATATCAACCATTATTATGGTCAGCTGTGCTTCCACGACTAGATCTATCGTGCTTTTAATTAGCTTTGTCTCTTTCACACACGCGTGATTTACTATTTGCGTCGCACATTGTCCATCCATCAGATCTTTGACATACAAAATAACTATAAAACTATTTAAAAAGTGGGCTGCACAAAATCTATGACATAATTGAAAAACTAGATAATAATAAAGTATTTTTACCCAGCAGTGGAACAAAAAACGAAAGTCTGCATTTAGATTTTTTTAAATCGTTTTGCATCACACTTAACGGCTACTTAAAACTGATTGCCGTTTCATTATTCGGCCATAACTTTTCTCTCGTACTACATACAGCATAATTAAATAAGTTCGTATTATGTGAAGTTATCATTATAGGTTACCGTTATAAGTACATGCATTTTTTAACGTTATGCATAAACTCACAAAAATCACCACGATCTTTCTAATAATTTCTGACAGCACGGAAAAAAATATGTTTCTAAAAAAACGGTTGGATGAAGATCACGATCAAAGGAGACAAGTATTATAGAACTAGACAGTAAGGTCTCTCTGCGTCTAGTCACTCGGATAATGTTGTTCAGACACAAACGAAACTCCGGGAACCGGATCCGCCTTTGATAAGACTTAATATTGATAAAAGAAGATAAGGAACAAAACCCCGATGTTAAAAAAAAAACAAAAAAAAAGATAGAAATATATTTGTCTCTGTCTGTACTTTTGTGTTGTTTGCATACGAATAACCTCTAAAACAGTCCAACTAAAATACAAATGAATAATAGCGTTGAAAACGGTAGGTGCTGAAACTTAAAATAACATTTTGTTTTGCAATTTATATCGTAATATATTCAATTAAAGTCTGAGTAGTATAACTGTCTCAGTTTTTAATTAAATTACATAATATTTTAGATATTAAAACTAATTCCATTAAAGGTACCGCACTTCACGTCTGTCTTTTAGCCTTTAAAAGTTCAATTTCACTAGAAAGCGTTCATTCAAATTTGAATGTCGAAGTCGAATCTAATTCATTCAAATCTCAATCTTCACAAATTTGTTTTTACTCGAAATTCAATTGTAAAAGTGACATTTTATGAATTTGCACAATAAATTGAGGATTCTTTGTTCAAATTTTAAATTGGAACGCAATGTTAGGCTCAATTCTATAGGTTGGAAATTGGCTTCTTGTAAAGCGCTCATAAATAATTAACGATCATACAAAGTTTTGGTTCACTCTCGGTCCAAAGCGATCAATACGGGTAAATATTTTACTTGACAGCGACCCGACTTGTTGAAAAGCCAACTATTTTACAGTCGAATGCGTTCCAAATTCGAACAGCGTGATAGCAACGTTTCCCACTGGCCGTTAATAATTTGATAAGTTTTCATCGAGCCTTATTCGTAATTTCATTCGCTGCATTCGAATTGTGAATTTGAATATGTTCGACGTTTAAATTTTATTCTTAATTCAGATTCGTCATTCAAATTTGAGACCGGTCTTTTGGGATGACAGGATTCTGATGTTGAATCTGTCATTTATTTGAGTGTTGGCTCAGTCGGAGCATGTTTTGCAGCACTGCTCTCTGTATCGCTTTAAAGCACACATGTTCATGGCCCTCACGTTTTCGCAAAAGCGGGAACTATCACGGCAGACGCCATCTGTGAAGAAAATATAAGTTAGTGTTGGGAAATATACGATCTCAGTCTCAAATCGAATTTCATAATATATTTGGATATTGGTCACATATTACATCCCATTTCTTGCAAGTATGCATTGAAGGATGACAAATAAAAAGTTCAATTACAGTGAAAAACTAAAATTATCTTAACTAATCTCTACTTAAAATTTAAGTTTATAATTTTGCAACACATCGATAGCAGTTCTCACGATGTTAAGTAAACACTGTTGTCTAAGAATATTCGCAAAAACAGATCTTTTAAAGACATGGACATTAAACATTGAAGAACTTAAGATTTCTCTATTTCTTCTGGATCTCAAATCATATTGATTCTCAAATACCTATAATTTTGTGACCCAGTCAAGATGACGAGTAATAGAGAGGAATGGAAGGAAAATACGCATTTCGCCGACCCCATATGAATGGGACAAGGGCAGGAAGAAGAAGAAGTCAAGAACAATTGTGCAGTATCCAAGGCAGTAGCCAGTCTTCTCTCCTTCTCCCGAAATTAAATTACCTTTAGTAACACAAGCATGTACTTGACAGGACCTGGTGACTCCCGGCCGGGGAAGTCCTTCGCAGGCGGTGGTCGCGCTCCTCTCTTTGACGCGTCGTCGGCTCCCGGGCACGCGCCACACGCAGCGAAGCGCGCGGTGCTGCCGGCCCACTGAGGAGCAGGATCCTACGCACTGGGGGTTTTTGACGTTTGAATGAACTGGATAAAATAGGTATATGCTGCTTTTTTGGTGACGGATCTAGAGATTTCCTCAAAGAGGAAATAGAAATGATTTTATTGGTTTGTAAAGGACTTCTGATTTGTTTATTATATAATAGTACCTACTAGCTGTTTCCCGCAGCTCCGCCCGCGGTCTAATTTTTTTTTTATATAATTGAGATGCAAGCTATCCTATCTTTCAAGTTGGATCAAACTGCACACGGTGTGCAAATTTGATTTAAATCGGTTAAGTAGTTCATAGTCAGTACATAAATTTATTTAAAGTATTAACGAAGTAGATATTTACAATCTTAAATTAAACTAAAATAATAAATCATATTCATACACACGGAAAAAAATCACTTTCTCATGAGAGACTTAACAATTGAAATTAATTAAACCCAGGCTAAGAGAAATCGTTTGTGGATGACACAAATGTTGTTGTCTCATGCCAGAATCGAATTCGCGTCTTTTCGCAGTGAAAATTCAAAAAGATTATCCATGATTGTATTGAATAATATGATGTTTTTATGTTATTCTGATGTCTGATTTCTGACTGTAGTTTTAAACTATCGTTGGCCTTAGGCTAGAATTGACGAGATAGTCTGATAATATATTATATATTTCTACAGAAGGTTTGTTGTACAATAACAACAATTTAAAATACAAACGAACTAGATTCCAAAGCTTAAAACTTTATAATACTTTCGAGGAATTTCGTCCCGAATACCGCTAAATATTTTAATACAACCTTTAATTTTGTAATAGCAATACTAAAGTCTTACAATTAGGAGATTTTACACAACGATAGTGTGGACTATAAAATTACTAAGTTCATAAAATTTTAGTACTAAGCCTCGCTTACAGTTTTTATGAAGCAATGAAAATTTTAGTCACGGTTATAATGTCGTGTGCTGTGGTCTTAAGGCGAAAGGATGTGTATCAATCAATTAAATTGATTCTTGGCATTGCATCCAATTTAATTGATTGGATGGCAATCAATTAAATTGAAATAAACATAAATAAAGGGTCTTGACAGACAGATGGACGGATAGACGGACGGATAAAATGATCCTATAAGGTTTTGGTTTTGTTTCCTTTTTTGTACGGAACGCTTAAAAGAAGTCAATAGAATTGATTATAAAGATGATTATGAGATGGTAATCAATAATGTTTGTTAAAAAGCATATCAAGGAATTATTAATGAATTATAAAAAGATTTTAGATTGGACAGATTATTAAATAGATTTTCGTAAAATGGGTTTGTTATCCAATAGAAAAATTAATTTCAGCAAATCTGTCATTCTG
Organism: Plusia festucae; assembly: GCA_950381575.1. Taxonomy (NCBI): domain Eukaryota; kingdom Metazoa; phylum Arthropoda; class Insecta; order Lepidoptera; family Noctuidae; genus Plusia; species Plusia festucae. The sequence goes on along the minus strand of OX494454.1, from coordinate 9,795,593 downwards.
TCTGAAGAACCTAGGTTACGGTGGTCGCTCACTAAAAAATCGAGTTGAAGGAATCAATGGCTGTTTGAAGAGCAAAATATATTGACGGTTAATACGATAGTTGAATGGAAACTTTATGTGGTCCAGGAAGTTTGCTTGTTAATAGTTCATCCTTAGTTTATGTACACTTACATAGAAACTACTTCTGCCGAATAGAATGATGTCAGGATTGAAAATGTTTATTAAAATTGAAATATTGTAAATCGACACTGTGCTAGATGCAGCCTATATAATTAAACCCTTTTGGGAACATTCTGTATTTATTGGCCGGTATTATTTTTTTATATTAATTTTTATCTAATTATTTTTTCCAAACTTGGAAAAATGGCCTGAGAGACTACTACTACCAGTCTTTAAACTAAAACCTGGGGAAAAAAATTCCAGAGACCAGTCTTTGAATTCTATTTCATTTAAATAAAACTACTTTAAACGGATTCTATCGCGGTTTATTTTGATTTTAGTTCCTGACGTTTCAACACCTTTGCAGGTGTCATGGTCACGGGCAGACTGAGATGGTCATTGGTTGGATGGTTCTATTTCATCTCACCTTACTCCAAGGTCCGACGGCCCAAGCGGCTCTGCAAGGGCTGGCTTCTTTCTGGATCTTCTCTGGCTTGGTGGCTGCGTCACATGCCTTGTCCACCAGAATCGTACCATTGTCTCCTATGCATTCAACGCGACGACGGGCGATTGCTAGGAGTGGTCAGAATATTTATTATTAACCTGTGCTATGGGAATATTATTAGTACTGTTTTAGCGGTGGTAGCCTCAAAGCTAGAGTGTTAGACTTATGATCACTAGGTTGCTGGCTCGAAGCCCACATATTGCATTACCGATGTGAACCTACTCGTGAAACAAACATTTAGGTCAGCACGAGCGATAATTGCATAATTTGTATGGCTCTTCATTGAAATTCAATTTCTAGTATAACGAGTAAAAAATCTGTCCTGTCCTTATTCTAGTTTAAAAAAGTAGTTTTTTGCCATTACCAAATTAAAATTATCTAATTTAGTAGCAGTCACCGTGTAGGTATATGCATGTGTATTAGTGGTTTTGGAAAAAAAATAGTTTACGTCAAAATGTATTGCTTACCAGCTCCATTACTCAGGCACCTCGGCGCGGGCCAGGCAGCAGCCCGCCAGGTGGCACATCTTGGTCCACCGCAGGACCTGAGCACAAGGGGCGCACGTCTGCCCCTTGAGGCACACTCTTCTGTTTCCACTGTAGTAGTGCTGTTATCTGTTTTATGCTGATGACAACAATTAAAATAAAAAAATGGCGTCACTTGAAGCCATGCACCAGTATCTGAAGCATTGTATAATATTGCGCTGGTTATATGCCTCTCTTTGGTTACGCCAATAATTATCTATGGGCACATCCGTAGTAATGAAATCATGTTTGGAGAATTTTGTTAAACTTTTTGTGATGATCGCGATTTTGATGAAAAAATACGAATTGTTCGCACACTATTGTCATAACATAGTTATAATACCGGTATGTAAAAAAAATGCAGTCAAAACTTACCCTATAAGTAAAAAGTGAATAATAATAATCATTGAACAATAAAAAAAGACATGGTAATTAAAGTAAAAATAAAAATGACGTACTTGGCATATAGCACCTCTGACCTGATGACCAGGTTTCCCACAGGGAGCAGTGCATGGGGACCACTCAGTTGTCATCCAAACGTACTCATCTGCATCTACAGCTTCGAATCTAGGCATAACATGAATTTTATAAGTAAGTTATATATTTTTATTGGAGCAAAGAAAATAACTATGACATAAAAATATAAACTCTTAACCTCACTTAAGAAAAATGCTTATATTTTAAATCGCTGAACAGGGCTTTAAAAGTACTAAAAACCAATGTGGGGTGCAATAGGCAAGAAATTGCACAAGATAGAGAGATATGGCAGAAAAAGGGGGAGGACATTCCTAGTAGTGGGATCTAATATCGGCTAGAAAAAAAGGAAACAATTCGATCACATCAGGTTTAAATACAACCGCATCAAAATTAGTCAATTCATTTAGTATCTGTAATACGACAGATAGACACTTAGATAGATACTTCAAACTTATAAAACAACTTCTTTGCGTAGGGTAAAACTTAAAAATAAAATTTAAGAAAGCACATAACATGAAAAATATATATAAGGTATTTGTAGAAGATAAGATAATATTACCTGTCTTCTGTTGTAGTTTCTCCTAGTTCTTTAAGACTTTGTACAGGAGCATCTTCAATAACATTTCTATGATAATCTTCATTTACTATAATGATATCGGAATCATCGTCTTCTGGAAACACTATTTGTTTATCTTCCATATTAATGACACGTGCTTTGGTTGGAACTCCGTAGTTTTGGTACATTATGATTGAGTCTACAGTCCGTTGACCTCTTGAGTTACCGAGCGTCTGAAAATTCCAAAACATCTGAACATATCAATTATATATATTCTTAATTTCGGGAAAGTTTGAAGTGCAGGCAAATATGCAATTATGTAGAATGAAATAAAATTCAATGATTTTTGCGTCCAAATTGTAAAAATCAAGATTGCTGCCAAAAACATTAGTTTCCATTGTAATGAAAATTAATAAGCCTGCATTGTATGTTAATGAAAATTGAAAGGATATGAATATTTTTAGTCTATATTATAAAGAGAAACTTGTAAAAGATAAAAGAAATAAAATTCATTAAATAATTATAACATCAAAGGAAATAAAAGACAATACCGAAAAATTCGGTACAAAAGCAAATGACTATTCTATAAAAATGTTTGAAACGAAAAATATACGTTTATACCTTAATCTGTTTTTTTTTTGTGTGTTTATTTAAAATACTGATGTAATATCATTGAAATAAAAATAAATAGCTATTGAATCTGATCCGCGTTAAATTTAATTCTCAAAGTAAATATTTAAACAGTGAGAAAATTTATCACATTTTTATTAAACAATTATCACTGAAAAAATACATGTTTCCCTTTTTATCTGATCACATTAAATTACACAGATACAGCTCTGATCATCTGTACTTTTTTTTGTACCTATTTACCAGTAGAAGCGCGTGTTGATCGTGACAAATCGGTTTTATCTCGACAGATTGTTTCGACGTGTAAACAAGAGTCACGGATCCAATAGTTTGTCGTCTACGACATTTAAATTGGCAACCAGACAAATGTCTGTCACTTTGTCAGTACCTATTGGTTTCATGACAGAGACCGAAAACAATCAGAAACACATCAAAGTTGTTATATTTTTTAAACCGACTTCAAAGAAGGATATTTTTAATTCGACTTGAATACTTTTGGTCCATAACCAAGACTTGCAGTATAATGATGATGAAATGCCTATCAAATCACCTAAAGATGTCCTAAAACACAACACCTTAAAATCATGCCAAAACATTTTCAAAAGTCACCATAAATTAGTTCCAAAACCATGCAAAGCATGCTGGATCCCTACAACCCTCAGTTTCGGAAACTTCTCACCTGAAGCTGCATAACAATGTAATGCAGGCAGGGCAGTACCCTGGATGCACTGCTCCGTTTGGGTGGAAGCATCTGGGAGGAGACAGCACTCTTCTTCAATACAGAATGGTCCAAGCGGCGTGCGGGCAAGTTTGTTAGGTTAAGCTTGGTTTTGTGTTCATATATCGTCTTTACATCAAAAATTCAATGGATAAAGAAAATTTTACGTTTGATTTCAAAAAGTTACCTAATTGTTCTAGCCAAAAAACTAACTTAAGAAAAACAATTAATAATATGGCATGAGTTTAAGCAATAATCCCATAATATTTCTGAAATGGGCATCTAGATTCAATAGGTAACATGAAATATTGTTTCGGTCTTAATGAGGCTTTTTCTTTCAACAATTACAAAAGTAAATAAGATTCTAATCTCAGGTAAAGTACTTATTTTCCATAAATCAGTGCCCATAAAAACATTATTATGTCATATTTATGCGCTCGATAAGTAAGTCATCTTACAACATCATCCAGATATAACAATTTTATGTTAGCCATAAAATCGGTTGTAAATTTTATTACTGTCATTACATTGTGGACTAAGATAATACATCTATGATTATAAATGAGTGGATTTTGAATAGAAATTGGATTCTACCGTTTGATTAGTCGTTTGGATTTAGTTTGTTTACATCTTTATTATTGGTTGCTTCAAAGATCACATCTAAAAGTGGATCAAGATTTAAATTATTCAACAGATCTTGATCACGTCTCAAACCTCTCCGTGTAAAATCAATTTTTATTAGCTGTTTATTTATTACGACTTTTTTATCTACCAGATTTCCCTTTCCTAGTACCATATTCTTTTTTCGTTCAGTAGGTTCTGATGTTTTTTGTTTTTCAGACGATTTATCAACACAATATTCTACAAGACCTTAGAAATATGTGTTATTAGATCTTACCTCATGTTCATCGTACATATCTCGTTCTTGAGAATTAAAACTTGGTGATGCTTTAGTGCTTGTAGTTGCTGTGTTGCCGTAGAGAGCGTCGCGGACTTTGTCCATTTTTCCTGTTACAATCATATTTTATGAAATTGTTCCATTACCTAAATTATATTTACTATGGAATACACAAATAGATATTAACTAAATAACAATGTAAATAATCAATAGCTCTCATTTGTAAAACCTAAGAATCTAGTAAAGAAAAAATGATAATATTATTGGCATTCAAAACAACTACTAAAACTTCAAGTGCCAACCAATTAGCTTGCGACCAGTAACTGAAGAATATAGCTCTTTTTTCTTTTTAATTCATTTCTTAACAAGAAAACAAGTAAAAGATGAACAATTTATAAATGATACTTGAAAAACTAAAAAAGTACAATAAACCAAACGTCTTTAATAATTTATTAGTTTTACTCTTTATGTAGTACGTTTAAGGTTTCTTTTTGCAAGCAATTGTTACGATTCAAGTGTGGTCTGCTGTTCTAAAAATGAAGACTTTAATTTGGAATTTATCTAGTATTTGCAGAACACTCTTCGTGCTCCGTACTCCGATCTTAATTGATTTCTTACAAAACTTGTTAGTTGGCTAGTACTTGTATTTTATCATTATAAATATTTTGTAGCGTTTTGAGAATTCTGACAAGTGGTTTTATATTGCAATGTATAAACATTTTGCTTTAGTTCAATTTACTGAGTTACAAGACGTTTTTTGATAGATACAACTTAGTGTCGTATTGTTGAATTTTTTAAATTTGATTAATTTATGAAATACGCACAATAATAAAAAAACCCGCCGGTTAAATTGTAGCAGTATTACGTAACATGAAAAGCAACAGCCAAATGTGCACGTATTACGTTTCGCCGTAGCGCCATACAAGTTGGAATTTGTAAATTTTCGATGTCGATTCCGGTATACGTAATACCGCTCTGCCCATTCGTAAAACAAGAACTTACCTTTCTGTCGGTTCTTGTAGTTCTTCCTGGTGTCTCCTGGGCGTTGCTCGTGAGATTGATCATCGGAGGTTCCACCAATCATGGCTCTATACCGTCCATCCGCTCTGCTGTTAATCCAATATTATTTTAATTTTGATGATACTTTCAATTTATTTTTTCAGGAGACTAAACAAACTTGTACAAGAGCATACCTATCAGAAAGGGGAGACGAGGGTTCATCAAGCGCCTTATGCCTCTCAATCTCTTCGCTGGAGGGAAACTCTCCTGGCCGCGGCTTCACCAGCAGCGTCAGGTTGGCGCTGGAACGGCCGGCCACGCAGGTGTATACGCCATGATCACGGAGAGACAACGAGTTGATGCGGAGAGCACCCTGTACAAAAACTTCCGTGAGACGAATTCATAACTATTTAACGGTTTTTTCACACATTCTTGGGATCGCTCGACTTGTTTCAGACTCAATAGGAGTCCTTAATCATGAGCTGACGCGGCGGGAGCGGTATCGCAAGGCGAACTGATATCGATGGCCCCAAAATGCTCGTGAGAAAACCATTAACTTAAATAATTAGACCAAATAGTTGTGTTGCATGGTCATTACAGAATTGGGCATTGAGCCGGGGCACCGCTTATTCTGATAATCCGATGACTCCAATATTATGTTCGCTGATTCGCGATCTTCACTACAGTAATTTCGTGGTTGTCTTACATAACGGATAGAATTTTGTTTGAGATTGAGCAAATCTTCTGTCAATTAAAAACACACTGCAAAGACAAACTGTTTTTGAGAAAAAGGAGTAGCTTTTTTATATAAAAGTTTTCTGTAAGAGGAAATAATTAAGACTTATTTAAATGATAAATTCAAGCCTAGAACTTCTATTTTAAAATAAATGTGATGATGGAGAGAACTTACCTTTCTCGAGATTTTGTATTTCTTAGACTTGCTGATGATCTGATGGTCCTTCGCCCATTGTATCTTAGTTCTGTTGTATCCCTTCACTGGACATTTGATCTTCACTTGTGTTCCATAGAATATAGTTGCTGAACCGCCTACTTTTACTGTTACCTATTAAAATAACAAATTATTATTCATTTCATTTAAGAAATGGCGGTAGTCTAATGACTAGAGCATCAGGCTTGCGATCATGTGGTCGTGGGTTCGAATCCCACCCATTACACTACCGACGTTAACCCACTCATAATACAGGCAAAGTTTACCATGAGCGGTCAACAAGAAAACTACTAATGCGCCCCCCCCCCCTTTCCTAGAAAGATAAAAAGACAGAGATTTATGGTTCTAAAGCATAGTTCACAATCTATAGAATCCTAATTCTTAAAAGTGTAGTTTTAAGGTTTATTATTATTAATACAGACTCCTTTTGTATTTCGAATTCAAAAAATTCGAATTCGAAAATTTATGTATTTTGGATTCATAACTAACTAAATAAGGTTACATAATTAAACAAAATACTGTTTACTAAAGTAGAATTAATTTTCACAACTTTAACTTACTTTCTTCTTCTTTGGATCATGCTGTATATACGAAGAGTTGGCCAATGAAATCTCTGGCGATGCAGTATCCAGGAGGCATGGCCTTGAGTTGCAGGACTTAGTGGAAGCAGGTCTTGGAGAACTGCAGAGCGAGGCTGGACGCTCCACCACGTGGGATTGAGCCATTATCTGTTTACACTCCACCTGGTAGAAAAGTAATTATTTCCATGAATGATATTACATGTGTAAACGTTTTAAATGGTGGTCTAATATAACCATCATGTAGGTGGTTACTAGAAACGTTTGCTGAGTTTTAGTTCCATTCGGTGTTTGCAAAAATATAAACTAACCATTATAATAATTACGATTTATATTCGATGAAAATTACAACAATCAGCAACAAAACATTATGAAAGTGTTGGTAGCCTAATAGCTAGCGCGTCGGACTTGTGATTATGAGGTTACCGCTTCGAATCCCGCTCATTGCACTACCGACGCGACGTGAACCCACTCGTAACACAAGTATTAGGCTAGTACCAAGGGTTAACAAGAATACAAGAGAGTAAAATTAAGATCTTATTACTGTGATTTAAAAACATAATTTTGCAGGACATCTTCACCACAACTATTATCTTCACGGTAGTTATCAATATTACTATTATAATATACTCACATCTCTCTGCTTGATTCCTCCACCACAAGTTTTGGAGCACTTGGACCACTCTCCGGAGTGCCACCTGACGGGGCAGTCTAACACGTTGCAGTACTGCCGGTCTGGGGGCGGCGGCTGGGGGCACATGCTGTTTGGTACCACCACCGTATTAGTACCACCTCGAGTTACCTGGTTCAAATAAAATGGAATTAGTAGATTCTTCTAAATGATTTTTATATTGATTCCCTGACTTTAAACTGTTCTTTTAGCTTCGTAAAGACACATATACACAATATATGAAGCAATAAGAGAACTATAATAGAATTATATGGATGGTTATTATCATGATATCCTGAATAATAATAATAGTTTTTATTATGTTTTTTTTTATATAAAAACTTAAAAAATACACTTGTATAGGTGCGAGTAAATGAAATATTCATACAAAGTCACAGGTCACATGACTTGTGTTTGTATATAAAATTGATTTTCAATTTTAAGAACTCGACCTGTGTTGACCTATGTTCCTTGGAAAAAGTTGTTCAGTTTTATGCACCTGATTACCTCGTTGAATATACGCACTCCATAAAAAATCCTGTATAGCGGAATTGTAAAACAAATTAGGTGACAAGTTTTTTGTTGAAACTCAAGAAGATAAATCTAAACATGATTTGAGAAGCCAATTAGTCTTAATTACTAACATGCCTCACAAAAGCTTAGGTACGGTTTGACCAATAATAAAATTAAAGCTGCTCTCGCTGCGGTTGGTCCGTGGAAGGGTGATCATTTGTGATCTTACTGAAACCCCTCCGTGCCTCGGAAAGCATATTAAACCGTAGGTTCCGACTGTCATACGTCGATCTTTGATAGTCGATAAATCATTACAATTCAGATAACCAGTCCTACTACGGGATACTGTATTACCCAGTAAAATGAGTGGTGGAGGTCAGATAGGCAGTCAATTCATGTAAAATACGGTATTCAGCTAAATCTGGTAAGACTGGAAGCTGACCCCAACCTACCTTGGGAAAAAGGCTAAGCCGATGATAATGACTCACAAAAGCTATTGTATCAAACTGTAGAACATCTTACCTCGTGTATACAAGTGACCTCTCTAGTTTGTATCCCGATGCCGCAAGATTTTGTACACTGCGAGAATTCAGTGTAGTTCCATCTGAGACAAAGGACATATTGAAATTAGTACTCACTTCAGTTCGAGCCAAGTTGCTTTGTCTCGCTTTGAGATTCAGGCATTGTCCGTTCGTGTTTTGTTACCTGATCTGAGCTAGTCGGCTTTCATTAGACGATGAATGGTAGCTGGGTCGATTGTATAGTAATATAGATCAAAATGTTTGAATGGAATAGGTGGTATACTTCATATTTTGGATTTTATCCTATATTTTATCGGTTCCATGAATAATTAAATATAAATAAAAGAATTTAAAAGAAATAAAAATGATCGATTTTTCGATTTGCCAAAATTGAACTCTAATACAATACAATATAATGTCCTCAATCACATTTAAAAAAAATGTGTAATCTCTATCATAAAATAGTCCTAAAAATAAGAAGCATCCAAAATTATCAGTCTGTTTGTATTTCTGCGGTTTTCAACTTGTATGGATTTAATACATTACCTTGGTGGGCAAGGATGGTCGTTACATGTCCTAACTCTGTTTTCAGGTTTTGTGAGAGGGTCACACATGTATGGAGATGCATTCTTTCCATCTTCTTCGCGAACACACTGGATGATTAGTTCCTAGAGAAAACAGAAATTAAAATTCTTAGTTCCTTTTTTTCTTTAAATGTCTTTCATGCTTTATCTTGATCTCATTTAATTGTTTGGATAAACCTTACATAATCTTGGTAAAAATGCAGCGAAAGAAAGAATTGTGTAAATACCTGGACACCACTCAAACATGATGCACTGCAGCTAGTGTATCCCTTTTCTTCCCAAGAGTATGACTTTCCCGGGGAACCAGGCGCAACCCTGATGTTACTTGAAGTCCAAAACGTAAGCACACTGCTGATAGATAAACATAAAATTAAAAAACTACATTGTATTAAAACAGAGCCTAACATAATTGGAATGGGAAAAGTGTAGACAAATTTAAATTATAAAATTCAGTGAAAATGTTTCTACAAAACGTCTTCATTTATACGTATTTCATCTCAGAATGCAAACGATATTTATATTTAATATTGGATCCATGTATCCAGGAATTGTAGGTTAATAAAACTTAATAATAACCAAAGCAAATATTTACTTATTGATAATGGCTTATCAGAAGATACTGAGGTTATCGTGTGATTAATGCCCAATGTACACTCAGTGATAGTAGCGTCGGTGCCCCGTCAAGTAAAATGTCTTTAGAAGTGCATATGAGTGAACCTGATGAATTCAACTGTGTAGAACTCCATAGTTCCATTACCGAAGTTGCCAATTCTCAAGGAATACAAGAATTTCACTATGACGTCGACTGCATCAGTGGTAAAAGAGAAAATTATATAGCAAACGTGTTTCGAGTACATATCAAAGAGACCGATAGTGATAAAAATATCAGTGTTATTGTCAAGACTTTAGTGAATACTGAAAGGCAAGTACTGTTTCACAAACTACATGAAAGGGAAGTGTTAGTATATGAAAATGTTATTAACAAGTTCAAAGATTTACAAAAAGTGTTGTATGAACATGAAAGATTGGTGCTTTCAGACTGTTTATTTTCAAACACGGAAAAAGCAAACGAAATAATAATACTTGAAGATTTAAGGACAAAAGGATTTGAAATCGATGAAAAAATATCAAAGTTTCAGTATCTAGAATTTGAACAAATAAGTGCAGTAATAAGTGAATTGGCAAAGTTTCATGCTTTATCATTTGTCTTCGAAAAACTAGACCCTGAGAAATTCAATGAAGTCAAATTATTATTTGAAGATATGCTATACCAAAATCAGTTTTTGAATAAAAGTAAATTAAGAAACTATTTCTTTGAATCGTTTGACATGTCTTTGAAGGAAGTGACAAATTTGGATGCGAAAAGAAAACTAGAAAGAGTCAAGACTAAACTATTAGATTTATTACAAATGTATACAAAATCTGCTGAAAAAAGCGTTCTCTGTCATGGAGACTGTTGGATTAATAATATGCTATTTAAAAATGAGGTGAGAATATAATTTTAATATATCAACATTTTTCATCATTCATAATCTTATTCAAATAAAAAATTAGGTACTCAAGTGTCACGTAACTTTTATCGAATGGTGTACCGGTTGTTCAATTCTTATTTTGAGGTGCAGAAAATACGAATAATTACAAAATCATATTTACAGCTGATCTACGACTTAATAAAAAACAACAAAACAAGTCACTATATTAAGCGTCCCTCATTAATAAGCTCTATATTATCATTGGCCTTGGTCTTTCATCTTAAGAATGTGTAAAAAATTATCAGCTGCGTATTGGAATTAACCACTTTTACATAATTATATTAAGTCTATTGAAATCATTAAAATTATTGAATCCCGAGCAAACAAAAATGTATTGTTCGTTCTCAATAAAATATTTATAAACAAATTTAATATTGGACTGTTTGTTTTTCCAGGCTGATCTACGAACGAAAGTTTGCTTCATCGATTTCCAAGCTATGCGATACGCGAATCCAGTGACTGATCTTATGTACTTCTTATTTATTTGTACCGACTCAGTATTCAGACTTGAACATTTTGATAATCTTAAAATTATTTATTACGATAGCCTTAAAGTATGCTTACATAAGTTTGATATTGATGTAGACAATGTTTATACTAGAAAGACATTTGAGAAAGATATGGATGAATTTCTTCCATACGGTTTGTTGATAGGCTTAATAGAGCTAAGAATAGTTAGTATAGGCCGCGAAGAAGAAGTAATAAGCCATGGTATGAGGTCAGATTCTGTGTTGGACTTAGTTGATCATACTGAAGATTTAGAATTATTTAAGTTTAGAGTCAATGATTTGGTCAATGAAGCAGTTGGTAATGGAGTTTTAGATAAACTTCTTGAGAAAATAAATATGTGATGAATTGTGATATTTGAATTTTGTAAATAAAGTTTTTTAGCATAATTATAGTTTATGATTTACTACTTGTCTTTAAAAAATTTCGTTATGATACTCGTAACATTGTTGATGTTTCCGAGATTTATTGTATGCTATTTATAATCACTGAGCAAAATTTTTCAACATTTAGTTCTTTTAGGAACTCATAGAAACAATTGTAGTGGTATTGTATAAATTATATTTAAGAAATGGTTCATGGAATTTCTTAATTTTAATAAAGAAATTGGAACTATAGTCTTACCTATCCCCATTATTATTGTTATTGTATGAAGGAACACTGGAATCTCCAAAAGACGATCCATATGCCATCGAACAAGGTTCCATTACACATCTCTCAGTATCTTCCGCTGGCTTTGGACCCAGACATTTGCTGTCAGGTAGCTTCGCAATAGTCCTGCTGAACTCCAAAAATATTTTGCAATGGACCTCCTTTTTTCTCCAGCCTTCACCGCAGGTCACACTGCATGGGCCCCAATCGTCATCCTTGATGTAACTGTGTAAATAAGTTAATATCAATTGAATCAGTTCTATGAATTGATTTTTTTATTAAATCACAGTAAAAGGAATCTGCAAGACTTTAATTTCCTGGAACATTCAAGATTTTTAATTAAGAATCTTCTACAAATTTTAATAAGTGATCGTAGGTTTTCAAGGTATAAAAAAAGTTAATCTAATAAAAAAATCTTCGACGGTCTTCATTAGGTTAGTTATGTTTTTGTTTTTAATCAATTTAATATTAATTTACCAAACAAGTGAATTCATCTAAGGCTCGACTTATTAAATTAAAGTCTCACAGATTCGTTATAACTGTCGTGCCAAATATAGCCCATTCCTACGAAAAATCCCCAGATTGAATATGGAAAAAATATCTATTCTATCTATTGAAGATTCACACGGAAAACAGTCGACATGCGTGGTGCTAAGGGCAACTATGATCCTAAGTAATTTCGGGCTGGTATATGTAGAAGTATGCACCAGTGTGAAAATGTAATTCTATCACCCAATCAAACACCTGTAAATTTGATCACATTAATAAAGTTGATTCCGAAAATTTCTGTGTATCAATTGTGTTAATTGTCTGTGCCAATCGGTAAAAGTGTAAGCAAGAATAGCAAGACAAAATGTTCGTGTATTATATGTGCAAGGAAATATAAATCTTATGTGCAGTGCATAGAGTAGAAAAATAGAAATCACAGCAGAGTAAAGTTGAGATGATGTGTGAGATGGTTTGGGTCAGTGTGGATTGAAATATACTGTGCATACAAATTCGTTCATCAATAGTTGAGTAGTCGAAGGAAGATTCCCTGTGTGTAGTGTTTTTCTTTTAATATTTACAGAAGGGATGTTACGGATTCATTTCATTTGGTTTCATAATAAGAATTTTCATATTTCCCTAAGCCATACTGACTTGGGAATTGCTACGTGCTTGGAAGCAGTGCTTATAGTCGAATAAAATAAAAAATAAAAATGTTACAATTTGCTTTTTTTTATTCAAATATCCATTGAAGTAAAATAAAATATGTCAAAAATCTAAATCAACAATCATTTATTTCATATTTGGCTACTAAGTAGCACTTTTTGAAAGTTTTAAGTTATTACCCTGTTTCGAAACCCCTTCTTCTGTCTGAAAATAAATCGATGTAATCTAACAAAAATTGACAGATTGAAATCTGAATGATATTATTTTAAAGTGCATCTCTTTACAAGGTCAAGATTTTAAGTAAACTTAAACGCGATAATATATATACTATAATTTACATTACATTTAATTTTAAATTCCCTAAATAACTTATATGTTATGTTTTATTTAATGAGAAAATAAGTTTTATGTAGAGTGAATAAATACAGTGAGTTTGTGCTCTTTATGTACATAATGTTTATTAACATGTAGGTACACATTTGTCGATGCGGCAAAGTGCAAACAGAAGCAGTATATGGACGGTTTATTTCCCTGAAAAGTATTTTTTGAACTGGGTTGACAAATGGGTATTGTAGTAGAAGTAGGTAATTCAAGAATCTTAGTGAGAGTTTTCTCACGCTTGGCTCTTCGATTGCTTGAGAGCTTTGAGCAGGCCAATTGGAGCGCCGGTCTTCGTAAACCTTTGTCAACGTAACGTGAAACCAAGTAGGGGGTAATTCTCTAAGTCCCATCAAAACATAACGTGTCATTACGCAGATTATTGTTCAAGAATACCGGGTCGCCAAATCTTTTATGTTTTGAGAGTCACATGGTAGTGTTAGTTTAAAAATTTTAAGCCATAGGATAACACATTTTTAACTTAAAAATATAGTAAGTCGAAAGAGATAAAGCGTTGTAACAGCATGTTAACCGTGTGGACTTAGTGAATAGGGCCCCTGGCACTTTCATGGTCAGTTTATACAAAGATTTTTGATAAAGTTAATCGTACTTAAATTAAGCACACTACATTTGTTCACATAACGAGGTGAAGTTGATGAATGACGAGATGGTTTTATTTATTGAGGTTTGCTTGTGTCTATACAAATTAATCTAACATAATACACACATATTTACACAGTTAAATCTTCCGTAACATCCCATACTCTACAATATTCTAGTCATATCAGGATAGTTCAGGTTTCCATGTACTCTTGGGATCTAATGGGGTTCTAGGAAACAAAAAATAACTTCCGGAAATTGTCTCTAATATTGATTAGGGTAAGGCTAACCTGCTATTGTTATAATTTGTTTATCTCTGCCATTTTTGAGCGCAATAATAATTTTTTTATGCTCATATTCGAAATATTGTTAGCATTATTCTTAATAATTTATTAATATTGATTGAAACTTTGCTGAAAAGAAACCGTTGGTAAGGAAATTCTGAGTATTAGGTGAAACTGTAATTAGTTTTATCGCAAGAATACTTTCAAATTGACCTGTTGATGGAATGTGAGGAATCTATAAATAACATTATTGGGATCCTCAAAAATAATTACTTATTTGATATAGGAACTTTGATTTAACATGATTAAATACATATCCACAATCCACATACAAAAAAATTGCAATCAAATTTTGTCTTTTATTGTTTTTCTTCCTAAAAACAAATGCAGCCTTCATTTTTCACGACAAAGCGCTCAAAATATATGGTGGTGGAATTTTATCAATACAGTACAACATATAAGCCCATATATTAATAGTAGTCTTACCCATCACAAAATTAAAGACATTTTCGAAATACTTAAGCAAAACAATTCTACCAGCAAAAGGATTCATTGAAGGGGCGGGTAATGTCATTCTTTGTTAAAAATGTGTAAATGTTGAAGTGAAACCTTAAAAACTTTTGTCATAGGTACAATACCTTACATACAACCAGCCACACGCAAAGAATATTTTGTAATTGCTGAAAGAGACAACAACAAAATACTCTGAGCTTGGATATTGACAATTGAATCAGAGGATATTGAACTTCATATAGTTGAGAATAAAATTGATTCTGTAATGGCACATGCTTTAGATGTAGTAGAGAGAGAGGACTGACACAAACTACATGGTTTTAATAGTGTGGAGGCAGACGGTGTTTCAGAAGCTTAATACATCATTGTTTAAAGTAAAACCTCTCCAATATTACCGAAAGAAAATCAAATTCTCATAGATGCTCATCTTAATCCTTAAAAAAATAAACATACTGAGATTATTTTTTACAAAGAATCTGTTATTCTATGTTTCTTATTTGATAATGTCGAGACTGTATATTCAAAAACACCTACACAAGACATTTTGCTTTAATTTCCTACACATTCATATATATCTCCAAACTTTTAGTATCTGGAATTTATCTTTTCAGTATCAACAGCTTCTAGTATATTATTATGAATTTCATTGATTATATATTATTATCATATTTTTCTTCTACAAGTTTGATGTTATTACTAATAGTATCATGAACATGAGCTTTATAATTTTTATTGATGCAGCTTTCATAATATTCAATAGCATTACGTACTGATCTTTAAGGTGTTTCTATTTCATTATATTTATTTGCCTCCACACTATGTGTACGTACAACATTGTACATTACTTACGTGGCTTCGACAGGAACATCAGGTTCACCAATCAGACGCTCAGCCTTCGCTTGAGGAGGTGGATACTGTTGAATCAGCGGCTGTGTGTGGTATACTACTCCAGGTAGAAGGTCTTCGATTTCATCCTGTTAATTGAAAAAAGACGCGTGAACATGTATTTATATAAATTATATATAAATGTGAAGAGATGATTAGATGAACAGAAAATTTTAAATAATAGAGGGCTTAAATGATAATCTATATAAATATGAATCATCTCAACTTTTTAAAAATTAATTCGATTTTTCAAATAAGATACAATAAATTATTTCCTTCCGTTCCAAGAAAAAATAACGAACCTTAAACTCTTGGAACTTGGAAAAATTAGTATTCATTGCTTATCAATCTTAGCTTACAGTATTGGTATAACAAAATAACACACCTTAAAGGCATTAACTCTTTCAAGGATTCTCACCTCAGGTTTCTCAGATTCTCTGTAAGCTGGGCAGCTGATGCCAGTGGAGCAAGCTCGTGAGATCTCCGGCCTAGTGGCAGGATCGCAGCCACCACCAGATGGCGTACACTCTACACCACGGACTTGGACACCTTCCCCACAAGAGACTGAACACTGAGAAAGAAATGATAAATTAACATGCATTACATGCCCACTATAATGTATAGTATGCATTTTTAATACCAGTCACTATGATAAACTTGGTACATGAAGTTGAGATATAGAATAAATACAAACTATATAACATGTGTGGCTGAAAGTTTCAGTCTTCACAATTGAAGTAAAGCTAACGTGGGTGTTGGTAGAAAGCTCAAAACCACCTTGATATCAAACTTTGTAATAAGTTACTTTGTAGTTATAACAGAACAAAAGCAAAATAAAATAACTATTTTTGTATCTTATTTAGTTTAAGATGTAGAGTTGTACTAAAAGTCAAATTGGTAAAAAGATGTCAAATATCGTTATATCACTACGTAATTTTTTTTTACGTAATTTCCTTCTGTATATGAGTAGATTGCCCGTGTCTAGCAGAGGGACATTTATAGGCCGATAATATTATCACAGGATCTCTCTTTTATTACAGGATAACTTCATAAGATTATTTATTATTATTATATTTAGTATATTTACTACTGTTAACAGGTGACTGTGGTGGTAACCTAGGTGGAGATGGAAGGTGAGGCCAAATTCTATATGAAGGATTGGTCCACGTTAACTTAATAGACAAGAATGAAAAAGAGGATGAGAAGCCTTTGCCAAGTAATGAAGCAGCATAAGCTAACACCATAATAATTTTTCGTTTAGAGTTTATCGTAAATGATTATATAAAAGCTTTTTTACAATAATTGATAAGGATCATGTGTGGAGATGGACTGATGGCCGTTGGAGCAGACGAGTCCTTGAGTGGAGGTCACGAATCGGCAAACAAAGTGAAGGACACCCCACAGCCCGATGGACCGATGACCTGAAAAGGTAGCTTGGTCGGACTGAATGCGGAAGGCGGAGGACCGGGCGTTGTGGCGCAACTTAAGAGAGGCCTATGTCCAGCAGTGGACCGCGATAGGCTGAGTTGATTGATTGATATTTGGAAAAAAATATAAAGCATTTGATAGCATTAGTCATAAGTAAACTAGTAACATAGCAACACTTTTTACTAAACGGCTATTGAAGGTCAAAGTCACCTTTATCATCAACAAAATTTGATACTCAATAAACCCTCAAAATAAAACAATTTCAAAACTATGCAGCCGATATACGGAGAAGCCACACAAATTAATGAGCTAAACGAAATTGTAATCACGAACCAAGCTGAAATACCTCACGTCCGAACTTCAAGCTAACTAGCAACAACTTTGCCTAACTTAGCTAGACTTAACGTCAAAGCGGACAAATTAAAAAGACAGTGTAGAAGTTGCTTTAATTGGAGGAAATGCTACTTTTAGATTTAGAGGGCTTAATGTGTTTGTCTTTCTTCAAAGTGCAAGAGAAGTCTTTGCATTTGAAATAGGAGACTATCCATGTTCTACTTTTATGTTACGAAAACTGTTACACCATTTTATTTTCTTTAAAGAAGCCCGTATTTGATTGAACTGTGCATATGGTTGAAAACTCATCATCAATAAGACTCAAGTAAAAGAAAATGTATCTAAACGACCTCACATACATTGCTCTAAATCCAGAGTAAGTAGCTAAAACACTTGTGTTCTGGAATCAGAGACAATGAAAGTACCACAAACACCCAGACCCGAGACAATGTAGAAAAGTGATCTTCCCCGTCCGTGAATCGAACAAAGTTCCTCAGAGCTGGCGACACCTTGAGAACCGGCGTGTACACCACTCGACCATAGAGGTCGTCATAATGTCAAATCTTCGTGTATTTAGTGTAACAGCAACCTTGAATAGGTCACTGATTAGCAGCTGGCGGTATGTCTATTATATAGTCACATTTGGACATCCGAATAGAGTATACAAATTGATATTTGCTACCATCATTAAACATCTTAACCTCGTCTAATAATTCGTGACCCTTAGAAATATTATAAAGGTCAAAACTGTCCGAGAAAGTTAGAGCTAACTACAAAATCGACATCAATAGAAAATATTCTCAACAATGTATGAAACACGTTCTCATGAAATTGCAGACCGTGCACTCAACGTAAGTACGCCAGCGCACAGAAGTTTTACACAACATATTGTGAGAATAGAATAGTTTATTGACAACATGAGCCGCTTACTGTACACTTTGTATCGGATTTGTGAGAAGTTGTTTGTACTTGTTGGAATTATGAATATAAGTTGAAAAAATTACTTGAAGGCTTTCGATGTTGTGGTCCAGAGTTTTATACCTGTTTTCTGTAATATTAACTTTTACCTTCACTGCAACTTTCTCTCGTATCAAAATATTATAAATATCTACGAAAATTGTTACAATATCTGATCACGTCCATAACATAAAAGATTGTATTATTACTGGCTCAATACGGTTATTATTTTAATGAATTATTTTCGAATCAAGATTAAACGTTTAAGGTAGGTACTAATAAATAATAAACAGTTATCAAACTTCACTAACTTAAAAAATACGTTTGAAACAAATCATTTTGAATCACACAACGATTTAATTTTTTTTATATTTGCAATCAGTCTTCAATACTTTAAGCAGATGTGGTAACAGCTATTTGTAGTTGGAGTGTACACTCCTCTCTACTGTGTGTAGCTACTCATAGGTACTTAATTATACATAGATTGTAATTTATACCATTCAGGAGGGTATTAACAGAATGTCTTTTAATTAAGACGTTTTTGGTAGGTGACCGATTTCATATAAATACAATATTATTTAATACTCTATCAATAATTATAATGACATCAGTCACAAGAATCGAAGAATCGAAATATTGGTAGAAGTAGGTACTTACATAACAAATGTAATTTTAGTATTATTAACATTAAAATTTGGCCTTCAGATTTCTTATCAAATTCTACATAAATACATGGAGGCATTCATCTCAGTAGAAAACAAATGTTTGATATGCGTGGGTTAAGTTGGCAGATATTATACAAGTAATTTCTCTTAAGGAATATATTGCGTGGGGTATCATTTCACAATCCGCCTGTCCTTAAGATGTATTGTAGGTCAACGACCTGATAAGCATCATAACCAGCTAAAAAAATAAAAGAGGTTTTAGGAATTTCCTTTATTATTTATCAGCTGTTTCCCGCAGCTTCGCTCGCGGTATAAATTATTTTTCGTAAACATTATATAGCCATTTCACCCGGGGATAGTGTAGCTTCCTAACAGTGGAAGATTTTTTTTAAATCTTTTCAGCAGATTTGAAGACCATTCAATGCAAACAAACAATCAAATCTTTCCTCTTTAAAATATTAGTATAGATATATGATATTTAAATTAATCCTGTGTAATAATACAATAATAAAAAAAACAGTACAGTGCAAAAAAAATGGTAGGACATGTTAGATGCTACATGTAGAATTAATTAGATACAGTGGATACTCTTTTCACTATTCCTCTTTCCTACGAAGTGTGATAGTGAAGTACCGTGCACGCTACCAGTATAAGGGCAAATTCTGTATTGTTTTCGTGAAGAGGCAACATAGCGGCTTGATAGCAGAGAGAAGGATTCAGCTTTGTTCATTAAAACGATTCTTAGAATTTCGACGCAGCTGATGTCATGGCTCAGGATTTTGTAAAGAAAAATTAGGTCTTGAATTTCATTAACTTGGAATATACAACATGACCAACAAAACCCCTGTCAGATTCAATAAAAGCGTATTCGTGGTACAGTTCATGAACCGTCTCGCATAGGCAGCATCTTTGACACAAAGCTGTAGGTAGTGAGTACGTGAACTTTGAGGAGCAGTCAGTGTTGCTGTTGCCTTGGATCAGTTTTTATTTTGATTTAATTATTTTCACTTTTGAAAAATAATCATCTCCAATCCATTTAATGACTACGTATATGTGTTCGCAGTACGATACCGAATAATACTCTCAGTGATCGGACAGGGTTTTTGTTACATGTTGTATAGCAGCTAGGTGTACAAACTTACCCCTGACCAAGGTCCAGCTACCCACACAGGACAGTCGTGCTGGCTGCAGGGTTGTGTGGAGCGAGGAGCAGGGGACACGCAGCCAGGTTCCGCATTAGCACCTGAGGGTGAAACAGAATAATTAGAAACCCACATCATCAGCACCATCGTCTACAACATTGTACTTTACTGCTATGCTCCACCATTTGTTTGAGCTATCCTTCTCAGCGTTATGCCAGTTGGATCCAAGTTGGACCATTTTACTCCTTAATTTTATTTAATCGAACAGTCCTATTCTCTTTATGGACTTTGCCACCTGAATCATGTTCAGAGGAGCGTTACACACGTCAGGTTATAAATTGTCTTAATGCCTGATACTTTCAAACTTATATTAGGCCATCAGTATCTTTTTCACTTGTACATCATTAGAAAAGGACACACAAAAATTTGAGCTGTCAAATTTAGTCTCGGCTAAAATTCTCATACAAAGCCGATCAAAACGTGTGTTTATTGAAACAAAGTGATGTTTAAAGCGAGAACTAGTTTCACTTTTAGAAGATAGTAATTGTAATCTATTGCCGTCTTTTTTTCACGCCGTATGTTAGTAAAAGATAGTAATGGTTTAATTTTGATTTAGTTCCCGTACAAGGCAATTAGCACCAATGTCCTTTTTTATTATTCTTACCAGGTTCATATGTATCAGCTTTGGTGACGTTGGCGGATCGCGCACACAGCACGCGACGGGAGCGCACGCCACCACCGCACGTCGCACTGCAAGCCGACCACTCACCGACATACCATCTACGATTAAGAATTAGAAATTATATTTTTTAATAATCATGTTTTTTTTTGAGTTACGAGTGGGTTAATTTCGGTAGGTTCACAAGTCCGTCACCTAGTCATTAGGCTACCATTGCTTATGATGATAAAATAACAAAGCGGTGAGTATCAAATAGATCATCGATACTGACCTAATCGAGTAGATAATCTACACTTTTATAAGAGAGTGAATAAATCATATTAGGCTATTTGATTGTGATTTTATTAAAATAATAATTAAATATACAGGGTATCACAAAGATCAGTATTTATCAAAAAGATTCGAAAATAATTAAATTACTTCACACCTGGTGTGGATTAGAGTGATTTTTTATCAGTTTTTTTTTTGAAAAACGACGCCCTCACTAAGGAATTTAATCCTTGTGTCGCGGGGGTTTCACAAATATTCAAATTACATGCACAAAGAACACCCAATAAGGAAGAATCATAACACAATTTGTTATGATTAACAAGTAGAAATCCTTGCTCTGAGCCAATCTTAACTACAATCTTCCTTTCGATACAAAAGGCAGACTGTACATACCTACAAGCGTATGCATGTGTGAATTTGTTTGAATGTACTCACTTAAAAGGACACGGATGCGTGTTACACCTGACGACGGAAGCCTGAGGTTTACTGGATGCGTCACACAGTTGTTCAGGAGCGTCGGATCCTGTAAGGCGATCCCGACAAACGGCCAGTGACATTTTGTACCCTGCAAAGAAAAAAAAATTGTACCTGTTTACTCCCTTACTAGATGTAGCCCGCGATTCCACTCGCGTTAGGTTATCGCGATAAACAGTAGCCTATATTCTTTCTCAGGGTTTAAACTATCTCTGTACTAAATTTTATTTATTTATTTATTTTATTTATTTAACGAAAAGTACAATTTTTAAAATTACATTTTGTTCTTATAATTAAATATCCTCGCCAAACATCTATTTAATCTATCATCTATTGATAATTTAAATTGGTTCAGTGGTTTAGGCGTGATTGCGTGATAACACACAGACAGAAAGATTTACTTTAGCATTTACAATAATAAATTATGATTAACAAGTCGATAGTGGCAGCTACCTCTGGTTCCATTTTTATATAATTTATTTCAACCCTGTTGCTTTATTGCTACAAGATCTCGTGTATCCTATAAATTATAAAAAAATACAGATAATATATAATTTATTTAGAGTGTAAAAAATCTTTTATTTTGAAAACTAATCATCATTTGTTGCTCACAAACGCACTAAACTAGGTACGTTCTAAACAAAAGTAAATTACAACACATTCTTCTGCAACACGTGTTCCAAGTTATAAAGCGTTTACGTCCAAACATTTACCCGGAAAACATTAACTGTTTTACCATTTCAAAGTTTTTGTTTCTTTATTTAAGCAAATTTAACATTTCCCCGTCAAAATTAAAATACAGGCTGCTTCGCCGGCCCCAATTTCCCGAGGGATCAAAAAAATAACACGCCGTATTATGGCCACCTACCATTACACACGTAGGGTAGAGTGGGTACGGTTGAAACAAAGGACGGTTGAAACAGAGCAAGTATCTCGTAAACGGTTACGCGGGGAGTGTTGTGTGCAAGGGGAAAACGAAGCGGACGACAGGTCCGAATACGAATTCAGTCCCGCGCCGCTTCTCGCGCGTTGTCGTTTTGTGCAGGACACCATATTGTTTTTTACTACTCAAAAGTAAGTATTTTTCTTCTGACATTAAAGCTTATATTATTTGTTGCTTTTAAGTGAATGCAGTGAGTGTGTGTTTGTGATTAATATGACTCTTGTAGAATAAGGTGTAATGACCATTTTTAATGTGTCCTTAATACTGTCGTAATTATAAAGTATATTTTACCAAAAGTGGTGTTGGGGACGGTTGAAACAGCATGGTATAAACCACTGTTCCCATGTTTATTAATTTTCATTTCTTTTATTTGTTATGTATTATTTGTTTATTAATTGTTTTTAGAAATGTTTTCCTTGTTTATTTGGAAATTATTATCTTTTTTTTGTAATTTCTTTAAATTTTTACTACTCGTCAAAGGTGTTATGTTTTAAAAGTAGTAAAATCTTGAAGACGGATTAATTTTATCATGTGGTGCCATAATTATTCTTATAAGTAGTATTAATGATAAATAAAACATGTTTCATTTGTTTTTATTGTATTATTTGTGTGTTTCTGCTGACCCAAATCGCTGTTTCAACCGCCCCTGGCATGGGGACGGTTGAAACAAATATAAATATTTTTTAAATTTCATATATTTCTAAAAATAGTGACCCGAGGACTATAGTGATTCAGCCATATCGTAGCTAAAACATCATATTTGAATTTCACGTATCATAATCGTTTCTTGGTTTATAAACAACAAAATTATAAACGATAAAAGCTAAATTGTTTCAACCGTACCCAGTCTCCCCTACACCGATTCTGTTTTTTTTTAATGGATAACATCCCATACATTGCTCCGAATCCAAAGTAAGTAGCTAAAGCACTTGTGTTATGGAATCAGAGACAACGAAGGTACCACAAGCACCCAGACCCGAGACAATTTAGAAAAGTGTAAATTCTACCTTGACTCGTCCGGGGATCGAACCCGGGACCTCAGACCTGGCGACACCTTGAAAACCAGTGCGTGCGCCACTCGACCACGGAGGTCGTCAATTTTTCTCCGTAACTTATAAAAGAGCTTTTAAAATTTCAGATCCTACAAAATTCCAGTTCAAAGGATATTTTATGTACCTCTTTAAACAAAATTAGGGACTCCAAAGTTATATTTGTCCAAGTAGATGAAAATATTCAAGAGTCAAGTCGAAGTATCCCTTCAAATTAAATTTGTGAAACTGAAGGATTGACAGCTTTTATTTCTTCAATGGAAGTTAAAGTTTAAATTTACAGTGGCGTGTATTAAATTTCGTAAGCCCAGTGAAATAACGTTGACAAATTTGTTTTATTTTGAATTTGAATACAAGAAAATGTCTTCCTAAAATGTTTTGAGTAAAGTTATTTGTTTTAAAATTGAACAACTTTATTAAATAAGACGAATGAGTGACATGATAAATAAAGTGAATGTAACGTTAGGTACATATTTTGCTCATTTTTATATGAATGTCAATAGTCGAGTCTTTTTAATTCTGGAAACCATTTTTTTTATGGAATTCTATGTTACCTAGTAAAGAGTTGTGGAAGTGTGGAAGGTGTGTGAGTTGTGGTATTCAGCGGAATCCGGAAAGACTAAAAGATAACCCTAAAATAGCATGGGAAAAGGCTCGATAGAAGAAGATTAATTTTATCACAAGACGATAAATTAGCTCAATAATATATTTGCTATTAACATAAGTTTCGAGTTCACAGTAAAAAAAAGTTAAACCGATTCATTAATAACCAGCGATGAAAATGACAAAGCAAACATTAATACTGTTGCCAAATACTTGGTGTTGTTTAACCAAACCGAAGCACGGATTCATTAAAGTCCTTGCCAACTTACAGATATAAACCAATACTGCGGTGATAAATATTTTGGTTACTAGTCTTGACGGGCCTGTTGGTCTAGGGTTCGATTCCCACCCAGGACAAATGTTTATGTGATGAGCACGATCATTTGGTCTGTGTCTGGGTATAATTTATCTATAATATTATGTATGTTTATCAGTTGTCTGGTTGCCATAGTATAGGCTCTACCTATTTTGGGATCAGATATCCGTGTGTGAGTTGTCCCAGGATATTTGGATATTATCTTATAATAATCATATAACACAATTTAATACTGAAAAACTACAATTTTGTAACCTCGTTATCCTCTATACTGATCTTCTTTACTTTGAAACGAATTTTATGACAAACTAGCTGTCCGGACAGACTTCGTTCTGTCAAAAGTTAATAGTAAAAAGTAATTAATAAATGTAACGTTTTTCGAGTTATCACGTAATTTTTTTTGGATAAGGTTCAGGGAAGGGATCATGCAAAATTTGCCAAATTAGTCCAGTCATTCTTGAGTTATTGCTTATTCATGATTTAATATATATTTACGTATATTTTATAGATAGATCTCCAAAGAAAAAAACAACAGATCATTCAACTCAGTGTATCATAGTTGATTGCATGGTTTTTCTTAAGTTGCAAAAAGAATATGACTAATTTCAAAGTTTCAATTATAAAAAGAAATACGGAACCGTGTTCTCTAATGGTAATATCATACTACCAATAAAATCAGAATGGGCAACACCGGAGGGAAAAGTACAAAAATGTAATTATTTTTCCATTTATGAAACACGGAACGTTCATTTGGAAGATGAAATTAGAAAAAACAAACGCAAATTCGTTTCGTAAAACGGTTTGTTTCGGGGTGATAAAACTGATCTGTTTTTCATGATCATCGCTCCATGGGATTTATAAGTTACTAGGTAAAAATAAAACATCATAACCATTTTTTTACTACCGTGGTGACCCCACGGGTCAATGACCGGATTCGTATGTACTTGGTTGCAAGTTCTAACCCAGGCAAATATCAAATTTTTTCTAAGGTACAATAAATATGTACTTTCTAAATTGAAGTGAAGGAAAACATCGTGAGGAAACCTTGATTCCATTAATTTGAATCTGAAGGCGCCAACCCGCAATGTGCAAGCGTGGTGATGGTGATCATTGCTTGTTCCTCATATATTTGTGAAAAAGCCTATGCCCAGCAGTGAAACTAAGCTAAAGGATAAAAAATACATCCCTTATGTTACAATTTACAAAGGAAAGAGCCATCAATAAATAATTATCCACTTAAAATTAAATACAATACAATATTTGGAATGCAATGCATAATAATTATATGTGTTAAATCTTTAAAAGAATTGAGTAGCTCATAAGGAGTTGACTTGCCAAAATACCTAGAAAAAGTACAGGAAACCCAGAAGTAGACTTTCGTAAGGACTATTTAAAGTCCAGTACATTAGTATTAAAAAAACCTCTAAAAGAAATAAAAATGGAGCACAGGTCTTGGAGTATTTAAATACACATTAGAGTGGGGTTGAAACAAAATTACCGGACATTAATAGGAAGCGGTTATAAAAACAAACGGTTATCTTTTGTTGTGAATCCTCTTTGGAGCTCCTGAAATAATTTGAAAGAGTTAAAAGAAAATAAATGGATTTCAAGATCCCTTTTAATCAAAATTTCTAAAGATGCGCAATACCCGAAATGCAACCATGACTGAAGTTAGAATTCATGCTGTGACCATTGAACTGTGACCAAAATGGGAGGAAATCCAAATAATTATAATAATAACGAGGATAGCCCGTGGTAAAAAAGAGAGATACATAATAATACCGGCCTATAAATGTCCTACTGCTAGACTAGGCCTCTTCCCTTATAGAGAAGAAATAAGCATTGATCACCACGCTTGCACATTGCAGGTTGGCGATTTCAGATTCTTATTTCTGGATTCCAAGTTTCCTCGCAATGTTTTCCTTCACTGTTTGCCAAAAATAATTAGTAATTATTTTTTGGCTAGATAGTCCCAATGAGGGCTACCTACTACAATTAGTGACTAGTTACTATGACATGTGGACATTGATAGATAGTATTTTTGTTCTTCAATCACTCTTCATTACTAAATATATACTGTGTGTAGGATTGGGAAACCCCTAGCCAGATGGACCTATACTTATTAGCTGTGAAGGGAGGGCTTTTCTGGGTGGTGGTCATATTTCATTGACGTTGAAAAGAGCCACTTTGTAGCATAATTCAAGTATTTGAGTTTTGCATTTGAACTATAAGCTACTAGCTTCTACCCGCGACTTCGTCTGCGTGGATTTCAGAATTGGAAAGAAATGAAAAATGTACCAGTATTAAAAAAAGGATTAAAATTTTTAACCGTGTTATCGCTTGCGCTGTAACAGAGAAAAATACCAAATTTCAAAGCTGTCTGCCCGCGGCTTAACTCGTAAACAATTTTCAATAATTCTCCCTCAGCAGCTACTTAAGGAATCGGAATAAAGAGTAGCCTATGTTCTTTTCCATTTCAAAGGCTACATGCATGCCAAATTAAATGCATGCTAAATCCGTTCGGATGTTTTTGCGTAATTGAGTAACAAACATCCAAACATCCACACTTTCTCATTTATAACATTAGTGGAGGATCATTTAAACACTTAATATGATCGGATAGTAAACCATATGGGCACATTATTGCGTCTCTCTTCGATTCCTGTGACGAAGCCAATAAAATAAAAATAAATTGTTACCGATAAAATAAAATGAGAATTTGTTCGTTTTATTTCCGTCGTAAGCGTTCTCTGTGACCTCTGTAACCTATTTCTAGGTTGTTTTGGAATTTATAGGCTTTGTTTTAAGTTTTCATGCAAGTTTTCCCAAGGGGTAGGCAGGCGTTAAACAATTTTCACTACAATTCTCGCTACACAAATAGATAAGTCTCTTTTAAAAGAGGAAATTTAAATGAACATTGTTGTATGGTTATTTTTACCCAAAACCTACGCTTTTCATAGTTATTCTCAATTATTTTTGGGTATTCCATTAACGGACTGTAATTTCAGGTTTTATACAAACTATAGTACGGTGCGAACTTAATGGTGGCGATGTACCATGTGATGTGAATATGAGGCGAGTCGCTGTAACAAATTCTTGCACCAGCGGGGGTGCGGGGCGAAGTACTGCGCAGTATGTAACGCACTTCACATCCGCCATTATGTTTGAATCGCACTGCATAAATTATATCCATTTTTTCTCAACGCGAATACTCTATGAAATAAAGGTTTGCTTGTTGAAAACTACAGAAGTTAATCACAAAAATGTAAATAATAAACAGTAAATAATAAATGTGGACGACATCACAAACATTGCTCCGAATCCAAAGTAAGTAGCTAAAGCACTTGTGTTATGGAATCAGAGACAACGAAGGTACCACAAACACCCAGAACCGAGACAATTTAGAAAAGTGTTTTTCAACATTGCCCCGTCCGGGGATCGAACCCGGGACGTCATTGCTGGCGACACCTTGAAAACCAGTGTGTACGCCACTCGACCACGGAGGTCGTCTCAAGTTTGGTAATTTTTTTCTTTAATATAATAAGTGCCTAGTAACATGTTTTAAAATACTCAAACTCCTTATTTTTTATATTGTTGTCTCATCCAGCTATAAACATTACGCCCATGGTAATGAACGATGAAGGTTTGCAAGCTTCCAGAACTTCTTTTGAATATATAAATATGTAAATACATCCATTTAGTCTTCAGATTTTGCTGAATATTAAATTGAAAACATAGCCATTTTATCTGCATTGCTACAATACTATTGGGTAACAGCTTGGCTCGGTTTTGAACGATTTAGTGGTAAAAACTTATGTTGCAAACGTCAAATCTTAAAGGGTAAATGCATGAGTTTGCGTTAATACCAGTGACATAATTTTATCAAAAGATACCTGTCTAAAAATGTTTAAGTACATTATCTTAAAAAAACCGGATAGAAATGAAAGTGCGCATGCCTATTAGTTTTGTCATTTGTTATAACTGAAATAATCTCTCAAGTGTACCAACATTACTGTTTGCAACCCTTTATAGGTGGATACTAGAAAAAGACTTAGCCACATTGGATAATAAGGTTAACCACTAATGTATTAGATTGTACCACAAGACACGCAGGACCTCTTTGTATGCAAACGATGTAATCACGAGGAA
Source organism: Plusia festucae (assembly GCA_950381575.1). Lineage (NCBI taxonomy): Eukaryota > Metazoa > Arthropoda > Insecta > Lepidoptera > Noctuidae > Plusia > Plusia festucae. The sequence continues at coordinate 9,766,802 of OX494454.1, read as the reverse complement.
ATCCAATTCAATAGCAACTCTTTTATTTTTTGTGATGAGAAATTGGTGGTAGGAAGAAGGGGAAAATCCACAAAAATTGAAAAGAATATTAGATTCCTATAAATGTATACATACACAGTTAAGACCAGAGGTACATAAACGACTAAAAAAGGGAAATGTTTTTGTATGTTACCTACGTTTTTTTTACTGACAAGGAAATAAATAATGTGTGTCAATTAAAACAAACGAATCTTAGAAAGACGATACTAACTTTATTTGTTTGTAAATGTAAAGAAATATGTTCATGTTATTCTTTTAAACTGACAAAATCTATACTTAAAGCTGAAGAGTTTGTTTGTTTATGTTTGTTTGTTTTAACGCGCTAATCTCAGAAGCTACTGGTCCGATTTGAAAAATTCTTTCTTTCTTAGATAGTCCACTTATTGAGGAAAGCTATAGGCTATTATTTGTCAAGATAAACGACGCCCACGCGGACGGAGCCGCGAACAAAAGCTAGTCGATGATAAAATGACATCACTAAAATATCTACAGGTTGCTTTACTAAGCTAATCTAATTCAAGACTTTTGATAGACTTATGTTAAAAAAACTGAAAGTTTAAGATCTGCAAACGCTCTAAATGTAATTAAGGTTGTAAACACAAGGCACTGTAACCCAATAACCCTTCGTGACCTAACGACCTTTGTAAATGGTAGCTCTAAACCGCAATAGAGGTTAGCGAGGTGTGCACCCATTGCTTTATACTGTTCCTTATACAGGATGCTACTGAAAGGATACCTGTATTTTTCCAAAAGGCGTGAAGAGTAGGTACATATAGTATAGAGTGGGAATACAAAATTTCAGATAAAGATCCTACTAATATTATAAATGTGAAAGTGTGGATGTTTGGATGTTTGTTACTCTATCACGCAAAAACGGCTGAACGGGTTTGGATGAAATTTGGCATGCATGTAGCCTTTGACATGGAAAAGAACATAGGCTACCTTTGTCCCGATTCCTTAAGTAGTTCCCGAGGGAAAAATGAAAATTGTTTCCGAGCTAAGCCGCGGGCAGACAGCTTTGAAATTTAGTAATTTTTCTCTATTACAGCGCAAGCTAACACGGGTGAATATTAATTTTATTCTATTTCTCATTACTTTCACATTTTTAATTTCTTTTTGGACCCAATTCTGAAGTCCACGCAGACGAAGTCGCGGGCAGAAGCTAGTGGGTTAATAAAAAAATATACCCATATTTTCACGACAATTATTCGAAACACACACACTTGCATCTTTTATAGTTATATCTATTTGTGAGCTTCCTTATAACTCCCACTCGGTTAGAGATGTGATTAAAAGTTAAAAAAAAATAGTTGTTAAAAATTAATTGTTAAATAAAAATAACGTGTTAAGTTAAATGTTAAAAATATAACGGATAACGTTTATCAGTTTCGGTAACAAGGGTAACGTAATAAGGTTTACGTTTATTACGTTAGATTGTCATTTATATTGATGCCTGTTATTGGTTAAAAGTTAAGTTTTTTTTAAGTATTTATTGAGTAGGTATAAATATTGAGTAAAAAGTGAGTTATTTGTAAAATTAAAACTTATGCACTTAAAGTTTAAATTACTTTAAATATCAAATTATAAAACCTATGTAACGAACACTGAAATCGCGCAAAAGTCAATTCAAGTTATCCGTTAAATGAAATTTATTGTTTCTAATTTCACCGTTTGATAACAATTTAACATTATAGGCTGTTAACGCATGAAACATTAAAAGTTAAATTTATTTTTGCATCAAAAACAAAACGTATCATTAGCAACATAAGACTCAAAGTTCTTTAATTTTAACTCGCGACAAGATGTTAAATGTTATTTTTGTTATGCCAAGCGATTTAACTCTTATAATTTAAGCAATCAAGACGTAATAATGATCACTATTGCTTGCTGTTATTGACAACGCCATCTAACATATTTTAACGTCATAAACTCTTCCTAAGTGTAAGTGGCGCCGATTAAATAAAACTCTCGACTTGTTTTATTGTGCCTACGAAATGCGTTATAACTTTTAACGATTATGTCAAAATTATTTATTGATGTTAAAAGTTAAAAATAAATAATGTGTTAAATTAAAAGTTTAAACGTTTAATCCTCACCTCTGCACTCAGTACAATATAATAACTAAATGCAATACAATATAGGTGCCCACAATGAGCAAGCGTGGTGATCAATGCTCATTCCTTCTCTATATGGGAAGAGGCCTGTGTCCAGCAGTGGGAAATTTATAAGCCGGTATTATTATTATAATTTAAACGGCTGTCTATTAAACCAAAAGCCACCGCAATTCATAGTTTGTTGCCAACATGTTTGCCTCACTTTTAATAAATATAACTCAGCTTTAAGATTGCCAAAATCTGAAGAATTTACAGTAAGTGTAGTAGTATTCTTGTTAACCGCTCGCGCTAAGCTAAATGCTTGTGTTACGCGTGAGTTCACATCGCGTCAGTAGTACAATGGGTGGGCTTCGAAGCGGCTTCCACATGATCGTGTCTAATGCTCTAGCCATTAGGCTACCGCCGTTTCAAACATTACGAGTTTATATCATTTTTTGAAACATTGTAAACTCTTGAATTGTTAAATTATTTATCATTCGATCTTAAGTTTCGTTAGTTTTCTGATTCATAAAAAATAATATTTTTACTATTAAAGATTTACTAAGTCAACGGCAATGGAGCAAAGAAGTATTTTCATCAATTCAATTCAATTAAAATTTTCACTTCATTTATGATAATTTACATTGTAATGACTAATACATTATTTTCTGTACAATCTTAATACATTCTTCGCAATACATTCTTATAACCAACATCAAAACAAAATTATCTCTCCAACCCTCAAAAAGTCACAACCATTCATTCCGTCTTGACCGTCGTATCTCAACCCTTTAACCAACAAAGGGGTCTGACGGACCCCATTAATCATTACGACACTGACACCTAATTAACAATTGAAACGTCCAGGTCTGAAAGACCGTCAGGGGTCATTGCGCGTAATCTTGGTGGTATGAGAGTTAGGTCTGTGGGAATGTTACAACACTTCTGCTGTAATAAATCGCGTTTCCGGGGTTGGGTATTCCGAGAATTTTGTGAACGGGAAATGTACAGAAGGGCTTGGGGTCGATGGGTAGTCCTGCAAATATTCAAACGCTCGTAAGGTCCAGATAGAGAGACTTACAATGCTATTCTCGATTGCGACGTACAACTGCCTAAAACCATATATATTTTTTTTATATATAAAATGTGTAACAAAATAAATACAATACCCAGCAACTTTCAAGATATGATTAACACTGGAACCGCAAAATAAAATTGACTGCCCCATACATTTATGAGCGCATAACTCTACAAAGTATATCAACAGCTGATTTTTATTTCGCGAATTTTTTAATTGGTCTCATAGCAAAAGTTGCTTTGAGTGATGATTACAATGTCCTATTTAGAATTTTTGCGTTTAGTATATTATTACCTGTCTTTCTTCTTGAAATTGTGACACTGATTAGATGACAGATTGGAGAATATTGATTATTTTCTCCTAAGTATTACCTAATTATTTACACCCAAAACTTTTCTATTTTGCCTGAAAAAGGCGACTTCACCTCGCCTGTTCTTAAGCAGTAGTGAAGTCCAAACATTAGACCCATCGACATGGGAGATTTCAACGCCGTCGACGATCAGCATCACATTGTCGGTTTAAGAGCTTTTTCACGCTTTAAAATAATCAAATTTTCATCAAAATTAATAAGTAATTGAATAAAATGACGAACAAAGAAGTACAACCTCAACTAATTCAGAAAACTGAAAATAGCAAAACAAACCTAAAATGCCTTAAATAATAATGACAAGAATAATCACGAAACCACAATTAAAACGTAATGACTGATCAAAATTAGCGTATCTACCCTATCTAACACTCAAGAAACTGAGACCAGAGACAAAAGGAATTCGTGATTTATTGTGAGCTTCGATTAATGGCGGATTTCCAGATATAAATTACAAGTAGGCTCGACGGCCTACAATTAACAATCCTGCCCTAATGTATCGGAGAGATTCTGTTATGCTAACGCCACACTTATTAAGAGAAAGGGCAATTTCGTTTGGAATCGTATAGAAATTAGCTGATTCTGATTACGTTATGCACTTAAAATTTTTGTAGGTTTAGTTATTTAATAGTATTTTTTAAGCTTTGACAGATGAGTGAAGTCATGGACTAAAGGTCGCCTGCTGCAATGCAGGGTATAAATATTTTTTTGCGCATTGGCGATGTTTACAATACATAATTTTTGGATGGTTAAAGGTATCATAAAAAGCTTGATCTGTGGTCTGAATTTTGAAAAATTATGTTTGTAAAATAGTTTGTTCATACAGATTTTTCGCCGCTTCCAGGAGAGGTAGAAAGATGAAAGGACGCCAAACTCAGTACACATAATTATTACATTTTTCTTATCGTACCGGTCCCTTTTTTTCATGTCTGACCAGCCCCAATTGGAGCCAGCTCATATGATCTTTATCCTCTTTTAATAATAATAACATTTCTCAGTACATGGTACATTAAGATCTTACGTTAAAATGAACATTGCTTTTGGTCTTCTGCTGTGGCGCTAACTAATATTTGGTCCATGGTTTGGGGGACACCGCGGTTACATAAATGCCATTCCATACATACTCGTACATGGAAAAATATTTGCGTGTCAATTTATTGTATACAAGACAAAATAATTCTGGACCGGACAGTTTTCGACGACGAAATACGAGGAATTTTGTTAGCTTCCACTTTGAGCCTTACCCGATAATGTATCCCTAGGGCAATGGATTGTTCGAGCGACATTGTGTCCGTGTGTCCATCTTACTTGGTATTGACAGGCCAAATTGGTACATTACCTTTGGTTGGGTTGATGTCCTTAATGATTATAATAATGTGAGATTGGTTGGTTTTTGCTCAGTCTGGACAGTTCACTGTTCTTTGTCTATTATGTTATTGGTTCAGACTAATTTCTCAGGCACTAAAGTTTTCATTTGAATTGTCTGCTTCTTTGCATTCTTTTTCAAGGAAGCCAACTTTTAAGTTGACATTTATAGAACATACTTAGAATACAATATATTCATTTTCAATTATAATTTTGTTTCAGAATTTTCAGTGGCTCCTAAAACAACAAAACATTGATACTAATCTTTATTAGAATATAAATATTAATACTGTAATATTCAAAGAATATTGTATTTGTATCGGCTTCATAGAATAATGTAATTCTGTTTAGCTCACATTACACGTTATAATTTACGGATTTTCCATAAATATTATATTAGTAATCTGAGAATTCAATAATGTGGTTAAATATTGTTTGTCGTATTGGAGAATGATACTAAGAGACATTTACAGAACTATAGTTTGAATTATTTTAAGGACTATTTATTGATTAAGGATCGACGCTCCAGTAGGTTGCAGAACAGAGAAGTCGCCAGCCAGTGGTAGGTACTGAGTTTCAATGAAAGATAACCCATTTTCATCACAGACCCCATACTCGTTAACACTTATAGACCCCATTTGAAGTACCAAAATGAAAAAAATACTCACCTCCCCCGCAAGTGGCGGAACAGAGTGACCCCGGGGTCGCCAACCAGTGGTAGCGGGGTCTAGAACAGGATGAACCGTCGCCACCACAGACCCCACACTCGTCAACGCGACGCGTTGACCCCACGCGAAGGTCGCAGCCGACCCGCTGAAACAAAAGATTTTTATTTTCATAATTAATTTCCTGGTTCAGGCAGTTATAAAAAGAAACATCACACAAAGATTTGTCCTGGGTGGGCATCGAACCTATGACCTCCAGCTTAGCAGTCAGGGTCCCTAATCACTAGATAACAAGCCAGACGAAAAATATGAAATCTAGGTACCTAAAGATTTCGAATTATTCTATTTTTACATATTTCTCATCGAAAATATTATACATATACACAGACCATGAATATTACATAAGGATTTACGAAACCAAGCGATCTGTCACGCAGAGTACAATTATTTACAGACTTATACAATTACAACTGCAGATAAAACGCAACCCAATATCAATAGCATCACAGTTTATTTTCATTTAGCAGAATGTTTCAGCTACACAAATATATATTTGCGGTTGCAATAGCTTTTATGCGTTAGTCATTAAGGTACATTTTGACGAGTTTTCTTTGTTTGGAAGAGAGTAATAGTGAAATAGCTCGTGGGCATACATTACCTACTTGGAATAATTAAATTGAGCGTATAATTTTTGCTTCCAAATGTAATGCCACATTCCATTTAAAACTCAAAATTAGCTTATTTAGTAGATACGAAATTACAAAGCAGGTTGGTAATTATGTTACACAATTCATTGCGAATACTACTTCTTTGTGAAATACGAAATCTCAATACTTAATACAGATGGTGAGATAACCAGTCTGTTATATGTGTCTTCCTCAAAATGAATAAGTTCATTTCCACATTCTAAAAATCATTTTGCCATTTTCAATGTTGGCTAAGATCTTGATTACAATGAATTATAATTATTTCTGTGTATCGGGATGCAAAATTGCATTTGCAGAAGGCATTTTTATATCACTTCTTAATACAACAAGCATTGCCTTCATAGCTTACAAAGATTTCGGATAAAGCCTGATCCGTTTCATACTGAAAATGAACCCTAGACAGATCTCCTCCAGTCAGCAAAATTACCCGAACGCCAGCAGACCATTCTAACTCAATCATCCCTAACAGGTACAAATCTCTACAAATCCCTACATTCATACAACATAAATCCAGAAAATCAGTTTCAACCACATTTTAGGCAATAAATTATATAGATATGTAGCTCCTGGGTGCCTCATCGTTTATTCAGAGTCCTGAATTTGGGGATCGCATTCGCAGTCTCACCGAATTTTCCGATTATCATAATAAAGTAGAATTCTTCTATCCCTTTCTGGCATATCAGGAAACTACGAGTGGGAAAGAGAAGGCACATGCTTGTTATTGAGCTTTAAAAATATAGGGGATTTGATACTTTTATTTGTTAGTCCTGGTTGGGCTATGGAGCTTGGAATGAAGTGTCCGAAGATGGACAGTTTGGTTTCTCATGTTTTATTAATAGGCTGCTGTTTGTGAAGGCAAAGTGAGGAACCCTTTTTATCACTGATGTAACTGACGTTAATACTACTTCGGAGAGTGTAGGCATGATTACATGTTTATCCATATAAGCTACGGTCAGCAAAAAAAGTTGATAACCATGATCATTTAAAAAACACCTAAATTCCATAAAAGTCCATAAATTGATAAAAAATGATAAATAGTTAACCTTTCGTTATAAGGCTATTTTCTTTTTCAGTCTGAAAATCAATTTAAAGACTGTAAAAGAACTGTAAAATATTGGGTGTTTTGTACTAATTTGGTTCATCATCTTCTGTTACTGACAGTACTTCGTATACATGATTAATTATAATCATATATCGTCAGAGAGCTAGATTAGAAAATTAAATTAATTCCGTAAAGAATATGGAAATAAAATATGCAAGTGAAAATATATGTTGCTTCATTAACTAAGAAACGCGAACGCAGGAAACCATTGACCAATCAAGCAAAAGCAAAACTTCTCGAATAAGTATTCTTAACGTCCCGCACGGGATTATGTAAATTCCAGTTCAGAAGTTTCCACTTAAATAATATATGAAATTATGCAAAATACGCCGAAAATACGACAAGGACAGAATCACAGTTGTATCACTTTTTGAGTGGCGCCGCTTTTAAATTACTTCTGAAGATCGAAAGAATCTGAGGCTTTTAGTAATGGGTTCATGAAAACTTGGAGCCCAAACTTTATGTAGTTTCCAAAGTTGGGAAAAAACCTCCCGTAGTTAGGTCAAAGATACTTTGTTCGTTTATAAATGTAGTCTGGATTTTTCATGGCTATGAATACTGAATTTATGTGAAAAGTTTTTCTAAGCTTCTCTTGTGACGATAAAATATTTAATGTATTGCATGTAAGGACAAGACTTTCGGGATATTTCCGAAAGAAATATAAAGTAGCCATTCTTTTCTTTGAATAGTTGTTATATATGGCTGGTGTTGTAATTTTTCTTGGCCACAATTTAGATTAGTTGGCAAAGATGTCTCTCTGAAAATAGTCTTAAATAAAATAAATGCCAAGTAACTTAGATGAAGTGGAACAATTTCAAAATGTTACTCGTATGTACAGTAAAAAGCTATACTTTATAAGAAAAAGCCGTTCTGATACTAGGTTTAATTCGCATTATTTTCTTTACAAAATTTTCAACCAAAACTATGAAACTGATTTACCCACATTTTTCCACACCTAACAATAAAATTGATTGCACAATTTCACTTTGAATACGACTACGAAGTTGACAGACGACCAGAACGTATAGGACCGCCATCAATACAGTTAAGGAATTTCAATGCAAACAGTTTCTCCAGATAGAAATCTGGACGTGAAAAGTTCTCCAGAAAGTTCTTCATTACATATGCGGTAAGAATAAAAGGTAATTCAACGTTCCCGTAAAATTTACTCAAAATTGATAGAATCAGTTCTGGAAAATGGATGAAAATTAAGCTTGCATCCGCTTAATAAATGTATTCGATATTTACGATTCTTAGCAGCGCTCCTTTACGATTTGAATATTTGATTTCATTTCCTTTTGGGTTATAAATTCCAATTTCATTGTTATTTATGTTTTCACACCATTTGTGAGACTGATTTTTGGTAAATTACATTCACTCAAGACGTTTTCATTTAAGAGTTTAAATTGGTTTTTATGTTGTTTCAAAAATTTCTAAGGCCAATAATGGTAACATGACAATGAAGGGAAATTGGAAAATAGAAGGTAATATTGGTAAATGTTTGACGGTAATAGATTATGGCAGAGTGAATTATAGCAATAATAAGCAATTTGGAAGAAATAGTGTAAAAGTTTTTGATTTAAATTTTATGCAGTTTCAAATAACAGTTATGTCAAGTGTATCTATCTATACTTACATGCGAAGTATAAAACAGGGGGTAATTATCCTAATGTAAGCCAAGTAAATTAGGTCTTTAATTAAGTTCATTTATAGTCCAAATTACACCAACGGTATATTTTTTGTTTGCCAGAATAACAATGAGATTCAAGGATAAGACTTTAGCCATAAACTAAGTCGTGATTGTGAGCTGGAGTTGCGCCAACTACACTTTCTTGCCGTATTAAGCTGCAGATGGATAAGAACCACACGTAGATAGATACTGGTTTTCTTCATTTTCTGATGAAATTCTGATCAAAAAGTTAAATTGGTTTCTTTTCTGATGCAAGTACTGACTTTTCGTTTCTGGGACTTCCATTTTATCTTGTCATTATGATTTTGTTAATCCGAAAAATTACACACATAATCTCAACGCAAGTGATAATAACCTTTCTTGGTTTAGAAATAAATAGTGAAATTTAAATTACATAGTTAGATGTACTAGCTACCACGTCTTTACCAATTACAAACAAAATAATAAAACACATATTTACAGTAGGTAGTTTTACAATCAGTTCCCACTGAACACATTAAACTCATATCTTTTAACTTATTAACCCATTTGGGCATACGTTTCTAAACTCGGCTTCCTTTCACAACGAAACAAAACAGAAAAAAAACTACAGTGTATTGAAACCTCGTGACACAATAGCGGATGAGACCTGACATCATCAGGGAATGGGGACGCGAAATAATAAGGCTCATGTTTTGGTACAAAGTACAAGAAACGGCGGAAACAAAATGCCTAAAGTTAAAAGCGTACCTGTTGATTTTAAACCAGCAATCATGGTAATTAACGCTCTTTACTTCTCCGTAAGTGGAGAAATCCTGGAGTGGGACAATCAGACTGTTATAATATCTTTGTAAACGCACGACTTGGAATGTTAAACATAATTCATCTCGTCCAAAAACATTGAAGGATGGATCAACGAGGATAACCAAAGAAGAAATGCTCTCGATTTGCATTAGTGACTGTATTAGCTCCTGTTCCATCCAAAAAGTTAGTAAGTTGATAAACGAAATTGTTTTTTTATTTGGACTGTTTTGAAATTAGGACTATATTTATTGACTCATTTAAAAGAGGTTTATGATGATACTGGATAATCTCGTTAACCCCTCGTGCTAAGCTAAGATGCTTGTGTTACGAGTGGGTTCACGTCGGTAGTGTAATGTTTGGGATTCGAACCCGAAACACATGATCGCAAATCCGACGCCCTAGCCATTAGGCTACCGCCGCTTAATGACTATGTTGACCAACAAGATTTGGGATGCAATCCCAAATTTTAGCCTACCTAATGAGGAATTTCTCTACCACCACCAAATACTTGGAAACCAAAACGGAATTTGGAAGACCGTATTTTTAAGAATAAGACCAAAAACTTGCTATCTCCTTTGACTTACAACTCGTGGAGTAGCGCGGAGGCTCAGTACGCCTTTGTCCTAGGCACGACGTTTGCTCCCGTTTTTAAAATTAAAACTTTGCGGCCCGGAATGTTAAGCTCGTGTACTCCGCTAATATTTCGTTTTGCCAATCATGTACTGCTGTATTTTTAATGCTGCAATATTTGCTGCTTTCATTCTGTTGATGATTGCACTATAAATATTTTGTTTCGACATTGTTGGGGGAAAATGGATAAATGTATGAATCCGAGGATTTAAATATCATTGAAAATTTATTACAGCGATTGGACTAGGTATTTTCCTTTACTGATTTTAGCATTTTAAATGCAGCTAGTAAGCTGATTTCAACCTCGATAGATATTCCAGGACTGGTTTAGTTCATTATTAGAGGGAACAGGTGTTTTAAGTGTTTTCAAGCAACTTTTAAAACCTGAAATGTTTAGTTTCTGACGTCACAAAGTTATTTCACCTCTAGTATTTTTATGGATTAAATTGAATGCTCTTCAGTGCGTTTAGAGGTAGCTATCCGGTACTGCGCGTCCAATGCATTTGTAAACGGTTTTGATACCATTTTATTAGAATTTTGTTCGCTAACTATTTGAGGTCTAACATCCATAATTTGAATACAATAAAATCCTGTGTCATAACTACACACCAAGAAGTTCCAAATTGGTGGGCACGATATAATATAGAAATATTGTAATAACCTAACCAAAGATAGGAAATAAGAAAGAAACCTAAGATAACGACTATGATAACACGATAAAAGACGTAGGATCTAAGTTATTTCGACAATTACTTTCTTCTGTTCTTATCATTGATTGAGATGAACCAACAAACAGAAACAAAACAACGAGCAGACATCACTTCTTTCAAACTCAGGATGAATCAAACCTCGAAAACACGAATCATATCAAACAGAAATACCCTCCATTGTTTCATCCTACTCCAATACAATGCTGCATAAAATAGATTAAAATATTTCTTTTTCATTCCACGCCTTCAATGGAAAAAAGAAGAAAAGTATTCCAGCTATGGACATTTATGTTCTGAGTTCCAGCAAAAAATATTCGTAAAGTATTGAGGGAGTAATGCGAAAACAACATTTTTATTGGAATTTATAAATTCTTGTTTGTCGAACAATTATGTCGACGGTTTATGTGTGGTTATTTGTTGTTTTGGGAGGGAAAGGTTTATTGTTTTCTAATCTTTTTAGGGACTGAATTTAATGGAATCTTCCGAGTATTGTTATTGATAAACATAGATAGAGGTATCCCGCTTCTCGGAAAATAAAGAATTTTGAGCAATTAACATTGTGAAAAGATAAACATATAGCTGAATTGTGACAGGTAACAGGCCATCATGATTATTTAAAAATTCCGTAGTTAGTTATAAGTAAATGTGTGACCAGTGCACTTTGAGATCTAAAACGAGGACTTTTGCCACTGTTGAAGCGAGACAGCGCATAATATTTCGCGTAGTGACGTCTTGCTTCCACATCAAATTAGTACAATCACTGTTCATTATCTCTTCAATTAATGCCACGTTTGTCAAGTAGTTTCCACCGCGACTGCCGTGTACCAGGTTACTCAGTACTCAGTACCGCACGGTGTCAGCAAGTGTGACGGTGTTTACACCCCGCACGTCGGAAAGCACGTAAAGCCGTTGATACTGCGCCTGATCTCTCTGCCGCCCCATCGGACTATGAGAGTCAAGGAACAGAGAATGGACCTATGTTTGCGCACACACTTGTGGTCTATAATATGTCCTGCGTTCATGGGTGATCTCACTTGAGATTGACCGCCGAGGCCAAAATTCTCTATCTCCAGATTATTAATAAATGCTCTCAGCACACTCTCATGAATATAGTATTAAAATTCAAAGAGCCTTCTTAAAACTGAACTGCATTACGAAAAATGCTTCTGAAGATGGGATCGAACGAAGTCGTTCATAACGAAGTGCTCTATAAAGGTAACGACCAACAGCACTAAGGAGATGGAAGCCATTGGAAGCTGGATGCAGGAGGTATTAATATTGTAGCCTCATATAGGCAGTTTGTTTGTTTCTTCTCTTGTGGATATACTGGTAGACGAGGATTTCAAGAGCTTTAATTTTTTGTTATTGGTTTAGGATAGAAAACTCTGATAGCAGTTCTGAAAATACTATAATCTACTCAAAAGTCAAATAAATGAGAAATGATGTCAAAGATGCTGGAAGAAATTTTTCAATAACTAAGGATGTGTCTCTATCCCATCATAAGCCACACTTTTTAAACATGAAATGGGAGTGTAAAGATCGTTAATAAAATATGTATAGAACAAGAAAACTTAAAGTTGACCTTCCGAAATCGTTAATGGGATACTTCCACGGAGAACATTTACCTTTTCTTACAAATAATTAATTGCCTTTGTTAAATAAAAAGTTTTTACTAACTTCAAATTACTTTGTAAGTGATCTGATTGCTGCCTAAGTAATTATCAAGAAGCCACATTTACTTTTGATTGAATTTTGGTTTATTTTAACAGTAACTGAAATGGACGTAGGAAATTATTCGCTTTTATATTGCATTGTCCTATTCAATCATTATCCTGGATTATCCTGGTCTTACTCCGGTTGATGTATAATATATATATATATATAACGTAAGTAGTCCTTATTCCCGTAAATACCATTTTCGAAAATTTATAATGTTTATTCTGATCCAACAAATTAAGAATCATGAAAATCGGTCCACCCGTTCTCGAGTAATATGTGTTGTGATAAACCTGACTTTTTCATACATATAGATATATTATAGTATACTTGAGGTATTTTTGAATTGTGCTTCTCTTTTTTTGCTCTAGTTATAAACAAAGTATATGATTAAAATCTTGCTTCCCATTCAAATAAAAGAAAATGAAACTTAAGTAGGTAAAAACGAAAATTTTGGTGTAAAAACTCTAGGTATATTTCCTTGTGTCCGTACACGTTATTTTAAGAAAGTAAAAAAGTCATCATCAATTATTTTGTAACTTCGTCTTAAATTTCGAAATTGGGAGCAACACTAAACAAATTTAGAGTGAAGCCAAATGCTCCAAGACGGAGTTGATTAAGCAAAAATATGTAGCAAGTTAGGTACAATCAGCCGCTGAAGCCGAATTTGCATACAACCGAGTCTAACTGGCAAATTTGATTATAATTACCGACGCAGTTTGACAAAACATTGGAGTAAGTTTGATTCTGTTCGTTTAGAGAGAAACTTATGCAATGTTAGAAACATATCGTAGCTATTTGCATGTCTGCGATTTAATTATGTGGGTTGCATTGATTTGAATGAAGTTGTGTAGAAGTGGAAATGTAGTTTTGGCTTAGTCTGACTGTGGTGTAATTGGTTAAGTGGTAGTGTAGGTTTAAATATCTGTGATTTGACAGGTCTATGGTGAACCTGACTTCTAAATAAGGGGTCGTGGTTGCAATTCCCGTCTCAGACAAATATTTGTGTGAAGATCGGATATGTGAAACCCCATAATTATCGGATCATTCAATAGCTGTTTGTATCGTTCCATTAACCAAAACAAATGCAAAATCACCCCTTAAATTAATAGAGTTTACTTCCTCATTCAAAATTTCAATCTCGCCATTAGGTACACCAAAATCCACCATCTGCCAATCAAGAGTCCATTAAATCATACTTTAATTTTAATAAATCATTAAGTATCAGATTGTTTGTTGAAATCAAATGCAACGTTACAAACAGCTCAGCCTAGAACACCTCGAACAATAGCCTGTTGATCAGAATTTCTAAAGGGTTCAGGTTTTCTATTCAGACCAATACCAGATAATTAATTATTGCCAAAACCAATTCCACTTGACCTTCATCCATTTGTTTATCAACAAAAGAGCACTTCGCTTGCTCAAAATTCCTTTTCAATACGGAAAATCAAAATTGCGGTAGCAAAGGCATTTGTAAAATCAGTTTCAAGAGTTTCCGAGAATAAATAAGCGATGGACTGTGGGTGGATATTGTGGGTTAGTTTCGTAAACAATTTATTTATATCATTATGAATTGGAATTTTATTTTCGAAGAAAAAGTTGACTGTATTAATGCTACTGCTTTTTGGCGCATGGTAGGTCCACACCGCAATCTACAAAATACAGTTTGTATATCACACGTTATAGTAAAACAATATATCAGGCGACAAATGTACATAGGCTCAGCTTATTTCATAAGAAATCTCTGCCAGCAGGCCCAAACAGGAGAAGTAGCAAAGAAAGGCAGTCAACCCAGTGCAAGCTGAATAAAATAGTGCAGTGTACAACAACAAACACTGGGTAAAAATTATACTAGCTTGTGCTCATCGCTCTGCCCTCGTAGGCGTCGGTTATTGTGTATCAAACAGTGAATTTTTCAAATCGGACCAGTAGTTCCTGAAATTTGCGCGTTCAAACAAACAAATTAAATATAGATTACGTGCGTGTACTTACACCCATGCGTTTAGGTAATTATACGTTTGCATGCATGTGTTATAGACAGCTTTGTTTGTGTGCCCTGCATAGCTATCTAGTTTGCCGAGTGTACATAGAACAGTTACATGAATAAAATTATCTATACTAATAATTTACAAAGCTGAACACTTTGTTTGTTTTATTGTTTTTTTTGAACGCGCTAATCTCAGGAACTACTGGTCCGAATTGAAAAATTCTTTCACTGTTAGATAGGCCACTTATTGGGGAAGGCTAATTTGTCACGATAATCGACGCCCACGCACGCGGAGCCGTTAGCAAAAACTAGTATGCTATATAAAAAGAGAGGTGTATAGTAGTCGTGTATGGTTTGAAAAGCTATTTGAATAGTTAGTTTTCCTACTTTTTTTTCCATTCCATCCACGTTCATCTTTCGTGATAAATTACAATCCATGTAATGGAGATACTTAATTTCTCCGTCCAAAAATTTGAAACGTAAAATGCAAAAAATCCATCTGAAAGTTAAAAGTTGTAATAACTTGATCGTTTACTTTCAGAGCTGTGTGTCCCAAACCAGAAAATAGGGAAAATATTTAAATGGCTAAAAGTCAAAGACCGGCTCAAACAACGCCGTTTGCCTGCAGCACATTTATTCCGGTGAGAAATACACAACGTATAGAAACGGTACAATTTACAATGAAAGTGTTTCTGAGGGAAATTATTCAAGACATTTTAGTGCTTGGAAGATCCATTAGCAAAATTATTTTGTGTACTATGTTTTATCAAATGAAAAAAAAAAATACTTTCCAAGAAGCCAGGATACCTGCTACTGAAGATGTGAAATGTATTAAATAAAAGAAGGTCACAATGTGTACCTTAAATAATATCGGCCTTTAAAAGTCCCACTGCTGGGCACTGGCCTCTTCCCATATAGAGAAGGAATGAGCATTGATCGCCACGCTTGCTTATTGAGGGTTGGCGATTTCATATTCCAATTTTCGGAATCCAGGTTTCCTCACGATGTTGTCCTTCACCGTTTGCAATGATGTATTAGAATGACTAAGAAAGAACATACACAACTTTGAAAAAGTCACATTGGTACTTGCCCGGGTTTGAACCTGCAACCATGTGCATGCGAATCCTATCTTTGAACCGCTAGGCCACCACGACATTTGTACCTTATTT
Organism: Plusia festucae; assembly: GCA_950381575.1. Taxonomy (NCBI): domain Eukaryota; kingdom Metazoa; phylum Arthropoda; class Insecta; order Lepidoptera; family Noctuidae; genus Plusia; species Plusia festucae. The sequence continues at coordinate 9,750,701 of OX494454.1, read as the reverse complement.
GAGTATAAAATTAAGCAAAAGAAAAATAAGGATTAGAAAATGAAGTCATTAATTAAGGTTTTGCTTTAAAGCATGTGTGATTTATTCTGATTTCTCGTATCAAAATACAGAATGAACCCAAATTGTCACTGAGCTGAAAATATCAGTCATCACCATCCACAGACCTTCTCATCCTACCTACTGCTGGACCCAGGCCTCTCTTTTACCTGGGTCTTGGGAGAGTCATATCCAGATTTGACCCAAAACTTTCCTATATCGTCAACTCATTTTGCATTTGGATTCAGTAAAATTTAGGTGAAGGATGATCATTATTAATCTACCTTAAGGTACTTTATATACCATTTGAATTTAAAATGTAACAGAACACACCTGTGTGTCATACGGGAAAGCTGTAAAACAGGTCCAGATCGAAGAAAGGGTTATATTTTATTCATATTTCTGAATAAAGTCGATACAACTCAGAGGCAAAGTCCCAAAGATACGAAATAAAGCTAAAACGATGCCTTATTGATAGAAATAAAAAAGTCGCCAAAATATTCCGAGGACAGAAGTCAGGAATCTCAATAAATAATACATTACAATCAGCTCAGATGTTCAGATGGTTTTAGCTACTGAATTTGAGAGTCCAGACCCCTTATTACATGAAACATAAGGTTCAGACTTGACTGGAATTTTGGGATAAGAAGTCGTTGGGTTGTTTGGTTATCACATCGTAGGGTTCGAAAAGATACTCGTAGCTATTACAGTAATAGTAGATGAGATAGGCACGCTAAATGGCTTCGAAGTTACTATTTCAAGGAAGGCCACATGCTTTCAAAAATGAACCCTAATTGCTTTGAAGTAAGAGTGTTATTCCATGATAATAATGAAATGGTGGTTATAGAGAATCAAGTCTGATCTAAAGGTCAGTTACCTGATTTTAACTTTAACCTGGAGTTTCTGGTGTCTCTGTTCTGGTCTGGTTGGTTGGCAACCATTAAATCGGGTTTAAATAAATTAACAGAAGCTTTTGACTCGCGGCAACTGCAACAACCCTGTTCTGTTTTCAACATCTAATTATACAAAGCTCTTTAATGCACTCCAATTGCAAATTTAGCCAGACTTTGTACTCTATATTGCTAATAAAACTGGTTAAAATAATCATAATTCTGTTTTACTTAGAGTAGTTGGTAAGTGTAGTTGGTGAACATGAACATGGACGGCAAAAATAATTATATAAAAAACATTTATTATATCCAGACCAAAGATTTTCTAAATTTTAGGAAATTTCTTCTTTTTTTCATACCTCTCAACAGTGTTTCATAAAGTTAGCTAAGACGCATCTCTATCGCATCAGAAAAAAAACTGCATTCAAATAAGCTCACTCGGTTAGGAGCTACGATGCCACAGACAGGCACGCCAAACTAATAACACCCCTCTTTTTGCGTCGGTAGTTAAAAATAACCCAAAATTCAGTACTCATAAAAAACAGGTGAATGTGTTATGTATATTATTTCATAAAATTTTATCAGTACCTGCATAATGATTGAGAATTCTCTCTGGAAACTAGAACATAGATCGAAATCTATATTTAATTAAAACTCTTCTTGAGTCAATATACCTATTCGGCATCAAAATAATAACGTCTATACTTACGAACGATTACTTCAAAATCAAAACTAAACATGAAAATCCATCAAATATTTAATCTCCAAAAGTTAACCCAAAAATACCGTCGTTAATTAACAAGAATAACTCCGGAATCCATTTAAGATGTTAAATATTTACAATTTCGATACTAATCTGTCTAAACAAGGGTTATTTAGCAAGTCAAATTTAATGTACCTCAATGAGAATAAGCGTTGTTACCGTTATATAAACAATAAAATTAATTACTTATTATAAACGAAGAGTTTTCTTTAAACAAATTTCGTAATTTGTTGAAAGAACAATGCTCGCCTCTTAAATTGTGTACCTACTGCTTAGTGTTTTGTTAAACGTTCTCAAAGTTTAATTTACGTTTGTAGGTTGCTTATAAAATTGGTAGTTTCGTTTCGACCTTGAAAAGATTATTTTCTGTAGGTTTATTTCACAAATATAAAAATTTTTTGGCGTTTGTGTATGTGTTAGTATAGATAGTTTAATTTTAAGGAGATTAAGTTTTGGATTGTTACCCTTTTGCGCCAAATAAATATTTTTCTTTCTTTCTTTCTTTGTTACCGGCCAAACCCGATTTCAGGACAAACTAGTTTTGCCTAGGCTAAACTAGTTCTTCCTATACGCGATAGGATTAACTAGTATAGCCTAGTCCAAACTAATTTGTCCTAAGCCCAATAGGATAAATCAGTTTAGTCTAGGCCTATTTTATATGAAGCTCCACACACACACATCCCAACACAAATAATTGTAGAATATCTTCTTCTAATATCTTCTTGGGACAATCTCACACACGGTCATCTGATCCCAAACTAGGCAGAGCCTGTACTATGGTAACCAGACAACTGATAAACATACTTATATATTTTTTAAATACATACATATTATACATATAACACCCAGACACAGAACAAATGATCGTGCTCATCACACAAACATTTGTCCTGGGTGGGAATCGAACCCACGACCTCCGGCTTAGCAGTCAGGGTCACTAACCACTAGACCAACAGGCCCGTCGTAGAATCCGCAAAAAGAACATTTTATTTTTCTCCATAATAAAATTTTGAAAATATTGTCCACCCCGGTGTTACCTGAAGGTGAACCAAAAGGCCAGTCCCGTGTCAATACTTAAACCAACAGCCTTCCGGATTCATCTCAATATTCAAATTTATCGCGAGCCTCATCAAACAACCTTACGTTTTATTTTATTGCATTTTATGGTCACCTTTTATTTTGATTTTATTATTTCTTGGCTGGGGTTATTTACCTTTTTTCTTTAGTGTGGTTAGAAGTGGCCACCTCAGTCTTATTATGTTCTTAATCTCTCTAATCACCGCTAATGAGACACAATTGATTTTTTATTGTAATGCAGCGACCGGTCGCCGCTCGGGGACGAATAGGTTAATTCAAGACCCAATATAAAATATTAGCTTTTACTCGCGGTTCCGTCCATATGGGCATTGATTGTCGCTTCAAAAAGTAGCCTATAGTCTTTCCCAATAGATGGACTATCTAACAATTAAATATTATTTTCAAATCTGACCAGTTACCAATTCACTGTCACCATTCAATGTCAAACTACCTACTAATAATGTACTTCACTTTTTACATTATCCCTGAGTAACGTAGGTAATATTTGTTACCTGCGAAGAATAAAATAGGGAACGCGGGACACTATATAAGTATAGTAATAATAATAATATTATGAGACACCTCACACACTGTCATCTGATCCCAAACTAGGCAGAGCCTGTACTATGGTGACCAGACAACTGATAAACATACTTATATATTTCTAAATACATACATAGTAGAGATAAATTACACCCAGACACAGAACGAATGATCATGCTCATCACGTAATTTGTCCTGGGTGGGAATCGAACCCACGACCTCCAGCCTAGCAGTCAGCGTCACTAACCACTAGACCAACAGGCTGGTATCAAAATTTTCAACTATATACTGTTAAACACGAGAATTTAATAAAATTTCGCGATCAAAACCAAAAGTTAAAATTGTATTTAGCGTTAAAAATATGACTTTTCTCATAACTCAATATTAAAATTGTACCTTTAGCAAGTATATCAAAAACTGTCGCAAACAATATTACTAAGACGTTAAGCCAATTTGTAGTTCTAACTTCAGCATTGTTTTCATACAAAAACAGCCTATTTATTTTCATAGAACAGCAAAGCATAACTAACTGAATTACTGCAGTGTAGTGCTATAATGTGGGATGGTGCAAATGTAAGATGTAGCGACTGAATTTATAAGGATAAAAGCGGCGTAGTAGCCGCAATTTTAGAAATCACTTAAAACTTTTTTTTTAAAGATTACTAGCAATGTGGGCCACATATTACTAGTAAACTTGTTAACCCCTCGTGCTAAGCCGCAACCACATGATCGCAAGTCCGACGCCCAAGCCTACCGCCGCTTCCAACTTAATTTGTTAATGGGTACTTTGGTAAGTTATCTTTAAATTTACAAAATAACAAAACATTTTCTTTAATAACAAAGATGATGTTTTGTTATTTTGTAAATTAAATTATATTCCAAAGTAGTGCCGATTTTTGCCTGTGAGTAATCTTAACTCACCACTTAAATTCATCTCAGGAATCCCACGAACAGAAAAAAATCTTAAACATTCTCTTAGCGATCTAACTGCTAGATACTGTATGAGTTTTCATTAAATCGCTGTGTCTTATATTTTGCACCAAGCAACACGGCAGCTTTAAATATTCACAGCACAGTGCACCACACTGAAAGCCAGACATACCTCGCCGTGATACCAGTTTATACTTTTAACTAAGAGATGCATGCTTTCATAGATATTAGTTATATACCAAGAAATAAGGTTTATTTATTTCTATCTAACATACAAGATATATAAAGTCCAGCGCAGACCAAGAGCAGAGCATTGGAGAGGATTTTTTTACCACACTCCAAAATATACTTTAAAACGATCAATAGAAAGTGCATAATCCTTTAAAAATTACAAAATCCTCGCGCGGCCTCTTTACCACGTGAGCATGAAGGTATAATTACATTAAAGCACTTTATTCTTATAGATTTAAAGTTTATTTTCGAGTCTCATAAAAAAAATATCTCCGCTGCGCTGCTCTTGGTCTGCGCTGGGCCTAACATTTTATAAATCTCCTTTTGGGGTTCGGTGCAGTTGGGTCAAAATTATTTTGTTCATTTTGTTTGCTTCAGTAAAAATTATTTCGTAATTTATTACCATGATGTATAAATTGTATCGCATCATGTAATTTAATAAACCAACGAAGTAGAGAATTAAAAAAAAAGAAATTAAATGTCTGCGTAAAATCGAAGTTCACATATTTGTTTTCTGAGGTTTACGCGAATATAAGACATTGCAATAAAACTACTTTCAAACAGATTCTATCGCGGTTTTCAGTCTGCACGTGACCATGACACCTGCAAAGGTGTTGAAACGTCGGGAACTAAAATGAAAATAAACCGCTTTTAAATCCGTTCAAAAGTAGTTTTATTTCGAAGTTCTCATTTATGTAAAAAACGCATGTAAAGAGGATTGAGCCAAGCAGCGGTACATTTGTAGGTCGGTTTTATTAAAGAACTTAAATAAAAAATATTATCAATTTGTTAGTTTATTGTTTAATTATTCTATAAGCACTTAAAACTCTTATTTATTATAAAAAACAGCGTATATAATTTAAAATAATTTTTCTTCTGGTTTGAAGTTTCTCATTCATCCAGCTGACCATCCTTTATCAACCTAAACCACCTTTCTCACAGTAAATAAAGGCGTTGTTACTCCACAGCGATGTACGCACACGCTACGCACGTGTCTCAAGTCTCACTTTATATGAAAGCTAGCTGTTTCCCGCAGCTCCGCCCGCGGTCTCAATTTTTTTTTATATAATTGAGATTTAAACTATCCTATCTCTCAAGTTGGATCGAACTGCACATGGTGTGCGAATTTTATTATAATCGGTTAAGTGGTTTAGGAGTCCATTGAGGACAAACATTGTGACACGAGATTTATATATATTAAGACTAGCTGTTTCCCGCAGCTCCACCCGCGGTCTCATTTTTTTTTATATATTTGAGATGTAAGCTATCCTATCTTTTAAGTTGGATCAAAGTGCATATTGTGTGCAAATTTGATTAAAATCGGTGCAGTAGTTTCGGAGTCCATTGAGGACAAACATTGTGACATGAGATTTATATATATTAAGAAGATGATAATGGCTGTTGCACCACCACAGCCACTGCACCCATGAACACGCTACGCATAAAACACGTAAAACTCTTACAAGCTGGCACATGCAACTCCGTGGGCGTAGAATTCGTGCCCCGCAGCCGAGGAGCGCCTTAAGACCTTAGTTTGATGTCAATATTTCTACTCTGTGACGTAATTTTTATTTGTGTGTGTTAGTCTGGCCACCCACACAACGCCACTCACGCTTTGTAAAAACGACGTGTTAAAATAAGCTGTTTATTGTTCATCGGTGCTTTGCGGTAAACACCTGTTAAGGTGCGGTTTCGACACGCGAGCGGTCGAACAAATTGAGTGTTGTTGTTTTTTTATGAGGTTTGAAATTTGTCGGGTTACTTGTACATTGGAATTGCCTTTAGTGATAATACAATGACCTTGATAGAGTCTTTAATGTCAAAATAACAGTGTAGTTGGTATTCTTATTTGGGTTTTGGTCCAACGTTGGTCGCCGATCGCTTCAATAGTCTTTTTTAAATCATGGGCTACAAATACTTCGGGAAACTATTCACGATGTATTTTTTTGTAGACATAGAATTATCATTAATCATATAAATCACAAATACTGTAATTGTAATTTAATCAGAAAAATAATGAAAATAAAATAATATCTATATAATGTAAATTTTTTGTATGCCCAATTTGAGGGAAATAGAAAAACACACAGCATTAACATTATATAATTATAAGTAAACCTTAGAAAAATTACCACGCAAAAGCGTAACATTTTTCTGAGAAGTTCGCTCACACCTCACAATTATTCGCACAGTGAAACCAAACTTTATGCTTCACTTACTACGCGGTATTTGCGGTCCGTTTTTGAGATGACAAGTTGACAGAATACAGTTGAAAGTAGAAAAGGTTAAACTCGTTTTAATCGTGAAAATGCTGAAATAAAGTGTATGTTTACTGTGTTGAAGCATGGATTCCCAGATTAAAAATAATATCTACTTGTATGCTTAAAGAAAAATAATTTGAAAAATTGTTCTTTATAAACGGTCTTCTTTCTATCTTTTTTTACGTTTACTTAGTAGTTTGATTTTTTCACAGCTTCTAGAGTCTGTATACTTTAGGTATTTAATTTCAATTCTGCAACTCCGACAAATACGGACAACAAAGTAGTATAGGAGTCTCCGTTATTACCTTTTGAGGTACGGAACCCTAGAAACAGGATTACCTCCAGAATTACATTCAAAACGTCGAACCTTCTGTTTTTTTTTCCAGTACCTACGTACACTAAGTCATATCGTTCATACAATTTCGTTGGAGTATTAATATTTAGCGTATAGTCAAGGTAACCGCATATTACTCCGCTAATATCAATCTCAGGGTATTACACTAAAGCACTCTCTTCGTAAAGAGGGATGAGCGTCGTAGCCTCTGTATACAGATTTGAAAAGCTCCCTCACTAAACATTATCAGTGTTTCGGCAAGAATGGAGGTGTGTTTTTTTGTTTGTCCAAGTATTTTTGTACGTCTGTTGATTTTATACGAGTAGGCATGCGAAGCAATCTGTTTTTATTTCTGTAACGCCATCACAGCTAAATCGCTAATGAGTTTTCAATAAAATAAAATAAAAAGGCATTTATAGCTACAAAAAAAATACGGTAAACAATAACAGCAGTCTTACAAAAAGAGCGTAATTCAGTAGCAAAAGGAGATGGCTCAGCTAATGCTGTACCGGAATAATTTAAGTATGAGGCAAGAAAGGATTTTAACTACTTTTTGTCGCAATAATCAACACCTACGCTGTCAGATCTACGTATCGTATCCATAAGTCACGGCTACGAGTATCATTTCATTTCTTTTTTTAATTTTTATAACATCTGGTTCAAGCAGGCAATAAGCTAATGAAAATATCACTATGATCCCAATCATATTTAAATCCTCTTTTTTTATTTTCATCCTCTTATAGAATTTATTTAGCAAAGACTGAAACTAATATCGTAATTCCTTGATTTGACAACCCTATTTGCCCGAGAAGCAATACGGCTTTCAACTAGAATGAAGGTAAAAGCCGTTTCAGAATAACGTTCGAATAGCCGTTGACAGGCTTTATTGGCTGTACAGCCAGTTCAGCTACTCAGCTACAACGCTAATTCATTATTACAGAACGACTTTTGAATTTATCTTCGAGAAGCCTAAGACACTGTCTCATTTTCCTCATTATTGTATTAGGTATATTTATTTAATTGTAGATAAATTTTTGTTAACAACTTTTGATGATCTCCGTGGTCAAGAGGCGTACATGCCGGTTTTTAAGGAGTCACTCACGGGTTCGATCTCCGGACCATGTAGAAAATCACTTTTCTCGGAAAAAAAATATCTCGGTTCTGGGTGTTTGTTGTACCTTCGTTATCTCTGATTCCATAACACAAGTGCTTTAGTACCGTATTGTTCCAAAACAAGTACACATATTGCTCCAAAACCGACTTTGGTTTTGGAGCAATATGTGTGGTTGTCCACTTTTATAAAAAAAACTGTTTTTGTCGTGGATTTGAAACTTTTTGTCATCATTATTATAAAAAAAAAAAATGTGCACCACAAAGGCATTGCTCTCATCCAAAATTAACTGATGGCAAGACGTCAACAAAATGTTTTTTATAAGTTTTAGCGCTGTAACCATAGAAATAATATAGTTTTCTTTTTTATCCATGGCTGTAACGCTGAGGGTGACGAGGGGTTGCTAAAATTCGACATGGCGCCGTTGCTGTGCTGGAAAATTTGACCTTATTTTTATAGCAATAGATTTATATGTTGTACTAACCTGACACCGTCCATCGATGCACATGTCTAGACTGCCCGGCCTGCACCGCGTGCCGTCCGACACCCGGGCGGCCAGGACCGCCACCACCACGCGATCCTCGTCATCCAACGATACCGTCTGAGAAAATATTAACAAGTTATAGTTGATCTAATACCTACTAAATGGACATTTGTATACACAATTTATTAAAGGTTTTAAGTTACTGTCATCTTCGACTATAATATGTTTTTTTTAAGTAAGTCTACCGATATCTCTGCCAGGCTGTGGACCGATTTTCAACATTCTTTTTTTAGCATCTGACGTTTCAAATTGATTGGGCTTGTCTGAGGTGGTCTTCGTCTTGAATTAGTAATAATTTCCTTCCTAACCTTCTTAATATATTTTGACCTACGCAATATGGCCAATCCTCTGCCTTTTATACCTTTTACACACTGATTTAAATTTTTAGTGGAAATAGTATCACTAAAAATTTAGATCGGTGCATTTCACAAAAGATTTAAAAATTTTAATAAAAGAAAGTACCATTTTGAATGTAGGCACAATATTTTATTCATCATAATGCAATTTTCCTTATATTTGATTTGTTTATACACAGTTATGTCAGTACCAAACTACATCAAGTATGGGTTATACCTGCACGTGAAACAGCACGTACTCTGTATGGAAATTGCTAGACGAGTTCACGCTAAACTCGAACCGGAGCGTGTATCGAGGTCATATTACACACGGAAGAAAAAGATTTTTCACTTCACATCTAGATAAGGTTAATTTTGATTTAGGTTTTTTTATCAGATTTTATTATAAATAGCAATAATATGAAAATTAAATGGATTTATACGTTAATCTATTAAAGTGTGTAACGAATTTCGTGGTTTCATACTTGTAAACACATAAATAAAACACGTAATCAACAAAAAAAGTTATTCAGTATTTCTTTACATTTTTTTTTGGAATACAAGTTGCTACTTTTCCTTTAAACTTTTAGTAAAGCGTATACGTTGCAGATTTTCTTTAAATATACCAGTTCCATTCTAGATGTTTCCTAGGTTAATCTAATCTATCCCTTATTTCTACCTTTATTCCCATTTTGTCGAAACTACCTCTAACAAACTATTTCGCCAGAATAAGGTGGTTCCATATCAGTTAGGATACAAGGCAGATCGTTAGCTAACTTCGAATTTAATATAAACCTTCACTAACCGGCGTTAACTAAGTTCGGATATAACATAACACTTACCGGTTCAGGAGTCTGTCCTGAATGCTGCGGTATTCCTCTGCAGGTGAGGGCGCAAGGCTCAGCGTCATCGCGATGAGCTCGCCAATGAAACAGCTCACCACCGTATGGCGTATCGTCGTGAGCGCTGCACTGCTGCTCACGCCATATGTCCTCCTCTAGTAACGAGATGTTGCCGCGACATGGCTGTGGGAGAAGAGGTCTATTATATCGGGGCGAAAGAATATGTGATTTGTTTGTATATACATTTACGACATTATATTAAATACTAGCTGTTGCCCGCGGCTTCGCTCGCGCGTAAAGTTAAGAGTAGTAAGTAGGTAGTAAAGGATAGATGGATGTATTCTGTGATTTTCAAAGTAAGGCGCATAAATTATATTTTTCATAAAATATTATGGCGTCAAGATAATAAATAATAAGATAATGTGGAAAACATCACATACATTGAGTTTGGATAAACTTTTAAAATGGTGGCTTTTTGGTCAGACAAAACTTGAGAATCATTAACACGAAAAGACGAAGAAGAGTCACATACATTGCTCCGAATTCAAAGTAAGTAGCAGGATTGTGTTATGGAATCAGAAGCAACGAAGGTACCATAAAAATAATGCCTTGCAACCCCTATTTCACCATCTTAAGGCGTAGATATCTAAAATCGCAAAAATATGTTTCATTTATTTCTTACCAAAAACCTGAATACCAAATCTTATGTATCTCTCTTTGAAAATGACGAATATCGTAAAAAAACTTCAAACTCCTATTGCACCCCCTTAGAGGGTAGATTTCTAAAATCTCGGAAATACGTCTTATTTATTTCTAACTCATAATCCTATGAAATTTAATGTGGCTATCTATGAAAACTACACAATTCATATACCTACAAACTTCCAACCCCTATTTTACCCTCTTAGGGGTAGATTTTCGAAATTGCTGAAATACGTCTTTATTTATTTCTATCGAGAAGCCCGTATACGAAATTTCCATATAAACTTTCATCCCCTATTTAACACCCTTAGGGGTTGAATTTCGAAAAATCCTTCCTTATTCCTTGTTTACATTAAATAGGAAACCTCTGTGCAAAATTTCAGCTATCCAGGTTAAAGGGCTGGGCGTTGATGAGTCAGTCAGTCAGGCCTTGTCTTTTTATTTATACAACAACAACAACATGTAACAAAAACCCTGTCCGATCCCTTAGACTCGGTATTATTCGGTATCGTACTGCGAACACATATACGTAGCTATTAAATGGATTGGAGATTATTTTTTTTCCTAATTGAAAATAATTAAATCAAAATAAAAACTGATCCAAGGCAACAGCAACACTGACCGCTCCTCAAAGTTCATGTACTTACTACCCGTAGCTTTGTGTCAAAGAAGCCGCCTATGCGAGACGGTTCATGAACTGTACCACGAATACGCCATTATTGGATCTAACAGGGGTTTTGTTACATGTTGTATACAGATATACCATTGTCATCGAAAATCAGTCCTAAACTGTTACCGCCTTGACCGCGTGAAGTTTATGCTATTTTATAATTATACAGTGTAATTAGTGATAGCTTTGATTTCCAGGTCAGATGTTTAAAATCTTCGAATTTTATAAGTGAACAGGAAATGCCCATCAGACCGAACAACTTTTGCTAAGACGTCATTCCTATATGTGTTATGGCGTAGCCGGGCTCTTGGAATTCGACAACAGGTGTTCCAGATCTTGAATTTTTATACGTCAACAGAGAGTGCTCATCAGGCTGAACAACTCTTGCTAAGACGTCATTCCTATATGTGTTATGGTGTAGCCGGGCTCTTGGAGTTCGACAACAGGTGTTCCAGATCTTCAATTTTTATACGTCAACAGAGTGCTCATCAGGCTGAACAACTCTTGCTAAGACGCCATTCCTATATGTGTTATGGTGTAGCCGGGCTCTTGGAGTTCCACAACAGGTGTTCCAGATCTTCAATTTTTATACGTCAACAGAGAGTGCTCATCAGGCTGAACAACTCTTGCTAAGACGTCATTCCTATATGTGTTATACTGTAGCTGGGCTCTTGGAGTTCCACATCAGGTGTTCCAGATCTTCAAATTTATTCTCTCAGCAGAAAATGCTCATCACGTGGAACTATTTTTGCTAAGGTACCATTTTTGTATCTCTTATAGTTTAGCTGGTCTGTTGCGGTTCTGCATCAGGTATATACTTTTCCGGGATAAAAACTACCCAGTGTGGTGCCCAGGATATTAAGGAACAATTATACCAAGTTTCATTGTAATCGAACCGGTAGTTTTTGCGTGATGCCTGAACAAACAGACAGACAGACAGACAGACAGACAGATAGACAAAAATTTTTTTAATCACATTTTTGGGTTCGGTGTCGGTCTAGTAACACCCCCCGCCATTTATTTTTTTAATACTTTAAATGTACAGAATTTTCACTTCTACAGATTTATTATAAGTATAGATAATTATGTTTCTCTTTGTAGTCTCCAAAAAGCATTCAAAAAGTAGATATGATTTTTTTTCTTTTTGTATTAAATTGAATTTAAAGAAGCAAGGTTAACTCAAAATTAATGTTGATAGAATGAAAATTTTTGGTTAAATAGGCACTCTGTACCTCAAAGTTTTAGGATAGTTAAAGCTACATAATTTTGAAGTCTAGGCCGACTACATTATATACTTTAGATGCATTACGTCATCAAATATATTATTATATCTTTTGTCTATGAGAAATCCATACTGAGCTCTTAAACCAATAAAAATTATACAAGTACTTTCTGTATGATATATTTGTTCACAATAGTTTCAGCAAAATGTATATATATTATGTAGTCCATATAATAACAGCATCATATACAAAGAATATCTGAGTGAAATATACCTTTTTAAACCATACATTTTGGATTACATTGGAATTAGGTTACTGAAAGAAATACGTTCAGTTTGCTATCGCTAAGGAAAATCGCGAACACGTATATTATCGGACTTTAAAGGCAGCGTGCCGCGACTCAGAACGGAAAAGTTTCGGATATTTTCGGATATCGGTCGATCATAATTCAAATCGCGGATACTTTGAACGGCTTCACGTGAAAAGGCTTGTAATAAGACAAGTATGGTCGTAAGATAAATCGATTGGTCTATGTTTAAGGTAAAATATAATTTTAAATTACACAAAGTTAATTGTGAAATTTCTTAGGATGATAGGACACAACTAATAAGATTTCACACATGTCATCAACAAATAATAATTAATGTGTAATTTTAAATAAATAAATATGAATAAAATAAATTCTAGGCAAGTTATTACATAATTTTTGAAGCATATCAAAAAGTCTATTACATAAAATTCTTGGCCTTAACTTGAATATTCTCTCGGATATTGTATTATCCACATTTCCACTATTCACACCACTAATACAAAGTGGAGCTTACCAAACATCAAAGGTAATACTTTGCAATCAGAAAATAAATATAATTATCTTAAAAGCTTTTGTTTATTCCTGTTTAATTAAATACTGCTTTAATCTTATTGATAAAATATTACTATTGCTCATGCTTGAAATCAAAATCAAAATCAAAATCAAAATGTTTTTATTTCTAGTAAACCTAAAATAGGCGCTTTAGAAACGTTAACTTTAAAAACTACTGACTCTAGGTGCGCGGTTCCAAAGTGTCATTCCTATGGAGAAGAACCGGCAAGAAACTCCATAAGTTACTCTTTTAAAAAATATATATATTGTTTACGATCATGCAATAGGTATGTGCATCAATAACGCTAGGAACATAAAAAAAAAGATACTTAGGTATTAATTATAACAATGAAATCTTTCCTAGTAACGGAAGAAATACTTGTGTGACGAAATACGACTTGTTACACTAGCATTTACTTCTGATACGTTCAAATTCATTGACACGTTTAGATTAAGTAAGTGAATTTAGAATCACATCATCTTTTGGTCGTGGCTTCGCTCGCCTTAGTCCGCGATGGGTCTCAGAGATAGAGGCAAATATTTTATATCCTTGGGATCTAGGCTTACCCCATAAAAAAGTTACATTAAAATCAGTTCAGCGGTTTTGCTGAAAAAACGAAACAGGCAGAAAGAGTAATTCGAATTTATAATTTTAGTATGGAATTTTCATGTGTCAGCAGTCAGTACAGTCAACAGCAAAAGTAAATGATCATAATCAGAAATTCAATACTAATGGACGGAGTTCGCGTCAGAACTGTGTGGCATCGAAGTGATTCAAAAGTATGTGATTGTAAATTATACCAAACATTTACTACTAATACAGTTGCATAATATTCGTGATCAGTTTTGACTTCAAAAGTTATAAACTCAGTTCATCATCTTCTTTTGCTATTAACTGTATCGTTTTGATCACAACCAAACAGCAAAATTCATTTCTACTAAAACACTGCATAATTATAATGAATACAAATCCTAATGTCTATTTTCCCCCACAATTTTCAATACACAAATAAATTCCCAACACTCAGACCGCATCGTAATTTGCATTCACCGAAAAGGATATTGTAGTCCGAACCACTTACGAACTTAATCTGCTTCTTTAAAAAGGTGGGGTTCAGGGAGGATTGTACGCGTATAGAATGATAATGAGTCGCTCGCTCCTGTGTTATTGACTCCAGACGGTTCGCAACCTGATTGGTCGATTTTTAAAGAGTTCTTTTTAGAAACTTGTGTTCCAATTTGTGTTTTTCTCTTGTTTTCTAATTTATTGTTTCAGTGAATATTGTGGTGTTTTTTTGCGTGCTGTTCATATGAAGGGAAAAACAATGATGTGTATTTCAAAGAAGCGGTTTACTTCTTTGAAATACACATTGTTTTTATAATATGTATATTTATATGTCGGGACACAATGTTTTTATTTATGAATTTAAAAGCAACTTTTTTTTTATAATGTTTTTATAAAACTGTTTTTTTGATAATGATGCCTAGAAATTCTTATTTGTAAATATTTTTGCAAAAAAGGCCAGTATTTGTCCATAGAGTCAAGTCCATATTTGTTACTCTGGGCAACAATTAGGCCCACCTATATCCTAGAGGAAGAGCACAAAAATATCTCTAGCATCAAACTTCTTACGGAGATCGGAAGACAAATTAAACTGGAGCTCACAAGACCCAAACAATAATAGTGTATTTTACTCTATATCAGAAACAATCTAAAGTAAATACAATGCAGATGATATAAAATCAGCAATACATGTAAAAAAACTTAATATTCATCGAATATTCTCAAAGTTTGTGTATTTAAATTTACAAATGTAGTCTGTTCGTATTAAAATTTATCTGCTACATAAAAGTTGATTACAGTTTTTGTTCGGGGCCTGCACATAATGATCCGATCGTTATCCGCATACATGTATACTATTGTATAGTCAGCAACAAAAGTCGATGAACAAATACAGTTTTACAAAAAACCTAAACGAATCTCACACCTAGAAGAATCATCATGGAATATATCGGGAATAAATGTTTTTTATTAATTTCTTTCTTTTCTTCCTTTCTTTATGTCATGATCCTCCTGTCCTAGCCCAATTTCGTTTGGGTTTGAAAATCATCTTTTCATACAAACGTAAGTCACGTGACCTGTTACTTTGTATGAAAAGTTCATTTTCCGTTTTAAGATTTCGACCTGTTTCTTGGGGAAAGTTGTTCAGTTTTATGCACATTGCTGCATACACGCACTTCTTTTAAATTAATACTGTACAGATTCTATGTGTACATCGTGCATGAAAATTGCAAATAACTTTGGAAGTGTTCTATCTGACTATTGTATGGATCAATGTCGTGGTGGCTAAGTGGTTCAGTGACCGGTTTTGTAGGCATAAGATTGCAGGTTCTAACGCAGTACAGCCCCTGTAGAATTGTCACTGCTACAAGCGTTAACAATAACGGAAATCACGGAAAACATCGTGAGAAAACCTGGATAAAAAAAATTATAATCTGAAATCGCCAACCCGCAGTGAGCAAGCGTGGTGATCAATGCTCGTTCTTTCTCTATATGAGAGTTGGCCAATAATACCCGTTGGACATTTATAGGCTGGTATCCTACTAATATTATAAATGTGAAAGTGTGGATGTTTAGATGTTTGGATGTTTGTTACTCAATCACGCAAAAACGGCTAAACGGATTTGCATGAAATTTGACATACATGTAGCCTTTGATATGGAAAAGAACATAGACTACCTTTTAACTCGATTCCTTAAGGAGTTCCCGAGGGAAAATTGAAAATTGTTTCAGAGCTAAGCCGTGGGCAGACAGCTTTGAAATTTGGTATTTTTCTCTATTACAGCGCAAGCTATAACACGGGCGAAAATTTTATTCCATTTTTCATTACTTTTTGGACCCAATTCTGAAGTCCAGACGAAGTCGCGAGCAGAAACTAGTTGTTAATAAAGTATTGTAAAAGACATTCCAGCTGAAATGAATTTATTATTATTACGGTTAATAAATGGTTTAACAATAAACAGTGTTAATGTGTTTTTTAATGATATCTACTAATTTAATTAAAATGTTTTTACTAAGTGATACTTCGTTTAAAAACACGATCATGAATTACATTATAACAATCTTATTTTGCCTGAGTGGTGAGAGATTTAATAAATTGTGTCTCAACAGATTATTGAGGCATATTCATAATTAATTTTGTCTAAAAGTAGTGTCATAAATTTTACAAGAAAATTAATATTTTAGTTGATAGAGAGTTTAGTACATTATTGAGAGTAGTGAAGTATTTTTTATGTTTAAATCAAAATCTTTTATTTCAAATACTCTTTAGGTGTATTTCACACAATTTGCACGTATTTTCTAAACTATTGATTTAAAAAGGGATCTTCTATTTTTAATGGAACCGAACAGTGGGACGATCTGAGAATAGACAGTAACGAAGGATGCGATAACCAGGAGACAGAAGACAAGATTCTCAAATATCCTGTAAGAACGGCAAAAGATAAAGTATTTATAGATTAAATAAACAATTTATCAAGAAGTCTTGTTTTAGTATAGTATTAAATTAGTCATAGTTTTGTTAATCTCTGGCGATAGCAAAGTCATTCCAATTCTCACAATCAGTCTTACAATGGCAGGTATACTGTGTTACCCAATTCTCTAAACGCTCTGTAAAATACGGTATTCTCTAAATCCGAAGGAAGCCGATCCCAACATAACTTTGAAATAGGCTAGGCAGAAGGGGATACAGTTTGTTTCTCTAGATCGTTATTATTAAATTATAGTACCTACGTGTGGTTTCAATAAAACATAAACCCCTAAGAATATTATCCAGGACCTAAGTTAGTGACCCTGACTGCTAAGCCGGATTCCCGCCCAGGACAAATCTTTGTGTGATGAGCATGATCATTTGTTCTGTGTCTGGGTGTAATTTAAAATAATATGTATGTATTTAGAAATATATAAGTATGTTTATCAGTTGTCTGGTTGGCATAGTATACAGGCTCTGCAAAGTTTGGGATCAGATGACCGTTATTATAATATACTTAAAGAGCACTGTTTACTAACCGAATATTAAATAAATCTGTGAGATTTGAACCTTCATTAATTATTAACATCTCATCGAAAAACACTGTGTGTTCTCAACGAGACAAGTTGAACAAGTTCACAGATCTTATACAAGTTAGACAGTTACAGATCTTCAAGACTTCGAATACGGAAATTGAATGGATAACACTTTTACGAGATTTCCCCTCTAATTCCAATGATTAAATTATTGGTAATAGAAAAATATATATGTACCTAAGAGTTTGTGGATTAAAAAGAACTAGTTAGTAGTTCTGGATTATATTTATATGCATACTAGCTGTTCCCCGCGACTCCGCCCGCGGTATCTTATTTCCTGAATTTTCTTTACTTTAAACCTCACGGAGCCCGAGACCTTTCCAACGAATGCAAAACCGTGGAAATCGGTTCGTGCGTTCTGGAGTTATAGCGTCAGGAAGGAAAACCCGACTTATTTTTATATAGTAGATATTCCTAAATAATAGTATCAGATATATTATTATACATATTTAATAAAACAATAAAAATAACAGCATTTTTGCTGGGCACAGGCCTCTTCCCATGTAGAGAAGGAATGAGCATTGATCATCACGCTTGCTCGTTGCGGTTTGGCATTTCAGATTCCAAGTAAGTATAGCTTTGTAACAACTAAAGTATATATAACTTTGGAAAAGTCACATTGGTACGTGCCTGGGTTTAAACCTGTAACCATGTGCATACGAAACCGGTCATTCAACAGCTTGGCCACCACGACATTATGAAACGATTAACTGTCTTGAAACCCACTACGAAATTAATAAAAAGTATTTTATAGGAGTAGTAGGAAAAAATAAGAGTATTATTTCTTTTATTAAAAAAAAATAAGTTTTTAAAATTCTGGAGAGGGGAGCCTTGTGACGTGGCGACCTGGTCAAATGTACCTTTGCGTGACGTCATAGGACATATCTATTAGTTGTAGCTTCGTAATTAATTGTTTACGACCCACTCCGTCTTTGCACGTGTATTATACAAATATATACCTTCCTTTTGATATAGGTAGGTACTCGATTTATTAAAAAAACTGCATCGAAATCCATTACTTTGTTTTAAAGAACTAAGCATACATAGGGACAGACAGCAGTGAACTGACTTTGTTTTACACTATGCAGTGATGATGAGACGTGTCTAATATTTTTTATTAATATCAACATCTGAAAGATATAACGAAAATTGTCATCATCCTTACTACTTATTATTTCAAGCTTAAAAAGGTAGTCACTTAGACAAAAACTATGAAAACACTTCAACCACACACTGAAAATCAAACGCAAACAAAACACTAACTTCTAAGCGACGGAAACGAGGAACAACTTTGAAACCACTTAGTTATATTCAATTAAAAACTCAACAATCAATGTCTGGAACAATTTGAAACTACAACAAAGTTTTCTACGCATTGCCAATATTCAAACATACTAACTTTACAATAGTGATTAATAGTTCGTTGTGTGACTTAGCATGACAAGGAACTTTGAATAATACAAGTAAAAGCTTATTTGATCGGTGCGAGAAATTGGTGGCAAGTTGTGATGCTTGGCGTCTTTGGTCGACCACTTATGATAGCAAGTCTATGCGCCCCAGCAATGTACAACCAGCAAGACATTTATCATCTATATCAGGCCTCAGAAACTCTTTTGAGCTGAGAAAGGTCTTCTGCCTAGCCTTTTCCCCCCCCCTAAGCTGTGTTGGGGTCGGCTTCCAGTCTTCCCGGATTTAGCTGAACACTATATTTTACATGGAGCGATTGCCTATCCTGGCCTCCACAACCTGATTTTCTTGGGTAATACAGAGCCAAAAAAAGGTATGGTACCTACATAAATTTTATTTAGCTATCAAAAAATACTATTAAAGACGTGGGACAGAAGATATATTAAAAAAATGGGAAGAATTTACAACCAGTTCCCTGTGTAGCGAATATTGATAACCAGTTGCACTAATCAAGCTATAAATCAGCAGGTTAAATTGGTGCAAATATGTATTAAAAACTATTCAACTGTTTTCACATGATCAAATGATATACTTTTAATGTGATAAAATTGATAGAACATAGAACTAGTTTTATTATCTAGACTAGGGGAAATTATATAATACTAGCTGTTTACCGCGATTCCACCCGCATAAAAAATAGCTTATGTTGCTCAGGGTGAATATAGCTTTCTAATGGTGAAACAATTTTTGAAATCGGCAATGTCGTTTTTGAGTTTATTCATTACAAACATACACACACATAGAAATAAAAATCTTTGCTCTTTATAATATTTGTAGAGTAGATATTATAATATTTCGGGACACCTCACACACGGTCATCTGATCCCAAACTAGACAGCCTGTACTATGGTGACCAGACAACTTATAATTTAGGTAATAATATACAGATCGGTTGCTCTTATTTATAGCGTTTATTTGCACAGCAATGTTCCTTAATCTCTCTAATCACCGCTAATGAGACACAATTGATTTTTTATTGAAATGCGGCGACCGGTCGCCGCTCGGGGACGAATAGGTTAAATGCCAAATAACCGAAAAAACTATCTTGTTCTCTTCTTTCAGTAGACTCTCTCATCCAAGGAAAACCGTATGTATTTCCAAGTCTTACAATCCCTGAGTCCTGTGCGATACAAATACAATTTATGTGTGTGTATGTGTCCTGCATTTATTTAATAAAGTACGAGACCGTCGTGACAATGTGTCCTACATCGTACACTTGGGGCCGATGTGTTGAGCACACAATTGTTTTTCTAAATTTTGTATGTGGATGAGTTGGTCTGATTTATTTGGTACCTTTTTTTCTGAGTGAATATAGCGGTCTTGTAGTGTGTTAATTTGTTGACTTTTTCCTTTTCTTTTTGGTCGTGTGTTACCTGTATTATTTGCGAAATGAAAATATCAACTTTAGAAGTACAAATTGTATTTTTCTCTTATTGTTGCTTTTGTATAACTGATCTATTTTTTTTAAGATAAATATGTAAGTATTATTTAATCAACAAGCAAGCGATTCCCTTCAGGATGAACCTTGATAAACCGCTCCCTATTTACATTCAAACCATCAATTCATACTACAGCGGCTTCGAAGCTTCAATCTTAAAGACAATATAGCTCCATTCTAAAACCAACAACGAAATGCTTATTTTATATTAGTTATGAAAGGAACGGTGCGGTGCGCGAGTTTGACTCACACTTGGCCGGTTTTTATTTTTATTCTGGAATTAATAACGATTATTACCTTAAAGGTGAATTATTATAATAGCTTTTAGTTCGATGTTTCGATGCGCTACGACAATGCTATTTTATTAATTGACTTTAAGGCTTAGGTATTAGTAATGCGTTATTATTTCATGGTCGATCCGAGAAAATTAATAATAATAATATAAAAATAATAATATCTTGGGACAACTCACACATGGTCATCTGATCCCAAACTAGGCAGAGATATGGCAACCAGGCAACTGATAAACATACTTATATATTTATACATACATAAGTATTATAGAGAAATTACATCCATACACAGAACAAATGATCGTGCTCATCACACAAACATTTTTTCTAGGTGGGAATCGAACCCACTCCGGCTTAACAGTCAGGGTCACTAATTACTAGACCAACAGGTCAGTCAAGCGATTATGTAAAAGTGTTCCTTTTACATAATCAACTTAATTAAATTATTCCTGATAGTTCCATCCACGGTGCTTCAATGTACAGTCAACAGCAAAAGTAGATGATCAAAATCAGAAATTCATTACTAATGAACGGAGTTCGCGTCAGAACTGTGTGACGTCAAAGTGATTCAGAAGTATGTGATTATAACTTATACCAAACATTCACTACTAGTACAGTTGCCATATATTCGGGATCATTTTTGACTCCAAAAGATATAAACTCAATTCATCATCTACTCAATATTCAATACTCAAATCTTTATTCGCAATCCATATGTTACATAACAGGTGGTACAATTACTCATAGTATAGACACAATATGGACCCGATAGGGCACAGCTATCTACTTTTGCTGTTGACTGTACAACTAACTGTTGTAATATAATTCATAACAATTATACCTCATAAATGAACACCCAACTTTTATTCTTATCGGCTATTAATGCCGTAATAATTGAGCAATCAGAAGTGATGCTAATGGGGCATCATACGCGATAATGTCCAGGATAACCGGAGTTACAGAGAAATCAAGTTAAGTGTGTAATTAGGAGCTCTTGTTCTCGGCTAATAATGTATTTTGATATTTCTAGAGTAATAAGGTACTTTGTGCGCGAAAATATAGGACAATAATAATTTGCGCGTATTGTGAATTTTGGACTACAAACAAGTGATTAATTATTTCAGGGTTTTTTTTTTTTTTATATAAAGATTACTAGCAATGTGGGTCGCACATTACTAGTAATCCCGTTAACCCCTCGTGCTAAGCTAATATGCTTGTGTTACGAGTGGGTTCACGTCGGTAGTGTAATGGGTGGGATTCGAACCCGCAACCACATGATCGCAAGTCCGACGCCCTAGCCATTAGGCTACCGCCGCTTTACGTATATCTATACCTTAAAAGAAAATAACGGAGCCCTCATAAGATCTGACGACCTCCGTGGTCGAGTGGCATACACACCGGTTTTCATGGTGTCGCCAGCTCTGAGGTCCCGGGTTCGATCCCCGGACGGGTCAATGTAGAATAACACTTTTCTACATTGTCTCGAGTTTGGGGGTTTTGGTACCTTTGTTGTCACTGACTCCATTACACAAGTGCTTTAGCTACTTACTTTGGATTCGGAGCAATGTATGTGATGTTGTCAACGTTTATTAATTTATTTATTATTTATAAGATCACTTTGTTGTTCGTCTATCTGTCTGTTCGTCCATCCGTCTGTCTGTCAAGATACCTTTTTTAGATCTACAGCCCCTTGATGCTGTGAAAATCAAACTTTTATGTTAACTTAAGAAGAAATAAAGCCGTTTATAACGCAAAAAACGTATATTTTGACACTCTAAAGGGAATCGTAGAGATCAGATTTTTTAAATGGCAGAACAAGGTTTACCGGGTCAGCTAGTAAACCTCTATAAATCCGATAACCGACACAAATATTTTACATACACTTAGAAGCGGCGTTCGCCGGTTCGAATCTTACACGTTTCACTACCAACGTCAACCGACTCGTACAACAAGCATTTAGCTAAGCAACAGGGGTTAACAAGAATACTAGTAAAATGTGCAACCTAGTAAGCATTCAAAAATAATAAAAGTTAGTAAAAAATAATTATAAAAATGTTAGCACTACATTTTCAATGCAACCCTTTATAATATCTGCCTATAAACGTCCCACTGCTGGGCACAGGCCTCTTCCCATATAGAGAAAGTATGAGCATTGATTACCACGCTTGCTCATTTGGGGTTGGCGATGTCAGATTCCAATTTTCGGAATCCAGGTTTCCTCACGATGTTGTTAGAATGATTATGAAAGTAGGTACATATAACTTTGAAAGTCACATTGGTACTTGCCCGGGTTCGAACCTGCAACCATGTGTAGGCGAATCCGATCTTTGAACCGCTAGGCCACCATGACAACCCTTTACGAATATAGAATATTGGTGTTTTATTTCTTAGAATAGTCGGTCCTTGAAGTCCCATGCAATCTATTCTGCATATTGTTCGGTCCCATTGAGTTGTCAATACCATGCAATCGGTTTTAAATTAAAAGATATTACCATGACGACACAATACAATGATAGTATTTATTTTTCTATATCCTATTAAGAGACTTATTACGTGCAAGTAAAGAGCATTGACGGTTAATGATATCTTAATACGTTCGATGCAATCTAAAAGTAAGATTTTTCATAATTAGTGACTATTCTATAAAAAGCTTAATAAGCTATTTCTACGAAGTTTTATTTATCATCATGATGTATATGGAAAGAAAATAAAAAAATCTACAATAGAGTAGAAAATAATCTCAAAATAAAAGGTTGTGTTTATTCGGTTTTTAGGTACTTTAAGTTTTGTTTTCTTCAGATTCAGACAGCATGTTTAAAACTTTAAACGAGCTCAATTTACTTTTGCACATAACAGGCGGGTTCAAGTCCTGCCCGAGGTAAAAAAAGTTCCTCCCAACTATTTGTATCCATTTAATTGTAACTAATAAATTTGCCATCGTTAATTAAAGCGTAATAAATAATAAAAACAATACTTTAAACCAACTTAACTAAGTTATAATCCATAGAAAAATCTCTACTTCCAACTAAAGTCTACAATTCAAGCTCTACAAATACTCTAGCGGCAGCCACACGAACTAAACAGTTTCATTAGGTTAACACCCCATTTATTTCGGCCAGCAGTGTACGAGGACGCAATTATCAGGAGTCGACTGCGACGGTTTGATTGCGAGTTACGATATCGAGTAATATTGTTTGTTGCTTTTGTTTTTGTGCCATCACAGTTTCTGCGACTGAGACTAGGTTTATAGATATAGAGATATATGCATTTTTTTTTCATTTGCTGTGTAAACAAACAAAATTTTGTTATTATGAAAATAATGAAAAAAAAAACAAATAATACCTTACAATAATAAAACTACATATTTTGAACTATTGGATAATAAGGTCTGACGACCTTTGTAGCTGGTCGTGTGGCTCGAGTAGCGTACACATCGGTTTTCAAGGTGTCGCCAGCTCTGAGGTCCCAGATTCGATTTCGAGCTATATATGTGATGTTGTCCATGTTATCTTATTATAATATTTTTCCAACCAAATTATCTAATGATGAGTCTTTATATAATACATATAAGTTAAGAAAAAAAAATATCAAGTTAGCTAGCAGGAATGCGTGTGACAATATTTTTTTTAGCTAACAATTTCTTATAAAATAAAGTCACCTGGATGGCCCGGTCGTTGGCCTCCATTGTCATACCTATGTACTAATTACAAGTAATACTCTCTGGGCCGTCAACCTCAATCCTTTTTGCAGGACTATCTCAATCAACGCTGGTGCGGCGTAAACAACGGCTTCTGTGGTGTTCAAATGTTCCGGAATGATCATATTACCACTAGTCAAAGAACCTTACCTGCATATTGCATATCTTGTACCGAACAGGCTCTCCCCTGCAGCCAGCCGGCGAGGAGCATGTCCGGAGCTGTCGCGACACGCCACCGTCACATGTTCGTGAACAGAGGGACCATTCACTCCACTGGGACCAGCCGCCGCGGTCCTGCGCATAATATATAAGTTAATACATAGGCAAACATTCCTATCCAGCTAAAAAACTGATATTTAGGGTGTAATGGCTTTTTTTTTAATATAAAATGTGGTAGATGTGTATTTGGTTTGTAAAATTCGGCGCCAACTCAAAAATAAAATGACGAGTATTTCAAATTATTTGTCACATCCCTGATTTAAAACTATCTATAATACACTGTATATTACATAATCACTTGGTGATTTGAAAAAGAAAAACTAAAACGGAAACAAATGGGTGCGTTTACTTTTGTACGCGCGTAAGAAGTTGTGTTTCTTTCGCATCACAAAAAAATCTGTGAGGCTGATGATAGAAAAAAACAGTTTTTTTATATTATTGCAGTACAACTTTGTTTATTTCATTGAAAAATTAATAATCTCTGTGGAGGAGGATAGTAAATCGTACTTCAAAATAACGAAATTTGGTCGTTATGGCAACTACCTACTTACCAATTTTGCCATGGTTATCGCATGAGCAAAGGTGTTACTATTGTGTTATATGATGCGCGCGCATCATAAAATTCCAATCTCATAATTTTTTCATATCCCGCCTAAAGAACTATAACTTAATACTTACTAAAGAATGGCTGGAGTAATTCGGCTAATTCATTTTGTTGTACGTTTCCTAAGGTCCGCGGAAGGTTTAAAAAAAAATACGTGTTTCCTCGAAAAACATTACGTTTATTGATTATTTTTTACTATTAACTTTTGACAGAACGAAGTCTGTCCAGACAGCAAGTATTGAATAAAAATCATTCCCAATATAAGTTCACGAATACGAATCCTACAAATCATTACGTATTTCGAATGAAAAATCATGGTCGTATTTCTAACCTAAACCGGAGAAAACAAATGATTGTGCAGATCAAAATGATTGAACGCCACAATCCCATTTGCTTGCATCTATCCTGGACATTGCAACACACCTGAGCTGTAATACATTGCAAAAGTATTCTTGCATACATAAATAAAATTGATCCTATGCTTTTGAGAACAATACATTTATTTCTATTTTTTCCTAAATAGGAGGTGATTAAGACTGATTGTGACCAAACTTTTTACGCTGGAATTGATAAGAAGTTGTTGTTATTATTATTTCTTTCTTACTTTATGCGTCACATGTTTTTTTTCCTTAAACTGAAAAAGAAATGTTGAATTTTTTATTTGAAAACTATTTTATTTTTCAACCACAAATACTCTTCAATCTTCTGCCTAGCCTCTTCCCGAGCTGTGTTGGGGTCGGCTTCCAGTCGTACCGGATTTAGCTGAATACCGTATTTTACATGGAGCGACTGCCTATCTGACCTCCACAACCCATTTTACCATGGGGTATTATATAAATATTCTACTAAGCAGTAGTAGAATATTTATATAATACCCCATGGTAAGCCTGGTTGTCAGAATTGTAATGACTTAACGACTGTCAAAGATCACCGTATCACAGTCGACACCAACGGCTTAACGTGCTTTCTGAGGCATGGAGGGGTCTCGGTATGTTTACAAATGGTCACCCATCTATGGACAAACCGCGGCGAGCGCGGCTTAACCTTTATTATCGGTCAAACCGTACGGCTCACACTTAGTCACGAGCCCCTCCTTTTAAATAAATAATAATATTTTTAGCAAAATATTTCATAGCTTTCAATAATTTGAATAATGACGACCTCCGTGTTCGAGTGGCGTACACACCGGTTTTCAAGGTGTCGCCAGCTCTGAGGTCCCGGGTTCGATCCCCGGACGGGTCAATGTAGAAAAACAATTTTCTACATTGTCTCGGGTCTGGGTGTTTGTGGTACCTTCGTTGTCTCTGCTTCCATAACACAAGTGCTTTAGCTACTTACTTTGGATTCGGAGCAATGTATGTGATGTTGTCCACATTTATTTATTTATTTTTTAATTATACTCCAACTTACTACCGCCATTATATTTTAAGACTGTACGGTGTATCTACTTACATATCAAAAAGAACATACACAAAGAAAATAGCCGAACAACACACGTACGCTAATTTCCGAGTACAATCAATAACAGAAGCGACATCAACTGTCACGGTACAGTCGTTGATAATTGCACACCGCGTGACAGTGCTCTGTTCGTGACGTGACTTACGGGAGTATATTGTGACCGACTTTGACATAAATAATATACGTTTTATTGTGAATTAGCGAACAAAAAAACTAAAACCGAAAAATTTTTAAACGACTTGAAAAAATATAATATTTGGTAATGCGTGTGTCAATGTGGACTTTTTAACAATCGAAACCTACATTTCACAAGTTAACGTGTCCTTGTCTTACTATTTCATAAAAATTAGAACATTAATTATGTCTTAATAAATATGTTGAACGTCTTATAAATCCATGAACGCCGGCACGAAATAGTGTCACGTTCCGAATGAGCCGTGCGTGCAAGCGAGAGCGCGGACCAAGCGATAGAGAGGCTCGATCGGCCTAAGCGTTCGGCTTGTGACGCATCTATCTATCTCCCTCTCCATCAACCGATGAGTACGAGTAGAAGAGAGACAGTATGCCTTTTTATATCTATATTTTCTTATGACGCTAACATGTAAAATTATGTCAATTAAAAGGACTTTACAGACAACCAATTTTTTTTACTAAGTAGCGTTAAACAAATACCAAATTTTACAGAAATGTCAATTGAAAAAACCTTTTCTTGATTTAACAGAAAAATTCACAACTTTAACAGGACAAATTAAAAATATATTTAAACTCTTCAAAATTTAAATCACAAAAAATAAAACCATTTTACTCACTGACACATACAATTTTCACATGCAAAAAACCATCCAATCACAATTCAGAATACAGGAGCGTTTTAAAACGAAACCCGTTGCCGTATGTCTCGGTAATTTGGAAGGATTACGCGAATCGCGAAATTCGATAAAAGTGAAGCGAAGTGAAGCCGGGGCGTCCGTATTGACATGGTGTTAAAGGATTTTGTTAAAACCTTCTACCTTCCAGTCTACAGCCAGTTAAGCCTCTGAACAGAGAAATCCATTTTATTTACCCCTTTATTTTGCAGTTTATTGTTTGAAAGGTTCTCTTTTGGGTTGTTTTGTGACCTGCCTTTTAGTTGTTGTGATGGTATTGGATGATTAACATAGTTATACTGGTGTAATTTTATTATATCAGGGGTCTTATTCACAAAGTCAAAGCAGTTAAGGTGCAGTTACGTGTTGGGTTAAGAGAGGCGTTAACTCTTTTGACTTACAATACTTTAAGATAAAAACTACCGGGTGATTCCCTGAACGTAAAAAAGATTTGGCGACCTGGGTAGTTGAACAAAATCTCCATCATGCCACGTTACGTTTTGTTTGGATTTACTGAATAATGCCCCAGACTAGCTCTTTCCCGCAGCTCCGCCCGCGTTCTTAATTTTTTTTATATATAGAATTAACTATTCTGTCTAAATTTATTCGCTTGTTAAATTTTTAGCCGTTTATTGTTTTTATATTTTGATGGCTTTTTCTGAAATCTGTCTGTAATGAAATTTTGCATGAAATTAAGCTTTTCTGACCTATGAACCTTTTTGCGGCAATAGTCTAATGTGAGGGCAAGGGACTTGCAATCGTGTGGTCGCGGGTTCAAGTCTCACCTATTGCTCTAACAACGTGAAACCACTCGAAACACGAGCATTTAGCTTAGCACGAGGGGTTATAATATTCCTAGTAATGTGCGACCCACATTGCTAATAAGCTTTTATATAAAAACACTACAACAACCAATGTAAATCTTTAATTTTATGTTTTTTTTATATGTTCCAACCCTTTTTTCATTTAATATGTTGTGATGAAAATATCCACATGTTTTCTTTCGTCCTATCCTTATGTTTTCTACGTTTTAAAACCTGCCTCTTAAAGTTAACTGGTGCGAAATAACAACATTATAAAACCCCAGCGGGTTGACGTGACGGGAATCAGAGTGTGGTGTAATATACTTCGCCTGCTCATGACAGAAATAGTCATCCTCGGTAAAAAGGTTGAATAACAAGAGGGTTTTATTTTGCTTGTCTATATTTAAGACTTAAAGATTTGAGACAAAAACAAAAATTATACTTTAATAGACTGCACGGATAGCCGAGTGGTATAGATCACCACGCTAATTACCACTGTGCGCGACGTGTGGCGGGTTCGGTCCTCGCATGGAACAAGCATTTGTGTGATCCACAAATGCCTGTTTCAAGTCTGGGTGTTCCTTGTACATGTGATTTGAATGTTTGTGAAACCCCCTTGACACAAGGATTAAATTCTTTAGTGCGGGCGTCGTTTTTTAAAAAAAAGATAAAGGAAAAAAAATGTCATGCATCCGAAAGATCCATCTATAATCTCGTGTTCTCTCACGGCGTTTGTTATAGAGCTCCTCTGAAATGTCTGTATAGCTTTTTATGATTATTTGTGTATATTGGGTAGGTTTGAGAATAAGACGTAGCCTATTATTTATACCCCTAAGTTATAGGGGTGTCCATCTCCAGAATATCTTATAAAAATGTTTGAAAGAAAGAAAGAAAAAATGTTTTATTTGAAACTTCGCACAAGTAAACACAAAAAAAAGATTAAAAAAAAGTTACACAGTTTGGTTCAACTAGAATTTATACAATATTGAATCGGTTTATTACTTTCTGATTGCTTTGATAGTGCAGCGACATAATTTCGGTATTTAAGACGGGTGCTTATTTCTAATTTCTCTCAAAAAGTTTTTCCAAGAACATCATAAGTCAAAGCTCTGATGGGTAAAACGAAACAAAACGATCTTTTTTATTTTACGAGTATATAGTTCAAAATGTCATCACCGTATTATGAACTCTTGAATAACTCTATGGCAAGCAAAAACATCGCTAGACCCTTCTAGAAAATTCCAAAAGCTCCTGAAGTTCCCTTCTTAACTATAAATTAATTGGTCAGTAAGCGCTCTACAAACCGTCTCTACTTTAATACCAAACCTTTCTTAAGACAAAGAGACGTGACATTCTACGGTCTTACTATACACCCCAAATACTTCGTAATCTTTTAAAAACAGGCTTCAATTTCAAAACAATTTAACATATTCCTTTCAGAAACAATACACGATTCGTTCTCAATTTTTCTCGCCACTTGTGTTTGAGATTCCGTGGGCGCATGAGGAAGAGATTTGGTGCCGAGCGTGATGTTTTTGCATGCCGCTGTGTGGAATATGTAATTGTTTTGGTCTGATTTAGGGTTGCTCAAAATATAGAGCGGTTCCAAAAGGTAGAGTCTTGAGAAATATTATTTTTACTTTTTTTTATAAGTAAGGTAGGTAATTATGCTATGTTTTTGAAAAAAAAATGTTTATTCTTTCGGTTTGGATACTAAAAAATTAAATGATAGATTGATAAATTGATTGACGTCGTTTATAACTAATGTCTCGCTTTATGTTAATACTTTTACTTACTGCACCGTTTTAAGAATTTAATTTAATTTAACATTTTATTGATTTATATTTTTATTTTATTTTTACAAGTATATGACGAATATTGAAAAATAATTGTAATAGTCAATCATAGCTTAAAAATGGGTTAGACACCACGAATTATTTGATAGCTGACATAAATAGTAATAATACCAACATATACGCTTGCTCATTGCGGTCCGATGAAGGAGTAACTGACACCTGGATTCCAGTAACTGGAATCTGAAATCGTTTAATTATTGCTTTAAAAGTAAATTTTAACAATCTGATGACTGTCAGTAATATAACGCGTTAATTGTGAAAATTAAGCGCTTCTCGCTAAAACAATGTTAATAATAGAGCTATTAACATTGTTCACTTTATGTACTGTTTAATTGAAACGTTGGAACACTGCTGTCCCCATCTCGGAGGTGGGCGCTAACAGTTGCGACACAGTTTTCCTAACAAATGAATGTGTTGTTTATTTTTTTTTGTTCCAATAAATGATTTGAATTACTGATAAAGTAATTATTTCAGCAGCTGTACAAAATTTGTTGTTTAATATTATAAATTGATAGTTATTAAGGTACGTTATTGAGTGGGAACTTGATAATCAATAAATTTATCATATTAAGTTTTAAATGAAATATAAATAAAAAATTGACGGGCTTGTGGCTAAGTGTAAGCCGTGTACGTTTTGACCTATAATAAAACGTGCTCGTTGCGGTTGGTCCGTAGATGGGTGAACATTAGTAAATATACCGAGACATCTCAGTGCCCTCAGAAAGCACGTTAAGCCGTTGGTCCGACAGTCTTGATTAGCTGTGGAGGTCAGACAGGAAGTCCCTACATGTGCAATAATTATGTTATTCAGCTAAATCATGTAAGACTGGAAGCCGACCCCCACATAGCTTGGGAAAAGACTAGGCAGATGATGATGAAATAAAAATTAACACAAAAATGCCGTGAAACAAACGCTATTTGAGAATAAAATCATCATTCATAGTAAACGTTGAAAATATGTCAAAAACTGTAGTTTTTTATTTCTGTATAAATATTAATTATGAAACTGTTTCCCTTGTTGTTGATCTAACATTGCTGTTTGAGATAAAATTATAAAAAAGTGTAAAAACAAAGAAACATCTCGTTTTCAAACCATACAAAAATATGATATCAATTTCTCTCCTTTTTATTCCTAGCTTTTACTTCGTAACCACTCTACGGCGTAGCGCTACAATGCTACGATAACGCTACGATGGATAATAATTTATTCGCGATAGACAATAAGTCCTCATTCGCAATTTTTATTTGTTTCGCTCATGCGTTTGTGAGTCAGCCATGCAAACAGAACGAGCATGTAATTCCTAGCAGACGTACTTTTACAGGTAGAGCTAGACTCACGACTTTTAATCGCAAAATTATGTGATAGAGAAAAAAATGTAGTTCATGGTTTTTTTCGACTCTGCCTATTGCGGTCCACTGCTAGACATAGACCTCTTCCAAGTTGCACCACAACACCTGGTCGTCTCCCTTTCGCATTTACAGGTAGAGCTACAGACTCACAACTTTTAATCGCAAAGTTGAATGATAGAGAAAAATATTAAGTTCATGTTTTGAGTCTTCGGCCGTCCGCATCCAGTCCGACCCAGCTACCTTTTTCAGGTTATCGGTCCATCGGGCTGGTTCAAGTGGATTGGAGGAAATTCATTATTTTTATAGAAAATTAAAATTTAATTTGAAAACGAAGAATAGAACGTAATTTTTTTTTTAAACGTTATTAACAATTTGGGTCGCACATTACTAGTAATCAAACAAACACCCTTTTGAATGTTTGCAACTTGAGACTTTCGGTCAGACGGTCATAATACTAAAGACATAATACAATTAATTTTGAAGCGGCGGTAGCCTAATGGCTAGGGTGTCGGACTTGCGGGTTCGAATCCCACCTGTTACACTTCCGACGTGAACTCACTAGTATCAAAAACATTTAGCTTAGTACAAGGGGTTAACAAGAATACAACTAGGTACTTACGAACTACATTGTTAGTAACCTTTTTTGTTAGTTAAGATAGTATTTTAGTTATATGGTAGGTTAAAAGTTAGGCATTTTCTGGATCATTCAAATATTTGATATCCAGTTATAATTATGATTTTTTCTGTAACTGAATATCAAAGCTGTCTTTGAAAAAGGTACATTATAATTTACCTCTTATAGGTTGTGACCTGCAACTGTAAAATCTTTGATTTGTTTTTATAAACAAGGAAATTCGTTTAAATCTTACTGGCCACCACGATATAACCAAACTTTGTTTATCAGAATAATATGACAAGATTCGTTTACATGTTACCTGCGATTTTTTTGTCGCAAGTCTGCTCCTACATCATAAATGTTTAATCCAACGCGTTACGATTATTACTCGCACATGAACGTGCGGTATATCATATTCAGACCATTATTTCTATTGTGTACCTTCCTTGGATTTTTATACCACAAAATTACAGGTTTATACCCCAGTTATGTTTTCTTGTTTGTTTTTCCGTCAAGAGTGTGTAAGTGGCGGCTTGACTATAAAAAGAATCTCTTTTCTGAATCATTACTAACATAACTATACCTACGCTCGAACTATTTTTATATCTCTTAAGTTATGTTTAATTATCTTTTATGTATAATTTTAATTACTATGCTCATAAGTGAACTTTAATGTTCTTGAGGTAATAAAGTTCTTTAAACCTAATTATGAAGAAGATGTTATCTATTTGTGTACCGTTTTTAGAGAGGTGTGTAATGTTAAATTCCTATGCTGCATATAAAACACTTTGTTCATTGTCTTTAGTGTGTAATTAATTACAAGATAAAATATGCAATTTTGGTTTTAGTAGCAAGTGTTGGTGGAAAACATTTAAATCCAAGATAAAAGCAGAGCAAATACACATGCCTAGGAAAAACACAATTTTTATGCCGTTTACTTTTTCACTGCACGGCAAACACTAAACCATTTTTCCATCTGTTTATCTAGAAAATTACGAAACATAAAATAGATCTACGTCTGACTAAAAACCACACCAACCAATAAACGGACAACAACGAGCGCTAACTCCAGTGTAGTACAATATCCGAGGCACTACAGTAAGCTAAGTGACGGCACATTTAGTGGCAGGACTAGCCGACAAGACGGCAATAACAACAAACGCTTTGCACTGAAATTTACAATCGAAACGTTCATGTCAAAGGGACGGGCGTGTGGAGTAAGGTACGTGAGTCAGCGAGTTGGCTCTACAATTTATTTATTTAGTTACTTCTGCCCGCGACTTCGTCTGCGTGTACTTCAGAATGGAGTCCAAAAAGAAATGAAAAATGTGAAAGTAATAAAATTTTCACCCGTGTGTATAGCTTGCGCTGTAATAGGGAAAAATACCAAATTTCAAAGCTGTCTGCCCACGGCAAAAATAATAATAAAGAAATAAATGAATTTGTAATAATTATATTGTGTTTTAGTAGATGCTTTTCCATTTTTCATACATATTACCTAAGACTTCGAGCGCCATACAAATTATGTTATTCCAGCTACTCCCCACAATGTTTCCCGCGTTTTACCAGATAACTTCATTTATTGGGATAAAAAGTAGTCAAAGCTTTAATCTAACGTGTCAGCCTCCTCCGTGCAAATTTTATCAAATTAGCCATGAAAATTCTCATCAGAATATCAACGTTAAATTTTGACATGACTGATATTTTCGTCAAAAAAAATATCCCGTACTAGAAACTCAAGAATATAAAACAGTTATTTGAATCTCAAAAGCCGTTGCTAAACTTATTCTATTCATTTTTTCAACCTACCAAAGTTTACATCACTAAAACTCCCGCCATTGCCGTTACACTCACACATCGATACATTGTCGTGTATGCAAATTTCAACCCTCGGGGGTACAACTTCAATTTGTCAGCTGCCAACCTATGCTACAATTTTTAACCTCGAATTTTAACAAACATCCTTTCCACCTCGATAATTAAATTCGGTGAACATTTGCTTGCGGCCTTATTTAATTTTTGGGAAAACGACGGTATTGAACTTTTAAAAATTGTTTTTTAGAGTTCCGTACCTTAAAAGGAAGAAAAAGGAGCTCTTACAGGTTTATTGTCAGTATATTTAAAAACATCGACTCATCTATATTCCAACTATTGCCAAAGAATCAATTCTATTATTTTTATATCAGATCAAATATATCTGATCAGTTAGTCAAAAAATCCCAACGTCCAAAATATCAAATCAGAATTTCTATGCACAAACAAAATTGTTTCATAACTAACCTAGTTGTAGAATTGAAATTTGTTTGAACTCGAGCATGTGAACTAGTTTTAATTTGAAACAGCTTTGAAAAATGTTTTGATTGGGGCGTTAGCGTTCGCCATTGATGCTTTATGTGAATCAGAGTGACGGAAAGTGATCCGTTTTTTATAAACAGGATGGTTAGCCGCCGAGATATATTGATAGGGATTCTGTAATCGATTTAAGGATCACCATTTTTTTTTGAATGAAACCTTATTAACTTAATTTGTACTGAGTCCTTTTTTAGTTTGTCCCAAGTTAGACTAATAAAAAAAATTGAGGAACCAATTTAAAAAAATAATCAAACAAAATCCCCTTAATTTTAAATCTATCATCGCGTTGTTGATCATAATATAATTACGTCACGGGAATTTACCATTTAAGGCTTGACGTTTTGGCCGGGTGACACTAGCGTTAGTTGCGTAGCGTAGTGTTGTCAAGCGGAGGTCAATTCGTGAGTTCGCGTTAATTCCCGTGACGTATAACACAATACACAAAAATCACATAATTTAAGAAATTATTTACTTCATTACTGATATGTCTATAGTCGCTCCATATCAAATACGGTATTCAGCTTAATCCGGTAAGACTGGAAGCCGACCCCAACATAGCTTGGGAAAAGGCTAGGCTGATTTAAAGTGTTTGTATAAGAGTATAAATAGCAATATTCAGTAAAACGATTTTTCTTTATACATCCTGTGAAAGCCGAACAATCTGTTTTTGTGGAGTTTTAAAAACTCGTTACAAAGAAGTATTATTGCATCGATTTATATTGTATCGGAACCATTAATTTTGTTGAAAAATCGTTTATTTTGTTTTTGTTGAATTTCCATAAAACTTTTTGTTTTATGGGTTCCGCATTAAAATAGGCCTATAATGAGTTTACTAATAAAAGTTAGATCCGTTTGAATGTTCTTTTAATTAAAGTATATTTTAATAATGGAATACTAAAGCTAATACAAGAATTAAATAAATATATTTCGAAGCCTGGAAATATTACGTAAAGATTAATTCTTATTTTTCAGGAACTTGTCTGGTACGAATATCCGAATGTACTGTTTCATAGTATTATTCCCCAATCCCCCCTCCTCGACGGCTGTTACAATTTTTTATACGCCAGTATACGATCAAGCTGAATTTTTAACTGTTCTTCAAAATATCCCATCGCCGTACGCGAAAGTATCAGAATATCACAGCTATGTAGCTAAACACACGCTACAATACTAATTGCTTTTTTTAATTCTCGCCAATATTTCCTTATTCATCTTAGTAAGCAAATATTACAATAATATAATACCGGCCTATAAACTTCCCACTGCTGGGTACAGCCCCATATAGAGAAGGTATGAGCATTGATCACCACGCTTGCTCATTGATGGTTAGCGATTTCAGATTCCAATACTTTGAAAATCCAAATTTCCTCACGATGTTTCCCTCCACCGTTTGTCAATGATATCTTAGAATGATTAAGAAAGTACATATAACTTTGAAAAAGTCACATTGGTATTTGCCTGGGTTCGAAATTACCATGTGCATGCGAATCCGGTCATTGAACCGCTAGGCCACCATGACATTAGAAAATATTGGCAAGAAATTATTTTAAAAAAATCGTAGAAATATGAAATAAAGATAGCTGATGGCTGCACTTTGATTATGTGTAAGCAATAGATTTTTTTTCTATTGTCCAGTACTTAGAACAAACTTAAATGCTATTTTCGCAATACTGTTTAGTCTTAAAACTAAGCCTAAGTCGAACTGTTAGTAATAGGGTATCTCACCTTGCCATGGTGTGTGGTGTTATCGTGATGCTGTTCTATGATATCTGGATCCTCCGTTGATATGTCATGGCCGTGTCTGTGACCACATATAATGTGTGGTATCTGTAACAAAGAGATTCAAGTTATATATACATTTAAAAGATAGCAAGACTGTGGACAGATTTTTTTAAAACGACAGCCTTATGGCTAGGGCGTCAGACTTGTAATTATGTGTCGCGTTCAAATCCCACCAATTACACTACCAATGTTAACCCACTCGTAACACAACCATTTAGCTTAGCACAAGAGGTTAACAAGAATACTATATGATAGTTATAAATAATAAAAATACACTATAATACCTAAAGAATAATAGTTGTGATCCAACAGACAAACTATGTGTACCTATAGTTTTGTTGGACATTATGTAATTTATAAAACCTAAAATGTACCTTTTGATAAATGAATAAATAAATAAATAAATAAATAATAATACTAGTATTATGAGAAATATAATAATATTTTGGGACAATCTCACACACGGCCATCTGATCCCAAACTAGGCAGGGCCTGTACGCTGGCAACCAGACAACTGATAAACATACTTATATTTATCTAAATACATACATATATTACAGATAAATACACCCAGACACAGAACAAATGATCGTGCTCATCACACAAAGATTCGTCCTGAGTGGGAATCGAACCCCGGCTTAGAAGTCAGGGTCACTAACCACTAGACCAACAGGCCCGTCTTATATTGCTTGTAAGATTATAAGAAAAAATGCAAAAGTTACCTAACAATAGAAAAATACTCTATAGATATACAAAAAACCTTATATTTCTCAACCAAACATCTTAAAAATATAAAGACATTAACAACCAACAAAAATATATTCGCAGCAGCAACAGTACAACCACATTTCGTCTTTTTACAGTAAAACGCAATGAAAACTGGTATTTCGCACCCTTTGCACCCACTATATCACGTACAAAAGCTGCAGCGAATGGCAACACACTGTTGACCCTGTTTCATAACCTTGCTATTAAAATACAGTTGGAAGTGTAACTTTTATTTTTAATACACCTTTTTAATACATATATTATTATCCCCTGAAATTACCTCTCTATACAGGATTATCTTTTATGGAGTGCGTATATTCAACGAGGTAATCAAGTGCATAAAACTGAATAGTTTTCTCCAAGGAACATAGGTCAAAATCGTAAAATTGAAAATCAAATATT
The DNA here is from genome assembly GCA_950381575.1 of Plusia festucae. Taxonomy (NCBI): domain Eukaryota; kingdom Metazoa; phylum Arthropoda; class Insecta; order Lepidoptera; family Noctuidae; genus Plusia; species Plusia festucae. Next base: position 9,713,247 of record OX494454.1, on the reverse strand, counting down.
CATACAAAGTGACAGGTCACGTGACTTATGATTGGATAACAAATTGATTTTTAATTTTAAGATTTCGACCTATGTTCCTTGGAGAAAACTATTCAGTTTTATGCACTTGTCTTGATTACCTCGTTGAATATAAACAGTCCTTAAAAATTAATTCTGTAAATTTGAGATTCCCGTGTCACAATGTTTGTCACCTAACTCGAAACGGCTTGACCGATTCTTATGAAAGTTTTCGTGTGTATTTGGTAGATCTGGAAATAGGTCGCAAACTATTTTTGACACCCCTAAGTGATGGCCCTCTCCAGACTTTTTCAATATAGCAGAACAATGTTTACTGAGTCAGTTAGCTAGATTAAAAAAAACAACTGTATTTTCATTCTTTTATGCAAACCTCGTCTTGACAATAATTAACACAAAAAAAGAAATAATGTTCGGAAATTATGCACACACATATAGCAACACATTTAGCGACTCATTTTTATTCATATAACATAGATGTCATATTATAGACAATCATAACATATATGGGCTTAAAAATTGATTACTTATTTCATTATCTTTTTCTGTTAGCTGTACCTACTAGCTGATCAAACGTAGACTACCGATGTATCATATCGCTGCAACACGGCTGACTCGCTCAGTGGGATGTGAATCAATCGATTGTATCGAATCAGGACATCTCGATACGAATGAGCAGCGCTGTGAGTGATCTGTTTATTCTATCGTTTTAGATAATGACAGGATTTTTGCGATTAAGGAGCACTTTGCATATCGTTTTGTTTTTCATTTGAAAAGTTCCTTCTAAATCATAAAACTCTGGAGTTGTCTTTTCTGTAGATTTTTTTGCAACCATTTTATTATTTTAGTTTTGACTGGCCTGTTGTGGTAAGTGACCCTGGCTGCTAAGCCGGAGGTCGTGGGTTTGATTTCCCACCCAGTACAAAATTTTGTGTGATGAGCACAATCATATTTTGTTCTATGTCAACAGAAATTCGTTCGCATTTCGACCGCTTTTTTGCAAATTTTACCGAGAATCAAAATCAAACCAAGATGGCCGCTTTTTTTAGAGAGAAGCTGTTTCTTTTTACATTTATCTATAATCACTTTTTATCTTATATCACTCTGTCTTTCGTACATTCATCTTTGAATTATAATAAGACCGAGCCCAAAATTTTATTCACTTTTCAAAAGTGCCACCGTGCAAAAGTTTTCCGTCTCTTAAACATAACCCTTTCGCCACCTCAGTGCTCCATATCTAATGCTATAACAAAATAAGTAGGCTCCGTATCCCAGAAATACGAAATTTAATTATAGTTAGATGTTTTATCAGGGTAGGGTTGGATATTTTCCAGTTCACTCATCTCTTACGGTACATTAGATTAACTGACCCGCTTAAACCCGCGTCGCTCACATTTTTTCTGTTTATTTTTATATTTTATAGCATTTTGGCTGGATGGTTTATTGTGAGTGGTCAGTCTTCTGTTGGCGTCGTTAGAGGCAAGCGTGGAGTTTAACATAAGTACCTATATAATTATTACATGAATCTAGTGAGTCTAGTGGTTAGTGACCCTGACTGCTAAGCCGAAGTTCGTGGGTTCGATTCCCACCCAGGACAAATCTATGTGATGAGCTCGATCATTTGTTTTGTGTCTGGATATTTATTTTATGTATGTGTTTATGAATATAATTAGGTATAAGTATGTTTATCAGTTGTCTGGTTACCATAGGCTCTGCCTAGTTTGGGATCAGATGGCCATGTGTGAGTTGTTCCAAGATATTATTATTTCAACATAAATATTAACAATATAATTTGAATTTGTAATAGTTAATCACATGAAAGACACTATCTAGACTAAGGTGTTAGGTATTTCCTCATGCTTTAATTATTATACACAAAAAAAAATACTTCGTCAGTAATTATTATCAAAACAACCCCGAAAATTATATTATAACATCGTACTACGAATGAAATTCAAAATAATATCACTCAACACAATATAACCAGTTAAAAGAGAAAAACATAACCAGAGTCTAATGAATACCGCATGCTTGACGCTCAGAAACAGCAGTACAACAATAGCGCCTATTGTTTTCTGAATAGCAATAATTCGCGTAAACTCGGCAAGCGTCGCCGATTCAATTAATTCTAGGCACCTATTGATTGTTTGTACAATTCATTATTTTGATTCGTGATTATATATAAAGAACTTTCGATGTTTATTAATGGGTTCTGACGTAGTTATTGTCTTTTAGAAATAATTAATTGTTATTATTGTTGGCAAAAAGGAAGGCATTTAAATGGTAAGGTTTTTGATCGAAGCTTTATATTTAATATATTGTTATAATTTTGTCGTTTATTTAATTCAATATTTACACAGGAATATTTAATTAAAAACACTTAATAGTATTAAGTGTTTTTTAATTTTTTAGCTTTTTTTTTTTCTTGTTATAATTATAATATAAATTAAGAACTACACGATGATGATTGTTAGACGATGGATTGGTCTTCAGATAAAGAAATGAAAACACAAAAGGGATAAAAACTTACTTAAATGATCGACAAGAAAAACAAGTATTTTCTAAATCCCATACAATAACTAGTAACTTTGTAACAAAATATACAAATCTTAATCATAGCAACCACAATAGATACTGGGTCATACAAATCCTTTTTGGTACGTTTATAATCACAAAACGGTTGCCAGGGTGTTGCTTAGCAACGCTCGTTTGCTCAATAGTCGTTTAAAGCTACTCCACATTCAATTCTGTAATTCGAAGGAGAAAATTCTTAAAATGGTTGTGTTTTTAGTAAAAAGAGGTGACGAGAACCAGTTTCTTTATGAAACGGATGTCGATAAAGAAGTTGATGAAGTCGTGAAGGATATAACGGCGATTTTCAACGGGAGATTGAAAGTTACTAGAATATGCTTTGAGATGGAGGAGCTGCAGAAACATGGGACGTTTTTGCCGCTTGAGATGCAAGGGTTGACAGAGGAGCAGGTTAGTTTTAAAATATTTATGATTTAATATTTCCAGATGATTATTAGATTATACTGGCATTAAGGTCCGCCTATGTACCTAACAGTGCAATAAATATTAAATAAATAAATTATAATAATTATAATATCTTGGGACAATCTCACACACGGCCATCTGATCCCAAACAAGGCAGAGCCTGTACAATGGTGACCAGACAACTGATAAACATTCTTATATATTTCTAAATACATACATATTAAAGATAAAATAACACCCAGACACAGAACAAAATGATCGTGCTCATCACACAAAAATTTGGGTGGGAATCGAACCCACGATCTCCGGCTTAGCAGTCAGGGTCACTAACCACTAGACCAACAGGCCCGTAGGTAATGCGCTGAATGGAAGATAGGTTAACGTTGTGCTTATCCCTAAATAATTGGCAAGAAAAGGGACAGCCTACTGTAATACAACGTTATTAAAAGGAATTTCGGAATAATATAAATAAAACAAACAAGGTGGACTGTCCCTATGCCAAGGAAATACCTTCATCAAATCCCACTCCACTGAATACATCATTTTTCTAGCAAAATAGGCTTAAAAGATTCAAAGAGCTATCAAACTGGCTGTTTTGGTCTGGCAGATCTAAATAAAAATCCATTGGCATGAAGAGAAAGACTACCAAATTAAATAATAGTACCTGGATCACCGAGCTTTGCTCGTTTTGTATTTGGTAGTGTGTTTTTAGAAACTTTAAATACGAATTAGGTACATACTGATGAAATGAGAAAGTATGAATAATATTTTTCGATCTTAGAGCAAGCCATACTCTCTAAAACTGACCGTAAATTATAATCCAGCGGATTAAGATCGGGTCTAGACGACGGCCAGTCTTCAACTCTGATGAAGTCCGAAACGTTCGTTTCCAACCAAAACTGTGTAGACCGAGCTTTATGACCCGGCGCCGAGTCTTGCTAGAAAGACCATTCTTGGTTATTGAACATGGTGTTGTTAAGGGGCTTCACTACCTTCTCAAGAATGGTATCTTGATACCCTTGTGCCGATGATTTGATACCTTTTTCACAAAAGTATGGCTCAGTCATCTTCATAGCTAATATCCCACCAAACCATCACTGAAGTTGCATAATGCCCACCGTTGCACTTTGTCGACTAATTGGGAAACTTTCTTAGAGCTGTGAGCATAAATACGACCATTTTGTTTGTTAAAAAGTTGTCTTCAATCATCAAAAAAAATCTCATCCGTAAATAAAAATTTTCTGTGACCTTCTTTTGAGTACCGCTTCAGTAGTTGTTTCGATTTTACCACCCTATTCTTTTTTAAATTATCAGTTAAGAAATGACCAGTACGTCTCTTATAGGCTGCAAGTCCTAAGTCATCTTTTAAAATACGCGACATGGTTCTAGGTGACAGGCTTCTTTCCCTTACTGCTTTGACCACCTTTTTCGTACGAATACTACGTGGACGGTCTGATCTTTTTCTGTCACAAACAAAGGAGGTCTCATTGTACCTATTAATAGCCCGGAACACAAACATTTTAATAATACCAATAGACCAGGGCCGAAGCCATCAAAATTTGTAAAAAGTGAAAAAAAATTACAGTAGTATGAAACCCATTAGAAAAGGAGGTGAATATGATAAAAATGAAAGGAAAAATAAATTACGGTCGATCCGAGTTCGGGAAGTGGGGGAGGGGGGGGGGGGGGTTTAAGGGTAAAAATGGTTTATCTTGATTTCCAGCAAAACTACAAGTCATCGTTAAATGGCAAAGTTGTAGGTAATAAAAAGATCTACAACTTTTGTATTTGCAATTTTTTCACATAACCTCAAAATTTAGGTGAAAAATTCAAATAACCAAGTTTTTGGTTTTTTATTTTTATCTTTTTCAAAAATATTTTTTTTCCCACGAAATTTGGTGAAAACTTCCCTTATTATGTCATAAATACACTGTAATTTATTTGATTTAAAATATTTATTTTTTCGCCGTATATTAACTTAATATCAAAAAAGCACCCTAATTTTCAACCGAAAATTCTCCCGTCAAAATATCAGCTTTTTTCAAAAAGCATGGAGGCTTTTTGTTCGTTGAAATCTCTACTTTCCGATGGTGTAAAAAAAATATACATTACTATAGTAAATGTTCTCAGAAAATGCATAGTCACTTTGTACAATTTCATCAAAAAAAATGTCATTGCTTCAATTTTATCCAGTCTGCATTGGTTCTTCATCCAGAATTTCATCTGAATCATTTTGTGAGATTTCGAATTTAATAAATAACTTTTAAACAAAAAAAATGAATATAAAAAATATAAATAATGAAGCAATGACATTTTTTGATGAAATTGTACATAGTGATTATGCATTTTCTGAGAACATTTACTATAGCAATGTATATTTTTTTTTTCACCATCAGAAAGTAGAGATTTCAACAAACAGAAACCATACCAACTTTTTGAAAAAAGCTGATATTTTGACGGGTGAATTTTCGATTGAAAAATAAGGTGTTTTTTTTATATTAATTCAAAATAAGGTGAAAAAATAAATATTTTTAATCAAATAAATTACAGCGTATTTGGGACATAAAAAGGTAAGTTTTCACCAAATTTCGTTGAAAAAAAAAAAATTTTGTAAAAGATAAAAAACCAAAAACTTGGTTTTTTGGATTTTTCACATAAATTTTGAGGTTATGTGAAAAAAGTGTAAATACAAAAGTTTTAGATCTTTTTATTACCTACAACTTTGCCATTTGACTTTTTTCCATAGGACTTGTAGTTTTGCTGGAAATCAAGATAAACCATTTTTTACCCTTAAAACCCCCCCCTCCCCCACTTCCCGAACTCGGATCGACCGTAATTTATTTTTCCTTTAATTTTTATAATATATTTTTTTTGGTTTTAAAAATTATCGACCCTGGTCTACAAGCGTATCGAGAGTTTTAAAAATTGCATTTTGCTCCATACCTACTTTGAGTAATGCAATCACAGCGATTCGGTCCTCTTTATCACCCCACTCTATTTTAATATCGCAAAATATTGTACAATGTATTGGCGCCAAAATGAGAAAACACAATGATCAATTATATAAAAATGACAGATTCCAAATTCAAATGTAATATTTTGTTTATTTTTAATTGTATCAGTATTGATGGCCGTATATACAAGAATTGTTCGTTTAAAGATTTAAGATTACTGAAAACACGGATAAAACGACATTTTCTGAAAATGAATCCTAGCTAGATCGATTTAACGCCCCCGAATCTCCCTGCATACAAAATTTCATGAAAATCGTTGGAGCCGTTTCCGAGATCCGGATTATATATATACAAGAATTGCTCGTTTAAAGATATAAGATTTTTGTTTTATCTCTGTTATTAATGATTTCAGATTAAAGAGTTAAAACTGGAAGATCCTTGGGCCAAGCGCTGTGCCCCGGTAGACCACGTGTTTGCTAAGGATGACATGGGGCGACGCTGTGGACTAGCTCCCCCTGAAAACTTGCAAGCTTTACTGAAGAAAGCTGCTGAAGATGCTAAGGAATTTATTAGTAAGAAGCATGTAAGTACCATTTGATTCTTTCTCTGTGTGACAGATATAATGAATGCATTTAAGTATCTAAATAATTTAATAGAGATCAAATTATGTCAAAACGTGTTAAAAATAAAAAATATTTTTCTTCCAATTGTTTGTGCCAATTTAAGATCCTGTAAAATACTGGACAGCATAATGAAAAGTGTGCTAGTGAATTATCAATATCTCTAACTAATAGTATTTTCCACTGAAAAAATGTTAAAGTGAAAACTACATATCAGAGTTCTACAGACAACTTGCATCTTACTTTTGCCAGGTGGATCTCCGCAAATGCCTCACTCAAAAAGACGTGGCACGAGCTTTGGATGAACTCCGAGGAGCCACCAAAATAGTCTTCCCGGCGGGTCTACCACCACACGACCCTGTTCGCATGGAGCTGGACAATGTGGAAGACCTGACTGGCACTCAGGCTGCAAATGAAGTTATAGACCCTTCTAGAGCCTGTCTGTGGACTTGTGGGAAGAAATTTATCAGTGGGAATAAACTGAAGGATCATTTGGGTGAGTAATGATTTCCATTCTCGTTTTGTTGTTATTCAGGTGATTTTGATGATAAAGATACAAATTAACTATTTAAGACTGATTGAGTTCTGAGTTACTTAGAACAGCGATGAGTAGTTATTATAGATTTTCTGTATGAATTTTGAAAAGAAGTAAAACTTTATAGAAAAAATATTAAGTACTTTAAATAATATACTATCAAACTGTCCAATAATATAATAAAATACAGATACTAAAAACTGTTCGTATAACTAAATTAAATCAAAACCTTGTAAAAGACTAAAAACGTATGCTCATTCTCATTGGACCTAAAAATCTAAAAGACTGTCCTTAAAAATTTCAGGACACAACAACAAAATGAAAGTCACTGTGAAGCTCTGCTCCAACTCCGAGGGTGCACCTGGTCGGGAGCCAATCATGTCCGAAGACGAACGCAAGCAGCTGATGGTGCACGCCTATAGGAAACAAGAGGAATGGAAGAAGTTGGAGCAGGACGAAGATGATAGCTACATGAACTCCAAATGGGCTGATGGGCAGAACATGAAGAGGCATTTCCATGGACTGGATAACATTTCTTGGAAACCGGTATTGAAGAAATAATGGAATAAGATTTCAGGGTTCGTTATGGATAAGTAGTTAGATTGAGTTTAATTATGTTTTTTCTTTTAACAATATTTTTCAGTGTCGGTGATTTAATTGATTCCGTTAAGATCATGTATAAGTATTTTCGTTTATTAATAAATAAAGATTGAAGAAATAAATGTTGATTTTAGTGTATTTCATGTAATTCTTATCCCAGGCTGCGTCAGCTCATGATTAAAAACTCCTTTTGGGTCCCTAAACTAGTGTTGCGATCTCGAGAAATTTGCGTGAATAAAACGTTGCTGACACTAAATCCGCCTCAAGAAGGATGATTATATTCTTTATAAATCATAGCAATGCGTTTTGCCAACGCACCATAATAAAATTCTTGTGAAATGGCCCAGCTCAATAGCAATAATAATATATTTAGAGCAAAAGTATATGAAGTATAAAGATGAACAAATTTTGAGCGGAATATTGTGGGGTTTCCACAATATTCCGCTCAAAATTTTCAAGAAAACGCTTCCTTCAATTAGGGCTAATTAACATTTTCTGAGTCCTTCAAAGAAACCATCTCAAGCGGCTTTACGTATTCCAAGAATGCAAAAAACCTTCCACTACTTCCTATAAGTGAACTATCCTTTAAAATTATATCTTTCCCGAATTTCGACTTTTCTCAAACGATATTAGCCATTTATGAAGGAGATGTCGGAGTGTGCGCGGACACAGTCTCAGCCAGCACTCTATACCACTTCAATCATAGTCCGATGGGACGGCAGACCGACACGACCGGCGAAATATCAGGCGCTGGACCAATGGCTTTAAGTGCTGGGACACGGAAGGGAAATATGTAGTTATCGATATTATCCTCCGTCCGGATTCAATTAATCTTTATGGTCTATCGGTATTTTTACTTTGTACTTGATCTAGTGTGTGTGAATATCGTACGTTTCTAAATTTGTTGATAAACAGCCTTGCCTCAGAAAGTCTCAGAAATTTCAATATTAATAATATTCTGCTGTAGGTTTAATATCATGATGTATTATGTTCTAATATCCAGTTATTAGGTTTTTCGTAACATATTATATTTTAGTTATGAAGCAAGCTTCAATAAAATGGTTCAGTTTCTTTAGTGCTTTTATTTTCCTTACAGAAAGGCACGTTTGATCTTATATTCATGTTATTCAGTTTTTATACGAATTTATAGTTATAGGTAGTTTATTATTACAATACAAGGGTCCTGCCTGTTATTGATTCGAACCTGTAACCTTATAACAAACACCCACATACACAAACTCACATACTTATAGATATACCTATATCCGCACAGAGCTAAATACCAATAATTATGTACTTAATGTTCCATCAAAATAAATAAAAATACAAAAAGAGCAAGATGATGATTATGAAAGTGCGGCGTCTCCTAATACAGACATTATTTGTTTAGAATCACAAATCAATGTTATGTTATTTTTTAGTACTTACCCAAATAAGGCAATTTGTATTTCTATTTATGCATACAAATCCGTCCATTGAACCGCTAAGCCACCACGATTTCCGACAATAGCTTAGTGGATTTTCCATTTTTTTACCAGACGTTTACCTTCACTAAAAGCCTCTTTCCAGTGACAAAGGAACAGACACAGCAATCATCACTCACTATGTCGAACCTGTTGCCGTCCATTATTTTAAGAATGCTGTCTATGCAACTAGCTCTGTAGCTACAGGCAACTGACTGTAATTTGACGAAAAGAGGCTTTATCTGAAGCTGCCACACCTAAGCAGGAGATATTGCTTTTGACTCTTAAATTAGCTGAAAACTATCATTATAACAGTTTAATAATATGATTATCTATTTTAAGGGAGCACAAACACATATGCTTGTAATTAGAATTGATAACAAGAATCACGAAAAGCAAGAGTAAATGTCAATAAAATTAAATGTTTCTGTGAAAATTAACCTTTACAAACCTTTGGTTTCTATAAGTCTCATTTATTTATAATCGTTGTGAAATGATTCTGATCATGGCTGAGGTTGTTTGATCAAAAGATTAAGAGCTTGTCCGGAGAATTCGGATTCGTCTCCATTCAGATGTTGGTTCTGGTTCTGGTACGTATAAGTACGCAATTTACGCGCGTAATCTGGCGATTCTTGTGGACACAATGGATTGGCACCCATTGGTTTCCTAAACGCGCGTAGGAATTCGCGCGAATCGGTTCAGGTATATTCGGATTTTTGGACAAGGACTTAAAACGATTCACAGTTCGTGACATGGCGTTTGTGATTAATGATAGAGGCTCGTGGCTAACAGTAAACCGTATGGTTTGACCGATAAAAAAGTTAAGCATCGCTCGCCGCGGTTGGTTCGTGGGTGGGTGATGAAAATATACTGAGACTCTCCGACTTTGGTCCCGATTGTCATTCCGATCGTCGTTAAGTCATTTCAATTCTGACAACCGATCGTGTTAAGGGATACTGTATTACTCAGAAATGGGTTTTGGAGGTCAGATAGGCAGTCGCTTCATGTAAAATATGGTATTCAGCTGAAGGTAAGACTGGCAGCCGACCCCAACATAGATTAGCAAAAGGCTAGACAGAGGAAGTACATTATTTTCCACCAGTTAACATACACGTCAACAAAGTTATTAAAACCGAATGATGTATCACAATATCTCACGGCTTTGATATTCTTTGCGACACACGGAAGAAAAATTACAAGAGGAACATACAAAAATTACTGGCGTGTTGGCGGAGGTTAGTGAAACTAACTGCAAAGAAGGAGAAAAAGAAGCGGCGGTATTGGCTAGGGCGTTGGACTTGCAATCATGTGATTGCGAATCCGGTCATTGAACCGCTAGGCCACCATGACATGTTTCCTGCTTTTATAATCCCAAAATTATGATTATTTAGGGTCGGAGAAATATGTTTTTTCCTTAAAAAAAAAATACCAGTCTCGTCTATACTTAAATAAAAGTTTTCGCAATATCCATAGTACAGTTTTCATTTTTGTATTTTTTTTGATATTTTTTTCCGGTTGAATATTTTCAGTCCCCGTATGTCGTACTATTATCAAAGTGATACATCTTTCTTACGATTCCTTTATGTAATCACTCCTTCAGCTTTACCATCCATCATGGTAAAATGTGTTCCATGTTCCTTATTATATTATTTGGAATATACAGTCGTGTAGCGTTTCATACAATTATTTGAGGATTTAGCTTCGAATGTGGGAAAAGAGGTCTTATATCCAAAGCCACTAAATTTACTACACTCGTGAATAAAATGACTGAAAACTAAAATATGTTTTTAATATGGTAGAACAACACTTGCCTGGTCAGCTAGTACCTCAATAAAATATTGGGATTGAAGATTACTACTGTAACAAAATGTTCTGTAAAAAAAACTAATCCAGTACGTCAAAATATTCATATAATATCTGCAGAAGTAAATAAAAATAAAATGAGTGCTTCAAAAAACATGGAGGTAGGTATACTAGCTCCTAATCTATATAGCTATGGACTTGATCATCAATAATTTATTACAGCAGAACAACCCTTTATATCTCAGCCTACCCTTAAAATAAAGTCGCGCTAGTACCGCAGCCACATCTCATCCAATGCCAATTATTCTCACGCACAACCGTACAGCGACGTCGTAATTATGACTCTCATTAGCGAAGACAATCTCTATGTAAGCGCTTGCAGCTGGCTTCACACGATACGCTATAACACGCAGAAGTATAACTTAACGCAATCATTTAAATTTGTATTATTTTATGAGATGTAATGATTAAATAGCGACGTGATTTTGACTGCATTCTCAATATTTATTGATTGTTGTCCTTTGAATTCATGTCTTATTATTCAATTTAATTTTGTTGATTGAATTGAATGTTTACTTAGTTTTTTTTTTAAGAAGTTATGATTGGCAAGAGGCTAAGAACTATACGTTACGTAAATAGTTTTTCTTTGGTTAACTTAATTGCTGCCTATTTCGGTAAAAAATATGAGTGGGTTTTGAGTAATAAGAAAATAAAAAAGACGCTACCAACTTATAATTACTTAATAAATATTTTAAATTTCCTTTAATTCTAGATACCTAAATAATTGACCTTCTGCGCTTTTCCCTGCACCCTAATCTCAGTTCTCACTGCTTTATACTAGTCTAAACTGGTTTACACCAGTTTATACTGGTTGATACCAGACGTGTACGGTGTAATCCGGAGATGAGATCAGTTTAAGAAGGATAATGTTTTGGTGTTCATCTCACAACTGTGGGTTTTGAACGATCGATTGTGCGTTAATTAAGAAAGTAATTAGAGATGTGCCTTAATTTGTAATTAGAATTTGTATTTGAAGGTTTAATTTTGAAGATGATTATTATCTATATATTAATACGTGATGCCAAAACTTTGGACCCCTTTTTACGAAAATTGCGCGGACGCAGGAGCATAAAATTTGGCACACTTATAGTTTATGTGTAGGAGAAGTGCAGAACGCTAATATTTTTCAATAATAATGCTTATAAAGTACATTAAATCAATAAATAAAACATTACCCACACTACCATGCATTTCACACACACATGTTTGTTTTGTTTTTCATTGACTGCTTACTGACATTGACATAAATAAGTGGTTTAAGTTTTTATATATCCGAATATAACGGCCAAGGACATTTAGCAAACGATAAAAGAGGTTTTACAAAAAACATTGTTTGCAGAGAAGTTTGCAATATGCGATAAAATATGCTCTAAATGGATATGTATTTTTTATATGTATTTTCCTCTTATAGCATGTTTTCTTTTAATAAACATTTTTTAAATAGATATTCTTTATTTTACTTCCTTTTAATTTCATATAATTTGTTCAAAAAATAAATTGGCAAATAACAGTCTTGGTCAAATGTGTGGTTATAGTAGTTTAGTTTTCGACAGTAGAACCTTAATAATGTTTGAATATTATATTTTAATAATGTATATTAAGTCACTCACAATTTAAATTTATATTATAAGGTCGAATTTCGACCATTGGGCGACCACTAGTGTTCATAAAATGATAATGCCGGCCTATGAATGTTCCCATGTGCCGAAGCGGCGGTAGCCTAATGGCTAGGGCCTCGGAATTGCGATCATGTGGGTTCGAATCCCACCTGCTTGTTTCCCACATGCTTGTGTTTAGTTTGTGTTAGAGTGAGTTCACGTCGGTAGTATTACACTACCGACGTGAACCCACTCGTAACACAAGCATCTTAGCTTAGCACGAGGGGTTAACGAGATTACTAGTAATGTGCGACCGACATTGCTCGTAATCTTTTAAAAGAAAAAAAAATGTACTCGGCTCTTCCCGTATAGAGAAGGGTTGAGCATAGTTTACCACGCCTGCTCATTGCGGGTTGGCGATATCAGATTCCAATTTTTGGAATCCAGTTTTAAAAAGTTACATCTGTACTTGCCTAGGACTGGAATAAAAATAATTAGAAAACTAATATCTCAGTTTGAACTACGTTTGTCCATTCCAGTTTATCATTGTATGTTTGCAGTTAATATATGTTACGAACATAAATACCGCTGAAGCATACCCTCGGGAATACAAAACATGGAATGAATCATTTTAATCATAGTTATTTACATTCTCGATAATATTGCACGTATTAGATAAACTATAGTCGTAATTACGATATGAAAGTGTGTTTTGCAATACGTAAATTAATCGTACTAATTAACAACATTTTGGTTAATTTATCATGTATTTTGAAGGATTCAATAAATTTTTATATTCATACATGAGATTGTTTTTTCTGTTTTAATATGATTACTAGAAATGTGGGTCGCACTTTACTTTCTTTGGTATTCTTTTTAACCCCTCGTGCTACGCTAAGATGCTTGTGTTACGAATAGGTTCACGTCGGTAGTGTAATGTGTGGGATTCGAACCCGCAACCACATGATCGCAAGTCCGACGCCCTAGCTTTTATTCGAATTGTTGTTATAAGCCTACAGATTGTCTCTATCTATGAATTTAATGTTTTGGATCAAAATTCATGGGAACAATGTACGGCTGCTTCAACGTGTGAAAATTAAATAGAAATCGAAATGAATTTCAAACTCAAATATGTTGATTTATTCCTCAAAAAATATAGACGCGTATTATGACATATTACCGGCCTATAAATGTCCCACTGCTGGGCACAGGCCTCTTCTCATATAGAGAAGGAACGAGCATTGATCACCACGCTTGCTCACTGCAGGTTGGCAATTTCAGAGTCCAACTTTTGGAATTCAGTTTTCCTCACGATGTTTTCCTTCACCGATCGTCAATGATGTCTTAGAATAATTAAGAAAATAAATACAACTTTCAAAAAGTCACATTTGTACTTGCCTGGTTTCGATCCCGCAACTATGTGCATACGAATCCAGTCATTGATCTGCTAGGCGACTACGACATTTTTGTTTCAGAATTGTATACCAACCAAAATTATCACAATAACTATAAATTACTTACTGGTAAAAATCATACACGAAAATTGAAATAATCATCCAACTATCAACTGCAACATTCGCTCATGCATTCGAAAAGTCCCCATGACGTCACATTCGTGTCACATACGTCACCGACACGAACAATGTATTGACACTCAGATTGCTCACAATGGACCATTATGTTAGTTTGTTATCTGGAGTTGGACGGTAATGTCATGGCATGATTATGTTGTGGACTCTGCAGTTCTTATAAATAGATAACTATTACAAAACAGCCGTAGTGGCGTAGTTGTTCAATGAGCGGTTTTTTGTGCGCAAGGTTACAGGTTCAAACAATATACAATTTTCAAAGTTATACTTTTTAGGGTTCCGTACCTCAAAAGGACAAAACGGAACCCTTATAGGATCACTTTGTTGTCCGTCCGTCCGTCTGTCACGACCGTTTTTCTCAGGAACGCGTGGAAGTATCAAACTAAAATATATCCGATACTCAAGCCTACTGTCCCTAGGAGCTGTGAAAAAATCAAACTCCTAAGCCAAAGCTATCAAAAGATACAGCCGTTTATGCCGCAAATTTTCAAAACTCGCACGGGATTCAAAACCTACAGGTTACTTCTCGTAGACCTTGAAATTAGTAGTACGAAGTAACGTTTTATAGTACAAATAAAAGAAAAATTGCAAAAACCGTAAATTTTTAGTTACATCCCTACAGGTTTGTAACCCTCGGTGCGCGAGTCCGACTCGCACTTGGCCGGTTTTTTTATTTATTCTTAACACCAATGACAACATTTTTAATCGGAAATCGCCAACCTTTAATGAGCACAGGCTGAAATCATTAAATATAATTTAAAAAACTTTAACTAACAACCATACGACTTCCAGTTTGCAACACAACTAAAAGGTTTTTTCACAAAACATAAATACAGCGTCTTATAAAACCTTACTCTGTATTAGACCTTGATTAATATTCAGGAAGCGGCGCACAAATTGCGAAAGCAGTTCGTTTCGCAACTTTTCAATCGTCAGACATTTTAAAATTTAATTTATTTCGCTTATTTTAATGGTCGCCTTTCATTGTAGCCATAATCAAAGAGTTCCGAGTTCTATGAAACTTGTTTACTGCCGTTATAAATATTAATCTGGTTAGGAAATGTATCATCAGAAATTTATTTTAAAGATACTATTGCTAATATTCTCTTGAGATGAGATCAGTTTAAAAAGGGTAATGTTTTGGTGTCCATCGCACAACTGTAGGTTTTAAAAGATCGATTGTGCGTTAAGAAAGTAATTAGTGATGTGCCTTAATTTGTAATTAGAATTCATATTTGATATTAACATGTCTCTAGTGCTACGCCTCACTTCCAATTTAAAATACCCACGATGAATAATGTGGAATAGGGGAGTGGTTATTTGAGAATTAAAGAGAAAATAAAATTACTTCGATACTGAAAATCTTATGTCAAAATATATTTTTATGTACAGAATCTTATTCATAACAGTTATAAAAACACATTGTCCTCAAAAACAACACCTTGGTATTAACAGTATTATTTTACTGTTCTAGTTAATTGTCATCAGCTTTATCTTTTTCGTGTATGAATGTCATGATGGCTTAGCGGTTCAGTGAGCGGATTTGCATGCACATGGTTGCAGTTTCGAACCCAGGCAAGTACCAATGCGACTTTTTCAAAGTTATAATATATGTACTGTACTTTCTTAATCAGTCTATTGACAAACGGTGAAGGAAAACATAGTGAGGAAACCTGGATTCCAAAAAAATGAATCTGATGAGCATGAGATGTAATTATAAACATATAGATATACCTAATCACTCCTTTACACTGAAATCGCCAATCCGCAATGACCAAGTGTGGTGATCAATGCTTATTTCTTCACTATATGGGATAGGTCTGTGCCCAGCAATGAGACGTTTATGTGCCGTTATTTTTATATATATTTTTTTTTTTTTTTTTTTTTTTAATATCTTGGGACAATCTCACACACGGTCATCTGATCCCCATTAAAATGCAATGCTAATACAGCTTTATGTGGTTTCTAAATAATACGATTTATAAGGTCGAAAACTGAATAAATTGTACTGAAACGTTCCATTTCACGGTTACACACTCATACGTTATTTTCCACTATGTGTGAAAAGAACCACGCTCACCATTTCTTACCTCCACATTATAATTCAGTTCAGGCTTTCATCACGTTAGACTATATCTGTCTACATGCCACCCGGAGGCTTTACCTAGAAATAACATAAGGGAAACAATCCCTCTTTACATTATATGATAATTCGTGATATAGTCAACATTTTACAAATACACATCAGAATTTTCGTAGCAGAATATTACGTAGAGGCCTACGAGAATTCGTAGATGTCTACGAAATTTCGTAGTTACCTGAAATTGAGAAAAAGAAAATGGCCGAGTGTGAGTTAAAAGAAATAAGTATATTACGGAAATTATGGAAACATCCACACTAAAAAAACTAAAACAAACAGATTTTGAAATCATTAAACAAAATTTATAGTTGTTGTAAAATTGAATTTGGTTGCGGTATGCCACTCAGATTCGGGCTCAACGAATAATTATATCTGGGGTAAGTGCCCCTACGTGATCATAGCGACGTGCCAAGATCACCACTAACGTTCTACCCCAAGAGTTACTGGCTTGCTTTTATTGTCAAAGGAAAATAGTTTCCTTTTTGTACAGTATTTGTAACTTGATTAGCGGCAGTAGCCTAATGGCTGAGGATTCTGACTGGCGATCATGTGGTTGCGGATTCAAAACCTCCTGATACTGCTCTACCAACGTGAATGAACTCGTAACTAAATAATTTAGTTTAATAGCAATAACTACTAATAATTTACGACACATATTGGAAGAAAGCATTAAAAAAGGCCATATTAATAGGATGGTTTTTTCAGACCCCAACTTTGATTTTAGAAATCTTTACCTATGTCTTTAAAATGTTTTATAATTTTATCGTTTTCTCAATTGGCTTTCTGGGTATAAGTTTTGTTTAAAATGAGCTGTAATACTAGATAATTATGTATTATGAAAATTAATAAACTTATAATTTATTAAGCACAAAACAAAGAACTCTTTAGTTTAAAAAAATCGATATGAGAAAAGACTGATCGATTTAAGAGGTACATATAAATAACTGAATGTCAAAACAGTCAACAAAACCCATCTCTTATCACTACTCTACAAGTAGAACACTATCCTCCCAACTAGCGCTAGCCACTCTCCCATCTAAACGCGCCTCATATTCAGTTATGGGTATCACGTGCGCCCTGCTGACTGCAGATTTTTCCCTTCGTCCGATCCTAAGATATTGATAATTCTGACCCGACTCAGACAATTGAGCCCGGGTCGACTCTGTATGTAATTGAATCGATTTATGAACAAATATTTATTGGAAGCGTGCTGTTTGGGTATTTTTGTTTTGGTGAATGTAAGTATATCAGGCAGCACAGAGATAAAAATAAAGATCGGGATTATGGCGCAAGTACCTAAGTCTACAAACTTCCTTCAAGAACAAAAAATCTTCAAGACACATTTATTTATTGCATGCACAATATGCGTAGGACATAATGTACACATTCTAGTAAGTAAATTGTTCTTAATGTGAAACTTTAATTTTGACGACCTCCGTGGTCGAGTGGCGAGCGGTTTTCAACGTGTCGCCAGCTCTTAGGCCCCGGGTTTGATCACCGGACGGGCCAATGCAGACAAAAGCACTTTTCAACAATGCCTCTGGTTTTGGTGTTGGTGGTACTTTCGTTGTCTCTGATTCAATAGCACAAATGCTTTAGCAACTTAACTAACTATGACGTGGTGTTGTTCAATTTCTCATGTATCTTTAAAAATAATTAGTTTAGTAGATTACAAACATCTAATGATGTTTTTTTTTTGCAAAAATATAATACCTATTCGCTGTGTAATTTTATAGACATGAGTTTAGAATTTAAAGATATTGGAAAAGAAACACTGTTTCCACATTTTTTTATAATGTCTTAAAGTTTCTTTACATAAAACTGATTATTATACTTTTAAGTTACGTACTTGTTAGTTTAAGCATTTTTAGTACCAAACTTGAATTAGTTTAGAAGTTAAACAGATTTTAACATATTATCTTCGTAAATCACAATGTTTGGGTCTTAAAATATTGTTTCGAAGTTTTTCGTAAATTAGGATAATAAATGTTCATAAATTTCGTCATTTTGGATATTCATCTTGCTAAGAGATTTTTTAAACCAACATAATTATATTTATTTAATATCTATAGAACCCTTACAGCTTACCAAAGAAACTAATGAATTGTAAAAGGCTTAAGTGGGAGGGGGCTGGTCACGATGCGCCAATGTAGCCTGATCGTTTTGCAGATCTCAGACTTTCGTACCTAAGGAAGGATATCGCCATCGACGTCGACTCCGGCGAAGGTGGTGTGATGATCAGTGTCAGATACGCGGGGGCGTCCGTGGCTAGAGTTTTGCCCCAACAGTAGGAACTAATATAGGGTAATATGACTGTTTTATGCCAAAAGTGTTAAAATAAATAGTTTTTTTTTGAAAACTTTTACGAAGATTTCATATCTTTCTTTTTTTATCCTGTAAGCAATGTGTGTTTATAATGTAAGCAATCAGGTAGTATAAAAGGTTTGTTTATCAGGATTTCTGTTTTAGTACGCAAAAAACACAAAGATACCTTAAACCAAACATACAAACATTATTTACCGCTCTAGAGCTTACTGAAAATGAATATATCATTTGTCATATTATGTCATATTACATGTAACTTATTATTATTTTCCTTAACAACGAGTTTATTTGAGATCACATTACTGGTAAACTACACACATCAAAAGTGTCTAGGGATCAACATATATTTTTGCAATAACTTTTCTCCTGATTGATATTAATTAAAATTTTCTTTAAGGATTCATCGAATAAAGTGTTTTCGTTTGTCACAGTAACGATAAACCAAGTCACCTTTGCATTAATAAAGAAATTTGCCATTTTCCTAATAAAGGGATTTTTGACATTTGAACCACTAACACAAAAGTTCGAAAAAAAGACTGAAATAACAGTTTTCTTTAAAATTTTATTGGGTAACTTAAACAATTAATAATCCGTGTTTCTACCGCGAACACTAACAACACAAGAACATCGGTTTGGCATACTCAAAATGAGTTTTCATCCAAATCACGCTGTGGAATGGCCGCCCATGTTCGTTGCAACAACAAAAAAAGGTCTTCTTGCGATGGATACCCTCCATATTCGGCAGAGCTCTTCCCTGTAGCATATCCCATGCATGCTCAATCGGGTTCAAGTCTGGCGACTGAGCAGGCCAGGGCAGGACATTGATGTTAGCTGCGGCGAGAGTCTGTCTTACAACTCTTGCGGTGTGCGGTCGTGCATTATCATGCATTAACTGAAATAAGGGACCGATTTGCACTTGTAGAGGAACGATGACGTCTGATACAATCGTCTCAGCATAAATTTGAGCGTTGAGGTTGCTTCTGATCCAAATCAACTCAGTTCTTCCGCCGATCCAAATACCCGCCCATACCATGATGGTTCCACCACTATAAGGATGGACTTCCTGGCAGGATTTTAATCGCTGTTGGCGTCCAGGGGTTCTCCAGTGTCGTATACGTCTTGTATCCGGTCTCATACCAAAACGAGACTCATCAGAAAAGCACACGAAACGCCATTGTTCTTCTGCCCAATTTCTGTGTTCAAGAGCCCATTGATATCGAATCCTACGATTGTGCATTGCTATAGGTGGTACCCGTAGCGGTCTTCGGGAATGAAGGTTCACTTCATGCAAGCGGTTTCTGACTGTTTGGTCGCTAATTAAGTTCCCTGAAGAGTGATGAAGCCTCACGGCTAACATCATGGCGGTTATTGTTGGAGCTCTTCGAGTTAAGATTTGAATGTATCGGTCTTGTCTCCGTGTGGTGCAGCGATACCTTCCGCCATGGCGCTCAGCCACGGTACCAGTGCTTCGGTAACGTGTCCAAAGTCGACTGATAACACTCTGACTTGTATTCAGAGCTAAAGCCACAGTACGTTGCCGGGAACCAGCTTCTATCATTCCCACGGCTCTGAGCATTTCTTCCCTGCTTAAATGACGTCGCCGCTCCATAATAACGTTGGTTTTAATCAGTAGTAGGGAAACAGTAGCACTAATAATGTCTTCAATGCGTTGTATGTTTTTATAGGGAAAATATTGACAGCTGATTTTCATCTTTTACTCGAATTTGATTCACAGTTCCTGATTCGAATTATGAAATGCACCAAAAAGGATCCATATAAATTTATAAAATCATAAATTTATTACAAAGCCACATCTCAATCTCAAGAAATCCGCATAAAAATGCTTGATCCCTAGACACTTTTGATGTGTGTAGTTTCATGAGGCTTTGTCTGTGCGGAAAATGTATTCGAATTTTGTGAAATACTTTTCGTTTTTTTCTCCTTAACAACTTTCCTGTTCTCAATTAATATTAAACAGAAAAATTAAAGCAAATTTAAGTATTCAGAAAGAGAAAGAAGAAAGAAATAAAAAATGTTTATTTGGCGCAAGACCGCAGTTAAAACTTAGTCTACTTAAAATTAAACTACTAATCTAATTTCTAAAGTACACACACAGTACATTAAAAATTCAAATTGTATTTTGAAGTTATTTCATAACATGCATGGCATTTTGGACTATTAGTTTATGAGCATTACTCTTAAATCTGAGGCCATGGGTTTGATTCCCACGAATTCCCCCCTATTTCTTTTGAAGTCTGTTAAAAATTTTACTACAAAAACAAAACAAATACACCAGCAATTACATCAAAAATATTTCCTTAAATAATATTTTTATGCGAATGCTACGAGCTCATCAATATTCATCGGTGTCAACGAAGCAGATTTATTAGGCGACTCATATCATTACGTGGTAGGCAGGGAGCTAGGTAGGTAGGCAGACATTATTCATGTTTCTAAAGGATTATCCGATACGCGTGATGAAGATTGATACGGTGTTGTATTTCCTGTTGATTAGGTTAAACATGTTACTTTTCGATAAATAAACCTCGATGTTATGTTTTGATATTATTTTTGTTGAGAATTCACATAGGTACTTAGGTGCAAATTATTTTCACATTTTTTTAAAGTAGCATTCTAAAAAAGGGGAAATCTATACTTTCTTTTTAAGTGTATTGCTTTAAAATAGTAGTTAAAGTATGAGAATTTAAGGCTTTAGAATTCATGAAACAATTCAAATTATCTTTTGTTAATTTGGAAACGAAAACTAATATTATTCGGAAGGACTACATTAATCATTAAGTATATTTTCTTTTTGCATAAGTTAAAACCTCAGAATAATATTACTTTAGTTATTATTCTGAGGTTAAAACTTGTCGCCAGAAATTGAAATTTTATATAGGTACCGATTCAAAACATAATACAACCTCTTTCAATAAATAAACCTAAAGCCACAGAGAAATCTTTTTGAACCGTTCTCAGCTATCAAGCAGATCTACATAATATTCTTACTATAAAAGATAAACAACCAGTATAAATTGAGACCGCATTTCCAAACATATCTACTATATTAAAGTCCAATATAACTCAGAAACAATAGCATACAAAAATCTACATATATTTATTGGCACGTACTCCTCGACTACAATACAATTCGTTTCAAAACAAGATTTTAAAACTAGGATTGGGAATACGTTCTATATTTTCCTAGCTATCGAAAATTGCTGAAAAATATAGTCTGGATTTCTGGCTGAAAATTTTGTACGAATAAAAAGTAAGTGTGGGGAAAAGTACGAAAGATTTGAATGAGTAATGTGAAGTTAGATGGACTTGGTGACAAATTCGTTTTATGAGAATTGTACTAGAGTCGCGTCTCGGTTTTGAGTAATAAAGAAAATTATTGGATTAGGTGATTGAGTATTTGCATAGTAACAGTAATGGAATCCAAAAATGGTTTCGAAGATTTCGAATCATTTATTTGATTTGATTTCTCAACCACATTCAATCATTGTAAGACAGTAACTTTTTATTTATTCATTATTTTTTATTTGAGTTTCGTTTTCTAAAAATATGCATAAAGAAAAAGTTTTTTTCAAAGGTATGTGCAATTTGCACATACCTTTGAAAAAACTTTTGAGAAGTTTGCATTCTGCAATGTTGTCGACAAAAAAGTAATGTTACTTCTTAATAAGAAATATCTTATATATCTTGAATAAAAAGTTCCCTACGGAATTTTACCGTAGTATAGAATTCCGCTGAGTATAAAAACTAGCAAACATTGCCATTTTTTTAGCAGTCCTTAAAATACTACACATCGGACCAATCTATTCCATATGCAGCGCGGCTGCCACCAAAAACATTCAAAAGTTACAGAAAATCCAACAATAGCCTAAATTCGTAGTTATTTTCCGCAAAAATTCTCAAACGTTACAAATATAAATAGGAATGACTACTGGATATTGTTTCGTGGAACCCCACCAAAAAGTTTGTTAAAAATTTTAAATTTTATTTTTCGGGGATATGTTCCAGAATTTATTTGTTCGAGTTTCAGGTTCATAATGTTTGTGTTGGTATTGTGTTTCTACATTCATATGCACGTTTGCGTTTAAACTAAGGCTTCGCTAAAATAATATTATTGCATTGCATTCATACGGCAACGATCAGTTATCCGATCTGAAACAAAAAAAAACTTAACCACACAAAAAGCATTCACGCCGAAGTGAAAATGGGTTGGATTAAATGGATTACTAATAAACTAATGCCAAATGGACCCCTGCACAACAACAGGTAAAATAACAGGCTTCAGAAGACCAGACCTAGAAGTGATGATGATATTTTCCCCGTAGACCCTCTTACCCCTCCTGACCTTACCTAAATGTTCACCTTGAGGGACTTTCAAACTATATGGATAGATATATCCATTCTTAAAAAGTGGAACACAAGTGACGGGGTCTTTGCCCAGCAGTGGGACATTATAGGCTATAATTCATATACTAAACTGAGGATATAATAATATTTAGTAATGTATGCAGAATCTTTTCTAGAATCTATGTGTTAGTAACGGACGCTACGTGAGAGACCCAAGCGGAGATGGACTGACGAACTAGGCGCCTTCAAATATAAGTGGTCTCAATTGGTCCTTGAGAGACGGAAAGAAAATTGGAGATCCTTGCCCTAGGCCAGTTCGGGCTCACAATGAATAAATAAACACTGATCCATCCAATTTTGAACCTGATCATTCCAAACCTCAACAAGCCATAACAAACAAACAAATTAGAACTAAAACAAGAGCAGAATAAACTGGTTAGTAGCAATATTAACTGAAAGGTTCCAGTCCATTGGTGAGGTCCATCAGGAGAACAATAAATGCGGCAGTAAAGAGTTGCCGTAAAATGGAATCAGGCCGACAGAGCCTTGAGTGTTCGTATGTTATTATGTTGTGTTCGGATTTTATTTCGGAGAAATTTTATTTACGTTGGATTAGGATGACTATAAGGTTCCTACTGGGGTTCACGATAGTTTGCAGCGAGTTCCCGTATGGGTATGAGGGAAGGCAGAAGCACTCCGGTGTTTTTGCCAGTAAGAATCCAGCATACCACTCCGCCTTCCCCAAGGTGGAGGAAGTCTGTGAGAATTTCTGCGAGGTCAAAAAAAGGATTCATATAAGCCATGGAAGTACATGATGTGAATCATAGATTTAAATAAATCTATGATGACATTATGAAAACAAAAATTTCGTTATTTGTTTGCAATTACCTAATCAGCTTTTAACTAAACAATCTACCTATTTCTTTCATTCCTGCTAGATGACTGTGATATTTAAACTTTTTTTTGTAGTGACTTATTTTGCCCATAGACTTCAATTCATTTCAAAATCTATTAAAAATAATACAATTTTTAATAAAAAAACAGACGAAGCACTATTGCCCGGATGTGCCCATCAGTTGAATACAGCAGTCAATCTTAACAGCACCCATAACAATGTACCAATACCAGCAGCGGGCCATCTGTCAATCAACAACAAAACGTCCAAACCGTAAGCTTCTCGTAAATCAGTGAAGTCAGAATCACACGGAATGTTCTCGAAAACGGACCGCGCCATGAGAGAGCGAACCATTAATATTTGCTTTAGCCGCTTAATGATCGCATTGAGCTCACAATCACTGATTTTATGGAAATTCAGTAAGAGTATTACTATACGGAATAAATTGGGCTTGTTTGTCAGTTGAACTGCGAATAATTTTAATCGGATATTTTAAAATGAATGAAGGTGATTATTCGAGGTAATACTGTCACTTTTTAAGCTTTTTTGTATTAAATGAGATGAATGGATTTCTGAGTAGCTACGAGTATTTACATTTAAAAGTATTGTTTTTTATTATTCATACTTAAAATCATTTTACTAACTCAGTAACAAAATTCACATAGTATTAATCCTCAGAATGTTTGCCTTTACGTACCCAAACATCTTAAAAGCTTACAGATTTATGAAACAATTTTTGGCCCAAATAAAATCGGTATGAAAAAACATTTTCATTAAAATCACTTAAGCTTAGAATTAGCCTTACGTAAGAAAAACAGACGATTCAATTTGTACACCACGCGCCAAAAAAGTACCAATTTATTTGTCGCCACAATAAAAATAAATTGTATCGCTTCTTCATAATCCCATCCCTAACCCGTTTACTGCCCCAGTAATATGATGAGATCCGCCAAGACGATTCCCTGGACACAGCAATATCCGTTGCTGCGTAAATAACGGCCCGACATAAATATTAGATAGACAGCAAGCAATCTACAGCGAACATTATCCTGTGATACGTTTTAAGTGTTATTGCTCTAGGGCCGTGGTGACGGGATTGCGAAGGATATTTCGAGGTTATTCAGACGGATGAAAAAATTGAATTGTCGGAATTATGTGACGTCACGTGATCGAATATCTAGACGGATAGGTCTGAGGTGGATTTACAGCTGGTTCTTACGACCGTAAAATTTTAAATCGGGTTTTTGCTTTATAACAGGGCTTGTTTTGGTGACCAGATATTTTAATTTTATTTGTGTACCAGTTGTGACTGATAACAAATTTGCCATTTTTTATCGCAAATCAAAATTAGTCAATAATGTCTTAAAAAGATCTCTCTCTGTCTCATCCGTCCATTCAATTATAAAGAAATTGATTTTTTTTATTGCTAAAGTCACTTTATAGGGTATTATGGCAGTATTGGCAGTCTATCTATGCTTATACTTATCTAATGAATAAACAGAAACGAAAAAAGGGTGGGTAAGTATAGGTTTGATGTCCAAAATATGTATGTCAATGCAGGCAAAGACACAACCCAAAAGATAGCAAGAAAATAAATCTGAAAAACTTAGCGTTTTCACAAAAAATATAGCTTCTCTAACGAGCATTTATTAAACTAGATACCAAGTTCAAAAAGCCTTGATTTCTAACGAAGCAAAAAATAACCTATTTAGCGAAGACGAACGCAAAAAATATTATGTATACAATGAAAAGTTTCTTCATTAACTATCAGATTTTTTTCGAAACACCTGCAACCACAAACTGGGAGCTGTTCTGTGTATTAATTAAAAGTTTTTCGCGAACTGTTCCTATGCGTTCAACCGATATTTGAAGTAGAACTGAGGTCTGGCAGTCTGCCAGGTAAGTAAATTGACATATTTGATTATTTGAGATGCAATGTTCTTAGTAAGTAAGTAATTGCTTGGACATTATAGATGGTATATTTAAATACCTTTTATATGTCACTTGCTGCGTCCCGCGGTGTTGCGCACGGTTTATTAGATAATTTTCTTTTTTCGGGATAAAAAATAATAAATTATGATAAAATGGAGAGTCCGATTTCTTTCAATTCGGTGTATTTTGAAAGAAGAGAGAAAAGAAATTTCTTTCGCCATCAGGAGAGACTAAGAACATCGGAATAAAAACGCAAAAAAATAATCTACATCGACATTAGAAAAGTAATAAAAAATACCAATTTTGATAAATTTCGTATGGAGATGGCTGACCCCCTCGAGTAACACATACGTTATTTTTTATGCGGAAGCTATTAAGTTATTTGATAAAATGTGGGTAAAACCGCGGGGCACAGCTAGTATCCAATATATTTATACTACGAAGCTACCACAACTGCAGTCTTAACTATAAAAACAAAGTATTCGCTCAGAACGACATCATTTTGTTGGCAACTCCAGCTAAGTAGGTTTAAGCGTCTCTTTGATAGAAATGAAACTATTTAAAGTTGTGCACATCTTACTAACAATGTAGTGACGTAACGATGCTGTTATTTAAATTGTGGTTTTTATGCAAGGCAACATTTTCTAAAGAAAAAAAAAAATAATGCACGTTGGAAATAATTTTCTACCAAAAAATTAATTGTACCTACACATGAATTGATGTTTTGGTGTTTCCACTCAATGAATAAATTATTTAAAGACTAAACATTCAGTAATTAACGCGGTTTGTAAGTATGAATATTCTTCATAATAATCGACAAAATTCCATTGGTAAATAATAAAAAAAAATTGCTTGTTTTTGCTCGATATAGATAACTGCAATATTAGACACTTGAAATATTCACAGAATATAACGTTATATATTCTCTTTAA
This sequence comes from Plusia festucae, assembly GCA_950381575.1. Lineage (NCBI taxonomy): Eukaryota > Metazoa > Arthropoda > Insecta > Lepidoptera > Noctuidae > Plusia > Plusia festucae. Next base: position 9,686,424 of record OX494454.1, on the reverse strand, counting down.
AAATAAATTCTAAATGAATGAAAATATAAACTACAACAAACGTGATTTTTTGGTCGTTTTTATAGATACGAAACCCTTCGTGCTTGAGTCCGACTCGCACTTGGCAGGTTTTTACGTTATGAATAAAATTTGTAATATCTCATTGATATATATTCCAAACTTTAGGCGTTATAGCACAAACGAGTAGTATTACCACCCAACTACAATATTTAACTACTATATTCAACAACTCTACATTCATAAATGAATAATTAACCACTCTATATAAATACGATTAACGGCTCTCTGAACAGTAAAGTTGTACAACAAACCGAATTTTAATTTCGTTGTTTACTTTCAATCAGGTTGAATGAAAATTGTGATGGGTAGAATATTGCCTCTAGGCTTTTCAGTAAATAATTGTGTAAATATGTCAATTGGAACAATAAAAATGTATGGTACTATATTTATATTCTACGTAACAGAGGACTAATGCACGTATTTATAATGATTACTAGCTGCCCGGACAGACTTCGTTCTGTCAAAAGTAAATTAAGTAAGGTAATTCCCGAGTTTAGGTTTTTTTTTTTTTACTTATTATTTATGTTTTACACCTTTTAAACCTTCCCTGGACTTCCACAAACATTTCAAGATCAAAATCAGCTAAATCGGTTCAGCCGTTCTCGAGTTTTAGCGAGACTCACGAACAGCAATTGATTTTTATATATATAGATAGATTTAAGTCAAGACCTCATTCTTTGACATTGCATGTCCTTGTTTTGTGTCAACAATCTTTTAAAATGTCGTCTCTCTCCCAATAGCTCTATGTTTTTGTCACCATTTTTTTTTCTATTCGAAAAATACGTAAAACTTGACATCAATATTAACGTATTGGATCGAACAAGTAATAGCCAATAAGAACTCTTTGATCTTTACACTTACGTGTATTTTTTATAACAGTATTTTAAAATACAATCGTTGCAATTGGCATATTACCTAAAAATAAATATATTTTATGTTTGATTAAAAAAACGTATTTTCTTTTTTCACGTAGTTATAAACACACTATTATAATGATTTGATTTTTTTATGACATCACAAGATGGTGACATCACCACTGCTGAGCATTATTTAGATTTAACACCACCGTTTTAACTTATTTAAAAAAATGCGTGTTTAATATCCTTTTAGGATCTAAATTACGGACAGAATAGATTTTTACCGTCATTCCCAGTCATTATCCTTATATAGAGATATGCTCTACACATACAATCTGAATTGTTCCACCTCGCAAAAGATAGAGATAAATTCCAGCAGCTGGAACTCACTCTCCATTAATTAGAATGGCACTTAAAGAAGAACACATCTCCATTAAGTCTAGCCTATATCTTGATAATACATACATACAATTATCCGACAAAGCGAAGCCGGAGAGCGCAGAGAATCAAGTCAGCCAGTTTGCGAACTAGTTTGTGCGACAAGTCGATATTTATTCAATAGATGCACTGCAAAGACGTCGAGTGAAATTGTAGAGACAGTTTGCATGTTTATTTTACTATACACATACATTTTGGAGAGTTTTGAAGGAGAGGTTATTGAATATATCATGCAAGAAGAAGTAATAAAATCAAGCATAGATGGTTGCACATTATTGTAAAAAAGTTCGACAATTGCAACTCAAAAGTATAAGGTAAGTAATTTCGTTTGACAGTCTTGGTATAACTTTCCGATAGTTTTGTTTCAAAAATTAAGCTTCTGAATCGATTTCATTGAAGTTTGTTTTCATGGGGCCACCGCTGAGGTGCTTTACTTATACTTTACAGAAAGTGTTTTTTTTTAAAAGCGTGACAAACGTATTATAATATATCTATATAATATAATACACCTGAATTGAGTACCCCATTTCTTGAAACCGGTTAAAACTGTTTTTTACCACTACAATGTTTTTGCACTATGTATGTATGTATTTATGAGTACTATGATTTAGTTACATAGGACTATCATTAAAAATAATCTAAAAATTACTTTTAATATATTAAAAGAACTCAGTTCTGGATTAAGCTCGCCTGTGTACAAATATTTTTTGATAATTGCAATTACTTTATTTTATATTGTACAATAAAGAAAAACTAATTAAGAAAAGTAATCCCAGGGTATTCACAATTATCGAACTAAAAACTAAAAAAAAACATTATTTCTAAACCATTTCCAAATAAGAAAGCTTAGCAAATAATTTAGAGAATTTTCTTACTGAACCTGAAATCACTTTATTGTATTGAATCTAGTATTGAAATATCATGATTTACACAAGAATGAAGAGCACTTCAGTTAACTCCACGACCACGAGACAGTCAAATCAAATAACTTTAAGATACCATTCAGAGGCATTCAAATCTCAACAAATACTAAAATTTCTTCAAACTACAATATCTGCTTGTGACGTTGTCAGTCGAGTTAACTTGAAAAACTTTCACCTCTGCCTCAGACCTGTGTTGAAGGTCGAACAATGTCAGACTCAATCAATATCCGAGAATTGTTATGTCGATCACATGTTACATATTAGTCGCAAATTTATTTCAGCTACAATATTATGCTCTTAGTTGCTACGGCGTAGCCTCGTAGCACGTAGGTGCGCTACGGGCAGTGAAAACGATAATATGTACGTGATCTTTTCTGCGTGAGTTATAAAAATACGTAACGAATGGTTATCGAACTCGTTGTCAATACTAGCTTTATTTTGGTTGGCGTATGTGAATAATTTTTTTGGTTGAACATTCACGACTAAAGCTTGTTTAGTAATTTCTTTTTCATTACTTTTTAAAGACCTTTCTCTTATTTTCTTTTTGGTTCTTATGTCTCTACCTTTAACATGTGAACAAACAATTATTTATCATTACACAAAAAAAAAGTTAAGAAAATTTTATTTTAAAGTTAATTTTCAAATGTATTTTTTTTTTATAAAAGATTACTAGCAATGTGGGTCGCACATTACTGAAAATCTAGTTAACCCCTCGTGTTTGGCTAAGATGCTTGTGTTACGAGTGGGTTCACGTCGGTAATGTAATGGGTGGGATTCGAACCCACAACCACATGATCGCAAGTCCGACGCCCTAGCCATTAGGCTACCGCCGCTTATATGTTAGTATATAACACATAAGCCTGTAACAGACATTATATAATACATAAAACAATGCACAATAAGGCGCAGTGAGCTACACCGTGAAATTTATAGTCAGAATAATTTGCGCTGAGAATGTTGTTATGAACATTTACTGCGAAGTAAATGAGCTGTTTATGTGCCGCTGGAAAATGATTCCACGATTAATTAGTTTGTTGTTATGTTATAATGAGACTGGGTCTTTATTTGACGTTATAATATTAACATTTAGGTAGCAAGTCGGGCCAGACATCACCTGCCTAGCCTTTTTCCAAGCTATGTTGGGGTCGACTGCCAGTCTTACCAGATTTAGCTGTATTCCGTATTTTACAAGGAGCGACTGTCCATCTGACCTCCACAACCCATTGCTGGGTAATACAGTATTCCATAGTAAGACTGGTTGTCAGAATTGTAATGACTTAACGACTGCCAAAAATCAAGTCGGGCCAGAAAGTTGGACTTCCAATCATGTGGTTGTTGGTCTCAAATCGAAAGACACCCAGAACACTAGCAACGTGAAACTGTTCGTAACACAAGCATTTAGCTTAGCACGAAAGGTTAACAAGAATACAAATAAAAATCTGCAAATAAATTTAATGCAAATTTTTAGAAAGCTTTACCGCGCTTAGCCTATCCTACAAATTAATCCAGGGTGTCAGCTGTCTTCAAAATTTTTATCAAAATTAGTTCAGCCGCTTTACACACACTCACAAACTTACCTAGAGCTGCGCTGCTGCATTGTTTAATTAAAAAAGCATTTCAAAAAATGAAATATTCATTTTTTTTTATATGTACTAGTACTTATTTACTCAAGAAGGCGCTCGAGAAATGTTATATTAATGTAATGACTCTAAAGTGTCCTTTCTATGGAGAATAACCGGCAAGAAACTCCATAGGTTATTCTTTTAAAAATTGGATTTTAATATTGGTATAATATTAGTCACTGATATTACGGTTACAGCCATATATTATGGTTACGGTTACAGCGTAATTACTTATTGAAAGATGAATCGTGTTTGTTGGTCTCTTTACATACACATAAATGGACTGAATGCACCAATTACATAATAATATAATAACAATATGTTCATGCCAAATAACAACCGACTTCTGAATTAGATACAGTAATATCTAACCTGAAATACATAAACAGTAGGGCGCGTCTATCAAACACCTTCCCATGCTGAATTAATCTAGTTTCCCGCCAATGTATTAATGACGTCACCGTAATTAACTCGAAGGCTAATAGGGGGTAGAGCGAAGGCTCCATAACGACTCCCATTACTCCTGACTCTTGCAAGGGCAATGCGATTGTAACGAAAGACGTTTATTTACAAACCTCTTGAAAGATAAAAATTGGCTGTCTGAAAAATCGGTTAGCAGACGAAAATTTTACGTGATTACGTCATAAGAAAATTGCATACTGCCTCTTTTCTACTCGGACGCATCGGTCGATAGTGTGAAAGGGAGATAAATGCGTCACAAGTCGAACGCAAATGCTAATCGTGCCTCTATCTTTTGTTCCGTGCTCTCGCTTGCACGTTTGCCTCAGGTGAAACGTGACAATTTTTGTGCATGCAGCCAGCGTTTATCGATTTATAAGACTTCGTTACGTAAAAAACTTTGGATTATAAAAAATAAAAACTGTAAATCAATATCCCGGCAGAATGCAAAAATATCTCTAGTAAATTGTTATCATTTCAATACGACTTCCCTCGTAGATAAGTGACATTTATCAAAAGTTAACGATGATAGAAATCGCTTAAATGACATTTATTGTATGGAGATGACATTTTTTTTCGATATTTCACGTGACTTAGACTTGTCACTTTTATACATTGGAGCGATTCGATTTTGTTTGATGTTTCGGATAGTCCATTTATCAAGGAAGGCTATAGGCTAGACGGAGCATTAACAAGAAATGTTAGAAGATGTTCAAAGTTACACAAAACTGATGCAAGTCAGAATTGTTCCTTTATAAAAGTTCTAAAATAAGTCCAATGACAGGGTCTATCTTTCAAAATTGCCTCACTATAACCTTTTTTAGCGTACCTCAATTTTTTTCGAAAATATTGCATTATTTAATATGATAATCCTTAATCATAGTTTTAAAGTACAACTCACGCATTTGTGATGTGCGATGCGCGTGGTCATGAAGAAATGCATTTAAGGGGAATATATTCATAGTATGAAGGAATAACTCACAAACAACATAAAAACCGCAGACGAAGTCACGGGGGCAGCTAGTAAAAGATAAACGTATATTACTTTATTGATTTATTTTTATTAAGATTTCCAAATGACATTCTAAATCATATAAATTACACCAGGCTTATTAGACGGAATGTTTAAATGATATAAAAAGTGTCTTTTCTGTTCATAGTCTGAATAAATAATAATAAGATGTGCCTACCCTTCGGGAATACAGGTGTGATCATATATTTAATAGGCAATGAACATAACAGAGCATAACTCGCAAAAGTCCACTAAATAATTCAAAGGGTTTAGAGTGAAATACTCGGGGTTCTAAAACATGATTAAATAGGTCGGTGAGGTCATATGGCACGCTGGAACAAAATGGCAGGATACTGTAGAGGGAAATGTAACACAGATCAAATGCCTTTACTAAAACTTTCTTCTTCTTTTCGTATCAATGGTATTTTTTATTAGATTCAAAAAGACATTTTTTTTAAGTGAGTTGAGTCTGTTCACGACCACGGCCAGTGTAACCCTAAGTGACCCCTTTTTCAAACTTCAAATCAACACGAATTATGTTAGATTTCGACCGCTATCAGGCCTCTATTTTATAATAAAATACCAAGGCATTTCAAAGCTTTAAATACAAAATTATTTAAAATAACATTTCACAAGTGGTTACTCGAGTGTAGTTTTTATAGTTTACAAGAATTAATAGATAAAAAATGTTGATATTTAAAAAAAAAATCTGATTATTGATACCTTTTCTTTAAAATTTTGCATGCTATGTCATAACCTAGCTAAACATGCTTGTGCCTCAATTTGTATATTTAACACCCCTGTATACCATGTTTTACGCAAATAAAATATATTCTATTCTAGTTTTAAATACAGCTGTAAAAACCAACCAATAAAAACATAACGTTATGAACTCTAACATAGAGACGCACTTCACCAACCCATGTATTGGAATTCTCTGTAATGATAGCTGTAATTTTTTGAATAAATAAATAAATAAATAAATAAATAAATAAATAAATAAATAAATAAATAAATAAATAAATAAATAAATAAATAAATAAATAAATAAATAAATAAACAAATAAATAAATAAATGTATTTACAGTCTTCCCACCAAATATATTTAAAGCGCTGTAATAGCTACATAACACAGTCATTAAAACACATACCATAGCTTGCTAGCTTGCAGGTAATACTTGCAGCTTCATACCAAGCATGCCTTAAACTTCACATGAAATAGATTTACGCTTCCAAGAATGTAGAGACTAAGATTTAACAACTTAGAGAATTTGCAAAAACTGAGGATCCAGGATCGCTGAAAAGAAGGGATGAAATCCGTGGCCCAGTAGTGATATAGTACAAGCTAGGTATATCCTACTAATATTATAAATGTGAAAGTGTGGATGTTTGGATGTTTGTTACTCAATCTAGTATGCTTGACTGCACGGATAGCCGAGTGGTATAGGTCACCACGCTAATTACCACTGTGCGCGACGTGCTGTGGGTTCGATCCCCGCATGGGACAAACATTTGTGTGATCCACAGCTGCTTGTTCCAAGTCTTCATTGGGTGTTCATTGTGTATGTGATTTGAATGTTTGTGAAACCCCCGCGACACAAGAATTAAGTTCCTTAGTGCGGGCGTCGTTTTTTTTAAAAAAAAAAAAAGAATCACGCAAAAACGGCTGAAAGGATTTGGAAGACATTTGACATGCATGTAGCCTTTGACATGGAAAATAAAATAGGCTTTTATCCCGATCCCTTAAGTAGTACCATTATTACAGCGCAATCTATAACACGGGTGGAAATTTTTGTCCTTTTTTCATTACTTTCACATTAGTTCACTTTTAGTAGATTTTCCATTTATTCTGAAGTCCACGCAGACGAAATCGCGGGCAGAAGCTAGTTAGTAATAAAATTTAAAATCTATTTTGTTGCTGTTTACCTATATTTTCAGAGGCCTTATTCACCAAGTTCAAACCTCGTCCAAACATAACTTAACGAAGATTATACATAGTTTAACTACCCCTGTCACCAAATCTTTTTTTATGTGTTGAAAGTCCTCGGGTAGTGTTAGTATATACGTTTTAGACCGTTGAACAGATTTTCATCCGGTATAATTATAATGTTACTATTATTTTATTGATTTTAAAATATACTCTTCATTTAAAATATTTATTAATATTTAAATATTGTTTTATGGCATCGTTGCCATAATTTTTTCATTTTTACCATACTGAATTTGGTACTGCAGTATATTGAAGCCTGATTGATTAAAAATGCAGTATATATTCCATACATTTTTCACCGACTTGCACTCACTTGAATCTAAATTCATGTTCATAAATAATAAAGACTGCACAACCTTATTAATCCGAATTCCTTACAGTCGTTCTTATGTCAACACAGCAAGGTTGAGTTTCGGGTGATTTTTATTTATTCTGTGACAGTGTGACTTTTACTACACCACATTAAAAATACTACTTCATTAAAGTAAATTACTTGCACATTACAACGCGCATTACAAATGCAATCTACACGTTAACGCGGACTCCTGAAATTGTATATAAAGGTCGATTCATACTACAACAGCAGTAGAAAAAACCTGACTTCAATTGCCCGAAAATTCGCATTTTCTTATGGATATTATTGTTTACATTTATCAATAATTTTATTTTAAAACTAAACTGATTTTAATGAATATATGGGACCACCTCTGCGGTACACCCTATCTAATACAGAAAAAATGTTTAAAATGGATCTACAATTGCAGTAGATATCGCGTAAAAAACGCACAAAAAAAAACATACAGCTGAATGGATAACCTGCTCATTTTGAAATTCCTTCAAAATTCATTCCTAACCCAACAACGTTAAGTTTATATTATATATTTTCACAACACAAAAACAAGTAACAATTCTTTAGAATGCGCATGAATCTGCTTACACTCACGTATTCTGTATTTTTCAGAAGAAATTTCAAAAAGAGCCTTACCTTTTTGAATTTGCTATATTAACTTTTAGACAGCTGCCTCTTTGCTATGGTATGAATCGACCCTAATGCAAGTGTAATGCAGTGTTATACTTTAATTAGAAAACATTGCAGAAGCATGGCGTAATGAAAAGCTAAAATAATGTAATTATGTTGTTAGTGGTTAAACAGGAGTTTGTGGAGAATGTATAATAAAATATAAAGTGCATTAAGGCTCTGAACTGTGATCTACTCTTTTAAATCTTGTAGCGGCGGTAGACTAATAGCTAGGGTGGCGGCTTGCAATCATGTGGTCTCCGGTTCGAATCCCACTCATTACACTTCCAGAGTGAAACCACTCGTAACACAAGAATTTAGATTAACACGAGGGGTTAACAAGAATACTAGTAATGTGCGACCTACATTACCAGTAAGCTTTAAAAAAATGTGTGTGCTAATTTAAAGTTGTGAATATTCAAAAAATATTTCTGAATTGACAGCTTCATTGTTAAAATTTCTAGGGGAAGAATTTTCCATCGTCAGATAACTTTATTCGAGGAATAAGTTAACGTTAGACAGTTTATGTACGTAACAAACAAAATTTCAAAATTATTCCACGAACAAAGTTATCTGACGTAGAAAAAATCTGCCCTAAGTATTTTTTTATTGTTAAAACCAACTATAGAAAATTAAAACTTGGAAAATATTTGAAAGATGAAAATGTAAACTTACTAGTAAAAAATATTTTCGCAGCATAAAAGTAGTAGTAGTAGGTAGTGCGGTGCTAGCAGAATACCAGGTTAAGTATGCTTTGTTCTCAGCAGGCATTGAAACGCAAGCTGAGATATTACAACAGCTTCTAAGCAACGCCCCGTGGCATATTACACTGCAAGCAAGCAAAGCTTAGCGCTCCAAATATAATAATATTGCTATCTGTAACTTATTTAGAGAAGGAACGAGCTTTGATAACTACGCTTGGACAAGGCGAGTGGGCAATTCCATTTTTTTTTAATTAAGATTTTCTCACGATATATTCTTGTCCGATTGTTAGAATGAAAAATAAAATGTAAATCATACGAATATTAAAATGACGAAAATTTAAGTTTGTTCACACTAAAATTTCATAGTGTTGAAATTAATTAAGACAGCCCTTTTGAAAACCAATATATAACATTTCATATGAATCATATTTATTCATCTTTAGATATATATTTGAAAACTAACTCCACCTCGCTGTGTTACTCGCGGCTTTCAAAATAACTATTTGTTTTTGGGATAAAATTGTTTAAATATTAATCCAGGGTTCAAATTATGTCATAGTTGGTCCAGCCGTTACAAATAGTCTCCCATGCTAAGTTATCGGTCAAACTGCACGGCTTACACTTAGCCATGAGCCTCTTATTGGAGCAGCCCTGTACGACTGCCATTTTCATAGAAAGCGAAGATTGATCCCATAAATCTTAAACTATTTTTTATTACATCGAATACAAGACTATTCGTAATGGTAAGATTAAGAAATAAATAAATCTATCCAATGATAATGACCAATAAAATAGTTTTCTGTTAATAAAATAATTTTCGAAATGGTACAATTTTGAACTGCTAGAAAATTACAGAAATTACTGTTTACAAAGTGTAACAATATTATCAGTATCATAGTATTTATTACAATGTAACATTGGAGAGTTTAAGCTAGTGTTGTTACGAGACACTGCTCCATAGAGAATTGTCTCATTTACATTGCTAGTGATGGGACAGGTTTGAGTTTTGTCTGTCGATATAAGAATATGTTATTGTGAGTGTCATTTTTTTTAAAATTATGCTTGAACACACGACTATACTGATACTAAATAATAAAACAGGCCTACAAAGATGATGCTTATTTCTTTTAAATCCATTAAAACCTTAACTAATGTCTTCAGGGGTTTACGCGAATGTTAGAAATATATAAATATATTTTTTTTGCAGATGTCGTGGTCACGGGCAGACGGAGAACCTTAACTGATTTTTATCAATCAGTAATAGAAATATCTTTTATCTGTATTTTACCTCATGTTTTCATTTTACATATTACAGTAACTATCTTACAATTTTCTTTGAATTTTACTAGTTAGCCATTTTTACCATAAATTAGCTCCAAATTCATGGCTTTCCATCATGCTGTTTTGAATTTAATTAATATACATATAACAAGTTATTTTAGTCTTTACCAACATATTATGCAATGTCATATTATAATTGTACTCTTGTGATAAAATGTCAAAAAAATAGTTTTTATTCAATTCATCGTTTATCGATAAACTTAACACCCATCACTAGACCCTATTACTTTGTTTTTATAACAGCGGCCATTTAGCTGTGTGAATTGAAACGCCGCGGTCGATTCTGTATTAACATAATAAACACATTACCTCAGTTAAGTCCTCATTGCGAGTCAAACTTGGTGGTCTATAGTCATAAACACATTAGTTCTGTTGTGTGTTAAGAAATAACACTGTCACTGTTACAACACTAGTTTATTTGTTATAGAGTTTTGTGAATAGACACTTTTGGGTTACACACGAAAGTTAAAACTTCCAGAATAACTAGAGATAAAGAATTGACATAGTTTACATGATTAGGTATGTAGACGTTATAATTTACGGAATGTTTTCTGAGTATACGTGAATGTTAGACATTGAAATCAAACTACTTTTAACCGCGATAGAATCCGTTTGAAAAGTAGTTTTATTTCAAACCATTTACATGTAATTAATTTTAGCGAGAAATAGCTGTCTTTATTGTTTATATAAGTATTTTTTTTATCTCTGTGATATTATGTTTGCGAAGAAATTGATGGACCTGTTGGTCTAGTGGCTACTGACCCTGACTGCTAAGCCGCAGATCTCGGGTTCGATTCCCACCCAGGACAAATGTTTGTGGGATGAGCACGATCATTTGTTCTGAGTCTTTATTTATTTATACTAATATTTAGATATTTATAAATATATAAGTATGTTCATCAGTTGTCTGGTAGTGACTCCGCCTAGTTTGGGATACTTTGGCCGTGTGTGAGCTGTCCCAAGATATAATATTATTATATTTAACACAACCTAGTTCCAAATATTTTATCCTTCAAAGGGCTTTTCACAAACAATTAATTTCGACTATCGGCTCTATAAAATGCGTATAACCGACAAACCACACGATACAACAACGTTACCGAAACATTAATTAAACTATATTGAGCCCGAAATTATTTTAACCCCATAACCGTTTTAAAATCAAAGTGCTGACGATCCGATGTAAACACATTGGTGATAGGACATCGGTTTGAATGTGGCTTGACTGTTAAAATAAACTCTTTATAAATAAATTTTGATGGCATCATATGAATGCATAGCATTATAACCGCAATGCATAGCATGCATAGCAATATGAAGCGGCGGTAGCCTAATGGCTAGGGCGTCGGACTTGCGATCATGTGGTTGCGGGTTTGAATCCCACCCATTACAAAACCGACGTGATCCTACTCGTAACACAAGCATCTTAGCTTAGCACGAGGGGTTAACGAGATAATCCTATAAAAAAAAACCTGTAATGACATACGGAGCCAAACGTGGATACTCACGATGGGACTAGACCTTATGCTGAAAGTCGCTCAGAGAATTATGGAGCGGGCTATGCTCGGTGTCTCTCTAAAGGATCGGGTCAGAAATGAGGAGATCCGGCAGAGAACCAGAGCTACCGACATAGCCTAGAGGATAAGCAAGGTTAAGTGGTAGTGGGCTGGTCATGTATGCCGCAGAACAGACAACCGTAGGGGAAAACGTGTTTTTGAGTGGAGACGTAGCGTAAGACGACCGAAAGTGGCTGACAGCGGTTGGAGACGAAGAGCTGAAGATTGATCTCAGTGGTGTGCCATAGGAGAGGCCCATGTCCAGCAGTGGACGAATATAGGCTGATGATGATGACCTTGTTAACCCGCTTGCCAAGATACATGCTTGTGTTATGAGTGGGTTCTGAACCGGCAACCTAATCATTAGGCTACCCCCGCTTCATTTAGTTTACATCAGAAAAGAAAACCGTCTCAAAATCATCCAGTGTTCGGTCCAGGGTTTTATTTAACCTTTAAGATTTGGAATCCTAAATGTGGCAGAATATGCTGTGTTCGTTTTAATAAGACCTGTTTATAATACCTATGTACTATATGCAAAAAATGGTCACCCATTAACGGACCAATAGGGACAAGTGCGGCTTGATCTCTATTATCGGCTTTAACGTCGACGCACTCGTAGCCACGAGCCCCCGGTCAGGTTAATGGCCTTTGTTACTAGTTGTTAAATTATACCTAGACAAATAATATAATTATAACGATACTCACAGCACAGAGCAGCACGAGCAGTAGACACCGAATCACCATCGTGTCACAGTTGAAACTCCTCCGCGCTTCACATTACGGAATTAACTCATTTGCACCTGCAACAAGGAAAAATATATTTTAATAAATATGTAATTAAGGTCCCTTTCTGATTATCAAATAAGTTTGACTGTTTAGTATAATTATACTGGCCTATAGATGTCACACTGATGGCCACAGAACACTCATATAGAAAAGGAAGCATTGATCACAAGGTTTGTCTGATCAACGCATAATTATATCTGTCAGCTTAGCATTCTTCCAAGCGATATTGGTGTTAGCTACTCAGCTGAATAGCTTAACACAGCCACAGGTCATAAGTAGCACAAATGTCTCTAGGCATATAAAACTCTTCATTTTAACAAAACACTACTAAATTCAAAATACCGGATTTCATACCCATTATTGTAAAGTCTGGTGATGAAATATTTAACAAATCTTTTTCAATATACAATAATGTATAGATATATGGTAGGAATAACGTAACTAAATAACATACCAACCAACCACCTCACACTACCATCCCCATATTGGTGGAAAGTTTTCATAACTATTCCATAATTTTGGCACGCCACCGGCAAAGCTCGTGCCGAGCCGTCGTGTGACGTCACGACACGTCACACAAAGCGAGTTTGAAAACAAGCAATTTTACTTTACTGGTTTTATTTTCAGGATTTGTGAGGTTAACAACATTTGAAATCAAGATTCCAAAACTAATAAACAAAGACCAAGTCAGAATGGTTAGTTTTTTAGTGTCATATATGCGTACTTAAACTATTGATCAGATTGTGATTTAACCAACAAAGGGCCTTTTAAATCCCTGAGATGGATTTAAGCCAAACAAATTGTCCCAAAGGCAAAAAAAATGCCCCAAAAACTCTCGACCGAAATATAAAACCATGTTTCTACTTACAGTGGCACTTCTTTTTTAGATAATTATGATTGGGTTAATTCGAATTATCCTAAGACAGCTTATATTGTAAAATCATCAGCTTTTATAAACCTAATAATAAGGCTAATTAGCCTAGTTTCTAAAAACACAACGTAAACGGAATTTAAAGCAAAAACTGGATATCCTACATTTTATTTTCTTTTTAGCGTAACTAGGTAATCGAGAACCGGCTGACATATCGAAGTATATCATTCTACCTTGGATCCGTAATTTACTCTAGTAAAAGGAAACGGTAAAAGATTTAGATAAATTGGACGAAAAGAAAAGGAAAACGAACCGTCCGAGAAAGGCTGACGGTACTAAGAAAATTTTGGATCAAACCCGATTGGTTTAATCAGGTATCTTTAAAAAAGAATAAGCCCAAAATACGTTTTCCTAAAATAAAATGAATTCGAATTTATCGAGTAAATAACAAACAAAAATTTGAGAAGGAATTTGTCTTTTAGAAAAAAGTCCCGATATCCTATTTAGATAGGAAAAGCAATTCTCGTTTTAGGCCCCTGTTCATTTCAGGGGTAGAATATTCATCACAGTTCTTGGCCCGTTACAGAAAAAATGTACGCGACTAATATAGAAATTAACTCAAAAAGGAAAAAAAATCGAAGAACCTGAAATTACAAAAGTTTGTCAAACTTTGACGGAACCTTATTCGATTGTCAGACTTCAATAAATCAAACGAGGAATATGGAAGTTAATTTGAAGACTGACTGATGGAATGACAGGAACCTTCATCACGGTAGCCTTGTACATTTTTTATTTACCCTATTTACAAAGATGGCAGGACGAACTGGACTTGATAAAAATTGGTGCATCATAGCCTTGGTTAGAGAGATAGACGGAGGGTAGAAAGGCATTTGCCTTGCAGTGGGACTGAAATATCTAGAAAGAAAAACTGTCCTGGGTAAGTCTTCCCGAAAACTCAAAGAATTTCTGTAACACTTCCATAAAATCTTGTTAGCCACATAAGATGTCTGAAATTAAATAGATCAGAAAAAAATGGTAATAGTTTAAAATAAAAAAACTGGAATTAAGGTAAAAATTATCTGGCTTTAAATAGCGAAGTGTGGCTTTAAACATTCCAATTTGTATCTTATGCTTATAAGTCGTTTTTGTTTCATTGATTTAATTGAATGCACCAAATTAATAGTTAGCAACATTAACTGCGGTGTTATTGGCAAGTTTAAAATCATCTAAAGTGCAGATGACCAGACACTTTGGGCAATCCAACAGTTGTTTGAGTTTTGCCGAAGATTTATCATAAGTATGCCTCATCTAGTATTCACAGATCTTTGGCTTCGGTATGCGTGCTCAACAGCGGTAGGCAACAGACGCTTGGGCGCCATTCCCGTCCGCTTATATTGATGGCAACCGTTCTTCGCCCTTCAAATGTCTATACAAGTGCGAACAACGTGTTGGGATCTTTCTTATTTGTTATGTTATAAGGTTTGATTTAAAATGTAATGTTTGGCTATTCATTTATTAAGTTCAAAACTGAAGAAACTAGTGTAGAGAATTCATTCAGCGGCGGTCTAATTGGTAGGGCAGTTGGACTTGGGATCATGTGGTTGCCGGTTCGATACCTAATCATTATACTATCGACGAGAACCCACTCGTAACACAAGTAGTTAACTTAGCAAGAGGGGTTAATAAGAATACTGGTACTGTACAACCCACATTGCTAGTAAGATGAAAAAATCTTGCTTGATTATTATGCTCTATATTATATTCTCGTGTGTGATGGGAGTGTTGTGTCACGGGAGTTTTCACAAAAATCGATACACATGGAGCCCGGCAGTGATAGGTGATCCTTATAATACTCGGCTATTCGTGCAGTCTTGTATACCACGAGTATTACTCATGCCTTTTCTCTGAGCGATATAGAGGTCTGAAATGGTTCTAAGTTATAAACAATGCATTGAAGAGAGGTAAGGCGCAGAGGAATCTTAGATTCCTCTCGGATTTTGCAGCCTGACTGGTGAAATACGTCCGTCTTGCTGAAGATCGCAGCCCAGCAATCTTAGATAGATAGATAGATAGATAGATAAGTTCTTTTATTAGTACAAACAAGAAACACATAACATATAAATTAAAAAAAAAAGAAGCAATACAGAACAATACACAGAATGACAAAAAAATATATATATATCAGTAAAATAAAGAAGTGTGGTGTGTGTCTCAAGGCTGCACCAACTGGGTGTCCAACTCAGCATGTGTCAGGTAATAAATACCTGACGCTGATTTTCAGTTGGAACCCTGCAGTGACATCCGGACGCCTAGCAAACGGTACCCACTCTTACTTGGTGGGGATCCTGTATCACGAACATTGTTGTTTTATAAACGAAATAAATAAATAAAGAAATTTGAAACATTAAAATCCTAAAGCTACCCGCGCGCACCACAGTACGACAGCTGCTGCACCTATATTAGTGAGATGTTGGAAGCGTCTTACGTTGTGTTCCTGCGGTGAGTATTCAGGATCCTTTTGGGGAAGGGTGACAAGGAGTTTGTAGCTCCCCTGGTATTTTTAGTGTCTAAAATAGAATAATAATATATTCTAGCTAGTGGTTAGTGACCGTGACTGCTAAGCCAGAGTTTGTGGGTTCGATTCCCACCCAGGACGAATGTTTGTGTGATGAGCATGATCATTTGTTCTGTGTCTGGGTGTTATTTATGTATAATATGTATGTATTTAGATATAGATAAGTGTGTTTATCAGTTGCCTGGTCACCATAGTACAGGTTCTGCCTAGTTTGGGATCAGATGACCGTGTGTGGGGTGTCCCAAGTTATTATTATTATCATTATATTTGGTTGTGTATTACGTGCATGGCTTACGATAACCGCTTACGATTGGGTGGATATATGTTCATTTGACACCATCGAAGTATAAATAAATGGTACGTTCTTCATTATTTATGAAATAGTAGGTCAAAGTCTATTGCTGAATAGCAATGTAATCAATAAATAAAAGGAAATTCCAATATTGAAATATAACAATTAGTGAAACATTGTTCAATCAGTTAGAAAACCAATTAACATTTCAGTATCGAAGTCCAATAATCTAAAAGCACTTGTAACAATTACTAAAACACTTGAAGAACTTGGAATGAGGAGTAGTCTAAGTTTTTTGAGAGAAACTATTAAGCCCTGAACATTGGACTGAAAAGTGCTCGCTGAAAGGGTAAGCCCCACGGGCCTCTAGTGATGGGCAATGTCCTTGGAAGTTATGTCGATAAAATAGTAATGAAATTAATTAATTTTATTTGACTTTTAAATTAAATGAGATATCAAGTGCTGGTTTGCCATCTTTCATATTATTTGTCCCTTTAGTCATATAATTTTTAATTTTCCGATCAAAATGTAATTGAACAGATAATTAAGTATTTTCCAATGAGTATTTTTTATGACGACATATTCTGTCAAGGTGTTAGTAAAATAAATTTATAAATCTTCCTGTAAGATAATATATCAGGAACTTACAGGCCTTCTTTCTGTTTAGATTTTCTTTACAGTTAGAATCAAGAAATTCTTAAAAAAAAAATTAAAAGCCAGAAAAATTAAAACCACTTTAATTATTCACAACACGAACCAACTATCGACAACGTTTCCCATCACTAAGAATCTCCGTCAAACAATCCGTGAACTGTTCCTAAGTTTCTCCAAAGTTTCCTATCAAGTTTTCGAATAAAGGATTTGGTGAAACGGCTCGTACCCCAACAATCTTCCAAAAGAAAACATGGAAATATAAACATTATTTATTTGTTAGTTTGTAAGATGTCAGCGAAATGTTTTCGGGGACTTAGGATAACTATTTCTTATCTTATGTGAGGAACAAGAAGAATAGTTTATCTTGTGGTTAAGGGTTTTTGTTCCGATTACTTTCATGTCTTATCAGCTTGAATCAGAAGACTGTAATAATCCAGGAATAAATATCAGAATAAATTGTCGGTCTTATTAATTCTGGGTACCTAATAAGTTTATTCTATGTTTACGTAATAAACACGTTTACCGCATTCGGGTCTCTCATTGGTTAAGAGGGATGGACATTCACAGACATGACTGATCTAACGCGTAATCGTAAAAAAAATGCACATGATTCATACAAATAGATTAACTTCTTTCCCAACCTGAAAACCGAAGAACCGGGTGTTGAGGCAGCTTGATAGAGGCCTTTGTCCACCAGTGGACCACGATATACTAAGTTAACATACAAGGAGCAATAATAAAATTAACCTGCCTTCCATAACGTTACTGTTAAGTTACACGGTCATTTCCACGGTACCAGTTTTACTGGCGTGTTTTTACCTATATCTCTGCCTATCTCTTTACAGATTAAAGGCGTGATGATTCACATGTATGCCTGTATCCGTCCATTGTTGAACCTGGGCACCCGATGGCCGCTTCATTGAACAGTGAAATTGCAATGTCATAGTTTGTCCTAATTATTATGCAGAGGCCTGTATGGTACATTGTACTACATAACCTAAACAATAAGTCATACAGCTGAACATTATAATTATATAGATTTAACGTTGAACACTAGAACACTATTAAAAGATGTTTTTTTATAGGGATATTACTAGAGAAAATTGGTTATTCTGGTTTACAATTTGAAGTACAATGAGTAGTTAGTAGTGTTGTATTTTATACACATTAAGTAATTGGTCCCGACTGTCATACTCGAACTTTAAGTGTTGTTATGTCAATAAAATTCTAACAACCAGTCTTATGAGATATATGGGATACTGTGTTATCCATTAAAATAGGTTGTGGAGATCAGATAGCCAGTCGCTCCATGTAAAATACGATATACTGCTAAATCCGGGGAGACTGGCAGCCGACCCCAAATAAGCTTGAGAAAAGGCTACCCAGGTGATGAGTGTAGTAATGTGAGTTGGTGAGTGCAAATCATCATCTATATAAAAGTCTGATATATTCCAAAAAAAACATAACCATAAAATTAAATTTAAACATTAAAATAACACCATAAATAAATACTTTGTACAATGATGCAGTACAATATTTTCTACCACAAAAAAAAACAATAATTTAGAAACACCAAAAGGTATTTTTTATTGATTGTAGTTATTTTGACGGCTACCAAGTAATAAACGCATTTGAAACACGTAAATAATAATATATTGTAATATAAGCAACCGCGTTTATCGTTTGCCATTTCCATTAAAAATAATTACCGCTCCTACCGGATTAGTAAGAGGTAATAGTTGAGTTTGCGTATAATTTTGCTATTTAAATGTATCAGGCGTTAAAATTTAATTTGAATAAAACTGGCTGACACGGTTCAGTGAATGTTGTTTTAGTTTTTGGAATTTAATTGTATTTATTTTTACCCTTTTATCCGCCTGTTCAACAATAAGGGTTATTAGATAAGATAATCTTTACTCTTTTTCGCCAGAGAAGTAGGCAGAAGTAAGCTTCTGGCAACTTCAACATTAACCTTTTCACTGTCCCGTGAGTCACATATGAACATTTCCATTGTATAACTATTGTGTCTTCTGACGGGACAGGAAAGGTGTTATTCATAATTATTAAAAAAAACGAATAAGTACCTATCTTGATACAAAAGAGGGCGTTTATAAAAGTTGTTGTAAAGACTTTACTTGAGATAAACTAGCCGCACACATACAATAATATTGACAATAAAGTACGTATTGATACAGTGACACACACTGATACACGTTTCTGAAAATTGATTTTTATTGCGACTATCACAAGATACAATTTTCATTGCGTAGTGTGAGGGACCATAATCAAATGGTGTGCAGGTGTATTGCCCGTACTAAAGAACCGATTTTAAACAATCAATTTATTGATTATTGTGGGACGTGGTACTATAATAAATTTGTAATCTCCTGTGTTGGTTTAGCTCTATGATAAGGGCCGATTAAAAACAGGGACCCATTACATATCTTTGTAAGCTATATTTACATTTAAAAGCATTTTTGTGTATTTTTAATAGATTACTTTCACAGTAATCTAATGTTTGGATAGCACTCTGATTGGCATGTACGCGAAATTGCAATGTTGAGTGTTCACGTGCACAGTAACTACAATACAAATGTGTATATAATTATATTGTACGCAAGCAACAAAAAAACGGTTAAGTTCCGTCGGATTTGCACACGAAAGATTCAGTGTACTGTACAAGATTAAGTATAATCTGTTTGTCAAGAGCTTTTATTACACAATTTCAAGTTTAGATAGTTTTGAAGCTCTAAAAAAAATTAATGTTTATCAGTTGTCTGGTTGCCATTTACAGGCTCTGCCTAGTTTGAGTTGTCCTAAGCTATTATAAAAAAAATATATATCAAATGTTCTACGATCTACAGATGTACAAAATATCTTCTAGAATCAATACTGTGCTTCCGTCAAAGCTTTCAAAACTAGGTACATTCTACAAACTGTTAATATTAATACCTTCACCTAACTAACGATGGCTGGCTACAAACTCATGTTAGTCGATGATAGTTTGAATAAGCTTAACTTTGCGGAAATCTGCTCAAATATGTATAGATTCTAGGAATATACGTAATAAGATGTTATTATACTAGCTGACCCGGCAAACGTTGTTCTGCCATATTAAAAAATTTGGAGGGAGATACCTATCACTTAGGGGTGTGAAAAATAGATGTTGGCCAATTCTCAGATCTACCCAATACGCACACAAAATTTCATACAAATCGGCCCAGCTGTTTTGGAGGAGTTTGGGAATAAACTATTATACTTACCCACATAATAATTCCAAATAACTAAAAACAAATCTTTAATAATGAAACACACAGAAAACCAAAAGTTATTAATCAAACTTTTATATGTATTTTACTTCGGCTTCTAAATAATCCAATCTTTATTACCTAGTCTATAATAATGAACTATTATGTCTTCCTAGGTCAATAAACCATCGAGCATAAACGATTTCAGACCATTTTGTACCATGCTTGAGTATGAATCAAATGTAGAGCGCACTATCGCAAAAAACCACAGCTTGATCTAAGATTTAACGTAAAATACCTGTTTCCAGGTGCCAGAGCTATTGTATCCTATGTACCTACCCTTCAATTCCATATAGAACATTTTATTAAAACCTAGCCACACTAAAATGTCTTCTCAAAAACATTATTAGTTCTCATACCATAATTAAGTCATTACAATTCTGACAACCAGACTTAATAATTATGAGATCTTTGCTACCCAGTTAAATTATTTGTGGAGGTCAGATAAAGATAAAACATTTTATATCCTGACAGATGTAAAAATGAGGAAAAAATAATAATTTAAATTTGAATTTGAAAAATATACAATAAAATCAATTAGAAATATTTGTCATAAAAAAATCATTCAAATCAAAATAATATTACTAAGCCAACAACTTTTATATTTTTATTATTATATTATTTAAGTTTTTTATAGAAATGAGTATTTAAAATAGGTATTTAAGCGGGTATTATAGTTTTATGTAGCAGACTTAGACAGTCGATTTTGAAAAACAGTTCTTACCTAATTCCGGTGAGGTTGGAAGCCGACCCCAACATATCTTGGGAAAAGGCAAGGCAGAAAAGTCTTAGTACTATTTCTACCCAAAGTAAAGTAGATCGATAACATACAAAGAGTTGCCGTGAGTCGAACATTGATTTTTCCTGTATAAAATATTCAAGCTACCGTGGGGCCACATGCTAATACTGTATACCTTCTTTGTTTGATTCCGGTAAACACAGTAATCTTGAACTTAATCGTTGCTAAGTGTTTGTTTTGATTGTATATCTACTAATGTGGTTCGTAAGGTACATACAATAATGGTTTTAGTACATGGGAAAATATATTGTTTTCTGAGGTTTACGCAAATATTAGAGATGCGGGATGTGGGATTCTATCGCGGTTTATTTTTAATTTTAGTTCGAGACGTTTTCAATACAAATACCACCTCAGTCGGCCCGTGACCATGACACCTGCAAAGGCGTAGAAGCGTCGGGAACTAAAATAAAAAATAAACACCGATATAATCCGTTTAAAAGTAGTTTTATTTTAATGGCAAAATTTATAAATAGCCACAATTGCTGAAAATCTTCTTAAACAAAATAGCAACAAATGTTTTAACCGTCTCCAAAAGGAGGAGGTTTTCAATTCGAATGTGTTTTTTAGGGTTCCGTTAGTTCCGTACCCGAAGGAAAAAGCGGACTCTATTACAAAGACCCCGCTGTCCGTCCGTTTGTCAATCTGTCAGCAGGCTGTATCTCATTTACCGTAATAGTTAGATAGTTGAAAATTTCACAGATGATGTATTTCTGTTGCCGTTATAACAAGAAATACAAAAAATAGAATAAAATAAATATTTAAGGGCTCCAATAAATACAACAAACCTGATATTTTTCCCGTTTTTATAGATAATGGTATGGAACCCTTTGTGCACGAGTCCGACTCTTGGCCGGATTTTTCTTGTATTTTTGTAACCCAATATAATTATACTTCTGCCAATTTGGATCGATTAAAAACAAATTTTTTGTCATGAATAGGCTTAAAAAAAACTTTTTCTTATGAATAGGTTTATTTATGCCATCATAGTTTAAGTTTTTTTTTAATTAGAGTTAATCTGATACGAATACATTGCTTAGACGTAGAAAAATATTCTAAAAGCAACTTAAGCAACATATTATAAGCAATCTTTTAAAATCGTCTGAAAAATCAGTACCCCACAAAACTCTGAACAAATAAATACAAGTAATATAAAATTAATATCCAACAATTAATAAAGTTTATTAAACATAGACGAAGATGATAATTGGAATAACATTCTGACCGTCAAATATTGGATGCTAAAGGATTGTGGAATTCGATTTACTCAGCCACTAATGAAGTTAAAGCCTTCTTGGATGTTTCAAGATATTTGCGGAAACAACTTGAAACGAATTGAGGATAACCTACTTTGGTTTATCAGATAGATTTTTCAATTGGGGTTGAGTTTATTTATGTTTCAATATAAATTGCATGATTTTCTAGTGAGCAGTTTGGATGGTAAAAGAGGTAGGATCATTTCTGAATCTGACAGGGAAGAGCTAAATAAGTTTATTATCAAAACTTTATAATTTATATTCGATTGAAATACTAGGTAATTATCTGAGATGCAAACCTTTCCCCCTCAAACGCCTCTCGTAACTCATGACATAATTTTAAAGCCGATATAACGGGAATGCAATTTGTTTGTTTCGAACCGTTTTATATTGACTGTATTTTTTTCAACTGAACCACGTTTCTTTTTATCTAGATTTACTTCTAGAGTACCCCTTTTATCATAATACCGGCTACAATGTCCCACTGCCAGGCACAGGCCTATAGGGCAGACACAGCACAGGCATATAGGGAAAGATAAACATGGATCACCACGCTTGCTCGTTGCGGATGGGCAATTTCAGATTCCACATTCTCACGATATTTTCCTTCACCTTTGTCAATGGTGTCTTGGAATAATGAAAAAAGTACACATTAATTTGAAAAAGTTACATTGGTGCTTGCCTTAGTTCGAACCTGCAACCATGTGCATATAAAAACGGTCATTGAACCGCTAGGCTACCACGACTATTTTACTGCATTACTCTATATTAACACCTGTTATCATAAACTTAATTATTTTGTTGCCCCTTAGCACTTGAACTGGATGGTAAATAATAATTATGGGTGATAAAATTTTAGTGCCTTGAAAACACCTTCTATTATTTAATTTGTACTTTAACACAAAAGTATATGGAGCGAGCACGAAATCCTGAGATTAAGATAAAATAAAGCTGCAAAACTAATGAAAAACAAAGAATGTTAAGAATAACGAGTGCAGCACTATTGACTGAGTTAATGAAGTCTAGTTGAAATGTTCTGCTTGGCTCTACCTGTGGGGTGAGGTCCCACTGACAGCGGGTACGTATACAGGCGTTCGGCGGAGCGTCGAGCGGTTACAATGATGGCTTTGTATGAGATGCAGGTTGCAAAATGTATTTAATGCAGGTTTTTTTTGTACAGAAAAGGTTATAAAGTACTATGGATTTATTTATATTCATTGTAGGTATGTTTTATTTAGTTATTATATGACAGTGTGCATTTGTTTTTGGAAAATAAAGCATTAAATCTCGCTTGGTCTAGTGGTATAGTGACCCTGACTGCTAAGCCGGAGGTCGTGGGTTCAATTCTCACTCAGGACAAATATTTGTGTGATGAGCACGATCATTTGATCTGTGTCTGGGTGTAATTTATCTATAATATGTACGTATTTAGAAATACATAAGTATGTTGTCATAGTACAGGCTCTGTTATATTACAGTAGTACAGGTTCTGCCTAGTTCGGGATCACATTGCCGTGTGTGAGCTGTCCCATGATTATTATTATTAATTGTTTGTCTATATGTAGGAATGAAATAAAACAACATTATTGTTTGTACCTTAAATGAAAAAATAACCTATGTTTTCATAGAAATTTAGATTTGTAAACATAAATATTAAAATTCTTTTTGAATGCACAAGATCTCATTTGCCGCTCATCTAATACCAGCACCGCGCCTTACTTTTAAACTTTTTATACAGTTAATTGTTTCTTTTATATTTAAGAAGTGAATCACTTGATTTAATTGGACGGAGCGAGAATTTTTGTCACTTCTGTTTGCAAGATAAATTAAATCCGATTATATTTTTAATTTAAAATAACGAACTGCGAACGTTTAAAAAGAAAGATTAAAATCGAATAGCTAAGATGTCATTGTTTAGTGACTGAATTGAGACTTTATGTATTGTTATCTAAAGTATATTTTTAAAACCACTTAAACCCCGTAAATATGGAAATAGCCTAACTTTACAGAATTTAATTAAATAATTACCGACTCTCATTCAATGTAGAATTTTTTTTTGGGTTTATCCCCCGTGGTGAAAGGTCCTGGTGGCAATCATCATAGAGTCAGCCTATTTCAAGCTCGTTCGTAGTAATAAAAAAAATGTAAATCCTATACGTTTTTTTTTTTATAATAACTGAAAAAGACCTCATTGCATAGAATAACGCAAGTTACGCAAATCGAATTTGAAATTTGTTTTTCGCCACCAATCTCAATCTAAACCCAATTATTTTTATCTAACTCCAACAAACAAATAAACTTTTTAAACTCCACAGCAAACCAAAAGCTTTTATAAATAAATTGAAACTTTTAAAGGGACACTCCAAAATAAAAGTAAACGGGAAACAAAAGAGGTAAGAAATAATATTGTTAGTACAGTCACGAGCATAAATATTATACACATAGCGAAATTGTAAAACAATAATTTATCAGGAACTCACCATCAATTCAACTTTTAATCATAAAATTATAACAGTTCTCAAATCATGGATTATTATTATATTTTTGGGGTTCAACAAAAACTTTTCGCTAAATAAGTTTTACAATTTCGCTATGTGTATACATATTTATGCTCGTGACTGCACCTATCAGAACAATCCGATTACCATTTGTGGAAACATTGTGGGAAATAGTAAAAATGGTAGAATGGTAGTTTTCTAAATGTCGACCACTTAACCGATGTTGAGTGGTCGACACTTAGAAAACTACCATTCTACCATTTGTGATGGAAAAATACACTTCTTAAAGACTTCTCTTTATATATATCTTTTGTCATGTATTTGTAGTCCTATTGCTTATACCTATTATATCTTTTAAGACAGGTATTTGATTTGCGTGATATATGATTTTGTTTAAGCCTTAGAGAAGTTAAAATTGTAATCAATATTATGACTTATATCCTAATCTGAATGATTAACGACGATATCAATTTTTTCACCTAACAACAAAAACATAATTCCATTGTTAGTAAATCTAGATCATATGAGTATATTATTTGCCTATTTGATTATAAAAACAAGTACAAAACCAACAAGGTACACAAAAGTAATAACAATATAATAAATTAATATACTCTTTAAACACTTTGTTTGACTAGCATAATATATTATACACAACATCCTAAACTTAAAATATTTATCATCTGAAAAAAGCTGATCAAAAAGTCCACCAAAACAGAATCACCTACCAATCTAACCAATCTCCAGTTCCCAGAATTGCTTTCATCACGATACAAGGAAACTGGCTACAAAACATCCATAACTTCAAAACTGGGTCACCCATAATATCTGGAAACGAAATATAGGCCTAATAAATAGAGCTCCTTTCTCACCGATAAGCTGGTCTAATGGCCGAATTGTGGAAATTTGGCCAGATTCCAACTGGCCATGTGTAATAGAATGATGGCTGTGATTGACACCGTTTGGTCACCATGTAAACGGCCAGCCAATGTATGGCAATTGCCTGTGGTTCCGTTATGGTGTGATGAAGAAATGGTGGCCGACGTAGGAGAACTAAATATTATCATTTAAAGCGAGGATACTAGACTTTATTTATACTGTTTTTTATCAGGCCATCAAATGTTCAGATCAGCTTTTAGTTTCACCAGATACATCTAAAAAAGTATTTTACAGAGACTGACTCAATTATAAAGTCATAATTTTACGCCAAAAACTGGTTTATACCAGTAAATCCAAACAAGAGACTAGAAAAAATGTATACAAACTTTAATACACCAACATTTAATTTTGCCCCACTAAGAAACAACTAGTTTGTTTTATTTTTTTGTTTTTTTATAAACGACGCTTGCACTATAGAGTTTAATCCTTGTGTCGCGGGGGTTTCACAAACATTCAAATCACATGCACAAAGAACACCCAGACTTGGTCCAAGTATCTATGGATCACACAAATGCTTGTCCCATGAGGGGATCGAACCCGCAGCACGTCGCGCATAGTAGTAATTAGCGTGGTGACCTATACCACTCGGCTATCCGTCAAACTAGTACAAGTAAAGTGAAAAGTGAAATAGAAAGTGTGAAGCCTATTTTATTATATGATGCTGCATAAAATCCCTTTGACATTGACCATTAAACTTAACCCTTGTCCACCAATTTGTTCCTTACAATAGAAAATAACGTGGCATCGTATTACAATAGCCATATTCTCACGACTTAACCCGAAGGGCAAGAAACACTGTTGTATTTGTCGAAGAACAATATTGGCTCCATGTATGGAAAACTTATTTCATACTGCAGTTAACTGTAAAAATGAAAAGGTCAGTTAAAGATAAAACCATAAAATGAACTCTATGATGAATGATTGCTGTGTGTTGAAAAACCGAATGAAGGTTCAAATGACAGATTGACAGAGAGAGGTAAGAATGGAAATTACATGTCATGCTTTTGAAAACCTATTAAAAAAAATAAAAAGAAAAACATACTGCTTAATTTATAGTTTTTTTTAAAGACCTTGCCGGTAAAATACACATATACACTTGGACCTACATGTATTTACTCAAAAACACACCATTCTGGTGCAATCGAGTAAAAAGTCTAACCTCAGCATATTATTGAGAGAGCTATCAGAACCTTTGCGCAGGTAATACATAAGCCAATCTTAACATATTCATTAAAGACTAGTCAGAATAAAAACGTGACTGAAAAGAACCTAAGATTTTCCAAAATAAACCAGCATACTCTCCTTTCCATCTCCATATTTCAGGGACCTTCCATCTTTTCACTACCCAACATAGTGCACTAAATAGTTAATTCTAGATCGATACGCCCATCCATTAGTTCAGGCATGTCCAAACAAGTAGTATAATAAAGATAGATTGCTGTACAGACCAACATGTTGTGAACATGTTAGAACAGGGCGCAACATGAAACCTTTATTCGTTAGTTCACTGTAAATTAGAAACAGAAGGCAAGCAAATCTGCAATTTAAAACTTAAAAAAAAAAATCCTCTCTGAATAAGCGCCTACCACTATATTTACCACAAAAATATCAGAAAAAGTTTCCCTGAGACAGCTAACTAAATAAAACTTATCGCACTTATTGACTTAGAAATTACGACACCACGGTATGAGCTGTAACCAATTTCCAATAATCTCAAGATAACGAGACAGAACCAAATCTAAAGCTGAAAAGTCACAAAAAATCGTTTCTCAACCACAGCTATCATGTCTTAGAACCTAATTCTCCAAAATATTTCAAAGTTAAACTTCTGCCCTAATTGCTCTGGTGGAAGCCCAACCGGAAACAGGAAGTAGCAAGCGACGCCGGCATCCGGTGCCTACGTCACTCCTCTACCATTGTAAGGCTTTGAGGGTAAAACCGTTTGGGACTTAGCCGACTGTTATGGAATAAAGAGGTGTTTTGTGTTACATTGTATGGGAAATATGTAAGGGTGAATGGGGAGGGAAATGAATTGTGACAAGATTGTAAGGATTTATTCTTAGCATTTTCATGAAATATGATTAAGTAGGTATACCTGTATGGTTTATTTTCGCGAGTGCATCTGAACTTTCCGTTTCCCTTCGCAAAAGATTTGTTTTGCACAAGAGTTAACGCAGCCAGAAGGCTTATAGCCCAATTATGTTTTAATAAGAATGTCGCACTCAAACTGAAATGTTCAATGTTCACTTAATTGTATTTGCATGTCTCTTATTTGTTTTTTTTTCTTCTTCTTTCCTCTTTAGCACCACTTGATGAAGACAAAAATTTAATTGTTAGAACATTCTTAAGTGTAGCTATGTGTAGAGACTTGTTATTATCAATTTGAATTTGAATATCTATTATAGATTATTATATTCATTGTTATTAGTCTGTAATACTCGCAAAGAGAATAAAAAAAGATAGAGGTAGATTCCAGCAGCTGGTATCCGACTTTTTTTTCTACGACCTATCGTTGGTTGGATCGTATTGGATTCAGAAGGTAGACGACCAGGTCTATGTCCAGCAGTGGACCACAATTGGCTGAGTCGAATGAAGAAATTTCCAAAATACATTATGACGTGTACTTTCTAGTTATTCTTAGACGGTTTATGAGTAACGTAAGTGAGCAAAGTTGGTGATCAATGCCTCCTTCTCTATAATTATGAAAAGAGAAGCCTCTCCAAAAGAGGAGTCCAAAAAGACAAGAATTTTAAGAACTAACTAAAACAGCATAATCTCCACATGCAGAGAGTGCGATAACCAAAATACTATAAAAATACACTTGAAAAGAGCTTTGGCTGATGATATATTTATTTTGTTAATCCATTCAGACACTGGTGATACGGCCATTATATAAAAATATGATATAATTTACTTCTCAAAAGAAGCGAGGATCAAATTTGATAAATGGCTGATATTTATCGAACTAAAAGACCTAGATTCACATGCGTCGCTAGTCTACCCGATAGGAATACTAAACACGACAACACATATAAAAAATATGTAATATATACTCTATGTAATACACAAAAGCGTCACTCTTCAATGGCCGGCTGTGACTGAATAACTGCGTGATCGATGTGACAGTTTCAGACCCTATCTATAGAAGGTGTTCTGGGAAATCTAAAGCAGACGATACAACGTAACGTCGAATATCTTCTGAACCAGAGCCAGGGACTTTTTGCATCTGGACCTTACCAATTCTTGGAAATTCTCTTTTTTGTTTGTATAATAGTGACACCAAACTGTGCTCCGCGACTACACCTGCTTTTTTTACTTGTAGCACGATGTTATTTAATATTATGCTGCTAGCCTTATTAACCTTTTTGAAAATTGGGCTATCAAATATAGTAAACTTTGTAACCACAACTCCGACAGACAAACGAACATGTTTATTGTAAAAACAGCGTGTTTTTTGTGTGGCATACCAGGCATACTCTTTAATATTTAAGACCAAAATGATACACATAAAATTAACCTAATCAATACAGTTATGCGTTGCATTTCCGATCACAGGAGAAAGCCTATACAAGAGAAAGTTATAATTCCAAATACCAGTAATAAACAAATAAGAAAAATAATTACCAAATTCATTACAATGGCTTCTATAAATAAATCTAAAGGATTTATCGTTGAACAATACAATATATAAGTAGGCACTCGTAGAGTCAGTATAAAATATATACAATTATAGAACGACGGACGACAATCGATATCTGTCGAAGAATCTACCAATTAAATTGAGAGAGTAACTAGACGTACAGAGTGATAATGTAATAGACGCTCTCTTGAAGATAATGAACTGAATTGGTATTGAGTGGGTGTGGAAAATTGTTTACCAGTGATTGTTAAAGAGAGAGTAGTTCACTGTTTGTGGCACAATAAATTTGTTCTCTTTTGAAATCTTTAAAAAAAGCTGGTATTGAAAGAATATACTATAATTATACTAAACAAGAAAAAAACCAGATTAAAATGATGAAAGCATAGCTGGTATGATTCCACTGCTTAATATTTGTAAAAGGTAGACAGGGTCCATAATTGTGACTAACTATCTTTAACCCTATAAACCTGTATATACATTATTGTACGCAATAAAGAAATGAGAATTGAGAATTGAATTGAGAAAATGAAAATAGTTCTTAAGTTGATTACGTAAATCAGCGACACCTCTATAGGTTCTTAGGTCTATGGGCCACATTCATCAAACGCTGTAACAATTCAAGAGGCTAATTAAAATAGATGACCCATTTACATACTTATTGAGATTTACTGCTTTTGTTAGTGAGCGTCGATGCTATGAAAAATAATTGTAATATTGTACTGTCAAAATTAATCCAATGACGCATTGGGTAGTTGAACTCAGATCTTAAAGAATGTGGGGGTATTTTATTAGTTAACAAAGGATACGAAAAGAGTTAAAATATAACTTTTAAGAGTAAAAACTGAAGCGGATGTAGCCTAATGACTAGGGCATAAGACTTGCGATCATGTGGTCGCGAGTGCGAATCCCAATCATTGTATTACCAACATGGACCCACTCGTAACACAAGCATTTAGCTTACCAAGAGGGATTAACAAGAATACTAGTAATGTGTGCGCCACACATTGCTAGTAAGTTTTAAAAAACAATAATTTTATGAAGAAAATATCTGAACTAATTTCTAGCTTAAACAACTGATTTCTTACAATATTAAGATATAAATATTATTAGGGAGTCCCACAAGGTACAATCTTAGGTCACAATAAAATCCAACAGTTCCAAGTTCGATATCCAATCAATCTTGATCTGACATCTACTGTTAATCAATATAAAGAAGGGTATTAATTAAAAAATTAAACACATTGTTATAAATAATAAGTGAAACGGCGGCAATAATCGTTATAATTGGAATAATTGGATGCTTGTTTGTAATAGATTGAAGTGATTGATAAATGTATTGAGGGTTTGAGACGAGTTATCTTCTTGGTTTATTTAACTTGGGTGACCCCAAGTGATTGATATACAATATCGAGGAATAAGAATAATAAATTACGTGGAAAAAAGTAGGAGATCAATGCCTGTATACTGCATGATTTAACAAATAGGTAAGATATAAAACCAAAATTAGGTTTACTGTCCAATTTCAAATGCAGATTTTAAGTAGCAGAGTTTAAATCAAAGAGCTGAGTTTTCATTGAAATAAAGCTACTTTTAAACGGATACATTTTAGAAGTTTTAGTTATTAAAGCTTATTCTACATAGTTTAAATGAGTTCTTATATGAAAAAGATTTTCCATGCTAGTTTGTCTATTTACTGTTATAGTTTGTATTTATTATGATAATTTTTTTATATTTCATTTTGTATACCTCGAAGATCTTGTAAATGTATACCCGCTTTTGCAAATTTTATCTTTATCTTTAAAAATATTTCAGGCATTGAAAAAAAACTACTTATAAACGGATTCTATCGGGGTAAAATTTTGATCCCGACGTTTTGACGCCTTTGCAAGTGTCATAGTCACGGACAGACTCTTCAGAAATCTTCAGGCCAATAGTATTAACTTCTTGAAATTTGCGGCTTTCAGATTGTTCGAAATACGAGTATTATGAATAATCCTTTTTTATAAATATTTGAAAAAAACGTCCCAAATTCTTGGTAATAACCACGATTTTTTTATTCTACTTTTCATTTCATTTGACTATGTTATAAAACTGCAAATCTGTTATGCATAAAATCCATTGTTTATGTCTTAAAATTAACACGTTATTATATCTAGTAAACCTAAAATAAGCGCTTCAGAAAGGTTATCTTCTGTGGACTAGTTCTATTTTTTTTTATATAATAATAATATAACCTTTTAGGTATCCCACTGCTGGGCAAAGGTCTCCCCCAACCTGCTCCAGGCCCCTCGGTCTTGAGCCGTTTCCCAATAATCCGGCAAAAGACGAATGATGTAGTAATAATGATATATGGACTAGTTCTATAAGAAATAATATATATATATATATATATATATAGTTTTATTTACTGCACACATATCGTATCCATACTGTATATAGTAAGTATGACAAGAACTTGTGTAATCGGTTTGAAAGAAATAGCAGAGAAAAGTGGATTTTCAGAGAAAAGCTCAAACAGAGGGAATGCAATAAATAAATATGAACGTTTTACCTAGAAAATGGTTTCATTCTTACTTTGTGCTATAGATTTCGTTCTAGCAATAGCAGATAAGCGATATTTGGATCAATATATTTATTTGTCTGTACTGACGTCGTCTTGTGATGATATTAATTTCCTACTAGAGTTCCAATAGTAGTCGAAAATCGACCATAATTCGTTTAAATTTAAGGTTCATTTTAATTTATTTTTGTATGCTAAATTTATAAGAAATATTAGTATTCTGCACTCCTTCGCTATATAAACTATTTGCTGATCCCCGCGACTCCGCCTGGTACCTAATTTATTTGTAAAAAATATAGCCTTTGTTACTATATTTGTTTACATTATCTTTATAATTGTTAAATGTGCCAAATTTTAGTTAAGTGTTTATGTCTAAAGTCATGGTTGTAATAGTTTTAAGCAAATATTTGTATGCCAAGTGAGGCGAAACATAGTGAGACTTCATTTTTTATTAAGAGCTTTTATATATTATGTTACCTATGTTTAAACAAATAAATTTATTCTGATTCTGATTCTGATTCTACTCCTTTCACTTTCTAATGGGTAAAGAATTTTTGAAATCGGCATTGTAGTTTTTTAGTTTATTCATTACAAACATACACACAAAAAAATCTTGCCTCTTTATGATATTAGTGTAGATAAGTGTGCGAAATTTCATAATCCGCCGTAAGCGCAATTTTCGTAAAAAGGGCTACAACATTTTTGCTTCATTTACTAAAATATAGATAACATAATTACTTAATTTGTACTTGGCTTTTTCAATACAAAAAAAAACAAAGATTAAAAAGCAATAATTAATATAACCTTCAAAAGCAAGTTATGGCCAAGGCTTTGTCATTATATTCAGAGACAATACAAAAGACGATTTAAAAGTCGTAAAACCAAACTCATTATTAAGCTGTCAACCTTAAGTCGAAATAATAAAATTTATTATTGTTTAACTTATGTACCTTTTAGGATTATTGCATACCGCTTCTGGTACCGGATTGTATATGGAAGAAAGGTGCTGTAAATATAAGAGAAGGGTTTGGTTACACTGTTAGCGATAAGCGACAAGCGATGGAAGATTTATGGACTTGTGAGTAATATTTTATTGCATCACTATACTCCGGTATTACCACCTTGCTTATAAGATGGTAAAATAATTATGGATTTTTCTTATCTTATAAATTTTCTAGTTTGTATAATAGTCCTCTTGACCGAATTGTGGTCACGGTAGCTTCTTCTAATAAGATAGGTCATCTGCGTGGGTCACAATATATGTAAGTGCAACAGTGTGTGCGCGAACACAATTGCCTCTCTCTTCCTTTACCTTCATATTTTGAGAGATAATGGGACTGTACACCGACACGATTAAAGAAAAATCAGGTGAAGGACCAACGGCTTTACGTGCTTTCTGAGGTACGGGGATGTAAACATCGCCTAAATTTCAGACTCCGGGCTTTACTGAGTATTTGTAAGCAGAAAATACCCAGCAACTATTTTTGGCGTGACCCAGGATTAAAACCAGAGACCTCGTGCACGGCAAATGCCCTTGCAACCACTAGACCAAAGAGGCAGCAGTAATATTAGTAGAAGGAAGTTATAAATAATATCAGTAGATATTAAATACTCTGTTAGTGCCAATAGAACCCACAAATAGCCGTAATACAAATAAAAAATACATAATTAAAAAAAAAATCAAATCGCGTCCCGCTCACAGTACAAACCAACCCCACCCGCTGTTATACACCAAACAGTTTACCCAAAACACAACTTTATCCCATTAAAATAAAATCCATTTTCATTTGCAATAAGCGCAAGTTCTACCCCAGTACGTTAATGAGTTGTTTTATTATCGCTTGTGAAATTTAACGCGTGTTAAAAAATTAAGTTACAGTCTGTCACAAAAGATATGTTGCCTTTTAATTGGGTTAACGTTGTTAACTATAATTGAGTTACAAAATATGGTTCTGTTTTCGCTGCGGGAAAATCCAGTTTGGAATATTTTGGTATTGTATTTCCCGAAAAAGATTGTTTTATAAATATGGGTGGTCAGATTTATGAAGTATTTTTTTATGTACAGTATTGTTTTCAGAGGGAAATTCAATATTTTATTTTAAATGTCATAAAGACTTACATATTAAATTAAACAAAGCAATATACGTTAGGTACCTACAGTTTTTTTTTGGAACAAAGGAACAAAGTTAACTCCATAGCTTGCCTTTCAAACTGTTACTATACAGATACAATTCTGTCTAATCTATAATTTAATAATTATTAATTCCCTCAAGAAAAAAATAATAATTTAAAACAGCATTTTTTGTGAAAGGCGTAAGTACTTAAGCACTCGCCCTCATAACTCAAAATTAAATTATCCTTAAAAAGCTACCTTTTCAAACCATAAACTGTATTTATGAGGTACAACCCTAAATAAGGTAAATATCCTATCTGCAGTACAAACGATAAATCGTCGAAATAACCCTCATGCATAAATCATGATAAATTCTAACAAGCTATTAGTTCCCACTCTTGTACGGCCAGCAAAACAAATGTAATTACGTACTGCATTTTATAACGAATCTGCGGATATAAGGACCAATTTTGGTAAAACGAAAGCCGATACAAGAAGCCGGCCGTAAGTATGTTTTTTTTATAAATCTACTAGCTGCGTGACCCGCGATTTATCAGATAACTTAAAACTTTTCGGTATAAATAATAAATAGTGTGTCAGCAGAATCCAGGGTGTCAGCTACCTCCATGCCAAATTTTATCAAAATGGGTCCAGCCATTTGAGCGTGAAGGGATAACAAACATACACACACTCACGAACTTTCGTCTTTATAATTATTATGACCGAGTGATTCATAAGTGATAAATAAAAAAAAAAAAATTCGTGCTTTGGAAGTTAAAAATCGACAATAAACGAACAATATGGATAAGGTCGATAATTAAACTATGGATTAAATGGATATTTTAAGCATTATTGTAATACTAGCCCGGTAATGTTCCAGCGCTTTACAAAGACCTCTTCCTATTTAGAGAAGGAATGAACACTGATCACGAACGTTGACGCTTGCTCAATTGAAGCTAAGCTATTACTGATTTTCTTTTTTTTAGATTATGAATTTACTATTACATTAATAAATTTAATACATTAAAATACTTTACCTTGCACATTAAATACACCAAGTGTACAGTCACGAGCATAAATATGTATACACATAGCGAAATTGTAAAACTTATTTAGCGAGAAGTTTTTGTTGAAACTCAAAAATATATACACGATTTGAGAACTGATATAATGGGTTATTCGTCAACTCGACACGAAATACTGGACACACGTGTGTCCAGTTGGTGAAACTTAAAATAGTATCACTTATTATTTCGTCATCTGGACACACCAAGTTTTAATGTGTGTCCAGATAGTGAAACTTAAATTAAATCACTTTTATGTTTTCGCCAACTGGACACACGTTCATATTTTACTTGAATTCATGAGAAAGTACAGTCAAGCAGATTAATGTCAAGTAAAGTTTCTGGTAGCAATCAAAAGAGACATGAAAGATTTTTTGCGCCGGGTCACGATGGACGGACCTATATCACGAAAAAAAATTGATACTATTAGAATGAATACCATGATCGCAGAAACTGTTAGAGAGTTTAAATCCGGAGAAATCAGCATCGGTCACTGTATCGAAAAACTGAAGTAAACAAAAATATCTTTATATTTTATTGTCATATAATATTCTATATTTTATTGTTGATTTTATTGATCTCTTTATTATCGTTAGTGTTAGTAAAATTTTGTGATATAATTAGGTAGGTACCTTAATTATTTTATTTCTAAAGTGTCAAATATTGTTACAGCGTTATGTACAATAATTATTGTTAGTAAAATTACCGATTTTAGTATTGTTCTACTGATGATTATGTTTTGTATTTTATTTCATTATTTTATGGCACCTAGTATTGCTATTGCTCCACAAGGTTTAACGTTTCGTTCCACTTTCGTACAAACTTTACTGCAACTACATAATATGTTATAGAAAGCAAGCAAACTTTGCAAGTTTGTATAGGAGTCGAGTGTATCTTTTAAGATTAAAAACGTTGGATTATACAAAATGAATGATGAGTTAAATTATGTTGGTACGTCCTTATTTGATTTTTTTATGATACTCGAAGTGATATTGTTTTTGACGGGCCTGTTGGTCTAGTGGTTAGTGACCCTGACTGCTAAGCCGGAGGTCGTGGGTTCGATTCCCACCCAGGACAAATGTTTGTGTGATGAGCACGATCATTTGTTCTGTGTCTGGGTGTAATTTATCTATAATATGTATGTATTTAGAAATATATAAGTACGTTTATCAGTTGTCTGGTTGCCATAGTACAGGCTCTGCCTAGTTTGGGATCAGATGGCCGTGTGTAAAAAAAATAATGTTAATATTAAGTACTTATTTAGATTATATTGGATATTTTCACGTTATTGTAATGAAAATACCTATAGGTATTAAAAAAATGTATTTGATTGTTAAATATTTGTTTTATTTCAAAATTGGTCTTAAATAAAAGCTGTAAAGGTTTTTCAAACATACAAGTGTGGCAGCCATTTCATGCAATCCCCATTATTAACCTGACTGTACCTTTTTCTTGCGAAAAAACTGGGTGTGTCCAGTTGGCGAAAACATAAGAGTGATTTAATTTAAGTTTCACTATCTGGACACACGTTAAAACTTGGCGTGTCCAGATGACGAAATAATAAGTGTTACTAATTTTGAGTTTCACCAACTGGACACACGTGTGTCCAGTATTCCGTGTCGAGTTGACGAATAACCCGATATAATAGTATGTTGTTAAATGATTAAAAGTTGAATTGATGGTGAGTTCCTGTTAAATTATTGTTTTACAATTTCGCTATGTGTACATTATTTATGCTCGTGACTGTACGAATGATTAAATTTTACATCCAGCCAATGCTTAAAATTATTTTGATCCCGAGACTATAATTGGAATCAAGAAATACGATAACTCTATTAATCTCAGTGATTCAGCAAAGGGTGGCAATATTGATAAATGATGTCAGACTTCATTACGACAGGAATCGTATCTTTCCTCCAAATTGATGACATTACTCCCTATAATTACCTCCTTTGAAATGAGATCAAAATGGTAGCCTTAATTACTTTATTGGTCAGAAAATTTGAGCCTCTATGACAATTTACATAATTATCTTTATCTTAACTCCGTGGTCGAGTGGCGCACGCACCGGTTTTCAAGGTGTCGCCAGCTCTGAGGTCCCGGGTTCGATTCCCGGATGGGTCAAGGTAGAAAAACACTTTTCTACATTGTCTCGGGTCTGGGTGTTTGTGGTACCTTCGTTGTCTCTGATTCCATAACACAAGTGCTATAGCTACTTACTTCGGATTCGGGACAATGCACATGATGTTGTTCACTTAAAAAAAAATCTTATCATGATTTCTAAAGTCACTCATCATTTATTTATATTGTATTCACTTTTTATACGTAATCTATGAA
The DNA here is from genome assembly GCA_950381575.1 of Plusia festucae. Classification (NCBI taxonomy): domain Eukaryota; kingdom Metazoa; phylum Arthropoda; class Insecta; order Lepidoptera; family Noctuidae; genus Plusia; species Plusia festucae. The sequence continues at coordinate 9,648,755 of OX494454.1, read as the reverse complement.
AGTTCCATGGCAATTTTAACCACGATACAATGTTACCCTTTGTTACTTTACAGACCCTTACCAAAAACTAACATTGCTTGACTCCGCCAAATAATTTCACGTTTATTTACTCCTCAAGTGCGATTTAATATCAAAACAAGAACATAAACACGCAAAAATAATAAATGCAGCGTTCAAAATCACTACCATCCCTCAAGAATTGTCCAAACGCCTTCTGGCATCAAAAATCCAACAACACGATATCGCCAATGTGTAAAACACAGTGATTTGCTGTGCACGTCTTAGAGGTTCTCAGTGCGTGATACGCCTATCAAATGGTGCTTCAACACGCAAACTGTACATTTGCTGGAATACGGTTATGCCAACATTTGTTCTTTTGTTTTCAGTGATACTTTAAGCGTATCGTTGGATCATAAGTGTGTGGTGCAATTTCGGAGAACTTACAAAGGAGTGATTTGAAAAAGAGAAATAATGAGCTTATGTTTTTAATTTTATGTATTTATATAATTACTTACATAAACACCTACTTGCACACTTAATATTTGTGTATCATAAGGCGCAGTCTAAACACAGTCTTGTCCTTATATCAAAGCTTGATATTATGTAACAATTGATCGTACGTGAAATTCTTCACAATATTTCATATCGTCAACCTAAGGGGTATATTAACAGCCTTCACAATATCATAAATCCTCCACACATGTACCACATTATTTGTCAGTACAACAATAACTTTTATCCAATTCGCGAAACTTACGATCCGAATCGACTTCGTATATTGGAAAAAAACTGCCAAAACGAAGTCACGGAACGATAAAACGCGAAAGATTTATGAGTTTGCGAAGACAATGTGCAATATCTGAATGTTCTTGGCTATATAGTTCGCATATTATCGGTGGTAACAGCTGAAAATACACGCGATCGTCTAAACTGTACGCTTTCTATATTAAGTTTGAGTTGCCAAATTCTAGATGAGTCGCGAACCGAAGGACCTAACCATTCAATACGATTTTATAATAAACTGCCAGAAGCTATTACTAATCTGCCTGGTAAGAAATTCAAAACGTGTATTAAATCAATTCTCTTGAAAAAAGCTTATTATAGAATTGGGGACTATGTTGAAGACAAAAGCGCGTGGATATTGTAACTTCTGCACATGTGGCTTCCCTGGTGGTCTTTAAATTCAGCTTGTTTATTTACACAGTTCCATCTAAGCCTGTATTTCTAGGACATGCCTTGACATTCCTGTTAGGGTTGATTTATTGACTAGGTACATATTATGGTATGTAACAATTTTTTTTTCCGTATTGTTTTTTTTTTACGTTATAGTTTTAATAATTATAGATAAAATTAATACTTGTGAATGCGTCAACAGCGTAAGGAATATATTGAATAGAATTGCTTTTGCTTTCTTCCGTTACTAGGAAAGATTTCATTGTTATAATTAATACCTAAGTATCTTTTTTTTTATGTTCCTAGCGTTATTGATGCACATACCTATTTCATGATCTATTGTAAACAATATATATTTTTTTTAAAAGAGTAACTTATGGAGTTTCTTGCCGGTTCTTCTCCATAGGAATGACACTTTGGAACCGCGCACCTAGAGTCAGTAGTTTTTAAAGTTAACGTTTCTAAAGCGCCTATTTTAGGTTTACTAGAAATAAAAACATTTTGATTTTGATTTTGATTTTGATTCTGAGGAAAATTTACTTTATATCATTCTAAGATACGAAAGCTAGCAATAACTAAATGATATAGAAAATAGTATTCTAGGAATGGAAATTATTTTTCTTTGAGTTGTATTAAAAGATTAAAAAAAAATGTGTGTTTATGTAATGCAGTAATTTGGAATATAAATGACTCTAGCTTATGCCCTCGGCTTCGCTCGTGCGTAGTTATAAGTAAAGGCATTTACTAAAATAAATATAGCATTTATCTGAGGAATAGTGTAGCATTTTTTATGGTTCGAGAAGTTTTGAAATCGGTCCATTTGTTTTTTACTTACTCGTTACAAACACACAAATATTTTCTCCTTATAATATTAATGTAGAATGTAGATTATAATTATACATGACGGTTTATTTCTGTAATATTGTGTTGCTACTAGGATTTTTATTAAGCCGTCTCAATAAACTTGAACGCTGCCGTACTCAGTAATTAAATCCTGGAAGTAAAGCTTGGTGAATACTTATTAACTTCAACCCCTGAGTTAGATTTTTTATGCTGCTCACACAACTTTATGTTATAAATTTCTTATATAGACGACCGTGGTCGTGTGGCGTACACACTGGTTTTCAAGGTGTCGCCAGCTCTGAGGTCGCGGTTTCGAACACCAGACGGGTCAATGTAGAAAAAATAATTCTTTTCTACATTTTCTCAGGTCTGGGTGTTTGTGGTACCTTCGTTGTCTCTGATTCCATAACACAAGTGCTTTAGCTACTTACTTTGGATTCGGGGCAATGTGTGTGATGGTATCGTTAATTATTTATTAATTGTTCCATACCAAAAATATCTGATCAAGAGCTTAAACACATTGTTCCAATATTTCTCTTTTAATTCTTTCGTTCTAGTTCTCCGAACGTGAACTATTGATCTAGGGTTTACCGCAGGATGTCGTGTTAGCAACTGTGACGTCATCGTTCGTTCTAATTACTTGTTATTTTCAGGTCTTTGGTCTTTGTAGGCGAGGTGCAAAATTAAATGCATTTAGTGTTGATGGCAGTTTTGCACGCTGCCGTTTAAAGATGCATTTGCAGGCTTTTAATGCACGAGGAGTCGTGGCTGTTATTTAAAATTAGTTATATCGGTGGTAATTAAGGGTGTATTTTGAAACAGAATGTTATGTCATTTTTAAATGACTTTACCGTTTAATAAAGTACGTGGTGGTACGTATTAACTTTGTATGTAGGTACGTTCTTGACTGATGGAAATCCATTTATACAAATATATATATTATACATATTCTACAATATTTATACATTTAAAAGTTATATTATATATCATTGGCTTAGTCTTTTGATGTTCATAGAGATATTATGCATAAAATCAGCAATATCGTCCGACAACCAAAATTTGAATTTCCAAAATCTATTTTTGCCGACGGTATGCAGAAACTAGAGAGAGTATAAAATATTCAACCATAAGATAAACTACGATAGTTGTAACGTACCTACGTGAGCTTTTTGTAGCGTCAGCAAAATCAATTAATGCTTATCCTACTAATATTATAAATGTGAAAGAATGGATGTTTGGATGTTTGTTACTCAATCACGCAAAAAAGGCAGCACAGATTTGGATAAAATTTGGCATGCATGTAGCCTTTGACATGGAAAAGAACATAAGCTACCTTTTATTCCGATTCCTTTAGCAGTTCCCAAGGGAAAATTGTAAATTGTTTACGAGCTAAGTCGCGGGCAGACTGCTTTGAAATTTGGTACTTTCTCTAATACAGGGCGAGCGACAACACGGGTGAAAATTTTACTCTATTTTCATTACTTTCACATTTTTAATTCCTTTTTGGATCCAATTCTGAAATCCACGCAGACAAGGTCGCGGGCAGAAACTAGTACCTTCTATATAAATTACTTTATCTGATATCATCGCAATATTTCAATTGGTATCTATAATACATTTGCTTAACTTTAACTTTGCATTGGATATTTTATTCAATTATGATTTATGAACAAAATAATAATTAAATGTTACATTAATTACTTAAATATTTGCGGCCGGTTTCCGAATCAATAAAGCAATTCCTTTGGAAACTTCGCAACTAGAGTCATTTTACGTTTCGAAAGTGCCTGAAAGGCAAAAAGTCATACTTTGAATAAAAATATTTTTATTTTGATTTTGAAAATGTTTGTATCTAGGCCACGTGTTTGGCCGAACTACGTCACACAATTGGTTAATCAGAGTATGAGACGTTCAATAGCAAAACCTGTAGCTATAAGTACTTCACAATCAAAATTAATGAAATCATATACCTAGACGAAATATAATAGTTGGCTTAATTGACAAAAAAAACAGTGCCAAAAGGAAACCTTGAATAAAACATGAACTCAAAGTTCAATTAATTCAAAACAAACAATCTAAAATAAATTAAACGTGAAACCTTTAGTATCAGGGAACAATAACAAGGTCACAAAAAGCATACCTGGCTTAGCGCCAGGGTTCAAACTGGTCCTTTGAGTCGCTTCGAATTATACTAAAATTGAAATCGTAATTAACGACATCACACTCAATTTGACACCGTAGCAATCTTAATTTAAGGTTCAGTATCCTTTAAAGTGTTGATCTGTCGACCTGTTTGAACCCACGACACTTATTAAGTGTAAAGAACATTATATCCTTTGGACATCAAAACAATAAGAATCGGTCAAGCGTGAGTTGTGTCAGGTAGTGTGGGTCAGTTTTAAGTGTGTGTTAACTATAAGCTTTAGCTTCGTAATTAAGTTTATAACAACTATGAGTGTTACCTTTGTTAATCTTACTTACTTTTGAGAGTTAATTAATTAAATTGCCTGCCCTGTTGGTCTAGTGGTTAGTGACCATGACTGCTAAACCGGTAGGGTTCGATTCCCACCTAGAACAATTTTTTTTATTAGCTTTATTGTTTCTTTTGTGTCTGGATGTAACTAACTTCTTTTTCTTCCTGCATTTATCCCATATATATGGGGTCGCTGCAATGCGTATTTTCCTTCCATTCATCTCTATTAATAGTCATCGCAGCATCCACTCCTTTCTTTCTCATATATCATCTTTCACACAATCCATCCATCTCTTTTTCGGTCTGCTTGTGTACTCATCTACATTCTTTTTGTTTCTCTTTTCACAAATGCTTGTCCCATGCGGGGATCGAACCCGCAGCACGTCGCGCACATTAGTAATTAGCGCGGTGACCTATACCACTCGGCTATCCGTGCAGTCATACTTATAACTTGTTTAGTTATGTGACTTTCAACCCTCCAAATACCACTTCATACCACGACAAGCGCTGAGTACTATCACAACAATAATAATTACATCAAGATCGATAAGTACTTATTTTTGTACTTAAATTTCTTATTTTTAGACTTTATCATCGATGTTATCAAACTTTAGTGTTTAGTATTTATTATTTTATAAGAAACGATCAATGGCGAATCTTAAAATATTTACGTAAGGATGAACATTACACTTGGATCTAGTGTCAGTTATTTAAAAATATATCGGTTTCACACTCACTTTACTCACTTACACTACACACTCAATACTTATTAAAATCTTGATAAAAACTTAACGTTATTAATTTATGTAAATATAGTTACTAACAGCAACATTTGGTTTCTTAGTTTCTGAAACTATGATAATTTGGTGGTTATACTTGGTAAAAATACAAAATTTTCAATTATCTCTAGCTCAAAATGTGTACTTTTATTTTGAGCTCGAACTACTCCATTGTAGATCATAGTTCTCCCTTCCCTCTTTCCATTACTTATCCAATAAAGGCTAATTGAGTCCATTCTTTGTCAAAGGCGTCCATTTTATCTCTCCATCTTTGCCTGAATGCATCATTCATACTTAGTTTTTTGGGAGCTATACAGTACATAGGGCAGCATACCGTACATACCGCAGCAGCTTTTGCTTATATTTCCACTGACTCAAATTACCTATTAAATAATAAATGCTGGGATATGGCTGGGACTGAAAAAACAAAAACATTTTTTTTGTAGAACAGTAAATAAATAAATATCTTGGGATACAGCTCACACACGACCATCTGATCCCTAGGCAGAGCCTGTACTATGGTAACCAGACAGCTGATATACATACTTATATATTTATTAATACATACATATTATAGATAGATAACACCCAGACACAGAACAAATGATGGTGCTCATCACACAAAGATTTGTCCTGGGTGGAAATCGAACCAACGACCTCCGGCTTAGCAGTCAGGGTCACTAACCACTAGACCAACAGGCCCGTCAAATCAGCATACTAAATAATATTTTTTATTTAGTATGCTGGTTAACAAATTTCAAGTATTAGCCAAATATCCTTTTCAAAGTGAGTTAAATAGATAAACATAAACTATGAGAAAAAGGAAAACTAATATACAATTAGAACTAATCCTGACTTCGGATACTAAATGCCGTTTTGTAACGTTATCCATACTCCAATTTTTATTCAACATGCAATATCTCTTTACAATCGACAATAACGCTATTTTATCCAAAACCCAAGGCAACAATAAATTAAACCTACTCACAAATAACATATATACATAATAAACTACAAAACATTTACTTATTCGTACCGAAGGACCCCTAAAGTTCCTTAAGAAACCTTTACCGTTCACAGCATGAGGTCTCGACGGGGTGCCTCAACCAATGTGTGGAAAAAATAAATCGATCCTCCTTAAATGAAGGCGCGAAGATATGAGCCCGTGTAATTGTGAATAAAGCGCGTTGATTGGTCGGCTTTTGTTTTTTAATATGGTTCGTTTAATTTCTGAAGTCCGATGAGCGCCATGATTTGAAGTTCAAAGGACCAAATAGTAATTGGTCCTTTGATAGCTAGTGATTACGTGGAAAAGAGGTAGTAAATGATTGATTATTTTTAGTCCAATGAGAAATAGGAAAAGAACACGTAATTATAAGTCTTACATATTTTCAATACTTTGATATTTAAAATCAGATTTTTTTATGTATAGTGTGCATTTACAGTATAAATAAAACCTAATACCTAAATCCTAAGTTACATGTTAAATGATTTAAAATAACATAATTATTATTTAACTTGAGAAACAGGACAATAAGGCAAACTAAATTACTGCCGTACAAATATTTTTTTTACTTGATCTTCGTTATGATTCGTATCACTTTTAAAGCATAATGATTGCTGACAGATTATTATAAAATGGCTCAGTACAGGAAAGTCTGGAATCAAACGGAGGAGACCTTTGCCGAGCAGTGGAACGCTAAATAACACATAAATAAACAATATAGGTAAAATAAATAATAATAAATAAATATTGAGATAGTAACTCGTGTTATTATCCTGTCCTTTCTCATAACAAGTCTTCCCCAGAATCCTTAAGCATCCTTTAATAATATTTCCACATTACATCAGCTAACAACAACAAAATTATTATTTTTCTTTGTTTCTTAACTTTGATATAAACGAGATGACAGACTTATCCGATTGTTATGTTACATTATGATCAACGATAATAACGACGTCATAAAAATAGTCGCTACCTTCTATTACTAAATCATTCGATGATCACGATATGTATGCCATCAAAAGTGGCACGTTCGCTAAATTCTAAAACATTGTGGTTCTCAAAGTTTTGTCATTAATACATTAATTCGTTTCTGATTGTTGATTGAATATTTTTGCTTACAATGTCGCAAGAAATTTCACAGTTTGTTTTATTGATTTTGTTATTTATACCATTGGAAAAAGTTATTTATTTCATTATTATTTAAGTTCTTTGTCAATGCTTGTTCCTTCTTTACATAAGAAGTGTCCAGTGTTGAGCATTGAGGCATATTAAATTGGGTATTATTCTAATTTCTTGAATAATAAAAAACATATTGCCGTCGGAATGTGTTTTGATGTCCTAACCGTCTGTGCAAGATGTAATGTTCAATTTAAATACATCAAGCATTTGTAAGATTTTTTTATAATATATCTACGACCAAATTTTACTGATATAATTTGCAATTTGGCTGTATATATTTCAAGGTTTTAAATATAATACAAGGAGTGCCATCTTGATCCTACGACACATATCTTCTCACTAATGCTTTCGTCAAGAACCAACACAATACTAAAAAAAAGAAAATGTAATAATAACAATGAAACCCATATTGTACTATTAAATCTGTAATCCAAGAAAAATAGTAGAGCCGGCTAAGTTTTACAAAGGCAGCGCAACTTGGATGTCAATGCCATTGTCCAGCTTTCGCATTGTTATAACTTTAGCGGTCCTAAGAGACCTCCCTGCGGCACCCCGCCGGGTTATTGATACTATTATTTGTCGCTGAATTACGGGGCAAGTGAAGTATGGAATTTTGGTAATTGGTTTGCTAGTTTGGGAAGTTGAGAGTTAGATCGCTTAGTTTCCAAAGATGCTAGTGTAGACGGGTAAAGGCACATTCTACGTATAAAATTTGAAGATTTATTTGGTTCATCTCGATGTTTTTATACAGTCAGTTCCACATTATAATGATTTAAAAAAAACTTTTTTTTATTTTGTTATTAGCAGACTATTTACATAGCGCTTAAACGTCTTTGCTATCCCAATAGAATTCTTGAGAAGATAATATTTATGTATATGGTCCAAGTCCAGACATGGTAATCCCACCACTCCTAATTAATGCAAATTCTAAATCGTTTATTCTACAGCGGCCTTTTATGGTGAATGAAAACATCGTAAGGAAACCTGGGTTTAGAGTTTTGTAATATTGATAGATAGAGTAAGTGTGGTTATCACTGCTCGTTCTTTCTTTATCTTAGAAGAGGCCTGTTCCCAAAAATAGAATATTATCGGACGATACTATGTTACATCATATTATTATACATGTAATATAATAATATGATTTACTTTATGAGGTTCTACGCTAGGCAAACACTTACTTAGACGATAATTTATTGCCGTAAAATAAATTACAATATAATTAACCAAATCTATTAAAACTTTGAGAACCCCTCAAGAATAGCGGACGTCTTCGAATCATAACAACATTCGCTGACAGCGTGACGGGGGCGGCACAGACCGCGTCCGGCAGTCGCAGGCGCCTGTCCAAATATGTTGCGCGCGTGTGTGTTACTTGTGTTGGTGTGCGTGGCTGGTGCTGGCTTGAGTGGAAGAGGTTGGTCCTTTTATCCGCGTTTTGATTATTGGATTTTTTATTAAGTGGATTCTTTGAATAAATTATGGTTGAGTTTGATTGGTAAAATAGTAATCTTAAGATTTTATATATGGGTTTGTCGTTGTTTACGAATATTATATTTTTATGTATATTTTTCGTTAGACTCTAATTAGTTTGATTAAGAAGTTCTTACTAACTTTGAAATGTTTAAGTAGTATAATGTCTATCAGTCTTCCAATTATAAAGGGCAGTAAATATTCCAAACATATCAAGTCGTTGTACTTATATTAACTTGTTCCAAATGTGTTAAATTACGTACAAAACTCCTGATACCATCAAGAAAACTACGCACCAATAGATATTTTTATTTTACCCCAGTGTTTATATCTACCATTTCCGTTTTTCTGTTTCACTGCAATTAGCGAAGCAATCAGAAGCAAGATAAATTGCAAATCTAATTAACAAGAATAACGCTGAGTATTTTTATGTTAATGTAGGCTAATTCCCTTTTGCCTAGCTTAGCGTAACTTGGCACGTTGTTTACTTAGAAACGTTCATCGCATATTTTAAATATCATAACAGTTCAAGCAATCCGTTTGTTTTGATTGCAGTCTTAATGGTTTACGATTACTTATTTATAATAATACTTCGGGACACCTCACACACGGTCATCAGCTCCCTTAGACAAGGTAAATTTCTACCATCGTTATCACTGATTGGATCGCTCGAATGTATGATAGTGACAATTCTCTCTCTCTTAAGTCACGTGACTTATCGAAAACAAATGTCATTTCCATACATTTAATGTCATTTAAGCGATTTCTATCATCGTTAACGCTTGTAGAGATGTACCTTGTCTAAGGAGGCTGTTCTCAAACTAGGTAGAGCCTGTACAATGTTAACCAGACAACTGATAAACACACTTATATATTTCTAAATACATACATGATATAGATAAATCACACCCAGGCATAGGACAAATAATCATGTTCATCACAAAAAGATTTATCCTGGGTGAGACTCGAACCCACGACCTCTGGTTTCGCAGTCAGGGTCACTAACCACTAGACCAACATGCCAGTCAAGTGGTCCCGGTAGTTTTAACAGGATTCTGTACCCGAGGAGTGCCAAAGAGATCCTATTGAGCCTTGTTGTCCGGCAGGCTGTTAGTCAGCGGGCTGTATCTCATAAACTATAAATACGTAGATTGTTGAAATGATCACATAGAGTGTGAGTCTGTTGCTGCTGCAACATCAAATAATAAAATGTACAAACATTATTCAGAGATATTTTAAAGCACCTGCAAACTCGCCGGAGCAGATAACTAACGTCATAAGCAACAACTTTTGATGATTAATTAGATTTTTGTCATATTAATCGTTACAATGTCGTGGTGGCCTAGCGGTTCAATGACTGGATTCGCATACACAGGTTCGAACCCAGGCAAGTACCATGTGACTTTTTCAAAGTTATATGTACTTTATTAATCATTCTAAGACATCATTGACAAACGGTGAAGGAAAACATCGTGAGGAAACCTGGATTTCAAAGTATTGGAATCTGAAATCGCCAACCCGCAATGAGCAAGCGTGGTGATCAATGCTCATCCCTTCTCTATATGGGAAGAGGCCTGTGTCCAGCAGTGAGATATTTATAGGCCGGTATTATTATTTTAATCGTTACAACGCTAATTTTGGATATTTATGTATGAAGTTGTTGAAACAAATGTTGTTGCTTATATGTTAGTTATCTACTCCTGCGAAGTTGCAGGTGTTTAACACATGTCTCTGTGTATTATCTGGTACGATGATACGGATCTCGTTCGAGAGTCCGACTTCCACTTGATCGGGTTTATTCCTTTAGAACTGATATCATTGTGCTTTGAATAATGCGAATTGAATAAAGATGTTTCATAATTAAGGCTTAAATATAATAAAGCTATGTAAACAGTAATAATGTGACAATTAATTCCAACTGTTGTATTCTATCAATAGACACTACGCTAATTACACGTGCTGCTGGTTCGATTCTCGCATGGAACATTTTGTCTTTTTTTTTCCTGCCCTTACCACATTCATATGAGGTCGGGACAAAGTGTATTTTCTTTCCGTTCCTCTCTATTACTCGTCATTGCATCATCCAATCCTTTCTTTCTCATATCATCTTTCACAAAATCGATTCATCTCTTTTTCGGTCTTCCTCTGCTTGTATACCCATCCACAGTCATACTCATAACTTATTTAGTTCTTTGATTTTCATCCACCCTCTTGACATGTCCATACCACTACAAACGCTTACCTCGAACCTTTCATTCACTGGCGCTTGTTTCAAGCTTCCTCAAATATACTCATTCCATTCCTCGCATTGAATATTTTGTAAGGCTCCATAAGCGGATCATAGGACTGAGTAGGACAAGAATGCCCTTACTAGACACTGGCAGCAGTGTCCAATAAGGGCTAAACAAGCGCTTGTCTACTATGGGACTGTCCAAAATAATAAACGTGCAGAATATGCCAGGAGGCAGACGAAACGCCGCTACATACTCTCACGGACTGCGGACCTTAAATTCGCAAGCGTAGCTGGGCAAACACATCCTTGGCCCACAGGATGTAAAACATATCGTCCCCCAAAAGCTACTTCAATATCTAGTGGACTCAGGACTCGGAGGCGAACTGTAAGGAAAGCAGCGGCGATCACAATAGATCGATGACGGTCGCAGTGATACTGGGGCTGTATAGTCCTAGAATAGCCGTTCAATACAAAAGAAGGCTCCACAAAATAATGTATGCATATTATAAATATGTCAGGAAAACAAAAACTTCATACTTATTTTTACCTATCCTTGATCAAACAAGATACAATCTTAGTCAAAAATATTTAATACAAAGCGGGTCTGCTCAATTTAGGTAATATTTACACAAAAATATTTCATAAGGGAACCGCTTTTTTGTAGAAAAAGAAAATCAAAGATGCTTTGCTTTTATTAAAATGTTTCTCTATATATTGCGTTCCTGGCTGTTTGTCCAAAAGGGTATAGCAGATAAGTGTATGGGTATTAATAGAATTATTTTTGAACTCTTCTTACCTTCTTCTATCTGTTTTTTCGTATGAGAAAGATCAGAATTTAGGAAATTGCATTTATAAGACGGACTTAAAAAGGTCTCGTTACTTGAGAGCGCTATTAGATTAACACTCTAATGGCCAAATACTGACACGTCGATCAATAATTTTAAGCCACCGTTAAGTCTCATGCTGTCTCTATCACTTAAAGGTGTGAAGTAGCGACAGATAGACATTTAAGAACATCTTAAAGTTAATTAGCGTTTCCGTAGCCGAGGGTAATTTACTCAAATTGTAATCATTAAACATCTTACCAAGGATAGGGAGGTACTTGTGGCTAAGTGTAAACCTAAGGTTTTTCCAATAATCAAGGTTAGCCGCGCTAACCGCGGTTGGTCCGTGGATGGTTGACTCATTTGTAAACATATCAAGACCTCTCCGTGGGCCAAAAGCACGTTAAGCCGTAGGTCCCAACTGTCATACACTGATCTTTGACAGTCGTTAAGTAATACCAGTCTTACTATGGAATACTGTATTACCTAGCAATAGGTTGTGGAGGTCAGATAGGCAGTCGCTCCATGTAAACTACAATACCTACTCGGCTAAATCCAGTAAGACTGGATGCCGATTTTAACGTAGTTTGGGAAAAGGCTAGGCAGACCTTGTCGAAGAAATATCTTACGAACAAGACATTTGATTTATTTATAATGTACACACATAAAATAAAGATACAATAGAAAATTTCGGCATAACGGCTAATTACTTTAGATTATTTTTCCTGCAGCCGCTTCTTTGCCTCTTCAACTTATTGTAATAGAATCCTAAAATAGAAATGTTTTTTAGGCATTTTAAAGAAAATAAATATGCGCAAATTCTAAACTGATAGGAAAAATATCGATATTTATGGTATCCGTTTCAATCCCACTAATATTATAAATGTGAAAATGTGGATGTTTGGATATTTATTATTCAATCACGCAAAAACGGCTGAACGGATTTGGATGAAATTTGGCATGCATGTAGTATTTGACATGGAAAAGAGCATAGGCTACCTTATCCCGATTCCTTAACTTGTTCCCGAGGGAAAAATGAAAATTGGTTACGAGCTAAGCCGTGGGCAGACAGCTTTGAAGTTTGAAATCCGTTTCACGGGTGAAAATTTTATTCCATTTTTCATTACTTTCACATTTTTCATTTCTTCTTTTTGGACCCAATTCTAAAGTCCACGCAGACGAAGTCGCGGACAAAAGCTAGTTGTTTTATAAAAACTTTCAATATCAAACAGCATTGATAACTTCTTCATTATAGTGATTGCGTTTTATATACCTATATGAAAGTTAGTAACAATCGCATCTCGCATTGCATTGTAACACATCACAACTCGAATATAAACAGTTGAAGATCAAATAAAAATATTATTGTCAGCGCAATGCTTCAATTAGCTCATAGTAGCTAAGATCATTCGACTTTCTTTATGCAAAAGATATTATTAAGTATTGTATCAGGAAATATTTACAATTGTGTCTAGTTTTAAGATAATTGATAAAAAATATGTAATAATGTTCCAATTTTGGGTGCCGTCAATTATAGAAATCCTTAATTATGTTCTTAGCTCTTTTCCGATTCCAAATGATGTAATTTCATATCATAGCATATCAATAGCTTGACAATAAAAACGCATAATCAATGCGTTCTGTTTCATTGACTTTAAATCGTCAATTACTGCAATACCGACACGATTTGTGTACGTTGTAAAATAGTTCGCGTGTTTGACAAACGATGAAATAACATCTATGTTATCGCACGAGTGTAAAAGTAGTACTTGCAAAATATGGGTTTTAAGGTAATTTAACAAGATTTTTTTAATAAAATTTTACGTGACCCACTGCTGGGCAACTCTCCCTCATTTTGCTCCAAGCTCTTCTATTTTGAGCCACTTCCCCCCAATCCGGCAAATAGTGACCAATGTCATCTGAACAGCGTCTATTTGGCATTCTCCGTTATGAAGTTCCACCTCAAGGTAGGTACCCACTCGGATGCTCGGGTCTCGCCCATCTGTCTCCTACCTACCCTATCTACCCATGCGGCTAATATAAGTAGTCCAGCTCCACTTTAAGTTGGTAGTTTGGATTCCAATAAAACCCAACCCAGACCAAGGGCAGCTTAGCGGAGATGTTTTTTTTGACACTCGAAAATATACTTTAAAGCTATCAAAATAAAGTGCTTAAATGTTTAAACGTGACTAAAAATCCTCGCATGGTCTGACGCCACGTGAGCTTAAGGGTATAAAATTGGGTCTGTGCTGCGCCTAACTACAATTTGCGTTTCTAAGAATTTAGAAGGATGGTGTTCAACACAAAAATTGATATTTTTGTCTTTAAAAAGAATGCTTAGATTCTTCTAAACAGTCAAAACTTTAGCAAATTTTAAAGCTTTACTGTTTATTGACACAGCTAATTCAAGGGTTTTTACTAATTAAAGTCTCTCCATGTGCCAATCCAAGTACATCTAGTAGCAATTTCACCACTTTCTTATGCCATAGATATAACAAAGACATAATCATATTCACAACAATCTGTAAGCCTACACTATCTCGTATATTCATTTACAAGAACGAAATAAACGTTTGAATTTAATATAATGTCCTTCTTTTTAATTAAATATGGTAAATATTCAACTTCTAAATATAGATTTAATTGAATTCCTTCAAATTTATTTTTGGTCCTTTGATCAGCGAAATTATTTAACCTGAATTAAATTTGTTAAGATATTAATCTTTATTCTCTGAGGAGATCTTCAAATCTTCACTAAAATCGGTCTGGTTAACTCTAAAATAATAACTGATTATATTTATCATTCATAATTACTATAACAACAATCTTAATCTACGGGACGACAAATTTCCATACCCAACGAATTTTTTTGCTAACTTAACGTTGTGCTAGTGACGATGACGTTTTGACACACTTTTATTCACAACTCCTTAGCATCAGACCAAATTTCATCTCCCGAAAATCTCACTTCCTATTATGACGCCTCCTTACGCGAGCAAACAATAGAGCATCGTTGTGTTTTCAAAAATATTTACCTTTAGACACATCAATGAAATAAGATTTTGATTGTAGTCGCCAAATTGTTTATAAAGCAGGCGCTGTTGTAGTTAATTCATGTGTCTAACTTGTGCTGATTAAAACAAATCATGTTGTTTGACTTTCACTGAACACTATTTTTTGTTTGGCGAAGCCGCAAATTATGTATCAATGGACCAGAGTGATATATTTTTTTCACTTGTTTGATAATGAGCTTTTTTCTGTTTGCATTAAATTTGAAGTCATTTAATAATACATTTGTTGTAAATGTTGTAAAAAATTGAAAGATGGCAGGCGATATTTAATATGATAGTAAATAGAAACGTTTTCACAGAGTAATTTTCATCTATCTCAGATCCGGTCTGCATATAAAATTTACCTTTGCTACACAATAATGACTCTTATGACAATAACCGTAAAATGTACGTTTCTATGTAACCTGCACCTACTTTAGCACTCCATACCTTAATTCATTCCTTCCTAACCAAATTGGGGTCAGCCTCCAGTCTAACTAAACGCATCTGGCGTCGGAATATCGTATTATCCACAAGCTTATCTTATTCAGCCTTTATAGTACCATAGGACCAACAATAAGGTCCTTTGAGCCGGGCGAGGAACTAAGATATTCTCGGCACATAGTTGGCGACCAAGTTTCGAGCACAACTGAGGACTGACACTTGTATCCTCTTGATTGTATAGGATACGTTTAGACTTGCAAAGGCTTTGGTGCGACGGTATCCATCAAAGGTAGATTCTACTTAGGTATTGGAACATTTCTACTGATTACTTAGAATAAATTGTATTCCTTCTAAGTAATTCTTATTTTTCAAAACTGAATTTTATAATACTCGCAAAAAAATCTCACACAACAATTTTTAAAATGCATACAAACAGCTCGTTTCATTATTGATTTTTATGGATGTAATGTGAAATAAAAAAAACTTAGAATATTGTGTGATTTATCTAATAACTGCTCATTCAATATCCATTGGGTCATTGCTGCCTGCAATTTTGATAACAAATTAAACAACAACAAGCTTTCACATGCATTATATCATCGAATGACCTAGTGCCGCTACCTTTGTGGTAATGTTTTTTTCTCAATGTCGCTGGCGTAGAAACAAACCTAAATGTGTTCAATATGATTGAAGTGACATTGAAAAATATTTGATTTAATTCCATTTAATTACTTTCCAGGTTTCTTTTGCCGGGACCCTGACACGGGCAAGCTTTATGCAGTAAACACTACCTGGTCGTCAAGCACATTTTGTGGCAACTACCACTGCAAACTACGGAGAAAGAATCTTACCGAAGCTGAATATCCACCCATCAGACAAGTCAATGTCACAAACGTTAAGCTATCCGGTAACAATTTCACAAAAGTAACAAACCAAAATGAAACCAATCCTATAAAGAAACAGGTAGAAGCAAATGTTATAAATAAAGCAAAGAAAACAGAACCTGATATTTTGAGTGAAGTACAAATTCAAGATATACTTCCTATAGACAGAAATAAAGACCAGAAATTTGAAGGAAATATAGACGTTTTAAATAACACAGAAAGAGATAGATACTTAACAGATAAAGAAATTAAATCAATATCCGAAATACTTCATACCGTTAAGAAAAGTGATCTAGACGCTATAGTAGAAATATATAACTTAGCACAAGATATTTACAAGGAAATTGATAAAACAACCACCGACCAAGTATTAGATGAAGCTTTATATACTCCTAAAGCGGTGAAGAACGTAAACAATCTACCTGAGGCGAGAACAGCACAGAAAAACAACCGAGTGTCATATTGGTACGAACCTTTGAACAATGGTAAAATAAGGCCCATTGATCAACTTAGGAATGATTTGCAAAGAAATGAAGTAGTACCTAACGATGTCGTTCCAATTCTTCCGGCTATTATGTCTGATATGGAGGTACAAAGTTCCAACGTAATACAAATTACCTCCACACTACCAACTGTGCCAAAAATACAGGCTCCATTACCAGTTACTTCGGCCCCAAGAATAAAGCAAATGACTGACACATACTTTAATGGCCCACTATCCAATAAAGATTTTGGAAAATTACCATACTATTATCCTATGTCAAACTTCCAAAGGTTGGCTTCTTATGTGCATCCACCTCAACAAAAAATTCCAATTCCTATTGTACCTATTCCAAAACCAACATTCAAACCTGTTACTTATAGGCCTCAGTACTACATTGGGGGCAAATATCAAAAGGAAATAAAGCCGTCAATTCTTCTACCATATCCATTTTCTTACATCCGACATTACAATTGGTCTTACCCACAAAATATATTCCATAGCAGAAGTCAGACCGATCATTTCGAAGCTCGGAGAAAGGCCAACAACAATGCTAAGGCAAATAATTTTAATAAACTAAACAATGCTGTCCTCATGAACCCAGATTTAGAAAATTTCCAAGATCTTGAAGTGAAACTAACAAGGAAAGAAGAAAAATTGCCTATAAGTACTACGATACAAAAAATCAAAGAAGAAAAACGGAGGCCTGAATGGCAGACGGATCCATTACCGAATCACGTAATAGAAGAAGTAAGAGCTCAAGTAGATGACAAACAGAGACTATTTAAACCTTTCCCATTAAGAAAGCGAGTGAAATTGGAAAGAGTAGGAAAGGTCATAAAGATGGATGAATTGAACAGGAGTAAACGGTCAAATGACGACAAACGACAAACATCAGAGAATGAGAGGCTGGAACCTGAACTATATGAAGTTTATATTGACAGAACAACGTAAGTATTCTTGTTTTCATACATTTTATTTTTGTTGTGCATTGTTTAAATTCCAAAGATTTATGATCTGTAATATTTACTCAAAGAATTCATGTCACTTGTAATTAATAGTATACACAAAAAGCTAGTTTATTAGTATTGTGATACTAATTTTAAACGACTGTGACTAAAATACCACATAGTCCCTTATTATTCACTTGTTTTTACTTTCCGAAACCACAAAGGACCAAAATAACACCTCCTATCCAAAAAAACGTGACAAATTAGTCAAAAAAATGTCACAGGAATGCATCCCAAGTTTAACCAACCCTTTCACGGTGGTATTTATCTATGACCGACAGATCTCAAGTTATGTTTATAAATACCTTTCTTGGTCGAGAAATTAATAATTATATTTGTGTTTGTCAGATAACAGAAATTGAGGTGAAAGGACCAAACAATTTTAAGTGATGCTTCGTAAGTTTTTAAATTTTGGTGATGAAGTTTTGCAAACAGTATTTGCATCCAATGCTCTCTGTAGCTTTAGTTTTTACTTATTTGGTAAAATTTTGAGAGGCTTCTTTTTTGTAACCATGGGTGGCTTTTTTCCTGCATAAAAAAAACCTTTAACGTCGTATATTAACGACTAATACTACAAAAATATCAGCAATCTCAATATTTTATTTATTATGCTACAACATCACATAAAAGTGTCAAGTATACGTTTATAAACAAAAATATTACTCGCACAAACAGATCGGAATGGATTTCTGAGCGCCAAACAAATATTTATTTCGTGAGGTAATCAAATATGCAGCCGATGTTTTAATTATTAATTTGTATATTGACTGACCTGTATTGAGTACTTCGCAAATTGGGGCATCAAGTTTATTTTTATCTAAATTTTAAAAGATTTAAGCATAAAGTAACCTTACTAAACCTTACTAACATTTTCTGTTTTATAACAAAATATGTTTAGATAACTTTTTATCACAAAAACCAATCGAATTAACCTAAAAGTTTTAAATCTAATCGCGTTCAACTTTCTAACAACACGAAAGGTATCATAGGGTATCTGCTTTATTTTAAATTTAAGTTCTGTTCTTGGGGTATATATTCCTTTTCTGGTATTTGAGAAAACTGTAGATAGTTTAGTAGTATTTGTTTTATGAGTATGCATACATTTCTAAATCTTTCAATACATATCTAGTAATATGTCATTTATAGTACCATCAATTTGTCACATTCTATGAATCTTCACATAGATTCTACACACATCCGTCATGTGGGAAGATCAAAACAATGAAAGGAACGCCTACGTACTCAATTTGATTTAAATGAATTAATCAGATCCAAATAGGTACCAACTCGACACCGATTAATTCCCAAATACCCATGTATTTGGCTCTTGTATCACCAATTTGTATTGATTTTATCATCAGCATCTCATATTATAATTCCATAAACCGAATGGAGTTTAATTTTAATATATTTTTGGCAGTGTACGCCTGAAAACTATTTACGTGTTTAACTCATTAAATTAACGAGAATTGAATTTCGTTCGATGCAACTTTTGGTGTCACTTGGGGCATATTTGGTAGTGTGCCAAAATTGAACTAGAGCGGTACAAGGATGAAATGGCTTTTATTTCTTGTTTCGGACGTTTCCTGATAAGATTATCTTTCTCAAATATATTTTGTTGGGACTGGGTTTTTGTGAGTTAGAACAAAATTAGGATGTTAACCTAGTTAGGTGTTGTTCTTTTTGTTGTCATAAAGGCATGTAGAAATGAAAGAAATTTAAATTTGTGGACAATGTCATGACAAAGTGGAATTATTACTTGGCACTGTCTATCTATTTGACTTATAGGAAAGAAGCTACTAGCTTCAACACTAATAAGAAATGGACGCCATAATTAATTCATATTTTCTTCTTCTATTTCTGCAATATCATACACATTTTTTTTATTTTCTTCATCTATACTTAACTAAACATTATTTTGTGTGTCAGTTTGAGTTGTTTCTAGTAAATCTATGACAAAGTATTCGTCGTGTGCGGCTCACAGATGTTTGTTCCGATTAGACTCAACCCTAACGTTTGCTTGTGAGATTGTGTGAGCTCAGACCCCGTGCACCTGGGAGTTCCTGTTAAAAAAACCTCTATAAACGAGACTTTTTTAAACTTTATTATTATAAAGATTCTTCCGCGTAAATTTCAAGATGCATGTTCGTAATTATTTAATGATCTGAGGCAAAATGTTGCTAATGAAACGTTTATTCAAAATATCTGAAACTAGTCAAGCAATCCAAGGAAACTGTTGAATCATTAAATAATTATTTAAACTTTTTTTATATGCTTATGAGTATCAACGAGAAAATTCATATACAATGTTTATTTAGGTCAATTAAGCAGTTAACCTCCCAATACTGAAACGCAAGTTAGCTTTAAGATGTTCTTAAATATCTGTCTGTTGCTCCTTCACACCTCAAAGTGACAGAGACAGCAAGAGACTAAACGGCAGCTTTAAACTGTTGACGTTTCAGTCATTCGACTAAAAGACACTTAAATTTCAGAAGAAACAGTTTTACGCGTTTTTGTGTTATAAATTGCTAACTTAATCGCATATTTCTATAGCTCTATACTTCGATATACCACTCATAAACCTTAATAATGCATCACAACAATTTAAGTCTTTATTTTGAAATTAATATTTTTGTAAACTATTTCAGGTGCAATTCAGACTACACCGTGCCTGGCTACTTCCGGTACGGAAACCTAAGCGAACCCTTCCCAAATTGCTGTCCACAGAGAATATCTGGCCACTGATACTAATAAGTACCTATAACCTACTTAAATAATAAAATGTACATACATAATGAATATTTAAGTTTTTTATAAAAGATTTGTAAAGAAATGCTAAATTTCCATCGTCTCGAAGGACCAAAAATGTGTATTACTAGTACCAATTTTTTTGTGACTAAAAGGACCACTTGGGCCATTGGTGTCCCACTTGTGACTTTGTGACTAGTAGAAAAATTTAGTGACAAAAAGGACCGAAAATTATATTTTATTGCTCATAGATTTTAGTGACTTATAATGAATGTATCTATTTGTGATTAAAGTTATGAATGCCAATCGTTCTTTCACAATGAAGTCGATTGACTATGTTTTGTTGAGAGCATGTTCCTTGTTTATAAAATTATCGACTGAACAAAACTCATAATATTAACTATCAACACCTGTTGAAGAGATTGACTTATAATGAATTATAACAAAGTGTTAACTGTGATTTGTAATGACTACTAAATGATATTATTTTAATAGAAAAGCTCTGGTTCTCAAAATCTACTGATTTCTTAAACAAACCTCATTAAATTCTTCTTTTTCTAGCCTATTATTAGCATAATTCTTAGATAAAGATTATTAAATAGAGAGGGGCTCGTGGCTCAGTGTAAGCCGTACGGTATGACCTATATTTATAAAGGTTAAGCCACACATGCCGCGGTTGGTCAGTGGATGGGTGACCATTTGAAAACACATCGAGACCCCTCCGTGCCTCGGAAAGCACATTTAGCCGTTGGTCCCGACAGTCACAGTGATATTTGACAGTCGTTAAGTCATTACACTTCTGATACCTGTCTTACTATGGAAGTTTTTATAATATTAGGAATACTGTATTATCTAGCAATGGGTTGTGGAGGCAAATCCGGTAAGACTGGAAGCCGACCCCAACATAGTTTGGGAAAAGGCTCGGCAGATGAATTATTAGATAAATATTGGAAATAATAGTGTCCATAACAAAGTTCTCCTTATTGGTGCAACCCAAGAAGGAAGCATGCTGTCGGACACATGGTTCATGGTGTTCAAAAACTTTGAGGAAACTTTTTGTGTTTTTTTTTAATTAATTTGCTTATTACAAAATTTTACAGCATGAAATGATATGGTGGGTTTCAAATTCTATATTTTTTTTGTGTCGTAGAAATTAAAATTAAAACTAATTTTAAACGGATTCATTTTATCGCGGTTAAATAAATTTTAGTTCCCATCCTTTCACCGTGATAGAATCCGTTTATTTCTGTCTATAATTCGCATTAACCTTAAACATTATTCAATAGAAATATTAATTCCTAACCCAAAAATGGAGGAGTTTCAAAGTTCTTGTCAATGTTTTTTTCTGTCGTGTGTTTTTGACAGACAAAAATTCTTATTTGACAGTCCGAAATATTACATCCCTCTTGAACATTGAATAAAAGAACAGATACTCATATATTTTTTATCGATGTAGTTAAATATTATTGAGTTGTCAAACATTTTAAGGCTATGGTTACTACAGAGCATAGATAACATATGATTGAAATATTTTGTAAATATTACAACATAATTATGTAAGTTATTAATAAATGTAAGTTAAAACTGGTTTCTTTCTTTTATTTGTCAATAAACCTTGCAAAGCTGATGTCGTGGTGGCCTAGCGATAGCGGTTCAATGAGCGGATTCGCATGCACATTGTTGCAAGTTCGAACCCCGAGCAAGTACCAATGTGACTTTTCAAAGTTATATGTACTTACTTAATCATTCTAAGACATCATTAACGAACGGTGAAGGAAAAACATCGTGAGGTAACCTAGATTCCAAAATATCTGAATCTGAAATCGCCAACCCGCAATGAGCAAGCGTGGTGATCAATGCTCATTCCTTCTCTATTTGGGAAGAGGCCTGTGCCCAGCAGTGGGACATTTATAGGCCGATATTATTATTAATTATTATAAACCTTGCTGTCATGATTTAGGCTTTCGCTCAAGAATTCCAACTGCGCCAGATTTTGAAAGGCATATCAATGTAAATGTCGTCTGTAATGTAATGATTGGTCAAAGAAAAAAACCTACTTATACGGCTTAAGAGCATGTAAGCATGGTACTTGACAATAATACGGTGTGCTATGACGAACTCCGTGAGGTGGTGGCCAATGGCGTACACACCGGTTTTCAGGGGGCGCCAGTACCGAGGTCCAGGGTTCGATTCCCGGACGGGTGAATATAGAAAAACACTTTTCGACATTGTCTCGGGTCTGTTTGTGGTACCATCGTTGTCTCTGATTCCATGACACAAGTGCTCTAGCTACTTACTTTGGATTTGGAACAATGTAAGTGATCTTGTCCACATTTATTTATTATTTAAGAAACCATTTTTTCAGAAACCGCGCCTTAATAATCTTATTTTCAATTATTAAACGGCTTTACAGAAACTAAAGTGATCTGTTTTGTATGAGTTTCATATGCTATGGTCGTTGAACTTTTACATAACACTAAGTGCTTGAACTATAAGATAAGCCAGTGTTAATATTTACGATTAGAATCAATTACTAAACTGAAAATAATGTCACACTGTTGTGACATTACTTTCAGTTTTAACTGTACTATAGTTGTTGTCTGGAAGGGCTCATGGCTAAGTATAAGCCGCGCTCGCCGCGGTTGGTCCGTGGATGGGTGACATTTTTTAATATACCGAGACCCCTCCGTGCCTCGGAAAGCACGTCAATCCGTTGACAGTCGTTAAGTCATTACAATTCTGACATCTTACTATAGGATACTATATTATCCAGTAAAATGGGTTGTGGAAGTCAGATAGGCAGGTCGCTCCATGTAAAATACGGTATTCAGCTAAATCCGGTAAGACTGGCAGCCGACCCCAACATAGCATTTTTTTATGTTCCTAGCATTATTGACGCACATATTTTATGATCCTAGTAAAACTAAAGGTACATAAGTATATTTTTTAAAAAGAGTAACTTATGGAGTTTTTTGCCGGTTCTTTTGCATAGGAATGATACTTTGGAACCGCGCACCTAGAGTCATTTATTTTTAAAGTTAACGTTGCCTATTTTAGGTTTACTAGTAATAAAAACATTTTGATTTTGATTGATTTTGAGCTTGGGAAAAGGCTAAGCAGAAGAAGTTGTTGTCTGGAAGATATCGCTATTAGAGATAAGACCGCCATTGTACCCTTTTGTTGCTATGTATATTTTAGTACAGTAACTCTAATGGTGTACAATAAAGAATATTCTATTCAATAGTTGTTGATCGCTTTCATTACAGGATTATTTGTAAAACAATTGCCACCTCGCAGGTGTAGACAGCTGACTTTATAAGCAACAACATTTGTTTGACATTTGTTGTTGACTTTTGATAGTCCGTTGGTTTTTTTTTCATACTGAAAAGTTTGAGCGCTAAGTTTGATATTTATGTATGCAGTATGAAAAAAAAATATGTTGTTGCATATTATTATGATGTTAGTTATATTAAAAAAAATGATAGCAATTTTATATCACATAATTTGCTTGTATATAATATAAAACAAGTTCCTCCGCCGTGTCTGTCTACCTACCAGTTCGCGATGTACTCAAAAGCGAATGCACCTATATTCATGCTGTTTTCACCAATTTGATTTTATTATAGAATTTGTCTCGTTGTTTACATTGGCTTAACTGACATCCACGCGGGCGAAACCGCGGGCATTAGCTAGTCAGTAATATTTTTATATTACTAGCACCAAATTCTATGATATGTACTAGTTTGGAACAGGAAGCTAAAAAATATTATACATATATAATAAACAAAAATATGTTTAAAAAAAAGTATCATATTTTTCTCATACGATACAAAAAAAAACACAAATAATTAATTATCATCAAACTCTCTTAGTAAGTTGCCATCCCCATTCAAAACACGTAATTATTCATACGCGACAACTTGAAGCTATAAATTATAAACTTTTTCGTTTTAAATAAGTGAACAAAAAAACTTTTTTATTATCTCCCAACATGTGGGGCCAAAAGATTTATTCGTTCAATTTTTTGTCAATTAATTCCGAATTAGTTATCTCACTTTCCTTTTGAGTTAATTGGGATGGAGATTGACTAATGTATTTTTAACTAATGCGTGTTTTCTTGTTTGTTTGTTGGAGATTTTGTTTTGTGATCGAATACGTAATTAGGTAAATGATCTATTTTCTAAAAATCCTTACTAATAATTATAAATGCAAAAGTAACTCTGTCTGCGTATTACGCAATCACATCTCAACTACCGAAGCGATTTAGGTAAACACAATTTGAAATAAAGATAGTATACAGCCTGAAAAAGGACATATTATTATGCTACTTTTTGCTGCGATAACCGACACTTACGCGGGCGGAGTCGCAGGCTACAGCTAGTTAGAATATATAGTTAGGATTTGAATAATTTGTTTTTAACTGTATACTTTAAAATGAAAATAATTGGGTCGCAGAAGATGATGCATTTATATTTAGACTCTTGCATTTTTGTCGTTGGAGGAATTTTCCTCTTTAAGGAATAGCAATTAATTTATGTCGTAAGTAGACCTAGAAAGACCACCAACTTGCTGAATTACCTATACAAATTTGATCACTAAGTTTATTGCCTTTAGAGTTGTTTTTTATCCAATTCCATCCAGTAAATAGGAACATATTTTTTATAGTAGGTATATTCAAATATACTTTATTTTGTTAATACCGCCGATTATTAAAGAAATTAGTATCTATATTGACCCAAGTTTTCTTGAAAGCTCACATTTTACAGATATCCAGATCAATAATTATCTATGCCTACACATTTTCTCTGATATCTATTTTAATCTACAATCTAATTACAGTACAATCCTAAAAGTAATCCAAATATGCAAATTGTAAACCCACTTAAACAAATTAAAACATAATCATTACTAAACACGGTAAAAGCTCAAAAAAGCGTGAGAATCACATTAACTAGCGTCAACCAACAAAAAAACAAACAAAATAAAAATTAAAACAGTTAAAACTAACATAAAACGTAACTATTAACATAATGTAATCATCGGTGTAACGAAGCAAAGCTATAATATCGTTACGTTACATTTTGTTACAAAAAATCTCACTTTAACTTTGTAAGGGTTCACTTAAAAAGGCATTTACCCAACGACGGTTTCGTGACTTATCGCCGACCAACCGAACGAGACAACGCTACACAAAAACCTGCAAGAGCAAGCGAGAGAGGTATATGCGTCAGAAATATTTAAATTAAGTCCTCCCCTTAATGTCGAACATTATTTTTTTATCGGCGTGTCCAAATAAAGATGTGTAGCCACTAGATTCGTTTTTCTCTCTTTAGAAAATGTTTTCTTGCAAGGAAAATGGTAAAATGTGGGTTGCCCCTTTTCTGATGGGCTAGTCAATTATAGTTTTTATGTAGTGACTCGTAAACATTGGGCTTTTTGGTGTAAATTATGCAAATATTGGTAGCAAATATATTTTGTTTGTTTCTTATCCGTCTTTATAAATAAAAATGAATCGCTGAATTGTACGCGCATAACTTCGGAACGACTAAACGGCATTGGATTTTTTTTTGTATTCTTTATTGTCAGGACAAAGATTGTATAGAAAAATTTGAGATTATGTAATGAATGAGGCAGAAAACTGTGATATATATATAGCGAGTTTTAAATGAAAACAAATAAATAGTAAACGTGGACAACATCACATACATTGCTTCGAATCCAAAGTAAGTAGCTAAAGCACTTGTGTTATGGAATCAGAGACAACGAAGGTACCACAAACACCCAGACCCGAGACAATGTAGAAAAGTGTTCTTCTACATTGACCCGTCCGGGGATCCAACCCGGGACCTCAGAGCTGGCGCTACCTTGAAAAGCGGTGCGAACGTCACTCGACCACGGAGGTCGTCATTGTCTTTTCACATAGATCTAATCAAGTCTAGCTTAAATGGGTAAAGGCTATTCACTTGAATTCAATACAAATATCAAACACCTTCTCAATACTAAACGTCCGAGACTGTACAGTGACGAGCATAAGTATGTATACACATAGCGAAATTGTAAAACTTATTTAGCGAGAAGTTTTTGTTGAAACTCAAAAATATATACATGATTTGAGAAGTGTTATAATTTTACGTTGTTGATTATAAGTTGAATTGATGGTGAGTTTCTGTTAAATTATTGTTCTACGATTTCGCTATGTGTATACATATTTATGCTCGTGACTGTACATCTTAATTATAAAATACCCTAAAACAGGAATAAACTTATCTTTACAGGTAGGCAGTAAAATATATTTAGAAAGCATTAACTTGTTTCATTTACAATTTATCTTTATGTCTTTAAACATAAAATATCAGTTAACCAACAAGAGTAGAAATATAGTAGCTATATAACAATGATGTCTTTGTCTAATTGACGGGCCTGTTGGTCTAGTGGTCAGTAACACTGACTGCTAAGCCGGAGGTCGTAGGTTCGATTCCCACCCAGGACATACCTTTGTGTGATGAGCACGATCTTTTGTTCTGTGTCTGGGTGTTATTTGTATGTATATGATATGTATGTATTTAGAAATATACAAGTATGTTTATCAGTTGTCTGGTTGCTAAAGTACAGGCTCTGCCTAGTTTGGGATCAGATAACCGTGTATGAGCTGTCCCAAGATATTAAAAAAAAATCAATTGAGTCATCTTAGAAGATAATTTGTTTAGTTAAAAAGATAAAAAATAACTCTTTTCTTATCTTGTTAACAATGTGAGACACACATTACTATTATTCTTGTTAACCCCTCGTGGTAAGCTAAAATGCTTGTATTACAAGTGGGTTTCACGTGGACATAGGCCTCTCTCAAAATGGTGTTTGGCTTAGTCACCACGCTGAGCAAGCGGTTTGGTGACCGCAGATTATTTGCAGTTCTTTAGGAGAACGCTGCTACTCATACTCCTTGTGTCTATTCCATTAACCGTCACTTTACGACACTCACGGGGAGACAGGGGCAGGTTTTATTCTATGCCGCAACCCCAAAGCAAATCGTCGTCGATAGTAGGTATCTACAGACCTTCTTTTTTTTTTTTTTGGCGGGGTGAAACGCTGTTGCTTTCAACCCACGCTGAGGGCACAGCGTGGGGATATGTCGGACTTGCACCGACTAAAAACACTCTGGTCCCGTCCTTGCCCTTGCTGGAGCTGCGGGATCACTTACGCAAGCTCTGCGCAACTCCAGCAGGTATCTACACTATCTACAGACCTGTAGACATCCTACAGACGCGAAATATAATTTTTTTTGTGATTCGCGGTTTTGAATATTGTTAGTTACGCGGTATTGGACTACCACCACGATGAAATTATTCATACGTAATACATTTTTTTGGATGGAATCTCCAATACATTTTTTCATAATCACTTTAAGAAATTGTTATTCTATTTTATTTTTTAATAATATCTATATCTTACACAAGATCAATTTCATTTTAACAACAAACTGCGACAATTCTCCCCTTTCGACCCTTTTAAGAAGGCCTTAAGCTCACCTAACAGGGTCTTAGCTGAATATTTGTTTAAGTACAAGATAAGACTTACCTGAGGATTAGAAGGGACCTGTCGGGTTTTTTGTGATGGGTTACATTACATGTGATAAGATGGATCCTGGTTCACATTCCAGGGTTAGTCAACGATGTGTTTGTTTGTTTGGCAGTAGATGAGGGATTGATTAAAAAAATAAAACTGGTTTTTACAAAAAAAAGTAGTTTGAACAGTAGAAATAATAACCACGTCTCCAAGATACTATTTGTTTTCTGCGTGCTGTATTTATCTAAAATTCACGACACTGAATTGTTAAAAGTTTTTATGTCATAATATTAGTATATTACATTTAGAAATGTATTATTCCATAAAAAAAAGACGGCGACGACAATCCACGTTCAAAAATATTACCTATATCTTTTATTTTTGAAATCAAAGCCTTGCTTGAAACAAAACAGAATCACAACTTAAATTCATATATTATTCACAGTGAAACGAGTAACAAAACAACAAAGCTGAACAACCAAAAATATGAAAAAGCTTACTTATTATCAAAACTGGGCCAATGAGTCATAAAAAGTGCTAAGTACTTACTGAATGAGTTCCAATTATGAAGACATGAACGTGTTTAAAATATGACAGTAAAGAATAATATTAAAAAGGCAAAAGTTTGTGAATATAAGTATCGACTTTATATTATACCGGCCTATAAACGTCCCACTGGTGGGCCCAGGCCTCTTCCCATATAGGAAGGAAAGAAAGTTTCACTTGTCAATTTAGTCTCTAGGATTAAAAAACTGACTGTCAGTTCGTCCAAATTTTTTTTTTTTTAATAATCATTTTACCATTAGTTACACTAATTGGGTCAACTTTCATTCTAGAACAGGTACATAGCACATTTTAGTGTCTAATAACAAGAAGTAATCAAAAACTCGTTGGAAACACTGGCTGCATTTGCACGTCAACACAAAAATAGTTAATGGAGTTATTTAATATTCAATTTTGCAGCGAATATTTCTCTATTTAGTTGTTTGTAATGAAAGCGAGAAATGTACTAATTAGGCTCCATTAGAGAATACATAAATAGGTACACATAGAATTTTAAACAAGACTACAATTACACTAAAAATCCCTTTTTTTTGTTAATTGGGGAGAATCGGAAAAAATGGATAACTGATGACAAGTGTACAGAAGTTTTTAGAAATGTTTTGTTCCTTAATATACAAAAAAAAAACTTATAAAGAATCTAATAGGTACGTAGGTTGGTATATTAATGTAGAAAATTAAGTATTGACTCTATGTACTAACTGGAAGATTCTTACACATAACACATTTAAACATAAAATACCTTTAATCAATCAACAGATTCGATTAATATCAACAAGTAATAGATATTACTTATTAATATTTTAAAAGATATACATCCTTCGTCTACCGGCCTACGCTCAAAACAAATTGAAACCTTATCTATATCAGGAATGAACTACAAACGTAAGTAGCACAACATTTGTCACTGCCAATGACGATAGCACTCGAATATCAATTAATATTGCTCGATAATTTAGTGTTTCCTGTTTCATAACGATAAAATCGTCGATACCTAAGGATTGTAGGTTTTTAAATTGACTGCACGGATAGCCGAGTGGTATAGGTCACCACGCTAATTACCACTATGCGCGACGTGCTGCGGGTTCGATCCCCGCATGGGACAAGTATTTGAGTGATCCACAAATGCTTGTCCAAGTCTGGGTGTTCTATGTGCATGCGATTTGAATGTTTGTGAAACCCCCGCGACACAAGGATTAAATTCCTTAGTGCGGGCGTCGTTAACAAAAAAAAATATATTTCGTACTTTTTCCACTTTATTAACTTTAAAACTATCGAGTTGAATGATTTTAATAAAATTACTCCTTCATTTACCTTTTAGGCCTTGACGTTTTGGCCAGTGTAACCCAGCCGAAACGTCAAGCTTTAAAAGGTAAATGCATGAGTTCTCGTTAATTTCTAAGACGTAATTTTTTCACTTTTATTTATCTTGATTGTCAATATGTTCAATTATGGCCCATTTTCCCCAATGTCCAGCTGTAAGTTGTGTATGAAACACGTATATTGGATGACTATGTATAAAAAATTAAAGAACTATTCTGATACCATATCGTTACAGATTTTATATGACCACAGACCGACAGTGGCCATGGAGACTGGCATGTATTATTTCCGTACCTAATTTTTAATGATATTTGAAGAAAGCTGAAGAGGCGGTCAACATATTTTAGCTTACTATTATACTTTCTTTTTTAGACGTTTTTGTTTAGCTTTTCCATTTAATTAGCTATTTAAACTGTCAATTTCGGTTTATCCAATATAAGTATGTACAAAAATTTTCACTTCCATTAATTTGCTTAACCTTGAATTGATCGATTTTTATGGTTTTAATTCAACTTTAGACACCTCTTCAAGGAAGAGGAAGCTTGAAAGTAGCGCCTGTGAATGAAAAGATAAGAGGCAAGCGTTTGTCGTGGTATGGACATGTTATGAGGAGGGATGAAAGTCATTAAACTAAACAAGTTATAAGTATGACTGTGGATGGGTATATAAGCAGAGGGAGACCGAAAAAGAGATGGATTGATTGTGTGAAAGATGATATGAAAAAGAAAGGAGTGAATGCCGCGATGACGAGTAATAGAGAGGAATGGAAGGAAAATACGCATTGCGCCGACCACATATGAATGGGATAAGGGCAGGAAGAAGAAGAAGATACCTCTTCAACTCATCATAATGGTATATATACATCACACATATAGGATAACTGTCATTTAAGTTTAATTTCCGTTTCTAGTCACACGAATTTCATCTTGCTTCACCTTAATGTTACGTAATCTGAGGTCGATGTCGACAATGGCTCGATTTCCAGCCGCGTTAATCATACGTTGTCTTTGTATACCGGGAGCCTTGTTCTAGGTGAGTAGATCACATTATTACATACAAGAAATATTATAACATACATATATTATTATATACCTACACAAAATAGAATCAACGTTCATCTCTCTTACAATCTCAAACCTAAAAAGAGAGCAAAATATATTTTGTGACAGTCAAAAAAGTAAATAATGAGAGAATCATCGTTAAATCAAGAGATTAATCATTGTTAATGATAATAATTATGTTATTATTATAGTTAGTTTCTACTGTCCCACTGCTGAGCAAAAGCCTCCCTCCATTCCCTCCAGCGATCCCGGTCCCTAGCCTCTTCTTGCCAATTCCCCAGGAAGGCATCTAGTTCATCCCGTCATCTCTTCCGTATGATAATAACTAGCTGAACCCGCGACGTTGTTCGCGTTGAAAAGTGTATTTATTGCCGTCAATAACTGAAAGTGAAATAACTAAAGTGGCCGTGGTGCCCTAGCGGTTAAATGACCGGATTCGTATGAACAGGGGTTCAAACCCGGGCAAGTACCAATGTGACCTTTTCAAAGTTACGTGTACTTTCTAAATTATTGTAAGACACTATTGACAAACGGTGAAGGAAAGCCAAAACATTAAGATCTGAAATAATTGCCAGCCCGCATTGAGTTAGCATGGTGATCAATACTCGTTTCGTTTTTATATGGGTGGAGGCCTATGCCCATATAAATGCAATACATGTTATAGGCGGGTATAGCTGAGAAGTGTCTCGACACCATAACAGAGTAGCGTCGCAACGCCATTGTAGAAAGGCGCCGCGACGCCACATTACAACGGAATCGCGACACCAAAGCTAACGGGCGTCGCTACTCTATAGCTGAGTGGAACGACGCTTTAGTTGTATGGCATCGCAACGCCATAATTGATAGACGTCGCGATGCCATAGATGGGAGGTGTCGTGTAGCCATATTAGAGCGGTCTATAACACCATAGCTAGGAGGCGTTCAAATCGCTACAATTGCGAGGCGTCGCAACGCTACAATTGAGTGGCGTCACTACGCTATAGCTAAAAGGCGTCATAGCACCATAGAAGAGACGCGTCGCTACGCTATAGCTGAAGCGTCGTGACGCTATAGTTGAGCGGTATTGAGACTTCGTAGTGGCGTGGCGCACGGCTACTGGAGTCGACTGTTATTCTTAAATTCGCCCTCTACCCCTCCGTCTATCTCCGAAAATAATTGTGGCCTAATTCAATAGCTTTTATAGAGTAGGTAAGTCTTCGAGGTGGTTTCATATGTATACATTTCAATCCATCAATTTAGTAGTTTTGTTGTTAAATCAAAACAACTGGAAAATGTAACCAAAAATGACATATCAGTTAACGAAAAGGATCATGATCCATGAAAGACTACGAAGACGCATGATCTGCAAGCGATGGGGGATGGAAAGCAGCGAAGTAGTGAATCATGCAACCGGGACGGGGGTCAACTGACTGTCTTGTCAAAATGCAAACTTATATGGCTTAGGTGTGTTGTAACACCCCCAGCACAAATCTGCCTCTTAACTCTGAGGATAGGCTTCGATCTTGTTTTAGATTGATTATCAGCAGAGAGACAGCATGCAGGTTTTCCGGTGTCCACTCAAGTGCACTGTATAAAATTCCCTAATTGTTCTCAGACTGAAAGAAAGAAAATGCATTTACTCGCGCCACTTGCGACGCAAAAAATACAAAAGAAAAACTAACTTCTACAATAATTTCCAAAATGTTAGAGGTAATAATTATGCGTCTCATCCGTGCGGAACATCTGCTTGTTGATTTGGTGGTTGAGACTGAGTGTGACCAGCAAGAGTATCGTTGAGGTTGGAATCCAGTGTCGGGTCAAAAATTAAGTATTGGTTTGAGACAGGCAGGCTAAAACTAATACTTATTATTTCAATGTCCAACGCCTCCGATAGTATGTAAAACTGTTGGTTCCGACCGTCAAAAATGATCTTTGGTCATTGCTATGCGGCTTTACCCGTGCTTCCAAAATATACCGAATTACCCAGTAAAATGGATTGTGTAGGTCAGACAGAAATACGAACATACGACATCGACGGAGCTTGGTATACATTTAATTTTGAAGGTACCATTTAATGCTAAAGCTGAATAAAAACAGAAATCTGGTCCATTAATTGACAGAAGAAGCTGTCAATTTTAGTAAATCGTCTCTAATAATTTCGTAAAGAAAGTAAAAACAATTGCCCTAAGCAAAAGTTGGCGCCGGCGCTGTAAACCGTATATTTATTTGTCCCATAGTTTTTCAGCTTGCCATCGGACACTTATCACAAACAGCAAAAGAAAGATATGGGTAAAAGAAAGGTACATTTAATTTTATTTTATTATTTTTATCCAAGAAATATTACAGATTAACAGAAGAAAACGTGAGAATAATAATATCAATAACGACCAATAGGTAAACTACGTTGAACCTCATTTTTTTTAGGGACAAAAATGATATTTGATTGAAAAGACAACAGCGAAAAGTTTTAAAAATATGATTTTTAACTAAAAGACACAAAAAGGGTTAGCTCGACTGAGATTCGAACTTGGAGTAACAAAATATTTGAACTTGTAAAAGAAACTGGATTATAAAAGAAAAAAAGGGCGCCGTCACACCTGGATTTGAACTTGCAGCAAGAACATTCATTTCCAATCGTTCAACCACCGAGTTATTTTCACTACAGCTAATTTTCCTAAAAAGTGACTCATACTTCAATCAGATCTGGTCGTTATAGTAACGTAGTTTTTGCCATGGTTACTTGGTTGTTTACATTTTGACAGCGGGCAAATGAATTTTGTAAACAATTATCAATTTTCCCTTGGGAACTTCTTAAGGAATCGGGATAAAAGGTAGCCTATGTTTTTTTCCATGTCAAAGGCTACATGCATACCAAATTTCAACCAAATCGGTCCAGTCGTTTTTGTGTGAAAGAGTAACAAACATCCACACATCCATTCTCACAAACTTTCACATTTATAATATTAGTAGGATAGGATTATACGAGTATATATAAAAAAAAACAATAATCAAAACATTCACCAAATTGAAACCACTACCTAGAACTTATGAATTTAGTGTATAACCCTCACCAAAGGTTATTAAGCTATAACTTACGTACACAAAGGCTGTATGTACCAACACTTTGGGTAACATCGTTACTATGCTTAATTACTTACTATAAGAGCCGCAGAGTCAATTTAGGGTAACAAAATGGTAGTTCGCTGGTCAGACATTTATCTTAAAATGCCTTGAAACTTAGTATAGTGTTATGTCTATTTGACGAGCTACCTAAGTACTTCTGAGTACTTCTAAGTACTACAATTTCAGTCCTTGAGAGCAACCATTTTTAAATGAAATCATGGTTAAAGATAATGAGATTGACGCGAATTAGCGATATTTCACGCAAACTTCCAATTAACCTAAAAGTAATAAAAACTTTTCTAATTGGATGTTAAGTAGTACGTATTAAATAATACTACTTATTTTCTGTTTCGTCGGTAAATGAACGCCATTAAATAATCATATTATTAAGAAAGGAGATTGACACGGAGCAGGTCCCTTTTGTGGTATCATGTGCCTGATTGGAATAATGACTTAAAAATATTTTTTTTTTTGTGTACAGGGTATTTTTTATACAATTTCTTTCACCCTGGGAATAAAGTTAAAGTTAATTAATAGTTAAACATTACGTTGACATCCGTTTGATTCAATGTAGTCGTTGGTTTGATTGTTATACAAAAAAAGTTGCCAGGTATCAAAGAATTAAATAACTAATGACGTCTTTTAATCAATTGAGTAATCGATATTAATTTAAAACGATAAATGAAACGATAATTGAAGTAAGCAATGATATTTTAGAAGAGGATTTGCCCTTAATATTGGGTCAAAATAATTATTTAATCAGGGCTAGAATTAAGTCCCGCCACGTGAGCAATAAAGCAAAGATGAAAATCGGGCAAATACTTTAGCTTACTATTGTAACTAGTGGGTAGCCGTAAAATATATACTATGACAGTATTGTGGTATCTGAGCTGAGGCCGCTTCAACAATGTAAGTGCTCCAGCTCAATTCATGGATGCTATATTTTATGAAGAATAAAATGGTTTATTCAAGTTTTGATTTTTTTTATTTATTTTGGTACTTAAACGTGAACTGCTGTTAACTAATTATACATTTTTTATAGAGTAAGGAGGAAATGTCAATGTCAATTTCTAATTATAACCTAGATTTTTACAACAGAAAAACGATGATATCTCTTGAACCAGGGTGAAAAAATGAAAAATGGTTTCTGATTATGAAAATACTATGTTTTTACTATTAAGTAAAATAAAAATCTTCAGGGCACAACGATTTTCCACTGGGACCCAACTTGCCTTACAAATCGGGCAATCTCCTTTAATATATTTTTGTTTATGCTCCCGATCTATGACAAGAATTAGGATAGAATAAGGCCTTCGTACACGAGGCTACGCAAGTTGCCGATATTCGACAACTTTAATATCCAAGTATCCGCCATACAATCTCACTGAGGTTCTATGCAGGCGTCTTTGGAAATAAAGCCATCGGGTATCGGAGAATTTTGTAGCCTTGTGTATAAAGGTTCTTAATGAAATTCCGAGTTAGCAGTAATCCGACCATTATGGCTTGTTAAAATCTATTGTGTTATCGAACAAAGCGGTTCGGTTAATTTATGGCAGCCTTTTGTGTAGTAAAAAATGTGGGTAAAGTGTTTTGATGTTTTGCCTATGTTATTGTTTAGGTTTATGATTGATTTCCTTGTATTACGAACGTAGGTTAGCATATTAATATATTGAATGTTATAATTTATCATCGCTGGCCTTGATCTATTTTTTTTTATGTTTTGAGCGAAACATTTCAATAAAACAGTTTCAATAAACTAAATAAAAGTTTTTTTTATAAAGTTTTTTTTTAACGGAGGATATCTTTGTTCGATTGAAGGTTTTTTTTATACATGTAGAACAAAGAAATCAGTTGTTAACTTAACAATTGAATTTATAAGTTAATTTAAGAATTCAGTTTATTTTTCACTTTTAAGTGGTTTTTTATGTCGGTGTTTTTTTTATCACAATTTTACGAAATTATTTTCGACTTTTTGGAGATATGACCAAGAAACCTGTTTTGAAGGGAATGCCTTATAATTGGAGTTAAATTAAGTTTACTATAAACGCAGAGGATACGATGATATAAGGGATAGATATAACCAATCCCTTAAAAATCTTGATGGTATGTATATATCAAATAAAAACGTTAACAATATTAGATATTACTAACTTCTTCTGCCTTCTTCTGCCTAGCCTTTACCATGTTGGGGTTTTGTTTGTTTTGCTATGTTGGGGTCGGCTTCCAGTCTTACCGGATTTAGCTGAATGCCGTATTTTACATGGAGCGACTGCCTATGTGACCTCCCCAACCTATTGCTAGGTAATACAGTATTCAAAAGTAAGACTGGTTGTCAGAATTGTAATGACTTAACGACTCTCAAAGATCACTGTATGACAGTCGGGACCAACGGCTTAACGTGCTTTCCGAGGCGCGGAGGGGTCTGAATTTGTTTACAAATGGTCACCCATCCACGGACCAACCGCGGCGAGCGCGGCTTAACCGTTATTATCGGTCAAATCGTACGGCTTACACTTAGCCACGAGCACCTAGATATTACTAACAACAAAGTTATTTACCAAAGCAAAGCCGAGTAGATCTTACTTATAAAAGGTTACACGGGGTGGCCATAAACAAGGTTTTATAGAAAATCAATGGTGTTCGATTTTATATTCCAATGATGTACGGTTTATTTATATTGAGTTAGATAAAATACGAAAGTATTTATCGCTTAAATGACAACACTAATAAATAATATTTTATTTATTGTATTAAGCACTTGATGTAATTACAAACTTGTTTTGTCTGGTCTGTTTGTCTTGGACCGGGTCCCTTCTCTTGAAGTTATTTCGTGTTTTAAAAGAAATACAAATAATAATAATAATATCTTGACAAGCTCACACACGGCCATCTGATTCCAAACTAGGCAGAGCCTGTACTATGGCAACCAGACAACTGAGAAACATATTTATATAACTACACCCAGACACTAAACAAATGATCGTGCTCATAACACAAAGATTTGTCCTGGGTGGGAATCGAACCCACGACCTCCGGCTTAGCAATCAGGGTCACTAACCACTAGACCAACAGGCCCGTCAGCCCGAATTTAGAACCTCCTCATGTTAAAAGTCAGTTAAAAAGCAAGAAAATGTAGCTATATAGCACAATGATCGATTTATGTTATTATACAAAGAACAACTTGCCTTTCGAACCCAATCTATAAGCATTTGACTTTCACGATTTCGTCCAAATATCAAATTCCAATTTAATTTCAATAAAGAAACAAGTATCTATCAAAATATATTCGAAGGATCTTTTACTCAATTAATTAATTACGTGAAACAAGAGAATGATTTAAACTGTTCGGCTGTACTTGAGGCGGTTGGTCGATAATTACAAGATGAGAAATTGTGAAAGTACACGTGCTACTGGGAACGTGGACTTTTGGAAGTACTCGTCGGTCTAAGTATCTTACACAGAAAAATTTTACAAAGCGGCCCAGTAGTTCTTGAGATTAGCGCGTTTAACCAAAAAACAAACAAACGTTTCAGCTTTATAATATTACTAGCTTTTGCTCGCGGCTTCGATTGTGTGGGCGACAGTTTTCGCGGCAATTGTAGGCTATAGCCTTCCTCATTAAGTGGGCTATCTAATAGTCCATTGTTCAGATTGGACCAATAGTTCCTGAAATTAGCGCGTTCAACCATAAACGCAAACAAACTGTTCAGCTTCATAATATTAGGTATTAGTTTTTTTATTAATGAATTATTCTATCTTTAGTCATATTGTAAAATGTTACAGTTTAAAAGCTTTGATATCCTTATACTTACAAATAAAAAACTAATTTCGAGTCCCCAAAAGTCATCCAACGTCACTAAAAACACGTTTCTTCCTAACAAAGATCATACCATATCTCCTTACTCCAACAAACACTTATTTAATTTGAATGTTGACAGGAAACGTATCCTAAGTCTTAGTCACAAGCAGGTGAAACAATGCGATGAACAAACTCTTTGTACAAACAGACGTAGCCCTTGTTTGTTCAGGGATTCTGTTACTGCGTCTGATATGGTTAAGCTTATTTAAGTGGGGCTAATGCCTCTAAGAGTTTCATTTAAGACGGATTTTTGGAGTTTGATTATTATTATTATTTTCTAACGTTACTAGCAATGTGGGTCGCACATTACTAGTAATCTCGTTATCCCCTCGCGCTAAGCTAAGATGCTTGTGTTACGAGTGGGTTCACGTCGGTAGTGTAATGGGTGGGGTTCGAACCCGCAACCACATGATCGCAAATCCGACGCCCTAGCCATTAGGCTACCGCCGCTTAAATGTCACGATAGTATGTAGATACTAAATGATTATGTTTTTCATTTTTTTTATATCTTTATTTATAGGAAGTCTGTCTGTTGACAGAGTCATTGTTTGACGACGTCAACCCGTAATACTTATTATGATATAATACTAGATGACCGGGAAAAGTAACGTTATTCTGCCATATTAAAAAGATCTGGAGAGGGCCACCTACATAAGGGTATGAAAAACAGATGTTCGCCGATTCTCAGACCTACCCGATATGCACACAAAATTTCGTACAGCACTCGCCAATCTTTATGGCCGCTCTGAATGTAGCCGTCGAAACGAACTTGGTACACTCATACTACTACATACTCTCAAACACTCACACTAACGCGCGGGAGGCTAGGATGCTTGCGGGTGGAAGACGGCGTGCGCGGGCGTGCCCTGCCCCGCGTACGTCCCGCTGATACCTGATTTTGTGTTCTGCGCAGCGTAATGCGGCTAGGTTCGAAACAGCCATAAAGTTTGGCGCTAGCTATACAAATCGGTCCAGCCGTTTCGGAGGAGTATGGGAACAAACATCGCGACACGAGAATTTTATATATTAGATTTATGGCTAGATACCTACATCCCAACACGCTTTAAAAACTCAAATTAACTGGTGATTTTCCTCCGTAAATGGTACATGTATAATCCTAGCCACTTCAGAAAAAGGTTAGGCCAAGAGGCTGCCTGGGCCTGGGTTCATCCTTAGCATAGACAAGACTTCGTATACAGAAAAAGGAGCGCCTTTGCTGAATACCTTTTTGCGCTTGTTAGTCTAATTCTCGAGAAAGTTTACCCAATTAGGCTGTTTGATTTCACGTTACTTGACTTTAGAAAAAAAGTTAGACGAAACCGCGGTCCGCATAGTTTAAATAATCCATTGCAAGATAAACTAATCAGATTTATAAGTAAATTTCTTAAAAATAGGTACGATAGGAGTTAAATTAATTAGTTTTTACTTGAAATTTACGTCATAAGATTTATTATTTATATTTTTAATATCAGATAACCTAATCGTTTCGGGAGTTATTTCGTTAGCCTCCGTGTTAATCCAAGGTTTCAGCTACCTCCATACAAAATTTTATCAAAATTGGTCCAGCAGTTTGGGCATGAAGAGGTAAAAACATACACACACTCTCACAAACTTTCGTCTTTATATTAGTCTCATTGTATCTATCAATATTCTGACAGGTAATAAATTTTGGTATGCATCTACTCCAATCAATTCCAATAGCTACGTCACAAGCTGATATACCCGTCAATTTATAATACAGTGACGTCACAGCTTCATAATAATGTTCCACTAAGATAATCCTGAGTGTTGGTATACCAATGTGTTGTACTTATCAATGCTGCCTCAATAAGTGAGAACTTTGATAGTTTTCTGAAAGCATTCTTTGAATGATTCATATTTCAGAGCATACGTCATTTTTTATAGATTGATATGTTTGTATGTGTAAGCATTTATTCCTAGTAAGCTTAGGTGGGCCGGTTTGTTTTGTTTATGACCAAGTTAAAAAAAGGTTATTACTTTTACGAGATTTCTAAAGATGAAAAAATACAAGAAAACTTAACTAAAAATTTGAAGCACTAGAATAAAGTTTTAAAATGCGCTGTTAAATTTCTATAGAGGTTTTAAAAAAAGTTTATTATTCACCCAAAAAAAAAAAAAATTATTAAAAACAAATTATTTGATTTAAAATACTGGCTATAATTATTAATTGTACTATACTGGTACCAACGATAAAAAAACTGGATCCAACTGTTTACCAAAACTTATGTTAAAAAATATTCGGCCACGAAAAAGTTCCTATTCTGAGAATTTAACTCAATTACGTCATCATCTAA
The DNA here is from genome assembly GCA_950381575.1 of Plusia festucae. Classification (NCBI taxonomy): domain Eukaryota; kingdom Metazoa; phylum Arthropoda; class Insecta; order Lepidoptera; family Noctuidae; genus Plusia; species Plusia festucae. The sequence continues at coordinate 9,608,374 of OX494454.1, read as the reverse complement.
AGGGATTTTCAATGGTTTATTTTTAATCGAATTTTTCGGAGCCAGATTGTACCCATATCAATATAATTAAGAAAGGATCATGGGTTTCGAAGATATTTTATGAATTTGTGATTGAATTAAAATCCGAATTACCTACAAATACGATGGTTGAATAGCGGTTCAATGACTGGATTCATATGCACATGGTTGCAGGTTCAAACCCGGGCAAATACCAATGTGACTTATTCAAAGTTATATGTGAAGTATAACATCGTGAGGAAACCTGGATATCAAAAATTGGAATCTAAAATCGCCAACCCGCAATAAGCAAGCGTGGTGATCAATGCTCATTCCTTCTTTATATGGGAAGAGGCCTGTGCCAAGAATTAGGACATTTATAGGCTGGTAAGACGATGGTTGACCAGAGAATTATACTTATGTGTATGCTATTTAGGTACGATAAATATGTACATAACATTAAATTATAAACCACAGTCTTTTTCGTAAGTATAGTGCAAGGAACAAATCTGACCCGGTGACGTCACTATTGTTAAATTTACTATGAATGTCGCACATTACTAGTATTCTTGTTAACCCCTCGTATTAAGCTAAATGCTTGTATTACGAATGGGTTCACGTTGGCCATTGGGATACCACCGCTTAATTATTGTTGGATTCACATATTTTTTATAGTAAATAGGAACTCTACTTACGATCGTGAATTGAATAAAATAAAATAAAACCCCTATCAGATCCAATAAAGGCGTATTCGTGGTACAGTTCATGAACCGTCTTGGCGGCTTATTTGACACAAATCTGTAGCTAGTAAGTACGTGAACTTTAGGAGCGGTCAGTGTTGCTGTTGCCTTGGATCATTTTTTTTCACTGGGAAAAATAAAAAATCTCCAATCCATTAATGGCTACGTATATGTGTTCGCAGTACGATACCGAATAATAGTCTTAGGGATCAGACATGGTTTTTGTTACACGCTGTATATTATATCATAATAGTAAAACGAGAAAGCTTAATAATTATTACTTATGCCATTAAGGGTGAAAGCGTAATGGTAAATTCCTTTTCTATCACAAACTCATGCATTACTCATTGGTTACATACAAATAGTTGTCATAAAAAACTATAGATCACTTCACGTAATCTTTTAGTTATATTTAAGAGGTAAAAGTTCATTTCTTTGGCTTTCACTTCATTTCTTTATGGTTTGACAGGCTTGCCCAGATAGCTCTTAAGGACGCGTTCTCAATTCTGTCAAAATTATGCTGTTTTTCGGTACATATTGTGACTAAACTAAATCAAATCAAATATAACTAATAACTCACACGTATAGATTGGTTCTTTATCTTCAAACGCTGGGAAAAACATTATGAAGATTTATATTTTTTTATATAGTAAAAACGATCTTCCGTTGCCATTTTCAAAATTTTTACGATACTAGGTTGTGTTTCGGTACATATTTTGTTCTACAAATTACATATTTTAAGATTTCTAAAAATACTGTTAGTAGGCAGATATAGTTTATTCTAAATCTGGGAGAACAAATTATGTAAAAGTATCACAAATAGTCGCAGAAAAATAACAAACTGAAACTAAATTTTTCACACATTTTTCTATTACGGACCCGCGGAAGCCGTTTTTGCATGTTATAGAACCGATTTCATGATTTGATAAAAATATATGTAAAAGATACATCTTTTCCTGAAGGCTTTCACTGGATGGAAACACGATTAAATAAAATTTTATCGATGAAAAAAAAATCCGAAAATAAAGTCGACTCGCAAGCTAAATCTCGTTTTATACGAGTATCAATACTCCATTTCTTTTAAAATTAGTACCAACTAGTAGATAATTCATTTTAGGAGGGTTCTCAATGATGATTCCAATTTCTAAACGTCCGTAATTAAAATATCGAGCATTTTATGTGATTTTCTATGAAATTTCGATAAACGAGCCATTTGTCAGAGTTGTCAGTGTCCTGCTGGACGTCATCGAGGTAGGGCTTATGTCAAATTTTTTCGCACATTATCGTCTGCAGTTATGTGAATAATTTCAAAAGAAATGAATTAAACTGTGAACCATTATTACTTTATAGCTCCTTCGACCATAATTTGGATAAAAGTAAATCGAGGACGTAATTTATTTATTTTCATTTTGAAATTTTTGTCTTATGTGTAGCTCGAGATCCGGGGAAAGATTGTGACTAATATTGTTTTCAAATTAAAACTTTATAGGCCGACCAGTTACCGAACACTATATTTTTTTTTTAAAGGAAGATAGTGGAGTTAAAGTTAGGTAAAGAAACATATCAAAATAGCAAGTGCACATATATATTAGAAATATTACTGGCATTGACTTTCGTACATATTATATCGTAAGGCAAGTTACTCAGGACCTTGAAAACTCTCTAGGCAATAAAAATTGGTATCATTCATTAAAGAGTTCGCTGCTTCAAACATGAACCAGACTATCCAACTGTAAACTGTAACTTTTCGTTTCGATTTGCGCGTTTTTTTTACGTAAGTCTTAGCCAGGATAATGCACACACGACATCTGGTATTGCGGAAACGCATAAATTTTGAAAAAAATATAATCCTAATTCATATTTGACTGTTTTTCTTTCAATTAATTTACTTTTTTGTAAGATAGAATTGGGCTTCATGATTAATACCATAAAAGTACAAGGTGCTCATTTTCCGCATTGTATTCAACGCATAATTTCAAAATATAATGAATGTAGAATTATTGCTTTTAATTAAATAAAGGCATAATTCCTTTGACCATTATTTTGCTATCTCCAGTATTTAGAGTACTAGAGTACTTGCTTAAATCAATCAATCAACTCAGCCTATCGCGGTCCACTGCTGGACATAGGCCTCTCCCAAGTTGCACCATAACACCCGGTCCTCTGCCTTCCGCATCTAGTCGGACCCGGCTACCTTTTTCAGGTTATTAGTCCATCTAGCTGATGGGCGTCCTACACTACATTTGCCGATTCGCGGTCTTCACTCAAGGACTTTTCAGCTCCAACGGCCATCAGTTCTTCCACAGACATGATCAGCCCACTGCCACTTCAGCTTACTAACTCTGCAAGCTATGTCGATCACTCCGGTTTCTCCGGATAGTCTCATAATACTAACTGCACCTTATAAGTACCTACCTATTATACAAACTTGACATATTTTGCGTTTTTGCACACATATAATACTTCTGTCATTTCTATTTTTTTTTGCACGCCTCAAAAGCGAAGCGTTGAGGTGGGTATTACTGTCAGTTTACGCACACCGAGTGATTCTCGAACTTAAAATATCACTTTTTTTATTCTTTATTGCTTTTATAAGTGAATATAAATAGACAAATGTTGAGAAAAAACACTATTTTTAACACTCATGATATTTTTAAATCTCTTTTTATTATTTAAACTAATTAAAAAATTGTTTAAAAAAGTTCTGACTTGGACGTCCGTGTGTCTATGTACGGATCCCGTATCTTGTGGTCACGATAACGAGCGAAATACTTCACTTATCGAGTTGGTTTTTTTTATAGGCTTCAGTATTTTGAGGAATAGAAGCCTATTACTTTTCACGGTATAATTCGATGTAGTTTAATTATTATTAACAAATAATCTTAATTTTATTGTAATAAATGAGATTATGAGGCGTGCACTTTTGAATTTTCTAACTATTCTTAAATCTCCACTCATTGTCGACTCCAGTGAGCTCACAAATTAATATAATACATATAATAATATATGTCATGTAAAAGTGATCATATTATGCCACTTGCACAAACTTTTTTTTTTTCATTTAAATGTATAGTGAGATTAATCGATTTTAATACATTTGGAAGGTGCCATTACATATAAAATTTAATTAAAATTGGCTCGTGTTCGCTATTGTTAGGGTCAGACAAAATAAAACCGTAATTTGAAGTACTTTTAAATGGTGTAGTAATATTTCAAATTTACATACTCACGAGGACACATACAAACAAACAATGTATGTATATATACCATTATGACGGACTCTGTAGTCGAGTGGCGTGTACACCGGTTTTCAAGGTATCGCTTGCTCTGAGGTCCCGGACGGGTCAATGTAGAAAAAAACACTTTTCTATATTGTCTCGGGTCTGGGTGTTTGTGGTACGTTCTTTGTCTCTGATTCCATAACGTTGTACATTTTTGATATTTTTTAAAATGTTTAGGGAATAATTTCGCATGACCTGCTTTAATTATCAGTATAAAAGTACTATCATTTATGTGGTCAAATACACCTCTATAAATTTTAATAAACAATTTTAAAACTTACTCCGCACGTGTGCTTATTGTGATATTATAAAAGTATAAACATGTTACAAATATTACATCTATAATGCGTAAATCGTCAAGGAGTACGATAGACTCGATCGAAACCTTACCTGAATAATAAAATATAATAAAAAATATGAAACCGACACCCATTGACATACATAGTAACTGATGACATCTCACACCGCCCTAGCGCCCTGCGCCGCGTCTTAGGAATTTTCGATAAGGGTCACGTGTCCCGACGCGAGTTTTAATTTTTTACCCAACCCAAAAAGTGCACATCGCAGCTAAAGAAATCTTCCTGTTCAATCACTTTATTGGTGAAAACTGCATTTTATGGCTCGATAGATTATTATTTGCTAAAAGTATGTCCCTCGGGTCTTGGTCTATAATGCATGCTAACGTCATACTGAAGCGTGCCAAAATAACTTAAGCTCAGTGCTGCCTAGTGGCCATTATACGCAACTCTCCTCTTGCCAATTTGACCGATCATCAAGGAGAACGCGTCCTTAAAGTATATTTTTGAAACCATGATAGTAGGTCATAAGTCACACAACTCTTAAAAAAATATTTCTATGGAATTCAACTTTTAGGATCTTTCCGGGAGCATGAAGCTGATAGTTATTCTATTTGAAATAATTATTATATTGTTAACCGAGGTTTACGCCAGTGTTAGACTTGTCAAGGTCACGGGCAGACCATGATCGTCATACTGACTCCAGACTGGGGTGACCATATCGGTCACCCCAGTCTGCCCATGACCATCACATCTGCAAAGGCGTTGTTATTGTACAGTCACGAGCATAAATATGTATACACAAAGCGAAAATGTAAAACAATAACTTAACAGGAACTCACCATCAATTCAACTTTTAATCATTTAACATAAAATTATGACAGTTCTCAAATCAAGTATAACACTTCTCAAACCATGTATATATTTTTGAGTTTCAACAAAAACTTCTCGCTGAATAAGTTTTACAATTTCACTAGGTATGTGTATACATATTTATGCTTGTGACTGTACACCTTTAGAGATACTGCATTAAAATATACATAGCAACGAAAGGGTACAATATATGTATAGATTATCCGGCAAATAAATAACTAACAGCACAATGTATTAAGTTTCACAGACTAACAAAGAACACAAAAAGTACCTACAGTTAAACAGAGAATGCAAGAATATTATCCTCATAACCAAATAAGAAAAATGTTCCATTTTCTCTCACTTAAATTCTTCATAATATAAGAGAAGTCTTAACACGATTTGAGAGTTTTTTCCCTCTGTAGTTTCACGGAGATAAAGGTTGGAGCCATGAAAACAACGAACTCGTGATAAAATTATGAAAAATTATATATATGAATTCATGGACTTTTTTTGTGTTTTGTTTAATGAATATAGTTTAGTATTAAAAGTGTAAATAGTTAAGTTGGAAATATATATAATAATAATATTAAAATAAATATTTTCTCAAAAAAAAAAGGAATAACTAGGAACTTTTAAAATTTTGGGGGATTTTTATTTTTCTTGAGGTCGGTTTTTGTTCTACTTAAATTATAATTAACAGTATTTGAAATGGAATTATTGATTGAGGAATCATGAAATTTTTTGATAGTTCGTGAATCAGCGAAAATATAAACAAATAATATGTTTATATTAGACATATACCTACCATATGATAGACTACATGAACATAATCCTATCTTCATAAAACTTAAAAACATGGTAACTCTACGTAAAAAAATGGCTTATCAAAAACACTTCTATCTGTATCAATCTGACCAATTTTTTTTTTCTATAATGAAAATTTTTAATTGCCATTTTCGCTGACTTTAAGGCCACCCACTAACCACGTAATGACCGCACCTCTCACAAGCTTTGTTGGGCAGAGTGCACCGGGTCACCAACTAGCTACACGATAAGAGATCTAGACTGAAACGAGGCTTCAGTGTCTGGGAACCTAGATAACACATCTAAAGATACTTTAAGATAATTAGAAAAGCATTTACTTTGATTTGAATTTTGATTTCTTTGAGCATAGCAATAAAGCTGAAATTCAAGAAATTTTAAGTAGGTACAAGTAGGTCTAGAAGGTCTTTAAGCAAAGATGTTACTTACCCGAATACTTAAACGAAAATTAATTTTAAGAAATTCTTAAATATCTATCTATTGCTACATAACATCAACTGCACGGATAGCCGAGTGGTATAGGTCAACACGCTAATTACCACTGTGCGCGACGTGCTGCGGGTTCGATCCCCGCATGGGACAAGTATTTGTGTGATCCACAGATACTTGTTCCAAGTCTGGGTGTTCTTTGTGCATGTGATTTGAATGTTTGTGAAACCCCCGCGACACAAGGATTAAATTCCTTAGCGCGGGCGTCGTTTTAAAAAAAAATGAAAAAAAATGAAAATGAAATAATTAAGTGATTGACGTTTCAGTATGCGGAAGTTAGAATAATATTGTGAGTTTGTTTTGTAAAAAAAACGACCTATTCGTAAAACCCATACATATTAAGCATCTATATGAGTATTTTTGAGAATTTATTTTTCTACCTTGATCCTAAACTAGGTTAAAACCTACATAAGGTTTCTCTATAAACATGAATTAATATAACGCACAAATCTAAAGTAATACATTTTGTAAATACTTCTGGTCTAGCCATTGATTAAACCATGCTAATCTGCTGTTAAGATTGCAATAGTAAATATTACACCACAATACTCAAATAGGAACGGTAATATTTCAACAAATCTTATATTAAATTTCAGGTAACCAAACCATAGCGTGATTCAGAAAGCTGCTCTCATTATTCACCGCCATCTAGTGAGAATCCATTACAACTAGGTTAATACATTTTGCATTAAATTTAAGTACATAATTATATACTTCAACATCCGCTGAACTGATTTATGAAATTTAGGGTAAACTTGAAACCCAATAAAGGACATAGACTTTATTCCGCGATATCCGATAAGCACGCGGCCGGTCGCGGGCAACAGCTTGTATGTAATAATAAAGTATAACATGATCCAAAATTATTACTTGTATTAATTATTTCTTCCTTCATCTTTTCCGTCACAAAACAAACTAATATCAATCCATTTCAGCTCTTAAAATCAATCGATCTTTTTTCAAACTTCATCCTAAATTGAAACACGAATACTTAAGTTAAAACTAAGTTCTACAAAATTTCTAACTCTTGCGTCCCGATTTCCATGATCGCGGAGACCTCCCGGCATCGCTTGCATTAATATTTCAGTACTAAGCTAATGAAACCTGAGACTCGCTCTCAAATATTAATGAGCCTTCTGACTTGTCATTTATACATCTATGCTGTACCGAATTAGATTTGTATATTTTAAGCAGTTTGTGCTTTTTTCAGGAGTCGGTTTAGTTTTCAGTCGTTAAGTCATGACCGATTGTGAATGTCCGGTATTATATTATTAAAAAAAAATAACTAGGTAGTTTTTTTTCCTTTATTGAAATTTCAATAAAGGAAAAAAAACTAGTTAATATCTACTTAGATACGGCGAATTTAAATTAAGGCGGGGCGGTTCACCACGTCTGTTGTGGCTACTATTTTCGCCTACTTATGATGTCTTATCTTTGTCTAATATAATTGTTTTGAGAAGGAAAAAATACGTATGTAATATTATTTAAATATCTTACTTACGGACTTAACTAGTCCATTATTCTGACAACCATATGGAATACTGTGATACCATACCGTAAAATCATCACTCATCGAATCATCTTTAAAAATAAAAATGAATGTTGGTAAGCGCATAACTATAGAATGGCTGGAACAATTCGGCTTATTTATTTTTTATGTTCCCTAAGGTCCACGAAAGCTTTAAATACTATAAAAAAATGACGTGATCACTCGAAATAACTTTACATTTATTAATTAATTTTTACTATTAACTTTTGACAGAACAAAGTATATCTGGGCAGTCACTCTGTTAAAAAAATATTTTGCAGTTACTCAAAAATTTGGAACTCAATAAATAACACCTCTTTTGAGAATGAAAACCTTTTTTTTAATCATGAGCGTACGATATATTGAAGTAGGTAATGAGGCTTAACAAAACCAGAATCATTGATTTTCCACACTATTGAGTATTCATTGTTGTCGTACTTACATTTTATCCCCACTTAATCGCCCAGGGTAGGTACCTGAAAAAAGTAAAGAAGGGTTATAAAGAGATTTTTGTCTTTAACAAGTCTTTAAGAAAAGAAATCCATTCGTAGATATTTTAATCTTTTTGACTACTTTAATTATATAGAGAAGTGATCTACAGAGGTTTAGTTGCTCGGCAAAGCAACTAGTGCCCTGAACCAGAAGTCGCGGGTTCGAGTCTTGTCGGAGGTTCAAAATTATTCCTTTATATTTGTAATTAAACTACTTAAATAATAATATGATTTACAAATATGGAAAAAAAATATTATCAAACCCCCAAAGAATGTAAGTTATTAAGAACGTAATAACAGTGGATGAATTTCCTTTAAACAATTATGGATCTAAAATATCCTATACCTACTTAAAAAATTGTTTACTCAGTAATAACACAGTATTCAATGTTATGCCAATCCTAATCCTATAACTATACTTTTTTCCTATGACATAAAGGACACCAGTTAAAAAGAGGAGCGACGGGCAAATAGATACATGAACCTAAATTTAGATTTAATAATTATACGTAATATTATATTATCACCTATATTAGAATTCCTTTTCAATCACTAACCACAACACCGCCAACCACAGACCACGCGTGGCCACAACATTCATGTAGGCAGGATGTACGGGATTAGGTATCAGCTTAGGTTAGGTAGAGGTTAGAATTTAAGTGAGATTCAAGATTCTGGGAGTGGGTGACATCTGGTTTTATGACACCATCCGCGTAGGTATACTTATACCGATTTACTGAATATTCCCATGGAAAGGTATGTGTGTGAAATTTTATCAAAATCTGTTGAGTAATTTACGAAAAGTGTTAACAAAAATATAATTCACTATTTATAAGCTATATCCTGGTGGTAAATAAAGTAGAAGTAACTGGATTTAATAAATAAAAAACACGTATGGGTTAGTTGAGCTTAAAGAATTATTATAGATTTTTTTCTTCTTGTTTTAATGTAATAATACGAATAATAATTTTAAATTTTAATCTTGTTTTAATTTTATTTCAATACCATGGTTATAATTATATTTAATTTTTACATTACACGTACCTACTTTTGAATTCTGACCAAAACAATTTGGGTTCTCAAATAGTCATACAGATGTATCCAAAAGTTCCTCAATGGCCTATTATCTAAAATGTTCATTTAGCTAAAAGGTTGTTTGGGCTCTTAGATACCGTAAATACTATAAATACAATTTCCTTGATATAATTATTTACATTATTTACCATAAGAAATAAACGTTGAAAATTTTATGACGGATATATAACAGATAATTGTCTTTTTTATTTCGGTGGAACCTTTGTGCAAAGGATAAGAATACAAAAATAAAACATAAAAGGGGTTATTTTGCATAGGGAATTTCCCTCAAAACCTGACCCGAAATTTGATCCATCTGTTTAATTTAATTACTAAATAAAATACAATTTTATTTTTAATAACCCACAAGGATGAATCGACGGTTATTTTTTTATTATGTGAGGTATATTATAAAAAATTAAACGCCGCTGTTTCCAAAATATTGTCGTGGGGCCGAGAGGGCCGCCACAAACAAGGTCTAATTATTTGCCATCACAAATGTGGGTCGTTTTGGCGAGAAAAGGGCATTTGATGGTACCCCTAATGTCGGTCCACCGTCCAAATAGAGACCTCTTTGGCCCCAAACGAAGTTCGAATTACAAATTAAAGTGACCTCTGTCACACCGAAGCGAGCGTCCAAGTTTCCCCGAGTTTGTTCGTAATAGCTTGCTTTATTTAATGTGTCTTGGTATCCTTGTTGTCGCAGCAATTAAATTTTGCGAAGTTTTGGTGACTGGTGTGTGTGTTGGAAAGTTTTGGCTTGGTTTTTCTTTGCGGTTTGGAAACTTTACGTAAAAACTTATCTGCACTTTTTCGTCTGTAACTTCATTGATACTGTACATTTTTGCTTTCAAATTCATATCAAATAGTATGAGAATTTTTTTTTTATATTTGTTTTGAAAAAATAACGCAGGCATTGTACGACACAAACATTTTTTTTATACCTGCATTAGTTTTGTGACAGGTATTATATTATGACACAAAAGTTTTGTGTCATATAATGTCAAAATAATATAAAATATTAAAAAATAAAAAATTGCAACATTCTTTATTCTAAAAAAACAGTTGAAAAACTAGAACAATACAGCAACATAGAACAAGCTTTATTTTAAACCACTATTCATGAAATGAAAAACAAAAGCCAGCTGCCAATTAGGATAGTTTACGCAGTCATTTGCTGTTTCGACGAAATCGACCGAAATTCAGAGCATTACTCTTCTAGGTAAAATGAACGAGATACTGGCCTATTCATGTTAGAGAGGAGTGGTTTTCCAGAAATGCTATGGTATTTAAACGTATTTGGAAGGGTAATATTATTAAATTGATAATCCACTTGTGGTCTAAATATTAGGAGTAGGTTTTCGGATTAGCAAAAAGTTTATTTGATGTTCAGAAATTTTGGATTGCAAATGGATTCAACGATTAAAATTTTGGGTGATATTTAATTAAGACATCTAGAAAATTTATTCTGAATAATAAATGGCTTTAGTTATCAAACACTGATGAATATTGATGAACAGTATGATATAATTATATAAACAAACCTCGTAGACCAAAGTGACTTAAAAAAAAATGCGGTATAACGGCAGCCGCAATGATATTTTTAAGAATTGTTAAACTTGAGGTGAAATCATAGGCCATTTTATATGATTAGCACGAGACAAGATGTAAATTCGACTACAAGTTGTACGACAATGATTATTATGCATACTACAAATTTCAAAAATATTTTTTCGTCTTTTTAATTTTATTGTTTTCTGAGGTTTACGCGAATATTAAACATTGAAATAAAACTACTTTAAAAGGATTCTATGTTTATTTAAGTATAACTCAAAACTTTTTGACACACTCTTCAATTAATATTTTAACCACAGTAATAGCTACATCACTGTATAATAGCATCCCAAAAAGCCTACTCAGACAATTTGAGGGGCGATTGAAATTAATTTTGCGTAAATTATTTTTTTTCCTTCACCACCAAGAATAGCAATTAACTACATGTAAAAATTTCATTTAGCAAAGAATAAGTGTTAATTAGTGGTCTGTGGGCTATTAACGTCTTTTGTTAGACGTAATAGCCTCATAATAGGCTGCTTGTTCTGTTATGGTTTGGACACTGACCTTAATAGTTGTGTAGGCTAGTGAATGAAATGAAATGTGATATGAAAATGTGGAGCTTTTATTGTATAATAAGTATTTTGTTTATGATATAGAACGTTTGGCCATTCAGTTACTGTGAATTGTGAAGATATTTTCGCTCCTAGTTCTGTTACTAAAATGTCCTTAAAGTTAACTTTTTATGGTGATCTTAAAGTACAATTTTTTTTTTTCTTTTTTTCTAATAATATTTTTTTAAATTAATTCCAAAATCTTTACAACACTATTAAATAGAACACTAATACAAATCTGTACAAAATTATATAAACGTCGGTATTTAAGAAAGTATCCTTACATAAAGGTTCACAAATAAAAAAAATACAACTAAGCCGCTTTTCCCAAACCTCCTCTTAACACACAAAAGCAATTAATTACTACACAAAATCACGTTCTCCCCTATTTCCCCGGGCATTGAATCAGGGCTTCACATAATTGTTAGTCACGTACGTTAGATATCTTTAAGAGGAAATATTACATACTTAACGTTACACAATTATACGATAGGATTAGCACTAACGTGGTCTGTTTTTGGTATTCAATTTGTATACAGAACTCGAAATTGGGTACTTGACTACTATTGAAATATATTTTTTTCTAAAAATTGTCGTAAAATTACAACCTTATCTTTTAAAAACAATTGAAGACGTCTTGTACGAGTTTTTGATAACAGATCTGTGCTAATTTTAAACTTGCCACAGCTTAGGGGCTTATTTAAGATTCGAAGAATTCTGTTGAACAACAAAAACTTGTGTAATCCATAAAAATTGGCCAATTGGTAAAAGAACACAGCAAATTTGGACTCTTCCAATTGAATGTATTGGAACCACCAGTCACAGAAATGCTAGTTATACACTACTGACAGTTAACAAGAATATTATTATTAATGTGTGACTCATATTGCTAAGTAATATTGGGGTGTACTATGCCAAATCGAATGACAAATAATAAAATAATGACGAATATCAATTGATCAACCACTATAAATCCAATGTCTAAAGAAGAAAGAGTTTAAAAATCTGTTTAAAAAAGTGCTCTCGAACAACTCCAGGAATAGTGGTCAAAGACGAAATCTTACGTATGAAACGCAAATCTAGCAGACGATATCATTGAATTATAAACCTTATAATTCAATGTTACGATTCAATTTCAATTGCAACGTGTATATCTACTGATTAAATGATAGGCATTTGAAGCAAATCTCAACAAAGACAATCAAGGTCATGCTAAATATTGGAGATCAACTAGCTATTATTATTTCCCGTCGATTCATGTCGCAATGGATTGTCAAATTCAACCTTAATGTATTGTGAAAGAGGCGATATTTAAGACAAAATATTACGACTGAATTTCGGTCCACTGTACGTGGATCTGATTATCTTGTGATTCCTATTATTGTGATTAAGCTCTAATTAGAGTAAATAGAATTAATTATTTTATGCGGAGGTAGTTCGGTCTTAATTAATAGGACTGATTTGAGATGCTGTATTTTGGTTGTTGAGATGACTAGCAGTGCTTTCTGGTATTACTTGCCATTTTCTTTTGTCGGTAAGAGAATCCAATACAGTTCTTAAGCTAAGTGTTTTTTTTTTTATTTTACCATCGTTGAATATTTTTTAAGCAAATGGCTACCTCCTCCCTTTTTTTGCAAGGACGTTGAATGCCAGAGTACTTACGTATAATATTTACTGATAGATAGTATCGATAAAGGCGAAAGTTTTTGAGTGTAAGTGTTTATGTTTTTTGCCGCTTCACGCTTAAACGGCTGGATAAATTTTGTTAAAATTTGGTACGGGGTAGCTGACAGATCAAAACATAGACTAGGCATTTTATCCCTATAAAAATAGTTATCTGATAATTTTGTAGCCAATTGGTCTAGTGGTCAGTGACTCTGACTGCTAAGCCGTAGGTTGTAGGTTCGATTCCCACCCAGGACAAATCTTTGTGTGTTGAGCACGATCATTATTTCTGTGTCTGGGTGTTGTTTATCTATAATATTTATGTATTTAGAAATATATAAGTATGTTTATCAGTTGTCTGGTTGCCATAGTACAGGCTCTGCCTTATTTGGGATCAGATGGCCGTGTGTGAATTATCCCAAGATATTATTATATTAAAGCCTTAGTAACACCGCAGGATGCAGCTAGTAACCAAAAGTTACTGATTAATTCAATCCTTTTTTTATATTTCAATAGTTCAATATCAATAAATCTCGGGCTTACAACCCTACTAAGTGAACATTTATATTTCAAATTCAAATTCAAATTCAAAACCATTTATTCAAATTAGGCTACCATGTAGCACTTTTTGAAGGTCATCAACACAGACAGCACCCTGATTCGCCCACCCCACCGCTTCCTAAGTGCTCTAGCCGGGGAGAAGAAACGGCGTAACAAACTCCCCAGCAGCACGCTGTCTTTACAATATAAAAAAATATAAGTAGTTTAGGGAGCATGCCAAGTAAACAACTGCTTGAGGTTCATGAGTATCTCTCTGAAATAAAAAATTAAGATAAAGCTAGTAAACTACAGAAACCAAGGTCAACAGAACGACCAGTCACCGCAAGCAGCACCCGTTCACGAGTATGACGCAAGGGTCAGCCATCACCTCCCTCGCCATATTTGAGGGAAGGAGGTGACCCGACCCAAGACGACACCACAGGCAGTGACCAACTGAGGGAGCATGACGATACTGTTGCCGGTAGTAAAAAAAAATTAACTTATCAAACGAATATATGACAAAAATCCCTACCCTTCACAAATTCTAAGTCTTCGCTCACTTATTCACATAATGTATCCGCTCCATATCCGTGCCTTTACCATTGTATCAATCAAAACAATTATTCGCAGTAGGGTGACCAAGCGGCAGCAATTAACGAGATCAGTTCCGGACGCCAATCGGTAATACTCCTTTGATTGTCCGAGCGATTTGTCCGCGGACAATCCAATTTTGTGGACATCAAGTCCTATTGTATTTGTAGGGTATGGGCTTGTTTCATTTATCTTGAAATTTGTGGCGATTTATTGGTCACATTAGTTAGTGTTTGAAGATTTGTGTGTGTCCTATGACCAGTTTGTTAATGTATGGGCAAACTACATTGCAAGTGGCTTCTAACTAATGGGATATGGATAATAGAGGCTAATAACTTGTATCTTAATTATGCTTTATCGCACGTTATACAGCTTTCATGAGTAAGAACCCTGTTTCTATTTCGCTCAAGGCAGAATCTCTCAACAGTGATACATCTACGCAAGAGATATTGATGTCGAACGCAATTCTACTCAGCATTTCTTCATTTTAGAGTCAAATGGAAAGGAAAGTCGAAGAGATATCACAAGCAAGAGTTTCTGATCTCTTTTTGTTGGTGACCGACTTCAAGTTCTTTCTAAATGTATAATATTTTTCGTAATAATGTTCTGGTACGTTCATGGCAACGGAACACTACTGCGTATAGCTCAACATGTAGTCCAAATAGCACTAAATCATGCTCCAACGAAACCAATCTAATCAAAATTTAATCACTTTAACAACCCTTAAACTACCAGGTCTATTGTCTATCCAGTATTTGCCATACCTGTCGCGCCAGAATTGGCAGTGACCGGCCAAGCAGCCAATAATGGGCAATAATTCATGCCAGTATAGTTTGGCACAATAGCGGCGGAACAATTAAGGCCATGTACTTAGATTGTTGGTGATATATCTGCTTTGGAGTACGTGATCAATGGAGGGAATTTGCTGGAGTCTGGCCTGAATATTAAGTTGTTGTGTGGGCTGAAAATTTTTGCTTGAACGACAGAAATATTTTTAATATAGTGGGAAAATTGGTACTTAATTGTGAACAAAATTCATTTGTGAGGCTTACAGTAAAGTTGTGGTATTTTATTTCAAATATTAACCATGATAACATTGAGTTGACTTATTAAGTAAGTCAATCCGTCTTAAATAGATTCTGATTGACCAGTAAATCAAAGAAAATATTTTTTCATAATATATTGAACTTTTTCTTGAATTCATTCAAATATAATTATTTCCAAAAGTCACCTTCATTAAAATCATGAACGCTATATTTCTTTGTGATCAAGTATTTGATTGTAATCTTTAGCTTTGAATAAAATTTCAAAGACTTATTGCCTCAAGCGATCACTCACATAATAAACGCCCACGTAATCCATTCAACATGTCTCTATGGAAACATTTGAATTTTCGCCGACTAGTATCAATATCCTTCCATATTAATCAAGTTATCGATAGTAACAAGTTACATAATCCTAAGTTGACAATCCAATTTCATGTGACAAGCCCCTGTGGATACGCGAGTCCCGATACGACCGATTGGGATCAAATTACGATGTTACATATGTATGTCTTAATTAATTAAGTTCCCAATTCGGTGGGGGTGAAATTTGAGAATGTCTTTGGAGTTGGTTTTACCAATTTGGGCTCTAAGATGTGAGTGGAAGCGTGGTGATTGAAATGAGAACTGCCTTGCAGTGTGATCGTGACAGAGCTGATTGCTATTGAAAGACAAAATAACATTACAATGTTTCCCAAAATGTCGAGGCCTGTCCAAGTCCGATATTCAGGAAACATTCTTTTCATAGAAAAATAGAACGTACTGATTTCAGTAGCTCAATGCTGCAATTGCAACAAAAAGTCAGACAGAAATTATATTAAAATCCGAATCGGCCCGGTAATCGGTCTTAGAAAAAGTCTAACATGGGCACTCTATCTTCATACAAAACTCGTCACAAACTAACTTTTCATACAAACATTGTTAAATAAAGTGGAGAACAACGCAATATACGAAATCGAATATGACCTAAAGAACGTAATCGATAGAACGAATTTTCGGTACGATTATCAAATAGCTTCACAATCGATTGTATCTCGATAACTGAATAACAACGCATCGGAAGGAATTCCATTACGAATTACTGAATTGTTCTAGTTTCTAAAACAATGTTGGTTCAATCCAGTTGGAATTATTACTCTATTGTTTCAAAAGGATATTAAGTTCCAGCAATTTAATTAAATTTTTCAACGTAAGAGGATTTTTATTTCCACCGTTTTCCATTCTTGGTTATCGGATGCGTTTTCTTGGAACTTGTTGTGAATAAAGATATGATTTATTCTGATTCTAAATTCTTTTTGTTTGCCAAGCCTTTGAGATAGACCCATTACTCAAATGAGTAAAGATAAAAGTTATTTTTATCAATTGTCGATCAGAAAAATAATTCTCATTATGGATATACTTTAAACTAGTTTTCTAGTTTTTCGCTGATTTAGACACATTACCGAAAACCACTCAGCTTTTAAACAAAACAATATTAAATAGTCTAACTTTTTCTAATCGCTCACAATCGTCAAAAGTTAAAACAAGTCTCCTAACTCCTCGTGTTTTTAATTCCAATCTTATATATTAAAATAAAATTTTTAATTTATAATAATTTATTTTACAATATGTTAAAATTTACAATTGAGTACAAACACAACCCCAAAACTCGGTGTAAAACTGTCATGACACCATAAATTCGAACCAACCACAAACCGAGGTCCCAAAAAACTTAACACATTACATCCCTCAGGACGAGAATGATCATTTGGGTAACGTATAAAAAAGTATATAAATAACGAAAACAAACGAAGCGTCACGATGTTACCCGAATACCACCGAGTGACAAATGCAAGGGTCAACCAGTTGACAGGTGGCGAGCGGAAGGCCAAAAAGAAAAATGGCGGACAAAATGGCCGCTGTGGACGTGTCTCGCATGATTATGTTTTTTTTAGGCTGTCGTTGCAAGTTAGAAATGTGTTAGTCTCGTTTTAAAGCAGTTTTCTACCCTGAAATGTAGACAAATTATTTTTAAGTAAAATATACTATAGGTAATTTTGTTGACTCAATCTATTTTCATTCATTTAGGTTCTAATCTGAAGAATTACGCTTTGTTGCGAGCTGGTCACTGTTTTTTTTTATTTTATTACAAAAATCATAAATATATTTCGATTAAAACCAAAAGCATATTGGGAGGAAAATTTAAAAACATCTTGTTACATATTAGGTAAACCGATCCCTTATACCTCCATAATTAAAGCAACACATACACACACGAACCATCAATGTGTGCAGACAAGGACGTTTCATACAACAAATCCGCAAGGAATAAATAAGAATCGCTCAGCAGTTTGACGAAGATTTTATCCATTAGCGCCACATCAAACCTTATTTCGTCGAAATTACGAATTAACACGAACGTATTCGGACAAATTACGTTACACGAATCCCGTCTCAATCCTTAGATCCCCGATCTCGTATCCCTCGGCGACATTAATAAAGGTCCAGATGTTGGAAGCGGGCCTCGAATACTAATTATCGGAAGGAATAAATGAATTAATTTTTGTAATTAGGTACGAGGGTGAAATGTTAAAATTCGCCCTCAAGCACCAAGGGACAGAGATTTCGTTCTGCCCCATTAAGTTTTATGATATTTGATTTATGAATGTTTTAATCAAAAAATATTTGCATATCGGCTAATTGTTTTGTACGATTGGATAATTAATTTTGAATTGTCAGACGTGTTATGACGTCGTTTGGTTCCGTTTATGAACTGAAGTGAATTGAGTTCCGTTGGAAATTCGTTTTTGACATTGTTAATTTCTATTCGATGTAAATTAGATTTTCAGCGACTGACAATCACGACAGGCAGTCAATCCAGGTGACAATTTTTTGTTCAGAAAGAGGTTATGGGTAATTGACGGAAAGAAGCGACTGGGAAAGGCGAAGAGTCCATCAACAATAGTTTCTTCTGTAGCACAAGCTACCTTATGGCTGATTGCTTGGTTATCAACAATTGTAGTGTTTTTTAATCTAACAGTACTGTGTATAACTATGGAAATACTCAAGAAAGCTCTTCACTGCATCCTAATGTCTCAACATTACCTGAAACATGACCTACATCCGAGCCACTATTATAACTCCGTTAGCTTCGCTCACTTGTGGTGTACCTTCTCTATCCCATGGGCGTTGTGTGAGTAAACCTTATTTGATATTTAGTATTCTCGGTAGGACTGTGTGGTGTAGGAGGTGGTGGATTCTCGATTTCAGTGGTTGTTTTATTGGTAAGAGTTCGATCTGATTTAACCTACACTGTGTTTGTGTCACTTTTGTGTAGGAATTGGAAAATGTAGGAATTCATATTGTGGATTGTTTGTAGGTGATATTTTTCTGTAACCTTATTATAATTTTTAAGCTTTCTTTTAAGTAATAAAGTTTACTTGTGTAATAGATTTCCTAGCGTAAATATTTAAAGAAAAATGGCTTTCAGTTCCAAAGCATGGGTTACAAAGAAGGTCTTTATAAAAAATGTAATGTAACATTTTTTTCAGTGCGGAAAACTCCATAAAAACACAAATATATGGCATGCAATGTCACTGTTATCATCAAAACCTAAAACAGATAGACAGACCGTTTTAAAATAGTCTAAGCTTGTATATTTAGTGTAGTCTAATAAGGATGGACGGCCTGGGGCTGCATACAAATTTATTGGCTAAACAAAGTTAAGCTGGCTGTGACGAGGGGCGACAGTTGAAAATCTGATGTTATTTAGCTTAAGTAAATAACAGATACATTATTTTCAGTTGCAACTTCGTTTGCACGTGGAGATGTTAGTGCTAGCTTATTCTTTATTAGATTATTCTTTTCTCTAGCAATGGCATTTAGTCTAAATCTTGTAAGTATTTTTTTTTACCTTTTCCTTTAGCTCCCATTATGAGTATTTCTATGATCAATTGATGAACAGAATTTTCATTTGATTTTTCATTGAAGGTAAAGCTAAGATTTACCCCCAAATCATAGTCTACTTGTTTTCTTAACTTGATTTAAATATTTTATTTAAATAATAAAGCTGCGATTTATTCTCGAATAATGTAAGTTAATTACAATAAAATTAATGAAACATTCTTTGGCACCAAATCTTCAAATAATTTTTATCTGTTTGACCCAAATTTTAAACGTGTTTAGATCAAATTTCTGAGGCCAAGTACCACTGCAAATAACTAACTCAAACAAAATCCATCAATTGCTTTTAATGGTTTGACTGACGTAAACAAATTTAGACTGGAATAAAACATACTTAGATAAATAACGAGAAATAGACGATCAAAGGGACTCTAAAAATAGGAGCTTTGTGGTCGGAGCAAAGAAGGTACTAATTGGCGATTTAAAATGAATTTATCTAAAAGCAGATAAATTCGAAAAGGTTCTCTCTAAACTCAAACTTCCCAAAACATAGATACTGTGTATAACCTGGAAGTTAAACTTAAGGCTTCCCACTACTGGATTGACTATACTGGATCATCAGACCAATGAAGCTGGTCCATGAATATGGAATCAGTTTAAATGACGGCATAAATCTGGGAAGTGGAATTACGTATTCACATTTCGTCTCCCGTCACTACCCGTCATGCAAATTTAACAAAACAATGTAGCTACCCCTCCTTCGTATAACGTTCTTCTTTCGCCATATAGTCTGCTTGTCAACCTCGTCTTAACTGTTAGGACAGTTATTATCTCATTTCTTATTTCCAAATGTTTTCAGGTACTCAGTCTTCTGATGATGTAGTCCAGTTGATTTACAGGTATTCAAAGAAGGCATTTTAGATCAAGTAAAACTTACGAGAAAATATAAGTACGGCTGATCTCGATACAATATGAAGTTCTAGTATTTAACTTTATAACTGTGATTTTAATAAAATTACGTCATGGGAATTAACGCGAACTCATGCATTTACCTTTTAAGGGCTAGTCTGCTTGCAACCACGGCCAGTGTAACCCGGCCAAAACGTCAAGCTTTAAAAGGTAAATGCATGAGTTAGATTTAATTGCCGTAACGTAATTTTACTAAAATTAAGTTCTTATCTCGGAAGAGGAGAATTTTAGTGAACTTGATACTGATTTTGGGTGTATGATACACAGCCATAACGATACCTGGAAGCCAGCTTTACGTTACCTTATTGTAGGAAAAAAAACGCCTACCTAAATGATTCTGAACATATTTGTACAGTTGCAATAAATCGCTTCCGCCCTTACTGTATTGTGGTCTAATACTGTTTTCTATACAATAATGAATGGCACGTCAGACCCAGTGGCTATTGCTAAAATTAATTTGTGCTTTGTGATAGCTTGTCCGTCAAATGTTTTGAAACATCAGCCAACGAAAACATGTTATTCTAAATTTCGGAAAAGGATTTTTAAGAGCGGGAGTTTATTTTCGTTGGCGTTTTGTTTTTGTTTTGGATTCCATAGCCAAACGGAAAGCTGTTGCTTTTGTCGTGGACGTTTTTGTTGTTTACCTGATGTTTTGAGGAGTTTTTTATGAAATGAAACTTTTTATTTTCTTCCTCTTGCAGTCTTTTTGGAGAGTTCGTCTTATAGATTTAGTCCTAATTAATATTCACTTCCAAAATTGAAGATTTTCAAGAACATCATTAGTGTCTAGTATTTTTTTTCCAGTACCCTGCCAGTATACCTGCTATACTAAATTCTTTCTAATCTTCGGATAAACGGATTCAGTGCAAATTCTAAGCACTTTTATACATTGCCATAATAATTTATTCATTAAACTTAATTTTGTTTAAATCAAGGCTCAAAATTATTTTTCAGGATTAGGTTAAAGTGAAAATTATACAAAAGCTACATAACATGTTATTGTAACCAAAATAAAGGCAAATAAAGATTTATTATTATTATTATTAAAAAAAGGATTTTTCTAGACTTGTTTTGTTCTTTATGAATAGACGGGGGAACAAACTCGTTCGGTCGCCGTAGAGTGATTTAGAACTGTTTCAATTTATCACTGAATTTTGTGACAACACCAACAAAGCCAATGTCGCTGCGAATATGTTACAGGTTGAAAGTATTTGTCTTTGTACGTTTATGAATGCGATTGTTATCCTGTGGGAGTTTGTTACCGAAGTAAAATAGCTTAGTTTTGGTGTGTAAGTATCTCTCTCTGGAATCGTAGCAATTTATGAAAAGATAATAATATATACATTCGAACAGAAAACCTCTTCTTATTGAAAGTCGGTTAAAATGGGTGAACCAATCTTTAATGTTTGAAAGAGAAGTAAATTAAGTGATCTGTTATGATTAAAAAAAAACAATTTCATCTTAAAGAGTAGGTATTGTTATCTTATTGCATGCACACAATGAAACTTAGCACGCAAAAGCAATAGACCGTACAGAGTGTAAGAATGGAAGGAAAGCCTTTGCCCAGCAGTAGGACAATTATTCTATAGATGTTTTTTTTTTAAATACTTTATATAAGTTCAATAATAAAAAAAATATAAAATTCACAAAAATCCATACACGCGTTATTTTTTTAATTATTATACTAGCTGTTGCTCGCGGCCCTGCCCGCGTGGGTGTTGGTTATGTGGGTGATGTTTATATAATATAGTGAGGTTAGAGTGATAGTCTCATTATAAAAGCCTTGTTAAAATAGCTCAAGTAATAAAAAGGAATTAATCAATAAAAAAAAACAAATTAATTGACTAGAACAGGAGGTTGAACAGCAGTGAAATTAGTAGATATAGATTCGTAAATACAGCAACCACTTTTACTTCTTCTGTCTAGCCTTTTCCCAAGCCATGTTGGGGTCGGCTTCCAATCTTAACGGATTTAGCTGAATACTATATTTTACATGGAGCGACTGCCTATCTGACCTCCACAACCCGTTTTACTGGGCAATACAGTATCCCATAGTAAGACTGGTTGTCACAATTGTATTCACTTAACGACTGTCAAAGATCACCGTATGACAGTCTGGACCAACGGCCTAACTTGCTTTCCGAGGCACGGAGGGGTCTCGGTATGTTTACAAATAGTCACCCATCCACGGACCAACCGCTGCGAGCGCAGCTCAACCTTTATTATTGGTCAAACCGTACGTCTTACACTTAGCCGCGAGCCCCTCCATTAGATAAACATTTACATGGGGTATATTTTCCTTATACTGGCTAACAGCCCCATGACTTGGGTTCAACATAAACACCCCATGGTGAACCCCATAACAGTTGTAATAAAAGTTAACAGCATTATGCATAATTTTTCTATGTAAATGGTTATGAATGTACCTTGTATACAGGGTGGAGTTTTAAAACAAAACCTCTGGTTTTTGCATTTTGGAAGTGGAAAATTGAAAATGATCACGTGACATAATGAAAACGAGAAGAATGGGAAACGGTGAAGAAGATTCAGATTCAGATTCATTTAATGCTCAACTGTGTACAATTTAAAAGTAGGTGTTACAATTTTATGGTAGTTATCAACAGTTTATCCATAACGGATGTGCAATATTATAGAATAAGATCGGTGGAACGATAATAATTAACACTCACTTTTATTAAAAATATCAGGTGATTTAAAAGAAAACACTGGCTGATTCTATTAAAACACAAATTTTAATATTATATTTACTATTAGTAGTGCAATTTGTGTATTTTTGTTGATACAAAATCAGAAATATTCAATTTTCTACTTCTCTTCACTGGTTTTAAATTAATTTTCAATGTCTGCCAAAAGAGCATGCTATATAACGAACATTCCAGTAAAAGATGAAGTTTTTGCATTAAGCTTATTATGTTTCCTGGTAAACAGAGCTATAACAACATGGCGACATTCTGACTGCGGCACGAGATGTTTTGATGTTTGGAATCAGCTGGTGTGTGCGTAGACAAGGAAATGAGAAACGTTAAATTATTTTAGTGAACTCAATTTTTAAGTGGCCGTTTCGTGTCATGTCATGCCTTTTAGTGTGTAAAGTATGCTGGTTATTTATGTAAAAACAATATATATATAGTAAGTGTAATTTACTGCACTTAGCGGCCTAGCGGTTCAAAAGCGGATATATGGATATATGCCCATCCTCTTGAATTATTTTCAATTCCAATATAAAATAAAAAATAATTAAGCTGAAAGATTTTTCATAATTCCCTATTTTATATTCGGGAATTATGAAAAATCTTTATGTTCTGATTCCAGTTATGTCCAAATGGGCACACAATATTTAAACAATTTTACGCTTGTGTTGACTCCAAGAGAACGAAACGTCAAAATTCCAGTAACAATCGTTCGGAGTCATATTAAAGAGATACTGTGGATTTAATTGCAATAATCAATAAGTACCTATTATTCCTTGAACAGCTTAGTTAATTCAAAGAAAAAATGTCCATTTCATCCACAAGTACGTACAAATCCCATACAATCTCCGTACAAGACATTTTACGATGGCAGTGCTATCCTTTTATATCCCGGCCCTGATTGCCTCGCCCTAAGGGTACAGCCAGCAAATGAAATGGGGATACAAATTTATGAGTATATTTTTTTTTCAACCCCGAGGATTTTCATAAATGGTAACAAATCGGTTTTTATGTATTACCAATAGGTTGTTTACGTTGGTTCGTTGATCTTGGTTTAGTAGGTGTTGATGGTATTGAAGGAGACAATTGAGTGGGAGGATTAGCGCCATATTGGATTTGTAGTAATGTTGTGACAATATGTGTGGTGTTATTATGATTTATCGTGTGGTTCATATATTATAATATGAACCACAAGTTAGGATCTAATTTAAAACAGACGAGATAGAACACAAGATGGAGAAATTATATTTTGTCAGACCAGTGCACAATCATGCAGACGGTGGCGTTGTAAAAGTCTTCGCGTGTGCAGGTGGTAGACACGAGTGAGCTATAGTCTGACAAATTGACACTATTAATTTCTAAACTTTGTTGGCAGATGTTTTATTTACTGTTCATCTGTATTTCGTAAAAATAATTTTATTTAAAAACAATAATTTTATTTTTAAATATCGTTTATAATTTAAAGATTTTTCTGCTATCTATACTCCATAAGCTGCATGAGGCTTGCTCGATATAACAGCTACAAAAAATAGCCTTTATACTAATAATCTTTGTATTACACTCTTTTGTGTGATGGTCCCTTTCATTTATAAGATACTAGATGTTACACTAGGCTTGGCCTGCGTTAGTGAATTCTTAGTATCTAAAAATAAATTTCTTAAAATGCAAATAATAGAATTTAGATTTTATTAACAGGATTGTATTGACTTTACATTCGTCAAGTCAATACAATTCTGGTAACCAGTCCTACAATTTGAAACTGTATTACCTGGTAAAATGAATTGTGGAGGATAGGCAGTCGCTCCATATAAAACACGGCATCAAGCTAAATCCGGTAAGACTGGAAGAAGACCACAACATAGCTTGAGAAAGAGCTAGGCAGATGATGAATAGCTTTTTTAAAGTATAGGTAATTAATGTCATATAATTATATTGGGTTACTTAAATGAATTTGTTTACTCTGATAGGCACAACAATAGAAGGTAGCCTATTAATACCTTCAGCGGCAGGTCTGGTTAAGATTTTTGTGTCGAATAATGCTACGGAATATTAGATACCAATTATTTCATGAACTCAGTTTAAGCTGAAAATTTGATGATTCTGACTCTTAACCAAATGTTCACTCACGGTTCACCTCTTTAGGATAAATAACCTTTCGTTATCACTCTGTAATACATTCTCAATCAATGTCATTATTACCGAAATAGTACTTCAATATACTATTTAGCCTTTGAAACTAACAAAACGACAAAATTGAAACTCCTTAAAAGGGATCCTTAAATATGCGAAACGGGAAATTTTAGTTAGACAAGTGTAAAGACTCGGAGACAAATCGAAAGCCAGCGACGAGTGAAATTGACGAGAGTTTATGCTTGAACAGTCAAAAGTGTTGTTCTTACTTAGAAAAGACTCATATTCAGCTGAAAGGATCTCCGTTGAGGAAAATGAGCGACCGATTTTGATCCATGCTTGGGATCCCGTAAAATATGGAACCTTCCCTGTCTTTTTGTAGTACGTCCTTATCTTCGATTGACCAATTTTCTAGATTCATGTCCAGTCCAATGTCCAGTTTGAGGGTCCTTTAAAAAAATAAAAATGGTTTCTTAAACCGAAAAAATAATAGCTATTGATAACTAGGATACCAATCCAAAAAAAACAATATCCCTATTTGGCACCTTTAATCATATTTTGATTAGGCTTTCTTCGTAAATTTGGTCCAAAATTAAACCTTGCATCAGTTTTATTTTTCTTATAATACAAGAACAGTATATGGTCAATATTTCACACTTTCACTTTTCAATTGATAGTGTCAAAAATATGCCATGCAAGTAGTCTACTCCACATGACATCCCTCTCAAATTCCTTGGGATTCTTCCAAAATACGTCCAAACACAAAAAGACGGGAAATACAGAAAGGTTTTTATGGAATCAAGTTTCACACCCCACGTCACAACAGATGGGGGGTGATACGAGTTTTACATGGACCATTCTGATCTGCTACCCAATTAGTAAGTGATATCCGAAAACATGATGCCGTGATCACGATGCAAGATGGACGTTATCTACACGAATAAAAGCGAAAAAATTTTTGTATTTCTATTCGCTTGTAACGAATCAACAAATATTCCATTATCATAATGCTGCATAATCCCAAATTAGTGGTAAAGAATATTATTATTATTAAAGCTAGCTTGTACTGTCCCACTGCTGGGCAAAAGCCTCCCTCCATTCCCTCCAACGATCCCGGTCCCTAGCCTCTTCTTGCCAATTCCCCAGGAAGGCATCTAGTTCATCCCGCCATCTCTTCCGTGGTCTGTCGCGCGCCCGTTTCGATGTTTTGGGGCGCCAATCCTGAGCTATTCGAGCCCATTGCTCATTTGGCATGCGGCAAACATGTCCAGCCCAGTCCCATTTTAAATGAGCAGCTAGTAAAGAATAATAGTATATTATAATATTTTTTTATAAAAAATATTGTTTACTTATAACGCACGAGCGAAGCCGCTAGCCTTAGCTAGTATTCATATAAAATGAGTACCTATAGGTGCCGTACTTTTTGGAAACAATTTGCAATTGAAAAGTATTTATGAGTAAAGTACTCATAATTGCTTTTCAATTGCAAATTGTCTTTTACACAATTAAGACATATTTGATGACTTTGACACGTCATTATTTCTGAGCTCGCTGGAGACGACCTTTCCTGACCAGAAGAAATGTCGAAACAAATTCAGGTTAATTGAGTATTCTCGGCGTTTCGAAACCTTCGGGAAGTAATAACAAAAAGTAATATAGCAATCACGAAAAACATAAACAGTTATTACTAATACTATATAAACACACAACATTTATGAAGGAAATATATTTTTCCTTAAGAGTAATATATTTCTAAGTAATTACAAAATAGTTTTTAAGTATAGTTATATAGCCTATTATAAGTAAAAAGTTGCTTTTATAAACTGTTAGATGCAACAAAAGTCAGGTTAAGAAATATAATGTTTATTTACTGTTCCTATAAGCCGATTTTTATATGGCGTAATTCATAAGCGAAAGCGGGTAAAATATATTCGTAACATAAATTCTCAAGATCACGCTGTCAATTGAATAATGTTTAAAGAAATTCATTTGTTTTAACCACATTTGAGAGCTTGAAATGTGCTTAACATATTGTGTTTGTTCGGATCATATTATTTTTTTTATATAAAAAAACACGTTTCCAAAACTTTGTCAACATAAATTTTAAAGCCATAGGATTTAATTTTATTTTTTATTTTGATTGATTATATAACAACTGATAAAAAAATATAACATAATCAATCATTGACAATAAAAATAGTATAGGTAAGTGTAACTTCGAAATAAATAGTATTTATTTATTTTTTAAAAGGCAGCTTTAACTTGCACGGCAATTTCTTACAGGCAACCATTTTTATTTTATTTTGTCTAGTGTTGCTTTTTGCTAATGAACCCCACTGTCACCTTGTACTTGGACCACATAATACAATAATTTACGATGCGTTTACAGTCAGAATTAAAACCTTATAGAACAGAACTGCGTAATAATTTACCTGTGTTGTTAGTTGCTGTCACTGTAATCACTAGATACGTTTATCATAGTTCTATGGTATTGTAAATCACGGGTTTGTGTATCTATGGGAAAGAAAGGCGTACATTTGTTAGTTTTATTTGGCGTTAAAGTTATAAACAAGGAATTAAAACTGTCCTGTTGGTCTAGTGGTTAGTGACTTTTATTGCTAAACCGGAGCTCGTTCGGGTTCGACTCCTACTTAGGAAAAATCACTGTGTGATGAGAATGATCATTTGTTCTGTATCTGAGTGTGAATTATCTACAATAAAAAAAATTCTCTATTGTTATCACATACATTGATTAGGTACGTACTTAAATTGAGGTAGCCCCAGTAAGTTACAAAATTACTTGTGTTGGGGTTTTCTCGATTCTTCCCTTGCGTACATAGTATTACAATGCAGACTCAGATACTATAATGTGTATGTATTTAGAAATATGTAAGTATGTTTATCAGTTGTCTAGTTGCCATAATACAGGCTCTGTCTAGTTTCGGATCAGATGGCGGTGTGTGAGTTGTCCCAAGATAATTATAAGTCTTAGAAATAAAAGTTACATAAAACCTCATAAAAGTATTACAAAATAAAATAATGTATGGCCAGATAGTGCAAAGGGCTTGTTACTTAAACAATAAATAAACACGGAGTTGTGAATGAATTTTGATTATCGCTTCTAGACAATTTTGGACGGTAATTGAAGTCTCTTTGTATATAATGAGCCGCTCCTTCACATGCGTAAAGGTGTTTTAGTCTTTGACAGACGAATTCCTTAAATTCCGACAACCTTAGAAAAGCAGGTCTTTTTTTACTGTTTTTATTTATCAAAGATAGAAATCAAATTTTTCACATAATCTGTGCTTGCCTATATTTTTTGGCAGAATTAAAAGATTATTTAGACCATAGTAGATGTTCACGACATATTTTTTTTCAAGTCTGTAGGTACTATAGATTATTCCAAAGGATACGCATTTTACTATCACGTATTCAAAAGTCATGGTGGCCTAGCGGTTCAATGACCGGATTCGTATGCAAATGCTTGCGGTTTCGAACTCAGGCAAGTACCAATATGACTTATTCAAAATTATAATATGTACTTTCTTCATTTCTTTAAGATACTATTTAAACGGTGAAGAAAACATTATCAGGAAACCTGAATTCCAAAAATTGGAATTTGAAATCGCCAACCTGCAATGAGCAAGCGTGGTGATCAATGCTCATTCCTTCTTTTTAAGGAACGAGGCCTGTGCCCAGTAGTAGGAGATTTATAGGCCAGTTTTATTAAGTTCATAATAACAAATTAAAAAGCAAAAAAGAGGTTGGAATAGAATATTTTTTTAATGTTTATTTAAGGTTAATAAACTAAAATTAGTCACACATACAAATTTGTTTAAAAACATAACTATACTATTACCACTATTACGTTTCTATCACCGTGGTTAATTTAAAAACCATGATCCTTAAATCATGTATTTCTTAAACCATAAAATTAATATTGTATTGTTATAACATTAAGCCCCATTACCACGTGTCTTTTGGTTCGAATCGAATCAAAACAAATCGATACATTTATCGGTCATTAGTAATAATCAATTTTATACAAACTTTCAGAACAACGAAAAAGAATAATCTCCAATTATCTGATTCTTTATACACTATTTAATTTAAAATTATATTCTACTGGCCTTTAGATTTAAATTTGCGTAACAGACAATGCAATATTTTTTGTATCTAGCTACGTGTATTTTTAATCAAATACTTATGTTAGTGTGTCTTCACACGTGCTATCGCGCGTTAAATGTCGCCCGCGCGTCAAACCTTTGTCTCGCTTGGAGAATATTATGATCTATTGGAGAATATATTTCCTCGTTGGTACTAAGGCGGTTTGCTTTAGGTGAAGACACGTGTCAGGTATTAGGAGCCACGTTATACAAGTCTCAATATGAGGTATACCTTCATGTAGGTCATGTCTAGTTTAGGGGTATTATGATCGTCAAAATAACGACATAATTATAAATTTAGAAACATTTGATGTAAGATGAATATGAAACATTATTACTGCACAATATTTAAATAAAAAAACAGCACTTGTATCAAAATTATAAGTTTAAAATGCCATATTTGACAACGCAGTAAATTTTTGCTAAAATTTAAAAAATCCATCTAGAACTCACTATAAAAATACATCGATTAAAATCTGAAAACTTCGATTATAAAGAAATTAGTCAATTAAATTGTAAAATAATACGGTTTTCGAATATAACATAAATTGAATACAATAAGTGTAAATTATAGTTTAATTCAGAAAATATGTTACGACTCGCTTAGCGCCGAACAGTACCGTGTACTAGCACCTTAACTAAACGGTAAAGAAAATCAATTTCAGTAACATTGCAAATTAAAGCATTTAATAACTCGATCAAATAACGAGTAGCCACCAAAATGGTATATAAGCCCACAGCACTCTACAATCTCCAGTACAAGACAGTTGCTAAACAAAACCTCAACATGTTCAAGTTAATCATCGGTTTCGCCATCATCATGGTCATCCAGACTTGTGCTTCAAGTCCAGCTGAATACCACCAATCCTACCAACATAACCAGGTGCCTTTGGATAATTTGCATAATCTGTACTCGAACCTGAATAACCTACGATCCAACAACGAATACAATCCACTTCATGAGCTCCAACAACAGAACAATCTGCACAACTACCATCATCTTGGCTTGAATCAGGCGCATCAACTCGTTTAAGGAAACTTCTAGAAACTGAGAAAAAAATGACGACTGCACCCAAAACGGTAAATGTGAAACACTAGAATAACTTTGGTCTCGATCTTATTATATATTTCGGAATTGGAACCCAAAATTCTAAATTGTCAATTGTTTTTTGTGTTTTGGATTTCGAATTAAATGAGAATGTAAACTTTAAATGTTTTCAATTTTGGTTATTAAATAATTTTGTGCGTTCGTATTTTGTTTAGTTTGATCTGGACCTGATATTACGTACCTGTCATTTTTCAATTGTCAAGGGATAAACGTTTAGACTTTAACCTCGAGAGTTAGTAGAGGAGCAGCCGTGACTCAAAAGGTACATACCTACAGCATTTTGATCCCTACTGCCATAAAAAAATCACAGCAAGAATTATTAAAGGATAGGTTTTTTTCTTCTTCAAAATGAGCTGGAAGGGTTGTATTGGCAGTCGCTCTGTTTAGAAAACTACAAGCTGAACCCTACATTGCTTGAGAAAAAAAGACAATGAAAACGATTTTGCAACAGAACCTTTAAAAATAACGGGAAAGACAGCTAATGTGAATCCAATAAAAATATTTTCCGTGGGAAGAATCTTTGTGATATCCCACATAGAAATAAAAATAACGATAAAAACAAACGACAACGATCTCCGTTATCAATTTCATCATCGTGACATATTCTTTATCTCGTGACGTTTGATAACATCCACAATACATACAGTTGTCGCCTACAGAGACCGTAACGAAATAATTATAACGCGTAATTAATACGATGGGACGATAAGGAAGTAATGTTTCTATGTTCACCGCTGTTTAGATAAATGGTGTGGGTTGGTATGTACTTTAATATACAAAGTTGGACCAGTCCACTTATTCTTTATTGTGATGGGAATTAATATAATAATATCTTGGGACAAGCTCACACACGGCCATCTGATCCCAAACTAGGCAGAGCCTGTACTATGTTGATCAGACAACTGATTAACTTACTTATACATTTCTAAATGCATAAATATTCTAGATAAAATACACCCAAACAGACCAAATGATCATGCTCATCACACAAAGATTAATCCTGGGTGGGAATCAAACCCACGTCTAGCTAAGCAGGGTCACTAACCACTAGACCAACAGGCCAGTCAAACATTGATTGTTAAGTTACATAAGATTGAGACTAATGCTGCGTTCGACTCTGAAAGTTAAAAAAATATCATGGCTGCATAAAACCTTACAGTATAAGATAAACAAGTTATTTCTGAGAATCGATTTAATTTTGCAGTTTTGTTGTTGTCGTAGAAGAACTATTACACCAATATTTAAATCACTAACTAGTCTCTGAAATACCACGTATGAAACTTTATTCGTAATGGCACAAAATTCAATGATATTATTTATGAAAAGTGACCTTTTCTGGTCTATAAAAACTCACTGAATTGTAATCAAGCGAAAGAAGACAGGTATCAGATAATTTATAAGTCTTTATATAACACGACCCATTTCTGTAAATACACTGCTGACATTTAGAGCTTTACCTTGTTTTCCATCCACTTAAAAATATACCTTCTGGCCTTCACAATACGGTATTTTTACTTTATGATAAAAATAAAAATAAGATGTTATTCCGTAGTTGACTGCAGGGATAGCCGAGTGGTATAGGTAACCACGCTAATTACCACTATGCGCGACCTGCTGCGGGTTCGACCCCGCATGGGACAAGCATTTGTGTGATCCACTAGTGCTTGTTCCAAGTCTGGGTGTTCTTTGTGCATGTGATTTGAATATTTGTGAAACCCCCGCGACACTAGGATTAAATTCCTTCGTGGGGGCGTCGTTTTAAAAAAAATAGTAATAAAAGTTTTTCATATCGATAATGCTATAAAACAATGTTCAGAGAATTGGCCTTTGAAAACGTAAGGAGGTACCAGGAGGTACTTATAATATATCATTTTTATCACATCTTCCAAACTAAAAGATAAAGCACTCGATTGATTTTTCGAGCATAATATAATTGGGTAAAGCCAATGCTATAGGAACAGAACCCGGAAGGGGTGTTTAAGGTTCTTATGTTGCTCCAAAAAATATGAAACAAAAGATCAAACGAATTCGTTTGTTAGATGATAAAAACAAAATATAAAGTCTAATTATTGAGTGCCAATGGTTTATTAAAGTAGGGACAAGGGAAAAGACTGTCAATACACATACTTTCAGGTTCATTTCTTTACATGACACACAAATTAATGAAGATCGGCTATCAGCTGCTGGAATATATCTCTATCTTTTGCAGGCGGAACGGTTCAGTAGCGCTCGCGATCCCCGTCCACTCCCCGAAGTTGCAAAGCCTTCCTTCTGCGTCCGTCATTGCCCCGCGACCTTACCATTCTTTTTTTTCATTACTTGCAGGAGTTCATATCTATCATACCTAAGCACATGACCGAGATATGAAGTTTTTCGTTTCTTAATGATGGACAAGAGCTTCCACTCCTGCGCTGATCTTCACATGTTGTATTAAACACATTTATACAAACGAGATAACAAATTCGTAGGCACTTGGTTGCAGGTTCGAACCTAGGCAAGTACCAATGTGTCTTTTTCAAAGTTATATGTACTTTCTTAATTATTCTAAGACATGGACTAACGGTAAAGGAAAACATCGTGAGGAAATCTGGATTTGCATTGAAATCTGAAATCGCCAACCCGCAATGATCAATTGTGGTGATCAATGCTTTCTCTTTACGGAAAAAAGGCCTGTGCCCAGCAGTGGGACATTTATAGGCTGGTATTAAAAATAAAGGAGCCAATGTACTGGAAAGATTTAAATAAATGTGGACAATTCACTGAAAACCACATAATCTACTTGACAGCATATATCTCAAAAATTCACCTAGCTAACCCTAAAAGCACCTTCTACAAAATAATACGCATTCGGAATAACACGAAGTTATTCTCAAAACAGAGAGACAGTTTGCACTCGGTTTAAAAGCATTTAGACATTTAACACTATTCCACGAATGTAGTGCTACTTGCTTTTAACATTTCAATGGCTCTGATTCTGTGTAGCACAAACTACTACTATAATTTATTTCTTTTATTATTTTAAAAAAAAGAATGCTCTCACTAGGCTCTCCTCGCCTCCCCCTTTCGCTCTCTTCCTGAAAAGTAAAATCGGGGTGAGCGAAACCGCGGGCAAAAGCTAGTTCTTACATAATGTATATTTAACTATTTCTCCTCATGAGATTTTATACTTAAAGACATCTGTATGATACATTATTTCATACCCATTTTCTTTTTCCATTTATTAAAAGAGGCCAAAAAATTACCTCAGTTTTATTAAATTTTATCTCATGTACAAATACATGATCGTTTTTCAATTACCAAAATAGATACAGTACTTCATAAAACACAACTGTTACTGTCGTGTAACACTCACACTAGTCGGGAAACATGTTAGCACATGTGGTTGAGACTTCTATCTCCTTGTCGAAGTTTCTTAGGACTTAATCGGCAAGTCTAAGTCCATCGTTAAAGTTGAGATTCCTTTGAAGACCCTAAGTGTTTGTTAGTGTCGTGCCGTTGGTCAGAGGCTTCAAAGTTCACCAATCAGCGTTACCTTACGAGATTGCTGTGCTTATATAAGTTTCGTGTAATTGATTTGTCTTGAGTAGGCGTTTATTGATGCCATGAAGTTGAATAGACGCATTTATGTGTAGGTTGTAGGTTTTAATCATAGAACTATGTATAACGCCTTGAGACTGAGTACGCGCAAGAATTGTGAGACACTTTAAACTGTGTCATATCAACACAGTTGGTAGGTCTGAGCGTACCGTCAAAGTCAAGGGATAGCTCAAGTAGCACCTTAACTTTAAGTTTAATGGTTGTTTAAGTAGTGAATGAGTGTCACACTGCAAGAAATATGTAGATGACGACGAAAGTAGATACATAATGCTCGACGCACACATCAATCTCTTTGCCTCACTGTTAGCTAAGAGCTTGTGTACAGGATTATTTTTTATGGAGTGCGTATATTCAACGAGGTAATCAGGTGCATAAAACTAAAAAAATTTCCCCAAGGCACATAGGTCGAAATCTTAAAATCGAAAATGAAATACCTATTCAAAGTGAGAGGTCACGAGACTTATGCTTGTATGAAAAATTGATTTTCAATTTAAAATTTCGACCTATGTTCCTTGGGGAATGTTGTTCAGTTTTATGCACCTGATTACCTCGTTGAATATACGCACTTCATAAAAAAATATCCTGTATA
Source organism: Plusia festucae (assembly GCA_950381575.1). Classification (NCBI taxonomy): domain Eukaryota; kingdom Metazoa; phylum Arthropoda; class Insecta; order Lepidoptera; family Noctuidae; genus Plusia; species Plusia festucae. The sequence continues at coordinate 9,573,642 of OX494454.1, read as the reverse complement.
AATACTGTACTGCGTTACCCAGTTAAATCGGTTGTGGAAGTCAGATGGGCAGGCGCTTCTTGTAAAATCAGTGTTTAACTAATCCGGTAAGACTGGAAGTCGACACCAAAATTACTTGGGAAAAGGCTAGGCTGATGACGACGGCGTAAAATAGATTTGAGCTTTTAATAACCAGCCTACCTTATTAGGAATGAAATAATAACAGCGTGATTTCGCAAAAAATCGTTCTGAGAAAACGTAAATTAGATTTATATAACTGAGTCAGAATACTTAACTAACGTTTCAAACTTCGGCAGGACGCGTTTATTCATCAATTTTATTCTAAAAAATGATCATATAATTATGTCTCCAACTTATTTGACCATTTGATAGAATAACAATTGTTGAAAAAACGCGTTTTGAAACTATTAGTTAGCATATTTAACTATTGATTGAGTTAATTTGGGATCAAAAAACGGAACCTAAGCCAATGGAGATTTGAATAAAAATGACTATATCACCTCATTTGAATTTCTTAAATAAAAATACTAGTTTTATTTTCCTTTGACGTCAGACCTTTAAGTCAGTTTCTTTGTCTTTCCTTCCTTTGTGACAGGATTAAATAGCAAACAAATAAAGAGTTTGCATTTATAAAAAAGCTAAGAATGAAACAATATTTTCTTAACATTTCTTTCTGTGAATTGTTGATAAGATTGCTATATTAATTGCGTGAGTTAGTATTGTGAACTGTACTATCAATGTGAGTCGCAAATTACTAGTATTCTTGTTAACCTCTCGTGCTATCTGAATGATTGTTATGTGTCGGTTCACATCGCGGCGGTTTAGCAATGGGTGGGATTCGAACCGGTTACCATAAGATCGTAAGTCCAATGCCTTAGCCATTAGGCTACAGCCGCTTCAAGAAGTACTTGTGTATTGGAAATAGAGAATTAATAATTATGTTACTTGACTTCAGTACTGGATTTAATATTTAGTTTTTTTTTGTTTAAATTAACGACTGGTATAGTGTAACATATGAAATAGGATGTTTAATGGCACGTGACATGTTTGTTATGATTTTCTGGTGTCGTGAAAAATTGGACATCAATTATTTAATGAACTCATTATTAATCTTGATTGCACGGATAGCCGAAAGGTAGTGGTAACCACGCTAATTACCACTGTGCGCGACGTACTGCGGTTTCGATCCCCACATGGGACAAGTATTTGTGTGATCCAAATGCTTGTTCCAAGTCTGGGTGTTCTTTGTGGATGCGATTTGAATGTTTGTGAAAACCACAGCGACACAAGGATTAAATTAATAAGTGCAGGCGTCGTTTAAAAAAAAACTGAAATATTGTAAAAGGACTATATAACCTCAATATCCAAGAGACATTTCTTTGAAGAAATTCGATGATAGAAATTACTTTGGAAGTCATTAAACTTCCCATACATTGATATGACATTACGTTTTGATAAGTCACGTGTCATGTAGCCGAATGTTGATACATCAATCAGTCTGAAACCACCGTTAAGTTTCCTGCAGTGCTGTCCCTGTCACTTGAAGGTGTGATATGATATTTAAGAACGTGTTAAACTTAATTAGCGTTTCAGTATTTGGTGGTTCGACTTCACTTTCATACAGTCACTTTTATACAGTTGAGCGATTCCATCAGCTTTAATCTATATATATAAAAATCTATTGATGTTCGTTACTCATGAACAGCTGAACCGATTTAGCTGATTTTGATCTTGAAATGTTTGTGAAAGTCCAGAGAAGGTTTAAAAGGTGTAAAACCTAAATAATAAGTAAAAAAAACTGTCTCGGGAATTACCTTAATTAATTTACTTTTGACAGAACGAAGTCTGTCCGGGCAGCTAGTTAATTATAAAAATTACAGTTAGCTAGGTGAGATGATGTCTTGTTCACCCTTTTTGAGTAGATATATCGGTAGCAACCTGTATAAAATATTTAAAACATAATAATAAAATCAAATATATAAGTAATTCAAAGCCGCAACGAATCAGAATGTTACCTATTTACTTAAACTAGCTACGTAATATTAAACGTATAACTGCATTTTCACACTCATACCGTGAATGAATAAACATCGCAACATTAGACCAACTTATTTATAAATAAAATCAGAGAAAAATAATCTCTATTGCATAGAAATAAGCGACGGCAAAGTATAGAAATAACTTTGTCTGATTATGTTTGAAATTGAGATTGAAGTTAAATAAAAATCAACGTTATTTCAGTAAATGTATGGTCGATTTTCATTACTTACTTAGAAAGAATCGATGCCTATTTAGGATTCAATGAATAAATCGACACGCAAATAGGAGACTTATATAATAGTTGTAAAGTTCGTTTTCGGTTGAGTGAGTTTTTAAAATTATAAATAGCCTTAGGATTCAGTGGGGTACAAATGTAAAAGGCTTAATGTGCTCAAAGCTTTGAAAGCATGTTTTAATTAAAATGGTACTTTGTATGTACTATTTTTCGAGAGTTTCACTTTGTTGTTACAACGAGAGTAATAGCGGTTATTCTAAAAGCATTTGTTTAAATAGCGCAACAACGTGCTTTGGAAAAATAATTTAAAAGTCCAGTTCTATTACTAAAAAAGCTACAAAACAATTTTAGTAGATTAAATATATTTTAACGTAGTATTTTTTAAATATTTTGTTCCATACTTTTAAATCAGACATATGGACGGACAGAAGGGCTCGTGGCTAAGTGTAAGCCGTACGGTTTGACCGATAATAAAGGTTAAGCCGCGCTCGCCGCGGTTGGTCCGTGGATGGGTGACCATTTGTAAACATATCGAGACCCCTCCGTGCCTCGGAAAGCACGTTAAGCCGTTGGTCCCGACTGTCATACAGTGATCTTTGATAGTCGTTAAGTCATTACAATTCTGACAACCAGTCTTACTATGGAATACTGTATTACCTAGCAATAGGTTGTGGAGGTCAGATAGGCAGTCGCTCTATGTAAAATGCGGTATTCAGCTAAATCCGGTAAGACTGGAAGCCGACCCCAACATAGCTTGGGAAAAGGCTAGGCAGAAGAAGGACGGACAGAAATAGCATGACATTGAATGTATGGAAATGACATTTCTCTTTGATATCATAAGTCACGTGACTTAGACTTGTCACTTTCATACATTCGAGCGATTCGATCAGCGATAACGATGGCAGAAATGTACCTTGTCTAAGTGGGCTACCCTTAGGTATCAATATCAGCCGAAGATTCTGCTATTATGACTGTATAGAATCTACTATTATCTGAGTATATTTGTGCCCACGGTCTCTGCAAAGAAACAGTGACTTTTAAAATTGCATTCTAATTTTTAAGTCTCTTCTTCTGTCTAGTCTTTTCCCAAGATACTTTGCGGTCGGTAACGTACTTTCCGAGAAACGGAGGAGTCTAAATATGTTTCCAAATGGTCACCCATCTAAGGACCAACTGCAGCTTAACCTTTACTATCGGCCTATTACTATAAACCGTGTGGTACACGTATACTCACAAGGAGCACCATACAAGTTTTTCTACTTCTTTTAATAAAAACGAGAAAAAGAATTTTAACAATGCATACGTATTCCAAAGTCGTCAAATATTTTCGCGTTATTTCGTAGAAACACTAAAAAAAATCAATGAAGCAATTTGAAGTATGTTCAGCACTCGTAAAAGCGAAATATTCCCATGATTTAGAAATGCCAAATACAGTTGAGTAAATAGAGAATGCGTGGGAGGGTCCGGTGCGCGGGAGTCGAACAGATCAAATACAAGTTAATAAATGAGGCTAACAATTGGTTTTGAAACTGTTTTTTGTGCCTTGTAAAACTGTATCTTCGCAGTATCTTCTATCTTCTCAATGTCATCATATGCTTTGCCTTTTCCTAAGCTATGTTGAGGTCGGCTGCCAGTCTTAGGGGTGTTAACTGAATACCGTATTTAAAATGGAGCGACTGCCCATCTGACCTCCACATTCAATTGCTGGATAATACAGTACCCCATAGTAAGACTGGTTGTCAGAATTGCCATGACTTAACAACTGTAAAAGATCACTGAATAACAGTCCAGACCAAAGGTTTATCGTCTTTTCCAAAGCGCGGAGGGGTCTCGGCATTTTTAAAAAACGACCACTAGCTCCCTTCTTTCTTCTGTAGGTATTACCCCAATTAATGATGGTCTGCTACCAGCTGCTGGAAGAGCCCAGCAGAAGCGGGCGCTCTTGTCCATTATCAAGATACGAAATACTTCATATCTCTATCACTCTTTTGATCATGCTAGATTTGAGCTCCTGCAAGTAGTTTAAGAATTTACGAAATTTTCTCATAAAATGAAAATAAATAAGCTGTATTGACAATTTTATTAGACAGAGCATAGTCAATAAAGTGATCAAGAGTTCAGACTAGACACGATCTTCAGTAACGAAGATGCCGACTAAGAAGAAGAAAATTGATAATTAAGGAAAAAATGTTGACAGTATAATACTATAAGAAGGTACATACATTAGTATATCCACTATTTAAAAGTCAAAGAGCTACAAGACCAAGATAATCTCAATCTAATCTTCTAAAAAGCCTACATTTATCTCAGCAAGCAGAAAGGATAACGCTTAATTTACACTGCAAATGAACCACAAAAATTCAGACCAAGCGCCAACAGACTCGACATAACTTAGGAGACAAGAGCAAGCTATGTGTGTCAAGAAATAAGTTCAAAAATGCCGTTGCCAGTATCAAAACCAGACAATGATTGATAAGAAGTCGGGCTTAAACTTTGTTCTGTGCGATCTAATACCGGCCTATAAATGTCTCACTGCTGGGCACAGGCCTCTTCCCATTTAGGGAAGGAACAACCATTGATCACCACGCTGACTCACTGCGGGTTCGTGTGATTTCAGATTCTAATTTCTGGAATCCAGGTTTCCTCATAATGTTTCCTTCACTGATTGTCAATGGTATCTTATAAGAAAGTACACACCAGCTACTTATAATATAACTAAGAAAAGGAACACGAATTGAAGGACTTTGGAACTCTCTGTATTCTTACCAAAATTATTTTTGAGTCCGTGATAATTATTGCCATTCATTGCTGTATACCAAGTGAAAGCCATACTACCACCTCCATTGAACCTCAGGCCCCGTTCGACTGCATCTGTTGGTTGTTCCACTTACCCTGGATATGTCAGCACATGTGAGCGATGGGACTAGAAAGGTCACGGTAACATAGCTTCACTTTCTATATTTAGCTCTTGACCTAAACACTTGAATATCTTGAATGAGTCTCTCCCGATAGCCTCCAGCTCTTCGCTTTTAGGTCATTGACCGACCTATCTATTGACACAGTGATTATTAAAAGCATTCCACGTGTGAATGACCTTAGAACAAGAAAAAATAATTTCCTAATCTAAAGTAAATGTTGTTAATCTTATTGCGTCGAAAGTTGTGAGTACTTCAAAACGAAAGATTTTCTGATAGTAATTCTAAATATAATATGTTGTATCTTGGGAAATAATAAATAAAGGTGGACAACATCACATACATTGCTCCGAATCCAAAGTAAAGCACTTGTGTTATGGAATCAGAGACAACGAAGGTACCACAAACACCCAGACCCGAGACAATGTAGAAAAGTGTTTTTTTTTTCTACATTGACCCGTCCGGGGATCGAACCCGGGACCTCAGAGCTAGCGACACCTTGAAAACCGGTGTGTACGCCACTCGACCACGGAGGTCGTCAGAATAATGAGTCTAGTCGCTCAGTCTGTACACGCCTATAATTTGGACAGTATATGTTTTACCAGTATCATAAAACAAGGATTTTTTACTTTTTATTTACAATTTTCATTTTCCTATTCGGCGTCGACTTTTAACTTAAGACCTCCAATTTACCTTTAATTTGATAGTTCATTTGCTTTTTAAAGAAACAGCATAGAACGAACATTCTTCGACTTAATAATTTAATCATCACACCTACTACTTCGCTTTAATTAATTCAGCTCATAAGTAAGACTTCACTCCCATAAACTTTTATCAAATTCACTTGTATCAAATTGTCATTCGAAATTTTTACCCATCCTTCCCTTCGAGTTTTTTCTATTTCCTTCCAAAATTGTCGCGACATATCGAGTGACCAACATAACATAAGCTTCCTAAACACTCTAAGCCGTTAGATTGACGTTAAAAACCAAACAATACACGATCAAACAAGTCCAATGCCTTGTCTAAACACGATTCGAACAAGTCTATTGCAAGTTCACGGCTGTTCGGTGGAGCTACTTGCAGAGCAAATACTGTCATAACTCCGGTGGGATTTGTTTAATTTGACGCGGTGTCTGTCTCTTGGTGATATAGAGGAGGTACTGTAGTAGATGTGGCATATCGTACAGATGTTATCATTATTCTGTGCTAATAATTAACTTGTTGAGGATTTTTGAAGAAGTTTTGGGAACTGCCAACAATTCCGCATGTTGTTAATCTTATTGCTTCGAAACTTGTGAGGGCTAGGCCGAGGCTTAGACTGTTTTATTTAATAGCAAAAACGATGATTTACTTATTTCCAAATGTAATGAAAATTATTTGAAATTCTGTACCTACATGGAAAACTAAAAATATTGAAATATTCATGTTAAAAAATAACATCATAGGTATATTATAATATTAGTGTTTGGCCCTTCCTATATTTATTCCACAGATTTTTTAACAGCTTACATTGTATTTGTTTTCTAGGATTCAATATGTTTAATCGGAGTAAGAAAATAAGTAGATATCTTTCTAAACATTCATACCAATGTCCATCCATAATATTAAAAAAACTAATAAAAACAATTTATCTCAATCGGATTTCGAACTTAAAATAGTTTTTTTTTTTCATAAAAACATAATTTGAATAAACCTTTCTAAAATATAATAACCTATTAATTTGAGGTCACATATGACAAAATAATAACAGATTCCACGAACCGAAACAATTTCAACGAGATCCATACGAGATTTCACAAATTTCTTGGTAATCGTTCAAATTATTTTCTGTCACGAACATAATCCTCAGGTCGTCATATTTTTGCAAACAATTTCGGTTACAAAAGAGACGTCTTTAGGAAACTCAATACAATCTGGTATTTCTAATATCTTGTTGCCTGTCTGTTTAATTTTTTTAATCTTTGAATCCACTGCAACGGTAGATAAGCTAGCCAAATAAAGAGGTAATCTCATCTCACTACGTGTCAGTTTATTAAGGCTTCAGTAACGACCTACTTTATTCGGTCGGGTTAAAATCTTGCAGTGCATCCATTGTTCCCGCTGTCTATAAAAATGTACTCTAAAGAGTATTTTTGATAAAACATTTTATACTTGTGGAAAATTTTTAAACTGCTCTGTGAAACTGTTGGCTGCTTAAAAGGGAATTTTTATCACTTAGAAATTTTGCTAGTTTAGTATTTTACCAGCTTAAATAATAGTGGGCAAGTGGTTCATTAGAGTATGAATACCTTTTCAATTTTTTGCGATTTCAATATTATAAGTACTTTTGTTATTAAAAATTTTCTTTGTTATATTTATGTATACCTACTTGAAAAACTTTTAAATATTTAAGAGCATATTTATGCCTAAAAACTTGCTACTCAGGGGTTCCAAGTTTTTAAAATACCTTTTAGATTCATTAAATATTATTAGGCAGGAGATTTTTCTCGTTTGCAATTAAAATTGAAGAGAGCTATGATATTGATATTATACCATGAAAGCGATATGAAGGCGCATTATCTAACAATATCCTCTAACACACACAAACCAACCCAATTGCTTATCCACAAACGAAAATCGGTTTCAAACCAGTGCGAACACCGTTCGAAACGAATGCAATTGTTTTTATCGCAACTTCACAGTAATTGAGGCGTATTATATGCAAGTGCAGTCGGAAAATGAGCTGGAAATTGCCGCGAAAGTGCCTTTCACAGAACCGAAGTACCAACATTGTATGGTGCATGAACGACGGCTAAGCGTCCGAGCCTAGTAAATAAGACCAGTGAATGTGGTACTAGAAAGCCAAATAATACATGTCATTCATGTGCAAGAGGGTATTTACTAAAGAAAGGAAAATGACAACAACTGTGGTAATGGTCAAAATAGTATTTTAGTTGATAGAAATAATATTATGTGGTAATGAAACAGGATTGATTTAGAATGAGTGCGTATCTTCAACGATGTAATTAGGTGCATGAAACTGAACCACTTTTCCCAAAAAAACATAATTATTATTATGTCGAAATCTTGAAATTGGAAAATCATCTTTTCATACAAACACAAGTCACGTGTCACTGTGTATGAAAAGTTCATTTTCCATTTTAAGTTTTTGACCTATGCTTTTTGGTAAAACTTGTTCATTTTCATGCACCTGGTTACCTCGTTGAATATACTCATTCTTTTTAAAGTAATCCTGCATAATAGAACATATTATTTTTCCGTATTCTGACGAGAAAATAAGGAGTTAATGCTTATCCTTCCCTATATGAGAAGAGGCTGTGGACATCAGTGGGATATTTAGAGGCCGGTATTATAAAAGGAATTTAGATAGGACCACATAGAAGGAAAAGAAAGAAAGAAAAAGATAAAAGATTACTAAAGCTTCCTACGGTATTTGACTGGCCAATGTTGATTGACAATTCAATCAAAAGTCTTGCAGTCTTTACCAGGAACAAACACCCAAATAAGATACGAACGAGTAATTTCTCTTTAATGACTAAATTGATGAGAGCAAACAAGAAAGTTTGAACAGATGTACCACTGCAGACACATGTACGTAACTTGTCTATCGTTGTATTTAATTAGTGTATAACAGATATTTACTACCTGTTATACTAAGCAAGGCACAGTTGCGTTATGAAAAGCCTTCCTCTATTCGTTCCAGCGATCTCAGCCCTTGCTTCTTCTTGTCAATTACCTCTGAAAGCACTAGGCATCTAGTTTATACCGCCATCTTTTTCGTAGACTGCACGGATAGCCGAGTGGTATAGGTCACCATGCTAATTACCACTGTGCTGCGGGTATTTGTGTGATCCAAAAATGCTTGTTCCAAGTCTGGGTGTTCTTTGTGCATATGATTTGAATGTTTGTGAAACCCCCGCGACATCATCATCCTCCTGCCCTTATCCCAATTTTATTTGGGGTCGGCGCAGCATGTTTTCTTCTTCCATACTCTTCTGTCTGCCGTCATCTCACAAGTAACATTATTTCTTGCCATATCGACTTTCACACAATCCATCCATCGTTTCTTTGGTCGTCCCCTTCCCCTATACCCATCCACATTCATGCTCAAAACCTTCCTTACAACATGATCCTCATTCCTCCGCATCACATGCTCCCCCCGCGACACAAGGATTCCTTAGTGCGGGCGTCGTCTAAAAAAAGTCTGCCGCTGGCCCATTTATTTGTTCTATGGCGTCAATCCTGAGTTCTTCAAGCTCATTGCTCATAATATGCGACCCAAGTGTGCGAATCAAGGAATTTTAGAGTTACCAAGTAAGCTAGTAGTAGCTAGATTCCAGAGTTTGATTATATATTTTCTTCTTTCACTTAAATACTTTTAAGTTGAAAATCTGACAAATCCACTTTGAAATTCAATCAGACTATCGTATATATGCCAAGCCTACCTTTAAAGCCTAGGAAATAGAATATTGAGTTGTTTTTTTTCCTAAAAAATATCCTTCCATATTTTACACTACCAAACAGCCTTCGTTACACACGTGAATATACACATTTATACAAATATATACAGTCACAGTATTTGTTAGTGAATGTATCGCCTCAGGCCGTTGTGTGTACAACGTTTCTTTCTATCGACAGCAAACATTTGACATTTGGGCACCGCTTCATTTACACGCCCTTACTGGACAGACCAGCGGTTATAAAGCGGTTCTTAATGATAAAATATAAAGTTATATCTTAGAAAATGAAAATGATTTGCGTCACAGACTTAAGAGCCGGCATAGTTTCATAAAAGACGTCCTACCTCTGCGCGGTGATGCCCTAAAGACCAGGCTCCAAACATGGAAAGAGGGCTATCCTTTCACTTTCCCCTCTACGTTAAGCGAAAAACTCCCTCCCGGCAATAGCTTACCATGGCCAACGTGGAAGTCTTTAAATAGACTCCGGACCCAAGTTGGCCGGTGCAAAGAAAATATGTGCCGGTGGGGTTACAGTACACCTGAGCCATGTGAGTGCGGCATTTTCCCTCAAACCATGGCCCACTTAATGAACTGCCCAGCGTGTCCCAACACCTGCACACGCGAAGATCTTTACAACGCCACCGACAATGCTGTCTGCGTGGCCGAGTACTGGTCTGACAATATATAAAACTCACATTGCCATTGATCGACACGCTAAGAAGAAGAAGAAGATCTTAGAAAATTATTATATTAGTACCTATGTTTTCTGAAATATATCGATCGAGTGGCCGGTGGTTGAGTGGCGTATTCACCGGTTTTCAAGGTGTCGCTAGCTCTGAAGTCCCGGGTTCGATTCCAGAACAGGTCAATGTAGAAAAAAAATACTTTTCTACATTGTCTCGGCTCTGGGTGTTTGTGGTACCTTCGTTGTCTCTGATTCCATAACACAAGCTGCTTTAGCTACTTACATTGAATATGGAGCAATGTATGTGATGTTTTCCACATTTATTTATATAAAAAAAATCAATTCCAGTGTCGTCAGTGTTTTTTAACAAACTTCTCAGAAACAGCTTCACAATTTTTTATGATTTATTTGTGTTTATTGGTTAGGTCTGAGAAAAAATCGTAGTTTATAATTTTTCATACCTCTAGGTACCTCATCCTCCAGAATATAGCAAAACAATGTTTGCCGCGTCAACTAGTAAACAGCTTAAAAAAATGTTATGGACTTTCGTAGTTTCATAGATCCTACTAATATTATAAATGTGAAAGTTTAGATGTTTGGATGTTTGTTGCTCAATCACGCAAAAATGGCAGAACGGATTTGGATGAAATTTGGCATGCATATAGCCTTTGACATGGAAAAGAACATAGGCTACCTTTTATCCCGATTCCTTGTAGATCCCAAGGGAAAATTTAAAATTGTTTCCGAGCTAAGCCGTGGGCAGACAGTTTTGAAATTTGTTATTTTTCTCTATTACTTCGCAAGCTATAACACGTGTGAAAAATTTTATTCAATTTTTCATTTCTTTTTGGACCCAATTCAGAAGTCCACGCAGACGAAGTCGCGGGCAGAAGCTAGTTGTTGTCAATATTTCTTAATGGCTCTTTAATTCTAACTTTATTAATTACTATACATACTGAGATATTTTTTTTTATTTTTTATTTCCTAGCCTATACTGTCCCACTGCTGGGCAAAGGCCTCCCCCAAGTCCCTCCATACATCCCTATTCCGTGCAACCTCGAACCAGCCCTCGCGGTAAACGTCCAGATCGTCCCGCCACCTCTTTCTGGGCCGGCCTCGGTGGCGCCGTCCGTCTGTTGGCTCCCATTGTGTAGCGACCTTCGCCCAGCGGTTGTCCTGCATGCGGCTGACGTGACCCACCCAATCCCATTTTAGCCTGGCAGCTTTTCTACCAACGTCAGTTATCCCTGTTCTGGAACGCAGCGTGGTGTTCCGGATTCTGTCTTGTCTCTTGACACCGAGAATGCTGCGTTCCATAGCTCTCTGGCAAACTCCAAGGCGGGACCTCTGCGAATCGGTGAGTGACCATGTCTGTGCACCGTAGGTTAGTATGGGTAGGATACACATGTCGATGAGCTTTCGCTTCAGGGAGATCGGCAGATCACCCTTCATTAGCGCGTTCATGGACCAGTAGCTTTTCCAGGCGTTTTCGATTCGGCGATCGATTTCCTTCTCTTGCCTGTTTTCGAAAGATACTAGCTGGCCCAAATAGATATACTCATCGACATAGGCTATCTCCTGCCCATCTACCTCGACCCTACGCTTTGTGGTGTTAGTCATTAATTGTGTTTTAGACCGATTCATAGAAAGTCCCACCCTGAAGCTTGCTGTGCTCAGATCTTGGAGCATGGTCTGGAGTTCAGGGGCTGAGGGAGCAAAGAGAACTATGTCGTCGGCAAAGCGGAGGTTCGTCAGCCGTCTTGTACCGACTTTAATGCCCTTGTCGCTCCATTCGGGTGCCAGTGATATAAATACCTCCTCAAGCGTGCTATTGAATAATTTGGGAGAGAGCGGATCGCCCTGCTTGACACCTTTTTGAATTCTGAACGACGGCTGACGACTGAGATATATTGGATGTTTTTAAATTGAGATTCCTAAAATTAAGGGGCTGAACTTCACTTCAAAAATCTTATTTCACAATTATTATTTCACACAGACAGAAAAGTAGAAATTTAATGAACTAGACTAATAAAAAAACCTTTTGCTATCGCAATTAATTCAACAAAACAATCAAGTTTTTTATTTATGAACACCATTGAATAACCATGATTGTTTTTAAAACTCAACAACATCCTTATAAAATTAATTTGAATGGCACAATTTATATGCGACCATTCTGTTTCACCACTTGACAAAAAAATGGCAGAAGGTTCAGTCCAAGCAGAGTATTGTGTCAAACTAGAGACACTAATATAATCCTCTAAATTGGAAGACGAAAGAAGTCGTGGCTTAGAAACATTCGGGTGTAGTTAAACATATCCAGCGCAGAAGAATTTTTTTAGCAGGACACGAGATAACTTAGAGAATTTAAAAGCCAACCTCCGGTAGTGGAGAGGTACCATAAAAAGAAAAAGTCGAAATTGATACAGTTAAGTTTTGAAGCGGCCGCGGCGTTGGCTTGGGCGTTGGACTTGCGAAATCCCATTGCCAAAACGACGTGAACCCACTCGAAATAACGGAATAACACGCACACAGCTTAGCATAGGGGGTTAAAAGAAGAAGAAGGAAATATAGAACTACACACTACATTGGTAAGCGCAGACTGTTCTTTAGTTTACTGTATATTTAGGAAGCGTATACATAAATATATGCAATACAAAATAAATGAGATCCCTCAGTACAGCAATTTAGTAAAATATAAGAAGATCTATTCGCAACAACACAAACAAGATCGGTAAACAGTCGTCAATTTAATAAGTGAATAAATATAAATAAATAAAAACGAAGAACGATTCAATTAACGGATTTGTCTGTATAGGATGAACCAGAACGATTACAGTATAGGCAAGGTACAAGTTATATAGATAACTATTTTTATTTTCTAAGACATCAGTGACAATCGGCGAAGGAAAACATCGTCAAGAAACGAGAAATCTGAAATCACCAACCCACAATAAGCAAGCGTGGTGATCAATGTTTGTTAATTTTTTATATGCGCAGAGGCCTATGGCTAACAGTGGAACAATTTTAGCTCGATATTATATAATCATAATTTCACTGACTATGCCAACTACACCTTCTGAACTCTTGTGTTGATAGTCGGCCTCATTTACCGCCACTAAGAAACGTAATAAATTGTCTTCATTAATAGAAGTGACAAATCAGAGCAAAATATTAATTCGTTTCACCATTATTTATACCAAATAGCTATATATTTACATTTTAAACGGCGTTTTTGGGGTAAACATGATATAGAGGTATAATACGTTGTTTATAAATGACTTTGAAGCCGCTTACCTAATGACTTAGATTGATAATTCTCATAATGATATGATAATAAGATGAAATTAATTTCGGTGTTGGGTTTCAATAGGAATAACAAAATGTGTCGACTGAACACTATTTCGTAAGATTTTGATTAAGTGGTATTTTAAGCGTGGTTTTGTGGTGTATTTATTGAAATTAAAGTCTTGGGTTATTTATCTTAGAGCGAATTATAATACCTGTTTTTAGGAATGATATTGTCACTTGGATATTGATGCCTGCTTCGTCAAGTAGTCTAAGTAATGTTATATATTTTGCCGTGGGGTTGCGGCTAAAATTAAAAACCCCTCCTTCTGTACCCATGGGTGTTTTAAGAAGCGACTAAGGGATATAGAAATAATGTTATATATTTTGCCGTGGGGTTGCAGCTAAGAATAAAACCCCTCCTTCTGTACCCATGGGTGTCGTAAGAAGCTACTAAGGATATAGAAACAAGGAGAATGGGCAACAGCCTTTTTCTTAAGAACGAATATAAAACTGTGGTCACCAACCCGCTTGTCCTGGGTGGTGATTAGGGCAACAAGCAGCACATGATTGCACACTATAACATAATGGTCTCCAGTTCCCGGTAGTCCCACCGAGGAAGCCGGAGGACCGGGCTGCGGCGCAACTTGGGAGAGGCATATGTCCAATTTTAGGTATGGTAAGATTTTTTTTTCATTAAATTAAAAAAATATATAAATTCCCAACCTAATTTTTACGCAATATTTGAAAAAAATGCTTATTTTCTTTAATTGAAGTCTTTAAAAATAAGAGCTAAAAATCATCTCGATCGATTTGATCGAGAAAAATGCAGCAAAATCAGTGAATTCGTTTAGAAACTTCGATGTCACAGTCCGAAAGCGTAAGACGACCAACTTAAAACGAACATTTTTTGCGTTGATGTTAAAAAAAATTGTTCCAAATTGATTCCTTAATATTGTTCGAAAACAATCTTTAGGAATGATGAGAATTTTTATAGAGCGTTTATTTTATCAGCGTTTCAACCGCCCGTCTGCACACCAAGTTCGTTAGCCCAAACCTTAGCGTGTAATGTGAAATCCACGCTCCATTGCCTCCTCACATTTGTCGCGTAAGACTGTATACGCACTGAGCGTTACTATAAAAATAGGGTTCTTAAAAACTAAGTTCGCCGTGCTCGAATAAGTATATATACTCATCAAAGCCAAATTGTCGAATGTGAGCTTAAAATGTGATCATTTTTTAAGAGACTTCGAAAATCGAAGTTTTCTTTCTTGCTGAAATGCAATTTGGGGCATTAAATAATTTATTTCGAATTAGGATACTATGTATTACTTTTTGGACAAAAACGTATACACAGAAAGTACCCTGATTTGCCGTCCATTCACCGCTTCCTGAGTCTCTAGCTGTGGAAAAGAAAAGGCGCAATAAAATCCCCAGCACGCTGTCTCATTTGACAAAATAATAATAATAAAAATCAAGTAGTACAGGGACCACGCCATATAAAAAAGACAAGTTTTTGAGTTCAATAGGTAGATCTATGAATTTAAAATTATAAACTACGGAGTCTAAAGTCAGCAGAACGACCAGTCACCGCTAGCAGCACCCGTTCACGAGTATGAGGCCAGGATCAGCTATCTAAGCAATCCCTAACGAAACGAAGAAACAAGATTGTCGTCAACTGACTGCGTTTACTGTGGAATGCGCCCTTAGTACAGTAGCTATTCCATTTTGAGTTAAGCACAATATTATACTTAAAGAATACATTTCTGTGATATTTCACAAGTAGTTACAAAAAAACTTGTTGATTTTAAGTTTAGTTGACAATTTTTGTGCTACATTTTTAACGCTGATCTATTTGTTACATATGGCCTTATAAGGAGCTGTCTCATTTAAGTGCTAAGAAGGCCAAAATAAGTTAAACGTGTAAATGGTTTTATTGTTGACGATTTAGTCAAGTACTAACTAAAAGAATATACTTAAGAGTTAAAATTTAGTTTACGGTACAATTTTTTTTCTTGAAATGAAACGAAATGTGTGTAATTTATTATTTTTTATTATGTTACCCTAACGTAGTCGAATTATTAACTTATCAATAATTCAATGATTAAATAGTATAAATAAAATATATTAAATCTTATAAATAAAAAATATTAAATAGTACAAATAAAAAAAAACAATAAACCTAATTTAAAAATCAATCCAGCTTTCAGTTATCTCGTAAACTCTACCAATGTCCTTTATTAAACCTACGTCTGAAAACTTTTTTATTACAGAAATAATCAATCATCCACATGATAAAACAAATACATCGTTCGAAGGTTTAATTTTATGCAGAGACTTGCCTGTAAATAGAGCATCCTATTTCTAGACACGGGCCTTAAAAGGCGACGTATGGTTAATGGGCACACCCCATCTGCGAATCTATTACAGTGCCAATACATAAAATATGCGCATTATATACTGGAACGTATATAGGCATTTACATAGACACTCGCCAAGCCTTTTAGGAGATGATAAATATGATAACCTATTGTACTTTTATGGATAAATATATCGGAGGAAAACATTTATCAGATCGTGTAAAAGAGATCGTAGGTACTTATTTTTCATCGAGACTTTTGTTAGTTGGTTATTTTTAAGCAAATGTCGGCCCTTAACAAAATTTATGAATATCGTTGTTAAATTTTTTTCGTGGCTGGAATTTACTCCTTTCTTTTAGACCAAATTTACACTATATTGGGTATTTGATGAAATAATAATTATTTACTCTGAATAAAAAAGATGATAATATCTTATAGCAAAAGTTTTGGGTCAATAAAGTCGTTTTAAAAAAGAAAAAAGTTTTACGTAAGTCTTAAGAAAACATTGATGAAAATTGCATACAGACTCTCTTCTACTAGGAGTAGGTACTAGGACGAATCGGACGATAGAGTGGAAGAGAGATTGATGCGTCAAAAGCCGAATGCTTAGGCCGATCGTGCCTCTCTATCACTTGATCTACGCTCTCGCTTGCACGCTCGGCTCAGGTGGAACGTGACACTTTTTGGTGAATCTAGCCGACGTCGATCGATTTATAAGACGTTATTACGTCAAAACAGTTTGTTATTGAGACATTTTTGGTATTAAAATTAAATACAGGATAGATACTTTCTAACGAGATTATGATCCAACCATTTCAGGCATAAAACCTACATACCTAGAATATAAAATAAAGCTGTCCTAGATACTATAATGGTATTGTCCTAAACTTTTTCTTTGGTGAAGTACACTTCGCACTCAGCGCACGTGAGGACTATCAAAATTACTTACAGCTGTAATTCTGGCTAACCGCTTTCACCATCTTTTAGCAGATATTTCTTTTGGGATTTCTCTAGATTATGTGAATAGTTTGTATAAGTTTTGGAGTTTTTTTCAGTTGAATAGCTCTGAGGTTAGGATCATGATGTTATTTGATTCGACGAGCATGTTAAAAATAGTATTTATAGATGATTTTCTTTTTCCAGACACCTCACATACGGTAATCTGATCCCAAACTAGGCAGAGCCGGTATTATGGCAACCAGACAACTGATAAACATACTTATATATTTATTGTTTTCTGAGGTTTAGGCGAATATTAGACATTGAAATAAAACCACTTTAAACGGATTCTATCGTGGTTTATTTTGATACCATCTCAGTCTGCCCGTGACTATGACACCTGCAAAGATGTTGGAACGTCGGGAACTAAAATCAAAATAAACCGCGATAGAATCCGTTTAAAGTAGTTTTATTTCAATACTTATATATTTCTTAATACACACATAATAAATTAGATAGTTATTTATTATTTGCAAATATGACTGGCGTTTTAAAAAAATCTATATACCCTCAATGTATGCTCTGACAAACCCGATTTACTCATATGACCAAAGCAGCTTAAAAATTAATTCAATGTACGTCACGGTAACCCACTAAAGAAGGCCCTAATCTCCCTAATCGCGAACATTTACTTATTTCGTTAATCGATTTCCGTACTGAATTATCGAGATTAGCGTTCAATCGATTTGGTTAATTACTGCTGACCGATCTCACGGTTACCAATTATTACTATTAAAGCGCTAATAATCGTTATCGGTTTGTTAATTAGACCTTATCGTGTTAACTATCTCTTGGCTCAGCTTCCGCATGATACCTGCACAGTACATTATAAGCCAAATACACGTTTGAGGATCACGAATTGTTTGTTATACATTGAGCGGTGAATAAGGCAAGCGATACGGTATCTTAGATAAAAAGCTTCAATGTATTCCGAAATTGTATTTAATATTGTTAAAGTTAATAGTTTTTGGTACGAATTGGCGAATGTTAAATACTTATTTCCGATCTTGTTTATGATAATTATTTGAAAAGGTTAAGCTTTCTCGTTCGATTAAATTTGATGGTTGTTTGTGTATATTGAAAACATTAGTTTGGCTTGTATTTTTGGGATTAGCATAGATTATCCGAAAACGAGCGGTGTTTGCAACTATTAAGCATTTAATTCTGTTACTGAGGCCTTTAAGCAGATAAATGATTTTATACTTGTTACGTTTTTCAGTTTATTACGCGGTCGATTCGAATTATGAAGCGTAACAGTTTATATTGGAAAAATGTGCCGAAATAAATTATGTATTAAACTATGAAGACAATGATTTTAAGGCGAAATATTCAAGTTTTTTTTTTTAAAGCTTGCTAGCAATGTGAGTACATTACTAGCAGTCTTGTACTCAGCTAAAAGCTTGTGTTACGAGTGGGTTCACGTCGGCAGTCCAATGGGTGGGATTCGAACCGGCAACCACATGATCGCAAGTCCGAATACCTAGCCACCGGCTATCGCCATTCTAATTGTCGTGTGGTTAATATTTCAAAGCTCTTTTCTATACTTATACAAAGATAGATTTTTTTTTGTTTATAGTTCTTTGTGAAAAGGCTCAAAACTATTCAATTGTTTTTTTAAATTCGTTCCGTTATAAAATGCTACAGTATCAGCGTGTAATGTAGTGAAATAAACATTAAGGCATTAATGCGACGATAGCCTAATGGCTAGGGCGTCGGACTTGCGATCATGTGGTTGCGGGTTCGAATCCCACCTATTGGACTCCCAACGTGAACCCACGCATAGCACAAGCATTTAGCTTAGCACGAGGGGTTAACGAGATTACTAGTAATGTGCGACCCACATTGCTAGAAATCTTTTATTAAAAAAAAAAATGCTGTCTGCTACTCATGCGAAGCTGGGGTGAATGGTTAGCTTTTATAAGATTATTTTGTTTTACTCTATATGTAAAGCGGTCTATAGGTACTTTAACTCAATCTCAGCTCTCAAATGGAACCCATAGACACCCAGTCCTTATCCTACACAGAAAGTATTTTCTTCTAAGAATTTTCCAATTTCATGAAACCGTTGGTTAGAGCTATTTTTCTAGTGGAGACGGAGGCGTAAAAATTTTAATTACGTCAGCTGCAGGTGACAGCTTCGATTTAATCCGAGTAGTAGAGAAAAAGTAGTTTTCGAAGGATATTGTTCTATGCCAGCCCCTTATAATCGGGAAGTCAGGGTTTATATTGGATTTTTTAAAATTTGTTAAGAAGTGCCTGCTTTTAATCTTCTGTTCGTAGAAGATGTTCGCTTGATTTATTTGAGAAGAGTGGTTTTCTCAAAGCCAATAATCAAAACTACTGTGATCCTGTCAGCAATCGGTTTGTGTATTTGTTTTTAATTATTAATGTTTCTTTTTTGTTTTCAATTACTCCTCATCTTCATCATCATCCCTCTGAGCCTTTCCCGGAGCTGCAAAAACGACTAAGCTTCTAGCAGCTACATCGAAAGGACCTGCATTATGTATTTTGTCATGTACATGTACCCAACAACAAGAATTAAAAAAACAAATTTGACGACCAAATTGTATGATTTATATGAGTTTAGTATGTGCAAAAAAAAGACATTGATGACCAATTTGTATGATACTTTAAGTATATTAATAATTATGTGCATAATCTATTTATACATATATTTAACAACGTAGGTAGTTTTATGTGCAAGGTTGCATTTGCATTTTTTTAGAAAAACTTCCTCGCATTTACTAGTATTCTTGTTAACCCCTCGTGCTAAACTAAGTGCTCGTGTTACGAGTGGTTTCACTTCAATAGTGCAATAAGTGTATTTCGAACCGAGAACCAAATAATCGCAAGTCTGACGTCCTAGCCATTAGGCTACCGCTGATTTTTAATTTATTTGATGCACAAAACACAATACATTCGAAATCAAATCCCTCAAAATAAAACATTTTAAACTAGATTTTAGAATCTAATATACAGGATTATTTTAAAAGGAATGCGGATGTACGAGGCAACCAGGTGTATAAAACTGAACCACTATCCCCAAGGAACATAGGTCGAAATCTCTTAAAATAATCCTGTATAAAATTCTCGTGTCGCGGTGTTTGTTCCCAAACTCCTCCGAAACGGCTGGACCGATGTATGAAATTTTGTGTGCATATCGGGTGGGTCTGTCTGAGAACCGGTCAAAATCTATTTTTCACACCCCTAAGTGATAGGGGTGGCCCACTCCAGATTTTTTAATTTGGCAGAACAACGTTTGCCGGGTCAGCTAGTATTACTATATAATTGAAAACCTCTCTTCATCTAACTTACTTAACATTATTTAAATTTAAAATCTTCAGGTTTTTCTGAATCTTTAGCAGTAATCGTAAAGTCTGGTTTAAAAGTAATTAAAGCGAATTGCTTAGACTACTTAATGTAATGAAAATTGTGCCTTAAAATATTTTTCAGTACCAATGAACTCAATTTCGTTAATGACTGTTCTAGATTAAATACCTGAAAGTGTTATTTAGAAAATAGTTTTAATTACTAGCAGAGGATTTTCTTTTATTATTTAAAGGTTTCTTTTTAGATTTATGTTCGTTGCTTTTTATTTTGTTAATCTTATCTTATATCTTTAAACGAGCAATTCTTGTATATATATAATCTGAATCTCGGAAACGGCTCCAACGATTTTCATGAAATTTAGGATGCAGGGGGTTTCGGGGGCGTAAAATCGATCTAGCTAGGATTCATTTTCAGAAAATGTCTTTTTATACGTTTTTTCAGTAATCTTATATCTTTTATCGAGCAATTTAGTCTGACCATAAATACTTTTACAATTAAAAATAAACAAAACATTTGAATTTGGAATCTGTCATTTATATGATTGTTCATTGTGTTTTCTCATTTTGGCGCCAATACATTGTACAAAATTTTGCGATATTAAAATAGAGTGGGGTGATAAAGAGGACCGAATCGCTGTGATTGCATTACACAAAGTAAGTATGAAGCAAAATGCAATTTTTAAAACTCTCCATACGCTTGGTATTATTAAAAGGTTTGTGTTCCGGGCTATTAATAGGTACAATGAGACCTCCTTTGTTTGTGACAGAAAAAGATCAGACCGTCCACGTAGTATTCGTACGAAAAAGGTGGTCAAAGCAGTGAGGGAAAGAAGCCTGTCACCTAGAACCATGTCGCGTATTTTAAAAGATGACTTAGGACATGCGCCTATATGAGACGTACTGGTCATTTCTTAACTGATAATTTAAAAAAGAATAGGGTGGTAAAATCGAAACAACTACTGAAGCGGTACTCAAAAGGAAGTCACAGATTTCTTTTTTTTCCATGCAATTAAACAACTTTTTAACAAACAAAATGGCCGTATTTATGCTCACAGCTCTAAGAAAGTTTCCCAATTTGTTGACAAAGTGCAACGTGGGCATTACGCAATTTCAGTGATGGTTTGGTGGGCTATTAGCTATGAAGGGGTGACTGAGCCATACTTTTGTGAAAAAGGTATCAAAACATCAGCACAAGGGTATCAAGATACCATTCTTGAGAAGGTAGTGAAGCCCCTTAACAACACCATGTTCAATAACCAAGAATGGTCTTTCTAGCAAGACTCGGCGCCGGGTCATAAAGCTCGGTCTACGCAGTCTTGGTTGGAAACGAACGTTTCGGACTTCATCAGAGTTGAAGACTGGCCGTCGTCTAGACCCGATCTTAATCCGCTGGATTATGATTTACGGTCAGTTTTAGAGAGTACGGCTTGCTCTAAACGCCATGACAATTTAGAGTCCCTAAAACATTGGTAGTGAAGAATTTTCCCATGGAAAGAGTGCGTGCTGTTATTGATAACTGGCCTCAATATTCAAAGGACTTACACAGAACCATTACAGGACTTCGAATAAGCTTTTTATATTTTAAATTGTTTTATATTTATGTATTAAACTAATACCCTGTAAAAGTAATAAATCGATCTACGATTCATTTTCAGAAAATTACGTTTTATCCGTGATAACAGTAATCAACTTAAAAAAAATTACTCTTCCTGACATGTTGGCGAGTAATAATATATTTTTTTAATTTTAATGTTATTTGTGATTGATAAGCTGTAAAAAAAAGTATTGGTTTCTAATAAAATATTAAACTAAATGCACTCGTTATTTTTTAATTAAATAACCAGTTCATATTTTTATTATTACGTCGGTAAGATCGAAAAATATGATTCATACTTTTTCATTTCATCAGTATGTACCTAATTCGTATTTAAAATTTCTAAAAACACACTACCAAAAAAAAAACGAGCAAAGCTCGGTGATCCAGGTACTTTTATTTAATCTTAAATAATGTATGAACTGAACTTAAGGAACGCAGTATAATGGGGATTAAGAGAACGAATTGCGTGCAAAGCACCATCTTGCGTTCAAAAACACAGATAATAGATGTGTTATCAAGCAGCCAAACTTAAATGGAGCTGGGCTGGTCACGTTAGCATGACTCCAGATAGGTGGGCTAAAATAGCCACTGAGTGGGTTCCTGATGCCGGAGCTCGCAAGCGAGGCAGGCTGAGGAAAAGGTGCCAGCGGAAGAAGGCGGTAATTTACGTGATCCACAGATACTTGTTCCAAGTCTGGGTGTTCTTTGTGCATGTGATTCGAATGTTTGTGAAACCCCCGCGACACAAGGATTAAATTCCTTAGTGCGGGCGTCGTTTATTAAAAAAGAAAAAGTAGTCCTTTAAGTTTTACGCCTACATCAATATGAAAACTTTATCGACGACCTCCGTGGTTGAGTGGTGTACACACCGGTTTTCAAGGTGACGCCAGCTCTGAGGTCCCGGGTTCGATCCCCGGACGGGTCAATGTAGAAAAAAGAACTACACTTTTCTGCATTGTCCCGGGTCTGGGTGGTTGTGGCACCTTCTTTGTGTCTGATTCCATGACATAGCAAAGCACTTATGCTTTAGCTACTTATTTTGGATTCGGAGCAATGTATGTGATGTTGTCCACATTTTATAAAAAAAAACTTTTAGTCTAACAATTCAAAAGGTTCTATTAATTTACTACAGCAACCCAAAAAGCAGGCTATTTTATTCTATGACGTCAACCCCCTGAACGGCCCATTAAGCATGCCTGCGAACGTATATAATTAATTTAGGGCCGAAAACCCTGCGATATGACCTCAAGGTAAGGTCAGGTTGGCGTGGACCCGAATAAATAATTGATAATTAACCTGGCACATTGAGAGTGTGGTCACGGAAAACCTTTGGTGCTGGAGTTTGGAACTAGTATGGCAGAAAATAATGTGACCTTTCAGAGCGCAAGAATAGGCAAAAGTTTTGCTCTACAGTGAGACAACAATGACAACAAACACGGCACGGTTTGACGGGCCTGTTGGTCTAGTGGTTAGTTACCCTGACTGCTAAGCCGGAGGTCGTGGGTTCGATTCCCACCCAGGACAAATCTTTGTGTGATGAGCACGATCATTTGTTCTGTGTCTGGGTTTTATTTATCTATAATATGTATGTATTTAGAAATATATAAGTATGTTTATCAGTTCTCTGGTTACCATAGTACAGGCTCTGCCTAGTTAGGGATCAGATGACCGTGATAGAAAAAAAAAAAAGAAAAAAAAAACAACAACCGAGGGCTCCGTACAAAGACATCACACTCACGGCGATCTGATCCCAAACTAGGCATCAGACATTCTTATATATACATAGATATTATAGATAAATTACACCCAGACATATAGCAAATGATCGTGCTCATTACACAAAGATTTGTCCTGGGTGGGAATCGAACCCAAGACCTCCGGCTTAGCAGTCAGAGTTACCGTATAAATTAAGATTCCCTTGAAAGTATAGGAATAAAAGATTTTTGTGGTATCCTCTTCATGCTAACTTAGGTTTTGATTTTGTTTCGCAGCTTCTAGAGATTGTAGATTTAAATATATGTGGTTTTATTTGCTTCACGTTTCTAAGTTAAAGGATCTTGACAGACAGACTAAACGGATAAACGGACGGACAACTAAGTGATCGTACAATGGTATCGTTTTTTTTCATTTCATGTAAGTAACACTAAAAAAATGTGGGAATCACAATTTATTATGCCAAAAATTATATCTAAGATTATAGTACCTACTTATATCCAAACAGCAAAGTTAGACGTCTAGTTAAAATTCTTTCAATCTTTCGACTTTTGCAAAGTAATTGGGCAATTATACAACAAAATACAATAGAATTACTTTTTATTTCTTTGGAATTCATCACAGTAATTTAAACGTTTTTTTTTCAAGTTTTCAAGTAAAAAACATACGGTGGCTGAATCCTTAAGAAAAGAAAAATTTGGCGCAATTCAACTAATTTTCTCCACAATCTTGCCAACCCACATTAAGTCGTAAAAGAACATGTTTTAACACAAGTTAGTAATTTCTTAAACTCGTTCCACCATCATAGAATGATTTGTGGACAAACTTTTTACATATTTTTTCGTCTTACATTTTTGTAATGTTATGAACACTTAAACGACATTGAAGTTTTTTGTTGGTTTAAGATTAAATTTTGTTACAAACGTAAAGCTAGTATACAGGATTATTTTTTATGGAGTGCGTATATTCAACCAGGTATAACCAGTTGCATAAAACTGAACAACTTTTCCCAAGGCACATAGGTCGAAATCTTAAAATTCAAAAAAATATACTAATACTTACTCATTTTCATACAAACATAAGTCACGTGGTCTGTCACTTTCTATTAAAATTACATTTTCAATTTTAAGATTTCCACCCATGTTCCTTGTGGAAAGTGATACAGTTTTATGCACCTGATTACCTCGTTGAATATACGCACTCCAATTATAAAATAATCCTGTATTTTATTCCTACCTTTTGATAGCTGAAACCTTTGAAAGTGAATTAATGAAAAACTATAGGGAAATTTAATATATTAAAATCTATATCGCATTTAAGTGTAAAATGTACTTTCCAGATTTCCTAATGCCACGCACGCACGTAACGACATTGCACCCGATAAAAAAACCTTGTCTAGAGTATGCCCCAATAAAATGGACTTCAAACACAACTCCATCCAGCTAAAACATGATTAAACATTTCCCTACACCAATCATATTCACAACCTCGGACAATCACAGAATCGAACCCAAATCCGGATAAGCTTACATCTTAGTGAAGACAACTAATACATCACTCTTAATAAAACTAAAAGCGAAACAGACAAGTGAGATAAAGCAGGCGACGCCTGAGATGCGTGGACGTAATTAAGATGGGCAAAGAATAATGTATCACAAATATATTTGATATGATAGATGTGCAAGTCATAAGCGGTAGCGATTCTTTCTAAAAATTGTTTTTGTTTGCTTACTGTTTTTTTTTAACATTATTTTTTTGTCAATCGTAGTAAGACTCGTATTAATCGTAGTAGATCGTATGTTCATACCTTCTCTATATGGGAAGAGGCCTATGCCCAGCAGTGGGACGTTTATAGGCTGGTATTATAGTAAGACTATAAAAATAAGTTTTTTTTAATGTTACTTTTTTCCATGTGGTTCGCATATTACAGGTATTCTTGTCAACCCCTCGTGTTGATCTAAATGCTTGTGTTACGAGTGGATTCACGTCGGAAGTTCAATGTGTGGGTTTCGACCCCGCAAACACATGATCGCAAGTCTGTCGCCCTAGCCGCTAGGTTATCGCCACTTAAAGTTAGTAGAGAAGCTACAGTGAGTCAGCTACTATATGTTTTTAAAGGTACACAATTTTGGGGCTGTAACTTTTTAGACTGTTTGAGGTAGGTACCTATGAGTTTGGTTTTAAAAATAGTCAGTTTTTTACTATTTTTACTTTTAATCAAAACCTTTAAATTTATCTACTATTAAAAGGTTTCTCAGTCTTGATCAAGATCTAGGCTTAGATACCCAAGTTCATCAGAATATCCGGTTATCTAATTTCATTGGAGAATGCGAATACATAAAAATAAATATTAAATGTTGAAATAAAAGCTTTTATTTTGGACCACACACCTTCCTTATTTACAAATCCCGATAATATTTTCCTCTCAACGAAAGAAATCTCGAATAATCTCGTAATCGCCGCGATTTCGTTAACTTTTATGTTTCCAAGCTTAAATATAACTAATAGAATAATTTATTTAACATATTTTCATTTCGTGTTGTAATGAAATGTCTGTATATCGATATTTATCTCAGCCAGTTGTTTTTGTTTGCTGAGCTAGGTTTGGAAGACTTCTTTGTCCTGGTAGATTTTCTTCCATGTAATTTTAAGACACACAGTTTTAAGATTGTTTTCATTATATTCAAACTTTCTTTTCATATTTACTTAAAAAATATTTCCACAAAGCTTATCAAAATAAACGTTTCAAATTAGTTTTTGCGTCTGATTCATACTTTCAGTAACCGAAAGAAAGCTCTCATGAATAATGTTCTTAGTTTCTTGCTATTAAAATTAATGTGTATATTATGTATTGTTGGTACTTTGGTTATACTAATACCAATTACAAAAAAAATTGTAATTGTGAAAATAATTGCGTCTTATTGGAACACAAGTCTTAGCTCCCCTATAAAACTGGCCTTAGCTAGTCAAACTGGCAGAAAATATACCACAACGCCTCGTTTACAGCGTTTGTCAATGGTATCTTAGAATAATAAAGAAAGAACATGTATATTTGAGAAAGTCACATCGTCGATAGGTACTTGCCTGAGTCTCCGGAAAAAAGAATGTCCCTAAATACGACTTTGACGACCTCCGTGGTCGAGTGGCGTACACACCGGTTTTCAAGGTGTCGCTACCTCTGAGGTTCTGGGTTCGATCCCCGGACGGGTCAATGTAGAAAAACACTTTTCTACATTGTCTCGGGTCTGGGTGTTTGTGGTACCTTCGTTGTCTCTGATTCCATAACACAAGTGCTTTAGCTACTTACTTTGGATTCGGAGCAATGTATGTGATGTTGTCCTCATTTAAAAAAAAAAAAAAAAAAATTTTGATCCAGCCCTCTTGCTGCTCGCTTTTAATATTGTTAGCATTAGTCGAGTTCCAAACCCTGCAAAGCGCCCTCAATGTAGATTGCTAACGTTGTATTTCCACTGCTCTGTGTGAAGGCGCTTATAGTTTTGCCAAAAAGGTTGGTTAAAGCAACCAAACCCAGCTCAGGCTATCACTTCATACAAAAAAAACGTGTGGGTCTCGGGGACTGCCGCGGTAAAGCTATTGCATGTGTGTGGCATTTTATAGATATGATAGATACCTATACACCTATATACTTTCTCACAAACAGCTGCTTACGTATTCGTCCGATTTAGCAGCTCGTCTCGATCCGTGCGAGCTTCGTATAGTCGTACCATGCACGTTAAGCGAACGCTCGGGGTGTTAGGTTTTTTTTTCGTTACAGAATTTCTTGATTCGGTCGCCGTGCTCAAAACCCGCGATAAAAGCTATGCAATAGCTTAAAAAAAAATAGTACGTATAAAGGAGATTGACACGGAGCAGGTCCCTTTTGTGGTATCATGTGCCTGATTGGAATAATAACTTAAAAACATTATTTATTTTTTTGTGTACAGGGTATTTTTTATACAATTTCTTTTACCCTGGGAATAAAGTTAAAGTTAATTAATAGTTAAACATTACGTCGACATCCGTTTGATTCAATGTAGTCTGTGGTTTGATTGTTATACAAAAAAAAGTTGCCAGGTATCAAAGAATTAAATAACTAATGACGTCTTTTAATCAATTGAGTAATCGATATCAATTTAAAACGATAAATGAACAATAAAAAAAACATTATTTTTATTTATATTTTATATCCTATTGGCAGTTTAAATCACAACAATAAGATTAAGATCTCAACATTTGACAACTTCCACGCTACTGTGTTAGGCATTTTGTTTTCACGTCGATGAGGTAGAATGATGGTTATCCCTGTCCTTTTTATACATATTATTATGTACCATGTAGTTATCTGAAATGAACAAAGATGGGTGTACGCCAAATATGAGTTTATGTAAAGTATTCTTGATGACGAAAACTATTGGATAAACAGAGCTCACAGTCGATGCGAGTAAAACCGATGGAAATAATTACAAGAATAGATTGCTTAAATTCATAATATAGCTTAAATTCATAAGCCTATATTGATTTATAAAACATACATAAATACAGAGTGTATTGATACATGTTCACAAAAGCAATAGACAAAAACATAGCCATATTTATTTATAAAACGCCTTAATAAAAAAATATTTTTATCGATTGATCGATAACGATTCATTAATAAGATTATAAAATATTGATCTGGCAACATTTACTTCCACATGTCACAGACTTACGTGGTTTGTTACGTGCGTCATTCCTTTGTTTAGATACGTTGAGTTTTGAATTCCGTAATCTTTTACTTAGTTATTATTACGATACGTGCTTTTTCGATCAATACCGAGTTGAGCTAATAAGTTCCTCGAGTGCATTACGTTAAGTCAGATATTTGACTCTTTTTAGTGCTGTTCTTTGTGAGATATTTGATTCTTAGTGCTATTCTTGGTGAGATATTGGACTCCCGAACCATTATTGTCAGAGCCATGTCTACTCCAGCTAGACCGTCCGGACTCCGTCGGACACCGCGTCTGCGTTCCCGACGCTGCCGCTGTAATCTGTATTAACTGTTCGATTTTATTATCACCTAATTTTCGCCGGTATACAGTTGAAGAGTTGAACGAGCAAATGACAGTTCTTTTACGAACTTGCTCCAGCTCAATTCTTGGATGCTATATTTTATGAAGAATAAAATGGTTTATTCAAGTTTTGATTTGTTTTATTTATTTTGGTACTTATACATGAACTGCTGTTAACTAATTATACATTTTTTATCATATTTAAACGTCAATTCTACACCATCTTTGAGTCTTTTTACTGTGCTGCTTTTTAAAGTACATAAAGTATACATATTCTCATCTCCATAATGATGTATAGGATAGGTTAGGTAGGTAGTATGCGTACTTAACTATAGTCAGGAGGAAATGTCAATGTCAATTTCTAATTATAACCTAGATTTTTACAACAGAAAAACGATGATATCTCTTGAACCAGGGTGAATAAATGAAAAATGGTTCCTGATTATGAAAATACTATGTTTTTACTATTATGTAAAATAAAAATCTTCAGGGCACAACGATTTTCGACTGGGACCCAGCTTGCCTTACAAATCGGGCATTCTCCTTTAAGTTTTTATTTTTATTAGTTATTAGTTTTTTTTTAGCCTTATGGGCACACTTCCAGTCGACAGCGATGTGGAAGAGTTTTTTTTATGCTGTTTTTTAATTTTGTTTAATTATTATAGTTTATATTAGGTGTGTATATTTGTATGTACGTGAACGTGTATACGTGTTTAAATTAAATAATTGGTTTCCCACATAAATATCAATCAATACAAACTCAAACAATACGTAATTACGAATGATTGTTAAAGTTGAAAACAGTTGAAAGTTTGGCAATAACATTAATAACATAGAGCTGTGTAGTTCTGTGGATTTATTCATCCCTGTGGCAAATACTGAAAGTTAATAGTGGTTTATATTGAAAACAACTTATATAAATAAACTAGCTTTTAAATTATGATTCATTATTCATTGTCTTTATATTTATGTAAATTTTATACAAGTATTTTTTTTTACTTTTAAGGTTTGATTATACTTAACGATTTCTTTGTAAGTATAATAGGCTTGGTTTTCACTTTTCAATTTTACTGTTTCTCTTTTGGTTAGTGATCGTAATAATTAAACCGGAGGTGGGTTCGATTCCCACCCAGGACAAATCTTGGTGTGATGAGCACAATCATTTGTTCTGTGTCTGGGTGTTATTTATCTATAAAATGTATGTATTTATAAAAATGTTTATCAATTGTCTGGTTGCCATATCTGAGCTGTTCGAAGATATTATTATTATCTAAAATGCTGAAATATTCTTAAGCTGAAACTCAATATCACAATATATTAATATACCGGAATAATTATAATTTACAAAAATAATTTAAAACTCCTTCGCAATCAATCTTCAATGATCTATTAATGTACCAAAACACATCTTATTCATTTTATATTTAACTAGTGGTCGCCCAATGGTCGAAATTCGACCTTATAATATAAATTTAAATTGTGAGTGACTTAATATACATTATTAAAATATAATATTCAAACATTATTAAGGTTCTACTGTCGAAAACTAAACTACTATAACCACACATTTGACCAAGACTGTTATTTGCCAATTTATTTTTTGAACAAATTATATGAAATTAAAAGGAAGTAAAATAAAGAATATCTATTTAAAAAATGTTTATTAAAAGAAAACATGCTATAAGAGGAAAATACTATCCATTTAGAGCATATTTTATCGCATATTGCAAACTTCCCTGCAAACAATGTTTTCTGTAAAACCTCTTTTATCGTTTGCTAAATGTCCTTGGCCGTTATATTCGGATATATAAAAACTTAAACCACTTATTTATGTCAATGTCAGTAAGCAGTCAATGAAAAACAAAACAAACATGTGTGTGTGAAATGCATGGTAGTGTGGGTAATGTTTTATTTATTGATTTAATGTACTTTATAAGCATTATTATTGAAAAATATTAGCGTTCTCCACTTCTCCTACACATAAACTATAAGTGTGCCAAATTTTATGCTCCTGCGTCCGCGCAATTTTCGTAAAAAGGGGTCCAAAGTTTTGGCATCACGTATTAATATATAGATTTTAAACACAATAATGGTCCCCGCTTAGTATTTCTTCACACAAATCATTAAATTCCTTAAACTGTGGTACAGTCACGGACTGATGGTTAAAAAGTCATACCAGCCGTCGATTTATTTGGTTCAATTTGTTTTATATTATTTATTACTTGTTACTTGATAAAGATTAACGCCAAGAAATTTTTTCCAAAAGTTTTAATGAAATTAAAAAATCCGCAAATCTTAAAATACATTAAGTGTTAAATAAAATGATTACATTTGTTGAATGTTTGTAATCTTTTCTTCGTGACTGTATCAGTAAAATTATTGGTTTTGAAACGTCATCGTTTTAAACAAACGATCGAACCCGTAGTTACAAATTATTTGAAAATTATCATTTTCTGTTGGGCCACAAATTCAGAGACTATTTAATATTTTGTAGATATTTTTTTATATTTACTAACTAGATTTTTACCTTTCATTATAATAAACAGTAACATGCCTACCTGTCAAACATTTAACAATTTTAGGGTTACCAAATTCTCAGCAGGTATTTTATTTTACTCAATGGTGTCTTAGAATTATTAAGCAAGCACATATAACTTTGAAATGTCAAATTTGTACTTGCCTGGGTTCGAACCAGCGACCATGTGCATTTGAATCCGCTCATTGAACCGCTAGGCGAACACGACACGCATGAAGTATTAAATAATAAATAATACACGCGAACAAGGCCGCGAGCGACAACTAGTATAACACTAAAGAAGATAGAAACATTTTAATTATCTGTTTACGTACTTGAAATCGAAACCCGTTCATACCAGTCTATTAAGAAAACCACTCAGCTACTACAATTTACTGTTTTTAAGTAGGTACGCACGGTTGTAGTGAGAGTAACGTAACAACGATATAGGAAAATCAACTCTAATGACTTGACATAAAGCAGCTATGATACGATGAGTGGATGTCAAATATTTTTGGTTTTGTGCGATGGAAAAAAATACTGCGGTTTTTCGTTTGTTACAAAAACTCTTTGAAATCTTAATATTCAACCGAGGTCCTATACATCCAGCAGACGTACTGTTCATGTACTCAGTGACTATTCTTTCCAGGATAAATAAAAAATACTAGATTATTCCTCATAGCTATTCAATTGACATTTAGTTTTAACGAGGCATATTTTTCAATGTTTTATTTTAATTCAAGCTTTACAAGGTTCTGCAACAAATAAAGCATGATATCTTTATCTCGGTCGAGTCATTTCTTATCTCAATAAAAGTACTTCAACACTTCGTTAAGTACGACTACATTTACATTACATTATACGCATTTAAATATTAATGGCACTGTCTTTTTTGTATGGTCTGCCACTTTTTTTCTCTTAAACTCCTTAGGTAATTAATTGAGATGACTTCAATACGTTCGTATAGCTACAAATTCAGAGCTTTTTTATATCAGAAAATACTCACCCACACTCTACCCAAAGGGTGATGGTGAGTTGATTTTTTTACTATTTTTTGTATTCCGTACACAGCAAAATTGTATTGTAACTATTGACCGAATACTGAAAGTCCATCAGTTCGAAGCCGTTAAGTCTCATGCTGTCTCTGTCACTTAAAGGTGTGAAGGAGCAACAGAAAAATATTAAAGAACGTGGTAAATTTAATTTGCTTTTCAGTAAGAGGGGTAAGATTTCATTTTTTTTTATATAAATGATGACAGCATCACATACATTGCTCCGAATCCAAAGTAAGTGGCAAAAGCACTCGTAGAAGGTACCACAAACACCAAGACCCGAGACGATGTAGAATAGTGTTTTTCTACCTTGACCCGTCCGGGGATCGAACCCGGGACGTCAGAGCTGACGACACCATGAAAACCGGTGTGTACGCCACTCGACCACGGAGGTTGTCAAGTCATTGCTTTTATATCCCAGTTGTAAAGAATAAATTAATAGCAAACAGGTCTATTAATGTCTCCGTCTAAAATCTCATTACCCAGTGAGCTAGCGTGTTGATGCAAAGATCATCTGTTATGTATGGAAAGGCCTCCCACAGACTAGAGCTTTGACCTTTATAACCCAAGACTAGACTATATTTGGTGAAATTAGGTACTATACATTAGGCTAAGTAATTGGATTTCTGCACTAGAAGTTACACTGTAGCGTCTATCTTTGCATAGAACTAATATTTGGGTGTGCAACTGGTATCTGTTTTGGCACGTCTGTAAGACGGTATTATGTTTCTCTCTTAACAGCATAGACAACACCTGTTAAACCAAAAATTAATATACATTATTAAATTATAACGAGACCGTCCATTTTTTTTCAGAAAATTTACTATTTACATTTTAAATAGATTTGTTGTTAACATCTTCTAATTAAGGTGTAGATTATTTTTTCTTAACTTAAGTACATAACAACATGAATAAAGCAAAGAAACATTGTCTATAACCAATTCAAAAATAGCTGCCAGTCTATGGGTGGCAATGTAGATGAATAATATTTGACGATTTTTTTTCAATTTTTGAAAATATTTATTATAAATGTATATAATTATGGTGAATAAACTTTTGTACAACAAAATATAAAGTACTTTCTGGTTTTGCAGTCATCATCATACCTTAAAAAAAACAGGCTTTTTAAATCGCTATTATTATGGCTCTACATTGCCGACAAGGTACTTAAAATAAAAATTACTCTATGCTGTGTGACTTAACACTTTTGTGGTATTTCACCCTGTTCACAGTACGTTGATCGCTGCTAAGTAAATATTTGTGTTACATTAATAATAAGCGGCTTAGTTACGTATTACTTAGCATTTAGGGCGGGACCATTGTTTTTATCACCTACCGTATATGCTATAGTGAATTATTACTATCTATTACGCTGTAGCTAGCCATTTTTTTATAGAAATGTCAGTTTAGAAAATTACTACATTGTTTTGACATTTCACTTGCTTAGCATTCTTACTAATATTCATAATTATCCTACTAATATTATAAATTTGAAAGTATCCACATTTTCTTTTTTGGATGTTTGTTACTCAATCACGCAAAAACGGCTGAACGGATTTAGATGAAATTTGGCATGCATGTACCCTTTGACATGGAAAAGAACATAGGCTACCTTTTATCCCGGTTCCTTAAGAAGTTCCTGAGGGAAAATTGAAATTGTTTACGAACTAAGCCTTGGGCAGATAGCTTCTAATTTTGGTATTTGCTCTATTACAGCGCAAGCTATGAACACGGGTGAAAATTTTATTCCATTTTTCATTACTTTACATTTTTCATTTCTTTTTGGACCCAATTCTGAAGTCCACGCAGACAAAGTCGCGGGCAGAAGCTAGTCCTGTATAAAGGCATTAAAACAAAAGACACTTGCCTCTAATAAACAAAAGCGATTCAACGTTAAACTGATACGCAAACACACACCGTTATGTCTCTCGCATTTTTGTATGCACGCGACATACCTTTAACTAATTACCATATTCATACGCTTATCAAGGCGGTAGCGCTGAGCGACAAAGTAAGACGGAATTATTCACCTACTCTTATATATCTTTGTGTAGTATTGCTTTCATAGTAACATCGTTTATCAGCTTTATTTGGGGAGATTGGATGCCAATAAATCCATAATATGATCGTGAAATAATAAATTACACAGTCATCATGGTTTATATAAAAAAAAACTAGCTGATCCAGCAAACGTTGTTCGGCCATAATTAAAAAAAACTTGGTCCCTATCACTTACTTACGGGAGATTCGAGAATTAGATGAACCGGACAATTACGAATCGTATTCGCGATTCTAAGAACATTTAAGAAAGTACACATGACTTACATCAAACATCTTTGTCCGATTATTGTGAGCCATTATTATTTGTGTACATAAATTGTTAAAATAAATAACTTTTTGAAGCGGCGGTAGCTTTATGCCTAAGTCCAAAAATACTAGTAATGTGAGACCCACATTTGTAAACTTTTTTTTTAAGTTATCTTGAATAATTGGTTTGAAACTGCAACCAGTGCGAAAATATTTTACATTGTTAAAAATATTCATAATTCCTCGTAAACTATAAAAAGCGAGACATATGCAACGAACTTAACCTATAAACTAAAAGATAAACGTTGAGAAGGAATTAAAACAAGTAGAGTGGAATTCTTTACACCTACACAGGTACGTATAAAATAAGGCGTACTTAAGATTTGTATCGCTGTTGGCATGTCAATAATGTCTCACAGTTTTATTTCTACGATAATTTAATTGGAATGGATTTTACCGACAGTATTAAAGAGGGTACCATACTGCAAGTGCTTTTTTGTGAGTGATAGTAGGTAATTTTTTTTTGTTCGGTAGTGTAAATGGCTGTGCTATTGGCTGGTAAATATGTTATTAATATTAAATAAATAAATAACGTTAACTAAGATTAGGACGACCTTCGTGGCCGAGTGGCGGACACACCGGTTTTGAAGGTGTCGCTAGCTTTGAGGTCCTGGGTTCGATCCCCGGAGGGGTCAAAGTAGAAAAAAACTACACTTCTTTGCATTGTCCCGGGTCTGGGTGTTTGTGGCACCTTCGTTGTCTAATTCCATAACACAAGTGCTTTAGCTACTTACTTTGGATTCGGAGCTATGTATGTGATGTCCACATTTATTATTGTTTATTAATATGATATAATCTTATTAAGCCCAGTAAAAACGATAATAATTTCCGACCTTTGAGATTTTTAATAACACTGTTATTTAATGAATGTACCAATACCAAAACAATCTCTTCTCAATGATATTCTAAATTTTTTATCTGGTCTAGAAAACATCAATATATTATTGTTTTCTGAGGTTTACGCGAATATTAGACATTGAAATAAAACTACACATGGACAGTCTGCCCGTGACCATGACACCTGCAAAGGTGTTGAAACGTCGGGAACTAAAATCAAAATAAACCGCGATAGAATCCGTTTAAAGTAGTTTTATTTCAATCAATATTTTAATCAGTATATTTTTTACCTATCTAGAAATTCCGGTTCCTCAAGTATTCAAGATTTATAACGTCGATAATTAATTTAGATAATCTTCCTTACATTTATCTGATCGAGAATAAATTACAGTCTAAGGTGTTGACTCATTAAAATAAGTGTGTGGTTTGTTTAGGATGATGTTTTTTATTTATAAGTAACACCGTGTTTTGTTAATTATTGATGATGGACAATCGGTAGCTATAACATAAAATAGTAGAACATGTTATCCAATTATATTGAAGTGTCGATGGTTTTTTTCGATAGTCCAATAGACAAACGGGTTAATTATTACTTTAATAAATTGATTAGTATTTTAATAATTACTTTATTGACATAACAATTTTACATCGGATATAATGAAGCCTCTGATTCCCAAACTAGGGAAAAAAACTAACTAGTTTACTTCTACATCTGACTTAGACAAGATAATTATGTCAACATAAGTTTCTAAAAGTAATGCTTGTTAATGATCTATTTATAAAAATTTATATAATAAAAAAATATTAATAGAATTAACAATATAAATTTGATAGGATCTCTCTTCGTTAATATAATTATTTTGCACACTTTTTTTGTTTGCGGATGGAAATCGTCAAAAGGAGCCCGGCCTTATGGGGATTTATAAGACCGGGGAGTGTGGGATAATCACCTCACTTAAACCACACCGTTGCTCAACATCTAAACATGATGAGGGAGTTCTGTTTTTTGAAAGATATCTGGATTACATAAATGTCTTTAGTGCAATGATTAAAAATATAAATAAAGTTTGTTTTATTTATATCACCCATATCACCAAACTGTAAGTTTGTTGGCGATATAAGCACTCTCTCAGACATTACATTTTGTACACTTATTCTATAATTACTTATAGTGTACAGCTTACAATATATTATCATGTTGTTTAGTGCAATTTTTAATTATTCTTTTGATCGCAATTTTACGGCTTTTTTCTGCCTTGACAACTCAAATATTGAGACTCATCTGTGACTCTAAAATGCAAGGCCCTACCCACAAAAACATTATGAGTATCACTGAGTATGAAGTCATTTATGAGAGAGAATTTAACAGTTTGGACAAAACACATTTTGTTTGACATCGTAAATCTTTGTCTACAGAAAATGACGCCGAAATTGAAATTTATATATACCCGTTAAACCCTTTTGTTTCCACAAGTGATACATTATAAGATAAATGTAACACATCTGTAAATAAAACACCATTTCTCACAAACGCCTAATAAAGCGAACACATAACACAGCTCATTCTATGTCGGCCATTTAAAATATGGTGGCTAGCTTAATAAATAAGTAATCTCAGTAAAAGCAGCATTTTGACATATTGTTCGTATGAACAATAGCGATTTTTTATACAAATCGCTTTTGTCCGATGTAAAGGGGACGCCATTTTGTAAACAGTGAAAAGGAGGGATTTTTTGGCGCGGATAAAAAATTATCTGTGATTCGCGCGGATTTTTACTCTTTATGCGGGATTTCTTTTTTTGAGACAATGGCGTTTTGTCTTGTAAATGTCTTTTTCAAAGGTGATGATGGATTAAAAATATTTTTGTTGTCGATTCGTGAATATATTTTGTTTCGTATCGTATGGATGGTGTATTTTATTGAAATATTAGTCGTATATTCATTTATACATATCAAGCTACTGACGATATCATACTGAATATTTGAGACCAAAATCTTCAATGATATTATAACCATTCCATACATTTAATGTCATTTGAGCGATTTCTGTCGGCGTTGGCGCTTGTGGGGGTGTGCCTTGTCCAGGGGGCAGGGTGCTGTCAATATTAAATGTATGACGTTCAAAAAGTGCTACTTAGTAGCTTAGTTTGAATACTTAAATGATTTTGATTTTGATTTTTTTGAACCAGCTAAACTGTATGTTTGTATGTACACTTCACGAAGAAATAGCTACATTAATTCTTGCTTAGCTAAAAGCTAAATTTAAGTTAAAAAAATAATAACAATACGAGCAAAGCCGCCGGCAAGGATTAGTCTTACACACAGCTTGCCTAAAATATACATTTTACATAAAAAAAAACAGTATACCTAAATAAATCTACCAAATAAATTAGGTAGTATTTTATATACACTTTCTTAGCCATCAAAGATCTAGAACAGGATTAGACCTATGTCTAGACTTGGACACTCCTTCTTAACTCGCTATGTAAATGGAAGCGAAATTAGCATACACTAATAATATGGCTACACTTTCGTTGCTCCGCAGTAAATACTGAGGTCAAATGGTTTGTATCCCTCGAAAATAGTACCTACTACCCTTAATTTGGCATTTGCTATATATTGTTTAGTACGCGATTTCTTTGACAGTGAATGATCGATATTAAAAAAATGTGTTGTCATTAAAGAAGATATTACTATACCTTGGAGTTGGTCCCATATAAATTTCTTCGTTTTTTAATAAAAAAATGGAAAAAAAATATCAAGAAAGTTGGACGAAATTAAGTATTTTGCCCTTTGGAAAAAAAATAAGTAGGGTTTTTTAAGTACGTCTTTCACAATTAATTAATAAGTTAGTAACTTAAATATAATAATTTTCGATCAAATAAAATCAAACCAATTTGATGATAATTTGACCCGGCAAACGTTGTTCTGCCATTTTAAAGAAATATGGAGTGGGCCACCCCTATAACTTAGGGACATGGAAAATAGATGTTGGCCGATTCTCAGACCTACTCGATATGCGCACAAAATTTCATACAAATCTCTACAGCCGTTTCGGAGGAGTTTGGTAACAAAAATCGCGATACGAGAATATTTAGATTAGTTAGTTATTGACCCTCTAAAAAAGGCATGTCCTTAGTGAAAAAGGATAAAGAAACATACCTAATTGTAAACTTGAAAATTATATTATTTCTTTTACGGTGACCAATATTCGGACATTAATAACATCGTCAAATAAAATTCCAATGTCACTCTTATTACGAACATAAATCTACCAAACTTGGCCTTTCTCTGGTCGCGTAATATCCAGTAAAAACCGATAAGTACTGGCAATAACCGCTTCTAACTGGATGTAACTCGGTGTAACCGGGGGCGAACGCAAATGACTTATCCCTACATTTATTTGCTACTAAATGGGGATAGGGTGGCCACGTTTTAGTATTTACATATTAGTGGATTTCATAGACTAGTGTAATGGATATTGGAAGCTATTTATGTGATTTTGGTTGATTTTACGCTTTTGTGGACAATGGTTGAATATTAACCCAATCCTTTGTTAATCGTTAGAAGCGGTGAACTATTGCACTACCTGCTTAACCCACTTGTAACACAAGCATTTAGCTTAGTACGAAGGGTTAACAAGAATACTAGTAATGTGGGTCCCAAATTGCTAGTAAGCTTTATTGAATAATAAAAAAATATCCTCTTAAGGCTGACTCCAAAGTTTCCGTCATGAGCTTCTCATTCATCATAATCATTTATTTATTTACTATGGTAATTTTATTTTTCAGTGAATTCTCAGATATTCGATGCGTGATTTATT
Organism: Plusia festucae; assembly: GCA_950381575.1. NCBI lineage: Eukaryota > Metazoa > Arthropoda > Insecta > Lepidoptera > Noctuidae > Plusia > Plusia festucae. Next base: position 9,534,376 of record OX494454.1, on the reverse strand, counting down.
CCCAAAAGCTACAATGGTACTGATTCTTTAGTAAATAAATAAATAAAATAAAATAAATTTAGTACGCAAACTAAACCAAAATTAAACCATTGCTATCTTTTGCTAACATAAAACGTGAGAAAAGGACGTCTACAGACAACAACTAACATATAAATGTCAAAATAGGTTTTGCTTTGAACATCACTGTGTTTTTAGTGCACAGGTTTTTGCTAGTCGGAAAATTTGTATGAGAATTTTAGACGGAACTAAATTTAGCAACTCCAATTTTCGTCTTTTTTCTAATTATAAACAAGAGAAAAATATACCGAAGGACTAAAATAAGTTTAATGCGTGTTTAAAAAAATCGGAGCCAATTTTTTTTAAAAGAAGTTTTCTGGCACAGGGAGTAATAACTTTTTTTTACTACTGTAAGTCTGAAATTTTTTCCTATCTTTTCAAACCTATTGAAACATATTCATTACATTCCTAAAAAGATGCCAAAAAAACTCGCTTTTCAAGAAGGTTATTTACAAAATCCTGACATGGCCCCAAAGAAACATGAAGAACATTAACTTTATCCTGTAGTAACTTGAAACATGGCCACCCGACACGTCGCACGTCGGTAGGACCGATTTTGACAGATAAGGGATTTCAGTAAAACTTGTGAGTGATGTCTCTTATTCAAGTTTTTTGGCACATTTGAAAGGATTTTGCCGTTTTAAATAAAGGTTCTATTGGTTTAGTAGGGTTTTGGTTAAAGTTGTGTTGCGTTTAGTGTGTTTAAAAAAGTTTTTTCTTGTGAATCTTCTAACACTGCGTCAGCCGCAAAAAAAAGCTATAGAATACTGATATATTCCCTTTATTATTCACTTACTATATACCCTTTATTATTCATATATAACGATAAGCCTTCACTTTATAATTTCCTTTCAAAGCTCATATCAACCGAAAAACATACGAAAATCGCTCCCCAAATCGCAACCTGTCTTAAATCACACCGCATCGTACCGACAAAATACCCAAGAGAAAATTCCTGCGAAAATTGTTCAGGGCCTCCTTGCGACGACCAAGCCGTTATGTGCAAACGTTAACTGAACATCACTTACACTTTTTACATGTTACGCTACGGTGTAAAATGTGGCTATTATGCTCACGGAATTTTGGACTTTATTTTATTGAGTTAAAGAAGAGTATCGCTTGGGGTTTTTTAATAGGATCTGGCAAAGAAATTTAGTTGTATCCACACAGATCGTCGGATCTCTGACAGTGGTTTCGCCCGCAAACAGATAATATTAAGTTTTTATGTGGGAGTTTTTGCTTGCGTGCGAGAAATATGTTGGGAATGATTATTGCTTGGGCCCCTTTTGCATACCAACGTTGTATTTTTAATAAGGTGTGAATATGTAGGTTTGCTCGTTACAGGTAGACAGCTCGTTATACAAAATACATGAAAATTTCATGATGTTATGAATAGTTTGCAATGTTGAGTTTTTCTAGTTGTTTTCGACTGACAGAAAAAAAATGTATAGATATTATATTCCTTTGAATGGGGGGTTGAATTGGGGTTATCATAATTTATATCTAAGTAAATTTATTGACTGATTTCCGTGTCATGTTTTTTTTTACACTTACGTTACGATACTGCTACAAATTTATTAATATCTAATTAACTAGCCCTGCCCCGCGGTTTCACCTACGTAAGTTGGTCCCATTTCAGTATTCATAATTTTTTCATTGTACCTAAGTATTTAATATTTATTCTGCTATTCGGGACGGAGACGAATCTATTAAGGATCATGAAAATCGGTTCACTCGTTCTTGAGTTATGTAATATAATAATATCTGGGGACAAGCTCACACACGGCCATCTGATTCCAAACCAGGCAGAGCTTGTACAATGGCAACCAGACAACCGATAAACATACTTATATATTTCCAAATACACACATATTATAGACAAATTACACCCAGCCAGAACAAATGATCGTGCTCATCACACAAAGACTTGTCCTGGGTGGGAATCGAACCCACGACCTCCGGCTTAGCAGTCAAGGTCACTAACCACTAGACCAACAGGCCAGTCATATGTCAATATGTGTTATAAAAAACGCGACTTTTTTTTACATAAGTATAGATAAAATACTGAAAATGTAAAACATTTACTTGACACGTTGAAAAGTATGCATGGAATCCCGAAAAGACGTAATTAAGTTCACATTTCTCCCAACGTCGTTTAAGCCATTTTGTGAAGGACCCCAAAAACTTTATCCTCACAAATAGACACGCTAGTACGAATTTGTACAAAAACATTTTTTGACAAGTCATTAATTCGGACCCTTGTACCTTTGTGGGCTAATGCGTTTTTGCTATAATATAATATTTCAGTCGGACAAGGAAAACACGAAAAATTTGTACACTTCCGTGCAAGATTAGTGTACCAATTTATATTAAGTGTTTTATTCTTGTATCTTACATGTTTTTTGTTGGTGAAATATTTTTTTATTGGGATAAAATTGAAAATGGTTTAGTGATAAATTTTTTTTGTAATTATTCTTCTTAATTTATTTACAATAACTTTAAATATATACAATCTTAACATAACTAAAATAATAAATGATATATACACACGAAAAAATAAATAAAAAACTGATATATATTAATAAAAGTTTAAAAAATGGCGTCAAAGTATTCATCCGCATCGCTGTCGACCGGGAGTGTGCCCACTAGGCTGGCTGCATTGCCACGTTGTATGGCAATGCTTATTCTTTGACCAAGGTAAAAGCCAGCCCTTGGGTCACGCGAAGTGTCAACAAGGCGTTTGGCTAGATCTTTGAAAACCATATGTGCACTCGGGCCCCACGGTCCAAGGGTTTCAACCCCAAACGGCTCGAATATATAACAGCCTATTAGGTTGTTATATTTCCGCCGCTTGAGGTTTTCTGCAGCCGCAGCAGCAGCACCAGCACAGCACGATGAACTTGGAAGATGGGATGGCGCAAGAGTATCGACACAGGTAGCGTCCCACACTAAAGGCCTACCCATCTTCCATGGAAATAACGACATGCCGTCCGGTCTCTTGCCATCGTCACGTGCCAAGCCATTGGGTTCGAGTACAGCTGGAACGCCGACGGCAACAAGAGCTCGTCGAATAATGTCGTTGATATTCGCGTGCCGCGCTATGCGACCTGCGCTACGGCTACAGGATAGGCCGTGGTGTCCGAGGCTGTTGACTACTTCACCGCAGTGGCAGCGATGCGGAGAACAACATGAAGCGCCTATGCGTAGTGAAACAGCAAGGCGGAAAGTAGTGTCGTCGAACAAGGTGCCGATGTGCGACGACGGCAGTGCGTGAAGCCAAAGACCTGACTCCCACTCGCCAACAGCCAGCAGGCGCGCACGCTCCGCAGTAGAAGTCGATGTAGTAATAAGTCTTTCTTGAACTATTCTGCAGAGCGGCTCATCCCACTGTCTCTGGGAAGATTCTCCAGGCATCTACAGCCTCAGAGAAACACGGCACATCAAAATTAATCAGTGTAGGAGCTAAGATATTCCTGATTAACTTATCAGTACCGTGGACCGAGGATATAAAAGCTGGTAAACTAATACTGGTAATTTTGCGGACGCCGAGCCCTCCCATACGAATAGGAAGAGTGGCTTGAACCCAAACTCGGTCATCCATGGCCACATTTAAGATCATAGACAGTGTATGTCTGATAATTTGGTCCATTTTTTCCAACAGGTGAGTGTGCTTCCATAAATGGGAAGCACGGAGAAAATAGGTTAATTTAGGTCCAAAACAACAATAACGAATTAGGGTGATGGCCGAATGCATGTTAATTTGTAAAAGTCTTTCCGAAACGTCATTGAAATTTTGAAATTTTTCATCAATAAATTTTGGAAATGAATCATCAAAGATTGGAGACCCAAGGAGACGAAGAGAGTTTTTATCTACAATTTTGATATTGGGGGCTATAGCGTTAAATTTTGAAAGAGTCAATTGTCTGTCAGTATGGTCAGAAATGAATAATTCGCATTTAGATAAATTTAGGTCCAGTCCTATGGAATGAAATTGATTTTTTAAAAGCAACAGATCATTAAAAACCGTGTCTACATCCCCTCCAAGGGTTCCATCTTCAAGATACCAGACGTTAAATTTAGAATTTAGCTGTCGAATAACTGGGTGAATTGCTAGACTGAAGATCACTGGCCCAAGGGGATCACCTTGCTGACAACCAACAGCTGATTCCAAAAGGTTGTCCTGGTATAATAATTTGGAAGGTTGCCTGTAACATTGCCAAAGGAAACTAAAAATTTGAGGTAATTCTTTTTTTGTTTCTGCCAGCAAGGTGTCCCTGTTAACTGAATTAAAAGCATTTTTTATGTCAACCTTCAAGATGACCTCTCCTTGGCCAGAATTTAGATAGGTCGACAACGCGTGGACAGCAGCCTCACAGCCCCCTTTGGAGCCATAACCAAGTTGCAGGGGCTGAAATTTTTTCGAAACTACCTCACCGTAAAATTTACAACAGATTTTGGCTGCCATACGACGGTATGTAGTGCCTACGGCAATGGGACGAATGCCGCCATCCCTCTTGCGCAGGGCACATAAATTGGCCCCGTACAAGACATCGATGACGGTACCGTTAACCTTGCCGGAGAGCATGAGGTTGATCAGAGCCGTGAGCTCCTTCAAAAGCAACTCACCAGCTTCCCCGGCACCTGAGCTGACCAGGTCCTTCAAATGTTGTGGGCTCAGGCCGTCGAGGCCGCCAGCAGAGCCACTCTTGAAGGAACAAAGGGCTGCGATCACCTCTTGACCTGTAATGGTGAGGGAGTGAATGTCTGGATCAGGGGGGTCGGGAAAGGAAAGGCCATTTGCAGGGACAGGGTGTTTGCTCTCCAGAGCTGCGAGAGTTTCTGGAGAACAAGGTGCCACCACGTCACTGCTGAAAAGAATCCTGGCTGCTCCGCTAATGTCACCTTCCCCTAATTTGGATTCGACAATTTTGGAAATACCTCTTGAGGAGGTATACCTTTGTGTCAATAATTTTGTGTCCAAATTATGGGCCGAAACATTACAATTATGTTTAATTTGGGAAGTTAAAGATTTCTTAGTTGCCAAATTCTTTTGAACATGTAAAATTCTATAAGGGAAGGTGAGCAGATGTTCCCAGGCACTAAGCGAGTTCTCCTGGGCAGCAAGGCGAATGCAACGTGCCAGGTGTTCTGCAACAAGAGGTCTAGCGCCGCGGGGAACTCGCTTTAAAATAGCAACATTGGTTTTGAATTTTGATAGTGTTTTCCAAAGGGGGTCGAAACTGGATGTTGCTTGGGAATGAGTATCGACAGGGTCTGAAGTGATTGCAATTGAGGGTTTGTGTACCTTCCCAATATGCACATTCAGACCCCGCTTACCTTTAAAAAATCTTGCCTGGGTGCACAGAGGACACCTCTCCAGGGCATTCTGGTTTTGTGTAGGTTGACTTGCACTTCCTACAACCACATCACTACTAACACTAAGCATTTATTTATAATGGAATTTACACTTAGTAACTAACTTAAAATAACCAAAAAATTAAATATATTATAAAAACACGTAAAAAAAACTGTTCAACACTTGACAAGCGACGGCGTTGACAGCTGGTGCGCAGCCGCGCTGGTCTCGGGCGCCGCGACCCACGACGTGCGAGACGTACAATATACATTTTGGTGCTCGACGACCGAAGCCGGTAGGGATGACGCAGATTGAAGCGTCCACCTGTACGTCTCCATAGAATTGTTATTGCACGTCAATAAATGATATCTTTGAAATTTTTAATGGCAGGTTTGTAGTGGCAGTTTCACAATACAAAGGTAGTTGAATAAAAATTATCTTTATACAAAATTCACACAGTTCGTCCCTTAGCAACACCGCTTGTGTTGCTGAATATTATATATTATTCGTTTATTAAAATGATTTTATATCTTCAAATATATATTTTACAATTTATTTAAAATTTATTTCATGTGACAGCTCAACATCACACCAACCCAGATCTAGATTCTTAATGAATTATTCTTGATAAATTAATATTCTTTCCATAAACACCAGAGGTTAAGAAAATAGTAAGTTTGAGGTGGACTTACGCAACAAGTACCTAAAAAAATGGTATACTGGCGTAATGGTATAGTGTCATAATTACGGAACCTCTTCTCAGTATAATAATATGTATAGTGTATGGTCTTCAAAATAATATGTTATCGTTATTACATTTTTAACCAAATATAATATCTTGTTTTTTTATTATAAAACGAAACTCGATCTAAAAAAATTAATAGTTGTGTCGCGGAGGGTTCAGAAACATTCATAATTATAGCACAACAAACACCTACCTAGATTTTTATCAAGCATTTTGAATGAGAGGCAAGCTTGCGTAAGTGATCCCGCTGCTCCAGCAAAGGCAAGGATGAGACCGGAGTGTTTTTAGTCGGTGCAAGTCCGACATATCCCCACGCTGAGCCCTCAGCGTGGGTTGAAGTCATTAGAGTTTCACCACGAGAAAAAAAAAGGATTTGTCATTTCCTTGTTATTCTTTTGACCCCAAACTTCTACCTCAGGTCTTGAGTTTTCCTTTCTTTTTTCCCTTATTGTCTTTTATCGAATATGTTTTATTTATTTTTACGTTTAACTCTCAAGTTAGTGTTTTCAGCTTTATTTTTTCGCTCTGTTAGCACGTGTTTTGCTAAAAAGACAATGTAACATTACTTACTTACCTTCAGAATATCTTTGAATGATGTAAACCTAGGACGAGAGCTGTAATCGAATAGAATATAGTGCGATAGATATGCAACTGTACCAATTTTTGTATTAAGGGACCGTATGCAGATGATTTTTTTAAAGCTACCTGGAGTGAAAGCTTTTTTAACACTGGAGGTAACAAATAATACTCAAAGGAAACATTCCTTTATTTTTTTAAAGATACAAAAGTGCATTTACTCCTTTTTTTTAATGCTCTTTGTGCACCAAGGAATCGCACTGGTTGAAATCACAACTAAAAAACGTCCTGTATCATTTATTTGATGATTAGAATTAAATTTTAAGTGATTGGTTTTTTGGTGAAAGACGACCTTCGTGGTCGAGTAGCGTACACACCGCTTTTCAAGGTATCGCTAGCTCCGAGGTTCCGGGTTCGATCCTCGGACGGGTCAATGTAGAAAAAATAATCAGTCTGGGTGTTTGTAGTACCTTCCTTGTCTCTGATTCCATAACACAAATGTCCAAATTTTTCTTTTTCTAAAAAACCCGTACACAATAAAAACATGAGGAATTATCGTAGTACCACTTCTATTTAGCAACCCAATGATGCTCAAACAGTTTTCTTCGTAATTGTTCAAAAGCGTTTCCCATTTCACCTAACAATTGCAAGCCCTAGTCATCAGTATTTCTAAGAGAGAAACAAAACACTATCCTTTGGCCCATGTCAGTAAATAAGGCAAACAAGCAATTGGTTAAACAATACACGGTATGTAAGACAAGGGAAACAAAAGACGAACTGAGTACACTTCCTTGCAAGATTATTCGACCATAAATATAAATTATTTGCGAAACAAAATAAAGCTTTTGTTTTTGAGAATGTGCTAATATTTTTGGCAGTAATTACACCAATTATTCTGACCGCAGAGTGTCGTCTGAATTAGGATTAGGACATTTGCAATGAATATTAAATTACTGTGTTTTATATTACGTTTTTTTTTTCTGATATAATTTAATAAAATAAAGTGCTTGTTAGTCTCCGTTATTTTAATAAAAATACGGATTTTGATGCATTTTTTTTATTGCGGTGATTCAAGAGCAACGTTTCTATGTATAATACACATGCGCTAGTCTACACTAATATTATAAAGAGTAAAGATTTTTATTTTTGTATTTTATGTGTGTGTTTGCTTGTAATGAATAAACTCAAAAACGCCGATTTCAAAAATTCTTTCACCATTAGAAAACTACATTTACCCTGCGTAAATTAAGCTATATATTTTTCACTTTAAAATTATGTATCGCCGCCGGAGTCGCGGGAAACAGCTAGTAGTTTATAAACTAGGATTATCTTTAGTTGACAATTGTTGTGACATATTTTGAACCTTCACTCCAAAGGTTCTCCCTGAAGAGAGATCATGTAGGTTACAGCAAACTGCGACATCCCAGCGACCTCAATAACAGTGTTAGGTCCCACGGGTCACACAACGTGTATAGAACAGGACTCCAAGATTTGAGCTCCCAATTAAACTTTTCAACGACTTGGGAATCAAACAAACTTGTGTTAAGTTCTTGTTATTTTAGATCAATCATACCTGAAGAACATTTGATGTGATATGAACCATTAAAATAGAAATATACTAGATTTTTCTCGCGGCTCCGCCCGCGTGGGTGTCGGTTTCTGCGGAAAATTATAGCCTATAGCCTTCCTCAATAAGTGGGTTATCTAATAGTTAAAGAATTTTTCAAATCGGATGAGTAGTTACTGAGATTAGCGTGTTCTACCAAATAAACAAACTTTTCAGCTTTATAATATAAGTAGGTATACCTATAGATTTTTTTCCTTAACTAAGCTTACTAGGAATGTGGGCAGCACAAACTCCTGGTAAGCTAAAAGCTAAACCCGCGACCACACGATCAAAAGTCCGATGCTCTTGCCATTAAAGTTACCGCCGCTCCATTGCTTCATATAACTAAGTTAAAAAAAAAATGACTAACTATTATTCTTTTTTGTTAAAGGAAATAGGTATAACGTATTTACACAAATATCATCAAATCAACCCCTTTTTCTCAGGGTATTTTAAACAGATATCCAATATTTTAACTACGTATTCACACGTTTTCCTTATACAACATTTTAAACTAATCCCAGCAATTCGTTGAGAGATTTATCCGCCTGTTACCACCTCGACAACCCTGTTATATAAGTGAGATACCTGACACATAATAAAGATGATACAAAAGGCTAACTATTAGATATTCAGCAGACAATTTTATTGGGGCTTGAATTGGCCGTATATGTTTATCACGCGAATGTTGAATTTACTTTCTGAAGAAACCCAGAAAATAGTAAGATTAAAAATTGAACATTATAATGAATTGTCATACTGTGCTAAGTAGATATCTCATTTAGATGTTACCTTATTTCAAACTAGCTGCACCCCGCGAATTTCTATTTTTTTTCGGGATAAAACATCTTATGTGTTAATCCAGGGTGTAAGCTACCTCCATACCAAATTATATTAAAATTGGTCCAGCAGTTTGAACGTAAAGAGGTAACAAACAAACACATACACACTACAAACTTTCGCCTATATAATGTTAGTGTGAAACTTCTCCGTAGCCGTAACGTTTTCTTTTATTTGTACTTAATTCAAGTTATGCGTAAGCGGAGATATTGACATAAGGCAATCATTAGATATATTATTATCTAACTTATTTGCTCCTTGTCATATTCCAGCCCTGCGAAGTTTTATATTTCCTTTTATTTTATTGTATTACCTTTTAATTTAGTGAAGAGGCTTATCAATTAAGGGTTGATTTTTCAATCGCCAGATAACTTTTTTTGAGGATTAATTTTGAAATTTTGACAGTAATTGTTTCATACAAAAACTGTCAAACTTCAAAATTATTCTTCGAATAAAAGTTATCTGACGTTTGAAAAATCAGCCCTTAGTATAGTAATCATTCATAACATGGACAGATCAAAGTAGGCTTACTGTTTTTATTCTTTTTACAACCAGGTTGGGACAAAGTTACATCAGTTGGGAGTTCAAGCCCTTTTGAGGTCAATCTCTATTGACTCTAGATAAAAAGGGATTGGTCCAGAATAATAATATCACATCTCAATATAAGGGATATATTTAATAATATTTTAATTGGGTTAATTATTTAGTGACATTACCATATTTTTTTTTTTTTTAAATGTGGTAGTTTTATCCATTTATGAATGTAAAACTAAATTAATTGTAATTAAACGGAAAACACCTTAGATTTGCTGTTAGTTTTGTCTGAAGAAGTCTCATATTTTGAATGAATCAAATCATTACTATTTACAGTTATGTAAAGGCGAACAAAGTCGCATGGTAAACATATTATAAAATCCTTGCGAATATTTTATTTATGTCTTATAAAAAAACCTTTCAACAAATGAATTTAAAAACCCTCATCTTCTATTACAAAAATTAAATGCGAATCAAATGCAAATAAAAGAAAGTTAAAATAATATTCCAAGTCGAGCGAATAATTTTGGCAGCAAGTGTATACCCAACTTCATCAATCACGGCCACGTCAGTGACGTCATCCTACGTCACGATTTAAAACGTTTTTACTTTTATATTAATGAGCTATGAAATAAACTTCGCATCAAGAATGAAAAGTTTCATAAAGTCGAAGTAATTTGACAATATTACAGGATTTCTATTTTTTATTAATTCACATTTCTGTTCATTCGAAGTGTTTTATTTCATTCCTATTTTCAGTAACTCGGATGCTCGGAATCTTAAAAATACGTTTCCTTTCATTCTTCAACGTCTTATCACAGAGTTATTTTTAATAAAATCATCTGTCACAAAATTCTTGAACCTTTTTATTTCATATTATCTTCTTTGCATTATGTTTTAGATACTCTTATTTCATGGGAAAACATACTACCAATAAAAATGTTTTTAGCCACTGTAGGTTGAATGATATTATAGATATTAGTTGAGATAAGTTACCTTAGACAAGGTTATACAAAGAAGAGCGATCTTATTTGAAATAGTCTTTGGACCTGAAGAAGTGAACAGCTTTTACGAAACTAATAGTCTATTCTAAAAATCTAGACATCCGTAGTCATTCTGATCAGCTGTACCTAATGATGCAGCTGTAGTAATGCCATTTTGTTTGTTTGGGAACAGACTTGCTTTCCTTGGAGAAAGCTATGAGAAATAATAATTAGAACAAAAAAAATATCTAAAAAGGGAGAATTTATTTCATTTTACAAAAGTTATTTCATACCAACAATACGAGAAATCTAACCATTAAAAAAAGAAAGCCGATGAACTTGGCTATAAAAACCACGATAGGAACTGAACCAAAAGTTACGAGAAACATTTCAATTACTTATACATTCAGATAATCGATATTTATGGTGTAATTAAGGGGTTTACTTGTTAATACTCTTGCCTAACCATTTCACAAAATGGATCAAGATGGTATTTATTTATGTTTTGACATGTCATGTCGCTTATACTAGTGATGGGGATAGCATTTATCGATATTAGTAATCTGGTGACGTAAGTTTATGAAAGTGATTGAAAATATTTATATAGTTGAGAATACAGTATTAGTAGATAATATATAATAAGTTTCCAATTAATTCATAGACGTGAAATGATATTAATAAGAAGATTGACCACAAACATTGTCATCTTGGCAACAGCTGCATGCCAAATATATATTTTGAAATAGTGGAAATATACAAAAATAAAACTGTGCTTTACATCTAAACTACTCATCAAAAAATTATGCTTCAACGACCTTAGTTAATCAAAAAGTTTTCGCCAGAAGGTACGCCTGAAAATACGGGTACGTATTTTCATCGATATCAAAACATCGACATCTGCCATCCCTAAACGTAACATTTAAGCTCCTATCTCAAAATCTATGGTAATGCGGTGATCGAATACTAATCCGGGGAAACGTGAGGAAACGTGATATTTTAATCAACGGCCTATGATCGCTCCACGAGGAGTGTTTCCATACATATTAGTGGGTCTACTTACGTGTGAGATTGACTTAAGTAACTGACAGTTCGTATTGATTTGAAGGCTGATATGGTAAATTGTGAAATACGTTATCTCAGCCATATGGTTAGGAAGAGTGTTGATCAGACTACCTTCTCTGTTCGTGAAGGGGTCATATAACTTTGAAAAAGTCACATTGAAACTTTCCATGATTCGAGCCTGCAACTATGTGCATACGAATCCGGTCATTAAACTGCTAGGCTAAAGCACCTGTTTACGTTTACTAGAAAAAAAATCATAACAAAATATATTAATTACACAATTTCCTATTTATATCACGGTCTAAAATTATTTTTATACATATAACTAAATCACTGGTTTTTTTGTCTATGAGCAAACCCTTATCTCATAGTCATGATTGTAAAATAAATCTAGAAATACGACAAAATTCTCGGCCCTTGTCAGTTCAATAAATTGTGTAACTAAGGAGCAATAAATCCTTAAAACTACTTCAAATAACAAAAATAAAAGTTCTAAAACCGATAAAATGTAACTTAACAAATCCTTACCAATTATCCGCACTAATCTGAAACCCTAACTACAGAATGCTACATCTAAAAACCCAATCGTACTCAATCGAAGTCCATTCTCACTGTTTATTATGTTCGCCGCATTTCAACCCACAACTCATCCCCCATTTATCGAGCAACAAAGAGTATTTCATCCCCTAGTAAGAGTATTTCATCCCGTACTAAACGTCACAACCTTTTTGTTGTGCGTCAATTGAATTTGACGGGGAAATAGGAAATGTGTCGGTATTCAAACTCTCGTGAACTATTATGTTATGTACATACGTGATTTGAAAGAAATCTTCGGGTTTGTGAAGAAAACAGCTTCTAACAGCTGAAGGTAAATAGTTTAGTTTCATTTTGACAGGTGGTTTATAGAGTAGGTACTACAACATACCGTTTACATTATGTGTGTGAAAATTGTGAGCCTGTGCAAGCGTATTGCTGTAAAGACCCGCGTTCGTAGCATGAAAGAGTCAGTTTTTACCATCATATGAATCAAATATACTGTCTTAGGCCCAGTTTTTAAAGCCCGAGTTAACTCAACCAATGGTTAATTATACTAACTAGTGGTTTCAAAACTCGCTTTTTCATTCTTAGGCTATAAAATGATGAAATTAGTTGGAGAGTTCCATTATTGAACCATTTTTTAGAATCATAATTGTTGAATAAACGCGTTCTACCGAAATTAATATTAATCATCATATCTAATCATTGGTTGAGTTAACTCGGAATCAAAAAACTAGGCCTAAGACAGATCGATCTAGTTCTGTTTTCAAAAGTTCAGTCCAATAGACACTTCATTTGTTTACACGTTATTTATCATGATTTTTTTTGGACTTTAAATTGATTCTGTTTCAACATTTATTCTCAATTTAGTCAGAAAGGAAATATCGACTCCAGCGAGCTCAACAAAAGACATGTAAAAGTGATGTCCCACTTGCTCAATATATCTTCTTCTTCTTCTTTTTCTGCTTGTAGTGCCTCTATTTTCCCAAAGTTTTGTCGTTAACTTTTCGTACTCCTTACGAACGCAGAATAAATATATTTCTTATTTGAAATAAAACTAATTTAATTCTATCGCGGTTTTTTTTATTTTAGTTTATTTCAATGTCTAATATTCGCGTAAACCTCAGGAAACAATATTTTTTATTTTTTATTCCATAGCCTATCCAATAGAGTATTTTTTCACTACTACCTATTTCATTCTAGAAATTATCTTTTGCCAGGTTCTTAAACTGCATTTTAAAATAAAGTTAGCCTTTCACTAACGCAAGCGATAAAAGAAAACTCTTTAGAGACTGACAATAAAACTAGATGTACCGAGTTATCAAATACCGGATTCCGTCCATTTAAAACGACACTAATTATCAACTAAAATGTTAATTTCATTCGTATAATTAACAGATATTTTAATACAAATCGTGACAAATTAATTAATAGGTAGTTTGATTGGCAGCGTATTAAAATAATCATTGGTACTCAATATAAATTCATGGATGCTATTATAAAATGCAATATGCATATTATGAATATTAATTTATATGGGAAACTACAATCTGTGTTAGATCGTGGATTTTTGCAGCTGATGATAAAAAATACACTAGAAAAATGTGTTGTTTTCAGAAAAAAAAAGACCATTTGACGACAGCCACCTCTTTTTAGGTCGTGTAAACGGTGTGATTATCAGGAATCAAGTTCCTGCTAGTCACACAGGTGTTTCTATCTGGTGTGACTATGAGGAAGTCATATGTGTATCTTAAGTTTCTTATTTTTTTTTTGTTCTGATACAGGGTTATTTTAAAAGGAGTGCGTGTATTCAACGAGGCAATCAGGTGCATAAAACTGAACAATTTTCCCCAAGAAACAGGTCGAAATCTTAAAATTGAAAATCATCCTTTCATACAAACATAAGTGACTGCTTGTTGCTGTTGACTGCTACTTTGTATGATACACTTATCACAACTCTGTTAAAATAGGCGTATTTTATTAAATAAAAAACCCATAGTAATTGACACTAGTCTGGTATAAATCAATGGTGTCATAACACAATACGCACTGAAAAATCTTATCTCTTGCGCAAAATGAAACAGGTCAAGTGTGACGCGGACTTAAATACACAAAGGGTTCCATGCTTTTCTATAAGATAACCATATTTTGAAGCGGCGGTAGCATAACGGCTAGGGCGTCGGACTTGCGACCATTTAGTTGCGGGTTCCAATCCCACCCATTCCACTACCGACATGATACAAGCAATTTAGATTAGCACGAGGGGTTAACAAGAATACTAGTAATGTGCAACTAACTCACATTGCTAGAAAGCATTCTAATAAAAAAAATAAAAATATATTTTTATTTATAAAAATACTAGCTGACCTGGCAAATGTTGTTTTGACATATTAAAAAGTTTTGGAAACGGCCACCCCTATCATTAAGGGGTGTGAAAAATAGATTTCGGCCGATTCTCCGACCCTATAGGCACACAATATTTCGTACAAATCGGTCGAGCCGTTTCGGAGGAGTATGGGAACGAACATTGTGACACGAGAATTTTATATATTAGATATACCTAATACTAGATCAAACTGGCCCGAGCATGCCAAACTAGCAATAAAATTATGACCATAAATAATAAAGATAAAGATAAAGATAAATTTATTTGTTAAAAACATATATAATGAAAATATTGACCTCTGTAGCTCTTTAACTTATTAAGATTGTTAGCAACGCACTAAGAAGAGGTTGAAAACCTGCAAGTGGTGCTCTTAGTGAACGTTCCTAACGTACTTAGTTTGTCTATTGCCTTCCTAATAAAACGCCCAAAACTTAAGACGTTAATATTATAGCAAGCCATCTTAAAATTCTCTTTATAATACCGGCCTATAAACGTCCCACTGCTGGGCACAGGCCTCTTCCCCTATAGAGATAGGATGAGCTGAATCTGATCTGAATTCGCCAACCCGCAATGAGCAAGCGTGGTAAATACGCTTGCTCATTGCGGGTTGGCGAATTCAGATTCCAATATTTTGGAATCCAGATTTCCTCATGTTTTCCTTCACCGTTTGTCAATGTTGTCTTAGAATGATTAAGAAAGTACATGTATATAACTTTGAAAAAGTCACATTGGTATTTGCCTGGGTTCGAACCTGCTACCATGTGCATGCGAATCCGGTCATTAAACCGCTAGGCCACCAGGACTCTCTTTATCCAGTTTTTTTTATAATATTTTTGTATAAAATACACACTATAAAAACAGCTGAAAAAATTTACAACAGCCTGAAGGATGTACGGACAGCAATAGCTTTGTGATAGACCAATTAGCACTTTCATGTACGGAACCCTAAAATCAAGCAATGAAAGTAAACATTGCATAGATTCCCTTGGACGGTTAGAAAGTGACCTAAAACCAATATAATTTAGGTTTATTATTCAATGTATGCTGTGGATTGGTAATGTTATCAATGTAATAAAAACGATTGACATATTCAGATTATTTTTACGACGTTATAAAATTAAATACCGATCTCTTCATTAGGTGATAATTTGCGTATGCTTTTACATTGACAGTGGGACCTGACCAATTATTCACTTTGTTTCTATAGACTATAAAAAATATGGAAGTTTTCAGCAATTTTCATTGTTATTTAAACGACCCAATGGTTTTTTTCTCGGGATTGCTAACTAGTTTCAGACATAATAAGAGTGAAAAAAGAACATCTCTCCCGATTAATACACCTTTTCTTCTGCCTTCTGCCTAGTCTTTTCCCAAGCTATGTTGGGGTCGGCTTCCAGTCTTACCGGATTTAGCTGAATACCCGATTAATACACCATTTACTAAAATAAAAAAAAATTAATAGATTGACAAAATTTTTTTTTTTTAAATAAAACTACTTGATTAAAGATAACGATAACAAAAAGATACTTGAATAAATATGTTACAATAATGGTTTATTGCAATAAATTGCACTATGATTAAATTAGTTGATTTGATATTAGAAAAGAAAAACAAAAAAAAATTGGTTTCTGAGGTTTACGCAAAATGTTAGGCAATTAAATAACGGATTCTATCGCGGTTTATATTGATTTTAGTTCCCGACGTTTCGTCGCCTTTACAGGTATCACGGTATATGTATGGCAGACTCTGCCAGAGACCATGACACCTGCAATGGCGTCGAAACGTCGGGAACTAAAATCAAAATAAACCGAGAATAAAATCCGTTATTTTAAGTGTCTAATATTTTTCTTTCAGTCAATTCACGTTTATTTTTTAATATTTTGCGTAAACTTCAGAAAACAATTTTTTTTTGGTGTTTTCTTTTCTAAAATCAAACCAACTAATTTAATCATAGTGCAATTGCAATAAACCATTATTGTAACATATTTACATTGCCATGTCCTGCAGTGGTGGGACAGTTGTAAAGCGGAGAATACACAGCGTCACATTCTCGGTCCGAAGTGGGAGCACTTGAGTGACCGCGCATGTGTACACACCCTTGGCTTGAAGCATTGTATTATTGAGCTCTTTGAGGAGCTATTTGTTACATTTTATTACTTTGTTTTGTTTTCGACAGCTTTATTTGTTTCTTGTTTTATTTTTTGTTTTAATGTACGAGTTTTTATTGTTGTGCTTTAAGTTATAAGATTTTATTTATGTTTGTGTTTTATCATCATCATGTGCCTAGCGTTTTCCCAAGCGCGTTGGCGTCCGCTTCCAGTCTTACCGAATTTAGCTAAATGCCGTATTTTACATGGAGCGACTGGCTATCTGACCTCCACAACCTATTGCTAGGTAATACGTAAGTACTTAGTCCATAATAAGACTGGTTGTCAGAATTGTAATGTGTTAACGACTGTAAAGATCACTGTGTACAGTCGGGACCAACGTGATTTCTAAGGCACAGAGAGGTTTCGGCATGCTTGCAAATGGTCACCCATCCACGGACCAACCGCGGCGAGCGCGGCTTAACCTTTATTATCAGTCAAACGCTCACCCTCTTTTCATTAGGCAATATAGAAATGTACCGTCTTAAAACTTTCATATATATTTCACACGGTAATTATTTTACTAGCGAAATATCTATTTCTAACTGCAAAGTCCAACAAACTGCACTCGAAATAGTAACATTGAGCAATTCTGTAAGTGTCCATATTTTAGCGATACCAATTAAAATAATTACGCATTAGCATTAGCTATCGGGCGGACGCACCATTAACAGATTCACGAATAAATCAAAATATATTTCAAATCAGAAATCGTTGTAGCAGTAATAGTATGAATCATTTGTGAATACTAGGGATCCAATAGTGGTCACAAATCCACCAAACAAAAGAGTATATATTCGTGTGTGCGTCAAATCCATGGAAGCGTGCAATGTTTTTTCTGTTGATTTAATGCAAGGGAGGTCGTGGTGGTCTAGCGGTTCAATGACCGAATTTACATGCACATGGTTGCAGGTTCGAAAGACAAGTACCAATGTGACTTTTTCAAAGTTATGTGTACTTTCTTAATCATTCTAAGACATCATTGACAAACGGTGAAGGAACACATCGTGAGGAAACCTGGATTGAAAAAATTGGAATCTGAAATCGCCAACCCGCAATGAGCAAGCGTGTTGATCAATACTCGTTCCTTCTCTATATGGGAAGAGGCTTGTGCCCAGCAGTGTGATTTTTATTAGACGATATTATTATTATTATAATGCAATTTTTATTTATTATTTAAAAAAAATGTATTTTGCACTCCTCTATATAAACTATAAGTGTGCGGAATTCCATACAACTCCGTTCGCACAATTGTCGTTAAAGGAGAACAAAGTTTTTGCTTTACGTGTTAATTAGAAGATTACGTTAACTAGAATTGCATAAAAGAAATTCACCGTTAACTCAACAGTATAAAACTCATATTTCTTCGAAGATAAACAAAAGAAGCTCACACGAGCGAATTCACGCATTCCACGGAAGTTTGTTTTATAATCGCAGAAAAAAACAAGACTTTATATTGACCATTGTTGGGTTAAGAATAAAATATCTATATTCATTTTAAATTGACGTTTCAAATTGTTTCGAATCTGCTGATGTATAAAATAAAGTTAAAATGTAATTAATTACCTTGGACGTTTGATTCGTAGTCAATACAATCTGGTCGCACTTACCTGTAAAAAGAAACATAATATTGACATTAAAATTCATTATTAAAAAACGATAAACTATTACTGTAAAAAATTTTTACTAAAACTATTGATACAATGTAGACAACCAGTTATCTATTTCAGCTTTATTTTTTATCTAAAATATTCACTCATTTGAATAAGTGAGTGATAAATTAGATAAGACAATGTCAGAGAAAAAACAAATGCTGACGATCCCTAACCTTCGGAGACGATTAGCTAACAGAAAAATTTAAGTTAGTTAAACCCGCACAAAAATTTAAGGTTATAAAAATAAATAATATCTTGAGACAACTCACACACGGCCATCTGATCCCAAACTAAGCAGAGCCTGTACTATGGTAACCAGACAACTGATAAACATACTTATATATTTGTAAATACATACATTTTATAGATAAATTAAACCCAGACACACAACAAAATATGATCGTGCTCATCACACAAAGATTTGTCCTGGGTGGGAATAGAACCCACGACCTCCGGCTTAGCAGTCAGGGTCACTAACCACTAGACCAACAGGCCCGTCCTGAAATGAGTGGCTCTTCTATGGACCAATTCAATATTTCAAATCGTGCAACTCCTTGTGATAAAAGGATTTCTCATCTTTTTCTGCTAAAGAACTCTAAATTCTTGGTTTTCCCAAACAGTAGTTTTAATTATTTCAATATTAATGACATCTTTCTCGTGTCAACACTACGGCTAAGGCGCTTTCGTACGATCATAAAATAACAAATTTGTCAGAAAAGACATAAAATAGTAATTTGTGTGAACTCCACGGGATGTCTACTAAAACCATGTGACACTTGGTATGTACTTCTTTAGCTCAGCATTTGCTAATTATCATAGAGCAACGGTGTATAGAAATATGTGTCAAATAGAAACAACTTATGTTTTGGAATTTACTTTGAAGGATTTAGAGATCAAGTTTGCTTGCACGCAAATAGTACCTACATCATGAAGTGTCCTTTTTTGTGAATATCCCGCCATCTTGCAACTTCTGTAAGCCAGGATCCACAATGATTATCAATGAATACCACCAAGACAGTTAAGCTCAGCGTGCCCTGAGGAAACGATTGACTGTCTTGGAACCCGCAGGAGGGATAGGAAAATAGTTTCCTGCCTACCCCCTAAGACGAGCTTCATTTTTCCAAGCGTTAACGATGGTTGAAATCGCTTAAATGACATTAAATGTATGGAAATGACATTTCTCTTCGATAAGTCACGTGACTTAGACTTGTCACTTTCATACATTTGAGCGATTCGATCAGCGATAGCAATTGTAGAAATGTACCTCGTCTAAGGCGGGTGGTCTCTGATGCAGGGAAGGAAGAAGTAACACTATAGTGTTACTTCTTCCTTCATATATTCATATGTTATTAAGAGCTAGATTTCACTGTCTTCCCCAGAGTGAATGAATTTTTCGAGGACTTCACCAGTCAATAAATTATGTAGTAATTTTAGCACTCCTAGGTTCATCAAACAATATAGTGCGGCAAACTTGTTCGTGACAGTCCCATGGTTCGCGCGGGTAGTGGGAGACGTTACTACTCAATTACAGCGCCCGAATGAGACTAATGACGCTCTTGTTGGTTTACCCCCATCCCGAGCGCACGTCTTTTCTCCCTCTCTGTCTTAGGTCTCTCGTGCACGTGAATCATGGGAAGGTCACGTACAATTTTGCCAAGCTACAGTTACAATTTTTTAAAGACGCACCTTTTTTCTTTTGTTTTTGTATGCTAATTCTAGACAGTACTTACGAAGTAACTATTTATTAATCTGTGACAGTACTACCACTCTTAAGTAAAATATTGTGGCATAAGTATGTGCTAACAATATTCATTAATTCTCTGTGGGAGAGATTTGCCCAGCTGTGGGACAGTTACACTCTAACATCATTATCATACGCTAATCGTAACTTAACACTTCACCACAGGTACCTTACTGTCGCCGCCCCCCTACAGCGCTCAGAAAACCTCTCGATTTTGTTCTTGTCGATTATTTATGTAATCGTAAATTAATCGATTAAGTTATTGCCATCGCGACCTAGTTTCTTTTTTAATTTTGTGTGTTAAGCAATATTTTTGGCTTAGTAATCGCCCCATACGGATTAAATGAATAAATATTATAATTTGAATGTGTTTTGTGAATAGATTTAGTGTATTGATATTGTAAAACTAAATATGTTTGTATAATCTATATGGGAACCTTGTTAAGCTGTATTCAATGAGATCGTGTGTGGTATTACTTACTTAACTACTGATATTTTCTCTTCTCTAAATATAATCTTTTGAACTGCAATCTCTTTGATGTTTTAATTGCAATTGCTATTCCTATAAGTAGTACCTCTAACAAAATACGATTTACTTATTTTCGCAAATATTAAGTGGAATTGATTCTTTATTAATCAAAATAAGACGAATAAGTAAACTTTACAATTGAAATAAAAGTACTTTTAAATGGATTCTATCGTGGTTTCTTATTTTAGTTCCCACGTTACGACGCCTTACCAAGTGTCATGAGCATGAAATAAATCGCGATAAAATCATTTTAATTACAATATCTAATAGTCGCGTTAACCTCAGAAAACCAAATGTAAACTTTACAAGTTTAAAGAAATTTTTTTTTATAAACGCGGAAACAAACGAATTATCAACTACATGTCTACAGTACTAACTAAATGTCTGCATGAATATTGGCTTAGTGACTAAAAAAATGGCAATTGGACTGACGCAAAACGCAACCATATAATAAGAAAGAATGCAATAACAACAGTATTTCCGACAGCTATAGCATTCTTATGGAAAATCTAAAATTCTATTCAAAACTCAGTAGTCGTCACCCAATCAAATTAATAACATAAAATTAAAAACTTAAAAGTCAACGAGGTAACACTTATTAAAATTATACGTAAAATAATATCGGACCAGTTCATAAATATTAACGTTAGCCAATAACGGGTTAATAATTGTAACATTAAAATATTAATATGTCCATACATTATGTATCAATGATGTATGGAATGAAAGCGGATATCTTTACAGATATCGCAAGAATTTCACCTGGTTTCACTTGAGAAACTTACTCACACAAATCATTTTAAAGGTGAGTTATAGATTATTTTTTTAATGTAAATATTTGAATGTTAACTGATTTATTTAGATGAAGATGAAAGTGAACATTTTAGAAAAATATAGGCCTTTCATATAGCTTTTATAAAGGTCTACAGTTTGATGATTTGATAGCAGAAGATAATTTTAGAATTGGGCTTAAATAACTGTTCTTATGTCGTGGTGGCCTAGCGGTTCAATGACCGGATTCTAATATCCGGATATAGCTAAGTGTCAAGAATTTAGACCCAATATTTTTTTTTTGGATTGTCTATTTGACGTAATATAACTAAACAAATAAACAGATGAAGACCGAAAAGAGAGGGATTGAGCGAAAGATAATGTGAGCAAGAAAGGAGTGAATGATGCGATGACGAGTAAAAGAGAGGAATGGAAGAATAATCATTGCGCCGACCCCATATTTATGGAAAAGGGAGATGATGAATTATTTAGTTTCTATACAAACTTATGTTTAACTACTACTCATGTCTCAAATTGAATCATCTTAAATTTATCTTCAAGCCGCTTATATATATGATTATCAATTAAGATTACAGTGTCGCAACTATA
This sequence comes from Plusia festucae, assembly GCA_950381575.1. Lineage (NCBI taxonomy): Eukaryota > Metazoa > Arthropoda > Insecta > Lepidoptera > Noctuidae > Plusia > Plusia festucae. The sequence goes on along the minus strand of OX494454.1, from coordinate 9,512,242 downwards.
AATATCCATTCAGTAGTTGCGTCCAATAAATTCTACAAAACACAAATTTGTAACATCGATCGTAAAATGCATATTTTATTCGGAGCCTTTTACTGTGGTGGCATAAATTACGCGTGATAGCTCAATCTGGGTTCTGATTGGTCGGTGGGCGTAAAACATAAGATTTTATACGAGCTACACACAAATCAAATATTGGAAATTAAGTGGGTAGAAAAAGATTTCCATATTGATGGCTGAGCGGTCGATCAATCCGTCTCTGGTTGTAATGTTTCCATAGATATTACGCATAACTTTGGACCATTCCTTGCTACTTGTCTAGCACACCAACGTCTGCTGCCCATCCAAATGATATAAAACAATCTTTTGTCCCAATTTTATGGAGCTGTTAGTTTCAAACCTTCGGAGAATGCTATGGCAAGACACCGTTGGGGAACACTTCGGAATGTCTATAGAAAAAACAATAACTTTAAAACAACATTTGCAAGAGAAGGAAAATACTGTTAAAATTGTGTAAAAGTAAATTCGCATATAAACTACTGACTGGTCTTACGTACTTATAATAAAAAAACCAAATATAATGTAAGTATACCTAGTATAGCTTGACATTTTGTTCGTAAAATAATATAACTTTAATCAAAACAAAAGCTAGTTAGATAGAAAGTGTTTATTTGGCGCAAGATCAATAAAAATAAAAGTAAAGACTAAACAGTTCCCTGCAGCTACTCCAAAAAGGCCCCAGTTCAGTATGAAAGTTGCGTTATATAATTATAGAATTCATATATTAGAGGCAGAATACGTCTTGAACCGTGCACCAATGTTACATCTGGTTCACCGCTGGACCAGTCTTCTGTGCAAATTAATGTTTCTTTCTATCATATCAAAGATCCAACTTAAACCAAAAAGTATATTGCGGAAATAAACTACTTAGGGCTGATTTTTCCATCGTCAGCTAACTTTATTCGGGGAATTTGTTATAATATTGTTTCATACATAATCTGTCAATCGTTAATTTTATTCCTCGGATAAGATTTATCGGGCGATTGAAAAATCAGCCCTTAGAAAATAAAAATGACCATAGTAACTATAAAAGCTTTGTGAGAAAGACGATATGGCTATCAACGATGATAGAGAAGTAAGGGAGAAGTGGACATGCTACACCGACCACAAATGAAATTGAGACGAGGGCAGGAGGATGACGATGAAACTATAAAAGAGCAAAGCACCAAGAATACATAAAGACCAGAAGAGGCACAACTCTAATCCTTATGATGAGTACTTAAAGAAGATATTATATTTGGCAAACAATCCAAAGAAAGCCAACAAAACATAAACGAGTTTAGTTGAAAATATAACTGCAGAAGAACCAACAAATTTAGCGAACTAAAATAACTTAACCACTGTCAAAATTTTAGTAAACTTTTCCTCTTATTTCTCTTAGGGTCAAATCATACTACAGCAGAGGATTCACAGTGAAGCCTTAATCTAAAAGTTGATATAGCAGATTCATCGTTAACTACGTAAGGCTGATTGTTTCTTTCGTGATAAACATAAGATGGTGAGAGTGGCCTAGCGGTTCAATGAAGGGATTCGTATGCACAAATGGTTCAAAGTTCAATCAGGCAAGGAGCAATGGAACTTTTTCAAAATTATCATGTATGTCCATAATTATTCTAAGAAACTATTGATAGGTGAAGGAAAATATCTTGAGGAAACCCGGATTCCAAAAATTTGAATCGGAAATCGACAGTCGGCAATGAACAAGCGTGGTGATCAATTCTTCTTCCTCCTTCTTGATATGAGTAGAAGCCTATGTCCAGCAGTGGGAAATGTATGGATTGATTTATAAACGAAAGATGCTCAAACCAAGCGAATTCGTGCATACCGCAAGAAATCACAGAGGTAATAATGAGCAATTCGTTATTGGGAAGAATGATTTTGCTATATTAACTGTAAATGTGCGTAAACTCTGCTGAAGTATGAATTGACCCTTATCCTCATTTCGCTTAAATTTTGCAGCTCAAAAATAATAACAACAACAAACAAACATCACCTAGTTTGTGCAAAATGTACTTGCCGCTGTTTAAGCATGACACAGCGCTTCAAACGAAGTTTACATTTTTTTTCATTTGTCTAACACAGCGTGAGCTCCAATTACTTTAATGGCGGGAGCTTCGTGTTAATAAAGCGCTTTAAGAGCTTGAACATATTAGGCCTTTCTGGTGAAAAGTTTTTGATTATACTGCTGTGAATGGGACTGTACTCGCGAAAATGGCAAGTGGGATTGTGCGTTTGATGATTATGATAAGAAAATCCTAATAGAAAGTTCTGTAAAAAAAAAAATTAAAGAACCTAAGAAAAAAAATCTGATAGTCCTTTCATAATCGTTATAGTTATGATTAAAATACGGTTTATTTAGAAAAAACTTGTTGTCTTCTTATTCTACCTGGCTAAGAGTCAACATAAACATACCGTTTGCTTGTTAGTCGTAGTGTGCTGGTTATAATTTTAGCTTAGTAGGTTTTAATGAAAATCCTAAAACAACCAAGTTTTCAAATCTATTATGGATGCCAACTTCTTGCGCACAAATTAGCACCGTTCAAGTGTCCATCTTGTTAGCAATATACTTCTCATACAGTAGGTACTTAACGGCGTAAGCCGTACTGTATGACCAATATTAAAGGAAAGCTGCGCTCGCCGCGGTTGGATCTGTGGATGGGTGACCATTTATAAACTTATCGAGACGCCTCCGTGTCTGGGAAAGTTCGTTAAGCCGTTAGTCCCTTGTTTTGTCATACTTCGATCTTTGGCAGTCGTTAAGTCATTACAATTCTGATAACCAGTCTACTGTACTATGGGGTACTGTGTAACCCAGTTAAAGGGGTTCTGAAGGTAAGATAGGCAGACGCTTTATGTAAAATACAGTATTCAGCTGAAACCGGTAAGACTGGAAGCCGACCCCAACGTAACTTGGGAAAAAACTTGGTAGATGATGATGATGATGACAGTAGGACCATAAAATATTTAATGTTAATATTTTTTGCTCATGATAAACGAGAAATATACGACAGCTTAAAAAAAAAATATCATTTCTGTCACACAAGGAAACCAGGGCCCCAATTCTCCTATTTTATAAACCGTCCGATGACAGTGTAATGATCGTAGTTTCGATTGATTTTGGCACATTTAGTATTCTTCTAAGCATTTAATCTGTGAAATCGTGTATGTCATAGTATCTTAGCACGATTGCCAATAATTTGGTAATCCCTTACTGACATTTCAAACTTAATGGGCTTTATTTTTTTTACAAAATCGTCGACATTACGATCATTACACTGCCATCGGACGGTTTAAAAATAGGAGAATTGGGCCCCAGGTCATTACATCCAAGAAGTATTCCCAACGCGTTACTTCTAACAAAACATAAATTATCTCCAAAAGCCTGACGTTAACTAGAAAAAGCAGTGTGACGTCACACGAGTTCCCACATAAAGACCAAAATTACATGTACCCATATCTCAATAATTATGCAGATCAGCCGCCTAACGTGACCGTTCAAAACTTTATCAATTTAATCAAATATTCAAAAGAAAAACAAACATTACTATATTCGAACAGATACTGGGATAAACGTATTACAACCTATGCCCTTAATACCATTAATTTCTTTAACTTTCTACGCGGAATTCATCTAATAGATTTCGTTCACGCTTGCATTTTGAGAACAAATATCCACTGTATGTCGATATCTTTATCAGTACATTTTTATCTACAGCTGAGTTCAAGTTATGTTGGAAATATTTTAATACAAAATATTTTGTTTACGATCCCGTTAGCATCTTCATATTAAATGTGTAATGTGATATTTCAAAAGTTCTTTTGAGGTTGACGTTTTTTAACTTGCCTTGCTATGGAACTTAGCTAATCTTGAAGACTAAGAAAGGAAAAATAACACCACCTCGCATTAAACCTACATTAAATTAAAAAAACTGGACAAGTGCGAGTCGGACTCGCCCACCGAGGGTTCTGTACAAATATTTTTTTGTGGTATAAACGTCTGTAGCTTTTTCAAATATGAACTTGATGTATTATTTTTTCACAAATTCTAAAAATTTTTGACTTTAAATATTCCTCTACGCTTTCCCGAAATAAATGGTCTTGATAGACAGACAGACAACAAAGTGATCTATAAGGTTCAGTCTTCTTGAGGAGCGGAAACAAAAATAAAAAAATTCAATGTCGCAGAGAACCAGACAGTTCAGTCTAAGAATTCCTTTTAAATTACCTTACTTGTTGAAAAATATGCTCTTATGGAAGACCATAGATCTCTCGAAGACTAAAACATAAATCAAACTTTAAGTTAGGTACTAGCACAAACTGTCCCACCTCTGGGCAAAGACTTTCTCCAAGTCCTTCCATTTAATTATATCCCACGCCACCTTAAATCAGCCAATCATGGTATGAGTCAAAGTCATCCTGCCACCTCTTCCATATTCAATTTCAATTATAATCCATGGCCAGCTTCAACACCAAATTAACAAATGATAATGCCTTAAAACTCACTAAACATTACTTTAGCTGTGATAACAATACGAACATTGGAAGCACCAGCAAACAGTAAGAGAAATTAAATTGAGACTAGTTGTTTTCAATGGCACTTCAAACGAAGTTGGACAATTGTCGAAAACTTGATGGTAATGGCGATGTTTTGAGCTTAATTGAAGGCTTTAAGTCCTAACTGGTAAAGGACAATGAATATGGAATTGTGCGGAGTCCTTCGAAGGGTTCAATTTTAGATGTATTGGAAAGTACTTGTTAACAATTGAAGAACGCACATTTATTGGTCTAGTGGTTATTGACTCTGACTGCTCAGCTGGAGGCCAAAAGTTTGATTCTATAATTCTAAAAAAAAACAATGCTGTAATAATGCTGTTTTATAATATTTTTATAAGTGTCAAAAAAATCTCATCCAAATAATTTTGCTAACATTTTGTCGTAACATTATATTCTGTCCAAATTGTCTAGCAAACAAAAGGGGTGCACAGATTGTTTGTATGAACAAAATGAGGGTATTAATGAAATTGTGAACTTCATACAAGTGTTGACCATTCACAGTTGTTTGTAAGTGTTTCTGCTTTGTTTTTTTGTTTATTTTTGCTTACGAGGAAGGTTTGTGTAAACAGGGTTAGGTGGCGGTTTTTCTAATTTACTTTTCGGATCTCAAGTTTTTTTTTTGTTTTGACTTATTTTTGTTTTCTAATTCAGGTCATGGTTGAACATGTACTACATTGTAACTATTCCTTGACTATAATCATTGTAAAATCTCTTTCATCTCAAATGTTTAGGCGCAAAAATATTTTTTTAAGCTAACAGATATTTAATACTTTTTTTTGTCATTTCTCCTTTGTATGGCAATCAGGCTATTGATGAGAAGATTGTCAAGTGATTGCTTTTGACACTTGGGTCTCAACATTATAAAAAAAATTAAAACTAGTCTAACTCATAATATCTTGGGACAAGCTCACACACGGCCTTCTGGTCCCAAACTAGGCAGGCTATGGCAACCAGACAACTAATAAACATATTTATATATTTCTAAATACATACATATTATAGATAAATAACACCCAGACACAGAACAAATTATTGTGCTCATCACACAAACATTTGTCCTGGGTGGGAATCGAACCCACGACCTCCGGCTTTGTGAAACGGCAATCAGTTTGATGCCGCCGTTAAGTCCACATTAAGGTGTAAAGTAGCGACAGATAGACGTTTAAGAACATCTTAAAGTTAATTTGCGATTCAGTATACGGGGTCATAGTCTCAATATACAGTAAATAGGTTAACCGTCCCCAACACAGTTAAAAAGTAACTAACTTTATCTTAAGTTTCACAAACAATTTTATAATTAAAAACGAGAACTCCAACAAAAAAGCGCTTTAATCTAACTCGCTTTTAACCGCTGAATTTCCACAAAAATAAGTGTTTTAGTAAAATAACTAGTGCTTCGTTTTTAGGAACGGTGATTACGAGAATGTACGAGCTTCGAGTATTTTAATAAAGCTATGAATATAAAGCAAGTACGGTAACTGATGTTAATTATTATTGTTAAGAGCTGTAAGGAAGGGTACATGCTAATAGCTTATACTTTTCAGTATAAACGGACTTTATTTTAACCGACTTCTCAACGGACAGAAAAGATTCTAAATTCGACGGCTTGTTTTTGTTTTTGTTACGCGATATCTTAATAGACCAGGGCCGAAGCCTTCAAAATTTGTAAAAAGTGAAAAAAAATTACAGTAGGATGAAACCAATTAGAAAAGGAAGGGAATATGATAAAAATTAAAGAAAAAATAAATTACGGTCGATCCGAGTTCGGGAAGGGGGGGAGGGGGGGGTTTTAAGGGTAAAAAATGGTTTATCTTGATTTCCAGCAAAACTACAAGTCCTATGGAAAAAAGTCAAATGGCAAAGTTGTAGGTAATAAAAAGATCTACAACTTTTGTATTTACACTTTTTTCACATAACCTCAAAATGTATGTGAAAAATCCAAAAAACCAAGTTTTTGGTTTTTTATTTTTATCTTTTTCAAAAATATTTTTTTTTTCACGAAATTTGGTGAAAACTTACCTTTTTATGTCCCAAATACGCTGTAATTTATTTGATTAAAAATATTTATTTTTTCACCTTATTTTGAATTAATATAAAAAAAACACCCTAATTTTCAATCGAAAATTCACCCGTCAAAATATCAGCTTTTTTCAAAAAATATGGGGGTTTTTTGTTCGTTGAAATCTCTTCTTTCTGATGGTGTAAAAAAAATATACATTACTATAGTAAATGTTCTCAGAAAATGCATAATCACTATGTACAATTTCATCAAAAAAATGACATTGCTTAATTTTTTTTTCAGTTTAAAGTTTATTTATTAAATTCGAATTACATTCATGTCATAGGAAATCTCACAAAATGATTCAGATGAAATTCTGGATGAAGAACCAATGCAGACTGGAAAAAATTGAAGCAATGACATTTTTTTGACGAAATTGTACATAGTGATTATGCATTTTCTGAGAACATTTACTATAGTAATGTATATTTTTTTTACACCATCAGAAAGTAGAGATTTCAACGAACAAAAAACCCCCATATTTTTTGAAAAAAGCTGATATTTTGACGGGTGAATTTTCGATTGAAAATTAGGGTGTTTTTTTTATATTAATTCAAAATAAGGTGAAAAAATAAATATTTTTAATCAAATAAATTACAGCGTATTTGGGACATAAAAAGGTAAGTTTTCACCAAATTTCGTGAAAAAAAAAATATTTTTGAAAAAGATAAAAATAAAAAACCAAAAACTTGGTTTTTTGGATTTTTCACATACATTTTGAGGTTATGTGAAAAAAGTGTAAATACAAAAGTTGTAGATCTTTTTATTACCTACAACTTTGCTATTTGACTTTTTTCCATAGGACTTGTAGTTTTGCTGGAAATCAAGATAAACCATTTTTTACCCTTAAAACCCCCCCTCCCCCCCTTCCCGAACTCGGATCGACCGTAATTTATTTTTTCTTTAATTTTTATCATATTCCCTTCCTTTTCTAATTAGTTTCATCCTACTATTATTTTTTTTGGTTTGAAAAATTATCGGCCCTGGTCTATAAGTATAGCATACCTATATAAGTTTCATCATTCAAATCAATTGGAAAGCAATAGAGACGGGCCTGTTGGTCTAGTGGTTAGTGACCCTGACTGCTAAGCCGGAGATCGTGGATTCGATTCCCAACCAGTACAAATCTTTGTGTGATGAGCATGAGCATTTTTTCTGTCTGGGTGTAATTCATCTATAATATGACTGTATGTATTTATAAATATTGAAGAATATATGTTTATCAGTTGTCTGGTTGCAATAGTACAGGCTCTGCCTAGTTTGGGATCAGAGGGCCATGTCTGAGATGTCTCAAGATATTATTAAATTATTATATGTTAAAAAGAGATAATTCCGTAGAATGCGCTCGAATGCGTGCGAATAATTATGCCTTTTATTCACTCAAAAGAAAGATGAGCATTACTTTTTTTCATTTCTTGCTTTTTAGCCTATTCGTCCCCGAGCGGCGACCGGTCGCCGCATTTCAATAGAAAATCAATTGTGTCTCATTAGCGGTGATTAGAGAGATTAATAGGAATCTGGTAAATTTTACATTGATGCAATACGCTTAAAATCTGCTGTATATATTCTAACTGTATTCGAAATGGGAATTCATTTCGTTCAACATTTAAAAACATCATACTGCACCACCTATTTGTTATCTAACAAAAAAACTCTAAACACTAATAATCTCTAAGAAGCTATAGAAGATAAGAAATATGCGATGGTTCTATCAAAACCACCATAATTATGATTACAGATCCGGCATGGAAATGATCTAACCCGTTACTTTGTAGAAAAACCATTCGCTGTATCGAAATCTATCCACAATCGTAGATAGATATCACCTAACCAAAATGACGATACACTTAAAATTCCAAAGACTACAAGCACAAACAATTCTCGTTGAAAAGTTTAAAAAAATCGATATTGAAATCGAAGTTGACGTTGAACAACAAAAAAAACTCGATATATCAAAGCAACTATCGAATTGAATTATAATAATCGTACTTTAATTAACTCACGCCACAAGATTACTCGAATATCGTTCAATAGTATCGATTTAATATCGAATTTAAATCGACTACTTAACATAATGAAACGTTTCGTGATGTTATTATGAATTTTTAAACAATTCTAAGTTGTTTAACGAATTGTGGTAAACGACAAAAAACAAGATTTATAGGCTCGATTTTATTTATTTTTAATTTAGTCGATTTGTAATCGGATTATAAAATATTTGTATTAGTTCTGAATTAAATAAGTTACTGTTATCCCGTAACTTAAACGGCTTGCCAATATGTATGGATTTATTTCAAGAGATTCTTGTGATCAAATTAGGTATTATATATAATATCTCATTTTTTTTATAACACAAGCAAATTAAAAAAAACTGCCTGCTGATTATATATATTTTTATATATGTTATTTTCTTATTAGTACTGATTGCACTAATAAGAAATAAGTCGTCCTGACCAAGTTGAATTTATTTGACACATAAGAAGTGGTACGATATACCTACTAATGATAATTTTCAACGATATACCTACCTACAAACAAACTGAAATTGTAATTCTATATGGTATAGTTTAAATAAAAACACTTTCTTCAAACGTACCGTTCGGATGGATTTGTCGTTTATTCGTTAATATTCGGGGAATTGCGAGAGCATCACAACCGAAATTAGCAACCTCTCTATCTAGACAAGTGATCAAAATAATTAGACATTAAAAAAAATTGATTTGAAGAGTCTAAGACAACAAAGCTTTCCAAATTATTGCCAAGACTATCTCGATCCGATGCGGAAACCGCATCATAATCGGTCTATTAATTCAGGAGCTACGATGCCACACACAGACCAGTCAAACTTATCACCCGTCTTTTTGCTATGGTATTTAAAAATCTTCTCAGTAGTATTCAATGTCATAGTTACAAAGATGTACTTATCAAAATGCTGTTCTAGATGAAAAATCTATACAGCGCACATATTAAGTCAATTAAAATTATACTTTAACAAGACTGTACGTGTATTTTCGCTACCGGTCTTAGCTACAACTTAATCCACGTATACGTCGACAGTTGTCAAACATACAAACATACCCACATACAAAATGTTTATAGCTGTCTTATGTTGATGTCGTGTTCAGTAATTTTAAAGTATAATGTGTGTTTTTACGGCCACAGCTAAGTGAGAATTTGAGTAAGACATAGAAATCAAATTGTTCATTCACAGATATTTTGGAGAATTCCGACTCGTTAATTAAACACAAATAAACTCTTTGGAATATTTTATGGCTATAATATTCAGCACTAGAAACCAGAGACATTAGACGTATATTTTAACGTGAGAACGTCAATGTGTCACGCACAAACGTTCGGCATAATAGTAGCCTATAGTTAATCCAGGGTCACAGCTATTTCCATAACAAATTTTATCTAAATTGGTCTAGCCATTTTAACGTGAGAGGAAGCTTTATTGATTCTTAGATGGTTGACCGAGTCCTTGGTACCGACTGTCATACAGTCATACATATCTTTGACAGCCGTTCTCACAACCAGTCTTACTGTGGGATACTGTATTACCCATTAAAATGGGTTGTTGAGATCAGACAGACAGTTGCCCCATGTAAAATACGGTATTCAGCTAAATTTGGTAGTAATCCCCAACATAGTTTGGGAATATCCAGGCAGATGATTTGGTAAGTAGCCGCGTCTCTTGGCGGCCATGGATAAAATACAACCAAGAAAATTTCACAATATTTTATGTAACTCTCATCATCGGATGGGACATCAATGGGGGCCATACAAAAATCACCAATCAAACAAACTAAAAAGCTGTTATCAAAGATCTTCAAACCAGATAAGACAACTCTCCCGCCCACGAAAAGCAAATGGTTCCAATATTGAACAAAATCTGCATAGAAATGTTGATGAATGGGCAAATATAATTGACAAAAACATTGGTTTTACTATTGTACATTTACTTATATATCTTCTACATTATGTTTTAAACTAATAGTCATGTATTATGCATGTAGGCTGTCTATTAGCATATACCTCTTTTCTAGTTTAATAAAATTGGTTGTGAACATAGATTATGAGATTTGGAGATAGGATAAAGATATTTAGTTGTTATTTTGTGCCTATTATTATTCATGAAAATGTATAGTACCATAATAATGGTTGTATTATAGGTGTAAAATTAGATTTGTTCTCTATAGGAATTTATTTTTGACCATTGCTACGTAATTAAGAAAAGCTGTAATTCGTTACGGGATATTGTTCGCGCGATGAGATAAATTTCATAGGTTTTCATGTTTAAACAGCCTATTTCTCATGAATCAGGCCGTCATATACACATTTTTTTTTCAATTCGATTGGTTTCAGAGACCAGCCCGTTCCTCAAAAAAAAACATTATTATAATATGTCGCACTTAATTGAAATATCGATTTCAAATCAATTCAAATGTTTCAAATGGGGTCTCTAGTTTTTTACTTTATCCGACACAAACATACAAATATTTCCTCTTTATAATATTAGTCTAGATGTAGACTAGACATAAAAGTAATTATTTTAAAAGAATCACATGAATCATACTTATCCTTAATACAGGGAAAGCCCAGGGATGGGCACTAAGGGAAGTGACGTCATAACTAATGACATGAATGACTCGTGCCGCAAAGCCTCTTTTTATTTGCATGTCATTATTATAATTTTTATTATTCTAAAAGGCGTGACTTTTTGAAATATTTTAAAATTCTGTCTATTATTTCATGTTTTTTGTACTTTTTTGTGTTTTTAATGAGCTGTCACTGTTATTTTAATAAAGCAGAGCAGTGGCCAGTGAAATAAACGTGTAGGTACCTAATATTATTTAATTTAGCATAATAATATGTAATCCATTTCTGTATGAATTGGACGTTCTTTAGAGTTTGTAAAACCTTTTTGATACCCTTCCCATTTTAGGCATAAAATAACTTAGTGTGTGATTCGTATATAAAAAAACTAGGTGTTTCCCGCAATTTCACCCATGTTTTTTTTTAATATACTGTAGCCTTTATCACCCGGGGCGAGTGTAGCTTACCAACAGTGTAAGAACTATACGAATATTATTAAATATATAAATAAGTGTGAAGAACTTCACATACATTGCCAATAATTATGTTGAGCTGCAGGTCGTTTTAGCAAAAAATACTGGTCTTTGTTTGTATAGATTTCTTTTCTGTGTAGCTTTTTGTAATGTCAATAAACGTTTTCTTTCTTTCTAAAATCTTTTCTAAAAATATTGTTTGTCGATCAGTGCTGTCTGCCACAGCCTTAAAAATTCCCTTTCAACTTCGTACTAATTATCTAAAATAATAATAATATAATAATAATATTTATTTATTCAGATTAGTTTTTATAAATCACAATTTCGTCGAGTCACAAACTAAGTTACACTTGTATCTTGTGACTCTAGTTTCGTTACAAAAGCTAGTTACATTAAATCACAGTGATAAAATTAACTAACTAAATATTAACTACAATACCAAATGCCTTTAATCAATCAACTCAGCATATCGCGGTCCACTGCTGGACAATGGAATCGCCCAAGTTGCGCCACAACAACCGGTCCCGCCTTCCGCAATCCTGCCCAAAATTTCCCCAAAACTCATGATTTATTCCAAAATACAAATGTAATGTAAAATAGATACAAAACATTAGCCTGGTAAAGTCCTGACCAGTTAAACAGGTCAAGGTCATTAGGTCACTTGTAAACGACCGACCTTTCCGTTAGGGTCGCATATTTTGACCACAGTTTGAGGTCTTGCACATCGTGATGATAATGATAGACGGTCTAAACTTGAGCACCCTTTAAAATGTTATTAGTGGACGCGGTAAACTTTGTGTATGGCGTAATAATGATAAAGCGGTAGCAGCCGCTTGGTTAGGGCATCGGATTTGCGATCATGTGGTTTCCGGTTCGAATCCCACCCATTACATTAGCGACGTGAACCCAGTCGTAACACAAGCTTTTAGCTTAGTACGAGGGGTTAACAAGAATACTAGTAATCTGCAAGAATGCTTATTTCTATGGCTATTTTTTCACTTTTTTAGTTGTGTGTATATTATATATCCAGGTTTGACGAGAATAGTATTTTATTTACATACAGCACACAAAAACGCCAACACAAGCATTCTACCCACTTTATCTAAATATCGAACTTATTTATATCTCTTTCACCCAACGTCCGAACCCAAAGGATTAAATTCTTCAAATATTAAACTTAAAATGTTTGCTAACACTAAAATAAAACTAAAATTAAATCTCCATTGAGACAGACGAGTTTCGTTATAAACACTGGGATGTAATGGAAAAAGTTCACAGCGACTCTTTGGGGACACACAGACGATAAGTTGGGGTAACATTGTAAATACTGGATGATTGGTGGTCAACTTTGATTTGTAGGTTGTTTTTAATGTGGTTTTGTTTGTACTGTGGATTGTACAGGGATTACGACTTTGATTTTTAACTCTATAAACAGCATCAGTAAAATTAACAAATAACGTTGTGAGTACTTAGTGTATTAGTAAATTTTACTGATGCTGATAACATTGTTTTAATATTTAACATACTGCTGTTTGTCATCCTTATCGAAAAAAAAAAAAAATTAAAAAAAAAAACATAATTTCGAATAGGTATTTCACGTAGGATAATAAACAGAGAGTTAAATTGGATGCATAACCTATAAAGAATTTTAAAGATGAAAATAAAAGTTGGAATTGTTTGGGTGCATATAGGTATTTTTAAAATTGGTAGTTTATTAAGCAGATCATTACAAAAAAGAAAAACATTATTAGGTACTATTTTTAAGTAACTGACGACAGTAGTCGCATGTGACGATTAAAATTATATGGTGATAAATATAAATATTTGCTTGTATAATATTATTACTTAACTACATTTTAAACAGATTATATCGCGGTTTGTTTTGATTTTGGTTCCCTACGTTTCAATGCCTTCCTGCAAAGGCAGGTGTCATGGTCACGGGTAGGATGGCACCTGCAAATACTTTGAAACGGCGGAAACTGAAATAAAAATTTACCGTGATAGGATCCTTTTAAAAAGTAGTTTTATTTCAATGTCAACAGTAGCGTAATCTTTAAATTAGCGTTACTATTTTCCTTAAATTAAACATTACTTTGAATCCAACATCTCCGCAATGTTACTTACCCGTATATACCAGTTAATTACCTAGTTAGTTCTACAGATATAACCGCGAGTTCAAATGCCTCCGGCGTTCGGTTAACAGTTGACTACATATAAATTAACGACATCCGAGTATTTGTTTAAGTTAACTTGAAGCCACCGTAATTATATTTGTTCGAATTAATTGTTTGGTAGCAGTTTGGATTAGTTTGTCCTTTTCAATTAACTAGCCAAGATTTAGTCAAGTTTATGCACCATTCTCTTTTAGAATAAAAAATAAACATGATTTATTTATTTATTTTAATATAAATAGAACGGCCGAAACCAAAAAAAAATCTGTATGACAAAAAATAAAAAATACTTAAAACAACAAATTAAAACAAAAAACATATTTTTAACCAAACTCATTCATACATTCTTCTCACAAAAATTCAAACATTCTGTCATTATCGCCTTCCATTCATCCGCAAACATATCAAGACCAGTGTTATAGTTCAGGAGAGCATTAATAGCAGCTAATGTCCGCGGAATAGGCGACTTAGAGTGAGCAACAGTACGGCTAGTTGGAACAGCCAGTAAGCGGTGTTTTCTACCACGACAGTAATTTATTGTCTGGTATGAATAGATTGCAAACTTCATTGTGCAGATCAGGATCATCATGATGATTTTAACCAACTTTAAATGAAGGAGGTTTTATTTTCTGTACCTTAGCCATGTGAGACGCACATTACTATTCTTGTTAACCACTCGTGTTAGCCAAATGCTTGTGTTACGAGTGTATTATGTAATGTATCCACGCGCATAACTTCGCAACGAATGCACCAAACAGGAGTACACACCGGTTTTCAAGGTGTCGCCAGCTCAGAGGCCCCCGGTTCGATCCCCGGCGCGTCAATGTAGAAAAAACCACTTTTCAACATTGTCTAGGTGTTTGTGATACTCGTTGTCTCCGATTCCATAATACAAGTGCTTTAGCTACTTACTTTGGATTCGGAGCAATGTATGTGATGTTGTCCACATTTATTTATATTGGCTGAACGCGCTAATCTCAGGAACTACTGGTCCGATTAGAAAGATTATTTCTGTGTTCGATAGTCCTTTTATAAACGCTACTTTTTGATTCTATGATAACCGACGCTCAAGCGGGCTGAGTTGCGAGCACAAACTAGTAGAATTATAAAATTAAACAAAGAGTTACGAAAAAGAAATCAATTTTGAGTAGCACTCAAACGACATGCAAGAAGCAAATGCTTGCCACTTTACCACACAACTTGTTTATAGCATCCATAAATTTTTATAGCTTCATGTTATACGCGTTTTTTTTTTAATAGTTTTAACATAAATTAACGTAAACATAGTTGTTCAGGCTGTTGTGGAGAGTATTAAAGAAAATATCGTAAAGGTATTCAAAAGAGACCATTCAGCTATCAGATGTACCTATTTACTACCCTATGCGCCCTGGCTTCGCACGTGCAGAAGTAATAAATGAGTTGGAAACTCGGGAATATTTAATAATATTTGGAACTATTTGTATACATTATACAGCGTGTAACAAAAACCCTGTCCGATTCCTGAGAGTATTATTCGGTATCGTACTGCGAACACATATACGTAGCCATTAAATAGATTGGAGATAATACAGAACCTTAATTGAAATAATAACACTGGCCTTCAAACGTCCTACTGCAGGGAACAGACGTCTACTCCTTTACAAAAGGAAGAAACGAGCATTGATCACCACACTTGCTCATTGCGGGTTGGTGATTTCAGATTCCATTCCAGATTTTGACATCCAAGTTTTTAGTTTAAGAAAGTACTTATAACTTTAAAGTCACATTGGTACTTGCTGGTATTGGGATCGAACCAGCAACCTTGTTCACACGAGTCCATTCTTTGAACGGCTAGGCCACCAGTACAAGTTATTTTTTAATTTATTCAGATATTATTACTCTAGATTAGAAAATCGTTGGCATGTAATAAAACCACCTGAGCATATTTTCACCCTTTAAGTTTTCTATAAAGGGCTACATCCGGTCGATATTGAGGTCACTTGAAGCAGTTATAAATAGCATATGGTTCAACTAAAACTAAATAACTAAAGTATGATAATATAATTTGTATGGGATTGTTTTGTTTTGTGGTATCTGTGTAAACAATTACAGTTTCACACGTTATCATGGGTATCTTGCGCCGTTTCTTTTCCAAAGCTAGAATTCTTAGATATCGAGGAAGAATCGGCGTTTTAGGATACTTTCTAGTTGGTTGACGTTGAAAAAGTTTGATTAAATAGCCTCATTACAGACAATATTATATGATAGTAGTAGTATATCTTAGATGACCTTTGAAAGTCGTTAAGAACTGCCACCTTAGACAAGGTACATTTCTACAATCGTTATCGCTGATCGAATCGCTCGAATGTATGAAAGTGACAAGTCTAAGTCACGTGACTTATCGAAGACAAATGTCATTTCCATACATTTTATGTCATTCAAGCAATTTCTATCATCGTTAACGCTTGTCCAAATGTACATTGTCCAAGGGGGCTGATACTGACAGTTTGTTTAAACAAGAAATCAATGGTTTCTTTTCCTTTTATCGTTTTAACTATCTTTTTCTTTTTCATCATTAACTCCAAACTTATTTTAAAGTTACAGTGAATCTTTCAAAAATATTTCTAAAAATCAGTTGAAGTTATTTTCCGCTCCTAAAAATCCGTATTTTCTGTTTATTGATACAAAATGGAGGCAAACATTTTTCAGTAGCCGTAGTTGAGTGGAAGTGCTCAATATATCTTTGAAGAACAATTGGTTCCGCACAATATAAATAACAGGCCATCGCTCAAACTGGTTCGTATTAAGCGGTGCTGCGATCAAGGAATGTTCGGTGCCAGTGACAGCGGATAGCGGGGACATACAAAAAAAAGAAGTTTGAAACAAATGAATCTGACTCAAATATATTTGCGCTGTGTCTTTTCGTTTCAAGTGATTTTGCTTGTGTAATGTACTTTCAATTAGATTTGTTTCAGATATAGTGACATACGTGGGCCATAAAATAAACTGAATTTCAAATATTATGTTTTTAATTCACGTGTAAAATGGTTTGTGTTTCCTAAATGGTTTATTTCAGTTTCGCTAAATTTTTTTTTTTATATTTATGATAATAATTATGTTAGTCAGTAAGATTTTAGAATAACGACAATGTTAACAGATATATACTCAACTAATATCAATACAATAATACCTACATGAATTACAAGATGAGACGTCCGGGACTCAGCAAGCTTTTATAGAATAATCAACCTAAAAATAACATACCTACCCGAAGAAAAACTAATTTACCTATTTCTCGCTTATGCTTTCCCTTTACATGTTCACCCATTTTAATAAATCTCGCTCACCGCTTACACTGGGACCCCACCCACAGTTTTATTGCAAAAGTTTGTACACCCTGACTGTCGGAATTTGCCCAGTAAGTGCCAACTTTAGCCATTTGTGCGATACAAATTCAAACTGTATGAATTGAAAAACCGTCTACTTTCGATAATAGTGCGGGGCTCATCGTTGCTTGTTCGGTTGAATTTATTACAGCTTTTATGTTTACGGTTTTTATTTGGAGTTACGGTTTTTTGGTATTGATTCGACTGTTATTTGAATTCTTATTCAGTTGCTTTTCATTTGTTAGACTTAGAAGTTGTTTGTTGGGATTGTAAAGCTTTTATGTAAATTAAATACACTTTAAATAATTAGTATGGTGAGCTAATTAATGAATGATCGTAATCAAGATTTTAAGTTCAAATAAAAGCTACTTGACTGTGTTAAGAATAATATTTTATTTCTTTGAATGACCACGAATACAACGAAATTATTTTATTTATGTGTTGGTGTTATGTTTTTAGTGTAGGTAATTGTCTGTACTCCCACCTCCTTGCCATGTTCATGTCTATATTAAAAGTTATTTCTTCTTTCTAAAGTACGTGACCTATAATAGGAAAAAAAAATCTTTGTTTTTGAAACGCACTTTTTAGGAACAATTGAATATCATTTGTTATTTTATAGTGTGTTATTCATTTATTCATATTCTCTCGGTTTTACCAGACAAACAGACACATATTTTTCTTTAATCCATTCACAAAATAATAAATTTACGAACAAGTAAGGATGTCCATTCTCGATAATTTATACTTACTCGTTCAATAACCTAATCGATATTCTATCTATTCGGATGAAAAAAACATCTACTTTCCTAAGATCTATGTGGAGACAATGTTAATTATCCCAATTACATTGAGTTTAGATTCGAACTGTTAACATAAGTTATGTTAACGGCACCGCCCGACACTTTTACGATCGGGATTCGATTCTGACAATACTTCTAAATACCATTTGGCGTGTTTTAGTAGTTATTCGGTTTTTTCTCGGTATTTTTTTACGGGAGCATTATTAAATATTTTTGGAATCCGTTTTTAACTGGTCCCGTGGGTTTTTAAATAACTGTATGGTTTACCGTATTCAATGCAATTATGAATTCTACATATAAAGTAGATATAGGTAGACACTTTTCTTTGCCTTTTTTTTAATCTTTACTTCTTATCTTCAAAGTATGTAAAAGAAACTACGAGCTATTAAAAGAGAAAGAAAAAATTTACCTAGATGGATAATTTATTTATTTGTAACTATTTATTAAATATGTGAAAGTTTATATATTCTATTACATAATATAAACGTAGTAAGCGTATTAAAAATTATATCAAAGTTATACAACTCCGATTCGCAAAAAAAAAATTAACCGGTATTCCTGATTCGAATTATAAAATGTGGACATCGTAAATTTTATACATCAATGTTAAATTTAATACATTGACTTTTATGCGTCAATTAGATTATATTTCAATAACAATAATTCATTCCAATTTATAAACATAATAATTGATCCAATTGATAAACATTAAATTTCTAATCCAATTAAATTAATAAGAAATCAATTAACGGGGTTAAAAATAAATCATAAAAATCAGAAAAATAATAAAAATAAACAAGACATTTGTATTTCAAATTTCCTTTTCAGAAAAGGAATGTGTAATGTTCTCTCAAAATAAAAATAATGCCTTTTTGGAAATCCACATAATTTGACGCCGGTGTTAACCCCAGGAGTGCAGTGATACTCCTTTAACCCACAACAGCTCGTGAACACCCTGTGTACGTGACGTGTTAGAACATGTCCCCCATATTGAGTTGACTCGGAAAATACGAAATATATTGAGTTGGCGATGCACGGCTTGAAGTAATAGAGTGAACGTTTAAAGAATTGTATTCGTAAAATACCTAGAAATGTTTTCTGTATTTTATTTATAATCTAGGCATTGATTCTAGGTCAAATTATTAGGTACAATCTTCCTTGCCTTCAGTCACTGTTTTAAGATCTTCTCTCCCAAGAAACGGAAAAAAAATATATGTTTAGACGAATCCGAGTAAGCTTAAAAAAAAGGTGAAATTTACAAAGTATATCTGTAGCTCTTATACTTGCTTTAGACGAAACAAGTGTAAGAGTTCGGCTACTAGCACTGTCTGTTATAACACCACAAAGGAATAACAATATTTTATCAGTTTATGTAGCACTTATGTTTGTACCTACTAGAAAACCAAAAATAAAATAATGATGCTTTTTTTGTACTAGAAAACGGAAAATCATTTTTATTAAGTCTAAAAAAGGTAGTCATAAGATCAAATACCAACTAATTTCAAATTAGCTACACTTCACTTATCGTCGAATAATATCGTTCCAAAGTGTGCGGGTCTCTAAAACCAAGTCATCTTTATCTAAAGTTAGGGCTCCATCTTATTAGCATACGTCCGATAACTCTCCGAGAGAATATTTTAAGAGAATTCCTTCTTCCGAAAACATTGAGTAAACGTAATACAGATTTAATGGGATGGGAGCCATTACAATGGGATAATTATATATATACAAAAATTATAGATATTTAATATCTATTATTTAAGAACGATGTCGAAGCATAAGTAAATACATATTTAATATTAAGTTTAATATTTTGGTAATTACCTTTTCTATAAGAGAGGGAGCGGAAACTATGTACTGGCATCGTTGACCAACGTCAACCATTTGGGGGGTTATAAAAGGCGCGCCAAAGATCGAGCGGTTAAAGCAGAATAAAAAAAATACTTAAAAATCGTTCGGTTTATAGATCAATATTATTTTTGTGATCAATTTTATAATTAATTGCTCATTTGTTTCTGAAGATGTATTCTTTTTTAGCGACTAACTAAACAAACTCACAGAGAGTTGTAAAGTTGAAAAAATATATGATAAATCAACACTTTATTACTTTCACGGTGTACATAAAGGATATTCTATTCTATTCTATATTAGATAACGAGAATATTTCCATGGCGGTATTCACTTACTATTTGCTTTTCTATTGATTCCCATGCCCTGTCACTAGGTCTGTAAAAAATAAATAAAAAAGTAAACTTATCATTATTTTAAACCGCAGTACCTACTCGATCACGTGATTAAAACATATATATTATTATGTTTTAAGATTTTTTCTAGAAGGTACTTAAGAGATTTACTTTTCTTTAAGGTAAAAAAAGGTTTACTTACGGCCAAAAATGAACACCCGATAACCAATTTCAAAGAGATTCTTCAACCTCACTAAACTCGCAACATTTTCACATGACAAAGTCTTAAATAAACTGAACTTTTTAAAGGTTAAAGAACTATTTAACCTCCTCAACTCCATTACCCGGATGAAATATCTCATACGAGGGTCGCACGTGAAACTGGTGCATTTTCACCGACAGTGCGCCCACTCGAGGTAGGCAACTTTTTCAATAAAACTGTTATGTGGTTCCCGACGACCAATGCTCTTTGTAGGAGTAGGTTTGAAATTCTGCAGGAGGGAAAGTACAATGCGATTTTATTTTTAATATCTATATTTTTTATTGTACAGTCACGAGCATAAATATGTATACACAATTACACATAGCGAAATTTTAAAACAATAATTTAACAGGAACTCACCATCAATTCAAATTTTAATCATTTATTCAACATTTAATTTATTATAACAGTTCTCAAATCATGTATATATTTTTGAGTTTCAACAAAAACTTCTCGCTATTTTTATTATTTACATATTGCTAACGAAAAGACAGCGTGCTGCTGGGGAGTTTGTTGCGCCGTTTCTTCTCCACACCCTTAGGAAGCGGTGAAGGGTCGGCGAATCAGGGTGCAGTCCATATTATGCCATTCAAATACCTGACAGCATGTCAGAATAATTTGTAATCATTGTTGTCAAAATTCGAGGAAGGCTACTGCACTACTGTTAATATTCTTTATTTTTTGCAATTTTTATATGAGACAAAATGGACGCCGAATTAACGTCATCAAACGTTTAATTATAAATAGACCGTACCCAAGAATACAATCGTATCTGAATACATGACCTTCTCCACGTATAAAGGACTATAATTTGTCTAGACCACAGAATACAGAATTGGGTCTAGACCGCTATTTAATTTATAATGAACTAACCGTTGCTAAGCCACATGTTCATCTATTGGTACCAAATAATGACGTAATCACTAGGAGATGCGTAGTAACTATGGATTTTCAATAATAAATGAATAAATGTGCACAACATCACATACATTGCTCCGAATCCAAAGTAAGTATCTAAAGCACTTGTGTTATGGAATCAGAGACAACGAAGGTACCACAAACACCAGACCCGAGACAATGTAGAAAAATTGTTTTTCAACATTGACCCATCCGGGAGTTGAACCCGGGACCCGACACCTTGAAAACCGGTGTGTACGCCACTCAACCACGGAGGTCGACGATTACGCAATAAAATTATTATGTAACTAGCTGTGCCCTGCGACTTCATCCGCGTGTGTTAAGTTTTTATAAAAGTTCCTGGTTAAGATAAAGCGAATAAAGCGTAAACCGGTCATAAAGGGAAGATCATTTTACGAGTCAAAAGAAAAATACGTGTCAAATACTTATTTCTTCATCTTAATAACATCAGACTGGTTGTCCAGTCTTACATGGACCTACTGTCAGGTAGAACAATACAAGGGGTACCACCTAATAGTCGGTCCATCTATACTAATTTTATAAAGCTGAAGACTTTGCTTGTTTGTTTGTTTGAACGCGCTAATCTCAGGAACTACTGGTCCGATTTGAAAAATTATTTTACTGTTATTTCAATTAATGAGGAAGGCAAAAATTTGTAGCGGTAAACGACGCCCACGCGAGCGGAGCTGCGACCAACAGTTAGTGTAAAATAAAATGCTAAATAATTCTTAAATAGCAACACCAACTCATATCTAACAATATAAATTCATACCCATTACTTTTATCATTGCGGGATAAAACAAACATAAGGATAATATCTTTGCCATAAATTATAGATTTTCGAATGGTACAACCACGGGAGCGCGCTCGTAAAACGTCAAATAAAACAAAATGGCCGTCGACACCTCAAAATGGAAGACTTTGTAAGGGTTGACACTTAAAAATCACAGTTTTTATGTTTATAATGTTAAGAAAATGATCTGATAGTAATTAATACCTTAAATTCATCATTATAGTAAGTTTAAGTAAGTATTTATTTTGCAAAAGATTAGGGAAAAAAAGCAAAAGTATATGTAGCATTTATGTTCATCATTAAATATTGCTTTAATTCTATATTTTATTTATTATGCGTAGATATTAATGATAACTGAAGCTAAATAACAAAAAACACATATTTCTATTAAATATAATTAATCAAAATTATTATTGTAAAATATATAATATGTTATAAATAAAGCATTAAGACACGTCGATGCGTTATCATCAGAAGGTATTACTCAGATTAAAAGCAAAAATATTTTAAAAATTACGCTCCCCTGTACTTACCAGATTAAAAATCTAATATTAAAATGCACCAGCCCTAGATACCTAGCTACACTATAAATACGGTCCCGTAAAAAAAACATATTTAAACGTTGGTTGCACGTAAAACATGGCGCCTTCGCCTGTAATCTCGCAATTGCGAGCAAACATTCATCGGTTGAAAGATACAACTTTATTTACTTGTTTCACGATGATCGAGGGATGAAAGAGGATGAGAGAGGATGAAAGGGGGATGAAAAGGTAATGCTGTTCGTTGACAGGTTGAACCCCGTAGATATAGGTTGTAAAAGGAAAGTTTAAAACAACAACACTTCAATCCTGTGTTTAGATGAGGCGTGTGGCTTGTTTTGAATTTATTTGCTGAAGTTTTCCGATCGGAAATAGCAAAATTTAAAACTACCTTACTGCCTTTCTTTTTTTACTAACCGACTTCAAAAAAGGAAGACGTTTTATTTTTTTCAATTCACATTGCAATCGTTTAAAAAATATATAGGTAAAATTAGTTGGCAATTGGTAAGCAGTAAGTTATTTTTTTTATTTCTGGAATTCTCACTAAACCCTCATGCTAAGTTAAATTGCTTGTGTTACGACAGGTTCACGTCGGTAGTGCAATGGCTGGGATTCGAACACGCAACTACATGATCGCAAGTCCGCCGCCCTAGCCATTAGGCTACCGCTACTTAAAATTAAGTGTGTAGTTACGTTATTGTATAAAATTGTAAAGCTTCTGACAGATAAACTAACATTTTCTTAGTATCCTCTATTATGCAACATCCACATCTTGTATCTGTTTCTTCCTTGCATCAATTTTCCTTCCGTTTGCGCAAAGAAACAACAGCTCAGAACAACAAGTGGGTTAAAAAAAAAATTGCCCTTCAGAGGATCGATGCTCTTCAGAATTATTTTAAAAGAGTGCAGATATCCTACGAGGTAATCACGTGCATAAAACTGAACAACTTTCCCCAAAAAACATAGGTCGAAATCTTAAATTGGAAAATGAAATTTTCATACAAAGTGGCAGGTCACGTGACTTATGTTTTAAGATTTCGACCTATGTTCCTTGGGAAAAGTTTTTCACCTTTTAAAATAATCCTGTATAGAGCAAAAGCAAAGAAGAAAAGATGACCTATAAATACTAAAAGGGGTGAAAAAGAAACATTTAATAGTTGCAACTGCTGACAACCCTAGTAACGACGTCTCATAACATTATATTCTGTACACGCTCCACAAGAAAGACCAAGAGATAAGCTGAAACTATATCAGTTGCAGTTTTGATATCCGTAATACTTCCAAATGGTCCCAATGCAGCTTTTATATAATAGTGATACTAATACCCATTGATCTAACGAATAAAGATAAATAAACTAAACTAGGGTTCTTCATAAAAGCCTTCTAAAATAATCAGAGAATTCTTCCTTAAAATCTAAAATCGATACAAGGGAAATTAAGCTTTGTGTTAAACTTTTAAGGTTCAGTTTCATTTGTCTTGGTCCGTGTGAGTTCGGATGTTTTTCTGTTGGTGTATGAGATATTTTTAAGAATTTACTAGAGGTACAGGAAAGAAAATAAGGATGTCTCGCTCTATAATATCCGAAATGAATGTTCGGATACTTCAAGTTGTGTAATATTTTCACGCTTATATTTTCCTGTGAGAAGATAGGCAGTGGATAGACGGATAACTTTAAGTTGCTATAAATATTGAAACATTTTTTTCGTCATCTAGTTATGGGACAGCAAATGTATGTTCGTATAACAAGGTCTTCATTTATTCATCAGTTATATAAGTATATTATTTCTTGATAACTTGATTTGAAAAAATTGTTTGTCTTTGAATCTATATTCCAGCAATACTTCGAACTAATTGCTTAAAAATAAAAGGTTTTTTTTGTGTTGATTCACTAGTTTTTTTACGTCGGTAAGCAAGTTTTTTTTTGTAAGCGCCGCCCGCACTAAGGAATTTAATTCTTGTGTCGCGGGGGTTTCACAAACATTCAAATCACATGCACAAAGAACACACAAACTTTGAACAAGCATTTGTGGATCACACAAAAGCGTGTCTCATGCGGGGATCGAACCCGCAGCACTTCGCGCACAGTGTTAATTATCGTGGTGACCTATACCACTAATTTAATTAGAGAATTGTTTCCCTTCACATTTAGTCAGTAATCCTCTGCGAAACCTTCTTTTCCTTTACAAAATTTAGTTACGTTCTATTTACTTAGGGTCTGCCAATCCCCTTTGAGATAGCCGACTGCTAATGACAAATATCCGAACATCAAAACGAGGCCAATGATAAATCATTATTTAAAGGACTTCATACCTACTAAAGATTCTTATAAGATTAACCGTATACCTAATAATATCTGACTATAAATGTCCAACTGCTGGGCACATACCACTTACCGTATAGAGAAGGAACGAGCATTGATCACTACGCTGGCTCACTGCGGTTTGGCGATTTCAGATTCCAATTTTTGGATCCAGGATTCCTCATGATATTTCCTACACCGATTGTAAAAAGAAAGAAAGTACATGTAACTTTGAAAAAGTCACTTTGGTACTTGCCTGTAGCCTGTAGGGTTCGAATCTGCAACCTTTTGCACGAAAATCCGTTTATTGAACCGCTAGGCCACCACGACAGGACATAGACGCGTAAACTCTTTAAAATCATTCATCATCTAAAACTACTTTGCAGGTTATGGTAGCGGGCAGACAGTCTGTCCTTGACCATGACACTTGCAATGGTGTTGAAACATTGGGAACTAAAATCAAAGTAGTCGCGATAGAATCCGCTTAATAAGTAGGTAGTTTTACTTCAATGTCTACATAATTATAATACAACATTCGCATAAACTTCAGAAAAAAATATCATTCATCATTTGTTTTTTACCTTAAAAGAAATTCTGCTGCTAAACACAGCCCTAGTTGAAAGCTCCGTTGATTTTCACAAGCTTAGACAATTTTATTGGCTAAGAGCTCCTCGATAAGATATCCTATAAGTAGGGTCACGGACTCTCGGCTCACGTTGATAAGTATTAAATTGTTTAGATCGAAATTTCGCCTTTAAAATGTCGGCCAATTTCATTAGGATCAACGTTTTCGGAATGGGAGAAGGCATCCTTATTTGTATCACGATATTGTTACGTTTTAAAGACTTAAATGTCTTGAAAATAAATTCGATATTGGAAATGTTTCTCTTTCCTTTGATACTTATGTTGAAGACTAGTTGTTGAGAATTGTAAGTATAAGCGTTTTAGATAAATAATTACACCTTGATTAGGATTTTTACTAGATGTGTTTTTTAGCATACCTATTCCATGAGATTTGATAACAGACAGTGATAATTTTTATTTAGTATAAGAAGTACTAGATCGCCAAATATTCGTTTCTTTTGTCTCTTCTATTCCATGTAACTAATATATTTAGCGTAAAGTCTCTTTGGAAAAGAGTTTTGAGACTTCTGTGTAGCGCACATCGGGTTATCAATCTCAAAATCTTCCTTATTTACTGCCTACATCACAGTACGAGCTGTTTCCACACATTATTAACTAGTTAAAAAAAGAAGAACTTTAAAAGAACTCTAACAATAAGTCAAGTAACATCTCACCTGCAATTTTCGGTTATAAACCATCTCAGTTGGCATTTCAAACGATCCGTGTCTTTATTGTTTCATCCAAGCCATAAACTTCCATTTCATTTAAATTATTCCCAACGCGAATGCTAAAGATGAATATAATTTTACAAAGAGCCCGCATATTTCATATTTCAGTACGCCCTATGTAAATTTAACTAGGTACCTATTAAGTATATTAGAACTAGGAATATTCTAGTCACTTGCTAATTATTCTGCTTAATTAGGACCGTGTTAAGTACAGAGTGTTCGTTCATTAAGTATATGGTTCAATTTTGTCGAGACATCAATAGCTGTCTTTAAGACTACATTCTTCTCCAGCTTAGAAATGAGCTCAACTCTGAATATTCGTTGAAGAATTGAACGTAATTAAGATTCTAATTTTGCTCAACGGTCTCTAAACCTTCGGGTTGATGATCAACTCCAAAACGATAATGTTCCACTACTTTTTCTTCTTCGTCGTGGCTGAAAAGTCATGAACCTTGCCATCCCATGTACCATCTGGTGTGGTGGCACAGTTAACAATCTTTCGCCATTTCTTCCATACATGCTCCACATAATATATAAAACTAACTTAAAATTCATAAGTTTACTTAATTCAAGGGTGGCCCATTTTTCAACTGCTAGAACATGCATAATTGATAACCTTCACTAGTTAGAGAAGCACTTTAACAAGCCGCAACTATACAATTACAGTTGTTAATAACTAGAAGACCGGCACAACCTTGGTCCTTATTTATTTATTTGGGATAACAAACAATTGCGGAACAACGCATAACACACTTTTAAATTACTAAATTAAATAATTCCACAATCACCACCGTAATCCACTGTATAATAATTCATAACAATAGCAGCTAACTACCGAAAATTTAATACTATAAAAAGAAATACAATGGTCTGATAATATAGAGAAAATCTAAAATGTTTCTACAATCAGTACAAAAATTCGCGCCGTTTGCCTAACAGTATTCATAGTCAGTGTGTGCTCGATACAAAAATACGGCAAGGTCACAGGTCTGATAGCATCAAACACGGTACAGCCTATGAATTTTACATGACAAAGTCAGGGCATTTAATTAGATCACGGTCACAGCGCCCATGCCCGAAGCTGCAAAAAAGGTTGAGTTTATCTCTAAAGAACTTTGTTTTTATACTTATTTTACAGTTGATCTGGATAGGCAGCTGAATGATTATCAGGTATGATTATCAGGTGCCATTATTTTTCCAGAAGTAAAATCATATCATCATCATCAAGTGGATTGACGCTGGGACTTGTGATATGGTGAGTTCTAAACAAATAATTCTAATCAATGTAACAGGATTTAGCTGAATCCGGTAAGACTGGAAGCAAACCAAAACATAGCTTGAGAAAAGGTGTAAAGTGTACGGTCTTACAGATTGTCGTTGTTTTTGATATGATAAATAACCAATACGTCATGATAGTTAATAAAAACAGTAGTAAATAGTATCGTCTTAAGTACTTAGATACCATAAATCAAACAACCCAGCCAATACTGAGCCTTAAGCAGAAAAAAATGGAGCTATCGCAAAGGATGACATGTGTGGCTACCCTCAAACTAGGGAACACCTTTTATGTTGCTAAAATTCCCTTATGGCGCCACAGCTGAAGACCTTAAAGAGGCTACCTAATCTTATTAAAAAAAATACAATGGACGCGAAAAGAAGAACATACTTTAGTTGTCAACTGATATAGCCAATTCGCCTACTGGCCTCCCTTCTGCATTACTCACAATTCAATAAAAGACAAGTTAAATCGATTTGATATTTGCTAAAGAACCTTTTAGGTATCTTCTTACAATACATATATTAAATATCTCGATGTTCGTAATTCAATCCTGTATCAGATATAAATAGAATATCGTTTTCCTTTGAATATGATTGAAGGCAAAGGGAAATGTAGGTCACTCGTGACGTATTAAGTTCTTGTAAAGATGGGCTTAAATGTGTTTTCTTCTATATTTTTGTCTACAAACAGACAATAAGATCATTATTTGATGGTAAGTAAAATAAGTTAATCATGAACATCTCTGAACACCTGATTATGAAAATGCTTTCAAATATAATTATACCTATAATTGCCCCACTCTGGGCACAAAAATTTTGTCATATAGGAAGTAACAAGGATGATGATCTCCACGCTTCCTCCTTGCGTGTCTGAATTTAAGATTCCAATATTTTGGAAGGCAGATTCCCTTACGATGTTTTCTTTCACCGACAATCAGTGAAGTCTTAGAAATTAGAATAATTGTCTGTACGAAACGGCATGCTCACGACTACGGTTAAAACTATTTGCTTGCCCTGTGTCTAGTGGTTAGTGACCCTGAATGCTAAGCCGGAGGTCGTGGGTTCGATTCCCACTCAGGACAAATATTTGTGTGATGAGCACAATCATTTGTACTGTGTCTGGGTGTTATTTATCTATAATATGTATGTATTTAGATATATATAAGTATGTTTATCAGTTGCCTGGTCACCATAGTACAGGCTCTGCCTAGTTTAGGATCATCTGATCCTAAACTGCCGGTTGTGGGGTGTCCCATGATATTATATTATTATTATTATTTACGAAAATCCGAAGTAATCCTGCCAACCATGGATGGTAATCCACTGTACAATTCGCCTTCTTTTTTCCTCTGGTTATTCACTAAGTCCAAGTAGGCGTTATCTCTCTCGACTTATCACACTTAAGAACAGCTCTCGCCAATCTTTATGGCCGCTCTGAATGTAGCCGTCGGTACGAACTCGCGCATGGTACACTCATACTACCACATTCTCTCGTATAAACTACTCATACACTCACACTATCGCGCGGGAGGCGAGTACGCTTACGGTGAAAGACAGCGCGCGCGGGCGTGCCCTGCCTCCACACCCCGCGTACGTCCCGCTGATACCTGATTTTGTGTTCTGCGCAGCGTTATGCGGCTAGGTTCGGAGCGGCCATAATGTTTGGCGAGAGCTGTCAAATGTCTGTGAATATACTAACACTAGCAGGTAACTCTCAGAACACAAAAAATATTTGGCGACCTGGTTCTTGAACTGGTTCTTAATCTGCGTTATACCACGTTATGTTTTGTTTGGACTTAGAGAATGATCCCCAAGTTTCATAAAACCCGTAGCTACTGAGCCTACAGATTATAATTTTTCCGTCCGCAAGCGTTTCTTTTTAACGTAGATAATACCCGCATATTAAAATAACAGTCTGTCTAGGGAATTTTATTAAAGATGCTGGGAACACAAAGGGATTCAATTTTGTTATGGAAGATCTCTCAGCCGATTGATTGGTTAGATATTGAGATTTGAGGCAATATTTGATGTAGCCTTAAGCTATGTTTTAGTATGGGATTGGTTCAAATGTCAAGAATGCGTCCACAGGGATATTGTTTAGGTTTTTTTGTAGTTTCAATTATAATATGTTGACTCAATTTGTTTTGTATTTATGTTTTAAGACGATTTCAATCAAATCGTCTTAATACATACTAAAACTCAATACATACGAACTAAAAGTATTCTCTATGACTAATTACATAATCAAATTTATTTCAAGTAAGTAGGCATTTTCAGGACATTGTTCAAGTAGCAATAATTTTAGTCTGGATTTTATACTAATTTAATTCTGTTAATAGGCATTATTTAAGTTCGACGAAGAAACGCGATCGGACCTAATATGACATAGGAACGGAGAATAAAGCCATTTATTTTATGAAGTCAACACAATATACTCCCAAAAGACACGCATTACATTATAATCCATCCTTTATAGGCAGTCGGTAAAAATTGATTACCTCAGGGAAGCCAACCAAATATAACCTTTTCACGAATGACTCCTAAACATGGCGTATTTTATGTAAAATTCGACATGTTTTTTGATCCAAGCGATGAAATATAAATTAGCTTTCCGTTTTGATAAAGTACGGTACGCAAATGCTCGTTTTTTGGGTTCCGTAGTCGAAGGGTGCCAATGGGATCCTATTACGAAGCATCCACTCTCCATCTGTCAGTCAGTAGACATTTCAGACACCGTATTTTGAATAGAGTTTATGTTTTCACAGAATTTCTTTATCGCAGAACAATAAATAATAAAAATACAATATGGCGAATTGTTAAATGGCAGAAATGCAAATTAATAAACAAAGGTTGTGCTGGTCACTGTTCAGTTTTAATAACAATTTGTACATAGTATATATCTCGTACACACTGGGCAATAAATGTCCCACGGCTGGAGCAAAGGTCTCTTCCCATATAGAAAAGAAACGATAATTAATCACCACGCTTGCTCACTTGCATGTTGGCGATTTCCAATTCCATTTTGGAATTCAGTTCGACTGATTTGTCGCTTATACGGAACCTTTTGTGTTTAAGACTGACTCACACTTAACAGGGTTTTTAATTGCGTTGTTAATTTGACTTATGGAGCATGTATCGCTTTTTATTTTGATCTCCGTAATGTATTCGCTTTGAGCCGAATAACATGAGCAAATGAACTTTGGGATTAGGGATTTTAAAGGTACTATAGAAAATGTTATACGTTCATTAGCAAATATCAAATTAATTAGAAATATAATGACATTAATATAGAATTATTTTATTACAAGCTTTTCTTTTTAACTCGCAATGTATGTTTGTTTATGTCAAACCTTGCCAGCTAATTATAAACACTTTCTAACATTCGATTGAGACGAAAGAACAATGGGTAATTTTATTTGGGACGCGTATCTAACTATTTTCTCCCTTGAGCTACAGAATTGTCTCTCAATTTTCTACAAGCTGGGTACGTTTTGTTCCATGTTCTTTTGCATACTTATATGAGGTCGGTATTAAACAATATTATGGTACTTTTGAGTTGGTTTGATATATGGGCCCAGAAGGTAACCATAGGAACTCTGTAACAAAATGGTTCAATCGGATCATGTTTGGGCTCTTGACAAGCTTTTAATAAATTTGCAATCTATGGTTTTTATTAGTCTTCACTAGTACTGTATTTATAATAAAAAAATATTAACCTTTTTAAAAATGGCTTATTTCGAGCTACCCGTGTCTAAGGTACCTGAAACACAGAGTGCATACTGAACTGTGGGGAACGAAGGATTACGGGTACGTATTCAGTGAACTGTGTGAACTGTGTCATAGTTATAAAGTTGTTCCATGTATAATACTGGTATCTAACCCGTGGGTCCGAAATGAGTGATCTCCAAGCTAAAAAGCGACTTGACTATAAAGACATTAAGTCGCCTTTCCATCCCTCTGAGAATTATACAAGTGACATAAAATATAATTTAATCGTTAATATTACTATATTCAAGTTTTACTGTTCCTCTAGGCCCTAAACAATTCAGCTAAGTTACAGCGCTGCCTGTCCTAAGGGAGCAACTCGGATCGCTTTTATAAATAAAGTTAAATTACAGAATTACTCAGCTTAAAGTTTTTATTTCGTAGAATTATTTAGTGACATGTCTCCGTAAAGTTTTAAGTATAATTCCTTGGTGGTTGTCTTTAATTAGAGGAAAACGAGGACCAACAAACTAGATAAATATTTTGTTTTATTAACCCTTCAATATTTTTCTAGTTTAAAGGCTAAATGTCGTAGTGTCCTAGTGGTTCAGGCAAGTACCAACGTGGTTTTTTCAAAGTTATATGTACGTTCTTAATAATTATAAGACACCAATGACAAACGGTGAAGGAAAACATCGTGAGGAAACTTGGTTTTCAAAATTTGGAATCTGAAATCATCAACCTGTAATGAGCAAGCGTGGTGATCAATGCGCATTCCTTCTCTATATGGGAAGATGCCTGTGCCCAGTAGTATGTAATTTATAGGCTGGAATCATATTCTTCTTCTGCAACATGCTGGAACATGCAAAATTTGTATATGGTTATACCCCTTTAAAGATCACATTAATTTCTATCTTATTGATAATTATTTCTGTCAATGCCTGAATCCTCATCATCATCATCTCCCTGTATCCTGTCCAGCTAGTTAATGCCAGTGCAATGTTCATCTTCAATACTCATCATCTCAGCATTCTCAGCTTTCTTTCACACAATCCATCCATGTCTTCGTCCATCTTCCTTCACTCAAAATTTCTTTAGTTATGTGACTTTCATCCCTCCCCATAACATATCCTGTCCATACCACAAAATATTCAATGCCTGAATATACAAGAACAATAATAATATTTCCGTATAACTGTAACACAGACACAGAAATAAACTAAGTAACAAGCCAGTGAGTCATTTTTATCACTTCAACGTCCAAAATTCGTGGCAAGTGTGGAATTATTCAAATGAACCTAAATGTCGAGCCAAACACTTTGGTCTTGTTCCGACAAGTTTGGGCGACAACCGGCTAGTCCGACAATTAGAGGGAAGTGAAAATATTACTAGAGCTATTTTAGTTTTTGATGGAACCCGGAAATTTTAAACGGGTGATTGCATAATTGTGTATGTTCCATTGTGAATTTTACATTTTAGAAACAGCTAAATAGCTTATTCTTGAAAAAAATATCATTATTGATATATGATAGCCTAATAAATTCACAGTCCTTGCTGTTAGTGTGTCTGACCATTGAAACGAAGCGAGGCTGCTGAGTGGACCAATAGGATCAGAGGCACCAAGCGGACCGGAGGTTTTATGCAATCCTATTGGTTAATATTTTTTCGTTTCTCCGCGCCGCTTCCATAGACAGGCTTACAGTATTTTATTATTGTGGCTGCATCATCTGAATTCATTAGATACTTATTTTTGATTAATGATACCTCCTACATATACGAAAAATAGATCATGGTTACATGAATAGAATTATTCTTTTTATTTTCAAAGCTTCCGATTTATTTATTTATATATACGGCGTTAACCTAATGGCTAGGGCGTCGGACTTGCGATCATGTGGTTGCAGGTTTGAATCCCACCCATTACACTACCGACGTGGACCCACTCGTAGCACAAGCATCTTAGCTTAGCACGAGGGGTTAAGTTAAGTTGTAATGTGTGACCCACATTGCTAGTATTAAAAAAAAAAATTATAAGCTTAATATATGCCAGTACCCGCTCTAATAGATACGAGTAATAATGGTAAACGACGCGCGACGTTTGAATAGAAGAAAATGGTTTTACAATACCATATGCAAAACAACAACGCCATCAAATTTTATTATACGCATAGACATAGCGTTGACTCCTAAGGGATCTCAGAGGATCTTAGAGATATAGATGCTTTTATGAGATGATATCTGAACCACTTTGGGGAATATATATGTGTATGACATGTCGAAATGTTAGCTTTTAGGTGTAAATAATAAATAACTAACGTTGGAGGAATACAGCGGGAGGAAAAGTGAATTTCTGGAATCGGTAAACTGCAGTGAGTAATGCGGGCCTCATAATAACGGGTCTCTGTAGAAAAGACTAGCTTTTACCCGCGGCTTTGGCCGCGTGGACGTCGTGTATCGCAACCAAAATTATCTCTATACCTTCTTCAATGAATGAGCTATCTACCAATGAAAGAATTTTTCAAAACGGACCAGTTGTTCTTGAGCTTTTTAATTAGATTTTTGCACTATCAAAGATAAGTAGTATGTTTTTATTACGCTATTGTATACGAGTATGTAACTGAAATGAAAGGAAGTGATCACCATGCTCAAGATCTGAATCCAACCAAAACCAATGGGGCAATCATTCTATTTGCTGAAGGCATCGTCAAAGACTTATAATAACGGCCTATAAACGTCCCGCTGCTGGACACAGGCCTCTTCCCCTATAGAGAAGGGATAAGCATTGATCACATAAAATAATCAAGTGTTATCAAAACGGTACTTGGTAATGGTTGGTTAGGAGTGTTGCCATAAAAAAATTCGTTCCTTTTTTTTTTTTTTTAATTGTTATGTTTTTAGTAGTTTAGTTTAATCATTATTTTGTTGTTTTTTTTAGTTAATAAGTTTTCGTTATTTTGTTGTTTTTAAATTTTTTTTGTGCGTCTCTATATATATACGGGGCAATAAATGCTTTTTCTTTCTTTCTTACAAAAAAACTATCTGGTCATGTTTTGGTTTGGCCACATCTCAATCTAAAAATTAACTAAGACTGGCACTAACTGGATCTAGGATATCTTGGGCCGGAACGCAGTTGGATTCCCTTTTGAATCTAAGGGTTTTTCTTAAATATGTTGGAACCGCTTAAAAACCAAAAAGTTATCGATTGTAATATGTACAGTACAAAAAAAGTTTAGGTGAATTTTTAATGATATAAAAAAGGTAGATTTTCTAAACAATTCGAACTATCTGATGGTGATTTTGCCTCGTAAATTTTTATTTTCCTTCCAAAATTCCTCATTTAAACGAAATTTCCTTCAGAAAAAATTCTTCTTTAACAAAACTAATAACAATTTCTAAATAAAATCTGATATCATTTTACTTAAGATACGCTAACACAGCCTCTTATGGAAGACGTTTTAAGGAAAATGTTATTTTTTCGTAAAGACGTGGGAACACGAGTGTTCACTTGTTTGCTTGCAAACGAGGCTCGGGCCGAAAAATACAATGTTATACAATGCTAAATTTCTTCACCATTTTAAGGCATAGAGCTAACAATCACTTATTTTGTTTATTATTCAAAGTACAGTCACGAGCATAAATATGTATACACATAGCAAAATTGTAAAACTATAACTTAACAGGAACTCACCATCAATTTTTAATCTTTTTTTTTTTAAAGATTACTAGCAATGTGGGTCGCACATTACTAGTAATCTCGTTAACCCCTCGTGCTAAGCTAAGATGCTTGTATTACGATGGGTTCACGTCGGTAGTGTAATGGGTGGGATTCGAGCCCGCAACCACACGATCGCCAGTTCGACGCCCTAGCCATTAGGCTACCGCTGCTTAATTCAACTTTTAATCATTTTAAAATTATAAAATATATTTTTGAGTTTCAACTAAAACTTCTCGCAAAATAAGTTCTACAATTTCGCTGTGTCATATTTATGCTCGTGACTGTACATATTATTTGTATTTGTGGATTTCATGACTGATTTTTAAGAAGATCGTAGAGGGCAAGAGGATTTAAGCTCACAAACTAAAAAAAAAACAAATTACAATTATTTTAAAGGTTTTGGCGGAATCACAGCATTTGTTAGATCATTATTACAAACGTCACACGTATGTCGGCGTTAGACACTACTTTTACAAACCTATCTGTAAGATTTAAGGCTGAATACTGGAAGGTCAATCAGTTTAAGGTCACCGTCAAGTCTCTTGCTGTCTCTGTCACTCTAAGGTGAAAAGTAGTGACGTGACTTTCGGGGTAAAGAGGTTAAAAATGGCTGCGTAGACACAGACTTATTTGACCTGATAGCCGAATCTAGAACTAATATTATTTTTCCAAGTTCATTTTGTATTGTATATAAAATATTATGAAATAAAGATTTAATTTAATCCTTGTTACCAAGTGCCCAAGTAGCAGACATTGTTATAAGCCTAAACCACGAAAGTTCTATTGAGATGAAAGATGAAAAATAAATTCTACAACAGTGACGTAATCACTGGGTTAGTTATGTTCGTGGCACTCATTTTGTTGTATTCATAATATGTATATCCATACAATCATTACCATACAACAAATTTTATTTTTTGGTCTCTTATATAAAAAAATATATTAAAAGTCAAATTAATTATAGCGGTAGTAATTGCTTTAACATTTGTGGTGAGACACAAGCAGAGGGAGACCGAAAAAGAGATGGATGGATTATGTGAAAGATGATATGAGAAAGAAAGGAGTGGATGCCGCGATGACGAGTAATAGAGAGGAATGGAAGGAAAATACGCAATGCGCCGACCCCATATGAATCGGATAAGGGTACGAAGAAGAAGTAATTGCTTTAACAATATTACCAATAATATAAAGTATACAACTGAAATACTACAGTATTAGACCTAACTTATAAGTACTTATAACTTAATTACTTTTATAAGAGCCTTACTACAATAAATAATGTCTGGATTATGTTTACTAGTAAGAGTATTGATTTCTACTTAATATAAGACAAATTGGTAAAGAGGTTCTATTTATTATTATTTATTTATATTTTTATTTATTTAATTTAAAACCAACCAAACGCCTGCAATTCTTCTTTTCTATTATAATTATGAGAGTATTTTGGATTATATTTTAATATTATGTAAGAAGCTGGTATGCGCTTAGGCCCAGTTTTTTGATCCCACGTTAACCCAACCAATGGTCAAATATGCTAACTGATGGTTTCAAAACGAGGTTTTCATCAATTGTTAGTCTATCACACAAAAGTTTGAAACCATTTGTTAGAATGTTTAACCATTGGTTGAGTTAACTTGGGTCAAAATACTGGGCCTTACTGACAGCTTACAGAAGATAATAATAAAGAATAAAATAATAAGGTTCGCCGTGAGGCGGCTTAGAATAAAACCGCCCCTCCCCCCCTCTCTCTACCCGTGGTTGTCTTAAAAGGCGACTAAGGGACATAGAAACAAGGAGAATGGAAAGCATATTTTTCCTAAAAAAACTAATACAGAATTACTGTGGTCATCAACCCGCTGGTCCAGCGTGGTGACTAGGGCAATAAACTCCCCATAGTTGCTCACCACAACACACAGCCCCCAGTTCCCGGTAGTTCCACTACAGAAGGCGGAGAACCGGGTTGTATTGCAACGTGGGAGAGGCCTACGTCCAGCAGTGAACCGCTATAAGCTGAGTGGATTGTAGTAAACTATAGTTTTAAAGATTAAAAAAAATCAGCTTTCTAAAATTGCAGATTTTTTTAAAGTAACTGAATGAATTGATTTCATTTCAAAAATACATTTATGGTGAAATTCCTGCATCAAATATGTAGTAGTCAGAACTAATCAAATTTTTCTAGTTGTTTTGTTATAATTGTACGTTATTTAAGTTTTTGGTCCGTGGGACGTTGGCCAGGTGTGGCTATCAATACCGAATCAGTAAGTTCATGTTGGTAACTTGATAATAACATATTCTTACCGTTGTAGGACGTGTAATTAACAGTATTTTTTTAAATTTCTGTGTTTATGTTTATAGTTATAAAAAAAAAACATTTTATGTTGGTATACTTGGTTACTTGTAGTGATTCCAAGTATTCTTGTACAACGCTTATTTTTATTATCATTATAAATTTTTAGCATTGCATACGCAATCTAAACATCACATACATTGCTCTGAATCCAATGTAAGTAGCTAAAGCATTTGTGTTATGGAAACAGAGACCGAGACAATGTAGAAAAGTGTTTTTTTCTATATTAACCCGTCCGGGGGTCGAAGCCGGGACCTCAGAGCTAGCGGCACCTTGAAAACCGGTGTGTACGCTACTCGACCACGGAGGTCGTAAAACCATCTTTTTTTAGTCTATCCTCCGAAGCTTAGTACCTTCTATTATGTTCATACTAACACTCCAGAACTAAGAACTCAACAATGAACCCACTCGAAAATATAAAAATTGTAAACATTAAAAATCTCATTTTAATTTACTTTTTGCATCGAATACTTTTGAACTGTATAGCCATTCACGAGTGTTGCCAACATCGGTACAGTCGGTATACAAAAACGGAGAATTTGCTGACTGTACGCTTCGGAGTACATTTGCTTCGCCGCGCGTGAGTCAGCGGAAATCGGTGTGTGGTTCCAGTGTTAGTGAGCTTGAACCAATAATTTTTAAATATAAAACTGGCCATAATATTTTTTTTTTACTTTTCTAAAATAATATTTATGAAACAGCTCATTGAATTTAATTCAATATCATAATCGTTGTGTGTCTAATCATTGAAAATTATTTTGTGGTTTTGTAGTTAAATAATTAAAAAAGTAACCTTATTACTTTAAGTCTTTTGGTTTCATAAATATTTATAAAACGAATTTGTAGTAAAACTAAATTATAAAAAAAAACCATGAAGTTTTCTGCTAACCTTGTATTTTTGACGGGCCTGTTGTCTAGTGGTTAGTGACCCTGATTGCTAAGCCGGAGGTCGTGGGTTCGATTCCCACCCAGGACAAATCTTTGTGTGATGAGCACGATCATTTGTTCTGTGTCTGGGTGTTATTTATCTATAATATGTATGTATTTAAATATATAAGTATGTTTATCAGTTGTCTGGTTACCATAGTACAGGCTCTGCCTAGTTTGGGATCAGATGACCGCGTGTGAGATTGTTCCAAGATATTTATTTATTATTGTCCCAAGATATTTAATAACAGATAACTTTGTAAAAATTACTTAATATCTTGAGCACATTTCTTAATCATTTATTTGAATTAATTATTTTCATTACATAGAAATATCAAATTAAGGTTTGATCGATAATAAAGGTTAAACCGGGCTCGCCGCGGTTTGTCCGTGGATGGGTGTCAATTTGTAAACATACCTAGGCCCCTTCGTTCCTCCAAAAACACGTGAAGCCGTTGGTCCCGACTTTGACAGTCGTTAAGTCATTCCGATTCTCACCACAAGTCTTATTATAGGATATTGGGTAATAATGGGTTGTGGAGGTTAGATAGGTAGCAGCTCTTTGTAAAATACGATTCAGCTAAAACCGGTAAGATTGGAGGCGACCCCAAAATAGCTTGGGAAAAGGCTACGCAGATAGACAATGACGAGAAATATACTCAAATACTTGAAAAACAAACTACAAAAGTCTTAGTATTCGAACAGAACAATTGTTTTAATTATCTGAAACAACGATGAGATAGAACAATGTATATTTTAAGTGAACCACCTGCGTTAATAGACCAATATTTACAATCTTCTTAATTACTACAAAAGGAAGGTGAATTAATTGTGCTCCGACTTAATTGAATAGGTTCTATGAACTTAAATCTTCATTAAATGGTTCGGATTCGAGTTTTCGCACGTCTTTTTAGGAGGAAAAAAGAATTCGGAGACTTTTACGTGATCCTAATGAGACGTACAAGTAAGAAGTTTGAGAATGTTGTAATTAGTCCTTTTTACACAAAAGTGAATTTGGAGAATGATATTTTATAATAGGTGTATATAAAAACCAAACAAGTGCGAGTCGGAGGTGTTATGGTCACGGGCAAACGGACCATGACAACTGCAAAGATGTGGAAATGTTGAGAGCTAAAATCAAAATAAACCGCGATAGAATCCGTTAAAAAAGTAGTTTTATTTCAATATCTAACATTCGCGTAAACCTCAGAAAACAATACGAAAATAATAATCGAATTTCTTGTCAAAACGCGGTAAAACGCGCCCCACACATCGTCGGGACTGAACGCACTTTAGTAAACAAGCCAACGATTAGCGTACAATTGAGGCGACGCCCCCGGGACTCGGCTCAAAGGACCAAAACGGGAACTGTTTTATAATTTTCTGAAAGGGTGAAAGGGTACCGGAATTTGGCGAATCATTTTTCGGAATGGAAAAAGGTTTGGGCTTGTACTGTATGAACGAAACTCAAAGGAATATCGGGTCTATGTTTGCTGGTCCTTCGCTCAAAATGAATGGAGTATAGCTTATGGTGACTATGAATGACTATATTACGGAAATACATACAAATATATTTCTAGTAAAACCACGCCTGGAAGCGTACAGCTCTTGGTTCCATTATTTGGTCCTGTTTTCACACGAAATAAGCCAATGTTTTCTACCTCATTCAGTCAGAAAACACTTTTTCAATTCACTTTAATTTAACCCTTAATTTGACTGGCCTGTTGGTTAGTGATCCTGACTGCTAAACAAGAGATTGTGGGGTCGATTCCCATCCAGGACAAATCATTGTGCGATTAGCAAAT
Source organism: Plusia festucae (assembly GCA_950381575.1). Lineage (NCBI taxonomy): Eukaryota > Metazoa > Arthropoda > Insecta > Lepidoptera > Noctuidae > Plusia > Plusia festucae. The sequence continues at coordinate 9,472,043 of OX494454.1, read as the reverse complement.
GTGTCATTTGTTCTGTGTTTCCTCCCGCATTTCAAGTTAGGGACAGTGAATGGCTAAGAATCAGCGCTGTGACGGGTCGTGCTCGTCCTGGTACAGCATTAGCTGAGCCATCTCCTTTTGCTACTATCTTACTCCTTTTTGTAACACTGCAGTTATTGTTAACAGTTTTTTTTTTGTAGCAATAAATGTGTTTTTATTTTTTTGTTTGAGTGTAATGTGTTTATTTAGAAATATTTAATTATGTTAATCGGTTGTCTGGTTGCCATAATACAGGAGATGGTAGCGTGTGAGTTGTCCCAAGACATTTTGATTTTATCTAATGGTGGCTAACTCATCATTTTTTTTTTTTAAACGACGCCCGCACTAAGGAATTTAATCCTTGTGTCGCGGGGGTTTCACAAACATTCAAATCACATGCACAAAGAACACCCAGACTTGGAACAAGCATTTGTGGATCACACAAATGCTTGTCTCATGCGGGGATCGAACCCGCAGCACGTCGCGCACAGTGGTAATCAGCGTGGTGACCTATTCCACTCGGCTATCCGTGCAGTCATTATTATCATTATTTTAAAACCCACTGCTGGACTCTCTCGTTTATCTCTTGATACTTTCAATCATACTACCAGTCGTCAAAAACTCTTTCCACTGTATCCAACCAGATATTCTTAATCTCCAAACGGATGTTTGGCGCAAGTATTTGACGATCTGCCTAGAGCGGTTGGCAAGCACTTGGTGCGCTAAAGTTCTCTGTCAACATGGCATTTCAAAGCTCTATCGATTTTATCTGTCAAATGTGCTTTTATTTCAAACAGGTTTTGACGTTATATATTCAATAGAATAAACTGTCTGCATATTCCCGTTTTTTTGGTAACAGCCAACGAAAATCGATTAGATTGCCAACCTTTGACATGATACATACATATTTGATGTTTTTAGGAAAATTTAATAAAAACACGCGTAATCTAAACCTTTAGCGGCCAAGTGCCTCGCGCGCGTAGGTTTCCGTACATTTTTTTATAAAAACAAACATTTGTTGTATTTGAGCCCCCATTTTTATTTTCTTGTTTTTTAGTATTTCTTGTTATAGCGGCAACAGAACATCATCTGTGAATATTTCAACTGTCTAAATATCACGGTTCACGAGCTACATCCTGGTGACAGATAGACGAACGGACGGACGGACAGCGGAGTCTTAGTAATAGAGGCACGTTTGCTCTTTGAGTTTGGAACGAAAGAGTTCTATTCGAATTTTATTCCTATCGAACCTTTTATATGAAATAAACCATGGTAAACCCTCAAAAAGTGTGAGAAGAACCTATTACTTATAATCGCGAACAAGCTCCATTAAAGTCATTTTCTCACAAAAGTTCCATTCCACAGCCTATAACTATTATAGAAAGTCTTTTACCAGTAAATACTTTCAATTTACGCCCGTCTTCACAAAGACATGTTATATGTTCAATCTAGCTTTTAGCTCTGTTCCTTTTGTGACTCCAATTGATTTCCGACTCGCTACGTGACGGAAAACTTCTTACATTTTTGACGAAAACCAAGAACTGGTAAAAATGGGGCTGATGTCTTGAAGTTTCTGAGATTTTTCGATAGATTTTCGTCGTAATTCAAACTATACTAAGATATAAATTAATGCCTGTAATTTTTGAGGAGTTCCAACAAAAGATGGATTTTGCACCATATTTTGGGCATAATTTCATCGTATTGTCTGCAATTGTATCTATACTATACTTTTAAGCCTATTTTAAATCCCACTGCTGGACAAAGATCTCCCCTTTCCTCTTCTTAACGTTTTAGCACTATTTACTAAAGCAAAACAGTTATAAATACTATTTCAAAAAAGCAGTTCAACTCACACAGACACCATCTTTTCATAAAACAGCAAACTCAAAATGATACGCGACCATTCGAAATATTTTCCTTTCATGCCCGCTCCTGTGCGATCCAATTCATCTCAACATTTACTTAGAGCGCAATGTATTCACGTTTTACCATTTATTCGTGCCTATAACACCTGTCGCGTTTCACAGAGCATTACACAGAATTTATCATTAAACATTTGCTTCCTCGAAGCATTTTCTTCAGGAATCTAAGGGAGTATATGTTTATTCAGTTCAACGGTTTCTGAAGATACGTTCAGATTTCACATGCAATTTGCTTGGCTGTTAATTGGTGAATGTAGCCAGCCAGCCGGTACTAATCTTACCTATGTAGGTCGTACTTCCGAGGTTTTCGAACCCGGTTCCATATAATTCGAGCCCAGTAAGTTTGGTAATGAATTTTCGGGGAATTCTCAGACTGGTGGTAAAGGCTATAATTACGAAAGCTACTATTGACAGCACACCATTTGGAAACATGATTCTCTATAAGTCTCCCCTAGATTGTTCAGTTCAACACGTTCAGTTATTTGTTTTAGGAAATATCTATACTTTGGCGATTATTGTTATCCATTATTATTAATTTACAATTTTTTATTTCCATTCTGAAAGGTTAAAAAAATTGATGATAGTAATATTTTGACTCCATTTCAGAATTTCGTATCGTTCCGTATTTTAAGTGGCATTTGGGTCAGATAAAGCAGTCCAGGCACATATTAAGTATTGGTCACCTAATGGGCACTATTCTTGCTAGCCTTATACTTTTATGAAGTCAGGACGTCTGTTAGCACTTAAAGAGGTTTTATCGTGGCCATGATCGTTATCATTACTTTACTGGGCGAATGTAGTGCGAAACTAGAACGAGCTTCTATTTCCACACATTAAGCTTGCGTGAAAAGAATTAGGTTTTATGGATATGTTTAGAGTTAATGTAGAGGACATTAACTCTTCATTAAAAAAGAAGTAAAATTTGTCCCCTTTCATACGTTGTATTCATTTTCTGTATTGAATTTATCTTAATCTTCCCGTATCATCAAAATGGGAAAAAAATACCCGGGATGCCAAACTGAAACTGCGAATTATGTACGCTTTTCAGTTTTTTAAATTACTAGATGAAAACCCGGCACTGCTCGGTTGAAATGTGACTCATGATACACAATATAGGTAAATGTTTCTGTAGTCATCGGTTCTCAAGGAATATTTAAGGTAAGCAAGCCATAGATTCGTAGGTATAGCTTCGTTCATTGTGTTTAATAAATATAGTAAATAAAAACTGCAATAGTTTTCACACAAATAATTTTTATTTTTTACACACAAATAATATTAATATTTTCGCGAAACGACAACGACTGAAGAAAAGTTTTAAGTTTTGTTAAGATTCACTCAATGTTTCCGGCAAGACGTTTCGTTTTACACAGTCAAATGAGTCACAGTTCTTTGTGATGGATACTTCTTTGGCGTGTTGATTGGCGAGGCGTATATAAGAGCTAGTATGCAACGGAACGTGAAAAAAGCGAAATAAGTAAATATTCTTAAACTATTATTTCAAACGCGTTCCGAAACGATTCTAGTCCCAACTATCATGCAACTGTCATGATACGCCTTGTCAGCACTGTAATCACTTCAAGGAGGTTGTATGATAATAAACTCCTTGAATCACTTTGAGCAGAATTATCTGTTACGGAACGCGGCCTACTACTACCTACCCAAGATGGCGACTGCGGCTTGTTTGTCAGTGCCATTAGAATTTAACGAAATTCTCCATAATCTGAATTTTGCGGATATATGTTGTCGACTCGAAACCAATATTTCTTTATGTTTTGTTATTCATATAAGGTTTTGATCGAGTCTACCGTACCCCTGAACGAAATTATTAATATAGACTAGATGAAAACCCGGCTCCGCTCGGTTGAAATGTGACTCATGATACACAATGTAGGTAAATATTTCTGTAGTCATCGGTTTTCAAGGAATATTAAATGTAAGCAAGTCATAGATTCGTATAGCTTCGTTCATTGTGTTTAATAAATATAGTAAATAAAAACTGCAATAGTTTTCACACACATAATTTTTATTTTTTACACACAAATAATATTAATATTTTCGCGAAACGACAACGACTGAAGAAAAGTTTTAAGTTTTGTTAAGATTCACTCAATGTTTCCGGCAAGACGTTTCGTTTTACACAGTCAAATGAGCCACAGTTCTTCGTGATGGAGGCTTCTTTGGCGCGACGCACGCGACGTGTTGATTGGCGAGGCGTATATAAGAGCTAGTATGCAACGGAACGTGAAAAAGCGAAATAAATATTCTTGAACTATTATTTCCAACGCGTCCCGAAACGATTCTGGACCCAACTGTTAAGTAATCGTGAGGCCTAGCTTTTTATGTGAAATAACACCATCTTGTACCAAAAATAAGTAAATATATTTTCATCAGAGCAAATGTTTTCTTACATCATTCAAAGAAAAACAATTATTTTTTTAAATAAGAGAACAAATTAACTTAGCAGTAAAGGAGGTTTTTATACGAAACTCATACCTCTTTCATTTAACACCAACTATCATGCAACTGTCATACGCCTTGTCAGCACTGTAATCACTACCCAAGATGGCGACTGCGGTTTGTTTGTCAATGCCATTAGAATTTAACAAAATTCTCCATAATACGAATTTTGCGGATATATGTTGTCGACTCGAAATCAATATTTTTTTATGTTTTGTTATTCATATAAGGTTTCGATCGAGTCTACCGTACCCCTGAACGAAATTATTAATATAGATTAGTAATTAATTTTTTGTTAAGTTTGCATTTTCTCACTGCAGTGCAGTCTTATATCTCCGTTTTCCCTGAATTTCTGGCGCCCTAAGATGGACTAGAATTTTTTATGGAAATCTATTTAGTAACTCCTCTTTCATAAGACTTAGTAACAAAAAAATATATTTGTTAGTTAGATTCCTAGAAAAAGAAAACTGCACCCAGCAACATTGTAAACAAAGAGTTTCTTTCCCGAAATTGGCGCGAGTTTTTCGCGCGAAATTTTATACGACGGTCCTTTCGTTAGAGAAACAATTTGAATTTGCGTAGGAATTGCCAGTTGTCTTGTAGGGACCGAAAAGGATGAATATTTCGCATGCTTTACTATTATACTAACTCTAAATAATTAACTAAATGTCCCGAGTTCATCTAAACTAAGTTGTGATCTAAAATAGTGGAACGTAATAAATTTGAATGTTGGCAGTTTTGGGTCCAAAAATGTCACATACGTATTGTTGTTGCAGTTTTTTATTTATAGGTATCTGCCCAGATTGTTTGACTGCCGTTTTTTGTTGATGTTGGCAACAAACTAGGACTACGCAAATATATTTTTTGAAACTAAAAACTCTGTTAGGAAATTCTTGCTTACATTTTTGGAACATTTTTTGGAATTATTCCTCTCTGTGTGGCTTTCGTTTTATTTATATGAAAGATCAATGATTACTCAATTTTAAACTCATGCTATGCATACAGCGTATAGTATGAGTTTGAGTACTTATTGTTTTTCACAGAATTTTTGGGTCCACTGCTCAACCTAACTGCAAACTTTAGTAAAATATAAAAAAAATGACGTTTATGACGGCCTATGAATGTCCCATTGCAGGGCACAGACCTCTTCTCATAGATCATCTTTTCCTAAGCTATGGTGGGTACGGCTTCCAGTCTTACCGAATTCAACTGAATGCCGTATTTTACATAGAGCGACAATATTATACATTATTATTTTAAAAGGAGTGCGGATATCTTACGAGGTAAATCAGGTGCACAAAACTGAACCACTTTTCCCAATGAACATAGGTCGAAATCTAAAAATAAAAATCATACAAACATAAGTCACGTGACCTGTCACTTTGTATGAAAAATACATTTTCCAATTTAAGATTTCGACCTATGTTGGAAAAGTTGTTCAGTTTTATGCACGTGATTACCTACCTAAAATAATCCTGTATAGTTTAGCAAAAATACATACACACATACATTTAAATAAAAGAAAACTAGGAGAGGTTTTGTTTTCGTGTAGTTGTTAAATAATAGGTCCAATTTGTGTTAATATTAAACAGCAAATATCATTAAGACGTGTCCCTAGAGAGTTAGCGGACACACCTAATTATGGCTAGAGCTATATATCTGACACACAGTCACATATTTCTTTACTTGCACTATATTTGTTAAACCACCATACCACCAAAATAAAAAACAAATTTTTGTAATTTTATTACTATTTTTTTTCTGTTCGCGCCTCTATGTATTTGAGAAAAAAGGTAACTAATATTTTACTTCAAAACTGCTGGCCCTAATTTGATGTAATTTTGTACTGTTACAGTTCTCTTTACAAGTTTGTACACTACACTAAATTTATCAAGTACTATACTAGTATTACCTAACTGGAAGCAATTCTTTGTTAATATAATTTCAACACAAAACAAGACAAGAAATACGGATCTTCTTTGTAATTTACACTTTTACATTGCAATAAATATGTGTATGAAGTAAACCAACCACAACTCACAGGGTTATTCTCCCACCGGAGTCGTTAGCACATCCAATGTATCTGGGAAGTCAAGTTGTGTCTCGCGGAAAATTTATAAGAATCTCCCTAAGGAGCGAACATTCCTTATGAAATTTCGGGGACACTGGATTGATGTCCATGTTATCATTCTAAAAAATAAAGTTATAACAGTTTATTTTAGCTTTTGCGCTTACAAGGTCAGTAGATTATTATTTTCCTTATATTGTTTTCTGAGGTTTACGCGAATGTTAGACATTGAAATTAAACTACTTTTAAACGGATTCTATCGCGGTTTATTTCGAATCGGTTTAAAAGTACTTTTATTTTTTTATTTATTTCATGAATACGTTTTTATTGTTATTGACACAGTTGCCAGGGCGTGGATGCATGCAAAAGGAACGCTAGTTTTGACTATGCTTGTATTATAAATCTTAAAAACATCTTACATATTGTTCCAAGTTTCCACAAACCATACATTTTAGCTCCACACTGAACTCTAAACTTCGTTTTATATTCCACTTTTATATTTTGTACAGAAAGCCACATCAGCAACAAAAACGAAACACGAAACTCAACCTTAGCTTTACGATAATTGGGAAGCTTTATAAGTTGAAGGGTTACGGAACCTGTGAGGATGACTGTACAAACTTCAGGAATAACCGAACTATATGTGCGGTTGATTTGAGGGCATGAAGTTGGTCTGCTTAAAATTTTAGCACTCGTAAAATGTGAGCTCCGACTAAAAATGAGGGTACCTAGAAATCTGTAGAGCATCATTGTGGTGTTTATGGACAAGACATTTTCATGTTAGCACGAAGTGGAAAATTTGCATGATAAGCACAATTCTGGCTAAACACGTAAGCTCTTTATTGTAATTGTAACACCATATACCTATACCATATTTTATACAAATAAATTAAACACACAATTAAAACATCAAAACATTATTAAATTATCTTTTCGCTAAGTCACGGTAGTGCTGCCAAACCAACTTTTTTTTTCTTATTTATACCTCGTTTAAACCTCTCCTATTTACTTCGATCAAAATCTAGTTGATATTCATTTAATGAAATCTTAATAAGTACATAGAGGAAAGTCTGTAAATAAAAACAAAGATTAAAACTACGGTTCTGTACAGACGAGTATCTTAAATCTTTACTTACGAAAAATAAATCGTATATTATTTCATCATTTATCTCTACTCTAAATATAACTATTAAGTATCATATATCATTGTGAACCAAGGGCAAACAGGACAATCTGAAAGCAAAATAACAAAACCTACCGGCTAACACAGAAGTATGTACAAACAAACGAAAAACGAAACAAAAAATCATGCTTTCGTAGCGAAGGTTACGTAATACTATAACAATAACGTTTCTATGACGTAGGTATAATAAATAAAAAACCCTTTTATTTCTTGCAAAAACAAAAAACAAAAAGTGAAAAAAGAATCAAAGTAAATAAAATAAATCTTATTCTAATTTTTATTTTCAACGCAACATTGCGGAATAATTATTTCTATTTTTTTTACTTTGTTATTAAAATAAATCTAAATAGTAGTAGACGTTTTTTTCTTCTATTATATTCAACCTTATTTCTGGTATGTGGATACTAAAACGTATACAGGTTTCAAATATTTTCATGTAAAGAAAGCTACGACAAAACTTTATGAAACTTGCAAAGTTGCTTTTCGTCTCGCCGTTCGCGAAAAAACATTCAGATCACGGCGCGTATTGAAAGTTCTTTAAAATAACCTCCCCCTTTTTGACGTCGGTTAAAAACTAACTTGGTTTCCTTCGCGGCGGTAGCGTAATGGCTAGGGCGTCGGACTTGCGATCATGTGGTTGACGTTTCGAATCCCACCCATTGCATTGACGTGAACCTACTCATAACACAAAAAGCATTTAGCTTAGTACGAGGGGTTAACAAGAATACTAGTTATATGGGACACACATTTCACATTATTATGTCCATATCAATAAGTTAATCAACATAAAACCAAAAAAACAGATAGACTGTTCGTTAAAAGGCATCCTAAATATGGCAGCCATATTGTTGGAGACTAAACTTCTGGATAAACAACTGTGAGTAAAATTTAATGATACAGTTTGAGGTTCCTTTTTAAGCTAAACTGTTTACAAATAAACCTATTTTCGGAAGGATGAAATGGAAATTCAAAATAGACGGGAAAATGTGGAATAAAAGTATAAAAGGAAACATCGTCCTTCAGCAATGGATTCACAAAATTTAATTAAATAATATTAATAAAATATTCCATATCGTTCGACGAACCGATAACCGTTGGAGAAGAAGAAGTTCTAGAGTGGAAGACGCAGTGTTGGTAGGCCTCTCACTAGGTGGACCAACGACATTGTGAGAGTTGCGGGCAACCGGTGGATGCAATTGGCATGTTGTCGGTTAATATGGAGGTATTAGGGGGAGGCCTATGTTCAGTAGTGGACGTCTTCAGCCAGATCATGATTTTTATATAATATAAAATATATATTACCTACATGTATATAAAACAATTATGAAATCGTTTACGATTGAATGTGAATTTTTCCAGTCCTGGTCTACCGGAAGAAATTTCTAAGAATATGCACCTATATTTTGCTTCTGTATTCTTATTGTATAGATAAATAAATCTAAACAACAATTTTATGCGATTAGAATTATTTCATGACCTATTCAAAAGCACCATATAATAATGTATTCAATATTTAAAAAAAAAACAAGTTTTTTCACCTCCACACAAAAGCAAAGGACACCTGAAACATTAAGGAAACTCAATTTCAATTATTGCCAATCAGCTGAAAACCTCTTTAAAAGGATGCAAAAGGCATTGACACAACATCAATCGTTCATCTATGAGTGACAGACGGGCGGACAGTCCCACAATCTTCCGTTCACACGCTCCAACGCGATCAAAACGTCTGTCAGTGTCGAGCAATTAGGAGGATTTCAAGCTTACCAGCAAAACTAGAAAAGGTACTGTGTGACCGAAGCTTTCTGAACTATCAGCTTTTTTCTACCTTGGTCACTTATTAACGCAAATCATTATTAACTACCTCTCCTCTTGCGGGACTGCTGGCAGAGGTTTCTTAAGAAATAAGCAGTTCTTTTGTAGTTTCTGTTCTGTGATGTTGTTCTTATATGCTTTGTGTGTGTACATAAATTATTAACTAACTAGGTAACTATATAAAACATGGTACGCATAAGGAGACACTTTCAGTCCCAAATTTAGCTCTGCGTAAATAAAAAAATAAAAAGAAAGAAGAAAGAATACTTATTGTTTATTGTTTTCTGAGGATTACGCGAATGTAAGGCATTGAAATAAAAACTAAATTTAAACGGATTCTATCGCGGTTAACATCATAGTCACTATGACACCTGCAAAGGCGTCGAAACATCGGGAAACAACTAAAATCAAAATACCCGCGATAGAATCCGTTTAAAAGTAGTTTTATTTCAATTCTTTTTTTATTAAAATTCTTACTAGTAAATTAGGTCGCACATCACTAAGTGGGTTTAAATCGGTAGAGCAATGGGTGGGATTTGAACGCGTAACCACACGGTCGTAAGTCCGATGCCCTAACTATTATGCTTCTGCCACTTCATACCAAAATTCCGCCATTAATACATAATAGTTACTTCCATAAAGGTGTCTACGATACATTTGGTAAACTGTATCCTTTGTTAATACTAAAATTCTGCTTTTTTAGGATTTAGAGCCGGGTTAGTAGCCTATATTTCATTTTTGTATTACATTACTAAATACTTTACTTAACAAAGTTTTAGCAGTTATTAACATCTCCCTAAATAACTCCTAACTCCTTCCTTAAGTCCTCAAACTAAGTGAGATGTTTTCTTTTTTAAATTCTTTGTGAAATATCACAAAAGTTAAATTATTTATTGTTCTTGTTAATTTTTTAAATTAACGCCAATGCTCCTTGGAGTTTGTGTCTGCTAAGTATTGCAGACATCTGCGGATACTATTTCAGCGTTTTGAGTGCACGTCAAAGGGGGGGGCGAGGTCGCCAAGATGAGTAGAAGGTTTTTAATTGATTGATTACAAAACTAGGGTAATTTTAAAATTTGTTAGTGTGTCAGTGATTAAGTGTTCTGAAAAAAAAAACATTATAAATAATCCAATAAAAAAATATTCTGCATTTTAATCATAGACTGGAAATCCAGAAAAGAGAACTCGATTAAATCAATTTAATATTTATTTTAAAACGCTGTACATTTTTTTTTAAATACGTAATTAAAAAAGTAACTAAGTAAGTTAATTGGACAACATTACATACATTGCTCCGAATCCAAATTACCGACACAATGTAGAAAAGTGTTTTTTTCTACATTGACCCATCTGAGACCTCAGAGCTAGCGACACTTTGAAAACTGGTGTGTACGCCACTCGACCACGGAGTTCGTCAAAACGTCGGTAATTTACCCATACTTTTTCCCAAAAAATTAACTAAAAGAAACTTTAAATAAAATACTAACTCAAAAATGTTAACCCACCAAATGTAACAAATCAAATCTTTCAACCAAAAAAATTATCCCGTTTTTTCCACACCAGATAATTTTAGTGTCACCTGGCCGAGTTACGATTGTGATTTCCATTAAAACTTTCCGTACGTTGATTCAGGGATGACAACGAAACATAATGTATTAGATATGTGCGAAATTCTAAAAAGGGTAGGGTAGGGTAGGGAAGGAAGGACTAAACAGACGAAGGTTTGGCATTTTGTCGCTCTATTTTTGACTTGAGAATTTTGAGCGAATGTCGCCCAAGATATTGATTTGGGGTTTGACCTTAATCAGAATATTTTCACGAGTCATTGCCTCCCCTTTGTAGCTGAGTATATCATGTATTTTGTGAAGGTTATGTATGGTATGTTCTGTTGTTGAAATTTTGATCCGGATAATTATCATGACTGGACTGTAATAAGACAATAATCGTACAATCTGTGGAATTTTTAATTCCTTACACGAAAAGTCGCTAAGGATGGTTTTTTAAACTAATATAATTATGAGGACACAACCGAATTTCGGACACGAAGACACCGTCGAATTTTTGCGTTTTCTAAGGTCTTAAGTAAAGTGTTTTAAAAAAAAAAACGATACTTAAGACCGTAGAAAAATCGAAAATTCCATATATCCGACGTAACAACTAGGAACTTCTAAAATAATAAGACACTGAATTCTTCTTTCAAGCGGATCAAGGAATCTTTAAGAAAGATCCAAAGCGAAATTTTCATGCTAGTGTATAAACCTACATACCTCTACTCAACCCTTCTACATTAACAAGGGTGAATATAATATAATGATGCATTACTTACGAACGATTAGCAAGAAACTTCTCACCGTCATAATTGTAGCCGAGTCAGCGAGGAAACCAGGGTTACTAATAACGTGTGCAAAACTTGATCGCATGCCAACGAACTTATAATCAAAACTAGAATGTGTACGCCTTAATAAAAATGGGGGAAAAAGATTTTATCCCAAATACGTATTTCAAATCTACACTATCTACATCTACACTAATATTATAAAGAGGAAAGATTTTTATTTCGTGTATTTTTTTTCTTTTATTAAAAACTACGCCCGCACTAAGTAATTTAATCCTTGTGTCGCGGGGGTTTTCACAAACATTCAAATGACATACACAAAGAAAACCCAGACTTGGAACAAGCATTTGTGGATCACACAAATGCTTATCCCATGCGGCGATCGAACCCGCAGCACGTCGCGAACAGTGGTAATTAGCGTGGTGACCTATGCCACTCGGCTATCCGGCGGTTTGTAAGGAATAAACTCAAAAACTAATGTGCCGATTTCGAAAATTCCATAACCATTGGAAAGTTACTTTTATTTTTTTATTTTTTACTAAAAAAAACGGTATCGCGGGCGGATTCGCGTAATATATACAAGTATGTATATTATTTCACTTTGTCGGAAGAATAAAATACTAATTCAATAAAGCGAGCTTCAATTCAGCGTGTGGAAATTGACATTGAATCGCTGTAAGTGCTTGATTATGTAAAATACATAGTCAGGCGGAGATACCAAAAATGTATCACCTATTCAGTCTAATGATTGAAAACCAATCTGAACCATCTATTTCGTTAAATAAAGATTATTTTGTACTGCACTATCGCAACACACATACCCATACTTGCAAGTCCTGTAAGCCAGTACCTAAATGATAACCAACGAATATCATCCAGACATTTAAGCTCTTGTGTTGGTGATAATCTCTACAAGGATTCCCAACAATAGTGTTTCTACTATTTCTTACTTGCTTCCTTTTCTTCTAGTTCACATGTGTGAGAAAGGGACGGAAGGCTTCACATACTGCCGTCCGTTATTAGATCTGATTCTGTATCTTAATTTGATCAAACTATGCTGAGCCCGTTCAGAAATTATATTGTTCCTTAATTTTGTCTGTACGCGTTCCAGTATGAATATAGGTCCGTGTTACACACTCGAATGGAAACTAGAATGATGACGTCATGACAAATTGTCAAAGTTGTGACGTAGGAGGATTAATAATCTTTACTTTACTTGGAAGGTGGATTTTCATCGGAGCGGCAAGTTTTAATAAGTATGGACCAAAAATGAGAGTGGTTCCAAATAACAATACATTTTCCTGTAAATTGCCTGTTGGTCTAGTGGTTAGTGACCCTGACTGCTGGGCCGGAGGTCGTGGATTCGATTCCCACGCAGGACAAATCTTTGTGTGATGGACACGATCCTTTGATCTGTGTCTGGGAGTAATTTATCTATAATATGTATGTATTTAGAAATATAATTATAAGAATGTTTATCAGTTGTGTTGTTTTTCGGCCGGGTAGTCAAAACAGTTCAAAAATATTGTAACAATTTTCTTTATAAAAATTACACATATTAATATCGTGGTGTTTGATGATAATTGATGCTAATTATCAAAAGAGAGAGTTGAGCTTACTCCATACAAAATTTAATCAACATCGGCTGTCAACAAAAGATCAAAAAGAGTACCAATTATATCACTTATTTGACGAAATTCAAAGGATTTAGGGTTTTCCTTCGCTTGACAAATATCTCGACATTTATCCTGTACTTTTCCAGAGGTCAAACTATATTTAGTCTAAATATTAAGCTGTGGGAACATCACAAACATGTTACTAAAAATAGTTGTGAAAACAGAATTATGTACAACTCAGTAAATCTAAATAATTATAAAAATTATTAAGTACTTATTTTGGGACTTGTGGCTAAGTGTATACCTTACGGTTTGAAAGATAATAAAGGTTAAGCCGCGCTCACCGCAATTGGTTAATGGATGGATGACCATTTATAAATATACCGAGACCTTTTCGTGCCTCGGAAAACACGTGAAATCCTAACTGTCATACAGCGATGTATCTTTGATAGTCGTTTAGTCATTACGATTCGGACATCAAGTACTGTGTTACCAAGTAAAATGGGTTGTGGAGGTCAGATAGGCAGTCGCTCCATGTAAAATACGGTTTTCAGCTAAATCTGGTAAGACTGTAAGCTGACCCCAACATAGTTTGGAAAAAGCTAGGCAATTACTTATTTTATTTTGGGGCCTTTATAGATATAAAATTTATCAAATTTTATTATCTATACGTGACGCAAAATCTTTATAATATCCCTTGTGAGGAGTACAATTTATATTATACACACTTCTAGTTTTTATAGCGAAGGGGTGCAGAATGCAGTTCTTTTTATTATTTTATTTTTATTATTATTTTAACTTGATTTTTTTTATTTAGCTGTATTTATTATAAGTTTTGGTTTAGTATAGTTTTATTTTTATTATAAGGTTTTGGTTTATTATACTTTTATTTTAATTATAATTAGTAATATGTGTATATAGTTATGTTTGTATATACTAATAAACGAATTTAGTGAATAAAGATGACTTGAAATTTAATCGATTTTCAACCACTATTACTGATTATGGCTTCTAGTATCCATTACTATATATCACGGTCTAAAAACTGTTTACAAAAATATCCTCAATCGCAACAAACCAGTATAAGGAGGCGGAAAATTACAATGTCTCGGTTGCGTGGAGGTTCTCAATTTAGCAACCTCAACAAACCGTGTGAGACAAAGCATTCGGTGCTCAAACGCTTTCGTTAACTCCACCGCGGTAAACTTTGCAGGGCGCGGTCACACTGTAAGCGGAGCGTGTTGGTGTACGATTATATCGGCAAATTATAGCCTATAGCCTTCCTCAATAAGTAAGCTAACAGCGAAAGAATTTTTCAAATCTGACCAGAAGTACCTGAGATTAGCGCGTTCAAACAAAGAAAAGACCAAACAAACTCTTCAGCTTTATAATATTAGTATAGATTTTTTAAGAGTGCACCTATTTTTTTTTCAACTAGCATAACTTTTTGTTTACTGAGTAACTGAGTTTTTAACCGACTGCAAAAAAAGAGGTTATCAATTCTCAATCAATTCAGGTGTTTCTATTTGTAGTTAAAAAAAGTTTTTCCTTAGCCTATACTGTCCCACTGCTGGGCAAAGGCCTCCCCCAAGTCCCTCCACAGATCTTTATCGCGTGCCACCTTGAACCCTCCTCGCGGTACAAACATTTAGAAAATTATTCATGTAAAAAAATTGATACGTGTCTCGGTGTTATTAAATACTAAAATATATGATATTAGATTCTATAAATAAACTAATTTAATGATGAAAATTAAGGTAAGTATAAATCAAGTCGAGATAAATTAAGTCCAAATAACTCAACTCACGTAAACAGAATACACTACAAAAATAGAATCCTTCTTAAATTAAACTAAATATAAACATTTGAAGTTAAGAACTCGAGAATTAACGATTTAGAATAATTTGGAAGCACTATAAATCAAGTAGAAGGCATATTGTTGTGAACAAGGCTCGTTATAATGAAATTTGCCCATCCATTTATCTTCGTGGGATCGCGAACTTTGGAAACTTTCACATCCTGATTTGAGGAATGACTTTGAGCGGTTATCGGTGAAAAGTACTGAGGGTAAACTATTTTCTTTAAAATATTTAATAATAATATCTTGGGACATGCTTACACGGCCATTTGATCCCAAACTAGGCATAGCCTGTACTATGGCAACCAGACAACTGATTAACATACATATATATTTCTAAATTCATATTATAGATAAATTTTATAACACCAAGACACAGAACAATAAATTAATGATCGTGCTCATCACACAAACATTGGTCCTGGGTGGGAATTGAACCCACGACTTCCGGCTTAGCCGTCAGGGTCACTAACCACTAGCTAGACCAACAGGCCAGTCTAAATATGTATATAAAGACTAAATATTTATCCTATTCAATCTGAACAGTTGGTAATCAATATACAGGATTTAAAATAGTCTCTTAGTTGAAGTCTACCGCCTCGCATTGTGGAGTACTAAAATCAGAATTACCTAGATTTAAATTTATATCTAAACCAATATTATAAAGCCAAAGAGTTTGTTTGTTTGCTTGAAAGCGCTAATCTCAGGAACTACTAGGCCGATTTATACAATTCTTCCAATGTCATATAACCCATTTATCGAAAAAGGCTATAAGCTACTTTTTGCCACGAAAACTGATGCCCAAGCGGGCGTCAATAATTTTTGATACATTAATTATTCAATTAACTTCTAGTGATTTATATTTCTTAAAGTTACATTATCATGATAGTAAGCCACTCTATTAAATAAAAATAAAAATCTACAAAAAACAGGAAATGAACTACTACTGTTAAACCGAACATTTAAAACAAGTTATATTTCTTAAGCCTTACAAAGTTTCAGACTATATTCAAATCAATAATTTACTCATTTTACTCCAAAGCAGTTACACACAAAAATTGAATTCCCGTACAATTATTAAGTTCTCTATAGCAATAACTAAATAAATCTCCTATTAAAACGCAATGGCGGTTTTTCGACGACTAATTTATTCACAGTTGAACATTGGTACACAGCTAATACTAGATGGCGCTAGTAGTAGTGAAAGAAGTTTTAATCATACCAAACAATATTTTGTTATAAGTAATTTAGAAAACTTAAATTATAATATCCTCCCTTAACAAAATAATGTGAAACCCAACAATTACTTACTAAATTTCCGAGATGCCTAATAACTTCAAAAACTTATAATGCTTACTAGTACAAAGACTTTTTGTTAATATATCTGCAGGCATATTAGAAGTTGATACATACTCAACATTTATTTTATTATTTTGAACACATTCTCTTATGAAATGGTGACGAATATCGATATGTTTTGTACGTTTATGAAATAATGGATTTGCAGTTAATTTTATAGAGCTTTGGTTATCACTATATAAACATAAAGGTAACTTGCTATCCAATTCACACATTTCATACATCAAATTTTTTAAATAAATAGCCTCCTTACACGCTTCGGATAGAGCCATGTATTCGGCTTCAGTGCTGGATAAAGCCACTGTTCTTTGTTTTCTACATTCATAACTAATTACACATCCTGCCAAAATAAAACTGTACCCAGTATAAGACCTTCTGTCTATAGTACATGATGCCCAATCGGCGTCAACAAAGCCATGCAAATTAGTATCATCTTTCCTGAAAACTAGACCATATTTTTTTGTTTTCTTTAAATACCTTAACAATCTCTTTAAGTGTTTCCAGTGAGTCTCATTAAAGCATGTATTATACTGACTCAAGAAACTAACACTAAATGAAATATCTGGCCTTGTTAGCACAGATAAGTACATTAAAGATCCTACTAATTGCTGATATGGAAACTTCTCATCACATTGGTTATCAACAGATTTTTCTAATTTAAGATTTGTTTCCATTGGGGTATCTGACGTATTACAGTCAGTCATGTTAAATCTAGCTAAAACATTGTCTATAAATTTCTCTTGGTCTATAGTTATACAGTTTTTACTGACATTTACATTCATACCTAGACACTGTTTTATTTTACCTAAGTCTTTAATTTTATATTCATTTTCTAAAACATTTTTTAATTCTTGGTAAGTTGTTTTACAATTATAAAATACAAAGAAATCATCAACAAACAGTGCCACATACACTTTGACATTATTGTGACATTTCATGAAAAGGCATGGTTCATACTTTGACTTATTATAACCTAACTTCAACAAACTTTCTTCCACCCTTACATACCATGCTCTGGCAGATTGTTTCAAACCATATATTGCTCTTTTTAACTTTAATACTTTACTTTTACAATGATTAACATGTTCTGAATTTTCAGGTAATTCCATAAACACACATTCGTTAATATAACCATTTAGAAAAGCTGTAGGAACATCTAGGTGATTCATATTAAGATCAAGATTCACACTCAAAGCAAATAGCAATCTTAAAGTACTATGCCTTAACACAGGTGAATATGTCTCATTAAAGTCCACTCCCTTGACTTGGGTGAACCCCTTTGCGACTAGTCTTGCTCTGTAACGAACTTTACCTTGACTATCATATTTTTTTTTAAAAACCCACTTATTTTTCACCACTGTACCGACACTAGGTCTGTCTACCAACTCCCATGTATCATTGTCACTGAAAGACTGTAACTCTTCTTTCATTGCTTTTGTCCACTGCTCTTTTTCAGGACTATCTAAAGCCTCAGATACTGTTATTGGTTCACTTGTCATATCTTCAACACACATGTTGCTGTAGTTGTAACGATCCGGTTTACGACGAATACGCTTTCCTGGTTGATTGACAATATCCTTCTGAGACACAACCTCCATATCATCTGTTGTCAAGGGTTCATAAAACTCTTCATCGGAATCACTGGACGATCCGCTTGCAACATATGTCAAGTCATCTATCTCCTGTGTCTGCTCAGTCTCATCTAGACTGGTTAACTTTTCTGTACTTTTTATTGGCTGCTGCTCTTCTACCAAAATATTTGTTATACTACTTTCATTCTTAATATCTTCCATGACTACAACATCTCTGGATATAGTTATTTTTCTGCTTTCTGAATTGTACAAACGGAAACCCTTTACATTTTCTGGGTATCCAACCAAGTACATCTTCTGAGCTTTCTTGTCCCACTTCTTGCGGCATTCTTTTGGTACATGGACCATAACTGGGCTACCAAACACTCGTAAGTGGCTGAGATTCGGTTTACTTCCCGTCCATGTTTCATATGGTGTAGTATTCTTATCCAGACTGGCTACTGGTGATCTATTTTTTAAATAGACCGCTGTGTTTACAGCTTCTGCCCATAACTGTTTATCAAACTGAGCATCAAATAGGAGACATCTCGCTTTTTCAACTATTGATCTGTTATATCGCTCACACAGCCCATTTTGTTCAGGTGAGTAGGCAGTACTTTTCTGATGGACTATGCCATTTTCTTTCAAGTAATTCTCCATTTCTGCAGAACAGAACTCCCCACCATTGTCAGATCTTAATATTTTGATTTTTGTGGATTTCTGGTTCTCTACTAGTTCTTTGAATTCTTTGAAAAACTTGAATGTTTCATCTTTTGTTTTTAGAAAATAGACAAAACACATACGGCTGTAGTCATCAACAAATAACAAATAATATCGAGACTTAGCAAGAGATTTGTTTTCCATTGGCCCACATAAGTCTGTATGGACCAATTCAAGTACACAGTTGGTCTTACTTGAGCTGTTAAGGAATGGTAGTCTAGCTTGCTTTCCCTCGCAACACACGACACAACTCATCTTACTAATATCACATTTGTCTTGGTAAATCACACCTTCAACAGCTCCATGTCTCATTTTCTCTAAGTCATTTGAGTTTATATGACCTAGTCGTCTATGCCAAGTCGTACTCGAAGTCTGCTCTGCTGCTGCTAATATTAGCTCAGACTTCACAATGTTTAATCTGTACACATTATTCTCTAAACAGGCTTCACCAATGCAGTCATTCTGAGCGTTGTAAATGTAACATCCACGTTTGTTGAAGGATACTCTGTTACCATTTTTAACTATTCTGCTCACTGACAACAAATTAGTGGTAAGATTTGGTACGCACAAAACATTGTCCACTTTAATATCATACTCTGTCCCTTTAACAAATGTAGTAAGGTTTAAATCTCCAGAGCATTGAACTCGTACGCTTGTCTGGTTCGCCACTATTATTTCTTTAATTATCGGCTTATATGTAATGTTCGACAACATATTTTCGTTCGCTACTAAATGACAACTGGCACCGGAATCTACATACCAGTCGTTTCTGTTAAATTCACTAGACATAAATACTGCGCTAAAAGCATTAATTTTCTTTTCGTTTTCAGTATTACACTGGTTTTTATAATGACCAACCTTTTTGCACTTGTAGCAACGAATAACCTTTTTCTTGTTTTTGAGGTTATCATTGACATTACTTGCCGACGGCTGCGTTTCATTATTGCTATTCTTGCTGTGTATTTTCCCACGCTTTGGTTTAGCAATAAATGCGCCTTCCGAGTTTACCTCAATAAAGTCTGAACTCATATCTAATAGTTTCGTTTTTATTGCATCCGAACTAATTTTTATGCCTGAATGCTCTATGGCCATTATCATTGGGCTAAATTTTTCTGGAAGTCCTGCCAGCAATAACGAGCCGATCCATTCATCTTGTATTTCGAAACCGGTACCTTTTAACTTTTGGGCGGTTTCTACGAGCTGGTTCACGTAACTGGTCATGGAGTCACTGGTCTCTAAACGGATTGATATCAAACTTCTGAGCAGGCTGATCTTCCGCGTAAAACCCGAATCATCGAACAGAGATTTCAACTTGCCCCATAAATCTCGTACTGTTGCTTCGTTCTTGATATGAGTATAGAGAGATGGATCTATTGTCATGATGATCTTCGCCCTGGCTTTTTTGTCTTCTATATCGGTTAGTGTACTGGCGTCATTCAGACCCACGCCTTCCAAGATCATGTAATTTTCCACAGCAAAAGCCCAATCATCGTAATTTTCACGTCCCCGTAATTTAGGCACATTAACTGAATAACTCGCTGACATATTTAGTTCGGATCACTTTATTTTCACACCGATAACTAAGAAATTATTTACTGGGCCCATAACCTATTAAAACGCAATGGCGGTTTTTCGACGACTAATTTATTCACAGTTGAACATTGGTACACAGCTAATACTAGATGGCGCTAGTAGTAGTGAAAGAAGTTTTAATCATACCAAACAATATTTTGTTATAAGTAATTTAGAAAACTTAAATTATAATATCTCCAACCCGCTCTCAGTGGGACCCCAGCACCCACGAGTTTCCAAGTTACCTCACACAAAAGGGCTTTCTTCAGAAATTTTCATATTACTTTACTAGTTATAAGTGTAGACTCGCTTCGGATATGAAAAGCAATCTCGAAGGATTTTATTACATGAAAAGTAAACGGTGTTTAGTAAGCAAGGATTACGGGGAAATCATCTTATTATATTACGGTTAGAAATATTGTGGGTAATAATAACAACAGCAGTATCCACAGAAATAAACAGAAACATCCATATATTGTTTTCCTTTCCATGAAGAATCGCATGTAGTCCTGAAAGATGAATTTTAATAATTGTATTTTTTTTATATTTAAAAAAAAAAACGACGCCCGCACTAAGGAATTTAATCCTTGTGTCGCGGGGGTTTCACAAACATTCAAATCACATGCACAAAGAACACCCAGTCTTGGAACAAGCATTTGTGGATCACACAAATGCTTGTCCCATGCGGGGATCGAACCCGCAACACGTCGCGCACAGTGGTTATTAGCGTGGTGACCTATACCACTCAGCTACCCGTGCAGACAATATAAATATTACATCTTCAGACAGTTCACACAAGACCATTTGATCCCAAACGAGGCAGAGTCTGTACTATGGTAACCAGATCACTGATACTTATATATTTCTTAAACATACCTACAAATTATTAGATGGATCTGGTTGAGAATCGAACCAACGACCTCCAGCTAAGCAGTCAGGTTCACTAACCACTGGACCAAAAGGCCCGTAAAAAACGGTTAATTGGTATATTCCATTTTATTTACCTGGGTTAACCAAGATTAGTACAATCAGTAACAATATTATTATTATAATACTCGCCTTTATAATAATATGTTCCAACCTGGGCGCAGACATCGTTTCATCTTATAGATAATACGGTTCACCGTTTGTCAATTGTCTTAGAATAATTAAGAAAAAGAAAGTACATTCCTTTGAAAAAGTCATATTGGTATAAGCCTGCTCGTCTTCAGCCCCCTTAGCAAAGTCACATTACTACAAGCGTTAAGATGATAGAAATCGTTTAAATGACATTATATGTATGAAGGTGACAAGTCTAAGTCACGTGACTTATCTAAAACAAATGTCATTTCCATACACGTAATGTCATTTAAGCGATTTCTATCATCTTAACGCTTGTAGAAATGTGACTTGGCTAGGGGGGCAGGTTTCAATAGAATTCATCTGATACTAGATTTTTAAAAAGAGCATAAATATATATATACTGGCTTTTGCCCGCGACTTCGTCTGCGTGGACTTCAGAATTGGGTCTAAAAGGAAACAAAAAATGTGAAAGTAATGAAAAATGGCATAAAATTTTCACCTGTGTTATAGCTTGCGCTGTAATAGAGAAAAATACCAAATTTCTAAGCTGTCAGCCCACGGCTTAAGCTCGTACACAATTTTCAATTTTCCCTCGGGAACTATTTAAGGAATCGGGATAAAAGGTAGCCTATGTTTTTTTCCATGTCAAAGGCAACATGCATGCCAAATTTCATCCAAATCCGTTCAGCCGTTTTGGCGTGATTGAGCAACAAACATCCAAACATCTAACCATCCAAACATCCACACTTTCACATTTATAATATTAGTAGGATAGGATATATTATTATGTATGAAACAAATACTAATGAAATAAAGCGGTTGTTATTTGGTTTGGTGATTGAAATTGTATTTCAATATCGGTATTTGTTTGTGGTTCGTCCGCCATGCTGTTATTATGTGGTTTATGGTTTCTTTGTAAAACTCCTGTCATTTGTTGATAACCGTTTATTGTTGTAAATGGTGAATGTCAAAACAATAATTATCCGAGGTATTTGTATCTATGGTTTACGCAAACTGTATTTGTTGCTATTAAAATAAAGCCAAAATACAGTTTTAATAATGAATACAAATCACTACAAAAACACTCAATTCCCAAAATATTTATCTTTTTCAACAGTAATGATATTAAAATTAATTTATTAAAAATATCACTCTAATCTATTTTACCCTGTGCGGTGACCTATTGCCGCGAATATACCATAAAATATAAAACTTTATCTATTTACAATATCAAAAGATTAGTCAGCCCCCCTAGCCAAGTGACATTTCTACAAGCGTTAACGATGACATTTGCTTTCGATAAGTCACGTGTCTTAGACTTGTCACTTTCATACATTTATTGTCATTTAAGCGATTTCTATCATCGTTAACGCTTGTAGAAATGTCACTTGGCTAGGGAGGCAGTTATCCTAGTGAAGAGTATCAAACCAAAATACGAAGGAAAAGAATACATACACAACGAAAGAAATATATTAGTACAATTTTATTTTTTCAAGAGGTCTGCCGCAGTAAGTCTTAGAGCAGGTATTGCTTTATTCTCATGATGAGGATATTAATAAAACAAGTACATACCTAAACCATTTTCTTAAACCTACGCACTTCAGCTAACATGGAGAAAAACATATATTTAACTTGCAAACTTCAGGTACCTCAAACTCACCTTAATCAACAATGTCTTTCACAACACACGGTAGAAACTTGATATGCCTTCTATAAAGAAACTTTTCAAACCTGTTACAATATTTAACGTCAACTTTGGTATAAGCTTGCCTCCTGGCTTTGTTTATGTTCTTAGTTTTACGAGATTAGACTTAATTGTGAACATGACAGATATTTTTTGGGCAGACAAAGGCCGTAGCGAATTATTACTTAAAAAAAAAAGGAGACGAACAGCTGTTTTGACATTTTAGGCATTCTATTTGCAAACCTGTTAATTAAAAAAAATCTTTATTTTTCATAGAAAGCTTCAATATTCACACAGCGGTACAATTTTTTAAACCCCTATTAATATAAATAAAGTTATCACAGTCTGTTCATCCATTTGGTTGCTTCGATGACCTCAAAAGACGAGATTTGTGCGGGATTTAAAATGAATTTAAATTCCGAGAGTTTTAAGAGATTTAAATGAATAAAAATGATTATTATTGAATAAAAACTGTCTCTACTCCATAAAACATACATGTATGAAATTAAATAATTTATTCTGTACATAGGAGATATCATCAACTGTCTTTTGTTTGAGCTTAATCGAGTCGAATTTCCTGACTACCCTGGGGTCTTATTCACTCAGTCCAGGCAGTTAACGTGTTGGGTTAATTGAGGCGTTATCTCTTTTGACTTTTTAAGCAACGATTTGCTTGTAATAAGTGCTTCCAGTTTACGCAAACTATTTATAAGTGATTTAACAGAACTGTCTACTTGTCTACTCCTACCAATATTATAAATGTGAAAGTGTGGATGTTTGGATGTTTGTTACTCAATCACGCAAAAACGGCTGAACGGATTTGGATGAAATTTAACATGCATATAGCCTTTGACATGGAAAAGAATATAGGCTACCTTTTATCCCGATTCCTTAAGTAGTTTCCGACGGGAAATTTAAAATTGTTTACGAGCTGAGCCGTGCGCAGACAGCTTTGAAATTTGGTATTTTTCTCTATTACAGCGCAAGCCATAACACGGGTGAAAATTTTATACCATTTTTCATTACTATCACATTTTTCATTTCTTTTTGGACCCAATTCTGAAGTCGCGGGCAGAAGCTAGTAATCAATATAAAGGAAAGGCATGCAAATTTTGTGTATGTAGTGTGCAGGCTTTTATGTGTACTATGCGTATGGGTAGAAGTTTAGTGTGTGTATGTTTGTGTGTGAGTGCGCATTTGTGTTTAGGTGTATAATTTAATGTCATGAAGTACAAAAATTCTAGATTTTGCGATCAGAAGAACATGTTCTACTGAGTATTGGTATGATCTCCATATTTTAGTTATTGGATTACATGTAATAAAGCTTCAAACTCTTCGTAGCTTTTGTTTGACTGCCAAGAACACAAAAAAAAATTGACGACCCGGCTTAATTGAACTATAATCTGCGTTACGCCACGTTATGTTTTGTTTGAACTTATAGAATAACCCCACTGAAAAGAAATACAAAGAAAACCCAGGGTTGCACACCCACATACACACTAAAACACATCTATTAATAAGAACCAACAAACTTCAAACTCCCTTCAAAATGTAATCATAGCGTACCGTTTGACCCTCACGAAGTTAGTCCAGTAACTGTTAATACAAAGATTGTGGAACACTTTCCGAAGTAACTTATCGTTAAACTTGATTCGAATGGCTGAGTGGATTCAAACGTTATGATTAAATAGCTCTGGGCCTTTAGGTCCATGTAAAAGGTATCGACCAGAACTGGTGGTAGAAAGGATTGGGACTGAGTTAAAAATGTTGAGGGACCTTATTCTCTAAGTCAAAGTGTTTAACGTGACGTTACGTGTTGGGTTAAAACAGGCGATATCTCATTCGACTTACTATGCTTTTAAGTAAAAAATAAACGGTCTAAAACTAAAACACATTAACACGACTCGGTGACTCTCAGAACACAAAAAAGATTTGGCGACCCGGAATTCTTAAACTAGTCTGCGTTATGCCACGTTATGTGTTGTTTGGACATGAGAATAGGCGCTTAACAGGGGGTTAAGCGCCATAAGTTTATTAACACCTTAATATGTTCGTCGGCTGGAGGACCATAAGGTTCACCAAAAGTTTGGTGAAGCAGTGAAAGCCTCTGCTCAGGACATCTGCGGTAGACCTCAAAAAAAAATCTATATATACTAGATATTATAGATAAATTACACCCAGACACAGAACAACTGATCATGCTCATCAAACAAAAGATTTGTCCTGGGTGAAAGGTATCTGGGTCGAACTGAATGCGGAAGGTGACCAGCAGTGGACTGCGAAAAGCTGAGTTGTAGATACCAGATACGGACTAAAATTTCTGAATAAGCATCATAGGTACCTAAATATATTTCTTCTATCTTCTATATTTCCTTTCTTTAATCAGGTACGAAGTTTAAGGTAATTTATTTCAAGGGTTTATGATTAGACGACTCCGATTAAGTGGATATTTGTGAGCTACCAAATGATTGACCATTGCCTATCTGTTACCGCTGTGGAAAAGAGACAGCGCACTACACTCGCGTATTGGCGTCTCGCTTCTACATCGGCAAAATTCCTACTTTGAGAGCTGAGAGTAAGCCCTCAGAATCACGACGAAATTTAAGTATAACAAAAATAGATACTCCGACAGACCCCAACCTTTACGTAACCTAAAAAACCTTCAAATCACTTTAATCGTATTCACTATAAACAGAAATATACTATGTAAAGAACGGGAGCCATTGTGTTTGATGGTGGGCCAAAATAAACTAATCCCGGCAAAGTTTTCGGTTCGAACTTGATACGTAAGGGATGAATTTTAAGCGGGCATAATGTGACCGAATGAAAAGACGGACATTAAGCTATTCAAAGGAAAAAAGACCCTTTTGGGAGCATACAAGGAAAGGGAAACGAGATGTTAAACGGTATTTCGATCAAGTTATTAATGTTATTATCTCGTCATTTTTTAACATACTGATTGAATTCTTATGAATATAATAAGTCCTTGTTCTCGTGGTGTGAGGGGAGTGGGGTGCTCAGGCACAGGTTAGGCCATCTTCAGCGAAGTTAGGTCGTGGATGACCATTTGTAAACATACCCCTCCGTGCTTCGGAAACCACGCTCGACTGTCATATGTCGATCTTTGACAGTCGCTAAGTCATTACAATTCTGACAACCGGTCTCACTACGGGATACTAGGATCTCCATTAAGATGAGTTGTGGAGGTCAGAAAGACAGTCACTCCATGTAAAATACGGTATTTAACTAAATCCAGTAAGACTGGAAGCCGACCCAAACATATCTTGGGAAAAAGCAAGGCTGATGATGAAATCCTTTTTTCCTTAAGGAATGTTTCACACAGGGCTCTACAAATATTTAAATCAATTATACAAAGAACACTAACTCATGGAACAATCAGCGGGGATCGAACAATCAGCACATGGGGCAATGGTAGTTGACCCGTTGAACACTATTCTACCAGGATATCTGTGCAATAATGATTAATTTAAAAAATACTTTATTATCACAGACAAAATACTTAAACGCCATAATGATTACATAAAGGACATGGAAGGAAAGATAGAATGAGGTTCCCCTAATAAGGTATCATCATAGGAAGGAAGGGAATAGGACTCCTGAGATATAGTTTCATATGACCAATAAAAAAAATAGAAGTCTTGACGTATAAGGAGGTCCAATAGTTAGCAAAAGATAGAGAAAATGGAAGGAGCTGCACCGACAAGAGCTGAGCTCTTAAATTGATGAAGATGATGATACGAAATACTTAGAAAATGCCATCAAAATTAATCAAACGGTCGCTCCATTAAAACGAATGTTAAAAGTTATTTTATAACTTAACATACTTGATCTTTCGATAACACAGTCATAAAAATATCTAACTTTATTTGTTTGAATAACTAGCGTAGCTCAAACGTTACCGATTTCATATCGATATATTAAAACGAGGCGAATGAATCGAATAATTGAATCGATAATGAGTATTCAAAATTCGTAGATAACAGAATACTTTCAATTTCATGTGTCGTTTCAATCAGAAGGTTAAATTCATACGGTACCCGAAATAAGGAGAAGTTTTCATTGCTTTAAAAATCAAATAGTTGCTTTTATTAAATGAGTATCAAGTGTCATTCCTATGAAGGAGATACGGTGAGAAATATTACACCATTGAAATATAATTTGTCTGGAAACTATTTTTTTATTGAATATGGAGTTTCCTGCCGGTTCTAATAGGAGTGATATTTTGGCAGCGCGCACGTAGAATCATTTATCATGCTTATAAATATAATAATGTTGAGGTTTTTTTTGTAACAAAACACTTCTGTCATAATTACTGAAAATGTTTTGGTTTCCTTACTTTATATTCTAACAACTTTAATCTTAAGCACACATACAATCTCTATAGTCTGCCATCTGCTTATGTCTCCCTCACTCATACGCATATCTCATTCAATTCACTCACCTTACATTCCGTTTCACACCTTTATTTAACTCACTAATTCAAAACTTTATTACTATAACAAAAAATTACTTCATAAATATGTCATTATATTTTTATTTTTATTTATTTATGTTTTTTTTTCTATTAATATTTCAGTTCAAGTTTGTAGAAAAAGGCCTTCTGTCCCTTTTCTGATTATGTCCCCAAAATAAATTCACAAGTTTTACAGTTCACAATTTAGGTTATAAAAAAATAAACCTTATCACATTATTAATAAAAGCAATATTCCATTAAAGTTTAAACTGGGTTACGAGATAAATATGTTTTTGTTAGTCGATAAACGGATTATTACCATTTTAACTGAGCTTTTTGAGTTAAACAAATATCGTAGTTAAGTTATAGAAGTTGTAAGCTGTGACTTGTGAGATGGGTTTTATTTGGACATGCGATGAGAGAGATTTTTAATATTATTAAATTGTGTGATAGAATAGTGTGATAATGTCATAAAGATTCTCAGTATTTCTCCTAGATTTTAAATGATTATATTAAAACCCTTACTATGAAAATAGACTTTGAGCTCTACAGTAGGATAGTTTATTATCTTTTACAAGATTCCATAACAAGTGTTTTAGCTACTTACTTTGGATTCGGAGCAATGTAAGTGATGTTGTCCACATTTATTTATTGTTTATAAATAACCAAACTTTTCGTCTTTTCCAAAACCGCGCCTCAATAACCTTATTTCGAATTATTAAAAGAAGAGTTCTTATTAGTAGAACAATAACACTGTTATAAAATAACGTTACAGGAACTACCACTGATTTTCATGATGTTTTCATCAATGGATAGAGCTGTTCTCGAGGACTTCCTCGACAAAAACTTTTTTGTTATATAAATTATCAAGTTGTTGTACATATTATTGGCTTACCGACATCCACGCGGGTGAAACAGCGGGCATGAGCTAGTTTTTATTATGATTATCCACTAGTTTTATTGTACCCAAAAATGCAACGCGATAGACATGTTAACAATTACACTGGTAAATTTATGAACAACAGAACCTACCCGATATTACAAATTAATATAAACCAAGATAATGGCCCCGATTCTATTAAACACGCACTAAACTAATTTAAGTCCATCGGTATCTTTTTCACTTGTACATATTTAGAAAAGGACAGATAAAAATTAGAACTGTCAAATTTAGTTCCGACTAAAATTTTTATACAAATTTGGCGACAAGTAAAAACGTGTGCTCTAAAAACACTGTGTTGATTATTTAGTCATTTTATCTTTCATTTTCTAGAGCTAAACTAAGCTCAGTTATACCTATAAATCTAACTGAGTTTAGCTATACTCGTAGTTGTACTTTTTAGCATACGGCAACAAGATCCCAAAATTATCCTTCATTCGATTTTAATTCTAAATAATAATTATCTACACCTAAAATCGTAAGATATCGCCGAACTGACTAATTGCTTCATTATATTAATTAATTTCGGGCTTGCTTCTCTTAAATAAATCTTCTTAGATATAAGATATGAGTTTAAAATTAGTTCAAATGACATTTTAGAATTTAACAAACGTGTTTGTTCATGTTTTTAATGTGTAACTTAGATTTAAGATTAGTATTGAATGTGGTTCAAGTGTTAATAAAGGCTGAGTTATAGTTAAGTTTAGACAAAATTACTTTTTTAGGATAATTTTTTAACACCTCTAAGAATTTTTCTTTCATATTTATACTATAATTAACTATTTGTTTTGGAAATATCTTTTCGTTATGAAACAACTTTCGTCTTTGAAATAAAACTACTTTTTAAACGGATTTTATCGCGGTTTATTTTGACTTTAGTTCCCGACGTTTCAACACCCTAATTGCTGATAAATTTCAATTTAATTCGCGTAAACCTCAGAAAACAATCAATTCAATTCAATCCTTTATTGCATACCATAATGTTACATAGGTGGTCAATCGGTGAGAATGATATTAATGTAAGAAGCGGCGTAGCGTAATGGCTAGGGTGTTGGACTTGTGATCATGTCAATGCCGATGCCAATTCGAATCCAACCCATAGCATTACCGACGTGAACCCACTCGCAACACAAGCATTAATTAGCTTAGCACGAAGAGTTACCAAGAATACAAGCTGTAATATGCGGCCGACCGTTACTAGTTACCTTTTAGAAAAAAAAAACCTAAAAACTACATAATTGTTGTTACACCGTGCTGTTGCTGTAACTAAAACACTTCATCTTAACAATTGTTTTATAAGTTAGGTTATAATTTCGTACAAAGTGTTCTTCGTGTTAATTTGTATAATTAACTTACATTTGTAGTAAAATGCTAATGTCTGTTTGTTTGTTTTAATTGGAGTGGAACACGCCATACCTTTTGGAGTTCAAGTATGAAATACTATTTTTGTTGTTCTTAATAATTAAGAATAGATATTTTTATATTTATAATCCTAATATAAATTTAATTTAATTTTTATAATCCTTTCAATACATGTATTATTTATATACAATATATTTTGTATATTTTATTAACTACTAGCTGCCCGGACAGACTTCGTTCTGTCAAAAGTAAATTTTTTTTTCTTATTATTCATGTTTTACACCTTTTAAACCTTCCCTGGACTTCCACAAACATTTCAAGATCAAAATCAGCTAAATCGGTTCAGCCGTTCTCGAGTTTAAGCGAGACTCACGAACAGCAATTGATTTTTATATATATAGATAGATAATTATTATAAGTTCCGTGTATAAGTGACTATTTGTAAACATACCGAGACCCCTCCGTGCCTCGGAAAGTACGTTAAGCCGTTGGTTCCGGCTGACACACAGACATCTTTGACACCCATTACGGTCACCCATCCACGGACTAACCGCCCTGAGTGCCCCATATCTTTTAATAGTGGTCAAACCGTACGATTTACACGTAGCCACTAGCCCCACATAGGTACTGCACGGATAGCCGATTGGTATAGGTCACCACGCCAATTACCACTGTGCGTGACGTGTTGCGGGTTCGATCCCCGCATGGGACAAGTATTTGTGTGATCCACAAATGCTTGTTCCAAGTCTGGGTGTTCTTTGTGCATGTGATTTGAATGTTTGTGAAACCCCCGCGACGCAAGGAATGAATTCCTTAGAGCGGGCGTCGTTTGTAAAAAGAAAAAAAAAATACCTAATTATATCATAAAATTATGTAAAAGTAGCTAATTTGATCACTTTTCTGATAGGTTGTTTTCATAAATATAGCATTAAAAATATTCATCAACATCATAAGGGATATACTAATGAGGTAACTGATTGTAACGCTCAACATGCAGTTAAAAGCGCCATGTTTCCAAGTATAATGAATTAATTGTTAACCAAGAACTTAGTAATGAAATTGCAACCGAGCCGCTCAATGGAACGCGATGCGAATGAATGGAATATAATTAATACTTTATCATTACATACAAATACACATTCACACGTTAAGTAATTGATCAAGATTAAGCAACGCTTGCTAAGGTTGACTGAAACCTGGTTTCCAAAAATTAGAATCTGAAATCGCCAAATTGCGCTCTTTACTTCTTTATACGAGAAGAGGCCTGTGTCTATCCGCGGAGGCCGGTATTATTGGTGGTAAACGTATAGCTCCGGGTGAAGCCACTCAAAACCCAGGCCCAGTTTTTTGATCCCGAGTTAACTCAACCAATAGTTAAATTTGTTAATTCAAAACGCGTTTTTTCATCAATTGTTAGTCTATCAAATGGTCAAATAAGTTGGAGAGTTAATTAATTAACCATTTATTACAATAAAAAAATATGAATAAACGCGTTCTATCGCAGTTTGAAACCATTAGTTAGCATATATTTAACTATTGGTTGAATTAACTTGGGATCGAAAATTTGGGCCTAAGTCGAACAAACGTCTTTTTTAGAGTTGGTTCAAACCTAACATTTAGTTCGAGGACCAAAGATCACAAGCAACAACAGCAATAAAAACCCAGTGTTGTTCAAATAAATGTGACCTAGGCGACCATAAAGTAAAACAATTCCTTAGTTCAGAGACTCTGTAATACTTCTAGTTTGTTAACCAAAAAATTAAAATAAACTGTCTTACAGTTTACGCTCAAGGGAACGATAATTTTAAAATTCTTGTTTCAGTGACCGCGAAACTTAATTTAAAAAATAAGTAGATTAGAATTTGTTATTGTTTTGCTGAAACAATTTTATGCTTTAATTATAAAATAAATTAAAAAATGTCTTTATCATTACACTAGCTGTTCCCCGCGACTCCGCGGAACGTTTTTTTTAATGTATCCTATGTGAATTTTTTAAATCAGCACGGTAGTTTTTGAGTTTGTTCTTTACAAACTTACACACACACAAAAATACAAATCTTTCCTCTATATTATATTAGTGTAGATATTAGTAATTATATTTTCTGCTCGTATAACGAGTAATTTACGATAATTTGGTGTTATACGCGTTTATCGGATAACTTTTTTCTGTCGGGATAAAAACTAGTACGAGTACATGTAAATCCAGGGTGTCAGCTATACCAAATTTTATGACAACTGGTCGAGCTGTTTGAGCGTTAAGCAGTAACAAACGTACACACATACACTCACAAACTTTTACATTCATAATATGAGTGATAAGCTAATTAAGTTTAGCTTTTATGTGGCCAGCGCTTATCGATTGCCTTTTCCGTCTTGCCGGATTTAGTTGAATACCGTATAGAGCGTCTTTATGTCTGACTTCCACAATATTCTTCAAGACACAGTGAGCTCTTATTGCGTAGGTCGGAACACAAACGATTAAAATAAAATAAAAAAAATATGAAGGTAGAACGAGCAACATATCTTGTCAAGACGAATACCATCTCAGTCTGCCCGTGACCATGACACCTGCAAAGGTGTTGAAACGTCGGAAACTTAAATCAAAATATACCGCGATAGAATCCGTTTTAAAGTAGTTTTATTTCAATCTCCACAATATTATTTAAAGAAACCAATGCTAAAAACTAGAAGCACTAACACAATTCATTATTTCACCCTCAATTTATTTCTATTTCAAGATAAGAGGCCGTATATTATGCTTATCACCCCTTATACAATCATTATAGCTATTGACTTGTGAATCACAGAACGACGAATGTGGAAAAGACATTAAAAGCTTTGGTTGCGTATTTTGTTATTACTAGCAGTCCCGCAGCAGCACGGATAGCACAGTAATAAAGCAATAAATTTCTCTAAAACATATAAAATTATAGCTGTTACCCGCAGCTCTATTTTTTTTTATACATAATTGAGATGCAAGCTATCCTATCTTTTTAGTTGGATCAAACTGCACACGGTGTGCAAATTTGATTTAAATCGGTTTAGTAGTTTCGGAGTTCATCCCGGACAAACGTCGTGACACTGGAATTAGATAGTGTCGCGATGTTTGTTCCAAAACTCCTCCGAAACTGCTGGACCGATTTGTGTGTGCGTCAAGTAGGTATGAGAATCGGCCAACATCTATTTTTCACACCCCTTAGTGATAGGGGTGGGACTCTCCAGATTTTTTAATATAGCGGAACAACGTTTGCAGGGTCAGCTAGTAATGATATAAAAAAGCTTTCTCATGAATCACTCCTATCTGTCGCTGAAAACTGCATTGAAATTTGTTGGGTAGTTTAAAAGATCTAAGCTTACAAACACCAGGAGCGACTTTGTTTCTCAGGATTTGTAGGTATAAGTGAACCTATTTTTCTAAAGATCCTTTGTCGGAATTATAGACCCAAATAAAATATTTTATTTATTTCAAAATCGTTACAAATTTCACAATTATCGCTAACTTTTATAAACAAGAGATAAGATCACCCCTCTTAAATTATACCCTTACAATGATAGGCAAGTAAACAGTACCTCGCATGTTTAATGTCGGTTAATCATGGCTCGTACAATGAGTTAATTTTCACTTGTAGAAGCTGCGGTTTGAATATTGATGCCGTGTAAAGGATTCGTTGTATCTTAATAGATGAGGTAATAACATGTAGTTACATTAGAAGTAATTATTATTATACTAGTTTAGTTTAGTATTTTATATACGTTATTCCGGGGATTGTGGTTGCTCGTGGCTACTCAATAAGACTTTCGTGATAAGCCATACATTATTAGCGTATGTATTTATAGTTTTTAATAGTATTTTTTTACTGTTTGGATTTTTGTTAAGATAATTGTATTTATTGAAGTCAAATTAGTGACATTAAAATTAAAGTGTATTGGATATGCTGTTAGCTTATATTTACAGCGTTACAAAAATATATAAATTCCAGTTGAATAATGAAAAATAAAAAAATATCTTATGTGTAAATTAAATTATAAAATATCTGTACGACAAATTTCATTTAAATCAGTTTAGTAGTTTTTGAGAAAAGTAACATACATCCATCTTCTCGAACCTTCGCATTCATAGAATATTTTTTATTGTTAATTACTTACAAAAAAAACTATCATGAATACTTTAATAATAAATACTTAGTATGTTTTTTATTTTCTCAAGCTTACCAATTATCATTACTCTAGCTATTCTGTTCAGCTAGTCAGCCTTAAACAACCAAAGGGGATGTCACTAGTTTCAATTTTTAAATATAAGTTAGAATGAAGAGCAGTATTCATCTTTTAAATACCATAGTATAAGTAAACTTGCATACTTTATATATGTATATCCGATGCTTCACAATGAGACTTTTATACGAGTAAAAATGTTTGGTTTTAATACTGAAAAATCTGGAATTTAACTACTATAACCGTAAGGTTTTACGACAATGGTAGTGAATTTCAAGATTTATCATTTGTTTGTCGAAATTTTAGCAGCAATAGTTTAATAAACAAAATAAGCTGTCTTCCTCGAGAAAATTAAATAAAGTAGTACCTATCACAATTAAAACGTAATTTAAATTATATATCGAAACAATGTATGTGTACAGTTTTAAGCTAAAATAAAGCTTACTTACAGCATTAAGTAGACATAAGTTTATGATAAGTAGGTACCATGAATTATTTTAATAACACATTTCAAATTATTATTTTTATTAAACATTCAAATTCATTATTCTACTACCAAAACACGAAAAAAAACACTCATATAAATATCACAGCGTATAAAGAACTTGAAATACTTTTAACACTTAAAAGCTCAAGTCTCTACATTCACAAAACACCGCTTAATTACGAAAATACCTGCCCGACCGACCTAGCTTAGAAATGTACGCCAACTAATCCACTTGGATTTCACACCTTCATTAACTTAAAATAATTTCATTTAGACAACTTATTATTTATTTATAAGCTCATTTACTTAGATGTTATATTTTTAAGTACGCTTTTTAGGGTTAAATATTTATTAAATTATTTTTATTTTATGTTCATGTATAAAAATAAAGCTACGGTACTTACAGGTTAGATAAGCGATGTTCCAAAAAAATCAATCAAAAATTCACAAACACCGAAAAAGCACTGCACTATTTTCAAACAAAAAAAAACACAAATATCTGCACAGGAATCACGTTATTCTGTCAAAACTCAAAACACAAGCTGTCACTTCAAACGTTCGAAACTCGGGATTTCGAGTCACTGTTCACTGGAGTAACGGGAGAGAGGCAACCGGTCGCCTCGGTAGCGAACATCCGAATGCCTTTTGCGCATGGGTGTACCGTCGTACTACGAAACGGCGTACGTCGCATTGCGTTATATTACATTTAAAAACGGCCTTACACACTCTGTCGATAGACGATACTTCTAAAGGATTTCACAACACCACCAATATCCATTAAAAAATAAGATACACAATTAAACTATTTTTTTTTTCAAATATTTTTTTATAATTCTATTAGTAAAATTGTAGATACTGTGTAATGCTGACTCTGTATTTGAATTGAGGAAATGTAATTCGATGAATTAAGTAATTTTATACTTATTTTCATTCAATTAGATGTCTCAATCGAAAAAATGTTGATTTTAGATTAGCGATTATATTAGTAAGACGTGATTTTTCGTTTTTTTTCTCTATGCTACTTATATTTTATTATTTTATCAAGAGAGTTATTTCTCTCCGTGAGGCAGTATAGTTACTGCTTATTATACTTTTCTTTGAGCTATTGACGTTCTTGTCTCTCAATTCCTTTTTCAATATATTTATATTATTTATCCATTTATCCCTAAACTCTTTTATATGCGTTACCCAGAGGGTTAGGTATATTGTTGGCAGGTAAATGTCTTGTTTATGATTAATTATATTTTCTTTTCTCTATGTAGTTATAATTAATATGTATTTTTTATGTTCCTTTCGTTATTGACGAACATGTTTCATATACCTAAATGATCCATAGTATGTAAAGATATATTTTTTTTTCAAAATAGTAACCTATGGAGTTTCTTGCCGGTTCTTCTCCATAGGAATGACACTTTGGAACCACGTACCTTGAATCATTTATTTTTAAAGTTAACGTTTCTAAAGCGCCTATTTTAGGTTTACTAGAAAAAAAAAACATTTTAAGAAGTTAAAAAAGGACTTTTAAACATAAATCAACTCAGCCTATCGCGGTCCAGTGCTGAACAGGCCTCTCCTAAGCTACGCCACGACTCCCGGTCCTCCGGCTTCCGTGGGACTACCGGGGACTGGGGGCCGTGTGTTATGGTGCGCGATCATGGGGTGTTTGTTGCCCTGGGTAAGCGGGTTTTTGACCGGAGTTTTGTAATCATTATTTTCTTATTTAAAAAGGATTTTTATTTGTACTTGTTGTATATAAATAAAGCACTTGATACAATTATAAACTTGTTTTATTATATTTAAACAATAAATAGAAAATTAACTAAACTGATACGCGTCACGGAGTCGGTGAGACAGAGAGCGCGCGTCGAGCGTGACCATAGAGTATATAAAATACGAGCCTCTTTTTTTCCCTTCCTGCTTTTCTCTTGAAATTTTTCCTGAATTTTCTTTACTATGAACCTCCCGGAGCCCGAGACCTTTCCAACGAATGCAAAACCGTGGAAATCGGTTCGTGCGTTCTGGAGTTATAGCGTCAGGAAGGAAAACCCGACTTATTTTTATATAGTAGATAAGTTGCCTTCATTTCATACTAACAGTACTAAATAATTAAAGAAGGAAAAGATTACCTATCATGTATTTTTTTTTATTATAATCGGTAACTAAAAACAGATTATTACAAGTTGTTTTTCTTTCTTGAAAAGTTATGCTCAAAGCAATTCTAGATGAAACAGTTGTATAGTATCACAAACAGGTATTTCTTTGTAATAGGTAGCTGAAGTTATACCACCCAATAGTGAAATATAGATTATTTCTTCTTTGGAACTTAAAACGCTCGTTATAAAAATAAAACAACAGCTTGATCTTCATAAAGATTTTTTAATAATTTATAAGTTCAATAACTGATAAACATACTTACATATATTTATAAATACATACATATTATAGATGAATTACACCCAGACACAACAAATGATCGTCATCACATAAAGATTTTTCCCGGGTGGGAATCGAACCGATTCGAACACACGACCTCCAGCTTAGCAGTCAGGGTCACTAACAATTAGACCAACAGGCCCGTCGAACTAATTGACGTTTGAGTATTCGGCCAATAGCCCGGTGATTACTATGTAGTTCTTGTGATTACTTTATAGAATTAAATCAAATACCTTGATCTGTGGTGCTTCCTATAACTTTGTATACTTTAAAATATTTTTGTTACAATTACAATATAGGATGGTAAATTTTAAGTAAGATCTTGAAGAGATTACTTAATTTTTCGTTTCCGCGAAAACTTAAAGATATTTTCTCAAAATTCGATAACTCTGAACCCTGTTTCGTTTGACACCAAAATATATTTACTGTTTCCTAGTCGAAGCGTAATTAGGTCAATCTAGGGGTCCATTCCAAAATTATATATTTAAGACGGAACCAAACTTTTGGTGAATTTAAACTCTCAATGGTTAACTTGAATATCAAAGTTATAGGATGCTGTGAACTTTTGATTTCAAAGAAATTTACAGATCTGTCAGTGTTTCGCCGGATATTTTGCAAAATGTCTTCCTACAGACGTTGAACAGTTTAGACATTTTATAAAAGTCTTAATTAATAATTCATTACATACAAACGTAAAAAAGCGACTTTAAAAACACGAAAGTACAAAACACGCAATTGCGTTTAAATATTAATGGTAAAATTTTCGGATAGCTTTAATTTCAAAATCTACTAAAACTGAACCTCACTTATCGATAACAACCCTACATGTCGATAAAACAAATATCAAAATATTTTTTAAAATCAATCCACAATAAATTTCCAGAGCGTTACAAACAATTTCAGATTCTTAATTTTGAAATCCAGGTTGTGTATTTTTTGTTTTTTCACGATTGTACATTATCATTTATTCTTCTACCATTTTCTTCCTGAGTTCTTACAGGATATTTTTTCCTATCCCAATGCATCAAACACCCTTCACCATCCAAGCAAATCTCAACGGTTTCCATATGCAAGTAAGTACTAAGAAAATTGGGATAACTACCTTCAAACTCAAAGTACAATTATATACAAGACTATACCTAGAATAAACAAACAAAAACATCTTTCAAAACATTAATTCAATCATTCGTTCTTTCGGCTTCGTCAACAACCCTAAGTAAGTTCTAAATTGGACGTCAATGCCTTTTGTTAAGAAAAAACGAAAAAAAACAGCTTTGTTCTTTTCCGTTGTTACCAGTTCTGGAACATTCCAAGATAAAACGTAAGATAATGTAAACAGCGGAAGCCTAGTTTCAAAAGACACGTTAAATGGTATTGTCTGATGTTTGATTCGGAAATAAATAAGTCGCTATGACCTCTTCTGGAAAACGGGATAACAGTACAAAGTTTAAACTGTCTTTTTTAATGTTGTCATCGAAAACTTTGAGACGGGCTCATGGTTAAGTGGAAGCCAAATTTGTAGATCAAATTTGACATTTCAAACATCCTATATTCAAGTGGGGTAAATATAGGAGGCTGTTACAGGACTGTAACAGTCCGATTGCAGGGTAAATGCATGTGGGTTTGCTTTGACCTGCAGTTGGACAGAGAAATATTGATTAACACGCTTGCTTGATGCGGGTTGTCAGTTTCTGGTGACAAAAACTAATCGATAAAGTACTAAGAAAGTTTCTCTAATAATACTGGATATACTAATAAATGTATAATGCGAGCCGCGAGCAAAAGCTAGTTTCATATAAAAGTATATAAATCGTAGTCACCTTATGTTTTAAACCAACTTTAAATGGTAGAGCTGCTCAGTTTGACTGTATGTTGTTTTCGGGATAGCTTCGGCGATAATTGATGCCTGTAAAAATAATCTTTTTTTAAGACTTACTATGAATATGGGTCGAGCATTACTAGTTTTCTTGTTAACCCCTCGTACTAAGCTCAACACTCGTGTTACGAGTAGGTTCACGTCGGTTATATGCAATGGGTGGGATTTGAACCGGCGATCACAAGATCACAAGTTCGACGCCCTAGCCTGGCTACCCCCACTAAAAATGGATAAGGTTGTCCAATATAAATTTCATTAAAATCGATTTAATAGATTGCGTATTTTTTCTTTCTCTCCAATTGAAATCGTTTTTTTACTCTAATGTGTTATCAATTTAACACCTCTTAGATATAGGTTCTTAATTTTTGCATGGATGTAGAAAGCCTTATTTACCCCCTTTCATAGAACAAACAATATGACAAATGGAGGTACTATCGCAAACTATTGGTTTACATAAAGCTCTAGAAGTACAGAGATAGACTTGTTAATTCATTATTATTACTTCACCTTTGTACCAAAGCACGAGAGAAGGAAGAGATAAACCCCAGCCAAATAATTCGCACCCCTGTAATCCAATCCTACTCACAAATGCTCAACTTTATTTAACCAAACTCATAACCCAGTAAGTAAAATCACAATTAGCGTCACAACAAAACTTAACCCTCGTCACACTTAATTATGGAGGGTTAACACTTAATAAAATTGCACTATTCATTTGAGCCCGGTTCACCCACACTGGGGAATAACTGATAACTTGATAACCATCCATTGCTGGGTGTAGCCTTAATGAGAAAGCTTGTATTCTATTTCAGTACGCAATGGATATTGTTACTAAGTGACGCTGCTCGGTAGGTAATTTTGATTTGGATAATATATCATTCTAAATCTTGCGAATAAGCTACGCGTAGCACAACTACTGATATTTCGTAGCGCTACGAATCGTTACGCATTTGTTTACTTTAATAGAGAACATGATACAAACTATAAAAATTATTACCTACTTAAAAAGGGAGGATTTTATTCATATTTCCATTTTTTTTGCATCTTCTATATACTACGAGACTTACGAGTATAAAAAAATCGTCGAGTTTATTATAATACCGGCCTATAAACTTCCCACTGCTGGGCACAGGCCTCTTCCCGAATAAAGAAGGAGTGAGCATTGATCACCACGCTTGCTCATTGCGGGTTGGCGATTTCAGATTCCAATTTCTTGGAATCCCGGTTTCCTCACGATGTTTTTCCTTCACCCTTTGTCAATGATGTCTTAGAATAATTAAGAAAGTACATATAACTTTGAAAATGTCATTTTAGTACTTGCCTTGGTTTGAACCTGAAACCATGTGCATGCAAATCCACCACGACCTCACAAGACTCAACCACGAGTCCAGTTTATTACAACATTTATATCTCGTGAACAGGTGAACTGATTTTAATGGTCCTTGTTTTTTGGATTCGTCTCCGTCCCCAATAGCACAATAAATTTAATATTAAAAACAATGGAAAATATATTAAAAAATATTTTTATTGGGTGAAGCCACAAGGCACAGCTAGTATTCCATAAAAGTGTTTTTTTTATCCCTTGAGCTACACAATTTAGCTTTACTTGATAATTTCTATCAAACCGTTTTTTTTCTAATGTGAAAAAATGGTCCATGATAGTAATAGTAGATTTTGCACTACTTTTTATTCCATTTATCTAATTATCTTTATAAGAAACTGTATATTGCCCTAACAGCACTACACTAAAAGTGTTTACCATTTAAACAAAACACTTATTTCGTGAAAAATTCTGGAAGTTTCCACAAATGCAATCGATTGGGAATGTTGCCAGGGTACGCAACGCTCTAAGAAAAGCGTGAGACATGCAATAAAATGTCTAGACGTATCGGAGACGTACCATAACTTTGTTATACCGATGTCGTATTAAAATAGGATTTCACAATTTAGCGCAATGCAGTGGAGAGCAGTACAGGGGGATCTTTTGAAGATTTGAATGATGCATCCTTAGATCACAGATGATGGTTTCAATAAAAGGTAAGTAGGTTTTTATGGTTGTAAATGAAGTTGTATTCTTGAAATATAAATAATTTGAAACGGATTCTGTCGCGGTTAATTTTGATTTTAGTTCCCGACGTTTCAACACCTTTTCAGGTGTCATGGTCACGGGCAGCCTGAGGTGGTACTCGTATACGTCTTGACAGAAGATGTTGCTCGTTCTACCTTCATTTTTTTTTTATTAATTGATTATGTTCCGACCTACGCAATATGAGGTCACTGTGTTTTGAGGTCTTGCAGCGCTGCGGTTTTAATTTTGTGTAATATTGGGTTTGAAGTAGACGATAACTTCCAGTCATCATCTCATTAAAATTAAGATGTTTTTAATCTCGATAGCCTCACGAAACATCCTAGGTGGGAATTTATGTAGATTCTTTGGCGAGGATTTGTGATCTAATGCGAGACCTCTACTGAAGGGCTCGTCTGCTCCAACGGCCATCAGTCCTTCGACAGACATGACCAGCCCACTGTCACTTCAGGTTACTCACAGAGCAAGCTATGTCGGTTACTCCGATTCTTCTCTGGCAAAAGCTAAATAACCTAAACAATGTTGCTAAAAAACAGTGATTTATAAAACAAATAACCCTTTTTTAAGTAAAAAAGGTAAACAGCATTATAAATATTCTATGCAGAGTACAATTATTTTTGTCCCTGTTTGGGCAAAGAGCGACACTTTTAAGCACATAAATAATTACGGGGTATAATATACCCTAAACAAAGCTTCGGCTTATTGCCTCGCGATACAAATCCCGGAATCTCTTTACCTTTCTTCCAAGGACAGGGAAGGGTTGAAAGGATATTTAAATTCAAATAAGTGCCGATTAATAATGACATTGGAAGGAAGAGGGTTAAACCAAACGAGTTATGAGAAGTGAATCTAAGGTATTATGGAGAAAATATTGTTTTGACTGTTGGTTGTTTTGATTATAGGGTTCCATATATCCAGAAAATGCTAAATATTTTTTTATCACGAGATATATTCATAGTGTATGTCTAGACGGAAACTGAGTAATTTTGTAATTTTAACGGCAATGTCTGAGTCATTTTCTTTTTATTTTTGACTGATCTGTTGGTCTGATACGTAGACAGGAGGTCGTGGATTCTATTCCCACCAAGGACAAATCTTCAAGATGAACATGATCATTTGTTCCGAGTCTGGGTGTAATTTATCCATGATACATATTCTTATGCATGTATCCAGTAATATACAAGTGCGTTTATTAGTTGTCTGGTTGCCTTTCCAGGATGGATGCGTAATTTTTTATGGTACGTATTGTGATGACAGCAAACCAAAGTAAACAAATATCTATCCTCACATCAATATGTGTTTCCCGAAATAAAATTACGCCGTATAAAATGCTAGACGCAATTGCTAGTCAAAGGCGTATAAATGAAAAAATATACAAATTGCTGTGGGAGTATTTTATCAAACACTTTCTACGTTTGTTAGAGAAGAATCTAATAACTAAATCCCTAATATTATGAGTGGAAATAGAAAGCCTACCGCGACAATGATTCTTGTAGCTGTAGGGACTTGATTTTTTCTAAATGTTTCTTTAAATGGCTTGTGGAATTGGATAAGCAGTAGCCCGATATAAAACTTGTATTCATCTGGATCTACAGGATTAATTAAAAAGGAGTGCGTATATTCAACGAGGTAATCAGGTGCATAAAACTGAACAGTTTTCCCTATGGAACATAGGTCAAAATCTTAAAATAAAAAATGAACTTTTCATACAAAGTGACAGGTCACGTGACTTATGTTTGCATGAAAAGATGATTGTCATTTT
Source organism: Plusia festucae (assembly GCA_950381575.1). Taxonomy (NCBI): domain Eukaryota; kingdom Metazoa; phylum Arthropoda; class Insecta; order Lepidoptera; family Noctuidae; genus Plusia; species Plusia festucae. The sequence continues at coordinate 9,429,174 of OX494454.1, read as the reverse complement.
AAGATTTCGACCTATATTTCTTAGAAAAAGAAGTACAGTTTTATGCACCTGATTACCTCGTTGAATATACACGACGTACTCCTTTTAAATTAATCCTGTATAAAGACTAGAATCCAACCCCAAACTGGATTAAAAACGATTGCTAGGCAATAAAATATGATTAGCTATTCAATTGATATAACAATAATATTGCCCTATAATTGTCCGACGGTTTGACTGATAATTAAGGTTAAGCCGCGCTCGCCGCGGTTGATCCATGGATGGGTGACCATGTGTAAGCATACTGAGACTCCTCGATGCCCCAGAAAACACGTTAAGCCGTTGGTCCCGACTGACATACAGTGATCTTTGACAGTCGTTAAGTCATTACAATTCTGACAGTCTTACTATCGTATGGGATATTGTATTGCTCAGTAAAATCGGTTGTGGAGATCAGATAGGCAGTCGCTCCATGTAAAATACTGTATTCTGCTGAATCCGGTAAGACTCGAAGCCGACCCCTAGAAAAATTGTCCCACCGCTGGGCAAGGGCAAGAATAAATATACTAATTTATAATGTTGAACAAGAAGGTTTTCTTGTACTAAAATAAATTAATTCTTATCACTGCTACTCAATAATAAATTATGAATATTACAGTGACAATTTAATAGAATTCTCCGACCTTGGCCCTAATTAGATAATTCATTACCTTTGACAGCTATGCTCAGTATATTTTCCTTTTTAATTCGTATCCAATTTCCTTTTAAAACGTTCACCTCAAGAGCTACGAATAACACGAAACACGTTTGTCTTTCAACGTCACTCAAACAGACAATACACTGCGGGACAGAAGTAGTGTAACACATTTACAATAATAATAGCCAATGTTTTTAAAAAAATAGGCAAGATCAGAAAATTAAGGTTTTTTTTTTCTTTTGTTCAATTATGATTTCTTTGTGACAATTTCTTAGTAAATACGTGAAATTTGTATTCTAATAAATATGTTAAATTTTTTTTTTTTAGATTAGTTTTATTTATATTAGGAGGTTTTAGTTTAGTATAATTTTATTTTTAATTACAATTAGTAATTTTATCATAAATGAATTTAATAAATTTGATGTTGGATAAAAACTGTATCCTTTACAACTACTTCTCGTAATAACTAATTCGTAATAATAATGATGAACCGACCATTAGGTAAATTAGGTATATTTTCATACAAAAGCAGCCTACTAGAAGGTCACTTTGGTATCCATTGCGTATTACAATTTCAACTTCCAATTCTGTAATGGCAAAAACACATTACCTGGATGACCTACATATTAAGATACTATCTGGAGTGACAGATGGTATCTCTATCTAGTTTATTTCCATGTCCATAAAAATGGTTTATTAATATCTAGTTGTTACCCGTGGTTGACCAGAAACCTAAATTTTTCGAGTTTAAAAGTAGCCTATGTGTTAATTTAGATTTCAGCTATCTCCGTACCAAATTATATCAAAATTGGTTCAGTGGTTTGAGCGTGAAGAGGTAACAAACATAGGCACACACTCATAAACTTTCGCTTTTATAATATTAGTTTGATTTTTACCATTATTTAGTAAATAGCCTTAATATCATCACAATTTTATTGCGTGTATTATAATAATAATTAGTACCTGGATCACCGAGATTTGCTCGTTTTTTTTAGGTAGTGTGTTTTTAGAAATTATATTTAAATACGAATTACATACTGATGAAATCAGGAAGTATGAATAATATTTTTCGATCTTACCGACATAATAATAAAAAAATATTTAAATAAAAAATCACGAGCAATTAGTTAAATATTTTATTATAAACAAATACTTATTTTTTACAGCTTATCAATAAATCACAAATACCATTAGAATTAAAAAAATGTTTTAGGGACTCTAAATTATCATGGCGTTTAGAGCAAGCCGTACTCTCTAATTCTGTCAATAAATCATAATCCAGCGGATTAAGATCGAGGCTAGACAACGGCCAGTCTTCAGCTCTGATGAAGTCCGAAACGTTCGTTTCCAACCAAGACCGAGCTTTATGACCCGGCGCCGAGTCTTGCTGGAAGGATCATTCTTGGTTATTAAACATGGTGTTGTTAAGGAGCTTCACTACCTTCTCAAGAATGATATCTTGATACTCTTGTGCCGATGTTTTGATACACTCAGCACTCCTTCTAGCTAAGAGCCCACCAGTTTATTTTTAATTGTCAAAGTATGGCCAGACTAAGTTTATACAAGAATTGTTCGTTTAAAGATATAAGATTACTAAAAACACGGATAAAACGACATTTTCTGAAAATGAATCATAGCTAGATCGATTTAACGCCCCCGAAACCCCTGCATACTGAATTTCATGAAAATCGTTGGAGCCGTTTCCGAGATTCAGATTATATATATATACAAGAATTGCTCGTTTAAAGATATAAGATTAGAAATTTTATTTATATCAGTTGATTCATAGCATTACCATATTAATAATATTCCTTGTCTTTATTTTAAGTAGATGTATCTACCAATATAAAATAAGGATAAAAAAGGAACATTAATAACTAATTAAACATTAATCAATTACCACACAATTTTTTTTTATGAAATAACAAACTCTGTCCCTATTTTTGTCCTGAAGTGTATTCAGTAAGAAAAAAACGGGGGCAGTTCGTCAGTACGTAATGAATTGGCCGTCAGTCCATCAGCTGTACGCTCCGGGAAACTTGACGAAACTTATTTACAACAACTTGGTTCCGTAGGGGAAAATGAAAAAATGCGTATTTATTTGTTGTACTTAGTAAGGAATTAAGACGATTAGTGGTTATTGATTGATTTGCTATGGTAGAAACTTGAAACAGTGGTATTATTTATTTTTAAGTTGGCAACAATATCGCATTGGGTCGAGCCTGTAAGGATATTTTATGTTTAGAGTAGAAAAAAAAAAAAATATTTTCGAAGTTTTAGTAGGGGTTAACGACGCAAAGGGAGAGTACTTAATAGGATTTGTTAGTATTATAAAAGTATCTGTACTAATATGTAGAGAGGAAAGATTTGATTGTTTGTTTGCATTGAGTAGGCTCTGAAACTACTGAACCGATTTGAAAAATTCTTTCACTGTTCGGAAGCTACACTATCCCCAGGTGATATAGGTAGTAGTAGTGTATTATAAAACCATGATAAAAATTATATTTACGTATCAGATAATTAACTTGAATGTTAATTCTTATTTATTTCAACACTCCAGACAGATCATTTCTCGATCAATTTAAATTTATAGCAGAACTAGCTTCTGCCCGCGACTTCGTCTGCGTGGACTTTAGAATTGGGTCCAAAAAGAAATGAAACATGTGGAAGTAATGAAAAATGGAATACAATTTTCACCCGTGTATATAGCTTGCGCTGTAACAGAGAAAAATACCAAATTTCAAAGCTCACAGCTAAGCTCGTGAACAATTTTAAATTTTCCCTCAGGAACTACCTAAGGAATCAGGATAAAAGGTAGCCTATGTTCTTTTCCATGTCAAAGACGTTCTGCCGTTTTTGCGTGATTGAGTAACAAACGTCCAAACATCTAAACATCCACACTTTCACATTTATAATATTAGTAGGATTGCAGAAAATATTGCAAGAATTATATACATGTAAGTTATTCATCAAATTACGTAAATACAACTACTTCATCAAAGTGAAGTACCATAAACATATTTTGAACGGAGAATATAAAAAACACGGACATTTTATGGTCTCCACAACATGCTCTTCAAAGCGAAATATAAAACGAGGCATTACTTACCACAAGAAAAACAGAACAGTTCTCTTAAAAATAACGAACAATTTTATTTCCATTAAATTAAATGAAAACAAATTAATTAAAAGTTATAATGAATTAAAAGCATACACTACAAGTTCAGTACGTTGGGAGCGAATGGGTAAACTTACAATACTGAATTTTTACACAATGTTATTGTACCTACGGTAAATTGTAAGGTCCTACTATTTGCTCGAGTTTGTTTTAAGTCACTCGAACTTAACTCACTTACGAACAAAATAAAGAAATAAATATAGTAAATTTCAGTTACTTTGGAAAGCACATTCAGCTGATAGTTCCAGTCCAGCATGCCATACATTTTGGTAACCTAATGGCTAGGGCGGTGGACTTGCGATTGCGGGTTCGAATTCCAACCATTACACTACCGACGTGAACCCACTCGGAGCACAAGCATCTTAGCTTAGCACGAGAAGTTAAAGAGATTACTAGTACCTATTGTGCGACGCCACATAGCTAGTAAACTTGAAAAAAAATGTGGGTCGTAGATTACTAGTATTCCTGTGAACACTTGTTTTACGAGTGGATTGACGTCGGTAGTGCAGCAACATGTCGCATGTCCGACGCCCTAGCCATTAGGCTACCGCCGTTTCAATCCGCTACATAATCTTTTCACTCGTTAAGTCATAACAATTCTGACAACCAGTCTTAATATAGGATACTTAATATGGGCTGTAGAAGTCACAAACACACATACAAAAAATCAGTTAAATCCGGTGAATCTGGAAACCGACGCTAACAAAGTTTAGGAAAATGCAATGCAAGCGATTAACTTTGAGTAACTGAAACACCTCTACTACCTCTTTTAAATATAGCCGGCGTACCTATGTATACTTGCATGAAATATGATGAATATAATTTACTGTGAAATAAATTTACTTTTATTTGGTTTTATGATTGAATTTGTATTTCAATATCGGCTGTTCATTTGTGGTTGCTACGTCAATCATTTTGTCACTTATTGGGCTCCTTGTAAAATCGTTCAGCTTAATCCGGTGAGAGAAGTCGATTTGCTAACATTAGTAGTGGTTCTAAAACGTATTTTGAAATCCGGAGGAGCGCAGCAAATCCGTTTAATTTTTCGTAAAAATGCCGCCTTAGTGTTCCGTTGTATTTCAAATAATACCAAACCAAAAGTAATTCTTTCTTTGCAGAACTGGTAATATATTTTATCATCATATAATTTTTTGTCACGATTCATATTGTCGGTCAGTCTGCCCATGACCATGACACCTGCAAAGGTGTTGAAACTTCGGATACTAAAATCAAAATACACCGCGATAGAATCAGTTTAAAGTAGTTTTATTTCAATGTCTAATATTCGCGTAAACCTCAGAAAACAATACGATTCATATTATCACGCATAATTGCCGACTGTGTAAATAAAATTTGATCCTAGGATTGCCACTAAAAATGTCATATTCATTGCAAACTATTCTACAAATGAGTGTTAAATAAAGAGAAACCATTTTCTGGTTTCTGATAAAAAACAAGAAATATAAGATAACTTACGCTTGAAAATTTCGATTCTCTTTAGATATTGTAGAAAATTTCATTTTTATGTAAGTTATATTATATGATCTGATAAAGCTACCAATTGTATACATCCTGTATACAATGTGACGTGTGTATCAGCCTAAACGCAAGACCTCTTAAGAAATCATTGTGATAGATCATTGTGAAGAGCTTTTACTATAGGACCAAACCCAAATTCACGAAAAAATCACTTTGTGGGTTACACATTGTATACAAAAACGATCTATACCTAGGTGTGAGACATTCAAATAAGCCGGTATTATTAATACCTAATTACCCAAGTCTGTACGTAAGTCAGTGCCAAAACGAAAATCAACCCAATAATCGAAAACACCAAACAATATCACCAACAAATATTGTATAGATTGTCCTTGAGGCAAAATGTCCAGCAATACCATCTCAATTCTCATATATTAGGCAATTTGTATTCAACAATAATGCTCGATCCTTCAAAACGCGCCTCTATTGTGATGAGAGATACTTTCCTTGTGATTTCGTATAAAGAGGGTACGGAAAACAGGAATGCGTCCAGTTCAACAGAATTTTTGGACGTGTTATTTGAAGCAGATTGGGTGTTCAGGTGTCTTGATGCTTAGTTTAGAAGGTAAACTGCGATTTTAGGCCAAATGCCGGACGTGTGGCTAAGTGTAGTGTGACCGATAAAGGCTAAGCCGCGCTCGCCACTGTTGAAGACGATGGTCCGTGGATGAATGACCATTTTTTCCATTTAACAAACAACATCGGAAAGCACGTTAAGAAGTTAGTCCCGATTGTTAATCATCGATCTTCCACACTTATTGTTGACGATCATTTTGATCTATGTGTGGGTGTAATTTATCTACAATATGTATGTATTTACAAATATAAGTATGTTTATCAGTTGTTTGGTTGCCATAGTATAGGCTCTGCCTAGTTTGGGATCAGTCCCCCTAGCCAAGTTACATTTCTACAAGCGTTAGCTATGATAGAAATCGATTAAATGACATTAAATGTATGGAAATAACATTTGAATTCGATAAGTCACGTGACTCAGCGTTGTCACTTCCATACATTTGAGCGATTCGATCAGCGTTATCGCTTGAAGAAATGTCACTTGGCTAGAGGGGCAGATGACCGTTTGTGAGCTATCCCGAAATATTATTAAATATTATTATATCTTATCTGATCTGATATCTTTAAACGAGCAATTCTTGTATATATATAATCTAAATCTCGGAAACGGCTTCAACGATATTCATGAAATTTAGTGCGCAGGGGTTTTCTAGATATTATTCATTTTCAGAAAATGTCCGACAAGACGAGCAATGCTGGGTCATCCAGGTACTTATTATTAAATGATATAAGCGGGCTTTATCTGCTTATTGGTATACACAGTTTGATTTGTCACTATCAACAGAGATCAGGTAACGCTATGATAGATACAGAGTCATTATTATGATAAAGTGTCGAGATCTCAAGTGCCTGCAGGCTACACGATATTCTAGGCGCATGCGTCAATTAATACCTGTCGTGTCAGTATTGTCATACCGAGTTGTTATTTGAATTATGTCTCAACTAGGGTTAGAATGAAATAGAAATTCATTAAATTAGCACAACACAAAGGACAGCAGAAAGAAAGATATTTTTTTATGGAGTGCGTATATTCAACGAGGTAATTAGGTGCATAAAACTGAACAACTTTTCCAAAGAAACATAGGTAGAAATTTTAAAATTAAAAATCTACTTTTCATACAAACATAAGTCACGAGACCTGTCACTTAGTAGTATGAAAAATTCATTTTCAATTTTTAAATATTGTGTTATGTATCTATAATATGTATGTATTTAGATATATATATTAGTATGTTTATCAGTTTGCTGGTTGCGATAGTGCAGGCTCTGCTTAGTTTGGGATCAAAGAGCCGTGTGTGAGCTGTCCCAAGATATTCTATTTTTTTCCCAGTTCAGTTCACAATAGTCTATCTATTTACTCCACATTGATAAGCAGGTAACAATTAATGTGATTCGTAGAAAATATGCTGACTAGTAAGCAATTTACTACCTAAACACAATCAGTGATTCCGACCGCCACCGCTGAAAGAAGTACATTTATCAAAGAAAGCCTTTTATACTGTACGATTTATTTAAGAATCGGATTTTATACATTCCGACGACATTTATTTTTATTTATGTAAACTATAAAGATTACATATTATTGCACGCCTCATAAGCGGTCAGTTTACTTACACCGAGTGATTCTCCAACTTAAAATGTCACTTTTTTTATTCTTTATTGCTTTTATAAGTGAATATAAATAGACAAATGTTGAGAAAAACACTATTCTTAACACTCATGATATTTTTAAATCTCTTTTTATTATTTAAACTAATAAAAAAATTGTTTAAAAAAGTTTTTATTTTATAGGCTTCACTATTTTGAGGAATAGAAGCCTATTACTTTTCACAGTATAATTTGATGTAGTTTAATTATTAATTTACAAATAATCTCAATTTTATTGTAATGAATGAGATTATGGGGCGTCCACTTTTGGATTTTCCAACTACATATTTTATAATACAAATAGGTCTTGAATTGTACCTTTTTCTCCGATATTATATTTGGAATAAACATCTCCTAAATTAAGGTGAAACTATATACGTTCGATGTAGTCAAAGTTTTGGATCGAATCTGAAGAAAATGGCACGTTAGAAGAGAGACCAGATATAACCAGCAATGGGATTACCAGGGCAGTGGATGCAGTATGATATCGTGAATGTATTTACAAATAATCACTATTTTAAAACTCTGTTTAAAATCTTACCAACCAAATAATGGTCTTGACGTACATACAGGTAGACATACAGCCAAGAGATGACAAAATAATAACGACCTTCCTTTTTGTTCTTTTGACGTCTCAATGTAATTAATTGTCTTTCTGACAAATAACAGTACGAGCTTTAACCTCTGTCCAACAGTGTCGTGAATGGCCTAGGAGTGCAATGATGGGATTCGCTTACACATGGTTGCAAGTACGAACCCAGGCCAGTACCAATTTTACTTTTTTAAAGTTATATGTACTTTCTTAATTATTCTAAAACATCATTGACTAACGGTTAAGGAAAACATCGTGAGGAAACTTAGATTCCAAAAAAATAGAATCTGAAATCGCCAACTCGCAATGAGTAAGCGTGGTGATCAATGCTCAATCCTTTACGAGAGAAGAGGCCTGTGCCAAGCAGTGGAAAGTTTATAGGCCGGTATTACTTTTTTATCTGTCCAACATTGTTGTCAGTGAAAATAAAGATTATCAGACTCCAAACAAAAATATAATCTTTATCAAAATCGTATCGTGATCGTGTCGTCGACTTTAAAAGTCAGTCTCGTAGAAGGCACATTAATTATTTTCACTTACTTAGAACCGACCAATGAAAGGAGTAACGCTGCTACAAAAGATGAAATATGTGTTCTAGATGAGATCCGAGATGATTGTTTTATTCAAGCTTCTTATTGAAAACGGGGCGGCAGAGCTCTTGGTTCATCAATTTTTATGAACTGGTTTGTGTGGGGTGTTTACTGTTAGGAAGAGATTGAATTTGAATCAGTATGTAAGTACTTTAAGCTGGGAGTGACATACTCGTACAGAGTTATTTGGAACACCTGCAACCTCACAGGAGTAGAAAACTAACATTATAAGGAACAACATTTGTTCTACGAATTTTGATAACTCGTTAGTTTTTAGGGTCCGTACCTCAAAAGCAAAAAACGGAACCCTTATAGGATCAGTTTTTCGTCCGTCCGTCTTTCAAGACCTATTTTCTTAGCAACGCGTGTAGGTATCAAGCTAAAATTTATATCAAATACTCAAACCAACGCAATCAATAGATACAGCTTAATCCGCAAAAATTCGACATTCGCAAGGCAATCAAAACCTACAGGGTATTTCTCATGAACTTAGAATCTTGAAATTTGGTACGAAGCAACGTGCTACAGCACAGATAAAGGAAAAATTGCTAAATCCATAAATGTTTAATTAAGTACATTATATAAAAATAATTTTAAACTTAAGTTTGTACGGAACCCTCGGTGCGCACCCCCGCACCCTCGCACTTGGCCAGATTTTTTTCATACTCAAACATAATAGCGCTTAATTTGATATTTATTTATGAAGTTAATATAACCCTGTTTTTACTCTAAACGACTCTATTGGCACAGACTTGCTATAGTCAATCTGGTTCTGTCTGAAAAAGGACAGTCCAGAAAGTAACCTGCAGTTTTTTATTCAAAATTAACTTTTAACAATTTTCTGGACTTAGGGTAGCCAGTTAGGAAATGGCGCCTCCAGAGAAACTAAAACTCCAGGGCGACTAAAAAAATAATAATCACAATTCAACAAGTTAAATTAAAACAAATTCCTGAAACTCTATCAATATTTTGTTTACCAACAGAGTCAGACCGTCAATAAATAAATAAAATCACTCAGGTACACAAAACAGTCGTCGAAAATCCCGATATTGAAAATATATTGTTCAATTCAAAGACTGTCCAATTTAGCGAGAGATTAAATTTGATTTGCGTCTCTTGTAATTCCGAGATGGTGGCTCCGAAGTAAGCGAATAAGGGTCAAACCACATCTGGCAGCACGGAATCGCCTTTTTCCGTCGCCCTTTCTCTTTCTGTCGCTTAGAACTGCCATTTGCTAGACCGAGGCAGAAAGCATAATGCCGATCGCCTCGAAGATTCCGCCGCGTGCTATCGCATTTGTCCTGGATGGGAATCGTAACCACGACTTCCAGCTCAGCAGCCAGGGTTACCACTAGACTAACAGGCCCGTCGAAGGTAAGTATGCGGAAACTTGATAAGGTTATTCTTCAAGTCCAGAGAAGACATAACGTGGCATAACGCAGATTATAGTTCAAGAATCCCGGGACGCCAAATATTTTTTGTGTTCTGAGAGTCACCGGGTAGTGTTAGTATATAGGAATAGTTTGTATTGAATGCGTAAACTATGAAAAAATAAACTTAAATGATTTTTATTAATCCAGCCAAAATTTACCATAAGGCGAAAGGTACAAGACCAGCAAAAACAGAATGATTAGTAATTCTAAGTATGTAGTAGTAAATCTAAACATATAACTTTATGCGTTTAAACTTCAACAAATGTAACTACAAAAATGAAGATTTTATATGTAAAGAGTATACTCACGTGGTTTGGGGAAGCCCGACTAGTTTTAACTATGAACATATCTCATGAACTTTACGGTGCAAAAATTAATGTAGTGCGTTTAAGTTTTTTAGTATGCAAAAGATAAGAATTAACAATTTAGTATCGTCCTCGTCTATTTAAACCAGATAGGTATTTTTTCTTTCTTTAAATAAGAATAAGTAGTTAATGCGATTAAAATTCAGGAGCTATAAAAATGTAGTGATATGGCGACGTCATGTTTTTGCTTAAAATGTACAAAATCGTGACTTCCTTCATACATTTCATAAAAAAAACTTGTTTTATTTCAATGTCTAATAATTATTCGCGTAAACTAAAGAAAACGACAAAAAAAACATTAAAAAAAACTTATTTCCTTTTATGTATTTTCAACTCGCCTTCTTAATGACCCCACGATTCAGTGAACAACACTCACAGTAATATTAAAACAATTTCGACGGCTGATAAAAAAACGTCGAAAGAACTTGTAAAGGAAACTCATTTCTTCACTAACCAAATCGAATGCTCTTATTATTCAGGTTTTATTAAAATATATGGATATGTCGCGGCAGAGATGGAAAAAGGTATTATTGAAAAGATTCTAGTACATTAAATGAAAAATAATATAAAAAAAAACGCATCGTAGTGAATTTTCATTTTAGAACGAAGCTTAGATCTTGGTAACCTATCGCATTGTATGAATGCTGCTATTTATATTTTTGTGCCTTATACAGGATTATTTTAAAATTGAAAATCATTTTTCATACAAACATTAGTCACGTGACCAGTCACTTTGTATGAAAAGTTCAATTTCCATTTTAAAATTTCGACCTATATTTTTGGGAAAAGTTGTTCAGTTTTATGCACCTGATTTCCTCTTTGAATATACGCACTCCTTATAAATTAATCCTGTATTGTTTAATTGTTAGGTGATCGATCATAGTTTTGAGGACGATCATGTTTTGATATTTATTTTGATTTTTCACACATTATTATAAAAAAAGATTTTTTCTTTGTATGTTAACAGTTAGTTTGCATATTACTAACTTAAGAAACTTGATCTTCATATAACTAATTTCATCCCAAAAAATACATTTTAAATCCACGTAGTAATTTTTCAATCTACCTTTTTTCTAATAACACCGCAGACCTAACTTTTCCAATCTGTGGGTGAGGTTTGGTGACGTCACAAACCACGTTATTCACCTATTCGCCTGTTCTAATTAATATTTATATAGTCTTTGTTGCTGCGTATTTTAATCAGGGTGGCAATTGGTTTAAAATATAGGTTAACTTTTTTTTTACATATTAATATGTAAAAAAAATAAGGGTAAATGGAAGGACAAGGGGGAGGCCTTTGCCCAGGAGTGGGACACCACAGGCTAGATAAAAAAATTATGTATGATTTAAATATTGAAAATAGGAGGTTGTTATGGAAAATTATTATTGTTTTGTCCCTATTTACTCCATTTACCAAAAGTTAGTTATTTATTCATGTACTACACATCAAACATAGGACACAATCTTAATAAAACATTCGCAGTGAACCAGCATGGTGATCAATGCTCGTCCTTCTCTATATGAGAAGAAGCCTGTGCCCAGCAAGGGGACATTTATAGGCTGGTATTATTATATACATATACAAAGCTAAGCGAATAGTTAAAATCGTTGTTTAGAAACAGTCAAATAACACCAACACTTAAATAATCGCGACAGAGAGACTGACTAAAAAGTTTTATTTCTATACAAAAAACGATCCATTATTAAAACTTTCTTTACTCAACAAAAACTTAAAGAATCGCGTTCAAAACGTCCAAATAATCCCCAGCAAATTGGTATCTTTTAAAGCAGACACATTAATACTGCATTTGGCTCAAACTGCGCCGGCATAATAAATCCAGCTGGTATTAGCCTGTACGGAGAGCTTACCACGCGACATTACCGTGACTGTTTTGCCGACTCTACTCTTTATATCAATCAACATTGTCAACTGTTTATTTATATGTACTGTATTTTTTTGTTTTATTTCGCAGAGTTTTGGTGGCGCAGTGTTGGTTGCGGGGTTGGTATGCAAAAAGTTGGCGATCCAAGTCAGGACATATGTGACTTTTTCAAAGACTTGTTAATTATTATTCTAAGAAACCAGTGACAATCGGTGAAGGATTAAAAAAAATGGATGCCTACTGTAACTGCAACTTTTTTTTTATCTTGTCATGAAACAATTCTGTGATCTACAAACTCCAAAACCCTCGCTCTAAGTACCTAAATACCTACTTACTTTTTAAGGCTACAACTATAATAATTAAATGTTTCAAAATAGAAAACAATAAGAAGTTAATCTCACTAACAATAATAAAATAATGAACCATACCTTTTAAATAATAAAAAAGCACTTATTCTTTAAAACATAGTGTTTCGAGGTCACCGAGGAAGTAATCCATTTTCCCGCGTTTTACGGCCGCCATATTGGCTTAGAGACAATTAAAGTTTGGATTAACATGGAGTGTTTTCCGCGTCGCAATAAAGTTGTTTATGTCTACATGGATACGAATCGTAAAGGGAGATGAAGTGAGACAACATTATAAACGAAAGAGAAAACAAAGATTCATTGTTTCTGTTATGTCGTGAAAGATTTTTTTAAATATCTTTTTCTCATCCCACTAATTATTATTATCTGGATAACTAAACTTTCTTTTCACCTTAAAACTCAACAGTCTTCAAAAAACCTAGAATTAACACGAAAAAAAGACCGGGCTTTTTGTTGTGTATGTATAGACATGCATCTGTGTGCGTGGCTGCGTCCGCCACCCCGCGTCATAAACAACAAATAAACAGTGTACTTACTAATGGCCGCCATTTGTATTACTTGTCTCCCGCCTAAATACCTAACAGTGGCGACGAGATTTACATTAACCTACGTTTGTGATAATATTATATATAATGGCCAACTCATCTTTTGGAATCCTATCGACTTTCGATCACAATGTAAGTGATTGGAAAACTTATAAGGGTCGTATTACGCAGTGGTTCATTGCAAATGACATTGTAACGAAAAACGATTTGGCGGGAACGAAGAGACGGGCGATTTTACTTAGTGCACTCAGCGATGGCACATTCAAGCTGGCAGCGGATTTGGCCCTGCCTAAGGATATACAAGATGTGCCATATGATGAAATAGTTACGTTACTGGATAGTCATTTCACTCCTAAACGTTGTGGCTTCAGCGAGCGGTACAATTTTTACGCGGCCTCACAACAGCCGGGCGAAACGTACACTCAATGGGCTGGGCGACTACGAGGACTCACAGTACATTGTGGGTTCAGCAACGTTGAGGAAGCTTTACGAGATCGATTCGTGATGGGAATGGTAGCGGGTCCAGAACGCGAAAAATTATTTGCGCGGGACATGGAGTCATTGACCTTGGCGAAAGCGGTTGAGGTTGCGGAAAGCGTGCGGTGCGCGCGAGCGGGCGCTGCTGCTACTGCTTCTGTGTCGGCGCCAACTCAGCTATACAAGATAGCGAAAGGACAAAACAGTGTTAAAACCAGTGTCAGTGAAAAAGTTATGTGTTCGATATGCGGTCGTAGCAATCATACATCGATACAATGTCGGTTCGCGAACTATAAATGTAAAAAGTGCAACGTTAAAGGTCATCTACGTAAAATGTGCAATAAAGTTGTAAACTATGTAGTAACAGGTGATGTGAGCGAAGACGATGATGGTAAGTCATTATTTAACATTTGTTCAGCTCGGGGGGAACCTATGACAGAAACAATTACTGTAAATAATAAAAAAATGCAGTTTCAAATCGACAGCGGTTCCGCTGTGACAGTAATTTCCGAGTTAACCTATAATGCTTATTTTCGTAGTATACCATTACTAGCATCAAATAAACATTTTTTTAGCTATACCGGCAATGTTATGAAATGTGTAGGATTCGTGCGTTTACCAGTGACATACATGCATCGCACTCACACACTCGATGTGTTTGTTATACGTAATGGCGGGCCGCCATTACTCGGCAGAGATTTTTTATCGAATTTTAAATTAGAATTAACTTCATGCAATAATATAAATGCTAATCTCAGTATTATAGAGCAATTACAATCGCGATTTCCCGATGTATTTTCAGATAAACTGGGTGCATTTAAAGATTATAGAGTTAAGTTAAGGTTAAAAGAAAATACAAAGCCGATTTTTTTCAAAGCGCGTCCCATTGCGTTTGCATTACGCGACAAGGTTGATAAGGAGATAGAACGATTAGTGAAGTTGGGAGTTTTAACACCGGTTCGGCATTCCGATTACGCGTCGCCTATTGTGCCGGTGCTCAAACGAAATGGTTCGGTACGGTTATGCGCAGACTATTCGGTTACAATTAACAAACAACTTGTTATTGATCAATACCCGCTACCTACTGTGCATGAGTTATTTTCAAAGTTACACGGGGGTCAACAGTTTTCTAAAATAGATTTATCCATGGCATATAATCAATTTTTATTAGATGAAGATTCACAAAAGGTGACGTGTATTAATACTCATCGTGGTCTGTTTAAATATACGCGTCTGGTATTTGGTCTTTCGAGCGCACCTTCTATTTTTCAACGGGCGATGGAAACAATACTGTCAGGATTAGAAGGGGTTTTATGTTTGCTAGATGATGTATTAATAACTGCAAAGAATCCTGAACTACACATGCAAAAATTGTATGCGGTTTTAGAAAGACTACAAAACGCTGGCTTAACTTTGCAAAGAGAAAAATGTGATTTTTTCAAAGACGAAATAAATTATTTAGGCTACGTTATTAATAAAGACGGGTTAAAGAAAGACCCTTTAAAAGTGAAAGCTATTGTAGAAGCCCCGATTCCCAATGATGTCAGTACGTTGCAATCATTCTTAGGACTTGTTAATTATTACAGGAATTTTGTACCTAACGCATCTAGCATTCTTAGCCCTTTGTACGAACTACTAAAAAAAGGGGTTAGCTGGAATTGGGGATCAGTACATAATATTGCATTTAATGAAATAAAAAAGTTATTAACGTCAAATCAAGTTTTAACACATTTTAATACCAGATATAAAATTATTTTAACTGTTGATGCGTCTCCATATGGTCTAGGAGCAATATTATCGCAAGTAGGCAAGGACGGAACAGAGCGGCCTATATCTTTTGCTTCACGCACGTTGAGCGCCGCTGAGAAGCGGTACTCGCAAATACAGAAGGAGGCGACAGCTATTATTTTTGGAATACGTCGGTTTCATCAATATTTATATGGGAGATCGGAACCGTTTGTATTACGTACAGACCATAAACCTCTGATTTCTATTTTTGGGCCTTATAAAGGAATACCGGAAGTATCAGCTAACCGCTTGCAAAGGTATGCTATGTTTTTAAGCGCATACAATTACACAATCGAGTACGTTAGGAGTGCCGATAACAACGCGGATTATCTGTCACGGGCGAGTTTGCGTTGCGGACTAACGGAGCCACGTGCGGAGGAAGAAGACGGCGCACACGCCGCCGCCGCCGCAGCCGTGCCTATTGATCGTGCTACGTATGTCAACTTCGTTGTCGACGGTAACATGCCCGTGGCCTTACATGAGTTGCGCGAAGAAACAAACAAGGATATAACGTTAAAAAGTGTAATTAATTTTGTTTTAAACGGTTGGCCAAAGAAAGTAGTTAATTTGCGTATTAAACCTTACTATTTATGTAGATCCCAATTAGCATATGAAAACGGCTGTTTAATGCGGGGTCACAAAGTAGTACTTCCTGAAACTCTACGTAATAGAGTTTTAGATGATCTACACAGCTCACACTTAGGAATTGTTAAGACTAAAGCGGAAGCTAGATCTAGATTTTGGTTTCCTAAGGTAGATGCGGCGTTGGAACATATGATTAATTCTTGTGCGGTATGTCAACAATTACGCCCCTCTCCACCACGAGCGCCGCTAGCCCCCTGGAATTACCCACCAGTACCCTTTTATAGATTGCACATTGATTTTCTAGGGCCCATTAACAGCCAAATGTTTTTAGTAGTAGTTGATTCACATACTAAATGGGTTGAAGTATATGACGTAAGCACGTCGACGACTTCGGCAGTCGTAGTACAGAAACTTTACGAATTCATGTCTAAGTACGGCTTACCTCATACAATTGTTAGTGACAACGGAACAGCTTTCACATCGGGAGAATTTAAAAAATTTTGTTCACTTAATGGTATTATTCACTTAACGTCGCCGGCATACAATCCAGCTAGTAATGGTCAAGCGGAGAGTTTTGTCAAAATTGTAAAAAAAGGTATTAAATCCAGCGTTATGTCATCACAAAATAAGAGTGAGTGTAAGTTGAAAATGTTAAAATACCTTTTTGACTATAGAAACTCCGTACATTCTGTCACAGGTTTCTCACCGGCTGAGCTGGTGTTCGGGCGAAAACTTAGGTCCAGTCTAGATTTATTTAACCCTAAGCCATACTCGCCCTCGCCCACATCACTAACTAATCATGTAAAACATAAACAGTGCTCGCAGATTGAATCCAGTGGCGGTAAAAATTACCAAGTGTTTAAAACTGGAGATAATATTTTATACAAAAAGTTTTTAAATAATTTAAATTTTCAATGGTGTAAAGGCACAATAATAAAAAGACTGGGTAACGTATTATATCTCTTAAGAGACGCTAATAGCATGTCTGTGTTTAAAAAACATAAGAATCAAATAGTCTTATGTAAAAATGATCATCAGTCACAACACTGGGACTTCGATGATGACGAATTAAATACTGAGTCTTCAACATCATCTGCATATCCTCAAGGAGAGGCTTCCCCAAGGGAGGGTGGTGAAGGGGATGTCGTGTCACCTGAAGTTCAACCATCGCCGGACTCGCCGGGAAATTCTAGGTGTTCTGATCGATTATTGCGGAATGTTCCTAGAGTAGATTATAGACCATTTTTGTAATTTTCTTGTTTAATTTCTATTTTATGTGTTTTTTGAATAAGGGGAGGAACTGTTGTGTATGTATAGACATGCATCTGTGTGCGTGGCTGCGTCCGCCACCCCGCGTCATAAACAACAAATAAACAGTGTACTAATGGCCGCCATTTGTATTACTTGTCTCCCGCCTAAATACCTAAAAATAAACTAAGGATACGAAATAATTGTTTTCTTTCTTGAACCAATCCAATAAACATGATCGTGGGAATGGATGCCAACACTTTAATACCCAACCAATATAATTCTGGGGCCAATTTTTGTAACAACAAATACTTAAATCCTGGTCTTAAAGGCCCATAAACGTTACGGATAATGGGTGACACAGAATACACAGTGAATGGAGTGTAATAAAAAATGTGTCTTAAGCAATTCAGTTCTTGAAATAAAACTTCTTTATGTACTCTTGACTTGGGAGTAAGCTGGTGTGTGCGTGATGAGAGCGTTACGAAAAGAGTGACGAGAGTGTTACAAAAAGAGTGATCGGGCGTTGCGAATGCTTGACTTGGGGAGTAAGCTGATGAATGCGTGACGAAAACGCAAATTGTGTCCAAGGCAAACGGAAGTTAAGAGAGCAAAGTTAGTGAAGCTAGAAAGGGAGGGAGTTACGAATCGTATATTACTGGGCAAGAGTGAGGTGCGAGTACATTTTCTTAGTAGCGCAATCTTTTTTTTTAAATAGGAAAGTGCTTCTCCTGGAATGAACAATTTATTTTGGAAGTACATACATTTCCAAATTGGCTATTACAGACCTTAATTATTTAAGGATTCAACGGTTTACTCACGCGCATTCTCGGGATCGCCCGACCAGTTCGACTCGCGACACCGCCGCCGCCGCGTCAGCTCATGATTAAGGACTCCTATTGAGTCTGAAACTAGTCGGGCGATCCCGAGAATGCGCGTGAGTAAACCGTTGAATTCTTAAATAATTATGAATTCGTCTCACGGAAGTTATTATAATAATATTACAGACCTACACATATACACCTATCGTACACAGCAAATTATAAACTGTCAAAACTACCTGCCATGATAATGGTTCCTTTTTACACATGAATATGACATTAGTGTACAAAACCAGTAAGTACATACCAATTTGACTGCACGGATAGCCGAGTGGTATAGGTCACCACGCTGATTACCACTGTGCGCGACGTGCTGCGGGTTCGATCCCCGCATGAGACAAGCATTTGTGTGATCCACAAATGCTTGTTCCAAGTCTGGGTGTTATTTGTGCATGTGATTTGAATTTTTGTGAAACCCCCGCGACACAAGGATTAAATTCCTTAGCGCGGGCGTCGTTTTTATATAACAAAAACTAAAAATCAAAACCAGTAAATACATATCACTCTAAAAATTAATATATATCAAACACTCCATCCACTCACTACTCTGTTAAAAGGATTCACATAAAATTTAAGGCTACAGCGTCTCCCCCTGCAACGATGGTTGCTATAAATATTTTTAATCAGAACATTGCTATTGATCGTACTTTCTATTAGTATATAGATTAACTAGAATCGCCTTGGGACTGAAATGGACGTCGAAACACGTAAGCAGACCGTTATTGAGGTCAGAATACTGCAAATGGATTACGTTAGCAATGAAGCAATTAGATGCTATTATTCAGAAAATAGAGAGTTATTTATGAATTAAGTACAAAAGTGAATAAATTGCTGTGTCCCGCGGAGTTACCCGCAGTTGATCAGATTTTTTTTATCATATTTATAACCAAATAGCAGTGCCCCGCGGTTTCACATGCGTAAGTTGTCTCGTTCCCGTAAACATGATTTCTTTTAGTAATTTTTCCATTGTTTTAAGTATTTATTCCGCTATTCGGGACGGAGACGAATCCAACAAATCAAGGATCACGAAAATCGGTCCACCCGTTCTCGAGTTATAAGTGTTGTAACATGTTAACTTGGATCAATGTTTGTATGCCAAAATGGTAGAATGTACAATGTTCTGTAACCTTAACTACCTACATTCTGAGCAAATAAATAAATATTCTATTATATTCTACAAAATCTTTATTAAATACTATCTTATAATACCAAAGTTTTTTTAGTTTAGTTTTAATTTTTAATAGGTTTAATAGCGATAGATTGTAAATATAACTTATTTAACATTATAAACCCTGATATTATATTACATTAATTGTTAACGTTATAATAAAAATATATAATTATAGTATATATATTTATAGGTATATAGTATATATTATATAATATATATATAGTAACTACTAACTTAGCTAACTAGCATAAGATGTGCAGTATAAATGTATAATATAGTTATACAACGTTACAGTAAGGACGTGGCTCTCGGTTGTAATGTTTATAACAGGACGCAGGACATGTTACACGACGTCTCTACAGGGTGATGTAAATTAACTATGGGGTTAATAGAAGGCATCATGTATTCCTTTTTATTTTTTCTCTTTTATAATATATATTTGGTGTGGTAGAAAGGTTATTCAAATGCTTCTAATTAGAAAACATTTTTTTATTATTTCTATAATGTGCAAACTTAAGATTAAATAAGAATTTATTGATAGGTATTATGAAAAATTAATTTTGTATACCTACCAGCTTTTTAAAGAGGAATTTAAAAATGCTGTTTATACTGCATTTTTTTTATTATTTACACTTCCGCCCTAAATAATAAACTTGTTTGAAATAAAATTTTGTATGAATGATTAATTTAACAAGATATATATTTTTGTTATACACTGTCACAAGTCGTCTCTAGTATTATTTAGCTTTTATCTTCCACTTCCTTATTCTTAATGATGTCTTATGTTCCTCAAAATAATCCTGTTGTCATGTTTTCTGTGTCATTATGAAAGTATTCTGTCAAAGGCTCATAAAGTAATACATGCCTAATGGTATATTAAAATGTGTACATATGTATGTAGGTAAGTATGACTAAATATGACTTCCTTGTTTTAAAGGACATTCTAGGTATTCTTGCTAACCCCTCCCTGCTAAATACTTGCATGCGGTAGTTCAATGGGCGGGTTTAGAACTAGCAAGCACATGATCGCAAGTCCGTACGCGGTGCCTTAGCCATGAGGCGAATGCGGCTTCGATAAAGTATAATGGTTGACAAAATGATGTGTAGCAAAAAATTTCTAGTACCTATAACCATTTTTAGTATAGTAACCTTTTGAAGCAGTTATTTCAATGCCGCAAATCTGTAATTAGAGATTCCCGACTAGATTTGTATAAATCTCGTTGCACTCAGTTTTTAAATGAACACCGAATTAATGAAAGATACCTATGTATTATTATGATACTTGCAAAGAAATACGTTATTTATTTATTAATGGCCCACAATTGCCTATTGCTGGATATAAGCCTCCCTTTTTTTATTGTTCTCTCAAGAACCCAATTACCAGTTTCAAATAATCCAATAATATTTTTTGTTGACAAAAAAATATTTAAGTTTTCTTAAAACCAATTACAATTACAGCGAAATATATGTATATGGAGAAGGAGGGTTTATTGTAACGAATAAAATAAATTAACAAAAATGACAACCTTAAAACGAAACTTTATTACCCAATGCATACAATTGTTTCGAGATAAACTAATTTAATTTAGAAGAGTTGCAATAAAAACATCAGGCTGTATGCACCGACGGCCCAACAGACTAGTAAAATGGGCCGGTAATGAAATTGGATCGCTAGTTTATTTTTTATTTTGTTCCGATACGGGCCAAGTCCTGGTATGTTGTGGTGCAAGTTAAAAGAGGCTGTGACTAAATAATTTACTAATTAAAAATTACCCTATTTTTTAGGTTCATTCAATTACAGATCCGTATTGATTATATTTGTTTTATAGAGTTAAAAAAATATTCGTCCTATTTATTTCTTTACTTGTACGAAACATACAGCGAGGCGAAGCAAGTTCATATTTTTTTATATTTTGTTTTAAATGCAAATAATTATGCAATTATATATAATACTATCATATCTATAATAAATAATACCTCTAATAAACAAGTTTTTGTTTTGACTGATACTGACGCGTAAGACGATATTGAATAAAATGAAGGTGCTTTAAATCTATTTGGAGCTATAGACAGTCTTAAGTATTCATCTTATTAATACACCAAAAAAAAATAACATTTTATTAATTTTCGTCATTTTTCCTCGGTACCATCCTTTTAATCAACAAAGCTCAGATCAACAACAAGGGCCATCTCTATACCATAGACTGACTTCACCAATTGAATAATAGAATAACATAATGGTTTAACTTCTTAACATATTTTATGGCTTTTTAAATGGTTTAGCTAATAGTTCTGTGGAACACACGGCTCTCCAACAACGAAAGGACCCTCGTAAACTCAGGGGTAATGAAATTGGATCAACGTGCTTCGCCTTATTGTATTCCAAGGTGGAATTTGACCAAAGACATTGTAGTAGTTTATGGTGTAAGTGTAAAGAGTTTTGATACATGAAATTTTAAATCACTAGTTTTGTCAGATAGTAGAGAACGAGGAACGAGGAACGAGTAACAAATTTTCTTTATTTCTTGTAAACAATATACATAATTTTTATATTATACACAACTTATACTAAACTATATTAATTAAACTAAACTAAACTAAAAACTTATAAGATAAATAAAACTATCTATAAAAAGAAAACTTGCTAACCAATATTAAGTAATATGGATTACAAAATAAAGGCTAACAAGCAGCTAGTTTTGTTGACTTAGCAAATGTTCGAGTTTTGTAATCATTATTCTGAATTATATACAACTGAAAGTCTGGTGGAGAGTGCCTTTTGCATTAAGTCCGAATACGTTGTGTATAACAGTGCATTAGGTATAAAATAAATAAATAAAATATTAGGGTTAGCAAAGCAAAATTCTTATTGAAAAAATAAAACAATAAAGAAATACCAATTTAAACATTAAAAAACCATACATTCATAAATTATCTTAACAAAAAAATCGCTTCCGCTTCCATCTAACACCATACCCAAAATACAAAAAGCCGACATTTTAATAAAAATTTAACCGAATTCTTAACACAAATATTTACATATTGATAGTGACGTCCATGGATGGGCACCACAAAATATTAAGGACCGTTAGAAAGCGTGGTTGTTTATCAAACAGGGTTACACAATGGATAACAGTTATCCTGGTAACCCAGGGAACGAAGTAAATTACCGATATAAATAACTAACTATTCCCCGTCCACTGACTAATATAATGTCGTGGTGGCCTAGCGGTGCAATGACCGGAATTATATGCTTATGACTGCAGGTTCGAACCCAGATAAGCACCAATGTGACTAATTCAAAGTTATATTTTGGTACATTCTTAATAATTCTAAGACACCATTGACAAGCGGTCAAAACATCGTGAGGAAACCTGGGTTCTAAAAATAGTAATTTATTATTGTATTCATTTCCATCCAAAATAACAGAATAAATATTAAAAACAATGTATAATTGACAACAGCTTTTTTTTTTCAGAAACGCGGTCCAATACCTCGGGTGAAGTTACTGTACTTAATAAGAGCATTCGGTTTAAAGACATTTTTTTTAACATTAACAAGCACTAACAGTATTTATACTAAGTAGGCCTGGAAAAATGTTATAATAAATATAATTTGAGAAACTAGCGCAGCATACACAACAAATAAAATAAAATAAAAAGATAAGTAAAGAAGATAAATCCTCAGCACTTTTAAATAAAAAATTCGGAATCTTCCATAGCTAATTTAAATTAGCATTCAACAATTCTTAAAGTTATTATTTACTTAAAAGCAACTGCGGTTAGGAGACCCGCTAATTGAATAGTTTAATTAACCAACAAGTGGAACGGTCAAAAGTCTAGTTAGCGAATTGCTTGTAGTACACAGAAAATTTCGCAGGATAACTACAGAAATACCACAGTCACCAGTTGCAGCTGTACACTTCTAAGGCTTCCGAACCAGCAGTGGAATACATACCTTCTATCTCTATGCATCTACAAAGCTGGTAAAAGTGAGTACCGTACTGTAGATCGAAATTCAACTGGCGACCGAGAGAACCATTTCCCATTCATAAAGAGTAACTTATGGAGTTTCTTGCCGGTTCTTCTCCATAGGAATGACACTTTGGAACCGCGCACCTAGAGTCAGTAGTTTTTAAAGTTAACGTTTCTAAAGCGCCTATTTTAGGTTTACTAGACATTTTGATTTGATTGATTCAATAACTGGTCAAAGAAACGATAGTTTTTTTTTTTTTTTTTTTTTTTAAAAAGATTACTAGCAATGTGGATCACACATTACTAGTAAACTTGTTAACCCCTCGTGCTAAGCTAAGATGCTTGTGTTACGAGTGGGTTCACGTCGGTAGTGTAATGGGTGGGATTCGAACCCGCAACCACATGATCGCAAGTCCGACGCCCTAGCCATTAGGCTACCGCCGCTTCTACGAACAAAAGATCAAACGAACGATTGGTCGAATTAACGACTGATCTCTTTATTATGTACCTTTTTAGCAAATCGATTGATTTCGAACCCGACTATATAAATGGGTGTCGCGGATACGATTTTCACAGACTCGGTAAAAGAACACATAATATAGGTACGCCACTGTCCCGCTGCTGGGCTTGCTCATACAGGCGGAAATCAAGCATTACACTACGCCGATTTACTTAGTGGGTTGTATAATATTACAAGCCAATAAGTAAATCGATCGATCGAAAGTTATCTGATTCAAAAATTTTGTAATAATATATATTTTATTTAGGAGATTTCTATTACTCAATGAATAGGTACGTAATAATTTAACTTTGTTCATGCCTGAATCCGAACTTGTGACTATGTGCCCCTTTTCACGGGGTTGAAGGCTAATAACAATCTAAGTCGAGGACACGGCGTGAGGACATACATATCGGACATTCATTTGTTTTTTTTAGTGTACGCGTCGCATTTTTGACGCAAATAAATGATTTTTCTTTCTTTCTTTCTTTCACATGCACTGACAAAAAATATCTCCATCCCGTAGTTGCCTTTGCCGGCCGGTTGCTTCGCGCTGCTCTGGCAAGGAGTAACGTTGTGCCTAAGTTTCAAGTCATTTAACCACTTACACACAAATCCATGAGTACAAGCTACATAATTTTTTTTTTCATTGAGTAGGTATATTACCACAGCAAACTAGATCTTCTGTAACTCTCTACTCTGTGGTCCTTGCCCAATTAAACATGGCTGCCACTTGAGCAGTTAAAACTTTCAGTTAATTTTCACGACAAGAAAGTGTAGCCAACTTATAGTTTGCTATCTTTTCAATTGGTCCTTGGAGTTCAGTTATCACAAATAGCTAGATTTTGTTACTAACAACATAATATTAAGAACAAATGGTTAATTTTGAATATTCCAAACGTTTTGGTTAGCGGTGACAGGAATCAAGAATCAAGAGAAAAGTTCTCGTTTCAAAATACAAGAGTAACACAATGTATTGTACCATGTTTATAAAGTCTCATAGATTCTTCTTCACCGTATCGATGTAAGCAAATCGATAAAAACAAACCAACATACATATGTGTTTAAGACAATGTATGCGGCGGTAATCTAATGGCCAGCGCATCGAGCTTGCGATAATGTGGTAGCCGGTTCGAAACCTAGTCATGGCACTACCAATGTGAAACCACTCGTAACACTAGCATTTAGCTTAGCACGAGGGGTTAACAAGTATACTAGTCTTGTGCGAGCCACATTGCTAAGATAAGCTTTATCTTTAAAAAAAATATTTTTTGGTGATATTAGATACTTTGATTCATGCCTCGATTATGCCTACATCGAATTAATAAAAAAATAAGAGCAATTAAAAATGTTTATAAAAATTCAAAGGCTACGAAAAACCTCAACGGAATAAATCATAGAGTTCACATTTCAGTTTCAGTTTCACATTTCCCGGAAATAAAAACATTTTTAATTCTCGATTCAAATTGACAAAGGAATTCACATATTTTTAATTTTAAAAAACTACACACGGGTACCATCGTATCGTATTCGTTTCAATTATTCGGCGCATGGCGTTAGCAAACATACAGGTATTGTTGATTTAAATGTCGAACTGTGAGCACCGCGCGACAGTGCGGGTACTATCATATTTTTTGAATGATTGACGAATGTGTACAAAACACAATATGCAAAAATCACATTCATATCACCTTAAAAACTGCAATAAATATTGTGATGAAAACACTGAAGTCTATGTACTGTTCTGTTACCCTATTTTTTTTTTGTGGGACTATATTTAGCACTTTAAATATTATTGCACTGGTTCTAACAATAATAATTAACAAATAAATATTTGATGAAATTGGAAACACAAAATTCAACACTTTCATAAACTCTCCAAACCACAGATTAATAAATAGTTACAAACATCAAAATAATACTAAATATCATTGGAATCGTCGCCACACTATCAAAATATGAAGTCAATTAAAATATTTTTAATCGGATTGACAAGATAATAATAGATCTTTGTGTAAATACACCGACCTTAATCTTTAATTCTCAACAAGTGGGCAATGGGATATTTTTTAATCCATAGTTCCCATGGAGTTTATAAGTATAGTATAATTCACCCCTCGTTAATAAATATTAAATATCTTAGCTTTCGCTCAGATATTTAATTCAATATAATGATGATGTTTTTGTATAGATTATACATTATACCAATTGCATCACAAAAGTCAATGCATGCTATGCATACCGCACGTAGAAATAAACATTTATTTTCCACGTAATTCGACGCATAAAATCACACAACAAAGGCTAAGCATGTTACAACCGCACTAAATGGCTAACGCTCAACATATCAGAGCCTCAACGAAGGCAAACATCTGGAACTCTCTATGAAAATAGTTAAAGTTATCTATAAAGTGTGTAACTAACAACACGCTTTTTACCGTCAAATAAAAATAAAGTTAAAAACTTCAAACTCCACCACATACTTTTTTGACAAGGCACGTTATATTTCCCTCGTAAATTGATTACCGGCCGGTTTTACTTCTTAAAACGAAATACACTTAGGCATATTGCCAGCCATCCCTGACGCCTACTTTATACATCCACAATAATCCCGCTCATTTTACTTTTAACATACGAAATTAATTCCCCAGTAGCGATAGCAATCACGATCTTGAAAAACCGTAGGTACCTATAAAATTTAATGATTGTATAAAATGTTTTATATCACGGGACATAATTAGGGTTGTTTAATGTAGTTAAAAAGCACGAAAGAAACATTTCAAGGAAAGATATTATTGTATTTGGCTAGTAACGTATTTGAGTGAATATTACTTTTCAAGGGCAACTGTTAGCAAATACAAAGGAATGCTAGGTATACTTGTATTATAAGTATGGGTTAAATTATATAAATCATGAATATCATCCCGTCAGCATTATATATAATTCACAACCATTTGTACATTGTCACGACGTTTAAGTGGGCCATTATAAGCCATTGTGCTCAAGTGCTGTAACGAGCGGCCCTGATTCTCAACCATGCTCCTTCTGACCACTCGATTACTTTAGCCTCGCCATTGTCATCCAACCTCACCCCATTCCTTTTCCCAACAAAATAATATCCTATTTTCTTCACGTCAAAGATTTTCCTGCACACCATACATCAAGTTGCCTCGGATTTAAGCGGATAGCTTTAATTGTTTGGAACGAGGCAGCCAGGATTAAACGAAAAAAAAAATACACCGCGATCTTTCCCTCCATTATTTAGTGCGTTCAAAACGCCATGTTATTATTTTGTTTTCTTTTTTTTAATTTTTATATGTGGCACCTACGCGCGATTAGGTCGTAATTGAAAAAGTTTTAATCTCCAGCCAGCGTGATTGACGATTTAAAACTTAATGTCAAAATGCCAAAGCAAATACGGTTTTTGGATATTCAAATTCCATTGGTCGCTCTACTTTTTTTTTCACAGGCTGTCAGTCACTTGATTGGAAATTCAGTTTTTTGTCACATGAAATTTATCGTGCATTTTACTAGTTTCTATTCAAACGATAGACAATGTTTGTTTAGCGTTTGGATCGCTACACTGCGTAAGTTTGTCAACTAACTAGTAGCTAGGTAGAAAATATATAAATTACTATTTCTTTCCTTATTATTTTATTTTCCTTCTCACTAAATCTCCGAAAACCCTAAATTCCCAGAAAACGCTTAAACTTGAAGATCCAACTACAACAACTGCAAACTAAAAACCGTTATAACTTATGTTCCAAAGTAAGAGACAAGTGGTAGTTGTACCTGTCACAATGCCTGGTGAAAACTTATGCTGGAAACCTAACTTTGCAAACTGAAACTTGGGTCTGTGAAGGCAGATAATCTTGTTAAATGACGTATGGAAATTATACTAATACCAAGATATATTTTTTAAAGTGGTGATCATTGTGTTGTTATTATTGTGGTACCTTCGTTGTTTCTGATTCCATAACACAAGTGCTTTAGCTACTTACTTTGGATTCGGAGCAATGTATGATTGTGATTTTGTCCACATTTTGTTAATAGGTAGCGATGTAGAGACCACAGTGCGAAATTTATATTTGTACATATATACTAGCTGACCCGGCAAACATTGTTCTGCCATATTAAAAAAAAACTGCGGAGGGCCACTCCTATCACTTAGAGACTCAGACTCGACTACCCGGATCGTCGGTCATGATCAATGACTTTTAACTTTAATGACTTTTATGGTAACATTTTCCAGATATTTTGATTTAACAACAAAACTACTGTTCGAATCGACTTTCATGAAATTCATTCCTACATATTATGAGACATCACACTACTTATATTCCGTAAAAAGGAACCGACACACTGTCTCACTGTAACTCAAACAAATTACCTTTAAACTACATTACATCGATCTCATTAAAACGAGTCACATTATCCTTCGATCAAAGAGTAGTTCAGACCTCTGTTGAACAATTAAGTAGGCGTATTTGCCACCACAGATTAAAATGGGATCCTAGATAAGAACCAATTAGCTATTCATTAATTAAGTGCGGATGTAAGTTGGTTACGTGATGAGCTGTTAATTTTAACTTTTAATTACATCTTAAACAGTTTTAATTTGTTAATATTGTACGTTTTTACGTATTATGCGGTAATTATTACACTCTATTCACTAACAATTTAATTAGTTATTAAAAAAAAATACGTTGACAGAATATTTAACGTAATCGTAACCCTATTCGAAATTTTTCTCCTTTTTAAGGTTCCGTACCCAAAGAGTAAAACGAGACCATAATATTATGATATATAAGTCTTAAAGACTTAGCTGTCCATCCGTCTATCACCCGACTGTATGTCATGAACTATATAGATAGACAGGTGACATTTTCACAGATGTTGTATTTGTTTTGCCGCTATAACAAAAAATACTAAACAAAAACAGAATAAAATTCATATCTCAATATTAATAACAGCAACAGGCTTAAAAATATTAACAGAATATTTATTTTTGTATTCACTTGATAATAAAGGTAATAATGGTACGGAACCCTGCCTGAGCATGTCCGACTCGACCATGGCCGACTTTTTCCGCTTCTTTCTGAAGACTTCAGTCTTAACCAATATTTTTTACAGTCCCTTTCATGACAGGTAAGTACCTCTCATTTAATGAGTCTGAATAGTGTTACGTAGGATGCTAAATCATTAGCATCAAACGAAAGTAAATCCATTTAACAATTTTATACACTAGTAACCCAATTACCAATTTATTGCCCTTTCATTTTCATAAATTTGTGATCTAAATAACAAATTCTCGTAAATATTACATTAACGACCTTCCCAGCTGTATTATAATCATCTAATTTGTCAAACTTAATTAAGATTCCAACAATTTTTCATATCTAAATGCATTAATTATATTTTATGTGTTCAACATAACATATTAATATTTAGGGCCATGATGAATGTGTTGAAACCAAATATTAATATAGACAATCAAATATTCAAATGTATCATTAACGATTAAATACGAATATTATTATGTATTACATAACTCATGATAAACAGAAGTTACTACAGAACTTGGTATATAAATAAAACATAATTATTTACGAGGTCTTATTAAGATTTTCACTGGATATGTAATCATTTTATCGCTTTTCGCATATCTAAATGAAAGTAAAAACTTATAAAATGAACGAAGCCTTTAAATAATGAGTTCACTCAAGTCTACACTAATATTATAACGAGGAAAGATTTGTATTTTTGTGTGTATGTTTGTAATGAATAAACTCAAAAAATACTGTGCCGATTTCAAAAATTATTTCACCATTTAAAAGCTACATTCACTCTGAGCAACATAGGCTATATTTTTACTAAAAAATGTACCGCGGGCGGAGTCGCGGGAAACAGCTAGTATTTAATAAATTAAAATGTTTTGGTAGATGAAATGTACGTACAATACTTACTTCAATAACGTCTCTTAAGGAGTTGGTAACGCCGTCCCAGGATAGTGGATAAGACAGTAGGAAACAAGAAGAAGGAGGTGAGTTTCAATTATTTGAATCTGGTTATTCCTAAATGGACAGAATGATAAATCCTAGTAATATTATAAATGTGAAAGTTTGTGAGAATGGATGTGTGGATGTTTGTTACTCTTTCACGCAAAAACGGCTGGACCGATTTGCTTGAAATTTGGTATGCATGTAGCCTTTGACATGGAAACCTTTTATCCCGATTCCTTATTTAGTTCCCGAGGGAAAATTGAAAATTGTTTACGAGCTAAGCCGCGGGCAGACAGCTTTGAAATTTGTTATTTTTCTCTATTACAGCGCAAGCTATAACATGGGTGAAATTTTAATTCTATTTTTCATTTCATTTGACCCAATTCTGAAGTCCACGGAGATGAAGTCGCGGGCAGAAGTTAGTTATTAAATAAATAAAAAAGGCACCGTACCTATATAAATAAAACAAACACGAAGCATGGTCGGCTGGTTGATTCCATTTTTGACTGTGACTGATGGACAGAATAATATTATTTACTTACACTTTTTAACACGGAATAGCTTCAGAAGAACAGATCCGGGTCATGCTTACGTGGGGACCGGGACACGCAGCGGCCTTGTTGAGAACTTAACTCTAAAGTTGTATCGGGCTTCATTTATTACCATATTATTATTTTTATAATAAAATATAAATTTCACAAAAACTTCCTATTCCAATCGGGAGAGAAGAAAGAACATAAAAATTAAAACTACCTAATTGAGCAATTTTCAATTTTATTTGACAGTTACCTATACATTTAAAATCTGTTTCAAAGCGAGCAAACCACCACAGTCACCATTCAGCCTAAAATCAAAATCAACTAAATAACACTAATTTTAAAATTTGGAACACGAGTGTAGGCCGCTTCTAAAAATATAAATGTTTAAATTCGGTTGCAAGCGCATCGATCGCTGTTCTCAGGTGGACCCCGCTTACGTGGGACCTATCACCTGGCGCGACCTATATTTTATTTATGAGCACGAATCCGGTGTTAAGTGAAGGTATGATTATCGTTGTTTTAGATATCGATGATTTGTTTTCTGTAAAAATAATGGACATTAAGTATTTATTGTATAAATGAATAATGGCCTATATGTATCTAATAGGTGCAGGGTGCTACAAACTATCCGCTAACTGGCATAAGTTGGGTGTCACAGTCTTCTTAAGCAAGTGGTATTTATTAGGAATGATTACGAAAACGTTACCCAACAGAATACGGGTAGTATTTATTTAGTAAGAAACCATTAAACTGTACGGTGGACCCCATGTCAATTGTAACAAAATACATACAAAACTTTACCTTACTGCTCTTAAAAAAAGACCAATAATATCAAACTTTTACTTACCTATTTGGTGAACTGTATGATTATTTTCCTAATTGCGATTCAAATTAAGTTTCAGAAAGTAATAAACAACAATTTGTGGTATTAGCGAATGTTCGTGGAGATTGGATGCAAACCACAATATACGTATTTTGTTACCTAACTATTTCGTGCAGATTGTAGTTTTCAGTACCTGTTACACTAACTGTGATAGTAAGAGATAAAGGGTTAGCAAAAAACTGCATGATGAAACTGGAACTCGTATCGTTATCGTAAATTTTGCTTACATTTAAGTAAAAAATACATTTTGAATAATATAAATTAAAATTCTTCATGAAACATTAATTTCTAAAACAAATATTCATACGAAAATTAAAATAAAACTATCAATTACATTTATTAAATAGTAATAATTAATTTAGA
Source organism: Plusia festucae (assembly GCA_950381575.1). Classification (NCBI taxonomy): domain Eukaryota; kingdom Metazoa; phylum Arthropoda; class Insecta; order Lepidoptera; family Noctuidae; genus Plusia; species Plusia festucae. Next base: position 9,397,378 of record OX494454.1, on the reverse strand, counting down.
CGAAAAATATAAGGAAAAATAAAAAAAAAATATCGATAAATTCATTCCCATCTCTACGAGTAAGCCCAATAAGACAATACACCGCTAAGTGTTCGGCCGAAGGTATCCGTAACGGAGCTTTTTAAAAAAAGTATCCCTTCTCGGGCCAAACCCAATAATAAAGGGGTTTTATTGAATTAAACGCCGGTAAAATCGTTTCGGCCTGTTCTTTTGCTAATGAGGGCAATAGAAAAAACTGTGTAGTATAAGAGTAGGTAGGTACATACTGATACTGTAAAGAATTATGAATTTAATTTATTTATTCGATAAAAAAATATATTGTGGGCCGGTTGGTCGAGTGGTTAGTGACCCTGACTGCTAAGCCGGAGGTCGGGTTCGATTCCCACCCAGGACAAATATTTGTGTGATGAACACGATCATTAAAATTTGTTCTGTGTCTAGGTGTTATTTATCTATTATTATGTATGTATTTAGAAATATCTATAAGTATGTTTATAAGTTGTCTGGTCACCATAGGCTCTGCCTAGTTTTGCATTAGATGGCCATGTGTGAATTGTCCCAAGATATTTATTTATTTATTTTTATTTTTAGGGTTAGAACCCTATCACCAGGGAAACTAGGCTGTATCTCATGAACAGTGATAGTTAAACAGTTGAGAATTTCACAGATGATGTATTTCCGTTGCCGCTATAAAAACAAAAATAGATAGAAATTGTAGAAGGAAAAACTTAAACCTCAGGCAGGACTCGAACCTGCGACTACTGGCTTGACGCGCCAGTCGCTTTACCAACTAAGCTACTGAGGTCACTGCCTGGAAGTTTAAATTTCTCCTTCTACTTATGACGTCTTTATAGGGCGACGTATGCGACATCTAGTGAACCTACCTTACGGTTGGCCTCACTGACTCTGATTAACAATGTGTTAATTAGAAGTCCGAGAGATGGCGCTGGCCCAATACTTATTATTTTTAATTTATTTATACACATTATCGCATGTGTTAGCGAATATTTGTAATTAAATAGAAATTGTAGAAGGAAAAACTTAACTGGCGCGTCAAGCCAGTAGTCGCAGGTTCGAGTCCTGCCTGAGGTTTAAGTTTTTCCTTCTACAATTTCTATTTAATTACAAATATTCGCTAACACATGCGATAATGTGTATAAATAAATTAAAAATAATAACAAAAATAGAATGAAATAAATACAACAAATATGACTTTTTTTGCTCGTTTTTAAAGATTGATAATTATAGTATGGAATCTATTGTGCGCAATTCCGACTCTACTAAGTTTTAGAACAAAACCCAAAGGATAAAAACGTCCTTTATCCAAAATAATTGCAAACACTCATGTAGGGTAGGTATCAACAAAAACAGAAGAATATCAAACAGTCCTCTTTTTTTAAATCAGTATAAAATAAGGCAACAAATCAAACAGGAATAACTTCGTCTGACGTAAAACAGAACATCCTGTATTCAATGGATTTTGACATCGATCTCGAGGAGATGTTACCGTATGCAGTGATATTGACCAGATACGAGGATTTAAGATCGTTTAAATTCACGATTATTCTATTATATGCACTTATACAACATGTAACAAAAACCCTGTCCGATCCCTGAGAGTATTATTCGGTATTGTACTGCAAACACATATATGTAGCCATTGAATGGATTGGAGAATAAAAATTTTCCCCAGTCAAAATATTTAAATACAAATAAATACTGATCCAAGGCAACCTGGCAACAGCTGAACAACTGACCGCTCCTCAAAGGTCACGTACTTACTACCAACAGTTTGGTGTCAAATAAGCCGAATACGCCTTTATTGGATCTGACAGGGATTTGTTACATGTTGTATAATTCCAGTGCCACGATGTTTGTCCGGGATGAACTCCGAAAATAGTTAACTGATTTAAATCAAATCTGCCGTCTAGTGTGCAGTTTGATCCAACTTAAAAGATAGGCTAAGATAGGATACCTTGCATCTCAATTATATAAAAAAAAATTAGACCGCGGGCGGAGCTGCGGGAAATAGCTAGTATTATTATAAGGCATATTTCATCTTCTATCTATATTTATAAAAGTCTATTGACTGATGTTTTTGAGAATGATTTTTTAAAGGCTTTTTTAAATTTTCTCGGTTCTTCTCCATAGGAAAGATACAAGGAACCCTGCACCTAGTCATTTAGTTTTAAAGATAACGTTTCTAAAGCGCCTATTTTAGGTTAAATAGGAAAAAAAAAACTTGACAGGTGTCAAGGGACATCCGGATGGAACGAAGTTCCTTTCAATTAATTAGTGGAGGAATTGTAATAAAATTAAAGTAATAATTAGGTACAAAAAACCTGTATACACTCAACAAAAATAATCGTCGCGACTCCACACTGTTCAATGTGAAATAGAAAGACGAAACGAAAATAACTGGCTTGCTTTCTATGAGATCCCCTTTCGCAACGCGCGAACTTCGTTCCAAAAACATTTTAATTTGATTTAGATTCGAGTTAAGAGAGAAATTCGGGATAAATACCCTTCCTAACCTAACCACCAGAACAATACTGATAAATAATTAGTGTCCGACCGAAATTTCGGTTTCGGTTTCGGCCAGTTTCGGCCAAAAAATCAAGTTTCGGCCCGAGTTTCGGTTTCGGCCAAAAACGGCTGAACCTTTCGGCCACGCCGAAACTTACAACATCGTCCCTTCGGGTCACGCTCGGCTAACGATTTGGTTATATGATTAACAATTTTATTATTTTGATTATCTAATTATATTTGAATTAGCCATTCGAGGCCAACTGATTGTGATATTTGTGACCTATATATATTTTTTTTTAAATAAAAACGACGCCCGCACTAAGGAATTTAATCCTTGTGTCGCGGGGGATTCACAAACATTCAAATCACATGCACAATGAACACCCAGACTTGGAACAAGTATCTGTGGATCACACAAATGCTTGTCCCATGCGGGAATCGAACCCACAGCACGTCGCGCACAGTGGTAATTAGCGTGATGACCTTTACCACTCGGCTATCCGTGCAGTCAAAATGTAAGTAACTGAAAATAAATGAATATAATATATGAGCATCATATTTTAATAATAAATTTGTTTTATTTTATACCACCATTAAAAAATCGCTAACTTTGTGTTACAAATAATGTATTTTTTTCACTTTATAGGGTAGTTAAATTTTCAAACAGAACCTCTGTAACTGTGCTGAAATTTCATTGTGATAAATCTTTGAAAGTAGAAACTTGTAATTATAGGTTGGCGAGATATTAATTTTAGAAAAAAACGGGCTTACTAACATTTTTTCGTCATTTTAAGGACTTTTTTTTTTATAAAAGGTTCGGTTTCGGTTTCGGTGTCGGCCGAAACTACAATGAAACCGAACCTTCGGTTTCGGTTTCGGCAAAATAACATGTTTCGGTCGGTCACTATAAATAATGTATGTGTTGACACGTTCCATTAATGATGGGTCGATCTGTGACGTCACTAGCTAGTGATGTGATGAAGGCTCGTTATAACCGTAGGTGTAATCGTAAACAAAACTGTTAAAAAAAATATTAAGAGCATGTATTATTCTTAGCGTGAGAGGCTAAAACATGGCTTAAAAAAAATAGTACTACAAAGGTGAATATCTGATCATCATCATAATCAGCGTTTTGCCTTTCACTGCTGAACGCAGGCGTCCAAGGAACAATAATTCCTGTCTTGTTTTTTATTATGTATACTGTATTAGTAGGATAAACAATATTTACTTAATAAGTTAATTAGTTAACATTTTCTTTTTGATGTAAATGCTTTTTGTACGTGACTGTACATTTCAAAGCTTACCTTACGTCATATCCACCGACGGTCTCAGCTGCTGTTGAAGTCGAAGATCGATCGTTTTATATTCGTAGATAACCGACCACAGCTTACTTTACCAGACTGCTATGCACCATAAAAACTTCACATAGGTAGGTCACTACTGAGACGAGACGACCTCCGTGACCGAGTGGCGTATACACTGGTTTTCAAGGTGTCGCCAGTTCTGAAGTCCCGGGTTCGACCTCCAGACGAGTCAATGTAGAAAAATACTTTTCGACATTGTCTCGGGTCCGGTTGTTTGTGGTGCCTTCGTTGTCTCTGATTCTATAACACAAGTGCTTTAGCTAGGTACTTACTTTGGATTCGGAGCAATGTATGTGATGTTGTCAAAATTTATTATTTATTATTACTCAGGAACTACTGGTCCGATTTGAAAAAATATTTTAGTGTTAGATAGCCCATTAATCGAGCAAGGCTATAGGGTATTTTATGCCGCGATATCTGACGCCCACGCAGATGGACCCGAGAGAAAAAGCAAGTCAATAATAATTAGGCATATAATATATTTATACACATTACATAAATCCACATCCTACTTCCTTGGTCACGATTTATATCAATAACTAAATCGGTGTCCATAAATTTTCAGTAAAGGAAAAATTGTTCCAATCACTTAAGATGAACGGTGCCTGACCAATCCCACTGAGCAGTTAACTGCGGATCCTACGCATTGCTTGCGCTTCGCTGTGTAAACATTATATAAGTTCTAGATGTGGTATGGAAATCGTACACCAACCTGGAATTCAAAGGATTTGTGATTTAATACCTGGCCTTATTTCGTCAAGTGTTCAGTTCATTAAAGTAAACTAATAATGTATTAAAGAGAAGTAGTAATAAATACTATTCAACTTGTTATGAATAGTGAATACACACCGGTGTAGTGTTCTGAAAAGCGTTTTACCCGCTTTCGGCACAGTTTTTTGATCCCGAGTTAACTCAAATGCTAACTAATGGTTTCAAACTTCAGTAGAACGTGTTCATTCATCAAGTGTTATGCTAACTAATGGTTAATAAATTAACTCTCCAACTTATTTGACCATTTGACAGACCTGCCCCCCTAGCCAAGTGACATTTCTACAAGCAATAACGATGATTGAAATCGCTTAAATGACATTTGTTTTCTATATGTCACGTGACTTAGACTTGTCACTTTCATACATTTAATGTCATATATATTATGCGATTTCTATCATCGTTAACGCTTGTAGAAATGTCACTTGGCTAGGGGGCCAGCAGTTGATGAATAAACGCGTTTTGAAACCATTAGTTAGCATATTTAACCATTGGTTGAGTTAACTCGGGATCAAAAAACTGGGCCTTAGTTAATCTTGGAGTGTAATAGTATTGAACCAGTAAAAGACAACCATTATCCTTTTTTAGGCGACATTACATTAAATTGACTCAAATCTCGATTACATAGCGAGAAAACTCTTCAGCCTCCAATGATATTCGTCTTATTGAGTCAAAAAATTAGCTACAAGGACTGCTATTGTTGCTAACGATTGCATTATCAGTTGCATTCACGTCGTCACCAATTGTACAAATGCGAATGATAATTACGACAAAATTACGAAGCTATTTTTTTTTATAAAAGAGATCTAGCAATGTGGGTCGCACAATACTATACTCCATTTAAAATAGCATTAGACAGAAGTTAAAAAAGGTTATTTATAATGCACACTTTGTTGCAAAAGTACAATAAACCTGTTACAGTTACGATTGACGCCTATAAATTAAAATCTATTTGCATACCAGCTGTCACACTTATTTCTAATCATGTTAACCATTTTTCATAACAAATTATGTAGCTTTCATTTATTTACTTATTTTTTTTTTTTATTTATCAAAAAATGGACATACAATTTAAAAATAGATCAAAAATCGCCAAACTGTAGTACAGTTTGTTGGCGATAATAGCGCTCTCAAAAATATAAAAATTGTGTACCCTTATTCTATAATTATTATTATTGGTTAAACACTAATACAGTTCTGTTGTATTTATAATATTTCATTCCAATCTAAAATGACAGTGTCAATGCTAAAAAGCTAAAAGAAACAGTGATGAACAATACTGGAACGTTTTTCGTTTTACTATTATCCTACCATTATTTATTTATTTATTATATATTTATTATTTTATTATGACTAAATCCTATGATGAAGACGAAGAAGTTTCACTATAGTGTGTTGTAAGTTGTTATTTTAATTAAAATATTGTTCTAAAACGTACTTTTATTTTAATCTTAATTAAATCTAAGTCATCATAACATGATTGGTTGTCTCATTCATTGTTTTGGTGTAAGTTTGTAATGTGTGATAAAGATATTGTTATAAATAAAGCGTAATTAAAAATAAAAAGATTTATTTCGTTTATTTAAGTACTTAAAACAATTTCTTTGAAATAAAATGTTTTCAATTCCTGCTTCTGCGAGCCTCTTTTTTCTAATGCTATAATAAATGGAGTATAGTAATCTCGTTAACCCCTCGTGCTAAGCTGAGATGCTTGTGTTACGAGTGTGTTTAGTGTTGAGTGGGTGTTCTTTGTGCATGTGATTTGAATGTTTGTGAAACCCCCGCGACACAAGGATAAAATACCTTAGTGCGGGCGTCGTTTTTTTAAATAAAAAAAAAAGAGTGGGTTCACGTCGGTAGTGTAATGGGTGGGATTCGAACCCGCAACCACATGATCGCAAGTCCGACGCCCTAGCCATTAGGCTACCGCGGCTATAAACTAAACATGCCTCTTCCATTTCCTTGCCACCTTGGATCGATCTCGCTCAAGTTTGGCGATCTTCCGGGGTGGTTCGAGCCCCGCCATCGCGTCGCCACTCGCTTGTTTGTTAAATAAAACTTTTAATGATCGGTAATATTGGACGGCACGCCGCCATCTTGTATGATCGTGTTACCTACTTATTTAATAGCAATTGAAAGTTCTAGAAGTATTGTAATTAATTATAATGACTTATTCGTTATAATGTGAAAATTTAGGTTATTATTTTAGGCTTGTATACCTCCCAATGACCTTGTGCATTTGGGTGGAGCACTGAATTCGTGGACGAGTGAGGTGACTTAGACGCGGACTTTAAATTTAGTTTTATTATTTATTTTAATTAAAATAATTTATTTTTATAAAAAGTAACAAATCTAAATTATTTTCGATTGTATTGGACATCAATACATAAATATATTTTTTTCTCTTTTTGGTACAAAATGTAGAAGTAATTAAATACAAATTAAATACAAATCGCTAACACATGCGATAATGTGTATAAATAATTAAAAATAAAAATGTAGAAGTAAATTATGTATGGTTTTCCTCAACGATTTGGAGGTGATTTGGTGCTTTTTATTCTTATTATGTGATACCGATAGAAAAATTACGTGTGATATCATGTAGATTATTAGTTTTTTTTCAGATGTAATTTCGATGTCAGTGCCGTCGAAAAACTGCTTCATCTGCATGCATTTCTAGGCTTTTTACAAGAGAGGAATCTTAACATAAGGACTACGTACTTACTTACTTTATTTTATGAGACGAACGAAGTTCTTGTTGAATTTTGACAGAAAGCTAGATTAAAATTCGAGGACAGGCCCAGTTTTTTGATCCTGAGTTAACTCAACCAATGGTTAAATATGCTAACTAATGGTTTCAAACTTCGGTAGAACGCGTTTATTCGTCAATTTTTATTCCAAAAAAATTAAATGATTAATTTATCAATTCACCAACTTATCAAATAAGTTATAGTCCATTTGATAGACTAACAATCGAAGAAACAACGCGTTTTTAACCTATTAGTTAGCATATTTAACCATTGGTTGAGTTAACTCGGGATCAAAACACTCGGCCTTAAAGAGATTACATAATTATAGTAGGAAATTATTCAAGTAAATATGTACCGTATTTTCAGTATGATTGACGAATATGTTATTTAATTAATGCAGGTATGGATTCCAGTAGCATAACCTTTAAATCGTGTTCCAATGTACTAAACACACATTAATAATACTAAGTCCTTCTACATCTATTTGAGAGAATATACCGTGAATGCAGTGTATTGATATCCTAATACCCATGCATTTGGCACTAATAGGCGTAGAGTAGAACGATATTTGATTGCCTTGCTATGCCTCTACGCCTCATAGGACCGTATACCATTATACGGTCCTATGAGGCGGGCGTATGTCCGTATGTACGGTCCTATGTAAGGACATAGGACCGTACCACCATTCTTGCTTAATCTAGAGACATGGCATGGTTAAAGTATATCTTCATAATTCATCTTCTTCTGGTGATCTGCAGCACAGGTTTAACCTATAGCAGACACCAGTCTCTATATAAATGCAAAATTGTGACTCTGTACTGTATCGTGCACTAGAAGAAAATAATTTATATTCTATTCTAAAACTCATAAACTACCTGTAGTAAAAAAAACATTTATGACCAATTGGCCATTCCTGAAGCCACAAAATTACTTACTTAAGTACGTACATATAGTTGCAAACTTTTTCACAAAATTTTCATTTTTAGTTTTAATGGTTAGAGTCAATGTTAAGCTCAGGTTCTTTACCTCTCCCTCATATGGACCTTTGGCCTTGAGGCCTTTCCCCGAAGATTTTAAACCTCTCATCTTCTCCTTCAGTTCAGTTTCAGTTCAAGTTTTTCCTGATAAAAAAACAGACCGGGCCGCCAAAATAAAGTAAATACCTAATAATAATGTCAAATCGAAAGGTTATGTTTATGCTTCATGCCATATTTTTACTGCTACATTGGCTACAAACGAATGATCAATAAAAGACTTAAAAGCAAACTATTTAAATATTCGTTCTATATTTGAAATGGTGAAAGCGGGAAAGAATCTGCTTTATATCGGACGTTTTATTGCATTTTATTTTGGCGCGACTTTCGTTGGCTTCGCGTGTGATGAGAGAACGTGTCTAGGGTGTTTCTTTATTCAAAAAGAATACACATTTATTTGAATAATAATTTAAGTATTTAATAAAATCATCGATAACATTTTATCGTCGTTTCATCTCTATACTTACCTACATCAATACATGCACATTATCACTGGCTGTTTTTTATCATACCTAATTATTAATTTATTGTATACTAATGCCAATTTTATTTATTTTTAATTTATTCATATTCTTGCTTAGTAAACTTGTATGGTGATTTCCAGCCATTATTGTGCAATAATTTAACTAAATTTAAATTTGTTTGGAAGCAATTCCGATTTTCCGAATCATTAAATAAATATAAAATTTTACTTGCATTTTATGATTTTTATTACCTATTATCTTTATGGCTCTATTAAACCTAAATTTTTTACAGTAGGTATATTAACATGCAAAAATTTTTATTGACATTTTAATATGTATCTACAGTTCGACAAGGCTTTAAATGAATGTGGGCGGGGGCGCTGCAGTGACGTTAATGTTATGACTGCAATGACGTCTAACAAGATAGCGGCATTAGTTCCTTTTTTGGCCACGTTCATTTAAAGCCATGTCGGACTGTACACTCACTTAATTTTTTTCTTTTTTATTGAATTCGAATTCAACCGTTATGGCCTCTTTATTATTATCTTTTTTCAATCGAAATGCGCTTTCTATTTTATTTGGGCCCTTTGCATTTATTATCCCTCAAATAATTTTAAGCTTTCTTTGTGACTGGTGTCAAAATTATAAAGGGAACAGGCTCAGCCACGCTCTTCCTAAACCAATTTGAAATCTGAAAACGAGTAATACGGATAATGACGGGTAATAAATATAATTATTATTATCTAATATACGGCTTAAAAAAAAGAAGGCTGTCAATTCTATTTTTTTTCTTGTTTAATAGAACACCAGGACATGAGACAGGTGAACTTATTGCATTATGGCATTACCTACAGTTTTCAGGGCAAGATCTTGGGGCAAAAAGCTTAACTGATCTGAGAGGCATTTGCTGGAGAAGGTTAACGTCCAGCTGTAGACTATTATACGGCTTTTCATCGCCCTTGAGTTTATTAAAGTGGCTTACTACAAATATAAATAAAATAAAAAAATAACTTAAAAATAAATTCTTGTATAAGAATGGTTGGCCCCCGGTCGGGTTCGAATCTAGTAGGGCTACTCCGATAAATTTACGTGAGTAAAGCCGGTTTTTAGTTTTAAAGAATAGTTAAAAATTAAATTAAAAACTTGAACTATCATAATTTTCCAATATCGATATGTACATATATAAACATATAAACATCTCAAGGTATCAACTCGATTACTGGATTGATTGGCTGCCTCGATTTTAATTACTTACACTAACTCGTACTAATTCTGCAATATGGTAAGCTAATATTAGTAAATGTTAATTAACGACAGATTTGTATTTTATATAGTGTTCAGCTTTAAATGGTATCTTAGTTAAAGAAATAAATAAAGTTTTAATATTTTATCCAAATTTGTATTAAATGCTTTTACTGTTAAATCTTAGTTTTAAGATCTATGTAAGGTCTGATGACCTTGGACTCATTAGTTCATAATTATAAATTCATAGATTTAACTCTATGACCTCCAACATTTGTTTATTTGGCGCGGTCCCTTTTTAATTTTTAACCTTGGGTTATATTTTTTTTCTTTTGCATGCTGCTGGGGTGTTTGTTGCGCTGTTTCTTCTCCCCAGCTTAGGAAGCGGTAAGTAAAGGGTGGCCGAATCAAGGTGCTGTAAATGTTTACGTTGACTTTCGAGAAGTGCTACATAGTAGCTAAATTTGAGTAAATATTTTTTTATTTTCATTTTATCTATCAAGTCTAACCAGATTCAGCTGAAACCCGTATTTAGGTACATGGAGCGACATGCGACAGCCTATTCGACCTGCACAACCCATTTTAAAGTGTAATACAAGAATAAATTTTGCAACAAAAAACTCCACCTGTATCTTTATCATAGTTCTACGCCCCTACTTTATATTATGATGTGTGTTAGAACCTTGTCGCATTACACTACAGCGATGGCTCGTTCCCGATTGCTTTTATGACGTCACACGAGCAATTTATTAAACGCCATTTTGATTTTTCGCTTCGTATCCATTCGTTCGATAAGTTACCTGCATACTGTTACTTAGGTACCTACTGCTCAATCTTGGGCTTTATTCCTTAAGTCCAAACAACTAACGTGCTAACTTTCGATTAACTATAGTTTTAAGTAAAAAAACTGTTAAATGGTCTAAAACGTATAATTAATTACCCGATGAATCTCAGAACACAAAAAAAAATGACAACGGGGTCGTTGACCTATAATATAATTTATGTTATGCAACGTTGTTTTTTTTTTTACTTAGAGAATAACCTCCCTTAATATGACTATTGATGTCTATAATTTAGGTTCTTCAAGGTTAAATGCAAAAACCAAACTACCACTACGAAACCTGTTGCAGGGTCCAATTTATGGTGATATTGATATTTTTATGAAAATAAGTATAAAAATCGAATCTCCATTAAATTTATCGACATATTTTTTAATTTATTCATACTTTATGAATGGCCAAAGTTCAGGTAGAATTTGTGCAAAAAAAGCGCATCTTTGGAGGCTTATAGGTACTGATTTTTTTATCCAAATTTAGATTTTTATTTTGATGGAAACTTAACTTGTATCACAACGCCATAATCGCGTACGAGCATTTGTGTCACAGAACACTAATACTCTAGGCGAGATTTGTGTGGAAAGTACGGGTTGGCCCTGGTTGGCTACTCTTAACTTATCAATCTCGGCCTTGAACTTTAACTGTAGAGCTTTATTTCGCCCTTCCTTTTTTACCATACCACAGAATAAAATAACTAATAAAATATTAAGTCCCATGAAAAAACTATTACATTCGAACATTACTTTGATTTTGTCAACATTGTTGTAGCATATTTTACGTACCTCGTTGGCCATCGTGAATCGTATTTTTTTGCCGTTAAAAGCGATTCGAGAGTGCTAATAAAATTTTCATAAACTTTTATTGGCCAATAAAAGGCGTTGTTAGGTACATTGAGCGCTTACATAACTGATTACCTTTAAACTAGAACGACTTTAATTTAAATTCATATGTTTACGGCCACGGGTAACACGTTTCTCATCTAAAAGTTGGTATAAGTAGTAGGTACAACATTTAGATCACACTTTTTAGCAGCATTCAATATTTTAGAACAAAAAGACTTGAAAACCTGTGTTTGTGTTCAATAAAAAGATCAATACTACTTTTATATTTTATCGCAAAACCCGAATATATATGCATAGCAACTCTAAGTGGTCTATGGAAAATATATTAAGACTCTTTGAATTAACACATTAATAAAGCGCCACGCCACAGTTGCCTTTTAGGTTAGTTACGTGGATATGGATTTTATTACTGACGCAAAATATTTCAATACTATAAGCAATAAACCATCAATCAACTTATTAATATTTACTTTAGCATATTCTTTGATTTTCATTTAAATCAAGGAAGACATGAAAATTCAAAATGTGTATCCGAACTCGTCAATTTAGAACGCAACCCAACGATTATTGAGTTGTGCTAGTGCCGCAATGTTGGCCAACCGTAATTTCAATTTCAAACGGTTTTCGATCGTGTAGTGTTTTATGGCGTTTGTCAAACTAACAAAACTTTTTGAAAAGTGGAGTTTATATCCCAGATATGTCTATTTTTAATGAATTATTGCCTAAAATCAATGAGATATCTAACGTTTTTACGAAAAACTTCAATGAAGACCTCAAGGTAAATAATGTGGTTGAAACAAATGGCCAGTGATTCTAGTATCTTGTTACCGTCATTGTCGAATTATTTAGTGAATTTATCGTCATTATATCATCGAAAGTGTTGTGTAAATATTAATAAGTGTTCATCAAAGTGTCTTGTGTTGTGATTTGCAGGCCGTGTTCGAATGTTTTGATAAGTTTGAGGAGGAGTTTCAAAATGGACGAGGAAAGGCGCGGGAGAAGACCGCAAAGGATAAAAACCCTATGACGACGCTTCAAAGTATCCATGAGGACGAAGGTAAAGTATTATATATCTACTTTTATTACTCTATAAACCAGTGATAAAGTAATTTACACTTAGGCATTGTTTTTAATAGCTTTTTTATTTATTCCTATTTTAACAGCTGGTTTATTTTTACTCTTTTGAGATGGAAGAAACACTTGTTCTAATAACAGATATTTAGATGCACTTTGTATAGTGAATATTGGTTGATTTTGCTTATTAGATTTTTAGTGATGCAAGGTTTTAGTTCAAACTTCTGTTTCACAAAAACCTATTTTGTTTATTTCTGCACTTAATAAACAAATTTAATTAGTCTAATCATTCACAGTTTAGTAAAGCACTTAAACAATTTATAAATGCTTAAAGTAAATAGTTCAAATGTTTATTGTACTTCTAACCCATTCTTCTCCAATACAAATAGGTAGTATTGTAGAAGATTAAGTCCAGAATTATTTTATTCATGCTCCATTTTTGCTGTTCCCTAAGAATATTAAACAATTTTTAAAATTAATATTCAATAAAGTTTGTGACTTTAAATTGTGTAATAAAGATTTTAAATGTTAAGGAAAATAAAAACTCAATATTAACACTATCTGTAGCACGATATGCAGAGGAAAAAAAATATAATTGCAATATGGCTGGCCTGGTTTAGCGGTTAGTGACCCTGACTGCTAAATCACTAGTTGTGGGTTCGACTCCTATCCAGGACAATATTTACATAATGTGCATGATCATTAGTTCTGTTTGAGTGTTTTATCTTTAACAAGTATTTAGAAATATATAGGTAAGTTTAGTAGTCTGTTTGCACAGTATCCTAGTTTGGATCAGATAGCCGTGTCTGTTGTCCCAAGATATCAATTATTAATATAACTTTATTATGATATTATCATCCATTGTATTATAATTTTAGATGAATCAGTAAAATCAGTTGAGACCGGCAGTGCTAAGAGCAGATCTAGCAACAAATCTGATGAGACGGGACGCAGTTCAATAGAGAGTAACACAGACAAACCGAGGCGGGCTTCTAAGAAGCGTGCTAAAAATGAAGTGGATGGCATGTCCAGTCCGGAACAGGACAAGAGGCAGAAGAGGAATGCTTCTGTCAAAGCTCAGAGTATTATTAGTAAACAGGTAATGAAATATGACTGAAAAAATTGTAGAAGGAAAGATGACCTTTCCTCAACAGTAGAATAGTTGGGATTTTATGTAACCTATTTTTTGACCCACTGCTGGGCAAAGCAGAATCTCCCCTGACTTGTGATTCTGTCTGGAGCCACTGGACATCAATCACTTAAAAAATATATACTTTATAAACTTTTTACATATCAGTCATTACATATCAGTATCATTATGTAAAGAACTATTTTCAAGCATATTTATTGTATAATAGTGTATAATAAATAATTATCTGGATAAGAACTAAATAAAATAGGATTTCATTGAAAAAATATACTTTCTAGCTAGATTTACAAGTGAGTATATCTTTAGTTGTAACTGAATCTCAGTTTCCCTCACTATGTACAAGCCGAAGGATCTTGGCAAGTCTGAAAATAGTTTGCTTGAAATACAAGTACATATGAACAGTGGGCGTGAAAAAGACGACAATATCTTGTATTGCTTTTTAGACTCTCCAAGATACATAGCCAAAGAGTTGTGGTAAAACTATTTGAGTGATAAAATGTGGGTCGCACATTACTAGTATTCTTGTTAACCCTTCGTGGCTAAAATGCTTGTGTTCACGTCGGTAGTGCAATGGGTGGAATTCAAACTCGCGACCACATGATCGCAAGTCCGATATTTTTGCCACTAGGGTACCGCCGCTTGAACTTTTATGTTAAACTAGTTGCCCGGACAGACTTCGTTCTGTGAAAAGTAAAGTAGGTAATTAAGGTAATTCCCGAACAGTAGGAACAGTTTTTTTTACTCATTATTTATGTTATACAACTTTTAAACCTTCCCTGGACTTCCACAAACATTTCAAGATCAAAATCAGCTAAATCGGTTCAGCCGTTCTTGAGTTTTAGCGAGACTAACGAACAGCAATTGATTTTTATATATATATATTATCTGTATCTGTGCCTATTACATAAAAAATAAGTAAATATTAGTATTTATCTTGTTTCTACAGGTGAATGTAAGTCTATCACAGAAACTGCGTCGTGAGGACCCCGACAGAGCTTCGTCGCGCAGTCAAAGACACAATGAGGATGACAAGGAGAATTCTGAGCCGGTGCCCAACATACAAAGTAAGTTAATATTAAATAAAACTACTTTAAAGGATTCTATCGCGGTTTATTTTGATTTTAGTTCCCGACAACTTTGCAGGTATTGAAACGTCGGGAACTATAATCTAATTGTTAGCGACGAAAGTCTATATATAAGTAAGTATTAAGGTTTTAATATTGTTAGCAACGAAAGTTTATATAAATAAGTGTTAAGGTTTTAGTATAATAATACTAGATTGTTTGAGAGATAGACTGTTTGTTGATATGTGTTATTGTTATTTAAGGTATAATTAAGTTTAAGTGCATTTGTAAGTTTAAGTTTAAGGGCATTTGTTGTAAGTTTAAGGCATTAACACGAGAACTCCTTATCGCTGCGACGTTCGGGCGCGACTGAGCGAGGGGGCGGGGCCGCCCCCAGTATTTATACTAATGAAGCGGGGGGGTAGGGTCCCTTATATACGGGGAATGTTTGTTCCCTCGCCGTTGCGTGACGGGGCGTCGCAGCGATATGGAGTAAACGGATTTAGTTAGATCAAAGTGTAAACTCATAATTAAGATAAGACGCGCCAGCTCACGGCCTTGGTGAGCTGGGCTATAGTCAATAAATGTACCGCGGGGTGAGGAAATGGTCCGCTGGCCAGCCACTAAGCGACTGTATAAAAGAGGGGGATGTTCCTTTGCTCGCACAGTTCGTTCTCGACCATCATCAAAGTGACATCTCTCTCTAAGTGGCTACAGCGCGAACAAGATTCCTCGCCCGGCAAATTATTTGTGATAAAGGAAGAATAAATAATTACTCCAAAGAAAAAACAACTGTTTTATATTGTGCAAGATCCTCTCCCGCCAGCGAACCCGTTTCCACGCAAGTGCAGCGCCGTGTATCTACACACACACACACCTTCAGAGTTGGTCCTTCGAGCCGGATCGGGTTTAAAGGATACAAGAAGATGCCATTGACAAGATCGGGATCAGCGCAGTCTAAAACAGCGAGTGAAAGTACTACAGACTGGAGTATGAATACGCCGAGTGATACTACAAGCGCGGCGACTACGAACACGTCGATTTCAAGTCGTTCGACGCTTACCAAACGGTCGCCGCCGCCCAGCATACAAGGTCGCCAGCGCCCCGCTCGCCAGTCTACGGATGCTGTTGAAGAGGAATCATCACAGGGAGAAGCAGCGCGCACCTCTCCCTCGAACCGCGCCACCGAAGAGATCGAAGCTTCGTATGCCACGCGCCAAGAAGAAAGTCAACTAACGCCGCAGAACTTGGACAAGAGTGTTGTAATAAGAACCAACACTACCCATGGAAGTGTGACTGCGTCGAGAGAAGAAAGTGTGCAACCGTCTCAGCCTAAGAAGCCGACCCGCGACACAGACACGCGCTCTGTTCGGTCGTCACATAAGAAGAAGGCCGAGGCGCAAGCAAGAATGACATTGGCATTAAGGGAATTAGAGTTGGACGAAGCGCGATCGAGAGTGGCTCAAGCGGAGTTAGAACTCTTAGCCGCAGAGTCAGAAGATGAAGATGGCGTCGAAGAAGAGATATTTGAACGAACTCAAGAGGTCGAGAAGTGGTTTATTGAAGCCGGGGACAAGCCTAGTAAAGTGAAAAAGCCAATCATGATGGAAGAAAAGAAGAGCGACATCCAAGAATTAGCTTCAGTTATACTCAAACTATCTGAGAAGACACGCGACACAATTTCATCAAAGCACCTCGATCTCCCTAACTTCAACGGAGCCTGCGAAGAATGGTTGGCCTTTAAGAGATCATATGAAGACATGGCCGCCTCTTTCAGCAACGTGCAAAACCTAGCGCGCCTAAGAAGAGCAGTACAAGGAAAAGCGAGAGAAGCCGTCCAAAGTCTGTTGTTCATCGCCAAGGATCCACGTGAAGTGATTAAAGGCTTAGAAGCAAGATTTGGAAGACCCGGTGCACTGGCGTTGTCGGAACTGGAAAGACTTAAGAACTTACCAAAGGTTGGTGAAAACCCGAGCGACATATGCATATTCGCAAGTAAAGTGAAGAACGCCGTTGAAACAATCAAAGCTTTGAATAAACCACAATACCTCAGTTCTCCAGAGACGTTGAAAATCATAATAGAGAAGATGCCGACGTCTATGAAGTTCCGTTGGTACGCCTACCATCGGGACAGAAGAGATCAAGAAGTCCAAGAATTATTACTCATAGAAGCATTCTTGGCAATAGAGGCCGACATGTGCGGAGACTTTGCTCCACCCGAAGTGCCTTCGGAGCATAAGAAGACAATAAGAAAACCAGTACATGTGGTCCAAGAAGCGCCGATAGAAAGATACAAGAAAATATGTCCTATTTGTGAAGGTGAACACTTTGCAATAGAGTGTAAGAAGTTTAAGGAAGCCAACCTTGATGAAAAATGGGACATGATAAAAAGGGCGAAGATATGCTTCAAGTGCTTACGATTCAAGCACTCAAGAATCAATTGCAAAGCTCCCGTCTGCAAGCAGTGCAAAAGGTGGCATCATACCATCCTACACTCAGACAAACCGCCAAGACCAGTAAGAAAGGAGGCGATAGAAGAAAGCGCATTAGAAGAAAAGGTCGCATCGATCCACAATGCAAGAGGGGAAGACAAGGCCTATCTAAAGATTATCCCAGTGGATCTCTACGGACCTAAGGGCCAAGTTCGCGTGTTAGCCCTGCTCGACGAAGGGTCGACGATCACCCTCTTGGACGCGTCAGTGGCTGAGAAGATTGGGGCCGAAGGCGACCAGGAGAAGCTAACAATCGAGACAGTCGGTGGGAAGGTTATAAGAAAAGATGGATCTCAGAAGATAGAGCTCAAAATAAAAGGGGCCTATAGAAGGGAAAAGAGGTCTATCACAGCAAGAACCATCGACGATCTGAAGCTATCCGAACAAAGCGTGAGCAAGAACACCGTGAAGAATTGCCAACATTTAAAGGCAATTGAAGGGCAACTCCTCTACGTCACTGAGAGACCTAAACTGCTGATAGGTCAAGACAACTGGGGACTTATAGTGACAAGAAGACTGAAGAAAGGCAGTTCATCGGAACCTGTAGCCTCTCTCACTAACTTAGGGTGGGTGCTACACGGTTGCGAGACGGGAACAAATGCCCTTGTGAACTTCGTTCATTACGAAAAACTTACAACTAAGGAAGAAAGTATAGAAGAAATAGTTCGAGAACATTTCGAGTTGGAGTCACTGGGCATCCTAAATCGCTCACCAACAAACGACAGTGACAGAAGAGCATTAGACACCCTTGAGAAGACTACGAAGAAACTGCCAAGCGGTCAATTCGAAACAGGACTCCTGTGGAGAAAGGAAGACGAGACCCTACCTAACAACTACAAGCAAGCAATGCGACGCTTGCTCAACATTGAAAAGAAGTTAGACCGGGAAAAAGAAGCCAAAGAGCACTACGAAAAGCAGATACAAAGTCTAATTGAAAAGGGATACGCAGAAAAGGCACCTAAAACCGCAAGCAATGGAAGGACATTCTACTTACCTCACTTCGCCGTTGTGCATCCAGTTAAGAAGAAGCTGAGAATAGTGTTCGACGCGGCTGCCAAGTACGAAGGGAAGAGCCTCAACGATGCCTTGCTGTCGGGCCCAGACCTGCTCCAATCGCTATTCGGCGTACTCCTTCGCTTCAGAGAAGGACCCGTAGCTGTCATGGCCGACATCCAAGACATGTTCCTTCGCGTCAAGGTCCGAGAAGATGACCGTGACAGTCTCAGATTCCTGTGGCGCGGAAGTAAAAGAACAGGCAAACCCGAAGAATATAGAATGTCGTCCATCATCTTTGGGGCAGCGTCGTCACCAGCAACAGCAATATACGTGATGAATAAAAACGCAGAAGATTTTAAGAAGACTCACCCAGAAGCGGTGAAAGCAATAAACAAGAATCATTACATGGATGATTACCTTCAGAGCTTTAAGTCTGTAACCGAAGCTAAGAAGGTATCGAAAGAAGTAAGAGATATTCACGCAAGAGCAAACTTCCACTTGAAGGGTTGGGCGAGTAACAACTCTAGTGTACTGACAGAAGTAGAAGACACTAATAATGAAAACTCCATGCAACTGACGAAAGAAGAGAAGACTCTGGGCCTGCGATGGCTTGTGAAAGAAGATGTGTTAGCCTTCAACGTCGGGCTGCGCAACACGTCAAAAGACCTTCTCGAAGGTAGAAGACTCCCGACAAAGAGGGAAGTTACGAGCGCCGTGATGTCCACCTTTGATCCAATGGGCTTTGCGACACCAGTCTTGATACAAGGCAAGAAACTAATTCAAAACATTTGGCGAACGAAAATAGACTGGGATGAAGCCATTAGCGGACAGCAAAGAGAAGCCTGGATGAAATACCTGGAAGACGTGTCAGCATTAATAAAGCTAAGAATCCCAAGATGTGTCTCCCCTCGTGGTAGACAGGGGCAACTGCATACGTTCACCGACGCAAGTGAAGAAGCATACGCAGCGGTGGTCTATTGGAGGACAGTAGAGCCAGGAGGGAAGATTCACATCGCCATGATCGCCGGCAAGGCGAGAGTAACGCCAACTAAACCAGTCTCAATCCCAAGGCTGGAACTGCAAGCAGCCCTGCTTGGCAGCAGGCTAGCAGCCACGATTGAAGAAGAAATGGAACTAGAAATATCAAAGAAGACTTACTGGACAGACTCTAGCACCGTACTACAGTGGATAAAGGCAGAACCGAGAAAATTCAAAACCTTTGTGGCAAATCGATTGGCTGAGATAGAAGAAAAATCCAAACCAGAAAACTGGAGATGGGTACCAACCAAGGAAAACCCAGCAGATGACGCCACGAGGGGAGTCCCAATCGAGTTTGATCACCACGCTAGATGGTTCAAAGGTCCAGCATTTCTTCGCGAACCAGAAGAGGAGTGGCCGTTTCGAGACTTCAAACCAGAGAGCGTCATGCCGGAAGAGAAAAACACGCAAAAGGTGATGGCAACTAAGGCCGCGGAAGAAGTTCTCCTCGACCTAGACAGATTCTCAAGCTGGGAGCGACTACTACGCACTGTGGCTAGAGTGGTGGCATTTACACGCCTGCTACAAAAGAAAACCCGCAAAGCAGCCACGACCGCCGTATGCCAGAAGGACGACGCCTGGAAGCCTCGAAACTTACGCCAGAAGGAAAAGACAAGTGTCCCAAACAGATACGTCGACAAAGGGGATAAGAAGCGGTTGTATCTACCCCTGGAAGAGGAACACTTGAAGAAGGCCGAAGAAATTCTAATGAAGATGAGTCAGAATGACAGCTTCGCATCGGAAATAAAGAATCTGAAGACAGGGAAATCTTTAGAAAACACCAGTCGTCTTAAGAAGATCGATGTCTACATAGGAGACGAAGGCATCGTCAAGCTAAGAAGTAGAACGATGAAGTTTCACGACGACTGCAGAAGAACAATGAACCCTATCATACTAGATGGGAAACAGAAGGTTACGCGCCTCATCATACAGCACCACCATAAGAAGTTTCTTCACGGAAACACAGCTACAGTGATGAATGAAATTCGTCAGACATACTGGATCCTAGGCTTGAGAGCAGCCATAAAAGCAGTCGCGCACAGCTGCCAATGGTGTAAGACCAAAAAAGGTATGCCAGAGATACCCCCGATGGGAGATCTACCAAGAGAGAGGCTGCAACACAACCAGTTCCCATTCTCCTACGCAGCTGTAGATTACTTCGGTCCGATGCACGTCACTGTTGGAAGAAGAGTCGAGAAGCGCTGGGGGGCATTGTTCACTTGCCTCACCACAAGAGCCGTACATCTGGAGCTGGCACCCTCTCTCGACACCAGCTCAATGATAATGGCGCTTCGTCGAATGGCGGCCAGAAGAGGAACGCCAAAAACCATATTCAGTGATAACGGAACCAACTTCGTCGGAGCCAAGAAAGAACTAGAAGAAGCCGCTCAAGAGAAGGGTATTAAGTGGAAGTTCATCCCTCCAGGAAGTCCGAACATGGGAGGCGCCTGGGAAAGACTAGTGAGGTCAGTAAAGACATCATTAGCAGTGGTTCTCAATGAAAGAAAACCACCCGAAGAAGTGCTCCATACACTGATGACCGAAGTCGAACATATAGTCAACTCCAGGCCTCTCACTCCAGTGAGTATGGACCCAGAAGACGAAGAAAGTCTGACGCCAAACCACTTCTTGCTGGGGAGATCGTGCGGAGCAATGGCACCTGGAGAGTTTGGCGACGGAGAACTTATAGGGAAAGCTAACTGGAGAACCACCCAAAGGCTTGCCGACCACTTCTGGAGGAGGTGGGTCAAGGAATACTTACCACTCCTAATGCCGAGGAAAATTGAAGGGAGAGAAACCAATGACCCAAAGGAAGGAGACATCGTGCTAATAGTAGATGCTACGCTACCACGAAACTCATGGCCCCGCGGAGAAGTCATTAAGACATACCCAGGACCAGACGGAAGAACGAGAGTGCTGGACGTGCGGACATCGGGAGGGATACTTCGCCGCCCAACTCGACGGATCGTTGTGCTGGTTCCTGCGCCATCGTCGCTTCAAGGAGATGGAGTGCGACGCACCGTGGGGGAGAATGTTAGCGACGAAAGTCTATATATAAGTAAGTATTAAGGTTTTAATATTGTTAGCAACGAAAGTTTATATAAATAAGTGTTAAGGTTTTAGTATAATAATACTAGATTGTTTGAGAGATAGACTGTTTGTTGATATGTGTTATTGTTATTTAAGGTATAATTAAGTTTAAGTGCATTTGTAAGTTTAAGTTTAAGGGCATTTGTTGTAAGTTTAAGGCATTAACACGAGAACTCCTTATCGCTGCGACGTTCGGGCGCGACTGAGCGAGGGGGCGGGGCCGCCCCCAGTATTTATACTAATGAAGCGGGGGGGTAGGGTCCCTTATATACGGGGAATGTTTGTTCCCTCGCCGTTGCGTGACGGGGCGTCGCAGCGATATGGAGTAAACGGATTTAGTTAGATCAAAGTGTAAACTCATAATTAAGATAAGACGCGCCAGCTCACGGCCTTGGTGAGCTGGGCTATAGTCAATAAATGTACCGCGGGGTGAGGAAATGGTCCGCTGGCCAGCCACTAAGCGACTGTATAAAAGAGGGGGATGTTCCTTTGCTCGCACAGTTCGTTCTCGACCATCATCAAAGTGACATCTCTCTCTAAGTGGCTACAGCGCGAACAAGATTCCTCGCCCGGCAAATTATTTGTGATAAAGGAAGAATAAATAATTACTCCAAAGAAAAAACAACTGTTTTATATTGTGCAAGATCCTCTCCCGCCAGCGAACCCGTTTCCACGCAAGTGCAGCGCCGTGTATCTACACACACACACACCTTCACACTAATATTTGCGTAAACCTCAGAAAACAATTAGTTAACATAGTTGAAATCAAAAGCTTACTCACTATTATTGTAAAGGCGATGTGAGATTGTATGTGTGTTTGTGTGTTACCTCTTCACGGTCAAACGGCTGGACTAGGTTTGATATAATTTCGTATGCAGTCCACTCTGGGTTATACAATATTTATCCTGAAAGAAATAAGTATATCTGGTAAAACGCAATTAACGTCGCGAGGCGCAGATATTAACATATAAATTTCATATTTTACAAATTCAAGTTATATGTATGTATTATAATAGCTCTAAGTTTATTGAATAAGGAGAAAACAGTTGAGAGTGGTTGTATGAAAAAAGTACACCTGAGTTCCTCTTATGTTTTTAAGAAAATAAATAAATAGCACTACCTTTTTTACCTAAGTTATTAATTTACAGAGACATTTAAAAGAGAGAGAGAACATATTCCTATTATTTATAAAACTCCTTTAACCAGAATTTTATCTCCCAAACAGTTAAAGAAGAGAAAGTCTCGCTGCCACCAGAGCCGATGGACACAGAAACATTACCACTCGACATTGAAGTTAAACAGGAAGCCAATAAGGATGAAATTGCTATGCCACCACCAGCATTGCCTGTACCTAGTAAGTACAACTATGGACATTAAAAAAAAAATTGAAGGCCTAATTGATGGCTCGTCAGTTAAATGAATGAATTCCAAAAACTAACCTTACTGAACCTAACAAAGTAATAATACTGTCTATAAATGTCCCACTACTGGCTACAGACCTTTTCTCTTATATAGAAAAAACAAGCTTAGATCACCTCATTTTCTCATTGGGGGTTAACAAGTTCAGGTTCCAATTTTTGGAATCCAGGTATACTCCTTCGATATGTAATGGGGGCTATCGCGTGTCGAAAATCCGCTAGGTTCGCTACTGTCGCTTAAGGTCTATCTGTCAATTTCGACCAATTGCCGGCCAGTAGCTTGTCTCTCATTGGTGAAGAATGACAGATAAACCTTATGCGACACTAGCGAACCTAGCGGATTTTTGATAAACGATAGCACCCATTCTGTCTTTGAATAAATAAGGCAGTATGTATAACTTTGAAAAGTTACATAGGTACTTACCTGAACTGGGTTCAAACCTACAACTTCATTGAACTGATATAGGTCACCATGAAATTTCAAACATTGTATGGCTTTTTCTCCAAAAACAAACTTTATTTATAAAATAATCTTGGAAATCTATCTAAATGCAATCAAGGTTAAAATAAAGATTCACCATTTATCTACAGAGCCTCGGAAAGGAGCACCTAAGGAGAAACCAGAATCATCTGTGGCTTCCTCAGAGATATCCTCTGAGGAAGAATCTTCAGGAAGACGGAGGACCACCAGAACTAGGAAACAGACTGACAGCGTGGCGCCACCTGGTGAGTTAATACCTTCAAATAATTATCTTTTTGGAATGTTGAGAAGCTGAGATGAATGAAAGAATACACAGTGCTGACTAAAATTATAAAGACCAGGGTAAGAAGAATTATGGACCAATGGCGTAGACCAACTTACTATCACTAAATTTAAACTTCAACTAAAAAAAATTCTAATGGAAAGCTGAAAGAAAATCATTTAGATTATAAATAATAATCTAAATGATTTTCTAAATAATTAATAACTTTTTGGTGGCCCGTAAAACGTTGTTTTGCCATATTATAAAATCCAGAGGGCCACCCCAATCACTTAGGGGAATGAAAAATATATGTTGGACGATTATCAGACCTACCCGATATGCACACAAAATTTCTTACAAACCGGTCCAGCCCTTTCGGAGGAGTTTGGGAACAAACATCTCGACACGAGAATTTTATAAATGAGATGATAACGGTATTGTTACCAGTAGCAGCATCTCGGTCCACGCGCGCCAGTTCCCGCTCGGCGCGCAAGACCGACGCCGAGGAAGCTGCACCACCACCCGCAGAAACCAGGCCCAAACGCACCAGGGCTAAGAAGGTACTACATAATATCTATCTACTGACGTGGTGGCTTAGCAGTTCAATGAACTGATTTTCGTGCAAAAGGTTGCAGGTTTCGACGCCTATGAAAGTTGAAACGTCGGGAACTAAAATAAAAAAAAAAAACCTCGATTTTATAGTAGTTTTATTTCAATGTCCTAACATGAGCTGAAGAGTTAGTTGTTTGTTTGTGGTTGAACAAGCTAACCACATGAACAACTGGTCCGATTTGGAAAACTCAGTGTAAGATAGCCCACAGCAATACTCTCATAAATAATAGAATAAAATCAATAATTTATGCTGAAAATACTAAAAATGCGTTAATTTAAACTGTCTATACACAGCAATAACAATATATATTTATGTTCGCTTACAGAAAGTATCAGAACCACCTGCAGAAGTTGAACCAGAGAATGCTGCAAAAGAGGTCCCAGGTATGTATAATTGGTATCTTATACCAAGTTAATATTCAGACGGATAGCCAGATAGAAAATGGTACAGGTGCACCACGCCAATTATAAATGTGGCTATTTAAGTATACCGACGGATAGCCTAGTGGTAATAGGCCCCCACGCCTACTACCACTGTGCGGCGTGGTGCGGGTTCGATCCCCCTGCGACAAGCTTTTGTGTGATCCACAAATACTTGTGCCAAGTCTGAGTGTTCTTCGTGCATGTGATTTGAGTGTATGTAAAACACAACACGACTCAAGGATTGTCGCGGGGGTGCGGGGCGAAGTACTGGTCAGTATATATCTCACTTCACAGAAGCCATTAAATTCGAATCGCACCGTATATGTTTAATTTAGTGCTATAACTTGTTTTAGCTTCACCAGCTGAGAAGCCACGTCCCAAAAGAACAAGACGAGGCCAGAAAGCTGCGTAAGTATATTAATACCATTAAAAATGCCATATTAAACAAAAAACAACTCTATTTACTTAGTTTATGAGGCTATTTTTGTATCACAGCGACAAAGCTGCGGAAAAACAAAACACTCCAGTCGAACCAACCATATCTCCTAAAGAAGAACGAAAATCAGATCCAGATATATCGTCACCTATATTACAGAAGGAAATACCTAAGAAAGGCAAAAAGGACCCTGTGGTTGAGCTCACAAGGTTGAATTTAGATGAACTTGATGCGCTGGACAAGACGAGGGTGCTGTCTCAGGTGGGGGATATGGATAAGACTATGGTTTTGCCTAATGGGGTGTATAATCATGCGCCGGTTACACCTAAGAATGTTGTGAGTAAACTTTCATCTTTTTTAAGTCTTAAAATGATTAATTTTGATGATTTAGTACGTGTATTTGAATGTGAACTCAATCCACGAAGAAAAATCAACTTTTCATACAAACAGAAGTCACGTGACCTATCACTTTGTATGAATATTTCATTTTCAATTTTAAGATTTCGATGTATGATCCTTGGGGAAAGCTGTTCAGTTTTATGCACCTGCTTACCTCGTAGAAACGCACTCCATAAAAAATAATCCTGTATATACAATATGTAACAAAAACCCTGTCCGATCCCTAAGAGTATTATTCGGTATCGTACTGCAAACACATATACGTAGCCATTAAATGGATTGGAGTTTTTTTTTTTTACCAATTGAAAATAATTAAATCAAAATAAAAACTGATTCAAGGCAACAGCTGAACAACTGACCGCTCCTCAAATTGCACGTACTTACTACCTGCAGCTTTGTGTCAAAGATGCCGCCTATGCGAGTCGGTTCACGAATACCACGAATACGCCTTTATTGGATCGGACAGGGGTTTTGTTACATGTTGTATACAAATGCATGTAATTTGGCATCATTATGCTATGTTAAGTGAGGTAATTATCCTGATTTTAAAACAAATATTTTCTTTGACAGCGCAACATGAACGAAACAGTGGTGATAGAACCATCAAGCAGAGATACTATAGTTATAGAGAAACCAAAGAATCAAATCATGGACTCCACAGTTGTACTCAACAAAGGTAAGAATTCAACTATATTATTGAATATGGCCATCTAAATATATTACTAACAGCCCGCGGCGTCGCCTGCGTGGTGTCAGTTTTCACGATAAAATGTAGCTTCTCTTTCTAAAGGCTCAGTTTTTTGATCCTGAGTTAACTCAACATTAGTAAGCATATTTAACCATTGGTCAAGTTAACTCAACCAATGGTTAAATATTATAACTAATAGTGTCAAAACGCGTTTTCTCGAAATTGTTTAGTCTATCAAAAGGTCAAATAAGTTGGAGAGATGATTATTTAACCATTACTTAGAATAAAAATTTATGAATAAACGAGTTCTACCGAAATTTTAAACCATAAGTTAGGATATTTAACCATTGGTTGAGTTAACTCTACCAATGCTTGACGACCATTGATTGACGACCTCCGTGGTCGAGTGGCGTATACACCGGTTTTCAAGGTGTCGCTAGCTCTGAGGTCCCGGGTTCGATCCCCGGACGTAGAAAAACACTTTTCTACATTGTCTCGGATCTGGGTGTTTGTGGTACCTTCGTTGTCTCTGATTCCATAACACAAGTGCTTTAGCTACTTACCTTGGATTCGGAGCAAAGTATGTGATGTTGTCCCATTGAGTTATAATGTACTACGTACTAGAGAAGCTATTTCAAACAAAATATAGCGCGCGCATTTGTAGTCAGCGCAGGACAGCGCATGCGCGGAACCCGCGCATGCGCGGGGCAAGCTTGTTATTTTCTCATAGATAACAATCAATGCGCGCAGATGCGACAATTTTTTTATATTCTGCCTACGTGTGTAAAAAAGTATTTTAACTGTTAAAATACTTTAATTTTCTTCAAATAAAATAAGTTTAGTTAATTTCTGCCGTTTGGTATTAGTAATCCACACACAGTTGGATCAGTTTTTGTAAATATGTATCTAGCGTTACAGTATTAAAAAAACCGCCATTTACCTACTGGTTCTGCCTCTCATAAGTAAGTATACTGAACATCAAAAAAGTTAGTTTTTCTAATAACAAAGTAAAACAAAAATTCCAGCAATATTATATTTACAAATATAATATCATTTACGTTATCGTATGGTAATTCAGATTTCTTTAAGTATACTCTTAGTGTTTTCGTGGTGTATTTGTCGTTTTCTTGGAAATGCACGGAACATAATATGCGTGAATAATCTGAAGATAACCAAGTTTCTTCGCTGCGATTTATCTGAACTTTGATTGATGATTCTCTTGTTTCATGACATAGCCGTGGAAACCTTTAAATCCAAACAAAAATGTGAAATATTATTACAACATTACTATCGTGATTAAATATTAATATTTTATTGCTCATAGTTTTTAAAATTATACCTACATCGATAGTGTCAAGTCTGCCTATACAAATGTTTTACTCTTTGACATTCACGTAAACATAGACGCCTCCGCAGCGACCGTTGCAATTGAAAAATCATAATTAAATAACGCGTGGTTTAAAGATAATAGTTGAACTTACTGGTGAAAAGTCACTCCTTGACTTTTACTTATGTTTTTGGAGTTGTTGGAACAGTACCTCAATGCACACGAAGGCATATTTTAATAATCAAAACTTCACACTCAATGCGTCACGTTGCAGCAAGCGCTTGGCACAGACTAAGTGAGTTGGGGTCCGCGGACCATAACTCGTGTTACAAACAATTGGATTGAGGTGTCTCCTCTAGTACGTAGTACATTATAACTCAATGTGTTGTCCACATTTATTTATTTATTTATAACTCTGGATCACAAACCTGGGCCTTACTTTACCTGTAGTTGAAAATCCGACTACCAGGGATCTTATACTTATTTTTCTAACCGTAGACTTTTATGACCTCAATTTAAATCCTTAAGATTTTTATGTTTATTTTTTTAATTGGGTGTTATCCATTAGATCCGCGACCAACAAACCTTACGGACGACAACTCGCTGCTAACGGATGACGACGATTTGGCGGGTATGCATACACCACCTAAACAACAGCCACCAGCGTTACAACCCTCGTAAGTATTTGTAACTCATTAATTTATCATTATTATTGATTTATTCTGAGGTGTGTAGAAGTAAGGCTATTAGGCCTTACTAGAATAGGCATGTTGACTGGGTAAAGAAAACGTACATCTCCACCAAGCTAAGTGCAAACTTAATATAATAATATTAAAAAAATAATATATAATAATAATAAAAAAAGCGAGGTGCAAACCTCGCTTTTTTTGTGCATGTTTTAATGTATCTATGTATAATATAATGTTAAAAACAATAAATGCAAAGTAAAATCAAACAAGAATTTGTTTACTTTTTTAAAGTCATAGCGAATTGTTTTTTGCAGACCGTACCTAAGCGTCAGTGTGAGGTAATCGTCGCAAGGTGCAAACTTAGCTTGGTCGAGTTGTAATTCTATTTAGTCCGTCAGTTAGGTAATAGAAAAATATTACAGCCATATTTTTTGTTTTAACAAATTAACTAACAATGAATTAGTTAAAACGAATTTAAGTTAGGGAGTGGGAGCTCACTACGTCATGGCTCGGTATACATTTTACCACGGCGTGACGTCATGTGACATTTCAACTCAATATATTTTATCTCCGTAATTTTCATTACTTATTTCACTCGCCTGTTGTGGCATACAAGTATTCTTGTTAACCCCTCGTGGTAAGCTAAATGCTTGTGTTACGAGTGGGTTCACGTCGGTAGCGCAATGGGTGGACTTCGAACCTGCAACCGCATGATCTTAAATCCGACGCCCTAGCCATTGGGCTACTGCCAATTTACTATTAAGATGTTCTCTATGTTCTATCCCTAAAAACAAGTAACCTGGAGATTCTTGCCGGTTCCTCTCCATAGGAGTGACACTTAACCGCGCACCTAGAGTAAATTTGTTTAAACCTTAACATTTCTAAAGCGCCTATTTTAGGTTTACTAGAAATAAAAACAGTGTGATTTTGTCTAAGTTCTTTTTAATATGTAAAAATTTGGTTGAGAATGTAGTACTAAATGGAACATGAGACGACCAAAAAAGGTATGAATGAATATTGTATGCAGAAAGTAGTGAAAGCTGACATGAAAGCAATAGATAATGTGGAAAAAATACGTAAATAGTATAGAATATAGTATACACTAATTCAGAATATTTTTTTTGTATTATAAATTTATGGTTTGTACTTTGCTTATCAGATCTGCAGTAAAAGAGAAGGTACAACAATTCGAAGAGTTAGCGTCAAGAGTTACCAGAACTAAGACTAGAGCTATGGCTAAAAAAGTAAGTTGGTATTTATTTATTTTAATAGAACGGCAATACCAAGTTCACTTCTTCTTGAAGTCCCACTCTGATAAATGAAGGTCGGCTACCAGCTACTGGAATCTATCTTTTTCAAGGCGGAACAGTTCAGTCTTTTTTTTATGAAACGACGCCCGCACTAAGTAATTTTATGCTTGTGTCGCGGGGGTTTATCAGTTGTCTGGTTGCCATAGTACAGTCTGCCTAGTTTGGGATCAAATGGATCAAATGGCCGTGAGTTGTCCCAAGATATGATATGATATTTTCCACGGAGCAACCGCGGCGAACAACCTTTTAACCTTTATTATCGGTCTAACCTTAACTTATACTCAGCCACGAACCCAAACATCGTTATTACATTATATTGGTATTAAAAATGAACTTTTTGTTGTTATATTTAGCAGGAGGAACAAACGGAGACGCCGCCGGACAAGATGATAAAACCAGTGCTGTCAGCTGAAACACTCAATAAGATGAACAACATGATCTTCAATGGGAAGGCACCACAGGTATGTTAATAGGAACAAACTGATAGCATTGAATTGTGGAAATATTTTGGCGAGGGACGATGTCAGAAATACATATTTTTAAGAAAAAATACCGGCCTATAAATGTAACACAACTGGGCACAGGTTGGGCCTTTTCTCATATAGATAAATACTTCAGATGATTTTACAAAAACCTCCAAATCTCACCAAAATTCTCCAAATCTGTTCAACATTAGCTTAGCTATCTTAAAAAATAATCTTAATCATACAGGATTAATTTAAAAGGAGTGCGTATATTCTACGAAGTAATCAGGTGCATAAAACTGAATCACTTTTCGCAAGGAACATGGGTCGCAACTTAAAATTTAAAATAAAATTTTCATACAAAGTTTCTTGGGAAAAGTTGCACCCGATTACCTCGTTGAATATACGCACTCCATAAAAAATAATCATGTATATGTGTCTACATTGTCCCATTGCTGGGCAATGGCTCAGCTTAAATTCAATAGTTAACCTCAAATTCAGCTAATCTAACACCCGCATTCCCCCACAGATATCAACTTCAGCTTCCAAACCTCGCGCCATACCGACCCCAACTACAAAGTCTTTCATCCCCGCCTCCACGTCTAAGTTAAGCGGCATCAACCGCGCGAGAGAGGCAGAGGAGCTGAAGAAGGAGAGAGAAGATGCTAGGAAGAAGAAGGAAGCCATGCTGGAGGCCAAGAGGGAGCTGCAAAAGAAGTAAGAGTTGTGCTACACTCCTTTCTATGTCTTGTCTTTTCCCATGCTATGTTGAGGTCAGCTTCCGGTTTCACTGGAATCAGCTGAATACTGTATTTTACAGAATGACTGCCTTTCTGACCGCCCATTTTACTGGGTAATATAGTATGTCTTGGCAAGAATCGGAAAAGGGTAGTGTACTCTGGGTATGATAAAAACTATTTAGATCGTTAGTTAGATAATAAGAAATATTTGAAACGTATTTTGTCAATTATCAAAAAATAAAAAATAGACAAAGAAAAAGTTCAAGAATGTGGGCTTGTAACGTAACAATGTTAGCAAAAATTGTAAGACTTAGTGACGTCACGCGAATTTTCTTTTCACTGTATCTTCATTTATTTCAGTTTCCTATTGTAATGTAATATGTGACATTGAAATCATTCTATTTTATGTGCTTTAGAGGTATTGAGGAACTTTATACCATAGATCACCTATTAAGTTAAGTGCTCATCTATGATAGATGAGCACTTAACCTTACTGGTATGTACTTAGATGTAAGGCATTCTTAATCCAATATAATTTATTGATGAGTAACTTTAAACGTATCACTTATACTAGAAAACGCGAAGAGAAAATGGCAGCGGCGGCGGCAGCTCGCGAGGCAGCCGACAGAGAGCGACGGCTTGCTATGGAGGCTGCCGCTAAGGAACGGTTAGAGAAGCAGGCTCACGCTGATCAGGGCAAGCTGGAGAGGCAGAAGGAGGCTGAGAGGGTATGTAGATAATTATAATATAATAAGTAATAAATAGGTCACCTATACACTATGTGGATACTGTGTCAGAATGGTTTTTCATCATCTCAATTCTCAATTAGGGTTTTTGATATTCTAAAATCCGGTAGAGCGCTTGTAGACGTCCGTTTTTTTCACCGGATAACGGACCGTTATTTTGCCGGATTCGCGGTGGTGTATGATTTATAATGAGTATGTGTACATGCACCGGACATCGGTCCGGCGAACAATTTTTGCCGGATGCACCACCGCTTCCCCTCGGCGTGACGGACACCGATCCGGTGTAAGAAAGAGCGGTCATCCACACCAGTGTATTGGTGCGTGTTGACGCTGCCGAACGTATTGCCTGTTTTCTGTAATTATGTGCCGTCTACCTGCGTTTTTTTAAAGATCCAAGATAACATTCATCCGGTAAAAAAAATATATGTGTACAAGGATAGCCGTTAAATAACGGTCCGTTTTCCGGTGAAAAAACGGACGTCTACAAGTGCCCGTAGGGTCGCAACCGGTCTACCTGTCAATCTCCACCAATGAGAGACAAGCTACTGGCCTGCGATTTGTGGAAATTCACAGGTAGACTGTTACGACACTAGCGAGCCTAGCGGATTTTTGAAGATCAAAAGCCCTCATTGAGATGATATACATAATAAATGTCACTGTCAATCTTCATCTCCCTAGCTATGTCGGGGTCTGCTTTCAGCCTTACCGAATTCTGCTGAATATTGTATTCTACATAAAGCAACTGCCTATCTGAACTCCACAACCCATTTCTGGGTAACACAGTCTCCGATCGTAAGGGTTCTCAGAATTGTGATGACTTAAACGACAGCCAAAGTTGTACCAACGGTTTAATGTACTTTCTGAGAAAAGGAAGGGTTTCGGTGTGTTTACAAATGGTGACCCATCCACGGACCAACGGCGGAGAGCGCGGCTTAAACTTCAACATCTGTTAAACTGTACGGCTTTCATATAGCCACAAATCTCTCATGTTCTCTACATGTTCATATTGTTGTTTTTAGAAAAAGCAAGAGCTAGCCCGCAAAGTAGCGGAGACGGAAGAAAGGCGGCGGGCCGAGGAACACGCGCGACAACAACGCTTGGCCGAGGAACAGAAACGAGCCGACGAAACTCGACGGAAACAGCTGGAGGAGGCTGCTGCGTAAGTATTTTACAAAGTTACAGGTATCATAAAAAATAATTAAGGACTGATTTTTTTCTTCGTCAGTTTTATTTAGGGACTAAAAATGACATTAGACAGTTTCTCAAAATGAAATTAGACAGTTTATCAAAATGAAATTAGACAGTTTATCAAAATTATTCCTCGAATAAAGTTATCTGACGATGGAAAAATCAGCCCTAAGATGAAAATTAATTAGAAACGTTTTAACGAAATTTACGAAAAGAATGAATAGCCATCAGAGGCTCTGATGGGGCTGATGGCAAACAGAACTTTCCTATAAGCTTGATCCCATTAGGTATTGTTAGGATTTTTAAAGCTTACTAACAGTGACGGTTATTGTGCAAAGTTGAATGCTTGTATTACGGGTGAATTCACGTCGTTAGTGCAATGGGTGGGATTCGAGTCTGCAACCAAAGAATTCAGGATACCAGGACCTACGCCCTTGCCATTATGCTTACTCTGTTTAAGTATTTAATGTAACAGTGCTAGTACTATAAATTGGAAATCTTGTTTCAGCATGAAGAAAGAAGCTGCTATAATGGCGAAAGAGATTGAGAAGAGACAAAAAGAGTACATTGAGAAGCAGAAAATAAAACATAAAGTGGAAAATAAATGTGAGCAATATTTTACAGTCTTTATTTATAACATTTTTAAATATTACGCTCAATTTCTTAATTCGACTGCTTGTATTTGCGTCCAATGCAATTGTATATTATTATATAGTTATAAAAAAGTATTTTTTCATCGATAGAGTATCCGTGAGATAATCAGAGCCACACAGAAGCAAAGTAAAAATGATTTAGACATTCCTGCCACAGAGCACTGCGGGCTGTTTCAAACAAACCTGTTTGCGTTCATATCTCCATAGGATTGTTTTTTTCATGATTACCTCAATAACGTAAACATTTTTCTAGTACACACGCCATTCAAAACCCCCGGCACGCCAGGCGGCTGGCATGGCTCGGCACTCGAACCTGCGTACATGGCGGACGGCTTCCAGTACCTCAACTCAGATGAGGATGAGGAACCTATTGAGAGGCCAGTTCCTGAGTGGAGTACTTCTAAAGTAAGTTTATTAAAGAATTCAAAACTTATTTATTTGAATTTAAATTTGAATAACCAAAAAAGAAAAATAATAATAAAAAAATAATAATTTAAATACCCTTTCTATAAAAAAAATAGGCTACCAAGTAGCACAAGTAGGATCAAGAATTTATTGGACATCATAAGAGTGAAACGAACCTTTCACCTCTTCCTAAGTACTCTGGCTGTCAAGAACAAATGACCTAACTCCCCAGCAGCACGCAACCTTTGAGTTTAGGAGCCTTGCCAAATAAACAAGTGTTTGAGTCTATTTCACCCTCATAAGGGGTGGATTTACAAATTTGCTGAAAGATGTGTTTATTTATATCTAACCTGACCTGTATACAAAGAACAATGGCAGAATAATAGCATACCGCAATTTTATAGAAAAAAATTATAACTGTCAGAATTTCTAGTTTTTTACCCACGTAGCTTAGGCTCTGCGTTGATGACTCAGTCAGGATAAGTAAATTTATATAGATAGAAAGGTCTGGTACTTCCAAGACCACCATGTTGATTTGAAAGAAGTCAACGAGAGAAAGAAAAATAATTTATTCGCATCACACGTGACGCATAAAAATAAAAAGGCGATAATAATAACAAATACTTCTAAAACTGTTAGAGGAAATATGCGTCACATCTGTGCGAAACTGTCATCGCTCAGCTCCTTGAAGTCCAATCCTGGAAAAAAAAAACTTTTCCCACGAAACTCAATCAAAACTGGGCTCACTGTGAGACAAATATTTATAAAATCAGATATTCTGGCACAACACTAAGCTAAAGGCGAGACGAAGAGCTGAATAGTCTATAATACACCTAAGCATAGGACTTCATGCACAAAATTTTCACAATTATCTCAGCCTGATCCCAATCATCGCAGACTATGTAACAAAGTGAGCAATGATATAACCATTAAACACTTCACTTCTCAATAAACAAAAATGTTCTTCATAAAAAAAATATGAAAATAATTGATAACATTTCAAAACTGACACGACCATAAAACAAAAATACCATTTCTTTAATTTCGTATCCTGAGTTCAAATATATTTTTTTTTATATTTTTTTATTTCTTCATTTCTGAGAAAAATAATAAAAAACTAAAAACACGTCATGACGTCATAGAAACGGTGGAATGAGGTAGTTACCTTTGCCTAAGAATTACAATGTTTTAGATGAAAACTTTTAATGTCAAACAAGACGTCAATGTCAGAAGTTTGTTTACAATATTTTTCTTAGGAAATTTAACTTTATAATTATACGCTGCTTACTATATAATATTGCCAACTTTTGATTGATATTTCGCCAATAAAAAAACAAAATGAGGATAATAACACTTGAAAATAAGAAAATTTACGAATTTTATTGAAAACAAACAAACAAGTTCAGGCGCTAACGAGTTTGACACATTTGACGAGATGACACCAGTGACAGTTTTTTTGACGATCATAGTCAAGCAAAGGTATTAACGCTATTCCACTGTATGTTTGACGTCATTTGGCGCTTACGTCTTTTTAGAATAAACCGCATTTCAAAGTTAAAATTATGAATGAAAAAGACATCATTTCGAAAAACGGAAAAATATGGGTGCTCTAGTTTTCGATTTACTTTTATAAAGCGTAATAATACATGCAGGCTAAAAATATGAAATGTTGTCAATTATATTATAAGTACCTGGATCACCGAGCTTTGCTCGTTTTTTTTTTTGGTAGTGTGTTTTTAGAAATAATATTTAAATACGAATTAGATACTGATGAAATGAGGAAGTATAAATAATATTTTTCGATCTTACCGACATAATAATAAAAAAATATGAACTGGTTATTTACTTAAAAAATCTCGCCAACATGTCAGGAAGAGTCATTTTTTTCAGGTTATCTTTAAGTTGATTACTGAAAACACGGATAAAACGTAATTTTCTGAAAATGAATCGTAAATCGATCTAACGCCCCCGAAACCCCCTGTATACTCAATTTCATGAAAGTCGTTGGAATTATTAAATATTAAACTAGCTGTTTCCCGCAGCTCCGCCCGCGGTCTAAATTTTTTTTTTATGTAATTGAGAATTTTCTTTACTATAAACCTTACGGAGCCCGAGACCTTCCGAACGAATGCAAAACCGTGGAAATCTGTTCGTGCGTTCTGGAGTTATAGCGTCAGGAAGGAAAACCCGACTTATTTTTATATAGTAGATTACAGTTTTATGCACCTGATTACCTCGTTGAAAATACGCACTCCATAAGAAATAATCCTGTATATACACACACACAAATACACACACACAAATACACACACACATATAAATACACACACACACATACATACACACACACACACATACATACACACACACACACATACACACACATACACACACACACACACACATACATACATACACACACACACACACATACATACGCACATACACACACACATACATACACATACACACACACACACACACACACATTCATACATACGCAAACAAACACGCAGTTCTTACACGGAAGGATAGGGCGTATCAAGTTAATGTATATTATACTTATATGCCGCCTGCCTCACCGCACGGAGTAAGAACGCCAGCACGTGTTCCTGCCTCACGCGCCGCCGCGTACACTTCGCGCCACTCGCAGCGACTGCTGCGAAGCTTAGTGCCCAAACTGTTGTATGATGTGGTGTTTGTCCTGTCCCAGGCCCGCAAGCAGCAGCTGTACACGCAGAGCCAGGTGGGCGCGGGGCACGTGGACCGGCTGTTCAGCGTGCGCGTGCACTCGCCCGACCTCAGCGACATCTTCCCCAACATCGAGCGCGCGCGCCTCAAGCGCACCTCCTCCGCCGTGTGGCGCACGCCGCCCGCCCGCCTGCCCGCGCTGCACGAGTGACACGGTGCGTACACACACACTCAGGACACAGCGTACTGACAGCCGCAGTCAGTATACACTGCGTACTGACAGCCGCACTCGTACACACACGACCAACATCGAGCGCGCGCGCCTCAAGCGCACCTCCTCCGCCGTGTGGCGCACGCCGCCCGCCCGCCTGCCCGCGCTGCACGAGTGACACGGTGCGTACACACACACTCAGGACACAGCGTACTGACAGCCGCAGTCAGTATACACTGCGTACTGACAGCCGCACTCGTACACACACGACCAACATCGAGCGCGCGCGCCTCAAGCGCACCTCCTCCGCCGTGTGGCGCACGCCGCCCGCCCGCCTGCCCGCGCTGCACGAGTGACACGGTGCGTACACACACACTCAGGACACAGCGTACTGACAGCCGCAGTCAGTATACACTGCGTACTGACAGCCGCACTCGTACACACACGACCAACATCGAGCGCGCGCGCCTCAAGCGCACCTCCTCCGCCGTGTGGCGCACGCCGCCCGCCCGCCTGCCCGCGCTGCACGAGTGACACGGTGCGTACACACACACTCAGGACACAGCGTACTGACAGCCGCAGTCAGTATACACTGCGTACTGACAGCCGCACTCGTACACACACGACCAACATCGAGCGCGCGCGCCTCAAGCGCACCTCCTCCGCCGTGTGGCGCACGCCGCCCGCCCGCCTGCCCGCGCTGCACGAGTGACACGGTGCGTACACACACACTCAGGACACAGCGTACTGACAGCCGCAGTCAGTATACACTGCGTACTGACAGCCGCACTCGTACACACACGACCAACATCGAGCGCGCGCGCCTCAAGCGCACCTCCTCCGCCGTGTGGCGCACGCCGCCCGCCCGCCTGCCCGCGCTGCACGAGTGACACGGTGCGTACACACACACTCAGGACACAGCGTACTGACAGCCGCAGTCAGTATACACTGCGTACTGACAGCCGCACTCGTACACACACGACCAACATCGAGCGCGCGCGCCTCAAGCGCACCTCCTCCGCCGTGTGGCGCACGCCGCCCGCCCGCCTGCCCGCGCTGCACGAGTGACACGGTGCGTACACACACACTCAGGACACAGCGTACTGACAGCCGCAGTCAGTATACACTGCGTACTGACAGCCGCACTCGTACACACACGACCAACATCGAGCGCGCGCGCCTCAAGCGCACCTCCTCCGCCGTGTGGCGCACGCCGCCCGCCCGCCTGCCCGCGCTGCACGAGTGACACGGTGCGTACACACACACTCAGGACACAGCGTACTGACAGCCGCAGTCAGTATACACTGCGTACTGACAGCCGCACTCGTACACACACGACCAACATCGAGCGCGCGCGCCTCAAGCGCACCTCCTCCGCCGTGTGGCGCACGCCGCCCGCCCGCCTGCCCGCGCTGCACGAGTGACACGGTGCGTACACACACACTCAGGACACAGCGTACTGACAGCCGCAGTCAGTATACACTGCGTACTGACAGCCGCACTCGTACACACACGACCAACATCGAGCGCGCGCGCCTCAAGCGCACCTCCTCCGCCGTGTGGCGCACGCCGCCCGCCCGCCTGCCCGCGCTGCACGAGTGACACGGTGCGTACACACACACTCAGGACACAGCGTACTGACAGCCGCAGTCAGTATACACTGCGTACTGACAGCCGCACTCGTACACACACGACCAACATCGAGCGCGCGCGCCTCAAGCGCACCTCCTCCGCCGTGTGGCGCACGCCGCCCGCCCGCCTGCCCGCGCTGCACGAGTGACACGGTGCGTACACACACACTCAGGACACAGCGTACTGACAGCCGCAGTCAGTATACACTGCGTACTGACAGCCGCACTCGTACACACACGACCAACATCGAGCGCGCGCGCCTCAAGCGCACCTCCTCCGCCGTGTGGCGCACGCCGCCCGCCCGCCTGCCCGCGCTGCACGAGTGACACGGTGCGTACACACACACTCAGGACACAGCGTACTGACAGCCGCAGTCAGTATACACTGCGTACTGACAGCCGCACTCGTACACACACGACCAACATCGAGCGCGCGCGCCTCAAGCGCACCTCCTCCGCCGTGTGGCGCACGCCGCCCGCCCGCCTGCCCGCGCTGCACGAGTGACACGGTGCGTACACACACACTCAGGACACAGCGTACTGACAGCCGCAGTCAGTATACACTGCGTACTGACAGCCGCACTCGTACACACACGACCAACATCGAGCGCGCGCGCCTCAAGCGCACCTCCTCCGCCGTGTGGCGCACGCCGCCCGCCCGCCTGCCCGCGCTGCACGAGTGACACGGTGCGTACACACACACTCAGGACACAGCGTACTGACAGCCGCAGTCAGTATACACTGCGTACTGACAGCCGCACTCGTACACACACGACCAACATCGAGCGCGCGCGCCTCAAGCGCACCTCCTCCGCCGTGTGGCGCACGCCGCCCGCCCGCCTGCCCGCGCTGCACGAGTGACACGGTGCGTACACACACACTCAGGACACAGCGTACTGACAGCCGCAGTCAGTATACACTGCGTACTGACAGCCGCACTCGTACACACACGACCAACATCGAGCGCGCGCGCCTCAAGCGCACCTCCTCCGCCGTGTGGCGCACGCCGCCCGCCCGCCTGCCCGCGCTGCACGAGTGACACGGTGCGTACACACACACTCAGGACACAGCGTACTGACAGCCGCAGTCAGTATACACTGCGTACTGACAGCCGCACTCGTACACACACGACCAACATCGAGCGCGCGCGCCTCAAGCGCACCTCCTCCGCCGTGTGGCGCACGCCGCCCGCCCGCCTGCCCGCGCTGCACGAGTGACACGGTGCGTACACACACACTCAGGACACAGCGTACTGACAGCCGCAGTCAGTATACACTGCGTACTGACAGCCGCACTCGTACACACACGACCAACATCGAGCGCGCGCGCCTCAAGCGCACCTCCTCCGCCGTGTGGCGCACGCCGCCCGCCCGCCTGCCCGCGCTGCACGAGTGACACGGTGCGTACACACACACTCAGGACACAGCGTACTGACAGCCGCAGTCAGTATACACTGCGTACTGACAGCCGCACTCGTACACACACGACCAACATCGAGCGCGCGCGCCTCAAGCGCACCTCCTCCGCCGTGTGGCGCACGCCGCCCGCCCGCCTGCCCGCGCTGCACGAGTGACACGGTGCGTACACACACACTCAGGACACAGCGTACTGACAGCCGCACTCGTACACACACGACCAACATCGAGCGCGCGCGCCTCAAGCGCACCTCCTCCGCCGTGTGGCGCACGCCGCCCGCCCGCCTGCCCGCGCTGCACGAGTGACACGGTGCGTACACACACACTCAGGACACAGCGTACTGACAGCCGCAGTCAGTATAGACTGCGTACTGACAGCCGCACTCGTACACACACGACCAACATCGAGCGCGCGCGCCTCAAGCGCACCTCCTCCGCCGTGTGGCGCACGCCGCCCGCCCGCCTGCCCGCGCTGCACGAGTGACACGGTGCGTACACACACACTCAGGACACAGCGTACTGACAGCCGCAGTCAGTATACACTGCGTACTGACAGCCGCACTCGTACACACACGACCAACATCGAGCGCGCGCGCCTCAAGCGCACCTCCTCCGCCGTGTGGCGCACGCCGCCCGCCCGCCTGCCCGCGCTGCACGAGTGACACGGTGCGTACACACACACTCAGGACACAGCGTACTGACAGCCGCAGTCAGTATACACTGCGTACTGACAGCCGCACTCGTACACACACGACCAACATCGAGCGCGCGCGCCTCAAGCGCACCTCCTCCGCCGTGTGGCGCACGCCGCCCGCCCGCCTGCCCGCGCTGCACGAGTGACACGGTGCGTACACACACACTCAGGACACAGCGTACTGACAGCCGCAGTCAGTATACACTGCGTACTGACAGCCGCACTCGTACACACACGACCAACATCGAGCGCGCGCGCCTCAAGCGCACCTCCTCCGCCGTGTGGCGCACGCCGCCCGCCCGCCTGCCCGCGCTGCACGAGTGACACGGTGCGTACACACACACTCAGGACACAGCGTACTGACAGCCGCAGTCAGTATACACTGCGTACTGACAGCCGCACTCGTACACACACGACCAACATCGAGCGCGCGCGCCTCAAGCGCACCTCCTCCGCCGTGTGGCGCACGCCGCCCGCCCGCCTGCCCGCGCTGCACGAGTGACACGGTGCGTACACACACACTCAGGACACAGCGTACTGACAGCCGCAGTCAGTATACACTGCGTACTGACAGCCGCACTCGTACACACACGACCAACATCGAGCGCGCGCGCCTCAAGCGCACCTCCTCCGCCGTGTGGCGCACGCCGCCCGCCCGCCTGCCCGCGCTGCACGAGTGACACGGTGCGTACACACACACTCAAGACACAGCGTACTGACAGCCGCAGTCAGTATACACTGCGTACTGACAGCCGCACTCGTACACACACGACCAACATCGAGCGCGCGCGCCTCAAGCGCACCTCCTCCGCCGTGTGGCGCACGCCGCCCGCCCGCCTGCCCGCGCTGCACGAGTGACACGGTGCGTACACACACACTCAGGACACAGCGTACTGACAGCCGCAGTCAGTATACAGCATACTTACACACAAGGCTTCTACACTGCGTACTCACAGCCGCAGACAGTATACAGCATACTTATACACAGGGACTCTACACTGCGTACTCACAGCCGCAGTCAGTTTACAGCATACTAACACACAGGGCCTGTACACTGCGTACTCACAGCCGCAGTCAGTATACAGCATACTTACACACGGGGCTTCTACACTGCCTACCTACAGCCGCAGTCAGTAGACAGCGTACTTACACACAGGGCCTGTACACTGCGTACTCACAGCCGCAGACAGTATACAGCATACTTATACACAGGGACTCTACACTGCGTACTCACAGTCGCAGTCAGTTTACAGCATACTTACACACTGGGCCTGTACACTGCGTACTCACAGCCGCAGTCAGTATACAGCATACTTACACACAGGGCCTGTACACTGCGTACTCACAGCAGCAGTCGGTATACAGCATACTCACACAGGGCCTGTATACTGCGTACTCACAGCCGCAGTCAGCTTACAGCATACTTACACACAGGGCCTCTACACTGCTTTCCTACAGCCGCAGTCAGTAGACAGCGTACTTGCACACAGGGCCTATACACTGCGTACTCACAGCAGCAGTCAGTTTACAATAAACTTACACACAGGGCCTCTACACTGCGTACTCACAGCCGCAGTCAGTATACACCATACTTACTCACAGGGCCTCTACACTGCCTACTTACACACTACTACACACAGGGTCTGTACACTGCGTACTTACCACCGCAATCAGTATATAGCGTACTTATTGCGCACCTCTGTTTACCACTATGATACTGCATAATACCACAAATACAATAATTCATCGTCGTTTCTTTACAGATGCCACAAATGGATTACATCACGTCGCTGGCGGCGCCATCTGTATATAACGTAGCTATATTGGTTTACAATGTAATCACTTTGTATTGGGCGTGTACCCAAGTACAGTTCACTGATATCTATGGTTGTACCAATGTATCAAGGAGTAGTATACCATAGTTCCTTGCGTTGGAGAAGTTGATATTTGATGTTGCCACAACAAAAGTCAGTTCACAAGGTTATTTAACTGCTTGCTTCTTCGGCAAGCCCATACGG
Organism: Plusia festucae; assembly: GCA_950381575.1. Lineage (NCBI taxonomy): Eukaryota > Metazoa > Arthropoda > Insecta > Lepidoptera > Noctuidae > Plusia > Plusia festucae. The sequence continues at coordinate 9,354,743 of OX494454.1, read as the reverse complement.
GGATACAGCTTAGATTTTGTCGCGATTCGATCGATCGTCTTTGTTCTCTTAAACGGCGTGATTGCCACCACGAGAACGCTAATTATTTCCCTAAATTTTGAAATCGCCATTCTCTTAAAAATAAATCCAACAACGAAATGTAATTTCAGTACGAATTCATTTTATTTTTTTTCCAAAAGGCCCACTTAAGTAAACTTCTGCCCATCGTCAAGGAACAAACGTAATCTATGACATCGTAATATAGATCAATAATTATAATATATGAAGTTTTTAAATAGTTATTGTTATGCAATTTGTACGTTAAGACGTTTGGTTTTGTCTTTGGTTTGCAAAGTTTTTAGAATTATGTTGTCACTATTAAGACCGTTGTTTATAATTCATTATCATGATAATTGTTAGTTTAATTGATGTGCCTAAATCTTAAACTTATATTCAGGTGCCTGTAGTAATTAGAACTCATAGAACTATGACACCTAGAAACAGAGTTATCGTTACATTAGTGAAGCACTTCAAACTGACTGTGTACACCTCTAATTACGTACGCGGTTCCGCCCCTCTAGCCAAATGACATTTCTACAAGCGTTAACGATGATCGCTTATATGACATAAAATGTATGGAAATGACATTTGTTTTCGATAAGTCACGTGACTAGACTCGTCACTTCCATACCTTTAATGTGATGTCTATCATCCCGTTATCTTCATATTTACGGATTATCACCGATCAACGCGCCATGATATTCCCAAACAGGTCATTGCGTCCAAAATCCAGAAAATAATATGCCATCAATATAATAAAGTACCTAGGTATCGTCTCTCTCTTTGCGCTTCAATCAAACCGCCATTTTAAAAATGCTCCTTTTCATCCTTTTGTAGAAAAGAATGCTTTTCTAATTATGTCTGTAATCCTGATGAACAGACATATATTATCACAACAGAGTATTGAGCATTTGGAATAATCAAACTCCTATTTCAATTTAAAGTGTTCCAAAAAATATTTCTTAGCCTGTTTTTAAAAAGGCGCTAAGATTTTTATAACGAAAAGAAGACTCATTTTGAATATAAACACTCCATTTGCTTACTATTCTGTAATCTTATCTCATTTTGTAAATAATTTCACATTATTATACCAAAATGTAAAAATCATGTTGTTTCCACGTATGTATGTGACAAAGTTCACACGAGTTTTAGAATAATTTTAACATTAAGACTGCTATGGATTTTGATTGTAAGTTAGAATAAAAATTTACAGCGAGTATTTTCTGCTTTTATTTATGTACCCTTTTTGAACCTCGCTAAACTCAGAGACAGGGGTTCTAGAGGTAACATAATCTAATGAGACTCTAACAACGATCTTTCTGTCTTCAATGTTATGGGCCAGTTCATTAACTTACAAGCGCAAGTGGCTCACAGTGCCGTCTAAGGACAACGCCATAACAGCCTGTTTGGGAATTTGGTTTCAGGTCGTCGGCGTTGTGGTTTTGAAAAGATTAGTACCCAGATATGTACTCGTAATTACGTATATTGACTAAGTAGGTCCCGCGACCCGCGTTAGTAGTTGCTGCCGTGGTTTACAGAGGGCGCGGTGGTCGTCAACCCAGCCGTTTAATGATCAGCTCTTTTCAAGCTAATGAAGGAATGTAACTAACAGCATCAGCGGCATATCCTGACTGATGCTGTAGGTAATCTGTTTATGTGGCTCCGAACACTAGTCTTCACAAGTGTTCGGAGCCACTATGACATTTTCATCTTTAAGGAACAATCAGGAACATGGATGATGAGATCCAAGAACATCTTTTAAGGAATTTGGATGATAAGTAATTGATAAAGATGATATGCGATCGGGCTCAGACACAAAATAATACTAATTTAATTATACATGTCAGCCCATCATATTCTACGCCCGCACTAAGGAATTCAATCCTTGTGTTGCGGGGTTTTCACAAACATTCAAATCACATGCACAAAGAACACCCAGACTTGGAACAAGCATTTGTGGCATTTTTTTGTTATTGATCCGGCTTAGTGCAGCGTCTCTTGTCTTCCCTTGACATTAATGACCACATATTGTCTTAGGACACTTCTGATACAATTTTCGAAAAAAGCGTTTTCAGAATGGAACAATTTAAGAACGTATTGGAAATAGCTTAGTGCGCCGAATAACAAATTATCGGATATCGAACGCTCAAGGTCAGCCCAAGGTTACATGCGCGACTTACCACCGATAGTTTGCACAAATAACCTGTACATTCATTGGTACATTAATTATGAGAATATATTCCTGGCTTTATGCACCCTTATTTTATTAGCCAAATAAAAAATCTCTCTTTCATTGTTTTCCCTTTCCCAATTTATCTTTTAGGATTAATTTATAAATAAAACAAAATAAATTCTAAAACAGTACTTTATTGCTAACCACCACTGTATCCTTACACAACGATATTTCACGTACAGAAAGAAGTTGAATCGACGAGTGCTCCGCCCTCCAGTGAAAGGTGTTGAAGCCAGTGCTGCGGTAAATGCGTGATTCCACCGAAACACAGAACACTGCATCGGGAATGTCGGCTCAGTAAATACATCTCGCTATTGCATCGAAACGGTTACAATAAATATTGATAAGATTCGTTTTATCGTTTTGTTGAGATCAACTACCATAACATTTGTTCGGCTTTCGGGAATACCAATTATAACATGATTTGAAAATAAAAAATTCTAAAAATAGCTCAGCAAAACGATTCAACAGTGTGTTTCTAGTCCAAAGCGGCGGCACCAGAGATGATCTCAATGAGTTCTCTGGTGATGACGGCCTGGCGGGTTCTGTTGAAGGTGAGGGTCAGCTTCTCAATCATCTCTCCGGCGTTCTTGGAAGCGTTGTCCATAGCCGTCATACGGGAAGACTGCTCGGAGCACGCGCCCTCCTTGAGAGCGTAGAACAGCATCGAAGCAAGTGAGAACTCCATGTAGGATTGGATCACGTCGGCGTCCAGAGAGTCATAGGTGGCCAGTTTGGGGGCACTCTGAAAGAAATAATGTATTTTAGTAAAACTTGGCATATTCGCACGTGACACTCGCATGTTCTGCGGGGGACGGGACACGTTTGGGACGAGGGGGAGCGTCATTTGGCTTCGGAATTGGTAGTAACGTTGGCGAGGTTTTAAATAAAAAGTGCTGGTGTCTGGACACTTTGGGCACTCCAACAAGACGTGTGGAATTATTTGGTTGGGCTGCGTATCCAAAGCGTCGATGATCCCTCATTATACCAAATTAAAGAAGTAAGTTGACACTAGATTCATAGTTAAAGGTTTGAAACGACAGTAGCCTAATGGCTAAGGGGTCGGACTTGAAATCATGTGGATGCTGTTTCGAAACAAATCCCACTCAGTACCCATGGTACTATCGACATGATACAAGCATTTAGCTTAGCACGAAGGAAGCAAGAATACCAGTAATGCGTGACCCACATTGCTAGAAAGTTTTTTCTTTTTTTTACCTCAACAGCCTTCTGGCTGAAAAGCGGCAAGTCGGATTGCTCGTAGGACACAACGGAACGGAACTTGTTGTATACGATCTTGCCGGAGCCGAACTCGTAGTCCGACGCCAGGATCGCGCCCGCGATCTTGCAGGCGTCGTTGAACGTCGGTGGGCGACGACCGATCTATGAAATAATATAAAAAAAAAATTTGTAGAAGAAAAATAAAAAAACAGTGATTGATGTACGTGTGTTGTGAGTCCCTCCGCGCGGAAGAAGTGAAACTTCGTAATATGTCAGTCAGTCACTCTCGCTCTGTCTCTTTCTTTTCCCCCTCCCCAGGAGCGTTAAAAGTTTAACGCAACAGTGCTTTTATACCCCCTCCATGGTTAAAAGACGTAACCTTGTTGGAAGTCGAGAATTTTCACTTCAATATTGACGCTGGCAACTCCTTTAATTTGATTATCTCATTTAATTTCATAAATTTCAAGTGTATTTTTTTCCTTTGACATCAACAATGACGTTATTTTGACGTCATACGTCATGTCGTGTGATGCTTGTATGCTTGTTGGCTACTACACGCCTTAATAATAAGGATTATTGTACCACAAACTCATTTGACTCGGTAGCCAAATATGAAAATAAAATTATTTAATTATTTCTATTTCGTATAATTTAAATATAAAATAATCAGAAATAAAGATTATTTTCTTTATATACTTGGACGAGGGCATTATTTATACCCCAAAAAATACCACGAAAACTCTATTGAATTGAAACACTAAATTCAACAACAACAACGCTTTCACCAGGACAGATCAGTTGTGGCACCGATCGGGCACACAATTCTACATTCACGATATGTCATTTTTCATTCATGAGTCGTTTTTGATGACTTTCTGCGAAAGTGCCAGACCGTCAATAGTTCTAAATTTTTCTCTAAAAACTCGTTATCCGCCAGTACCCACCTCATTGCAGACACTGATGATGTGCTTGCCGTACAGCCGCTGCAGGATGGCGCGCGACTTGTCTCCGACGCAGATGACCTTGATGTTGTCGGCGCCGGGCTCCTGCAGGCGCGCGCGGATCACCTTCGACACTCCCGTGTGCACCGCGCCGCACAGACCTAGCGCCCATGTTGTAGCAACACGTTACGTACAGAAAGATGCAAACTTAATGGCGACTGTGTAATGCGCGCCTGCGCAGCGACTAATTTTACAGCCGCCATTCAGTTTGCACCGTACTATATTTCCTCAGATTATCATTGGAGTGGTGGGCTGTATAATAAGTATTATTCCGCCGCATTCAACAGACAGAGAGATAATTTTGACTTGGTGTGAAAGTAAGATCTATTTAGTCCCGTCAGTGATATTTAAAAAAAACTATTTAAAAGTATTTTTTTCTTTTATCTAAATAATACAAGTTGACAAAAATAAATCGCTTTTAAAATTCATGATAGGGAGCTTGTGACGTCATTGAATGTGTTATGTTGCTCACTTGTGCTATACAAACGGAATAGCGGCTTTGAACAAGAGGCGACTCGCTCCATAGTAACAAACTCATGCATCAGCGGGGGTGCTGGGTGAAGTACTACGCAGTTTTACTTCACAGCCGCCAATAAGTTTGAATCATACTTTAAAATTATGAGACATTTCGAATCAATGTATCGTCGTAAATTATTGAATTGGTAAAAATAAGTAAATACGTGCATTATCACGGACAAAAAAAAATTCATCCCTTTGCTGTGTTTTGCAAGAAAAGACAGCCTATCTCACCTCAATATACTATATAGATCCCTGACTATTTAGAAAATTATTAACCTCTGTCGGAGGTCATGGCGATGTACAGCTGCTTGGGGTCATCCTCAGGGGCAGCAACCTGGTGTAAGGAAAAATAAAAAATCACTAAAATAAAATACTGTCAATGTGACACATCCGTGAACAAACTAAGAAATGTTTTTATACTCTGTAAAATATAGCTTGATACCTGTGACGTTAGCGACTCCGTTTTAAAGACAGCTTTACTAAATTTATTTCTGAAAAAGTTCAAGTTTTTAAATATGAATACGACATTTGTGTATAAAAATAGAACACATTTTTAAAAACAATCATGTTATTATAAAGATACCAGTAAAAACAAGGGTAATTTAAATAATTTATAATTTTTCTTAAATATTTTTTTGGTTGTTAGCTTATTTTATAAACGCGTTTTGAAGACTGGTAGGGTCGTGTAACTGACTGACAGACGAATATCGATAAAATAATAGTATGAAAATATCACTAGTATTAAATGGATAAAATTATTAAATAAAATAATGTTTTTACTATAGATTTGTATTTTTTTAGTCTGGCAATAATGGTTTCGCGTGCAGGAAACAAGCGGGCGCCATCTTTTTTGAGTCAGTACGAGTGCCGACGCGACGCCTTGTATACGCTACCTATTGTTTTGTTGTTATTGTGTTACTTTGTTAAGTTCTGTTGTTACCTTTTTGTTGTCTCTTTATTTGTTGTTTTTTCTTGCACCACAATGCCGAAAAGACCAAAAAAGACTGTTTTGAACAGTGAATGTCGCGAATTTGTGATCCGTTTGCGCGAGTATTTTGAACATGAAAATCAAAATGGCGGACCGCTACTACCATTGGAGCAAGTGTGCAATAGAGTTGCTGACGCTCTTGGTATCGGACGAGCTACAGTAGCTCGAATTAGCAAAGAAAAGTATGGAGAATCGTCAACGGAGATGGCTGCCGAAGGTACAACATTATTATCGACGCCAAATAAAAAAAGGAAGAAAGTTTCTCCAGTCACTGAAATTGACGACTTCGATGCCAATGCAATTCGCAACCATATTTATGCGTATTACACACGTGGTGAATTTCCCACGTTAAGAAAATTAGCCGTATCTCTGAAAGACTCGGATTTATTTAAAGGAAGTTTACCATCGCTATCCAAGATTTTAAGAAAAATCGGTTTTGCTTATAAAAAAAGCGATAAAAGAAAGATTTTAATGGAGCGAACAGATATTGCTTTGAGCCGAATTGACTTTTTGCGCAAAGTCAAAGACATTACAGATTGGGATAAAGTCGTTTTTCTTGATGAAACATGGCTCAACGCAAACCACACTCTATCAAGATCGTGGACAGATGATAAAGCAGAATCTACCACCAAGGTACCCGAAGGCAAAGGGCAAAGATTAATTATTGCTCATGCAGGAACATCGTCAGGTTTTGTGCCCAATTGTTTGCTGGCGTTCAAATCAGTAAAAACAACAGAGTACCATGAAGAAATGGATTTTACAAAATTTAAGGGGTGGTTTTTAAATCTTTTAAATAATTTGAGTGAACCACATATTATTCTGATGGACAACGCTCCGTACCATTCAGTGCAAATAGACAAGGCACCTACGACGAGCAATCGCAAAATGGAAATAATTACTTGGCTGCAAAACAAAGGAGTAGAAGCCAACAACAGCATGCTCAAGAAAGAATTGCTACGATTAGTTAGCATTCATAAGCCCCGAAATCCAAAATATATTTTAGATGAAATTGCGAAGGAAATGGGCCATACCGTCATCCGCTTACCACCATATCACTGCCATTACAATGCAATAGAACTAATCTGGGCTCAAGTCAAAGGTTAGTGTTGTCTAAAAAAAATAATTACATCGAGTATACACATTTCTTGTTTGAGTTTCTTGCCCGTTCTTCTCAGTACGGTGTAACCGAATGGGCGGACAAACTATGTATCTGACGTTTGGAAAACATACTGAATATATTTAATTCAAAATAAAACAATTTGATTTGATTGTTGTAGGTTTTTTTACTTAATCGAATCGTTATTTTTTCAGGTTACGCTGCTAGACATAATGTAGCACCGCCTTTCACAGCAAACAAAATGTTAACCTTACTAAACGAAGCTTGTGTTCATGTAAACGCGGATGATTGGAAAAAAGTAGTTGAGAGAACCAAAAATGTTATACACAAAGATTGGGAGCGCGATCTTCAGTTTGACAACATATGTGATCAAGAATTGATTATTAATCTTCAGGACTGCTCCAGCGATGAATCGGAATTTGAGTGTGATGTTGATCTCGAATGTACACCGTTCGACAATTAAAATTTTAAATACATACTAATTCCTACTGTTTCATTTCATTTAAATAAACTATTAAATAATATTGGGGTTACTTTTGCTCTTTTTTTGAAAGAATAATGAATGGCAAAATAAACCGATAGTTGGGAGTTTTCTAAAGAAAACATTTTTTTCACCTTATTATGATTTAAACATTTAAAACTAAGGTACATCTTTAATTCTTTCTTTCAATGTCGTTACAATGTAATTTTTTATGAAACTCATAACGACATAGATATCGATAAAATACGAAAGACGCTCCCATCCCTAGTAATGTCATTCTGACAAACGTCACAGGTATCAAGCTATATTTTACAGAGTATAACACTTTTCTATGGATTTGCTTTTCAGAGATCCCGGTAATAAGTTAATTGTTGTTAATTGATAAAGTGAAATAATTATGTTTTGTTGTTTCTCATGTAAGTGAATATTTTATATTTATGGGAAATAAACATTAAAAGTAAAAAAGGAATCTTAAAGTATAGTATGATAAATTGGCATAATAATAAATATATAATATAACTTTTTGTATAAAAATTAATACTATAAATAAATTACGTCACGGGAATTCACGCAAACTCATGCATTATCTTTTAAGGCTTGACGTTGTGGCCGGGTTAAACTGGCCAAGGTCACAAGCAGACTGAACGAAGAAAGTGAGAAAATCAAACCTTAAAAGGTAATTGCATAAGATTGCGATAATTCCTGTGACGTAATTTATTTATAACCATGCAACACAATAGTTTTAAAGTTAGCAAATTAATACTACACCATACCTCGGCCCTCTCGTAGAACTGAACGGCACCCACACCGTAAGGACGAGCCGCTTTCAAGTCTCGCTCAGCACGAGTGTATCTAGGAACAAACGTTTATTAGTAGACTATTTCTATAATTCACCATATACAATGTACTGTGGTATAATTCTGTAAAACAGTGGAACACTGTTTATATTATAACGCCTTAACTAAGATAAAAACTTTTATAAATGAAGATGTTCAGTCTTGTTCTCTCTTTAATTCATATTTATTTTGACTATCCAATAATAATATATTTATTTCTTCTACAAAATATCCTTCTGTTAATTTTTCAATTTTTATTTTTAATGGTTTTCACAATGGTCAATTTAGCTAACTCATCACACATCCTGACACTTATGTTCTAATATCCACAATGATCTCAATAATATACCATGTAAATGACACTGACATCTCTAATGGAATGGAACTGAACTTGGGTCTTATTCTCCAAGTCCAAGCAGTTAACATGCTGCTATGTGTATGGTTAAGAGAGGCGAGATACTCTTTCAACTTACCGTGCAAGTAACAAATCAGTTAAATGGTCTAAAACATAATTAAACACTAACCCGTGACTACAAAAGACAAAAAAGAAAAAGATTTAGTAACCCAGTGTAGTTGGACTATAATCTGCATTATCATTATGTTTTGTTTAGGTTTAGAGAATGGCCCTCCAGTAATCTCATTCAGAAAACCAGTATACTTACTTAAGTAATTATTATGTGATTGACACAATTGACAAGTATTCTTTTCACATGAGAGCCTGAGGGCATGAGAATTAGATATACCTACTGATATTACATAAATATTTCATCAGTAACAGAGATTAATTTCATAAGATTATATTTATGCACAAAGTTTTACAACTTAATTAAAATGAAACTGGTAATAATAGATTGAAGACTGAAGTTGTCAAAAAGATGATAACATTAATGGATGACATCTCACTGTAAAGTTTAAAATTTTCGGATTCTATTTTCAAAAACCGAACTTAGTGAGCAAGGCACTTACTTTGCAGCCGACACCATCTTCATGGACTGGGTGATCTTCTGAATGTTCTTTACGGACTTCAGACGGATGGAAATGGCTTTCAGCGTAGCCATGTTCCTGTTTTGCTGGTGGTTGGCCAACGCCACCACTTGGCACACACCAGGTGCTGCACGACCCAACATTTTTATAGTTCTGGAATAAAACAACACAAAAATCAGATGATCGAAATGCAGGTTATGTCCTTAGTTTCAAGTTATGTAAGAGCATTTTGATAGCCGACATTGAAACACAACTTTTCATGGATTTGTTACACTTAAACTAGAAACAACAGATTAGCAGCGAATTTATACTTGTAACACTTATTTAAACATAATTACTAACTTTCCTGGGCGTTTCTTTAGCCAAATTTACCACCAGCCGACGAAAAATGTCGCTGGCTGAAACGTCGTTTGGGATGACAGCTTAAAAAATAATTCATGAACGCGACTTTATTTAACTCGTTGCCGCACGTGAAAATTCAAAGATAGAAAAAAATATTCTAATAAATATTAAAATACTACTAAAAAAATAGTAGATGATAATTAAATTATAAATTACATGCGCTTGAAGCATTACTCAATATTTTGGGTTTTTTCAATCGAAACGTAAATTTTAACACAAATTTTACTATTATTATTCTGGTAGATAAACTATAGTGGAGTACAAAATACTTTTATATTTATTTATACTTGTAAATCAATTTATTTCATCTAAAATTCATACAATATTAAACTTGATTTCGGTTTCGAACAAAACGTAGCGATAAGTTTGTCATTCATTGAAGTCCATTTTTGACGTTTATATAACCCGACCAATTAAAAAAGTAACAAGACTGAGATAAAACCTATCGCGTTTGACATTGATACATAATTTTTAAATAAATTGTATAGCAGCACTATTTACTTGTTCTTGTTTCTCTGGGAAACACTTTGTTTTCTTTTCTTTACAATTAAATCATCGAAAATGCCTGCACCCGAAAAAACTGCACCCATAAATCCTGGACAAGTACAAGAACAGCCACCAAGGGAAGTAAGTCAGACGGACCATTTGAATAAGAAGCTCTTGACTTCGCTTTTCAAGAGGATGGACGAAGGTGGTGACTCGAATCTCTCTAAAATGCTAGAAGATGATAATAAAACTGAAGACCACGAATGGGAAGATTGAAGTGCTTTATATTTAGTTTATAAGATTAGTTTAAGCATTCCATATGAAATAAAGTGATTATAATATCATTATACAAACTTTGTTTTTAATTGTTACTCCCTATATTTTCCTCCTTTACAAACATTTTAAGATTACTTCTGGTACCTATGGTTTTCGTATTTAATTGTATTATGAATGAAAAAAAGGACAATAACAGTGTTTTTATTCCCGGAGGATATTACAAAAGCTATTGTGTTCATAGTTATGACTCACTCTAAAAGTACATCTAACATAAACATTGAACATAATTAATGGTATAACTGAATTGGTTGTGAAGGTTAGGTTGGTAGTTGCTCCATGATGACTACTGTTATTCTGCTGAATCTAGTAAGACTAGAAGCTTATTGTAACATTGTTTGCTCAAAACATCAAGATCAATTAATACATTACATTTGTATGTTCTGTTTATCACTAAACGCATTCCATTTATAATATTGTCTTGCATAGTGATACACAGTCTCTCTCCTGCAGTAATATTGAGATAACTTATTGTCACTCAATAAGTAACTGTATAAACATGGCAAAAGATTTAAACTTGAACAACATGGAGTGTTTTCTATGAATAGCATAAATTTATGTACTGCAAATTCTAGTTCTTGTGGGTTTTCTTATAATGATTGTTTGTATAAGTGCAAATTCATCAGATATAATTGAATTAAGAAATGATGAATGATATAGTAATCCTTACTTTAATTATGCCATATCTACTAAACCAATACAAATGAAATTTGGTACAGATGCAGGCAGAGTCGCAGGCTACAGCTAGTTTTATTATGATGTTACTTGCAGGTATCTGCTATTGAGGCAAAAGGTATAGTAGTAATAGTAAGTAAAATAAGGTAGGTACCATTATTTTTGGATTCGTTTGCATGAAATGCTTATATGGCGTTTGCTTTTTATCATACTGAAAAAAGTTAAGAGTTCATATCCAACGACCTACTGTTAGGAACAATTACACTTTATCTACTTGCATAATTCAAATACCCAGTATCGCTTGAAGAGCTATAGATTTTATAGCCAATTTTTTTTTACTACAAATGTTGAAATCCCCACCACTTAGGTCACGAAAAAGTCACGCAGCCGCCCTCGTCTTATCGGCGGCAGCGGCAATACCCGCGGCTGCACGCACTTGTGTGGAATGTTAAGTAACTAAAGCACTTGTTTTATGGAGACAACTAGATGAAAACCCGGCTCCGCTCGGTTGAAATGTGACTCACGATACACAATGTAGGTAAATATTTCTGTAGTCATCGGTTCTCAAGGAATTTTAAAGGTAAGCAAGCCATAGATTCGTATAGCTTCGTTCATTGTGTTTAATAAATATAGAAAATAAAAACTGCAATAGTTTTCACACAAATAATTTTTATTTTTTACACACAAATAATATTAATATTTTCGCAAAACGACAACGACTGAAGAAAAGTTTTAAGTTTTGTTAAGATTCACTCAATGTTTCCGGCAAGACGTTTCGTTTTACACAGTCACAGTTCTTTGTGATGGATACTTCTTTGGCGCGACGCACGCGACGTGTTGATTGGCGAGGCGTATATAACAGAGCTAGTATGCAACGGAACGTGAAAAAAGGGAAATAAATATTCTTGAACTATTATTTCAAACGCGTTCCGAAACGATTCTGGTCCCAACTATCATGCAACTGTCAGCACTGTAATCACTTCAAGGAGGTTGTATGATAATAAACTCCTTGAATCACTTCGAAGCAGAATTATCTGTTACGGAACGCGGCCTTATTAATTACCCAAGATGGCGACTTCGGTTTTTTTGTTTGTCAGTGCCATTAGAATTTAACGAAATTCTCCATAATCCGAATTTTGCGGATATATGTTGTCGACTCGAAATCAATATTTTTTTATGTTTTGTTATTCATATAAGGTTTCGATCGAGTCTACCGTAGCCCTGAACGAAATTATTAATATAGATGAAGGTACCACAAACACTCAGACAATGTAAAAAAGTGATTTCCTACATTGACCCGTCCAGGGATCGAACCCGAGACCACAGAGCTGGCGACACCTTGAAAACCAGTGTGTACGCCACTCGACATAACTTCTACTATGTATATCCTAAATGAATTAATAGGAAAACAATAATATTAAAATAAAACAACAAAAAACAGTAACTTGAATAATATTTTATTATGTACTACACACATGTATGAGGAATGTTCTTATTTACATAGCTTTGCAAGTTGTTATTTACGTTAATATACATTGTATGCGTTACGCTAATCTACGCAACCATAGTCGTAATACTGAACTTAAATTAACAACGTATAACGTCCAACAAAATCAAGCCAAGCTTTTATACTGATTATTGCAACAATTTTATATTTTTTCTCAATTCAAAATGGCATCTTACTCATAAATAACATTATAAATTACACACATCTATACCAACAACCTGCAATGTATAAAGAAAAATTATGATTTAATTACAGTTGTCAAAAAAAATGATTTCATAAATCTGTACATATAGAAAAATATGCTTTTTTTTTTCAAGGGCCGATATAACTGGGGTTAGATATGTCTATAAAGTAAAATAAATTGTACGATGAAACTTCATGCTATTGTGACCAATACGGTTGGTCGGACACGCAGGATAAAGGACCTGGTAACATTACCTGGAAAAGACAACAAAAATAATTAATTTTACTGTTAATTAATCTTCTAGAATGTATTACGTCAGGACTGGGGACAGCTGCATTGATAGACACTGTCTCCAATTTGTCTTCAGAAAAATGACTCAACAAAGAGCGTCATTTCAAAAAGCCTCTAAAACCAGTTTTCGTGGTTTTAGGGTACAATACAAAATAAAGTAGTCAAATAATAATAAAAAATAATTGAAGCAGCGGTAACGTAATGGCTAGGGCGCTAGACTTGCGATCATTTTGGGGGTTCGAATTCCACCCATTCCACTACCCGAACCCAATCGAAACACCAGGCAATTTAGAAATCACGACGGGTTTCTTGTAAAAGAAGACCGAAAATGAAATGACCGAAATTAGCAGAGACTTCTTAACTCAACTTTTCACACTTTATAATATATTTATTTATGTATATATTCGAACCCGCGAGGTCGCGGGTTCGAATTCCACCCATTTAACTACCGACGTGAAACAGCTCGTAACACAACCATATATTTAGGTGTAGGTAATGTGCGAACCACATTGCCAGTATAGTCACGTTAGCCGCATAACTACAGATAGGTGAGCTACAATAGCCACTGAGTGGGTTCCTGATGTTGGAGCTCGCAAACGAGGCAGGCCGAGGAGACGGTGGCGGGATGACATAGACCGCTTCTTAAGTGATTGGCGTCAAGTGGCTCAAGACCGAAAGTTCTGGAGCCAAGCAGGGGAGACCTTTGCCCAACAGTGGGACATTAATTAGATATGAAAAAAATAGTATAGTCCTCACCTAATATAACGTGTTTGGTCTTCTCGGTTCTACTAAACCTTTTCAACCATGTCGATGTTCACCTTGTAGAACACGTACGGGAAGTAGTCCGACGAGCCGAACCCGAGGCCGGCGAGCTCAGCGTTCTGGTGAATACAAAAATATGAAACAAGTGGTATTATTGTTATTTGTGTATTAAGCATTCATGGAATTCAAAGAAAATTGTAGGTAATTCATTTACAAATTAATTTGCGATATGTGCGACATCTAAGCAATCGAATACTCGATTGGTTTTACCAACTTGATTAATAAATTGCAGTGCAGAATCAGATAGATGGCGCTGCCCAAACTAATATTGTTTATATTTACTTGTAAGTTTATGATAAGATCTTGGGACTCAAATACGGCCATCTGGTCCCAAATTAGACAGAGCCTGTACTATGGCAACTAGCAACCAGACAACTGACAAAGATTTAAATATTTCTAAATACATACATACGTCATATTACAGTTAAATAACACCCAAACACAGGAAAAAAAAGAAGCGGCGGTAGCCTAATGGCTAGGGCGTCGGACTTGCGATCATGTGGTTCGAATCCCACCCATTACATTACCGACGTAAACCCACTCGTAACACAAGCATCTTAGCTTAGCACGAGGGGTTAACAAGATGACTAGTAATGTGCGATCCACATTGCTAGTAATCTTTAAAAAAAATATATCATGATCTTCATAAAGATTTGTCCTCGGTGGGAATCGAACCCACGACGTCCGGCTTAGCAGTCAGGGTCTCTAACCAATAGACCAACAGGCCTGTCAGTGGATGATGAATGTATAAGTATGTGTACTGACGTCGGCGGCGCTGGTGGAGTGCTGGTGCGCGGAGTGGTCGAGGTGCGCGTACAGCGTCTGCAGCACGTCGCGCAGCTTCTTCATGCTCTTGCGCGACGGAACCAGCACCACCGCCTGGAAGTTCACCGGCAGCCCGTATCTAACACAACAATTACATTATTGTAGGCTAGAAGAAGTGACTTAGTGAATAGTGAGTCTTTATAGCCGAAAACTGAAACTTCAATCAGTTTGAAGCCACATGCTGTCTCTGTCAGTTTCAGGTGTAAAATATAGACAAATATACATTTAGTCACTCTAATCACCGCTAATGAGACACAATTGATTTTCTATTGTAATGTGGCGACTCGTCGCCGATCGGGGACGAATAGGTTAAGAACATGTGAAAAATTAATCCAGGCCTCAACTTCTTTAAAAAAAACTTAAAAAAATGTGGACAAAATCACATACATTGCTCCGAATCCAAATTAAGTAGCTAAAGCAATTGTGTTATGAAATCAGAGACAACGAAGTTACCACAAACACCCAGACCCGGGACAACGTAGAAAAGTGTTTTTGTTTTGTTTTCTACATTGGCCCGTTTTGTTTTCTACATTGGCCCGGGATCTAACCCGGGACCTCAGAGCTGGCGACACCTTGAAAATCGGTGTGTTCACCACTCGACCACGGAGGGCTTAATTTTTTGCTTTATCTAAGCATAAATACGTGCCTTATATTTAGTCTATATTCAAATTATGCTATATACTGACCTAAGAACGGATTCGACGAAGACACGCAGGGCCTTGACGTGGATCCAAGCGCAGAAGCACTCGGAGAAGTTCACCTTCAGCCATCTCACCAATGGACCCTGGAAACATATTTGTAAATATAATTCACTAGCTATATCTCGCTGCTCTGCCCGCGGTCACAATTTTTTTTATAATTGTGATGTAAGCTATCCTATTTTTCAAGTTGTATCAAACTGCACACGGTGTGCAAATTTGATTAAAATCGGTTCAGTGATTTCGGAGTTTATTCCGGACAAACATCGTGACACTGGAATTATATATAATAGATTTTTTATATTTGTGATGTAAGCTATCCTATCTTTCAAGTTGGATCAAACTGCACACGGTGTGCAAATTTGATTAAAATCGGTTCAGTGATTTCGGAGTTCATCCCGGACAAACATCGTGACACTGGAATTATAAATAATAGATTATGTCGTGTCGTGGTGCCCTAGCAGTTCAATGAACGGATTTCTGTGCACAAAGTCCAAGGTTCCAATGACTTTATCAAAGTTATGTATATCTATTTTTATTCCGAGGTTTACGTGAGTTGAGACAATGAAATAAAACTACTACTAATACTGATTTTGGTATTGACTATACTGATTGGAATCTAAAAGCACCCCAAAGTGCAAGCATGGTGATCAATGCTCGTTCCTTCTCTATATAAGAAAAGGCCTGTGTCCAGCTGTAGGACATAAAGGCCAGTATATGTATAGATTTATAGGTATATTTATTTAATTCTAATTTCGCATATCTTGTTTTTATGTCGGTGTAATGAAATGAAATTTAGAATTTACGTAAAGTATAGTTGAAGGCAAGTTACTTGGCAATGTTTTGTGAGAGCGTATTTACATATTCTATGCGCAACAAAAGCACAGTTTTATTGCTCGCCTGTATCATCGCTAGTAATCTTTAAACCATATTTTTAATACATTTATGTACATAAGAACGTTAAAATATGGGATGGACTCTTAACGAATCTTGCCAAGTTTAATGTGCCGGGTACTGTAATCTTGAGCAGACGTTGGAAAGTATCTCTGTATACTCACAAAGTGCTTCTTCTTGTCGGTAACCAGCTTGGTGATCTCGTTCTTGCCGGCGGCCATGTCGTGCTCGTTGTAGTGGAACTCGCGGACGGCGAACTTGCGCTCGCGAGCGTGCAACTTGAACTCGTCCACAACCTACAAAATAAATAAAATAATTTTATTATTTAGTAAATTAGTCATACCTGTATCGCCGATAGTGCATATTCTTCCACTTATTAGTAGTACGTACGTACACGTACGTATTTAAATTAAAGAGTGGGGGCTGCTCACGTCATGTGGCTACTAATTTCACCTACTTATGACGTCATAAGCTCTCTCCTGAACTTTATAGCGCCTTATCTTTGACAAACGTTGACTTTGATCGTTGACGTAGCCCAAAAAGACGTTCAATTAAAATGGGACTAGCCGGGACATGTCTGCCGCATGCCAATCGAGCAATGACCTCGCTTATCACAAGATGGAGCCCGGAACATCTAGAAGGGCCGCGGCAGACCAGAACAGAGGTGGCGAGACTAGATAATTGGCTATGGCAGTCGCTGGACAACTTCTTAAGAACTATAGTTAAATCTTTAAGTTTTCAAACAAAAAATATAATTAAGTAAAGTAAATCAAAAGCAATTCTTACAGAGCTTTAATTAAAAGAATGTGAGTGTGTGTGTACGCGTGTGTGTGTGTGTGTGTACGCGTGTGTGTGTGTGTTTGTGTGTATGTACGCGCGTGTGTGTGTGTGTGTGTGTGTGTGTGTGTGTGTGTACGCGTGTGTGTGTGTATTTAGCAGTTAAGTACATGTGTGTATCCTTTTTTTTTTCATAAAGGTTATTATATATTTTTCTGTTTTTTTTGTACCTTCTTGAAGAGTGAAACGTTGAAGAGTCCGTAGTCGGCGTCCTGCGAGATGAGCTGCGAGGAGCGCGGCACGATCATGTCGGTGATCTTCTCGTAGTGAGCGTTCCACTCGTTGAACAATGACCTAAATATAAATAAATAAGTTTATCTATACTTATAATATAAACTGAAGAGTTTGTTGGAACGCGCTAATCTCAGGAACTACTGGGCCGATTTGAAAAATTCTATGAATGTTAGATAGCTTACTTACTTAGGTAGGTTTTAGGCTATAATTTGCCGCGATAACCGACGCCCACGCAGGGCCTAGCCGTGAGCAAAGCTAGTAACATAAATATTATATCACGGTCGTGATGGCCTAGCGGTTCAATGACCGGATTCGTATGTTCGGTTCGAATTCAGGCAAGAATGTGACTTTTTCAAAGTTATATGTACTTTCTTAATTATTGAATGCACCATAGACAAACGGTGATGGAAAATATCGTGAGGAAACCTAAAATTGGTATCTGAAATCGCAAACCCGAAATGAGCAAGTGAGGTGGTGTTCAATGCTCGTTCCTTCTCTATATGGGAAGAGCCTGTGCCCAGCAGTGGGACAATTTATAGGCCGGTATTATGTAGAATGTCGATTTGTGTAGTTTTTGTTTTCTAGCATGCTTTTTTATTGTGCTTATCGATTAGTCATCTTCAAGATGAAGAATTTTGTTGTACTACCTACATAATTATAATGATGAATACCTCAATTTAGGTAAGAAATCAATGTATGAGATAACAATAAACAATTTTTATTTATTAATACTGACTTGGGCACGATGACGAGTAGTGTGGTGAGGTACTCGCTGTCCAGGATGAAGTGCTCCTTTTTCACCAGGTCCGCCAAGTTGCGGGTCAGGAGACTGCCGCTGTCAACCAAACATACACATTAAAAAAAAAATCCTATCAATAGTAATAGAAATGTTTACATGACTGACTGGTTGAGAGAGAGATGGAAACATTTTAAATAGGTACTGATTCTGCCCAAAATATTGAACATTCTTCATTATAAAAAAAGATTGGCCAAATATTTATCAGAATAGATAGTTGTATGTCATTTATTTCTATAAATATACGCATCTTCGTAAATTCAAATGTAGTGTACATACTGTGAAGAATTCTTAAATTTTACTAAGTGAACTCTTAAGAAGAATATTGTAATCTATCTATATAAATAAAAATGAATGTTGGTAAGCGCATAACTCAAGAATGGCTGGACCGATTCGGCTAATTAATTTTTTATGTTTAAAAAAAAACTGACGATCACTCGAAAAACGTTACATTAATTAATTAATTTTTACAATTGACTTTTAACTGTCTGGGCAGCTAGTCTAGAATAGAATAAATATATAATATTCTACTTTATTGTACACGAATATTATACACAAATTAATAAAAAAAAAAATCTCAGAAAGGGTACAACGGCGGTATTTTCGCTAATAGCGTTCATCCTTATTTTATATTAGTGTCTCAACATCAGGACAAACCTATTAGGGTTTTTATGACATTTTTGTAACTATGCATTGTTTATGTGATCAAATAAAACTAAAACAAAAAAAAGTTAAAATAAGTGATGTAGAATAAAAACTTACGTTTGTTTCTTCTCCAAGTTTTGTAACGTACCCTTGAGTGTGTTGAAGGTAGACGATTTCACCTTAAGATCCGCATCGATCTGACCAACCTGGACGAAGACAAAATGTTTTTATTTCTTATGACCCCAGTTGCATGTGCATATTATAGAACAAACGCAAATACCTCTTAAGTGATCATTGTACTCATCGTTGTGAATAACATATACCTAATATGAAAAAAAAAAAACATCGGCTGTTCAGTACAGCTCTCGCCAAACTTGATGGCCGCTCCGAAGCTAGCCGCATTACGCTGCGCAGAACACGCTATCAGGTATCAGCGGGACGTACGCGGGGCGGGGAGGCAGGGCACGTCCGCGCGCGCTGTCTGCCACCCGCAAGCGTCCTCGCCTCCCGCGCGTTAGTGCCAGTGTATGAGAGTATGTAGTAGTATGAGTGTAGCATGCGCGAGTTCGTACCGACGGCTACATTCAGAGCGGCCATAAAGATTGGAGAGTGCTGTACACTTTGTTGAGTTCACATCATCTGCATAGCCTTTTCCCAAGCTATGTTGGGGCTACCAATCTCATGTCGTCGAGTTGTGCGCTCATAATCTATGGGGCAGTCGATTTTGTTAGTCCTATATTGACAGTTGTCAATAATGATGAGTACGATGATTCCTTAATGGTTAAAGGTATTGCGTTTATTCTTTTACACATTGTATAGTGTATAGAAGGGACAGGAGAGAGGGGGTGGGAGCGTTTTTGTCAACCAGGCGCCGGGATTGGGGAGTAACGTGTCCCGCCACCCGCAAGGACCAATTTAGCGTGTCACGGACCAATTTACCAGGCTATAGTATAACAATACTTTTGTTGGGTGTTCTTTGTGCATGTGATTTGAATGTTTGTGAAACCCCCGCGACACAAGGATTAAATTCCTTAGTGCGGGCGTCGTTTTTTACAAAAAAAAAAAAAATTAAAACGTGATGCCTAACTTAACCCTCTCACTGTCCCGTGAGTCACATATGAACATATCCATTGTTTAACTATTGTCGTCTTCTGACGGGGCAGGGAAGGAGTTAAGGTTTAAGTGTAAAAAATAGTTACCTGTTTACTGATGATATCAGCGATGTTACGCAGACTCTGCTTGATGGGGTATTTCGCCATGTCCCATTGGAAACGGGTTATGTAAGATGGCAGGTCACCTGTAAAATAACCATATATCTATGTTAATATACGTTTATATTTTACTTTGTAAATTAAGTTAACTGTTTTGGGAATTGATTATTATAGTAGGGTTTAATTTAAGTATAATTACTTCTTACTAATTTGAGAAGGTACTACGGGTTAAATACCATTTTTATATATATTTTAATTTATTTACAACTAACAATTTAAACATCGATAGAATTGAAAATCATTTTACACTAATTCATATTATTTTTTATTTTATTTAAATAAGTGCATAACAAAAATGAACAAAACATAGGAAGTAAGCGTAGGTACAAAACAACAGTAAAAAAATCTAGCTTTTTCGTGCATTTAGACAAATATGACTAAGATTAATAAGCATTACTTAGCCACGATGTTTTAAAAAAAAAAATAGCCCCCAATGCAAAAAGAGGTGTGTTATAAGTTTGACGTGTTTCCATATCTATGGCATCGTAGCTCGTAAACGAATGAGCTGATTTTGTGTATGTTTTTAATTTGTTTAAAAGCTGGTTACTGATTTTTAGCTATAATTTCACATAGTATTATTATGTAACGTTGAGAACATTCATTTATATCAAATTTGAAATCTCTAAGGATTTATCTGGACAAATCCTTAGAGTTTTTCGTGGTTTGGCTATTTCGGCTTTTCTGTTTTTGTAAACCGATTAGGATTTTATTTTTCAATATTGAATGGAACAAAGGTAACAGTATTTTACAGAGAGTTTTAATAAACGTCAAAGATTCAATAATTAATTTTACGGACTAATCGTGCAATCCTCTCTAGAGTGTTGTCTCTTACACTGTGACTCCCGCGCCCCACAGTCATACGTTTTCTACTGTCTCTCTTGTTGTCTATGGATGCAATATACGGGACATTTTCATCCCAATTTTTGTTACCAGTGGGTATTATACCACTGGGTAGTGGATAGTTTCACTCATAGGTTTCAATTACAGGAATAATGTTCAGCTTAAACACAAGCTAAGTAATATTTATTTATCTCAGAATAAGATAAGCCGGTACACATTTGCCAATTTGAAACCAACTACCCTAAGATGGAATCACTTATGAGATGACGTCGGACAGAGAAGTGGGGGAAGAAGCCAACCCCAAATAAAATTGAGATAAGGACAGGAGACTAACAATGAGAACCATATAAAATAATAATTAAATTATTAACGGCGCTGCTTCCCTCAAATATTATTAAAAAAAAAACAAGTTGAAGTATATTCATGGCATATTTAAGTAAATGTTTACCGTGGTGGCCTAGCGGTTCAATGACCGGATTCGTATGCACGTGGTTGCAGGTTCGAACACAGGTTCGAACCAATGAGACATTAGTCATGTCCTTTCTTAATTTTTCTAAGACACCATTGACAAACGGTTATGGAAAATATAGTAAGGAAAACTGGATTCCAAAAATAGGAATCTGAAAATCTGAAATCGGCAACCCGCAAAGAGCAAATGTCAAAGCACATCCACCTCCATATGGACAGTGACCTGCGCCCAGCAGTGGGACATTACACTTAGAAATCAATGTTTCTGAGTAAAAAATCTTCAAAGGTGGTTAGTTTTGCGTCGGATCTATCAATCATTCCCCACCAATGAGAAGCAAGCTACTGGTGCCCGATTGGTTTCATACGTATAAATGGTAATCTCAAACAAAGGGAGGATTGGCTAAAATGGACATATGTGTACAGGCATATACATTATACATTTATAGCAGAGTCCATTAAAAACATGCACTAACACGACATGCATGCATGCTTATAACCCGTACTTAAATTAAGCATTCTCAACAATCAAAGCAGTTACAAAAAATAAACAATTATAACTATATTTAAAAGAACGTTACATTTAAATACGGGTTGAACATTACGAACTACATTACACACATAGATTTTTTATATTTAAAAACTAAAGAAATATATTGCAGGTTTTTTAATCAAATCATTAAAATAAGTCAGAAAAACATTAAAAAAAACATCGATGTGGAATCTAAGTACATTTGTAAACAACACGAAACAAGTCACGAGAAAAACTATTAAAATAACTTTGCTCTTTTTAGACCAAAAAATATCAATATTCAGTATATTATTATGTAAAATAACAAAATAAGTTATTTTATTCTTTGAGACTATACTTCTCACTCAGTCCGTAAATAAAATTTAAATAAAACGAAACCAAAATACATTATTACGTATGTTAATTGTAATTATTTCATGTGTATGTCCTTGACTCATGAAGTATTGTACGATAATCAGATAATGTAGATAAAATTAATAAGTATAATATAAAACGAAAAATATTATAAGGTGTAGAATATTCGAAAAAGTGTTTATTGTTAAGCATTTATTTTACAAAATATTCTTTGTGCAAATTCAAAATCCGTGTCTAATTCTGTGAGACAAATAGTGTGCATAAACAGAATCGTGCCCTACTCATGCGACGTCATAACATGTATTGTGAATGTGATAATCTCAATAAGATTTTAATTCAACACATCATATGACTAAAAATATCAATAGCTCAAT
The DNA here is from genome assembly GCA_950381575.1 of Plusia festucae. Lineage (NCBI taxonomy): Eukaryota > Metazoa > Arthropoda > Insecta > Lepidoptera > Noctuidae > Plusia > Plusia festucae. The sequence continues at coordinate 9,331,859 of OX494454.1, read as the reverse complement.
ACATTTATGAAACAAACAAAAACAAACTCAGGGTGAGTTTGTTTCGACAATCCTTGTCCGGGTAGTCAGGCAAAATCAGAAATCATTCATCATTAGAAGTCCCTTCACCTAACTGAATTTATATGAATCGAATTTGATTGAGTAAGTAATTAATCAATATAATATAGCTAATCTAACAACGTAACTGAAGATGTCAATCAGGAAAGATCAAATCTTTCGGGCTAAATAGGAAATGTCATTTCATATTATATCTCATGCATATCGAAAATGACAGCTAACAAAAAACAGACAAATCTAAAATCTAGTCTAATCTGAATTCTCACACTAAGACATTATCAAATGTATGGCGTGCTTAAACACATTCATTACTACCCCACGCTATCCTATTCTCAAAATGTATCCATAATGAAAATGAGTTATAAGCGCTTATATCACGACGAAATCAAGGTTATTGAGCTTGCGTACTAAATTCTATTCATAGCGATATTATAACTATGAGTTATGACCTAATTCAATTACGTGGGTACTTGTTGTGAATTGGAATCGGGTCACGTTTCATTGGTGAGGAGAACAGGGTAAATATATTCGGAGGTACAAAGAAATAGTCATTCGAATACATATTAAATTTTCAAGGATGGCCTTTCTTGCCGATTCTCCTCCGGCAGTTGGTTTTTTTTTTATTTTGCGATTGATTTAACTGGTATTTAATGGGATGTAGTAAAGTAGAAAAAGTGCACGGAAAGTTTACTTTTTGTGTGTAAGACTATCTGTAACGCGAGAGATAATTATATTATAAGGTTTTGGTGTTTAAAATACTGGTGACTATAAATATAGAATAAATAATTATTTATATTCAAATAATACTTTTGAGTTTGAATAACCCTTAATATAAGCTTGTGCTCAGTTGTGAGTGTTGTCAGGCACACACATCAGCCAACATTATAGCTAGATTATGATATTGAATTTTTTTAATTCAGTTTTAAATATCGTCCAAAATTTTTGAAGCAACTATTATACACATTGCAGTCATACAAGATACAAAAATAGCACAAATGAAAACAATATTTGGTTACATTAAAAATACAACATCAACATTAATAAATTAAACATCTAAGGCCTATTTCACCATCGTCAGATAACTTTTATTCGACGAATAAAATTGACGTTTGACAGCTTTTGTATGGAACAACTGTCAAAATTTCAAAATTATTCTTTGAATAAAGTTATCTGACGGCGGTGAAATAAGCCCTAAGCCAACTAAAGTAACTTAAAAAGCTATATAAACGTTTAACTGTGTAATAAGCATCTACAGAGAAGTTCGTGAAACGTTTCCGAATACAAATTTAAAAAGTAAAATGACATTTCATGAACCGTTCATAGACAATACTTGTAAACGTCAAAATTACATTTGACATGTGTGAGACGAACTTTGTGGTGTTGTTTCCTAGCCACATCTTCGTAGCGTCACCTTGAAACTTTTTAAGAGTAAAAAAGGTAAAGATAAAATTCAGGATGGCGCTCGCAAAATTACGGCCAGTGCCATCTGCTGTTCTTATCAAAAGATATAGATAAAAAAGGTTGAATATTTAAAAGATAATTATAACAATCACTGCCATCACTACTCGCGTCCGCAGTTAGCGCTGTTCGTAACTAAGAAAACTGATTTTAAAGCTTCTTTTACCTAACTAGGGTACATGACCTACCAGGATAACAGTTTGAATAGAACTTGATTTTCTAAAAATATCCGTACTTTAGAAACGTCACAATCATACTTTAAACATTTTCAAGTTCTGTCCAAATTAGGAAGTTAGGTTAGGCGAGGGCATTGAACTGTGTCACATGAGAAGCGCAATTCAGAACATCTTTCACATCAAACTAAAGTGCAATTAGACTGCATTTGTAACCGTCACGTCAAAATCATTTGCGCGCATGACGTAAGAGCCAATTTTTCGGTTGCATTTCGTGCTATCGATATCATTATCGCGTTTATCAGAGCTCAGCGCTTTAATTTACATTTCTTTAATATACTCTGAACGAGGAAAAACTGACGAAATCCGGAAGATTTGACTGGTAATAATATTACTGCTCAGGAGTCTAAAAGCAGCCTAGTGATGCGATTCGATTACTATCGATCTAATTTTTACAATAACTTTCGTGAGATATTTAACTGTGGAACAGTAAACCAAGATACCTATCTGAAGTGACCGACTAGCTTCGGGATCAGACTACATAATCATGAGCTCACTAAACATCGGTGTCGCGTTATGAACTGACGTACTTTTGTTTATCATAATCGTGTCGTTTTGAATAGCGTTTCTAGTGCGATATAGTTCAAGAGGGCGAGGGTTAGGTGTCCTAAACCTTGCGTGAGAACATGGTGGTGTCGTTCCTCTTCGTCGTCATCGTCCCAGCGCGGCGAGCTGCGGCCGCTGGACAGCTGCGAGTGCTCGCACTCGGAGTGCTCGCGATGTTCACACGGCCAGCAGCCGTGGTGCTCAGAGAACGCCGAGTCGCACACGGGGGACGTCGGCGTAGGCGGTGGCTCGCCCCCGCCCGGGTCCGCGTACGACTCGGTGCCTACAGCCCACACTACATGACCCATCTTATCAGACCTTCACTTACTTCCGCAGCCACACACACCTCGCCCATTCAGATCATGAGTTCGAAACCCATCTATTGCACTACCGACGTGAACCCACTCGTAAAAGCATTTCGCTTAGCACGAGTGGCTAACCAACCCACTTTACTATTCAGCTTTTTTTACAAAATTCATCTTAGTATAAACCAAGGTAGGTATTCCCTGCTTGAGAATTTTATGGCAGCGATAAAGTTATTTCGATGTTTTATGGCCATGTTTCTTAATAAACCACTATAGAAATGGATTATAAATTCATTTGTTGACGCCTCAACGAAATAAGGATAAAAATAAATAGGAATCAGTATAGGACAGGAGCAAAATAAATAATATATTTTTCATAACAATAATAAATAAACTAAATAATAAAAAAATAATTAAGAAGCGCAAAGCATAGACAATTTTAAAGCTTGACAGCTAAGCTATGAATGTCTTGTGAGGCAGTGATTGCTATTATCTATGGTATGAAGACATTATTCATTAATTTTACGTATTACAATAGTGCGAACTTACAGAATATTGTAACATTCATTATATTATTAAGCATTATTGTGGTCCGGTACAAATCCTGTAAATATATGTAATGGATGTCCCCTTAAAAAAAATATAAAATTATATATTTTTTTTACCAAAAATTCTTTTTTTTACGTTGATCGTATCGTATATTTTATTATTTAACCCTATAAATATGGCATAGAGAATAAATAAAATAAAACTAAAGAAATCTTGTTCGTTTAATCATTTCGTCCTTGTCTCTATGCATATAAGCACCTAATTACAAAGATCAAACACACCCGTAGATCGTTATACACTATACTTATCGTTGTGGCTTACGCAAGCCATACGATTTTATGATGATAAATTATCGTTACTGAGTTCAAAAATATGATTATGTGGGTCGAACGAAATCCAATGTACCGAAATTTCTTATAAACGATCGAGCTACAAACTGACCAAACAGAAATTTTCTTTTTTTTATAAATATTTAAGAAATCTTCATTATTATCATCACTTAATTTTATAGAATACAACAATTTTTATAAAATAAAGTCGTGTGTAGGTAAATATCGTTTTAGATATTGAAAAAAATATTTGACACATATTATTTTTATGTCATACACAAGAATTTTTTACGAAGATGCAGTCAATTTTAAGAAACTTTTACTCGTTGCTAAAATTTTTGGTAACGTGTGACGTCACGTTATTCCTGAAATTTAAACTATATCTTCGCAAATTTTCATTGATTTCATAAAAGAAAAAATAAGTTTAAAACTTTATCTATCTGGCACCGCGCGGCGACCTGTTGCTGCGACTTAGTACTTTATAATTATTTACAATATCCAAAGAAAAACTAAATTAGATTAAAAAAACACTTCTTAAATTGAGACTGCACGGATAGCCGAGTGGTATAGGTCCGCTAATTACCACTGTGTGCGACGTGCTGCGGGTTCGATCCCCGCATGGGACAAGCATTTGTGTGATCCCCAAATGCTTTTTCCAAGTCTGGGTGTTCTTTGTGCATGTGATTTGAATGTTTGTGAAACCCCCGCGGTTCAAGGATTAAATTCCTTAGTGCCAACGTCGTATCTCGTATCTTCAAATATTTTACCAAGATATTGAATCAGATAATCCATTACATATGAATTTCTTAACAGTAGGTTATCTCATATTTATCGTGACATAAATTTATCTCAATCTTACACTTTCACCGTCAATGATAACAAACATTTTATCATAGATTCTCATGAAACACTGAAAATGTAACCTGTGAATTACATTACTTATGTATTCACATGTTACATTTCTTGATAACATTCCGGTGAAGCAGTCAAAGTTCCTGCGATCAGGCTAACTGCGGTGGAACTAATATTTTTTTTTATAAAATTTTTGGTTTTAAATCTGAAAAAACCTGGAAATAAAACTAGGGATCCCCGTGATCATGACACCTGCAAAGTCGTTGAAACGTCGACAACTAAAATCAAAATAAACCGCGATAGAATCCTTTTAAATGTAAGTTTTATTTCAATGTCTAAAATTCGCGTAAACCTCTGAAAACCATCTGAAAAAACCTATTTCAAGTAGTCCATAGTAGAGGAAGAGAGAGAGAGGCGTGTAGAGGAAGAGAGCTTTTTTGTTTGTATAAACGAGAAATAGAAAAAGTTAACTTAAGAAAAAAAAAACGTACTAGCTTTGCCCCGCGGTTTCACCCACGTAAGTTTTCCCCGTTCCCGTGAATTATACAGTAATTTTTCCATAGTTATTAATATTTATTCTGCTATTCGGAACAGAGACGAATCCAACAAATCAAGGATCATGAAAATCGGTCCACCCGTTCTCGAGTTATAAGTGTTGTAACAAACCCGACTTTGTTTTATATATATAGATAGTACTTATTTACAGTGAACTGACTGATTATACATAAAAAATAAAAAAAGGCTTATTTTTTATTAATATTGAGCCAATCATCCTAGGTGTTGTAAAGCCTACGTCTAGCACAGTTAACGTCATTTAAATACAATATTGTTACTATTTACAATATTAAAGATATAATACAAAACAAATAAGTAAAATGTTTTAATAAATACAAATTCACTCATTATAACAAAAATATCTTTATTATATACCTTTTTTCAAATGCTTTAATGTATTAACAAAATTATATATTACATATATATTATATAAAATACAAAATTATCTGTCAAAATAGCTCAAAAAATAATTGCATAATATTTTAAATATCATAAAATATTCAGTACTGAAGCTTATATATTTCAAGGCCTGCACATTAATACTAATAAGCTCATTTTACATAAACTACGAAAATAAAATATTACTCACTGCCGCAAACTTTTTTCCATTTCTCAGACACTGAAATGCAATCCCAAAAACTAACATTCTCAATCTAAAATATATAATTAATTAAATTTAAAACACAAAACGTGTCATAACAAACTGATTAAATTAGAAAAATAAAATAAAAAGCAATACTATAGCTTTATGTACATATTAAAAATATATATTAAATTATCTACGTAACGCATCCAAAGAATTTTTATTTCAATTGATTGAGATCCCAATCAGAAAGCCAATCGCATAATATAAAAAAAAAATATTAAAAAAAAATATCTTTTTAAAAGGTAAAATACTATATTAAATTTACCTCTTTAGCCTATCTATATCGAATAATTCTTCAATTTCCGACGGATTTCTTGCCGCATCGCGAAATATATTGGAATGAATTTGATAAGTGAATATCTATGCAAAAATAAATAAATTGTTTTCTATACATTCCATAAAAACTATTTACATATCACACAAGGTGCAGTGGTGCAAAGAAGTTCGAATCAGTCGCACGTAAACGAACCTCCTTAAATAAATGTACAAACACTGTCCACTCAACATTCTTAGCCATCGATTTAAAAAGTGATAATGTTGAGGATTACCGACTTACCGACGAAACTTGTTTATGGCTACCATAGAGAAAAAAAACTTTATTCGAAATGAGAAACTGTTTTATTGTTTTATAGTGTTGCCTTTTTATTGATCAAGTTTCGTCGATACTCATTGTATGTATTTACATATTAGTGCTCAAATATAAGTAGTGTGTTGGGTTGAGATGAGATGTGTTATGTGTGAAGAAATGTATAAAAAATAATATAAACATTCTTGGGTTTTATGCAACTCTTATAATTGCAAATTAATAATAAAAATATATAAAATTAATCTCCACACTGACTTTGTTGTGCAACACAGGCAGTGTGGTATAGAAAATATAACATGCAAAATATAAAAAGGTAAATATAAATAAATAAATTAAAAAAAGAAATATAATAAAAAACAATAAAAGATAATTTTAACCATTGAAATTCAGCGACACATGCTAATAATTTTTCGCACTACTCTGTGCTCTTAATTTATTTATTTGTCTACACCATTTCATTCTGTTTCTATTTTAAAAATTAGTTTTTCATGCTGGTAACATCATAGACCCAATTCCTTAGCTTAATTCCTCTATGTTTCCCAATCATGCCAGTAATAACTTTATTCTCTATTTTTAAACCATGCAAGATAATCCTATTTTGTTATTTAAATTCTATTTTTTAATTCTCAATGTCAAACCTTTTTTTTCAACTTCCAAAAATCTATAAACAAATGGCACCAAACAGTCAAAAATGTGAGATTAAATAATTATAGAATGGAATTTCAAAAATTAAAAAGTAGATGTTTAGTGCCATAAGAATAATAAAAAAAAACTTACTGTTGTTTGCCATAAGATTTTCATGGAGCTTATCACGTTGGTCTTCAAGTACCTTATGAGAAAAAAAAAACAATTAGATGTGTATAATAAAAAAAGTTTCTAAGATTAATCTTATTGTTTAGATTTATTTTTGTTAGATAAATAATTGCAGAGTTGTTCCCTTAGATTTTACAATATTTAGCTTTTCGAAAAGCCATTATTGTCATTATTGGTGCAAGTCAGATTTGAAGTATTTAAGTAAATTTATCTATATCATAGTTTGAGAGACTGGAGTCGGGACACGTGAGGTAGGAGGGTGTTAAACGTAATGAGTCTTTCAGACAGGATAGTACATACCCACGCGGAACATATGAGTGTCACGAAAGAACTTGACAGAGAATAAAACAATCGGTGTTGTACTTAAAAAGTAATAATGAAGTCTACTATGCTATACACTCACAAATCTTTACTTTTTCTTCATTTTTACGCTTTTATTAACTTTATTTTTTATTTTTATATATTTTTACTAGCATCAGGTCGCAAATTACTAGTATTCTTGGTAACCCCTCGTGGTAAGCTAAATATATGCTTGTGTTACGAATAGGTTCACGTCGGTAGTGTAATGGGTGGGGTTCGAACTTGCGACCACATAATCGCAAATCCGATGCCCTAGCATTAGGCTACCGCCGCTTCAAATAATAAAGTCTTCCATGCCACAACACACTCACATCTTTTTCTTATTATTTTTTACACTTTAATTAAATTTAAAGAAAGCATCAACTTACCTCACCGAGGTACTGAGCCACCTTCCTGGTGACACCCTCGACGAAGACATCAAGCTTACCCAGGTCATCAGACAGCCCGACCAACTGATCCAAAGTCCCCACCTGAAAATAATTTATATTAATTGATTAATCATTTAGTTTTTTATGTAAAATCAATTCAATAATCATCAATTGAATTGCAATTCATCATTATTATAAAAAAAATGAAACCATCATCTTCCTGCAATTCTACCATTAATATGATCACCCAACAGCAAAAACAAAAAAATAAATAAAAATCTATGAGACATTATTTAGTAAAACCCTATGCATTGCCAAAGAAAAGTATGCAGAGCTGACTGCCAACCTTTGTTGTTTGAAGAGACACAAGAAAAGTCAATAAATTGAATGTTATGTAACTTCTATCAAGCTCTTGTTGAACTTTTTATAAAATACTTATTAAAAAAAAAACTCATAAAGTAAAATAAAAAATGACTTGTACTACTGAGGAGTGAGTTACGTATCAATTATGATTCAAATGAGTTTTTTTTTTATTTATTATTAATATATTTTTTTTTATTAATTTTGTTTTGAAATTATGTTTTCCTGTGCCTTGTTGAAGAGGGGGATTGATGATAATCCTATTAGTGTAAATGTTTAGAAAAATATTTGATCAGAGATTTATAGGAATTTATTTACTTTGTATAGATGATTAGTTTACAAACCTATTCTATGGTAGAATAAAACATTAATTGCCAAAATTGTACACATTAAGAAGTCATTGAGACTTCACAATGCTTGTTCCTGCTCTGGGAGACATCTGTGCACAGTAGTGGGACATTTATAGGCTGGTATTAATAAAAGAAGTGCTGATAACTACATAGTCATTATATTATATTAATTCATTGTTCAAACTTATTCTATAATATTCTTATCAGACATCTTATTAGAAGAAATTGTAGTGTCATTGTTACCAAAAATGTAAGTGAGAATCTTCCTCATAATTGATATGTTTAAATAAATTGTATTAACTTATATGAATAAGAATTGTGATATTCTATTAATTCTATAGTTTTAGACTTTGGTAAGACATTTAGGGCTTATTTCACCATCGTCAGATAACTTTTATTCGATGAATAAAATTGACGTTTGACAGTTTCTGTATGAAACAACTGTAAAATTTTCAAACTTATTCTTCAAATAAAGTTATCTGAAGATGGTGAAATAGGCCCTTAATGACTTAAGTTTATAAAACATGCTAACATATAGTTGACATAAGTATTAATTGTCTCAATTATTCAATTTAAAAACAATTATGATATCAATCAAGGTCATTCCTATATTAACTATGTTCTATTGTTTTTAAAAAGATAATTCAGATGGATCCAATGTGTGAGGAACTTGTAGAATGAAGTAATTTTATGGAATTATTACCTTCAGGTCAGGGATTGGAAATTTGTAGTTGACACTGAGGTTGCCTGACTTGGTGGCATTGTTCAGGGTATCCCACGTCTGCTGGCAGGTCTTGTCGCCGGGGGCACTAATCACCCAGTATTCAGACATTTTCACCACTGGAATAACACAGAATACATTACAGAATCTACTCACATGACTTACTTACTATTAACCCACAATAATAACCAACGTAGAGCCCAGTTACATCTTAAATGCAGGTAAAAACATTTCTATTGTTGGAAAAATCGATTTTGTGCTGCAATGCGAAGTGTAGATCCCGCGGATGCGAACGGCGATCTGGTGTTTGCAGCCAACACTGACGCAACGGGCTCGTGCTCCCAATCAATATTAAAGGCGGTCCGACGGCGCCCACCCGGCGGTCAGACATCCTGGCGCCGGACGCGAACAAACCCAGTGAAAATCACCCCAAACCACCCCTTACACTCCGTCACTACCGACTTTGACGTCTTCCAGTCCCGCGCAAAAACGTTTTACAGCATCATCCACTACGGTACACAGTCCCTTATAATATAACACTCACCTGGAACTTATAAATTAATGCTGTTTAACACTAAATATTCGAAACAGCAAATAATTTGGTGAAATCACAAGACAATTCGGGACTAGCCCTTCAACGCCATGAAAATTCACGTGACGCTGTGCTGCCACCTACAACGACTGATATTGGACAGCTGATTTACGTCAATTGTCTATGTGTGATAATATTTTTGGTATTTATACTTTTGTGAATAAATAAAAACTACATGAGATTGCGCTTAAAAACCAGTATGTGTCTTAAGGATTATTTTTGTACTTTCTAAGAATTAAATGGTACTGATTATGTTTGAAATAACATGAGAGTGACGGCAAATTTTGAAAGTGTCAAATTAATGACAAATAAAAAAAAAAAAACAAAAAATCTTTGTTTTGTACGTTTCTTTTTAGCACTGAGAATGAGAAAAGAGTTTTTACAAATGTTTGATAGACAGGTTTCCAGCATAAATATGAATAACAGTCATTTTAATAATATAAGCCTAGATAGACATCTGGTTAGTTTTAAAGCAAAACAGAAAAAAAAAAGAAAACCTTTTTGTAAAAGTTTCAATAGACTGTCACTTTACCTACTGCTGTAAGTCTGTTGTTTATCCGTAACGGCCCGTTCACGACCTTGCCGCTGTGAGCGGCAGCTAAGCGCGGGGCGGCGAGCGGTAAGATCAAAAGTATGAAAATGTTTGAAGCACGCCACGAGACGCCGCTCATAGCGAATTCGCGCGCGGTTTTATCCGAGCGAATCGCTACGGCGGCGCGCGGTGCGGTGAACGGCAGGAACAAAAGTACAAGCGAATGAGTGCGACGCCACGAAACAGAGCGGCGTGGACAGCGGTGTAGAAGTGACGTACTCAGAGGCGTAATTAAAAACAAAAAAATAGACAATTTTGTGGCGGTTATGGATACCGAGGCATTTATTACAGACATTTTTAATCGACTGCCTATATTGATGTCAAAACATCCCCAACAAAAATATAAAAATATCTTATAAAAAGGTTGTGGGAAGAAATTAAACAATGTTTTAATTTTTATATCTCTCATATTAATTATTATATCTCTATTTAATGTTTATATCTCTCATATTAAGAATGTCTTGTTTTAAAAATGTACTGCTTTCTAAACATAGAAGGGATAATTTTGATAACGCCATGATTTTGAGCACGATTTGACTACCTAAATACGTCCACCGCGGCCGCTACAACCTGTATAATCTATGGCTACAACTAACCGCTACTGAGGTACGTGGCGTGCATTTCGCACCGCTCACCGACGCCGCACCGCCCGCCGCGCCGCGCGCCGCTTAGACCGAAGTCGTGAACGGGCCGTAACTCCGTAACTGTGCTTATTAAACAGTGTCAGATAATCACACATGACATGTTGTAACGTAAAATACTAGTATATTAATTTGGGCCATTAAGTTCAGGGTACTTACACATTGTATACTTTACTAGCGACCCGCCCCGGCTTCGCACGGGTGGACATTTATTTCTTCATAGATGTGCACCCATTATCCCTCCCCTGCGGTTTCGCCGTGCGAGTCGTGCGACAAATATCGGCAAGCGGCCATCATTCATTTTAATACCAATTACAATTTTAAATTCGTAATATCTTTTGAATGAATTGTCCGATTGGAATAAAATAAAAAGTAATTTTTAGCTATTGAAACAATCTTGCTCAATAAATAGTTTATTTGGATAAGGATTAGTATTTGACGATAATATGATCAATAAACATAGGCTAATAATTTTAATTACTTTTATTCTATGGAAAAGTGGTTATAATGGCTAAAATATAAATGTTTGGTTTATACTATCGCGAACTTTTTTGTAGGCATTATGTGTTCTACAACTTTTCTATAGAAGTCAACCATACATCTCTAACCATTTAGGCAGCGTTCGCGAGAATCGTTAACGTACGGCAGTTTTTTCGTCAACTTACTCCACAATTTTCACTACCACGAAAAATCATATCTATTTTCCGGGATAAAATATAGCCTCTACGGATTCGGAAGAATCCCTCTAAGTAATGGTAAAAGAAATTTTGAAATCGGTCCAGTATTTTTTGAGCCTATTCAATACAAACATAAAAAAATACAAAAATACAAAGGTTTCCTCTTTATAATATTAGTATAGATTGGTGGCCTGTTGGGCTTAGTTAGCAACATAATATTCATTTCACTGAACCAGCAGCTGTTGCTGCTGCGGTTCGGTTTCAAAAATCTTTTGCGGATTGCGATAGGCTGAGTTGTGTAGATGTCGAGTGCTTCATACCTTGAAATCTATGAATTAGGACCAACTCATAAATCCTGTGTAGAACAGAACGACCTTTCCAATCTATGGTATCTATACTTCAGCAGGCTATTGTCGAAATCAAAAGTGTCAAATTAATAATCAGGTTACGAAACAAAACAAATAAAATGCGAATATTCGGTTTTTTATCGAAGAAAGTCGGGGATTTAACAATTAAATATTCAAATTTTCCCGAGTCCTTTGTTAAACGAAGCTATGAGCAGGTCAAAACCTCTATTATTTAAAAACTATTATTTTGTTTGAAAACATAACCTCAAAAATATTAATTTTATTTTGTTTTAATTTACAGGTGTATTGGAAGAATCCTTCAAATTATCCACAATACCCAAAAGCGCAGGTAGCGCGTAAGAAATATCGTTTTACCACGAATAGGCCATGGACGAGTCAGTTTCGCATGCAAAATGATCGCAACTTGAATCGAAAGAAAGTCTTCCTTGAACCAGTGGGAGAATGGAGTTTCTTTAAGTATGATAGTGTCTATTGTGTTAAACTATTTGTTATTATTTTGAATCATAATGACTTAACAAAATCTCAAAATTTCATCATTTTCGTTCATTCATCGCAGTTTACCGACGCGTAACTTCAATACTCAATGTTTGTATTTATTATTATTGCTTAAAGTGATAAAATAACAAAGATTTAGATAATCATGGACCCTATCGGCCACAGCAATTTAGGAGAGAGAAAGCACTGATGATACTCTCATGACAATATGGTCCCGAAACTACTCAGTCATCTCCAATACCCTCACATAAATAGTAATTTTAGTATAAATATAAAGCTTACTAGCAGTGTGGGTCGCCCAATACTAGTATTCTTGTTAACCCCTCATACTAAGCTTAATGTTTGTGTTACATGTTCACATTGGTAGTGTCAGTGGGATTCGAGTGGGCAACTATGTGATTGCTAGTCCAACGCCCTAGCCATTAGGCTACTGTGGCTTACAAGAACTGTTAAAAACAAGTATAATGTTAGCATGTTTAATGTGAAGTTTATTTATTTGCAGAGGTGATCGTGTTGAGATAATGGTTGGTAAAGACAAAGGCAAGCAAGGCATCGTCTCTCAGGTTATTCAGGAACGTAACTGGGTTATTGTTGAAGGGTTAAACACACATTTGAGAATTGTAAGTACCTATACAGTGTATAATAAAATACCACTTTAAAAAAATTATTTGTTAAAAATATTGATTGATAGTATTTGATAGCAAATCTTACTTGAAGTTATTTTTACTGGTGCTACATAATTTTACCTAAATGACATAATAGCTTGACTGGACAACTGGAGGTTGTAGGTTTGATTTCCACCCAGGGAAAAATCTTTCACTGTCATTGTTCTCTGTGTGACTGTAATTTATCTATATTTTTTATCAGTTGTCTGGTTGCCTTAATGCAGATTTAAAATCACACTAAAATTATAAAGGTGAAAGTTTGTGTGTGTTTATATTTAATACCTCTTTATGCTCAAACGGCTGGACCAATTTTCATAAAATTTGGAAAGGTAGCTGACACTGGATCATCACATAGGTCTCTGATGTAGTACAGACACAGATCCCTTTTATACCATAGACATGTTTTTTTTTCACAAAAGTGATATCCTAACTTCCAGGTGGGTAAAGACAAGAAATTCCCTGGCATAACAATTCAGTCGGAGGCACCGCTCTTAGTGACAAATGGGGTGAAGCTGGTAGACCCCGAGACTTTGAAGCCAACAGAAATTGAGTGGAGATTTACTGAGGAGGGAGATAAAGTGAGTTCTTTAAACAATCCTATTAACTTTTTTTCGTAATTTTATTATTAAGTAAGTATGAAAATACTATTACGAAAAACTGTCCTAGAAAAAAAATACACCCAAAAACTAATAAGTCAAAGTTTTTTTTATTTTTACCCGAATACAGCAAAGCTAAAAGAGAAAGCTTTATTTATAAAAAGCTTAGCAATGTGGGTCGCACATTACTAGAATTCATGTTAACCCTTCGTGGTAAGCTAAACATATGCTTGTGTTACGAGGGGGTTCACGTCGTTAGTACAACTGACGGGATTCAAACCCGCGACCATATGATCGCAGGTCCGATGCCCTAGCCATTAGGCTACCGCCGCTTCGTTTTCACCTTATCTTCTCTTCATCTTATATCAAGACTCATAATAATTTGCCTATATATGTTTAAACAAAGGACTCATTGCAAAGTGAAAGTACGGCTTTCACTTTTAACCGATGATTAAGGTTAAGCGACGCCCGCTGCTGTTGGTCCATGGATGGGTCCATTTTTAAACATACCGAAATCTGTAGAATCTCGACCGGCGTTGACTGTCGTTAATTAATTAATTACAATTTTCACAACCAGTCTTACTATGGGATGCTGAGTTACCCAGCAATGGGTTGTGGAGGTCAGATAGGCAGTCGCTCCATGTAAAATACGGTATTCAGCTAAATCTAGTAAGACTGGAAGCCGACCCCATAGTTTTGTTAGGACTAGGTTGATGATAAATGCCTGCTGGAGTTGCGCAGAGCTTGCGTAAGTGATCCCGCGGCTCCAGCAAAGGCAAGGACGGGACCGGGGTGTTTTTAGTCGGTGCAAGTCCGACATATCCCCACGTTGTGCCCTCAGCGTGGGTGGAAGTCATTAGCGTTTAACCACACCAAAAAAAAAAGTATATAATCGCCGTTTTTATCATAAAATTCGTTTAGAATTCTATTTATTAATACATATTTCTGTATTTCATTACAGGTTCGTGTATCACTTGATAGTAGTAGAATAATACCTATACCAAAGACTGCGGAGGAGACCATGGATTTCAAGAGTAAAGAGCTTTATGTTGAAAATGTGGATAAGGATACCATCAGTGAAGCTGCTACTAAGGTATAATGAAAAAAACACACAACCCTTACTTCCTTACCTATATGTATATAATTATATAAAATCCTGCGTAAACTACTGAACCGATTTAAATGGAATTTGGTATATTGATAGTCTAGACCCTGAGAAAAGACATAGGCTACTTTTTGTCGCCATAACCGACACCTGTTTTCACCGGTTCCCGTTTTCCGGACAGTGACGAATCCAACAAATCTAGGTGCATGAAAAACGGTTCAGCCGTTTTCGAGTCAAAAGTATTGCGACAAACCCGATTTTTTTATATACTTGGAGGTTAAATAAAAACAAAATCACAATTAAGGTTACGCTAACTTATATGAACTCTATAAATGATACACCTTTGATAAGTAGCCTGAACACGTTTTAATTATTTAATCGGTTATCAAAATATATCTATTTATTAACTTTTGTGTTACAAGGTGCCAAAGTACATTGGCACACGAAAAAGCACAGAAATTGGCACATCTCCATAAATACTATAAAATAAAATCAAAAACATATTATTATTACACTAGTTGAAACGGGCAAACATTGTTTTAAATTTTTAATATTTGTCCTGAGTGGGAATCAAACCCACGACCTTCGGCTTAGCAGTCAGAGTCACTAACCACTAGACCAACAGGCCCACCGCCGCCGCGGCGTGTGACACAAATAGCGGTAATTCTGGCGCAAATTATTCCGATTTCTTATATTATACTATCTAGATCTACCATATCCAATCAAATCGTTAGAATGAACGAGTCCGCCTTCTAATTCATTCATTTCGTTCACAGATTACGTTCGCGCCAAAACTTCGCACGTTTGAAATGGATATTATGGAGGAAATGGGTATTGAAGAAGACAGAGTTCCCGCCAAATCATACTGGTATTAACTTACAATGTAGTGATCGTTGAATATTATAGTTTATTGTCAAATAAATAATGAGTTTTATTCAATTTAGTATAAGGTTGTAAATGGTAGAAACAAATTATGACTTTTTTTTTAGTTCCATGTAAAGATAAAACTAGTTTTCTTATTTTTGTCTTAAGGGTGGAAATGTTGTTTTATTGAAATAAATTTTGTTTTTGAAACAATATGTTTATGTTTTACTTTTTCGGCATTGATCGAATAAATTTATTTACTTAGGGCTGATTTTTCAATCGCCAGATAAATTTAATTAGAGAAATAAACTTGACGATTGACAGTTTCTGTAACAACTGTCGAAATTTCAAATTTATTTTTCGAAAAAAGATATACGTGACGATGAAAAAATCTGCCCTAAGCAAATAAAAAACAGTTACACGTGGTAACTGTTATTTATTTGGTTATTTAGACAACAATAGTAAATTTAAACTTAAATAATTACATTTTAGACATTAGTTTAGCAATGATTTAGTATTGTAGTGATAATAATGTAGAACAATATTAGAAAATAATTATGCATGTAACTTTTGGTTATAAAAACGTACTTATATAATATTACTTAATTTAGCCATCTTTCTTATCAAAGCAATGGCTGTATATACAAGCACACTAGGGCCATCTATGATTATTTTTATGTAGTGTTATAGATATGAATAATGTACATTCGGTTTTGCTTGAGATAGCGCCATCTACCGATTATCGCTGTAACTTTTTGAAGCAAAGACCCAAAGAACATTATTCTCACGTATTTCGAACCTTCTATCGCCAACGTCCATACCACGTTGAATACACCGGTTCTCGTCCGATCACCGAAGTTAAGCAACATCGGGCGCGGTTAGTACTTGGATGGGTGACCGCCTGGGAATACCGCGTGTCGTTGGCCTTTTGCTTTTTTATGTTTTAAAGATCCCAAAAGGAGATTCGCAAGTAGATTCTAATTATTTTCATCTATTTTATCTATAATAGTATGAAGTCAATTTTTTATTTCATGTTAGGATACTAGCTTTTGCTGGCGGCTCCGCCCAAGAAGGCGTCGGTTATCCTTGCAAAGCCTAGGTTTTAGCTTATAGCCTTCTTCAAGAAGTAGGCTATCTTACAGAGAAATATTTTTTCAAATCGGACCCGGATTCCTTAGATTAGCGCGTTCAACCAAACAAACAAACTCTTCAGTTTTATAATACATATTAGTCTATTATGTATTATAATTTTTACCCTTTTTTTTAATTATCTCTGAAGTCTGTTCTGATTACATTTAGTAGTAAATGAAGTTAGTTGCACATTCTTGAATCACTCTATCCATTGGTGAAAACTATATAACTCTATTCATAATGACTGTGTACTGATAGTAGGTACCATGTACCTAGGTACTTTAAAGGCAATGAACTTGGCCTTCAACTAAAAAAAACTGTCGTTATTTAGATACCACGTAGGTATTTTAGATTTACTATCGCCAACGTCCATACCACGTTGAATACACCGGTTCTCGTCCGATCACCGAAGTTAAGCAACATCGGGCGCGGTTAGTACTTGGATGGGTGACCGCCTGGGAATACCGCGTGTCGTTGGCCTTTTTGCATGTTTTAACTAAGTTCTAAAGGAGGATCTCAATGGGATGGTGCGTTTTTCTATTTTTTTTTGTACCATGTTTGCAACTCGACAGTACTGCTGACAAATATGGGATGATTTTATACTTATTTATTTTTTCATAGGTTAGCCTCAGAAATGGTACATAATTTTTTATCAAAATCGGTTTAAAAGTTTTGTTTTTATTATTCGACCACCTTTGAGATGAACCCTATCGAAGATAAAAAATAATGTTTGACTTCGATTGAATTCTATTCACAAATACCGGTATTATCGCGTAACAAACAAAAAGTAAGTATACATAATATATACAGTCGCAATTCCTTCTTGAAAAGTCGGTTAAAAATAATTTCTAACTGGAACTGCTTCGAGAAAAGGATGGTATGGCCGTGCCGATGTTTTGTTCGACTTGGCGAGGGCAATGCCGTCCCCCAGATATTTAGACTGTCGCTAGCGACTGATAAAAACAAAAAGCTAAATATCTACATAATATACTCAGTTATAATAATAGCACAGAATAATACACCTATAAATACTTAAATTTTACATCATAGTCATAGCTATTGAACTTGGACTTGATCTAAAAACAACTTTCCTTAGTTATGTATGACGTATTTCGATCTTCCTTTCGCCAACGTCCACACCACGTTGAATACACCGGTTCTCGTCCGATCACCGAAGTTAAGCAACATCGGGCGCGGTTAGTACTTGGATGGGTGACCGCCTGGGAATACCGCGTGTCGTTGGCCTTTTGCATTTTTATGTTTAAACAGACCGCTAAAGGAGATTCCCAAGTAGACTATAATTATGTAATCTTTTTTTTATTTAGTAAATGTAGGACGCTCTTTTTTCAAGGTAATATACCTATGCCTCAGGCGTGGTACCAATGTACCATACATAATAATATCAACAAAATCGGTCTAGTGCTTAGTTTGATTTATTATAATACAAATCAAAATTAACTGTAATAATTTTATCTCATTGATTTCTGTTTTGTATGAAAAACTGCTCCCACTAAAATTTTATAATTCTATGGGTATTATTAAATTATAATAATGGGTATGTATAATACTTGTTTGCTTTGCAGACCATTTTAGTTACATTAATGAGTAAACATTTCTGTAGAATCACTCTATCTATTGGTTAGAACATAATATTATTATGAAAATCTATTAGTTTGATTTTGAGATTATCGCGTTCAGAAAGACAGATGCGGCGCGCGCTTGGTCTTGAACTGTAAACAACAGTCGTTACTTAGATACCACGTAGGTATTTTAAGTCTGCTAATGCCAACGTCCATACCACGTTGAATACACCGGTTCTCGTCCGATCACCGAAGTTAAGCATCATCGGGCGCGGTTAGTACTTGGATGGGTGACCGCCTGGGAATACCGCGTGTCGTTGGCCTTTTGCTTATTTAGATTTTAACAGACCCCCCCTTATTATTTTCATTTATTTTTTTATGTTATGTTACATCTTGTTTATGTAAGACGATTTATAATTCATTCTTCATGGAAGTGTATGCCTCAGGCGTGGTACTACCATATTTATATTGTCCTTAAACCATCTGCAGTGCTTAGGCCCAATTTTTTGATCTCGAGTCAACTCAACCAATGATTAAAAATTGCTAACTAATGGTTTCAAATGTCGGTGAAACGCCTTTTGTTTGTCTATCAAATAAGTCGGAGGGTTACTTATCATTGTTATCATTAAAATTTGTAAAATAAAAATTAATGAATTAACATCTTCTACCGACGTTTGAAACCATTAATTAGGATATTTAACCATTGGTTGACTTAACTCGGGATCAAAAAAAGAGCCTTAGTTAGTTAATATCCAAATAATATTAGAATGTCGTACACATATCATATATTATCGTATATTATATAATATTTTATTTGATTCTGTTTTATTTTATTGATTTACTTTTCTTTTTGTTGCGGGTTTTGTAGAAGTAGGTCATACACGTACTTACTAGCTTGGAAGACAGTTTTATTCATATTAATGAGTAACTAGCGGACCTGGCCCGGCTTCTCACGGGCACATTGAGCGTTGGACGCAGACACGCCCTTTGCCACTTCTCCTGTTATTAATTATATTTCTATGATTACAGCTATAGAACTTGGCCTTGAACTAAAAACAACTGTTCTGAGTTACATACGACGTATTTCGGTAATGTTATCGCCAACGTCCATACCACGTTGAATACACCGGTTCTCGTCCGATCACCGAAGTTAAGCAACATCGGGCGCGGTTAGTACTTGGATGGGTGACCGCCTGGGAATACCGCTTGTCGTTGGCCTTTTGCTTTTTATGTTTTAACAGACTGTTGAAGGAGATGTCCAAAAAGACTACAATTATTTTCATCTTTTTTATCTGTAAGACGATGTAATTTTTTTATTTCATACATATTAGGATACCTACTCGCTTATACAAATAATATTATTCCCCATTTCCTGCACGTTTTCCCCTGTTTATTAGAATTAATTCTTGATCCCCGGAATGTAACTAACTTACCTACCTACCTAAATTCTTAGTAAACAGCAACTTGTACTTTAACCTTGTACCTACCTAAACAATTACTTAGGTACCTACAGTAAAATTATAAATTGCTTTGTTGTATTAATTTGTATTTTTAATACCTAGGAATTGCGGTTTTATGACTATTTAAAAGGTCAATGTTCAAAACTATTTGTAGGTACCTAGCTTACCTTCAAACTTTATAGGTACCTACGTAGTAGAATAATGCAACATTTTGGTGGTTTATACGCGAACTGTGTAATTTACACAGGATTAATTTAAAAGGAGTGCGTATATTCGAAGAGGCAATCTGAGGTGCATAAAACTGAACAAATTTTCCCAAGAAAAATCTTTCAATTTAAAATCAACTTTTCACACAAACATAAGTCACGTGACCTGTAAATTTGCATGAAAAGTTCATTTTCTATTTTATGATTTCGACCTATGTTCCTTGGGGAACGTTGTTCAGTTTTATGCCACTGATTACCTCGTTGAATGTACGAACTCCTTTTAAAATAATCCTGCAAGTAAAAAAAATGAAGCAAGCAAATATTGATAATGGTTTGAAGAATATGGGTAGTTAATAGATAAATACTATTTATTAAAAAAAAAGACGAACTTACATTAAATCATTTTCTTTCTTCATGTCTTTGCAGCTAGCTAGTAGCATGTCTAAACAATCGTAGACAAAACGATCTGACGGCGAATATTCCATAGTTGAAAAGTCCTGTCGTCGAAACAAACAGATGCGAACCGTCCTGTCGGTGAAAAGTCCAAAGGAGAAACGACTGTCGGAGAATGCTTGCAGAATCTTAAACTACCAACAGATTTTTTTTTTAAAGTCGTCGCACGTTACTAGTATTCCTGCCAAGCTAAATACTTGTGCTACGAGTGGGTTCACGTCTGTAGTGCAAAGGGTGGGATTCGAAACGGCGGCAACCCCACGATCGCAAGTCCGACGCCCTAGCCATTAAGCTAGGTACCGCCTCTGAAATCTGATTCAAGATTAATAATTTTAGGTATTTGAGTATTTTACCCTTGCCGACCCGGTGCGGGTCCCGCTCCATTCACAAATTGATAGTAAATAATATAATTGCAAGTATCCTACATACTTGCATACATACATGCCATCGGAAGTACATATAGTTATTTTGTTGGTTGACTAACATGTTTCTATGGAAAGTATTCAGTGAAAAAATATTTCGACAGCTATAATAGGTACAATGGATTATAAATTATAATAAAAGATTATGATTTGAAATCTTTGTTGATAACCTTTGCAATGTCGTTACTATCCAATACATTAATCTCTTATCAAAATTTTACCTTTTAATGATCAGTGATGATTAAAGAAATTGTCTGATAATTTATCGACTTCTTGAACTCTCTACCTGGCTATCTGTTTTAATTAATGTTTCAAATAACAATAAGCGATATTACATGCGCATATGAAATATTTGCTTTATCACATAATCGACGGTTCAGTCACAATATATTAGTAAAAAATACGATTTACCAACAATTCATAATTAATATTTCGATAAATAAAAAGGCCAACGACACGCGGTATTCCCAGGCGGTCACCCATCCAAGTACTAACCGCGCCCGATGTTGCTTAACTTCGGTGATCGGACGAGAACCGGTGTATTCAACGTGGTATGGACGTTGGCGACAGTATAACTGAAATACCTAAATCGTATCTAAGTAACGGCAGTTTTTTAGATTAAGGCCAAGTTCTATAATATTATCTGTAAGCACGGAAATATAAATAACAGGAGAAGTGGTAAATAAAAGGCGTGTCTGCGTCCAACGCTCAAAGTGCCCGTGAGAAGCCGGGCCAGGTCCGCTAGGTACTCACTAATATGAATAAAACCGACTTCCAAGCTACTTATTAATTATGTATGTGTATGACTTATACAAAACCCGCAACAAAAAGAAGAGTAAATCAATAAAATAAAAGAGGATCAATTAAAATATAATGTAGGTAGGTACGATATTCGAATGTTATTTAGATTTCAATAAACTAAGGCCCCTTTTTTGATCCCGAGTTAACTCAACTAATGGTTAAATAAATAAATATCCTAATCAATGGTTTCAAACTTCGGTAAAACATGTTTATTCATTAATTTTTATTTTACAAATTATAATTAACCCTCAGACTTATTTGACCCTTTGATAGACAAACAAAACGCGTTTCACCGAAATTTGAAACCATTAGTTAGCATTTTTTAATCATAGGTTGAGTTGACTCGAGATCAAAAAATTGGGCCTAAGCACTGCAGATGGTATAAGGACATTATAATGGCTGTGCCACGCCTGAGGCATACCCGCACACTACCATGAAGAATGAATTATAAATCGTCTTACATAAACGAGATGTCACATAACATAAAAAAAATATATGAAAATAATAAGGGGTCTGTTATAACTAAAAAAGCAAAAGGCCAACGACACGCGGTATTCCCAGGCGGTCACCCATCCAAGTACTAACCGCGCCCGATGTTGCTTAACTTCGGTGATCGGACGAGAATCGGTGTATTCAACGTGGTATGGACGTTGGCGATAGCAAATCTGAAATACGTCGTAGGTAAGTAAGGACAGTTGTTTTTTGTTCAAGGCCAAGTTCAATGACTAATATCACAGTATAAAAACATACAGTAGGACGACGCCTTTGATCTCCTTGTAAATACCGACAATGTGTAGAAATTGTCGCAACAGCCAGGGTTGTCTCAAGTTAACAATATTTATTTAAATTTATTTTTGATCAATATTATTTAATAATATTATAAGTATAGATAATGTTGATATAAAATAAATAAAACAATATAAGATATACCTAATAAAAAAAAAACTAATTTATTTTTGATCAACATTACTTAATACTTATTATTTAATAATAACGTTTATCTAAAATAAATAAAAATAAACAAATATAAAAAATAATAAATAAAGATAAATAATAATAAATATTGTTACAATAATTAACAATAGCGAGATACACAATTTGTAAAACAGTAGGTAACTATTATGCAAATGTACTTCGTCTATGGTCTCACATGCAAAAATTCTAGATTGAGATTGAGACGAACACATGTAATTTCATTTAGAGAAATGTCCTCCATCTTGGATCAGGAACTCTTGCGCGATAGACATTTCCGCGAAAGCTTGACCTCATTTTTATTTTCAGTGACCTCGCTAATCTTAAAAATGACTTATCACAAAAAAATGTATATTTTTCTCGGCGCCATCTTGGATTCCAATTTCGACCCCATAATCGTTTTTAGCGACCTCGGGTACCATGAAAATGACACCCATGATAAAAAAAATGTATATTTTTCTCGGCGCCATCTTGGATTCCAATTTCGACCCCATAATCGTTTTTAGCGACCTCGGGTACCATGAAAATGACACCCATGATAAAAAAAATGTATATTTTTCTCGGCGCCATCTTGGATTCCAATTTTGACCCCATAATCGTTTTTAGCGACCTCGGGTACCATGAAAATGACACCCATGATGAAAAATTTGCAAATTATCATCGGCGCCATCTTGGATTCTAATTTCGACCCCATAATCGTTTTTAGCGACCTCGGGAACTATGAAAATGACACCCATGACGAAAAATTTGCAAATTGTCGTCGACGCCATCTTGGTTTCTTGGCACCTATTTTAATATAATTATTTTATATTTATTAAAACAAATAGAACTAAACTAACACCAGATAGCCCTGAAAGTTTGCTCCCGAGCTACTAACAAGTTAATGTATGCAGCTCGGGAGCGCCCTTCCCCCGTCTCGCCCCTCGCACCCCGCACGATTGCCCTGTCTAGACGTCTTCGTCGAACGACTGTATGATGTAAAGACTGTGCTAATATAAGATGTACTTTTTATTATTCCTTATTCTGTGCTAGATCTAAATTATATGTAGCGTAGGTTTTTATCAGTCGTTAGCGACTTTGTATCTAAATGTTGTATGTTTTAATTGAATTCAATTGAATGATGTTTTAATTGTTCGTATTTAATCACGGACTTCTAGGTAGAAGTTCATGAACATGATAGTACATAAATGGATAAAAACTTCATGAAAATAAATTTTATAGCAGAGTCTCTAGCTGCGATAATGTAGGTACGCGCGATAATCTCAAAAATTACCGTTTTGATTTTCATATTTTTTACCAGTGTGTAGAATGAGGCTAGAGGATATTTTTTTTAATTCCAATCTACCCTTGGAACCGGGTGGGTAAGCTAGGGTAGTTACTCTTATTATAAATAAAATCTTTTTCAAAGCTAGTAAGTAGGTACGTGTTTGACCGATTAAATAACCGCAACAGATGGATGGGTGGAGTGCTTTTTCATAAGAAAAGAAAAATAAGACAATGAAATAATAAAACACGATGAAATAAGTGTTCGAATTAGTAATAATCCCAGCACTAGCGGAGAACAGTGGGCGCGGGGCTCGACCACGACGGCACGGGGCACGTAGACCACTAACTCGCTGAATTATTGTACGCGCCAAAGTTTAGAATTACAACATTGTACAATTGGCAATAAAGCCTTGTTGAATTTACCCAGCGCAGATTCATTTATACAGTCCACACTCCTCAACAAATTGGTCCTTCGCAAGAAAATTTTCAAGAAAAAGTTGTCGATTGTACCTACGTGCACGTGGCGCATGGCGGCATGGCCGCACTTTTTGTCTCCGTGTCAAGAAAACTACTTACTACGGACTACGGGAAACTGTGGCTACAGTTCGGTAATTAGTGTGTCGTTCCAATTAAGTTGTGCCGCCTGTTCTCATTCTTACTTTTCTGACTTCCCATTTTGGCCATTGAATCTGTCCCATTTCATAGATTTTTTCACATCTATACCTAATTATTGCTCAAAGTCTTTCTAAAACGCTTTAATGCGTGTGCATTTGTAAATTTTAATTATTGCTCAAGTCTTTCTAAAACAATTGCGTGTGCATTTGCAAGTTTCCGGTTTTGCACGTGGGCGCGGGGCTCGACCGTTCAAGGTCAAACCGGTCGCTTCTTACTAGGTTACTTACTTGCTTTAATAACCTTAAATGGTTTACTTTTAACAACCCACCTACCTAATTATTTGTTATTGCACCATGGAAGCTGCTACGCTTAAAGAATTAAACAAGAAACGTGGAAGTTGCAAAGCTAAGCTGACGCTATTTAGTAACTATTTAAATATAGTTCTGTCTTGCAATAAGTTAAGTAACCTGCAGGTAACGGAACTTCAAACGAGACTTGATAAAATGGATATACTTTTTAATGACTATGATAAAATACAGGGCGAGATCGAGTTGCTGATGGATGACCCCAACGAGGCACTGGGAGACCGCGAAAGCTTTCAAAACCAGTACTTCTCCCTGGTGTCATCAGCACGCGAGGTGCTGACGCATCATGGTGAACGCCGATCCAGCATTTTGGTGAGTTCCGTGCAAGCTATTGATGATGACAATCTCACACAGCCTAAACACAGTGTAGTAAAGTTACCACAAATAAGTTTACCGCATTTCGATGGAAGCTATCAGCATTGGCTTGAGTTTAGAGATACATTTGATTCTTTAATACATAAGAATAAATTGTTGGATGATATAAGTAAGTTTCACTATCTTAGGTCCTCTTTAAAAGGTGCCGCTGCCTTAATTATTAGAAGTTTAGACTTTAACTCTGAGAATTACAGCACCGCTTGGGATCTATTGATAAAACGATACAATAATAATCGCCTTTTGGTGAATAATCATGTTCAACTATTGTTCAATGTCGATCAGTTACCTAATGCTTCTAGTAAATCAGTGCGTTATCTTGTTG
The DNA here is from genome assembly GCA_950381575.1 of Plusia festucae. Lineage (NCBI taxonomy): Eukaryota > Metazoa > Arthropoda > Insecta > Lepidoptera > Noctuidae > Plusia > Plusia festucae. The sequence goes on along the minus strand of OX494454.1, from coordinate 9,306,208 downwards.
ATGTGACCACTAAAAACCTTAGAGCCTTAACTATTTTAAATCAACCAACGCAACACTGGGACACCTTGATTATTTATATTATGGCAAGAAAATTAGATTCTAAAACTTATTTTCATTGGGAAGAATTTAGAAATACCTTATCTGAGGCTCCTACTTTATCTGAATTTATATCATTTTTAAATGGTAGGGCAGATTTATTAGAGTCAGTTGAGGAATCTGAACACAGTAAAAATAAAACCTCACAAATTAAAATAAATAAACAGAAAAGTTTTTCTATAACATCACAAGAAAATACTAGTTTGAACAAAAATTCCAGTTCAACCTGTCCAATGTGTAAACAAAATCATGTATTATTTAAATGCGATTCTTTTCGTAAACTTTCTGCTGAAGTTCGAAATCAAAAAATTAAAGAATTTAATGTTTGCCTTAATTGTTTGAACCCTGGCCATGCAGAAAATAAATGTAAATTGTGGGCTCGGTGCAAATATTGTAAGGCTAAACACAACACTTTGTTACACATGGACAAGAATAATGAGCCTGCATGTAGTCCTATATTGACAGACAACGTCGCTTTATCCGCTGGAGCCATACAGAATACTACTGCGTCCACTGTATTGCTTTCCACAGCACGGGTGAAGGTGACAGACATCAGAGGCGGCCAACATGTGGCAAGAGTGCTCTTGGATAATGGGAGCACCGCGAACTTCATAACCGAGGAGCTGTGTGGTAAGCTGGGTTCACTTAAACGGTATGTAAACTCCAAGATAACGGGTATTAACCAGCAATCTTGTAAAAGCACACAGTCTTGTTCCCTTGTGTTAGAATCCTTTTGTGGCAATTATAAAACCACTATTGATTGTTTAGTTTTACCAGAAATAACCAAGTCATTACCATCAACATTAATTGATTATAGTACTATACCACTGCCATCAGGCATCTGTCTAGCTGATCCTTTATATTATAAACCGTCCAGCGTAGATATTTTACTAGGTGCTGAGCAGTTTTGGAATGTATTAGGTACAAATACTATCAATTTGGGTAAATGTCAACCTAGGTTATACGAATCTAAATTAGGATGGCTTATCTCTGGGTATATTGCACAACCTAGTCCATCCAGTGTTCAACCAATGTGTCAGTTTGTTCAAGACATGAAAACCGAACTCACACGCTTTTGGGAGTTGGACTCAATCTCTGACAAACATTCTTTGTCAGCCGAGGAACGTGCATGCGAAGAGCATTTTTTACGCACTACTACTCGTGGTAAAGACGGTCGTTACATTGTAGAAATGCCCTTTAAACAGGCACCTGAAGCTTTAGGTGACTCATACCAAATGGCAAGGATTCGATTTCTTTCATTAGAACGTAGATTTGTTCGCGATCCATTATTTAAAGATAGGTATATCAACTTCATGCGTGAGTACCTAGACTTAGGGCACATGTCTGAAGACAATAATTCTGACACTGTAAGTTACTATTTACCGCATCATGGTGTTTTGCGTGAGCAAAGTACCACAACTAAATTACGCGTGGTGTTTGATGCATCAGCTGTGACAACTTCAGGTATTTCTTTAAATAACTTACAAATGATCGGTCCCACTGTGCAGGACGATCTTTATTCCATTTTGTTACGTTTTAGACAGCACAGATACGTAGTGTCAGCTGACATAGAGAAAATGTATAGAGCTATAGAATTAAATAAATCACAACGTTCATTACAAAAAATATTATTTAGATTTAGTGAATTTGAACCAATAAAAACTTATGTTTTGAATACAGTCACATATGGCACGGCTTCGGCACCATATCTAGCTACAAAGTCTCTCGTGAGTCTTGCTTCACAGGCTTCAAATGATGTTGCCAAGCAGTCTATACAACGAGATATGTATGTTGACGATTTTCTTAGCGGATGCGATTCCGAATCCGGTGCCATACAATTGTGCAAGGAAGTGAGTTCGATTCTAGCTTCAGCTCAATTCAATTTAAGAAAGTGGCAATCCAATAGCCCACATGTGTTAAAAGGAATACTCTCTTGTCACGATACTAATGATAATATCATTGATTTTAATTGTAAACAATCACTTAATACTTCAAAAACGTTAGGTTTAAACTGGGTTTGTGATCTTGATACATTAACCTTTTCTATAAACATTTCTCAAAGTAATAAAGTAACTAAACGACACATTTTATCTTGCATTAGCCAAATCTTTGACCCTTTAGGTCTGGTAGGTCCATGTGTCGTTTTAGCAAAAATAATTATGCAAAATTTATGGTTGGAAAAGTGTTCCTGGGATGTACCAGTTTCTCGAGAGACAGAGGAACGTTGGTTATCGTTTGTTGCTATGTTACCGTGTCTCAATAACTTAAATGTACCAAGGCACGCGTTTAATATTAACTATAAATTTATTGAGTTACATATTTTTACAGATGCATCGGAGTGTGCATACGGAGCATGTATCTATGTTCGATGCATAAATAAAGATGGTACTATAACTGTCCAGCTATTAACTTCAAAAAATAAGGTTGCTCCCATTAAAAATAAAACAATCCCTCGTCTTGAACTTTGCGGGGCCCTATTGGGAACAAGACTGTATGCTAAAGTGGTATCCTCATTAACTATTAAAGTAAGTAAAATTCAGTACTGGTGCGATTCTACTATTGTTTTGTGTTGGTTAGCTACACCACCCAATAAATTAAAGCCTTTTGTTCGCAACCGAGTAAGTGAGATACAAGAGAGTACTGGGGAACATTCTTGGAGATATGTACCGTCTAAGGAGAACCCGGCAGACCTGGTATCTCGCGGGCTGAAGGCCGACCTAATCGGCACTAGTTCGTTATGGTGGTCGGGCCCACAGTTTTTAAAATCTAGTGAGGATAATTGGCCTAGTATGCCAAATATTAGCTCGATTTCTAATGTACCTGAAGTTAAAGTATACTTGTTGGATAATGATCAGTTGAGTCAGTCAGCAATTAGTATTGTGATTCATAAAAATTCAAATTTAAATAAATTAAAACGTATCATAGCATATGTACTTAGATTTATTTTTGATTGTAAAAATAGTAATAATAAGTTAAGTGGTTGTTTGTCTTGTAATGAATTGCAGGAAGCATTTAATGTTATTTTGCGTATCAGTCAAAGCGAAATGTTTCCTGACGAATACAAGATGCTTAACTTGAAAAGGAGTTTATCTAACAAGAATAGGTTAATTTCATTATCTCCATTCTTGGATAGTCAGGGTGTTATTCGTGTAGGCGGTAGGTTACGTAACACAAACTATACTTACGACATCAAGCATCCCATATTGATTGATAGTAAACATCACTTAACAAAAATAATCTTTCGAAACGAGCATGTCAATCTTATGCATGCAGGGCCACAATGTCTGTTGTCACACATTCGCCAAACTTATTGGCCACTAGGTGGTCGCAATCTATCTAAAGGTATATTCAGAGATTGTGTAAAATGCTTTAGATTTAGAGCTCAAGCGGTGCAACCTGTCATGGGTCAGTTACCATACGAGAGGACACAGCTTGAATTTCCTTTTTATAACTGCAGTGTGGACTATGCTGGGCCAATCTTGATAGCCGACCGAAAGGGGAGAAATCCCAGACTCATTAAATCATATATCTGTGTATTTGTCTGTTTGGCAGTAAAGGCTATTCATCTGGAGCTTGTCACGGAGCTTACCAAGGGAGCTTATCTGGCTGCTTTAAAAAGGTTTATTGCTCGACGGGGTAAACCACACAGCATACTTTCTGATAACGGCACAGCGTTTGTAGGTGTTTTTAACGAGCTTGCACGGTTCTTGTCTAATTCAAATCTAGAATCAGATCTTGCGCAAGATTCTATTAAATTTAGTTTTACACCTCCATACAGTCCCCATTTCAATGGTATAACAGAAGCCGCAGTCAAATCAACTAAAAAACATTTAAAAACTATAGTTCATTCCTCACATTTCACATACGAGGAAATGAACACTTACTTATAGTATAAGATCCCTAATACAACGACCTTCACCGAGATGCTTATTTGATGAAACGTATTTTATATTTATTTTAATATGTCAATAAATATAATCCATATGGGTTGCCTAGCAAATTTCAGTCCAGATTATGTTTAATTAATAATTTAAAAAATATTTTTTTTGAAAAATTTCAACGGTATGTTTATTAGATAAATTCTATACCAATCGAAAGTATGAAGCCCATAGAATATGCAAACGTTAGGTTGCCTATTCTTTTCCGGTCACAACTATCGGGTTGCCAGGTATAAACAGGTAAATTAGTACAGCATTTTGCAACGGTCTGTTTATTGAATGAAATTTAAATGAAATTAAAGATTATTTTATTCTGAACACGGTGGTATAGGGTTGCCTGCGAAAAATCAGTCCAGAATTGCGGTTGCCGAATTTTAAAAAGTAAAATATTGCTCCCGAACTGCATACATTACCGTATTAGTAGTTCGGGAGCAAACTTTCAAGGCTATCTTGTGTTAGTTTAGTTCTTTTTGTTTTAATAAATATAAAATAATTTTATTAAAATGGGTGCCGAGAAACCAAGATGGCGTCGGCGACAATTTGCAAATTTTTCGTCATGGGTGTCATTTTCATGGTTCCCAAGGTCGCTAAAAACGATTATGGGGTCGAAATTAGAATCCAAGATGGCGCCGAGAACAATATGATTTATTTTTGTGATTAGTGTTATTTTTAAGATTTGCGAGGTCGCTGAAAATAAAAAAAAATATTTTTTTAAACATTTCACCGGTATTTATACCGATTATTAGATAGATTCTATACCAATCGAAAGTATGGGGCCCATAGAATATGCAAACCTTAGGTTGCCTATTCTTTTCCGGTCACAATTATCGGGTTGCCAGGTATAAACAGGTAAATCTGTACTAGCATTTTGCAACGGTCTGTTTATATTATTTTATAGATATATATATATATTTTTTAGGTAAATTATTATATTTTGTAATTACTAACATAGTTCTTAAGCAATTGTACTAACACACTATGAGCCGTGTGATGCTTGAAAATAAAAGATTTTTATTTTTATTTATTTATTTTATTTATTGAATGAAATTTAAATGAAATTAAAGATTATTTTATTCTGAACACGGTGGTATAGGGTTGTCTGCGAATAATCAGTCCAGAATTGCACTCTCTTTCTTTAAGTGGGCGCACTTAAAGAAAGAGAGTGCGCATGCTATTTGGGCTTGGAAAAGAAAAGGATAGCGATAGACTCGTATATACTATGCATCATCACAGTATAAAAACATACAGTAGGACGACGCCTTTGATCTCCTTGTAAATGCCGAAAGTGTGTAGAAATTGTCGCAACAGCCAGGGTTGTCTCAAAATAACAATATTTATTAAAATTTATTTTTATCAACATTATTTAATAATTATTATTTAATAATAATCTTGATCAAAAATAAATTTTAAAAAATATATAATAAAAAAAATCTATTTTTTTTTTATCAACGTTAACTTTAACTTAATATTAACTGAATAGTTATTATTTAATAATAATGTTTATCTAAAATAAATAAAAATTTTTTTTACAATAATTAACAATATCGAGATACACAATTTGTAAAACAGTAACTATTATGCAAATGTGCTTCGTCTATGGTCTCACATGCAAAAATATACAATTCTAGATTGAGATTGAGACGAACACATGTAATTTCATTTAGAGAAATGTTCTTCATCTTGAATCAGGAACACTTGCGCGATAGACATTTCTGCGAAAGCTAGACCTCATTTTTATTTTGAGCGACCTCGTAAATCTTAAAAATAACACTAATCACAAAAAATGCATATTTTTCTCGGCGCCATCTTGGATTCTAATTTCGACCCCATAATCGTTTTAAGCGACCCCATGAACCACGAAAATGACACCCATGATGAAAAATTTGCAATTTTTCCTCGGCGCCATCTTTGGTTCTAATTTCGACCCCATAATCGTTTTTAGCGACCTTGGGAACCATGAAAATGACACCCATGACGAAAAATTTGCAAATTGTCGCCGACGCCATCTTGGTTTCTCGGCACCCATTTTAATAAAATTATTTTATATTTATTAAAACAAAAAGAACTAAACTAACACAAGATAGCCTTGAAAGTTTGCTCCCGAACTACTAATACGGTAATGTATGCAGTTCGGGAGCAATATTTTATTTTTTAAAATTCGGCAACCGCAATTCTGGACTGATTTTTCGCAGGCAACCCTATACCACCGTGTTCAGAATAAAATAATCTTTAATTTCATTTAAATTTCATTCAATAAACAGACCGTTGCAAAATGCTGTACTAATTTACCTGTTTATACCTGGCAACCCGATAGTTGTGACCGGAAAAGAATAGGCAACCTAACGTTTGCATATTCTATGGGCTTCATACTTTCGATTGGTATAGAATTTATCTAATAAACATACCGTTGAAATTTTTCAAAAAAAATATTTTTTAAATTATTAATTAAACATAATCTGGACTGAAATTTGCTAGGCAACCCATATGGATTATATTTATTGACATATTAAAATAAATATAAAATACGTTTCATCAAATAAGCATCTCGGTGAAGGTCGTTGTATTAGGGATCTTAGACCATTAGTCCAAATAGAGGCTATATTAAACTCACGTCCGCTCATTGCGTTCTCCTCGTCACCTGACGATCTTTCTGCCCTTACTCCCTCACACTATTTGATTGGACGACCGCTAACCTCTGTCCCTCAGCCACAGGTGCATTCCGTCAACATTAACCGACTGGAGCGCTACAAGAGGATCGAGAATCTGCGCCAACACTTTTGGAGACGATTCAGTCATGAGTATGTTGTCATGTTGCAGCAGAAAAAACGATGGCATGCGTCCACCGGAGAACTTAAATTGAACGATCTCGTTTTGATTAGAGACAAGGGGCAACCGCCACTGCGGTGGTTATTGGGCCGTATTACAGAGGTGTTTCCTGGACCAGACGGCGTCACGAGGGTGGCAGATATCAAAACCAAGAAAGGCGTCATTAGGAGAGCTTTCAACAACATTTGCCCACTACCTATTGAAGACAACGCTTCAACCCGGGCAGGATGTTCGAATTAGTAATAATCCCAGCACTAGCGGAGAACAGCGGGACGCGGGGGAGAGGCGCCGCCGCTTGACAGCAAACGTCAAGCGTCAGAACAGGACCACGACGGCACGGGGCACGTAGACCACTAACTCGCTGAATTATTGTACGCGCCAAAGTTTAGAATTACAACATTGTACAATTGGCAATAAAGCCTTGTTGAATTTACCCAGCGCAGATTCATTTATACAGTCCACACTCCTCAACAATAAGGTAAGAATTTCTGTTATTTCAAAATTTTTTAACTAAGCACTGCAGATACTTTATATGGAAGTACCACGCCTGAGGTATACAATATATTAGGTACATATTTTTTATGTTTCCGTGGTTACAGATATAGAACTTGGCCTTGATCTAAAAAAACTATCGTTGCTTAGATACCATCTAGGTATTTTAAATTTGCTATCGCCAACGTCCATACCACGTTGAATACACCGGTTCTCGTCCGATCACCGAAGTTAAGCAGCATCGGGCGCGATTAGTACTTGGATGGGTGACCGCCTGGGAATACCGCGTGTCGTTGGCCTTTTTGCTTCGTGTTATTTTTGGAAGAATATCGCATTTTAATTCATATTTTTTAGTTTTAGTTCAAGCTCCAACGCTTTCTAGCAGTAGCATCAGGCTTAGTTGGATACCTTAAGGCCTGTCTTACATTGTTTATTTTTCATAGTTTGTGTTTTTAATTTTATTTTGTATGGTAACATCTGAAAATGTTTTGACCTTTTTAAACAAAATTATTGAAACAATTTTCATGTAACTCTATCGATGTCAAAATATTCAAGAATGAACATACAAATAAAAACTGTCCATTTAAGAACACCCTCGTTTTCAAGTCGGTTAATTAATTTTTGATAAGCTGTAAAAGGTTACCTTCTTATGAAACGTGATTTGAAGGTAAATTTAAAAAAATCTGTATTAACATTTAGGTATCATAATAATATTATAAATGTGATTTTTTAAGTTTGTTTGTTAAGCTTTCACGCGAAAACATGAAACTTTGTACACATATTCTTGAAAGTATAAGAAGTAACATAGGATACATTTTTTGAGGTTGTCATTTTTGTGGTTAGATGCTATTCATTATTTTAGATAGATCTTACTCGCTGGTATTACATAATTTGTTAAATTTTTATATAGGTACCTACATTGGCTAACCAACATCCACAAGGGCTAAGCCACGAACATCAGGCTAGAGTAAAATATTTTTTATCCCTCTGCAGCATATGGACTGAAACTTCAATAAGTTTGAAGCCGACGTTACGTCTTATGCTGTCTCTGTCACTGGCGTGATGCCGTGACATATTATACTTACCTGCCCCCGAATAGGAACTGCTGCAAAAACACCACGCATAAAAAATTGGCAGCCTAATACTTTCATTTGGCGATTCATTTTTATATTATAGATATTTTTTGCAGGGTCTTTGTACGTAGGAATGTACCTATGTAGTATATAGAATAGTATATAGATTACAGATTATAAAAATAATTCCAATCTGTAATCTTACAAAGACCCTGCAAAAATTAGCTGTATAAAAATGAATCGCCAAATCTGTTGTTATGCCGAGCGCATAACTTTCGAACGACTGCACCAAATTCGATGATTCTGTTTTATTGTGTTCGATAAAGTCAGGACAAGGTTCTTATAAAAGTAAATAATAAAAAAATCGTTTTTTGTTTTTAATTTCATAGATTGAAAATTGTAACAGGAACGGGCACTTACGCGGGTGAAACCGCGGGTCACCGCCAGTATTACAATAAAGCAAAACTTAAGTACGATAAATCCTTCGTCAAAAAGATTGTAAGAAAAAATAAACTGAAAATAAATAAAAACATGAATTAAAATACGATTTTCTTGCAAAAATAACACGAAGCAAAAAGGCCAACGACACGCGGTATTCCCAGGCGGTCACCCATCCAAGTACTGACCGCGCCCGATGTTGCTTAACTTCGGTGATCGGACGAGAACCGGTGTATTCAACGTGGTATGGACGTTGGCGATAGTGAAACCGAAATACCTACGTGGTATCTAAGTAACGACAGTTGTTTTAGTTGAAGGCCAAGTTCAATGCCTTTTGTTTATAGAATAGTATATAGATTACAGATTATAAAAATAATTCCAATCTGTAATCTTACAAAGACCCTGCAAAAATTAGCTGTATAAAAATGAATCGCCAAATCTGTTGTTATGCCGAGCGCATAACTTTCGAACGACTGCACCAAATTCGATGATTCTGTTTTATTGTGTTCGATAAAGTCAGGACAAGGTTCTTATAAAAGTAAATAATAAAAAAATCGTTTTTTGTTTTTAATTTCATAGATTGAAAATTGTAACAGGAACGGGCACTTACGCGGGTGAAACCGCGGGTCACCGCCAGTATTACAATAAAGCAAAACTAAGTACGATAAATCCTTCGTCAAAAAGATTGTAAGAAAAAATAAACTGAAAATAAATAAAAACATGAATTAAAATACGATTTTCTTGCAAAAATAACACGAAGCAAAAAGGCCAACGACACGCGGTATTCCCAGGCGGTCACCCATCCAAGTACTGACCGCGCCCGATGTTGCTTAACTTCGGTGATCGGACGAGAACCGGTGTATTCAACGTGGTATGGACGTTGGCGATAGTGAAACCGAAATACCTACGTGGTATCTAAGTAACGACAGTTGTTTTAGTTGAAGGCCAAGTTCAATGCCTTTTGTTGTTATCAATATTTGATCGATGTCTAAATATTGAGTATTTTGTTATGTTTTCACCAATGAATAGAGTGATTCTAGAGTAAGATTTACTTATAAATGTAAACAAAATAGTCTTCAGAGTTAGTTAAAAAAAAAAAAAATCCGTTGATCCGTTTTTGATACAAAATAGAAATCAATGAAATAAAAAAGAACAGGTATGGATATGGATGGCACCACGCCTGAGGAATCTCTAATATTAGGTACTGAAGAGTTTTTTGTTTGGTTGAACGCGCAGTAACGCGCTAATCTAAGGAATCCGGGTTCGATTTGAAAATATTTCTCAGTAAGCCTACTTATTGAAGAAGGCTATAAGCTAAAATTTGCAGCGATAACCGACGCCTTCTTGGGCGGAGCCGCGAGCAAAAGCTAGTAATTATCGTAATAGGTATGCAATAAAAATTTACCTCGTCTTACAGGTAAAACAGATGATAATAATTAGTCTAATTGCGAATCTTCTTTGGGGGTCTGTTAAAACTACTTAAAACATAAAAAGGCAAAAGGCCAACGACACGCGGTATTCCCAGGCGGTCACCCATCCAAGTACTAACCGCGCCCGATGTTGCTTAACTTCGGTGATCGGACGAGAACCGGTGTATTCAACGTGGTATGGACGTTGGCGACTACTTTGCCAAAATACGTTGTATGTAACTAACGACAGTTGTTTTGTAGTTCAAGGCCAAGTTCAATATCCATGATGTAATATTTAGTACCTACCTATACCTATTCATTCATTATACTTTACTTTATCTGAGTATTATGTAGTAACGTTAAAATACAACTACTGGTCCGATTTGAATAATTCTTTCACTGTTAGGTAGCCCACTTATTGAGGAAAGCTATAGGCTATAATTTACCACGACAACCCCACGGGCGAAGACCGAGCGAAAGCTCGTATCACAATAAGAAACAAAAAAAGAAAAAAACCCATTTATTTGTAATCATAATGAAGAAATAGGCATGTCGAATGTCTCTGTGCTGTAGACAACGGAAATAAAAACATGTGCAGAAAATGAAATTTTTTTTATCTTGTTTTATGACGTCATAATCTTTTATACGTGTAATAATCCGACCTATTCCAATCCCCTTACATTATTGACAAACGAACATCCTTGCACCGCGTGGGTTTTATCAAATGCTTGTAATCAGCTGTTGCATTCACACATTCATTGAAATATAAACGTTATCCGTGAAAAATAGAGTTTAATTTTCAATGTTGATATTTTAGTTTTTTCTTTAATTATTGTAGGAATGTCGCTTTTGTTACGTGTGAAATAAGGGTAAAGATCCCTTGTTTCTTTGTTTTTATCAAGCATTATTCCGAGCTATGGAAATGTTGTAGTTATTGCAATTAAAATAAAACTACACATTTTGATTTATTAGTGTACACATTAATCATTATTTGTGTAGGTAGTAGGTACCTATAAATTTATTTTCATTTCTTCAAGATACAATTACACATGCTCATAATAAGCATGCTTATAAGCATGCTCGAAACTAGCATGCCTTCTATCAAGCAAAGTTTGTAACACACATGGCCGGCACTGCGCTTGGCGACACGTACCTATAGAGGTTGGCCCTACGCTTGAATAATATAAAATACCGTTACAAGTTGCGGTTTTTGAATATTGAGTTTTATTCACAAATAGATAAGGTTCAAATATGGATGACGAAGCTGGGCCGTCAAGGGTTTTATTTTTTTAGTTTTTTCTTACTAAAAACTCCTAAAAGTAGTAAAATATTTCGAGAATAACAACATTGAAACGTCCCTCATGCATATATTACAAAAAAAATACATTGGATTTTCCCATGACGTCACCATATTCCAGTTGGCAGCGAAGCTGTTAAGTGATGTGTATCTATAATAACAATGGGAGCTACCCATCGATGAAAAAAGAATCAGTAGTAGGCGTCCTCGTGGGACACGTCCCTCTCTTGTCACTGCACATGTTATTTATAATCCTATACTTACCGTGCCTATACAATCGTTCTACGATTATTATGTGAATTTATTTCCGTTAGAATAGGTTATCGAACATTACTTAGGTGTAAAGTTATCGTTTCAAGACATATTATAACCTAATAATAAATACTAAATTATTGTTAATACAAGATAGATCGTATTATTTGACCTTGAAATGTGTTTATGTGGGTATTTCTTATAAATACTTGTAGGTAATTTTATACCTTTCTTCTATAGTGTTATAGCAGTGTGAGTGTAGCATTTTTTAATGCATGCTTAGCTTTTGAACCGATTGTCCCTTTTGTACCAAAAATATTTATTCAAGGTATTTTTTCACCGACTTCGAAAGAGACGCAGGGACCATTATCAATTTAATTCGTCTAAGTTATTTATTTTATACGTTTATGCGGTTTATGAAACATTGTTCTATGTAGGTATTTCGCGGTAACTGTCGCCAACGTCCATACCACGTTGAATACACCGGTTCTCGTCCGATCACCGAAGTTAAGCAACATCGGGCGCGGTTAGTACTTGGATGGGTGACCGCCTGGGAATACCGCGTGTCGTTGGCCTTTTTGTTTTTTTTGTATTTTAAATTAAATTTTAGAATGATATATTTTGCCAACGTCACTTTCTTTGAAGTTGATATTTTTTTGTTTACTGTACTCTTACAAAAAAGAATCAAGGGAAGAAATTCTACCAAAAGTTCTGTTGCTTTTGCTCATATAGATATCGTAAAACAATTAACAGGGACAGAGATTATAAACATTACGGTATTTTTATAATATTTTATCATTATCACGAGTTCACCACGCTTCGTATCGTGATATAAATATTGTTACACGTCACAGATACAGCCGATACAGGTGTGAAAGTATTATCTACATTTAGTAATACGATTGTTTTAATTAATCGATTTTATGATTTTATCTGATCAACGACCGACGTCAAAATCGGCTTATATTTTGAGGTTCAATGAAAAAATTATAACTTACTAGCTGTTTCTCGCAGCTCCGCCAGAGGTCAAATTTTTTTTTTTATATAGTTAATTGAGATGCGAGCTATCCTATCTTTTAAGTTAGATCAAACTGCACACGGTGTGCAAATTTGATTTAAATCGGTTTTTTAGTTTCGAAGTTCATCCCGGACAAACATCGTTACACTGGAATTATGTATAATAGATAATATTGGCTCATGTGCCTGAGTTGGACACTCACGAGAATTGGTCTCAAATATCTTTTGACTGACAGACAGGTCAACATCATCCCCATCCACAGCTGTTGTTATTTAATTGCTGGGCCAGAAATGTATCTTTTCTAAGGGGACTGTATCTAAATACAGTCCCCTTAGACAATACATACACATTACATCATCAGCCTTAACTATTGTACATTTCTATAATCGTTAACGCTGATCTAACCTAGCTGTTCAATGACCGGATTCACATGCACAGCGTTGCAGGTTCAAACCCAGGCAAGTACCAATGTGACTTTTTCAAAGTTATATGTACTTATTTAATCATTCTAAGACATCATTGACAAACGGTGAAGGAAAAAAAACGTGAGGAAACCTGGATTCAAAAATATTTGAATCTGAAATAGCCAACCCGCAATTAAATAAGCAAGCGTGGTGATCAATGCTCATCCCTTCTCTATATGGGAAGAGGCCTGTGCCCGGCAGTGGGACGTTTATAGGCCGGTATTAACGCTGATCGAATCGCTCAAATGTATGACAGTAACAAGTCCAAGTCACGTGACTTATCGAAGAGAAATGTCATTTCCATACATTTTATGTCTTAAGTCGTTCTGTCATCGTTTACGCTTGTAGAAGTGTACCATGTCTAAGGGGGTAGGTCTCTTCCTACGTGTCTCTCCGATCTTGTGCCGGTTCCTTCCAGATTCGACCCGAAACTCTTGTGAAGTCATCGACTGACAGGTACATAACGATAAGCGATGGTACCATACCCATACCAACATATTCCTTGGGACAGTTGTGGCTAAAATGATTGTGAATTTATTGAAATTAAGAATATCGCTGTTTTGTGTACATATGGATTTCAGACAATGGATAGATCACTTCAGATCGCTCAATATGAGTTTCAGATGCTAAATATGACGCAATTTTACAGCCGAATAGAAAATTTCTTCCGAACTTGAAAGCGTGGTACGTTTTTTGCAAATGTATGTTTTGCTAGCTTATGATAGGGAGACCATCTGCACCTTATCGTTGTATCTAACGAAGGGACGACCCTTATACAAAAGGTCAAACATCTTGATACATAGGGGCTTCCTAAACTCCTTAATTCAAATAGAGTGTTTCTTTCCGGTGTTCGGATGTGTACTAATAGATGCATTCTGTGTCTTGCTTGAGATATGTTTGCCATAAACATTTATTATTATTATTGTACATTCACCAACATAGGATATAAAAAGTGACAATGTAAACAGTTGGTACAAAGGGCGGTCTTATCACTAATTTATGTGTGGTATGATTTGTTTGAAGGAGGCTTTTGTCCTGCATTTGTATAGAAACAGCAGTTATTTTTAACACTCCCATATTTTTTTTTACGGAAACCGAAATTGTGTCTAACACTAGAATGCTGAATACAGTATGAATAAGACTGGTCGTCTACAAAAAAAATATTGAAAAGATTATATTGTTTTCTGAGGTTTACGCAAATATTAGACATTGAAATAAAACGACTTTTAAACGGATTCAATCGTGGTTTATTTTGATATGTTCCCGACGTTTCAACGCCTTTAAAAGTGTCATGGTCACGGGCAGTCTGAAAAGAAAAGATTACATAATTTTTTTTTGTATTTGGGTAAAATTGACTAGATCCGAATTTAAATTACCTTTTCCGTTTTACCCTTTATTGAGGATCAGACGAGAATGCATTTGCAAGCAACCGCTGGATATAGTCAGCATTCTATCAGAGGATTGTGTAACAAATGATATAGATAGATAGGTAATCAGATAAAGTACAGTTTAAATTTAAGTAAGGACATTCACTTTTATTAACCCGATCACTGCTCTCTGCGCTACGTGACTACTGACCCGTTTCTCATACAACCTAGCACCTCAGAATAATTACTTCACGTATGAATGAAGTAGGAAAATGTGTGTATCTAATACATATCTATTATATATAATTCCACTGTTAGAGCGCTTGTAGACGTCCGTTTTTTTCACCGGGTAACGGACCGTGTTTTTTGCCGGATTCGCGGTGGTGTATGATTTATAATGAGTATGTGTACATGCACCGGACATCGGTCCGGCGAACAATTTACGCCGGATGCACCACCGCTTCCCCTCGGCGCGACGGACACCGGTCCGGTGTAAGAAAGAGCGGTCATCCACGCCAGTGTATTGGTGCGTGTTGACGCTGCCGGACGTATAGCCTGTTTTTTGTAAATTATGTGCCGTCTACCTGCGTTCTTTTAAAGGTCCAAGGTAACATTCATCCGGTAAAGAAAATATATGTATACAAGGATAGCCGTTTATTGACGGTCCGTTTTCCGGTGAAAAAAACGGACGTCTACAAGCGCCCTCACGATGTTAGTCCGGGTTGAACTCCGAAACTACTGAACCGATTTTAATCAAATTTGCACACCGTGTGCAGCATAGATTATACACTTATACTGGTATAGATGCGCCACTCCTAAGGTCAAAATGAAAGTTATGTCGTTACCCTGACTACTAGATGGCGCGCAAGTACAATTATTTTTCGCACCGGCCCTATAGGTGGCGCTTGGATACTACTTTGTCAATTTATTTATTATATAATTTTAGTAACTTGTTATAATATAAAAAATATATTATAACAAGTTACTAAAATTATCTAGGTCAAATTAAACAGAAAGGTAAAAACAAAAACTTCAAGTTGTCATTGCATTTATTTATTTATCACTTTCTTTTATAAATAATCAAAAGCTTTCTTCTTTATCTGGTCATTACCGTCAAAAGAATTAATTTTTCCATTTAATAATTGATTTACTTTCTGATTGTATTTCCTTTTTTCTGCGCAGAAAATTTAAACTTGCTCTTCTCAGGAGCTGAAAGAAACAATAAGTCTAATAAAATATATAAGTATCAAGTTGTTGGTCAACATCTCACATTTTAACACTGCTTTCACTCATACAAATCTACAGGACACCATAATTATGTAGAGGAAAGTCAAATGAACACAGTTTTGAACAATGTGCTTCATTATGTATCAATAAAATTACATGAATTTAATGGATTATTTAAACATATTTTTACAGTGGCATTTCTCAATAATCTTAGAAAAGCTTTGTTCATTAAAAAGTAACAATAGAAATGTTTTGCTTACCGGTACTTTAAGAATAATGTAATAAAACTTTATTTAGAAAAAACATTAAGCAGAATGAGCCTACAATTATAAATGTAAGTTTACTGACCGCTTGATGAAGTTGATGTTGTTGCTGGCTCTGCTTCTATTTGATAAAAAATGTCTGATGTTGAAGGAACATCTACATCACATGATGTCAGAATTACTAGGGCATTTTGTTGCGAGGCTGTAAAATAAATATTTGGATCTTTAATCTCTCTAATCACCGTTAATGAGACACAATTGATTTTCTATTGTAACGCGGCGACCGGTCGCCGCTCAGGGACGAATAAGTTAATATTATTTCAGCATTACAAAAAAAGCTTGCAAGTAAAATTATTATCACTTCTTGACATCTTAATAATAAGAAATTTTGCACAAGTTAAAACCCAATATTATGGTAATTTAGAATAATTTAGTTCTGGTCTGATGATGGAAGGTGGCTAAGGGTACTCGGGATTTGTGTGTCCATATTTTTAATAGCAGCTTTTTTCAGCATGTTCATAAAATAGAACTATGGTAAAGTATAATTAATTATATACAGGTATGAACCAATAAAGAAAATTGAAATAAATAATAGTAAAAAAGGCTTACGCAAATTCAATGTAGGTATCGCATTTCTAGTCAAACGTCTGCTTGGTGTTTTATAATAATCCTCAGTGTTGGTGGCAGATTCAAATATTATTTTGTATAACAATTTCCTTTCTCTTGAGTTGCAATATTAAGTATAGACTTCTGCTGGTTTAACTTCTCAGTATGAGGATATTCATAAGAAGGGAAATGGTGTAGAGGTCCTTTAAATAAATAAAACAATTATTACTATAAAATCTTAAGCAAACAGTACAAAAATAACATGTCACTTTTATATTATTAATAAGTCTATTATAAACTTTTGTTAATTAATTTAACTTACCATCGATCTCACATTCAATATAACATTTTAAATGAGATGATTTCGGCATTTTTAAAATCCAAGTTAAAAAATCGAAGTCCGAGAGATGAAGTGCCGAGTTATCATAAATATTATTTATGCTATCAGTCCGGGGTCCAAGTAACAAGCCAGGTGATATCGTAAAACGTAGGTAGATCAGAAACCGTAAGCAAGTAGTTATAAAAATATCGAGATATAATAAAAAACAAGGAACACTAAACAAAAACCGAAACAAAACAAAACACAAGTGGAAAAGTTGGAAAATGAGAATTCAAATATGGCTTAATATGGCTGTCCTGTCAGTAACGAAAACTTTTCGCCATAATGCTGCCGCGGTTTAAATTAAGTATATTATATTTCCACAAATTTAATTTTGTTACACTTTTTATTTTTAAATTGAATTACATCCTGAAAAGACCAACACGTGTTAGAAAGATGTATTTAAAATATTTTATTTGCAAATATTCTCCTTCAGCTTATGCCTAGTAGTAGCTGCTGCCCTCTATTGTCATTTATGTCGATATCCGGTTGATAACTGATGACCCTGAATACTAGATGGCGGTACTTTCTATGAAATTTTTTGAATCTCAATTTTGTAGGGGAGTTTGATCCAACTTGAAAGATAGGATAGCTTACATCACAAATATAAAAAAAAAATTGAGACCGCGGGCGGAGCAGCGGGAAGCAGCTAGTAAATAATATCCTTTAATCATTGCACTGATTTTATGAGCTCAGGAAGGCCTTACTTGCGCTTCTCGATGTGCAATCAATTTCTTATGTCATAAGATCAGCCATGTTTTTATATAAGAGTAAAGATCCCAGTCTACTACTGACAAATTCTAAGTCAAGAAAACAAGAGACTATCTCGGTTAAGTTTTGGGTAAAAAATCTTTTGCAACGGTTTCATTTTTACCCGAAAAAGGGATACCTATTTGATCTTTCTTTTTCAGAAAATATTTTCTCTTTCGATTTTACTTTTAGCTGTTTACTTCGTTTTGACTTGTAAAGTCAATCAGGAAAATTAATAAACAAATTGTTGGTAGGTACTAATGTATAAAGTCCAATTTTATATTTATTGTCGGTAATATTACCTAGAATTGAGTACGAAAGATGACAAAATTCTTGTACCTATTGTAATTAAACATCTATCTCAATAGGGGCTTATTGTCCTTTATTGTAAGGAGTGGTCAAGAGTCCCGACTCCCAGGTAAAGCTATGATAGAACAATTTATTGAATGAATATCACTACTGTGACACGTGTCTCCGCTCACGTAGGTATACAACATGTGTTTTTAATCATCGGTGTTAATCAAACGTTAATTCAATAAATTCTTTTGTTTATTTGTATTTTTCCTGCATCGTTTCTAGTTTATAACAATGTTCTATAGGAAAATGGAGGGCCCGTGGTTAAAAATAAAAAATAAAATATAAGTAAGGCGTAAGTTTGACTGGTGACTATCACGGAGGGGTCTCGGTATGTTTACAAATGGTGACCTATCCACGGACCAACCGCAGCGAGCGTGGCTCAATCTTATTTTTCTCTTATAACCTATTTTCAGCTTTCCTTTCACGATTGTTTTTTGTTTTTTTAAGAAGCTTACCAGCAATGTGGGCCCCACAATAAACAAAACAAAAAATAAAATCTATTTCGGCACTAAGGTACTACAAGTAGGTACAGGGAGAAGTCTAAAAACTAAACTTTTGTTATAAAAATGTGAAGAAATAATTATGTTATGGACATATACATTGTACGAGACCCTAGGTGACCGATTCAGACTAGCACTTCTCCGGTTTTATGAGGAAATTATGCACGTTCTGAAAATCAGGAATGACATCTTTGAACTGAAGAACTAGATAGAAGAACAGCGGCCTTTTTAGTCATTTTTGTAGGTATAGCCTGATTGCCAGTCTGTCTGCCGTCTGCAGTTATGCAGATAAAGATCTCGACGTTAGCTGATATGACGCCACCTTAGATCTATTAAAAATTATCATTGCCCATGCGCTTATATCCAGAAATCACGTGAAGATCATACACTCGTGATCAATGTGGTATCTGTGACGTAGCCTGAAAGTCTCTTTTTGTTAGGCCCAGTTTTTTGATCCCGAGTTAACTCAACCAATGGTTAAATATGCTAACTAATGGCTCTTAATCGTCACAATTAAGAGCACTTTTTCTACAAGCATGACATTATAACTCCTGAACTTTATTTAATTCGCTGTCTATATCTATATATAAAATAAAATTGTAAAATACCAGTTTGTTTGTCTATGCGTTTGAGCGCGCTAATCTCAGAAACGAATTCAGCGATTTGAATGCGTTTTTCACTGACATAATGTGGCCAGCTTCTCATAACATTTAGTAGTTGTTTCATTAAAATCGGTTAACAAAAAAAAGTAACAGTCATTGAAATAATAGGTATGGGCTCTATGTCACTTCGTTCGTGTGAGAAAATAATTAATATTTTGCTATTTCCGGAATTCCACGAGGACGGAGTCGCTGGCACAGCTAGATTTCCATAATAAAGAAACCATAAATTCCCGTCTAATAATTTTCAAGTTTATGCATATTATGATGAACAAAAATTGATTTTGGTTGTTCTTAATTTTTTCATTGTAATAAAATTCTATAGAAATGTTTTTGGAAGTATTATTGATAGTTTTTTTTTCTAGGTCAATATTTAATGTATGCACCAGTCATTATTGTTCCCTCAAAGAAAAATTTCATTATTCAAGGTATCTTCAAAATAATAATAGCATGATCGCGTGACTTCTACCGAAAATGTGAATATTATTAGGAAAATTGCCGTGACCTCTTAAAGCCAAGGTAGCTATTATAAGTCTAGTAGTTATGTTGACACCTAGAAATCCTCATGTAATTAGGTACATCTTACGCCTTGCCTTGGTCACGGGCAGACACCCTGACGGGATACCTGCAAAGGCGACGACACGTCGGGCACTAAAATCAAAACAAACAGCGACAGAATCCCTTTAATAGTAGTTTTATTTCAATGTCTAAAATTCCCGTAAACCTCTGGAAACAATTTTAGTTTTTTATCATATATCGAAAATTACAATTATTTCGGCTGTGAAAGTCAGTATATTTTTTAAAATGTTCAGGAGAAACGCTAAGAACTCTCTCGATGAAAGTTAGTGATAAAATTAATGATGAGATTTTTTTTAAACACGAAAACTTTTCATCAATCCTACCCTATTTGATTTTAGAAACTTATATGGTACTGGCCGGTTCTAAAACGTAGCAATTACATTTTGTAACCGCTCAATAAGGATAATTTGTTTTTAAAGATTCTGAAGGGTATTTTCTTGCGTAATTTATGAAGTGCGTGTAAAGCTCGATTCAACTTAATGGCGGCTGTGAAGGTAGTTACACACTGCGCAGTACCTCGTCCCGCACCCCCTGGTGCATGAATTTGTTAATACTGCGCAGCGACTCGCCTCATGTTCACAGCCACCATTAAGTTTGAATCGCACTGTAATATAGTTTTGATTTTCTTTGCGTGTCAATGATCCTGTAAACTCTATATGGCCAAAAAGTTGACCCCGGATATTTTATTTATATTGACCGGCAGATCTTGGAGAGTAGTGCAGGACGGATAGGACAGAAGATCTGTTATAGAAAAGATCTTTTAGTTTAGTGATCTTAATTTCCGAAGTCACGTGACAAAAACATGTAATTTAGTGACAATGTTCATCTTGTCTATTTATACCGTTTGACATTTGACCCCAAAAATGGCTGATAAGATCTGAACTCTAGGCTCGGATTGTAATTATTTATGTTATGTAAGAAGAAAGGTGTAGATGTTATTCTAGTCTTAATTAAATTATGTATTTGACTGTAAATTGACTTGAAATTACAAATTCCTAACTACATATTGCTTCTGGCTCTGAGTCATGTGTGACTTGTCCCAAGATATTATTTTGTTTAACATTCTATATACTTAAAAATAATTCTAATTTCAGTGAGTTTTGATACAAAACTATTGTTCTGTAATTCTACTCGATAAAAAAAATTATAAGTAGGTATATTTTTTAAAAGAAAAATTAACGTGACAACAATAATTATATGGTTTAATATTATTTACAACACATTTCTTCACTTGCATTTCCTTTCCTGTACCAAGCAAATTATCTTGGTAGACGCCACAATCAGATGCAATGTTTTCGCCCTGCGTTTAGCGTTACAAACGCACAATAACATAAGCGCGCCGGCCGCCATTGAAGAAGGACGAGAGTATTTGAATTTAGAATTGCATTTTATTTTAATTTGTGCCAGTGAATAAAAAGACAATGAAGATGTTTGGCATAGTGTTTTGTTTCCTGTGTGTGAATATTGCGATTGCTAGTGAAGTAAGTTTTTTTATTTAAATATATTTTTAATTTTATTTTTATTTTTTAATATTAATTTGGCGTATTATAATTATTTACTTTATTTTGTAGCTTACTTTGGTTTTATTGGTGGTAGTACCATCCTACTTACATTTTATTATCATAGGTAATTAATTAACAATGAACGTAAATTTTTTTTTTTTATATTTTAGTAAGTATAATTATTAGGGATGGGCCGAAATTCGTTTTACATTCGGTTTAACCGAACTTCGGCAGCTTGAACCGAACTTCGTCATTCGGCCGAATTTCGGTTAAAATGCCGAACATTCTGCACTAAATATACCTACTTGCACTATCATAATAGAAATTAATGAAAAAACATATCTGTAGTAACAGAGAAATAAAATAAGTCTGATATACTCATAGTCATTTATTTGAATTATTAAAAGTCATACGTGATAAACAAAAAACTTAAATTGGTCTTTTAAACTACCAGTCTCAAAAATCTTTGGTTACTTAATCAAACAAAACACAAAATTAAACCGCTCTTCTTACTAACCAAACCAGCCTTAGAAATCTTTCTTTCTTAATCAAAAACAAAATTTTACTGCTCTTCTCAACAAGTCTTAGAAATCTCTCTTACTTAATCAAAAAACAAAAATTAAACTACTTTTCTAAACAATAATAACCAACCATTAGAAATCTCTCTTACCTAGTCAGAACACACAATGAAACTGAAGATCTTAATAATGAGTTTTAAAAATCTTTGCATAAGTAGGTACTTAACTTAATAAAAATACTAAATTATATTGGTCTCCTTAATAGTTGGTCTAAAAAAAATCTTTAACCAGACAATAGCACGTGACAAGCTGGTGACGTCTTTACAAATGACTAATTGGCTAACGGCCGCAAGGGGAAGCGCGGAGTGCGGGCGGGGCACATCTAGCAATATTTGCAGCAAGTGCGTAAACTAGTCACAACACGAAAAAGAACGGCGAAATTGAACCGAAGTTCGGCCGAATTTTTCATTTTTACCGAATGTTCGGCCGAAGTTCGTATTCGGCACAAACCACATTCGGCCCATCCCTAATAATTATGCTTTAACTTGTCTGAAAAAAAACTTGATACTATTTAAATAATTTTTGAATATTTGTGATGAAGGTAGTTTAAACTTTTAAAATTTTAAGGTACTACCTACACATATTTGTTTAACCCTTAATAAGGCAACAGGAACAAAGCTTTTGACGTATTTAGGTAGTAATAAGATGTCAAAAACTAAAAATAAGTAGGTATTTTACCAATCACAAAATTATTCATTATACAAAATTAGGTTGGATCTTGGCCTACGGATATTTTACATGCGTCTAGTTGTTTGTCATTTATTATGCATTCATTTTTATTTTTTTATTACATATTTCATATTTTATTTGACGTGACCCATGAAAACACCAATAAATTATCTGTAATGTTTTATTTGTGATTTACGATCGAATAATAATAGAATTTTTGCGATAACCTGAGTTCATATGTAAGTATAATAATAAACTTGGATTTTTTTTATTTATATAAAGAAATAATAATTAACAATAACCCCAAAGAAGACAATTCTATAAAAACCACATCTGGTGTAGAAGTCATTGTTCTTATTTCAAAATATGGAATAAAACACTACTCAAAATACCACGCTAAACAAAGCTTTCCGATCACGCATGCGCCTCATGATGTTATTGCTTTGTCTCTTTTTATCACACGCCTAAGTGTTCATTGTTGTTGTTCTCTCTCGCTCTACGGAAGGAATCTCCCTGCGTTCCAAATTTCAAAGCAGGGATCATGGACCAACGTCACGTAGGCCCTTTCACTGATTTGTCATTAAATCTCTTTTGTACTATTGTACTATCAAAGGAGAGTGTGAAAGAATATACAGGGTGGATTAGTTTTTATTTATCCATCAGCAGTCAGCACGTAGCTATTAGTTTTATTTTGGCTCTTGAAAGATAGTTAGTAATTCCTTTTAAATATCTTTTTTATAGGCACTTTAGTTACGTTTTTAAGAGATTGAGAATTCCAAATTGAAATTTCCAAATTTGAAAATCCATTGACGTTCCATTTCATGTCGGTGCCAAAAAAAATGGATTAATGGTAAAAAAATCGATACCAACTTCAATTGGCATGGTTATCGATTTCAAGCAAATCAGTTGGTAATTTAACAATTAAATTGAAAAGTGATTTAAGAATTCAATTTAGTTTTCGCTTTTAAGTGGTTTTAGGTATGGGTATGGGTTTTTGAAGTCGTTGTTTTTTTTAAGTTTGTTTATGTTCTATGATCTCTTCATAATGTTCTGTCTAGAATGTAAGTATGTACGTAACACAAATCACTGAATGTTTTACTTACAGTAGATACCATTTGAAGGTTAAGGCTTGTGATGAAAAAAAAAACAGTTGTTTTAAATATGGTAGATTTCTAAGTTCTCTTTAACTCGCAACAATACCTTTTATATTTTTTATTCGAATTAAAAGCTGCTTACAAAGCACAGAAATACTTTCTGATATCTATGGCATTTAAGGCATTTGAAAAAATGGTTTTAATTACGTGTTCATCACCCACTTTTGGGACTATGCCTTTTTCAACGCTATTCAGATCCTTGCAACTAATAAGTAAAATTAAAAAAAATCATCATCTACGTAGGTACCCAACTGATACGAATAACACAGTAAAAATCTACTGCAGTTAAAAACATGATGTTGACAATTTTAACAAACGTGTTGTATTGTATTGTAAATATTTATAATTTCCTTTGTATAGCATTCTGCACGATACATGATTATTTAATTACACATACATTATTTAGCCTCAATTTTATTGATAATTTACAATTTAGATAATGCTGTATCCATGACGCAAACATTATGTTATGGTAGCTGTGATGAACACCCTAGCGGTTCAATCAACGGATTCATATGATCATGGTAACAGGTTGAAAACCCATACAATATTCCATAGTTAAATTGTACTCTTATTCTCTCTCTCTTATTTACTCTTTTCTTATTCTAAAATACTACTCAGATTAGGATCATCAGGATCAGGAGCTGGTCAAAAAAACAAACGGTGTAAGAAAGTCTTACGCTTTCATTACGTATTTAAAAATATATTTAACTAACTTCGCCCGCGACTTCCTCTGCGTGGACTTCAGAATTGGGTCCAAAAAGAAATGAAAAATGTGAAAGTAATGAAAAATGGAATAAAATTTTCAACCGTGTTATAGCTGAAGCTGTAATAGAGAAAAATACAAAATTTATAACCTGTCTGCCCACTGCTTAGCTCGTAAACAATTTTCAATTTTCCCTCGGGAACTACTTAAGAAATCGGGATAAAAGGTAGCTTATGTTCTTTTCTATGTCAAAGGCTACATGCATGCCAAATTTCATCTAAACCCGTTCAACCGTTTTTGCGTGATTGAGTAACAAACATTTAAACATCCACACTTTACTTACAATATTAGTAGTAGGATAATAACATCAGATCGTAAGTTCAAGAATATATTTTTTTAATGTTTAGAATACGTCAAATAAAAATATGAATTTAATTGAGATAGTTGCGAAAGAAAGTCTTATAAAAAAGGTTGACATATTATTAATTCGTACATAATTTCCGGAAGGCCACCATTACAAGCTCATACGTCACAAAAACATACATTCTGCAATATTATTAAACAAATACAGTACTAAAACAATATCCTCTTTGTTTCAGAGCTACAAGGCAGGTGTGATAAATGGACAAAAAGAAATTAACTCATACAAACCGTTCATACACGACGCTGCGAAAATGGTGAGTCAGATTCCGTTGCTATGGTTACCGATGATAACAAGGAGTCAAGGACCTACCAGCTAGTCTAATTTTTTTTCCACAATTCTATATATTATACCCGGTGACGCGTCGCTGTTTATATATTTAGTAGGTATTCCATAACTCAATGGAATTTTCGTGGTAGGCCTAAAATAATTCCCTCGCTCAAGTAAGTCAAGTAATACAAGGAGTACATTGTTTTATGTTTAATATGCTATACATATGTAATGAAATTAGTAAAATAATATTAGTTCAAGATATTTGGCATTATACACGGACCTGAGATGGATGGATGGATCCTGAGACTTAGGTAAGCTGTGCATGATGCGTGGGAGAGGTCGATGGCTCGATTATTCAATGTTTAAACCTTAATGGAAGTTTAAATCATTCTATTCCCAATGACAAATGATGACGATGAGGTTATAGACAAATAGCGCTATCTCTTTTACTCAATATAACTATCATGGTATGAAAATTGAATAATACATTCCTATGACTGTTTTACAGTAGAGAATATTCTTTTGTATATAGAAAAGGATCAACAACGACGCTCTCCTATTGTTAGAAGCAGATGGATTATGGAGTTCTTGCCGGTTCTTCTCCTTAGGAATGACGATTGACACTTTGGAACCGTGCACGTAGAGTCCTAGAGTCATTTTGTTATAAAGTTTCTAAAGCGCATAATAGGTACCTATCTTAGATTTTCTAGAAATCAAAACATTTTGATATTTTTAAATAAACTCAATACAGAAGAGTAAGAAGAAATAATAGTTTAAAGGTTTTGGGGAAAACAATATCATAATCATACACAGACATACTTTTCCTTTTTATGTAGCCTGTTACTAGTCCCACTGCTGGGCAAAGGACTTGCCCAATTTGCTCTAGGTTTTCTGTCCAGTAATTTTCACGTAACTATTTATTAATCTGTGCCATAAGCAACAAAAAGTATTGATGTCATTGGTATTTAAAACAAAAGTATTCTTTTTTTTTTATATATCAAGGAACATAAGAAAATAATATTATGTGTTCGATAACTGATGTTTTTCAAACAACTTTGCATTATGCTTTATACAGTAAAGCAAAACACAAGATAACCTTAACATTCAATTATCAAGTGAACTCACATACCTACATATTTATTAACAGTTTTTAAAGTCAAGATTATACCTACTTGACTTTCTAGAAAATATTGCTTACTGGAAATCTTGACTAACCAATAAGTGTATCTGACAATTTTTCAGTTTGTTAAAGAAATATTATCACTGTATTTGAATTTCAACACTAACTACTTATATGTAATAATATGTATACAGTCTTCTGTCTCTTCGGAGGGTAACCTGCCCCCCTTTTTTTTTTTTTTTGCGGGGTGAAACGCTATTGCCTTCAGCCCACGCTGAGGGCACAGCGTGGGGATATGTCGGACTTGCACCGACTAAAAACACCCCGGTCCCGTCCTTGCCTTTGCTGGAGCCGCGGGATCACTTACGCAAGCTCTACGCAACTCCAGAAGGAACCTGCCCCCCTAGCCAAGTGACATTTCTACAAGCGTTAACGATGATAGAAATCGCCCAAATGACATTAAATGTATGAAGGTGACAAGTCTAAGTCACGTGACTTATCGAAAACAAATGTCATTTCCATACATTTTATGTCATTTAAGCGATTTCTATCATCGTTATCGCTTGTAGAAATGTCTCTTGGCTAGGGGGGCTGGTGATCCGTAACTCCGGTTCTACCTATCACAGACACCAGTTGTATGTGACCGAGGATCTGTATGGCGTGGAGTATAAATAAATAATTTAACACCATTAAGGATTTAAACATTCAAATCTTATATGATTATCGATGTAACAAAACCATTGCGCGATCTAATTCGATCCCAACGCCATCTAGGGAACTCAAACTACAACTTTTTACTAAAATTCAATTTGTCGTGCTATGATTTCGCGTACAACCCAAACACCAGTCTATATAATATCGAAGAGCCTATTTCCTTATCTATATCACTGTAATCCTGCGATGTGATGATGAGAAATTAAACGTTTATTGTTTTTATTATTATTTCGGCTTGCTTCAATTAGGTCAGTGATGCAAAACATCGTTTGGCCAGCCTATATTCTAAAATTAGAATTTTTAATCGCCAACCGTTGGTAGGTGACCTAGTGTGTTCAACCAATGAGAGCTCATTTTTTTTCTTTTAAGATAAGTGTAATTATTTGCACAGCAGTAAGACACAAGATTATTGTCTATCAACTTCATTCTGAGAGCTGAATCATCATCTCCGAAATCTATTTGGTCGGCGAAATGGATAATATTAGGATGGATAATAGTAGGGATGAATGGATGTTATATATTATATTATAACATCCATTCATCCCTACTACGTCATCTTAGAATTCACTCCTTTCTGTCTCTTACCATCTGTTTTCGATCTTCCTCTGCTTCTTTTCTATTCACTATGAATTAGTATTTGAATTTACTTATTTATATTTTTGATCCCAAACTGTCACACTGCAGGACCTCCCTTTCTTGGATCCATTTTTTTTTCAATCATAGTGTAATTAAGTCCATTTCTCTCCATCTCCACCAGGGTCTTTCACGACATTACTTATTATAGAAAAATTCAGATGCAATAAAGACAAAGACAACAAAACACCACTTCCACCAAGTACAATATTATGTAGTTTTATGCGTAAGTATATATATATATATATATATATATATTAGTAAGAAATCAGTGTGCATTTCTACGTAAGATAAAAATAAAATGCGGTGAACTAAATCGGTAACATTTTCGGAAATAATCACCACGCGGCAATCAGCTGATAAGTCAACGAACTCAACGTGCGTGATCATTACGAGATTGAAATATTAATGCTTCCTTACAATTGTATATTCTGTTTGCATTTAAAAGCATATAGAAATACATATTTTAGAGTTTTACTGACACTGCTAAGTCTTGGTTAGGTACTTAGGTACTGAATTTTAATAAGCAATTTTGGACTTTGTGCGAAGAGTGAATTTGTTTTACGTTCAAGTATAACGTTTGATTCTCTGATTGGTTTAGAGATTACAACGGGCCAGTAGAAGCGCCGATCGTCAGCACACTGTCATTAATTGTAATCGAGTCCAGTCGCGGAGAGTTTGACATACAACGTGAAGTGCTTATTTCTAAATTCTGTACCTAGTCAGGAGAGCTACAAATAGGTTACTAATTGGCACTGATGATGATATTTAATAAAATCCATTCCATTTAAAATTAAAGACTTTTTTCCTTATTTTAATTCTCTTCTGTTTTTCACAGGGCGTCGACATCTTAGTTCTGCCAGCTTTGGAACCTTCTGAAATGTCTTCCTACGACGAGGTAAGACAATAATATGATATAAATTTTGAAGTTTCTTTAAGTATTACAAAAAATGGATTGCTCGTCTAAAATTCTTTTGACATTCTTCTGCTTCAATTTGTGGCATTCAAATTAACGAATGTCGGCTACAGTGCGATTCAAATTTAATGGCGGTTGTGAATAAAGTCGCTGCGCAATAAAAAAATCATGCACCAGCGCGGGTGCTTGGCGTGATACTTTGTAACACATTTCAAAGGGTTTGTTAAATTAGAATCGCATTCTACCAGATGATGGAATCATCTCTATCCTTTGTGAAGCGAAACAGTTCGTCTACTCGCCATCACTGTCTACCGGATGATGTGGACCCACGAACTGATGTTCCACTTCTCTTTATTCAACGATTTCTTTGTTTTCAGACCGTAAAAACAATATCAGCGGTCGCAAAGCAGGCTGGATTGTACGTCGTACTGCATTTGCTCGAGAACACTCACTGTCAGCTGGGCAAGGAGGCGATCAGGAGCAACCTGGTCTTTGATAGAGAAGGATCTATTGTTGCTGTGTAAGTATCTTCTTGGTTATTTTTATCTTTGTTCAAGGTCTGAAATAATATGAGCAAGTAGGAAGATGTAACTCTAATCTCGCAAAGTGGGGCTACAGTAACAGATCAACTCTAGGGTGTTGATGTGGAGCTGAGTCACAAACCATGTTCTTCCTATGCCCCAAAATATGCAGCCAATGATGACGTAAATGTAGCAATATTTTGGGCTACTCAAATCTGAAGAGCTGTGGTGCAATCGACACAAAAAAGATCGCATTACTAGTATTCTTGTTAGGCCCTCGTGGTAAGCTAAATATATGTATTGTGTTACGAGTGGGTTCACGTCGGTAGTGCAATGGCTGGGATTACAACCCGAGACCACATGGTTGCAAGTCTGATGCTTTAGCCATTAGGCTACCGCTGCTAGCATTTGCTTGGCAGTCGGTCAGGTGGTTGTAGGCAAGTTATCAATATTCCTACATTCATTTCGGAAGGTTACGAGACTTTCTTTGACACAGAATTATATTGTGTACAACCGTCTGAACTATATTCGTCTTCACTTGATTATAATCGAACGATTTGATAATAGTTGATATCGTACATTCGTACCAGACAGCTTTTTAAAATTTGTTTCCATAATATTTTTCTATAAACATTCGCCCTTATAAACAGAAATCTCAAAAATAAACGGAACCTTTGTGCATTTGTTTTTCATTGTACTTCAATTACGTAAAAAATAAAACAAGAGGATGTTTATGATATTGGTATCGTAGTATGAAAACTAACCATTCTTGTTTTATATACAGGATTATTTTTTATGTCTTCTAAATCTTAAAATTTAAAATCAACTTTTCATACAAACATAAGTCACGGGACCTGCCACTTAGTATGAAAAGTTGATTATAAATTTTAAGATTTTCTTTGGAAAAGATGTTCAGTTTTATGAACCTAATTACCTCGTAGAATATACGCACTCCATTAAAATAATCCTGTATATTCTTACGTTATAATCTTAATTTTATAGTAAAAAGATGCAGATTTTGTTGGTTTGAATGCGCTAATCGCAGGAACTACAGCGCCGATTTTAAAAAGTCTTTCACTGTTAGATAGTCCACTTATTGAAGGCTATAGGCTAATTCGCCGCAGTAACCGAGGTCCACGCGGGTGGAGCAGCGATTAAAAGTTATTAATCGCTTAAAATTAATTACAATAAAGTTCGCGGTAGCGTGTTGGCTAAAGCGTCGGAATTGCGATCATGTCATTGCTTGATACTTTTGTCGCTCCAACTACTGATAAATACAAACTACTTGTAAATATGACATTGAAGTTGATTTAAAATAGTCTTGGAGAATTTCAATTTCACAGCAGAAGTATTTTGTGTGAATGTTGACGTGAAAAAAAATGTTAATTTATGAATATTTGTAATACGCTTATATATTTCATTAATCATCTCACATAATATCTAGCCTTGTCTGCTTGTAGAGAAAAATTCGTATTTGAATTGAGTTTTCTTAAACGAAAGAGCATTGCCATTTAAGTTCATGGTTTTATCTAAGTTCCTATAATGCATGTTTTAATATTCATGATTCTGGTATGATTCTTCTCATGTAAAACTCTTCACAACATAAATCAAAATGCTAAGATAGTATATAATCTCAGCGTAAAAGTATCAGAATTCTGAGATAGTTCGGCAATTTTTGGATGAATTCTCAAGCTATTTTGGGGTCGGCTTCCAGTCTTACCGGATTTAGATGAATACCGTATTTTACATGGAGCGACTGCCTATCTGACCTCCACAAACAAGTCAGAATAAATTGTAAAGACTTAACAACTGTCAAAGATTACTGTATGACAGTCGGGACAAACGGCTTAACGTGCTTTCCGAGGCACGGTATTGGATGAATTTTCTAAATTCTGTATATATCTATAAACAGAAGAAAATAACCTTCAAAATCTACAGTTACAGGAAACCAGTAAACGCGTTTAGCAACTGCACTACTTCGACCTCTGACCTGGTGACCTTTAAAACGGACTTTGGCGTGACCTTCGGACTTCTAATGGAAGAGGACCTGGTTCTCCAAGACCCTGAACATCTGAGAGGGTTGAAGAATTTCGTGATGGCTGGTGCGTGGCATTCAGAGATACCAATGTTGAGTGGTAAGTTGTTAAAAAAATATTCTATTATTTTTGACGGGGTCTATGACTTTAGTGTCTAATTCTCGATCTGTGAATTTTTTTGTGATGGGATCATTGGATTCAAACCGGCAACCACATGATCTTAAGTCCAACGCCCTAGCTATTAGTCTACCACCGCTTTACGATTTTTATTTGTGCCTAATATGTTTTCTTCACTTAAAAAGACTGTGCTTCTACTCTCCAATCTTCAACGTAATCATATCGATTCTGTTTTGTTCCAGCTCCCCAGTTTTCATCGCCATGGTCTTATGTCAACGATGCCAACTTACTCACCAACTTCGGTGTATACTCCAGTGGCCTGAAGACAGGGTCTGAAGAACTGTCAATCGTTGCATTACAGAAAAATGGTGGAAGTGGTAAGTTTCTTTCATACAGTTTTAAGATAGGTTGTTGAGGTCTCTGCTCGACTCCGGCATTATACATTAGAGTTAATAAGATAGACCCAAGCCAAGTTATTTTTTGACATGTGTAATAGTTTAAACTAACAGATAGGGTATCTCAGGGAGATAAATAAGTTCGAACACGATTAAAACTTGGAAAAAGGTATAATATTGTTAACACACGTTATAGTTACAATTTGGTAGCCCGAACAACGACAACAACAGATACAAGGCGCGTGCGTCGCGGCCATGAGCGGACTGTTGATCCCCTCCGCGATCGTTTAGGACCCACGCTTCGTGCTAGCACGAAGTAGGCCGAGCGAGAGACGAGTTGACCCGAGTGGCTGTCTCGTGTGTCCGATCGCGAGTCCGAGTTCGGTTACTTTAATTAAACAAATCTAGATGGCGTTCACGGCGTCGCGTTACAACCTCCCCCTCTGACCTAGTCTTTGCGCCCCCGCGACTTGGTCAGGAACCCGTTTCGGTCTCCCGCGCCGTCGTTTCCCGATGACGGGTGCCGGCGGCGGCAGCACCGCTACATGTGGGGTCAATTGGGAATCATGATGCCTACCTAGAATTTCGTTGTTCCTAAGCGTCTCTAATATATATGTGGTAGGGCTCGCAGCTTCCTTAATGCAGTAAGGTCCATCTCGCCGTGGCTCATCCATCATTTGACCGTGGGCAGCATTATTCCTCTGCGTCTCCAAGAAGACCTTATTACATCCTCTAGGGTAGTCAGGCGCAGGGCTGTGGCTGTCATTTGCGTCACGTCTCTTGTCGTAAGCGGCGCTACCCCGCCGCGTCCAGTACCAACCTCTCCCCCTGACCGGTTCGTGGGGTGGCTTGCGATCTCCACTGATCGTCTGCGACTCCATGCCCTTGATTCTATTCGATGGAACAACGACTTCGGCGTAGTTGAGGTCGCAGCCCGTTGCATCGATGCATGGTGAGTGAGAAGGTATGTCTGCGACACCGTCTGACCTTCTTAGTGAGGCCTTGGTAGGCCGTTCTTCGACTCCCTCCCCCTGCATCCGGACTGCCTTTGGTATATAGTTACCAGCCTTACGTACATTGTTAATATGCCTGAAACCCAGGTCTTTAATACCTATCTTCATCTTTTCCATTTCGCTGGTAGTCGTTAACTCGAACCTTTCGATAAATCTGTGCCAGCGGCGGGGCTCATCACTGTAACACCAGCTATTTCGAGCTAAATCCAATAAAATACATGCCTTCTTGATAAAATCTCTACCTAATAACGTTCTTGTTTGCGCGTCTGGTAGAACCATTAACTTTGTAGATATAGTCCTTCCCTGCAAGTCGACGTCAATGTCACACTCAAGCGCGTTGTGAGTTTGCCGTGACCCATCGGCGAGACCTATGGTGCGTAGAGTCTTTCTGAATTGAATGCCTGCATCACATAACAATTTGTATAACAGAGGGCCTGCGATCGAGTGCGTGGCCCCCGTATCCAAGATGGCGACCCCTGTACAATCAACCACCTTAATCTCTACTAATGGCCGCGGGTCGTTGTCTTCGACCACATGGGCTGAGCAAAACTGTGCTTCACTTTTACTAATAGGAGTATCGATATTCTCATTAGATTCTAAATTGACCCTACAGGTACTACAATTAGATTGAATAACTCCCAATTGACCACACCCGTAGCAACGAACCTGTGTGCTTTCCGGCGGTGTTGGTGATCGTTGACCTAGCTTGTTATCTGGGTTTTTGCGGCACTCGTCGACAGAGTGCCCTAGACGCCTACAGTACATGCATCTAGGGTGCCTAGGTTTATCGCCATTATTATTTAAACTACCGCGCGGGTTATTCGATTTTGTATCACGCGATTCGGTCAACTTGTTATCTAGTTTACTACTATCGCCGACGCTCGAAGAACAAAGACTCGGATTCGCGCTCGAACGGCCCTGTGCAGTAACGCACGGACTAACGGGACTCGCACTGTTATTATTAAAACAACTCACCTCTGCCAGCGCTTCTTCGGCTAACCTTACCTTCGTAATTAGGTCGTCCAGTCCGTCCACAGCTTCGAGCGATACTCGTTTTCTTATTCTACGATTTAACAATCCGTATGCCATGTCTATCTGCATTCGATCAGGCACTACGTACGGTAACTTTGTGATTTTAGCGCGCACATTGTTAACGAACACATCGGCCCGTTCATTGTTTTGTTCGGCGGCGAATATTTCTCGAAGTATTTTATATCCGGGTCGCGGTACGCCAAACATGCCCCTAAGTCGCTGCAGTGCTTCGGTCCACGATGTGACGGTCGCCTTCACGCCTTGCCACCAGACGGCGGCCTCGCCGGTTAACAGCATTGGTAGTCCCCGCAATGCATGTTCTTCACTTATGTTGGTGCAGTCGCGATAAACTTCGATGGCGTCTATAAATGCCTCGAGTTCGTCCGCGTTCTTCGATACTCCGTCGAACCGCGCCGCACACTTCGCGAAGTTGCCCGGTCGCAGCGTATGCGCTGGCGTGTCGGGTCGTGACGAGTACGTGCTTGAGCGTTCTCGATTGCCGCTCATAAGGCTTTCAATCAAAAGCCGGTTTGCCTCAACTTGGCTCCGGATTATACTGGAGACGAGCGTCTGCAGCATGTCCTCCGACATGGTGATGTTTGGTGATGGTGCCACTGGCACGCTGGGTCCTACGTCTGTGTCAGACTCCGAGCCTTCATCTTTGCCTATTCTTCTTTTCGGCGGCATGTTGACACGCTAATCTTGTTGTCACTCGCACGAATGGTAAGCGTGAAGATTAATTGGCCGGTGCTATGTCTGGTTACACGGCAGACGCAATTATAATAGCGCGACGCACACTTAAGTCTTTTTACGACAACCGAAACCCGATTTCGTAATATTGACTCGCCCAAGAAAAACTGTTATTTTCAACGCCCAGTTCAAATGCAAAGCGTCGCGTAAAATGGACTTTCCCAAAAACCGTTTCGTACACTTTTCACTTTAAGTTTATCGTGCCCTCAAGTTGGGCGCCACTGTAATAGTTTATACTATAAGGTAGGGTATCTCAGGGAGATAAATAAGTTCGAACACGATTAAAACTTGGAAAAAGGTATAATATTGTTAACACACGTTATAGTTACAATTTGGTAGCCCGAACAACGACAACAACAGATACAAGGCGCGTGCGTCGCGGCCATGAGCGGACTGTTGATCCCCTCCGCGATCGTTTAGGACCCACGCTTCGTGCTAGCACGAAGTAGGCCGAGCGAGAGACGAGTTGACCCGAGTGGCTGTCTCGTGTGTCCGATCGCGAGTCCGAGTTCGGTTACTTTAATTAAACAAATCTAGATGGCGTTCACGGCGTCGCGTTACACATGTAATTTCAATAGTCAACAGAACAGTCGTGATAGGTAGATTTTAGAAAACAAAATTGATCAGCTGTTCAGAAAATGAGAGGTAAAGAAAAAAAAATTAAAATCAGGTACTGAGGTGACAGCGAGTGTCTTTGACGGTGTGCATCGTGGATTCTGATCCTTACCAGGGCTGCCAGTATATTAATTTCGTTTATACGGCTCAGTAAACAAAATTATACAAAATTCAGTTGCATTATACACAATTATTTTTATACCTATTTTTTTTTTGCATATCATAAAAAAACACTGCTAAAACCTATTTATAGTGCTACAAACAAAATTAACTGACCTGGAAGCGGCCAAAACTGGAAATAAAATGATTAAAAAAAATAAAAAATTACTTAGGCGAGGGCAATAAAACACGAAAATTCTATTGAGTTGAAAACTTGAAACAATAAATTCAACAACAGCAACGCTGTCACCAAGTCACATAAGTTGTGGCACTGCAGTTTCGTTAAATCGTTAGATCATTAAACTATTTTTATTGTTCATTTATAAATAAAATGAGATAACATAAGAATTATCAAGTTGGTGAGTAAATCCCCATCAGGGATGGAGACCATCTCTCATGTATAATGATAAGTTCATCCTAGACTCCCTAGATCCTAGAGTATTAGTGTTTTGCGACCCTAGAGGAGACTTTTTTGTATCCAATTATACTAAAGGACCGCCTATACATATGAGATACAATGAACAGTCCGATTATACAGATTTTGTATCCAAATATACGATCTGGCAGCCCTGATCCTTACTGAAGAACGATACCTACTGGTTTTAGTATACCGATGATTTCGTGAAACCTTGATGTAATTAAAAATAGTTTCTAATCAAGCTTACACGTAATTCATATTTATTAAACTTCTTCTTCTTCTTCCTGCCCTTATCCCATTCATATGGGGTCGGCGCAATGCGTACTTTCCTTCCATTCCTCTCTATTACTCGTCATCGCGGCATCCACTCCTTTCTTTCTCATTTCATATTTCACACAATCCATCCATCTCTTTTTCGGTCTTCCTCTGCTTGTATACCCATCCACAGTCAAACTTATAACTTTTTTTGTTATGTACTTTCATCCCTCCTCATAACATACATATTTATTAAACATACTATAAATTTAACCCTATAAATCCGATGGTATTGATAGATATCCATTATTATCCATTTTCAAGGATTTGTTTTTCATTTAATACAAACATGTTTTTCATAGTTTATCGTTTAGATAAAATGACGTTGGTCGTAATTATGATGTTAGATAAATAGCGTCATACAATGTTTACAAATATAATACACTAATTATAAATTTATTAATGAAAATATTATGT
Organism: Plusia festucae; assembly: GCA_950381575.1. Classification (NCBI taxonomy): domain Eukaryota; kingdom Metazoa; phylum Arthropoda; class Insecta; order Lepidoptera; family Noctuidae; genus Plusia; species Plusia festucae. The sequence goes on along the minus strand of OX494454.1, from coordinate 9,269,744 downwards.
TTAAAATTTTGTTTGTATTTTGAGAAAATAATATAAACATTCAAAGATTTATTATTCCATTATATCTAAATGTAAATTATAAATTATAAATGGAGGACTTGAAATTTAAATATTTCATTGTTACATAGTAATTATTGAGAAATACGTTGATGTAATATGACAAAGACTAAACTCCCTTACTCGAATCCGGCATAGGTTGTCTGGAAGAGATGACAATTAGTGATAAGACCGCCCTTTGTACCAACTGTTCACAATGTCACATTTTACATATCCTATGTTGGTGAATGCACAATAAAGAGTAAATAAATAAAAATAAATAAAAGAATAAACATAAATGTACATCATACAAGAATTACTCGGAAAAATTAGCAACATACTTTTTCACTTAAGATCATGCAGGTATCATAAACCGTTGGTTTTATTTTGACGCAAATTTGATTACAGAGAATCTCATTTAGGTCTTTCTTAAATGCGTTGGAGCACTTAAAAAAATATCTTTTGAGGTGCAGGAAATAGGCCTTTGACCAGAAATTGGACCACAGAACTTATTTTTATGAATGGGACAAAAAAGGCTAGCAAAAAAAGGACTACTCTTACAAAAGGCACCTTCAAAAAGATTTTCAAAACGATTCTAGAATTCAAAACACATAATTTTCTTCATCCACAGAAGTTTCCGCTGTACCAGTAATCTCCTCAAAGACCCATCCTAGTGAAGATCTAAGCCAGTACGTGATAAGGCCTCTAGATTTAGAAGCCAGTAGCAAGGGTGTGAAGGATACAGTCTGCCATGGAAGTTTCTGCTGCGACTTCTTCGTGAAAACTGCTATTACAGGTGTGTACTTGTTTTCTTCTGTGTATAATCTACATTTAGAGTTGACGACATAATTTTGGTCCTACATTTTATTATGGACTAGTTTTTGCCCGCGGCTCCGCCCGCGTGATCGTAGGTTATCGCGGCAAATTATAGCCTATAGCCATCCTCAATAAGTGGGCTATCTAACAGTGAATTTTTTTTTCAAATCGGACCAGTAGTTCCTGAGATTAGTGCGCTCAAACAAACAAACAAACTCTACATCTTTATAAAATTAGGATAGATTTCGACTAAGTAGTGGTAATTAATTCCGCATGTTAATGTCATCATTTTTAGATTAAATACAATATTTAAGTTTTAAACTGAGAGAGACTGAATGTATTATTGATTTCTTACGACATATTTTATATATCTACTTATAGTTTTGAAATAATTGATCCTCGATGTATCTAAACAAAAAAGTCCTTATTTAAAAGTAATTTAAACTTATACAGCATTCGTTACAATATCGTTATATCGTCTATAAAGGTCCCACTGCTGGGCACAAGCCTCTTCCCATATAGAGAAGGGATGAGCATTGATCACCACGCTTGCTCATTGCGGGTTGGCGATTTCAGATTCCAATTATTGGAATGCAGGTTTCCTCACGATGGTTTCCTTCACCGTTTGTCAATGATGTCTTAGAAAGATTAAAAAAGTACAATTATAACATTGAAAAAGTCACATGGGTACTTGCCTGAGCTCGAACCTGCAACCATGTGCATGCGAATCCGGATATTGAACCGCTAAGCCACCACGACTACTAGGCCTACCTATTTATTGTAGCCTATTTAAGCCTATTAATAGATTAACGCCAATTGAAATAATACGAATATTCATTTTAGGTTCAAAACCCGACGTCACGTATAGCTTGGCAGCGTTTGACGGTGTCCGTCAATACAGCACTTCTCACAACATTGGCACACAAAACTGTGCTGTCTTGGCATGCACTGGATTGAATCAAAAGAAATGTGAATCCGGGTATGTAAACCTGTTAAAATTTTAAACATCTGGCCCTGGATCCCTGGATAACGCTGATCGAATCAGTCAAATGTATGGAAGTGACAAGTCTGAGTCACGTGACTTATCGAAATAAAATGTCATTTCCATACATTTAATGTCATTTTAGTGATTGCTGTCATAACGCTTGAAGAAATGTCACTTGGCTAAGGGCCTGGATAACAATTTTTCATACATCTGCCCTACCAATCCAATACACTGTAACTTTTGAAGATCACATGTGAGATAATTGACCATATACAATAATTGCTTTTTTTGATGATTACTGTTAAGTATTATATTATTTTATGCATTCTATAACAGGTGTATATCTCTAACTTCATAGCCAAGTAGTTTTTTTTTGATAAATTTCGTAAAAACAAAAGATATTGCCATTAACTTGTATTGTTAAGACATCGTTGTTAAGTTAAGTACAACTTTATCAATGCAAAACACTGTAAAACCGATTACAGTGTTTTGCACTCGGGCCGGTCATATTTAGTTTGGCCATTCATCTAATTATTAGGCAACTAAAGGCTAAATTTAACGTTTAAAATAGTACCTGGATGACGGAACCCTAGGAGGTGATTTTAAAGGAAATGATTTGAAAAATCAACTTTACGCCTTCTAGGGTCCCCAATTTTGGATGAATCCTATCAAAATTTCATTGATGATAAAATTTAAAATTTTCGATCGGTTTCGGATAGACTTTTTGAAATTTCATTGCATTCTGCTATCACTTTAATTCGGTTTTGTTGTTTCAGTTCAAAATTTACATATTTCCTTCGTTCTTCAAGATTATGGAAACATTTACCTCTTTTGGAAAAAGTTGATAAAATTATCCGGTCCACCATAACGTCGATTTTCAATGTGACTCTGGATGACCGTGCTTGGTCCCAAGCCACATTGCCGATCCGTTTTGGAGGGCTGGGTGTTCGTAAAGTTTCTAGTTTAGGCCTACCAGCATTTCTGTCTTCGGTCCACAGTACTAAAAAGTTGACCAGGGAAATCTTAGGTTCTTCTTTGGTTGATTGTCAGATTCTGTGCATGACTGAAGCAGTAAATAGCTGGAAATTGTCCTGCCCGGGCACGGATCTACCCAAACAACTTTCTTCTCAGAGGCAGTGGAATGAGCCGCTTTGTAGTTTGATACGGAAGGAATTAATTGAAACGTCAATCAATACTGTAGAGCGTGCTCGTCTCCTGGCTGTGGGAGAATGGGAATCGGGCCTCTGGCTTTTCCGTCAGCTAATCTGGGAACGATGTTGGACAACAATGCTTTCCGGCTCGCCATGAGCTTGCGCTTAGGTATTGCTTGTGTCCCATCTCATCGTTGTCAATGCGGTGAAACGGTCGATTGCCTTGGTCACCATGGCCTGTCCTGCAGCGGGAGCGCCGGTCGGATTTCGCGCCACAGTAACTTAAATTATATTATACGTCGCGCTCTTGTCACTGCCGTACCAGCTGTTTTAGAACCAAATGGTTTGGTACGCAGCGATGGTAAAAGATCTGACGATATGTCATTGTTTCCTTGGAAATTGGGTCGGCCTTTGGTGTGGGACGCAACATGCATCGACACCCTTGCGCCATCCCACGTTCAAAGTTCAGCGGCCTCACCCGGCACTGCTGCTTTGCTTTGCTTTGCTTTTGGGCAAGTTTCCCGTCATTGACAAAGATGACGATAAATTTTTGATTTTAATATAATTATATACGTCACGGGAATTAACGCGAACTCATGCATTTACCTTTTAAGGCTTGACGTTTCGGCCGGGTTACACTGGCCGTGGTCGCAAGCAGACTGGAGATGCGGTGTCATAGCTCCGTGCACGAAGTAGATGATTTTTCATCTACCTTCAGTTCTTCAACTACCCTACACACCACACCAAACGTGTCCGTGTTCTGCACGTTAACCGACTTTGCAGAAAAGCGAGGTTTTGTTAATCGGATCACTGGAAACCAAGATGCTGATAGTTTATATCCGTCTTCCCGATTGAAATTTGGATGTATCTTGATTTCAATCGCTTCTCGCACTTCTCTCGAGTGAAAGTGGCGATCGGTGGAGAGGACTTGTGCGCGATGGAATTGAATCCAGCGATTCGTGCCTGGCTGTATAGTAAATGATCTGCTATTGCCGATTTAGTGGTCTGAAAGGTAAATGCATGAGTTCGCGTTTATTCCCGTGACGTAATTTTATTAAAATCATTCAACGCGATAGTTTTAAAGTGAATTTTTTGATGCTTGTTAGCCTTTATTTTGTAATCCATATTACTTAATATTGGTTAGCAAGTCTTCTTTTTATAGATAGTTTTATTTATCTTATAAGTATTTAGTTTAGTATAATTAATATAGTTTAGTATTAGGTGTGTATAGTATAATAATTATTTATTTTGTAATGTAAGTTCTGTAAAGTGTTTATTTAAGTAGATATCAACGTGCGAGTTACGCGGTGTTGGTTCAAAACACTGTAACTTCAACAACACTCGTAGTTTTTTACGGCAAAATACTGTAAGATTTGTTACAGTTTTTTAGCATGTTTAAACCATAACTTGAACGTAATACAGTGTATTTTTGGTTGCTTTATCTTGCCAAATATACATTATAATGAAAAAAATATTGGTCAGGGGTATTAAACAGACTTCAAAAAACTGATTGGGCGTTGTTAAGCTAAAACACTGTAAGTCGACTTACAGTGTTTTGGATTGGCACGGCCGACATGCTAATCTAAATGCTTGTGTTACGAGTAGGTTTACGTCGGTAGTACAATGAGTGGGTTTGGTACCAGCTACCACATGGTCGCAAATCCGACCACTTAGCTATTAGACTATCACCGCTTACATTTCATAGAGTTCTTTCAAATATTTATAATTATTAAGTTTTTCAAATCACCGCACCAAGGTTGTTAACTTCAGCCTATAATAGCAGCCTAATATTCAAAGTCGAAATGTAAAAATATTGAAGTTTTTATAGTTAAGAAGCTTAGAATGAATGTTGAGTTAATAATCTAGCTGCAAGGTGGTTCCACTCAACGTTGCTTGAATTTAAAGTCTTTGTGAAATTAACTTGTCTTCTATGCACGTAGTGGAAATCATAATTAGCTTTGTGTGTGTCAATAATTAAATAGATTTGACGTCGAGTGGTGTACACACCGGTTTTCAAGGTGTCGTCAGCTCTGAGGTCCCGGGTTCGATCCCCGGACGGGTCAATATAGAAAAACACTTTTCTACATTGTCTCGGGTCTGGGTGTTTGTGGTACCTTCGTTGTCTCTGGATTCCATAACACAAGTGCTTTAGCTACTTTGGATTCGGAGCAATGTATGTGATGTTGTCTATTTATTTATTTACTAGCTTCTGCCCGCAACTTCGTACGCGGATCCTGTTGCTTATGCCAGCGACAACAGGGTCGTCAAAATAAAAGATCTGAAACGTCTGATGTCAAATTCTCAGAACCCGGGGACGGGAAAACAACGTGATGCGCGAGACGATTCGAGAACCTCCAGATCTTTCATTTTTGTAAGATAGCAGGAAATGCCCATCAGAACTTTTGCTCACGATCAGCGGTCAGTCGCGCATCATATTCTTCACTGGTCTCTAGAGACCTGGATGTAGATACGTAAATACGATGAGAATGCAGGCGTGCTTCGCGATCCGAAGAGGTTTCCACGAAGCGAGTTGCAGCCTGATCTTCTCGAACAGCATCAAGTCTCTCTTGACGCTCTTCGGTAGATTCTTGGGATCTTATGATCCTCAATCCTTTTTATTATTTAGCCTATTTAGCTCCTTTGGAACATTGGGAAAGATTTGACCTCTTTCATCATGGTTATAGTTTTATTGTGAAGATACCTGATCAATTAAAATCTAAGTGACTGCAAAGTAAATTAAACGCTCAAATAACATAAGCCCAAAGGCATATATATTCGATAAAAAAAAAAAAAAAAAATTGGGAGTTTTGGCCAATAGAGTCCAATTATAAATGATATACCATCGTCATCCAAAATCAGTCCGAAAGGTTATGTTATTTTATAATTATACAGTGAAATTAGTGATAGCTTTGATTTCCAAGTCAGATGTTTCAAATCTTCGATTTTTATAAGTCAACATGAAATGCCTATCAGACCGAACCACTTTTGCTAAGACGTCATTCCTATATGTGTTATGGTGTAGCCGGGCTCTTGGAGTTCGACAACAGGTGTTCCAGATCTTCAATTTTTATACGTCAACAGAGAGTGCTCATCAGGCTGAACAACTCTGCTGAGACGTCATTTCTATATGTGTTATGGTGTAGCCGGGCTCTTGGAGTTCCACAACAGGTGTTCCAGATCTTCAAATTTATTCTCTCAGCAGAAAATGCTCATCACATGGAACAATTTTTGCTATGGTACCATTTTTGTATCTCTTATAGTTTAGCTGGTCTGTTGCAGTTCTGCATCAGGTGTTCAAATTTCCAAGATAAATTATAGCCTATATGTTGCCCAGACTTAATACCTATACAAAAAAAAAATCATTCAAATCCGTTCAGTAGTTCCGAAGATTAGCGTGTACAAACAAACAGACAAACAGACAAACAGACATACAGACAAACAGACAGATTTTTTTTTTTGGATTCGTGCTCTATAACTGTTTGTAAACCCCCCTCAATTTTTTTTTTTTTAATATATTCAATGTACAGACACAGTTTTTTTACTGTTTTATTATATGTATATAGATTAGATTATATTTCACTTTCCATTGTCATGTTTCAAATTCCATTTTGATACAAATATGTCCTGAGTAAAAATTAAATCACTTTAATTTTTTACAGATTTCCTAACGCCATATTTTTCGAAAGAATCTCCATCGCTGCCAACTTTACCAAACAAACCTCACAATACCCAATCGTGCAAACAGTGGCACCAACTGATAAAATAACATTCGATGTTAAATCCGATGGAATTTCAAACCAGGTAACCCTGACTATTGTCGATGGTCAAAATATTGTCAGCTTTGGAATCTTCGGAAGAGATTTTTCCAAAGATTTTGAGACAAGTTATGTTTTCGGAGAAAAAAATAATACGAAAACAGATGGTGTTTATGATTTTATTTATAACGAAGAAGTTCAAGAAGTTGTTGATTATATTTGGATTCGTTTAAGAGTTTTAATTGTAGTTGTTTCTATTTATATTTTAGAAATGATGTAAATAATGTGCTTAGTTTTGAATAAGGCTGAAATTAAAGTAGGTATATTTTGATGTATGATTTGAATGTAGGTATGGTTGAAATGTGTTTGAATGTAGTAAAGAATTTAGTTTTAAAATATAAAGAAGTGTAAGGGTTTCGTCGTGCTCAAAATTAGTTAAAATACGAAACAACTTGAAAACTAAATCTCCCTGTACTTTTTATTTTATGTGCTGGCAATGTTTTTTTTATATTTTTAAGAAAAACCTCTCAAGAACTTTTTATGAAATGTTATTATCTCCTCAAACATGTTTGTAAAAAGGACAGTTTATTTTTTTTGTATTTTTTTATCCGGCCAGGGCCAGTCAGTGTTTTTAAGTCCACTCCTCCCAGAGTTTTTTTTATCTTTGAGCATTCAATGGACTTCATTTTTTTTTTCATTCTATTAGAGTAAGGGAAAAAGCTTTTAATATTAAAACTCTACAGTAGCTGGTAATGGTTTTAATATTTTTAAGTTTATTGAAATAGTAATTGTATTTTTTGTGTAAAAGTTTTTTAAATATTCATTGCCCTTTCTGATGGAAAGAGAAATGAAAATTGAGATAACTTTGTATTCCACATTCATTATTTATTACTAAAATATGTTGCAGTAGGTACTTCTTCTGACTCCTAAGTCCTGGCCATCATCCCAATTTATTTGGGGTTGGCACAAAAGGATTTTTTCTTAAAACTTAATTCGCCACGTGTCGAAGTACTTTTAGTTTTTAATATTTATTTGAATCGAAAACTATGTCTTTTAGATTGCAATTTCTGCAATACAATTTTGTCGTGAACTAAATTTTTAGGAATATTACTATTTCACCATTATTAACAAATAAACATAAATGTACGTGTTTTTTCACTGTGATTAAAATGGTATAGCGTAAGCTGTTGTCAAAAAGTTGTTATTTTTCTATAAATTTAAATATGGCGGCCAATGTTCCATAATTAAAATGGTGAAATAGATAAAACATAATGTTTTTAATAAAAATGTCTTGTTGCGTATTCAAAGGGTTTTGACGACATCCGCTGTGATATTAGATTATGCATGAATAATATAGAATTTTCTATGATAATGCTTCGTTTTATTTAAAAACCTACACACCGTATAATTTTGTATTGAATTATATCAAAACAGACCGCAATAATAGTAGTTTTTATTTCATGACTATTCTTATAAGTAGAAGCAGGAACAACTATACCTAATACCGGCCTATAATTATCCCACTGCTGGGCACAGGCCTCTTCTTGTATAGAGAAGGAATGAGTATGACCACCACGCTTGCTCATTGCGGGTTAGCGATTACAGATTCAAATTTTTGGAAGCCAGGTTTTCTCACGATGTTTTCCTTCACCGTTTGTCAATGGTGCCTTAGAATTATTAAGAAAGTACTTAGTTTGGAAAGCACTTACTATTAGTATTAAAATTTTGAAAAAGTCACATTGGTACTTGCCAGGTTTCGAACCCGCAACCATGTGCATACGGATCCGGTCAATGAACCGCTCACTCCTGGGCACATAATAGAGGATTAATTTACAAGAAGTACGTATATTCAACGAGGTTTCAGGTTCATAAAACTGAACTCTCAAGGAACATATGTCGAAATCTTAAAACTGAAAATCTTCTTTTCATACAAACATAAGTCACGTGACCTGTCACTTTTAATATTTTGTGCTACGTTCCTTGGGGAAAGTTGTTCAGTTTTATGCACCTGATTATCTCGTTGAATATACGCACTCCTTTTACATTAATCCTGTATAATATGATATGCACAGCAGATATACATGCCTCTCATTTAAAGAAAGAACGAGCGTTGATCACCACGATAACTCATTGCGGGTTGCCGATTCAAAATTCCAGTTTTTGAAATCACGATGACCCAGATTAAACTGAGTACAGCCTCTTCCGATCTACAAATAGATAAAAAGCTTCTCTCCTCATTCCTTAATTATTTATTCACAGTTAATTCCGTACCTATCCGTATAAAGTTACATCTAATGTCTGTTCGTCTTCCTGCTTTGTTGTTTGTGTTCCTGGATGTACCGCACGTGGTCCATGTCGTCATCGTATAGAGTCTTCTCGATCCAGCGCATAAATGCTTCCACCTAGAACATAATAAACGATAATTTGGCAACTACTTACTAGAAACTTGGTACGATTACGAGGAACTTTTGTAAAGTGACAGTATCTTCTGCCTTCTGCTTAGCCTTTTCCCAAGCTATGTTGGGGTCGGCTTTGTAAAGTGACAGTGTGCCGCTAAAATTGTTTTCTCTACGTCCGGACTTAAAAAGAAAATGTTGAGCGAATCAGGGTGCTGTCTAATATGTTAATTTACTGTACGTACAAGCAAAGAGTGTTGCACAAAAGCCTAATTAGAAGTTAACTCATTATTTATTAACTTACACGTGCCTCGGAAAGCACGTTATTCCGTTGGTCCCGACTGTCATGTAGTGATCTTTTGACATTCTGACAACCAGTCTTACCATGGAATACTCCATGTAAAATACGGTCTTCAGCTAAATCCGGTAAGATTGGCAGCCGACCCCAACATAGCTTGGGAAAAGGCTTGGCAGAAGATTATATTAACTTACTTATTCTACGAGTATTTTGACAGGAGCTAGTAATTTTTATTAATTTTTCTATTATTTATTATTATTATTCTATTAATTTTTCAAAAAATAAGGTTCCTGTAGTTTTTCGAAAGTAATTCCACCTAACTCTACAACTACTTTTAAGAAACGCTTGAAAAGAACAAATAAAAAAATCATTTCGGAACAAGCCACGGATGGTGCAAAATGTTATAGGTATGTTTTTCAAACTTTCTTGTGTCCAGAGCCCATCAAAGACTTTGTCTGTTGAACTTGTAATACGTATTGCAAACTATAAATGGTAGAGAGTACCTTGGTGTAGACATCAGGTTTGCCTCTAGCGCAAGGTATGCCCCATGATACGATGCCAATTTGACGTCCTTCCCTCACCAGTGGTCCTCCCGAATCACCCTGAAATCATACTTTAACCTGTAACTAAATGTAAGTTCCAACCATGGTCAATTCTGTACCTCTAGGTGTCAGCAACCGGCCAGAAAAGGAAGGGTACGCGAAGCGTAAACAATGCCTTCCATTAAAGAAGAAGATGAACAATTCGGTTGAAAACATAGGTAATTTCCTGGCACATGTATAATTATGTACGAAATAAATATTTATCAGAACAAATCAAAGCTATTTATCAATCACAATATATTTTTCCAGTGGTACTTTTCGACTTCATTCTGAATGTGTATTCTTCGAGGAGATCTGAACGAATACGTCTCTTTTTTTTAAGCTTGAGACCCTGTGGGTCGAACATCACTAGTATTTTCGTTAACTCCTCGTGGAAAGCTAAATTAATGGGTTCAGATCGGTAGTGCACTGGGTGGGATTTGAATCCGCGACCACATAATCGCAAGTCCGATGCCATAGCCCTTAGGCTACCATGGCTTACTTATTACCTCTTTACATTTCTAAGGTTATAGGTTCATGGTATATCAACACTTACATGACAAGCGCCCTCGCCAGCCTTCGTGAGCGCACAGATCTGTGTCTCAAACACCGCATTAACACTCTTATGTGCTTCCTTGCACTCCTCGTAGGTGATGGAGCGCAGTTCCAGCTGCATCAGGTCGTTGGGAAGCCGGCCTGGATACTGGAAGAAGTTGTAAAGTGTCAGCTTGGTAGGTCTATAAACTATGCGTTCAGATTTATGTTCCATTATGCACTTGCTAGATTGCAGCAAATAATATTTATATGCCCTTGTCTCCAAATAAATTTGAAGCCGTAAACAGTTAGGGTTACTCGACTTACGGTATTTTGAGTCCGAGTGACATAGCGACATACTCTTTGGGTAAGCTAGTCTAAACGTGGCAGAATTAATCTTTCGGGATTGTATCTTAATAATTAATTACATAAAATAATACGCATTTTGATAGTCCGTCCGTCACATAGATACGTTTTTAAATTTTTGTAAAGTATCTAGCTTGTACTGTCCCACTGCTGGCCAGAAGCCTTTCCTTCCATCGATTCTGCTTCCTCGCCTCTTCCTGCCAATACCCCAGGAAGGCATCCAGTTAATCCCGCCATCTCTTTCGTGGTCTACCACGCCACCACGGGCCTGTTTAGTTGTTGTAGGGTCAATTAATTCGGAGCTCAATTTAAAGATAAAACAATCAAAATTGACGAAGATGAAGCATTTTGAAATTCAGAAGTGGCTTGCAACGTCAAAAAGTTAGCAAAAATTGTAAGAAACAGTCTAAAAAGTTATCGTGGCGTCTGAAGCGAATTTTCCATTAACTGCATCATCGTAATCATTTTTTTTACGAGACAAAAGAAAACGTAATAGATTCTAATATAAAAAAATACAGAATATTTATTTAGTTGAATACCCTATTAAAAACAAAAGAAAACAAATGAACGTCAAAAGGAATAATAAATTCAAATCTCACCGACGTAGTTCCCCATCCAGTCAGTACTAACTCCTCCCCTTTCTCAACAGGCTCATCGTTTAACTCCACAGCATCCACTTTACTACCGAAGTCCATCTCTTCTTCAGTGAACAGTATAGCAATATCGTTCTTTATGACGTAATCATCATAATCTTCATGAACCACTATTTTTCGGATGTCGTAAGCTTTGCCTCCGGCGCGCAGTTGGTTTGTGCCGACAACAGCTTTAAAGTATTCTGGCTTCATTCTGGAAGTTAAAGATGGTCGTAATATCGTCGGGTTGCCGGTCTGCTATGTCGTCGCGACGCCGGTCTGCTATGGCGTCGCAACGCCGGCTACGGTCTTCTAAAGCATCGCCACTCCTTTCACAAATGGCGTCGTGACGCTGATCAGCTATGCCGTCACGACGCCGGTTGTATAGGGCTTCGGAATACTTAATCCGGCCATGCAACGATATCAAATAGTACAGTACCCCACAATCAGTACGATATCCATATTCTATAATTCCATAATTATGTTTACTTTAGTTTATTTAATTCACTTTGAAAAATGCCATTGCAATAATTTTACAAAAGACCTTTTGAGATGTTAAAATATATGAGGTTTTAAAACTCTTTTAATAGGTACCAATTTTTCTAATCCAAAAAAATATTATTATACAATGTTCATAATTTCCCTAGTCCTGTTATTATAAACGCTTTATATCACTATGGGAACTAAAATAATATAATAAGTAGTATAATCTCTACATTTCTCTTCTTTCATTTTTTTAACAACGTGGCAAAGGTTCTAACGTAATGCAGTGGTACTTCGAATATAGTTCATAATATTAACTTTCCTTCAACCTCCCAGGACAGTACTAACCTGTCAACGCAATGCGCAGCCGTTAATATAACCCTTGGCGTGACGAGGGATGCTCCACAAAAATGCCAAACCCCCCATATGCGGAGTGACACCTGGTAGGGAATGGAACCATTGGGGGCCTTGATGCCTCCCACAATCCGTTCCCAGTCCTCGCGAGCTTCAGGGTTCGAGGAGGCGAAGAATTCTGATGACACTGGGAAGAATATCTATTATAGGTATATAATTCCAGTGTCACTTTGTTTGTCCGGGATGAACTCCGAAACTACTAAACCGATTTTAATTAAATTTGCACACCATGTGCAGTTTGATACAACTTGAAAGATAGGATAGCTTACATCTCTAGTATATAAAAAAAATATTACCGCGGGCGGGGCTGCGGGAAACAGCTAGTAATTAATCAAATGTACACACGGCTACACATCAAACTACACATTTCCAGTATAAGCTGATCTCCCATTTCTTAGGATTTCCATACACTGCAAGGTCAGCATAAACTAGAAATGTATAGCTTGATATGTACTAGAAACATGAATAATTAGAGTTAGAATAATTCGATGAAAAGGATACGATTTCCGACTCATTTATGAAATCATGCATTATTATTATTATAAAGTCACTCATATCTACAACATAATTAAAAGGAAATAAATAATACAAAGCAGTGTAGTACACAGAACCGACGCGCGACGCGACGTCAAGTAAACTAATAGACCTATGTTGTACAATTGAGTATTGATATATTTTTTTTGTCAGGCGTTAGTGCTGTTCTGACCGTTAGTTTTATTAATTTTCCAGGAAGGTGTAACAAAAAGTTGCAAACAAAACATAGGAAGTTACTAAAACATTATACAAGTTGGATTAACAGTTACTAATAATTGTTTTAAGAAATTAATACAATTTTTCTAAAAACTATTATAAAACGGACGTAGATAAAAAATTAGTTAACAATAGTACCAGTGGAAATACCTAAGTACCTAATTATTAACGTGCATGTCAATCACAAGGTAATGCAAGCAGCAAAAATACAAAAAGTATTTGTCAGAAGTGGGATTCGAACCCACGCCCACAGAAGTGGACTGCGACCTGAACGCAGCGCCTTAGACCGCTCGGCCATCCTGACATGTTCTGAATGGTCGAAATTATCAATTACTATTTCTGACTTTTTCAGATAGTTTATAAATAGATTCTGACGTCACAGGTAAAGTCGATATTCACGATACGTAGTACTTACACTGCCATGATAAGTCAAGCTAATTTCAACCTTAGTTTTATAGAATTAAAGTATACAAATGTGAATGACGTCAACGGAAATTGAGGCCAAGCTAATTGAAGGCAATTTAGTATCTGTAAACACTGAGATAACTTGTTTTTTGGAAACTATTTGTTTGTTGAATACTAAGAGCATAATTTAATTAATTTTGGTGACACATTTAAATTATGTTTGATTAACCGACTTCATATAAGGATGGTTATGATGAGTGGTTTTATGTGTAAGAAGTACCTAATACAAGACTTACAACTTATAATTATGTAATTAGTTTAGTAAATGAATGCTCATAACTTTAACATTGAGGCTTTTATTAATAGGTATGGCTTTTTATTATTATCTTTGATGAAAAAAAAATCCTTTAGGTACGTCAAGTATTTATTTTCTCACAAAATAATTTAATTTTTCAAAATTATCATTCCATTGCTATTTTACGTAGTTTTAAGTAGTTTTCCTTCAACCGTCAAAGTAATTAATGTATTCTTTTCTTTTTTCGTTGTTTTTTAATAAACTAGCTGTAGCCCGCAACTCCGTCCGCATGGTATCGGTTATCGCGGCAAAAAGTCGCCTGTTTTTTTCAGGCTCCAGACCATCTCTGTACCAAATTTCATTTAAATCAGTTCAATAGTTTAGGCGTGATTGTGTAACACACAGTCAGACAGAGTTACTTTCGCATTTCTAATATTAGTAAGAAAGAATGGATAGTAAGGATTTTGGTATCCGTGGTGGATACCAATCCAAAAAGCTAAAGATCTTTCGTTCTTGAGATACAAACTTAAATAAATCATTTATCTAACTAACCCGACTTTATTTGATGAACTATATCTACTATTTTAGTTCAAACTATTAAAAATACTATAACTTCAAAAAGTGGACGTTTATCTATTTTTCTGTCTTTTCCTCCTGATAAAAGCAACTTGCTCTATTTTATATTAAAAAAATAAATAAAAACTGGTGTCATAATTTCACAGTAAAATAAAAAAGTTACTCTTACCTAAAGAAAAACTAATCACACTAAAAACGACAAAAATAAAACCGTTAGCCGCCATTTTGGATCACAGAGAAAATAGAATACTGTGAAAAAAGTATCAGGAAAACTGTTTTTATAGCAAATAATGATGGGTTTCTGACGCAATAGCTGGTGCACTAAATTCTTATGGTGATACCCGTATTGCAATTACGTTAATAGATGAAAATATCTTTAACTTTTGACTGTAGGATAACAAAGAATGTTAGTAATTTGATTAATTGTGTTTGAGAGTTTCTATTTCGTTTTTTATGTAAATTGTAAGTAATACAAAGTGAGCACTTCTTCCTTTTTTAACCGCCAAACCAAAAAGATATTTGATAGCGACTTTAGAAGGTTCCGTTCAAAGTTCATTTTGTTATGATTTAATTGAAAATGTAATTAACATACTTCTTGTTAAATAGATATCTATCTATATATAATTCCAGTGTCACGATGTTTGTCCGGGATGAACTCCGAAACTACTGAACCGATTTTAAACAAGTTTAAAAAAAAAAATACACACCGTGTGCAGTTTGATCCAACTTGAAAGATAGGACAGCTTACATGACAAATATAAAAAAAAAATTGAGACCGCGGGCGGAGCAGCGGGAAACAGCTATAAATTATATATTTTTCCTGTAGGTACTTGTAATAAAAATAAATAAATAAACAACAAAGAAGTTTGATTTTTCCACTGCTTCAGGAGATTGTAGATTTTTTAATTTCAACTCAATACGTCCACGCGACCCCGATAAAAAGTGTCATGACAGACAAGCGGACGGACGGACAACAAAGTGATCCTATAAGGGTTCCGTTTTTCCTTTTAAGGTACGTAACCCTATAAGAACAAAGTTAACCTTAGTTTTGTCATAAAATTTGGTTGTCGTTATTAAAATAAGTTTCGATCACCTAATGTTTCTTATATACCTACTTATAACATTTTTTAAGAATTTAGAGACTGTTGAATATTATCCTGATAACAATTTTTTTATCAGATTTTCTATGAATTTTCCCCCCAGTTTTGTTTACGTACAATCCTAGCATATTTTCTGGTATATTACAGATGACCATGTTGGCTCGTGCTCCCAATTCTAGTATTTAGCGCATTACAACATCCTTCGACATTTAACGAAAACTAATTAGCCATATTATCTTCAAATACTTATGAAATTACATAATTATACCTTTGTAAAAATTTACCTAGATTGAAACATGTAAGAGAATTTTATATCTAACTAGCTGTTGGCTGCAGCTTCGCCCGCGTGGATGTCGGTTAGCCAATGTATACAACTTGACAATTATATATATAGAACCTTCCTCGAGAACCACTCTAATCATTGGTGAAAACCGAACGAAAATCTGTGGAGTAGTTTTTGAGTTTAACGCGAAAAGACAGATGCGGTGGAGGAATTTGTTTTATAATATTATTATGTAATGACAATATACTGGTAGATATTCAGAGTTGACGGATAAAAAACTTAAAATATGATGTGCATATTTAAGCAATAAGATGTCGTGATGGCCTAGCGGTTCAATGACCGGATTCGTATGCACATGGTTGCAGGTTCGAACCCAGGCAAGTACCAATGTGACTTTTTTAAAGCTTTATGTTCTTTCTTAATTATTCTAAGACATCATTCAACGGTGAAGGAAAACATCGTGAGGAAACCTGGATTCCAAAATATTGGAATCTGAACTCGCCAACCCGCAATGAGCAAGCTTGGTGATCAAAGCTCATCACTTCTCTATATGGGAAGAGGCCTGTGCCCAGCAGCGGGACGTTTATAGGCCAGTAAGATATATTTTATAACAAACACAACTTTGTTTTATATTTATTATAGTTAAAACAGATTATAGAAAATACACCAAGAAGATTTTTTACAGTGTTTTTGGAACTTCTTTGGACATTACAAAAATAAACCAGTCCATAAAATAGTCAATAAAATTCCTAAATGATACCTTTCCGACCTAGTTCCGTAGATAACATTGTATAACATTACAATTAGAATTCTTTGCTGTCCAATACAGGATGTTCACAATTTGAGACACATTGTCTCTGCAGTTACTGAACTAATAATTCTGTGCTCAGAATCTTAATAAGGGTTTAGGATTTAAGAATACAGGATTAATTTTTATGGAGTGCGTATATTCTAAGAGGTAATCTGGTGCGTAAAACTGAACAACTTTCCCCAAGAAACATAGGTCGAAATCTTAAAATGGAAAATGAAATATTCATACAAAGTGACACGTGACTTAAGTTTGTATGAAAAGTTGATTTTTAATTTTAAGATTTCGACCTATGTTCCCTGGGAAAAATTGTTCAGTTTTACGCACCTGATTACCTCGTTGAATATACGCAGTTCATAAAAAAATATCCTGGAGGTATTCCGTACAGGAAAATGGGACAAATAGAATAACAGTTCAGAAGTTTTATGATGATAATTTATGTACATGTTGCTAGATATAAACAGAAGCTTTATTTATATCATAGGTAATTTTATCCCACTGCTGGGCAATTATTTATTTATTTATTTATTTTGTTTGTAAAACGGTACAAGGTAATCTTATGAGCTAACGGTGTCCCACAAAACAGTGCAAACTGTTTGACTGCGAGATCAATTTTGTATAAACAAGTGTTGTCGTTTACACTTAACTTTAAAAAAAAGATAGAGCAAGAAATCGCGAGTTACTTCCAATACCTTGAACATTTTGACAATTAAATCGCCTTTATTTACGTCTTCTGTAAGGTTGAGAATACCAATATTCAATTACGAAACAATCTTAAAAGAATGTGTGATTTACATGAAGACTAAGTAATCCTAAGTTAATTACAATTAGTACTTAGAACTTGAGAGTAAAAACATGGGAACTGCGCCGGCGCGCGGCGCCGGAATGTGATTGAGACAAAGATCTTTCTAACTATACGCATACATAAAATCATGGATGACAATTCATGATTTATTTTAAAAAAGGTATATTTACCAAATTAAACATGTTAAATATATATGAGATTCAATAAGATTACAATTTTTATATCTACAACGACATCTTCCAACATATGCGACTTTTATCGAATACTAGCTTTTGCTCGCGGCTCCGCCCGCGTGGGCAAATATAACCTATAGCCTTCCTCAATAAGTGGGCTATCTAACAGTGAAAGAATTATTCAAATCGGACCAGTAGTTCCTGAGATTAGCGCGTACAAACAAATAAACAAACAAACAAACTCTCCAGCTTAATAATACTAGTATAGACTACTAAAGACTAGTATAGACCAGTATAGACTAGTATAGATTGAATCATGTCGAAGGCCTTATCCAAAACAATCCACTTTTTACATCTGCGTGTAGGCGCCAATTACATTCACGCAGAATATCAATGCACGCCCAAGTCCCAACCATTATGCGTTCCGACATGACAACAGATATATTATACGTTATGCCATTACAGTAATCATAGCTTACGTGTTATGGCTTAACGTACTATTTAGTATGTATTATCACGGATTTAGCGGAAGTGCTGTCAGAAATAAAATGCATTGTTGCATAATACTGACATGGAAACCTTATTGGATTATATTTTGCGGACATAATTTATTTCTTGACATATTTTAAGAAGTGTAACAATTAAATAGTAAAAGCAAAAGTACTTTCGTCATTGGTGTCCTCTCCATATGAATTCGAAGTATCACTTGAATTTTGGGTTGTGTGATGATTAAGTCTAATTATAATTAAAAATAAAAATAAATTAATCTAAAATTTATATACGAGTAACATTCTTGTGACACAATCTTTGCATTCAAACTCCTCCGAAACGGCTGGATCAGTTTGTAAGAAATTTTCTTTAGGTCGAAAATCGGCCAATCCACCCTAAATAATAGGGTTAGCCGATTCCAGATGTTATTAATATGGCAAAAGGCAAAAGCGATAGACTGATGTTTTAACGGACATGCCCACAGGCATACACCCCTTAGGACTAGAAACTTTCCCACACTTAATCCTCTTTTGACGCAACGACTAAGGAAGGAATTTTCAACCCCCAAAAGGTTGCAAACAAATAAAAATATCCAACTAAGGGCTGATGTTTCCATCGTCAGATAACTTTATCCAAGGAATAATTATGAAATTTTGACAGTTGCTTCATACAAAAACTGTGCAATGTCAATTCTATTCGTCGAATAAAATTTATCTGACGATGGAAAAATCAGCCCTAAATAATAAGAAGAAAATTAACCGTTATTAAGCAAAATAGATCGTTAATTAAGTTAGCAAGCATCAATAAAATCTCAACGTGTGTCATCTCTGTCAATGATGGTAAACGTGCCTAGGAGGCTGGCAGCAAAGAAAGAATGATTTAAGTTTTTAATGTCCTGTTTATCAACGATTTTGATATCAGATGGATCTCTGCCCAGCTGTGGGACATTTACTATTATAATTATATTATACTAGCTTTTTCCCGCGTGGATGACGACAAATTATATAAGCCTATATGCCTTCCTCAATAAGTGGGCTATCTAACAGTGAAAGAATTATTCTAATCGGACCAGTAGTTTCTGAGATTAGCGCGTTCAAACAAACAAACAGACTCGTTCTCAGCTTTAGCTTCTTTAGCTTTTGGGGACAAAAGTATTCTGATTTCTGTTATGGTTCATCGTTTTATTGAGTAACATGATTCTCCAGTTTTTGTTAAAATTGACTGTTTATTCATTTAGTTGATTTTTGTAAAGTTAACACTTGCCGTTAAAAGAAATGATTCCGTACAAAATTCAGTACTTACAAAGCGGTTTAAAAGACATTATTATAATTATTAACAAATCGTTTCTAGATCATGATTTTATTGGGATGTAAAAAGCTGATTTGATTTTTATATTCTGTATAAAATTACTTTATGATGGCGGATACCAAAAAATGTTTCTAGGCTTTAATATGTAAAAAAATACAGCGCTCGTGTTTTGTTCAAGGAAAAAATATTTTAAAATTATTATATTTGACGACCCCCTTGGTGGAGTGGCGTACACGCCAGTTTTCAAGGTTTCCCCAGCTCTGAGGTCTGCTTTCGATCCCCGGACGGGCCAATGTAGCAATACACTTTTCTACATTGTTTCGGGTCTGGGTGTTTGTGGTACCTTCGTTGTCTTTGATTCCACAACACAAGTGCTTTAACTACTTTATGTAAAAGTTTAATTAAATATAATATTAGAATTAAAACTAAACAGTGATTAATCACCTTTTGAAAACCATTTTCAAAATTACATATTATTTAAAAATCATCCAATCAATTGACCTTTACGTAACCCTAAAAATACTTGCGATATTGGTATATTTGGTATACATTACAGACAATCGCATATTTGTCGTTTTGTATTGAATTCGGTAGTAAACAAACATTCTTCATCAATGTGCATGATTTAAGAAACACTTCGTGAAGAGTTGTGCTATGTGGAAGACCATTGTGCTAGTTCTAGCGTCATGCAGTAAGTTTCAGATTTATTTTGTGTGACTTATGTTTGTATGAAGAGATGATTTTCAATTTTAAGATTTCGACCGATGCTCCTTGGGAATTGTTGTTCAGTTTTATGCACCTGATTACCTCGTTGAATATCGGCACTCCTTTTAAATTATTTCTAATAGGTTTGTATTTAAGTGAATTAAAGAAATCCCTGCATAGCAGATTAAAAAAAAAGTTATAAACAAATAGGGGTTATGTTAAGTTAAAACCTTTTTTTATTCTCAAACAGGTGCATAATTATGGTCTTTTAATAATTTACTCAGCGAACTTATACATTTGATGGCCAACCTAGATTGGGGGTTAAGAAAATGACACAAATTCTGTCATCATTAAACTCTTTAATTTTAGTACATAGTTAAACTTACCTGATTCGGTGAAGACGCCTATTGTTGAATTGTTATTGATAATATAGTAATTGTTAAGTATTTCGATGCAATAGAATTTCCGTGTTTTTTTTTTGGGTAAAAATAATGCCCTCACCGAAGTACCTACACGTAAATAAAATCTTAATTTCTAATTATTCCATATTTAAGCATTAGTTTTCCGCATGAAATGATATTAGTTTCACACTCGGTCTCCGGGTCAAGTTTGTGCACTATACTTAATTCAAAAGCGATTAATATATGAAAGAAGGTCGTGTTTGACAGTGTTTGTTACAATACTTATATCTCGAGAACAGGTGAACCAATTTTCATGATTTTTGATTAAAATTTGTTGGATTTGTCTCCGTCCCGAATAGCAGAATAAATAATAATAAAAAAAATATGTTTACGGGGACGGGGACAACCTAAAGTATAGCTCGTCAACTGATGGACCGATTTTCCTTTAATGGATTCGTCGCATAATTTATATTTATTTTTGCATTTAATATTTAAAACAATTGAAAACTGACAATTAAGTGTATGGGAACGAGGGCAAATTACGGGGGTGAATCCACAAGGCACAGCTAGTACCTAATAGTGGTTGATAGCCATACTGTTTACCAGGTGTAGTGATCATCAAGTGTCAGTTCTTCGACTGTCACGACGACCCTGGCTACAGCCCGGACGAGGGCCCCCTGTCTGACCTGCAGTTCACTTGGCTTGGAACCCTACAATATATACACGGTAACTATAATATTCTTTAAGAAATATAGTCTCAACTTTTCCAGACTCATCACTCAAGTTAGTATAAATAAGGAAATTGTTTTCAATTTGAGTAGTTTTATTATGTTGGTCATAAGATTGCTCGTGGCTAAGTGTAAACCGCACGGTTTGACCAATAATAAAGGTTAAGCCGCGCTCGCAGCGGTTGGTCCGTGGATGGGTGACCATTCTTAAACATAGTAAGACCCCTCCGTGCCTCGGAAAGCACGTTAAGCCGTTGGTCGGCCTGTTATTCGGTGATCTTTGTCACTCGTTAAGTCATTACTATTCTGACAACCAGTCTTACTATGGGATACTGTACCAGTAAAATGGGTTGTGGAGGTCAGATAGGCAGTCGCTCCATGTAAAATATAGTATTCAGCTAAATCCGGTAAGACTGGAAGCCGACCCCAAAATGGCTTGGGAAAAGGCTACGCAGAAGTTGGTCATAAGATTGCCTTATTTAGCTTAGGATTTGGAATTCGTTATGTTTTTTTTCTAAATTCAGGTTTCCGTGGTTTTTATATTGTATCTCATAACAAGTATTTGAAAAAATAAAAAAATACAAGTTAGTAACGTAATAATTCTTTCGACGTGCCTTTCCATCAAAATTCAGGCGTCACAAGCACAAGTATTATTAAACTGTCTAAATGTATTTATTTTTAGTGAAAAACGGCACTCCTCACTACTTCAGAGTGCCGAGAGTGATCCTCATCAGCCGACAGTTCGCGCTATCCACTGCTATGGACGCCGCGCAGATACCTGAGGGATACGCACTGTAAGTTTCCGATATTAATCATCTATGCTTCTCGGATCTTGATTTATAATTTGTGCTTGCGCTTGGAATAAAAAAACAAAAGTTTTTATTCCGTGCTGACGTTTAACACAAGTTAGACATTAACACTCGGAGTAAAATCTTTACAATTCATTGTGTCATAATCATTTAGACTCAGTGCTGCCTAGCGGTTAATTGCTCTACAATTTTCCTCTATAACATTTGTCCGATGGCAGGTCCCTGTCTTTATAAGGTTTATATACATATACATTTATTTAACTTGCTTTGTAAGCCAATAACCCTTTCTTCGTTATATCTTGAGCCGAGAACAGGTCGATAGACTTACTATCGACCTGTTCTCGGCTGTGGTTTGGGATTTTTCATACAAAACTTGTTGTCCCATTAGTAAGAAAGGATCTGTCCTAATATTTATGCTTTTCGTCGTCAAAAATGCCTTTCTTCAAACAATTTGCTTTCTACTTCACAACAATCCGAGATAAAGTGATCGCTACTTACAAGTACTTCATTGACATTAAAATTCTTGTATATGATTCCACATCAAACTCTTTTCAGGGGTAATGTTATTTTTGGCGATTATGAGAGAGATGAGAAAGAGTGTCGCATATCGATAGAAGACATCGCTAAAGGCATGGATTGTGAGCCGGCAGTGTTGCTGATGCCGATCGCTGATGTGTTGTTGCATCCGGAGTACAAGCATTTCGGGGCAAAGTATAGTGTTGCCTTGCTGAAGCTGATCACGCCAGTCAAGTCAAGTGAGTAGATAAACATAAAATATCAGCCTGCGGTTACTGGCTTACCAGTTTTATTTCTTAAAATTAAGTTGCTTTGCATGTGATAATGGAACGAAATACGAATATTGATCACGGTTCCTTAGGGTTGAAAATTTCGGATTCCAATGTCAACTGAATATCGCCTGTGGTCTCACTGGTGGCAAAAATCACACTTCCTGATTTGTGGGTTGACGATATCAGATTCCAAATTTTTATAACTCAGGACTTTTCGTTGCCTGAAACGGTTTTATTAAGTTAGATAGATCATAGCTAGCTATACTTCGAAAAAAATACTTGGTCGTTTGGTTTTTCTGCTATTGTATCTCTTACATGATTTACCTTCTTATACATTTACTTATTAAAAAGAATGGGTTAGCCGAACTTGGATTTCTCGGTATGTTATGATTTTTTTATGCTCAGAATATATGCTGCCAGCTTGCTTGCCTTTCAAGAATTACATCGTCGATAAGAATGGAAAACTGACTAAGAGTAAATTATACCACGTGGACTTTGTCACTGGTAAGTTTGATGAAGATTTCTTTTTATTTATCTGCTTAGGAATAAATAACTTCTTCTCTTATTTAGAAAATCTGTTCAAGGTTTGTAAAACGGTTTGTTACGCGCATTCCCGGAATCGTTCGATCAGTTTTAGAATCAATAGGAATTCTTAAACGCTAATGCGGCGGCGGTAGTATCGCCAGACAAACTCTTTAATGCCACATTTTTTAACTGCAATTAAACTGACAATTTTTTTCTGTTTAGATGTACCAAGAGACTTTATTGAAGAAGAAAAGGAAGTGGTCAAAATATCCATACTCCCGAAGGAACTGTGCTTTCTGTACGAATCCGCGGAGGTTAGTTTGAAGTTTAATATTTTAATAAATAATCATGAAAGCCTATCTCAAAATAGCTTTGGAAAAGGCTAAGCAGAAGAAAGGATAAATTATCCATGTAAGATTCCAGTGAGACACGAAAAGATAGAAGAAAATAAAATGAAAATTTATTTGGAAGTTTTAAAATAGTTAATTGTGGTGGTCCTAAGAAACACTTGCAGTAGAAACTTAAGAACGGAGTTTAAAAGAAGTGATAGACAGCCAGTAAATAAAAAAGTAAATGAACATGTTGAAACTTGTTACATGAATGAAAAAGAACTTATAAAATTATTGATATTTTAAAGCTAAATACAATTATGGTTTGACCGTTTTCTTATTTTTTAGATTTTTTTCATTCAGCTAAATGGTACCTCTTATCCCCAGAATGCAACAAAAATGACCCGAAACAGAATGGCGTGCACCACTGGTTGTGGATTCCACTCCGGCGCACCGACCATCGTTCATGAACACACCGGACACTGGTCTATAGTAGCATTGTCACAAGGTAACCTTTCTCTTTTAATACTCTTCATTAAGATTAAAACATCCGGTGCTCAAAATTTAGAGGAGGATAGTCCCTGGGAACAGCCACTGTTACCATAACCCAAGTCGCGCTACCAGTAAAATTTTGACAGCGCTGGAGCTTGCTTCCTAGGTCGCAAGTTTTGTGATAAGTAACTATAGTAATAGTGACAAACATTCAGCATTAAAAACCGCACTTTCAAACACCAAAACTGTAATTTTTTTAAGTTCGACGTTGAATGATTTGAAAATTACATACTACAGCACGCATGTAACTTTATTTATATATAGTTACTTAGTAATAAGCGGAAACTTTTGTTTATTGGTTTAATCGCGCTTATATCTAGAACTTCTAGACCAATTGGATAAAAATGTGTATCTAATAGCCTGTCACACTAATATTTTATAGGCGAAAATTTGTGAGTGAGTGTGTATGTTTGTTAACTATTCTCGCTTAAACGGCTGGCGATTTTTTTTGGTGGGCAGGTAGGTAACACCCTGGATTAACACATAGACTACGTTTTATCTCGATAAACCGTGGGTAACACAGCAAGGCATAGCTAGTAATGTAAACCTTATTTTATTTTAGAGAAAGAAAACATGAAATTCCTCTGGAACTAAAACAAGCAGAAGAAATCGCGGGGAACATGATCATGAAAAATTCTGTTGAATTCAAATTCACATTATTTATTTTGCAATTAGGATTGTTCCATCACTTTTACACGTCTCTTTTTTGAGCTATTATATTTGTTGTTATTGAATAAAGGTGGTCCACCTTGCCCGGATCCGCTGCGCTCCCACCGCCCCAATGCGCCGCCGCAACACATCATGATCCATCCCTACGTGCCGTGGATCACTGCAGCCATCACCGGAAAGGCTGTTGGAGCCTTCGCTAAGGACGATCCTTTCGGTAAGTAAAGTAAACTTACAGATCCTGAGGATATCGATCCTAGCAAAGAAACCTACGTGGAGTAGGAGGTCCTCACGCACGATGGACTGGCGATTTATTGTAGGCTGGTAGAAGATGAAGAGTTACACAAGACTGTCCACCTAGCCAAGTGACATTTCTTTAAGCGTCAACGCTGATCGAATTGCTAAAATGTGTGGTAGTGATGTCGGAGTGACGTGACTTATCGAAATCAAATGTCATTTCCATACATTTAATATCATTTAAGCGATTTTTCTCATAGTTAACGCTTGTAGAAATGTGAAAGAAACTTGACTTGGGGGGATTGGCACTCTTTCTTTCTCTTGCTTGCTCTTTCTTCTTCTCTTGTTGACTCTCTTTGGCTAATATGGGAAATATATTCCTGAAATGTGCCATTACCTACCGTACCCATTTTCCTACCTCAGACTATAAAAAAAAGTTTTGTAATAGTTTTGTTATGTAGTAGAAAAAGCTTTTTATATTCTAACATAATGTATGAAACTTTAGTAAACTTTTGCATGATGCTGAATCTGATGACATGGACTTAATTGATAACTTCTTTTAACATTCGAATAATCAACACATTCTCGAAGTTAAAATTCACAATTATCAAATGTCTCCTCGTTTGACTCCAGATTTTTCTGTGTTGAACTTTGAAGAAGCGCTTTGAGAAATCGAAAGCGATCGATATTATACTTCCCCTGTCACGTCGGCCTAGCTTGTTCGATCAATTTATAAAAGTGTCACATAGAACCAACTGCTTAAAGCAGTGCATTGTATACTCTTGGTGTAAAAATCGTTAGCCACCCATGGGGTTACATCAACAAACGTATTCAACAGAGGTTATATAACCACATTTTCCATGTGTCAGGTTTCATAATGCCCCGAGCTTCGGTGTACGACCTTATTGCCCACGGCTGGGTAGGCCACTGGTGGATGGGTGGCCTTCGCTGCTACGACAGAGGAGAGGCTGCTGACGATATCTTCAAGTTCTACCACGAGATATTCCAGCTCAAGCCCATCACAGAGACCTTCTTGACTTACTACCTTGAGGTAACTCATGGAGAAATAATAAAATGCATTTGAATTAATTGACGTTACTACTTTCTGTAGTCGCGACGGTCATCGCGGTAAACAGTAACCTATGTCCTTTTTCAGGCTCTAGACTACCGCTGTACCAAATTTCATTTATATCGGTTCAGTAGTTAGGCGTGATTGCGTAATTCACAGACAGAGTTACTTTTGCATTTATAAGTTAGGATTATTATTATTTATTTATATAAAACTTCATGTACAAAATGGTATACAAGGTGGGCTTAATGCCACTAGGTAATAATATGAGTCAATAAAGTACCTTGCAGTGCATGAAGTATTAAAGAAAGGAATAAATCTGATCCGTAATAATAAAATATTACATGTAAGTACACTGTAGAAATTGTTTTTTAATAGTACATTCTTCTTTAATGGTTTCTCAGATTGATGCTGCCCACGGGACCATGATCATCTGCGTAAAAGTCGGCATGCCATACCAACTCGGACAGCCGCGAGTATGGGAACTCGACAGTCCTATAGTCAAGGTACCAGACATTTAAAAAAAATATAGAAGTCTGTGAATGTTAATTTTTTTATTAAACGACGCCCGCACTACGTAATTTAATCCTTGTGTCGCGGGGATTTCACAAACATTCAAATCACATGCACAAAGAAGACCCAGACTTGGAACAAGCATTTGTGGATCACACAATTGCTTGTCCCATGCGGGGATCGAACCCGCAGCACGTTGAGCACAGTGGTAATTAGCGTGGTGACCTATACCACTCGGCTATGCGTGCAGTCAAAGTAATGTGCGGACTATTATAAATTTTGAAAAAATTGCTATGATAAGTCAAACGTCTACCTATCAAGTCCTTGGGAATGCAGTATTGGCCTTGAATATTGCTACAAGAGGCTTTGGTCAAGATTAAAAAAAACTGTAACCAGTAAATTAGGGAAGTCAAATCGTAATCATTATTTGTAAATGCAGCTGAATGCTGACACGGGAAATGGATCCTAAAATTGTTTGGAATAAGGCATAATTATCTTTACTAAATATTCGATGTAATATGATAGCCCGCCGGTTTGCACCTTGTAGGTTGTAGTAAGGAGGTTAAAATTGCGCTTTTTAAGGCATATTGACAAACCTACTCGTGCTGCCTGTGGGTGAGATATTATTATATGTATTTTATTATTATTAGATGTATAGATTGAAAAAATGAAGGCGTCAATAATGGATAGGTTGCGTGAGAGCTCCAATAGCATCGTGATGACATTGTTGGAGCAGGTTGACAACCCTATGTACGAATGAATACAAGTGCAACAAAGTGTTAGGCCACGTGATTTTTTTATGTAAATCATCAAATAACACAGTTTGTAAGAATCTTTTACTAACTATGGATATGAGTCCGAAATAAATATTATTATTTTAACTTAACTAGCTTCTGCCCGCGACTTCGTTTGCGTGGACTTCAGAATTGGGTTTAAAAAAGAAATAAAAACGTAAAAGTAATGAAAAATGAAATAAAATTTACACCCGTGTGCACCGGCTTGCACTGCAATAGAGAAAAATACCAAATTTCAAAGCTGTCTGCTCACGGCTTAGCTCGTAAACAATTTTAAATTTTCCCTCGGGAACTACTTAAGGAATCGGGATAAAAGGTAGCCTATGTTCTTTTTCATGTCTAAGGCTACATGCATGCTAAATTTCATTCAAATCCGTTCAGCCGTTTTTGCGCGCTTGAGTAACAAACATCCACACTCTTACATCTATATACAGCATGTAACGAAAACCCTGTCCGATCCCTAAGAGTATTATTCGGTATCGTACTGCGAACACATATACATAGCCAATAAATAGATTGGAGAATAAAATTTTTCCCCAGTCAAAATATTTAAATACAAATAAAAACTGATCCAAGGCAACAGCTGAACAACAGAGCGCGCTCAAAGGTCACGTACTTACTACCTACAGTTTGGTGTCAAAGAAGCCGCCTATGCGAGACGGTTCATGAACTACCACGTATACGCCATTATGGGATCTGACAGGGGTTTTGTTACATGCCCGTTTTCCGTTGTCACGACATAGCATGAAAACGGCTTGACCGATTTTGCTGATTTTGATCTTGAAATGTTTGTGGAAGTCCAGGGAAGGTTTAAAAGGTGTAAAACATAAATAATAAGTAAAAAAAACTGTTCCTAAACTCGGGAATTACCTTAATTAATTTACTTTTGACAGAACGAAGTCTGTCTGGGCAGCTAGTTTATAATAATAGTAGGATTAATGTTATCATTTGTTACAGGTACGTATACCATTATTGCGGTTCCAGAACCTCTACAGATTCCAAGTGGAGGCTTGGGGTTACAACGCTACGGAATCTTCAGGATCTACAGAATCTTCGACGGTGGAAACTGAGGAGAGTGAGACGGACGAAGATGAGTAAAAAGTCTGTTCAATGGCCTAAAAAGTATATCATATGAACACAAAAAAGATTTGACGACCCGGGGTATATCGGTGTTCCCTTTTGTTTGGAATTAGAAAATAAGGCCCCTGTCAGAAGAGAAATTATACTAGAGGGATCAATTATGTACTACTAGCTTCTGCCCGCGACTTCGTCTGCGTGGATTTCAGAATTGGGTCCAAAAAGAAATGAAAAATGTGAAAGTAATGAAAAATGGGATAAAATTTTCACCCATGTTAAAGCTTGCGCTGTAATAGAGAAAAATACCAAATTTATAAGCTGTCTGTCCACGGCATAGCTCGTAAACAATTTTTAATGTTCCCTCGAGAACTACTTAAGGAATCGAGATAAAAGGTAGCCTATGTTCTTTTCCATGTCAAAGGCTACATGCATGGAAAATTTCATCCAAATCCGTTCAGCCGTTTTTGCGTGATTGAGCAACAAACATCCAAACATCCACACTTTCACATTTATAATATTAGTAGGATTGGGAACAGAATCAAACCGGATCGAATATAGTCTAAGGAGATGGTATTTTTAGAATTATGGGAACTAAAATCATACTACAAAACAATTTCGTACTAAAATTGAAATCGAAATCGAAATGGAAGGATCCTGAGTCTAAAGGAATCAATTATTTACCATGGGGAGCTGAAATCACACTCGATGCATTAATCTCGTGCCTCGCGCCTAAAATGGCTTTTATTAATATTCTTTATTGTACACAACAAGGGCTACAGCAATATCGAAAACTCATTTATTTGAATAAAGCTACAAAGTAGCAAATATTCAAATTTCAATTACATAAAGGACAGCACCCTGATTCGCCCACCCTTCATCCGCTTCCTACTAGCTGTGGTGAAGAAACGACGCAACAAACGTACAAAAGTGCTTGAGGTTTATGAGGTCTATGAAATAAAAAAATATATACTACAGACACCAAGGTCAACAGAACGACCAGTCACCGCAAGCAGTACATACCCTTACATACCCGTACACGAGTAGGTATGACGCAAGGGTCAGCCATCACCTCCCTCGCCATATTTGAGGGAAGGAGGTAATTCGACCCAAGACGCCACAGGCAGCAATTCAGGATACAAAGTCAAAAAGGGTATAAGGCGCTCTTATATCATAGCGAAATCTTTCAGACAACCTTTGGATGGTTGGAAAGACAGAAAACTTTGATGAGAGCAGACTTATCATTATAAATTGATTGTTTGTACTCGGGACAGGTTTCGAATTAATTTATTAAGCATTTTCTATATTTAGAGTAGACATGCATGATGGTTAGGGTTGAAATATGAGTAAACAATCGTGACAAAAATAGTATTTTGTCAAACAATACAAAATATTCCATAATTATGTTTTATTTTAAGAACAAATATTATTGTTTTGAGTATTTGGATGTTATTCAATGATTCATTAGCCAGAAATGTGTTCAGTTTATAATTAAATCAAGGGTAAGTTAATGGGTATAAAAAACAGACTCTTATTTTAACTGGCTGTATTCCGCGATTCTGCCCGCGTGAGTTTTGGTTATCGCGGCAAAAGTAGCGCTTTCTCAGTCTATAGACTATATCTTTACCAAATTAAATTTAAATCGTTTCAGTACTTTAGGCATGATTGCGTAGCAGACAAACAGACAAATTTACTTTCTCATTTTAATTAGTAAGGATAAGGATTAACCAGTTTTCTCTCCCTGTGTATGTTTAACCCCAAGACGATTTGTTGGAAAAAATATATATCCATTAAATTTTCTCTCTCAAACCCCAAGATAAGAGTAAATAAAATAAGATGTAAGAATAGAAAGAGAAAACAAAATTAAAGCAATTATTACACAACTAGGTAACAAAGCTAGTCGGTAAGTAATTTTTTGTTGAAACTGTTTGGGGTTTAAGGGCTGATTTTCCATCGTCAGATGACTTTATTCGAAGAATTACTTAATTTGAAATTTTGACATTTAATTTTGTTTCATGCAAAAACTGTCAATCGTCAATTTTATTTGTTGAATTAGATTTAAAAATCAGCCTTATGTGGACTTAAAGTATATAAATATTTCTTAATTTAAAATCGTTCTGGGGCTAAAGATTTTTTTAGGATAATATCTGGGGTTTAAGATGGAATAATGATCTTAGAAAGGGGTTTTTATGGATTTCAAATACAGGAACACTGGCTGTACGTAAATACTATTTCTGACTATAAGGGCCAATAATTATAATAGAGCACAATGAACTAATGTTAGTTATATAGTAGATAAAGCATCGCAATACTGTATACTGTATGTATTCGAATAATAAAGACGTTATGATCAATGCACGATGTGGACACAGGGAATTATAAACAGTATGTCAATTGAGTATTTGAAAATTGCACTTAAATTTAAACGAAACTAATGGCCGAATACTAAAACGTCAATCAATGTGACGCCGCCGTTAAGTCTCATGCTGTCTCTGTTACTTTAAGGTTCGAAGTAGCGACAGATAGAAAATAAGCGGCGGTAGCCTAATGGCTAGGGCGTCGGACTTGCGATCACGTGGTTGCGGGTTCGAATCCCACCCATTTCACTACCGACGTGAACCCACTCGTAACACAAGCATATTAGCTTAGCAAGATTACTAGTAATGTGCGACCCACATTGCTAGTAGGTAATCTTTATAAAAAAAAAATTAGAATATGTTAAAGTTGAATGACGTTTAAGTATTTAGCGGTAATGCATATAAAAAGTACATGATTATACAGTTCTTATTTATTTACTACCATTAAAGCGTGCGGAACGATTAGAATTAGAATTGAGATACAAGACAGTTTGTGTGAGATGCAAGTTCACAATCGGTGAGTGAGAAAGAGACGGCAATATCTTGTATCTCCTTCAGGCCCACCAACATACAGCGGCCAATGAGTACTAAACTTGTAAATTAAAAACAAATTGAAAGGTATTTCTATTTAAAATTAATTTAAAGGTTTTCATATTCGTAGATGACGCATGTTCTATCTCTTTCGAAATACGACGATATGACCGAGACGACCTAAGATTAGTATAGAGGAAACAATATTGATATAGTTTTTAATAATTATGGTAATAATACCGTCTAATAAATGTCTCAGTAATAGGTACAGACCTCTTCTCTTAAAGAGAAGGAACAAGTGTGTACTTAAATATATAAATATAATGTTATCAAATATCCAATTGTGAATTGTAAAATAAAAAGTTTTTTTTAAGGTATCACTTATGTGTCTTATTTTTAACAGTTATTATCTCCCGTTTCCCAATTAGGTCGGCGCCATGCTTATTTTCCTTCCATTCATCTCTTTTACTCGTCATCTCAATATTCACCTTTCTTGCTAATATCATATTTCAAACAATCTACACAATCCTATTACACTACCGACATGAACCCACTCGTAACACAAGCATCTTAGCTTAGCACGAGGGGTTAACAAGATTATGTGCGACCGACATTGCTATTAATCTTTTTAAAGAAAAAAATAATAATAATAAAAAAAAAAAAATATTTATCCATACTTCTAACATTATTTGCACAACGAGGGTTAACCGAAATCAGAGCAAATAAAAATATTTGCGATAATCACGATGTTTTCCTACTATTCATTGAGTCAGTCACCCACTTTACCACTTTATAAACATACAAATAGGTACCATATTTAATACGTGTAGTGTATTTTTGTTAAATTAGACTGAGTTAAGTTTTGGACTATTTTTTTTTATCAACAACTGGGCTGATTTTATTTCTAAACCATTTGAATTGGGTCAGGTTTCCCAGTAGTAATTTCACTTGTTACGGGGGCAAGTAATTATAAAGTTGATTCACTGTACTTTTGATGCTGTGTCACAATACAGGATAATATTTATGATATCTGCGATTAAAACTGAAGGGGCGTGGCCACTAAATCGTTTTGCTAACAGGCAAATGTAGAAAGAAATTATTTTATTCGAAAATTCACTCTATCTTGAGTGAGTAGGATGCATATTCCGTTGTTTCGCTAAATGAAGATGCAATAACCAATGTTTGATAAGCGGAATGCAAAGATACAAACAAAGGTAATAAATGTTTGTAAAGTATGGTCAGCAGAAAAAGGATATATTAATTGTTTTTAATCACATAAATTACTAGCGGACCCGCCACGGCTTCGCACGTGTATTATTCATATTAACCGAAGTGTCGGTAGCCTAATGGCTAGGGCATCGGACTTGCGATCATGCGGTCGCGGGTTCGAACCCACCCAATTGGACTACCGGCGTGAAGCCACTCGTAACACAAGCATACCTATATTTAGCTTACCACGAGGGGGTAACAAACATACTAGTAATGTGTGACCCACATTGCTAGTAAGTTTGTTTTGTTAAAAACTGTCTTTTAAAAAATACGCATCAAAACCCCTTGCGTAGTTTTAAAGATCTAAGCATACATAGGGACAGACAGCGGGAAGCGACTCTGTTTTATATGAAGTGATATGGAAAAAAGGCTTTTCAAATCCCGGTTTGCAGATTCAGCCTACCAGTACCAGTTACTGCTTTAGCATGTTAATTTTAGTTTTATAAATTAGAAAAATTTAATAGAACAATATCGTGAAACCACAAACCATAGATTAACAGGAATGTACATAGGGTATGAAAAGTAAAATTCAGTAGTCTGTCGGTTGTATGATAAAATAATATTAGAAACGTATTCCACCTTCATAAAAACAAAAACAAAAAAAAGCTCTTTAAAGTTCAGGAGTGGGGGGCTTGTGAAGACACACGCAAAATTTTGTGGCAAAGATTATAGGAGAGCACTCTCTCTCTTCTACAATTTTTGTAAAAGTTAATGCGAGGTATGCGATTTACGAGACAAAATATAAAATACAAAAACCGACCATTTTTTTTTCAAGTTTTTTTCCCTTTTAACATATCGAGGACCGTTGACCGTTGGTCCAGAATGTCATACCTACTAGTCTCAAATCAAATTAAGTCCAATATTAATACGTTTTTACCCAATTAATAGTTCGTGGAGGTTAGGCCGATCATATAGTAGCTCTAGATAAATAACTGGCATGCAGAATGGAAGCCTACAATAAGAAAAAAAAACGCCACTTGCATATAACACTCAACCAAATCAAGAAATTTATTTGAATAAGATTATATTTAATGAAAAATAACGTTTAGCTTCAAAAAAATAGGAAACAATACAAATGTTTTTGCTATCCATACTCAGCCGTCATCAAAGCTCGCTAACCGAACACGGCGCGCGGCGTGTAGATTGCAATACCTTTTATGCATCGCATCGTAACATGAATTCGACAGCTGTCGGCGAATAACTGCTACCCGACTGTGCAGAAGAGGTAGTTCTATATTGTATTTAAAACATACCTTTATAAGGGTGCATACGGTTATGCACCTGATTACCTCGTTGAATAATAATAATAATAATATCTCGAGACAACTCACACACGACCATCTGATCCCAAACTAGGCAGAGCCTGTACTATGGTGACCAGACAACTGATAAACATACTTATATTTCTAAATATATACATATTATAAATAAACTAGATGAAAACCCGGCTCCGCTCGGTTGAAATGTGACTCATGATACACAATATAGGTAAATATTTCTGTAGTCATCGGTTTTCAAGGAATATTAAATGTAAGCAAGCCATAGATTCGTATAGCTTCGTTCATTGTGTTTAATAAATATAGTAAATAAAAACTGCAATAGTTTTCACACACATAATTTTTATTTTTTACACACAAATAATATTAATATTTTCGCGAAACGACAACGACTGAAGATTTTACACAGTGAAATGAGCCACAGTTCTTTGTGATGGATGCTTCTTTGGCGCGACGCACGCGACGTGTTGATTGGCGAGGCGTATATAAGAGCTAGTATGCAACGGAACGTGAAAAAGCGAAATAAATATTCTTGAACTATTATTTCCAACGCGTCCCGAAACGATTCTGGACCCAACTGTTAAGTAATCGTGAGGCCTAGCTTTTTATGTGAAATAACACCATCTTGTACCAAAAATAAGTAAATATATTTTCATCAGAGCAAATGTTTTCTTACATCATTAAAAGAAAAACAATTATTTTTTTAAATAAGAGAACAAATTAACTTAGCAGTAAAGGAGGTTTTTATACGAAACTCATACCTCTTTCATTTAACACCAACTATCATGCAACTGTCATACGCCTTGTCAGCACTGTAATCACTACCCAAGATGGCGACTGCGGTTGGTTTGTCAATGCCATTAGAATTTAACGAAATTCTCCATAATACGAATTTTGCGGATATATGTTGTCGACTCGAAATCAATATTTTTTTATGTTTTGTTATTCATATAAGGTTTCGATCGAGTCTACCGTAGCCCTGAACGAAATTATTAATATAGATTACACCCAGACAACACACAAATTATCGTGCTCATCACACAAAGATTTGTCCTGGGTGGGAATCGAACCCACAACCTCCGGCATAGCAGTCAGGGTCACTAACCACTAGACCAACAGGCCCGTCATATCGATACCAGAAGTATCAATTAATGTAAGGGACAAAACACTGTTTTACATGAGAGCCAAAAAACGATTTTATTTTTTTAAATCTCTGTATAACTTTTTACTGTTGCTTCCAATTTTAATTGTGTCTAGAGCAAAGTTTCTTGGATTTTTTTCTTCTTTCATGATATAAAGGAAAGATTTAGGAATACCCAGCGGTTTAAAATATAGCTTGTTCCTTACATTAAAAAAATATGTTTAGTTGTCCCTTACGTTACTAATATTTTACGTGTAAACTGTCAAGCATAGCGTAAGCAGCAAAAGAAATAGAAAATTATACGAAATTCTATTGTAAATAACTTTTATAGTATTACAATTTGATGTAACTCTAGATTATCTACTAAAATTATGGTATTTTGACACCAAGGAAATAGGTTCTTTGCATGATTGATGTTAATTTCAGCTTAGCTGTCACATATTTAAATAAAATTTAGGGATGCAAAAATAAAACGATTTATTGTTAATATTATTTTCGACTTTTATGTCTCTGTTATTATCATAAATTCAATACACTAATCAGCAGGACGCTCGCCTAGTCATCATAACAAATACAGTGCCATTCATAACTTTCATTTACTTTTAAAGGCCTGCTATACGGTCGGAGCTGACCACCTGACCAAGGTCACCTTGGACGGGTGGTCAGCTCCGCGGTGTTCATACAAAACCGTGTAGACGTCGGTTGATGACCAATAAACTACACTGGACAGCAAATAAACCGAGCCACCCTCTACTTTGGAACTGTAATCCGATTTTCTCAAAAAGTATAAATCTTACAAATATCAAAGTTATACCTACAAAAAGAGCATTTTTTAAAGATTAAAATGACTATAAATTTAATTAAGAGGACCATCAACTCACACTGTAATCAAGCAACAAACACAATGCTAACAATTTTCTCTGTTTTGATTAGTTTGCGCTGAGCGTTATCTTCTTAAACAGTGAGGGTATTAACTTTATTAACTTTAAAACTATCGCGTTGCATGATTTTAATAAAATTACGTCACGGGAATTAAGGCGAACTCATGCATTTACCTTTTTAGGCTTGACGTTTCGGCCGGGTTACACTGGCCGTGGTCGCAAGCAGACTGGAGATGCGGTGTCATAGCTCCGTGCACGAAGTAGATGATTTTGTAGTTGAAGAACTGAAGGTAGATGAAAAATCATCTACTTCGCGCACGGAGATATTATTATGACACCGCATCTCCAGTCTGCTTGCGACCACGGCCAGTGAGGGTAGTCGGATATTTCTTCACATTTCTTTAGTTTTTATCCATAGCTTGCTTAGATGCGTGTATTTTTGCTACTTTGATCGGTAAATAATGGATACAACACCTCAGGAAGCAGCTCAAGCTGTAGCACTACTTCAAGCAGGCCTCGGGGCTCGTAAGAACAAAAAGTGTCGTGACAACTTTTCGTTAATAATTTATTATTAATAATATTAAAATTTTTAGGTAATAAGACAGACAGACAGACAGAGAAACATGCGCACGCCGCACAGCTTACAATAGCTTACTATAGCAAAAAGTGTCGTGACAACTTTTCGTAAGAATTTTTTCCGTCTAGCCCTTTTTCACAACGCGCGATAAGGAACTTCGTTCCAAAAACTGTAAACTCGAATTAAAGTAAGGGACATGTTATTTAAATCGACTGATTTGAGGTTTAAGGTAAGGGTGTAAATTATTCAAAGCTATGACTTACTTTATTTTTCAGAGAAAAAAAAATGTTAATGTCTCTTACATCAAATTTTCTGTCATAAATTGTTTTACGCAGGCCAAAAATTTTTACTGTAAGGGATTTTTTTTAAACGATAGAATTTTTTTAGTAATGCTAATCGATAGAGCAGAAAATTCTGAACCCAATGATATATATAACTCATTTTCGCCAAAATGTCCCTTACGTTAATTGATACTTCTGGTATCGATATACGCACTCCTTTTAAATTAGTCCTGTACATGTTAAATTTTCTAGTAAAGTCTACTAGCTTCACTTGGCTTTATGCAAACATTTCAACAAGTCGTTTACAATATCTTCACGCCTCATATTACGGGGGCGACAGACGTGTCTGATACTAACGACTGTTGAAGGGCCAATTATAATATTGTAAGCAGTTCGTTATTTATTGTTTGAAATATCAAACTATGTTGACCAAGTTCTATCGCTATTTTAAGCATCTAAGTTTTAGTAATAACTAGAATGTAATGTAAATGGTGTGATGACCTAGCGGTTCAATGATTCGTATAAACATGCAGGTGCGAATCCAGGCAAGTAACGATGCGACTTTTTAAAGTTATATGATTTTTTTTTATTATATAGAGGGCTTATTATTAAACTATTTGTTAGAATAATAATTGATGAATGAAGTCCACCGAAGTTAGGAATTTAACCATTGGTTGAGTTAACTCAGGATCAAAAAACTGAGCCTAAGTTGGTGAAGTACAAAGCAGTGACGAGCTTCTCTTTTTGGAAATCGGTTAAAAAGAAAGTGTAAACTAAAACGAACAGCTGTCACTCAAACATTTCTTCAACAAACAAACCATTTGTTCACACGAAAAGCTTGTATTTTCTTTAAAAAACAAAAGATTTACTGCTTTAGTTCACACATTTGTCGGCTAATTATATTCAAGCAAAAACATTGTATTGTGTTACTTAAGGCCGAGGTGTTGAAGACACATTACTCGCTTAGCTCAGCTCCGCTCAGAGCAACTTTCCCCCAAATTCAGATTTGATTGATCGTTTCTTAAATAGTAGATTGGAAAAATTGGCGAGGGGAGATTCAATGGACTGGTAACCCAATTTTATTTATAGCATGCGTCATTCATACGGTAATATTTGGCAGTTCGCTGATGGCTCGCTTTCTTTCTCGATTGTACAAAGATAAACTAAGCTACGGCTAATTTAAAGAGAGTGTTAGGCTAAGTATACACAACGAGACTTATTATGACATTAATGGCCTACCCTTGCGTTGTACAAAAAAAGTACTGTATTGTGGACAATGCCGTACTTTATTTGCCTTTACAGTGCTTGAGTCTCAATAAATGTTAGTGTGTTTACACTGGTATATAATTTCTTGTTTCATGCTCACTTAAAACCCAATAAGATTAGTAAAGCAGACCGCTTGCAACCAAGGCCGATGCAACGGTCGGAACGTAAAATGCATGGGTTGTTTCGAAATTTCATCATAATCATGCAACGCTATTGTTTCAAAGTTAGTAAGAATCCCAATGTCTACATCTTTTAATAAACAAAGAGGAATTATACTAATAAATAATAATAATTGAATTCATTATTGACTTATGTGAACATTACAAGACAGGATTCTTTAACATCAGCACTAGTAAAAACTGTGTTGCATATGTTAAATCTTCCCCATAATAATGTGACGAACAATAATCTTACGTCCTATACTAGTACCTAAAGCATTTTAAGATATAATCTGTCTATGTTATGTGAACAAAAATACCAATACAAAATACAAATATAACAATCCAATTTACTTTCCTTTAATTTCAAACTCACTCATTTCTCGTTAGGGGGCGTTCATAAATAACGAGAGGTGTTTTTTTAAATTTTCTGTCCCTCCCTCCCCCCCTGGTGAGATGTGGTGAGATTTTATTCAACCCCCTCCCCCATCCCCCAATCTCACGTGAGATTTTTCAAAATGTGGGTTTCTTACGTAAACGCGTTGGATGGTCATCATAACAAAAAAAAAATTGCTTCGTGCTTTTATTTACGACTAGTTAAGACTAGTAATCAATATTGCTGAGGGTTTAATTATAAGTGTAATAAAAATTTACTTAAGCATGTACAATCTGGATTAAATGGACCAAAATACCTAGTATATATATTTTTTCTATCAGAAAAAAATTGTGTGATATTTGCCGAGACCCCCCCTCTCTCCAACGTAAGATTAGATGAGATTTGACTCGACCCCCTCCCCCCCTTAAACACTTCACGTAATTTATGGACGCCCCCTTACTGTCCCTAGATTAAAATAGCTCGAACCGGCCAAAACAGCAATAACAATATGATGTTCTTTATAAGTTATTTTTGTTGCTCAAGGTCCGAACCCTGCAAGGGGTAGTGGACGTGAGGCTGACGTGACTAAAGTAGGTGGTTAGTTATTCTATTGCTTTTGCTGGAGGCCCTCATTTCTCGCTCATTTTCCAACATAGCATGGCTCGTAAAACAGTGAAATCAGGGTAATTCGTCGCCCAGTAACACAGTATCTTATTTCTTTTGATATTCGATACTATTTTATAATTGGTCTTGTGAATACAGCTGTCAATTACAAACGATCGTGTTTTGTCGACTTGTCGGTTTAGTTCGGGTTACATCATCGAATTTACGTTTGTTTTATAAATTGCTCCACGCATTGTTTGTCTCCGGTATTATACTAACAAATAATACAAATTTTTTTTTAGTGGAACGTTTGGCTTTTGACTCTGCGGGGTTCGGAATACTTCGGAACTTCACTTAGTTCGTTGCCAACCATGAAAAACACATATGAAAGCCGATGATGACGAAAGTTTTATTAAAACCACATCATAAAATTAACTTCAATATGTCGGATTACCTATATTCTACCATGCATCTACAATACCGAAAAATCCCCAATAGTTACAAAAAACTAAAATATTGTCTTCTGAAATATTAATCTGTATAAAACGGTTCCCAATTGGCAGCTTTATTATAAGGGCACGCGCCAGGTGTGTTAGGGTAATCCCTATTGTGTTGTTGTAAAGGGACTCTTGAATTTAGGGCCAGTGACCATATTTTATTTAGGGTGAAATATACCTACAGTGAATTCTGATGGGGAGTTTTATTATTGAGAGTAGAGGTTTTGATTTGATCTTTGATCAATATGTAAGTACCTACACTTATAATTAATAAGGAATTGTTTGTTTTTTTAGTTTTTCTTTATTTTTGCAATGTGGATCGCATTGCCGCAGCTTAAAAAATTTTGAATTTTTGAATTACAAATTTATTATTTCATTATGTTTTTCATTTGAAATTTTGGACTTAAATATCGCAGTTTTATTTGTATTTTAGTTTCGTAAGTTTCGATGCCTGTAATAATTATAAGTAAAATTGCCGTTTTTTCTCCTCTTTTTTTTTCTCCTCTTTTGAGGTAATTAGACCAGGGCCGAAGCCTTCAAAATTTGTAAAAAGTGAAAAAAAATTACAGTAGGATGAAACCAATTAGAAAAGGAAGGGAATATGATAAAAATTAAAGAAAAAATAAATTACGGTCGATCCGAGTTCGGGAAGGGGGGGAGGGGGGGGTTTTAAGGGTAAAAAATGGTTTATGTTGATTTCCAGCAAAACTACGAGTCCTATGGAAAAAAGTCAAATGGCAAAGTTGTAGGTAATAAAAAGATCTACAACTTTTGTATTTACACTTTTTTCACATAACCTCAAAATGTATGTGAAAAATCCAAAAAACCAAGTTTTTGGTTTTTTATTTTTATCTTTTTCAAAAATATTTTTTTTTTCACGAAATTTGGTTAAAACTTACCTTTTTATGTCCCAAATACGCTGTAATTTATTTGATTAAAAATATTTATTTTTTCACCTTATTTTGAATTAATATAAAAAAAAACACCCTAATTTTCAATCGAAAATTCACCCGTCAAAATATCAGCTTTTTTCAAAAAGTATGGGGGTTTTTTGTTCGTTGAAATCTCTACTTTCTGATGGTGTAAAAAAAATATACATTACTATAGTAAATGTTCTCAGAAAATGCATAATCACTATGTACAATTTCATCAAAAAAATGACATTGCTTAATTTTTTTGTTCAGTTTAAAGTTTATTTATTAAATTCGAATTACATTCATGTCATAGAAAATCTCACAAAATGATTCAGATGAAATTCGGGATGAAGAACCAATGCAGACTGGAAAAAATTGAAGCAATGACATTTTTTTGATGAAATTGTACATAGTGATTATGCATTTTCTGAGAACATTTACTATAGTAATGTATATTTTTTTTACACCATCAGAAAGTAGAGATTTCAACGAACAAAAAACCCCCATACTTTTTGAAAAAAGCTGATATTTTGACGGGTGAATTTTCGATTGAAAATTAGGGTGTTTTTTTTTATATTTATTCAAAATAAGGTGAAAAAATAAATATTTTTAATCAAATAAATTACAGCGTATTTGGGACATAAAAAGGTAAGTTTTCACCAAATTTCGTGAAAAAAAAAAATATTTTTGAAAAAGATAAAAATAAAAAACCAAAAACTTGGTTTTTTGGATTTTTCACATACATTTTGAGGTTATGTGAAAAAAGTGTAAATACAAAAGTTGTAGATCTTTTTATTACCTACAACTTTGCCATTTGACTTTTTTCCATAGGACTCGTAGTTTTGCTGGAAATCAACATAAACCATTTTTTACCCTTAAAACCCCCCCCTCCCCCCCTTCCCGAACTCGGATCGACCGTAATTTATTTTTTCTTTAATTTTTATCATATTCCCTTCCTTTTCTAATTAGTTTCATCCTACTATTATTTTTTTTGGTTTTAAAAATTATCGGCCCTGGTCTAAATAATTATATTGCAATAATCTTATGCTTTTGCTATCTTACGTTGTTATCGCATATTTTAAAAGTAATGTATTTAAATAATTATATATTACCATTTTTAAAAGAGTAACCTATGGAGTTTCTTGCCGGATTCTTCTCCATAGGAATGACATTTTGGAACCGAGCAACTAGATTCATTTAACGTTTTGAAAGTACCTGAAAGGGTCTACTCGAAATAAAAATATTTTGATTTTGATTTTGGTTTTACAAAAACTTAACAATAAATACGTTCTTAAATAAATAGACAACCCTTTCTCACCTTAAACTAACAAATCTAACCTTTATATACATTTTAAATAAAAACCATATTGCATAAATTATTCTTTTTTATGGCCACCCTACTTAAACGTTAGGGTAGGTCCATATACTAGTTTTTAAACAAATATTTGCTAGCGTCCCCTTGCGGTGTAATATGAAAGGGTACTAATTGTTATTTTGTTATAAGAGTTTATTTGTTAAAATCGTTGGCCTTTTAATAATATTATTATTCTGATTTGGATTTAGTTTGGTAACAGATAGACCCTTTACGTTTTGAAGCGTGTTAGTTATGAGCCAACAGAATTTGAACTCTGCCTTATAGTTATAGGGTTCATATTAATTCGAATCTGTAAGCAGGTTGAGTAAATTTGCGAATTTTGTTCTTTTTAACACGCTTTTATTAGGTCGACCTGTATGTATGTAACTATGTAGTCAAATCTAAGAAAACTAATTTAACCACCTTTTAAAGATCGTAGCGTTATGAAAATTGGCAGTTGTATGTGATTTTGATGACAATACAATAATAATTATGGTACTGTCGAGCTGATCTGATGATGGAGCCGGAAGATATGAACTGGAACTTCATGAAGGATGATCGTATCATAGCCGTGTTTGGACTTGTTAGAAAGGTCTTGTAATGAACGATTAAGTAAAGCGTGTTTTATAGTGTTTTTAAACTATTAATTTATATTTAATTTGGTTACTGTGTAGCAAAAATGGAACGAATACGAATGCCGACAAAAAAGATGGTGGGAGGGTTTAGTATCTACTTATCAATATGTAATTTAATTTATTTTAATTGTGCATGTATTTTGTAAGAGAAAAACTGTTAAATGATTAGTAATATATTTATTTATTTAGGTTAGCCTACAATTGTTTACAAGTTACATGTCCTTTAAAAGTATATTATGCGATATACATTTATAATTGTAATACTTACGGAGTACAAACTAAGACCACATGCATAATTTTATTTGAAATAAACATACTTTAAGGAAATTCCAAAAATAAACCATTAGAAAGCGCAGTTACCCTCCGCTTTTAATAGATTTTGAACCCACTTCAAAAGGAGGAGTTTCTCAATTCGACTGTTTTTTGCTTCGCCATATTAACAGCAATTGTGAAACGATTGATCAGAAGTCTGGTTTTAAATCAAAATAATTGGAGAATTTTACCAAGATTGTCTAAACGAAAAAAACATATTTTGTACTTTCGAGCAAAATAATCTAGTCTAGTTTTTTGCCCCCGGCTCCGTCCGCGTAGGCATCAGTTATCGCAGCAAGTAGTAGCTACAGCCTTCCTCGACAAATGGACTATCTAAATCTAAAATAATATTTCAAATCAGAACCTTAGTTCCTGAGATTAGCACGTTCAAATGATGATTAGTAAAGATTATTATTCATAATTTCACAAAACCGATAACATTTTTTTTTATATAATAAGGTAAATAAATAAATGTGGACAAAATCACATACATTGCTGCGAATCCAAAGTAAGTAGCTAAATCACTTCTGTTATGGCACCAGAGACAACGAAGGTACCACAAACACTACACCCGAGAAAATGTAGAAAAGTGTTTTTTCTACATTGATCCGTCCGGGTGTTCGAACCCAGGACCAGAGCCGGCTACATCTTGAAAACCGGTGTGTACGCCACTCAACTAAGTTTACCTTCCCATAGGCTTTCCAATGGAAACTCAATATTTATTCATCCTTTTTCCTATCAATATATATACGTGTACATATTGCTACATACGAGTACATATTATACATGTATGCATTGTATAATAATATGTTAGATCATTAGCTATCGCCAGTTCCCCGGAGCCAGCTTTACCTAATCGTTCCGATTCGTCATCTGATGGCGCCATTGCTTTTATCTCTCTGTCTCTATTTGTTGATAATCGGTACAGTAAGTCAGAAGATCAAAGCAACAAACGGATATATTAGGCGTATTCGCGGCAAATTGGATTAAGGTATTTATGTCAATGAATTTTAATAGAGTGAGGGGATCGCCAGTCTTCGGGAACGTATTAGTCAAAGATATGAATGGTGAAAATACCTGCTAATGTTACATTTGGAGAGTGCTTAGGCCTATTCGAGGCCTAGTCGTGGTGTTCTAGGTTTAATGACTGGATTCGCATGCACATGGTTGCAGGTTCGAACGCAGGCAAGTACCAATGCGACTTTTTCAAAGTTATATGTACTTTCTTAATCATTCTAAGATATCATTGACAGACGGTGAAAGAAAACATCGTGAAGAAAACCTGGATTCAAAAAATTTGAATCTGGTATTGCCTACCCGCAATAAGTCAGCATGGTAATCAATGCTCGTTCCTTCTCTATATGAGAAGAGGCTTGTACCCAGCAGTAAGACAATTATAGGCCGGTCTTTTACCAGCGCTCCTGTGACGAAATGCATCTGAAAAAAATATTGATTGAGGGTAGCGCGAGCGCCAAACTAATTAGTTAATTCTAGCTTGTTTTCTGGC
This sequence comes from Plusia festucae, assembly GCA_950381575.1. Taxonomy (NCBI): domain Eukaryota; kingdom Metazoa; phylum Arthropoda; class Insecta; order Lepidoptera; family Noctuidae; genus Plusia; species Plusia festucae. Next base: position 9,225,179 of record OX494454.1, on the reverse strand, counting down.
TAGGGCCGATGCAGCCAAACTAGCAGTAAAAATATATATTAAAAACTTAGATCCAGTCCTCATTTGCTTTTTGTCTTATTCAGATTGTTAACCCTTTAACTGGTAGAGAGAATGAACGCGCTAAGTCGAGATCCGAACCCTACAGCCCTTGGTGAACGTAGCTAATGTACTTTGTTTGTTTTTCTATAGCTCTAGCCCGAGGCCCAAGGTTTCCTAAAAGTCACGTCAAGCAATCAAAGCCTGCACTCACTGATAGCAGTAGACCTCATCTTAAAACACTACTTGACATCCTACTAATATTATAAATGTGAAAGTTTTGGATTTGATGAAATTGGATGTTTAGATGTTAGGATGTTTGTTACTCAATCACGCAAAAACGGCTGAACTAGGCTACATGTATGCCAAGTTGCATCCAAATCCGGATGAAACTTGGCATGCATGTAGCCTAGTTCCCGAGGGAAAATTGAAAATTGTTTACGGGCTAAGCCGTGAGCAGACAGCTTATAAATTTAGTATTTTTCTCTATTACAGCGCAAGCTATAACACGGGTGAAAATGTCATTCCATTTATCATTACTTTCACATTTTTCATTTCTTTTTGGACCCAATTCTGAAGTCCACGTAGAAGAAGTCGCGGGCAGAAGCAAGTTAATAATAATACTAGTATTATCCCGAAATAAGTATGGAAAAAAAGCTAGACCACATTGTTAACTAGATTGTCATTCAGTGTAAAGTGGACCTTCTCATTTCTTCTGCATGGTGTTTTATGGTGTGACAGCATTCACGTAGACACCATTAGTAGTACATCAACTGTTTATAATTAACGTACGAACGTTAATTGTGTTAGGTTTATGGAAAATAAAGTACAAGGGTTACTTGAAGATATTACTGAAGAAGAATTTATAAGAATGTAAAAATAATACAAAATAATATTATTATCCCCGATAAAAACGGGTGGTGTGTGTGTAACATAATTATGTATCTGTGACTGTGACTTTGTAGCTCCTAAATGAATGATCCGATTAAGATGCGACTTTTTTTTATTATCTTCGTTTTTCTGTGATTTTGGCTGTATGTATAAAGCAAGTACATAATGCCAAAAATAATATCTTACTTTAAAATGGAGGGTTGTAAGTTTAATATATTTATTTTAACAATGATCTATGCGTGCATTTTTTGTCTTCGTAGCTACCAAATTAATGATCAGATTATGACGCGTTATTTTATCAACTCGTTTCAATTTTTTCGAGGATTTCCCTAGTTGTATAAATTATCAGGAAACAAAGAGTTGCTTAGGGAACACGGCTTCAAAATGAATCTGAAACGAGAACACAATTCCTATTAAAACCGCGGTAGAGTTCGTTTCAGTATCATAATAATTTTGATTTATTTTATTAACTGCAGCATCAGTACAATATCTCGAAGTGCGTACCTAACTAGACAAAATCATGTAGAATGAATTTATAGCCGTCCCCACTTTTACTCTCATGATAATTGAGCTAGTTCCATACTCGTAGCTCCGACCTCTGAAAATCGTAATAATCGAATTTCAACCGGTGTTCCCAATTCTAGCGGACATCAACGAAAGTAGGCCGTGAATTCAAGTCTACCCACAATCCCATACCAAACCTGACACTCGAAAATGAAACTTTTCTATTTGGATTAAGGTTCCTTTTTGTGGGTATTTCTGTAATGTAACCTGAAAATATTTTAAATGTGAATTGTTTTAGTTATGTAAGAATGTTTGTTGGTTTCTGTCTGTCTGTGGTGAGAGGGACCGTCGAAATATGTCTTTGTTTTAGTAATTTTGTGAATGTTTTGTATATTAAAATTAATTTAGGTCATAAAATGGAGGACGATTTTAAACCCTTGGGTAAAAAAGGGTATCTATGTTTTGACACTTATATCTTTAATAATTAAACCAGTGAATATTCCTCTAGGGGATATCTTAGCAAAAATATACCCATGTATTACGAAAGTTAATCTTATTGTATTGTCATAGAGTGGTATTTGCACTGTAATCAATTAATTTCACATGATAATTCATTTTAAGATTTAAGTGTAAACTATCATTGGATAATATCGATGGTGAATCGATGTATAATAAAATAAATAGGTACATAAATATAAAGTCAAAGAGATTTAATTATTTAAAAGTTCAGCTAGTTTAAGGTATTTTCTTTAATAGTAAACGTATAATTTTGTATTTGTTGGCTTAAATACGGGGGTTGACTTCGCTGTTATCCTATATCCATTTTAACTCGTTGATCTTACATAACGGCATGAGTATCGAGCGGCCCCGCGAGATAAGAAATATTTCTACAAGCTTTAACGCTGATCGAATCACTCAAATGTATGGATGTGACAAGTCTAAGTCACGAGACTGTCTGATTTCCCGCTTGTTAGTGTGTTGCTTAGCAACTATAATAGATACAACATTTGGACCATCCTTCTACTTCGCAATTATACGCTTTACACTTGGAAAGTTTTCTGTCAAGCTGTCAAACCCTTACTTATTCTTTTGTTACAATAACTTAGTACGGAAGTTACTTTTTACAAAATCTTTTGTTTTTAAAACAAATTTTATACAATCTGTGTCAAATTGGACTTGAACTTTTCATTATGTTATTATTGTTTCTGTCAGAAAACATGCGCTAGTACAAAAAACTTTCTAACATAAACAATATGAGTAACTTTCACAGTGGGGGAGTAATTTGTCATGCGAAGGGCCTTAGATAAACAGACAAGATTTATGGTGTGAGCGTTAAGAGATAGCGTTTTGGGTAAAATAGTCATATGGAGTAACTTTTTTTTTCTACAAAATTATTAGCCCTAAATTAAGCTTATCAATTTTAGCGCTTCATAGAAATTAGAGATTGTACTACTGGTGTGTAATACATTTAGAAGACAATGCAAAGTACTGAATTGAGGTACGTTTGAGTTTTTAGGGTCATACTGATAAAACTGTGTTCGCATAGTTTTTTTTATTTGTATTTTTTAAATCTAATGCAACATAATTGACTAAACGCAGTACTGTATTGAGTTCAATAAATAAATAAACTCTCGCTGAAAAAACCGAGTGTTTATATATATTATTTATACATAGGTCGTAATCTTAAAATTGAAAATCATCTTTTCACATAAACGTAAGTCACGAGACCGGTCACTTTGTATGAAAAGATAATTTTCCATTCTAAGATTTCGACCTATGTTCCTTGGGGAAAGTTGTTCAGTTTTATACACCTGATTACCTCGTTGAATGTACGCACTCCATATAAATTAATCCTGTATATGTAACTTATATTTCGTCTTTAGCTTGTAACTTAAACCATGATTAGCGTTAATTTCGGGCCTCAACTGAAAGCTTTTGACATCCAAATGTGGCTTCAGGTTATTTGTTTACTCTCTGACTTATGTCAGTTAGTATTGTTGTGACAGAGGAACATTTAATGTGTTCTGTGAATGTGATAAATAGGGGTATTAGAAGACAGTGACAAAAATGCTTAACGTTAACGTTAACGTAACTGTTTTGGACAGTTATATAATTTTATAAACCTTGGTAGTCTAGTGGTTCACCAGGCTAATACCAATGTGACTTTTTCAAAGTTATAAGTTATTCTAAGACTCCTTTGACAAACGGTGAAGGAAAACATCGTGAGGAAACCTTGATTACAAATTTTGTATATAAAAATTTATAAAAATAATTGGAATCTACAACCGCCAACCCCCAATGAGGAAGCGTGGTGATCAATGATCGTTTCTTTATATGGGAAGAGGCCTGTGCCCAGCAGTAGGACATTTATAGGCTTGTATTATTACCATCTGATACCAAACTAGGCGGATCCTGTATTATGGCAACCAGACAACTGATAAAAATACTTATATATTTCTAAATACATACATATTTATTGATAAATTACACTCAGACACAGAACAAATGATCGTGCTCATCACACAAAGATATGTCCCGGGTGGGAATTGAAACTCCGATCTCCGGCTTAACAGTCAGGGTCACTAACCACTAGACCAACAGGCCACTCTAAGCGAAAAATTTAAATAAATAAAAGGTTCTTTTATGCATAGGTATTTTTATATGATGTTTGTTTTTAAGTTAATTTTTCTATCAAACCAGAATTTAAGTCTAAAAATACATATGCAAATTCTTAAACATAAAAATTCCTTGTAGACTAAACACAACATAGTAATTATAATAAATTCCAACTCCAACATTCATTCAGAGGAAATTACACACAAAACAATTAAATATGTTTATTTGTATCGTTCATTATAACTATTGACGCAGTATTGAGCAGATAATATCCGTTACGAAGATAATTTGGAAACTAGGCGTAAACAAGAACAGATGCGAGTTAATGACGTCACAATATAAGGTAAACTTGAGGGATTCTTACCAAATACATGGGATTCTTATTCTTACAAAAGTTTTAGTTCATATACAGGATAATTTTTTATGGAGTGCGTATATGCAACGAGGTATCAGGTGCATAAAATTGAATCACTTTCCCCAAGGAACGTAGGTCGAAATATAAAAATTGAAAAAGAAATTTTAATTCAAAGTTACAGGTCACGTAACTTATGTTTGTATGAAAAGTTGAATTTCAATTTTAAGATTTCGACCTATGATTTGAGGGAAAAGTTGTTCAGTTTTATGTACCTGATTACCTCGTTGAATATACGCACTCCAAAAAAAATAACCTGACCTTTGTATATTTATATATTTTTTATGGACTTTAAATGGATAAGGACTTTGAAGCGGCAGTAGTAGGCTAGGGCGTCGGACTTTCAATCATGAGGTTGCGGGTTAGAGTCGCACCCATTACACTACCGACGTGAACCCACTCGTAATACAAGCATCTTAACTTAGCAAGAGGGGTTTGACCATCCACATACCTAATAAGATTAAAAAAAAATTGGTAAGGAGATTATGAAATAAACTCAGGGGGAGTTTTTTTCAACATTTCTCGCAGTGCAATCAATGGTCATTTGAAAAAATGATTTCAATTCCTGCAATCACATATCTCACTCACCCCTGAATACTGATCCATCAACTGTAATACGTTCTTAAATAAGAATGAACTTAACTGTAATCACACAACAATACAACTGATTGAGGTTTCAGTATTTGACTCAATCGGTAAACTCTACTTTAAGTTCCTGCTTACCTTTCAACAACAAATGCGTGATGATACAAGCATCAGCCCGCTGTAACCAGCCGGTTCCATTCCACATGTATTCGGATCGTTTCCGCTCCAGTTTCGAGCGCTGCATCACTGTCAGAGTCTGATGCCTGATTGAGAGTGACGTCATTTCTGCCTGTTATATCATTGTGGCTGTAATGGAAATGGGGTTGGCAGGAGTAACAAGAATAGGGTCAAGTAAGGTTAAACTTATAAATGTAAAGTAAAAAACGCATAATAATAATTCTGGCTTATATATGCTTCACTGCTAGGCACATTCCTATATAGAGAAGGAATGAGCATTGATCACCACGTTTGCTCATTACGGGTTAGCGATTTCAGATTCCAAGTTTTGAATTTTCACGTCTTAGGCTCAGTTTTTTCATCTCGGGTTAATTCAAATAATGGTTAAATATGCTAACTAATTGTTACAAACTTCAGTAGAACGCGTTTATTTATCAATTTTCATTCTAATAAATGGTTAAATAATTAACGCTACAACTAATTTGATCATTAGGTAGCGTAAAAAAAAATCAGAAAATGCATTTTGAAAGCATTAGTTAGCATATTTAACCATTGGTTGAGTTAACTCGGGATCAACAAAACTGGGACTGAGAATATTAAAAAAAGTTACAAAGGGGACTAATTCGTTCGAACCTGCAAACTTGTGCGTGATTGCACAAGTTTGCAGGTTCGAAATCCCTTTATGGAACCGTTAGGTCACCACAACATTTTAAGCTACAACAAAAAGTAATTATCAGTTTTTTTTTCTTATCATCTTAATGGGCAAAGATTTTATCTCCGTCTAATCTGTCTCCTCGTAACATCTAGCAATCACCAAAACCATAGATTACTTGAGATAATTAACTGTGCCAAAAAAACTGAACCCCTAATGAGAACAGGGTTGTTTAAACTAGGTCAAGGTTAACTAGTTCGGAGCAGGGTAGATCTTTAACAGCGGTGTCGACATATGATAACCATATGTCAATGGAGAATGTTTTTGTTGAAGTTCCAATAAGTGTGGCAGTGATAAGCTTTTTGTGTTGATGTTAATTTCGGAATCTTGACTGCACGGATAGCCGAGTGGTATAGGTCACCACGCTAATTACCACTGTGAGCGACATGCTGCAGGCTCGATCCCCGCATGGGACAAGTATTTGTGTGATCCACAGATACTTGTTCCAAGTCTGGTTGTTCTTTGTGCATGTGATTTGAATGTTTGTGAAACCCCCGCGACACAAGGGTTAAATTCCTTAGTGCGGGCGTCGTTTTTCTTTTAAAGAAAAAAAATCACACTTGAATGATAAAATATTCCATATAGAAGAAAGAAAGAAGAATTCCATATGATTTATAAGTTTTGATAATAACTCCTTTTTTATTCCGAGTTTACAATTAAAATGCGACTCAGTTTACATTTGGTTAATCTTTTTAAATAAACTTTTGTTTTGTGAACAAATATCAGAGCAAACTTTGTTATTTTTCAATTATGTATAGGTAAATGTTAATGTATCTTTTGTTTTTGGTAATATACAAGATAGCAGGTGTTCTATTGTTAGGGGAGTGATACCACATCTGCACCTAAGGTTAAAAGATCTTGTCCTTCGTGCCCTAACACCTGCACGCTGGAAGATTTAATGAAGGCTACTGATAATGTAGTTCTCGTAATAAATTCTGGGCTGACACAGTACTTATGATAAGAAAAATAAATCTAAAAAAAATCTTGAATCTTACAGGATGTTTTTAAAGATTTCCATCTTAATCTAAGAATGAAATAATTTTTATGTTTCTTAAGTTTTCTATATTGAAATATCAATCTTCGAAAGTGTCCTCAAGGGAATAAGTAAAACCCTTTCTCGAAACAATCGAATTGACTTTAACAATAAATAAAATAGAATTTAAGCGCGTCTCAAATACATGGTAGTGTGTGTAATGTTTTTTTTATTGATTTATTGTATTAAGCATTAAAAACCAATAGCATTCTGCACTCCTTCTATATATAAACTGTAAGTCTGCAAACTATCATTCGTTTCCGACCGCGCCATTTTAGTAAAAAAGCGTACTAGGTATTTCACGTCTTTATTTAAAGAGCAGATTATAACTGGCCTTAATAATAGTACATTTCAATGTTATAAAGAATTCTTTGGAGTTATTTCCTGCCGACTCAATATACTTATTTCTCAATTCTCTGGGAACTTCGTGTAATATGCCGTCTCATATAAATAGCCGCTGACTACTAGCTTCTATTTCGTGTAGTGCAGACAACACGACGCCATGTGCGCCTTTGATACCGGAGCGGAAACAAAACACGTGTTTCTATACTAGGGTATTATATTAACTGCTGTTTTGTTGCGAGTTAGCTTTATTTAACACTTAAATAAAATGTATATAAGGTTCCATATGGTTCTTGATGTTTTAAAACTATTCAACAATTTTAACGGGTTAACCTACTAAGGTTAACCTGTTAAAATTATTTTTAATTCAAAATGTAATATAACTTTACTAACTTAGCTTTCAAGCTAAGTTGGTAAAGTTGCGCATAGCATGTTGTGAGTTGGAGTTATTCCTTAGGTTCATTTTGTATGCTCTTTACTATTGGTATTTAACGGGAAATAATAAAGGTTCCGAAAAACAAATTAATCTCCAGCGATCTGTGGCCGACTATTATTCTAATTAACTAGCGTTATAATGAATTACCGACAAAAAAACCCAAAACATACCGAAAAGAAAAATTATACTTAACAAACAAATAAGAGCACGTTAAAATTACATATCTCCTAAAATAAAAACTAAACTTCTGAATAAAATACTGAACCTCCGACAAAATTACTAAGTTACCGACAACAGAGCTTTAGTCAAAATATTCACATTTTTACGACTTGCATGAACTATTTTAATTTCTATGGTTGGTTATAAAATATATTTTTTACCTCTCAGTATTTATGAAAATACCTAAACTGTTCGGCCCGCGCGATCGATTCGATCGATTTCCATGCTCTCAATTTCCTGAATTATTACTAAACTACTCTTGTAAGTAGAATGTTTTATAATTGGAATCTCGGAAACGGTTGAACGATTTTTATGAAATTTGGTATACCCACAGGGGTTTTCGGGTCGATATATTATTATTGTCCTACTTGCCCATTGCAGATAGGTTTAAGTGTCAAATTCGACTCAGTAGGTTAGGTTAGGTTAGAACTGCGACCCCCCCAGAAGCGACTCGCTATGTTTTTACTTTTCTATTACAGATAGGTTAGGGGGTTTACAATCATTCATCTTTACTTCAACTGTTTGGATTTATACCATAAAAAGGTATTATTACAAGTACATTTTAATATTTTTTATTAGTTTCTGTACAACCACTCTGAATAGTATTTTCATTATAACGTTGTAGTTAAATTAGCACCACAGTCTATGAAATGTGAAAGGTAATTTATGAATTAATAGTAGGCAAGTAAAGATAAAAATGGCAAAACATAATTTTCAGTAGAACGTAATTTAAGCTGGTAGAAAAGTATTATAGCAATAAACAGTTATGTTTATTTTTCGAAGATTTTAGTATCTGATTCGGTCGTTTCGTCATTTTTATTCGGATGAAAGTAGTCGGAAAGTAAGTATTTTAGGCAGTAAGAATTCTTATTTTTTTGTCGGAGCTTTTATTACTACCCGTATTTAACTAATAATATATTTTACAGTTTTCAGTTCGACTGTCCATTTCCTGTTCCTTTTTTGTCCACATGTCGCCAAGGTAAAGAAGAACCGTTTAGTTTTTTTAACATTATACCATTTAAAATTGAAGGAACCTTTCTACTAAATTAGAATCTCCTAAACCGTGTAAACTGACAATCAATCTACGAGATTCAGGAGAACAAAAAACAAGCTGAACGGCCTACGCGAAAAAATTAAAAGTTTTAGACGAATATTTAAGAAGATAGCCAGTAGTGCTAGGCCAAGTGTAAGTGTATGGGTTTGAAGAAAAGCTGCGTTCTTGTAATTTGTAAATATACCGAGACCCCTCCTTGTCTCGGAAGGCATGTTAAGCCGTTGGTCCCAACTGACATAGAGTGATCGTTGGCAGTCGTTAATTCAGTACAATTCCGGCAACAAGTCTTACAATGGAATACTGTGTTACTCTCTAAAATGGGTTGTGGAGTTCAGACAGGCAGTCAGTCCACATAAAACCCGGTAATCAGCTAAATTTGTTAAGATTGAAAGCCGACCCCAACATAGTTTGGGGAAAGGTAGGCAGATGATATCCAGTAGGTATCAAATCCACTAAGATCCTGTGCCATTGAACACAAATCCAAGGCACTAACTTCCAACCTTGCTCACCAAACGGCCTGACCTCAGACTTGTTATGACAGGGTCAAATGTTAATATAGCAAAACAACAGGATTCGCCCGTCTGACCCATTTCTCTCGATCATGACTCCCTACCTGTGATCTGGATCAGTAGTCCGGTTTACGGATGTATGAATAACGTATGGAACAAATGACGGTGTTATAGAATAGAATGATGTTTTTCTTTTGATGTAGTTGGTCTGAGCTAAGACTTTAACTGCTTCACCAGACTTTATATCCTACTATAATATTATAAATGTGAAAGTGAGGATGTTTGGATGTTTAGATGTTTGTTACTCAATCACGCAAAAAATAAGGCTACGGCTAAGGATTTGGATAAAATTTGGCATGCATGTAGCCGTTGACATGGAAAAGAACGTAGGCTACCTTTTATCCCGATTTCTTAAGTAGTTCCCGAGGGAAAATTGAATATTGTTTACGAGCTAAGCCGCGGGCAGACAGCTTTGAAATTTGGTGTTTTTCTCTTTATTATTTTCACATTTTCATTTCATTTTGGACCCAATTCGGAAGTCCACGCAGACAAAGGGGCAGAAGCTAGTTTAATAATAATTTTGCTTGTGTTATGCAATGTTGTAAAACTATTGCTCTGGTTTTGGACTTAAAATTACTTATACTGAATTATAAGTAAACGCTATGTTCACTACCGAACGCGAAAAAAATTAAAAATTTAATTGCATACATTTCTAAAATTAATGTAAGTTGATTGGTTAATTTGTTAGCAGTTCATTTAAAATATTATCTTACTAGTATTTGCTACCCGAGTATTACTCGGGTTCTGGTTTCAAAGTTATTTAAAACTTTAACTGTATACAAGGTGTTATAAAACTGACCGTATAAAGCCGAACATTCATTTATAAATAAAAAATATAAAACCTGTTAAACTAGACAATTATTAGGTTAAATAGGTACGTAGGCCTTTCTGTTAAATAATCTGGTTCCCTGACATGACAGCTTACTAGGGTTGACAAAAATTTTGGCTTTGATAATTAATTATATTTTTACGGGGGTATTTTGTAACACGTATACATTAATTAGTCTGTATATTAAACGACTTCAAAGGGAGGAAGAAATCAATTAAACTATATTAAGTATGTTGTTGTAAATCTCTTCTCTTATTTTGTTCAAAGTTATTGTTTCTATACAGTAGAGGCCGATGTCCGACAATTACTTACCGTAAAATTAATATCATTTTTTCTTATCTCACTTTACAACTTTTTACTTACAAACCAGTTATGCATATTAGTTGCTCAAAAGTAACTAACACATAATAATTATTTGATAAATAAGTTAATAATAAACCACTTGTGCACGTGAGACACGAATCAATACGAACATTTAAAAGCTGTGCCGATGACGCATCAATTTCGGCAGCTTCATATAGTAGCAGGCAGACGTGCGCAAACGCAGGTGGCTCGTGCGCATGCGTCTGTGACGTCACTGCACGTGAAAGATGGTACAGAAGCTCCACAATACAAAATTGAATGAGATGGACGGATGAAAATTGAATTACAAGAACAATTTATTCTATTTAAACTTTTTTTTAAATATCAAATTGTACTACTGTCATATTGAGCGAGTTACAAGCATTCCAATATTGTTAAAAAGACAGAGATATATTAACTGTGACGTCAAATTTCAAATCTTCATACTAATCTTATACTTCTTACTAATCCTAATACTAATCTTAATACTAATCTATGGCTGCCCCTTACAAGTATTATCAACTATAAAAACTTATAACTTTTTTAAACGTGTAGTACCTATAAATTTATGTTTTGTTTTTCAGTTTTGCTTGCATATTAATATTACGATAGTAGTCAAGTACCCAATTCTGTTAATTTAAAATCTATTGCTGTTGATATCAAAAGTAAAACTATAATAACAGTAGATTAAGTAAGATTTGTTGTGTATAAAAAAGCTGTCTTTTTTTTGTATATGGGATGAGTTTACCTTCTGACCGTTCCTATTATACGGTACCACAGAATATCAAACATTTGGCCAGTTCTTTCGAAGTTCATAGCTCTTACAATGACACATGTTATCTAGTTTTTGTTTGATATTCATGATAATAATTTGTCATTGTTATTAAATTACTTCTTAGTGGGAGATTTTTTTTAAAGTTTATATTAAATTTCTGTACGTCATTCGAAAGAAGTCGTTTGAATGGTTTTGTTTAAATAAACCTGCTCACCCACGTCAAACTATTACTTAATTTTTCTTCCGACCGATCATCGGACCGATTTGTATTCTGATCGGTTATCTGACCGACTTTTTGTAGGACGTTGCACTATTGCAACCACTACAGGTCGTTTTATTTATGATGTCCACTATAGGCCGATTAATTTTTTTTTCACGTCAATTTGTACTACAGTTTTGTCGGCTTCACTGGACTTTTTGGCGATATCTTAAGGCCTTCAAAAAATCAATAAGTTTTTATTTCTTATAAACCTCAAGAAGGCGCTCAAGAAACGTTATATACTAGTCTAATGATTCTAGGTGCACAGTTCCAAAGTGTCGCTCCCATGGAGAAGAACCGGCAAGAAACTCCATAGGTTACTCTTTTAAAAAAATGATATCCTCCAGCAAGAGCAATAGAGAAATTAACTGCGTTTAGAACGTTCACTAAGGGCTCCCCCTGCGGGGTTCGGAACTTGACTTAGTGCGTTGCTAACAATCTTAATAAGGCAAACAGCAAGAGAGGGCTGGATCTAAGTTATTATTATTTAGGGAGATATTTTTATTACTAGTTTGGTCGGCTCAGCCCCTCTAGCCAAGTGACATTTCTACAAGCGATAACGCTGATCGAATCGCTCAAATGTATGGAAGTGACAAGTCTAAGTCACGTGACTTATCGAAATCAAATGTCATTTCCATACATTTAATGTCATTTAAGCGATTTCTATCATAGTTAACGCTTGTAGAAATGTAACTTGGCTAGGGGGCAGGCCAGTTTCATCTAGGGACGGAGGGGTGATTCAAACTTAATGGAAGTTGTGAAGCTGGTACACTGTGCAGTACCTCGTCCCGCACCCATGCTTGTGCATGAATTTTTCACTGTGCAGCGAATCGTCTCATGTTCACAGCTCCGTTAAGTTTGAATGGGTATATAATATTCATCCTACTTAAAAAAGATAACAAATTATGATTAAATAAAACTAAATTCATTATTTTATAAACATAAAATAATGGAAAGAAAAGGTTTTTTTAGTACTCAGTTGAAATATTTTTTTTGTGAGGATAGAGGTAAAAATTAACACGTAACGTTTTTCTCCTTTACTACAAAATATAAAGCAAACATAAAAACTATTTTATTTAAGTAGGTAATAACAATAATTATTCATCCAAAAAAAATATTTTTAAAACTAGTAGCACAAGTTAAAACCTTCAAATTTCATACCCTCCAAACTACAGACCAGCCACACAAAATTAATCACCAGAATCTAAAACCTCTCTATTAAAAAAAATCCTCAAAATGAAACAAAACAACATCACAGAAAAAATAGCTAATCTGTCAAACGGTGACAAGGAAGTAAGAGAACGTTAAAAACAAAAGCGCTCGGGTTTACCCAACTTCTAGGAAAGGTTTCACACATACATACATACGTAACACATGCAGATATAGACACATATTATGTAGATACTCAGAATTGTTATGAATAGTTGTACCATATGTTTGACGACCTCCGTGGTCGAGTGGCGTACACACCGGTTTTCAAGGTGTCGCCAGCTCTGAGGTCCCGGGTTCGATGCCCGGACGGGTAAATGTAGAAAAACACTTTTCTATATTTTCTCGGGTCTGGGTGTTTGTGGTACCTTCGTTGTCTCTGATTCCATAACACAAGTGCTTAAGCTACTTACTTTGGATTCGGAGCAATGTACTTATGTGATGTTGTCCACATTTATTTTTATTTATTTATTTATTTATATGTCTTATTTAAGTACTATTTTGTTAGATGTTTATCATTCAAGACCATTAATGTACATTATGGATTGCAATGAAGATTATGAATATTAATATGACCACCAAAAATATTCGTTAAAATAAAACTTCTTTTAAACGGATTCTATCGCGGTTTATTTAGATTTTAGTTCCCGACGTTACAACACCTTTGCAGGTGTCATGGTCACGGGTAGACTCCGTTTAAAGGTAGTTTCATTTCAATGTCTAATATTCGCGTAAACCTTAGGAAACAAAATATTCATTAACTAGATGAAAACCCGGCTCCGCTCGGTTTAAATGTGACTCATGATACACAATGTAGGTAAATATTCTGTAGTCATCGGTTCTATAATATCGGTTCAATTGGCCAATCTCAGGTTTAAAGAAAGAACACGTCATAACAAAGAGTTTATCATAAAAAAGTTTCAAAAACAATATTTTCGCGAAACGTCAATGACTGAAGAAAAGTATTAAGTTTTGTTATGATTCAATCAATGTTTCCGGCAAGACGTTTCTATAATAATAATAATAATATGTAATTAAGAAATAAAATTACCGCTGACTGACAGCATTGATTTTTGTTATGGTTAGTATTCTTTTTTCTATGGTTGTTATCGCAATTGGCCAATCTCAGGTTTGAAGAAAGAACACATAACAAAGAGTTTATCATAAAAAAAGTCTCAAAAACAATATTTTCGCGAAACGTCAACGACTGAAGAAAAGTATTAAGTTTTGTTATGATTAACTCAATGTTGCCGGCATTTTCAGGCTACTTAGGCCCATAGATATATACCTTACAGACTACACATATATTTTATAAGTACATTTTGTGTTATTAATATAAACGTTTCGTTTTACACAGTCAAATGAGTCACAGTTCTTTGTGATGGCTACTTCTTTGGCGCGACGCACGCGATGTGTTCATTGGCGAGGCGTATATTATGCAACGGAACGTGAAAAAAGCGAACTAAATATCGCGTTCCGAAACGATTCTGGTCCCAACTATCATGCAACTGTCATACGCCCTGTCAGCACTGTAATCACTTCAAGGAGGTTGTATGATAATAAACTCCTTGAATCACTTCGAAGCAGAATTATCTGTTACGGAACGCGGCCTTATTAATTACTCAAGATGGCGACTGCGGTTTTTTTGTTTGTCAGTGCCATTAGAATTTAACGAAATTCTCCATAATCCGAATTTTGCGGATATATGTTGTCGACTCGAAATCAATATTTTTTTATGTTTTGTTATTCATATAAGGTTTCGATCGAGTCTACCGTAGCCCTGAACGAAATTATTAATATAGATATGTATATTAAATAAATTAATACAATATAAATATATCTACAAAATGAAATATCACTTCCTAAATTGGAATTAAAATTAAGTTCACTATCAGATGGTAAACTTTATATCTGCTATCTATAGCTTAGACCCCGTGACTAGTGGTCGCGGGTTCGAATCCTGCGGAAGTTAAAATTATTCGTCTCTACTATGTATTTGAAATTAATTAAAAACCAAAATTGATAACATTACAGTCCATAATAATAAAACTTATACAACAATATGTAACAACAATAAAACAGCAACACTTATACAAGAAAGTTAATCCATTAACACCAATCATTGCTAAATAACAAAAAACAACGTAAAAAGAAATGGTCGAGAAAAATTACAAAGAAAAGAACGTGAGCGAAAGAATGTTCGCAGATTGAGCACTGACGGTGGTCTTTATTATCATAATGCAATAATTTGGGGGCGAATAGCCGTGTAATGATCGACAGAATTATTTTAAACCTTGAGTGTGAAGGAAAGGCTGTCTCAACTGACGGGTTGTGTGTGGTCTTAATATAGCATTCATGAATTTGCGTAGAGGGTTCCTTATATTTTTAATTTATTTGAAGCGGCGGTAGCCTAATGTCTAGGGCGTCAGACTTGCGATCATATTGTGGTTGCAGGTTCGAATCCCACCCATTACACTAACGACGTGAACCCACTCGTAACACAAGCATCTTAGCGTAGCACGAGGGGTTAACAAGTTTACTAGTAATGTGAGACCCACATTGCAAGTAATCTTTAAAATAAAATATATTTTAAAGCAGGTTGGATTTTGATTGGAAGTTGTCTTGACTGAACGCACTAAGGCCTAGTTTTTTGATTCCTAGTTAACTCAAACAATGGTTAAATATCCTAACTAATGTTTTCAAAACGCGTGTTTTCATCAATTGTTAGCCTATCAAATAAATTGAAGCACCCCTATATGGGTCTGTCAATGAGTCTATAGTTTAATAGTGCCTAAGTCATATTTATAATAATCACCAGACCGAGTTTCGGCCTCGGCGCGGCGGCCAATCTCAAGTGAGATCAGCCATGTACGCCGGAGATATAATAGAGCACAAGTGTGTGCGCAAACACAGGTGCACTCTCTGTTCCTTCACTCTCATAGTCCGATGGGACGGTTGACCGACACGACCGGAGAGTGATCAGGCGCAGGACCAACGGCTTTCCGTGCTTTCCGAGGCACAGGGGTGTTAACACCACCACACTTCCTGACTCCAAGCGGTACTGGGAATTTCTAAACTCAATAAATATTTTTCTCCCGACCCAGGAATCGAACCCGAGACCTCGTGCACGGCAGTCGCGCTTGCGACCACTAGACCAACGAGGCAGTGGTCTAAGTCATATTAACCACACTATTACATGATTGGCATGTGGCGGCAGACCACAAAATTATCACGTTATTATATTACAATGTGGTGTCAAATTTTAAAATGGTTAACTTCAAATAACTTTAAAACTATCTATCGCGTTGCATGATTTTAATAAAATGACGTCACGGGAATTAACGTGAACTCATGCATTTACCTTTTAAGGCTGCTTGCGACCACGGCCAGTGTAACCCGGCCGAAACGTCAGGCCTTAAAAGGTGAATGCATGAGTTCGCGTTAATTCCCGTGACGTTTTTTTTTTAAAAGGGTGCCAAATATTCATCATCTCCCTAACCTCTGAAATACTATTTCGTTAAGTATAAAGAAACAGGCTAAACTTTACTTCTTGTGTACTTAACTTTTATATAATCGTGTCTATGTAAATACACATAAATATGCACCTATGTATTTGTGTCTATGTACTTGTGTTCTTATGTATTAGTGTATAATATGTATATATTCGATTAGTATTAACAAAATAATTATGATCATGCTCATTACACAAACGTCACAACCATTTGTCCTGGGAATCGAACCCTAAGCACTAACCACTAGACCATGAGACTAGTAATATAGGTACTCGTATGTAGGTTGGCAACTAGATGATGAAATCTATCTCTCTTAAGTCTATAAATAATAATAAAATAATAACCCTGAGGAACCCTAAAATTGTTGCGTTAAATAACGTGTGTAAAACTTTAAGACTTTCTCGTTTAAAATTAAGTCTTCATTATACATATTAAGTCTCTGCTCACGTATTAGTTGCGGTACGTTAATTTTCAATAGTTATTACTTTCACGAACTTTTAGTGGTACCGACAATGTTTTAACGCCTGTCGCAAGATAATTTGATTTACGAAGAAAATTGGATAATATATGTTCATTAAAGTATAATATGACTATCAATCACTTACACATGGTAAAACAATTGGTTTTTTTTTGTAAACGGTTATTTTGTTTTATTTTTTCACTAGCTTTCGTCTTCGTTCGCGTATTTTAATTTCATGGTTGTTTTGAGTGGAAACCTTGTTTTTTTTCGGGACACCTCGCACGTGGTAGCCTGATCCCAAACTAGGCAGAGTCTGTACGATGGTGACCAGAAAACTGATAAACATACTTACCTATACAGGATATTTTTTTATGGAGTGCGTATATTCTAAGAAGTCATCAGGTGTGCATAAAATTGAATCATTATCCCCAAAGAACATAAAATGAAATCTTAAAATTGAAAATTAAATTTTCACGAGAATTATGTTTAAATAATCATATATGTTCCAAATATCCAGGATTCCAGACACAGAACAAATGATCATGCTCATCACACTAATATTTTTCCTGGGTAGGAATCGAACCCACGAACTCTGTTTCGTAATCAGGGTCACTAACCACTAGACCAACAAGCAATACCTTAATTTCGAATGTTCTTGTTAACCCCTCGTGCTAAGCTAAATGCTTGCGTTACGAGTGGGTTATCGTTGGTAGTGCAATGGGTGGGTTTCAACCGGCAACCTCATGATCATAAGTCCAACATCCCAGCTATTAGGCTACCGCCGCTTCAAGACTTAACATCTTATACTACAGTCTTTATTACGTAATGCATAGCAGTTCATCAATTTGATATCCTTAAATTGATTTTTAACTTCAATTCAAAAATATATACAATTACTAGGTACTAAAATAAACACTTTACAGAACTTATATTACAAAATACATAATTATTATACTATATACACCTAATACTAAAACTAAACTAAAAACTTATAAGATAAATAAAACTATCTATAAAAAGAAGACTTCTTGCTAACCAATATTAAGTAATATGGATTACAAAATAAAGGCTAACAAGCATCAAAAAATTCATCGTCTTCTTTGTCTATTATTTTCAACTTCAATTCTATGAAATACATTTAAGTGATACATTTTCACTATTTCAAGGAAGCCCCGTATTAAGTACTTGAATTTATTGTGTTAATATGAGCATACAAAGTCACCGACAAACAATAGTGATACACCATAGAATACTAATCGGGATATCTGCAACTATGAATGGTAAGATCTATTTATATTGGACATCAGCACATATGTCTGATGAACCAAATTAATTTGGTCCGTCATCGTTTTACCGATAGTCCTTTTAGGGTTCCGTACCTCGAAAGGGAAAAACGGAACCATTATAGGATTACTTTGTTGTCCGTCCGTCTGTCTGTCTGTCAAGACCCTTTTTCTCAGGAACGCGTGTAGGCATCGAGCTAGAATGTATATCAAATACTCAAATCTACTGGCCCTTGGAGCTGTGAATCAAACTTATAAGCCAACGCAATCAAAAGATAGCTTGCGTGAGATGCAAGAAAAGATAAACGGTGGGTGAGAACGAGACAATAGTATCTAGTATCGCTTTTTAGTTAGTAGAGTATATAGGTATGTATATTTTTTTGATTAGCTCTGTAGCTTAAACTTAAGTCTATGTTTAAGACGAATCAAATAACAACTCATTCGATTCGTTTTAATCACAGTTTAATTGATATAACCCCGTTTAGTTATTATTAATATATTTTTTTTTATAATTTTACATTTTGAAGTTTATAATTTATTAAATAGGTTTTTTTCTTGTAATAACTAATTAATTGCATGTTCCATCTAAGCCTGTATTTCTAGGACATGCCTTGACATTCCTGTTAGGGTTGATTTATTGACTAGGTACATATTATGGTATGTAACAATTTTTTTTTTCCGTATTGTTTTTTTTACGTTATACTTAGTTTTAATAATTATAGATAAAATTAATACTTGTGAATGCGTCAACAGCGTAAGGAATATATTGAATAGAATTGCTTTTGCTTTCTTCCGTTACTAGGAAAGATTTCATTGTTATAATTAATACCTAAGTATCTTTTTTTTTTATGTTCCTAGCGTTATTGATGCACATACCTATTTCATGATCTATTGTAAACAATATATTTTTTTTTTAAAAGAGTAACTTATGGAGTTTCTTGCCGGTTCTTCTCCATAGGAATGACACTTTGGAACCGCGCACCTAGAGTCAGTAGTTTTTAAAGTTAACGTTTCTAAAGCGCCTATTTTAGGTTTACTAGAAATAAAAACATTTTGATTTTGATTTTGATTGATTGACTACGAACGACTTCTCAAACTTAAGTTTGACTCGTTTTTAACGGTTTCTGGTCTGTGGATGGTAAGTAGGTCATCATGTATCTTAGTCCTTGTAATATTTTAGGAAACGACAGGTACTTTTTTAGTATCATTTTGTATATGTCCTTATGAGATTATGGCGCCCAACATTATAGAAGTAATATAGATAATCGGAATGATAAACAATATGAATCAATTGCTTATTAAAAAAAAAAATTAAAAAAAATCGGCTTGAACTTAGCCACGAGCCCCTCAAGCCTAGGTATAATGACTTATAATTAAAGCTGGTATGACAACTGACTGGCCTGTTGGTCTAGTAGGTAGTTTGTGCCCTGACTTCTAAGCCGGAGGTCGTGGGTTCGATTCCCACCCAGGAAAAATCTTTGTGTGATGAGTACAATCATTTGTTTTTATTTGTGTCTGGGTGTAATTTATCTATAATATGTACGTATTTAGAAATATATAAGTATGTTTATCAGTTG
The DNA here is from genome assembly GCA_950381575.1 of Plusia festucae. Classification (NCBI taxonomy): domain Eukaryota; kingdom Metazoa; phylum Arthropoda; class Insecta; order Lepidoptera; family Noctuidae; genus Plusia; species Plusia festucae. The sequence goes on along the minus strand of OX494454.1, from coordinate 9,205,347 downwards.
TCTGGTTGCCATAGTACAGGCTCTGCCTAGTTTGGGATCAGATGGCCGTGTGTGAGATTGTCCCAAGATATGTATTATATTATTAATTATATATTATCATCTTCTGCCTAGCCTTTTCCCAAGCTATGTTGGGGTCGGCTTCCAGTCTTACTGATTCAGATTTAGCTGAATACCGTATTTTGTGTGCCTATCTGACCTCCAAAACGCATATTACTGGTACTATAGTATCCCATAGTAAGACTGGTAGTCAGTTTGTAATTAATAAATTACAAGTGCCAAAGATGGAAGTATGACAGTCGGGAACAACAGTGTAACATGATCCCCGAGGCACTGAGGGGTTTCCGTATGTTTACAAATGGTCACCCATCCACGGACCAACCGCGGCGAGCGCGACTTAACCTTTATTACAGGCCAAACCGTACCACTTACTGATCCTGAGAATAAATACAAACTCAGGCATCATAATTCTCGTGTCTATTTGGTGATCTTATTCTGGTTATTACTTTTTTGTATGATAAAGTAGGCCTTAACAGTTTTATAGGAAGTAATAATATTTATCAATCTGTATCAGTAAATATGTACAATTAATTCGTAGAACTAGCGAGGCCAGCCGCGTCACACTGCGTACATATTAATTAGGTAACAGCGAACGGGGAAACCCAATCGCGGCTCATTCATTAGATACTGTGGAGATCACGACTCTATTTAACTTAATAAAGTAGAATAGTTAAATGAGTACTAATTATTTCGTAGAATCCTACTTATATAATATTATAAATGTGAAAGTGTGGATGTTTGGATGTTTGTTGCTCAATCATGCAAAAACGGCTGAATGGATTTGGATGAAATTTGGCATGCATGTAGCCTTTGACATGGAAAAAAACATAGGCTACCTTTTATCTCGATTCCTTAAGTAGTTCCCAAGGGAAAATTGAAAGTTGATTCCAACCTAAGCCGTGGGCAGACAGCTTTGAAATTTGGTAGTATTCTCTATTACAGTGCAAGCTATAACACGGGTTACAATTTTATTCCATTTTTTATTACTTTCACATTTTTCATTTCGTTTTGGATCCAATTCTGAAGTCCACGCAGACGAAGTCGCGGGCAGAAGCTAGTAGAGGAATAAGTGTTCTCCACAAAACATGAATGAACTTGTTGGTCAGTGAACTGCGCTGCCCATGCAAATCTTTAACACCAGATGTCCTCGCATTGACATTATGAATAGGCCCTCAAACTTAGCTGTCTCATTTAGGTGCCTGGGTAGTGGAAAGTATTGTAATACGAACATTTAGTAACTACTAAACAAAAAAATTTACAATGGATTATTAATAGATAAGCATTAAAAATAGCAGTTATAGTAAAAGTGTAATTTACCAAAAACTACAAATTCTAGAGCCTCAGTTTGAAATGAAGAAAAGTTTCTAAAATTCAAAATATTGATTTTTATTAAGTAAGTTTAATAAGAAAACAAATCTTAATAGCGTTAAGTGAACACACCTCTAAAAACTTCAGACGTCATAGTGCTAAACTTCGAATGACTTAGGGTGTTCGCGCACTTATATAGTTCCGTTTCGTATTCGTTTCCGTCCGGTTTGGTCGCCCTAGTAAATTTAAGGACGTTTTCCCACTTTTACGTATTCGGTTCGCTAATTGTCACATGTATTTTAATGGCACACAGGATTTGGTTTTTTACGGTTTCAAGAACGAAGTGTAATAAATAATAAATGTGGACAACATCACATACATTGCTCCGAATCCAAAGTAAGTAGCTAAAGCACTTGTGTTATGGAATCCAGAAACAACGAAGGTACCACAAACACCCAGACCCGAGGCAATGTAGAAAAGTGTTTTTCTATTATTGACTTGCCGGGGATCGAATCCGGGACCTCAGAGCTGACGGCACCTTGAAAACCGGTGTGTACGCCACTCAACCACGGAGGTCGTCAAATAAGTTTGAGTAATGAAATGATTTTCTGTAAATAGCTTAATCTATCACAACTTTAACATGTCACACATTTTGTTATTTTTGAGCGGGATCGACATTTTCTAACTGGCTACCCTGAAAGAAGTGTCGAAGCAAATTCAGTGGTCATAGACTTTCGAAATTCAGACAATAGTATAAAAATATTAAATGCTGGGTCCGTTTTTCAGTGTTACGAAGTTTCACAAAAAATGGGGAAGGAAAGCGCGTGCTGCAACGCCGCGCTGTCCCCATCACCACTTCTTCGTTCGTATTCCTCGCTTGAAACCGTGTAAGTGGGCGAACGCTAGGACGGTAATTTCTCGTGTCCGTTTTTCAAGTATCACGAAACGAATTCGGAACGGAACTGTACAAGTGCGCGAACGCCCTTACTGTGTTACTTGCTAATTAGCGACCACTAATCCGATTACACGATTAATTAATGAACATGTGTTAATTGTTCCATGTTTTGTGTAAATACGTGTGAAATTAACATGAAGATTAGACATAAAACATTTGTTATTTTTTCTATTATATGTTGTCAAATTCATCAAAAATAATTTAATGGATTTTGATTAGATATTATATATTAGTTACGCTATCTTTTAAATCAATGTAATTTATGATGAAGCGGCGGTAGCCTAATGGCTAGGGCGTCGGACTTGCGATCATGTGGTTGCGGGTTCGAATCCCACCGATTACACTACCGACGTGAACCCACTCGTAACACAAGCATCTTAGCTTAGCACGAGGGGTTTACGAGATTACTAGTAATGTGCGACCCACATTGCTAATAATCTTTTTCTTAAAAAAAAAATATATATACATATAATGTTCAGAAACAACAGTAGTGGTTCATAGGAATAGCTAATCAATTAAGAAATATGAACCTTAAGACAATCGTATTGAATAATTTGTTTACAAAAAGCAACAATTTACGAAATCGCATTATGTTTACTTTTGTAAATTAAGTAATAATAATAGTATGAGTGTGTTAATTTCCGTATTCATTTACATGAATTATGTAATATCTTGCACCGGTTTTATTGTAATTTTAAATTAGTTAAGAACATGAAATATCTTAACTTATTATTTAATAATTTGTGTCTTATTAAACGATACGACGATCTTTTTGCACGCCTCATAATCGAAGCGTTGAGGTTGGTATTACTGTCAGTTTACGCACACCGAGTGATTCTCTAACTCAAAATGTCACTTTTTTATTCTTTATTGCTTTTATAAGTGAATATAAATAGAAAAATGTTGAGAAAAAACACTATTTTTAACACTCATTATATTTTTAAATCTCTTTTTATTACTTAAACTAATTAAAAAATTGTTTAAAAAAGTTCTGTCTTGGACGTCCGTGTGTCTGTATGTACGGATCCCGTTTCTTGTGGTCACGATAACGAGCGAAATACTTCACTTATCGAGTTGTTTTTTTTTTATAAGCTTCAGTATTTTGAGGAATAGAAGTCTATTACTTTTCACGGTATAATTCGACGTAGTTTAATTAGATTACACAAATAATCTCAATTTTATTGTAATGAATGAGATTATGAGGCGTGCACTTTTGGATTTTCCAACTATTTAAGACTGTTGAGGCGCTGCTTCATCAATATGATGACCAAGCCACGTTAGTTATTTCCTTGCGTTTATTGTTTTTCGTGCTTAGCGTATCCGTGCTTGATAACAACGATGACAAAGATAGAGCGAATGGAAGCTTTCTTCTCCACTTCGCTCTATTTCATATATCATCGATGGGCCTGTTGGTCTAGTGGTTGGTGACCCTGACTGCTGAGCCGGAGGTCGTGGGTTCGATTCCCACCCAGGACAAATCTATGTGTGATGAGCACGATCATTTGTTCTGTGTCTGGGTGTAATTTATCTATAATATGTATGTATGTGTAAATATATAAGTATGTTTATCAGTTGTATGGTTGCCATAGTACAGGCTCAGCATAGTTTGGGATCAGACGGCCGTATGTGAGGTGTCCCAAGATATTTATTTATTTATCAGCAGGAAGGCTGTCCCCACCACAAAGTGGGATACATAGTCGGGAAGAGAGAGAGAGAGAGCGTACCGTAGCAGCGCCTGCTTCTGTATATTGTTTTTGAATAAATAAACAAATGAAGATCAAGCAAGAAAATGATGTTACTGTATGACTTCTATACAGTCAAATGTATCACCCACTCCACATGATTATTCTGAGAAAGTAATTAAAGCGATGAAGATAAATTCGTGTAAAAACCTTTGTCACCATTTCTTTTGTAAGATGACGAGGCGAGATGTTATCAATAACGTGGCTAATTGCATGTTTTGCAAACCGTCATATGTTGTGGAAAGTACATATTAGTTTAAACATTTTGATGCGAACTTGAAGTTATGATTTATATTTCTTTAAAACTGTTTATTTTATTTAGATATAGGTACACCTGCTGTAAACACGATTTTGTACATTTCAATGGTGTAATTGATTTAGAAAAACAGTATTTTTAGAGCACATAACTTAGTGAGATTTGTTCCTGTTTTCGATACCTAATAACGAATAAAATATCCTAGGTATACGTCGCACAACCTAGCTTTCAACCTTTCGTTATTACAAGTAACTCATCCATATTTCTTAGCTCAATCTTAAATTTGTATCTAGGTACCTATTTTAAATCTCAAAGTAAAGTTACATTTGAAAAAAAAATTGGTTCAAATTATAATAAACTAGCTGACGCGCCCCGCCTTCGCACTGATAGAACCGTCACAATGGCATTTAAGTATACACAAAAATCTTCACCTTGAATCACTTTATCTATCACTGAAAATTGTATTAAAATTCGTTCTGTCGTTTTGAAGATCTAAGCTTACAGACAGAGAGAGCGACGTATTTTTTTTTATTTTTTATTAAGAAAAGCGACGCCTGCAATAAGGAATTTAATTCTTATGTCGCGGGGGTTTCACAAACATTCAAATCACATGCACGAGAAACACCCAGACTTGGAAAAGAATTTGTGGATCACACAAATACTTGTCCCATGCGGGGATCGAACCCGCAGCTAGCTATGGAGTTTCTTGCCGGTTCTTCTCCATAGGAATTACACCTTGGAACCGCGCAACTAGCGTCATTTGGGCATTTTTGAGAAAAAGTGTACCAATAATGAAAATAAGCTTTAAATTTCAAAGTGTGTAATTTATTGGAGATTCAAGCTGTTTTTGCTTCTAAATATATTAAATTTTAAGGAAAATACAACAGATTACGTTGTTAATTTATTTTAATAGTATTTCAAGCAAGTTTTGTGAGAAACAAATTCAATTTTCTGTCAGTTACATTACACAAACGTTACAGAGTTCTTTTATGTTTACAAAGTAAATAAAACAATTTATATCTCAAAATCGCATTTATTCCGTATAATCTACGTAAATATAAAAAATACACAAAAGAAATATAATACTTTGTAACTAACTATTCAAAATACTGCGTATTTTATCGCATTTTGTTACGATATGAGCTAATCAGACTGTTCATTTTTCGAGTAACTTTTGTAGTTAAGTCTAACTTATATAAATTTAGTATTAAATAAAAAGTAATCAATATTTATAGCCAAATTATATACTATAAAATAACATTAACATTCAATAATTCTTAAAAAACAGCAATATTCATAAAGAAAATCTGGGACAATTGAACGTATGACAGATTTGTAACATAACTGACACTGTAAGGTTGAGATCACACTTAGTCTAAAATTACTCTTAAATCCCTAAACTTAGGTTTTGTGGGTAATGACAATTCAAACTTTAACCCGTTTAACACAGCTCGAGTTTTTAAGTAATATTATTACTTTGGTTTGAAAGTACAGTCTTATTAAATATTATCTAAAACGTTTAACTAACAACATAAAATCAACAAAATATAACAAAACAAAAATTCTGACAGTTGCAAAATAAAAACTGGTAACAATTCAAACTTTAACCCGTTTAACACAGCTCGAGTTTTTAAGTAATATTATTACTTTGGTTTGAGAGTACAGACTTATTCATAATATCTAAAACGTTTTACCAACAACATAAAAATCAACAAAATATAACAAAAATTCTGACAGTTGCAAAATAAAAACTGGTATTCATCTTAAAATATGTTAAGCCCTTGTTAAGCCCCCAGGCAGACATCACAAATATAATCAATGATCAATTGTCCAGCGCTACAGTCCCAACAAAACCATCGTTTGCACACCATGCACTTGGCTACACGATTTAATAATAGCGGTTCATTGCACTTGTCACATTTAAAAGTACGCTTAATTATAGTTTTTAAAGACTTTTTAGGCTTGTTGTAGGTTTTACTAATAATACGATCACGCTTCAGCGGAGAAAACTTGGAAGTTGATGGTTCGCACATTAAAGTACTGCTAAGCGAGTTATTACAAAAATAAGCATTGTTCTCTATATCACTACGGTCATCAGAATACTTGAGTTTCTTGTTGGGATTACAATCATCTATATCACCGAAATTATCCTCAAATACAGTTAAATCAATTTTTTCAATTTCTTCTTCTTCATTTCCTGTTTTATGGAAAATATCTAAGGGTCCTATATCCACTAGTTCATAACATTTGTCATCGTCATTTTTATCTCGGTTAAATAATATGGAGACATCATCTTGGGGTTCATTAATTTTTTGTCTACTGTTCATTCTCCTGTCATTTCCTGAGTCATGCAAAATATCCACGAGTCCTATAGCCACTTCATGCTGTTGTTCGATTACTGTTTCTGGTATTTCGCAGAATATGGCTTCGCCGTGCTCATACGAGTAAAATATGGAGTCATCTTCTTGAGGTTCATTTATTTCTTGCTTACTGTTTATTCTCTTGAGACCTGATTCTTGAGTTGATGTGCTTTCTGTGGGGTGAAAATAGTGTTTCTGAAGAGAAAAACATGTGCACAGTCCTCTAATTGGCCCGCAGAAACAACTTACATCTCTGTAGCTCAATACATGTTTCTCTTTTGCAATTATTTGATGTAACTGCATAGTACCTTTTAAAGTAGACAGCTTTTGTGGCAGTACAGATGATATTTCTTCTATTTCCGAGTCTTGTATATAAAAAATTTTGACTACTTTCATAGCACTTTTTAAAATCTCATACGCATCTATAGCATTCGTGCAATCATTACCAAAACACACTCGGCGGTCGAGCGTTCTTTTGATAGACCCTCCAATTCCGTCCGCCACACCCTTGCCGTGCCCGGCTTCAAAATACGACCAAGTTGAGTATTGTAACCCAAGTTTATGAGTGAAAAAGCTCTGGAGGAAGAAATTATTCTTCTGGCGATATTGGGATGAAGGTCCATCAGAATAAAAATGTATGATTGATACTTCTGAAGTTTCTTCGAGGATTAGATGAAGAATCGGTCTTAAATGAGCCCAAATGGCAGGCGGCTGATGTGAATTATTAGGCGATACTGAACAGAACGATTGTGACCTGTTCTGCCAATATACCATTCCTGTGTGCAATGTTATTTGGCCTTTGGCTGCGCCAAAGTGCATGCTTTGTATTTCTTCAGCCATTTTAGTCTCGTAATTTTCCGAGAAATCGCATATGATCAGTGCTTCATTTTCTTGTAATTCTCGAACTCCTTTTTGATATTCCTGCTGTTGATGCTTTTCATTAAAATAATGTTTTTTAAATACTTTTACATCGACTTCAAACTTGTGTATTAGATCGTTTAAAGTTCCAGTTTTTGTTGTTTTGGTAGTTTTTTTTGTTGTAACAAGTTTGTGCTGCTTTTTATCCATGTATGAATGGTCTACTCTTTCCCATTGACACCAATTAACCTCTTCGTCTAGTTTTTCTATATTATAATATGTCAATTTTTGCGTCTTGCATGCATCGCATTGATTATACATGCAAGAGTAAGATTTTATATCGCAAGCTAATGCTGACAAAACTTCTTTGATAGTATTTTGGTTAAGCACGCCATTTTGTTTTAGCGTCTTAAACTGTAATTCTATATTATCATGTTTTACACACAAACATGTATTTCTAGAGCTGAGTTGTGGAGAAATTACATAAAACGGCTTTTGTTTGTAAAAAGTTGTAAACTTATATTTACCACCTTCATTTTTATATGTTTGGTACTGATTTTGAATTGTGTCCATTAAATATCTAATCTGATGCTTCTCTTTATTTTTGGTTTTGCATTCCTTTTTACCGGCAGTGCTACGACTTATATCATCTCGTAGATAAAAGTTTTTGATTTCTTCAATGATAACATTACGTTCTTTAGGCTTTTTCTTAGTTCTGACTTTGCCTTTCAAACCTATTATTTTTGAAATGTAAGTTTTATTAGTGGAATTAATAGCTAGAGATTTTAAAAGTTGTTTTTCTGCTTGTTTTTTGCAAGATTGGTAAGTCTTCGTCAGAGTATTTTCCAATACTTCTTCACGTATTTTCATTTTATTTATTTTGCATTCTAATTCCATAGTTTTTTTACTAAATTGTATATTTGACCTGTATAGTTTTTTTCGTAATGAATTATTTACTGCCTGTAACTTCTTATTTTGCTCTATATATTTCTTGCAAGTGTTCGTAAGTCTTTTACATTTCGTTGCCAGGTAATTATGTTGTTTTTGTTTTTTGTCTCCTTCAGCCTTGCGTCTTTTACCTGGAGTATCTTCTTTTTGAGGAACTTTGTTTTTCTCAGCATCCCTTTTTCTTTGTGTTTTTTTATGTTTAAGCCACATTTTCCTCTGCTTTAATTTTTCCTCTTCACTCATTTCATTAATTTTTTTTTTTTTAGTTTTGACTCTCTCCAAGTTCTTTTTCCGGTGTTCTTCATACTTTTCTGGATTGGTTTTCAACCGTTCCCTGTACTTTTTCATTCGTTCCGCAGCAGTTTGCGGCATTCTAAAAAAAAATTGTTACTTAAGTACTACTATAAAACTGTAGGTACTTAGGTATCTTTTTCCAAAATTATAAAAAGCTTAGTGTGCCACTAACTTTTAGATGTCAGTTACGTTACATTCGTTGTCAGCCTTATACGTTACACCGCAAATTGTAACGTAACTGACGTAACAAGATAACACTACTCAACACAAAAAATAATTTTTGAATTTTAGCTTAACATTTACAACTCAATTTTATACATACCTGTATTCTGCTAAAACTCGACTAAATGGTTGAAGAAATGTAACACCGAAGCACTTAGAACATTTATAATAGAGCGTAAAAAACCCTGACACAAAATTTGGCTAAAAACCGTTAACAACGTCCGGCTTGAAAGTTTTAGTTGTTGACACTGACATTTGACAGCAAAATGGCTTCGCATTTGCTTGTTTATGGACAAAATGTTGCCAATTTTATGAATTGTAAAAATCTATGGGGCAAAATGTTAAAGTTTCTCGTAATTATCGTAACATACCCTGACCTGTCAGGCGCTATCCATATTTAGTGAAATTTTCAAATTAATTTAAAACTTAGTAATTAAGATTAGTATTGATATATTTTGTATTATTTAGAAAGATAATAGGTCATTTTATCTCACAAAAATCTAAACATATAGATCTTATGAGGGAAAATCGATCAATAGTCTCTTAAACGAGTTGAAATTTTTTGGGACAGTATGAAAACGAAAATATCTCAGATTTGAAATTTGATTTTAAACTATAAATATTTATTATTTCTCTATAATTGTGGTTACAAATACGTGGGACATAATAAAAGTTTACGTTCGTATCCTTAGATGTAATCTTATGAGTACAGACGGAGTTAAAAAAAATAAAAATGGTCTGGGACATTACAATTTCGTGTAGGTACACTTTTTCTCAAAAATGCCCATTTAACGTTTTAAAAGTAGCTGAAAAGGTCTACTCGAAATACAAAATATTTTGAGCACGTCGCGCACAGTGGTAATTAGCATGGTGACCTATATCAGTCGGCTATCCGTGCAGTCAAAGTTTAATACAATACATATCTTTTTGATCCAGCTAAAAGGCACAGTTTCATGTCAATTATCAATAGCTCTACCATCTTTCATACATCGTTTCTATTAGCAATGTTACTCAACAATTACGATCAATAAGACTTAACTTTCAATGACCTTGTACAATGAGTCAGTACATAGCAATTCCGAGCCGCCATGTTAATTTCTTAAAAAGATCTATTAGTTCTCTGGAAGTTTGGGATTGAAATTGGGAATCCCTAGACGAATGTCTTCTTCCCGTTTGGATATGAATCATGAGCAATTCTGAATTACGGAGCTGTTGTTTGATGAGTGACTGTATGGAATAGCCAGGTTTTAAATGGTCGTGGTGGACGTGGTAGTTTCATGAACGGATTTGTGTGCACAAAGTCGCAGCTTCGAACCCATTCGCAAATCAATGTGACTTTTTCAAAAGTGATTATGAAATTGTCAGTGATAATGGTTGAAGGAACACATCGTGAGGAAATTGGTTTCCTCACGATGTTTTCCTTCAACCATCACCATCACCTTCAACCAAAGATTGGAATCTTAAACTGCCAACCCTCAATAAGCTAGCGTGGTGATATGCCGATAGGATATCGGTTTTCAAATCGTTGTCTACTCTGTCCGCTGTTTAAATATGTAACTAATAATTCTAAATATATGTACATCTATACTTTATATTATCTATACTAATATTATAAAGCTGAAGAGTTTGTTTGAACGCGCTAATCTCAAGATCTACTGGGCCGATTTGAAAAGTTCTTTCACTGTTAGATAGCCCACTTATTGAGGAAGGATATAGGCTATTATGTGTCGATAACCGACGCCCGCGCAGGCGGAGCCGCGAGCAAAAGCTAGTCTAGAATATAAATATACAATATCCTTGAACCTGAACTGTCTTTAAATAACTTGCATATTCATATTACAAAGTTGACCACTTAAGCAGTTCTTAGCAATTTGACACAATGTAATAACTGACTGATTTATTTGTTTGTACACTTGAAAGGAAATATCAACTTTTAATATTATATTACAGTGTATTTTGTTTGAAATAGTATAGTGTTGTAAATAACTAGCTGTTGCCCGCGGTTCTGCCCGCGATACTTATTTTTCTCATTATAATAAAATTATAGTCTAAGTTATTCCGCGATAAATTATAGCATAAAGGTGAAAGATATTTTGCTAAATCGGTCGGTCCAGTTGTTTTTGAGTTTATTTGTTACAAACATACAAATCTTCCGTCTTTACAATATTAGTGTAGAATAAAGATAAATTGTGTGTTTCTAAATTATAGAAGTGTTTTATTATTGACTAATAACAAAAAAAATTTACGATGGTGTTGATGAAAAGCCTATTAAAACTGGCTAATAATGAAAAATTAAAATAAACACTAAAACTAAACTAGGAAAATTGAATTATGTAAGTATGTATGTATGTCCAAAGGTTAATTGTAACTAGGTCTGTGAAGTTTTAAAACTGAAATGATAAAATAAATAAAAAAAAACCCTTATCCAGCAAAAGTGTGCGTCGGCCGGGAATCGAACCCGGATCAACTGCTTGGAAGGCAACTATGCTGACCATTACACCACCGACGCATCTGACTGACGATGCGATATAGGCGATCACTTTCTATTAACTGCAGCCGGTTTCTAAGTCAAATGACGTAATGTGAACTCAAAAGGTTTTTTATTATTTGTAAAAGTGATGTTAAACAGTTTTTATGTATTTAGAACGTCTCGTTTACTGTACAATAGCGTTCGCAGTTACCTTTAAATACTATAATTATCTACTTAAATAATAAGACGTTAAGTTTGTTTGAATTCGCTTATATCGAAAATAATGAGTCTTATGAAAAAAAAATATTTTTGTATTGGATACCTAGCTCAAGAATATAAGCTTTTTATGATTTTATCATCACGCAATAATTCTGATGCAAAAAGGCGGAAACCGAGTGACACAGCAATAGCTCCTGGCAAATTCAATCGTGACGCTCCCATGGTTCGCGCGGGTGGCGGGGAACGTTACTACCCAATGATTGCGCCTGAATGTGTCGAATGAAGCTCCTGTTTGTCAGTTGAACCGCACTCCTTTTCGTCCCCCGCGCACGTGTACCACCCCCGCTGCCTTACTTCCCCCGTCGCTGCAGACCATGCCAGAGTCACGGACAGATTTGTCAAGCTCTAGTATGAATTATATGTGCTGATCTATACTAATATTATAAAGCTGAAGAGTTCGTTTGTTTGTTTGTTTGTTTGAACGCGCTAATCTCAGGAAGTACTGGTCCGATTTTATTTCACTGTTAGATAGCCTACTTATTGAGGAAAGCTTTAGGCTATAATTTACAGCAGTAACCGATGATCACGCGAGCGGAGCCGCGAGCAACAGCTAGTAAGTATTATATAATTGAAGCGGCTAGGGCGTCGGACTTGCGATCGTGTGGTTGCGGGTTCGAATCCCATCCATTACATTACCGACATGAACCCACTCGTAACACAAGAATCTTAGCTTAGCACGAGAGGTTAACGAGATTACTAGTAATGTGCGACCCACATTGCAAGTAACCTTTAAAAAAGATTTAAATACGTAACATAGTATGCGTCGCGTTTGTTTTCTTAGGTGGTGTTATTAAAACGGATATTATTTCAACACTTTTCCTTAATCGAAGTTATCAAGGCTATTGATATATTCGCTAAGTATAAGAATAATAGAAATTCCTAGAATATAATTACTTACATGTATATTTTAGATGTCGTTGTGCTATAATTAATAAACGTAAAATAAGAACTAGTGAGCTGTATTGAGTTATTGTTTTACTTTTTAAGCTTGGTGTTGGGGTCTTATCCAATACGTATGTTAGAATTTTCTTCAAAAAAAATTTTAAGAGTTATTTTGCCGCGATTTTTTTTTGGTTTAGAAGCTGATGTGACCAGCTTTTCATTATATATACGATGACACATATTATTCGATTCAAACTTATTGGCGGCTGTGGATGAGGCGAGTCGCTGCGCAGCTGCAGTAACAAATTCATGCAACTGCGCGGGTGCGGGGCGAGGTGCTGCATAGTGTGTAACGCGTTTCACAGACGCCATTATGTTTGGATCGCACTGTAACTATGGTCGCTACTCTTTGGACTAATATTAATGTTTTTAGGTAATGCAAAAAATAGAGTGTTTGATGACTTGTAAAATTAAAAGTACGAGTCATTCTTATAAATAGTTAGGTATTCCATTTTTTTTGTGCTAACACCACTTTGGTGCTCATATCGTTATTTTAAATAATATCTGATTACTCTGAGGTGATGTCACTAAGTCATTGGTCCTTTATGTACAAGAAAAATATTAAACTTTAACGCAATTTAAAACTGTCAAATACTAATAACTGTACCATTACATTAACTATACCAATAATTGTCACTAGAGCAACTGCCCCCCTAGCCAAGTGACATTTCTACAAGCTCTTCGGTCAAGTTCAATCGCATATATGACATTAAATGTATGTAAGTGACAAGTCTAAGTCACGTGACGTATCGAAAACAAATGTCATTTCCGTACATTTATTGTCATTTAATTTCTATCATCGTTAACGCTTGTAGAAAATTGACTTGGCTAGGGGGCCTGTAGTTAAATAGTTTCAAAAGAATTGCCAGAAATAAGCGATTATACTTAAACCTCATTGTTTATTTACATCAAACTAATAATATACAGTAATATATTTATTAAAGTGAACTTTTTAAATTGTCTCGACAGGTGTAGAGACTCGCCGTAATCTACTCTTACTACAATCCATTGTACACTTTACTACACAAAAATTAAGTCGACAATGCTTTACCAAGATTATCATCCAATGTCTGAAATACAACATCAAGTAAAATTCAACTTAACTTAATTGCATTAGAGTGAGTTTTTAAATGAATAGTTTCGAAGTCTGGGAATATTTTCTTAAGGACTCGTGGTTCCGTGCCAGTGGTTTTTGTGGGAATTTAGGGTTCCTTACAAGAACGGAAGTGAGGAATTATGTTTATTGCGAGGGGGATGATATTAATTTGAAATTCACATGTGTCGTGTTTGCCTTCCTTTTCCATGTTTTAATTTAAGGAGGATAGAGGGTGAAATTTCTTATTTGCATTGTTTTTTTTTATTTCGAATTGTAAAATATTATATTTTATTAAAATTTTGTACATAAAATATTGGTGTAAAATCCTTGGCAAAGGTCTTTTCACACATTGGAGGCCCAATAAATGAAGCGGCAGTAGCCTAGTAGCTAAGGCATCGGACTTATGATCACGAGGTCGCAGGTTCGAATTCCACCCATTAAACTAAACTGTGAACCCACTCGTAACGCAATCAATTTAGCTTAGCACGAGGGGTTAACATAAAAAAATACTATTTAATCAGAGACAACGAAGTCGAAACCTGAACCTCTTTCGTTTCTATTAGCTGTACCATAAAAGACAGAAAGGACCGTTAAAAAACATTGCAGTTATTGTTTCCATTAAGTAAACCTTTGGCCGTTGGCAGCTACAAAGATGAGAAAGAACTAAAGACTTATAAACCTTTAAGAACTACAAAAAATACCAAAGTCCAAATTGTGGTTTTTATACTATACCTACATAACTATTGGTGTATAGTATAACCTAACGGGGTCCAACATCTGGTACAATGTTATATGGTAGGTAATAGTTTAGAAAGTTAGACATCAATCAAAACAGTCGTAAAATTATGACTCTAATGATCATTCAAATTGTATATTTCAATCATAATTGAAATAAATAATTTCGTTTCAATTTGACTTAATATCTAGCCTACATAGTTATACAGGATTAATTTAAAATCAGTATATTTAACGGGGTAATCAGGTGCATAGAACTGAACCACTTTCCCCAAGGAACATAGGTCGAAATCTTATTATTTACAATTAAAATTTTCATACAAAGTGACAGGTCACGTGACTTATGTTTGTATGAAAAAATGATTTTCAATTTTAAGATTTCGACCTGTTTTTTGGGAAAAGATGTTCAGTTTTTTAATTCAATAGTTACGTACTTGAATTTCTATCTAATTCGTATAGAAATAGAAACGTATCAATAAAAATTCCGATTAAGTCCACACTATAAAACTTATTTGCTTTTCGATTAACTAGTAACATAATACAAGGTAAACGTAAAGTAAAAAATACATTTTGATCCTTTTAACTGTATTTCTCGTAATCATAGAATACATTATTCCCACAGCAAATAACCCTAAAATGACGCGATATCGTGGCGCACTCATAAAAAGGAGATATTATTTGGAGGTTGTTAGTTTGAGGCGAGACGCGATGTTCCGTACATTGATAAGCTAACTAACTACAAGTGGCGATCTAAATCAATAAAGTAAAAAAACGTGTAATTATAGTATATATTATGTGTATAACAGTAAAAGTAAGTATGTAAATAACATAATTATTGTTATGTTATCCGCAGTATGATAATGAGAAATGGTTTACATAAGTCGTTAAAGGTAGGTAAGTTGTTATAATATAAAAAAACGACTATTACTACTACTTTGCCTAGCAGTAGGACAGTATAGGCTACGGAAAAAAATACTATTGAATACAGATGCGGAAATTTCTGAAATTATCAAATGTTACCAGATATTATTTATTCCAATTGACTTAAAACTATTTGTTCACGTTTCGACACTTCTGCAGGTGTCATGGTCACGGGCAAAATCCCTTTACATTTACTTAACAATAACAAAAAAAAAATAAGAGGTCAAGATGTTAGGATTTTTTTATTTTGTCATTGAACCCTAAAAACTAAGTTTAATATAATAATCTCGCTGTCAAACCGTTATCTGACGGCGTAGCAACTTTATCCCTGTGACGAGCCCTTTTAACATTCTCCACTTATCTGGGTGTTTTACAAACTGCCCGGTGACTCTTTGATGGCTAACGTGGACAGATAAATTTGAGGGCCTCTCAGACCCGCGATAATCTTTTATGCGGGTTTCGAAAAGTTCGCTAAGTGACTAGTTTAGGGTTGAGTTACGAGTTTTTGTTGTGGAGGGTTAAGTTATTTTTTTAGGTAAATATAATAATCTATTTATGTATTCCGGAAAACGCAGCAATCGTAAAAAATATAATTTGAAAAGCTTAACGAAAAACACTGATGTTCAAGGCGAAAACTAGTTTGACATTTCTAAGTTAGTTGTTATCAAATTCTGTTGCCGTCCTTTTCTCTTACTTTATGTTTGTAAAAGATAGTCATGGTTTAGTTTAAATACAGAGGAATGAGCAACTGACGTTTAATTAAAATGCACTCATAAATTACCATTATAACTGTATGTTGAAAATGATAAAAAACGGCAATTGTTTTAAGGAAAGCGAAACATAACTCATTTCTGAGTCGCCTGCATACACAAACATTAAGGTAATCACATAACTCGTATTTTCAGTAATTTCCGAGAAAATACAATTTTAACTCACATCTGTGCTTTGTTACTGTTATCTAAGGAACCAAACAAATAAGTCGTACCTAACACATAAAAATATTTTGAAGTGAAAACTTCTTTAGCGGCGCTGTTACACTTTTTGGAAAGGTAAAATTCCATGGTTAAACAAAACAACATCGATGTCTGCATTGAAATAAAACTACTTTAAACGGATTCTATCGCGGTTTATTTTGATTTTAGTTCTCGACGTTTCAACACCAAATAAACCACGATAGAATCCGTTTAAAGTAGTTTTTATTTATATTCGCGTAAACCTCGGAAAATAATATCGATATCTGCAATTATTTTTTACAAGTCTTAACAAAAATTAAAAAAAATATTACACTCAAAACAGGGTTGCCCTGAATTTATACTAACACATGCCACGTGTACATAAAGCAATAAATTATTAAAAGAAGGTTTGCAAAAGCATTCGGTCTCACAAGTCATCCCACGTGAAATTCGTTTGATCGTAATTTTTACAACGTTCAATATTGTGAAGAAAGTTTTTTATGGTTTTACAAGTTGTAAAATAATTCTTTGATGTTTTATTGGTGTTGCAATTTGTATAAGTACGTAATTTTTGTTTCGAAAACGTTGAATGGATTTGAAATCTAATCTCTAATCTTTTTATGTAGCCGACATGGGTAAGCGGTTATAAGTAACGAAACTAACCATCTCTAATAATTATCTCATGAACTGTAAAAGTTGTCAGAAATTGATCAAATGTATGAAAATAGTTTTAAACATATTTACCTTCATTTAATAAAACTATTATTAATCGGTACATTTATTTAGATTGAGGTTTTTTATCACTATTGAACTTAGGGTTCTGCATTTGTGTAGTTCCACAAACTTATCGTAGTGCAATGGGTGGGATTCGAACCTGCGACCACATGACCGCATGTCCGATGTACTAGCCATTAAACACTGCCGCTTAAACACTTAGTGATAATTCGATAAAATTACTAGGAATACGGATCAGTACTTAGCACTTAAGTAAAGCGGTGTAATTATACAGTTTTCAATTAAAAATGCCTCTAAACCTGTATTTAAGGCACTCGGTAGTGTTCAGGCCAAGTTTATTAAAAGTAACAAATACGAAGCGCTCGCATCGAAAGATATTTTTTTTTGTCTCTAGTGGATTTAAATGTTGCTTAGATACATCTGTAGATATATTACTAAATATGCAATGCAGGATATAATCTAAACTAGTTCAGTAAAGTAGTAAATTCAGTCCTAAATCTAAATTGTAAGTTGTTTACTGATAATCAAGAAAAATAAAACGATTGAACTTGGCTAACACTACGGTAACATTGTCAGGTCGAAAGGAAATTGAAGTATTTATAACCGATCATTTAAAGCCGCCGACTGAGTATCTTGTAGGGTGACCATAAGTAATTGTGCAATATTGCTATTCCAGAAATGTTTGGTCAAAGATTAATTTCGTTTCTTCTCTATATGAGAAGAGGCCCATGCTGAGCAAAGTAAAAGAAAGAGTAAGAAATTTATAGGAGAGTAACATAATGCAAAAATATTAATTTATAGAGCCTTTTTTATAAAAAGTTCCCATGTAAAATTCGCAAAAAGGACGTCGTTATCTATAAAATCTCCTATTTCTTAAACGCCGGGAAAACTTTCAAGAAAACAGATAAACTGGACTACCAACGCGCTGCATAGAGATTTGAGGTCACATTCAAAACGTTCACGGTAATGACCTTGAGGAGTCAATTCTGTCTTCGGATTAATTATCTATCTTCTGCTCAGCGCCTACCTCCAAATACAAACGCAACTTTAATTTAAGATGGGACTTCATTGTCTGTCTGAACATCTTAATCTAAGACGTGAGAAAGAGTAAAACAAAATACCATAAACTCGAAAAGACGTAGAAGCAAAATCAGACTTAACCACGTAATACTGTTTTTTTTTAGTTGGTAATAATAATTATTTGTTAATAATACGAATGTCCTTTAAATATGGGAAGCAGGGTTACCCTAAGTATATTGAAACAAGTACAATAAAATGTCTCATTAGTGTTGTACAAGATCTATTGATTGATTCTATGGTTTCTCAACCAGCCAGTAGGTACAGTCGATCATATAATTTTATAGTTTAAAAAAAAGGAAGAAGTCAACAGAACAAGTGAATGAAAAATGTTTCCGTTATTTTTATGTTTTATTAATGTATTTAATTTTTTATCTAAATTTCATTTCAAATATAATTTTTCTTGCGATTATTTTTTGAACTTAAATACAAGTGTTTAACCGATCAAAATAATAATATCTTGGGACAACTCACACACGGCCATCTGATCCCAAACTAGGCCGAGCCTGTACTATGACTACCTCAGGCAACTGATAAACATAATTATATATTTCTAAAGACATACAAACAAAAAAAATTAAAAAATAAATTACCCAAGCGCAGAACAAATAATCTTGCTCCTCCAACGTAGTGAGTCCTCGGTGGGAATCGAACCAATGACCTCCGGTTTAACATTAAGGGTCACTAACGACTAGAACAAATGGTCAGAATAATATACAATTCATTGTAACTATAATATAAAATACCAAGTGGTATATATTGAGATCAATAGATAATTAACAGTATTTTTCCAATATAATACATGTAATGTATTGTAGGTTTTCTATTTCTTCCATTCTTTGAGGCCTAATTGTTAGTTTAACTAAATCCAGTAAGGCTGGAAGCGACCTCAACATTACTTAGGAAAAGGCTAAGCCGAAGATCTCAGGTTACTTATCTTATCTTTTATAGTAATGAATTTGTTAAATAAAATAATCCTACTAATAATAAATGTGAAAGTGTGGATGTTTGTTACTCAATCACACCAAAACGGTTGAACGGATTTGGATGAAATTTGGCATGCATATAGCTTTTGACATGGAAAGGAACATAGGCTACCATTTATCCCGATTCCTTAAGTAGTTCCTGAGGGAAAATTGAAAATTGTTTACGAGCTAAGCAATAGGCATACAGCTTTGAAACTTGGTATTTTTCTCTATTACAGCGCAAGCGATAATACGGGTGAAAATTTTATTCAATTTTTCATTACTTTCACATTTTTCATTTCTTTTTGACCCTATTCGGAAATCCAAGCAGACGAAGTCGCTGGCCGAAGCTAATACAATATAATATAATCTATGGACATCTTGAAACACAGAAGTCTATGTGAACCTAAGTTGAAAAACCGTCTAATGACCTTACCTTACCCTGACGACAAAAACGTTTCTTCAGAAATCACAGAATTCACCAGTATCTCAGGTGAAGCAGAAAAGGCCTGCGCTCAGGCTACTGTGGTAGACTTCTATAAAAAAAATATATGTTTTACATCTTTATCTGGTGTCTTATAGAATAAGTATGCCTGTGTCTAGACATGACATTCTAAGACCTGTCCACCACTGTTTCAGAATAAAAGATAGATTTTGACATAGATAACATTATCTATGTCATAGATAGGTTATCTATGACAAAATCTAATAATGAGGTGGAGAAAACGCGGCAAGGTTGTCAATTTCGGGCGTTTCCTTATTAATCTTCTTGAAAGTAGCATAAATAATTTGGCAGTTCTCAAATCCAATTGGTATCCAATTGTCTCGTGAGGAAAAATGTCTCTTGACCTTTAAAGGAGTAAGATAGCGGTTACTACTTTATTAGCTTCAAGTGCTTCGAGTGCTTCCTCGATATAATCGCCTGTTGACATTGTTACACTACTGGGAAAGTTGTTTTGGCGACACAGATCGTGTCAGGAGCAAATTAAGGCTGGATTTTGGATGGAAGATTTGCTAAATAATATGATGAGATATTGACTAGAAATAAAACTACTTCTAAACGGAATCTATTGCGTATATTTTGATTTTAGTTTCTGAAATTGCAGCGCTTTTGCAGGTTTCATGGTCACGGGTAGATTTTTCAGTATACATAGTATAATGTTCACTGTGGTATTCATCTTGACTGAAGATGTTGCTTGTTTTATCATCATATTTCGTTAATTATTTGTATTCAGACCCACGCAATATAATCTCACTGCGTCTTAAGCATAGGTTCTTACAGTACTGCTCTGGGGTCTGGAGTTTGATGTTCATGTTGTGAATTATTGGGTCCCCGGCCATCTTAGTCCATCCTAAATTTTGAATTAACGATTATGATGAAGAATATTTCGATAAGCTCACCAACATTACAATATTTAATACTTATATAAAGTAATCGCTCAGAAGATGATAATGGAATATGACTGGGACAGATAGCGTACAAAGAGAAAATCCACGATTATTTTTAAGTAAGCAGGCCTCTGGGTTCCAATGTGCCAATATTTACTTAAAGGCATTCAAAATCCGCAGTGAGCATGGTCTTCAACTCTTGAACTTTAAGTACATTTTTAAGAGGACGGAAGTCCGCATCTTACTGTATTTATTGAGAATAGAAAATTAAGGTCATTACACTTTGAATGCACATCTTTCTATTTAAAAATAGTCTTCCCTTTTAAGACAACACTTAGAAAAGAGGATACACTTTTTTGAACTACAAGTTATAAAGGCGGACTTCACGTTATGAACGCGATCAGTTAAAGATAATCTCAATTCTCGTATTTAAGTCACATGGTTTGTATGAAATACTATTGATATTGAAATATATGATACTGATAAAAATTTAACGCAGTTTAGGCAAAACTAACAAAATATATAAATAACTAGCTGTTCCCCGCAAATTTGTTTAGTAAAAAATATAGCCTATGTTACTCAGGGTGAATGTAGCTTTCTAATGGTGAAAGAATTTTTGGAATCGGCACAGTAGTTTTTGAGTTTATTCATTACAAATATACACACAAAAATACAAATCTTTCCTCTTCAGTCAAAACAACTTTTAAACATTTGATATCAGCCTATTAACGTCCCACTGCTGGGCACAGGCCTCTTCGGGTATAATCCGGCCTCTTCCCATATAAAGAAGGAATGAGCATTGATCACCACCCTTGCTCATTGCGGGTCGGCGATTTCAGATTCCAATTTTCGGAATCCAGGTTTACTCATTTGTTGTCCGGGTTCGAACCTGCAAGCATGTGCATGCGAATCCGATCTTTGAACCGCTAGGACACCACGACATTCAAACATTTATCAATTTTTAAACTCTGTCACGACTAACTCTGTTTCCAGTAACGCGTTTAAATGTAACCGGTGATATTGATCCTAGACCTAGTAGATATGGGACCTAGAACTGGTATCGCTATAAGTAGATAAGTCAGTTTTCTACTCAGTTACTTGTTTACGATTCTTCTCACATTCCTGGTTCGTTTTGCTTATGCACCATCATGATATAATAGTTAGTTAATTTAGATGTTTATCGGTGAATACTAAGGCCCAGCTTTTTGATCCCGAGTTAACTCAACCAATGGTTAAATATGCTAACTAATGGTTTCAAACTTCTGTAGAACGCGTTTTTTTTTCTCTATCAAATTGTCATATAAGTCGGAGAGATAATTATTTAACCATTTGTTTATAATAAAAATTGATGAATAAACGTGTCCTACCGAAGTTTGAAACCATGAGTTAGGATATTTAACCATTGGTCAAGTTAACTAGGGATCAAAAAACTGGGTCTAAATCAGTTTGGATCCCGGTTGTTCCTGAAAATGGTTAATGTGTCGGTTTAGAATGCCTTTGAAGATTTTCGTCTTTAGAAATTAGTTTCGTATTTGGGGGTAGTGCTATGCGGAAAACGGACAGGGACGTTTTTGCCCTGCAGACAGAAGATATGGGTTTACATTAGATTAGATAATGGAAGGCAGGTTTTTAGGTGTCTTTTACCACTAGAGAGAAACAAAAAATAGTATACTAGTAAAGTTATTAACAGAAGTTAGAACATTTGAGTCTGCCAGTGAAATTGTGTTTTTACATTTATAGCACGTTGGTCAGATCATGTCAGTAAATCGATAATCTGCATGAAGCACTCGGCTAGGCCAAGGACAGAAATCGATGGCGAGATATTGTCAGATCGAGGGTCTTGCAGGGGAATCATGAAATTCAATAATGAAGAAAACGACAAGTCGACGTCAAGATACCATAAATATTTACAAGTTACACTTTTCTTGGAGATTGGTATTGGCTCAGTATCTCATTGGACAGCTGTTGCCCCAAGATCCGTGTATGAAATAAGTTTAAAAAGTAAATGTTAGTCACTTCCGAATCACTTAATTTTATTCCGTTTCGAAGCCAGTACATGTTGATTAATTTTGAACTTTAACTAATAGGCATAAAGTTGATTATTAAATAAATTAACAAAGAGTGACGTTAGATTATTAAAGTGCATAACTTCATGTCCAATAGTCAACACAGAATTTAATTTGCGCTTTATGACTATAAGCTTAAAATTGATATTGGATTATCAGTTTTGATTTCTATCTAACATTGAGTCATTCATGATTTCATTTTAAATCGGATTTGTGAAATGTTTAACATTGTATAGTAAAAGTAGTATATTTATGGTCAGATATTTGTAACGATATAAAAAGTGATACACAAATACCTATGTAAAAGATGAATACTTTGAAAATGATAAAAAATATAACATTTAGGAATACGTCATGAAAAATACCGGTCAAGTGCGAATCGTATTCGCGCAGGAAGGGTTCTATACCGTCATCTATAAAAATGGCAAAAAATCACGTTTGTTGTATGGTCCCTCTTCAATGTTTATTCTATTCTGTTGTTATAGCGGCAACAGAAATACATCCTCCATAGCTATCATACAGCCTTGTTACAGACTGACAGACGGACGCACCGCGAAGTCTTAATAATAGGATCACTTTACCCTTTGGGTACGAAAACCTAATTAGTTAAAATATAATTTTTTCGAACAAACAGTTTGATATTGGAGGCAAAGATTTTATCTGAAAATCCGATTAAAGAAAAATAAAGAAACAAAAGTAAAAAGAAAAAACAAAATTATTAAACGAATAGTTTGATATTGGAGGCAAAGATTTTATCTCCAAATCCGATTAAGAATCATCTCAAAACTCAAAGGCCTACAGAAAATTTCCCGTAAGAAAAAAATATCATTATTTTGCATTTTGGCACTACCATAATACGAAATAAATAAATTGATCAAACAAAGTATCCCATCTAAAACGACACTCTAATGTAT
This sequence comes from Plusia festucae, assembly GCA_950381575.1. Taxonomy (NCBI): domain Eukaryota; kingdom Metazoa; phylum Arthropoda; class Insecta; order Lepidoptera; family Noctuidae; genus Plusia; species Plusia festucae. The sequence continues at coordinate 9,181,805 of OX494454.1, read as the reverse complement.
AAATAACTATAATAATAATAATATCTTGGGACAAGCTCACACACGGCCATCTGATCACAAACTAGGCAGCAGAGCCTGTACTATGGCAACCAGACAACTGATAAACATACTTATATATTTCTAAATACTTACATATTATAGGTAATTAATCCAGACACAGAACAAATGATTGTGCTCATCACACAAAGATTTGTCCTGGATGGGAATCGTACCCACGACCGGCTTAGTCAGGGTCACTAACCACTAGACCAACAGGCCACTCAAACTTCTCTCCTATCCAGATAAGTTATTATGAATCGCCAATTTTTCCGTAACAAAATTATTTATAGCGTAATTCCTTTTATAAGTCTTATCTTGTTTATATTTCAGGTGTTATCTTAGCGATGATTATCACGTAACCTTGATAGGATTTGGTATAATAAACTTTGATTTAGTCTAATGTAAACAAAACATATCAATGAAAATATGGAGGGTAGAACGCAATTTGCATGACGAACCATTGCGGGTTCGTGGCTAAGTAAGCCGTACTGTTTGACCGATAATAAATGTTAAGCTTCGCCGCAGTTGGTCCGTGGATGGGTGACCATTGTAAACATACCGAGACTTGGACCATGGAGTTTCTTGCCGGTTCTTCTCCATAGGAATGACACTTTGGAATTGCGCACCTAGAGTCATTATTTTTAAAGTTAACGTTCCTAAAGCGCCTATTTTAGGTTTACTAGAAAAAAAAACATTTTGATTTTGATGTTGACCTCTCCGTGCCTTGAAAAGCATGTTAATCAAACTGTAAATACTATATTAGTATTTTGTGTTTTCAAATTGTAATTACTGTGTAATAAATAATAATTTTGACGGGCCTGTTGGTCTAGTGGTTAGTGACCCTGACTGCTAAGCCGGAGGTCGTGGGTTCGATTCCCACCCAGGACAAATCTTTGTGTGATGAGCACGATCATTTGTTCTGTGTCTGGGTGTTATTTATCTATAATATGTATGTATTTAGAAATATATAAGTATGTTTATCAGTTGTCTGGTTACCATAGTACAGGCTCTGCCTAGTTTGGGATCAGATGACCGTGTGTGAGATTGTCCCAAGATAATTATTTAAATAATAATTTATTTCTCTTCTATCGCGGTTTATTTTGATTTAGTTCCCGACGTTTCAACACCTTTGCAAGTGTCATGGTCACGGGCAGACTCGCCGCGTACTTTATTGGCTATGTCCATTCCGTACTGGTGTACATACATATTGTTTTCTGAGTTTTACGCGAATATTAGACATTGAAATAAAACTACTTTTAAACAGGTTCTATCGCGGTTTATTTTGATTTTAGTTCCCGACGTTATAAAACCTTTGCCGGTGTCATGTCATGGTCACGGGTAGACTGTCCGTGGCAGTTTTATTTCAATGTCTAATATTCGAGTAAGCTTCAGAAAACAATTTGTAATTACTATTTTATTTTACTATGTTCAGGTGTTATTATTAACATTCTCAAATAGCTTATCAAATCGCCATTCCGATCATTGTTTTTCCTTTTTGTAGAGTCAATAAATCGCGAAATATAAGCATTTTTCTAAAGCGCGGGTCATCACTTTCTCGGGTCATGACCTCCGCGGAACGGGCTGGACTGGTGGGGAATAAAAATATTCAGATTAGGATTTTTAGTATCAATGTTTACACCACTAATTAACGGTCAGAGATCGTGCAGCGTGACGAAATGTGAAATCACATAAATCTCGTATATACAAGAAGAAACCTTTTACCGTATGATAATTACAGCGTAAACAAAACATTAATTTCCATTTTAGTTACAATAACAATCCAACGCGTTTACGTAAGAAACCCACATTTTGAAAAATCTCACGTGAGATTGGGGGATGGGGGAGGGGGTTGAATAAAATCTCACGACATCTCACCAGGGGAGGAGGGAGGGACAGAAAATAAAAAAACACCTCACGTAATTTATGGACGCACCCTTCTCATCTAAACTAGTACCAATAGATAAGAATAAGGAAGTACTAGATATAATGTAAACACAGATTTTTATCAAATGTATTGAGCAAATTAGGTATGAGGTTGGTTATCTGACCTCTTAATTGTCGATCTCCATTATAATAATTAAAATGAATACTAAGAATGTACATTTTAATAAACTAAGATTTTTTTAATTTTCGGTTCAATTAAGGAGCCCGCGCACTAGGCAACCACGAATTCCCGGCTGCGGCAGCCAATACAACGCGCTTGTTTGCACGGCTGCCGGCTGGCTGCGCGCAGCCAGAACGTGTGTAGGCGAATGTATGTGGCTGCGGTCAGTCTCCGCGCACTAGTTGTAGCAGCCAGACGTATTTTGCGTTCCGAACTTTGATAAGATGACTTTCGATACAGAGAAATTTATTCGGGAAATTGAAAGCCGTAAAGCAATTTGGGATATAACATCAGAAGAATACAGTGATCGGGATTTAAAGAAAAGAAGATGGGAAGAAATCACGAACAAAATGTGCTCGGAAAATTTATCAGAAAATGAAAAAAATGAATTTGGTAAGCATGTATTTTTATTTATTTATTTATTTTTATTTATTTATTATCTGGATTATACAGTATAATACAGGGTGATTCTACAACACCAATCAATATTTTTGTAAGGTATCGCAGAATAACTCTGTATTAGTTATTGTTCTTTTTTGTACTTAACTAGGTATTTTCACTTCAATGTTTTATTTAGATAAATAGGTAGGCACTATTCTAATGCGTATCTGTTTTGCCATTCTAACGGATTTGCATTAATAAAATAATCCGCAAATAAATCCCTATAAGATGCTGATGATCGGCTGCCTCTATTTGTGGGTCCACCGGTTATTTCCAGTTCTGGTGGAACGCACAGTGTGTCTTGAAATCTATACCCGTCTCTTTCGCGCACGTAGTTATGTAAGACACAGCAAGCTTGTACTATGGCAATTGCAAGTTCCTGTCGGACATCTAGTGGACGGTGAAAAATTCTCCATTTGTTGGCTAAAATCCCAAATGTGCATTCTATGTACCGCCTTGCCCGAGACAGTCTATAGTTGAAGATTCTTTTCTCCGCTGTTAAACTCCTACCTCCATAAGGTCTCATTAAATTTTCACATAAGCCAAATGCCTCATCCCCCACTATGACGTATGGCATCGGTACTCCATTATTTGATATGGGGCGCTTCTCCGGGATTTGTATATCTTTGTTGACAAGTTTTTGATACAAAATGGATTCTTTATATATAGATGAGTCGCTACATTTTCCATAAGCCCCAACATCTATATATGTGAACTTGTAATCTGCATCGCATACAGCAAGTAAAACGATGGAAAAATAATTTTTATAATTATAGTACAGTGATCCTGAATCGCTGGGTTTTATCACTCTTATATGCTTTCCATCGATGGCACCAACGCAATTGGGATAGTTTGCATTTTCATTGAAACCTTTTGCTATTTCAAGCCACCTCTCTTCATTTAATTCTGGAAACGATGACTGTCTCATATTCTCCCAAATCGCCATGCAAACTTTATATATGATATCTCGGACAGTTGTATGTCCAATCCGATAATTATGACTCAATTCCATTAGAGAACATCCTGTAGCAAGATATCTGTAACAAAGAACAAATATAATTTTCAGGTAAATCTCTACAGAGCAAGTGGAAGAACATCAGGACTAGTTACAGCAGGGAAGTAAAACGCAGAGCTGGTGTTAAAAGTGGATCAGCAGCTTCGCGCAAGAGTCCATACGTATATTTCGAACAACTTCATTTTCTTCGGCCCACCGTACTAATGAATGAAACTCAAAATAGCATGGATGAAACACGCACTGCCGAAACCAACGTTAACAGCGGTAGTACTCAAGGTGAACGACCTGTTTCCAAAAAGAAGAAGACAAGTGACGACGATAATTTGGTGCAGGTATTAAGGGAAAGTATTGTAATGAGAGAAGAGCGTGAAAGAGAGCAAGAGTCTGATTCAGATAGACTATTTATGCTTTCACTTCTAGATGATTTTAAAAACATCCCGAGACATCGTAAGCTTTCTACAAAAATGGAGTTAATTGAAGTTATAAAAAGAGCTCAGATGGAAACTCACGATTCCGAATTTAGTCCGTTTCGCCAACGTTATGTTGATTATGAACCAGGGACTTCGGCCGCCAGATCATATAGACCACAAACATCGTTCAGTGGACAATATCGCCAAGGTCAAGGATACTCAACTGAATATGGACCGGAAACCACAAGCAGTGGGCAGTATCGCTATGGATACTCGACACACTCGAATTATAGACCAGAAGCCTCGACCACTGAAAGCCGCCGTGGGTATTCTACGGCTGTTCCAGACAGGCAAGACAATACTGTTTATACTGATGCGTTATCACCAACTGACACAAATGCAACAGATATGTCTCAGGGTTCTGAATTACTAGAATTATTTACTACACAGGACAACTTGAACTAGGTAATTCATTACCATACATGTAAGAAATAAATAATAAATGTTATGACTAATTAACAATATCTTTCATTTTCGTACTCACCTCAAAGTTATCACCAGTTTTTCTTCAGGACTTATACAAGCTCGCATAGGAGTATCAATGCCCTTGATTGAATTTCGTATTTTTTCCAAAAGGTTATCAAACGATTGCACTGACATCCTCGTGTAGTTAAAAAACCGGTCTGGGAATGCGCGAACATCTTTGAAATAGGTTTGGAATAAGCCTTTTGAATGTCTTTCTAGAAAAAGAGGATGAATCCAGTGTCTTTTCTTTGTTTTGCGTTTTTTACGAGATAGGTAAGCAATAATTATAAGTTCTTCCACGTCCATGTCGCTCGACGGAAGGATCTAGACTAGTCGTTGATTGGCTGCTATAACTGGCTGCGCAAATATTCTGGTTGCCGCAGCCTGGCTGCGCAGCCAGGCTGCCCAGTGCGCGGGGGCCCTTAGACATAACATTTTTTTTAACACAAGTTTCCAACGATTACGACTGCAAACAGAAAAAGCTCATGTTAAACTAAGATAAAAAAAAAATCCTTATTCGAGCTTTGAACTTTTTATAGCCTAGTACTTAACCTACCCCTAACAATTATTATTATAATTACTTTGAAAAATATGGTTCAAATAAATAAATGCCACATAGGTACCTATGACACGGTAATATTATCATAATGTTAGTTTGACTGTAGGTACAGCTGTAGTTGTGTGGTGTTTTTAATTAGTTTTTAATCATTATGAATGTTAAGATTTATTAATTGTAGTTTTTATGAGACGAATTGCATTTATGTTAGGGGCTTTATCACCACTGTTATCATTTTTAAGGAGAGAAAATGTGCTCAGTTTTTTTAAGACAATACTTTATTCCATCTCTACCTTTTTGGGAGAAAAGATTAAACGAGAATTTTAGTCATAAAAATTATTCAAGACCACTTTTTTTTTGCTCTTCTTTCATTTCTTAAGTTACGATAGTTTTTTTCGTATACCTTGAACGTTGCACCAACAAATCAATTAAGACGAAGAGAATTGAATACAGATACGATTGGTATTGTTGGAAACCACGTACATTGGTGTATTAGATTGTGAAACCAGAGTAACAATTTATAATAGTAATAACAAGGAGGTCATTTATAGTACCTACGTGTTTCAAGGAAAAACTATTGTTAGGGACAAGGCATTAACTTTTACTACACGATACAGTAATAAGCGGCGGTAACCTAATGGCTAGGGCTGGACTTGCACAGTGGTATCGGGTTCAAATCCCACCCATTACACTACCGACGTGAACCCACTTGTAACACAAGCATCTTAGCTTAGCACAAGGGGTTAACAAGAACTAGTAATGTGCATGTTGCTAGTAAGCTAGTAAAAAAACTGATTCGAACCTATGTATGTGTAAAGTACTGCTTCGGTTTTAATAAGCGTTCTTCAAAATTTTTAAACCGTACTAAATATTCATTTGTCTTAAGCGAGGATTGAAAAGCAGCACGTTAATGTTGCTGTGTTTGCTATCATTTTTAAAATATAGGATGGTGGGTTCAGTGTTAAAAAACTTGTTGATGGGCTAAATGGGCTTGTACTTTTGTTTTGTAACCGACCATTCAAAACCGCCTCACTAAAGTGAAAAGTTTAATAGTCTAGTCCCGGATCTAAGGTATATCTAAAGCTTTCTAAGACACACCATAATCTTTGACATCCTATCTTATTTTCCAATCGTCAACCTTCAATAACAGTCAATCAAATAAATCACAGTCTAGTATTTTCCATCCTATTCTTCATACTTGAGTCATCGGTTTATTTAGCTCAGTGCGAGGTTGCGAGGTTGTACTTCATCGGACATTGGTCCTTTTACTCGTAAAGATTAAGCAATTTGGTCCTTCGTTCCGCTGGCTTTTAATGAGTGCGTAATGGTTTTAATGTAGAGATAGAAAGATGGGCTGCCACTTGTGAGCGACCAAGCACAGATAATGAATACTAAGTTAAAATCAGACGCTCACGAGCTTCGTTTACTGATAAAGCAGTAATTATTTAAAGAAGTGACTTTACTACGATCATGACTAAGGCAAGACAGTTCGATTTCGTCATCATGTATTGTTTTAGACAGTTACACAATTAGGGACTTATGTTAATGGTTATTTCTTTCGAATATAATATGATTCTATTTGTACAAAAGGACCAGTTAATGATAAACGAATGTATAAATAGATGGCCTTCTTAAAACCTGATTCCATCCAACAAAAAATAGGCTAGACTATTTAAAGCTTATCTAGTATTATTATAAAGAGGCCAATAAAGATAAACAGTTTCGTCCTAAAACAACAGTGATATTTAGAACAAATACTTAGTAAGAAATAGACAAAAAATATTGTTGCTAGGTGAACTATTTACCAGATTCCTGCGTTCCTTCTTTTATAGGTATGTATTGTATGTGTGTATCGCGTCATGATGTCACAATGTGTGCCAATGGTTGCAAGGTCGCTTAGTTGCAGAAATTAAATGGAGTTGAAATAAACTTTGGACTGAATGCGATTTCTGATTGTAATGACGTACATGGAGCAGTGAAAAAAATAATAGAAAATAAATTTGAAGTAAGTAACTATGGAAAGTTGAAAAAGCATTGGGAAAAATTCTGACAGGGAGTCGTTTTAGAAAAGTTAGATTAAAAGATTTTTTTTGACACAAACACATGTAAATATCAAAGTGTTATAATAATTAAGACAGTCCACATGTTTACTCTTACGAATGCACAAATACTAATATTAAGCAATTCAATGCAATATTCAAAATAGATACATTGAATATAGCTGGCCACAATTTTGAAACAAAACAAAATTCGTAGTATGTATGTCAAGATTTTTTTTTTAGTAGGGCCAAAATGATTGATAGCTACAAATTTAGAAACATGTTTCTCACAAATATTATATAAAGGATGATTTGTAATAGGAATGAGGAAGATCGGAAATAAGTTAGTACAGTTAGCAGGTCAATGGCGTCATATATTTGTACCAACAGGAAAATAGAGGTACAATGAACTAATGTATTCTAATATTTTAACGCACAAATCTATTGTCAGACGCGGCATTCTTCAAATGAAAAATAGTTTTAAAACTAGGTCATAAAGCTTATTATGGCTTAAATAAGTTTCGATGATCTCTTCATTACATTTTCATTTGGACAGATGCCATTAATATCCGAATAGTAACGAGAATCATAATTTTAAATAATAGACAACTTCTTAGAAATATAATGATGAAATGACGCTGATTCCAGATAAAGTTACATGATAATGTTCCTAAAAAATCAAGTAATATAATCGTATGGGTAATAGTGAAATGATTCATGCAGTAATACGAGACTCAAACGAGCCAAGGACTCGAAGCGACATAAACATTAATTAAGGTTATGATATAAACGAATCGAACACCAACAGTCTAACAGAAAGCTCTATGCGTACACTTTATTTTTTCATTCATACAAAATGACAAATACATTCGTCCGACTTACTAACACAGATAAGAGGGCTATAAACAATTGAAACGTAACCCTATGCATAAGCATTAGGGACAAAAATTCATTGTAAGCGTTTAATCTGTATGGGGTGTGTAGTAAACAACGAGTTCGCCGCCGGCGCAGCGGCCGTCAGTCAATTGTTGAATAGCGTCGAGTACGGACGGTTAGTAGCAGTCACGCGCGCTACGCAGACGCACGCGCATCGCGAACGAAAATCGATATTCGAATATTTAAATCGGGGTGTTCCACAAGGGAATATTTTTGGTCCTGTGTTTTGATAACTTAAACAAGATATTTTGAATTATTTGAGTGTGAGTGCATGTGTTTCGTGGTTCATAGTGTAAATGCTGACATGCATGGTGAGTAGATTTTGAAATTCCTACACACGATGCGTTTCAATGACTCCCATTGTTTAGGCACGATCTTTTTTATTCTTAGTTGTATCAACACTTTCATCTGCATTGTTTATTTTCTATTTAATCTGTCCTAATTAAAGTGCAGTGAATAGTAAAATGGTCGTCGTAAAACTTGTTTTACGTTTTATGAGAAATGTTATCGTTTAGTGCGTCCAGTTGTGATTTGAACTTAGTTTAATCTTTGTAGTGAAAACATTGTAGGATCCACGCGATAAGTTTGTTTATAAATGACTCATGAATTTAAATTCCTTAGGAAGTAAAAGTGGAGTCGGTAGCCATCTGATCATTTGTTTTGATATTCATATTTCTTGATGATATATTATTGTGTATTAAAAATTGATTGTTATCTCAGATTGTATCATGTATTACTGTAGTTCGTATTTATGTCAAGTGTGTGATAAATGAAGTGTAGTCTGCAACACTTGAGAGTTGGTATTAGCCGGTCTTTCAAATCGATTGTTATCAAACATGCTCACTTAAGTATTATTTTATTTCCTCTTAAGTTTTAAATTATGTTCTGTATCTTGTTTGTAACATTGTTGTTTTATTGTTTTGTTACTAAGTTTAATATTCATTATTAATTTTCCGCGGCATATTCTACGTAAAGTTGATTGGACTGAGCCGCAGTATTATTATTCTTACATACACTATGGTGTCATCCAATTTTATTAAAACAGTTTACATTATTTAAAATTCAATTTTAATAACACATTGTCTATGTGCTTTGCTGTTCTTCTATGGAATTGCTCCAACGTTGTATACCGTTTTAAACATCAGTGGAATAGGCCATTCAATTTTCCAATCAATTATCAAAACATCAATGACATTTTTCTCATAACATTTGATTTCGAAGTTATAGCTTGATACGATAGTTATTATTAGTTATCTTCTGAAGCAAGTTTACTATCAATTCCGTCGCCTATTGATTTAGTAAACATTAAACAAGATATGTGAAGACAATTTGCTTTGCATGTAGGTCATCAGTTTGTTTAAGTATAATTGTTCTCACACTGATAGTGTATCATTTAATTGAAGGCTTTAGAAGAATCCGTTCTTATTGTAATGTTCATAGTGACTATTTTGGGTTTTAAATCCAGTTTTGGAATATTTACTTCTTCTGCCTTTTTCCCAAGATATGTTTGGGACAGCTTCGCCTTTACCGGGTTGAGCTTAATAATTACTTAAATTTTTGACATGAAGCAACTGCATATTATTATACGTACCTATAACCTCCACAACACATTTTTATGCTTTGGAATATACTTATGCTTAGTAAATTTGATTTGCGTCATCACTTATGTTAAAAAGTCGATCGTTACCTTAGCTTTTAAAATATTGAACATATTTTTTGAAGATATTTTTAATATCAAAATAACCATACACCAACGTTTTGAACGAAAGAGAATAGAATAGAAATGATTTATTTTCTCTTGTGCACGATACAGTACAGTCAGAATTTTGCATTTATATAGAGACTGGTGTCTGCTATAGGTAAATCCTGTGCAGATCACCAAGTTGTCCTCCGTCAGAGTCTTCACAAATATGAGACAAACCATATAAATCAATTATCATTACATGTAGGGTAACTTAAAAATAAAAAAATCTAAATATAAATAGGTCTGTCATCAGGATCACTGACCAAATGTGTTATAGTAAAATGCAACAAGTCCATCAGACATAGGTACCTACTAGGTTAAAGTAATTTTACTTTTTATGATCACCAATTTCAATCTCAAGATAATAAATCAATTCTATTGTTTTGGAGATAATGTGTTAATAATAACTGCTAATCAAATTTTACAGTACTTTTCAGAATATACGATGTGTCGTGATTGATTCCCTTTTGACATTTAACTGGAGGTTACTGATCATTACTTACCGTTGTAAATTACTGTTTGGATATCCAATGATGAGATGTTTGAATGTAAAGCCAAAGATAATGTTTCTATTGATGCTAAATAAGATATTAGTGTCGAAACATTAAATTGTCTTAATTTTTACCGTAAGCGTCTTGGTGCTCATGTATGACATAAACATAGTCTTTTAGGACTATTGCGATTCTATTCTTCACCTTAAATAATTAGTCAGTAATGTCCCACTGCTGTGAGAAGGTCTCTTTTTTCTTCTCGTTCCATCAACCTGCAAAACATTTTCCTTTTTAATTTGTTTCAAAAAAAGTATTTTTGTCTTCCGGTACCTTAACCTTTAAATTTTCAATCTAATCCTCATAATATTATTTCGGAAAGAATTCAATGTAATGCGGAGAGGTATCTGACGGATTGGCTATTATATAGATATAGCATAATGTAAAAAGAAATAGAACATCTTAATATTATCATTATTTATGCGCGAAGTACAGAGAGAATGTAATCAATGATACGCGAATTCGATAAATCCAGCTTTAGCTATATTTCACTCAGATTCACTATTTTTTAGTTTGTGGCAGTGACATTTCCTCATCATGTAGCGCATGGACTTCAAAACGTGCATTATTGATAGTTCCATAAAGAATATCTTTACCAAAAACTATACGTGTCTTGGCATATATTGGGATTCTCTTAACCCGTCAAAGATCATGGACGCATGCAAGCATAAATACGTTATTCTTGACACAAAAGATCTAGTATACAAATAAGGTACAATTATTCCTAGGTTTAATATTCTGTACTACATTGGACCATCAGTGTCATTTATTGCAAGGCTTTATTAAAATTTGTCCTTACTAGTGTCATCTTTCCATAACACAAGTGCATAAGCTACTTACATTGGATTCGGAGCAATGTATGTGATGTTGTCCACATTTATTTATTTATTATCTTCCCTTCGCACACTATATTTCAGTCACTTTGATTCCTTATCACGCCAATAGCTGATACTTCTCTCATAGCATAAATGGACATTTTCAGAGAAGGAAACTATTTCTGTACCTATACGAAATTCCGCATTAACCCAATTCATTTTCACACGATGACAAATACCTCCATTTCAAATCCAGGTTGGAATTCGAAACACAACAGATGAATCGAACTGGCACATATTTCAACAGTAGCACAATACGGGTTAGCAAACGACAAACATTAAGAAATTGTAATGCAAATATGTTTACGCAAGGCGCCTGCGCAGTAAGGGCTAGTGAACAATGAGACTTCCGTAGTTCTTATCTTTGGTGTTCAGATGTCTGACCTGACCTGATTGGGTTGGGTTTTAGCTGAAGCTTTGGTTAGGATTCATGTTTTGTAGATAATATCGATATTTTTGTTGTAATAGATAATTTTGAATGGATCTGCGATGTTTGATGCAGTAAGTGAATACAACAAACATGGTGAATAAGAATGCCGGGGGTGAATAGAGGAAAGGGATTCCTACCTTTTGTTCCATCACACGCGCTTAATTTTATATAAAAACAGATTTCTCCTAATTTATTTAACACTTGAGAGTTCAAATTATCAATCTCTTTCTTCTGTAAAACGTACAAAATCCTCATACAAATTGATACCTTTTCACCACATTTGATGGTATATTGTTATTTTTTATGAAGGTATGTATATACAAGCCTAGGCTTTAGGTATAGGTCGACTGGAAAGCCTAACCTTTTTCAGATAAATATGCTTGATAAAAATGAAATGTACTGTAATTTAAAAAATAATTTGAAAATAATAAAAAATATACATAAAATAGATGAACATGCGATTACAACATCAGTACAACTCATATAAATACGTAACCAGAGGCCATTTGCTCATAGTGATGTATTTATTTCAATTAGGAAGAGTTTCTCTCACGCATGCGCACTGGAGGCTTCCAGGTAACCTATTAAACTCACTATTATTACCCTATTACATGGTTACAAGTCAACCTCTGTAACCAAGCATGGTAAATGTGAACTGACTACAATTAAAATTAAATTATTTGTAATGCCAACAGAATTTTCTCTATCTCTTTGTCTATCCATGTTTGGGGAGTTTAAAATAGTTTTTGGTTTAGCTTACTTACGTCATATGTGTTTCGGTTGTTTTTAAATATAGGTGCATATCTAAATTCGAACAATGGAGTCAGTAATTATTTTTCCCTGCGAGAGTTCCTCCCAACTGTCAAATACTTTTCTTATCTCAGTGAGAACATTAGAAAAGTTGATCTTAGTGATAGCATTGAATGAGATATAGTGCCATCAATCATATAGAGAAGTCGCAAATACCTATGTTTAATAATAATTTATTTCAAAATTTAAACCTCCATGTTATTATATCCATCCAATAAAACGACAGATCAAATGAATACATCTTATTTTTGTTTTATATGATCACTGGCCTGTTGGTATAGTGGTTAGTGAACTTGACTGCTAAACCGGAGGTTTTCGTTCGATTCCCACTCAGGACACATCTTTGTGTGATGATTACGAACATTTTGTTCTGTGTCTGGGTTTTATTCATCTATAATATGTGTGTATTTAAAAATACATATAAGTATGTTTATCAGTTGTCGGGTCATCATAGTACAGGCTCTGAATAGTTCGGATCAGATAGACGTGTGTGAGTTGTCCCAAGATATTATGATATACTAGCTTCTGCCCGCGACTTCTTTTGCGTGGACTTCAGAATCGGGTCGTCCTTCGGGAACCACTTAAGGAATCGAGATAAAAGGTAGCCTATGTTCTTTTCCATGTCAAAGCCTACATGCATGCCAAATTTCATTCAAATCCGATCAGCCGTTTTTGCGTGATTGAGTAACAAACATCCAAATATCCACACTTTCATATTTATAATATTAATTAAAGTAGGATTATTTGCAAAGAATGAATAAAAAATTAACCTTGATTGCCTTCACCATCACCAAGCTTGTCAAGACCAAGTTGATCCTACTACTTACACGATAGGAACCCAAGACCCCAACCACTGTGCTAACAGCGTGTGAAATGTAATGTTTACTCCAAACAATGTTGACATTCCTCGTCGGAAAAACTAAAACGCTAGAACGTAAATGTACGTAATTATAATCGTTGAAACGTAAACTCGTCGTGTTATGAAAATTACACCCGCAAAGCATTTCCTAGTGAAGTGACTGATTAATGTAAACAATGAGTTTTTGTTTTCACTGTTCGCGATTTTATTTCGTTGTTCGAACGAGTTGAGCAGTTGATTAACAACTTGACTTTGAAATTTTCGATCGAGTCGAGTGTGTCGAAAAATGGGGTTTGTGTTGAAGGATTGTCTATCATTAGAAATCTTGGGTTTAAATATCGGCCAATAAATGTCTCTCTGATGGGCACAGGCCTCTTCCCATATAGAGAAGGAATAAGCATTGATCACCACGCTTGCTCATTGCGGGTTGGCGATTTCAGGTTCCAAATTTTTGGAATCTAGGTTTCCTCACGATGTTTTCCTTCATCGTTTGTCAATGGTAAGACACAATTATTAAGAAAGTACATATCAATTTGAAATAGTCATATGCGTATGTACTTGCCTGGGTTGAACCCGCAACCATGTGCATCCGAATCCGCTTATAGAACCGCTAGGCCACCACGACATGTAATCTTGGGTTATGTGCAGTGAATTAAATTGCTGCAAAGTGTGAGATAAAGTGTACAGCAGATAATATATGACATGGTCCGCAATGATTTTCATAATGATTTTCTATCTACAAGTATGTTTGTGTTTATGTTATTTCCCTACACTAAAACATCACAATGCGATCATTTTTCTTAGATTGTGATTGCGTCTAACAGGTATAAATTAATTATCATATGTGCACAAACTCGGACAGTCATCTGTGATTTGCGCAAAAACTTGTTCATCGCGAACAATTTCATCTGGCTTACAAACAAAGACCGCTCCGTGTTCTAAGCAATTTTTTAGTACTTTTAATTCCAAGGTAACAAATTAAAGTCATAAAATAACAAATCAAAATCATTGTAGGTGATCGTCGTGCTCAGATTAATTGCCCATTGCCAGTAATGGCCTACTTTTACTACATACGAAGCGATAAGAGAACGATAAAGAATTTTCACTTGCTTTCCTTACTCGCCAGGAAGTGAACCAATGACCATGAAGTCCCGTTAAGTACTTACGAGTACTCCTGTCCATTGAGACTTGTGCTTTACATGTGTAAGTTCCATTACTGTAACTTCAACCTCAGTCTTGATTGTTTTCAAGTACAGTGGTGAAATAATTCGTGTGTATGGTTAATTATGCGTGTTTTAGAATCACTCGACAAGTTCCCGGACTCTTTAATCATGAACTGATGCGGAGGCGACGAAAATTTAAGTTTATCGAACATAAGATCATAATATAATGAATCCAATACATTGTCATTAGCAAATTATTATATTGCTCTTAGCACTCAAGTGCTTCAAAAAAGTTCGTCTTCGGCCACATGTGATGATGTGACTAATTCTTATAGTAAGTTATGCAACCCCTTTCGGTACATATCTAGGACTAATTAGAGAGTGCAAACAATTAAATTAACTGTGCACTGCACAAGAAGTTACAACCTCTGATCACTGCACAGAAGAAACTCTCATTTTAATATACATTCCTCAATATTTTGATGATACTATCATGAGATGTCCACAAAAAGTAGCTTCAAATGATTGATCACGAATGGTTTACCGTCATTAACATACTGTGTATGATATCGTGTCAAGATGATCGATGTTCTCTTGTGATTGGGTTCATTAGTGTAAGCACTGTCCCCTGGGTTCGGTAAGGTATGGTTTATCTAAGTTGTAGCTGAAGAGGACTAGTCTGGCGTAGCCACTAGCCCTTATGGATTTGTTATAATACTGGTCTGTAAATATCCCACTGCTGGGCACAGCTCTCTTCCCATATCGAGAAAGAACAAGCATTCTGTACAGATCTACTTACAGAAATAAATATCATTGGCAATTTAAGATTGCAATTATTTTGGATTCAAGTTATTACGATCTTTTCCTTCACCGTTAGTCAATGGTGTCTTAGAATGAAGAAAAATTTTAAGCATGAATTTTTATTTCAATAGCTCCTTACACACGCACTGTCCTGACCTACCAACCGTTCTAGTAAACAACATATGTGCGATCACATGCAGAAGTTTACAAGCAGTGACCATGTTGACAGATCCCGCCATTTTGTTTTGACGACCTAATTGGCAAAGTAGGTGAACGGTAAGCTTTATTTACAATGGATAAATACCAAAACTAAAATATTTGTGCCATTATTCCTGTTTTGTCTTAATGGGGTCGGTGCGAATAAACTTTATAGTTTAGTTTCGATAAATCATAATTAGCAGACGTGGTGTAGAATGCTTGTTTACGGAAAGAGCCTTTTAATAAGGGATATTAATTTTTTGTAGCGACTTATAATTTCCATAACTATGTATATTATTTTTAAAGGCAGAGTTTCTTACACTTTGTATTATAAGAATGAAATCTTTTCCGTAAAATGCGAGTCAGTCGGAATCCAACAGACCAACACTGCACCTGATCTACACAGGAATAATTTAAAAGGAGTGCGGATATTCAACGAGGTAATCAGGTGCATAAAACTGAACAATTTTCCCCAAGGAACATAGGTCGAAATCTTAAAATGGAAAATGAACTTTTCATACAAAGTGACAGGTCACATGACATAATATGTTTGTACGAAAAAATGATTTTCAATTTTAAATTACGCACTCCTTTCAAATTAATTTGTTCGGTTACGCGCTAAATCTTAAAAATTAGGTACTGGTCTGATTTCAAAAATTCTTTGGTATTAGACAGGAGATTTATTGAGGAATGCTATAGGTTGCTTTTGCTGCGATAACTGATTTCTGCGCTAGTGGAACCGTCAGCAAAAGCTAGTTAGAGATAAAAGTCACAATTACTTATACAGACCTCTGCTTTCCACTTTCGAAAATATCTAAGTTAAGGTATATACCAATAGATTAACAATAACCACATTAATATCCATAACATGTGTAATTGTGCTCATACCAAAAGAGGAAAGCACCATGAAGTTGACATTACCGTTAGTCGCGTAGGCCCTTTTGTGACCCCAGGGCACTTCACAAAAGGTCTCATTATGCACAATATTGTTTTGGACGTCAATGTATTATTGTACACTTTAAACTAGTATTTCAATTGGGCCTTGAAAAAAGCGTTTATATTTCTTTTATATATATCTGTGATTCAAACCGACCCTTTAACAAATAAAAAAATAAAACACATTAATTTATGTGCGCTGCACAAACTAATAAATAGCATTTGAAATTCGAATTTAAGATCTCGATTCAAATATTTTACAACGTTGGTTTACGTTCTTTGATTCTAAATTTGAAATAAAGGTCAGGTCAAGGGTGTCCTAAACCAATGCGTGTAAGAATGTTATGAGGTCGAATTTAACGAAAGCGGAATGCTACAAACGTAGTTGAAACAGAGATTTTCATTGAGTTTAGAAAAACAAGAATAATATTTTACAATTAAGTAAAATAAGCCAGTTTTCAAACTTTAAATAAATAGAATGATGTCAAAAGAGTCATCATTTTATTTCAAACTTAATATCTTACTATATAAAAATAAGTCGGGTTTTCCTTCCTGACGCTATAACTCCAGAACGCACGAACCGATTTCCACGGTTTTGCATTCGTTGGAAAGGTCTCGGGCTCCGTGAGGTTTATAGTAAAGAAAATTCTCAATCACATAAAAAAAAAAAGGTAGACCGCGGGCGGAGCTGCGGGAATCAGCTAGTTATCTATACTATTATTAAAAAGCTCAAGAGTTTGTTTCTTTGTTTGAAGGCGCTAATCTCAGGAACTACTGGTTTGATTTGATTAATTCTTTCACTGTTAGATAGCCCACTTATTGAGGAAGGTTATAGGCTATAACCGATGTGTCCACGCGGGTGGAGCCGCGAGAAAAAGCTAGTATCAAATATACTTGTAGGTTTAAAAATGTATAGTTAATCATCGTAAGAAAAAAAAAAAACGCTTATCTATGTACATGTTATATGAGCGTTTTTTTAGTTAATCAAGACACCTTGATCAATGGAAATCCTCACGTCATTATAGAAACCCAATATTCCAATTATAAGTAACGCGGTTTTCATGGCCACAACCGCAATGCCGCTCAACCACAGTGTAAGCCCACTTTGTTTAACTGTACGAGTTGTTAGCACATTTGTGATGGGAAACTAACCTATGGGACACGGAATATGTCAATAGACTTTGCTAACTATATCATGGAACTTTCATGGGATCTCGTGAATGGAAAACAGGAAAAAAATAACAGGTAGCGTCTAGGAATTAGATAATCTTCCTTTTTCTTTTACCCCGCCCTTGTCTTTATAACAATGAGTAGGTACTAGATGAGTAATATTAATAGTAAGTAAATATATCTTTAGGCTGGCCTGTTGGTCTAGTGGTTATTGATCCTGACTGCTAAGCCGGAGGTCGTGGGTTCGATTCCCACCCAGGACAAATCTTTGTGTGATGAACACGATAATTTGTTCTGTGCTCAGGCTCGGCCTAGTTTGGAATCAGAAGGCCGTGTGTGGGTTGTCCCAAGATATATTATTATTATCTATCGCTACAAGCCACTCTAAAATGAAAGACATATCATGAGAATTAAAGGCGACTTAAAATGTTGTATACTGAAACGCCATTCAATTTAACATGGAATGCGGTATTCTTATAGCTAGGGTCATGTGGTTGCTGGTTGGAAACCCATCCATTGCCTAACCGATATTAACTCACTCGTAACACGAGCATTTAGCTTAGCACGAAGGGTTAACAAGAATACTAGGCGAGTTTAAGAGACTGGACGGACGGACAGATGGACGAAAAGACGGACAGACAGACAGACGGGCAAAAAGTGATTCTATAAGGGTTCCGTATGTTCTTTTCGAGGTACGAAACTTAAATAAGCTTAATACCCTATTTTTCAAAAAATCTCATAACTTGACTTGGGAAACAAATCTTGTACACAAAGTTAAACAAGCCTATACTATAATTACCAATCTTGTTAAGATGAAACCCTTAGAGGTAGTCGACCTCATTAAAAACCCCATAAAACGCACAGACGACTTTTACAGCTCATCAATTGCTTGTCAAATTGGTACACTCTATTTTCTTTTAAACTCCGATCAATTGAGTACAATTATCCAATCACAAGACTTCTTAATGACGTGATCTATTTAGATCGAAGTTAACCACCAATCAAATTGCAGCTTGTCTTGTAGCGTTGGCGGAATGTTTTCTTTTTAAACTTAGTTCTAGGGTTCCAGGAATTTCAATTCAGCCAGCTTGTAAGGAGGTTTATAGACATGTCAAGACGTCTTGTAGTCGGATTATAGCGGATCTTGCAAACGGTTTCTTTGTTTTAATTTTAAGCTATAGAAGTCGGAGAGGTTTATAAAAATAAATAGGTAAAAATAAAAGTCGTATTCAGAAAATTCTCGGTATATTTATAGGAAAGATTGTGAAGCATCTTCAGAATAAGCAGTCTTTACAATGTTTTGTAATTAATCATAGATTTTCAACAATTTATTTGACTATTAATTGTTAACTCTTTAAAAGGAGTCACGATCAGATTAATATTGCTTTCTCAACGCTATGGGTTGTTAAGTCAAGCTGTGAGCTTCTTAAGGGTAAGAACTGCGTCCCCTTCAATAATGCAGCAAAAGTTCTAGTTTAATGAAGCAGTATACTACGACCGACGAGTGCTGGCGAGTCTGAAACGACATACAAGACCGTTTGTGTCTTCACATAATCGGTGGGTGAGAAAGAGAGGACAATATCCTGTATCGCTTTTCAGGCCGCCAAAATACAACGGCCGAAGAGTACTAACATCTATACAACGTGTAACAAAATACCCCGTAAAATTATAATTAATTATCAAAGCCAAAAATTTTGTCAACCCTAGTAAGCTGTCATGTCCGGCAACCAGATTATATTTTACCTGATAAATGTCTACTTCAATAGGTTTTCTATTTTTCATTCATAAATTAATGTTCGGCTTTAAGGGCGGTTTTGTAACACCCTGTTTTACTAAAACTGCACTCAAAACAATCGGGATTGTTTAATTAAGCACAAGCAATGTTAACAACCAAAGTTTGCTCTTAAAATTTGAAGCAATTAGTAAGAGTTTGTGACTACAATGAAATTTATGGTATTGTCACCTGTTACAAAGGGCAAAGATCTTTGTTATAGTTTTCTTGGAATCTTGCTCAACAAGGTTTCTATATTTATGTGGGTGTGTTTAAAATCAATTAATATCACAACACTTTACCTGATAATTACCATTTTATATTACGACTTCATTCATCAACAAACCAAAAATCTCTAGCCGAATAAACAAAACAACAACGTAAAAATATTCTATAAGGTAAGTCAATATTATTTTCAAAGTAATCTTAAAGAATCTATTCCTAGAATGTTAATTGTTTACACTTCATTAACCTGATTGAGTTAGCAGATTTGTTTACAAAATAACACAATTCAAACGTAAATTTATTTAAATTTGAATAAAAACAATGATTGAGTACTAATTATGTTTGTAAACAAATTGGATTCAGGGGTGTTTAACCTTTTTTCGATTTCAGTCCCTTGTAATAATTACAGATACCTTTATTAAAATTTAGAGGGTTTGTTACTTTTAACATAAGGTTATATTTTTTAATATATCTTTCATTATTTTTCGAGTTATAAATAATACTACATCCACAAAAACATGAGTAAAACAATTAACGACACAACATGCATCTTCTTCTAACTACACATATTATATTATGTTTAATTAGATTTATGTGTATTCAATGACTGAAGTAGTAATTATTTAATAGTCATGCTTAAAAAAAATGGGCTGCTATAACAAAGCAAGTTAATGTGAAACTTTTAGTCACTGTGTATGATTTATTGTGAAAAACTTTGTTATTCTACAATGCTGGGCAACTATCCACAAAATTTTCAAAAATTCTCCAATTTACTCAATACTCATTCATATTTTAGTACCCGCCACAAGTTATATGGTAATTTACAAAATGTTGAGCACACCTACCCTATGAATATCCAGTTAATACAACTATAAAGTTATAAGTTAATGAGTTAGAATAACAATAGAGCAATAATATGAACTGATATCAAAGTTATCGATGTTTATATTACGTAGCCATTGTTTATAAATAGCGGTCCGCTTGGATAAGCTTTAAACGGAATATTAGCTTTGTGAATTTAATAACTGAAACACTTCGCTTCGTTAGCAAACCGTTTTTTTATGTTCTCGCTGTTAAGTAACAGATTTAGCTATTTTTTTTAGAGATTCTCAGTAATTTAGAATAGATTAAAACATTCTTTATTGTAAAGTCAGGAGCATAAATATGTATAAACATAGCGAAATCGTAAAACTTATTTAGGGAGAAGTTTTTGTTGAAACTCAAAATATAATATGATTTGAGAACTGTTAAAATTGTATGTTGTTAAATGATTAAAAGTTGAATTGATGGTGAGTTCTTGTTAAATTAATGTTTTACAATTTCGCTTTGTGTATACATATTTATGCTCGTGACTGTACACCATTAATGATACTGTATTAAAAAATACATAGCAACGAAAGAGTACAGTTTAGGTCGCACATTACTAGTATTCTTGTTAATCCGTAGAATTAAGATAAATTGCTTGTGTTACAAGGTTCACGTCGGAAGTGCAATGGGTGGGATTCGAACCCGAAACCAAATGATTGCAAGTCCGATGCCCTAGGATGTTTTATCAGTTAAGTATTGAAGTAGAATTATTCTGAAGTAATGATTATAATTATGGTTAAATCGCATACCACTTTAATGCTTCAATTATTAAGCACTCACACGGATTTAGATCACTTAGTGCGGCAGGAACTCTTTTAAGCAAAAAATGCTTAAAAGTGCGTAGGTAAGTAAAAAATGGAAGACAGCTAGTCTTATTCACGTAAAAATACTGCAATAAGTGTATGCAGAATTTTCACTTTCATAGTACCATGATAAAATACCCAAAAAATCACATCGTTAATTTAGTGGAGTATAAATCAATATGACCGTTCATTGGCGGCAATTCTAATACCTTAGAAAATCAGTTTCATCGATGACAAAGAGCGAAATTCAATGTAATGAATAATTTCATTTATCTTTAAGAAGTCATTTAAGGTTCTTTGTAGTCTTGATTTAAAATATATAACACACATCCAATCATACGCAAAATCCATTTACCATTATTTATTGCTATAAAAGAGCAAAAACTTAATCCGTGTCGGCGTCTCAGTTACGGAGATCAAGCCTGAAATTGATGACAGACACGGTCGCAAACTGAGATTGAAATGTTACAGTTAACACGATGCAACGGATCACAAACTCGTTTTTATTTTTAGAGATCCGTAGGTTTTGAGGTAAAACGGCTTGGTGAAATTAATTAAAATGTAAACTTTCTACATTTTAATTGTTTTTTCTTTATAACTTTTAAATAAAGACTGGAGTATAGATTGACCACAACACTTACTGAAAGGTGAAAGTTTGTTGTGTGTATAACAAACATGTTACGACCTATTTTGATATATTTTTCAGTATTTTTACGATGGTGATTACTATAAATATGAAATTTGGTGAGGAGGTAGCTGGCACCTTGGATTAAAAAAGGGATACTTTTTATAAATAAAAATTAATTCGCTGACATACGAAATGATTTCATTGCACTGCAAGTAAGTCAACTGTCACTCTGCAACAATCCGAGTTCCAAATAAGTATTTAGGTATAAATTTATTTTGTATTTTAATATTGACATTATATTATTATGCATAATTTTAATAATAATATTCATATATAAACACTCCATACCTCTCTCTAATCTCAAGAAAAACTATTTCACAAGTAGGTACGAAACCCAGCGTCGTTTGTTTCATTTCAACTGTTTTTTTAATTTGAAATGACATTTAAAAATTATATTTTAACACGCCTGTAATGAGTTTCTGTAACTTAATACCAGAGAGACATACTAGTTATATCCCCGTGATTCGATTGAGTTTTATCTTCTTTTTGTAGCGAATTTGAGGCCCTCGCAAAAATAAATAAACGAGTAGGTAGGTAGGTTCTTTGTGAAATTGGATTATGTCATTTTGTACTTACGGATTATTTTATTAAAAATGTTATAGTATATTATGTTTATGGAAGATCAAATTTAATATCTTATACCTTTTCAATGCCATTATATACTATTTTGTTTAAAAAGGTATAATAATAATAATATCTTCGGACAGCTCACACACGGCCATCTGATCCCAAACTAGGCAGAGCCTGTACTATGGCAACCAGACAGCTGATAAACATAACAACCTGACACAGAACAAAAATGATCATGCTCATCACATAAAGATTTGTCCTGGGTGGGAATCGAACCTACGACCTCCGGTTTAGCAGTCAGGGTCCCTAACCACTAGACCAACAGGCCAGCCAGGTATAGATTAAGCTTAATAATACGTTATTTGATTTTAAAGGTAAGTAAACATTTAACCACTAGTTTAATTAAATTTTAGTTTGTAAATATGTTTGTTCAGTTACGGCTCTTAAACGTCTATTATAACACAAACTGTGTTTGACAAAGAAAATTAAGTTTTAACTGGGGTGGCGTGGTTTTGAATATTTTGTAGTTTAATTAAAGTTTAGTAAATTTTGTGTTCTTTTGCAAGTTCAAACATACTTATGATTACGAATAACGAAAGTCTAATAATCCAATAATAATTGACATTTAAATGAAAGATTCTGGTATACATTAAAGTCACATCATCACATGCTGTGCAACTTAAAATCATCTTATTCGACTGAGTACTTTAGGAGAAAAAACAAAAAGACATACACTTTTATGCAAATATACAAAATCTACGAGTGGATTGTGGTAAAAAATTACCGTCGACAACTACCTTCAAAAAACACTCAAATTAAATAAAAAGTTCGAATCGTATACGATTTGAAATTATTTAAAATGATTGGCAGTTTTTATAGAAAGATTCTTTATTCAAATTTAGAAATCATTCGGTCTTTTTCTATCGTTTCAATTCGTTGTAATATTTAGCAGGTCAGCACATAGTGTGACAAAATAATGCGATGAGGAAAAATAAATAAATAATTATTATATTATTTAAATTTTTTATGTAATATAAATAACTTAATATATTGTGTCAACCTATATAATAATATGTATACACAGCAGTATTAATGGTTGAAATATGGTAAGTTAAATCTGAAACGCGTATAAAAATAATAAAATATACTTATTTTTATGATTCTTTGCTTCATTTAGTTTAGAATTCAAAATTATTATGGTACAATATTATCTTATTGTATCATCTGCCACGCTGCATAGGATTTATCGGCATTCGTTTTCATGATTACAACATACAATTTTGACATAATCTTATACTATTATCTTGCAGGCTCCGTCAGCCACTACGCCTATAATTATGTAAATTTGGAAACTGGTAATCTAGATCAGTTTGTAGAGATCACACATCCATCTTAATTATCGAATATCGAGTAAATATCTACACACAATAGTCATTTTTTTATCGGTTAATACACCTTAAATACACTTTTATTGTTTTTGAGATGGTTTTAATGGGTTAAAAGCAACATAAGCCATAATAAAATGATTTATGATTCAAACATTTTTGTTACGCAATTTAAAAGAAAAATATTCTCTAATAATTTCTAGCTCATCATTATATAACCAATCAAGTGTAATAAAATTATAATAAATGAAGACGTAAACAAAATTGTTTACACTAAAAATTTATAGGCGCCGCTGAATATACAACCATAACTTACTGTATAACTTAATTATGCCATAGACTCAATCAAAAATCCCGATTTATAAACAAAAAATCAAGACCACACACCGTCAACTATTTTTTTTGCTGTTCCGTAATTTTACGCTCACCCCTATTCACTTGGTATAAAGTTTCGTTTTGTGTAACAAAAATTATTCGAGTGTTTTAATAAAATTGTTGATATGGTGTCTGTCAAAATTACAACTCCATTTAAAGGAGTGACTGCATTATTTCTTTATAATATAGATGCATTTAAGAAATGACTATCACTGATCCTAAATATGGACGAAAAACAACCCTGTTTGATGTGAGATAAAGTTGAATTTAGCTTATTAAGGCAGATAAGGTTACAAAAAAAACATCTTTGGTGGTCCGTTTTAGGAATTTAGTTGTCATTAAATTATAGAAAAAATCAAGATAATAGTTTTGTTTGATGTTTTCTTTGTACTACAAAATATTATATTACATTATTTTATGTTAGTTTTTGTCCAAGATTTTACGACATTGAACCACTGTGTTGAGAAGTTTTTAGTGAAAGCTTTTCTTCATAAATACAATCTTGCCTTGTATGTTATTACTCGTCACCATATTAAGAAATGAATAGGAAAGATTTGACATGACTATAAAAATATTGTCAGTTTTAGGCTTAATCATTTTTTCTTTGTGGTTAGTTGTCGTTTCAAGTTAAACTAGCTATTTGCCGCGGCCTCGCCCGCATGTGTGTCGGCAAAAAGTAGCCTATGTCCTTTCTTAGAGTTCAAATTTACTATAATACTAAATTCCATAGAAATCGGTTCAGCAGTTTAGTCGTGAAAGTGTAACCTACAGGAAAACAGACAGAAAGTGTATACTTTGTATAGATTGTATGAATCTTTCAAGAAATCAGCCTGAACGATCTTTAGAATGGCAAATGTTAATTTGGAAAAAAACTTTTACTGGTGTGCTTAAATAAAAACTTAAGATTTTAAAAGTTCTTTAGCAAGAACTGTTCCCATGGAACAATTTCAGACCATCAAGAAAAATCATATAATTACTTCCTTCTTAAAAACGAACTCTTTAATCTCTCAAATAAACATATTTTTAACTAAAAGCATAAAAATTGTATGTTTTATCTTCTTTAACATCCACAATTAGACATTTTTTATGACGCCTCGTTGAACTAAAATAGTGTAAATATAAACATATAAAGTTAACTGGATTTTCTTTGACTTAAATAAACTTGGTTTACGGAGTATTGTTAGTATTACGAATCTATTTTGAGTTCTAGGTTAGTGTCTACTTGTGTTTCCTACAGATCTCACACAAATTATTGACGAATGGGAATTTGTCGGGATGTTTGTATCTCTTTCTCGAAAACTGCTGGATGTGTTTTGATGAAATTACAAAATTCACTTCTTCTGTTTAGCCTTTTCTAAAGGTACGTTGGGGTTGGCTTCCAGACTTGCTAGATTAAGTGTTTTTTTAATTGTATATTACATGGATCGATTGCGTATCTGACTTCCACCATCCATTTTACTCAGAAAGTCTGAAATTACAAAATTCACATTAAACATTGTTATAAAATTAAGTGGATTTCAATTAAAGTATTATTATCTTTGAACCAATTTAAAAATCCTAGTGAAGAAAACAGTTAATGTGTAACTGTTATTTAATCATCAGAATTATAGTAATTTGGCGGTTTTTTCTTAGGTTCATATGAGGTCAAAATCGACACGCACATACCAATAATCATTAAAACCGTGATTATAACTGGGAAATTACCGTAACGTACTCAGTATAATTTCTGTTAGGTCAAATAATATGCAAATTGCTTAATCGATAAGCTTTCGATTAAATTAGTTTTTTTTAGTCTAAAGCTTAAAAGAATTTTTACTGTATTCTAAGGAATATTTATTATATAAAATACCCGTGTATATGATAATGTGATGATTTTATTTTTATAAATTTTAATGTGAATTAAAAATATTTTGATTATTATTATTATAAAGTGGCAAAAATAATAGTATAATACATCCTAAGCTATTGTACAAACAAAACTTGGTCACGATAGCAGATAATCTTATTATTATTTGAATGAAGAATGTAATAAAAATTGTCTTGGGTGAAAAATAGTAGTGTCCAAGAAAATATGTATTTCTTATTCAACAAAGTAGCATATAAAAACTAAATATTTTGTTAATAAAATACGGCCAAAGATATAAAGGTGAAATAAGTAGGTACTTATTAATTTTACCCGCTTAGATAATTTTACCCGAACTAAAACATAAAGCTCTAAGCTCTAAATTCACAGTTAAAAAGCAACCCGAATAACTTCCCATGCATTTAACATCGTAATTATCTGGAGGCAGGTACCATTGACCATATTATGGTAATTATATAAGCTAGTTAGCCCAAGCAAAGCAATTAAGTAAGGGCAAGCTACAGTTAAAATATAAAAGTTCAACTCCAAACAATACGTAATAAACGGGACTTTCAAAATTGATTTTTATGCCAACAAAAGTATTAGTATCTAATATTAAGATATTATTATTTTTTATTTAAATTAAATGCGCATAATATTTAAATAAATATTCAAATTAAGAGTCAGAGGTATGAATATTACACACCTTTGTAATTAATGAGAATGTTGTTTATTACCTTTCTGTTATAGATAGAAAAACATACCGTTTTTTTGTTGATACTGCTAAAAATTACATATTATATCGCTAACTAAGTTTCACCCGCGCAATTCCCCGTTCCTATTAAAATTAATAAATGTTCCAATATAATAGTAGCCTAAGTTACTTTTTATTACATCATTTAGAAAAAGTCCCGTCAAACTCCAACCAGCCGTTACAGAGATAAATCGGGACAACGATACAGACAGGCAGACAGACAATAATAGAAAAAAAAAATCTTGTATGTACCGTGTATACATAGTAAAAAACTGTTATTTTAGTATGTAATGCAAACAGACACTACAATTTTATTTGTCTGTAAAACGATGTCCGCACTAAGGAATTTAATCCTTGTGTCGCGGGGGTTTCACAGACATTCAAATTACATGGACAAAGAACATCCAGACTTGGAACAAGTATCTATGGATCACACAAATGCTTGTCCCATGCGGGGATCGAACCCGCAACACGCCGCGCACAGTAGTAATTAGCGTGGTGTCCGGCACTCGGCTATCCGTGCAGTCAACATGTCCTCTGATTACTCTTAAACAATTCTTTTTTAGGTGTAGCGTTGTGAAGTTAGGGATTGGAGTTTTAGAATTGATAACTTTTTGACGGTGCGAGCCGTATGTTCTCGCATCGTCTTGTCATCATTTTACATAAAAATCTTTTTGTTGAGATAAATCCAGCCTTTTTTTAAACACTTACTTGTATTCATAAAACAAATAATCGAGTTTATTAAGATGGAACTTCTGCAATTACCCCTGTACAATAATAAGATGAACTGTATTGCGTGTCAATAACGGTTTGGCTAGTTAATTACAGCCGTACTTACATGTTGATTAGAGCAGTACTTATTTGATCACCTTCGTAAACCTTTCATCAATTTATACAGAACTTATTTATACAAAGAGTGATGTCAGTGTTAAAGAATAATGAACCTTATAATGTTGATATAAAGATTATGGTAAGGTCAAAGGGTGTGGTGATAGTTTGTTTGGGATTTTTGAATGTGTTTGATGACTTCATTATCGAAGTATAGTTTTAAATTAACTTCGAAAGACGAAAAATATGACCTTTATTTTATAACTATATTTCTTCATTATGGAAGTATTTTTTTAAAGCTTACTTTGTGCTTTGCATTTTCTTGTATTTTTGTTAACCCCTCGTGCTAAGCTTGTGGCACAAGTGGGTTCACGACGGTAGTGCGAAGTGTGGGTTTCGAACTGACAACCACGTGATCGCAAGTCCAACGCTTAACAGATTCAAGGAAGGTTTTGTTTTCATGCTCCAACTTTTTGGTTTAAAAAACCAGATTTTTCTATACGAAGACGTTATAAGTACCACGTTTAAAGTACGTTATTATAATAATATCACAATGAATTATAGTAAGTCTGAATGAGATGTTACAGTGCGACGTGATTGCCGAACGAAACAGCCCTTTAAAAAGACGTACCACTTTATGATAGAACTATAACCGCGCCGTCATGAATATGTAGACGACGACGAAAGTAAATACATAATGTTCGATGCACACAATTAGCTACGCGCTTGTATAATAATAATAACATTTATTCCGTAAAAGACATAACACCAAGTTACATTTAATTTTCATATTAGACTAACAGCTAAGACTTAATACTTACTTAATACAGGTTGAAACGCTGGTACCCATGTTTAGATTTAACTTGTGTTATGGATACCAGAATGCTCTCTCAATAACACAAAAGGTAGTTTAGAACTGTAGACATATATTTTCAATTTTATTAGGGAACAAATGCTAGGAGATTTTTTTTTATATGAAGATTATCTATCTAGTAGGTATGCGTTATATGTTTGTTTGTTTGTCACAGATTGTGTCTGTCTTTAACAGACGGTCCGTCTATTTCTGTTTGTAATGACATCGGTTGCATAAACCGTGACATTTGTTGCAACCGCTGTGCAACTGCTCGCTGCCGTTAGCTTACGCTTGTTAGGCTTGAAGTAAACAGAGCTTGAAAGGTCACATTCTCGTTTATGGGACACTTCCTCGATTAAATTAATGGGATATTAAGGGTAGAATAATCAGCTCGCCTCTGCAGCTCACATATGATATGTGAGCTGCAGAGGCGAGCATTCATAGTGTAGGTGTAAAAAAGGTTGCAGTAGGTAATCAGAACTCTCTTTAATTATAGGTTGATATACAACCTTATTGTTAGGTATACTTATAATGATTTGTCAATATTGTCATGTGAAGAAAGCTTACACAAAATTTAAAAACTGTATTACAAAAAAACACGGTGCATGCCGCACGTAGGTACTCTACATACCTATCGATAAAACTAACCTGATGTAAAAATTGCAATCGATTTGTTATTGAATCTGAAAAAACCTAATTAGGTTGAATTGTGCAATGCAACTCATATCCTCATCTTAAAATATTACGCAGCGTAGTCTACTAACCATTTTAGTTGCTTGAAGATACTTTGGCTTCGATGCAATAAGCTTTACTGTTTATACACCCTCGAGACAAAATCTAGGTCCCACATGTTTCGGTCATGCGCAAACATAGGTCTTATACAAACATCTAGACTACACCTTAAAACCAGTAACATGGCGTTCAAAGCCTACATAGTTAACGAGAGAGAGAGAGATAGAGCGATACGACCGTATAGCGTTGTCTCTTTCTAAACGAAACTTTGATTTTACACTTTGTGTTATGGTGCCGTCTGACCCGGACTTAAAAAAAATTTGTTTAGGTTAGAAAATTATTTGTGTAGTAGGGGTTAGTAGTGAAGTAATGTGGATTAAAATATAGTGGTAAGAAGGATTAACAAGATTCAACCTTATTTCCTTGAGATAAAGGCGATAATAACGTGAGAACGTTACCGATGAGCGGTTCGACTATACTAGTAGTTTATTTGATCACATTGCATTTAGATAACTGATAGGATATACTGATTAGTAATTTATTCATATACATTTTCGGTTAGTTGACTTAAAAAAAAAGGTACAATCATCCCTCATTCTTTTGTTATAAAAGCAACCCTAACATGATAGAGAAACAAACTTTTTAACTATGGGGATTTACATGATGAACTTCTAACATCACTACAAAACAAACAAAAAACAATAACAATTTTTTCATACACGTATTTAGTACCTACAACAATTTATTCCCATTGCCTTTCTCCCACTGAAATCATGTCAAACTGAATATTTTTCTTCGATACATCCATTCTATTAGTCATCAAATAACTCCTTTAATCTATTTCAAATCTCTCATCACTATACCCACCTGTTGCCTGACCCTTGCATTTCCATTCACGCACATTCTAAGGTCAATAATTTGGCACTATTATCTTTGACACACTGCCACACCCCCTTATACACATTCGGTATCAGTTACCCAATAATGATTCATAGTCTATCTGTGACAACGTGAGTTTAAAATAGATGTTAACTGGCTCAGCTGACTGGCCACGCATTTAGTGTTATGCAAGCTGCAATTATACGCATAGAGTTGGTGCAGTAAATATGTGTTTAATGTTTACGGTGTTTGCTTAGAGTCAAATAGAGCGAAAACTGGGATGAGCAGAGGAATATTGAATTCCCTTTGTTGCTCCACGAACGAGAGTTTTCTTGTTTCTTACAGTGATTATGTCTTAGTAGTCCAACAAATTCTAGTTTTTATAACACTTTTTACAAGCATCCATCTTTTATTTGTGACATTGTTATCTGAAGCAATACTTTTTATTTAAATTTCGTTACTGTACACGGCCCGATCGCTAGCCTAGTTTGTTTTTCGAAGAGCAGTAAGAAAGAGATTCTCATTTGTATTTAGGTAAATTTTTATATAGCTCTATTCCATCACTGGCTCAACACTATCCTGACAACCCATTGTTACCCAAATCATTATAGGAACTGTTTTACGTCCTCAACTTCCCAATAACCAAATATTTGCAAATATCATCTTTCGTAAAAACGAGGTTTATCGTCTTCTAGATTTTCCACAAATCATCGGAAATTCCAATTAGGATACACCAACACTTCAGGTTTTCATATCGTGAGAAAACTGTTTTAGTTGTTGTTAAGTTTCACAAATCTGTTTGCAGGTCACAGTTTGTTGATTTGACGCGTGAAGTGTAAACGACGTAATGTTTGGCAACCAATTTGTTGGAGGTTACTCAACACTCAGCTGTGTCGATGTGGTATTTGACTGTTGTAAAACCTGCTTTATTAGGACCTATTTTGGGTCCAAATTATGTGTATTTTTCTAGAAGACTCAAATGTTTTGGGTTTATTCTTAAAATGTTTGCCTCTTCTGCCTAGCCTTTTCCCGAGCTATCGGTTCGGTTTCCAGTACTACTAGATCTAGTTGTATAACGAATGTTGAAAGAGCGAAACCCTATCTGAACTCCACAGCCCTTTTTACTATGTAAAACCATCTGCATCTGTCGAGGTAAATCTCAGATGGATAGGTTGGTTAATTGCATTAAGATCATGTTGATCTCAATGCTACAGTGTGTACGGAATAACAAAAGCTAGTAAATCAATGCAGGTACTGGCTACTTAATCCAAATTAGCCAATGATGCATACATTCGGTAATTTAGATTAGCTAAGCAGTAATACTCCTGGAGGTTACATTCACGATGAGATGGTAATTGTATATACCTACTGGTATACAGTAGTGACTTAAAACCTCATTTGAGAAAATGCCAGCAAAATAATTCCTGAGACAGCTCCAGCTATCAGTCAAACAGAAAATTGTATTCAAGACTAAAAATTGAAATAAAACTGCTTTTCAAACGGATTCTATTGCGGTTTATTTTGATTTTAGTTCCCGACGTTTCAACGTCTTTCAGGTGCGTCATGGGTAGAAGCGATCTGTTTAAAAAGATACCTAATTTTTATTCAAAAAAGTATATACAGTTTATATTAAAAATTTATTATTTAGTTATTTTTTAAAAAGTAGTTTTATTTCAATGTCCAACATTCGTGTTACCACCAGAAAGCCAAAATTATCTGAAGTTAATTAGCAAGCGTGGCGATTAATGATTGTTCCTTCTTTGAGATGTCTTTGTTGGTAAGAAAGGCTGGTGTTATAATTCTATTGTTATAATGATGTTTATAAAATAATGCACGTTTTAAGATACAATTTCCTGATCAACAGGAAATCAGTGCACCTACATTTTAATTATGTCCAAAGGACGTGATGGTTAGTTGATGTAATTAAGTGTCTTTGATAAAAACTTGTGATTTTGTTATCCTTATCTACTGATGTAGATGTTGTTGTGTGAGCCACTAATGTTTTTTTTTTATGACGCCCGCCCTAAGGAATTTAGTCCTTGTGTCGCGGGGGCTTCACAAACATTCAAATCACATGCACAAAGAACACCCAGACTTGGAACAAGCATTTGAGGATAACACAAATACTTGTCCTATGCGTGGATCGAACCCGCAGCACGTCGCGCACAGTGGTAATTAGCATGGTGACCTATACCACTCGTCTATCCGTGCAGTCGTTTGGTTCTAGTATCGTTATTTTTAGGGTTCCTATGACCTCTCCTATTATCACTTTGTCGTCTATCTGTCTATTCGTTCGTCCGTCAAGATATTTTATTTCGGGAACGCTCGGAGGTATCAAGTTCAAATAAAAACCATATATTTAAATTTACAGTTTCTTGACGTTATGAAAATATCAAATTTCTGAATTAACGTGAAAAAGTAGATACGGCCGTTTTTACCGCAAAAATGTATATTCCGAAACTAAAGTATAGTAAATTGAAAGAGATAATGCCTCTCTTACTTTGCACGTATCAGCACGTTAACCGCTTGAACTTAGTGAATAAAGCCTCTGACTTATATTGTTATAAAAACAAAATTATTAATTTATGGAAAACAGTGATCTCTGCTTATTGTCCAAATTAAAAGCAGATTTAATATAAGCTTATTACTCATTCAAAACAACTTGAGAGAGTCAAGGCTCAGCTTCTTAGAAACAATTCTGGTTATCTTTTCCTTATATTTGCTTCTGATTATACTTAGAAGTATGTACTTATATTATTGTTTAACAAACTTATCCATATCTTGTTGATTCTTGATATTTCGTCTTCCCCTGTAATATTTTAGGATTTATTTTCTCACCTATTAAAATCAATATACGGTAGATAAAGTTGAAACAAGTCGTATACAGGATTAATTTAAAAGCAGTGCGGATATTCAACGAGGTAATCAGGTGCATACACCTGATCAACTTTCTCCAAGGATCATAGGTCGAAATCTAAAATGGAAAATAAACTTTTCATACAAAGTGACAGGTCACGTGACTTATGTTTGTATGAAAAGATGATTTTCAATCAATCTGTCAAGTCAATATCTTCTGTCCAGAGAATTCTCTGTAGAGAAATGGCCTTGACCGAAAATCGGTCATGTATATTTTATTCGTAAATCCTTGTACACTACCAATTTAGTTAGCATGTATCGTATTTCTACCATTGTCTATTGTATTTCTACCATAATACCGGGTTCTAATTGTACCCAATTCAGTGCATATGCTACTGAACGTATGCGACATGCAGTTATCTAAACCACGGTGCGCACGTACATTGCTGGCTCAGGATTACTGATACATAAAGCTAGTGACACCATGCGTTTGGGATGAAGACAGGACAAGTTTTATATTTATTATTGTTATTTATTGGCGTTTAGTTTAGTTTGGCAAATAGTATAACCATGAATAGGTCACATAAAAATGGTAGGCTAAAAAATATAAACTACTTTTTTAGCAATGTTTATTTTTTATTGATGTGTTTTTTTGGGCATTGAGGAAGCGGAATTGTTTCACAAATAAAACATAAAAAATTAGTTTACCTACCTACTCATTAAAACAAATTTTTGTAACTACCTAAAAGTTTTTTTTTTCTAAATAAAAACGAGGTATTCCGTAAGTTAACTTCCTAGATACGCCCAAACAACTACAATTTCCAGATAGATCAATCTATCCAGATTTTATCAAAATTAGTCCAGGTGCGTTTGAATGCGGACTACAAACTTACACACTCTTTAACATTCGCCTTCATAATATTAGTTAATACCTTGAAGTAACGTGATCTCTATCCTGCAACGACGTTACTTCAAACATCTGCAAATCTCATAAATAGCTTTTCCGAGGAAATGAGCTAACCATCATATTACCATTATTGTACAACGGATGTTGATAGTATCATGACGTCATGGCCAAGGTTTCTTTGGGAATACCCCAGAGAGTTTCTTAACTGGTCTGAGTTGAATCATTGTGTATATTATATGCAGTTCTTTATAACCCTGAGTTGTCATCTTTTTTATTATCTTTGTTCAGTAGTGGATTATCGTGATTTTAATAAAAATAAAGGAAAAATTAACCAAAAAAATTGTAATCATAATTTTTTTTTCAAGAAACTGGCAATGTGGGTCTCACATTACTAGTAATCTCGTTAACCTCTCATGCTGAGCTATGCTTGTGTTACGAGTGGGTTCACGTCAGTAGTGTAATGGGTGGAGTTCGAACGCAAATTCGACGCCCTAGCCGTGAGGCTATCGCCGCTTAAATTGTATATCTTATAGCATAAAATAGTTTAGAAAACTATATGAACACTTCAATTTATTATAAATAAAAGAACCATAATTATATTAGTTACGTCAAAAATCTTAAATTTGGTACAGAAATTAAAACTGGAATACATTGTCAACAGTATTAAAAATATTTAAAATCAGTCTAGATGGTTAGTCACACAGCCAGTCGGAAAGTCTTGACCGATACCACTAATGTATTGTTTTAGATTCTTAGAAAGAAATATGATTAGACTACTACATAACTTTTGACAATAGACAAAGTCATTAACATTAATGACTATTACAAGTACTATGTAAAAATAATTTTGCTTCTAC
Source organism: Plusia festucae (assembly GCA_950381575.1). Lineage (NCBI taxonomy): Eukaryota > Metazoa > Arthropoda > Insecta > Lepidoptera > Noctuidae > Plusia > Plusia festucae. The sequence goes on along the minus strand of OX494454.1, from coordinate 9,147,013 downwards.
GTAATTGGGTTGTCTGAGTAGATCAATAGGCTTGCTTAAAATCTATTTACGAGTATATGAGGACTGTGAATAGATTTTAGGCAGATAAAGTAAATGGTCTAAAATTTACCTTTATTTTCTCAGTTCCAATTTTTTTATATAAATGACGTTTTCACGGTTCGCGATTCTTGATTCAGAATTTTTGGAATCCATGTTTCTTTAGGATGTTTCCCTTCACCGTTTTTCTGTGGTGTCGTTGAATAATTGATAAAGTACATAATATAACTTTGAAAAAGTCACATTGTTACTTTTCTGGGTTGGAACCTGCAACCAAGTGCATACGAATCCAATCATTGAACCGCTAGACAACCACGTCAATGTTTTAATAAAATTCTTGGATTGTTTATTGTTTTTGTAAGCAAATATCTAATTCACAGAAAATATGGAACAGGTTTTACACTTGACATAGGTATTCATACATTTTTACATCTTGCAAATTAATATTTTGTTGCAATTTTAACATTATCATACCGAGACCTTTCCGTACCTCGGAAGGTACGTTCAGCCGTTCTTCCCGACTGCCATACGGTGATCTTTGACAGTCGTTAAGTCATTACTATTCTGACAACCAGTCTTACTATGTGATACCGTATTACCACCCAGTAAAATGAAATGAGGCGGTCAGATAGGCAGTCACTTCAAAAAATTTTATTTTACAAAGCTAAAAGTGTTCGTATAAATTGTATTTCTATTTAATAAAACGCTTGGACCCCCTACTCTAGACGACAGCTAGCATTCTACAAGTGTAGAATCGCTTATGTGTCGTGTTCCGATTGTGTTCGCCTTATCAGTTATGCAGGTTCGATACATGTGACACACAAGCCCATTCATGTACTTTTTACTATGTATCTACTTGTTTACTGAAGATAAGATCTTTCTAGGTATTGATTAGAATAATTTACAGCCACAGAATAGAAAATATTTCTGTTCCGTAACAACTAATAACAAATAACACAAAACAGAAAAATAATAATTTTCGGTTATGTTTTTTTTTAAATATTACATATAAATTATCGTATCACATTAAAATTATAATATTTTTATAGATAATAAGACTATAAACAAACTTCAACCCTAAATACAATTATTTACCAAACTTCTACGTTTCGATCGCAGGCAAAAAAAAACAACAATTAAAATAATGTGCTTTCATACAAATTCCCCATTTACACACCTAAATGTATCCACAAGACATATAATATAACACGTCTTACCTCGTCATATTTCTATTAAGTATTTCAAACGTCCATTTTTAATATTACAGTTATAAAAATAAGGAAAAGTGATGTTTATCATCATTTAAAGAATGTTTGGCACGTGATTCGTTTTTTGTTAGCATGGACACAATAGCATTGTCGGTTTGTTTGTTGGTTCATTTCTAAGAAATTACCTGCGCGCTCACTAATTGTTAACGTATTGTTTAAAAAAACTTTCGAACTTTTTTGTTGTTTTCGAGATTTTTGCAAAACGGGGCTCATTTGTATTAGTCAAAGGGAAGCCCTTAAAGTTATAGAAAGGGTTTTTTACTTTTGAATTTGGCCTTGGTTTTTACAAAAATGTTGACTAACAACAGTAGCAGTAGTTTGCATGTTCGGTCTGTTGGTAAAATTCTGTTATTGGTGCTGATTCCTCTGTAGGCAAACTAAACTAAATTTAAACCATTGCAGTCTTTTACTAACATATAGCATGAGAAAAGGACGGCAACAGTAAACAACTAACTTAGAAACGTCAAACTCAGAACTACTTTGACAGTTCTAATTTACGTCTGTCCGAAAGATACCGATGGACTTAAGTTAGTTTAGTACGTGTTTAACAGAATCGGGGCCATTGTTATTCGTTTATTGTTAACCTAGACGTAAAAAAAATATTAAGCAGTAGGAAAAAAAATACCAAAACTTTATTGTCCCGGAAATTCGGATTTATACTGTCACAATACTGCTTTAAAAAAGCTGGTAACAATTCGCTTTGTTACTGTGTAGAGGTCGCAGTAAAAATACCTTAAAAGTCGAATTCAGCTATAATATGTAACGGAAATGGCTCAGCAGTCTAATGGAGAATGGTGAGCGCAAGGTCGTGGGATCAAACCCTAAAAATACCATTTTAGTTTGTTGTAAGTATATAACTGTTTCTACTATTGTGTTTAACATATAACCTTATTAATTTACAGTATCTAGTTTTGTGTGAACAAATAATGTCTTATAATAGCCCCTTATACAGGCCGTTCACAAAATAAAAAATACTTTTTCAAGCGAGGTTTTGTAAATGCTAGTATCCCCATAAGATTTATAGATACTCATTATAAAAATAAAAAAAGTAATATTTTATTTGTTCAACAATTATTTGCTTAATAAATTAATTAGATTTCATTTAATTATGTGAATAATTGCACTTCCGTTAATAGTGCTTACATAGTTACATTCACTACATTTTCGAATATCCCATTTTTACGAAATCGGCTAAAAATAACAACGAAGGGAAGGAAATAACAGTTTTATTAATAAAATGGAATTTTATATGTGACCTAATTAAAATTCCTTTTTCATGTGTCAGATTCCCAAAATATTTTGGTATGCAGGTAGAGGCCTAAACATAACAATGTAAATATATTAATAGCAAGCTAACAAAAGCGACAAATAAGGAGCTAAAGTTACAAAATATGACCTTGTTGACCATAGACACAAAATTTGGAAACTAGTGATGTGCAAAAATATCCGACATCATAACGTAACCGATTTTTTTTAATTAAGCCTTTTATGCTATATTATTTTAGGCTCAATAGGCTAGTCTTGTGTATTATCTCTCTCTCTCTGTTATAAGAAAGATCATTGATATTTTAAGATTTATTGGTTAGCGTGTTTGAAAGCATGTATACACATATCCGCAAATTTACAAAGAAATTATAGCTGCAATTTTTCATAAATTTATTAATTACTTCTTGTCTACGAACACCAACGATTTGGATGAAATTAAGTATGGTCATTAAAAAATCAATTAAGGCCACACTTTGCCAGTGGATAAGTAGAGCAAACATTAAAATAAATAGTTTTTCGTACGAGTCAATAATCTTAATAACCATGAAACCGTGATGAATTAAAATGTCACTGTTTTTTTTTTAAGATTTTTTTATTTATCGCACATTACTAGCATTCTTCTTAACCCCTCGCGCTAAGCTAAGTGCTTGTGTTACGTTGTTACGAGAAGGTTCACGTCCCTGGTGCGATATGTGGCTTTCAAACCAGTAACCAAAATATTTATTTATTTGCAGAATTAATTTTTAATACTCAAATTGTATAAGTTGTAGCAAAAAAAAAAGCCCAGCCTTGAAACAAGCATTTGTGGATCACGCAAATACTTGTCCCATGCGGGGATCGAACCCGCAGCACGTCGCGCACAGTGGTAATTAGCGTGATGACCTATACCACTCGGCTATCCCGTGCAGTCAAAAGTATTATTATTATAAAAATATTATTTTCATTTCTTTGCACATCTTGAACCCAGTTCGCAGCGTTCCTATTCATTCCCAAACAAATAAATTTCTATGTTATAGTAAACCAATTCTTGTATCGACTAAAGTGTTCTTAAATCTACTTCCTTACAATAACTATGCCACATTAAAAACGTACTTCAGTGAACTAGAATGTTGATTGCACTTCCATCTTTACTTGCGTAGGAGGAACATGAAAGAGCGCAGTTTATGTTTTATTAATAAATAGACCATAAACATATATTTTAAGACCAGTGCAGTGGAATTTAGTGTGTCTATAAAATAGTAGGTAACTTTATCTATTTGTAATGTTATAGGTAATTTCAATATCACGTTATTTACTTTTTCTTGACAGCGGGATTCAGGTTTATGACTATACTTAATGAAGTTATATCAACAAGTCAAGAGTGTCAATTATGTCAGTATTGTGTCAGGATTTTTTTATTTAATTTTTTATGGCTATTTTATTGCTGAATAAACGTCATGAATAAGACTCACATTAATTATTTATTTATATTGACTTTTTCATAGTTATATGTAATTTCTTAATTATTCTAAGACATCATTAACCTGGATGCCACAAATTGGAATCTGATATCGCCAACTTGCAGTGAGCCAGCGTGGTGACTGGTGATCAATGCTTGTTCCATCTCTCTATGAGAAGAGGCCTGTGCCCAACAGTGAGACATTTATACAGTCTCTATTCAGATTTTCTCATAATACAAGTCTTTATTTTTTAGGTTTACCTTACGATTCACACAAATATAAAGTACACATCTAAATATGAATCTCCCTATTAAAAACTCATAATAAACAGAACTCTTCATTTGTCTTTGCGGATATTCACTAAAGTTACTATTCTAAAATTCCCGCAAACATATCCGAAAGAGCCACATCCCATCACTAATATGTTGCACCGTGACCTGTATTGCTGGTTTTATAAAAACTAGCGTGTTTGTACACGATCTGTGACTAGTTGCTGTACACTAAGAAACTAGTATTCCCACGCGATACCGGAGCTTTCTACACCATAGAGCTACAAAGGTGTAGATGGGGACAATAAATGAGGGGCTCGTGGCTCAACAGTCGTTCAATTCGACCTACAATAAAAGTGAAACCACGTTTGATGCTGGGCTCGTGGATGGGTAGCTATTTGTAAACGTAGAGAACCCCTCTGTGGCTCGGATGGCACGTTAAGCCGTTGGTCCCGACTGTCATACGATTCAGATCTTTGGCCATCGTTAAGTCATGACGGGCCTGTTGGTCTAGTGGTTAGTGACCCTGACTGCTAAGCCGGAGGTCGTGGGTTCAATTCCCACCCAGGATAAATCTTTGTGTGATGAGCACGATCATTCGTTCTGAGTCAGGGTGTAATTTATCTATAACTAGCTGACCCGGCGAACTTTGTTCCGCCTCCGCCTTAGAGGTCTTGGTCGCGGCATGGTATTGTTATTAAAGTTAATATCGGCACAGGAACGTATTAAAAACTTTAAACAAATGCATCAAGAGGTAAATTTTTTTTTAAATATGTTCTGCTGCCAGGTGCGTTATATGTACCATTTATAACAAATGAACCACGGACTTATATTTTGACTGAGTTATGTTTTGTTATTCTATGTCAGTTGCGTTTTGTTATACCACGTTTTATGTCACGTCACTCGGAAACGACGGGAACGGGATAAGAAGTTAATTTAATTAAATAGGTACATGTTAACTATTTTTTTTTGTCATTTAAAACTAAATGTAGAGTTATTTTCTTTATTATTGTGCCTTTTTTATTTTAGATACACTTATAAATTCGTAACAGTAATAAGTATTATTTTTTATGTAGGTAATAAAAAGGATGGGTAATTCATACAGACACAGAAATAAAATTAAAACGTCTCTAGAATAGAAATGTCACTTACCGACCGCTTTTAGAAATATGGTTTAGCATATCTAGACATTCGTAACTCTATAAAAATTTATGGCACGCGTCAATTCAGGAATAAATAATAAATATACAATTTTACTGAGGTGGTTTGTGGTGGAGTCGGTTTTCCTTACATTAAGTACTGTAATAAACTAAACCTAGATATAAATACCATATGTTTGAGTAACGAACAGCGAAAATGCACCTTACTGCTTTGAAATAAAGACTACGATGATGAAGAAGTCAAGGATGTGTGGTCTTATGTACAGTCAGCAACTGAAGTGAAAACATCTGGACAGAATCAAATACAATACAATTTAATAGTAATTGTAAGAAAACAGATAGCCTAATTGGAGGAATTGGGTACTTGACTACCACTGCCTTTTTTTTAAATATATTCGCAAATTTAAGCAAAAAAGCGAACACCGAAAACACCTATAATTAGCTCTCTGTATAATTAGCAATATAGGAATGCTTGTAACTCGGTTAATATGGAAGTTATTACTGTGCCGTTTTTAGAATTCGATAGAGTTTGTAATATATGATAAAATCTGAAATTTAAAACAATCAAATACCTAATTATCAAAACTGGCTGAACACCAATGTTCTGAGTATCACAAAACATTTCCGATTATATTCCTCCCGTGACCCCAGTCAATGGTGGTCATCGCATTGTATATTTGCTTCCATTCATTACTACTACTCGTCATCACTACATTCTCTCCTTTTTTCCCTATCATTTTTCACGCAATAAAAATCGTCCATCTTGTTTTTCAGTCTGCCTCTGCATGTAACCATTCTCACTGAACCTTTCCTTTAGTTTGTCTAATTCAGTTCACTTACTTTTCTCGCCGACAGTACCTAGTTGTATGAAATAGGAAAATTTTATTATACTTTGAACTTATTGTTATTATTTTTGTTTCAGGTAAGTTTCCGGTACAACAGACTGCATATCGTAAGAATTCCTGCAACTAATTACTTCCTGTATCCAATATAATTATTATTATGTTAACATTTTTATAAAATAGGTATAATAAGTAAGTACAATAATTTGCGTTGTGTCGTCACCTAGACGAGTTTGATATTTTCATTAGTTTAAAAAATATATTGTTTAAAAATTAAGTAAAATCCGTTACATAGTGGATTGATTATTTTCTAAATTGACCCTTCTGGGGCTCGAACCCAGGACCTCAGAGCTAACGAAACCTTGAAAACCGGTATATACGCTACTCGACTACAGAGATCGTCATCAGATAATAATAACATTTGACATTATGTAAATTGTATATTGTTACGTGTAGGTATCTAATATATAAAATTCTCGTGTCACAGTTTTCTTTGCCATACTCCTCCGGAACGGTTGGACCGATTTGTATGAAATTTTGTGTGCATATCGGGTAGGTCTGAGAATCGGCCAACATCTATTTTTCACACCCCTAAGTGGAAGGGGTGGCCTTCTCCAGTTTTTTTTAATATGGCAGAACAAAGTTTGCCGGGACAGCTAGTATTGATATATATTAATATTAATTGTCAATCATAAAGAAGAGAAGATAAACCTAAGTCGCAGTAAAAACAAATGTTTATTATCGTGCGTTTGGGTAAAATAATTGAAGTAAATTGAACAATGCATACCTTAGTGTTGTTTCATTGTTTACATTGATTGTTTTCGGATTTACGATTATATATAATAGTAAACAAAAGGTTATTAAGATAACTACACCCACAGTTTTCATCTCAGGTTTATATTAAGACATAATTTCAAAGGATTAATACCGCTCACATTAAGTATACAAAGAGCTAAGTAATTTTTTCATCGACAGATATCTTTTATTCTAGGAATGAAAATGACGTTTTTTGTATGAAACATGTCGAAATTTGAAAATTATTTCTCGAATAAAGTTATTTGATTATGAAAAATTTGCCCTAAGTGCATTTGAATTATACAACTAATTACGAAAATAATTAAGGAATTTGTTAAATTATTAACCACTTTTTACCATCTCAGAAAAAAAATGATGTTCCTATTTTTTCATTATTATAATTATTTTTATTATATTGTCTAGCCTGTACTGTCCCACTACTGGGCAAAAGCCCTCCTCCATACTCTAAATATACCTCCTACTTATTAAACGTTCTTCAACATATTATTATATATTATGATTTATCTACTACCATTTTATAGTCCACCTGTACCGAATTACTTCCGAATTCGTTCACTAAACTCTCGTCATAATATTTTATGGAAACGAAACATACTTTCACTTCAAACACTCAACTCCCGGAAGTCACTTGACTAACTGAACAGTTATGTCATCGAGGGGATCTTACTAACCGCCAATCCAAAGTAAGTAGCTAAAGCATGTTAGAATCCTAATTTCGATACGAAATTTGTCTTAATTATTATTGTTAGTAGAATGTCTTCGAAAGTAAGTACGAAAAACTTTTGAAAAGGTCATTTATATATTTGTATCAGCCTAGGTTCCATACTGCAATAATGTTTTTTTTTTCTCTAAAAAAAAACGACTTCCGCACTAAGGAATTTAATCCTTGTGTCGCGGGGGTTTCACAAACATTCAAATTACATGCACAAAGAACACCCAGACTTGGAACAAGTATCTGTGGATCACACAAATGCTTGTCCCATGCGGGGATCGAACCCGCAGTACGTCGCGCACAATGGTAATTAGCGTGGTAACCTATACCACTCGGCTATCCGTGCAAACGAATCCGTGCATTTCAAGAAATACTTTCAGTCCTTCCACGAAGCTTATTTAAATTGATTTGGCAATTAAAACACGAAAACCGCAATCGAATTGCCGAAGCGAATAATTTTAGCGAAAAAATCTCGCTGTTGTTAAAATATTTTGCCATCATTAGCGAAAACGATCGAATTGTTTGCATGTCTTTTAACAATTATAGAAAGTGAGAATTGTTAGCATTCTCAGAACAGTCGGTATGTTTGTGATACCATTATAATATCACGCTATTAATTATTAAACATGATATAACGGTGTACGAAGGTACTTACCATGATATCTACATCTACGCGGGCTGGAATCATTTGTGTTATCAACAAATCTACACTAATATTGTACAGAGGAAAGATTTGTATTTTTGTGTGTGTTTGTAGTGAATAAACTCAAAAACTACTGTGCATATTTCAAAAATTCTTTTACCAGTAGAAAGCTTCATTCACCCTGAGTAACATGGACTATATCTATACATATAATAAAACAGTAAAAAAACTGTGTCTGTACATTGAATATATTAAAAAAATAATAATTGAGGGGGGTTTACAAACAGTTATAGAGAACGAACCCAAAAAAAAAATTCTGTCTGTTTGTCTGTATGTCTGTTTGTCTGTTTGTTTGTACACGCTAATCTTCGGAACTACTGGACGGATTTGAATGATTTTTTTTTGTTGTATAGGTATTAAGTCTGGGCAACATATAGGCTATAATTTATCTTGGAAATTTGAACACCTGATGCAGAACCGCAACAGACCAGCTAAACTATAAGAGATACAAAAATGGTACAATAGCAAAAATTGTTCCACGTGATGAGCATTTTCTACTGAGAGAATAAATTTGAAGATCTGGAACACCTGTTGTGGAACTCCAAGAGCCCGGCTACACCATAACACATATAGGAATGACGTCTTAGCAAGAGTTGTTCAGCCTGATGAGCACTCTCTGTTGACGTATAAAAATTGAATATCTGGAACACCTGTTGTGGAACTCCAAGAGCCCGGCTACACCATAACACATATAGGAATGACGTCTTAGCAAGAGTTGTTCAGCCTGATGAGCACTCTCTGTTGACGTATAAAAATTGAAGATCTGGAACACCTGTTGTGGAACTCCAAGAGCCCGGCTACACCATAACACATATAGGAATGACGTCTCAGCAGAGTTGTTCAACCTGATGAGCACTCTCTGTTGACGTATAAAAATTGAAGATCTGGAACACCTGTTGTCGAACTCCAAGAGCCCGGCTACACCATAACACATATATAGGAATGACGTCTTAGCAAAAGTGGTTCGGTGTGATGGGCATTCCCTGTTGACTTATAAAACTCGAAGATTTGAAACATCTGACTTGGAAATCAAAGCTATCACTAATTTCACTGTATAATTATAAAATAACATTATCTTTCGGACTGATTTTGGATGACGATGGTATATCATTTATAATTCGACTCTACTGGCCAAAACTCCCAATTTATTTTTTATTTTTTTATCGTATATATATGCCTTCGGGTTTATGTTATTGGAGCGTTTAATTTACTTTGCAGTCACTTAGATTTTAATTGATCAGGTATCTTCATAATAAAACTATAACCATGATGAAAGAGGTCAAATCTTTCCCAATGTTCCAAAGGAGCTAAATAGGCTAAATAATAAAAAGGATTGAGGATCATATTGATCCCAAGAATCTACCGAAGAGCGTCAAGAGAGACTTGATGCTGTTCGAGAAGATCAGGCTGCAACTGGCTCCGTGGAAACCTCTTCGGATCGCGAAGCACGCCTGCATTCTCATCGTATTTACGTATCTACATCCAGGTCTCTAGAGACCAGTGAAGAATATGATGCGCGACTGACCGCTGATCGTGAGCAAAAGTTCTGATGGGCATTTCCTGCTATGTTACAAAAATGAAAGATCTGGAGGTTCTCGAATCGTCTCGCGCATAACGTTGTTTTCCCGTCCCCGGGACCTGAGAATTTGACATCAGACGTTTCAGATCTTTTATTTTGACGACCCTGTTGTCGCTGGCATAAGCAACAGGATCCGCGTACGAAGTTGCGGGCAGAAGCTAGTTTCCTACTAAAAAATTAGGTACCGTTGGCGGAATCGCGGGGAACAGCTAGTATGAAATAAATGTGAATTGAACTCCTCGATACCAGTCCCAACCAGCAACCTTTTCAGGACTTCTGCCATCTGGCATCTTACTGTACGTTTGCCGTTTCGCGGTCTCCACTCAAGGATTAGTCTGCTCCAACACTTCAGCTTGCGAATTTTGCATGCTATGTTGTTCACTCTGGTTCTTCTCTGGATAATCTCATTTCTGATCTTAACCTTTAGAACTACTCCCATAAGTGCGAGCGAGATAGATACAGAGAAATGATTTATGGCCCCAAGACTCAGTTGTTAACGCGCGTACTATAGCATTGTTTGCTCCATGGCTCGCTAAACGACGGATTTGTGGACTAGCCCTACTATCAGTGTTCACGTTATGACATAGTCACAAATAACTTATGTGCAATTACATATAATATGCAACAAGTGGCAAAGTTACATTCGCACTTTATTGCGATTTGAACTCGGCACCTACATAAGAATTTAGACTGCAATTTTATTGTCTTTTTAAAAAAGATTACTAGCAATGTGGGTCGCACATTACTAGTAATCTCGTTAACCCCTCGTGCTAAGCTAAGATGCTTGTGTTACGAGTGGGTTCACGTCGGTAGTGTAATGCGTGGGATTCAAACCTGCAACCACATGATCGCAAGTCCGACGCCCTAGCCATTAGGCTACCGCCGCTTCTTATTAATCTTCGGGATCATGCAACTCTTACAAGTTAGGTAGGTACTAGCATTTACTTATGAGAGGTCTAGATTTCTTTCTTTTTTTAGTGTATATCACTACTGTATTCCGTAAATGGGCAAGCAAGGCTGTACCGAAGATAGACCAAGTCCATTATAGGTGGATAAATCTCTCAGTCCTAGTGATAGTATTCTTGGTTTTAAATCCAATTAGCCTTTAAAAGAGGATTTAACGTTCTGGGAAGCGAACCTTAGACTTCAAAAGATAAATGTGGTATCTCTCACTAAGTACGCTTATTCATTTAATTAAAATAAAAAAAGTTTGTTTCGTGAAGTTGGTTTAGTTGCATGATCCATAAAAAAACTAAACTGTACTGTAGTTCATTCACCTTTCATATCTATGAGGTAACGATATTTTACCCTTAATTCATGAAGTTCATGGGTATTGTAAGTGTAAATATTATGCAGGTCTATTATTAACTCTTTTAATTTGATTCTAAATTATTGTACATCTTTTAGTCTGCTATAGTTTTTGCAATCTGGCGATTTGAGGAAGTTGTTGCCCCACATATTTTTATGGTGTCACTGGTGGTATTGTTGTGTGTCGGGTTGTGCAGCTCCCTCGAAAATGGTTGAGCTGCATGAGCTATTCGAGGCATGCTTGCCATCTGTTGGCACAGGCTTGCTCAGATCGACCTGGTTCTTTCTTAAAAAGGCCAGTCCAGGAAAGACCCTGCATTTATTTACTCAATTTTATTTAAATTGTATCATACTCATAACCATTTTTAAAAGAGTAACCTATGGAGTTTCTTGCCGGTTCTTCTCCATAGGAATGACACCTTGGAACCGCGCAACTAGCGTCATTAACGTTTTGAAAGTGCCTGTAAAGGTCTACTCGAAAAAAATAAATATTTAATTTCAATTATGGTGTAACTAGCCCCGAAATGTCATGGTTGCCGAGCGGTTCAATGACCGGATTCGTATGCACAAGGTCCAGGTTCAAACCATGGCAAGTACCAATGTGACTTTTTCAAAGTTATATTTTATAGAAGTCATAACTATTATTCTAAGACACCACTGACAAACGGTGAAGGATAACATCGTGAAACATGGATTCCAAAAATTGATTGAATCTGGAATCGCCCACTCGCACTTGTTAGCGTGTTGATCAATGCTCGTTCCTTCACTATATGAAGAGGCTTGTGCCTAGAAGTGGGAAATTCATAGGAGAGTAATAGCTTATGTATTTATCCACCTCCACATCACATATTATCAAAATTGGTCCAGTGTTTTGAGCGTGTAGAGGTTGCAAACATTCACACATCCACACTAACAAGCGGAAATTTATTTCTTTTCGATAAGTCACGTGACTTAGGCTTAGCTTTTTATCCCTAGTTAACTCAACCAATGGTTAAATATCCTAACTAATGGTTTCAAACTTCGGTAAAACGCATCTATTCATGATTTTTTATTCTTACAAATGGTTAGACAATTAACTCTACAACTAATTTGATAGCCAAACAATTGATGAAAAAACGTGTTTTGAAACCAGTAGTTAACATATTTAACCATTGGTTGAGTTAACTCGAGATAAAAAACTGGGCCTTAACTTGTCACTTCCATGAATATGAACGATTCCACCAACATTGACGCTTGTGGTCATTTGTAGGTATAGGGGAGGTTATTCTCCATTCTGTATATTAGTAGTATAAAAATATCCTGGATAAATTCTTGCCACGAATGGCGTTAGTAGTAAAAATTGCCATCTTTTAACATATTTTTGACTAGTCTATGTATTTACTTTGCAAAAAAAATAATAATTTGACAGTGGTATAACATGATAAGTATTCGTAATTGATTTACTTTTAACAAATGTAATTTTTATTTTGTTGCTGGTTGTACTATAAGAAAATTATACCTACTTTATTGTGCGGTTCCATACGACCAATTGCGATGTGTAACACCCAAGGACTTTTACCTTGGGTGTTACACACCGCGGTGTAAAACAACCACTTCAAAAACAGCTCTTTGGCAGTTGACACCGCGGTCCGTAACGCTTGCGGTGTGTAACGCCCAACGACCCTATCTGACACCGTTGTGGTAACGGGATGTAGAATTGAGCTTTTTTTCTCATTGTACGCAGCACGCACCTTATATGTGAGTTTTAATAAGTTATTAGTGCAATTATTTGTGTTATTAAGCTGATGGTTTTGGGTTCGAATCTCGTAAACTCTAAGTGACTCTTTTAATAATTTTTTTTTTTCTAAAAGTCTGTTTATTGCTGAGATTTTATTATTTGTAAATAATTAGACCAGATTCAACGGTTTAGTTGAATTTTGACGATGTTTTGTTAGTTTATGTAGCGAAACCAAGTTTTAAATAAGTAAAATTATTATTACTGTAACACTGTTACAATATTAGGAACGATTAGGTAAATTACTGAAATAATTATTTTTGATTCGGTACACGCAATGAGCAAGCGTGGTGATCCCTTCTTATTAAGACAAGAGGCGTGTGACCAGCATTGGAGTATTTATAGGCTGGTATTAACTATCTTTGCCTTTGTATACATACCACATAGACGAATGCTTTAACTTGACTCAAAATTAGTATCTAGTTAAATAAAACATACAATTTATTAAAACTGAAATACTACCTTACAATTCATCATGTCTGTCGAAGGACTGATGGCCGTTGGAGCAGACGAGTCCTTGAGTGGAAACCGCGAACCGGCAAACGTAGCGTAGGACGCCCCCAAACCAGATGGACCGATGACCTGAAAAAGGTGGCTGGGTCGAACTGGATGCGGAAGGCGGAGGACCGGGTGTTTTGGCGCAACTTGGGAAAGGCCTATGTCCAGCAGTGGACCGCGATAGGCTGAGTTGATTGATTTTGATGACTACCTTACAATTAGGATATTCTGTCAAACTATAACCTTCAACCACATCGTTAACCACAGTTAAACACACAACTAAACTCCAGTAACAATCTTGTGGTTCAACCTACCGCAACCAATATATTATTAAGACCACGACACACTACACCAATGCTTATCGTAAAACCGATATAACAACCCAAAAATAACATAATAACATAATTCTAAAGTTGAACGTATTTTCAAGTGGTACAAAATCAAAGGTGTCCATATCCTGATATACTAAATTAAACTTTATCTTGTAGGTTATAAGGTAGAAGTTACATAGTTTAGGTTAGGTATAATGTAGTCTGTGCTAAGAAGAAAGCAGCGTTTGTTTCTGACACTTGACACGGTGTCTGTGTCCATTGTTTCACGGTACGAGTTTGAAAAGCTTTTATGAAGCTTTGTTCTATCGATATAAGTAATTGAAATCGATTAGTTGGGTTAACAAACGCATGTTATATAAGTGGATTAATGCAGTATAGGTGGGTTTATTTCAGCTCAAAGAAATGCCGACTCGATATCTATACATTTATACAAATAAATAAAATTGGAATGTCTGTTTGTAATATTAAAATAACCGCTTTTAGCTTGATGCATATGAATACATATACCAAAATATATATTTTTACCATTTTTGTATGTCTGTTTGTTCCCGCTAATCTCTGAAATGGCTTGACTTATTTTTGGCACTGTCACTGGCAGGTAGCTGATGTAAAAAGGAGTAACTTAGGCTAATTTTATTTTAGCATAATACAAAAAAAAAAACTAAATACTTCATGTCCTATATAATTTAATAATTGAAATTATTGTGTGTGTATAGACATGCATCTGTGTGCGTAGCTGCGTCTCTCACGTCATATACAACGAATAAATAGTGTACTAAAGGCCGTCAATTGTATCACTTGTCTGCCGCCTAAAATACCAAACAGTGGCGACGAGGGTGGGATTCGAACCCACGCAGCCACGCACCCAGATGCCTGTCTTTACATACACAACAGAAATTACCATTAATAAGGAATAATAAAGACTAAAATTTTCTTCATCTCCTATGAAATTTGTTTTTTTTTGCGTCTATTTGAGAATTTTAAATTCTAATAACGAAAAAAAAAACCTTAAAGTACCAAAAAAAAGTTTTTCCGCGTGAAGTTTATGAGAATTGATTTCAGTAAAATTTGTTTTATCACAACAAATATGTGAGAGCTACTTATCTAAGTCACTCTCAAAAACTTCACTGACATCCAATTCATGATTGCGATCAACTCATCAACAATGAGGAAATATCTAAATACTAGCTTTTGCTCGCGACTTCGTCCGCGTGGAGTAATGACTTCCGTCAGAATTTGGGTTTTTCACTTAGTTATCGCCTGTTCCATGGTCTATTGATTACATGTGTAAACAAACATTAAAAAAATCAAATTGTCTCCCTTTACAATTATATTATTAGAAATATGTCGCGACAGAAAAAAACTAAACCCCTTTCTTAATGCTCACTTGCTTCACTGGTGGAACCTACATACAAAGTTTTAAGTGAATCCATTGAAAAATAAACATTTTTAATTTACCACCCTTTTCTCCCCTTTGGGGGGGAATTTCCAAAAATCCTCTCTTAGTGGTAGCCTACTCCTCCCAACAAACACACATGCCAAATTTCAGCTCTTTATGATCAGTAGTTTCGGCTGTGCGTTGTCTGTCAGTCAGTCAGTCAGTCAGTCAGTAACGGAAGAGTTTTATATATATAGATAGATCAGAGTCTTATTATCAATGAAAACGCACCTCAAGTGGCTAGCGCTCGGCATTCGATAACTCAAGTGTAATCGAGTAACGGTGAGCGTATATAACCATGTTTAAATGTATTATAGTTATTGAACCTACATTTTAATATAACTACAAATCGATAAGAAAACAGAGACAAAGCAGTTTTTTTATATGTGGACAACATCACATACATTGCTCCGAATCCAATGTAAGTAGCTAAATCACTTGTATGTAATAAATGCAGCGACAGACCTGAGACAAAGAACAAAAGTGTTTTATTTTCTACATTGACTTGTCTTGGGATCGAACCTGGGACCTTAGAGCTAGCGACTAGTAGCGACACCTTGAAAACCGAGTGTACGCCACTCGACCATGGAGGTCGTCAGTTAAAAAGCTTCGAATAGAAAACCATCAACAACAACATATAAAAGAATTTAAACAACGTAATTTTATATGCAATAATGTCGTGGTGGCGTAGCGGTTCTATGACCAGATTCGTATGCACATGGTTGTAGGTTCGAACCCAGGCAAGTACCAATGTGACTTTTTCAGTCAATTTACTTCTTTAATTATTACAGGACACCATAGACAATCGGTGAAGGAAAACATCGTGAGGAAACCTGGACTCCAAATTTAGAATCTGAAATCGCCAACCCCCAATGAACAAGCGTGGTGATATTATGCTCATTACTTCTTTATATGGGAAGAGGTTTATGCCTAGCAGTGGGACGTTTATATGCTATTATTATGTGTAATTAATTATTAGGCCACAGGAGAATGAATTACTTAACCAAAATCGTTTAATTATAGAATGGATAGTTGTAAATTGGAAGCGTATTTTCCTCGTTACCATTGCGCCTCTTCATACCTTGATAATATAATTCTAGTTAATTCCATTCGAAGCTTAGACCGCACACTGACAATCAATCAATGTATTGTTAGATAATATTTGTTATCTATCATCTCTATGTTGTGGATAAAAGTTACAAAATTGTTACATTTTTGTTATCATATAAGCCAAAAAATTGTCTAAACCGTCTTCTACCTAACTATCATCCTTAGTCATATTGCAAATGCGAAACTAAATCTATCTGTCAGTATGTTACGCAATCACACCTAAACTACTAAACCGATTTAAATGATATTTAGTACAGATATAGTCTACAGCTTAAAAGGACAAAGGCTACTTTTAATTGCAGTAATCAAACTACGGAGTCTTAGGCTACAGCTAGTACGTACGTACATATTTTTCTCGTTACGTTTTCTTTTAATCGTATCTAAGCGAACAACCTTACAGCGAATAAACTCCACTGACTTATAGAGTGTGGTTTTTATTAACTTATTCATTATGTACAATATAACAGTCATTCAATTATTGAAAAGAAAGTTCAACTTCAATCAGTTGTGATGTATGTTCGAAAGTCGCTAAATACGTGAAGATTGATGAATGAATGAACGATTTGTTATTTTAATAACGAGTGGTACCTACCTAATATGTTATTGGGTACTAATACTACTAATTGACAAATAAAAAGTATATGAGGCTAAGTTCGAAATCCCTCCGTTTCTCGAAAAACACGCTAAGCCCGATTGTCATACGGTGATCTTTGACAGTCGTTAAGTCATTACAATTATGACAACCAGTCTTACTATGGGATACTGTATTACCCAGCAATGGATTGTGGAGGTCAGATAGGCAGTCGCTACATGTAAAATATGGTATTTAGCTAAATTCGGTAAGACTGGCAACCGATCCCAACATAGCTTGGGAAAAGGCTAGGTAGATGATGTATCTATGTACCTAACATGTTGTGAACTCGAAGCAAATGTACTTACCATCATAAATTTTAATAAAATCTCTGTGTGATGAGCACGATCGTTAATTTGTTCTGTATCTGGTGTAATTTTTAGACAATATGTATGTATTTATAATATATAAGTATGTTTATCAGTTGTCTGACTGCCATAGTACAGGCTCTGCCTCGTTTGGGATCAGATGAGATGTGTGACTAGCCGTGTGTGAGTTGTCCCAGGGTATTATTATTATACATATTATGAAAAAATATATACCTACCTAAATAGTTTAGCTTGACTGCCACCAAGTATTTTTTTCTAGAATCATGAGATCGCAGTAACATTAGGTATTCCCATGAAATACCAATATTATAACGTATGTTATTAGAGCAATGAGTTGTGTAAATATAAAATATGTGTTTACAATTATCATACCTTGGGAAAACTATTATTACATAATAAATACGTGTAAGTCACGTGAGAGCGATACTGCTTTATTTAATTCGAATAAAAATATCATCAAATATTAAAAAAAAAATGATTTTACGTGTTTGAATCGTTACTCTGTACCCTTGGATCTTAGATACAGAGATCATCAGAGAATCTAAACCTCATAATGCCGATGCCTTCCACAACTTTTCTGGACAAATCATTTGCCATTCAAGCAGTAAGATTGTGGAATGAACTGCCTGTGACGATCCGCCGGGAGCAAACGATCGCTAAATAAAAAAAAGCGTTGAAAAAACATTACTTGTCGCTATCAAAATCTATAAACTATCAAAGGTTTCTGAGGTCCCGGGTTCGATTCCCGAACGGGTCAATGTCGTAAATAAAACTTTTCTCCATTGTCTCGGTTTGATACCTTCATTGTATCTGATCCCATAACACAACTGCATTAGCTACTTAATTTGGATTCGGAGCAATGTATATTGTCCACAATGTTGTCTGGACATTTATATAACAAAATTCAGTTGAGAAACCTTCCGATATTTAGTCATTTATTTTTCGTTCGTTCTTTCATTTCTTACAATTCAATGTGAAGATATTTCTAAATCATTCTCTATGTGATCGGTGTCACGTATACGGAACCATTTTGACCGATTTCTGTTTTTATTGCGTTCGTAAAACTTTTGTGATGCAACAGGTCTGTTTCTGGAACAACGAAATATTGATTTATGAGATTTTAAATAATTATGGATACTTAAAAATGATTTTGAAGAAAGATATTATAGGATGAAAAACAATAATAATTATTTTAGATTTTATCCCTAGATATGCTTTTTTAATATAAATATACTTAAACAACAAGTTCTCAAAAGTCTAGCGCTGCTTAACCATAAAGCAGCAAGAATTTTTCAGTATTTGGTCAATAATCATAAATACGTAAATGATACAAAAATATATTGTTTTCTGAGGTTTATACAAATATATTTGGCTCGTGCAGGTATCGAGCCTACAACTCGAAATCTAGACCTTCCTGATCAATAAATCCCTAATTGCCCAAAATTACAGCATCCCAAATAAAACTATTTTTTAAACGGATTCTCCCGCGGTTTTTTTTTATTTTACCCCGACGTTTTAACGCTTTTGCAGGTGTCATGGTCTCAGAAAAAAATAGGCATTCTCATACATATATATTTATAAACCTAGAGAATATTCTTTGCTTACCTACTGAGATTGTAGGTGTGAGATAGTTGTAGACACACTCTGCAGGTGTCAATATGTCAGTAACCATGTATAATCTAGGAGATAACATCACATTTTATCACCTCATAGAAATAGTTCATTTGACGTATAAAGATATTATGTGAAAAGCTGAGCTGCCCTCCTAGCCAAGTGACATTGCTACAAGCGTTAACGATGACAGAAATCGCTTAAAAAACATTAAATGTATGAAAGTGACAAGTCTAAGTCACGTGACTTATCGAAAACAAATGTCATTTCCATACATTTAATGTCATTTGAGCGATTTCTATCATCGTTATCGATTGTAGAAATGTCACTTGGCTAGGGCGGCTGGACGGAAGATGTTTATCACAAGAGCATTAGGTTCGTAAAACACAGCATAGCATAGCGTTAGTGCACTGTGGGTTCTTTGTTTATTCATAGCCATAAACGAGGCCTAATGTAATTGTTAACCAATCCCACTGATCAGCAAATGTCCCTAAAGTTTAAAAAAAACTTGAGAGGTGTCAAGGGACACCCGGATGGAACGAAATTCCTTTCGATTTAATTAGTGAAGGAATTTTAATATTTTTTTTATTATGTTATATTGATTTTTTTTATTATTAACAAATATAATGTATATTTAAACAACAATAGTTTGTTCACATTTATGGCGAAGTCTTAATAAATATATTTTAAATAATTTTTTAAACTAAGCAAGTTATGAGACAGTCTAATGCTGCATTTTCATTGATACTTTCAAAGATTGGCAATGGTGAAGTTTTGGAATAGTTTTAATTAGAAATATAACTATAGCAAAAAGTGTCGTTACAACTTCAAAAAAACCTCTTTTCTTAAGAATTTTTCATATACTTAGGTACTATGTGTTATAATGTCTCCGCGTAAGAGAAAGGTATGGTCATATCTGCAAAATAACTTATAATATTTACTAGCCAAATACCACCACCAACACAAACTCTATTAAAAACATTAATTATGTTACTCTCAGAAAATTATACGTGACCATAAAATTCTAAAAATTCAAGTAAACTACATTATGTAAAGAAAAACAGTACAATCGCGCACAGATGCGCTACAATATTTGTTCTTCGCTATTTGAACATGAAAGTTTTATCTTGTTTACACATTCTACAACAGTTCACGCCGCCACTTGTGCACACAAGTGTACTTTGTCGAGTTTTTATATGGCTATCATAACTTTAGGTTTAAATTAAGTATGTCATATAAAACAATGCCGGAAGACTTATTCAAATATTAGATTTTATCGTTTTGGGTATTTGATTGTTTGTTTAGAAGATATTTTTAAGACGCAATGGTGGATGTACCGTTATTTTATGTTATATTGATAAGACCATTTCAAATTTCATAGCTGGGTGCGAGAAATAAATAAAAAAAAAAGACTTCCTGATAATATGCATGCAAAATTGTACCTAATTAACGCTATTTTACGGGAACTTTACTTTTTAAGGAATAAAAATATCTTAGGAATAAAATATAATATCCAATGGTTTTACTTTTTTGAATAATAAATAATTATTCCATCATATTATATCATTCACGTAGGTACTTATTTCTACACCAAACACATTATTCATATTTAACTAAAATTCTCAAGTCTACAAATATTATCAAGTCTGTTTGAATTAAATGAAATTTACACTCCAAACATCTCAGAAAACATGTTTGCAAGTAATTAATTGTATTCGCTTGTAATTCCCTGGGAATATGGTAGGTGGTGACACCTGTCAAACATATAAACGGAAAGCTTTTCCTAAGTGACATTTAATTAAAGATGGCCGTCTATTTATATTTAGTTATTACTTTTGTGTGTGAGTTCACGTGCTGAGTTTTGAAAAATATTAGGATACTAGTTATTGTCCGTGGCTCCGCCTGCTTTGAGGTCTACTATATTACGGCAAACATTGACAGCTAATGTTTGCCGCAGCATATGTCTTTTTTTAGGCTCCAAGCTTACCTCGTAGCCTCTCGATTGTCGACTTCACTCCTGGAGAGAATCGTCGCATCTACTCACTATACCTTCCATGTCTGTTTAAAGGAGGTGTTCCTGGAACCCAAATATTAAAGTTAATGAGTTGAAACGACTAACCTTTAAGTTTTTATTTAAGATTAGATCAGCAGCAGAAAGTATGGATGTAGAAAATTCAGAAAATCCGATTCGCGACCTATAGATTAGCTTGATACCTATGATCATCTTAAAGTGTCGAAGGCAAGCATATTGTTTCGGTCCAGCCCCCTAGCCAAGTGACATTTCTACCAGCGTTAACGATGATAGAAATCGCTATAATGACATTAAATGTATGAAAGAGACAAGAAGAAGACTAAGTCACGTGACTTATCGAAATCAATTGTCATTTCCATACATTTAAAGTCATTTAGCGATTTCTGTCAGCGTTATCGCTCGTGGAAATTTCACTTGGCTAGTGGGGCTGGTATCTGCTACTAAAACTGCATTATCAGTAACTTTCATTCAATTGACAAGCGTGCAGGCGCAGGGGCACGAAGTACGATATAACAGGTTCCATTTAATTGTGTTTTTTAATGAAAAACAAAGGTTAATATACTTTCCAACTACCAACTTATGTATTGCAATATCTAACTCTATTACTCAATTATTAAAAAAACACCGAAAATTTCAACATTGAGAACAAACATCACATCCTTTCGTTTCCGGCTGCATAGATATAAGTTCGATGCCCCCGTGATTAGATAGCTCCATTGTTTACTCAAATAATCTAATGTTTATGCAATAGATCAAAATATATCTAGCTGGTAAAACTTTTAACTGAATTTTTCCCTGATATCTCCACCGTATTTTTTAAAATCTTACGAGAATGTGCCGCAAAGTACTAGAATTCTTAATAGGTATACTCAAAAACATCAATCAAATCGGTCCACTATATAACCAAAAGCAAGTTAGTAACAAACAATTTCTAATTAAGGTAATTGCATACAGATTATAGGTGTACAAAAACAGCCAGAAACCAGACGGTGGTTCGGGGAAACCTTTAATGAGACCCAGGATTGAGACGTCAAAGTTATTGGCAGAAGGGCCAGTATGTAACAGAAGTACAGTTTGAATAGAGTTAGCTTTGGTATTGCTGTAACTCTATGATGTTGACTAGGTATGAAAATGAGGAAAAAAAAAATTAGATAAGCACTACATATAATTCCTTTTTTAACAAAAAAGAAAAATATAAGGCGCGTTGATGTCTGGAGTGGGGTTTGTGACGTCAGAATTTACCGAAAATAGTAGCCGCAAGTGACGTGGTGGGCCCCCACTCCTTAACTTAAATTCACTGAATCTACGTAGTGTTATTCGTTATTTCGAAAAAGCAAAAAGAACTAATCTTATATTTTTAGTATCTACAGAATGGACATTGCCGACCACAAAATACTTGGGAATAGGCTAGGGTTGACTTGTTTCGTTGGAATCTATGATCACGTTATTTAGGATTTGTTACATAAACTTTTTCTAAAGACTAGCAAAGATGCTTTTGTTTTTCGTGCTGTTAATAAACCCAGTGGGCAATGACCACAACATGAGCAACTCGCAGTTTGTCATTATCTCCTGAAAACAATTGAACTGATTTTTTTTTTGTTTTTTTAAGGTCTATGCATACAACAGCAGAATCGAGGTACATCAAAGCGGGAAATCTAAAACTGAATTTAAAAACTTAACTCCATAATGCTCAAATTTCTTCTCAAATAAAAAAGGACCAAAAATAGGCGCGAATCCGCGCGCATTTCGTAGACTTTTCTCTTGTTTTACCGCAGAAAAACTATATTACTTTACGCTGTTTTTGTCATATTATAATATTATTATCTTTTAGATACTTTTCGGCTCTCCTTTAGTACGAATAGACCTTATCTGATGAAAAATATTTCAACGGGTTTTTTTTTCTAGTAACTTGGTTTTTTAGAAATATTTAATGTTTACTTAAACTGTGTCGTGGTGACCTAGTGGATAACTAGATTCGTGTTTG
Source organism: Plusia festucae (assembly GCA_950381575.1). NCBI lineage: Eukaryota > Metazoa > Arthropoda > Insecta > Lepidoptera > Noctuidae > Plusia > Plusia festucae. The sequence continues at coordinate 9,123,876 of OX494454.1, read as the reverse complement.
TGGATTTACAACCAAGTAAATAGGTACTAAAGTTATTGTTATTCTACGACACAGTTGCTTACTGACCGGGATACGTTTACTAAATAGTGTAAATAGTATTACTTTAAACTATGTAAATAGTCGTCGCAAGCCACACACACAATAACATCTATACTAATATTATAAATCTGAAGAGTTTGTTCGTTTGTTTGAACGCGCTAATCTCAGGAACTACTGGTCCGATTTGAATAATTATTTCACTGTTAGATAGCCCACTTATTGAGGAAGGCTATATAGGCGGTAACCGATGCCCATGCGAGCTGCGAGCAACAGCTAGTTGTCAATAAAGTACGTATTGTCATAACATTGTGTGTGTGCGACCTGTCAACCAGTGACACATTGATACACGCTTCTGAAAATTGAACTTTATTACGACCATTAAAAGATCGTTTTTTTATTGTTTATATAATCGTAGTGTGCGGGATCATAACTATATTGATGAAGATTTTTGTCAATCTTGCATTGAGAATATTATTGTGTATGATGCTAGACTTATTACTTATAGTGATGTCTTTTTTATTATTGTTCGATGTGCTAGAAAATACGTAGCTGATCTTTCTAATTCACTTTATTTTATTTTTTTATTATTACTTGATGTAGGAGGCTATGTGAAGACAGCTTTTTCCTTTTTTAATAATTTGAATGTTAGAAAAAACTACATAATTACATTCATATTTTTAATTCTATACATTATGGTTTGCAAACCAATCACAATCTTCAATTCCGTTGGCTGTCATGTTTAAAATATGGAATTGGGTTAGTCTGCGGTCTACGAACTAAATTAAATAAACTAATATAATTGTGACTACAGCACTAGTGAATCATTATACAAAAATATAGTCGTGATTAAATGATTGGTGCTAATTCAAAATACGAGGATCTTTTTTAGGTCAACCAAGTTATCCCACTTATGGGATAAGCTTTTTCCAAAAATATAATATGCCTAATATTAGATTTTATTTACACACACACTAAATATGACTAATAATAGAAAAAAAATATTACAGTAAAAAAACACTTATTTCTCATAAAAAGAGTCCTTCATTTTCAAAGACATTGCAAGATTGTATTTCTGTATTATCTTTGCTATGACAAATCAGTTTCTTCGAACTCACGAAAATAGATTTTTATAGACGTTTCGTTTCAGAAAGCAGTTTTTGTTTTGTTATTTTATAATCATTGGCTGGCGTTAATGGTTTCACTGAGGTTTTAATTTTCTTGTTTTTCTTTGTGATTTTTCTTACATCGCTTTTTAATGTACTACAAAGGGTAATTCCCGGAAACTATGTCTTGTTTATCACATACAGTTTAGTATGTCAATATTAATAGTTTAATAACTCTTTATTGCACACAAAGGGTAGAATTCACAAGAGGAGAAGCTATTCTCAGTCCTTGCTTAAGTGACATGTATCTTTGTTCAAATTTGGAGGCTAGATCATTAAAATTTGTCATTCGAAGACGAATTCGATAAAGAAATAAAATAAAGATTGGAATATTTTTTTTTAATATTTGGTTAAATATTATAAAATTACTTAGATTCTATTAAATAATTTGCATTAAAATAAAATAAAAATCACCTCTAAAAAGTATTATTTTTATCATTCTACACGAGCAAGGAAGAATATAGAGAGAAAATGATATTTCATCCACATTATTCTTAAAAATACTTACTGTACTTTAGGTTCTTATAAATGTTATATAACCACCTAAACTCAACAACATACTGTATAATTTTGATTGTCAATAAAAAGGAAATAAAGCCAGGTGCGTGCGTAAGAAAAATAATATCGATTTCGTATTTTATATCTTTATTCCATTTGATTATATAACACAAATGTAAAGAAAATCATTTAGTTTCAATACTTGTAGCAAGTAAAAAAATATATTCGGTAAATCAAATAAGTGAAATCGAATAAAAATATTTTTACCTGACAAAAAAAATCATTTTTGAATAATCATCTTAAGGAAATCGTACACTTTTGTTAGTGTAGTGATAAGATCGTGAGTTTTAAAGAGATTCTTTAGTGTGTCAAACAAGTTTTACTTTGAAAGGTGAGGTTATTTAGCAGTAGGTAACTAACTTCTATAACAAAAATATTTAAGTTTAATGCGCCCAGTAGCGTGCTACATCAATTTAATTATAGTTTTTGGCCAGTCTAAAATCCTCCGTAGTACAGGTGTTTGGACTCTTTGGGGACTCCAAAATATGTGACATTGTCGGGTCGGGAAGGCAGCACTTCGATCGATGATAGATTGATGCAAATATACCTATATTTTGACGACTTCCGTGGTCGAGTGGCGTACACACCGGTTTTCAAGGTGTCGTCAGCTCTGAGGTCCCGGGTTCGATCCCCGGACCGGTCAAGGTAGAAAAACACTTTTCTACATTGTTTAGGGTCTGGGTATTTGTGGTACCTTCATTCTCTGATTCCATAACACAAGTACTTTAGCTACTTACTTTGGATTCGGAGCAATGTATGTGATGTTGTCCACATTTTTTTTTAGTAATGTCTTGGGACAATCTCACACACGGCCTTCTGATCCCAAACTACGCAGAGCCTATACTATGGCAATCAGAAAACTGATAAACATACTTATACATTTCTAAATACATGCATATTATAGATAAATAAAACCCAGACACACTAAACAAATGATCATGCTCATGGTGGGAATCGAACCCACGACCTCCGGCTTAGCAGTCAGGGTCACTAACCACTAGACCAACAGGCCCGCCAATTTTTTTATTTATTTATTTATATTATAAGGTTGAATAAAATGCTTCGCAATACCAATTTAAAGTAAATAGAGTCATAAATCAAAGGATAGTTTGCAGTAAATCAGCAGTTTACGAGTGAATAACACATTTTGTTTATGTACGCATCATAAGAAAGAAATAATAAATACATAAATTAAATATATTTACTCAATTATGTAAACTATGTCTTAGTTTATGGTTCAAATGAAAAATAGCGGAGGAAATTATTTGAAATAGGAAAGATCGGATATCAAGATTGTTTTGTTTACCAAAGTAAAGCACCAAATAAAATTATTTTTTTCCATTAATACTAATATTTTAAATGAAATTAATTCTTTCCGTGTAAACTGCTGAACCGATTTTGATTAAACTTAGTAAGCTTGGATCCAAACGAAGGATATACGATAATCGATACACAACCGGGCGGAGACGCAGGCTACAGCTAGTCTAATCTATTGTTGACGAATTCTATTATTTATATCTAGTTCTTGGATACTTTTTTTTGTAAAATTATAAAATTATTAATTTTCTCATTATTCTGCGTTTGAGTTTTCAGCCTTACTAGACCAGGGCCGATAATTTTTAAAACCAAAAAAAATAATAGTAGGATGAAACTAATTAGAAAAGGAAGGGAATATGATAAAAATTAAAGAAAAAATAAATTACGGTCGATCCGAGTTCGGGAAGGGGGGGAGGGGGGGGTTTTAAGGGTAAAAAATGGTTTATCTTGATTTCCAGCAAAACTACAAGTCCTATGGAAAAAAGTGAAATGGCAAAGTTGTAGGTAATAAAAAGATCTACAACTTTTGTATTTACACTTTTTTCACATAACCTCAAAATGTATGTGAAAAATCCAAAAAACCAAGTTTTTGGTTTTTTATTTTTATCTTTTTCAAAAATATTTTTTTTTTCCACGAAATTTGGTGAAAACTTACCTTTTTATGTCCCAAATACGCTGTAATTTATTTGATTAAAAATATTTATTTTTTCACCTTATTTTGAATTAATATAAAAAAAAACACCCTAATTTTCAATCGAAAATTCACCCATCAAAATATCAGCTTTTTTCAAAAAGTATGGGGGTTTTTTGTTCGTTGAAATCTCTACTTTCTGATGGTGTAAAAAAAATATACATTACTATAGTAAATGTTCTCAGAAAATGCATAATCACTATGTACAATTTCATAAAAAAAATGACGTTTAAAGTTTATTTATTAAATTCGAATTACATTCATGTCATGGAAAATCTCACAAAATGATTCAGATGAAATTCTGGATGAAGAACCAATGCAGACTGGAAAAAATTGAAGCAATGACATTTTTTTTATGAAATTGTACATAGTGATTATGCATTTTCTGAGAACATTTACTATAGTAATGTATATTTTTTTACACCATCAGAAAGTAGAGATTTCAACGAACAAAAAACCCCCATACTTTTTGAAAAAAACTGATATTTTGACGGGTGAATTTTCGATTGAAAATTAGGGTGTTTTTTTTTATATTAATTCAAAATAAGGTGAAAAAATAAATATTTTTAATCAAATAAATTACAGCGTATTTGGGACATAAAAAGGTAAGTTTTCACCAAATTTCGTGGAAAAAAAAATATTTTTGAAAAAGATAAAAATAAAAAACCAAAAACTTGGTTTTTTGGATTTTTCACATACATTTTGAGGTTATGTGAAAAAAGTGTAAATACAAAAGTTGTAGATCTTTTTATTACCTACAACTTTGCCATTTGACTTTTTTCCATAGGACTTGTAGTTTTGCTGGAAATCAAGATAAACCATTTTTTACCCTTAAAACCCCCCCCCTCCCCCCCTTCCCGAACTCGGATCGACCGTAATTTATTTTTTCTTTAATTTTTATCATATTCCCTTCCTTTTCTAATTGGTTTCATCCTACTGTAATTTTTTTTCACTTTTTACAAATTTTGAAGGCTTCGGCCCTGGTCTATACATTCAAATCCAATTATTAACCTGATCTCAAGACGCTCATAAAACTATACTGAAATATTTTAAATACAGCTTTTAATACATTAATTTAAACCGTCATTAAAAATATTTTTATTACAAGAATTACACGTATAAAGTGTCCATGGTATATGCCATCAAGTTACCATGGCAACCGCGAATTCCTTTCAAGCAGCAACCAGTTTGCGACGGCAACCGCAAGTGTTGCATTACTTATATCTTATGGCTTACGGTATTACGGTATTCCTATTGATTGGCGACTCGTATGTTATATAACTTGCTTATAAACGACGCAAAAACAGAAATGTTATAAGTTAAGCATTTGTGTGCTTGTCTGTGGCGCCGTGGCTCCCAAATTGCCTAACACTGTTTTTTTTTGAACCGCTTGCTGCGGTTTTAATTCGGAAAAAGCTTATCAGGCATTCGAAGGTTATGTACTCTTTCCGTAAATAACTATATCTTCCTCAAATAGGTTAGGTTGTGGTTAGGAACTGTTCTTACCTATTTAAGAAAAAGTTTTCTATGCCAAGGAATCAAACTAAGGATTTACCTTTCACATTTACTTTATCGAATTTGAGGTCAAATAATTATTTTTGTGTGTTTTTCGTATTTTATACAAACATTAAACTAAAAATAAAAATATTTTCAGTGTAATGCTAATTTATGACACACGCTATCAAATTGCAGTGTCACGAATGTGGTTACATTACGTTCAATGTTTTTATTTGCATTTCTGAATTTTTAAAGTATGAGTAATTTCGCGCTAAATAAGTGTTAAAGATTTTCTGGAAATTACTTTTTCATTTTACTTTTAAATAATAATAATAATAATATAATAAATGTGGACAACATCACATACATTGCTCCGAATCCAAAGTAAGTAGCTAATGCACTTGTGTTATGGAATCCAGATACAACGAAGGTACCACAAACACCCAGACCCGAGGCAATGTAGAAAAGTGTTTTTCTACATTGACCCGTCCGGAGAACCCGTCCGAACCCGGGACCTCAGAGCTGACGACACCTTGAAAACCGGTGTGTACGCCACTCGACCACGGAGGTCGTCAAATCAGGTCTAAACCTACCGTAAAGTTAGTATGAGTCCATGATTATTTATTTGAAAAGATTTTAAGTCTCGGGTCGTTAAAAGTCTAACAGACAAGCCTTCACTGATTTTTCACTTTAAAATATAATAAGTCGAAATAGATAAAGCCTCTCTTAACCCTACTCGTAACAGCACGTTACCCACTTAGACTTAGTGAATAAGCAGAGCCATTCATAAACAACATCGACACACATCCTAGTCCGACACCTTACACCTCAAGGCTGTCTTATCTTGTCATTAGATACTGTGGGAACTTCATTAATATGCGTATACTTTGCTTAGTAAAACGCATATTATAATATATGTGAAAAAAGACCTTAGTGGGCTTAAAATCCTTTATGTGAAACATATACAAACAGGATTAATTTACTGCACGGATAGCTGAGTGGTATACGTCACCACGTTAATTACTGTGCGCGACGTGCTGCGGGTTTGATCCTCGCATGAGACAAGCATTTATGTGATCCACAAATGCTTGTTCCAAGTCTGGGTGTTCTTTGTGCATGTGATTTGAATGTTTGTGAAACCCCCGCGACACAAGGACTAAATTCCTCAGTGTGGACGTGGTTTAAAAAAACAAAACAAAAACAAAAAAAATGGGAGTGCGTATATTTAACGAGGTAATCAGGTTTCCCCAAGGAACATAGGTCGAAAACTTACAATGGGAAATCATCTATTCATACAAACATAAGTCACGTGACCTGTCACTTTGTATGAAAAGTTCATTTATGTTCTTTGGAAAGTTGTTCAGTTTTATGCACCTGATTACCTCGTTGAATATACGCATTCCTTTTAAATTAATTCCGTATAAACATATACGTAACCACAATTTGTTGGTGTTCAAGTCTTTAAAGTTTATTTGATCTGTTCACACATGATCTTAACGCATACAATATCTACCATAATATACCATAACAAGTCCGCCATACTTTCACCAAATGAGGCAGGAAAGTATAAAATAGTACTTCGAGTAATTGGCTAGTTGATATTCAGTAGACTTGCCTAGAAAGTACTCCTAGAATCGGCGAATTAACTGAGCCTAGAATGACGGAAAATTGGTACGCCAGTCGATTTAATTATTTGATTTCCTGAGTATTATGAATAAGCTGATATGATGCTAATAATATGTTTGGTGTTTTTTGGTCCAGTTACGCTCAAGTATTTTGATTGTGAGGTGTAGGTAAATGTTGATCTCAAATTGTGGTGCAATTACCGACACCATTTAATTTTCTTGTTTGAAAATAAATTTCCTTTTTTTTTTGGCTATATTCACAGTAAGGCCTATCCTTAACTAAGCTGACTGGTGACGCTGTATACCAATAACTTAGTAAACATTTGTTTTATGTATTAATAAAATATCTTTAGTTCATGGGAAAAAATTATGGCTACGGAAGTGATTATTTCCATCAATCTCCCAAAATCATAACTCAAATGAAAACAATAAATGTTCTACCATTATTGTCATCTGTTTGCCATTTTGCGCCGACCCCATATGACCCATTCATATGGGGTCAGTGCCATGCGTATTTGCCTTCCATTCATATCTATTACTCGTCACCGCGACATCCACTCCTTTCTTTCTCATAAAAAATAAAATAAATGTTGACAACATCACATGCGTTGTTCCCAATCCAAAGTAAGTAGCTACAGCACTTGTGTTATCATGTGGAATCAGAGACAACGAACGTACCTCAAACACCAAGACCCGAAACAAAGTAAAATGTGTTTTTTTTTCTACATTAACCCGTCCGGGGATTGAACCCGAGACCTTAGAGCTGGCGACACCTTGAAAACTGGTGTGTATGCCACTTCACCACGGAGGTCGTCATATCATCAAATTTTCCATAAGCGGCCAATTTAAAATTCCCTGTGTTCTTTCAAACAGTAAACAACATTATCTAGCTTCCATTGCTTCTATAGTACACGTAACCAGTCCCCCCTGTGTTCTAACCGTTCATCCATTATATGCAGTGAGCCGACAATGCAGTTAACACAATCAGATTACTAGCCGCTCAATCTGTCACAACTGCTGGATATACCACCCTAGTGATACATAGGATGATTTGATTATTGCCAATCTTTTAAGCGTGTCAATTATTAAACGCTGTTCGTTCAAAATGGTGGAATATTTTTAAAGTAAAAAGCGCCTATGGTTTATTGATTCTTGCTGCTTCTATCTTCTGTCCTTATGTAGTCACAATTCTTGCACTTCAAGTATTTTTGATCCATCTCTATTTTTAGTCACATAATGCCTTAGACGTTCTGCAATTAATCAAATTTTATCCCTTTTCCATCCTTTGCATCCCTTTCCCTGCCCTTCGCGTACCTTTCCTAAATCCCTTAGCTTCATTAGCTTCACTATCATTAGTCACCTGAAGCGACGGTAGACTCGTGGCATCGGACTCGCAATTATGTCGTCGCGGGTTCGAAACCCACTCTTTGCGCTACCGTCGTGAACCCCATCGTAACACAAGCATTCAGCTTACCACGCGGGATTAACACGAATACTAGTAATGTGCGACCCAATTTGTTAGTGAGCCTTTAAAAAACATACTTTGTAAAGGTATGATATTTTCAACAACACTTATTCTAATAAAGCTTTATGTGATGGAATCCTAATTTTTCCCTCTTGTATCGCAACCAAAGATTGAATCAAGTTTTTTAAATGCTCGGTATTGAGGGACTACACAACACCCTATGGACCATAAAATACATCACGTGTCTCACGTTGTCTCAGGATTGCATAAGTTACAACTCCGGATGCAGAGGCACCTCACGTGCGACTAGACACGTGGGGTGTCGTACTAACTGATCTGATCCATGTATTGATCTAGGAGATTGTTGGAACACCTTCATTCTTGTTGTGGGTGTCTTTTGACATAGGAGCATATGTCCAGAAGACAGGATGTGTAATTATACTCTTGAAAATTTTGACTCATTTTTCATCCAAAATACATCAACTTCTATTTGACACAAACATCATAATAATTATAATACGTGGATTTCGAGGCAGAGAGTGAAATGAGAGGGAAAGGCTGAAAATCAGCGCTGTGACGAGTAGAGCCCGACCCAGTACAGCATTAGCTGAGCCATCTCCTTTTGCTACTGAATTACGCTGTTTTTGTAAGACTGCTGTTATTGTTTACCGTTTTTTTTGTAGAAATAAATGCCTTTTTATTTTTTTGAAATATTTTAGAGGGATCATAAGAACCAATCTCACTCTATAGTCTGCTTCTTAATCCTGGAGATTAAATTGACAAGTGCAAATGTCAAAACGGACATAAAAGCTATTGTAATCTATTTATATCAGAGACATGGAGTGTCGCACTGGTCTGATGGATGGATGAGAGTATTAATAATAATAATAATATCTTGGGACATCTCACACACGGCCATCTCATCCCAAACTAGGCAGAGCCTGTACAATGGCAACCAGACAGCTGACAAACATACTTGTATATTTGTAAATATATACATATTATAGATAAATAACACCCAGACACAAAACAAATGATCGTGCTCATCATACAAAGATTTGTCCTGAGTGGGAATCGAACCCACGACCTCCGGCTTAGCAGTCAGGGTCACTAACCACTAGACCAATAGGCTAGTCGGATTGTTCTAGGAGATGTTTAGACTACTGGTTTTCTTTTCTGGGTGTCTTTTAAAATAGGGTAAATTTGTTTTGCCTTTGATTACTCTTTTCTTCTTTAAGCTATAACTAAAGCATACAAAAATAAATAGTAATTAAATATTGCCTTGTTATGATCTCATCCTGTATAAACTTCACCATCATTTCCCGAACATAAAGATGACAGTATAAATACAACCAGTTTTAGAACATGTTCTACACAATTAAATTTCAAAATGTGGTAATATTAGCTTAGTTGGAACATAACATAAATATTCTTGTGGCGCGCAATTGACAAGTCGTAAACCCGAAGCTTAAAACATATTCCTGCCATTACCCTAGGTATAACACTCGTAAAGTCCTGACATTGGACTCGACCACAGAGTAGATAGGAAACAGAATGTTTATTATTCTCGTTTGCGAGTATTAACTCGTGCAATAAAATATTAATTGGTTCTTAGTCAAAAGTTAAATGTTCAAATAGAAAAAATAACGGAGAAAAAAGATAATGTAAATGTAACAAAGTCATTTCAAAAAGTCTCGTATAAAAAAACGACTTTATGCCACGCAGATAAGGTTGAACTTGCGAAAAAATATTCTTTCCAAAACTGTCTCCACCTGTGTCAGCCATCTAGATGACAGGCTGTGACTTTAGTTCGAGGTCTCTAGGGTTTTTTAAATGTAAAATAATACTGTTATTATTTTATTCAGTTAATCTGGTTCATCCATAAACATTTTATTAAATGAATATTTAAACTAGAACTCGACAAATGCGTTGAACAAGATCAACATACTTTATTTTGTTTTCTGTCTAACCACTCCATTAACTCTTTACTCTGTGGCGTGGTCATAACCCATATAAGTTTATTTGAATGTCACGTTTGATCGTCCGTCTGTTCATTTGTTTAATATCCCGTCATGTGGCAATGAAAGCTGCGAAATTACAGGATTAAACTTATTTAAATGGGAATACTAAATGCCAAGGCTTTACCAGGGCAATATAAATAGGGATCTTGTGTGAATGAACTCATATAGAAGGTTTGAACTTTGGTGTAGTTTGTTTTTATATGGTGTACTAGCTGATGCCCGCGGTTTCGCCCGCGTGGATGTTGGTAAGCCAATGTATAATTTTTTCCTATGTTACTTCTGATAAATCCAATAATCTGTGTACAAAGTTTCATTATGATCGGTTAAGTAGTTTTCGCGTGAAAGCGTAATAAACAAACTTACATTCGCATTTATAATATTAGTATGGATTATAGGGCGTTTTTGTAGGAACATTATATAATGTTTTTTCTATTTATTTTTACAGCAAATCATTATAAATGCCTAAGCACCTCAACTTGCTGCCGTAATGCCCCTCGCGGATTTTTTTTGTATTGGAACGCAAGTGCTTGACAGTACATTATTCGTGATTTCGACCTATATTTCTTGGGAAAAGGTGTTCAGTTTTATGCACAAGATTACCTCGTAGAATATACGCACTCCTTTTAAATAAATCCTGTATAGATCGAGTAGTAAACTTAGTAACTTGTTCAGACATAACATGTCAAGTGCGAGTAGTTGTAACAAGTAGTTAAAATAGTAGATTATTACAATTGCATTCAAGATAACTAGAGTATTTTATTTTGCAGAGTTTACGGGAATAAGTAGCTCAACTGATCTTAGTCGCAGTAAATGTTAATAGTTAGATGTTTAGCTAATGGATGTTAAGTGCATCCTGAATATTTGTAATTATTTATGAGTTTTGCGAGCTTATTCATAGCATCATAAAATCTAAACTAAACTTAGAGTAAAATATGATAAATATCTGCAAGTGTTATATAAAGGAAATTAATATATTTTACTAAAACTTAACATCATCAGTTCGCAGCTTTAGTTCCATTTTTAATAGAAATAAATATAAATATTTTCAATAGAAGAAATCAAGGATTTTTTTTTACATAAAACGGCTGAATTAATTAAAGCTAATTACACCACTTAAAATACCATAAAAATGAATACTATAAATGCAAAATTGACACACTTGCCAAAAGTTTATAAAAACAAGAACTATTTTTCTTTTCATACCAAAACCCAGCTTCGACAATACCCCAAATCACTTAGCTACACTTTAAATATTTCCCCGTAAAATTCCCTGGGCGTATAAAATTACATGGTACATACCATATCGCTATCCTTTGACAGTGTCGCGTCTCATTACTGCCAGCTATGATCAGAGGTAATGAGGGCTCGATTAAAAATGTAAGACGTTTAGTTGGCACGAGACGAGGACGATACGAGAAATCGTTGGCCAGTCATTCAAAATAAAAAAGTTTTTATTTCTTATAAACCTCAAGAAGGCGCTCAAGAAACGTTATAATAATATACTAATCTAGTGACTCTTGGTGCACGGTTCCAAAGTGTCCTTCCCATGGAGAAGAACCGGCAAGAAACTCCATATTTCCATACTCCATATTCAAATCCAACGATGGTTGGAATTCAATTGAATTACTTCTGTTATTAAAGTATTTTTACTATATCAGCATTGATATCTTGTTATTATACTTACCTAAAGACAAAAAAGAAATACCTATTTTATCCTAAAAAAAATACTTTTTAAGGTTTTTAATCAACACAGGCCGAGCAACACATACAAATAATTAAGTATCTAGTGTTTCTCAGTAAGTGAATACATAATTGTATTCTGTTTGAGAAATACCTAAATGTCTTAAACCACCTTAACATTAAAAATCTAGAACCATCTCCATCCTTAAAAACGCACATAGAATGTTCGTGTATAGAAACTTATATTTTCTCGCACAATGTAAATGTCTTTTTATAAAGATGTAACTCGCCGATAAACGCAATTTGCCGCGAATATAACGCATTATAACCAACCGAACCAGGTTTTAAACGCGTTCAGAAAAATAAGGACAAAATGAGTCCTTTTTGTGAAATTGGCGATTGATCAGCGTTCTTAACGCGAACTAGTTTATAACGAGAGCGGTGTAAACCACGCCCATTTTTGATAAATTACTGATGGTAGTGCATACTATACTTATTCGATACTGGTCTATATTTAGAGAAGGCAATTTGGTTGTGTTTTGATTTTAATATTAGTATTAGGTATTTTGTGATTTATGTGAGCTCGTTGAATATTACGTGGTAATTAAAGTGTTCTAGAATATAGCTTATATATATTTAGTATTTTTGAAGAGTTCAACTATACCAGAAAAGCCCAGTAACTTTTGGCTCGGCTTGGGATTCGAACCCGACCAGCAGTCTCACTTGCAAAGTTGCGACTACTAGACCGAAGATATATACAAATATTATTTAGTTTGCACACTATTGACTACCTTTTCTAGCCACTTCCTTATCGCAGGCCTACCGATACATATTTCTTATGAAACAAGTACCTATGTAATACATGAATAAAAATATTACAAATGTATGGAAACAGTCGTGGTGGCCTAGCAGTTCAATGATCGAGTTCGCATTCACATGATTGCAGGATCGAATCTAAGCAAGAATATTTCAAAGTTATGTGTGCTTTCTTCATTTTCTAAGACAAAATTGACAAATGATGAAGGAAAACATCGTGAGGAAACCTAGATTCCAAAATAATGGAATCTGAAATCCCCAATCCGTAATGAGCAAGCGTCGTGATCAATGCTCATTCCTTCTCTATGCGTGAAGAGGCCTGTACCCAGCAGTGGGAATCTTATGAGCCGGTATTATTTATTGGATATTATTATTGTCATTAAATGCGATGAAGTAATAAAATATTAATAAACTAAAGGCCAGTTAATAAGCATGTATGGTATGATTTATTTGATTATAGTTTACATATACTTACAATATGTTTCGAGGACAAGTGATTGGTTGTAAATTGATTAAGAATTACCTCATGAAGTCATCGGGTATTGAATCCTTTAAGGTCAAAAAAATTGTTGAAAATAGAGAGAATCTAATAAATAAAAAAAAAGCGGCGCTAGCCTAATGGCTAGGGCGTCGGACTTGCGATCATGTGGTTGTGGGTTCGAATCCCACCTATTACACTACCGACGTGAACCCACTCGTAACACAAGCATCTTAGCTTAGCACTAGGGGTTAACGACATTACTAGTAATGTGCGACCCACATTGCTAGTAATCTAAAAAAGAAATATATATAGATTACCAGAATATATTTCCAAAATGATCCAAAACCGTTATGTTTTTTGTTTTCGTTCGTTATTTTCAGTGAAAATAGAAATGTTAACTTCCTGATTGTTAGATAATACTATTTTTGGAGTTAGCCGACCGTTGGCGAGGTATCAACGTCACTGTCCCTCTGTCACTGTCAGGAACGAAGTTTGTGAAGATTTGTGAGATTTGGACTTTCAGATACAGATTTGGTTTCAGGGTTTTGGTAATTATTTAATTTGTTGTAATGAATGGTGTTAGATGAAAAATTATATAGGTAACTAGCTTTTGCTCGCGGCTTTGCCCGCATAGGCATCGTTTTTCGCTACAAATTATAGCCTTCTTCTAGTTATATAAGTAAATAAGTGGGCCATCTAACAGTGAAAGAATTTTTATAATAGGACACGTAGTTCCTGAGATTAGCGCGTTCTAACAAACAAACAAACTCTTCAGCTTTATAATATTATAGTATAGATTAGAGAATATTATTATGGAAAGATGTATGTTTTATATTATGAGTAGGTAAGAAATTAAAGATTATGGGAGTATTTCAAATACACCGCGCTTATTCATCTCATGTTTTGTGTTTAATGAATAATTTTATTCTCATACTAGCCGCGCCCCGCGGTGTTACCCGAAGTATATCAAAGAACTTAATTTTAGCCTATGTGTTAATCCAGGGTATCAGCTACCTCCATGCCAAATTTTATCAAAATTGCTTCAGTTGTTTGAACGTGAACTGGTAACAAACTTACAAACACTCACAAACTTTTGGATTTACAGTATTTGTGTGATATATTATAGTGTGGTAGTGTGATTATTATTATTAGTCAGATTAGTGATATAATTTTTCTAATAAAGATAAGCCTTGATTTTTCGCTTCATATAACATTAAACCGTCTTATAGCTTTTGCGGTGACTTGTCGTTCTGTTGACCTTGGTTTCTTTAGAGAGAGATACTCATAAACCTCAAGCAGTTGTTTACTTGGCATGTTCCCTAAATTATTCATATTTTTTATATTGTAAATCCAGCGTGCTGCTGGGGAGTTTGTTGCGCCGTTTCTTCTCCCCGGCTAGAGCACTTATGAAGCGGTGGGGTGGGCGAATCAGGGTGCTGTCTGTGTTGATGTCATTCAAAAAGTGCTATATTATAGCCTAATTTGAATAAATGATTTTGAATTTGTTTTTTGAATTTTTTACGACTACTCTTTGTCTCTACAAAATGTATAAGTTTTAAACATTTCTCAATCTTTTTAATTGTATTCCAAAACGATATTTCTAAGTCCGTTAGCTGTCGACGTTCAAATTTCAATACGGAACTTATCTGTAAAATCTTAATTACTTGAGGGACATTTCCGCATTTCTTGACGTTAATAACACGACGCCATCTGCAATCAAATGGAATTTAATTAACTTTATATACATGAAAGTCTCACTAAAGATGTGCGTTTCCATTGTACGACGATATTTAAGTGTCGTTGTTTTTTTTTGTAAGTGTTTTTACATGTTTGAAGTCAAAATTTACGAACAGTTTTCAAAATAACAGACACTGACACTAATTAATTTCAACCAGAAATTGTTGTCTAAAAAGTTTCGAATGGTTGTAGTGGGAGTACCTTTCATGAAATATAACATTAGGATAATGTTGATAACATCAGGTAATGCATTTGATTATTATTTATGCAGACAGACATTTGATTAACTTGCACATAATTATCACTAATACCTAGATAAGTAAATAATAAAACACAAGACAGTCTATTAAATTATGAATACATCATTTATGTTTATTCGTTCCTGTAAACATGCCAAACAAAAACCAATTATTCTTGAAAACGATTGAAACAAAATAAATAAAATATAACTATGCATTGTTTCTGACGCAATTGTATTACACATATATTATCAGGTCTTTAAGATTATCATTTTAGTATATCAGTAGTATTTATTGATATAAATAAATATAAATAGTTTATTTATCTGTTTTTTCCTTATTTTTATTAATAACTAACCGGAATGCCGTTTTATCCGCTTATAAACATGTAAAACATGGTGACATCACATTACATAGTAGAAGTTCCATATAAAACACAAGATAATTATTAGTCATTGTGTAAGATGAGAAGAACTTAGAAATTACCATAAACTTATTCTTTGGACTTTACTTGTCGGTTATGCTCACAATATTGACTAAAAACATGTTTAAAAAATTTAAATAATATTATCGAGATGTATTTTTAAACGACGTATTTATATTCGGTTGTTTACTACTTACAGTCGTTTTAAACATAACTCGAACAATAACATCATTAAATATAATAAATCAGTACAAAAATTGACGTTTCGTACAATGGACACGTGTTGAATCGTCGTAAAAATCACCGAGTGTTTGAAACATAAAACAGATATAAATTTTAACTGGTTTCTATGATATCTGTAAAACTAAGCTTTGTTCTTTATACCTACTAATAATTTAGACTTTATTTCGTGTATTTTTCTAATAAATAGATCCCCAGACAAGTACTCAAATCTTTATTAGCATTCCATAAGTTACATAACAGGTGGTACAAGTATCCTCTGTGCCTCGGAAAGCACGTTAAGCCGTTGGTCCTAACTGACATACAGTGATCTTTGACAGTCGTTAAGTCATTACAATTCTGACAACCAGTTTTACTATGAAATACTGTATTACCCAGGAATGGGATGTGGAGGTCAGATAGGCTGTCGCTCCATGTAAAATACGTTATAAATCTAAATACATTCATCTAAATCTGGCAAGACTGGAAGTCGACCCCAACATAGCTTGGGAAAACGTTAGGCAGAAAAATAAATGATCCCTAGACAAGTGGGGTGGCAAATATGTTTCGTGTCAAAACTGTCTCCCAGTTTCTGAAAGTACAACATTTTGATCTGTCATCAAGCCAATAGGTTGACAAAAATACTTATAACCAATCAGAACGCACAGTATAAAAAATGCATCCTTCTTCTGAAATAAAAAAAAAACACAATTCCTTAGAATGCGTCCGAGCAATCTTTTTTGCCACTGAGAAAATAGGAACATTATTTTATGACCGTAATGACCGATTACTGAAATAATAAATGAATGTAATCGGCCCCCCTAGCAACGATGATATAAATCGCTTAAATGACATTAAATGTACGAAGGTGACAAGTCTGTCACGTGACTTATCGAAAACAAAATTAAATGTCATTTCCATACATTTAATGTCATTTAAGCGATTTCTATCATCGTTATCACTTGTAGAAATGTCATTTGGCTAGGGGGCTGGTGTAACCATATATTATGTAACATCTTTTGTAAACACATTAGGCGATAAATGATTTTTATTTGGGTTCATTTGATTTGATCAATCAGTTTGAAGACGTCTTTAAGACGTTATTATAGTTAATGATCGTTCCAGTATTCGGACAAGTCTTGTATTGAATACAGAATATGTAGTTCTAATATAAAACAAATATTATCGGTAATTAATTCAAGAGAATTGTTGAATAGTTCAAAGTTATGTCGACGTTACATCGATAAATAGTAATAAAGTAATGTCAATATGAGTCTATAATTAGTTTGCGAACATAAATCCTGCGATAACATTGAATGTTTGTATAGTAGGAATTATGAAACTAACTACACAATCTACATGTATCTTACATAATTCATTCATATAGATATAAGATAAACCTATTTTGTCAATACAACGATACTTAACTATAATTTGCCGTAGTACGGGATAAAGAAGATAGGAGAATGGGCAGCAGCGTTCTCCTAAAGAACGAAATCTGCGATCACCAAACCGATTGCCCAGCGTGGGGACTACGGTAACAAACACCCCATGATTGCGCACCATATCATATGGCCCCCAGTCCCCGTTAGTCTCAATCTTTGTGTGATGAGCACGATAATTTGTTCTGGGTCTAAAATATGTATGTATTTAGAAAAGTATGAAAATCAGTTGTCTGGTTGCCATAGTACAGGCTCTGCCTAGTTTGTGATCAGATGACCGTGTGTGAGATGTCCCAAGATAATATAAAAAAAGAAGTTAGTTTCTCTATTGCTCTGGCTGGAGGCCTTCAAGGTTTCGCCAAAAAGACCGTTGAAGAATTGGAGTTCTTCTGTATCGATATCCCGAACTTTTTATTTTATTTATAGATATTCTTCAAGACCTTGAAACCTCTATGTTCTACCATTGACCCCGTTAACAGTAAAATTATTAGTTAACTGAAAGATTGATTACAAGCGTTTTAACTGGCGTAAATACTGCGGTATATTTGTATACAAATGACGCACATACATATTGGATCAGGATAAATATCCGTTGGATGTTATTAAATATTTGGTTTAGATAATTGTTTTGTAAAGCGTAATAATAGTTAATGAGCTCTATAGTATACTCATAATATTCTACAGAGACAAATATATACAGGATTATTTTTTATGGAGTGCGTCTATTTAGGTCGAAATGTTAAAATTGAAAATGAACTTTTCATACAAAGTAACAAGTCACGTGACCTATGTTTGTATGAAAAGATGATTTTCAATTTTAAGATTTCGACCTATGTTCCTTCGGAAAAGTAGTTCAACTTTATGCACCTGATTACCTCGTTGAATAAACGCACTCCATAAAAAATAATCCTGTACATAATATATTTCTATATGTTTGTAATAAATATAATCAAAAAGTAATAGACTGATTTCAAAAATTATTTTAAAATCATATGAATGCTATTAAAAGTCTTAGTTGCTTGATTGACTGGCAGGATAAGTTAGTTCAAGAGCGTAGTGCACTCAATACTAATGTAAAAATTATAGTGTCCGTTAGTCGTTCCGCGGCATCATGTAACCTAGTTAATCTGTCTTAGGATCCAAGTTTCATCAAAATTAGTTCAGCAGTTTAGCTGCGAAAGTTTAGCAGACAGGCTACATACAAGTAGACAAACAGACGAAGTTACTTTTGGACTTATAATATAAGTAGACAAAATTCTCTCTCATTTTCGAACCAATTGTACAAACGCAAATAGATGTATGACCCGATAACATTTAGCTGATATCGGGCATTCTATTTTCAAATAACGCGTGGGCAACTACCCTCAATACAGAAATAAAACACTATAAAAAGTAAGTGTTCTTTAACTCGCACTAAAAGACTTTTTAAAAACAAATTATTTATTTTTAGCCACCTTCTTTTTGTAGCTTTGCATTTTGTCAATTTTAAGTGTTTTATTGTGTGCTATTCATAATTTATTAAAAAAATCAAATCATTCCACGCTTAATAAGAATATCGGTAAACATAAAAAAATACGTACATTAGAATTAAGAACCATAATTATATTTTTGACAGTCGGGCAATGGATTTTTGATTAATTTTGACGAAAGATTACCATGGATCATATTTCACATTATATTTTAAAGTTATTTTTCATAATAAAATTCTTAACCTTATTCTTTTCTGAGGTTTACGCGAATATTAGACATTGAAATCAAACTACTCTAAAACGGATTCTATTGCGGTTTATTTTTTATTTTAATTCCCGACGATAATTTGATAACATCAAAAATAAACCGCGATAGAATCCGTTTTAAAGTAGTTTTATTTTAATTCTTAAACTTGTTTTAAAGTCCCCTATATTTATTATAGACTGCACGGATAGCCGAGTGGTATAGGTCACCACGCTAATTACCACTGTGCGCGACGTGCTGCGGGCTCGATCCCCGCATGGTACAAGCATTTGTGTGACCCACGGATGCTTGTTCCAAGTCTGGGTGTTCTTTGTGCATGTGATTTGAATGTTTATGTAACCCCCGCGACACAAAGATAAAATTCCTAAGGGCGGGAGATGATTCGAATAAAACTATATTGGTTTTTGTCTTTTTCCTTGTATAAATGGTAACAAACTCTCTTTACTGTTTCTTCTTAGAACACATTATTATCTCGGTACTAATAAATCAATGGCTGAGAAAGAGGTGGCCTACCGTTGCTTAGCAACGCATAAACAATAGCATTGTTTATTAAATATGTACATAATTTCTATTACGACTTTTTTAAAGTCTATCAAGCAAGAATTAATCTATGGATGTTCAGGTACACATTGGGTAAACGATAATTTAGAAAAATAAAAAAGAATCATTATTTAATAATTAAAAGTTTGTGAAAATCTTAAGCAACGAATACAAATACTTAACAACAAAAAAATAAAATACGTTGTCGAGGTGACCTAGCGGTTCAAAGACCAGATTCGTATGCACATGGTTGCAGGTTCGAACCCACTACAAGCAAGTACCAACATGACTTTTTCAAAGCTATATGTACTTTCTCAATCATTCTATGGCGCATTGACAAACGGTAATGTGAGGAAACCTGGATTCCAAAAATTGGAATCTGGTATCGCCAATCAGCAATGAGCAAGCGTGGTGATCAATGCTCGTTCCTTCTCTATATGAGAAGAGGCCTGTGTCTCACAATGGGAAATTTAAAGGCTGATACTATCATATAGTTTATGAAAATGGTATTTGCCTACAATAACATATCTCTATCATAAAACCAGACATACTTGGTATAGAAATAACACTTTTCGAACAAATGCAGTCAATTATAATTATACTTAAATACGACACCAGACACATTAGCGGATCTAAATCTGTTTATTTCTTTACTTTAGTTCATCCGGTGTTTGTTTTAGTTCATCTCATTCGTTCACTGATTGTGTAAATAATTAAAATATCCGTTCGTTCTTGTTTTATTCAATTTCCTGTGTTCCTGCTATTTTATTGTTGTTCCGGAAGGGTGGTTTAATATATTAGATTTGTTTAGACCACCCTGTTTTCCGAAAGGAAACCAAATATGATTGATTGGAATATGATTGAGAATTCTTCATCACTATCTGCGTAGCCTTTTTACGAGCTACGTTGAGTTCCTCTGCCAGTCTTACCGAAATTAGCTGAATACCGTATTTTACACGTGGACGTTTTATGTGGTTATCGTGTCAAAAGTAGTCTACGGCCTTCCTCGGAATGGGAAAAATGGGCTATTAGACACTGAAAGAATTTTTCAAATCGGGCCAGTATTCTCTGAGATTAGCGTGTTCAACCAAACAATGAAACTTTAGTTTTATATTATCAGTATAGATAAATTTAGATTTATTTTAAACTAACTGTAGCCCGACTCCGCTCGCGTGAGTGTCGGTTAACGCGGCATTAATTATCCTACGTCTTTTCTCAAGCTCTAGACTATCTCAATACAAAATTTCATTTAAATCGGTTCAGTAGTTTAGGCGTGATTGTATCACAGACACACAGAGTTACTTTCGCATTTGTAATATTAGTTAGGATTACGAGTAATTGGTTTAGGAAGCACCAGCTGTAAAACCTCCCATCTTAAAAATATTTTCTAATTTAAAAGAAATATTGACAGTGGACATTTTACATCTGACTAATATCATTGTTGGCCATTGTGGCTATTGTTTTGATCGTTAATCAATAGTGAGGCGTCATCTCGTGGATGTATTAGCTGCATGTATGTGTGTATGTGTGTATGTATGAATTGTCAATTACCAGCGAGTATTGTAGTAATGGTTGAACTTGCAGTGGGAGAGCTTGTGTGATTGAAAGTGTGTAGTAAGTGACTTTTTTATTTCGAGTTGTAATAGTGTTACAGATTCATTGCGAATTACTGGATTATTTTGAAGTAGTTCTAGATGAAATAATGTATGGAATTCAGTGGAGAAGTGGGCTGTGAGAATTCTAGTCGACAAAAAAAAGTAAACTAACTTCGATTTTTGGAGAGTTATAAAAGAAGTGGGGTTTTGGTAGAACCACCTCCTCTCTACCCGTGTCGTAAGAGGCGACTAAGGCATATAGAAATAAGGAGAATGGGCAGCAGCGTTCTCTTAAAGAACTGAAAGTAGACTGCGGTCACCAACCCGCTTGCTCAGCGTGGTGACTAGGGAAAACATTCGTGTCTCACACTGCCCTCAAATGGAGGATCGGGTGTTATAGCGCAACATGCGAGAGGCCTAGGTCTAGTTGTTGGACCGCGATAGAGTTAATTTATTGACAGAAGAGATCCTGATCTTTTCGTTAAGTCATTACAATTCTGACAACCAGTCTTACTATGGAATACTGTATTACCTAGCAATAGGTTGTGGAGGTCAGATAGGCAGTCGCTCTATGTAAAATACGGTATTCAGCTAAATCCGGTAAACTGGAAGCCGACCCCAACATAGCTTGGGAAAAGGCTAGGCAGAAGATTGAAGATCCTGATCTTTAAATAGAAACTTAATTGTTCATAGTGATTCATTTTAACGGACTTCATGGGGAGGAGGTTCCCCATTTCGATTGGGTTGTTTTTCGTTTGTTTTTACTCAATATCTATGAAAGTACATACTTTTTCTGATACTTGTATTTAATTTATTTTATAGTATACAATAAAGAATTAAAATTGTTGATGATTACGATACGATAAAGTTTAAATCAGTGGTGGACCCTGTGACGTAGGTTATAGTAGATTTTTTTTTTGTTTTACCAAGAATGTCTGAACGTACGAGTAATAGCAAATTTTGTAGTTTTTTTACATTTACATGTATGTGCAATCAATTAATAAGTGTTCATAACTTTTATTATTTTAATTATATTGAATATATTTAATTAATAAGTAAATGGGTACATAGATAGTTCAATCTTACTTTATATTACGTCTAATTAAGAACGGTCAGTAACTGGACTAACTTATCACATAAAATCAAAAACTATACTTTACACCTATCGCCTGTTTTAATCTATCAATTAAGGATTTAACTAGAAATTTATCAACTGAATGATCATAGTGATCATTTGATTGATTAATCAATCAAGAAAATATGTTAACTTTTTAAAGTTAATGTATGGTATGTTGCTTACTGGGTATTCCTCCATAGGTTTAATAATAAATAGATTTAATAACAGTGAGCTATAGAAACTTACAGTTCACCGAAAAAAGTCATTAGCTTTGCTCTTGATTTTCTTTTATTTTATTTTATTTCGGGATAAAAAACAGTAGTACAGTTAAATAAATGTAAAAAAATACTACAAATTTTGTTTCATCATATTTGTAGTATTTTTTTTATTAAGTTTATGGGTCGCACATGACTAGTATTCTTGTTCACCCCTCGTGCTAAGCTAAATGCTAGTTTTACAAGCGGTTTCATGTCGTTATTGCAATGGGTGGGTTTCGACCCGGCGACCACATGATTCTAAATCCGACGCCCTAGCCAATTGAGCTATCGCCGCTGGCATAGAACAAAGTTAATTTACTTATGGTCTATATACCTATATCATTACTATCTTTACTTATCTATGTGCCCAATGACATGAATCCTTACAATCACATAATAATTACCTTCTTTTTGTTCCAGATTCCGAATCACCCAGCAAAATGATACCACACTCGCTGTAAACAAGATTGAACCTTACCTCGTGTATTTAAAGTGTAGTTTCAATTAAACCGGGTTTATGTGTGAAAAGGTGCGTAGTGAGAAAATGACGAACATTACTCCTGAAACCAGGATTATGATGATGAGGTCTAATGATGGAAGAAACAGTTATAGGAGACAGGTATGTAGATATCTATATATTTTAACTAGCTTTTGCCCGCGACTTCGTCTGCGTGGACTTCAGAATTGGGTCCAAAGGAAATAAAAAATGTGAAAGTAATGAAAAATGGAATAAAATTTTCACCCGTGTTATAGCTTGCGCTGTAATAGAGAAAAATACCAAATTTCTAAGCTTTCGGCCCACGGCTTAAGCTCGTACACAATTTTAATTTTTCTTCGGGAACTACTTAAGGAATCGTGATAAAAGGTAGACTATGTTCCTTTCCATGTCAAAGGCTACATGCATGCCAAATTTCATCCAAACCCGTTCAGCCGTTTTTGTGTGATTGAGCAACAAACATCCAAACATCTAAATATCCAAACATCCACACTTTCACATTTATAATATTAGTAGGAAGAAGCGTATAGTAGCTGGCAATAACTTGGCAATGTTTTGGAGTAGTGAGAACGTATTTTCATATTCTATGTGCAACAAAAGCACAGTTTTATTGCTCGACTGTAACACTGATAGTAATAAAAATTTTTTTTTTGTACATTTATGTAGGTACATATGAACGTTAAAACATGAGATGAACTCGTAACGACTCTTGCCAAGTTACGTGCCGGGTACCATATCGTATTTGAAGTGGCGGTAGCCTAATGGCTTGGGCGTCAGACTTACGATCATGTGGTGGCCGGTTCGAATCCTACCCATTACACTACCGACGTGAACCTTCTCGCAACACAAGCTTTTTAGCTTAGTATTAGTGGTCAGCAAAAATACTAGTAATTTACGACCCACATTTATTAAGCTTTAAAAAAAAGGTAGGTTTTTTCGCGTGACTGTTATTAATTATGTGAGTATTAAAAGAAAATAAGATTTCAATAATAAGATTCATGAGGAGAATTTAATATAATTATAATACTGAGCATTTATCACTGTGAAATCCGTGCGAAGCCGGGGCGTCTCCGTTGTTTAAAATAAGTAAGATTTGAAAACAACTCTACAAAAACTTAATTTTAAGAACACTCTTATAATAATTTTATATAAGTAGGCATCGTGAAAAAACAATAATAGTTCTTTTAGTATCTAAACAAATGATCTTAATTAACAAGTATCTAAAGAGAATGACTCAAGAGTTCAGATTGTAGTTTAAAAATAATGTAACCGCTAATTAAAGATACATTCTAGTACAGTTCTAAATTCCGTTGAATTCGGTCGTGTCATTGAATACTACGTTTTTATACACCATGTATAATATATACTCGTAGCAAAATTATAAATACAGAGTATTTAAATAAATACCTTATATGAGATTTTGGAAGTCTCTATTTTTGGTTCTTGTCTGTGAAAATGTTATATTGTAACAAAAAACGTTCATTACTTAAATGAAAAACGTTATGATTCAGAGTATTGACACTCAAGAATCTTGCATAAAAAAAAAACATTTTTTTTAATAATAATTAATGACATAACAATCTGTTTGTGAAGTTAGCTGTTCTTCAACTGTTAACTAAAATAGTTATTAATTTTGATTCTTTCATGAATAATTATAGAGCAATGGGATTATTTCCAAGCCCCTTGCTTGAAGCTTGAACGCAAGAGCTTAATTTTTTTTTTATTTATTTATTCCTTTAATTCAGGCAACAAGGCCCATAGAAAGCGCTGCGCTATTAGGTACTGTATATTACATACATTATTTCAAATTCCAACGCACCGCCAGGTGTGCCCAAAATAAAGTCGTTGTCCAAAATACTTAAATAATAACAGTAATAAAAATAATTAAATAACATAATAAAAACAAATTAAAATCAATTCCAAAGATAAGAATCAATTTAAATAAAATTACACGTTTGGCATTTGTTTCACAATCCGTCAATTTCAGTGACATTACGAGGCTATCATTTTCTTAGCGTTGAGATATAAAAATCTACCTTATTATTATTGGAGTAAAGTACAATATCCCATGACAAAAATATGGATATAAATTTGTCAACACCAAACGTCATCATGCGGTGTATTAGAGTCTTATTTCGTAGACATAAGGTTGATTTTTGTGTATTTTGTTCTGGATTTAATTTTGAGTAGGGGATAGAATGTATGGCAGTGTGTCGGTCATTGACCCATCCAAATGTTAGAAGTCTAGCGGACGCTTTCTGATAAAGTAGGGATGTGCCGGGATGTGTATCGAGGTCGATGTATTTATCTTTTGGGAGAATTGGGGATGTTGTAATGATGTGATGACACGTTTAGAATTCACTGTTTATTTTTCCTAGTGTTGAATATCGGGGAATATTGCAGTCTGAAGTGATTAATCTAAATAAAAATTTATTTCAATCTTATCGTCCCGTCGTAAAAAAAATGTTTAAAATATTATATTGTTTCAGGTTTTAAATTAAAAAAAATACTTGAGTTAATCAGAGCAAACTTTATACAGGCTTATTTGTCAAATAACAACAAATGAACAAATGTTGTTGCATACGATTTTAGTTATCTACTACTCCTGCAAAGTCTATGGTGTTTTACAAATAGCCCTATATATACAGTTTTTAAATTAACACTGCAATCTGCATTCGTCTATTTACATTATTGAATAAACTAGAAAGTTATACAACAATCTTTAAGAATTAAACAATAAATGGAAAAAAGTATTTTATTTTTAAAATAATGAAACCCTAAAACCAATCACTATTTTTCAGACAACTACAAATATAAAGCAGTTTATCGATATCGATAAATCAAGTATCGAAAATATCAGCACATCTCCAATAGCCCATTCACACATGGCGTTCGAAACATTGATCGATCCTGCGTACGTGTACACAGCACCCTGTATACGTTTGTAGACAAATGATATATTTCTGTGTTCTGTAAGAATGCGAGAAAAAAAATGTTTTGGAGAAACGAGTCGTGTTTGTGTTGGGAGTTTAAATTATGTCACCGAGTTTAGAATTATGTTCATGTACTTTTTGAGGTCACGGTTTTTAGTTAAATTCCAACATTAAATATGTAACTGGAATTTATGTGATAGAACTTCACTCGGCATTCTTGTAAAACATAGTTAAAAATCCTACGTATTTATTTTTCTAGTATCTTATCAATAAACTTGTTGATAGAAGTACTACTACCATAATATTCTACTTAACGTAAATATTACAATGCCCAAAGCAAAACAGAAAAAAATTAGTAGATATTTTATCCAATCCCAACAATAACGCAATGTTTGGAGAAAATGTATTTATTTATCGATATCGATAAATTTCCGGTACAACACTAGCGGTCCATTTACACATGGTGCTTGAAACATTGATCGATCCTACGTTTACAAAGTAACACCCCGTATGTCTTTGTTCTTTAGGCACGTACATTACGTTTTTGTTATTATTGAAAGAAAAAATTCAAGGAAACATTGTTTGTTTTTTTTTTATTTATTGGGTTTTTGAGTTTGGTCCTATTTCTAGATTTGTTTGTTTATGAGATTGCTAATTGTGTGAATGAATAATCGAGTGGGTTCACGTTGGTAGTGTAATGGATGGGATTCGAACTGGGAACCACATGATCGGAAGTCTGACGCTCTAGCCATTAGGTTACCGCCGCTTTTTTTTTAATGATTAGATTCGTCGAATTTATTTTACAGAACTACAAGTTAGAATAGTTGATAAGTATTTTAGTTGAGATAATATTCAAGATGTATGTTATAAGATTGAAATTGCCATTGAAAGCTTCATACGGAAACCTCACAGTGTTTTCCTTCACCGATTATTATTATCTTAGAATAATTAAAAATAAACTACATTTTCTTCTAGCCAGATTCATATCAGCAAAAGCTAACATGCTGCCAGTATTTATTTATAAATTGCTCAGTACACTGACATTTTGATCTTTAAATATTAATGCTAGAGTAAAATGCAAATGTTGCCAACATAAAAAAATGGAACGTCAAAACAGGTGTGTACAAATTAACTAAAGTATTAGTATCGACAAATTATACGTAATTTTCTTAATATACGTCAATTATATCAATATAACTGTTTTACATTGATATTAAATTGATAGTATGCAATCTTATAGGTGGTCCAAAAATTATGCGGCGCGCCTAACTATGAAAATAGAAAAATGTTCGTTCAGTTATTTTAAGTATAATATTTATGTAATAAGTATATAATAAAATAATAATACCGGTCTATAAACGTCCTACTGCTGGGCACGGGTAAAGAAGGGATGAGCATTGATCACCACGCTTGCTCATTGCGGGTTGGCGATTTCAGATTACACTATTTTGGAATCCAGGTTTCCTCACCATATTTTCCTTCGTCGTTTGTCAATGATGTCTTAGAATGATTTAGAAAGTGCATATAACTGTGTACATGTTATAAGTAAGTTAATAAAAAATGCACCGAAATAAAAAAAAAACAAATTATTATTACACTCAGTATATGAAATCATTTAAAATATATCTGAGAAATATATTCTGCTACTGCACTAGATATTTAGATCTTTTTTTTATAAATTATTATTGGGAGGACAAATGTTACATTTCATATAAAACAAACTCGGGCATTGCAATTGAAACTGAACTATTTCTACTTTTACGCAAGGATAAATTCTTTGACAATCTATTTTCTATCCTCGATCTATTTCTGATTGGTTTAAAGATTTTTTGGCGGAAATTGGAAGGTCGACGGAAACGGTCAATATTTAGAAATAACATGACAGTTATTTTGATACTAGATGAAACATAGCTTACCTGGCAAAAGTGACTCTGCCTTAATACAAAAATCTGGGGAAGGACCTATCACTTTGAGGTGTGAAAAATAGTTAACCTCCCATTCTCAGACCTACTGAATATACACACAAAATTTCATATGAATCGGGCAAGCAGTTTCGTAGGAGTTTTGTTAGAAACACTGTGACACAAAAATTTTATAGAAGAAAATAAAATTATGAAGAAGTTTTCGATAATGGTGACAAAAAATAAGTTTCATGAGTTTTTGAAACCAGCCAGACTTACAATACTAGTACAAGTACAATTCCAAATACCATGAAATTACGTCATTTCGTTATAGAATTCCTATGCCTCTTTGTGACTCCATTATCAGACCAGCTCTGAACTACCATAATATTTATACATGAATGCAAAATTTGTATTTTGGGCAACCACTCATACCCGTGATCAGATTGGACAACAGATAAAATTATTAAGCTATTCTGAAACTGGGGGTAATGCAGGCAAAAGATATTATCTTTTGCCTGCATTACCCCCAGTTTGGAAAAAAATAAGCGGCGGTAGCCTAATAGCTAGGGCGTCGTGCGATCATGTGGTTGCGTTTGAATCCCACTCATTACACTACCGACGTGAACCCACTCGTAACACAAGCATTTAACTTATCGCGAGGGATTAACAAGAATGCTAGTAATGCACAACCTACATTCCTGGAAAGAATAAAAAAAACGGGAAATACTAAATCAATTTATTTAATCCCAAGACTTCAAATTCCTATAAACAACCAATAACGTATTTACGCAATGTTCATTAATATTCGAAATGGGTTAATAAGGTGTTAACGTTTCTAGTGATATTTGAATACGAGTTATTGGTATGACATATAGCATTGATGTAACATGTGGTTTATTATCTTGTATGGACCCTTTAAATGCCAGAACGGCAGTTAAATTAATTTCATTAGTTGAGTTAAACAGCTTTACACAGATCTACATCTGCGAAAATTTTACCTGCCTTTTCAACGTTAAGAGCGCTCTGGTTCAATATTCTCTCATCGCAATAAAAAAACTACACAAATAATAACTAAACTAAACTAGACTGCACGGATAGCCGAGTGGTATAGGTCACCATGCTAATAACCACTGTGCGCGACGTGCTGCGGGTTCGATCCTCGCATGGGACAAGTATTTGTGTGATCCACAAATGCTTGTTCCAAGTCTGGGTGTTCTTTGTGCATGTGATTTGAATGTTTGTGAAATCCCCGCGACATAATGATTAAATTCCTTAATGCGGGCGTCGTAAAAAAATAAATTAATAAAAGAAATTAAAAACATGTAGTTCCAAATGAATTCAGAATTCAAATCGGTAAATGTAGAATTTTCTCATTAAAAAAAGGTAGGTACTTCTTTACTCTGAGTTATAACCATCTATTTCCTCCTTAGATCCTGGCAGCTCTCGCGGTCTCTCTCGGTCCCTTCGCGGCGGGCCTCAGCAAGGGCTACATGTCCCCGGCGATAGCCTCCATGCAGGACCCCAAGGGCCACAACGGCACGTTCACAGTCAGTGACCAGCAAGCCAGTTGGATTGCGAGCCTTAGTTTATTGGGTAAGTCTCTTTATAATTACACGATCTTGTTTTGAGTAAAATCTTTGGAAGTGCATTCGTCTGAGTTAATTCACACAATACACTTTTAAATACGTCTTGAGATTTCCACATAGTTTATTTCAGTCTTTACTAAGATGGTTTAGTTAAATGATGGCTCGAAAAAAATATAAATAGCTTCTAATAATGCGAAAGTAGATGGCAAATCGAAAAAAGACCCTGTTCTGCAATTATGATGATTTTTACGGTCTCCAAACATTTTCTGAGACTAGTAAGGTGCAGGTGTATGCCCAAAAAAATGTATAATTATAGGTTTTTTTTAATGAATGTGGACAACATCACAAACATTGCTCCGAATCCAAAGTAAGTAGCTAAAGCAATTGTTGGGAGTCAGAAGTTAGGAATCAGAGACAACGAAGGTACCAGAAACACCCAGACCCAAGACAATGTAGAAAATTATAAGAGATGAATAGAAACTTTGGTACAAAATGATACCCTTCGTCGCGTTAAACATAGACATGAGTAAACTCAGAAGAAGTTTTATCATCAATCTCAACATTTGTCTTCGATTTTAAAATATCGTTTTGCCATTCCAGTGAACTGTATCGTTTTCCTTCCTTGTGCGTAACTAGAAGTTAATTAAGGTTAATGTGTAGTCCTGGTGGTCGCAGTTGACATAAGGGTTACTAGTTACATCGAAGACGTCACCAAGCTTCCGAGATTTTAATGGGTTCAAGTAGGCAATGATATGATCAAATTGATTGGTTGCACTTTTCTTTTTAAAAGTTGATTTAGCGAGTATTTGCAATGAGTTATACGATATTTCTTGAATAATTCTTAGCAACATTTGAGTGAGAACAGTGAGTGAGTGAGAAACGGCTCTCAATTAAAAGAAGAGGTTAATTCTTAATCGCACCCTCACATAGACTTTGGAATTTCGAGCTTGGGAGTTAATGGGATTGATATTAATCAGAGCATTGGTGGTGTTTAAGATGAAGCAGTACCTAAAGTGTGATTACTGTTTAATCTCGCTGTAAATAGTCATACTACTTCATTCTCTAAGTTCCGCGAAAATAATCTGTTTACATATTGTTTGACAAAATTGTCTTTCGTTATTATTATTTACCGGCCTGTATTCCATCGCACTTCCATTTCTACTTTATAGGTCCGAAATACGTGATATTTAAAACAGTTTGAGGAATAAGGTTTCGGCTATTAAAAGTTCAATTGTGCGCCCATTCTCCACGGTTGGGACAGGCACGATTTGCAATAGCTATGTTTTTTCAACCGTCACACCGCCTATTGGGGCCATTGTTTGATTCGTCTTTTTGTATCCACATGTTATGTTCGTACTAATTCGATTTGTTTAGGAGTATTGGATTCAGATTGTGGCAACGTTTAGGGTATTTTTGTAAAGTGTTTGTGTCTTGGAATTAGTTTGAAAAAGCATGACTGTTATTTTAATAGCCGAAAAATTGTGATTTTACTCACTACATGGAATATTAGTTTACTGAATTTTGAGCTTATGCTAGAAAAGTAGAATAGGCACGAAAAAGTGATATTAAAGCATCTCAAGAGATATCGGTTATAATTGATAACTATATTATTATGAAAAACCTATTTACTAAACGTAAAGTACTAGCTGCCACAACAAAATTTAAATTAAGGAACATGACACTATTTAAAGTACATTACTTATTTGTGTTTAGTGTCAAATATTAGCTGAACTGGGACTTGTTTTGCCGTAGGTACTTATTATACCACACGTGCGCAATAAGGGCAAGGCATCGCAGTCTAAAAAATTTAACGAAGTTGAAGTATTTGAGAATAAAAAAAAAAATTGAAAATACCGTTTAAAGGAAAACTGGATTATATGCGAGATAATATAATCATTTTTTTTATAAACCTCATGAAGGCGCTTTACAAATGTTAACATTGTAAGTAAATGACTCAAGGTGCACGGTTCCAATGTATGAATCCTATCAAATAGAACCGACCGGAAACTCCATAATGAAAACAAAAAGAGGGTATGATAGTATGATGTATAGAATTCAGTATGTAGTGAGAATGGAAGAGAATAACAATTTGAGTTAACCTCAAATAGTATGAGACAAGCTCAGAAAGAAGATTAGAAAGATGAGCATGAAGGGCTGTAGTTCTACCACTCATTACTTTCTAAAATCTAAGTATTTGGCTAACTACTAGCAACAGTGATTTCAAGAAATATCCCATTAGCAATTTTCCGATCAAAAATAATTGATTCCGATCCTTCATTTACACAAGATTAATTTATTGATGATAGTTTATAAACAGATCGTTCTGCTAAAGATCTACAAAATTGATCTTTTGATACATTTTACAGATTCGAACATCCGTTGATGTTCTTCCTCTGATCTTTAAACATTTTGTTTGAGTTATTAGGTATCATGTTTATTTGCAAGAAATATGTTTCGCCTAGGCAATAAATGTGGTGTTACATTTGAGTAAATAGTTTTCAGAAGCACTCTAAAATCAAATAAATTTATATTTTCAAATACATCCCATAATATATGTAAAGATGTTTGTAGTTTTAGAGTTTTGAACCATTTTCAACCGTTAAATTTCATACTATAGCTCATATATACAATTTGTTTCAGGCCTGCCTATTTCACCATCGTCAAGTAACTTTATTTGAGGAATAATTTTGAAATTTTGAAATAGGTCCTTAGTGTAAGAAACGTATTTTATCATTAAGGGTAAGTGTTTGCAACTTTTAAATAGGGAAAATCTAACAGAATACAAAGAACACTTCATAAAAGTTTAACAACTAAATCTTTTAAAGTATCTTTTCGACGATCCTCATCCCATACAGATATCCAGTCCCTTTTCACATCAACTTCAAACTAAATTCACAAACGCAGAAACTTGACTTATCTCCTAACTTGCTTGGCCCATTTTGTTTGGAATTTCTTGCGTTATCTTCCAAAATGCAACCGTAATGAGCTTTGCGAGTGAGTAACGACTTGCTATAATACTTTACTTAATGATTGGGTGCTTATGGAGTCAGGGGTTGACAGTATGTAGGTTATAGGTTTGACCTAAAAAGACGAAATTACTTCATATACATTGCTTAGTAAAAAATACCAAAAATGCGCCGATATTTTACCAGATTGGGGAAAAATCAATCGGGAGACATTTTAGATCACGTTGATTTGACTACGATGTTAAAAAGCCATTGGTGTGGTTAATTTGCACCTGGCAATAGATGGTGGACCGGTAGTGATTTCTGTTCCACAGAAAACTTATCGGTAAATTAAATAAGTATCGATTGTCTACTTATATATTATCACCCTGGCTTCGTTTATTTTAGCTAAAACTTGAAAAAATATAATGTAGAAGCCCGTGGCTCAGTATAAGCTGTACGGTTTGACCGATAATAATGATTATACCGCACTCGCCGCTGTTGGTCAGTGGTAATTTTCGACTTTCGTACGGGGATCTTTGACTGTAGTTAAGTCATTACAATTCTGACAACCAGACCTACTATGAGATACTGTGTTACCTAGTAATATGAGATGTGCAGGTCTGATAGGTCCATGTAAAACACGGTATTCAGCTAAATCTGGTAACCTGTTAGCCGAACCCAACATAGCTTGGGAAAAGGCTAGGCAGATGATGACTTAAGGATTTATAATATTTTCCAGACCTACAACCTCATCTATAATTAACGAAACGTTTTTACTTTAGTACCAATCCAAGTTTCTCCTAACACAAGTTTCCGTATTTACCGAACACTTTAACAAATTACTTCTGAAACATATGTCTGTTTGTTTGTGCAGCTTACTCAGTAATAACTACAACCCTAATGATTATTTGTGAGCTTTTAGAAACTAAGAATGTTTAAGCAAATACATAGTCTATTAAGTTTGCTCGTTCTTAAAAGGGTATATAGAGTTTTAACTTATTTTATTTACTGATTGGTAAATGCAGATGTTTAGTGTGTAGTAAAAGGCTACTTACTTGTAGAAAAAATATGTTTGGCTTTAGAACAGGAATAATTATTCCTATTATATTAGTATACCTCCATGTTTGTAGTTATTTTGAATTATTTCTACTTTCTCCTATCACAGGCCTGCTGGCAGAGATTTGTTATGAATGTAGTATTCATAATTTTCCGTATAATTAAGAACACTTCTGTCAATGTGATAATTATTAAACGAGTTGTGATCTGGAGTCAGCCATGAGAAATATAAGTTTGAAGTTTTTGTCTGGTAGGGTGACAAATTTTTTTCACCCAACCAGACGAAAAGTCAAACTTCTTTTTCTCATGGCTAAATTCAATAAAAAAATTATATTCAAATAATAACCTTTTCCCGTTTCCTTTGATCCTACCACTTATATGATATAGAATTATCTATTATTACATCAGGAAGCATTAACTCTATGGTAATTAGAAGCGTCCATTCTCTTTGAAAACTTAAAGTAATGACTTGAGTATTGTAGGAACCATTTAGTGCTAAGTAATATTCATACGTTAACAATTGTTTAACGGTACACTACAATTAGTGAAGCTCTTACTTAGAGATTTGTTTAACTGGTCAATTCTAGAGTTGTTTTTTCTTCTGAAAGCATATGATTTGTTTGATGATCGCTCTGTTGACTGTATGGATTTCAAGGTCAATGAAAGTGTTTTTTACAGTTTGCTTTTAGGATATTGTCAATAACTTTCTCTGTGTTTTGGACCAGAGTATTACTGGTTATTTTTCTAGCTTCTTTGTTTGTAAATACGTCATCATTCTTTTACCATAGAATTGATAGTACATGACATATGACCTGTTCTGTCCCGGTGGTCTAGAGGTTTAATGACCGGATTTATAGGCTGCAGGTTTGAATCCAGGCAAGTACAATTGTGACTTTTTCAAAGTTAAAGTTATATTTACTTTGGAAATTAAATATACTTTCTTAATTATTGTTCTAAGACACCATTGACAAACGGTGAAGGAAAATCATCGTGAGGAAACCTGGATACAAAAGAATTGCAATCTGAAGTCACCCGCAATGAGCTAGCGTGGTGATCAATGCTCATTCCTTCTCTTCAAAATTTATAGGCCGGTATTATATGATCTTTTCTACTATTTACGCTTTTTTCCTCATCATCATGTTCCTGCACCCTCTCTAATGAAATGTGGTCGGCGCAATGCTTATTCTTCTCCCATTCCTCTCTATTTCTCTTTATTGTACCATTCCCTTTTTTCTTTCTCATATCATTTTTCACACAATTCATCAATTTTATTTCTTCTATGGTCTACCTCTGCATGTATACCTACCCATTCACAGTCATACTTCTAACTATGTTTCGCTCCATCTCCTTTTCGGTCTTCCTCTATGGGTTAAACATTTTTGTTAATACATTAAAAAAAACTGTAATGTGATCCTAGCCAAAGTTCAAAACTGGAATGGCTACAAATCCGGGCACCAAATCACTAGGCCACCAGGAAATTGAAATATCATTAAAAAATATTTAAAAGCGAGTGAACGTAACCTAGTTCTGATTCTTTATCACCGAAACGAATCGTCACAATTTGATGAGTTGTAGTTCAAATATTCATGTGTGTGTATGTTTTAATTTTTTTTTTAACGGTTATTGCGCCTCAGGGGATATAATATTATATAGCGATGGGAATTCATCTTGTATAGCAAATACCCGAAGAAAATATAAAAGACATATTTCTTGTGGTGGATCCCTATTCGAGTGCTTTTTTGTGTAAGCATATGTAACTCTTTATCTTCGCCTTTGTTTCAACATACTTATGTATTGTAAAGGTTAGTGCCAAATGGATCTCTAAGCCCTCCTTATGGCCAAATACGTCAATCAGTTTAAAATCTCCATTAAGTCTATTGCTGTCTCTGTCACTTAAAGGTGTGAGGTGGCGACGGACAGACATTTAAGAAAGAGCTGAAGTTAAATGGCATTTTATGGCTTATTAAGGGGTTAGACTAGAATATTAAATGAGGAACTTCCTATAGACTTTTCTGTAACTGAAAAGATTTGATATCATCATAATTATTAATTGTCGATTCAATCAGGTGATTAGTGTGTGAATGAATATGCATGTATAGACCGCGTCATGCAAAAAATGCGTCGGTTAAGATGCGTATTAGCAATCTATTGGTATATTTGATTGTATGGTTTTTCAATGTATCTAAAAATAACAAATATAGGAAGCCGCAAGCAGACATAAGACAATAGGTCACAACATCCACATTAAAATGACATGAATCTTCGAAATAATAATATTTTGAGAAATCCCACACACGGCCATCTGATCCCAAACTACGGAGAGCCTGTATTATGGAAACCGCACAACTGAACATACTTACATATTTTTAAATTTGCACATACTATAGATAAATAACACCCAGACACAGAACAAATGATCTTGCTCATCACACAAAAATTTGTCCTGGGTGGGAATCGAACCCGCGACCTCCGGTTTAGCAGTCAGGATCTCTAACCACTAGACCAACATGCCAGTTAAAATCGCATTAAAATACTTTTCTCACGGCTTAAAAGTGTGCCATTTCTTGATTGTATTAAATAATACAAGCAGTATGACACAATAACAAATAACCCTTTTTGGTCTGTCTTGAATTATGATTGTTCGCAATTTTGGCGTCGTGTCAATGAACTCTCTCCGTCAATTGTTCATTGATACTAAGTATCCCGACACAGATTTTGGTGCAGCCAACGTTATGTAATACTTACAGCATTACGCATGCGCTCTGGAACAATTTGGGTTTTCATAATGTTTTTTTTTAAATCAAAATTATTAATTCTTTGAATAGTGGTTAATAGGTACTAAATACTAAATTTTTTTTTGCACTCCATGAGTTTTAAAAGATGGTAAACAGTATAAATTTTATAAAATTAATTAAAACTATATAAGATAAAGACATTAAAATAAAGTTGATTTGCTGCAGGTAAAGGTGTTTTTTTTTCTATACCTTAGTAGAAGCCAAATTCTTGCGCATATTTATATAAAATTTGTGCTCTTATGTTAAAAGAGTTTGATTAATTTGTCTTAAGCTTTTAGAGGGTTTAATGTCTTCGCAAATAAAAACGAAAAGCAGTACCTAGTAGGCGAACAGTACCTACATATTTTTTACTAGAAATAATTTTTTTATTCCCTATCTACGTTTTTTCATGTTTGTTAGTTCGAAAAGCTGCAACTCGACTCAAAGCAGCTGCCTTTTTGAACTTACTACCAGGCGATACAAAATAATTATGTCATAATTTTTACGAGTCAACAACCTTGGTACAACCCACCCTTTAGTTCGCAACACTCGTACACTTCCATACACATATTAACGTACTTGTGTTTCGTTCCGTACCACATACGTTTCGCGAACACTGTTACTACAATAAATCAGTTCGTGCATTAAATCATGGTCAATGCAAACACAAAACACATTTTAACCAACAATTACGTTGTCCGCACCTAATATTTAAAGTTGAACTGTTAATGTACCGTCAGATAACAAAACGAGCTCAGAAAAGGGAAACGCTATCGATTTATTGAGATATCGATTTGAAAATCGATATTATTTGGTGCGAGTTTATTCGATTAAATGCAAAGATGACGTTTTAAAGACTTTGTATAAAATTACACTTCCTGTGGCGAATGATATGAAATACCTGCCTGATGAATTGATTATAATCTAGAATCAAAAACGGAAACTCTAAATTGCAGTAACTTATTAAAAGATAGCAAATTAATTATTATTATAATAGATTACAGTTAACGCTTATTTAAGATAACAATAAAATGAAAAGCAGAAATAATTGATTTATAGAATTACAAAAACTCATTACAAAAACGATTATAAATTAAATTGATTCAAATCGATTGGAATTCCCCTCACTACTCTCGCCGCAGTAAATAGCAATAAATTGGCGGGAAAGATAAATAAACTGAGCAATTCGCTATTCGTTAACTTTCATAGTTTACTCAGTATTAGAGATAAGTTTAATTCTCCGCCTGTTTAGTGTTAACTGGTATGAAACAGTTTCTACAGTGATCTAATTTGATTCAAACGTTTCTCGAAATTTTTTATTTGAAAAAGTTTGAAATGTTTCTATATAATTATTTATTTTTCTAAATCAATGTAGAAAAATCTCTAGATAAACAGTCTTGAACAAAAGTCACAGCCGAAACTTTATTTTTTCCCCCTCAATAAGTGGGCTATCTAACAGTGAAAGAATTTTTCAAATCGGACCAGTAGTTCCTGAGATTAACGCGTTCAAACAGTATAGATTTTTTTACAACATCACATACATGGCTCTGTATACAAAGTAAGTAGCAAAGCATTTGTGTGCTAGGTCCGATGACCTAGCTTTTAGGCTACCGCCGATCCAACTCTTTCTTCAACATTTGCTTTCAACACGGACTTAGGATTCTTAGGTTTTATCTATAATATAGATAAAATTGAAACATAAGCTTGAAAAATATTTATATAGATTCTATATCAATGTTTTTCTAGTTTGGATATTTCGACGTTGTTGATACCTAAGCTAATATTGGAATACGTTTATTTCATTGGTTCAAGTGTGATTTTGAAGCGAATCCGTCAAAATCTGGTTGGAATACTAATTTGAAATGACAAGCCATTAAAATATTATGGATATTGGAATTCCGGTGAAGTTGTTACAAACTTCACTACATACCATATTTTAGATAAGATATTGCTATCTTAATAATGTTAATAGCATTTAAATATATCTTAAATGTTTTATATCTAAAATCGACACTTAACTTCGATGCTAACTGTACTGTAATGATAGCAGTAATTGGTTCGATCGTGCAGCGATTTGTCTTGCATTTAAACCATAGTTATCAAGTAAAGGTACAAAGACTTATATTTATGAGAACAGTGATAATGATTGCTTTTGGAAAGGAAAACAATTGGTAGTGTGTAAGTCTATTGTAAATCAGTTTTTGCTGAAGTATAAGTCATCTTTCTTCGAGTGAGATCTGCCCCCATGGCCAAGTGTTAACGATCATAGAACTCGCTTAAATTACATTAAATTTATGGAAATGACATTTGTTTCCGATAAGTCACGTGAAATAGACTTGTCACTTCCATACATTTAATGTCATTGAAGCGATTTCTATCATCGTTAACGCTTGTAGAAATGTCACTTGGCTAGGGGGCTGTACTCAATTCACTGTCTAGATTGTCATCGAATCCCATCCATTTCACTACCGACGTGAACCTACTTGTAACACAAGCATTTAGCTTACCACGAGGGGTTATCAACAATACTAGTAATGTGCGACCCAAATTGCTAGTAAGATTTTTAAAGAAAAAAAAAACCAAAACAACAAACATAAAACTACTAAAACCAGTAGCTCTCTCTCAAGCTCCTCAAAACCTATTATCTTCATTAAGAATCCAAGCAAAACAATCTGCAACCAGTTCTTAATTTTAATCATCGTCTCAAGGTAGTCCTAGATCCATTCATAAATACAACTTTAGATACATAATATTTACCTTATCTTTCTTAATTAATTCTATGAGATACAACCGGATTTAACTGGTTTACAATGGCTTCTGTATTACCAACCTCTTTGTCTTGAAGACAATCCAATGACGGACAATGGAATGTTCTCATGGAGTAAAGATCATTTATTTTCTCTTCGTCTATTAACACCTATGTTATAGTTTCCGATTCATAAGCATAGATGCCATCACCATGTTTTGTTTCGTCATAGTCAATGAAAGGTTCTAGTATAGTACCACAAGCATAATTAACCCGGTGACAGCTACTATTGTTGAATTTACCTATCGTTTAACTTAACTTCCTATTTTTTTAATTTTCGTGGTTTAAGGTTCAAACAATGCCCTCATCCAAGTTTACAAGGAGTTAATTAAATTCTAATTTCCAATTATTTTGTCGATGCCGTGTTGGGCAGTCAAATTTGCAGGTTCTAACCCAGGCAAGTACCAATGTGACTTTTTAAAAGTTATATGTACTTTCTTAATTTCCTAAATAACCAATTAACCTGGATACCTAAAATTGGAATCTGAAATCACCAACCCGTAATTAGCAAGCGAGGTGAACAATGATCATCCTTCTATATATAAGAAGAGCCCTGTGCCCAACAGTGGAATATTTTTAGGCTGGTATTATTCCGATTATTTTATATTTAATTTATATATAGAGAGCAACGATATCTTCAACGCTGTCAAAAAAGTATTTGTTACAAGGCGTCTTAATTACAAAGTCACCGTTCTAATTGTAACGATATACCTACGTTAAAAATACCTTGTCCATAATATTCTTGCTACGGCCTCTGCAAAGCTATTATTTAGATTACATTTTGAACATGATAAATTCTAGGAAACCATTTTGCGGAATAAGAACTTTATACTGTTACCTACATCTCACACGGAGAAGGCAGCTCTTGTAAATATTTTTATGTGTATTCTAATTGATACGAAAATGATCTTAAAATTTGTTTAATTATTTTAGTTTAGTCTTAGGTGTGTATAAATGAATTATACTAGCCAAGACGTGTTCATTATGAAATAGAGATTATTATACGAATATTTTATTAAAAATAAGTCAATACCTGAATATTAGATCGAACAGGATCCAGATGTTACCGTTAAAAATTTCCAGTTCACTATTGAAAAACAGAATCTACAAAAGGAACTGGCTCCTAAAGAACCATAAGAAACAGTCTAAGTGATCGTTTTATCTTCCCCCTATCCCTTTCAATTGACCTAAAGTCTTAATCTTCTGGAGTCTGTACATGAACGGAGCGGATTCGGTTATCTCCTATCTTTTAGCAAGCCACTCAAGATACGGAGGGATAATGGGTTTAAAGTTTAGCGTATCGAATAGAACCTCCATTTAATATGTACCGTACATACTAAATTAAGTAACCTCATAACAAGACGGTTGGTATATCGTGATATGATTAATTGTGTAGTGGGTTATATAATAATATCTTGGGACGGCTCACACGGCCATCTAATCCCAAAGGTAGAGCCTTACTATAGCAACCAGACAACTGATAAACATACTCATATATTTCAAAATACATATTATAGATAAATTACACCCAGACACAGAACCAATGATCGTGCTTGTCACACAAACATTTGTTCCTGGGTGGGAATCGAAACCGAACAACGACCTCCAGCTTAGCAGTCAGGGTCATTAACCACTAGACCAGGACCATCATGATGTAATTTAAATGAAGAAAATAGTAAATATTAACAGCTCTATTTGTTCGATCACAATTTTTTTTATACCTGATTATTCTTTGTGATGTAGTTTAAATGCTTGTGAAAGAATATGGCTATTAATTTCTTCACACAGTGGTTTTCCAGAAAGAAAAAAATAAATTGTTTGATTCATAAATGTTGTTCCACTAAGTTCTGAGACTTATTTGTATGAAGTGATTTAAATGTTCGAAAAGGACTCAGAATCACTTCGTACAATAAATAAATTTAGACAGAATAGAATACTTTGGTAATAGTAAATCGCATGGAAAATAAATTTAAATTCACCTCAAAATTAATTAACACCATGTCACCATTAAAGCTACTGCTAAAATAACGTAATTGCCTGACAACAGACTACAACAGAATCGTGCAGCCTATTCGTAGATGCAAATCACGGAACATGTTTTTGGGTCCTAGTGTACAACGGGTCGATAACTGTGACACTTTGGGCCCAAGGACTGGTCCTAAGATCCTAGTGGCTGTGTCACTTCCATAAATGGTATGATATTATGACGGCGAATTTTGAAATTTGTAGGCACGGTTGGTTCGTGTCTACTTATGTAATATACTAGCCTAGTAAAACAGACCTCCTACATTGCTTTGACATACAAATATTGAATTTGCCGTAATACGTTTGCCATTAGTAAATTTTTATTTGGTACCTTCCATAACATAGAATTAAATGGTAATCCGTTCAAACTTGATTGTAAACGGTTTCATTACGTCATATTGAGATTTATCATTATTGTTGTCGCTTAAATAGTTAATGATATTGAAATAGTTTATTTTAGATTTACTTAGATCAAAATCTAGTTTAGTGGCACAACAGTTCAAAGTTTCAAACAGTTCTTTATCATGTAAAAATGTAATTTATCATGTTAAAAAGAAATAATGAGTGAATAAGTTTAAAAAATGTATTTTTGAAAATGAATGAAAGAGAATGGCTGATAACAATACCATGATGACAGAAATTAATAAAATAAGGAAATTAATAAAAACAAACGAAATTGGAACGACCAACAACTTTCAATTAAAAGAAACGCTGCGTATCATAGAAACGAAATACGATGATGTCGATAAAGTAACACAACTACGATTTAGAGACATATTTCCATAACGCTATGAACAAACAAACATTCCAATATTGCATATCAACAAAATTACAATCAATGGAATCTAAATCTTATCCAATAATTCGAAATTCACTTTGAATGTTAATCTTGGCATGTTCGCTGCGTCAATGTCAGTTATTGTCGCACATAATCTCGCTAGTTAGGTATTTATTGTTGAGATAAAGGATATTTGCTTCAACATTACATTCTAAGCGTCGAAGTGTATAAGCAGTAAGATTATCTGCACCGATCTGATAGCGATTTATGACCTACTAGCTGTAGCTGTTCCCCGCGACTCTGCCCGCGGTACCTAATAATTTAGTAGAAACTATAGCCTATGTTACTCAGGGTGAATGTAGCTTTCTAATGGTGAAAGAATTTTTGAAATCAGCACAGTAGTTTTTGAGTTTATTCATTACAAACATACACACACAAATATTTTCTCTTTATTATATTGGTGTGGATGATCGGTCAAGTTTATTCCTTCACGTTTCTTTAGTACTTACCTCTATGATATTGACATGAAATAAGTATTTGATTACAAAAGTATAGAATATACGTCATAGAATATGTAAGCTGTAGGTTCTACTGATTTCTCTTGTTTATGCTATGGAAAAATCTAGAAAGATTAGTTAAAAGTTGGAAGTTTCTGTATTAATTAAACAAGGATTTTTTTTATTATTTCACTGAAACTTTCTTCTATCTACTTTTTAAACGAATTCCATCGCGGTTTATTTTTATTTTAGTTCTCAACGTTTCAGTCTCCCCCTGACCATGACACCTGCAAAGTCGTTGAAACGACGGGAACTATAATCGCGATAGAATCAGTTCAAAAAGCAGTTTTATCTCAATGTCTAACATTTGCGTAAACCTCAGAGAACTGTAGATTTCAAAACATGACCAAATAATTATACTAAAACTTATTAAAATTGTAATAATTTTATGATGATTGGATCATCAACATTATGATTATCCTAATATAGTAGGTATAGCTGCACTCAAAGACATCATTATATAACCAAGGACTGTAATAATTACCTTATAATATTCAGTACCAGTCACTTATAATGTGGCTTCCATTAAATCCATAAATAGAGCTATATTAAAAGTTTTGAAATGCCTGATCTAGGCTGAGAAATATCCAAGGAGGTTTTATGCTCTCTTTGGTAATAAACAGTAATAAGTTAAACGTAATTGGGTGTTTAACGATCTGTAGTTATGTTTTGTAAGTGTTAGTTAAATTAATAACTAGGAATGTTTAACGGTTAAGAAAACTTTTTGCTAGAACAAGTGTTGAAATAGATCATTTGCGGTTTTTAAGATGTAAAAATATTTGATTCCATTTTCTATCCGAATAAATATTAAGGAAGTTAATTTTTCAATGTTAAAGAACAGAATTTGAATACAAAAGCACAGTAAAGCCCGAATTCAGAAACGTTGATTAACTCTAAGATGTTCTTAATTTTAACTGTCGCTACTTCACCCATAGAAGTGACAGACAGCATGTGACTTAACGGTAGCTTCAAAGTGATTGATATTTCAGTATCTGCCATGAGCATACTCTGAGTAAGTACTTTGAGTACCTATTATAACCCTCTTTCCTTGCTTAAAATAAACTACAAGTAGAAAATTCTATTTTTTTTTTTTAATTATAACTAGCTATGTGGGTCGCACATTACTAGTAATCTCGTTAACCCCTCGTGCTAAGCTAAGATGCTTGTGTTACGAGTGGGTTCACGTTGCGCGTCGGTAGTGTAATGGGTGGGATTCGAACCCGCAACCACATGATCGCAAGTCCGACGACCTAGCCATTAGGCTACCATCGCTTTGATATTTCGTCGATTTCATTTGAGTAAGTACTCTGAATACCAATAATGACC
Organism: Plusia festucae; assembly: GCA_950381575.1. Classification (NCBI taxonomy): domain Eukaryota; kingdom Metazoa; phylum Arthropoda; class Insecta; order Lepidoptera; family Noctuidae; genus Plusia; species Plusia festucae. The sequence continues at coordinate 9,080,030 of OX494454.1, read as the reverse complement.
CTCTTTTCTTGCTTAAAATAGACTACAAGTAGAGAAATTCTACTATTTTCTTGTAGTACGCAATTCCTATTTTAAGACAACCAAACAAAGACCGAATACTATGGAATTCTACGGGAATCGTAACATACCTTACTCCACATTCCGACCATTCTATCTATCCTTATACAATGCTGTTAGTTTAGGAACAATTTATTATCCCAATCAAAGCCTGCTACACCGCTTTAGATACATCATACACTGTAAGAGAGGGTGATATCTGTTCGTATAGCCCCATCTCTCTCTATTACTAAAACGATCCTACTAACAATATAAAACGAGAAAGTTTGTAACAACAGATGTTTGCTATTTTTCGTTTGCGTTAAGGAAAGTTCTCTTTTCCAAGGAACTATAATAATAAGGCAGAGGTATAGATAAAATGAAAGTAGATCTACGTTTCATACAAAAATACTCATGATTTTTTGGTTGTTACGTGAATAGTGGACTACCCTGAAGTGGGAAATTCCTACCTAGTAAATAAGATGATATTATAAACAAAATATAATCATGGACAATAATACCGGCCTATAAATGTCCCACTACTGAACACAGGCCTCTTCCCATAAAGGGAAGGAATGAGCATTGATCGCCACGCTTTCTCATTGCGGGTTGGTGATTTAAGATTCCAATTGATTGAAATCCAGGATTTCTCACGATGCTTTCCTTCACCCCTTGTCAATGATGTCTTAGAATCATTAAGAAAGTACAACTTTGAAAAAGTCACATTAGTACTGGCCTGGTTTCGAACCTGCAACCAAATGCATGCGAATCCGGTCATCAATCATGGACAATACAAAACCCAAATTAAAAATAGCTAAACCACTTGCGTTATAGAATGAGAGTCAAACAAATATCACAAACACGAAGAGCAGACTTAGCCGGGGATCGAACCCGGGACCTCAAGGATGGCAAAACCTTGAAAACCAGCGTATACGCTATTCGAGTACAGAGATTGCCTAAATCTATTAGTTATTTTTTCTGATTACTTTCGTTGCGGTCTCGGTGGTATTCGTTGGTTTATATTGCATATCCCGGCTTACAAGGGTTGTAATCATTGATGAATATTGTGGGCTTGTCCTATAAAAAATACTGGATAAACACATACAATTTATCCCGATAATTGCACAGAAACTACAAGTAAAACCAAAAGACGCCGCTAGTCTTCCCCAAAAGTACAGTTTAGTACACTAACACCAACTACATCGTAAATACTACCTTGATTACTTGCACACATAAATATGTCATATTATACGGTTTATACGGTTTGAATTCATTTATTTCTAAAGATTACAAATCACTTATACAGAAATAAACACTAAACATTAATTAATTAAAACATGTTTGCTGTCCAGGAGCAGTCATGAAGGTAATTGCTATTAAAAGTTTTGAATTGTCTACCGCCCCGCCGCGCCGCGCCGTGCGACGCGTTGGCACGGTGGACTTGCAGTAATTCGTTATCTTTGTTTATATGTTTGAAATCTAAGGACCCGTTTACACTAGGGGCAAATAAATAATGTTAGTTGATTTTTTTTTTTTTTTTTTGTTAGTAACCTTTTAAGATGTGGCTTTTTAATAGTTTTTTAAATAGTAATTTCGATTGTATATTTTTTATATCTTTTGGTAGTGAATTGTAAAGTTTTGCTCCCTCATAAATAATTGTTTTTTTGCCATAGTTAGTTCTAATACTAGGAATGTGTAAATCATGTGCGCGCCTTAGAATACGTTTTTGAACTTGTATATTTTTTGTGAATGTGATTTGTGTGTGTAAGTCTTTGGAAATAATTTTTCGAACTAAGATACATGTGTTATATAAATATATATGCGAAATGTTGAATAACTTTGTTTCCCGGTAAATTTTGTGTGTTGGGGTCAGATAGTGGTAGTGAAATAAAACTTTTATAATTTTGTTTTGTGCTCTTTGCAGCTTTTCTAGGTTGCTTTTAGCTGCTGATCCCCACAGTTCTATGAGGTACTCGATGTGCGGTTTCACCAATGAATTATAAATAGTGTAACGGACTTTAAGAGGATTATCTGTATATAAATAGTTGCCCGCGGCTTTGTCTGTAGATTACAACGGATTTATAGTTTGTCTAGATTGTACACGTGACGTTGGTTAGCCCTCGAATATTTAGATTTTACTGTGATTAGATTTCCCGTAATATTTTACCCTGCGTTTGCAACTCGACCTGAATAACAATTGGAATGATTTTTATCATAATAATAAGGTGAAATAGCTGTCAAAAATTTGATAGGTTTAATGAACTTCACGAAGGCTTTTTCAGTAATTAAAAATTTTAAAATAATATCTATAATATAATTATAGTATCTTGAAGAAACATATACACGGCCATCTACTCCCAAACTAGACAGAGCCTGTACTATGGCAACCAGGCAGGTGATAAACATACGTGTATGTTTTTTATATACATATTATAGATAAATTACACCCAGACATAGAACAAATTTTAATGATCTTGCTCATCACTTAAATATTTGTCCTGGGTGGGAATGGAATCCACGACCTCCGGCTTAGCAGTCAGAGTCACTAACCACTAGACCAACAGCTGTCCTTATTAGACTATGAGAAGAGTTCTTGCCTAGCTATGGGTCGGCTACAGGTTTATACTATTATAATAATACTTCTGATCTGATATACCTACCTATTTAGGCACACTAGGTGTATATTAAGATATGCTTATAAATGTAATAAATAGATTTATTAACGACATAGATTGACAATTTTGATTTGTTTCTAAGTTATAAATCCGGGATTGAATTCGTGACTTCACGGTCTAAGATTATATTCGGTAGACTTATCGACGTCTCTTAACTATAATTTATTGTTGCACTAGCTTAGCCTGCAGGTTTGTTTGCATTATAATGGATTTATGGCGATAAGTTTGATCGACTAGACCTAGTTTATCTAAGAAATTATATGGAATTTCATCTTTCTGTTTAATTTGTTTTTATGACATCAAGAACAGTCTGTTTTTTTACAACTAACAACAACCTTTTTTCGCTTTGAAGGATTTATTTTTATGTTTTGCGTTTTCTCTTGTTATCTATATATATAAAACTCTTCCGTTACTGACTGACTGACTGACTGACTGACTGACAGCGCACAGCCGAAACTACTGATCGTAAAGAGCTGAAATTTGGCATGTGTGTTTGTTGGGAGGAGTAGGCTACCACTAAGAGAGGATTTTAGGAAATTCCCCCCCAAAGGGGAGAAAACGGAGGTAATTTAATAAACGGTGGTACACGCGGACGAAGTCGCGAGCAAAAGCTAGTAACCAATAGATTGAAATAAGTAAAGGATCACTGAATTTTGTCAATATAACGTACACAAATTATGACGAACTGAACAACTTTTTTAATGTTACGTTTTTTTTTATAGAACCTAGTTATAGAGCTAGCTTTTATTGGAATTAATGAAATTTAAAAAAAATACTAAGAGCATTACAACTCACCGTTGGCTTCAAACGCTTTAATAGTGTATAATACAAAATACTAAATCATGATAATGGTATCATATTTGCGAATATTAATCGCAACGATACTTGCACAACAACTTTCTTTAGAGAAATCTGTAACCATCTCTCTTAACACTTAACAGTGCAAGCAGTTTTTGCGGTTGTATTATACTACTCTTACACGAGGGTACTTCCTTCTTGGAGTGGCTATGACCCTCAAATTCTTTTTACCGAGTCGAAACCTGGATGGCTTTTGTGTCAACAGCGACTTGGTGGTGTATATGGAAGCAAGACATAAGATACGCCAGATCTTGCGAACAGCCACTATAATAATAATATTATGTGTTCTTATACATAGAGCAGGGATGGATGGTCCCTGGTAGATAGCCAGTAATTTTTTTAAAGCCTGCAAGTAATTTGTTTCGCACATTATACTAGTATTCTTGTTAACCCCTCATACTAAGCTAAATTGCTTGTATTACGAGTGGGTTCACGTCGGTAGTGTAATGGGTGGGCTTCGAACCCGCGACCACATGATCGCAAGTCTCACGCCCTAGCCATTAGGCTACCAACGCTTAAAATTAGAGTAAAATTCACAAGAAGGCCGCTGCGTCTTGGACCTGTATCCCCATGTATTCTCATTACTGAGGATAACCCGTATTATATAGGCGATTTTAATAGTGCAACAAACATAATTATGATCAGCCGCCCCAGCCAAGTGACATTTGTACAAGCGATAACGATGATAGAAATCGCTTAAATGACATTAAATGTATGGAAATGACATTTGTTTTCGATAAGTCACGTGACTTGCACTTGTCTCCTCCATACATTTAATGTCATTTAAGCGATTTCTATAATCGTTAACGCTTGTAGAAATGTCACTTGGCTAGGGGGGCCGGTGACAGCGTAGGTAGCTGTTGTTGAATTTAGTGTTTTAACTCAATAGGATTTCTGTGGTGTTTGGAGTAAAAATAATATTCTCGCCCAAATAGAATAAATTTAAATGTGTAAAATAATGTTAGGCATCACAAGTTTAAGGCACAAACTTCTTGACTGTTAACTGCGACACTTTTTTTCTGTTTTGACATCGTCTGTGTACCAAAAAGTTTCACGCTTTCGGACACTGGCATTTCCACTTGTATAATCGGTGGGGTACATTGTGAAAATCGTGTGCAGTATAGTCTCAAAGTGTATACGAAGCTTACTCTATTCAATGGTTAAACTATACATTGTTTGCGGCTTCGCTTGCTAAGTGAAATTACGCGTTGAATACTATCAAGATTGTCGCTTGACTTCAGAAAAGATTTCAATAACAATTTTAGGTACTATGCTATAACGTTGGCCTTTTCTTTAATATTTAAGTAAGATACTTATGCAATACTGTTTTTTTCCTACATCGTAGCCGATGCACCTACATCGAAGCGGAAAGACTCTTACTTGATAAAAGTATTTGTGGATCACTCAAGTGCTTGGCCTGGTCTATGTAGAGATGATTCAATCAATCGGTAGCCTAAAGGCTCGGGGAAAAGGGCAGTGGACTTGCGATCATGTGATCGCCAGTTCGAATCCCACCCAATGCACTACCGACGTGAACCCATTCGTAACACAAACATTTTAGCTTACCATGAGGGGTTAACAAGAATACTAGCACATAATGTGCTATTTAAAAAACAAAAAACATTATTTGTACATAAACGGTTTTAGATGGTATAAAACTTATTCCATCCAATTGCATACCTCGTCACAGATTGCTTAGCCTTGCTCAATAAATCCGTGCTGATGCTGCTAAAGTATAATAACCAAGATATTTATGTTTTTAAGATTTCTTATATAAAAAACATGATGTTTCAAAATCTATAAGTATAACTTAAAAAACAGATCAATAATTCATTATAGGTAATTGAATTACACGGTCGTCCGATATCCCTTCGAGGTATATACACGGTATGGGTCAATTACGATATTATGGTAATTTCTATAAATTGCTGCCGTGCCTTTAAAATATTACAGCATAAATGACCGTAAATCTTTGCATCACATTTAGTGTGATATTTAATATACAACCTTATTTTTAGAATGTACTGAAACTGATAAACCTGTCAAATTCTTTCAAACAAAGAAACCCTAATTAGAGAAAAATTAACATCCATGTGTGCCTCTTCATTCGCGAAAAATAACGCCTGTACGGTAATAATTACAATAGAATTTAAGATGACGTAAAAATCATTGCAATTCATTCGGTTACCAATCCTGAACAAACTAAGTATTACTGGTTACGGTTTTAAAGTTAAAATTAGGTTGTATAGCATATACTCGTATAGGGAAATACGGGATAAGGATGTATGGAGGGACTTGGGGTAGGCCTTTGCCTAGTGGGACAGTAGGTATAGGCTAAGGAAAAAAAAACATAGGTACAAGTAAAGTGGTGTCTTTTAGTGATCATTAATCAATGATGAATGTGGCTTTTATTTCATTCAAATTTCATGAAAACAGGCAAATACACAGCTATTTTAGTAGGCATACCACGATCACAAAACAGATGTGAAACCTCATAGTTCTGGGACAATAAATGTATACGAAAAACCAATAAAATGCAAAAATATACGAACAATTTTTTTATATATCCTAGAGAATCTCGTAGTAGCAGGAACACACATGCATTTTCGTTAAACAATTGTACCAAGATTTTTTCTTACGATCTTTCCCATTATCTTTCATTCATACTGATTTCCATTGTTCATTATTTCTTTGCTTATTAAACATAACTATTTTTTCTTTTCCTGTGGGTTTGTTTACATATTTCATCAGTCCATCCATCTTTGTTCTGGTCTTATCCTGTGCACCATATCCATCATTCTTCGTCACATAGAATTCAACCCTCATCAAAACATGTCAACGAGACAAACTTTCTTATATTACCTTCCTTGTCTTATTAAAAAAATAAATATTTTTTGCATACTACCCCTTAAAACTTCTCCAATATTGTGAATAACCTTCCATGCATCACGAAATATTTTAATATCATTCCAAATCCAGATAATGTACTTAGACCGAAATAACCAATCCGAGCAAAAATTTCTCACAAACTCGAGCACATTGCCACGATGTCATTTGGGTCAAAAACTCATCTTCTAATTACGAAATAAACTTGATCAATCATAATAATATTATATTGCTCAACACCAAACCAAACAAACACAACAGCAACATAACTTTTTACTTACATTTAACATCAATCTTTTTCACCATTACCCTATTTTTCACAATCGGTAAACGTAAAGCCAATAAATCAATAAATACATTAAAACATTATTCTAAATTGAGTTGCAACCTGAATACCGACGGCAGTGAAAATAAAAGTGGTGGACGTCTTGAGAATAATTTATTACTTGCAGCGACAGCTGGTATTTTGAAGAGACATTGTTTTTCCGATGATAAAGGCCATCTCTCACCAAGCGAGGAATGGACTCTTTTGGATGCTACAGATTCTTCGTTATTCATTTCGGAAGAGATTAGTATTGACTTCATCGCTGAATATAACTCTTTGCTTGAGGATTATGAGATTTAAATGTCAGCTTGTATTTTATTTGAAGCTAAATTGAGGTGGGATGGCTTTTTCCGGTGTTGACGGTATATTTTTAGAATATCATTTCCAAGAATTAAAAACTCTATATTGGGATCAACATTTATATTTGTTTTCATGGTAAGTACCATTAGTAATGATAATAATAATATCTTGGGACAACTCACACACAGCCATCTGATCCCAAACTAGGCAGAGCCTGTACTATGGTAACCAGACAACTACTAACAACTACACCAATAGGCCTAGTAGCAGTAGTAGTAATTGCCTAGTTACTAGCTTTCGCTGTTTTTTTCCTTCTTTTGAAAGAAATACGTATCAGCTTTCAGATTTTGATTAGATTTTTCCCCAATTGGTAAATTGAATCCCAAGTAACCACAATACATGAAACCAAATTAAAAAGAGGAAAATCCGAATTCGGAAAGTCTCTTATTCCTTTCATCCTGCAGTCTCCTTAAGGGGAATAAACAAATTGAAGGATAGCACACTCATCGGTTTATTTTGCGTCTCTTCGAGTTTGTGCAACGAGAAATATTGCACTCGCATCATCAATTAACGTTCAAATGTGTATGTCGGACCGTTTCGGATCGATCTTAGGGCTGCCAAAATTAACAAGAATTGAGGATTCCCAGATTTAAGTGATGGTTTTGTGTCATGTAGTGATCATTAACAACAAGTATTCTCTGAGAAAATAAATTAGTTTTTTTTAATAACGAGTGCCAGGAACTTCAAAATCGTGTAAGAAGAACATGATGGAAATTACTTATTTTGAATTCCGTATTTATAAGCATGACAAGTGTAAATCCATTTTGAAAACAGATGAGAATTAAGTATCGCAAATTTATATTTTAATTATTTTTGAGGTAATTAAAATTTTATGGAAGTGCAAAAATAACATAAAGCTTATATAACTTTGTTAGTAATATTTTTTCATCAGACTTCCAACTACATACGCCACCTCTCAAAACATGAGTCGTTTGCATCGAATCTTCAACAAAACACTGACAGTTAGATGAAATCAAATGTTTAATTCTACGCAAGATAATCTGCTACATCTCAAGAATCGTTCCGCGCCAGACGAAAATAAACGACACAGACGGACAGACATACTCGAGTGATATTTATAGTTTGTGCAATCGCTCAAACCGGAACGTTTTCAATTAATACACTTTATTTGAAATGTACGACGTGTTTTTGATTGATAAGAAACAGAACGGTGAAGCATTAGGTGTGAAGAAGCTTCCATGACTTTTGTAGGAAACCTGGTCAAAATACATGGTTTTTCCAAATGCCATGTAGCCAGTGCTTTGTGGTTTCTTAATGCAATACTCTTTCTGATACCTGTGTTCATGTCCTGTTCTTCAAATAATTGAAACCCAACTTACTATTTTCCACCCGGCGGAACGAAAGGTTTTATACACTAAATACATAGACGACCAAATTTTTTGGACTTCAAGAGAAAGGTTTAGTTTTCTCTTATTGTTAGAATCACTAAAAAAGGCTGTGTTAAGGGAAATGGTATTAATTCGACGATCATTAAGCATAGAGAAGAAACGAAGAGAAGAAGAAATCTTCAGTATTAGTAAATTGTCACAGAAATAGCTCATGGCGCCTAGTTTGTTGGTCTAGTCTAGTGGTTAGTGACTGCTACCCTGACTGCTAAGCCGTCGTGGGTTCGATTCCCACCCAGGCTAAATCTTTGTGTGATGAGCACGATTGTTCTGTGTCTGAGTGTTATTTATCTGTAATATGTATATATTTAGAAATAAATATGTTTATCAGTAGTCTGGTTACCATAGTTAGGTACAGACACTGCCTAGTTTGGGAACAGATAGCCGTGTGTGAGCTGTCCAAATAATTATTAGTATTATTAGCTCATATCACTCACGTAAGCTAGGCTCTGCCTAGCAGTGCATTGTAGTGAGTAGAAAAGTAAATAAGACTTGTTTTAAGTATTCCCACTTAAAAAAAGCTGTCCACTAAGGCGACAATGGAACAGTCTCATTACACAACAAAAAATAAAATACAAACGCATTACATAATTTACACAAGGAACATACTGGCTCATTGGAACAATTGAATACAAGTACTATTTAAAAATATTAGACCGATGTTATTAATAGCTTCGTTCAAAAATGTTAAACAGACGAACAGTATTATAATATTACCGTTGAGTAACAGTTATACAATATTATCATAAACCTTGTTAGTGGTAAAAATGTGGTTAACACAGGTAATACTTTTATGATGAATATTTTTTTTTTATTAAGGTTGTATGTAAGGGTTTAAATAAAATTAGGTAAAGTTATGTTTCTAAAGCTATACTTAGGCTTGAAATGGAATTAGTAGTAGACTTAGTTGAAAGCATGAAAAACATAAAAAATCATCGCAAAAAAAAACTATAATGTTATTTTCTTCAAAGTGTTTGACCTAGAAGTAATTAGTCAAATCGTCTAGTTTTAAAGGATTGAATGTTATTCGGATTATCAGACACATTTAGAAAACACAACTGTAACCAAAATCACTATTGTCAATGGAGTATTTCTATGCCAAAAAAAAAATCGATTTTATTCTACTACACTTGACAACAAATTTTCAAATATCTTAGGACATCACAAAGTCAAAGACGAGTATTTGTCCCTTTTCCCAAGAAACGATGCTTTGAAAGAAACTTCGGAATGTCGCAAATGTTTTGTGTAAGATCTTATTGTTTGTATGGTATTACGCAAATGCTGTTTCCCTTCCAATAAGGCCAGTTTATTAAATATTTTTGTATTCGTTGCTGTTTTGTTTCCAAAATTGTCTTGTTTTCGTTTTGGAAGGTTGTTAACCTGTGTAAGGTGTTTGTATGTTTTTAATTATTATTCGTTTAACAGATTTTTGGTGTTTAGTCTGTTGAGTTTGGTGTTGGTCTTTTAATAAAGATATCATTGACCGAAGCCTAACGAGCCATGCATATGGACATTTTTCATGCTATGTAGGAAATATCAAACCAGTTCATTAATATTACTTAAAAGTAAAATTGTGACACTATAATAGTCCTCTATATGGATTTAGCCTAAGACGGGAATATGAAAATTGAGTCTTCTATCTGGCATTCCATAAATAAGTGCACCTAAAACTGGAAAAAAACCTCTGAGGATTTAGGTAGACTCCCGTAAATTTTGCGAATCAATTTTCCACATAGAAATATTGACAAACTTCCACCCTTAAATTTTTTCGTCGAATAGAATCTTACTTTAATAAATTTTCTTCTTTGTCTACAGGAGCGTTTGTTGGTGGAATCCTCGGTGGGATGGTGATGCGGTTCGGCAGGAGAAATGTTTTGATAGCGACAGCTATCCCCTATACATTAGCATGGCTAGCCACTGCACTGTCAACTGGGGTCCATATGATATCAGCCGCGTCTTTCGTCGGTGGAATGCTGATCTGTTGTATTAATATGACGACACAAGTAAGTTGAAAATTAATTATCAAGATAACCGCAACAGATGTTATGGTTTATATCAATGACGTATATAAGAACAAAGAGTTTATGGCTGAAAGTTGTTTTCTGACGATGATGTCTTCCTACACATCGTTGTAGGTGTAATAACTTCAACAGTCTAAATCTCATTGCTTTTTGATATTTTAAATTGAAAAGAAATCCCTAGAAAATGTACTAAGCTTAGGTAATTCAGAATTACGAAATGGAAAACAAGAAAAACAACTTCTATAATGTTTGGGGATTAAATGCAATTACGAAATGTAATTTTAGTTTAAATTCTAAATAATCAAATCGTCAAATCTTGCTCAGAGAATGAGCAGAACACTGATAAAATTAACACCTACAGAAAATAACGTCACGTTATAATACAATTCTTTAAAAAACAACTTCAATGGTGTTATTAAGAGTACACTATCAGAAGGACATAAAAATATTATCAAGTTAATCTTAATGACCAATGCATGTCATCTGATGAACTTGAGTCAGTGTTGTGAGACATTCTAGGTATATACCTTTCGATTTTGAAGGTTTGTCTACAGAATCGTGATGTGAAGACACATTGCAGACGTTATCATTATTATCATTGGACCTTGCTTCAATTACTTTATATTCTAGAGCAAGTGTAGGTAGACATAACCTCTTAGGAACGTATCTAACAAAGGAAATATATTCAGAGGCCAGGCAATACCGCATTTCCAAGGAGAAAGCTTACGAAAGCTTTATATGACCAATTAGGGCCACCCATAAAAGATTATAGGGCCCATATAGAGAATAAATACCATTACGTGTGTCAATCGCTGGGTACATTAAAATTGAATGGTCCTTTATCTAAGATACTAAGGGCGAATGCACTTTCTGACAATCTGAAATAGCTGTCTCATAAATACTGCTACCGTATACAATTTGCATTTAAGAATAATAGGACCATGTATCAGGATTTATTTGGTTTGGGATAACTTTATTCATTATATTCCTTACCATCGATGATACGAGAAATATGGGATTGTAATAACACCGGCCTATAAATGTCCCACTGCTGGGCACAGGCCTCTTCCCTTAGAGTGAAGGAACGAACATTGATCACCACGCTTGCTCATTGGGGGTTGGCGATTTCAAATTAAGTTTTTTGGAATCCAGGTTTCCGCACGACGTTTCCCTTGACCGTTTATCAATGGGATTATCTGGGTGTAATATCTTTTACAAATGATACATGGTATACTTTTTCACGAAATAAATGTAAAGATCGTCACGACGTATCTATAAAAAAATGGTAACTAGGATAAAAATATTTAATTCAATAAAATTAATTATTCCAATTTAAAAGTTCTTATGGTAGCTACTTTGGATTATGGTCTTAATTTTAATTACCTGAAAAACTAGACCGAGAAAAATAAACCGCGACTATCATCATGCCAAATTGGTGATTTTGAGTCGAATGTATGGTCAAAATGATCAAAATGGTCAGTGTACATAGGTGGACATAATGCCAGGGCCCCAATTCTCCTATTTTATAAACCGTCCGATGGCAGTGTAATGATCGTAGTTTCGATTGATTTTGGCACATTTGGTATTCTTCTAAGCATTTAATCTGTGAAATCGTGTATGTCATAGTATCTTAGCACGATTTCCAATAATTTGGTAATCCCTTACTGACATTTCAAACTTAATGGGCTTTATTTTTTTTTACAAAATCGTCGACATTGCGATCATTACACTGCCATCGGACGGTTTAAAAATAGGAGAATTGGGCCCCAGAAGGCATTCTCTGCCAGTTGACCTTAGGGTGATGCTGAAAGGTGTGGTAGATGAAATGAAATTGATCCTGAAAATAATGATGTTTATATTTAATTGCGTTACCATACAAGCTTTTCTTTCAGCATCTTGGAACCGCAGGACTTTATAAACTATTCTTAAGTATTATTTTAGTTTCATTACGGAGAAATGTTAATGTTCAAAACCATTGTGAATTTACCGTTTTATGGATAACGTTTTACAAGAACATTATAGTTATATCGTAATACGTGTAATTGGCTGATGGTCGTTAAATTTTAACAACTAATGCTGTATTAGAATCGTGATCAGTTTAATATTTACTATTGCTTCAAAAGTTTCCAACACGTAGGTAAGCAGCATTGCTTTTTATTGTTTTAGTTATACCATCGATTGTATCTATTGGTCAATTAGTATTTATAAATGCAGAACATAAAATAATTAATTAATAACAATTAAGTCTAGCTATTTTACGACTTATTATCTTGGAAGACTTATTCATACTGCTTATACCTACATGTCATTGTCAAAGACGTTTTTACAAACAATGGAACATTTCGAAGATCCCAAAATCTTATCTTAGCAACACTACGACAAGATTAAAGTAATTGTATGTTGTTTTAAATGAAAAATAAGAAACAAAACGATGATGAAATCTTGATGCAACCTATTTCGTCTCCCAAAAGAAAAAATACTAATTGAATAATGTTTTCTGATTACGAGAATGTGGAGGAGTTTATAGAATTACTTCTTCTTGATAAAGAAAAAAATACTTCTAAATAGAAAAGAAGAAAGGGGAAAATTGGAAGGAAGAATTGGACGCCTTTAACAAGGAGTGGCCTCCATTGGCACTTGAGAGAGGAAAATTGAAGGAAGAAAGGGAGGCATTTGCCCTGCAGTGGGACAGATCGGTATCAAAAAATATATATATAGAAAAACCCTACATTTAGGGCCATATATTTATTTGACCCGGTGAGGGCATTACTGTTGTTGAATTTAGTATTTCAACTCAACAGAATTTTAGTGGTCTTTAGGGTAAAAATAATGCCCGCGCCTGAAGCGTCCAGGGAGCCAAAAATTTGTATATTTAAGCTATACAAATGAAATAAGTATAAATAATATAACGGTTTCTCATTCGTCCATCGGGTTAGATCAGTTTGGGGGACTATAAAAATTCTCAAAAAAAAAAACTGCTAAAAGTGTCTCCTAAGTAAGTTGTAAATAAGTGGTGGCAGTTTTAAAACAAACATATTTTATCGTAAATTCAACCTTATTCGCATAAAATGGCTCATGCGACACGAAACTGCACTTCAGTGGTAATTTTGAAGACGGATTGGAGACACTGTTTGAGCAACTTTGGTTTTTTATATAATTATCAGTGCTTGAAAAACTTAAGACAATTTTGAAATGTATATTATAATCGCGGTGTTCATAAATGCCTACAAAATCGTTTGCAGGTATCATTGGTCATGGGTAGATAGTCTATCTGTGACCATGACACCGAACTAAACCATGACAGGGAAAGAATAAAAATTCTCTAGAGTCCCACTGACAGATAAGTTAGACAACAAATGGGTAAAGAGTGAAACAGCAATACCCTTCAAGTAACACGTATTGCCATAATCAATAGGCCAGAACATGCATACCAAACAATGACCATTTAATTTTACTTATTGTTACATAAATGAACATTTGTAATGCAACTCGTTTGTACGTGCTGTGCAGTTTTCAGAATCGTGAGATCTTTGACAGACGTCACTTGTCAGAGTTGTAAAGTCATAGACTAAAAAAAAAACAGATGAAAACGTTGTTCTAAAAATTTAATATCTATGATGTTTAAAAATTATGGGGAACTGTTTTCACCCGATATAACTGAATACCAATAATTTTGAAGATGTGATTGATTCATCTAACAGAGAAAATAATATTGTTAAAAAAAATTGTTCTGATTTAACAGTAGATTATATATTTTTCGATGTTAATAACAGCATAATGCCACAAGATTTAGGTAAAAGTTAATTTTATTTTGCTACATTTATTGACTTTTATTTTGAAATACTACCACATTCTGGAAATGATTTGAATTCTCTCTCTATTGATTTAAACATTCTGTTCACACAATCATCTTTGGCGCAGAGTTCACAAATTGAATAACAAATACAAAATCCTTATCAGGCATAACTAACTTATAAGGCAGTCTTCGGTATTCTATTCGGGGCACACATCATAAAGTCATGGCTGCTTATTCTGCTCATAACACGCAAGTTTTACAGCCTGTCACTATAATAAACCTTCTTTACATAAATACTCTTTGCCATTCCGAGAACGAACCATAAAAAGGCATCGCAATGTTTATGCACAAGTTCTTAAGTATTATTTATGTTAAATAATCTATTGTTAAACAATTTAACGATAATATGTAACCTGTCGAATGTATTACAATACATGATCGTAACGTGAACGAAGTAATTTTGATCGAATATAGTGAGAACATCGACTGTCAGATAAATCGGTATTGTGGTGAATTCCTGACAATTTGAAGAATCGAATTTTGATTGCACTATCTGAGATTGTGGTTATTTTAAGACAGCCGCTTTGATCTTGCGTTCACACGACGTGTTGTGATTATGTTTTTATGATAAGGAAGACAATGATAGGTGAACAAGTGAATACACTCTACCAATGATGTCAATGTCAAGGTTACAGAAGGCATTGAGGTTGATTCTATGTCCATGAATATTTAGAATAATTATTTTCTTTCTGAACTAGATAAAATCTTTTGGGCCGAAGAGGCGTTTAACGATATTCATGACGATGATAAGAGTCAAGTGCTAGGATATTTTCACCGTTTCTTTTGAAAAATCATTTTCAGTGAGTTAGGTCTTGGCGATTTCGGATGTTGTTTATATTGTATTGATGATTGTTTAACGATGTATTTCATCATTTCAAGTCTTAAATTCAGTAAGTAGTCCTTTTATACCAAAATTTATGAAATGTAGTTGAATTTTTTTCATCTTGATTCAAGGTTTGCTGATAACATCAACGGTGACGATACTCGTTTCTTCTCCATAGAAATTAACCGTTTCCAATTATTCCACTTGAGTCTCCCAATGGCACAGTTCACAAATAACAGAATGAGTTGCCACGGTCGTTACAGGAGTTATTACATATGTTTAAGCACGAGACGTCATATTGTGGTGGCATTGACGTATTTCCATGTGTTATTTTAACAATGAATTGTAAAACTCGCGTATTGTGGCGAATCTCTTATGAGTTTTATGTTTTTGCGGTAGTATTGACGCTGTGTGGGCTAGACCTCCACTTAGTAGAAACATTTCTGGATTTGTTTTCATGTGGTTTAGAATGATACCTTCTTTTGTTCTCTGGTTAATTTTCTCTTCACTTCTGGATTATATCCAGAACGTTTTTGCTATTTATATCTATAACAAAGTGGTGTTTGTCTCTCTTATACCTCGAAATGGGCGGGCCGCTTTTCTTGACATTTTTTTGATTTCTTGGATTCGTCTCCGACCCGAAAAGTAGTAAAATAAATGATAAAAGCCGCGGGCACAGCTAGTTTATAAAAGATTCTTTCTTTTTCCCCTTGTACGTTTGTGTGTTTCTTTAATTTCTGTCTAATCTCTCTTTGCTCATACTTCAGTCTGCTGGAAACGATTTCTAGGAAAAAACAAGTAGTATCTTCGTACATCCATCTTTATCCGAATGTTAAATAAATAATTAACACAATTTGTTATACCTAAACATTACTGATTTTAAATTTATTTAGTCAAAGCGTAACACAAGCATCTTAGCTTAGCGCGAGGGGTTAACGAGATAGTATATATATATTATATAGTAATGTGCGACCCACATTGCTAGTAATCTCTTTAAAAAAAAATAAAAAAGTTTCAGAAGATCACTTTACAGTATGTACCTATTTTTTGCCATCTTTTTCAGTAATATTTATTATGTTTCTTACATTTACTAACTTGCCCTTTTTACTCCTCCGTCGTAGATATAATTATTCATAAATGATCCGAGAACTTGGTGTTTATCTTGATCGTCGGACCAGTTGTCCAGGTTTTGGTGACAAGAAAAAATTTTTTTTTATGGAAACTGAAGTAATTTTAAATCAATACCCAAGAATTGTATTAAAATAAGACTATACAACACAGTAAACATTCCACCTAGACGAGGGCCGATAATTTTGAAAACCAAAAAAAATAATAGTAGGATGAAACTAATTAGAAAAGGAAGGGAATATGATAAAAATTAAAGAAAAAATAAATTACGGTCGATCCGAGTTCGGGAAGGGGGGGAGGGGGGGGGTTTAAGGGTAAAAAATGGTTTATCTCGATTTCCAGCAAAACTACAAGTCCTATAGAAAAAAGTCAAATGGCAAAGTTGTAGGTAATAAAAAGATCTACAACTTTTGTATTTACACTTTTTTCACATAACCTCAAAATGTATGTGAAAAATCCAAAAAACCAAGTTTTTGGTTTTTTATTTTTATCTTTTTCAAAAATATTTTTTTTTTCACGAAATTTGGTGAAACCTTACCTTTTTATGTCCCAAATACGCTGTAATTTATTTGATTAAAAATATTTATTTTTTCACCTTATTTTCAATTAATATAAAAAAAACACCCTAATTTTCAATCGAATATTCACCCGTCAAAATATCAGCTTTTTTCAAAAAGTATGGGGGTTTTTAGTTCGTTGAAATCTCTACTTTCTGATGGTGTAAAAAAAATATACATTACTATAGTAAATGTTCTCAGAAAATGCATAATCACTATGTACAATTTCATCAAAAAAATGTCATTGCTTCAATTTTTTCCAGTCTGCATTGGTTCTTCATCCAGAATTTCATCTGAATCATTTTGTGAGATTTTCTATGACATGAATGTAATTCGAATTTAATAAATAAACTTTAAACTGAAAAAAAAATTAAGCAATGTCATTTTTTTGATGAAATTGTACATAGTGATTATGCATTTTCTGAGAACATTTACTATAGTAATGTATATTTTTTTTACACCATCAGAAAGTAGAGATTTCAACGAACTAAAAACCCCCATACTTTTTGAAAAAAGCTGATATTTTGACGGGTGAATTTTCGATTGAAAATTAGGGTGTTTTTTTTTATATTAATTCAAAATAAGGTGAAAAAATAAATATTTTTAATCAAATAAATTACAGCGTATTTGGGACATAAAAAGGTAAGTTTTCACCAAATTTCGTGAAAAAAAAAATATTTTTGAAAAAGATAAAAATAAAAAACCAAAAACTTGATTTTTTGGATTTTTCACATACATTTTGAGGTTATGTGAAAAAAGTGTAAATACAAAAGTTGTAGATCTTTTTATTACCTACAACTTTGCCATTTGACTTTTTTCCATAGGACTTGTAGTTTTGCTGGAAATCAAGATAAACCATTTTTTACCCTTAAAACCCCCCCCTCCCCCCCTTCCCGAACTCGGATCGACCGTAATTTATTTTTTCTTTAATTTTTATCATATTCCCTTCCTTTTCTAATTGGTTTCATCCTACTGTAATTTTTTTTCACTTTTTACAAATTTTGAAGGCTTCGGCCCTGGTCTAACCATCCATATCACCAAATAACAATCATACTAAAACCAATACTTTATCATAGACCTTTTTACGAGTTGTGTAGGCTGTACCCACATTTCAACATTTACTTTTATTACAAGCCTATGTCAAAGAAGCCATTGTACAAGATAAAACTAATAACAATCAAAATAAACAGAAGAATTACCTATAAAACTGTAATCTAGAACACCCACGCCATAATGAAAAGCAAGATACAAATGCTTTTATCTCTAAATTAATCGTGGTCTATAAAAATACAGTTCGAAATACATAAAGTGACAGTAATACTAATAATGTAAACCAGATTGTAAATCTTATTCGTTTCGTAATGGTGACAAAGTTCTCTGATTATACGTGATTAGGATGCTTGGATTTCAATTTCTAAGTGGATGTTTCGTAAGGTTTTGTGTATTATATATAATTTAAATCTGTGTGGTCTGTTAGAATTATTGCTGGGAACAGGGAATTATCATTTATAATTATCAAGTAAAACATCTATTACGTCGACTCGTTTACAAGAACTGGGGAACAAATCTCTTTGCTACCTAATCTCTATTCATCCTAATCTCTAATAATATACGGATAATTTTGAATTTATAGCTAAAAACCCATAAAAATTTAAGAACTGTTATGATCTATTGTGGTGTCTTAATGTCCAAACATATGCGCGCCATTTGCTTCAAAGTTAAAATATACCAAATAGTCCTAACAAACATTTTTTATTTGTCCACAGGTATACGTCACAGAAATTGCAGTTCCAGAAATCCGGGGTTGTCTCAGCTCAGTGCTGAAGATCCTCAGTCAAATCGGCATCCTAATATCCTTCTCCATTGGAGCTTATTTAAACTGGTACCAACTAGCCTTAATGGTAGCTGCAGCACCAATACTCCTGTTTTTCGCGCTCTTCTTCATACCAGAAACTCCCTCCTCGCTTCTACTTAGGGGGAGGGAGCAAGAAGCAGAAGAGTCCTTACAATGGCTCCGAGGACCTGAGGCTGATATTCGACAGGAACTCGCGACTATAAGGACCAATATTCTCGCCAGCAAGCTTTTTAATGGAGGCAACGCCGGAAAGGTCAAAGCCTTGCTATCAAAGAGAATGACAAGGCCTGTTCTCATCACTTGTGGTCTGATGTTCTTTCAAAGATTTACTGGAGCGAACTTATTCAACTTTTATGCGGTAAAGATGTTTAAGAAGACGTTCAGATCTATGAATCCTCATGGGGGAGCCATAGCGACCAGTGTTGCCCAGCTCCTTGCTTCGTGTCTTTCAGGAATGCTAATTGATAACGTTGGAAGATTACCTTTACTAATGATCAGTGGAGTAATGATGTCCATAGCTTTAGCCGGGTTTGGATCCTTCGCTTACTACGAAGAAGTGTTCAGAAATGCTTCGGATTTGATGCACTCAGAACCTGGATCCTACGACTGGATACCTTTACTCTGTGTTCTAACATTTACAATAGCGTTTTCGTTAGGCATCAGTCCGATTTCCTCCTTACTTATTGGAGAACTGTTTCCCCTTGAGTACAGAAGTACAGGCAGCGCGTTAGCTACAAGTTTCAGTCACCTCTGTGGGTTCGTCAATGTCAAAACTGCAGCAGATTTTCAAGATTACATTGGTCTTTACGGACTATTCTGGATGTACGCTGGCATATCTGTTCTTTGTCTTCTATTTGTAGTGCTATTTGTACCAGAAACGAAGGGTCGAGAGATTGATGAAATGGATCCGAAATACGTCGAATCTTTGTGTATTAATCGATAGTCCTGCGAGTATTATTTGTCGTGAATTGTTTATTAGAAGACGATGGAGGTCAGCGTAGTTGATTGCGATGGAGGAAATCGCGGAATCGATTGAGGGAACAGAGGCACAGCTTGGCTAGTCACAAAAAGTGCAATGGAATTATAAGTTGGTGTTAGGCAGGCCTCTGTTGCGGACAAAATATTCGCTTGACTTAAGCGTGGAATGTCTTCGACCAGTATTAATATAAGTATTCCCTTCAAGTGCCTTTATCTTAAAAGTTCCTGTATTTTTCATCACAAGACTTGAAATTGCATCGGAGAGCAAGAAATCGTGTTAAAATGGTGCTTTAAGGATATTTGTGTAAATAAAATGTATTATATCTTTCATTCAATGTTTTTGTTGAATTGTTTGTTGACATAATATCTATGATAATACTTGTGTTATATAACTATTTTGTGATTAAGGTCTTCCATGATGCAATTTCTAAATTTTCTATTTTCCTGTAGTATTTTATCGATGTTATTGAGATCTGAATATTCTCAGCTATTTTATATTGTGAAACTAGTAGTATTTATTGTAAATATAGTTTAATTGATACTGTGTAGACTACATATAAGCCGAAGAAATCTGATTTATGTAAACTAAATTAGACTATCACTGAGAATTTTTGTATTTTTCTTAATTTATTAAAAGGTACAAGTATCTTTGTAAACCCAGTCAAACGTTTGATTCGTCAATAATAAAGGTGCTAACATATTGCCTATCCTATTTATAACCGTTCTGATACATAGAAAACCTAAATAAGGTTTTTGGTATAGAGGTAACCTACATAAGGGTTTAAGTTAGTAAGCTCAGTGACAGTTTTATTTTATGTTAAATGTTACTATAATTCTTCGCTTTTGTGGTCTTGTTGTGGCTGAGTGATGTGTAATTCGTTGGTATTTAAGATAATTAAGACGACGGCATCTTAGAAAAAAAATGATGCTCTAATCACCATGCATCGAAGTAGTTAAGTACAAATTGTACTGCCGAAATTAGATTGGGATTATTGTAAGCTAATTTTTTTAAATTTGAATCGTCTTGTTTATCTGAATTCAATCAATATCACTGTCTTTCTTATTGTACGGGTACGATACAGTTGTGAGCACAAGCGCTCTTAGTATTTTTAAATTATACAAAAATGTATACTTAGGTATCTACTTGTATATTGTTAACGAAATTTGTATATCGATATGTTTTCGTTAAATGTATTAGTACAAAAAACGGTAAATCCTAAATACGTAAATTGAATCCAGTGTTGGAAAAAAATAAACAAAATTTAACAAATTCTCTAAATGAATTTTGGTGCTATAACCGGCCTTGCATTTTTTTAGTATTTTTTCATATATATTTAGATGTTTTATGGTTAACAAATGTATATAGAAACAGTATTATTAAGTTTTGTAAATAGGTATACATTTTATAGATATTTATGTAGTAGGTAAGTTGTAATAAACCAGTTGCCATACGAGGAAGCTATTATATTGATTTGTACTTAAAAATCGAATTTAAGTGTTTCAATAAAAGTCTTTGTGACCCTATTTCTTTTGTTTTCCTTAACATCTGCGTCTCTTGTTCTACTATACTCTGTTTTTAACAAGTGACAAGTGCAAATGTCAATACTGAAGTAAAAGCTATTGAAATCTATGTAGTTTTGGCATTTTTTAGGGTTCCGTACCTCAAAAGGTAAAAACAGAACCCTTATAGGATCACTTTGTTGTCCGTCTGTCTGTCTGTCTGTCTGTCTGTCTGTCTGTCTGTCAAGACCTTTTTTCTCAGGAACGCGTGGAGGTATCAAGCTGAAATTCATATCAAATACTCAAGTCTATGGTCTCTTGGAGCTGTGAAAAAATCAAACTTCTAAGTCAACGCGATCAAAAGATACTCCCGTTTATGCCGCAAATTTTCGACACTCGCAAGGGAATCAAAACCTACAGGGTACTTCCCGTGAACTCAGAATCTTGAAATTTGGTATGAAGCAACGTCTTATAGCAGAGATATAGGAAAAATTGCGAAAAGTATACATTTTTAGTTATATCATATAATAAAAATATTTTTAATAATTTTAAACTTACTACCCCTTTCCTCATGAACGCGTAGTGGTATTATATTGAAATTCTTAACAAATACTCAAGTCTATAATATCTTTAAGCTGTAACAAAATCAAACTTCTACGTCAACGCAATCAAAAGATACAGCAATTAAAGCCGCATATTTTGAAACTCGCAACTACTCGCAAGGGAATCAAAACCTAAAGGATACTTCCAGACGACCTGGAATCTTGAAATTTGGCATGAAGCAACGTTATAAAGTACACATATAGGAAAAATTCCGAAAATCTTAAATTTTTAGTTACATCACATAGTATATTTTTTTTAATAATCATAAACTTACTAGCTGACCCAGCAAACGTTGTTCAGCGATTAAAAAAAAAAACAGATGTTGGCCGATTCTCAGACCTACCCGATATGCACACAAAATTTCATGCAAATCGGTTCAGCCGTTTCGGAGGAGTTTGGAAACAAACACCGCAACACGAGAATTTTATATATTAGACTTGCTGACCCAGCAAACGTTGTTATGCGATTAACAAAAAAATAAAAAAATAGATTTTGGCCGATTCTCAGACCTACCCGATACGCACACAAAATTTCATGCAAATTGGTTCAGCCAATCTAAACCGAGATTGATCCAAATTGTGCCTATTTCTAGTATCAAAATTATGTCTATCACTTCTCTTCTTAAAGAGATGAAGATTTTTCCGAACATACATAATGTTTTCATATATGTATTGACAAGGTACCGTCAGCTTTCCACATTGTTATGTTATGGATTTCATTTAGCAATAAAAATACCATAACTTTTACTTATATACCTACAGGTTTGTACGGAACCCTCGGTGCGCGAGTCTGACTCGCACTTGGCCGGTTTTTTACTTGTCAATTTAGTCTTTCGTATTTTAAACAGACTATAAATTTATATTAACCTGTGTTTGTAAGCTTGCAGAAGGTTTCCATCATACCTACAATAAAAATTGCCTATAAGATTAGTAAATAATATATAAAATATAGTTTTTTTTTAATGATCTGAAATCTAGAAAGCTAAGGGAAGACTCTGCCTTTGCGAGACTGTGCCTCAGAAAAAACGATAAGTTGTTGTCAGTCATTAATAGTCATTTAATTATTACAATTCTGATAATCTTTTTTATGGGATCATACTGTAAAATAGGTTGGGGAGATCAGAAAGGCAAAAGCTCCATTCAAAATACAGTGTTAAATACAGCTTGGGAAAAGGCTAGGCAGACATTGCAGGACACTTTTAACCCTGGCAATACCTACAGTTCTGTTGGGTACAAGGACATGTGCACTTGAACTACGACCCAACGAATTCGATCAACAAAGTAATATAATTATTACAAGCAGAAGTAGCTCCATTTTGTTGTCACTTTTGTGCTATATAATACCAAACACCAATGTGACGTCATGCTTGACCATGAGCCCATGAAATTTGGCAGCTTGGGTGTCTTTACACATAATAATGGAATAAAGTGTTACAATAGTAATTATTGTATAGTGCCATTAACTTATTTGATCGGTGGTCAAATCTGGAATTAATATTATTTTAATAAGAAACTGAGTGCACGAATAGCCGAGCGGTCACCACGCTAATTACTACTGTGCGCGACGTGCTGCGGGTTCGATCTCCGTATGGGACTAGCATTTGTTTGATCAACAAATTTAATGGTTGTTCCAAGTCTGGGTCTTAGTGCATGTTACATCATTTCCTTTTTGTTGAAGAGATATGGAAAACGATGACATTAATTTTTAACTTGTGATACGCCTGGCAAAAATATAAGAGCAATATGTGTAGGTACGATTGCCGTATCGTACATGATCCCGATTTAACGTTTGTTTGGACATAAGATTTGATACCTATTCGGTCCTAACTAGATTCTTGATATTTGTTTTTTTTATTTATCCGTTATTGTCTAACTGCGGGGCAAAGACCCTTCTTCCACTCTGTACGGTTTTGTCGTACTCATCCAATGCGTTCCTCCATCTCATTTGGGGCCTCTTCGCCGCTTTATGTTGGATTGGTTTGAAACCACTGTGTGGAAACCTTTGACCCACGAATATGGGGGTTACCAAAGATAAAATCAAACGTTTTGTAGGAAGCAACTATCATGATCACAAGTATCAAAATAATATTACCTAATAGCTAATAAAAACTTATGTTGACATGTTTGAACGAATTCAATAATTGTAAAAGAAAGGCATAGAAAACAAAACAACAAAACTGTCCTGAAAAAAGATTTTGTCCTTTCTCAGGCCCTAAACTATAATTATCTGTACCAAATATCATTTAAATTGGTTCAGTAGTCTAGCTATATTACGCAACACAAAAACAGACAGGATTTCCTTCGCATTTATTAAAATAGTAAGGATTATTTATCATCGTTTACAAAAATGGGTTAACCCGCGCAGTGCTTTTACTAAAAACAAATAAGTTTAAACAAATTAACCAATAAAATAACAAGCACCAATAATAAATTATCGTACAATGTATAATGGATCGATTAGTATGAAAATAAATTCCTCTTACGGTACTTATAACTTGAGATGTATCAGTCGAGTGGTTGTTGGAATTAAATGCTTCAGATTCGAATCCACTTCAGTTTGTAACGTATTATTTATAGAAAGGCAGATTCTTTATTATTATGTCTTTTAAACTTACAGTCTTATTCATAAAAATCCCTTATAATAGGTTTTAAACACTCATTAGTTAAAATGCTCATTAGAACTAATAAACCTTTTATAATTACCTTTTTTAATAATTGTCTATTCATAAACGTTCAATAAACCCGTTTTAGTTAAGATGTCGTTTTTACACGTTTTAACGCGTTTTAACGTGATTAAGTTGTCGTTCTGATGAATCCATAGATTAAATGGCCAAAAAACGCAAAAAGAAAAAAGTTTGACAACGTCTCTCTGACTTGTATGTAGTTATCTGTGGTCTCTTGTGACATTTGGAAGACTTCTTGTGTTTCGTTCACGTGTTTATTTTTTGAAGAAAATTGGATTTCTTTGTATTTTTTCTTGTGAGTACTACAATAATTAATGGAAAACCAAAAAAATATAAAGAAAAGCCAAAGAAGCGAAAATTGGCTGGAGGAAGTTATGGTTATAATTCAACAATTTTCGTTAAGGTACACGTGTTTATTTACATTTATTTTCGTTGATAAATTGATGGCCTATTTTATTTCCATATAATTTATTGATGGATTTGGTGAAAACACGATTACACGATTTTTTTAATATCTACTTCCCAGCTCCTTGCAAATAACACTTAACTTTAACCAACTAACCATTAGACGGTTCGGACGCGAAAACAGCTGTTGTATACATTTGTCGGCCATATTTCTGCTTATTAAAGGTTTATAGACGGGTCGACCCTGTTATAAGTTACAAAGCCGCTATTGAATACTTAAAAAGCTTTTTAGCGATATTGAGCGTTTATGAATAATGCTTTTCGGGATTCTCATTATAGCAAGCTAATAAACCTATTTTAACTTTTTATGAATAAGACTGTTAGTCTTTTTAGAGTTCCGTATATATCTTACAGGACTCTGTCCATCCGTCCTTCCGTCTGTCCGTCCGTCTGACTCTCAAGACCCTTTATCTCTAAAATGAGTGGAGGAAACAATGGAGTTTAAATTAAACCATACATTTAAGTCTAAAGTCTCTTGAAACTGTGAAAAAATCAATTTAAAAAAAGACATTATATTTTATTTTATTTGGAATAACAAACAGTGGTAAATAAAATATATTATAACTACGAACTTAAAAAGTAACGCTTGTTGTACAACCAGCACCGTTATCCACTGATCACTAAAATATATAATATGTATAACAGTTTATACCGCAATAAACGTATTGCCGACAATCTCAAGGGGATAAAAATTAATAGGGTACTTCTCGTTGGTCTAGAACTATGAAATATGCAAGTAATATGTAATGGACATATACTACCAGTACAGGAAAAACTCTAAAAACTATACATTGTAATTAAATCATAAAAAATATAGTCTTTGTACTGAACCCTCGGTAGGCAAGTTCGACTCGCACTTGTCCGATTGTTTTCACAGTTAAGATTAAGAGTGATCAATTGAGGTAAGTAACAATCTATAAAAAAAAACAAAATATATAGAATCGCAATGTAGATCATTTTCATTTCATATTCTGCATTGTTTTCAATAGAAGGTAATTTTTTTAGAAGGGTCATTAATTCATTTATCAAATTATTTGATTAGTATTTCTAATTTTTAAGGCTCTAACACATGCGTCGGTGGTGTAATGGTCAGCATAGTTGCCTTCCAAGCAGTTGATCCGGGTTCGATTCCCGGCCGACGCACACTTTTACTTTTTATGGTTCTCTATCCTAACCGTATCAGTTATTTTTGGGTCCCAAGGGTTGACTTCTAGTCCTACCGAATTCAAATTAATATAATTTGAAATGGCGCGACTGCCTATGTCACCTCTATTACCCATTTTGACTGGGTAAATAAATAAATACAATATCACATCGAAAAACTTTTTGTTAGATTTTTTTTCTTTTATGGATAAGCTCACGCAGTGCCAACTGATAAACATACTTATATATTTTTAAATACATACATATTATAGATAAATAACACCTAGACACAGAACAAATGATCGAGCACACAAAAATTTGTCCTGGGTGGGAATTGAACCCGCGACCTCCGGCTTAGCGGTCAGGGTCACTAACCACTAGTCCAACAGGCCAGTCAAAATTGTAATGACTTAACGAAATCTTCAGTATATTGTATTGAATCCAACAATCGTTATATCGATCGTGTCAAATGAATATTGTATGAAATTGTATGTCCATCGGGACTACAGAATTTACGTGCTTTCACGGTGCACGGAGGGGTTTCAGCACGCCTCTCATTGGTCACCCATCCACGGACCCACTGTGGTGACCGGTAAGTGAAGCATTAACTTCAATATAGTTAAATCTCGCCTTATTAATAAGCCACAAAAACTTTGAGTTTAGACAATCTACACTAATATTATAAATATTTGTATTTTTGTTTATATGTTTGTAATGAATAAACTCAAAAACTGCTGTTCTGATTGCAAAAATTCTTTCACCATTAGAAAGCTACATTCACCCTGAGTATCATAGGCTACATTTTGAGTCGCGGGGAACAGGTAGTCAGAAATAAAATTGAAATGAGTAGAATAACCGGATGTACTGTATGTATTTCAAAACTGCAACGTAGAGTAATTAAAATTAATATTGATTATTGTGTAATATATATATAAAAATAAAGCGCCGAAATGTATGTTCGCTCATAACTTCTAAACGACTGAACCTAATTGTAAGGGCAAGGTTTTTAAAAGGAAATGAAAAGAGAAACGAACGAATCTTTTTTCCTATAATCTGTCAAGACTGTAATAGATTACATATTTTACGGGAACGGCTACCAACACGGGTGAAACCGCGGACAACAGCTAGTTGTTAATCTAAGGATAATTATAATATAGACTGCCCATTTGTAACTATTTTGAACTGTGCAAGCCTAATATAAGAGTCTAACATAAGCGTTGGTGGTGTAATGGTCAGCATAGTTGCCTTCCAAGCAGTTGATCCGGGTTCGATTCCCGGCCTACGCACGACTCCTTTTTTTAAATGTTTTTTTTTAAAGATATTTATGTATATTTTTTTCATCAGATTTGGCTTATTTTCCGACATTTCCATTTCCAAATTAAATAAACCATTGTTAGTCCGGTAAAGCCTGAATTACTAAAACTTTAGTTATCTAGACACAGTACCTATATAATAGGTACTATATTATATACTATACCCATGAGATTATCTAACTAACTTATACAAACGTATAGATAATTCTTAAAACATCTTTACCTTTTAATCAGCAGCAAAGTCAAAATACAATTTCAAAACGTTGAGGATTATCATTCTGTTTTTCAAATTCCGGAAGATTTCAAGAAATATATTTATTTATTTTGAAACGTAAATGGTGACAATGGGACCTAATCAGGAATTCTAAATAAATCAGGCAACGAATACAAATGCACTGCATTTTTCATCAAGAAGTTAATCGAGTAGTTTTTCGTTTAATGCAAAAATAATTAAAAAATACCGGCCAAGTGCGAGTCGCGCTTGCGCACAAAGGGTTCTGCTTTTAATATATACATACACATACAACCCGGGGATGGACGGACGTACCGTGGAGTAATAGGGTTCCATTTTACCATTTGGGTACGGAACCCTCAAAAATTTAAAAACATTTGAAAACAAACGTCACACAATCTTACACACATTACAATATCCCTGCCATTATCCCTAGTACAAGCAGAGATCAAGACTAATCTCCCAATTGTGTGCTAAGTTCACAGTAACTGTAGTCTACGAGTAACTAAATTAGTTTCAATGGGTGTTAGTATGTTAGGGTCCATTTCCATTGACACTACTTGTACGATTTGGACGTGCTTTGAAAGGATATCGAGTGCATTTGCGTGACATTGAAGAGATGTATGTGTGTAGTAGGCTTTAATCCATACTATCAACATTGACAATACACATAAAACTATCCAATTTAGTAATCATATCATACTAATATTATAAATGTGAATGTAAGTTTGTTTGATACGCTTTTACGCTGAAACGACTTAACCGATCATCATGAAACTTTGTACACATATTCTTGGAGTTATTAGAAGTAATATAGAATACTTTAAATTGAAAAAATATATATTTATAACAACATTCGGGCGAAGCCGCGGGCATCATCTAGTACTAATATTTATAAATATTTGCACCTATTTTTGCACCGCGATAACCGACTTACACGTGGGCGAAGCCGCGGGCAAACACTAGTATTCTTATCAAGAAAGGCAATGTTATAAAACTAGACATTCACAACAAACAATTCCTAATAACAGTCGTATTTTTTTATGTAACCTATTTTTGTCCACTGCTGGGCCTCTCCAGTTCGGCTGCAATTTTTTCGGTCTTTGTATATAAAGTTGTCTTAAGATGGTAAAATCATCCCTTATCATACTATTTCTGTTCTGTTTTATCCAGCAATAAGCTGTCAAAGGTTGTGAACGAAGATGACTCTGCCTCATCCTACTGACCTATTAAAAGCCAGTTCCATAATTCCATCGTTTCCTTAATGAAAACAAATTTATTTAAATAAACGATCTGCTCTGAAGCAAAAAATAATTCAAGATCAAAATAATTCATTACGCTTTTAATCACTTCGAAACTTGAGCTTCCTTCAATGTGTGGCCTCTAAAAACGCAAAAACATTTCTTTCTCTATTGGGAATTCCAGGCTTTTTTGTAAATTGTGTGTAAATTAAATCATTTACTCACAAAATAACCTGAAATTCTCATTATATAATTTCCAATTTGGACCTAAAAGTATTTTGAGGAAGTCATCTGATTCTGTGACAAATCTAACTCTGCTTTCTAATCGGTTGAAAGACATAACTAAACGAATGATCAATTTTATTGATAAATTAAGACAATTAACAAGTAGGTTAGAAAGAGCTGATAGCATGTTTTTATTTCGGTATTATTTATATGTCACTCATTCATTCGACACTAAAATTCACAACAAACTTGTCACTGCACTAAGAAAAAGAATATTTTATTATCACTCACAATATTTTCAGATACGTTGCTTCAGCAGTCTGGTTGTGATTTTTGTCGAATAATTGATGCAAAACATAGATAAAGAATTGAATACCTTTATAAATTATCATGTCACAGTGTTTGTAACCAAGCTCCTCCGAAACGGTTTGACTGTATTTTATGAAATTTTTCGTTTATAATCGGCAGGTCTGAAAATAGATCGTTAACAATTTTAATACCTATATGTGGCCATCTTCAGTCCATTTTTAATATGGCTGAACAACGTTTGCCGGACTACCTAATTGCATTAAAAATTAACAAACACATTTCGAATTGTAATTTTGTTAACTGAATATACCAAATGTGCTTCTATTTATTTTTGGATAGATATAAGTTTCCTGTAACAACCTTTATATTTCAATCAACTCGGCCTATTGCAGTCTACTGCTGGACATATGCCTCTCCCAAGTTGCGCCAAAACACCCGATCCTCCGCCTTCCGCATCCAGTCTGACCCAGCTACCTTTTTCAGGTCATCGGTCCATCTGGTTTGGGGGCGACCTGCACTACGTTTGCCGGTTTGCGGTCCCACTCAAGGACTCGTCTGCTCCAAAGGCCATCAGTCCTTCGACAGACATGACCAGCCCACTGCCACTTCAGCTTACTGACTCTGCAAGCTATGTCGGTAACTTTATATTTATAGAACAAAATTATTTTACAAAGCATCCAACTCGTCGATTTAATGGCCACAACGTCTATAAACGTTATAATTACTAAATAGATTAATTTCGAACGGATAGTCTTCGGGCATTCTGTAATCTTGTTCTTTTAATTTATCCATCAAACCGAATTAGGAAAAATGGAGGGAGGTATTTTTTAAATACTTAATTATTATCTTTCTTAAAGTTTTTTCTGTAGTCTATTAAGCAAAATTAAGAATAGTTGGTATTTTACGTGAATTATTTCAAAATATAATTTTAGATTAGACGATATGGCTAGAAAAAATTTTACTTGAAAGATGACACAGATAGAGAAATATGAAAAAAGTCATGGACCCCAAATGAAATTGAGATAAGGGCAGGATGATGACGATGAATGTTGACAGGTGCAGTGTTGAAAAGGCAATGATTAAATAAATTTGTTTTGTACATAAACGAAATGAGACCGAAAAATTGTCAAGTATTAGGTATATATTTTATTTTCTACATGTAGTTTAGTACATGTACCAACATAAAGTTTGAAAGATGCCTGTTGCAGTTAACCTTTTTTAAAGCTTGTATTATTATTATTAACATTATTATTTCAAGCTTCTAGCAATGTGGGTCACACATAATAATAAAGTTTATGTAAGGAAATGAGATTGTAGACACCACAATTAGTAGTACATTATGGAAAACGTTTACATAATAATATACATTTTAATAGACTACAGAATAACCTGTGTTATGGAGAAAAAGTTCCTAACCCCATAAGGTTTGAAAAATATATTAAGTCGTGATTCAAGTGTAATAATAATGACGATAACAGTAGGTAAATTCTTCATATTAAAAATTAGCCCCAGTTACCAATTCAAACGTTCCTTCCATTCCAAATTTACCAAGCTTCCCTGAAAACAATAGGTTATATTTCACTCAGACAAAAAAACTTCCAGGACATATATTTTAATGAGAAAAATAATAAAGTCTGGTGTTAATACATCGGGGTTGTGGCAATGAATCGCGTTGGCAATAATAACATCCGCCCCGGCCTTATATTTTATACTTATACCAACCTTAGGCCTACCCTACACAGAGTAGTCAAATTTTAGAGGTAACTGTCATTTTGGCAATATGGGGTTAAACCACTATTCAGGTATTTATTATTATTAATTAAGTACCTGTTCTTTGTCCGGCCGTCTTCTGACACTCACTGTGTAATCATATGAGCTTATTTAAGCGGCGGTCTAATGGCTAGGGTGTCGGACTTGCGGTTATGTGGTTGCCGGTTCGAATACGACCCATTGCTTTACCGGCGTGAAACTAATTGTAACACAAGCATTTAGTATGAGGGGTACAAGAATACTTGTAATGTGTGGCAGCGACGCAAATTGTTAGTTAAAAAAAAAAGAAAAAAAATAACGAACAATCCTGACAATAAAGAACACAAAGGAGAAGACTTATCCAATTTGGTGCAGTCATTCACAAACATTTGGCTTTTCATTTCTATTCTTGTAGATACTATAAATAAAACTTAAATTGGAATGGGCGCCGCGCAAACGTAGACACTTTTTTATGTCGATACGGCACCCCATCACAGGAGACCGTAGTTGCTGTCTCTGGTAGTAGAAATCGGAAAAAGTTGCCGGTTGCCTGCTACCGACACAGCGCACCACCCATAATTATGCAAACAAAGATCAATCAATCAAATCAAATCGCGTTCCACTGCTGGACACAGGCCAGGCTAGGAATTGGGGCCATTTTTTTTTTTCGGGGGCAAATCCTCATGGACTACCTCCATCTGGGGAAAGACGGAGGAGGTGCCGGACTCTTACCGGCTGAAACCACCCCGGTGTCTCCTCGCAAGTGCGCGCGGGGCCGCGGGAATCCAGATTCTTCCGTAGCCCCCACACTAGTGCTGGCCGGGTCTGTCCGGGCCTCGTCTCCTGCACGGGGTAGTGAGGTGTTGAACTACCCCATCCTTCGCCTCAGAGACGACGACTGCGACTCGGGAGGACTTGGGGCCTACCGCATCCAGTCCGAGTCTGCTACATTTTTCAGGTCATCGGTCCATCTGGTGTGTGATAAGGTCCGCAAACTAGTCCCCACGCTGGGCAAGCGATTTGGTGACTGCAGCTTTGTATTGGTTCTTGAGGACTCTGCTGCCATTCTCCTTGTTTCCGTACCTTCAGTCACCCACGGCTAACTCACACGATACTGTGAGGAAATTTTGTATTGCTTAGATCTTCCCCTTGCGACTTATAATTGCCCTTGAGACGAATCACGTAGTTAAGCGTACAGTACAGGTGAGTTGCACTGAACACTTAAATACGTGATTAGTCCCCATCTAGGCGGCGAATGCCTGATTTCATATTAAATGTAAATACAAATTTCACTAATTGCTTTTTACCATACAAGACACACGTTTACGCCTAAAAATATTTTTAAAGATTGAGCTAAGTTTTACTCACATATTGTTCATTGACTACGTTAGTTCGTGTATTAATTCAAAACAAATACCACTTTTCTATCAATAAATATTTCAGAAACTATACACATCTGTGCAAATAAGTCTAAGTTTTCAGTTGAGTTGTTGTTTGTTATTTGATTCAACCTAGCAAACACATGCGTCGGTGGTGTAATGGTCAGCATAGTTGCCTTCCAAGCAGTTGATCCGGGTTCGATTCCCGGCCGACGCATATCTTTTGTTTTTTTAGATAAAACAATTAATTTTCGTTATACGTTTATTTAACTTTTAATTAGCTGTTTTGTGCTAGAAAAAGTTAATTTATTTGAGCCACAGTGATAATAAGCAATAATTAGTATATCAAAAATATTCAACTGCTAACAAAACTATTTATATTAAAATTTCAATATTTCTAAATGGTTGTCAAAATAAAAATCAAACCTACCAACAAAAACATGTAATACGTCAGTGCATTAATGTTTCTTTTCATTCAATCTCAAGAGCACGATTGCTCTTTTCGACGAAGCAAGTCAATGTGTACTCTGTATCCAACATTACTCTGTGCAACCCCATTTAAGATGTAAACACATAAGTATAGGACTCGGGGGTGCGGGAGGCTCAGTCTACGCGGCCCAGTGCCGCAGTACACACGCGTGAAGCCACAACGCTCCGCAAAAAAAAAACAACAAAAAAAGTAATTATCCTCTCATTTATTCCACCAAAAACAATTTAGAATTCGAAAAAATCCAATTTCAAAAATAATGAACTCGCGATTTTCTAACCAATAAGCGCATTGCAGTAGCCGTTTTGAACATCGAATGTTTTGAATTGTTATAACCGAAAAATTCCTTTCGCCTAAATGTTTTCTTTTTCATGTTTTCCCTTTTTTTAGATGATGTACAGGTTAAGTGTAATATCGTCAATTCGGAATGCCTTTTTGTGGATTATGACGGGCTGAATCAAGTGAGTTTTGTTGGAACTTATTGATTGTAGCAAGAAGCGTAACTGGATGTTACTGTAGCTAGCATTGTGGCTTTGGACCTTATTATTTTTTATTAGCAATTAATTTATTTTAGGCATGTAGCAAGCTTTCTTCATTCACATTTTATAGTACGTTTCCAATAGAAGTACTTTTCTACTTTAAACATAGAAAACCAATGTCAGTAATGGATTTATAGCCTTAAATCGTATAGTGATCAATGCTGGTTCCTGGACTGGAAGAGACAGTATTAAGCTGGTATTATTTTGGATTTAATAAGTGGGTTTAACTTAGGAAGTCCTACGACTCAGCCTTAATATATTTAATTGGAGATTATTTTAAATGAATCTCGAACTTGGAATCCAATTAGTTCTGAAGTTGTATGAGGATTTTTTTGTTATTTATTTAGGGGCTCGTGGCTAAGTGTAAGCCGTCCGATTTGAACGATAATAAAGGTTAAGTTGCGCTCGTCGCGGTTGTTCCGTAGATGGATGACCATTTATAAACATACGAGATCCCTCTGTGCCTCGGAAAACACGTTAAACCGTAGGTCTCGACTGTCATACAGTGATCTTTGACAGTGGTTAAGTCATTACAATTCTGACAACCAGTCTTATTACTTACTGTACTACCAGTAAAATGGGTTGTGGAGGATAGACAGTCGCTCCATGTAATATAGTATTAAGCTAAATCCGGTAAGACTGGAAGCCGACCCCAACATAGCTTGGGAAAAGGCTAGGCAGAAGAAGACCTTTAGTTATTTATGGAGATAGAGAAGTAGGAAAGAGGAAGATATGATTTTTCCGGCTCCAAATTAAATTGGGATGGGACCAGGACTATGATGGTGACTTTAAGCTATTTATACCCCAAAAAAGCAATTGATTGTAATGTTTCTTTTATTTCTGTGACGTATTAATTACTTTCTTTTATAAATTTTTCTCCATATGGAGACACTAGTTTTTTACGACACAACCACGATGTGGGTTTTGAATCACAAAGCTTGGCTTGTCTCAAATTTCAAACCACTAGGCATACGAGTACAGCATAAGTTTGCACTTATAAAGCTTCAGAAAACCAGTAGGTAAATTTCTCAGAAGTTATCTTAAACGAAATAATTTTAAGGTAGACAAACAAAACCATGCCTAAAAATTGCAGTATCGCTTTAAAAAAGTGCTTTGTCAAATAGTTGTAGCATAGTCGTATAGGATGCGTTATGCAGAGCTGATTGCAAGCCTTCGTCGAAGAGGCATGTAAAGGAGAAGAATTAGCTGAATTAAAGTTAGGCTTCTATAAGGTATATCAATAAATCTCAGCCTATCGCAGTCCACTGCTGGACACAGGCTTCTCCCAATTTGCGCCCCAACACCCAGTCCTCCATCAGTGGGACTACCGGGAACCGGGGCCGTGTATTATCATGTAATATGGTGCACAATCATAGGGTTCTTGTTGCCCTAGTCACCACGATGGGCAAGCGGGTTAGTGACTTCTTCTTCTTAGCGTGTCGTTAGTGACTGCAGTTTTGTATTCGTTCTTTAGGAGATCGCTGCTCCCAATTACTTTTATTGCTATATCCGTTTTATAGTCGCCTCTTACGACACCCACGGGTACAAAGAGGCTTTTTTTCTAAGCAACCCTACGGCAAATCATATTTTCATACAAACATAAGTCCCGTGACCTGTCACTTTGTATGAAAATTTATACCTATGCTCGGTGGGGAAAGTAGTTCAGTTTTGTGCACCTGATTACCTCGTTGAATATACGCACTCCTTTTAAATTAATCAAGTAGGTATATATTAGTTATTCGTATATCCGTTCATATCTACATTATGTCTGTGGAATTATTTACCTGTAACTTCTAGATTTTCCTTTAGAGATAGGATTTTGGGTTAAACACTAATCACCATTCAGAATGTTAGTCGTTTGGTTTTAGCAATGTTAAAAGGACACATTGATACGTGATAATATACTTATGTACATATAACACATCCTATCCTTAGTCCCTAATTTCCCTAAATCGCCTTTCACGACGTGACTAACATCCAAAACATCCCATCCATTGCTGCTCTAAACCTCAAAATCTAGCTATTATCATTTTAAAAACCGCAATATTCTACGCATTTATTGTATACATCGTCTATCGATAGAGCTAGGCTTTCTGAACGACTACCATTATGTGATATTACCGCACTTGAGTCTAGTTTTATGGTTTACGCAGAGAAAAAGGCTGGAGTTATCTTTTTCTGAAGATCTATTAAAGCTCTAATGTATGCTTCTATAAGAATTATGTCCTTGATGTCTGAGAAAATCCTGTATGAGAATTTAGATAAAATACGGATTATTGGAATATTCCCAAGATAAGATATTTTTCATACGACGTAACTATTAATAGTATCATTTGGAGACCTAGACAGAAATAGAAAGCCTTGCTAAGCGATACCTACACTCAATTTTGTGAGTTAGTGTAAGTTCATATGACCGCGCGGACCCGCGCGGAGCCGCGCGGTAAGAGCATTCACATGACGGCAAATGTATGCGCGGTAGTCTGGCATCAACATTGCTTAAGAATGGACGTGGAGGAGGCAATTTGCTTATGGATTTTATACCGAGTTACTTTCGCATTTATAATATTAGTTAGGATAGTTAGGATTACGATTATACATACGATTGTAACTTACCTAAGTTTTTCTTTTTTTCTTCAGAATCATTATTACGGCAGAAAATTAAAACTAATTCTTCCCAAGATCTTCTTTTTATTATTTTATTCGAATATTCCTTGGAGTTAATATTCCAGATAGCTTCTCTTTTTTCAATCTCGTCGATAAGCAAATCGATAGATACAATGTCGTCTCCTTCGGTGATCATTTTTTCTTGAATCTATGTGTCTATCGGTCTCAACACGCGCGGATCAACTGAACAGGTCGGTACAAGTTTGTAGAACTTGAAACGCGCCGTGCCGCGCGGTTCAAGAACTAGCGCGCGGGTCGGAGCGCGCCGCGCGGTACCGCGCGGTCATGTAGACAATACTAGCTGTTTACTTCGATCTTGTACCGCGCGGTCGAAAGTTCCGCGCGGCTCCGCGCGTCCATATGAACTAGCAATTAATTTGTAGGAAGTTTGTAATCTTTGGAACTTCCGAACTCATTTTGAACAGTTATAAGCTACATTTTTCGACAATCGCTATATTGATGTTCTGCCGAGCAAAGCCGGGGTGGGTCGCTAGTTATTTATATAATACTGTACCTAGACAATCAATTTCAGTAACTTCCTTTTCTATATAATTTTAACACATGGTAAAGGTCGATTCGCTCTTAATGGCGCCTGTGAAGTTGGTTACACACTGCGCAGTACCTCGCCCCGCACCCCCGCTGTTCCATGAATTTGTTACTGCGCAGCAACTCGCCTCATGTTCACAACCGCCATTAAGATTGAACCGCACTATACTGCCATTTACCATGTGACGATTCCAAATACATGTCATGTAATACACCCACTACTTATGTTAACTAGTCCATCTAAACACAACTTTAGGCACAAAAACACTTAAGGATACCATGAATGTTATACCATAAATCAATAAGAACTTCGCATAGACGAAAAATGCATACAGGATTATTTTAAAAGGAGTGCGTATACTCAATGAGGTCATCAGGTGCATAAAACTGAACAACTTTTCCCAAGAAATATAGGTCGAAATCTTAAAATTGAAAATCATCTTTTCATACAAACATAAGTCACGTGACCTGTCATTTCGTATGAAAAGTTCATTTACCATTTTTAAATTTCGACCTATGTTCCGTGGGGAAAGTTAATCAGTTTTATGCACCTGATTACCTCGTTGAATATACGCACTCCTTTTAAATTGATCCTGTATATTTTCGACTTGATTGTAAGTAAGTATAAATAGAAGTACTTTGGACATTGAAACTTAGATCTACATCCATCAGTTTACTAAATGAATAATTATGGAAATTTTGTTAAGAATTACAACAACTAAACGAACAATAGGCTCCAAAACTGTTTCACAGAACATCTCGTTCATGATACCGACTCATTAACCCTAGTACAAGCAGTGATCCTGGCAAAGCTGTTGACATGTCGTGTAGCTGTTTAGTCTGGCTAAATTAGGACCTTCGTGAATGTTGAACTAAACCGACCCAAACGATGTGCGCCCATAGAAATTATCGTTTATGTTATTTTGTTATGTATGTATACAGGATTAATTTAAAAGGAGTGCGTATCTTCAACGAGATAATCAGGTGCATAAAACTGAGCAACTTTTTTCACGAAACAGGTCGAAATCATAAACTGAAAATCATCTTTTCATACAAACATAAGTCACGTGACCTGTCACTTTGTGTGAAAAGTTCATTTTCCATTTTGCGTGAAAGAGCAACAAACATACAGGCTTTCACGTTTTTAATAATAGTAAATACTTCTGTACTAATATTTTA
The DNA here is from genome assembly GCA_950381575.1 of Plusia festucae. Taxonomy (NCBI): domain Eukaryota; kingdom Metazoa; phylum Arthropoda; class Insecta; order Lepidoptera; family Noctuidae; genus Plusia; species Plusia festucae. Next base: position 9,042,009 of record OX494454.1, on the reverse strand, counting down.
AAGAGGAAAGATTTGATTGTTTGTTTGGTTGCATTGAATCGTCTCCGAATCTACTGAACCGATTTGAAAAATTATTTCACTGTTGGGAAGCTGCATAAACCTGAGAGATATAGGTTATATATAAGTAATGGATAATGAAAAAATTGAGACGTCGGGCGTAGCTGCGGGTAACAGCCAGTCTGCAAAACCTAAGTATGAAAATCAATCGTCAAATACCGTTCCTGATCCTCTAGTTATACTTTCTTTACTATTGTTGGCATTCTATTTTGCCTACGTTTTATCTAAAAGAAAATCTTATTTATTCAAACCTTATTTACAAAACTTTTTTCCAGTTCCTCAAGTCACCAGTGATTTATGATGGTAACTTTTAGATCCATTGAGAGGATCTCAGACAGAGTTTCTGTATCAGAAAACTATTGTTAACTTTATACTGTCTGTTTTTTATGTTGTCCTCCATTTTGTAGCTCGTCGGAAATATTTTGTACTGAAATTTGAGCCAGCATTTTTGAACTAGGTGTTGTTTTCACATACCCGTAGAGAAAGGTTTTTTTTTAATTCTCTTCATCTACATTGGCTTGGATATTTTTGTCCTGTCTTACAAAACTATAAAGATTTAAAGCACAATTTATTTATATGTTTTAAGTTACCCAACAATTGTTCACACAACATTAAATTAGTATTAACAGATATACAGCATGTAACAAAAACCCTGTCCGATCCCTAAGAGTATTATTCGGTATCGTACTGCGAACACATATACGTAACCATTAAATGGATTGGAGATTTTTTTTCCAGTAAAAATAATTAATTAAAAATAAAAACTGATCCAAGGCAATAGCAACACTGACCGCTCCTCAAAGTTCACGTACTTATTACCTACAGTTTTGTGTCAAAGAAGCCGCTTATGCGAGACGGTTTATGAACTGTACCACGAATACGCCTTTATTGGATCGGACAGGGGTTTTGTTACATATTGTATATTTGCACGAGTAACTCACTTATAGGCTAACACCGTATGCACAATAAATGTCTTAGTTGGTATATCCATTATGTATTTGCTCGATATGTGAATTAATTGAATGATGAAATCATAAATTAAATTCACGTACATTAAAGGCGTAATTAAATAAAGCTGCAAAAAAAATCTTTAATAAAATATCTCTCTTTCAAGGGAATCAATACTTATACATATATTACGTTCCTCCCGTTGACCTATAACACAGATTAATAAATAGTTACTTCGTAACCTATAACCATAAAATTTAGAAATAATATCGTCTTGTAGTACAATCAATCAATGATAGTATCGGAAAAAAGACTGAAAACATGTACATAAGTTTGTTTATAAATCATAAAAACTTTTAACGGCGATGGTAATTCCGACTCACACTTGTCCGGTTTCTCCAAATGACTCTATCAAAAGCTGTGTCATATTTTACACCTTGAGTCGACATAGATAAAAAACCTTTTTTATTATTCACAAGATATTAATTCGAATACGTATACATAATTAAATCCACAACGTTCTGAAGCCCGAACCTGAACCCACTACACCGTACACCGGTATAATCTAATTCAATTCCATCCACGTCTTAAACTCATAAATCTCTATTTAAATCCCATAAAATGTCCCATACTGTCGTTTACGTAGATAATGTACCATTATACAAATCCGTTGAATATGCTTAATGATATAGCTAGATAGATATTACTTTTAGTATATCTGTATATTTAATAGGTTGAATATCATATCAAAAATCTATATAAATACTAGCTTTTTTTTATTGACTGTAATGTGAGCTATCCTATCTTTCAAGTTGGATCAAACTGCACACGTTGTGCAAATTCAATTGAAACCGGTTAAGTAGTTTAGGAGTCTATCCCGGACAAACACGTGACGCGTAATTTATATACATTAAGGTTATAAATGGAAAATTAACTCTGTTCGTCAGTCTGTCTGCATTATGTACGGCTAAATGAATGGACTAATTTTAATAAAACTTGCTATGAAATAAGCTTGAATGCCATGAAAATGCTATCAAAATGTTATCAACACCTCTTATCAATCTGTCTTGTTTATGATCCGGAATAAAGCTGAAAGGTCTATGATAAGAATGATATAATTAAAATGCGATAACAAAATGCTGTCTATATTGATAATTTCAAACGATAGATAATTTTAACAAAATGATCATATGCGTTGGTGGTGTAATGGTCAGCATAGTTGCCTTCCAAGCAGTTGATCCGGGTTCGATTCCCGGCCTACGCAGACATCTTTTTGCATGTTTTTCTTATTTATAATCTATTGTAGACAAATAATTTTAATTATTAATTAATTTTTAATAAAACCGAATTAGTATTAGATTAAATCTAATGAAATAAATACATTTATGAAGTTTCAAATCTATGTATCTATATATATAAAAGAAAGACGGGTTTGTTACAACACTTATAACTCGAGATCGGCTGGATCAATTTTCATGGTTTTTGTTTCGTTGGATTTGTCTCCGCCCTGAATAGCAGAATACATTTTAAAAACAATGAAAACTTGACGAATAAATATTTATGAAAATGAATCATTTTCCATTTAATTATGTTCCTTAGTTTCGTACCTGTCAAACATTTGTTTTCCTCCTGTCATCCTAGCAAATACTGTGATTGACATTTATGCATGCGTTCAGAAATGTATTTTGTGTAATTATTTAAAAAGGGTGAATAAACTTTTGTCTGTATTTTTCTTAATCAAATAAAAAGGTTGAAAGGTGTATTAAGCAGATTTGAATAAAAAGGGCAGTATCCAAAGTAGTAGTCTATGATCTAAACTATTGTCAATCAATGTCTATGTCACGAAAGTTCAGCTACTGTTATATTTGTTTGTTTTGTGTGGTTTTGTGTGGTTTTGTGCGAGTACATATTCAGTATTAGTATTAGTAACAATGCCACGTCCTAGAAGATTTAATCTTTCCCAGCGAAGCAGTACTGCAATTAGGCAACGGAACATCGCGAGTCAATTATCTGATGAAGAACGAGACATTGCACGAGAAGAGCGCCGCGTTAGTATGGGGCGAAGAAGGGCTTTAATTCGTGCCTCTCAAACACAAGAGGAAAGAGAGGCAGCCCGTGAAACGGCTAGGTTAGAAACGAGAAATCGTCGAGCTTATCGTACAGATCAATATTAGTTATCAGATATTTATCATAATAAAATACTTTTTGATATCTAAGTATCTGTATTTTTATTTTGTATCATTGTATTACGTTCATCAAAGTCTAAATTAGTTCAGCTAAAAGGTAACACGACATTCATTGACTGTTAGGCGGTACGAAGTTCGCCGGGTCAGCTAGTTATAATATATTTTAATCTATGTATTAATACTAATTCTGTACATTTTTGAATTTAAATGAAGTTAAAAAACACGTTAACCCACGTGACAAATACTGATCTTAAAATTTCGTCATAAAATTATTATCTAATACGAAAATGCCCAACATATACCATATTAATTCTCCTCTCTTCGATCTAAAAACATAACCAGCATTATACAAAGGACCTTGAGTTTTAAACCTCAGGCCGAAAGTCCTTCGCATTACGTAACGCGGTCCATCCCTTGAAGGGAACCACACATTTTTACCTCCCACCCCTACCCTACCCCGCGAGGACCCTCAAACTGAAAGATAGTGAATTTCTCGTGAATTAAGTGACCTAATTTAGGAAAAGTTTGCGACGAATTTTTGGGAGAATTAGTAGCAGAAACATGGAAGTGTAGATACCTACTAGATTTTTGACGGGCCTATTGGTCTAGTGGTTAGTGACCCTGACTGCTAAGCCGGAGGTCGTGGGTTTGAATCCCACTCAGTAAAATCTCTGTGTAATGAGCACGATCATTTTTTCTGTGTCTGGGTGTAATTAATCTATAATATATATGTATTTAGATATATATAAGTATGTTTATCAGTTGTCTGGTTGCCATAGTACAGGCTCTGCCTAGTTTGGGATCAGATGACCGTGTATGAGATTGTCCCAAGATATTATTATTAGTATTATTTTTATTTTATGAGAAGGGCTTTGAATGTCACCACAATGTCACTATAACATCGCGCGTAAATAGCCAATGGTACCGCGCCGTACTCTGAATAAAAATTGAAATCTGAAATCGCCAACCCGCAATGAGCAAGCGTGGTGATGCTCGTACCTTCGCTATATGACAAGAGGCCTGTGTCCATGTGTATTATTTTTCCATATTATTAACTGAGTGATAAAGCCATATTTCTGCTCTCACTGTTCGTCAAAGCGTGATGCAAAACGTCAAAATGCAGACTCATAATCAGTCACCCCATATGAGTTTTCAAAGTTATCCCGCACGGATGCCTGGATCATTCGTGGAAACATTCCTCTCTGCTCCCGGCATACAATTCATACCTTTGATGGTATTAAAATATGCATCGAACATACCTCGAAAGTTCAACTGCATTTTTTCAACAATTCCCGTTATATAATTTGCTGAGTGGTTTACTGTTAGATCAGTGGTATTAAAATGGATGGTATTATTGTTCTATCACAGTGAATGGTGGAGTGAAATTATTTCTCTAATTATTTAGGAATTAGGGATGCTTTTGCTTTGCTTGTTGTATATTTAATGAAAGAAGAAATCGTTTTTATTCATTTATGTGTTTGGATATACGCTATGTTTAAACGTTCTCTATGTAACGTATGGAATAATTATTAATACAGAACATAAGGTAATTACTTGGAACATAATTTTAAACTGTAATCTCAAGTATCTAAGTAGGTACATGACATAAAAATACTCAAAGCGTAAAAGAAATCAATATTACCATAATGTATCCTTACAACAAAGTTAAATATAATATTAAAATGGGTAGTAAATTACTGATAGATGCAAACAGAACCTACAAGATGATATAAAACAATATAAAGATAAACAACAAGAAACGTGCACATCAATAAAATACTGAAAGTACATTTTTGTGTACATTTTGACAGTCCAGTAAGCTCCACATTTTGCGGGCCCAGGTGTTTGCCAAAGCCAACTGAGGCCAGGCCTATATAAATGGAGGCTACATTCAAAAAACTTACCCTCATAAAAACTCTAGTTCCGATAAATTTGTTAAGTAATTGTTCTTGTTTTAGACTCGAGTTCGTAATGATAGAACTTCAATTTGTTGAATTTGATATAACCCATTTATAAACTTATAGGGCACTCTCTAGTCGCTCTTACAATTGTGTAAAAAGAAGCTGGATTCTCCAAGACCCCAGATAATTAAAATATCTAAATAATTAATTCACTTTAAGAACATAACTTAATTAAACTCTCTGACCCTCGACATAGCTAGAAAACCTGTATTACAGAGGATTGTAGGAAATTATAGTTATTAAGACAAACTGTAAAATTTTAATTAAATAGTTACATTTAATAGCAATTGAATATACTTAAATAAAGTAAATAGTAAAATGATAATATACGGACGGTATACGATGCTAGACTGATAGTATCTACGATGCTAAAATATTTGTGGACTTATAAGCAATAGTGATTGTAGCCTACGTAGTACTATTGAATAAAATACCGGTCTATAAACATCCCACTGCTGGACACAGACCTCTTCCCATAAAGAGAAGGATGAGCATTGATCACCACGCTTGCTCATTGTGGTTTTTGCGATTTCAGATTCTAATTTGTGGAATCCAAATTTCCTCACGATGTTTTCCTTCACTGTTTGTCAATGATGTCTTAGAATGATTAAGGAGGTCCATATAACTTTGAAAAAGTCACATTTTTACTTGCCTGGCTTCGAACCTGCAACTATGTGCATACATATCTGGTCATTGAACCGCTAGGCTACCACGACATTGAATGAGGTTAATAAATAATTGATAAATAAAAAATACCCAACAGTATTGAGGCTACACACCTTACACAAAAAAAAATCATAAACCCTGACTGCGTAAAATAAGATAGAAACAAGTGGAACCCCTCCTTTTGGCAGATTCGGGTAAAAGGAGAGGGATTGTATAAAAGATAATATTATGAGAAAGAAAAAATTGAATGCTGAGATGACTGACAGTAAGGATAAATAGAAGAAGAGCATATTACTGCATCGTAGTGGTCAAGCGGTTCAATGAACGGATTTCGTTCACAAGGTTGCAGGTTCGAACTCACTACAGGCAACTTGTACCAACGTGACTAATTTCAGAGTTATATGTACTTTCTTAAATAATCCAAGACATCAATAACAATCGGTGAAGGAAAACATCCTGAAAAAACCTGTATTCCAAAACTTGGAATCTGAAATCGCCAACACGCAGTGAGCCAGCAAGGTGATCAATGCTCGTTCCTTCTCTAAATGAGATGAGCCTAGTGCCTCAGCAGTGGGACATTTATAGGCCCGTATTAATGTATATTACTCCGACCTAAAAAAATGGTCACAGGAAGATCAAAATGACTACCAACCAAGAAATTAAACAAATATTTTCTTACCTCGATTCTAAAGGAATCCCTTGGAAATATTAACGAAACCAAATTCTGTAATAATTACTGATGCCACGAACAATGGCACGTGACGGGAATTTTCCATTTCAATCAATAGCTTTCCATTTCGTTTGTCAAAAGTATTAACAATGGAACCACGGTTTGTTTAATGACTGTTCTAATTAATTATTGCTATGAATATTATTATTTCTTGTTGGTTTTGAACTTTGCTGTTCTTTTGATTACATTTGGAGGTCGTGTTGGGTTCATTGGCAATGCTTTTGAAACTTATTATGTTAAAAGCTAATACAGCAAAAATATTAGTGACGGTTTCACAGATATCCACATGGGCAATCTGATTTCAAACTAGACAGAGCCTGTACTATGGCAACCAGACAGTTGATACATATACTTATATATTTCACCCAGATACAGAACAGATGATGATCATCACACAAAGATTTGTCCTGGGTGGGAATCAAACCGACGACCTCTGGCCTAGCGGTCATGGTCACTAACCACTAGACCAACAGGTCTGTTGAAACTAGAAAGTATCAAACCAGAAAGTTTTTTTTGTTTTCCCATAGAAATGGAATTTTCATAATCGTGTTATTGAACTGTTGTTTCTCCTTGCCCCCAAACTTATCATTTTGAACAAAAGCTTTCAATCAGTAGCATGCAAATCAGAAGGCATCATTGTTTATTTAAGACCTCCTTTCAAAATTCTAACAAGTTACGGAAATTAGGCTCTATCATTTAGATCATAAAGTTGATTATAACTAATGACAGTGTTCATAATACTTATGTAGCTATTTAGGTGTTTCATCAAATCCCCATTTCAGTGCTGTAGACGTTTGACAAATGGTTTTCTGTCACAAAAACTGACCGCAACTTACATTCAGGTAGTGGTCCAACCCGAGGACCTGTATGATGGATACGTTCTCATCTATCATGTATTACTTCAGTTCACTTTGTATTCTGTAATATATTCAAATATATGGGAATGGAGGAGGAGGGAAAAATGGAAGAATGGGTCGAATGGTATACGGGTTTTATTGCAAGTTTTTTTTTAAAGATTACTAGCAATGTGGGTCGCACACATTACTAGTAATCTCGTCAACGCTGAGATGCTTTTGTTACGAGTGGGTTCACGTCGGTAGTGTAATGGGTGGGATTTGAACCCGCAACCACATGATCGCAAGTCCAACGCTCTAGCCATTAAGGCTACCGCCGCTTCAATAAAAAAGTTATATATAGAAAAGAAATATTTATAGTATTTAAGAAAGACAAATTTTAATGCACATTAAAGTGCTAAATATAAAGATTAGATCTTACTCAGTTCTAAAGTGGAAGCGTTGCACAAAATTAGTCTGGGCATGTTTTTTTTTTCAAAGCTTACTAGCTATATGGGACGCACATTACTAGTATTCTTGTTATAATATATGCTCATGTTACCAGTGGGTTCTCGACTGTATTGCAAATGGGTGGGATTCGAAACGCGACCACATGGTCTGAAGTCCAATGCCCTAGCCATAACTTCAACTTTTAACTTTAGTATCCAAGTGCCTAGAAATAAGACTGGTCATAATTTAAAATATCTGCGTGAGTTACAGGATCCTTCTTGTGTTCAATAATTGTTTCCATGGTTTTTAATTGGTTCCATGTTTCCAATTAGTTAGTAGTGGCAATCGTATGCACTGATACTGATGCCTTAAAATTGTGGTGATGTTGCGAAATGACAAATTTGTACGAACAAAATAAGTGAACGACTGAAAATTTCAATTCCTTAACTACATACCTCACAGTATTAAATTAATCAAAATGTCGAATATCTTCCATCAATGATCAATTATGACTCTCCAATGATGAAGGTTTCTGATCCTATAACTTTCAAACAAACAGAAACATCGCATTATCTTCACGATACCAATAACTCAACATATTGGGAGCCTGTACTCCATTCCAATTGACATGAATTCCATTTCATCAATAAGAATACGTACCGCGATACAGGGAGGGATAAATCGTATTTTGCCAATAATAGAGGTGTACTCAGAGTATGAATGTGACAAAGAAACGTAACGAAAATCTGGCTTCTTCTTCCTTTATCCTCATATACTACGAATTTTTCATAATTTAAGGTTACACAGTATACCTGCTTCTTCCTTTTAATTAGGTATTCAAAAACTAACAACTATGATAATTTTTTTGTCTCTTCTCAGAAATCTGTCTAATTATACTCCATTTATTATATAGCATTAGAAAAAAGAGGCTCGCAGAAGCAGGAATTGAAAACATTTTATTTCAAAGAAATTGTTTTAAGTACATAAATAAACGAAATAAAACTTTTTTTTTTAAATTACGCTTTATTTATAACAATATCTTCATCACACATTACAAACTTACACCAAAACAATGAATTAGACAACCAATCATGTCATGATGACTTATATTTAATTAAGATTAAAATAAAAGTAATTTTTAGAACAATATTTTAATTAAAATAACAACTTACAACACACTATAGTGAAACTTCTTCGTCTTCATCATAGGATTTAGTCATAATAAAATAATAAATACATAATAAATAAACAAATAATGGTAGGATAATAGTAAAACGAAAAACGTTCCAGTATTGTTCATCACTGCTTCTTTTAGGTTTTTAGCATTGACACTGTCATTTTAGATTGTAATGAAATATTATAAATAAATGATAGCCACATAATTTGTTATGAAAAATGGTCAACATGATTACAAATAAGTGTGACAGCTGGTATGTAAATAGATTTTAATTTATAGGCATCAATCGTAACTGTAACAAGTTTATTGTACTTTTGCAACAAAGTGTACATTATAAATAACCTTTTTTAACTTCTGTCTAATGCTATTTTAAATGGAGTATAGAATATTACAGAAAATATAACAGAATATTTATGACGCATGTATTTTTCATCGAACATAATGCTTATTTTTAATGATAATGTTATAATTAGCTTAGAAATTGTAACAAGCACTTGAGATATGACTGCACGGATAGCCGAGTGGTATAGGTCACCACGCTAATTACCACTGTCCCACTCTCTGCTGTCTCCTGCGATCCCCGCATGAGACAAGCATTTGGGTGATCCAAAAATGCTTGTTCCAAGTCTGGTTGTTCTTTGTGCATGTGATTCGAATGTTTGTTAAGCCCCCGCGACACAAGGATTAAATTCCTTAGAGCGGGCGTCGTTTTAAAAAAAAAGAAAAGAAGATACCTGACAATTTAAATTGAAAACTCCCATAAAAATTATTTGTATTTCGATGACATTCAAGCCAAATGAATTTCTGTATACATATAGGCAAGCAATTCCTTGCAAGTAAGTAAAATATCATCTTATTCATACTCAAAGGTCCTAGATCTCTGTAAAGCCAAGTAAATGTATGTAACAGGATCTAGACGAGTAATAACATTGGGACTGTCTCCCAACACAAGTTATTGCTCCTGATTTAAGCTTTTTGTATGGAATAGAGATGAAATAGAAAACAGTGACTTCAAAACATACTTTTGTGGTCATTATTTTTCAAATTATAATGATAGTAAATACAAAGTCTCAAATGTTGGATTAAAACAATACTAAAACAGAGATACAAGCCACATTACAAGTCAGTTCCAACTTAATTTTGAAAGAGATATAACCCTTGCTGCTTATTTTTTTTCTAACCTATTAAAAGCGTAGCAAACATGAATCCAAGAAGAACATTATAAAATGTATCTCGTTGAAAAATACGTCAATTAGGTCAGGCTTAGCGGTCGTACCAGGGGAAATATGGCGCACTGCATTATTCAATAATGTAGGTAGCTGGCTGATGTTTCCCAGCGAATACTACCTTCGGAATAGTATGACGAAGATTACTGGATCTTTTGGGGACTTAAAAAAATATAGAAAGCTTTAAAAAATAGATAACCAAAATTGATTTATCACTAACTAACAAGCATAAAAAAAGGCTGGCAGCATTGCCACGTTGAATGGCAATGCTAATTATTATTCTTTGTGCCAAGAAAATGCCAGCCCTTTGGTCACGTGTGGAGTAGACCAAACGTTTGGGAAGTTCCTTACAAAGAACCTGGTCCCCATGTCCCGAGATTTTCAACCCCAAACGGCTCGAAAATATAATTACCTATTCGGTTATTATATATCCGCCGTGTTAGAGTTTCCGCAACTATAAGAATTAAATAATATCTTTGCATCATTTGCTTTTTTTATTTTGGTATTGTTTGTCAATCGTGTGTACTTAAATAAATTAACAAAAAATGATAAAATCGCATAAATAGGTATTTCATTTCCATATTCACGATATCGTTTTTAGCTTTTACATGTGCATGTGAAATTGAATTCGTTCACTCCTATCATTGAAACGCATTTAAATACAGTGATCCGATTAGATTGACAGATCGAAACGTCAATTGGAATACCAATCATAGTTATGGCAATGTGTATTTATGAAACAGAAGTTATACATGAAAGTGCTGACGAAAATCTGATATTAAATTGACTATTTTATTGTTTCTATGGAAGATCACCAAAGGTTTCTTGTAAGGAACACAGGCCTCTTCTCATATACAGGATTATTTTTTATGGAGTGCGTATATTCTGCGAGGTAATCAGGTGCATAAAACTGAACATCTTTTCCCAAAGAACATACTGTAGGTCGAAATCTTAATTTTTAAAATCAACTTTTCATACAAACCTAAGTCGCGTGACCTGTCACTTTGTATGAAAATCTCATTTCCAATTTTAAGATTTCGACCTATGTTCCTTGGCGAAAGCGGTTCAGTTTTATGCACCTGATTACCTCGTACAATATACGCATTTCTCTTAAATTATATATCCTGTATAGAAGGAACTCGTAGGTATTGACCACCACAATGGCTCACTGCAGGTTGGTGATTTCAGATTCCAATTTTTGGAATCCAGGTTTCCTCATGATGTTTTCCTTCACCAATTATGTATCAATGATGTCTTAGCATAATTAAGAAAGTGCATATAACTTTGGAAAAGTCACATTAGTACTTGCCTATAGTGGCTTCGAACCTGCAACCTTCTGCACGAAAATCCGTTCATTGAACTGCTAGGCCACCACGACATTTGCGTTTGTTGTAAGGAATGTTTCCAAAATAAATAATTATCTTGCCACCAAACAGACTTCAGTCATTTGTTATGCCTCTGAGTCAAAGTAATTGACGTTTTTAATTGTTATCCGTTGCTTCTTCTGTGATTTGTTTGATAACTTATTTTTGTGTCAGCTATTCAAATGTCAAATTTGATCAACATTGGTCCAGCCGTTTGAGCTTGAAGAAGTAACAATTACACATACTTACTCACAACTCACAAACTTTCGATGAGATGTGTTAAATCTCGTCAAGTTTTACTCGGCTTTGACCTATTATTATGAACGAAAATAGCTTTAATTTTTCACCATGATACTTTTGGAACTTTTTGTTGTATGATAATACCCACCGGTCATTTTATTATCCGGACAGTCGGACTTAACTGGATCAAACCGGATTCCGCCGGATTTCACTCGATTAATCCGGTACGTGTTAATGTTGATCCGTATCGACTTTTAGCTGCTCGTGTTGTTTTTACGGCAATCTGACGCTTTAAACTTTTTGGGAGGCGTGATAATATGAAAGAAAAAAATACAATGTCAGCAACAATTCGATTATTATTATTATAATTCAGCCAGAATTAGAATTCACTTTTTTTTTTTTTTTTTTCAATAAATAAATAATAATTGTCTTCCTTGTGTATGAATATACCTACCAAATTTTTCATTTAATTTGGGATGTCTGTAAAATATGTTCTTGGTAGTTCATCTATAATATGTATGAAGGCATTTAATATGAAATAACAAACACACAAAGTACCTACATCTGTAAAATGGCCTCCACACGTTATCCAAAATCAGCTTGATCCCTTCAGTAAAATTTATGAGAACTTGATAAGGGTGCAAACGATGTCGTTTGCATCACACCGGACCTCGCCGGGATGATCTCAATCTGATACATAAGTGAGAATGCCTTAAAATAATGTATGATCGGGTAGCAACTTCATTATAATGGAAAATTATTAAGGGTCATTTAAACTGGAAAAATTGGCTTAGACTAACATCAACTTAAGGAACAGTGCACATCATCACAATTGGTTCAGTAGCTTTACAGATATGGGGTAATACGTGTACGTGGAACGGCCTGGCTAATGGAAACGAGCTGTGGTGTCAAAGGGAAAAACAAGCAATAAACACAGAGAAATTGATTAAAATCCAAGACTTTTCATAATTATCTGTTAATTTAATATTGCAGTCAATTTAATTATTATCAAATTATTTTCTTGTTTTATATTCGACATACGGCATAGGCTACGCACATAAAGAGGGTTGGAATATTCATTGCTTCGGTTTTAAGCGGGTCGGTCAATGAGCTCGTGGATTTACCATGAAAACAGGCACCACGGTTTACCCAAAGTTCCCAGTACTTTGAAGTTTTGGTGGGCTGTTTCCGCGTTTCGACTCTTGTTTGGACCACTGTGCGTGATCTTTTATTTTTTCTCATCATCTCGGATCCTCTCAGAAAGCCAACAGCCTATTCAGGCTATTAATGTCACATGCAACGAGTCTGAGGACTGTAGGATTTGTGTCCATGAAGCGGCCAGGCTCCTGCATTCTATAAGCGCTTTTTCCTAACCTCCGCATAGAAGGCTGTTCATGATTCCTATTGTAAATAGATGATTGTTTAGAGAACAGTTTCCTGTTATCGTTACTAGAACTTCCGGACTTAGTCCTTAACGCTAGTTAGTCTTGTGAGAGAGAAGGCCAATTTTTTGACACCCCTGAAAATGCGGCTTTCGTTTACCTACACTGTTTGTCGTTCTGTTTGATGATTTCTTATATAACCAGGTTAATGTATATCAATAAGTATTAGTTGTTGCCTACCATAAAGTATTTACCGTCAAACACGGCTATTGAATCAGTAACGGTATTTCCCGGGATTCCTACCGTAGCAAAGTTATTAGGTTTGCAGAAAACTATTAGCTTCCCTTGTGCCTACTGTGTGTATTCAGTTGGTTTGGACATGATTCTGAGAATTTAACATGTATTGGCGGCATATCAGCGGTACTGCAAGAATTTGTTTTATTGGCCCAACTTACTATAGTACTTGTCTTTTTAACTTCTGATTATCAGTTTTTTGGGAACTTTCTTAAATATGATCAGATTTTTTTCGGCATCGTATGTGCCGTACATACGAAACAAATTTTTTGCCGCATTTCAGAGTCAATTATATGATTATCATTTGAGATTTCGCAATGCTCATTGCCGACATTTCTAAATATTTGTTCCGCGTTAAGCGAGGAATGTCAATAAATTGATGTCGAACAGAGAAAAAGTCTTTGGAGTCACACTCTCGTACCATTCGTATCATTCCCTACTTTACCAAATTGTGTTAGAAACTTTAAGTAATACAGCAGTAGTGTCCGCAGTTTCAATAGGTCAAATACATTTTAATGGCAGTTGTAAACGTGCCAACGCTATTATTATTTCAAAATCTAGCCACTGAACACAAGCTTGAAAATGTCCTCTTATACGCATCACCAAGCCGGTATCAAAGATATAGGTAGGTAGAAATGCAAAATTTTCTTCATAGACTCCTAGTGGGAAAATGTAATACTTCTGTCATTTTCCGTCATCATCATGATTATATCAGCAACAGGACGTCCACTGCCGAACATAGGCCTGCCCCTTTTTCTTGTTATATGGACAGAAACTATTGGTTTGAGTTTTGAATTCTGATTTGCATAGCTAACTAATTGGCTTGAATTACTATGAGTTGCGAGTTCGTTTCATATGGAAGACAGACAAATATAAAACGCATCATAGATTAAGAAACGATTTGAACAAAGCAAATTTTTTACCCAAAAAAGTTCCATCCAAATCCAATAAAGAGACAGCCTCATGGGCTTCTTCGTTATTGGCTTATCTCCAATGTACTATATCAAAACCGAAGATGGATTTTCCAGTTTAAAACTACCAGCGTGATTTTTCATCATATCTTGCATTTCCATTTTACCGCGGTATCCATCACGCCTTAAACCACAACCTATAAATAACAAAAACATAATCAGAAATCAAGGTAAAACAATTTAAATTAAACATGCTTTTAATATTAATTGGGAACGACAGCGCGACACAATGGCACATTTAAACAAACTGCTACGTTTTAACACCAACTGTACAAATATTTCAGTTATTCGAATCGAAATTGTGAGTTATGGTAGTCCTAATGTAGAAAATGTTGGAATTAACGTAATTCTGAAGTTATTGTCAGGTTTTATTCTTTGCTAAGAGTACCTTTACGAATTCGAGAAAAGTATATTTTACAGGCAAAATTACACACATGAAAATTAGCATTTAATAATGGTCACTACGTGTAGGTAACTGCCGGCTGTAATTAAAGACCTTTTATGTTTATAATTATGCTATTACGTAATATTATTTACATTTTGTTATGTTTTTACTAAAATTGAATAAAAACCTTCCGTAGTTGACTTCAGTAAAAAAACCATTTTCTATGATTAAAATACTCGCACATGAGAAATCCTTTTTTTAAAGACATTCTTTCCTCGAGTTATTGAAATTTCTTGTAGTAAAAATCTAGCCAAATTCACACCGACACGAGATTAACCATTTATGAGGTGACTGGCATGGCTTCACAAGTTTCGGTGCCAAAGAGAATGCCAAGATAGCATCTTAAATAGTGGGTCAAGATGATAGCTATGTAGGATGCTGTGAAGAATCTTTGTAATATTATTACGTAGATTGATGTAAATCGTATTAATATAGTACCTAATAAAATACAGAGTTATTTTATGAAAGGGACCAATGCTCTTAAGAAGGTTAACAGGAAAATGTGTTAAGCTGCTAATAAAAGGAAACGTTTATGAAAAGTTAAATACAAATAAAAAGACGAAAATAATGTTATGATTGGAGGTGGAGCTCTCGGTTTGTAAACGCTAAATTATTCACAAAAGAACATGTATGAGTTTAATATTAATAATATTTTTTCGGGAAACCTCACACACGGTCATCTGATCCCAAACTAGGCAGAGTCTGTACTATGGTAACCAGACAACTGATAAACATACTTATATGTTTCTAAATGCAAACATAATATTATAGATAAATTACACCCGGACACAGACACAAATGATCATGGTCATCACACAAATATTTGAAGATGGGAATGGTCCCCAAGACCTCTGGTTCCGCAGTCAGGGTCACCAACCACTAGAATAATAGGCCAGTCAATATGTTAATATCAATTATGAGATTAGACGTAAATTTCAAAAATAGCTTAGTAGATAGAAAACTGAAAGGATAGTATGCACCAATAGCCAAAAGTATCAATAAATAAAAAAACCTACTTATGGCTTAATTTACAAAAGTAGAAAGTGAAGTCCCGTTCTACCTAGTGACAACAAATATTACGTAGTGTAATTCACAGCCACCATGTTTGTTTATAAACTACATTATGGTGCATTAACACTTGTCAGTTGTCACCATAAAACACGAGAGGTTAAAGTGTTAAATGATTTTATTTACGTTGGTGTAGGAAGAACGGGAGCAGTTATTGAAAGAGTAAATACAAAAAGTTCTGCTGATCGTGCTAGCATAAATGACAACGAAAGCGGAAGGTGTTTCTCGATTCCTAAGTCAAAAAAATATTTGTCAAGGTACATGGTTGGCACATCTACTAATAGTAGAAAAATATGAAGCGCCAAATGAACGAACACATGTCTTACTTACAGGCTACAAAAACATACCTGAAACACCAACCAGTTTGAGTTTCAAGAATATAAAGTAGTTAAACAATAAACTTGAAGCTTCAAAGATAACTATAGAGAACGAATATCCAAAACTAAAGGTAACGCA
Source organism: Plusia festucae (assembly GCA_950381575.1). Classification (NCBI taxonomy): domain Eukaryota; kingdom Metazoa; phylum Arthropoda; class Insecta; order Lepidoptera; family Noctuidae; genus Plusia; species Plusia festucae. The sequence continues at coordinate 9,025,555 of OX494454.1, read as the reverse complement.
AACGAGAATTCAAAACAAGCCAACCAAAACATTTACACTACAATTTCCTCAATTACATTTCCAGCCAACGTAAATACCAAATTTATGAAATACACTTCATAAAAGCAGAAACATGCAGGAAATATAAAATACTGAGTCTCCGAGGAAAGTCGCGATACCTTTCATACCGGGAGTCCCACAAAAAACGACGGAAATGAAGGAGGAACTCCATATTTTTTTCGCTAACCAAAATACGTACAAACCTACAGTACAACGTTAAAATGAATGCAGATACAACATTCTGTAAACAACTTTTGCAATGTTTAGATTTTGGACGCCAGATTATGAATACGAGTTGCCCTAGATATGCGGTACAGATATTTGTTTAACTTTGCAGGCTGGTTCGAGTTGTTCATACAGTTTTATGACAAAAAGAGTAGCGTACACGATGTGGCTTTTGACTGTTGAACCGGGGAACCTTCTTTCTTTGAAGCATAATATCATCGTGGTTTTTGGAAACCATGTTTTCTGAAAAAAATATTATTTTGCATCGTAGTTGCCAAATTCTCGGCCAACTTAAAAGTTGGCTCGTCTTATTTGATGCCAAAAGCTGCTAAATGGTATTTTAATTGGTGTTACTGTCTATCTGAATCTCTATCTGCATCCCACGTATTTACTAGGTGATTTGGAATAAATAGGACTGGTTATCATAAGTTCAAGGACTTAATAACTGTCAAAGAACAAGAAGATTCAAGTGCCTTACAAAACCTTAATGTTTTGTAAGGCACTTGAGTCTTCTAACATAGAAGTTATTTTGATCAAAGGACTAGAAGCTAATTCATTACCATTCATAGCAGTAGCTTTATGCGACAAATTTGCCTCCAAAGACCTCAAAACCCGTCATGTCATGACGCTTTCAAGCACCGATATCGTTAAAACGAATAAAAACATTACTTCGTATAATATCCGAGGGTACCTTGAAGGTAGCTTTAGCAATTAATACAATACGTTTTGGCACCGACTCGCACCGCATTGCGACAAATATCAGGCGAATTCCACTCCTAACTGCTGCTTCATCAGAATATTTGTATCGCGTATCGCAAAACAAATGATCTTGGAATGACGTAGTAAGCGTTTGAAAACGAAACGTGATTGAGTCGTGAGAAATAATTGTGAAGTGAGGATGTTGTATTTGGTGTTAAAGATATTGATCTTTTTTTTAAAAAAAAACGACGCCCGTACTATAGAATTTAATCCTTGTGTCGCGGGGGTTTCACAAACATTCAAATCACATGCACAAAGAACACTCAGACTTGGGAAGATTTGTGGATCACACAAATGCTTGTCTCATGTGGGGACCGAACCCGCAGCACGTCGCGCATAGTGGTAATTAGCGTGGTGACCTATACCACTCGGCTATCCGTGTAGTCATCTTGCATTCTTACTTCTGCTAAAAGAGTTATTTTTAATGCTAGAAGTATTTTTATAGGTTCTAGTCTATTTGAAGTCTGTATAAAGATCTGTCTTTATCCCATTCATTTTCAGAAGTTAGTCAATGCTACAGTTATAAAAATTTTAGGGGACGTCACTTTCAGACGTCCTTTGCTGACAACAGAAACAAAAAACTTTAATAAACATGCCTGAAGTATAAAAAAAAAAAATCAAAAATAGCTCAAGAATGAATACTATGAGACCACTTAGAAAGGTATTGTAGCCCACGTTGCTCTTAAATTTTCTACAGCAAAGAGAGGGATTATTTACAAGAAAATGTAATATTTTCCTGGTATTTCGTTGGGATACCGGGAACCCACAATACCAGCTTAAATCTCAGAGAAATTCACTTTGTTAGGAAAGAGAAAACGAATGACAATGTACCTACTACGTAATACAGAATTTTCATTATTAAAGTACCTATACAGAGTTTTCCAAGTGACAATACCTTTGCATATATATTATGTCGGATGCACCCTATGCGGTCAACAGTACAACTAGCCTTGTTGATTGGGAGCCTTTGTATCGTGAAGAGCTGTTTCCATTTTATAAATTTACTAATCAAAGAACTCTTTTTAGTACTGTCCACTGACAAAAATATACTTTATCTTTTTTGCAGTAGGGTAGAAATAAGGATAAAAGATAAACTGAGTTCCGAAATATTAAAAAGTCTTGCTTGCTAAGCCTATCAGATTTGCGAAATCTACCATTTTTAGTTTTAAAAGTAAATACTTTTGCTAAAGATCTGTTTGAGATTACATCTTGTCTTCCTCATATTTTTACTTTGAAAATTTCACTTTCATTTTATTTGTTGTCCAATTTCATTAAGTTTTTCGAGTTTATGATCAGTATAATATAATTATATCTTTATAGTATACTTTTTTGTCTTTCAGTTTATTCGGGCTTAGCTTTAAACAGATGAAGATACGCAAATTAGTGGTATGTTTTTATTTATTTAACGAGCGTTTTGATATTAATTATAAAATGACAGGTTTCCATAATGGTCCTGCGTGCTATTGTAACATTTTCATGGAAATAGCTGATGTTGCTCAGAAAACACTACCTAAAAAAATTATCACAAAACTGCTACATTTCATGCATAAGTCAATACATTTTCTGCCGGCCTCAAAGTTTCAATGGCTATAAGTATCAGATCAAAAAACAATCGTTCCAAAACTTTATATTGCATACAAGGTTCAGAGAGATTTCCTCATGTAATTCTCGTAAATCTTTTACAATCGCACGTACAGTATGCCACACATGCCGCACATAGGCACCTACACTGAAATTGACTACACCTTTATCTTAAAGAGATAAGGTTCGCTTTTCTTTGTTACCATTGATCTACCGTAGAGTTTTTGGGGCAAGGCTACAGAGGGGGTGACCTTAACCCTATTCTGTTACAGTGTCTTATAGTATGTCCCTTATTATATTATTATTTGGTTTCCTGTCGTTTTATATGAGAATGCTTGACTGTAGTCTTATCCATTATGAGATTTAAATTGTAAAATGAAATGGGAATATTCTATTGTGGAAATTCTGTTCAGTTGCACTTTTGTCGTTAAAAGAAGAATACTCTTAAGAAGAGTGAAATTAAATAAATGTTAGGGTAATTGAAATCTAACAAAATAAGTTCAAGCTTTGAATGGAATTCATCGGATGATGGTTGAATTTTATATTAGTCATTAGAAGGAACCAAACTTGACCCAAATGCCAAAAATTATAAACTGTGATAGTTGTCATCACTGTTATGATAGTTGTTAAGTTATTACAATGCTGACAACCAGTCTTAATATGGGATACTGTATTACTAAATTGGGTTGTGGAGGTCAGAAGGGTAGTGGCTCCATGTAAAATACGGTATTCAGCTGAATCCGGTAAGACTGGAAGCCGACCTCAACATAGCTTGGGAAAAGCCTAGCTAGGCTAAAGGAGTATGTATGTATATTTCTTCTCAATATTCTACACGCTTGTAAACTGAATTAGAGTGGAGACCATAGCGAGTGTTGTGTCGTTTAGTTTAAACGTTCGAGGAGATTTATCGATGGACCGCCACGTACCGCACTGCGCCAGACGGGACCGCGGACTAGTGATGTGAATTTTAATGTCGAAAATATAAAATTATCTCGATTTATTTTTAGTTCCAATACTATTATGCGATACACAGTATTAAATTTTCAATAGAGTTTTCAGATGTCTCCAAAATACTAACTTATCGTATACTATTTGCTTAATACATAGTAGCACAAGTGGCATTATCTCTTTTGATCATTTTTTTTATCATACCTCTAAGGTTTTAAGAATCTGGAAATTATTATTTCACAGTACGATAAAAAAGTTTTTATACTTCAGTCAGTAGCAATTATTAAAAAAAAAGAGCTTCGATAAGAGGAATCTGTATCGATATTCCCATAAAATGATGACCTCGACCCTTTCCCATCACTAGCGCTCAGTTTGCGGCGCCCGGGACGCTCATTCACAAAATGGAATGTTATTATATTAAAGAAGTTATTTTGCATGCCAGAAAGTTTTATTTATCTTCAAGCTTTTGTTTTATAGAGGATAAGTTGAGTTCTACTGTTTATTAATGGTTAATGCATGAATATTAGCTTTTAATAGCAACAAAACTTTGCAAGGCTATGGAAAATGTACTTTTTTATGTTGGATGTACAATGTACATACATTTTTTTAATAGTCATCGGTCGGGTTGTTTTCGCCCAAGAGTATTTTTTGATGAGTTTTCTTTGTATTTTCTCATGATTTACCTAGTATACGTTCTATAGGATTCTACATATAATCCCCAGTGTACCATGATGATACATATAATCCCCAGTAACTAAAAAATTAAAACAAAAACTAATAATCCCCACTAGTAATGTGCGACCCACATGGCTAGTAATCTATATTAAAAAAAAACCTAGTCATCATTTTTCTAGAGCCTATATTTTTCCATAATCCAGCCATCGTTTTTTTGGTCTTCTATATCATACACACCTTCTTCTATATCATCCACATTCATGTTCAAAAGTCAAACATAAACTGACGGTGACTTATTTCCCGTCTCTACCAGAAGAAGGAACCATTTTTATCTACCTTGTAACAATGCATATCTTTGTTAACGTAATTCAGTAGCCTAATGAACCCTCTCTCACATTCATAGTGTGGTTATTCATTAAGAATAGATTCGGTTAGGCTGTGCCAAGATGTCGTCATATAGACATACGGAACCACAGAGCAGTGTGTTTTACATCTAATTGGATTCCGTATGCAAATGGTTCCTCTATTGTTAATTAGATGTTTGTGGTTATTGATGGCCATTTTGTTATTTTGATTTGGTTTGAAAGCATTGACATTTTGTAATCTATTTACTAGTGCAAATCCTAAATTATATAAGCTCTCGATAACGTAATGTAAATACATTAACTAATAACATAATATTATATTTGAATTACATACCGGAATATATATCAAAACGGCGGTAGCCTAATTGCTAGGGCGTCGGACTTGCAATCATGTGCGGGTTCGAATCCCACACATTGCTCTGCTGACGTGAACCTACTCGTAACGCAAGCAATTTAGCTTAGCAAGAGGGGTAAACAAGAATACTAGTAATGTGCAAACCACATTTGATTGGAAGTGAGCTTAAAAAAAATACAATAATAACCCTTTTTCTGCGTTGAGAGATCGGTTTGGTAGAATTTAGGTAGGTACATTTCTATTTTCAGTTTACCATGTTATGGTAATCAGAAATCATATTTCTTCTCCACCAAATGAAATGTACGGTCAAAAGAACTTTATCTTAAGTGAAATCTAAATAGTATGTAATGTATAATGCAAAATGAGTACAAGTCATAATAATATAAAATGCTTCAAGCTTTGTTGGGGCTCATAAAAAGGGCTCTATACCTCTTGCTAACAACCCTTTACACAATAAACCATTGTGTTTTTAAACCCACATTCATATTAAATATGGCTCCCGTAAAATGACCGTAAAATGTTGCGACCTCCCTAAAAAATACAACATAAAAACGTACCTATAATTTAACTATCCTTTTTTTACACCTTCGTAATGTCGTCGTAAAAAAGGACAACCTACCTCACAATACTGTGGCCACAAATACGAAGAATGTCGCCAATCTCTCATTAATATGCGATTCTTTTCTTTCCAGGCGGGAAAAATCTAATAAGGGGACAATGGCCGGCTCCCGGGAGAGATTGCTCTATGAAAGGAGACCTGATTACGAATATGAATACGAATTCAGACGGCGATATGAACAGTGCGACACTACCCAGCGGCAGAGCAATCGATACAGCCTGGAGAGGCGTCGTGATGTACACGAGCGACCAAGACGCAAGAACGGATACGTTTACGAAGATATCTACTCCGATTTCGACGAAGCACAAGGTCGACTATCCCTCTTCAGACCTATTAGGCCCGAATATTTGAACCTCCCGACAACTTACGACATCAAATACAATTCGCTGCCCAGAAATTATTACAACTACGAGGACAGGAACAATCGGAGGTACAAAAAGGATCATTACGACTTTAGAATCGAAAACGAGCGACGAACGCGGGAATCTTATGAATCTTATAGAAAAGCTATCGAAAACAGACCAAAAGAAACTAATTCGAATACAAAAATTTCTTTAAATGTTCCAACGCATTCTAGTTTAAAAAGCACACCGAAAAATGTTGCGGTTTGCAAGCCACATCGAATCACAGATAAGAATGCTCGCTATTGGACGACTGATCCACCCGAGCGCGGCCGAAATCGTCCGAAAAAGCCCGAAGAACCAAAAAAGAACGTTAAGTTTTCGGAAGTTTCGGGCTGCAATCGAAAAATGGTTGTTGACGATCCGATTTGCGGAAGAAAATTGGTTCCTGTGAGAGAATTGGAGGTTTCATTGGACCAAATGATACAGAATGGTTATTTTGAGAAGCATAATATTCCGATATCGAAGCCTATCGGTGGGGCGGTGAAGGAAGAGGCGAAGGGAGCGAGCAGCAGCGTGCCAAACGGGAAGTGCTTATCGGGGGCCGTCGGGAAGGAAAACCAACTGCCGAGGAAAACAAGACATCTGCCACAGGTTAGACTTAGTTTTATTTACGAAATTTTTTATTTGCTTTTGATAGTACTTAACTGTGAAATTTTAAACTTTGATCCTTTTAGATCAGTTAGACTACCTAATATTGCTTCAAAAATGTTCGTTTCTGTTCTTTCCATATGAAGAAGGAAAAATTGATTTTCACTTTATATTTATGACTGAATCTTTGATTACCACGCAAAATTTTAATATCTATTCAAAATCAGAATACAATAATAAACAAATACATAATTATCTTTGAAATAATCCCTCAACAATAATTTCTTAATGCATTTGTTCTTTTTACCGTAAAAATTCCGCTTTTGCGTTTGACATTTAGAGTGTTAGAATAAAGTCTATTGTTTCGTTGAGAGCTTTCGCTTCAAGCTGCGATGCACAGCCACAATAGGCTGATTAATATCCAGGAGAGAGAGGCTGGAAAATATCCTTCTTTTAATTCTTGCCTTTGAGTGAATAATGCTTTAATGGAGATTGATGGGTTAATTTATACAAAAATGGTATTATAGACTGTTTTGTGACAATTTTTACGTACCATATTTCTAAAATTATTATTAATCAGTATTACGTCTTGTCTAATGACCGAATACTGAAACCGAAAACTGAAAGGTGTGTAGTGACAGATAGACATTTAAGAATAATATCTTAAAGTTAAATAGCGTTTTAGTATAAGGGGTTAGGTTATATAATTGCAATACAGAATTCATTTAAAAGGCGTATATTCTACGAGGTAATCAGGTGCATAAAACTGAACAACTTTTCCCAAGGAACATAGGTCGACATCGAAATATACGCACTCCTTTTAAATTAATCCTGTAATGTTCAATTAAAAATAATTATGACCAGGACGCACTTTTACGATCAAATCCTTTTTCTCTTCGTTTTTAGCCCAAATATAGTGAGTGTTCTTACTTTTTAGATGAAATCTGCAACCATTTTGCTGTTAGTCCAGAAACTCCATGGTAACTATGACTATGTCATACAAAAGATAGTTAAAATAAAAAAACGAGTTCTCTGAAGTACTTTTTTAGCTCATAGGCCTGCACTGTGTCTTAGATATACGAAACGTAACTGGCTAAGTGAGAAATAGAGAAAGAAATTGTGTACTCACACCTCTTTCTCTAGCCTCTACAGTTACATATTTTAAACATAACTCTCTTTCATTCCATCTTCACAAACGTATATATCCGTCTCAACTTCCATTCACCTCACCTTTCATATTTTTCGTAACGCTTTCGTCACGCATTCACCAGCTTACTCCCCAAGTCAAGCGCGTAACGAAGATTTACCACAAAAATCTTAAAAGGTAATCAACATCTAACTCTAGTAACTTCTTTTACGGACACACACGTAATGAAGTTACTAAAGTCGTTAATAACACGCCTCAATACGTAACTATGTACGGTCTACAAATAAAATCAATAATTACCTTCCGTTTCTTTGTACGATACTCAATCGCTACAGGGAATCAGAAGGAAAATAAAATACGGGTCCGAGGAAAATTTCGTGATTAGTTTTTACTCTTGTAATAAGATATGTGTAGCAATGTATTTACAGGCATCTCTAAGCTTCATGAAAAACTTTGTATCACATAATCCAATATCATCTACAGTATAATTTGAGTCTAAATATTAGAACTTAATACAGTCCGAGGATGGGCATACCAGATACCGTTCAGTAAAACCACGCGTTTGGAAGTCGACTAAGTCAACTTAGTTTATAAAAAATATCCAAGAAAGTATTTTCGCCTCTGAAAACTTCATTATCTTTCTGCACTCTAAACGTGAAGCGGTATAAATCGTACCAGAAAAAAACACCCGTATTCTAAATTCTCTTAACAGGAAATATGGTTGAAGCACATTTACAATCTACCACAAACACGGAACGGTAAGGAAGCCTATCTTAAATTCATAGTAATAAAACGAACTACTACTGATAATCAAACAAACCCTATCGGATTCGTGATAAACCAAACACAGGGAAACACATTAAGCCGTAATAACTCATTGAAAGGCCAGGGGTTGGAACACGTACGAAGGGCATTACTCGCACAGATTGGTGTAACGGCCGTCAATACCCTATTAATGTAGGTTGGGAATTAAATGTTCATTTTAAATTGGAATATTTAGGGATTTGACATGTTTTTCCGTATACGTCTACTATCATCTGCAATTCCCGCATAATAACTCAGAGGGTAGTTATGGCTGAAAATCTACGCTGTGATTGGTCACGATTGTTCTAGAATAGTATTAGCTGATCCATTTTTTTTTGTTACTGTTCTCATTTTATTTTGTGCATCTTTTGAATTTAGTTGATTTTGCAATTTGTTGATAAATTATCATCATCACTCATTTTATTCCTTATTTTTTTTCTACCTTTTTTACTCTTTCTACAAATGCACGGAATTGAACCAGATGATCTATTGATGAACTAAACGGATGTAAACGGATTCTATCGCGGTTTCTTTTATTTTAGTTCCCGATGATCAACACCTAGGCAGGTGTGATGGTCACGGGCAGTCTACTCGACTATTACTTATAGACTACTTCTTTACTTCTTGGAATAACCTAATTTGTCAAATAATATTTTCTAATTTTAATAATATTTTATCCAACTCATTCCCACTCATGCCAGTCTCCGTCTTCGACTTCGTCTTGAAGCGCTTCTTATAGAATTGATGTGAAGCGGCTTAGGTCTAGAGTAAGACGGAAGAGATCCTTATCCAGTAGTAGGACACTAAACAGGTTACTTAAAAAAAACCAGGAGTTCGTATACTATATAACTGTGTGAAGCTGTGTATTTATAAAACAATTTTCAGTATACAAGCTTCAAATCCCCTTTAACTCACTCATGTCGATGTAGTAAATGATTTGTAATTAATAATCTGTCGATCGCAGGCAGATTAATCATAAAGCCTGCAACTGTACCACTAATGATCTGAAACAGAATTGTTGTTTCATTTAATAGGCGTTATTGTTAGCCTTTATAAAAATGTTTCGGCTTTATTCAGTTAGTTCAGAAAACTTAATGGGCTCATAATTATTTAAAAGAGGTTGTTTTATTCAAGAGAGACCAGTCTTGTACATATCCATGCCTTTAGATTATTTATGTCAACTTAAATCTAATCTTCAAAGATTCAAGTCTTCTTAATCTTCTTAAAGTGCCTCTCCAACAAGTGAAGGTTGGCAGTCAGCTCCGCATATCTCTTCCTATCTTTAGCAAGATTGAACAGTTCCGCAGCACTTGTGATTCCTGTGCATTCCCATCCTCACCATCTCCATTTTTTATGGGATCCTGTTAAGTCCTAAAAAAAAACGCAAAGCGTATTTTCCTTCCATACGTCCTCATAGGCTGAAATATTGTTAAATGAGGAAATCATCTTATCAGTATCTAAAGCACCTATAAATCAAGACTTCGATTCAAAATCCATACTTACTGGTAATAATCAGTTTTTAACGAAAACTAGGTTGTTCTATGAAGCCTTATGAGTAGAGAAAATGGATATTCTTAAGCTTACAAGCTATACGTATGTCTGTACGCGGCCGACCGTCACGAATCTTGTTATTTGCTCGGATTGCGGCTTATTAAAGGGTGCATACATCAGCAGCATTCTGGCTTACGCTCTTAAACAATTGAGCTTTAGATCTGCTTGGTACAGCTTTGCTCATTTTATTTTTGCTAATTTTAATATGAGTAAGTTTTGTAGGACATATGGAACCATGTTGATTGAGTGAGGTTTGGGCTGACAGTGGATGTTGACTTGGATTCTCCTCTGGTCGTGAACATGACGTAACTACGCTCTTTAATGTAAGAAGATTCAACACTGAACGTAAACTAAACTTTAACTACTGGGTAATGAAAAGGTTTTACAAGCTAGTCGTTAAACGAAAACTAATATGAAGTGTCGTCTGTTTCTCACCCACCGATTGTGTGAACTTGCATCTCACACAAATTGTCTTGTATCTCTTTTCAGACTCGCCGAGACTCGACGGCAGTAGTGTTATGAAAATTAATCTGATTGTCTCATGAAAATGGAGAAAACAATTCGTATTATAATCGAAAAATATTTGTTTAAATTTCACCAGCCCCGAAGAGAATCTGAATTCGTGGCAAAATTTCAGCTTTCCACTTCAGTCCATACAATAAAATTCCTATTTATTTCACAAATCGTAAAATCTCGATCGCATGGAAGTTCTAAAACCATCTGTGATTATTGACCTCGGTACAGCCTTTTGTTGTATTGTTTATTTTCCATTTTTGCCTGCCTTTGTTCAATTTTGTTCTCGATCGAGACCAGTCTCGGTCAATTTTAGGCACTCATCGTCCATTGTGAATTGGTTGGAGTAATTTTAGATAGATTGAAAGGGAATTCGGTGTAATGAAGTTTCTGTAGATTAAGGATGGATTTTTTCGCTTTTATGGAAATAGGAGATATTTTGAATTGGATGTGGGAGGTCTATTGTACATTTTGGGTCGAATGGTTTAGGATTAATTAAATTACTTGTTGTGAAAAATAAATTAGGTCAAGTCATATAAATCTTATTATGGATACCACCTCGCCAGGGACAAAGCGATTTTCAAGGCTGATGTCCAGTCTCCAGTAATTGGAGAAGAACCAGAATAAGAAGGGATGTTCAAAACAAAAGAATCACAAAGATAAACCACTTTAAATTTCAAGAGTGGGGTCGCGATAGCACGCTGTGGCAAATATTGTAGCACAGCGACGTCACGCGAAATGCTAATACTCTGTAACATCGTATTTTTTTTGTTAATGACATAAATGTTAGAGTACAGTTGTCTAATTTTCTAATTAGTTAAGCAACGAACAGTCAAACAATTCAACTACAATAACACCAAGAGATACCGTAAAATAGATTTTTATTTAACTGAACATCCATTGAACTTAAAAACAAGAAGAAGAAGAAGAACTTGAAGACAAGATTCAGAAGAAGTACCCATAAGTACCTACTTCAGTGAAAGCATGGCTTTTAACCAATACTGATAGAAATATTAACTGGCGGTAGCCAATTACTGGGGTGTCGGACTTGTGATCACGTGGTTGCCGGTTCAAAACCAACCCATTGCACTATAGATGTGAATCCTCTCTTAACACAAGCACGAGGGGTTTACTACAAGAATACTAGCAATGTACGAACAATATTGCAAGTAAGCTTTAAAAAAATAGTTTCGTAATCTAGACTACACTTCCAATGATTAGGAAACTACAATAAATCAATGTTGCGTGCAAACTATTCACTCAATGAAAGTGCCAGTTTAGATGAGCGGCTTACGTCAGAGGATTACAGGCACCTGACGATAGCTAATGGATCGGAAGGGGTGACAGTGTAAGTTGATTTCCCAATAGATTAGAACTGCAGTGTTTGATAGAAATGTAGGAAAGTAGAGCACAATTATTATGGTACTAGCTGAAGCCCTCATTAAACTAATGTCTTGATGGCCTAGCGGTTCAAAGAACAGATTTTCGTGCACAGGGATGCAGGTTCGAACCCACAACAGTCACAAGTACCAATGGGACTTTTTCAAAGTTATATTTACTTTCTTAATTATTCTAAGACATTAATTGACAATCGGTGAAGAAAAAACATCGTGAGGAAATCTGGATTAAAAAAAAGCAGTGAACGAGCGTGGTGATCATTGCTCGTTCCTTCTCTATATAAATAGAGGCCTGTGCCCAAAAAACTTAGGTATGTCCTTTCTCAGGCTCTACACTATAACTCTGTGTCAACTTTCATTTTAATCGGATCAGTACTTTAGGCATTAGCTAGCGTAACACATAGACGGACAGAGTTACTTTCACATAATTTTGTAATATTAGTAGGATTTATTAACTCATAATATCATCATTTTTGTTTAAAGCTATACTTTAATGTTTTTCTACTCCCTCGGCTCACAAAGCCTGATTTCCGAAAACTTGTTACTCACGGTTTACGAAGCTCATTAGGGCGACTAACGAGTGAGGGATTATTGCCCACCCCTCCTCCCCCTCGTAAAAACTTCGCAACGGCCAAAACTCTGCGGCCTCAATACGTACCTACCAATAGCAATGCGAAATTGTCATCGAAAATTGTGTAATCATTGCTATTAAATTTCTAATTTGTATTACGTTATCGTGATACTTGATACGAATTATCATTTTCACAGCAATAATTTTGTACATTTTGCTGTTGTTTTGGGTTTGTTAGTTACGTAATACCGCAGCGGGTCGGATATTTTCGCCACCCCTTTGCGATGTGGAAAATTTTTGATTGCATACACATGGGTCACGATCGATGCTCTTTTTGGACGGAGTTTTGTGATGCCTTTTTGTCGGTTTTTTGATGAACTGCCCCTTTGTACGGGAATATTGGAAACCTAAAAAAGGTAAAACATACGTATCACAGATTTCTATGATGTGACCTAACAGAATAAAATACTAAAGATCACGAAAATATTTTCGATTGTGATCATCAGTCACCTATGTGGTCAGTTTCAGATTCATTCTAAAAGCATTGAGTTCCACTTTCAATAGGCTACTTTGACGATCTCCGTGTTCAAGTGGTGTACACATCGGTGTCGCTAGCTCTGAGGTCCCGGGTTCGATCCCCGGACGGGTCTCGGTGTTTTTTCATTATCTCGGTTCTAGGTGTTAGTGGTACCTTCGTTGTCTCCGATTCCATAAAACAAGTGCTTTAGCTACTTACTTTGGATTCGGAGCAATGTATGTGATGTTGTCGGCATTTATTTATTATTATTATTACTTTTGGCCGCGGGCAGGTAGTTTACAATAAATTTATTCACAGTTAATGCATTTAACCAATCTTTACTTTCCGATACATAATAAATATTACCACCACAGCCAATATTGTTTTAAAAGCTGCACCCAATACTAATTACTCCATCAATTAATATGCAAAAAACGTTTGCTAAGTAGGACACAGTTACAAGTTGTTAAGTGCTGTAAAAAGTTAATTGCATCTGTTCGGTTTATTTTGTTTAGTGGTAACGAGGTTTGGACCATTTTTTGTTGTTTAGAACCCTATTGTGTACTTGCGAAGTTACGGAATGAAGCTGCTAAGTCATGTGTGATCCTGTGACCTTCTAAATGAAATGTTTGGGTAACTGAACTATGTCATCTATATATACAAATGAATCCCTATTTCTCTGGCTCTGCCTAGTTTGGGATCAGATGGCCGTGTGTAAGCTTGTTCCAAGATATTATTATATTAGAGCGATTCGATCAGCGTTAACGACTATAGAAATTTATTTTTTCTAGGGAGTCGGTTTTATTATCAAGATGTGAACAGGGTCAAAGGCTTTACTACTGGTATTCTATGTAGTTTTTACTATGATCGTTTGAAGTCAGGAGATCTATGAGACTGCTTATTTGAAGATCATGGGTTCGCTTCCCACCTAGAAAAAATCTTTGAGGATTGATTTGTTCTTGAAAATTATGTATGTACTAGCTGCCCGGACAGACTTCGTTCTGTCAAAAGTAAATTTTTTTACATGTTTTTTTATGTTTTCACCTTTTAAACCTTCCCTGGACCTCCACGAACATTTCAAGATCAAAATCAGCTAAATCGGTTCAGCCGTTCTCGAGTTTTAGCGAGACTCACGAACAGCAATTGATTTTTATAAATATAGATTTAGAAATATTTAAGTATATTTATCACTGGTCTGGTTGCCATAGCACAGACATGCCTGGTTTGGGATCAGATGATCGTGGTTCGAACGGGATGTTTATAATTAGGTTGTTTGTAATTCTTTAATTGTTTTAATGTTAAGATTAGCGTTCAGGAATGAATCGTTTGACACACAAATATTTGTGAATGCATTCACTCGCAGCACGTTCCGGTCATCGCAAACTGTACGCAAATACAAACCAGTTAAGAATCCACCTTAGAATACGTGTCTTTCAAACAAATTGCGGGTAAATATTGGCGTATCAATATTTTTCTTCGACAAACAATATTGTTAAGAGTTCTGTTTGTACACTCTTTGTATTTTTCGTGACGTTCAAACGGTAGGTTGGCACGTACAGACGTGACGTAGAATAGATTGAGACCATATTAAAATGTATTGTATTACCTGCTAAACAAAATTCGGTAACAAAACTTCGAGATTTGGAAGTGATAGAAGGAAATTTGGAGTATGTGTACTCGTGTGAACACCGAAATGTTTTTTTAACGGGACCAATTTCGAAACGAGAGCCAGTGTGAATTTGGTCCAATTGGACAATGAACACGTAATTGTTTTTTTTATGACTCAAAGATGGCAGGCCTTGAGAACAACGGTGTCATACCGGTGTGACGGTAGGTACTACGATAGCGGCTAGTTAAAAAGCGACACTGCCTTAATTTTTTTAGATAAGCATTTATTAGGAGCTACAGAAATACCTCGTCATGTCTTAAAATACTGTCATAGATATTGATAGACTTTCAGAGAAAAAGGTGCCTATTCCAAAAAAATGGACTTCCCATAAAGTTTTAATCATCTGATGATAATTATGTATAGCAAAGCCAATCTTTTTTGGGAATTGGCTATGTTTTTTTTTTTTTTTAAAAGATTACTAGCAATGTGGTTCGCACATTACTAGTAATCTCGTTAACCCCTCGTGCTAAGCTAAGATGCTTGTGTTACGAGTGGGTTCACGTCGGTAGTGTAATGGGTGGGATTCGAACCCGCAACCACACGATCGCAAGTTCGACGCCCTAGCCATTAGGCTACCGCCGCTTCAAAAAAAGAAAGTTATTTTGTATGGGCTGAAGTAGTATTCTAAATATGAGACATTGTGTTTCAGTAGCAGCCTTTATAAGCAATTTAAAAAAAAACATTTCATTTCTGACACACAGCTTCTATATATCTTTCATGAACATTATCGACAACCATAAAATTACTCCGATGGACTATGTGTCAAACCTATTATCCAGGCCAATTAATGTACTTATTTCTATTTTTTTATTAATTTCTACCACAGTTTACAGTAATCATCTTAATTTTTTCATCCCTACAGTTACTGGCAGCACTAGCCGTCTCCCTGGCTCCTTTCTCAGCGGGTCTCGGGAAGGGGTACAGTTCCCCTGCCATCGCCTCACTTCAGGGTCCAGGAGCCAACGCCACCAGACGAGACTTCCAGCTGACTGACCAGCAAGCGTCCTGGCTAGCCTCTTTATCTTTTCTTGGTAAGTAGGTCAAATATATTTAAGTAAATCTTTTTAAAAAAGCTGACGTTTTCCGGGTCAGCTAGTCTAATATATAAAATTCTCGTGTAAAGATGTTTGTACCTAAACTCCTCGGAAATGGCTCGACCTATTTTCGTGAAATTTGTGTGCATATCGGTTAGGTCTGCGAATCGGCCCACATCTTTTTTTCACACCCCTAAGTGAGTGGCCCTCTCCAGATTTTTTTAATATTTCAGAATAATGCTTGCCGGGTCAGCTAGTAAAATGTATAACCCAAATCTAAAACTTCGATCAGTTTCAAGTCGTTGTAAAGTCTCATACAGTACTGTCTCTGTCAGTTTAAGGTGCAAGTTGTCATGACATTTAAGAACGTCTCAAAGTAAAACTTATTTTCTGTATTTGAGGGCAAGTCTTCTTTTACCATCAGAACCCAGGATCCAAGGATTAGTTTAGAAACTTGGTCATTTTCAGTGTTTTAACACTCAGCAACAGCTTTGTAAGATGATGGTTTTTTGTTTTAGTTATTATACAATGAGACGATGGAACGTTAATTTATGTATTGTAATATGAAATTTGAACCTTTAGGTACGTATGTAAAACATAATTTATAGTAGATGCCGCCGTGTCATGCAATCCTGATGAGGCTTCGCGGTCGGTTTTGGAGCTCGTAAAAGGGACTAGATTTGATTATAGGTGCCTTATTAGTCGTTCAGGTTTTGATGTATCAGTTCATAGTTCAGTACATTTTACATGTATCCCTTATTTCTATCTAAGTAGGGACGTATAATAATACCGGCCTATAAACGTCCCACTGCTGGGCACAGGCCTCTTCCCATAGAAGAAAGGATGAGCTTTGATCACCACGCTTGCTCATTGCGGGTTGGCGATTTAGATTTCAATATTTTGGAATCCAGGTTTCCTCACGATGTTTTCCTTCACCGTTTGTCAATGATGTCTTAGAATGATTAAGATAATACATGTAACTTTGAAAAAGTCACATTGGTACTTCCATTGGCCTGGGTTCGAACCTGCAACCATGTGCATGCGAATCCGGTCATTCAACCGTTAGGCCACCACGAAATCTTAGTAGGGACGTAATGATTTTTAATACTCGTTTTAAGTCATCAAAATATTCTGAAGTCCTTAATTTCGTTTTAATTTTCAATTAAGTCGTCTACATATAAATAACCCTATATCGTCGACGTTATGATATAATCTCAAAAAATAATTGATATATTTTTCACATCCCTATAAATTTTAGTAATAAAAACATATAATAACATAATATTGGTACAGTTACGAGTCATTAAAGACCCATTATAGGTACTTGAACACAGCCATAATCATTTGCGTAAATATTTAATGTCTTTGACTACTCAGAACAATATTTTAAGTCGCATTATGTACATTCTTGATTGTTTATGTCTTATTAACATGTACCTATGTTAATTAATAAATTAATGATTGATTTCACATAAATAAATGTAAAAAACCTAAGTCAGTAAAAAAAACAATTGAATGAAAGTACAATTATTGACAAAATACTCCTCTATTTTGATTTTAAAGCCAAAGAATTGATAGGTTTTGATGAAGTTTGTATCGGACTTTCAATAAAGTAAGTATAATTATCGTGGTGGCCTCTCACCCGGTGCGGTTCGAACCCACTACAGGCAAGTACCAATGTGACTTTTGCAAAGTTAAGGTTATAGCACATTATACCGGCACCGCAACTGCGCAGCTGCAGCACGGCGTCGCCTCGAATTTTAACTATGGCTAGCTGCCAGCGCGCTAACTACGCGTTGTCCGCAAGGTGCAAGCTCGCAGTCCGCGCGCCGGCAGCGACGTGTAAGCTCACAGTCCGCGCGGTGGCCGCGAGGTGCAAGCTTGCTGTCACCGCGAACTCAATATTGTTATATGGCATTTATGATTGAACACGCCTAGGACTTGCACGTTTTCATAATGTCTCGGTTTACGTTGCGCGAACTAGCAATAATCGCTATTGCTCTCGACGAAGAACAGGAAAATAAAAGAAGAAGAAGATATTGGGTGCATAATATGTTAAAAGAAAGACTAGCAGAAGGGGAATACTGGAAGAATATTAGACATTTGATTGACGATGATGAAAAATTCTACATATATTTTCATATGCCCAAATATTTATTTTATTATATACTATCGTTTATTCGAAAAGATATCACAAAGAAAAACACAACTTTCAGACAGGCGATACCAGCAGAGGAAAAATTGGCAGTAACATTGAGGTAAGTAATTTTAAAGTCACAATGAAATATTATATTTATTAAAGTGATAATTATTATTAAGGAAATTACAAATTAGTTAAAGTGTCTCCCTGAGCTTCCGACTCAGTAGCTTCAATTATGGTTTGAGCTGCGGCAGTTTCATTTAGAGTTTGCGTTTTTGATGTCTCTGTATTATAGGTAGAGGAATATGAACCTGTACTGTAGCCAGAGGGGCCAGCAGATCCACAATTGTAGTAATAGTTTTGCTGTTGAATTTCTTTGATTTCTGCCTCAGAAACTAAATTAAATATTTTCGTTTTCAAAATCGCCTGATTATAAGCAGACAATTTTTTTACAGTCGCTTTTATACTAGAGAAAAATTTATCAATGTCGTCTTCGTCTTCCGGCTTCTGTTTTTCTTCTAATAAATATTTTAGTAGTTGACCCGAAGCAGAACTAGTGTCATCTTTTCTCTGTCTTTTATTTGTTTTAATAATGTTCGAAAAGAACTTAGGATTTGACGCTTGTGGTCTGATTAATGTTGATGTAGGTACGCTTTCCAAACTCGAAGATTGTGGACGATTTTCTTCTGCAGAAGTGTTCCTTTCAGTTTGTGAATCATTATTATCATTGGACATAAATTCATTTATATCATCCAAACTTAAGATGCTATCGTTGATTGTATCATTTTCTTCGTTATCCGATACTGACGTTACAGATGGCCTTTCTTTAAAATGTGGCTTTAAAAAACTCATTTCTTCTTCGAATATCCATTTCTTAGAAGAAGAGGCACCCTGACCACTTTTTGTTTTTTGTTTTTTTAAAGCTCTGCGATAAGCTTCCCTCAAGTTGATCCACGATTTCTTGCATTCTGATGCTGAAATAAAACATAGTATTTAAAAAAAACCCTGAAAATATTACAAAAGCCGTGGGTTAAATAGACCAAGTTATGATCAATAATCTATAATCCTATAGATAGAATATAACTTGGATGATATAAAGCACTGCAGAAGATTATGTATTTGAAGCCGGCTATAAATATTGTTAATAACATATTTTATATTTGTTGCAGATATTTGATAACAGGAACCTCAGTAAGGACTTTATGGTCAAGTTTTCGAATAGGAGAGTCGACTATCCGATTGATTATACGAGATGTATGTAATGCAATCATTAATAATATGAAGAATGTTTACATGCGTACACCAACTACTGAAGAATGGGAAAATATTGCAAGAGGATTTAATAATAAATGGAATTTCCCAAACTGTATCGGCGCTATAGACGGAAAGCATATTAACATAATAGCACCTGCTAACAGTGGTTCCAAATACTTTAATTATAAAAAACATTTTTCCATAGTTCTTTTGGCTGTAGTCGATGATAAATGTAGGTTCAGAGTTGTCGATATAGGCGCTTTCGGTAGAAATAGCGACGGTGGTATTTTTGCGTCCTCAAAATTTGGAAGGGCTATTGAAAATAATACGTTAAATATTCCGAACGATAAACCATTACCTGGAACTGACAGAGAAATGCCTCATGTTATCCTAGGTGACGAGGCTTTCCCTTTAGGAAAACACTTATTGAGGCCATATCCTCGTTCACAATCCCCATCTGATGCACAAAAAATATTTAACTACCGTTTATCGCGGGCACGCAGAGTAGTGGAAAATGCGTTCGGAATATTATATCAAAAGTTTGGGATATATAATAAAAATATTGATTTGATGCCAAAATATGTTGACAATTTAGTATTTGCATCATGTATTTTACACAATGTAATGCGAAATTATGTTATCGAAATGAACGAGGACAGAAATCAACGACTATTTGAACAACAGATCATCCACGACGAGCCGAGATTGCAAGCACTATCAAACATCGAAGAAAACAGTTCAAACAATGCTTTTAATACCCGAGATGAGTTTACATCATATTTTCTGTCTCCTCAAGGTCAAGTTCCGTGGCAGTATCAAAATATGTAATACAAAAACATGAAGTCAAGTCACAGTCAAGTGTACCAACGTCTTTTCCTTAATGACTAAAAAAACACTATAAATACATATATTAAATTATTATTACACATTACAGATTTTATTATTTATCTACCCACAATATTCAAATATAAAATTAACATAAAGCTTAGTTTATAAGTTACAATAGGCAATAAAATTTAAATTATGGAAGTACAGGCCTACATAAAAGTATGATTAGGAAAATAAGTAGATGTATCTACCTGTTGCAGATAGAACGCCAGCAATATTATTCCATGCTTGATCTTTTTTTATTGTGTCGCTATACTTTGCATCACCAGGATCGTAAAGAAACGGGTATCTTCGTACTTCCTCTATTAGTTTTTCTTTATTCATGATAGAGCCGTAGCAAAGCGTAGATCCACTGTCTTAAATCTGATTCGAGACTGGAGGGAGCAATGCAGTGCAGCGAGGCGCGAGAGGCGACGGTGGTGCGCCGCCGGCGACGTGCGACGACGCAATGACGTTTCGCTGCCGACTCGGAGTCAGCGCGTAATAAGCATGCCGTCGGCGCGCTGTGCGCACAAGGTCCGCTCGCTTGCAGCACGCGGACTGCGAGTCGAGTTGTGTGGTAGCGGCAAGCGCGCTGACTGCCCGCCGTTGGCTTTTTCATATTGACATTATGAAATATATTATACTACACACGATTTAATGCTCTAAATTGAATGACAAGTTAATTGCTGGTTTGGAGCGGTGCTGTTGCGGTGCCGGTATAATGTGCCATGACCTTTATATCTACTTTCTTAATTATTCTAAGACATTTGACAACCGGTGAAGAAAAACATCGTGTGGAACGATCCGGAGGAGAGGTCTGTGCCCAGCTGTGGGACAATTATAATAATTTGTCATCGTAAAAAAAGGCAGTCAAATTGATTTCCAAAAGTAGGATAAAAATAGGGGCTGTATGAATATACCAAGATATACAAAATACTGTTTCCGTGCGTAGAAACTTGCTCAACTCCATCATGTCTTATGGAACGTTCAAGTTTAATTAAAATTCTTTGTGTATGAGATATGAACTCATTAGTTTATGTATCTAACTTTCCCTTCGTAGGGTTCAAAGTGGAGCAAAGTACAAAATTTCAGAATAAATATTTCTCCTTGCATGGAGGATGAATGCTTGTGGATAAGTGTATGTAAGTAACAAAGAATCAGCCCGTTGTAGTTGGCTTCGTGGATCAGACACCATCTGGATGAGACTTGCCTCTGTCGAAAGCTGAAGTTGACTCTATCGATGTTATATCACTAATTACAATTCCCAGCAAAAATGGTTGTGATGTGGGTGCTTCTTCTTCTTCTTCCTGCCCTTATCCCATTCATATGGGGTCGGCGCAATGCGTATTTTCCTTCCATTCCTCTCTATTACTCGTCATCGCGGCATCCACTCCTTTCTTTCTCATATCATATTTCACACAATCCATCCATCTCTTTTTCGGTCTCCCTCTGCTTATATACCCATCCACAGTCATACTTATAACTTGTTTTGTTATGTTTTGTTTTGTTTTGTGGGTGCTAACTCCATATAAATACTGGCATGAATCAAATTTTTCGCAATCTTGTCACCGCACTAAAAGGGTCCATATTTTATTACGTGACTAGCTAGATTTTAAGCCGAAATTTTGTGAACTGACTATGGAATCAGTTTGTGCCTGATGTATTCGTAACCCATTTTGGTTAAATAGGTATATAACTTTTCGCTAACACCCTATTTTAAAAATTACGCAGAAAAAGCATGACATTCTACAAGCAACCACAAAGAACTTAACTTAAAAATTGGTCTTTTCAGGCGCGCTATTTGGTGGCATGGCAGGAGGCGCGGCCATGCGTCACGGGAGGCGCCGCGTGCTGTCGCTAGCAGCGGCACCTTGCAGCCTCTCTTGGCTACTAACCACTGTGGCTACGTCAGTCCGAATGATGTGCATTACTGCCTTCCTTGGAGGATTCTGCTGCTCTATATTGACAATGCTGTCGCAGGTGAGTTCATTGCGTGTATAAGGATTATGTGAATATGGGGGAGGGGGAGGTTAGCACTATCACAGGTCAAATAACTCGGTTCTCATAAAAGGATTTCCGTACGTTAAGGTAAGTCAATAATAGTTACATGTTACCTATTCATTACCATGCCATGCATACATACCATGGGACCTTCTTATTTATGTTCATTAAATACTCACAACTCCAGTAAATTTTGTTTTAAATAAAATCACACACACATAACAATCGTTCGTGAAGCTTATTAACACACAAACATCCATAATAATTTATAATGTTTAATATCGTTTTTGTACTAACTGTTTTACAGTATAAATAAATCATTCAGTCAAAATATATTTTAGCACCACAAAGAGAGCTGTCGAGTTATTCATTACAAGGATTTGTTCTGACATTTCAATCTATATCATGACAAACGAAAATTGACTTTAAATCTTAGAAGAAAGTTTCAATTTCCTTAGTAATGGAATTTAGACTTGAAGGACCAATTTCCGCACCCGCATGTTTCAGGCAATTAGGGAGATGACCACGCCTTATACTTTTGAAAGACAAACGAATTGTTTCATTATGTAGATTTTTGGTTCCATTCTTTGATCACGAAACTTTTTTGTTCAATGCTGTCGGTTTTTTGGGATAAATTCTTACAATCAGCGAGGGAAAAGTAAACGCTAATCGTAAAGTAGAAAAATTTTTGAAGTGTTTTTTATTTATCTGTTAAAATATTTGGTTTAACGCGATATCTTAGAAAACTTTTTCCATAGCTGTTTCAGGAAAATAATTTATTTATACATGCTTCTTGTTTTTCTTGGTTTGTATAACTTTATCATACAATTTAAGGTAACGGATCTAATCTAATCGGATGCATATTATTTCCAAAAGGGTAGTAATTGATTAAGTATATACATTATAATAAATTATTACAAAAACTTGTGCACCCTACTTATAATTGACGAAGTCCAAACTTTATACAAGTTGTATATTCGGCTCATAACTCTAGTGGGTCACGCAAGGCTCAACTTGGGCGCACCAATTCAGAAAATTTCTCTCAAAAGTAAAGTTTAGGCGATAGAATTACTTATTTATTAGTTTCAAAGTGGTTAAAATTTAATTAATTTGTCGTTTTCATAATCTGTTCGCGACGATTTAAACACTTAGTTATTAAGAATTATTCGTTATATTATAAGTACAAGTTTTTAATATCAGACATTTATTTAAAACAAAATTACACTTAGCCGCTATGGGCCCGTGGTTAAAAGTAAGCCGTCGCAGTTGGTCCGTGGATGAGTGACCACCTTTCCTCTGCTCGGCAAGCACGTATAGCCGTTAGTCTCGACTGTCACACCAAATGGCAGTGATCTTTGACTGTTAGTTGTCATTACTATTCCGCAGAACCATCTTAGCCGTTGTCAATACAGGAGCTACAATTCAGTTGATCCTATAAGGATCAACTGAATTCCATTCAGTCACATTTCATTCTTAAATGTGCTTTGGTTTATTCTCATATATATGTATAAGACTCGCGTCGGTATAAATAAATACATTCTTAATCATTAATATAAGTTATAAAAACATAAACCATAAGCCTATGTTATTTAAGGATATTGCAGCATTCAAATGGTAAAATATTTTTTTAAATCGGTACATACTGTAGTTTTGAGTGTATTCATTACAAATATTCAAAATTTCAAATCTTTGCTATTTAATTATTATCTCGTGTTTTTATAGGTATCCCGTTTACTAAAATATTCACGTTATCTAATTTCAGGTCTACATCAGCGAGATATCAGTTCCAGACATTCGCGGCTGCCTCAGCGCTGTCCTCAAAATAGTCGGTCATCTCGGCGTCCTCTTCAGCTTTACTATCGGCGCCTACCTCGACTGGCAACAACTAGCTCTTTGCATATCCGTTGCTCCTTTACTTCTCTTCTGCACCGTGCTATACATACCAGAAACACCAAGCTATCTCGTTTTAACCGGAAAAGACGAGGAAGCTTACAAAAGTCTCCTCTGGTTACGAGGCCCTAATTCAGACGTTGCTCAGGAGTTAGCTACTATACGCACAAATGTTCTTGCTAGTAAGAATTTCAGTCAAAGACAAAGCCAAATGTCTGGAAGTCAGTTTATCAATTCTTTGGATGTCAGGACTATGAATAGGCTATTAGGACCAATATTAGTGACGTGTGGTCTTATGATGTTTCAAAGATTTTCCGGAGCTCATGCGTTCTCGTTTTACGCTGTACCGATATTTCGGAAGACTTTTGGTGGTATGAACCCTCATGGAGCAGCCATTGCTGTGTCTTTCGTCCAACTACTAGCTTCTTGCCTATCCGGGCTTCTAATTGACACTGTTGGTCGTCTTCCTTTACTCATAGTTAGTTCTGTATTAATGTCTATGGCATTAGCAGGGTTTGGAAGCTACGCGTATTATGAGGAAGTGCATCGCAATCAAAGAATTCAGAATGTGATGTTTCACCAGACGATAGGACAAAATGACTGGATTCCTTTGCTTTGTGTCTTGGTGTTTACTATAGCCTTTTCCTTAGGCATGAGTCCAATATCTTGGCTTTTGATTGGAGAGTTATTTCCCTTGGAGTATAGGGCGTTTGGCAGTGCAATGGCGACGGCGTTCAGTTACCTGTGCGCTTTCGTTGGAGTGAAGACATTTGTGGACTTTCAACAGACATTGGGGTTGCATGGCGCGTTTTGGTTATATGCGTCTATAAGTGTGGGAGGTCTGTGTTTTGTGGTCTGCTGCGTTCCGGAAACTAAAGGCAAGGACTTGGATGAGATGGACCCAAATTACGTTCAAAGTCTTTCGCCAAAAAGGTAAAAGGGTTGATGAATCGTGTTTACTTGAAAGCTTCTGGTTTAGATATAAAATATTGTAGAAGGATTTGATTGAAAGAGTTTGGTATGTAAAGGATTAATAAAGAAAACTAATGTCAATTGAGACTATATTTGCGTGGTATTTAAAGAGATATATTGGAAAAATTGATTGCTGTAGTACATAATAGGAATGTTAATGAATGTTGAACACCACGAGAAATGGCCTTTGGATGAAAATTCTAAGGATTAGGATGTACCTATATTATAGATTAGATGAAAAGGATGTAGGTATCTGTATAAGGCTAGATGGATTGCTGACTTTTCAAGTAAGCACGAATCACAAACAATTGTACGTAGACAATAAATATCGAATCCACCGCGAAATTTTGGCTGTGCTTTTAAACATTTTTATTAAAAAAATATTCCCCATAATTTAATGGTGGTCGATCTTAATCTTTAGAAATTTTAGTAAAAAAGATATTATACTCGCATATCCTTAAATCCATATCTAAATAGTTTCATTTAAAATTAGTTTATTTAAGATTGCAGTGGTCCATACTTTACCTCTCTATCTTTAGAGATATTAAAAAGAAAATAGAAAAAAACATATTTCCCAAATTCTCAAGAATAGCAAAAATATTTATCTTAATTATACTGGTTAATATTTTATCGAGCTTTCCTATCTTACTACGACAATAATTAAGACAATAACTTAAATATAAACAAGTATTAGCTTAGAAATGGTTTGATTCAGAATGATAGATTTATTTGAGGGGTACTTATATAGAAGAATGCAGTGAATGTAGAAATATTAGGATTACTCTTGAAAGAGAAGCTTTGTCATATTTTCATATGAAACTGGGAAAAATATAAATGTTAAACAGAGTTTAGCGAGAATTAAAAGATTAAAACGAAACGAAAACTGTGTGTGAAAGGACCAATTTATTTTGGTCCTTTCTCTCAATTATATCTCAAAAGACCAGAGCTACTCTTGAATTAAGCAACGACTGATGGAATATTGGTTTGTGAAGTTTCGTTTCGTTAATACAAAATTCAACATCGTCAACTTAAACTGAAACTTTGTCAATAACTAAGTAAGTATTTCAAGGCTACTGGTTTTGTACTCAATCTTGTGTTGGAATTGAAATTAATTCAAGAGTATATCTGCTGATCAGTCATATAGACGTCTGAGCAATTATCACAAAATAAAACCACGTAAAAATCTGCATTGAATACAAGAACGATTGTTACCCACAACATCCAATCTTGCTTCGAATAAAAATATAAAAAATGTAAAAGGGAACAATTATGTTATTTTCATAGCTTATAATTGATAACTTATGAAATTGTTGTGTGTTAGTCGTTAGAATCTCTGCTATATTTTACGGTGTAATGTTAATTCTATAAGAGATATATGTAAAATGCTTTTGTATGTTATGTTTTGGTTTTTTCGATGTGAAAGTCCAGAACTTCTTTTTTTTTTGTCCATTATAAAACACCACTGAAAACCCTGAAACACCCTGTTGAATGAGGAAAATTGCTGTTAACCGGACACACACCTGAAAACCGTTAGTTTTCACAGGGAAGAGATTAATTTCATTCCCTGGACAGAGAAAAAGTTCAATATTAGCAAAAAAAAAAGCAGAAAAAAGAAAAGTTCTAAAATACCTTACTTAAATTCTGCATATAATTATTTATCTTATAAAATATTTAATTGTATAAAAATAACAATATTTATATCTACTTACTATTTGTCCACTTAGTTAATTGTCTGTAAGTAGGTACTAGATAAAACCTGCCACAGATGTTAATAAAAAAATATTTGTTTCAAATGTTGACCACGACAATAATTTAAAAAGACTTGTTAAACTATTGAAAGTTTAAGTTATGAACTGTGTTTGAAAGAAATGAAATAAGTACCAATGATTTATTTAAAATTATAATAAAATTAAATTATTTTGTTAAATAAATACGAAAATAATCTTGTTAGAAAAATGTTATATTGCAACAAATTTATTAAATAATAATAAATTACAGATATTTTACAACATTAAAGGAAATCAAATTGAAATATTATTTATCGAAAACAATTTTCCAGTAATCGTTAGTAACTCGTTTAAAATAGACTATTAGGTACCTACTTTAATTAAAATTGTCCTTGTGGATGATTTAATATCAGAATAAATAATATTTTGTAATAGTCTTCTCTATTATTATGTTTTAACATAAATAAATAAATAACTATATTAATTAAATATTATTTTATGCGACTGGTCTCCGGACACTTACAAATTAACCAAAAGTTGACATAATTATAATATACCTAATAAGACATTAATTATATTAATTAGAAGGCCTTAACCCCTGCAGTAAGATCAAAATAAAATAAATATATTTATCACTTATTTGCAGATAGTTTCTCTAGAGAAAGAAATATTCGAAAAAATAAATAATTATTAATATAAAATCATAATCACATGGATTATTAATAGACAAATTTAATAGGTTGTGAATTTATACATTTTCTAGATTTTTTATAATATTAAAAATGAAATATGTATTAAAAAAATATAGAATTGCTTCTTATAATGTAAGTTCCCTTTTATAAATGCTTGCTTGCATTAGAAAAATCTATTGTAGAACAAAATAATATGAGAGTGAATTGTATTTATTTAACCTAATTTATTAATTATCAAATAATAAATGGTTTTTTTTTCTATTTTGAACAAATAATAAATTAGATTCAAGTACCTATATTTTTATTATGTAAATAAAAATAAACGATGTATGTATTTATTTCCTAATGTAAAAGTTTTTTACTATTAAGTATTATTTCAAGAGACTTTTGTGTAGGTACTCTTTCAATTGAGTTTTCATTATTTGTTCATTTGTGTACTTTGTTCATCTGTGTTTCATGTATCAATCTGTCGCACTGTGTTTGTATATTTATGGATTAAGTTAAGTACATAATGAATGTAAAGAATGGTGTGAGATATAAATAATTCTTAGTATTAAAGCTTAGCCTTTAGCTACGTGACGTGGTAGTGACGTGTGCCTCTAGTTTCTATCTTGTTTTATATATTAGCTAACTACCAAGAAATGAACTATATTAATATTACCAATTCTCGCAAAATCGTAAATAGGAAAAAGGGAAACAAAAGTTGTTTGAAAAAAAAAACCCATTATTTTATTGTTTATTTTGGTCCAATCTTTTGCCTTAAAAACAAACGTTTAAATTCAAGATTTTATGAGGTTAAAAAATATATAAAGGAATTCTCATTCAAATTGAAACAAGAAGTTAAATAAACAAAATTATTAAAGCGAGAATTGGTTCTAATATACATACTTAAGCTGTAATTTAATACGCAAAATAAAACCTCCTTTCTATAATAAAATGGATACGATAATTAATATTTTTAAGGTATAGGTATACAGAATTATACCTATGCCAGGTATAATTCTGTATATACCTTAAAATATTAATTAATATTATATAAAAAAATCACTGGAAATTGATAAGTAAGATTTAATTTTATACTATCCTTAATTAAGTCGAGACTTAAAAATATCATTTAAATATTCAGTAATTTATAAAGCTGTATGCTACAAAAAAGAAAACTGACTTCAAATCCTGTTACATTTTCCCGCTAAAAAATCAAAATGTCTGCCTTCTGACTTCCTTTTACCTAAATATTTGTTATGGTTTTACCACAGCACCTAGTAGTAAATAAGATAGAAAGGCTTTAACTAGCTTAGGGTCTCCTTAAAAGACTTTAGATTGTACAAAATAACTATAAACAATAACAATTTTACTATAGAACTTAATTATCTCTGTATTCTAAGCAACGAACTCTTGACTTGACGAGACAATAAAATTTAAATCTGACAATAATAAACATAAGGAATTCCGATAGATGGCGCTGTTTTAAATTTTCGCTCTTCCTGTTTTCTTTGTAAATATTATATTTTGTATTTTAGTGTAAAATCAAATAACAAGATAAAGAAAAAAAAAATACTATGAACTGTGTAATGACAGAATTTTGTTTCAACTGAATACGCTTAGCTAAACTAGCGTCATCAAGATGTTGCGGTATTTTGCTGCAAAACCGACTCTGAATAAAAAAAAAATAATGAAAACTATACTGTCCTACAATTAATAATCTACAGCATTTTTGTTAAATAGTCCGATTACACTTTTTATTAGTTAATTTTGATATAGATCGACAGTTTCGTTTGATAATTTATTTGTGTATTTATTTGGTTTAAAGCGCAATGTATTTTACTTATATGTATAAGTGTAAATGGGATTTTATTTTTCTTTAGCGTAGTAAGTTTTTCAATCAAATAATATGAACTATACTTCTAGTAAGTACATACCTTTTGTGTAACGCTGGAAAATACGCCTAAATAAAGTGAATATTAGTTTGATTTTTAAATAATTTGTAGTTTCATTTTCTTCTTTGCCTCAATACCAAATTTTTTTAATTACTAATTTAAAAAGTAAACTAAAGTAATAGAGATAATTATTCTTATTTTCTAATGTTTAAATACTGCCATCTAGTATCAGTTACAAGAACTTACAAGATGCCATGTAAGCCATCAGGGTTTGTTTCATGATGCTGACGACAGAGAGCGCTCTTTACAACATACTTAAATCCAAGTCGAACTACTAGATGGCACTAGTAGTCCGACTCAAAGGACCACAACTACTTTTTCTAAGTCTTTTTACTAAAGCGAAAGTAATAAAGAGCAAGTGCTTTACCCATTTATTAATACAAACTATTAGATAATACTTAAAATGTAAAATTGTAGTCTATTTCTCTTGTAGCTGTAGTGGTCAAAAGTATATTATTTCAAGCTAATTATTGACAGTGCCCATTTTAACTTAGTAATAAGCAAATTATATGGAATCGTAGATAGTAATAGTCGGGAACAAGATCAAAATAATAAATTCGCGACAAAGCCGTTAAAAATTACACAACATCAATCAACATCAAAATTTCGACCATTTTTCCTTGGGAAAAAGTGTTCAATTTTATGCACTTGACTACCTCGTTGAATATACTCACTCCATAAAAAATAATCTTGTATAGACACTATAGGTATAGTCGACAAGTAACAACGCAATAAATAAAAAAAACTGAACAGACAATTGAGCGTAGAAAAAGACATAGGTAAAACAAAACATACTTTTTATTAACCTTATACTAGTTATCAGCCAACATCGTAACTAATTAGCACATTTTCGACTAAACAAACCTAATACATAAGCAAAACCATTTAATCGACATTCAAATACTTAGCACAAAAGGCAAGCGTTCTCCATATCACAATATTTAACGATCTAGCTCTATCTATCGAATCTATCTCTAAAATGTTACAATATTATAATTATTAGAATATTACTAAAGCTATAAAATTGACAAATATCTTTTGGAAAAGGCGTTGCACAATAAATAAAAAAAAAAAATCTATAAACGGAGTGCAAGGGAAAAATATGGACACCCCACTTCTGAAACCCATGAGTATGCAAGAGTGGCTTTTAAAAATATGTGCAGTGTTTTAAAATAAATTCCATAACTATGTATTACAGTCCACAGCAAAAATAGATGATCAAAATCAGAAATTCAATAAATTAATGAACGGAGTTCGCGTCAGAACTGTGAAGCGATGCAAAAGTATGTGATTGTAAATTACCAAACATTTACAACTAGTACCGTTGCCATATAATCGTGATCAGCTTTGAATCCAAAAGTTATAAACTCAATTCATCATCTACTTTTGCTGTTGACTGTACGCACTGTTCTTATAACACAAGAGTACCTGGATCACCGAGCCTTGCTCGTTTTTATTTTGGTAGTGTGTTTTTTAGAAATTATATTTAAATACGAATTACATACTGATGAAATGAGGAAGTATGAATAATATTTTTCGATCTTACCGACATAATAGGTAATAAAAAAATGTGAACTGGTTATAAAAATCACGAGTGCAATTAGTTTAATATTTTATAAGAAACAAATACTATTTTTTTTAACAGCTTATCAATAAATAAAATGTATTAACATTAAAATTAAAGAATTGTTTTAGGGACTCTAAATTATCATGGCGTTTAGATCAAGCTGTAATCTCTAAATCTGACAATATAAATCATAATCCAGCGGATTAAGATGACCAGACGACGGCCAGTCTTCAGCTCTGATGAAGTCCGAAACGTTCGTTTCCAACCAAGACTTCGTAGAACAAGCTTTATGACCCGGCGCCGAGTCTAGCTGGACCATTCTTGGTTATTAAAAAATTGTTAAGGGACTTCACTACCTTCTCAAGAATGGTATCTTGATACCCTTGTGCCGATGTTTAAATCCCTTTTTTACAAAAGTATGGCTCAGTCACTCTTTCACAGCTAATAGCCCACCAAACCATCACTAAAGTTGGATAGTGCGCACTTTGTCGGCTAATTGGGAAACTTTCTTAGAGCTGTGAGCATAAATACGGTCATTTTGTTTGTTAAAAAGTTGCTCAATTGTAAAAAAAATCTCATCCATAAACAAAATGTTTCTGTGACCTCCTTTTGCGTACCGCTTCAGTAGTTGTTTCGATTTTACCACCCTTTTCTTTTTTAAATTATCAGTTAAGAAATGACCAGTACATCTCTTATAGACTGCAAGTCCTAAGTCATCTTTTAAAATACGCGTCATGGTTCTAGGTGCTATCTTCATCTCCCGAGATAAAATCTTTTGCTTTCGGACAGGATTTCTTCGAATTCTTTCCCTTACTGCTTTGACCACCTTTTTCGTACGAATACTACGTGGACGGTCTGATTTTTTTCTGTCACTAACAGAGGAGGTTTCATTGTACCTATTAATAGCCCGACAAACATTTTACTAATACCAAGCGTATGGAGATTTTAAAAATTGCATTTGGCTCCATACCTATTACCTACTTTGTATAATGCAATCACAGCGATTCGGTTCTCTTTATCACCCCACTCCATTTTAATATCGCAAAATATTGTACAATGTATTGGCGCCAAAATGAGAAAACACAATGAACAATCATATAAAAATGACAGATTCCAAATTCAAATGTAATATTTTGTTTATTTTGAATTGTAACAGTATTGATGGCCGTATATACAAGAATTGCTCGTTTAAAGATTTAAGATTACTGAAAACACGGATATCACGACATTTTCTGAAAATGAAATCTAGCTAGATCGATTTAACGCCCCCGAAACTCCCTGTATACAATATTTTATGAAAATCGTTGGAGCCGTTTCCGAGATTCAGATTATATATATATATATATACAAGAATTGCTCGTTTAAAGATATAAGATAAGATTAACAGCTAGATCAGTAATTAATAACCATACTTACTCTTCTTCCTATATCTCCTTCTGAATGCTGATAAAGCATTCAAAACATCATCTGCGAACACACGGGGCAGCTCTAGTGCTAGGAAGTGGCCGCCAGTATTCAAAACGGTTGAATTAAGAAGATTTGGGAACTTGATCTTCAGTATTGTTGGAGACTGGTAGAGGATTTCGTCACTGGCGTGAATGGTCCAAGTAGGAACAGGTGTTGGTATCCTGAAAAATAAATATTTATTTCTTATTTGGGTCCGTTTGTAAGGCAAAGATGATTGCTGCCTGCCCACTGCTGGACGGAGGTGTTCCTTTAATTTCCCGAACTTATTTAGCTTTAATGATCAGATCAGAGATGATCAGAATGATCAGAGATAGATAGATCAGATCAGCGCTCCGCAAGACTAGATTATGACTTGTCTATGTCAGTGGGAGACAACTTTTGCCCAAGCAAAGGAGTAACATCTGTTTTCATTGGTTGGAAACCAATATATTAAAAAACGCCATGATGGTCGAACCCTTGGCACCGTCAGTTGTTATTCCATGGCATTACAAACTTCTTCACTAAGAGTCAGTTCACACCGAGACGCGCACTTTTTTAAAGAGCGATCAAAATGTAATTTTATTTTCTATACGAAAAGGTACACATTTCGTTGTGAGAATTCAGAATACGTTGCACCGCTGCGTCTCGATGTGTTGTGAACTGACCCTAAGACTAACATATCTAAAAAATAAACCAAATACTTACGCAAACACTCCTAAATTAATATTCCTCAGATTAGCAGTCTCAGCATAAATCCTGCTTGACGTTGTAAAAGTATTGGTGATCCAGTAAATCATGAGGTTATCTATCAGTTCATCCCTCGTGTATATTTCATCCAACCCTCCATCGGCTCTATAATAATATCTTCTGCGAGTACCCACTGAGAACAATTGGAGAATGTAGGCGAGAAGACCTGATGGGGAGTCAGACATAGCAACTCCTGAAACAAGCAAATAATAGAAAATAAATAAAAAAATCAAGAGGCTTGTGCCCATCAGTGGTTCATTAATCGTCTGTCATCGAATTCAATACATACCAAGTGTATCGGGCTTAGTCGCTTGTAAATGAAAGTACCCTGATTCTCTAGTCAACCCGTAAATAATGCTTAGGACCGGGTACATTCTATTCGCAAGGTGGGGGTCTACTACCAGTGACGGATAAATGGACCCCAACACCCATACCGCTAAAGCTGATGAAGATATTGAGGTGGGTAGATTGGTGTGGTAGCCAAGGACCTCCTGAAAAACAAAACACGAAATATTTATTAACCTGAGAACGGGTGATGTGGTTTTCATGTTCCTTCCATGGTGATATTGAAATGAGACTGGTTAAATAAGTAGTGGAAATTCAAAATTTAGTTAGCTCCTAGAGCTTCGTCAAGCTATTGTGTGATTGACTTAACTAATTATTTTTAATGGCCTAAGCCCCGAATACTGAAACGTCAGTTAACTTTAACTCATTCTTAAAACGTCTATCTGTCGCCACTTAATTTTTTATTATTATTTTTTCTAAAAAATCTTACTAGTTATGCGGGTCGCACATTACTAGTACTCTCGTGAACCCCTCATGCTAAGCTAAATGCTGGTTCTACGAGTGGGTTCATGTCGGTAGAGCAATGGGTGGGATTCGAATCTGCGGCCATATTATCCGATGCCCTAGCCATTAGGTTACCTCCGCTTACTTCACGCCTTAAAGTGATAGAGATAGCATTAGACTTAACGGCATCAAACTGATTGATGTTTCAGTATTCGGCTGTAGTTCGCCTAATTTTAACATTAATTCATTAGAATTTTATGTGGCTAGTGTTATCCATATACTATGTTGTGTAAAAGCTGCCACCACTATCACATAAATTTACACATAATATGTGTAATTAATTAATGTAAGGATTTGAATATTGTGTAATTATGTATACTTATGTACTGTGATTCCTGAACTATGTTGTCATATCTGATGTCAAAGATTTATTGATTGATTTTATATTGATTTGTTGGATTTGTCTCCGTCGCAAATAGCAGAATAAATATTAAAAACAGGGGAAAATTTACTAAAAAAAACGCGGGCTAAAAAAATATAAACTAGACTAAAAAAATATATAATTGTTGACTCAAAATCTAATTTGGTATTGAGTTGCTTCTTTAATCTTACTGCTGACTTATATCTTAGAGGATTTTTACCAATGGACATAAATACCAATCGAGCGCAAAATTGGTTAATCTCCTGAATAATCTTTTAATAAGCGCGGACTGGTTGCCAGTTTTTTGCAACCAATCACAACGTGGTCAATAGAATTCAGTAAAGATTAAATTGCTCAGTCTTGATAAACCAGTAACATTTCTATCTTACCTGCGGGTATAAGGTGACGATACTAAGTCCAATATACCCTCCCCAATCTCCACCCTGGATATAGAACTTCTCAAAACCAAGTCGGTGCATCAGGTTCCTGAGAACGACTCCCATTTCCGTTGCTCCTAGCCCTGGTCGGATCGCTGCCTGTAGCACAGATTAATGGACATCATCAGCTTATAAAAATTACTGGAAATCTTGTAAAAAGAGAACTAGTGTTCCTATCTGAGATAATTGTTTGTATCCGTGTCTCGTAAAGCACGAATATGCTGTTGGTGCCGACCGCCATATGTTGATCTTTGACAGTCGTTAAGTCATTACAATTATGACAACCAGTCTAACTATAGGATACTGCGTTACCCAGTAAAATGGGGTGTGGTCATATAGGCAGTCGCTTCATGTAATATACCATTATTCAGTTGAATCTGGTAAGACTGGAAGCCGACAACTATATAGCTTGGGAAAACGCTAGGCTATGATGATGAGATCTTATCTCAGAGACGATGTGAATACATTAGGTCATTGAGTTAGTATACTAAAGGTAAGTAATTTTTTTATTTTTATTATCATGGCGTTTATTGATCCCACTGCTGTGCAAAAGAGTCCCTGTCGTCTTCCAAACTTCTGTCTCTCGCAAACAGGCCACTTGTTCAAACAAACTACTAAATAAATGTTATCAGAAGGTTGCCACATTATGTCAGTGAAAAGCGAGTTCAAATCGCTGTATCGGTTTCTGAGATTAGCGCGCACAAACGCACAGACAAACAAAATGAAGCCCTGGTATTTTACGATTTTATTATATGTTGGAATACTATAACTAGCAGGAAATATTCTATACGTATTTTAAATTTTAATAAGTAAGTAGACTGAAGTTTCGAGGTGTGAAATCTAAGTTCATAATTATTATGATCCTAATCGAATTTCAATTATTGAGTTTTTTTTCTTGTCAGACTAAAAAAATTTGGAAGACATTATTCTCGCCATGGGTTTCGGCATAGAATAGAACTTCCCTTTCTCTCCCATTAGGATTTAGATTAGGATTCAGAAACGAGATTTCACGTCGCCGTCGGTACTGCAATGGGTGGGATTCGAACTTGCAACCACATGATCGCAAGTCCGACGCCCCTAGCCATTAGGCTACCGCCGCTTCAATAACTGACTGTAAGCATATTTAATAAACAGACCAGAAACAAAAAAAATATATTGCAAATCGATAGAAAATATTCAGTAATTTTAAGTAATACATTCTTCCTTCTTGAAATAGGTGTATTATTCAAACCTTGCTGTATCGACAGCTGTATTTAAGAATCCGGTAATTACATGAATTGGCGAACAAGTTAGTGGTAAAAAAAAAAATATATTGTCCGATTCAGACTTGATAATTCTTTTTTGAACTTCTTTTCATTAATTCTAGATGGTTTCATATTAAATTTATAAAAACTGTTTCTGAAGTTTGGATTTTGAATGAAAGATGATTTTTTTACGAAAAAATTTTTTTTGTGTATTTATTTGAGTTGAAATAGTTTTTATTGTTACTTTTCTTCTAGTTAGATTATATTTTACAATTATATGTGATCAATTACGTTCTGTTCGTGTTAAATATTTTTGATATATAAATTATTTTTTTTTACTACTTTCTGGAACAGAATCACTATAAGTTTTTTTACTGCGATTTAAGTATGTGTAATTGTGTAACCAAAACAGCCTCCCCGTAACCATGACACCTGCAAAGGTTAAAACGACGGGAACCAAAATCAAAGTTAACCGCGATAGAAATCGTTTAAAAGTAGTTTTATTTAAAAAATCCCATCTACTAATATTATAAATGTGAAAGTGTGGATGTTTAGATGTTTGGATGTATGTTACTCAATCACGCAAAAACGGCTGAACGGATTTCGATGAAATTTAGCATGCATGTAGCCTTTGACATGGAAAAGAACATAGGCTACCTTTCATCCCGGTTCCTGCAGTAGTTCCCGAGGGACGAACCAATTCTGAAGTCCGCACAGAAGAAGTCGCGGGCAGAAGCTAGTTTACTTACATCAGAAAACCCAAATCCAGGTAAGCTAGGAGCTATAACCTCGACGGCAAAGTCTCTGTTCTCCGATACTTTGGTCAGCAGAGGGATTGTCTCATAAAACTCCCGCACAGACCCTGGCCAGCCGTGGAGTAGCAGGAGTGGAACCACTTCAATGTGCGGAGGTACCTTAAAAAATCAGAATATTCAAACTGATAAAACTACAAGTGTTTACATCTATGTACATATAGAATTATAGACGGGCCTGTTGGTCTAGTGGTTAGTGACCCTGACTGCTAAGCAGGCGCATCCAGGCTGCATCCAGGACAAATACTTAAACTAGAATAATAAATCATATATACAACATGTAACAAAAACCCTGTCCGATCTATTATTAATTATTATTATTATTAGACTATTATTCGGTATCGTACTGCGAACATATATACGTAGCCATTAAATGGATTGGATATTATTTTTTTTCACCAGTGAAAATAATTACATCAAAATAAAAACTGATTCAAGGCAACAGCAACACTGACCGCTCCTCAAAGTTCAAGTACTTACTACTTACAGCTTTGTGTCAAAGAAGCCGCGTATGCGAGACGGTTCATGACCTGTACCACGAATACGCTTTTATTGAATCTGACAGGGGTTTTGTTACATGTTGTATATATAGACACAAAAAAAACAAACATAACTAATTAAAATCTAAAAAATGGCGTCATTTAAATTAATATTCAAATTCAAATTCAAAATCATTTATTCAAATTAGGCTACCATGTAGCATTTTTGAATGTCATCAACACAGACAGCACCCTGATTCGCCCACCCCACCGCTTCCAAAGTGGTCTATCCGGGGACAAGTAAATATTTAGTAATCTGTGCCGGGGAGAAGAAACGGATATAATTCGGGACGGGAATAATTGAAAAAATCAAAATTAAAACTTACTTCCGGTCTAACCCAAAGAAAATGTATATCCAGTCCTTGTATATTAGTCTTGTATTGCGGAAACTCGTTCAAATATTTCTCCCGTTTTTCGAACGGGTAGTGATCTGCCCAGTAGTCCACCCAGCCATCCAGGTAGGCGGTATTGAAGCCATACTCGAACCCCACACCTTCTAGAGGCGGGGTGAAAGGACGATGGTTTTTCAGACGGTACCTTAGGTCCTGTATCATCTGTAAATTAAAAGGAAATTGTTTTGATTAAGGTAAAGTTGTTGCTTTAACTTTTTTACATTATAAAAAAAAAATGAGAAAAAAAAACAAATTTTAACCAATTTTAAAAGAAGGATGTTCTTTTCTAAATTATATTTTTATTTATGTTTGCTACACGATATATCCGGCAATTGCGTTTCGACAAAAAAAAATAATTGCCCTGAATTCAGTTCATGTATAATTCAAAAGTAGGTACCAAATACAAATCAAACTGAAGTGTTTTGTAATTTCCTGCAATTGATTATTTTTTATTAGGGTTCCACACCTAAAGGGTAAAACGGGATTCTATTACTAAGACTCCGCTGTCTGTCCGTCTGTCTGTCACCAGGCTGTATCTCATGAACCGTGGTAGTTGAAGTTATCACAGACGATGTATTTTTGTGGCTGCTATAACAACAAATACTAAAAAACAATATAAAATAAATATTAAAGGGGCTCCCAATATCCTTCATTTATAGATAATGGTACGGAACCCTTGGTGCGCGAGTCCGAAACGCACTTAGCCGTTTCTCTTTTTAATTTTTTATCAATCATATCCGTCACTAGCTTTCCCCCTTGGCTTCTTCCGCACGTTTTTTTTTATACGACGCCCGCTAAGCGATTTAATCCTTGTGTCGCGGGGGTTTCACAAATATTAAAATCACATGCACAAAGAACACCCAGACTTGGAACAAGTATCTGTGGATCACACAAATGCTTGTCCCATGCGGGGATCGAACCCGCAGCACGTCGCGCACAGTGGTAATTAACGTGGTAACCTATACCACTCGGCTATCCGTGCAGTCAAATTTCATGAGATTTTCATGCTTTGCACGGCTGATTATTTTTATTAAATTATATTTCTCATTAATCAGGCTATCATTAACAGAATGATTACAGAGATATGAGCTTTTAACAAATGAAAAAAAGGAAATTGATACAGTTCATCACTTTAGGCACAAATGATGAACAAAAATTTGTGGAAGGCTTTCCACAAATTTTTGTTCACATTATACAGTTAATGAGTACCTACTTAGCTGATAATTTGTAATTTATTTCAGAGGGCTGTGTACATAAAAATATGTTTTTTTCCTTAAAATTTTAAAGTTTTTCGTTATTAATTTATTTCGTTTTTCATATTTCACATTTAATTAGTTCTAACTAATATTTGTACGCCTACCACGGCCAGACATAGCGCTCTTTTTTATATATTTATTTATTTGTAACATCTTTGATGTTTACCTAGGTTTTACAAATAAAAAAAGATGAATTTGAAAATTAGCTTTTACGTATACCTACTAACTGGCCAAATGAGTAGCAAATAACAATCGAAAAAAAAACATAGCTTTATTTAAAAAAAAAAAGTACATTCAGAGATTCTTGCAAATACGCTTTACACATTCGGGCATCGAAGGGGCTTAAATGCGAAAAATTAATACCTTGTTATTTTTAATGGTTCTGGACCATAAGAATGAAATCTCTTTAAGAAACATTTTAAATGAAATCTAAATTAACAAATTAAATTGACTAGATAAAACACTTTTCCAAAAATGAGAATGTTTTGATGGATGACTGGAGTGACGAGATTAGATAGGATAAGGAATGAGTATATTAGAGGAAGCTCAAAAGTAGCGCGTGTGAATGAAAAGGTGAGAGGTAAGCGTTTGTCGTGGTATGGAAATGTTATGAGGAGGGATGAAAATCACATAACTAAACAAGTTATAAGTATGACTGTGGATGGGTATATAAGCAGAGGGAGACCGAAAAAGAGATGGATGGATTGTGTGAAAGATGATATGAGAAAGAAAGGAGTGGAAAACGCGATGACGAGTAATAGAGAGGAATGGAAGGAAAATACGCATTGCGCCGACCCACATGAATTCCCAATGGGATAAGGGCAGGAAGAAGAGAAAGAAAACACTTTTTCATATTACTTACTCTTTCATCAAAATGCACTTGAAACGGCCTAATTCTAGTATCATTCTGATACTCCAAATGTATTGGACTCCACCATTCATGATCAAGTCGAGGCAAAGCTGATTCTTTAAAAAGATCCCAACACTCCACTTTTAACACTAGAAAGCATACCAACAATAATGTCAGTATCATTTCTGTATCCCAAAAAAAAAATATACACTTCAAATCTAAACTTTATGTTGCTTTGAGTTAAAATTGATAATGGTTTGAATGCAAGTGCATGCGTTTAACTTGCCCTATTGCTTGTGATATTATGTGCAGTGAATAGTGCTGTGGTATCGTATCAATGGTCCCATTAGGTATAATTATTATTACTGTTCTAAGGATTGCCGTTAATTACGCTGTCATACGCTGCAGTTAGTGTACGATATTAAATCGATTAATGAATGACTACCACTTCTTTCACTTGTATTTAAAAAGTCAAATGTCTTTCTTTTTCAATGAGATTTTAATTTTTAGTTTAAAATTATTTATTTATTTATTGTTTTACAGCTAAGATCTGTTGGTAACTGCGTACTGCGGTTAGTGGGATCGGTTTTTTTTGACAGGTCACACACGGTCACTTGATCCCAAACTAGGCAGAGCCTGTACTATAGTATGGGAACCAGACAACATATAAAAATACTTATATATTTCTAAATACATACATATAATAGACTAGCTTCTGCCTGCAACTTTCTCTGCGTGGAAAGTAATGAAAAAATGGAATAAAATTTTCACCCTTGTAGCTTGCGCTGTAATAGAGAAAAAAAAAACAAATTTCAAAGTTATCTGCCCACGGCTTAGCTCGCAAACAATTTTAAATTTTCCCTCGGAAACTACTTAAGGAACCGGGATAAAAGGTAGCCTTTGTTCTGTTTTATGTCAAAAGCCAAATTTCATAGATTCTCGTTTTTGCGTGATTGAGTAACAAACATCCAAACATCCACACTTTCACATTTATAATATTAGTAGGATAGTAGGATAAATAACACCCAGATACTGGACAAATGATCGTGGTCATCACACAAAGATTTGTCCTGGGTAGGTAATAAACCTGGTGCTTAACAGTCAGGGTCAGACTTATTTTAAGTAGGTATATATATAACACCGAATTGTTGTAGGAAAAAACAATAAATTTATATAATTTACAACTTGTTAGTTAATTTTAGGATTTTAGGTTAAGATTTGTGTATATCCCAAAAAATATATAAAAAATAAAAACTTTACGCAACATAATAATTATTTTGTTCGAGAATATAACCTGAGTACATTATTTATAAAAGACCGGATTTTTTGGGGAAAACGCACGTAAATTTTGATAATTTACAACCTAAGCTGATTTAAGGATTTTAGCTCTATGATTTAGGCACATCCTATCAAATTATCTGTTTCCGTTATTAATTTTTAACCGACTAAGTACAGGAAATTAAATGAATAGAATTGTTATTAATTATTTTTTTAAAGTTCTTGTTGGCTCAGTTTATTACCGGGATCGCAGTATTGTTGCGAAATGCATTCCCTTGTCCTCCCAAGCAAAAGGGGAATGGAGAAGCAATCTGGTGATTTTAGCCGTTAGCCTGTCTTTCCCAGGGTAGAGGTAGTCCATGAGGTTTTTTTTTAGTAAAATAGTAATCTAATAGTAAGTGGTGTGTAGGCCACTCGACCACGGAGGTCGTCATTTTTGATCAGCTTTCAAATAGAAGAAACCACATTCAAATCACTGCATTCGTTTTAGAACTACAATGCTACAGACATACACACATACACATACCTACACACGCGTTAAAAGAAAACCCTTTATATTTCGTCGAAGGTTAAAAATATGTTCAGTGATTTAACCGTGAAAAATTTGTAAATAGAGTTAATTATTTTTTAAATTTAAATAGATTACACTTTTCTTTCAATCAACGTTTCAAAATATATAAATATTAATTTTAAATTAGGCTAATATGTAGCACTTTTTGAATATCAACTTATACATACACAGCAGCCTGATTCGCCCACCCTCCATCGCTTCCTAAGTGCTCTATCTGGGGAGAAGTAAGGGCGTAACAATCTCCCCAGCTTTCAAATTAATTCAAGAAAAAATCGATCAGACTTTTTCAACTTCAGAAAAGAGCTATAACTTTTTAATCTGTTCTCTAACGGCTATTTAAGATAACTCGAAAATATTAATTACGGAACTGTTATTTTTAATCACTGTGAAATGGAACCTTTTTGGTATTAGTGATCAATTTCGTCATAGATATTTTCTGGCAACTTTTTTACCATGTTTTATCAGTATTGGCTTATGGCGGCACTCCTAAACTTAGCGTTCTTTTTGTAAAACAATATTATTGATATTTTTCAATAATAGGGATGAAGGTAAAAATGTATTCAGTCCGAGAGTAATATAAAAAACAGATACGTTATTTTCATTTCTCAAGAAATAAACAATTGACAAAATTATATCGCGTTTCAGTTCAAAAGTATTCACCTAAAACTAAACTAAACCTAAATTAAAAAAAGATTACAAACATCATATTAAAATATCAATCACATTTAAAAAGTCATACTAAAGTCACATATAAGGTCACCCCTCACACACGTCAGGACACTTGACTTGACACCCCATGGGAACTGCTTCTGATTCAAACCTTATAAGCCCCCTAATGTATGGTGCCAACGATAATGTCCTATTAATACGAATTGTTATCGCACCAATTGGTTGGCATATTTTTATTGGATTATAAATAAATGACCCCTGATTTTTTTGGGAGATAATCTCCCAGTTTGAGAGGGTTAAAATATACTATTTTGAGCATTGTGGTTCGCACATTACTAGTATTCTTGTTAACCCATCGTGCTGAGCTAAGATGCTTGTGTTACAAGTGGGTTGACGTCGGTAGTGCAATGGGTAAGATTCGAACAGGCAACCGCATGGGCGGAAGTCCAATCCTCCTGGCCATCGAACTACTAACAACTTCTTGTTGTTCATGGATCATGGATCATCGAACTACTAACAACTTCTTGTTGTTCATGGATCATTATTATGGAGGATATGTTTCGAAACTAACTTGGAGTAAAAATCATTGCAATAGATTCAGTAATATCAAAGTGACACAAAAGGCAAAATAAGAGTGACTTCTCCACCTCGGATACACATCACCCAGGTGAAAAAAGGTTAATGCTAATTGTTTCATTATTCACGTGTACTTGAAACACATGAACAAACATTAAAATTTCCTGTTTTTGATAAAAATGGAATGTTAAATACAAGTATGGAAATTCAATTATGAAAAATACAAAATAACTGACTGCGTAAACAGAAAAGGTAGAAACCAGTTGAAAAATAAGACATTCCTTCTGAATTTTAATGACCAGAGGCAAAATAGAAATCATAGCTACATGGCTACAGATGACTGGGATGGTATGTGAACGAAGATGCTGAAAGGTGAAATTTATAAAGCGGCTATAAGACCTGTATTGATGTATGGTTCAGAATGCTGGGCAGTGAAAGAGACTGATGAAAGACGATTGCATGCAGCAGAAATTAGAATGCTCCGATGCATGACTGGAGTAACGAGATTAGATAGGATAAGTAATGAGTATATTAGAGGAAGCTTAGAAAGTAGCGCCTGTGAATGAAAAGGTGAGAGGTAAGCGTTTGTCGGGATATGGACATGTTATGAGGAGGGACGAAAGTCACGAACCTAAACAAGTTATAAGTATGACTGTGGATGGGTTACATACAAGCAAACGGAGACTGAAAAAGAGATGCATGGATTGTGTGAAAGATTATATGAGAAAGAAAGGACAGGATGCCGTGAAGACGAGTAATAGAGATGAATGGAAGGCAAAATGCGCATTGTGCTGACCCTATATGAATGGGATAAGGGCAGGAAGAAGAGGAAGAAGCTTGTTATTGTTTTCACCTATTTGATGCACCTTCCTTTAAATTAAATACGTAGCTACACATCTACAATACAAGTAATGTACTTTGCTTCTACGAAAGTCTGGCTAGACTAGTCCTTATTATGGGAATGAAGAGATAATTTTGTTAAGTAAAATAGGTGTCACAGGTGAAGTAAGGAAGAAGGGAGGGGAAATACTTATAATTATACGTTCAAGTATCAATTAGGAGTAATAAACTGTCTGATTGGTATTCTTTATAATAATAATATGAAGCCACTGTTATCTATATCATTTATGTCTAATGACTGAATATTCAAATGCCGTTGTACTGAATGTGTGTCATAATGCAATAAATATGTAGACGACGACGAAAGTAGATATAATTATTATAATGCTTGATGCACACACCAATATTTTGGCTGCTTCACTAGCTAAGTATGCGCTTGTATGAAGATTATCCATCTAGGTGTTATTCATCTATGATTTCAAGTATAATTGGGTTACGAAACGTCATATTCTAATATGTGTGAGGAGTGTTGCAGCCGCAACACTGTCCAGGGAATTACTCTAGTTGCGCGTAACCAAAATCTCCTAAATTATACCATTTTAAAAGCATCTTAATGTAAATTTTATTATATATATAACGAAAAGTGGGTTTTCTTC
Source organism: Plusia festucae (assembly GCA_950381575.1). Lineage (NCBI taxonomy): Eukaryota > Metazoa > Arthropoda > Insecta > Lepidoptera > Noctuidae > Plusia > Plusia festucae. Next base: position 8,981,221 of record OX494454.1, on the reverse strand, counting down.
AATAAATGTTCAATCAAGGTTTATTTATCTTTTTGAATCAAAATATATATCAATACCGAATCTTTCCAATAACAGCATGCTCCGATTTTATTTCTGATGTGCATGACAACTGCTTAAATACGCTAATTACAATTCGTCTTTGCAACTCCTTTGATTCCAACGCCTGAACTCAGTAATAGCGGTGAGCACACTTTCGGAGAATATCTCTGGTAACTCCAATGCCAGGTAGTGACCTCCTGTTTCTATGGCGGTTGTATTTAGAATATTTTTGAAGGTAAACTGCAATAGTTTTGGAGACATGTATATTATTTCGCTTTTCGCTTGGATAACCCACGTTGGTACCGCTGTACTGATCCTAAAAATAAAAAATAAAACTTGAGTGGTTAAAAAACTAGGTCAGAATCTTGGGCGCTTTATCTAGAATACAGTCTTCAACGAAGAACTCAAATAATACTGACCCGCAGGTCACATGTCTCTTCCCATATAAAGAAGGAACGAGTTGTGATCATCACGAATACTCATTGCTGGTTGGCGATCGCCAAGGTTTCCTCACGATGTTTAAATTCACCGTGGTGGGTAGGAGGTGGATTTTCTCAATTGAGAAAGTTCATACAACTTTGAAAATGGTGAGATGGTTCCAACCACTCCGAAGCTTGGAATGAACAAAACTAGGTAGAAGTAAGTAGACCGGAAGACTGCTACAAAAGCTGGCAAAACACAAACTTTAGAAGAATGATTTTACTCACTCAAAATATCCATTCTCAAGATTCCTGGTATTATAACTTTCGGCGTAGATCCTGGCGGATGTGGTAAAAGCATTGTTCACCCAATAGATCATTAAATTGTCAAGCAGCTCGTCCTTAGTGTAATGATCTGTGAGACCACCATCTTCCTTGGAGTCATACCCCCGTCGGGTTATCGTGGACATAAGTTGTAATATGTAAGCAAGAAGACCTGTTGGACTGTCACCCATAGCGACGCCTGCGGAAATAATAAGACCGTTTTAAGGTTATGCTAGAGGCTGGGAAAAATTAAATTAGCGGCGAGATTGAATAAGTTTTTACACTAGCTTATGAATTATATAGGTTTATCAAGACACCGCCACCGCCGCCTCAGCTCATGATTAAGACTCATCACTCAATATCTACTCGTCAGGATCCCGAGAATGTGCGGGACGAAATCGCTTGCTTGATTGATTGCTGTTGGTCAATTTCGAAAATGGGTCCAAACTTCCCATAGTTCTTTCGGAACTTATCACTTCCAACGTTAATTTGGAAGTGAGGCAGTCACCAAGCCTACGGTCAGGCTAACTAGGGTAGACCTCATGAAAAATGTGAACTTCCACGCTTAGTAACTCCTTGAAATAGATTACTTACCGATTGTGTCGGGTTTAGTAGCTTGTATATGGAAATATCCAGTTTCTGTCAATAGTCCTAATAAGATGGTAGTGAGTGGGTACATCCTGTCTGCCAATGAGGGTTTGACTACAAGCGATTGAGCTGCCGGGCTTAGAGAACCGAGAAACCAGGTGGCCAACGTAGATAAAGAGTTTGAAAGTCCAAAATTAGTATGGAATCCGAGTACCTCCTAAAAATGACGTAAAACAGCTGTCAAACTAGTATAATAAAAAAAATATGGTCTCTTTATTGTATATAATATGGAGCTCTTTGGGGGTGCCTGCGTTTAGCAGTGGGTGGCGAAAGGCTAAAACGATAGTCTCTTAATTGTAATTAGTTAATTATTTCTCCAGAGTAGAGACCTTTTTTGTCTCAAAGAAAGAACTTGTTCACGCACAGATTAGCGATTTCAGATGCCAATTTTTTACCTACTACAAATTATTAGTGTTCAGATAACTTACGTCTGGGAAGAAACTGGCGATATTGTTACCAATATAAGAACCCCAGTCTCCACCCTGAATATAGAACTTTTTGTGACCAATCCTGTGCATTAGATTTCTAAGAACCACCGCCATTTCTGTGCCTCCCAAACCAGAACGTACAGGTGCCTGAAATATAGAAACAATTCTATGAGAATTCATATGAATCATTTTTAAGAAACAAATAATTGTTTGGGCACCTAGAGTTATTTAGTTTTAAAGTTAACGTTTCTAAAGCGCCCATTTTAGGTTTACTAGAAATAAAAACATTTTGATTTGGAGTGTTTATAAATGAAAACAGTAAAGTAGAATATACATACACTGGAGAATCCAAATCCAGGCAAGCTCGGTACAATAAATTCTATAGCAAAACCTCTATCTTTGCAACCGTTCGTAAGTAAAGGAATGGCTTTGTAAAATTCAACGAAAGAACCCGACCAACCATGAAGCATCAAGAGGGGTAACACCTCAACGCCAGGTTCTACCTAAAAATAAAAATAATTGTTGAAATTAGTAATTACAGAGCAAAAGAGTAAAAAATAAAGGAAACTTATTGGACAAAATATTTTACCTTGGGCTTGATCCAAATAAAATGCATATCAAGACCCTGAATATTGGTCTTGAAATGAGGGAACTGGTTGAAGTGTTGTTCTCGTGCAGTGAAGTTATAGGACTTAGCCCAATAGGAGACCCATTCGTTCATGTAGTTGGTGTTGAAGCCATAGGTGAAGGCAGCACCTTCGAGGGGGGGCGTTAAGGGACGATGATTCTCCAGACGGTATTTGAGATCTTTGATCATCTGAAAGAAGTTATATTATGAATTGAATGATACTCATCTGAAACATAGCGTGTCAATACGTTTGATTTCTTTCTTAAGAACATAGTAACGACGTGTATGGAAATAGTTTAATTCCAAATTGCAACTTACCGCTTTTCCGAATTTAACTTTAAAAGGTCTTATGCTGGTGTCATGTTCGTTTTTAGCGGCTTCCAAACCCCACCAGTCATCAATATTAGGCTCACGAATAGTGGTACTCATTATAGCATTCTGTACGGCTAAAACAGCCGCAGGCAGCGAAGCACAAAAAACTAATAATCTCATCATATTTTCCATCTTGAGAACCGAGCATGAAGACCACGTTTAAAGGCTTACTGAGTGGCGACTAGTTACTATTACATTTTTTAACAGTTGTACGAGTATATATAGATACTCGTACCTACAACTGTTAAAATATTTAAACCAATTACCACACAAGTAAGTTCCAACCCTATCAATGCCACTTATTAATAAAATCTTAAACAGACTTGAAAAAATACTAACTTGCAGCTGTATTGACAAAAATATACTTAAAACATGATGACGAAATCGGAAGAACTCTAAAAACATTAGTTAAGTTTTAGCTAGAATTTATATAATATGTTCTAGCGATATCCCGCGTTTTCACCCGCCTTGGGTGAACCGGGAACCGTATAAAATGATCTTCCTTTGTTTTTAATATTTATTCTGCTATTCAGAATGGAGACGAATCCAACAAATTAAGGATCTTGAAAACCGCTCCCCCCTGCTCCGATCTAAAACTCGGAGTATAGTAACAAATCCGACATAGTTAAAAGATAAAATTGTGTCACTGTGTTTTTAGTGATTATTAGGAAATTGATAAGGGTGATCCTCTCACGAACATGACAAAACGAGGTTTACCGGGTCAGCTAGTAATAGTATAAAAATAAGATGTAATAATTGCTTTAAAACTATTTACTACATAACATAATTTAATAAATAAAAAGCCTTTATGCTATATAAGAAACAAACAGTACGACGATGATTGATGGGAAGAGACTGAGGGAATTGGGGGAGACCGTTTAAGGTTAAAAAAAACGTCAAATATCATTATCATATTATAAATATTTAAGAAAAAAATGGTAGCAGATAAAGTGTTAATATGGTATAATGCAAAAAAACTTGTATTTAAAGAGTAAAACAAATACGTTCTTTCAAGTATATAAATGACAGTTGCGTAGTTTTGCCTTCTCATTGTAGGAACGTTCTTCAAAATGGGAGGTTTAACAAGAGTTTTAGCTTTTTGTGCGCTGATGGTAGCTGTTCGGGCTTCCATGATAGAAAGTACTATTCCACTACCTGATGAGAATGCTTGGTGGGGTACAGGGGAAGCAAGAGCCGTTGATACAAGTATCAGACCATTCAAAATCAGATATGGAAAGAAAGTAAGTAATTGAGCACCCAATCCTTTTTTCCCTTTTTTGTTGCTCCAAGGCTCAAATATATTTATTATTATTAATATGTATATTTACAATATAATTTTTATATATTTAATTGTTAAATTACGCGACGTTGGTCCAGGTATAAAACGATTTTATTGCTTCTAATAGTAATTATTTATAATTGTTTTCATTTTTAAATTATGATCTATGGGTTCAGCTGTGAAACGATTAAAAAGTAGTTATCACCATCATCCACCTTCCTGCCTTTACCTCAGTTTCATTTGGGGTCGGTTCAGCAATTCCTCTTCTTCCATGTCTCTATCTGACGTCATCTCCCAAGTAACATCGTTTATAGCCATATGGGCTTCCACACAATCATCCTCTTTCTCTATACCATCCACATTCATGCTAAAAATCATTATTTTTAATAATTACAGATGATCAAAGATCTGCGCTACCGTTTGAAGAACCACCGCCCCTTCACCGCTCCGTTGGAAGATTCTGCTTTCAACTATGGATTCAACACCAAAATCATGGAAGACTGGGTATCATACTGGGCTAATTCTTACAACTTTACTGACAGAGAGAATTATCTCAATAAATATCCTCATTTCAAGACTAACATCCAAGGACTTGATATCCACTTTATAAGGGTGAAACCAGAGGTAAGAAAATATAAATAATATGTCTAAATAAGTTGCCATTATTGATATAATGTATGACATTATCGTAATGGATTAAAATAATTGAGTCAATAATTACACTAAATTGTATCAAAAAATATGTTTCAAATTCATGCCAGTCATGATAGCGAAATTATTTAAAAATAAGTATAGTCAAATATAAATTTAAACAGCTGTATAAACTGTTATAATTTTTGATTTGGCAAGATAATGGTGTAATTTCATGAAAAGATAATGGTATTGTCAATAATCGTTTTAATTTAAATGTGATTGAACAGCAATTGAGTATTATTAGCACAGATAGCGTAGTCTTAAAATTAACTTATTCTGTAGTATATGTGGTTTAAAGGTAAACAATAATTTATTTAATGTCGAATTAATTATACAATACTCGAAATTGCCGTATTGCAAAACATATATCTTGTTTCTGAAACAGGTTTTCTTAGGAAATCTAGGAACCAACACAAAGGCTATTATCCCCTTCTCACTCCAGATTATGTTCACGTACTGTTGGATCGAAACTATCTTTAATTAAGCCTGGTGCATTGAAATCATTAACTGCCGAATATAGGTCTCCCCTTTTTAATGCTATGTTTTATTCAAAATCAGATTTCAAGTATCAGACAGGAGACAGATACTTTCAAACGTAAAATGACTCTAGTTGCGCAGTTACAAAATAATATTCCTATGGAGAAGAACCGAAACTTTATAGCCTGTTCCTTTAAAATTGTAATAGTAATACAATGTTTCAAGAAACATACCGCCCTACACAAGTAAAATTTCTATAAGCGATAAAGCTGATTGAATATCCAAAATGTCTGGAAAATCGTTAAAGTTACGTGACGTTTCGAAAAGAAATATTAATTCATACATTAATTAATGTCCCTAAGCGATTTTTTATCATCATAAACGCTTGTGAATACATCCCTTGGTTACAAATGCGGACCAATGAGGGATCGCACCGAATTTTTAGTCAGTCCAGAATCCAAAATCCAGAAAGTAGGTACATTAAGTAATCTTTTCTCTAGGTCCCTGATGGCGTAGAAGTTCTCCCTCTTCTGTTGCTGCACGGCTGGCCTACGTCCGTTCTCGAGTTTTACAGCGCTGTTCCCTTACTTACCCAAGTCTGCAAGAAGAGAGGTTATGCTCTCGAACTGATCATTCCCAGTTTACCCGGTTTTGGATTATCTGATGTAAGTATATTTTGGCAACAGTTTGTTACTGAATTAAGTCGTTGGATTGATTTATAAGGTGTTTGGGTTGAATAATTTATGAATAAAAAATATGATCGTATGGAAACTTTTGGGAAATTACACTATCCCCAGATGTCATAGACTATATTATAATTTAAATATAAATTGAGACCGCAGGTGAAACTGCGGGAAACAGCTAGTATTTTATAATACAGTAACGTACTAGTAAAAAACAGATGTTATTTAAAATTTGTAAAACATCAGTGTATTTTTTTAAATCGTTCGTATATATTTGAACCGCCAAGTAAAAAAATGGTTTCATTTATTCTGTACTGTTTTTTATCATCAATACATTTATATGTACTAAGTAACAAGCCTATTTCTTTTACAGGCTACCTACAAACAAGGCTTGGGAGCCACAGAAATGGCCGTGATCATGAGAAACCTGATGCACAGGATTGGTCACGAGAAATTCTACATTCACGGTGGAGACTGGGGTGCATACATTTGCTACAGCTTAGCAAGTTTGTTTCCTGATGTGAGTAATATTTTAGATGTGTGTGACTGTGATAAAAATCGTCATACATTGAAGTGTGGCTACGATTCTTTTCGTCTCTAAAATGATTTTCCACATTATTATATGAAATGAAATGAAGAACAATGAAAAAAACGTTTATTCAGGACAAACAACACATCATACTAAATCAAACTGCATAAAATTTTGTTGGCAGATGTAAACTTCCGTTTCTTTGTTTAGTGTTTCTCAAATGTTACTTGAAACTTTCGAGTTTCGAGACTCAGGCTTCAAATTATGCTGCAAATGATGAGAATTACTTGATATTGTAGGAAACAAGAGAAAAGTACTTTTGGAATCTTCGAGAAGGGTACGAGGGGTTTCAAAATTAATATGTTTTTAGGAGGTACTCGGCTTCCACACGAACTTTGGAATTTCTTTATCACCAGCATCGTGGATCACTTGGCTCTTGGGCGCTTTCGGCAAAGGTGCACAAAACTTAGTCGTTGACGAGTCTTTGGCTGAAAGATTGTACCCTGTCACATCTGTTCTAAAGGAACTCATGATCAAATCTGGGTACTTGCACATGCAAGCCACCAAACCAGACACTATTGGTAAGTTTTGATCAAATCGTAAATATAGTAAAAAAGGTAAAACTAGTTTTTTTAAAGTAGCTTAAAATGAAAGTTATCTTGCCCCACTAACTTAAATTATCTTTTATGTCCTTACAGGTGTTGGTATCGGAGACAGTCCATCTGGTCTTCTCGCTTACGTTCTCCAAGTTGTTTCTATGTCAATAAGACAAGAAAACATCAATAAGGAAGATGGCGGACTCCTTGAATATTACACAAGAGACGTGTTACTTGACAACCTCATGATGTACTGGATGCCTAACAAGTTCAACACAGCTTGTAGGATCTACGCCGAAACTTTCAACATCAGAAACCTGAACAACGGATGGTTATCGTAAGTGTACGCCTATTCAAACTAGATATCTTCCATTATGCGTGAAATTTATGCCCCTAGAAAAGCAGCACAAATCAGATATATCAGGAACTCATATTCCTGCTTCTGTGAAACATCTCTCCATTCCAAATAGAAATTGGCTGGATGCTGGCTGCTATGTAGCGATTTGAGGCCGGAAATTATTTTAGTAACTGTCCGTCCGAAAACTGTGGCTTGTAACTTTAATTTTGTAATAAAAACCTCGTTTTTATTATTTTGCATGGAGATATTTATCTCTTCAAGTTTAGCAGAGCAATTTCTCAATGTTTCTTCTTCCATGAAGGTCAAGATATCGTTGTATATATATTTATATATATATAACTTTGTGTTTTATGTTCTAGGTTGAGCACTTCTGTCCCGGTATACCTCATCCAAGCAAAACACGAGCTCCTGTACATGTCCACTCCAATGCTCCAGCACATCTACACCAACATCATCAACAACACCGCTATTGAAGATGCCGGACATTTCTTAGCTTCTGAAAAACCTGCATTATTCACCGAATCTGTATTCAATGCTATGACCATGTTTAGAGAATGGCATGAGAAGAATGCTTGTAAAGACGAATTGTAAATACGTACCCAAAAATTACTGAGATTTTTCAAATATGGACTCCTTTAAATATTTTTTGTTTCAATATAGTTATAACTGTTTTAGATATGAGATGGTGACATAAATTATTGTTAGCTCCATACATCTCTGAAATATGAACAGTAATTGGTTTTTATGTCAGAATATTGTATTTAGATACTTAAAAGCAAACTGTAAAATTAAAAAATTAATTATATTTACTCAGTTGTTTCTTTACTTGGCCAAATAATTTTAGTCGGCGACTAGGTAGAAACCTGATGTAGAACATCTGATCAAACATCATACATATCGCCTGCTTACTGAAAGCTAAAGCGTGGGTCACAAATATACAAATCATTTTTGTACACAAAGCAAACTCAGACTCAGAACCAATGCTCAAAAACATAATAATTTCCAAATTATGTACTTAGTTCCTATTTTAGATAAAACTTTAAACAGATTGGAATCTTTTGCCAATAATAATACCGGCCTGCAATTTTCCAGTGCTGAGCATAGACCTCTATCCATATAAAGAAGGAGTGAGTATTGATCAGCACGCTTGCTCATTGCGGGTAGGTGATTTCAGATTCCAATATTTTGAATCCAACCTGGATTCAAAATATTGGAATCCTCGCAATAGTGATATTCCTTTATTGTCGGCCAATGAAGTCTTAAAATAGAATTCAATATAATATTGAAGGATGTTATTACACTGTAGTATTCCAATTTGCTGCTCCATTTTGAAAGCGTACCCAAGATGCTCGGGCTTTAGATGATGATGAAGTTCATAAACTTAGTATCTCTATTTAACCATCATGCAGGGTAAAAAACTACTTTTTTTTTTTCCTAAAAATTACCTAATTTATGCACTCCGATTCTAGTACTAACAACTTTTGCCATTATTTTTTTTTTTAATCAAAGCTTTAAGGATTTGATCGATAATAAAGGTTCAGCCGCGCTCGCCGCGAATGGTGCGTGGATTAAAAGACCCCTAAGTGCCTCCGAAAGCCTATCAAGACGTTGGTCTCGATCTGTCGCGACTGCCATACGATGGTCTTTGACATTCGTTATGTCATTACGATTCTGACAACCATTCTTACAATGGCATTCTGTATTACCCACGTAAATGGGTTATGGGTACTTCTTCGTACTGTAGTACTGCTACCAAACTTGATAGCGTATTAATGTTTCGATGTACTAATTAGCGGCAACGAAAGTTTTGGGTATGAACTTCTGTATTTTAACGGGCCTATTAGTCTAGTGGTTAGTGACCCAAACTGCTAAGCCGAAGGTCGTGGGTTCGATTCCCACTCAGGTCAAATCTTTGTGTGATCAGCAAGATCATTTTATTCTATGTCTGGGTGTATGTATGTATGTAAAACTGTATATTAAGTATGTTTATCAGTTGTCTGGTTTACATAGTACAGGCTCTACCTAGTTTGAGATCAGATGGCCGTGTGAGAATTGTCCCAAGATATTATATTATTATTATCATTTTTTTAAAAAAAAAAGGTTACTAGCAATGTGGGTCGCACATTACTAGTAATCTCGTTAACCCCTCGTGCTAAGCCAAGATGCTTGTGTTACGAGTGGGTTCACGTCGGTAGTGTAATGGGTGGGATTCGAACCCGCAGCCATATGATCGCAAGTCCGACGCTCTAGCCATTAGGCTACCGCCGCCGCTTTAATTTTTTACATTATTTTTATTATATCTGTATAATAATTTATATGATATCTGTATTATTCTTTTGTAGATAAACATAAAATGCGTAGGTATACGTATATGCATGCACAATTTTATTTATGGTTTAAACAAAAAGTCTTGACGTAATAGAAATTACAATTCAACATTGCAGATTCGCTTGCTTTGCAAGTTCCTGAATGCTGAAAGAGCTGTAAGTACGCTATCAGAGAATATTTCTGGCATCTCCCAAGCCAGGAAATGGCCTCCATCATCCAACATCGTCCGGTTCAGCATATTGGAAAACTTGTATTTTAACATAGCTGGACTCAGGTACCTTATCTCGCTTCTTGCTTGGATGGACCAGAATGGTACTGATGTTTTTATCCTAGAAAAGGTTATCATTATTTGTCAATCATTCCATCGGTCGATGTTTTTTTAGTTTACATTGTCATTTTTTATGATGGAAATATTTTGCTCTACTTAGAAAAAAGCAAAGGAATAACATGCACAGAAACTACATGAAGGGACTATTTTTGTACATCATTTCAAATAGTACTTACGAGTGTACTCCTGCATTAACATTCCTCATATTCAAGGATTCAGCATAGATTCTGATAGCAGTAGTAAAGGCATTGTTCATCCAATACACCATCAAGTTATCAATCAGCTCATCTTTTGTGAAATTCTCGTAGAGACCACCATCTTCCCTATTCTTGTATGCACTACGGGTGACTCCAGAAACTGTCTGCAGGATGTAAGCCAGAAGACCTGATGGACTGTCCGATAACGCCACACCTGTAGCAGATAAAAGTCACGACATATAATAACGGTTTTTATTTTTCCTATCTATGATTGTTTAAATTCGAAGGCCATTTTCTTTTAGAAATTGCTAAGCCATTTTTAGGGCCATGAAAAGGGATGAATTAAGGAAGGGAGAAAGATGGAGGGAAGGAATTAATGGTGAATATATTAAAATTTAAACTATAACCCACAAAAATTTAAAACACGCAGACGAAGTTACGGCGACAGTCAGTTCTGGTCTGATCAAGACTATTGACATAATATTTTCCGTCAATTCTCCGAAGTTTCTTAATACATAGTGATAGAGGGCACTTCAACAATAATTGAAACTCTGCGTGAATCCAATAGATTTCATAATAATCAACATCAACAACTATTTGCTACTTCAGTACAAAACTCACCAAGGGTATCAGGTTTCGTAGCTTGAAGATGCATGTAACCAGATTCAGTTAATGACCCCATGAAAATAGTAGTAAGGGGGAACAGTTTGTTAGCTAAAGATGGATCAACAACCAAGGATTGTAAAGCTGTGTTTGGAGCGGCACCAAACCAAATCGCCCATGTTCCTAAAGCGTATGACACTGCAAAGTTTGAATGGAAACCTAAAACTTCCTGAAATCAAAACGGTAATAAAACTATAGTAACTAACAAAAGAAACAAAGTGGGTAATTTAGCCCAAAAAATTAGAAAAACACTCTTAGGGCCGAATACTGAAACGTCAATCAGTTTGAAGCCGCCGTTAAGTTTCATGCTGTCTCTGTCACCACGTTGTAAAGTAGCGACAGATGGATATTTATGAATGTGTTAAAGGTAATTAGCGTTTCAGTATTCAGGACTTACTCTACAGATATATCACAATGACGATCTCCGTGGTCGAGTGGCGTACACACCGGTTTTCCAGGTGTCGTCAGCTCTGAGGTCCCGGGTTCGATCCCCGGACGGGTCAATGTAGAAAAACACTTTTCTACATTGTCTCGGGTCTGGGTGTTTGTGGTACCTTCGTTGTCTCTGATTCCATTACACAAGTGCTTTAGCTACTTACCTTGGATTCGGAGCGATGTATGTGATGTTGTCCACATTTATTTATATTTATTATTTATTAATGTGTTAAAGGTAATTAGCGTTTCAGTATTCGGAGTTTACTCTACAGATATATCTCAATATCGCAGAGGCATCAACCGATACCCGAAGATGCCACAGGCGGTGACCACTCGGACATTTGAGAGTGTCAACTTACATCTAGGAACAGCGTAGATATACTTGTACAAATGATAGAGCCCCAGTCTCCTCCTTGTACATAGAACGTCTTGTGGCCAATTCTGTGCATTAGATTTCTGAATACTACTGCTATTTCCGAGGATCCCAATCCTGGTCGAACGGCACCCTAAAGTTATTTAAAAATAATAAAAAACAAATTTGTAGGAATTTTATTATTATTTGCAACTTGCTGGTATAAAAGTACATATTTTAAAATCCATTGAAATAAATAAATATCTTTGGAAAGCTCACACACGGCCTGATCCTAATCTAAACAAAGACTGTATTATGGCAGCCAGACAACCAGACAGATAACTTAATAATACAGGACATTTTTTTTATGGACTGCGTATATTCTACGAGGTAATCAAGTGCATAAAACTGAACAACGTTTCCAGAGGAATATAGGTCGAAATATTCAATTTTAGTATCAACTTTTCATACAAACATAAGTCACGTGACCTGTCACGTAAAAATTACCGTGCTCATCACACAACCATTAGTCCTGGATGTAAATCGAATCCTCTGGCTTAGTAGACAGGGTCACTACTAACCACTAAGCCAAAAGGTCAGACTAAGTTAAAATGATAAGAGAAAAATTCAAGATGATATGAGAATGTGAAAAGGCTTTGGCAGCACAATACGGTCAGAGCAAAATATGAAGATTCTGTAACTTTTACTTACATCAGAAAACCCAAATCCGGGCAAACTCGGTACAATAAGCTCTACAGCAAAACCTCTTTCTTTGTATGCTTCAGTTATCAAAGGGGCAGCTTTGTAAAACTCGAGGAACGATCCAGGCCAACCGTGTAGCATCAGGAGTGGCACTACTTCTACTCCTTTAGGCACCTAGAAAAAAAGTTTATTTTTGTAATAATGCAATTTAAGAAGTAATGAAATTGATATTGACAATGAGGTTAGTGTTTGAATACAGGACGAGAAAAGTCTTAATATTGACCACGGTAATTCGTCAAAACTATTGAATCGTCTATTTTTGGCGAGCATCAATCCCACCAGCCAATTTGGACTTTAAAACTCAAGGGAGGACCGGTATTCAACCAAATCTAATCTAATATAAGCCCGTCCTATATAACTGCAGGGCCAAATGTTGTCGTCTCCCACGAACTTCTGTCCTGTTAGGGCCTGTTTCATAAATGTATTATAATTAACCAAAATACCTCAGGTTTAATCCACATGAAGTGTATATCTAGGCCCTGGATGTTAGTTTTGAAATGCTTGAACTGGTTCATAAATTCCTCTCGTGCAGTAAAATTGTAGCATTTAACCCAGTAGTTAACCCAGGTGTCCATATTATTTGTATTGAAGCCATACGTGAAGTTGCTATTTTCTAGTGGAGGTGTGAAAGGACGGTGGTTCTTCAGACGGTATTTGAGGTCTTTTACCATCTGAAAATGAAGCAACAGACATTTTTGAAAACAGTGAAATGGCAATTCTCAAGATAATAAAGGAGGTGCCTGATTAATTTTAGAAATAAACTTTAATTTTCTTTGGAAAAAAAGCAGCGAAAACCGCCCATAATCCATGCATGTAAAATTGCATTTATTTCTCATTACACACTTGATGCATTTCAAGTGTGACGTAGTAATTAAATAAGTAGATTCGTTGTAAAGAATAATTTGGATGTGGATTTTGAGACAGGAAATTCTTCGTCTGGCATCATAATTATCGTGTGAAAAGTGAAGGTAACTAATTTTGATAAAGATGCTTGTTAAAAAAATACTAATGTTTTTTAGTATCTCAATTTATTCTTTTACTTTTGTAAATATACCTGTTGTATGCAACCTTGAAAATAACTGTTTTATTACTGTTTTTCACGATAACTGGTGAACACCTGTTCAATTCTGTTACGGACGAAAATCAAACAACGTAAGTAACTATTTGTTTCAGCTGGCGGTTAATAATTTGATCTAGGTAGTATAACTTTTGTTACATTTCCATGCATACACCGATAATACGGCTGTAATGTTTTCTCACTTCGATATAATACATATTACAAAACTCTTAATATTTAATTTATAAAACTAAAAATAAGAATTTTCTCATTTTTTCTTTTACTTGAGACGCGGCATCATCCCTTTCGTGGTTCTGGGTCGACGAAATGATACCCTATGGGAGTAACTCGTAAATCTACGGAAAAAACGATATCACAAATGAACTATTTTTATATGTAAACGATATTTTTTTGAATCTACTCCAATCACAATAAAATATACAAAATCCTCTCACCTTCTTCTCATATTTGATGGTAAATTGTCTGATACTGGTGTCTTGGTTTGCTTTTGCAGATTCCGGACCCCACCAAGCGTCGATATCAGGCAACGTTAAAGAACTTTCGATCATAGAATTCTGTACACTGAAAACCAATGTACAGAACACTAATATTCCAATTAATTTATTCATTGTTACGTATTACCGGGGCTCCCGATGAAATGAACGGAAAATCTGAATTGAAGTCATATTTATACCAAAAAATCTGCCAAGAAAACTTGGCCTGATGGCTTACAGTTCCGTATGTTGATTTCAGCAATATATTAAAAGTTTATCTCGATAAAAGTGATTTATAGCCGAAGTGGTCGTCATTACAACTTTATTTCAGTATATGATCTGATAAGTGCAAATCTCTTTATGAATTTAGTAGCCCCAATCTCGAAGGTAATTTCAGGATGGTCAATATCAACGCGGAACCATCGAAAGTGCGGGCGCATTTAATAATTTAAATGTGGGTTAATAAAAAACATTTGTTCACACAGGTTCTCAGTATTGTCAAAGAAACCGAACAAATAAAAAATATGCCTGATTGCCAACCAGCCATTACGTTTAACACCTGTAAGATGGTAAAAATAATCGTTGCTCCAAGAAACAATGATAGTCCCGTGAAGCGCACGAAAGGAATCTTCTTCGGCTTGGGGGTCACTGGACCCCTACCGGGCGCGCTTAATGTGTGGCATAAGGGAATGCCGCACAGATATGTGTGGTACCGGCTTTTTCCGGCGCAGACGGCACCAGTCTAGCGGAATTGCTGTTCGTTGAGAGGACGGTGCTTCGGCTGTGGGCATCATGCGGGTAAGCTGGTGGAAGTGTTTCGCGGATTTGGTCAGTATTTTTTGCCGGTTGAACATGTCCTCGGTCACCGTTAGACAAAGTGTGTCTTTCTATTTACAGAGGATGCTCGGCACATGAACAGTGACAAAGGAGACCGCCGCACTGCAGAACAAGAACGATAATAAATTGGAGTCAGAAAAAGATCGTCTACTGGAAGTGCTGGCGGACTTGCACAGGAGAAACTTATTTCCCCTGCTCCGGCTTTTCCGGATGCAGATGTTGCTGTTGTTCTTCCTTGGGAGGACTTTATCCGGACCGTCGTGGTTTAAGCCCGCGAATTAAAGGTCTGGAGCAAGATTGTTGCCTGTGATGCTGAAATCAGTCAATAGTGTAAAGGCCGGATTAGTTGTGGTGAGATTACCTGTATATACATACATATTTTTTTATTATGTGGCTATGCGTTCAGGTGGAACTTATCCGCGGAAGCAAAGGAACACCACGCCAGCCGGCCAAAAGTTGTCTACCATAACGAGGTGCAGGTAACACGTAGCAACTCGCACCACTATTGCGCATTGCTGCTTGATGCACTCTTGGCCTGTATTTAGTCTTCTAACGCACGAACTCAACGATGCCATCCGACACTCTTCAGGGTCTGTTGACGACGCTTCCTGACGCGGCCTGAAGCGATTCGGAGGAGACCATTATGATTGTCCAGCAGTGGGACAATTAAAGGGTATAAAAAACGTTGAATATGAATTCATACATTTTAGCGATTCGATCAGCGATAGCGATTGTAGAAATGTACGACTTTTTTTACATTAAACAATTTGATAATTTGATAATAATGTATTTTGGCTCTAGTGTATACCGAAAATAAGTTGTATTTAATAACTAAAAATGCTAGATGAGGCCATTGATTGGTTAGATTAATTGATATAGTAAAAAAAACCCTAGATCAGTTTGGAATAAAAGTCACATCCAACAATCTTCAATGACATATAAAAGTGATGACAATTTTGAAACGAACATAATTATTATTTCGCAAATTCAACTTTAACTGCATATTATGAAGTTGTTTTTGCGATGCAAGGAAGGCTATTGAGATCTTTTTTTTTAGGACGGATTTGAGACACTGAGTGCATCTTCCATTTTTTTTTTCTTTAAAGAATAGTAAGTACTAGCAATGTGGGTCGCACATTACTAGTAATCTCGTTAACCCCTCGTGCTAAGCTAAGATGCTTGTGTTACGAGTAGGTTCACGTCGGTAGTGTAATAGGTGGGATTCGAACTCGCAACCACATGATCAAAAGTCCGACGCCCTAGCCATTAGGCTACCGCCGCTTGAAGTGACGAAAAAGAGTCACGTTCCGCCTGAGCCGAGCGTGCAACAGAGACCGCGGAATAAGCGATAGAGAGGCACAATCGGCCTAAGCGTTCGGCTTGTGACGCATCTCTCACTCTTTCACTCCACCGGTGCGTCCGAGTAGAAGAGAGACGGTGTGCAATTTCTCATCAATGTTTTCTTAGGACGTTATCAAGTAAAATTATATTACTATTTTTCAAAACACTCAGAGCTTTTTCTTCTTCTTAAACTTATACTCTCCTAACTTAAACGTAAACTTCTTACTTAACTCCCCACTTTAAATTCTTGTCTCTAAACACTCCAAAAGTCTTCATTCTTCAAGCAATCGACTACTATTATACCCTACCCTTCTCTCTTACTTTCTTCACTCAACCTTCTTTGTCCAATGCATACTTCTTTGGAATTCAAGTCAGGATGGCATCGAGCCGCTATTCATTTAAAAAGAGGGTTCGTAGCTTCTTCCTACAAAATCTGGCTGAATCAAATTAGCCTTTTTTTATATTTACTTTTTTCTCTTCCTTTTTTTCTCTGTTTTGCAGTTAACTATTTTTTTTCACCTTGTATTAGAAGTTATTTTATTTTATTTATTTTTGTTGTTTCTATTTTTGTATTAATTGTATGACCTATTTAGGAAAAATATAAATATGTTTATTAAATTTAAACATACAGCTTTTTATTATGCATCTACCATACACATTTGTCTCTGGATCACCCTAAGGTTGACTGGCAGACAATGCCTTCTGGCATTAAGTCCGCCTTTGTGCAACAATGTACTAAAAGTTTTAAATAAATAAATAATAAGATAAGTTCATAACATAAAAAAGCATTAATGTGTTTACGTTGCAATACAATAAAACCCCTTCATGGTAACAAAAACTTTTAAACTTTATTCAAACAGAACAATAAATAATTTATATTTTCGATTTCCTCTAGCATTCAATTTTCTTGCTCCAATACCGTCTAAAGGCTGTCAAGGCAGTGAATACGTTCTCAGCGAAGATCTCAGGTAGTTCCAAAGCAAAGAAGTGTCCACCAGTATCAAGAACAGTTGTATTCACGATGTTCGTGTATTTGAACCTCAACATTTTAGGGGAATGGTATCTGATCTCACTCTTTGCTTGAAGCAGCCATGTTGGCACGTTTGTTGGTATCCTAGGGAGAAATAATTTGATAATGCATCAGTCATGTATTAAGAATTAGTAACCATACTAGAAGTAGAATATAAAAGATAATACTAAAAGTTGAAGATAGGGTATTCTGAATCGATTTTAAAAACATCTGATTCGCCACTGACAGCTCGGGAATTAAATTGGTGAGAATTAAGAATTATCCATGTATTACATGAATCTAGTTCTAAAATAAACTAAAAGTCAATAAGTTTATATCATAGTTTTGAATTTCGTCAAATATAATATACTAGCTTCTGCCCGCGACTTCGTCTGCGTGGACTTCAGAATTGGATCCAAAAAGAAATGAAAAATGTGAAAGTAATGAAAAATTAGCTCGGAAACAATTTTCAATTTTCCCTCGGGAACTATTTAAGGAATCGGGATAAAAGGTAGCCTATGTTCTTTTCCATGTCAAAGGCATGCCAAATTTCATCCAAATCTGTTCAGCCGTTTTTGCGTGATTGAGTAACAAACATCCAAACATCCACACTTTCACATTTATAATATTAGTAGGATTTATCCAAAAAAAAAGAGAAGAAAATTATTATTTTCGCGTTAAACAAGAAGAATACAGGATTTTTTTAATAAACCTCTTTTGATTAATTTAGTAGCCGGTGTAAAATTTTAATATTAACTTGGTTTCCAATTAACTCAGCCATTGTACTGGATAAATGAGTAAAGCTGGATAGATAAGAGAAAGGACGTATTCAAGAACAGCTAAAAGTGTTAATTTTTGGAGAATGCTCAAAAATTATCAGTGCAAAAGTTTCTTGTATCAATATTATTCAGAATTTTAAAAGAACGAAAGATTTAAAATTCATCAAATTTCAAAAGGACCTTTCCTTAACTGACTCCTGGATAAAATCTTTGTTTAGCAGACGTTTTAAAGTAGAGAAAAATACTTACGCCAAAACTCCCATCTCAATACTCCTAACATTATATGTTTCCGCGTAAATCCTCATGGAAGTAGTCAAGGCGTTATTGACCCAGTAGACCATCAGATCGTCGAGGAGTTCGTCCCTTGTGTACTTCTCTAAGAGGCCTCCATCTTCCCGGTTCGCGTACTCGCTTCGAGTGGCCGAGGAGACAATCTGGAGGATGTAGGCGAGCAGGCCCGCGGGACTGTCACTCATTGCTACACCTGGGAGACAAAACAACTGGCTGAAGAAAAATTTCTTTTTTATTAATTTTATGTAAGGAGTAATAGTGTTGCTTTTGCAATTATTATTTTGCGACCTTACGTTTAACTGGCTTAAAATATATATTTTTCATTTTTGAAGGACTAATAAAATTTATTCATGTTCCGCTGGAAGATTATTATTTATATTTTTGAGCGAGCAAAGACAGTATGTATATTCAGCTCCTCTATCAAAATAAAGTCGTTCATGTCATACTAATCAGTAAACTTCGTTACGATATTAAACCCTTTAAAAGGTTACTTAACTAAAGCTTACCAATAGTATCAGGTTTAGTGGCTTGCAGGTGCATGTATCCGTTTCCTGAGATGGATCCCTTCAAGATAGTAAGAAGTGGGTACAATCTGCTGGCTAACTCCGGCTTCACCACCAAATTCTGGAACGCTGTGTTGATGGAACCCATGGCCCAGATAGCGTAAGGCGCTGGAGAGTATGAAATAGCATAGTTTGTGTGGAAGCCCAATATCTCCTGAAATAGAAACAGGAGAAATTTGAAAGGTAGATCTTGAACGTCATAGATATAATATATATAATCAGTAAATTCTGTAAAATTCAATCAATAAAGGGGATATCAGACGGTTCATTTTTCGTTCATTTTCTTGATTCATTCCGCATCTTTCACTCAAAGTGATGTCTGAACGTAAAGTGAAACAAAAATGCCGAATGAATTCATTAGTGAATCGATCCAACACTGCTGGATATTTTCATTCGGCATCATTCATTCGCACTCCGAATGAACGTAAAATAAACAGTCTGAACACGGAGAGAACGTTCACTCCACCATCGTCGACGTTTTCTTTGTTTCTTTTTTGTCAACTCCTTGAAATTAAATGATCACAAATTAAAGTTATTCCAAGACACACGACTTCCTTGGACGCCATATTCACAGAAAAGAGTGGTGAATGTTCATTTCTATGTCATTCAAGCTAAGTTGTGTAAACATGGAATGAAAGAAAAATGAAGGATTCACTCAAGTGAACATTCATTCAAGTGAACCGTCTGATACCCCCTTAACTCGCATCTCACATCGCTATTCACTCTCACTTCGCATAAGTTTCAAATTTCGAGTGCGAAGCGAGCGTCGAAGTGACCAAGGAATAAGCTTACTGAATGCCACTTCATACGTCATCTCATACTTTATCTGTCTAAATCTCATGGTTAATTTAGTTCAACTCGCTGACACGTTTGTAAGGGTAGCGCTAGTTCATCAACAGAGTTTTTAGAATGCCAATCAAGAAACTCACAGCGGATTCAGATTCAAAGTTTAGAATGAGGTCTTACAGAATCAACAGGCAGTACCCATATTCTTTCGTCACAGCCTCTTAATGTTCTTGTATACGGTCTTGTAACATTTAATTCATTAAAAAAACATGGTTCTTGCTACAACGACTTTACTGCAGTAACCAATTACACTAAAAAAAGAGGTGCATGTGTAGCAAGTCAAAGTTTTTTTCGCAAATCGCTCGCACCGTTTTTTTTTCTACAATTATGCCTGATGGTTTGATGGACCCACGATTTTCAATAATCAACGCATAGCTGAATGACCAAAAATTAATAAACTATATAGTTGTCGGCAAGTCATTTGGCAATGTTTTGGGAGTAGTGATAGCGTATTATTATATTCTATGTGCAACAAAAGCACAGTTTTATTTCTCAATGTATCACTGCTAGGAATCATTAAAAAAAAAATTTTTTTTTTAATATTTATGTCGCGTTTTCAATAATCAACGCATAGCTGAATGACAAAAATTTAATAAACTATATAGTTGTCGGCAAGTCACTTGGCAATGTTTTGGAGTAGTGAGAGCGTATTACTATGTGCAACAAATCACAGTTTTATTGCTCGACTGTATCACTGCTAGTAAGCTAGTATCTTTAAAAAAAAACATTTTTTTTAAACATGTATGTACATTATAACGTCAAAATATGAGATGAACTCATAACGATTCTTACCAAGTTACGTGCCAGGTACTGTACTAGATGTATTAAAAATTAATCTCAGCAACAACTTACGTCAGGAAACAGAGTAGCTATATGTTTGCATATTTGGGAGCCCCAGTCTCCACCCTGAAGGTAAAACTTCTCGTGTCCGAGCCTGTGCATCAGGTTTCTGAGTATCACGGCTATTTCTGAACCGCCCATACCTTTACGTACTGCACCCTTAAAAAAAAAATTATCATGAAGTTTGTGCTAACTAATAATAATAAAAAAAAAACAAAGAAATATAATAATAATATCAATCTATCATCACTGACAGGACTATTGTAGCCAATAAGCCTGATATAGTGGTGATAGATCGATCGGAGCGCCAAGCAATTTCATGATTCTTGATATCACTATCCCTCATGACCGACTACTCTCTGGAGCCCTAACCACCGCCAGCTTGGACCTTGCTTCCGATGCCAGTTGGAGACTCTATTTCGTATTTTTTTTATAGTATATAATTAAAAATGCATTTTATAAGTATTTTAATGAAATACAGAGAATAATAATATGCATATCTGTATATTTTTGTAGTATATAATTTTTTTTTTTTTTTAAAGATTACTAGCAATGTGGGTCACACATTACTAGTAATCTCGTTAACCCCTCGTGCTAAGCTAAGATGCTTGTGTTACGAGTGGGTTCACGTCGGTAGTGTAATGGGTGGGATTCGAACCCGCAACCACATGATCGCAAGTCCGACGCCCTAGCCATTAGGCTACCGCCGCTTCTGAATTAAAAATGTCATTTATATTTGAAAATAAAGGAAATAGTAATATAATATAATATTATCTTGGGACATCTACTTTTTCGTGTCCAAAATTATGCTAGTTTAATTAACAGCGTCTTCTTTTCTCTTACTTTGTACTCGTAGACATCGCTTTTAGCAATAAAACCGCCGATGTAACCTCTAATTATTTTTTTGGTATAAATCTGTGTAAAATTTTAATAAATAAATAATAAAAATATTAATAATAAATAGTACACACGTTAAAGTATTCTAATCTAAATATTCTCAAATTAAATAAAAAGTAATCAAAATCTCTGACTGTCTTGTCATATTATGTAGAGTCCCTCCTTCTCTAGATAAGAAGAGGCCTATGACCAACAGTGCTATATGATAGGCCGATATAACAATGTACACATAAACAATTACTTAAAGAAAGCAATACCTTTGATTGTCTTGTTTAAAAATTATGTCTTTAAGCATGACAATGAGAGGTTTTGTATAGTTAATTATATGTTATACTTTGTAAGGTCACTTACTCCTGAAAATCCAAATCCTGGCAAGCTGGGAACAACAAGTTCTATAACAAAATCTCTGTCATCAGAAACAGCAGTTAACAAAGGAATTGCCTTGTAGAACTCCATGATAGAACCAGGCCATCCGTGCAACATCAGAAGTGGGATTACTTGAACACCAGGAGGAACCTAGAAAATGTTAATCGTAGTTACTTTTATGTCAATTTAATAAGGTTCAAATTGCAATGTTGTTTAACGCGCATACCAAAAAGAATCGAAAAAATATAAGATGCATCATGATAGCTTTTGTCTTCAAAAATAAGGTTGTATATTCCTAATACTTTTAGGTAGGTAGTTGCCGGTATAATTAAATTTTCATATTCTTACGTAGTGCTGAATATCTTACTAATTGCTATATTTACATCAAAACCATATCATCCCAATTATGAATAAAATAATTTGACTCTGGAACATCATTTAATTTAATTATGTTTTTTCCAGGTGAGTGGTATAATTATATGCAATTAGCACCAGCATTACTCTTTAACACCAATAATTATACTTTAACCTCCAGCCAACATTGACACATTCTGTTTAAACATAATTATGCTAATTGGCTATTTAAACAACATAATTAATATAGCGACGTTTACTAAAAAGGCGAGGAAGAGCTTACTCTCTTAAATCGAAAACTCTATCTTAAATTTTAGTAAAAAGTAAAAAATACACACCCAGGCTTTGAAACTAGGATTTTTTCCGGGATAAAAAGCAAGAGATAGGAAGTATACAATCTTATAGTCGATGCCATAGAAGCTATTAATAACGAAAATCACATTTTCTTGACTGAACTTATGCTTTGACTGATAATAAAGGTTAAGCTGCGCGTTTGGCCGTGGATGGGTGACCATTTGTAAATACACCGATCCACAGAACCATAGTTTCTTTAGTCGCCTTTCCTCTATATCCATAAAATGTTTATTCATTTATTTTATATTCGTCTGCAATTCGAATGCAAATACTAAATCATCTACTTACATTATCTTGTTTGATCCAAATGAAATGTATATCAAGGCCCTGAACGTTAGTCTTGAAATGAGGGAACTTGTTGAAGTGTGCCTCCCTTTCAGTGAAGTTGTACGAATCAGCCCAGTAGTTAACCCAATCGGGCATATTTTTGGTGTTGAAGCCATACGTGAAGTTGGTACCTTCTAGTGGAGGGGTGAATGGACGGTGATTCTTTAAACGGTATCTGAGGTCTTCAATCATCTGCAAAATTATAAGTTATTGCTTTGAAGAAGCGGTAATGAAATATTCAGCGAGAAAGGATGAGACAAAATCCAGAAGAGATTGACATAATATATAAACATGTTTGAATATTTATTTTGGTACACTACGAGTGTAGGAACACACCCGTATTAGGTAATTTTTGTGTTCCGATCAATCCACAAATACTTAAGAATGTTTAATTAGATTATTATTATGAAAGTAATTTTAATTATGTATTATTTTATTTTAAAAGTAACGTTATTATCACAAATATTTCCAATTTAACTACATATATAAACACCTAATCCTATACTATATTAATTAAACAAAACTAAAACTAAAAAATAGCATAAAAAAACTCTCACATCGCTGTCGACTGGAAGTGTGCCCATAAGGCACGTTGCCACGTTGAATGGCAATGCGTAACCGCTGACAAGGTAAAAACCAGCCCTTGGGTCACACGAGGTGTCAACAAGACGCTTGGATAAGTGTTTGAAAAGAATGTGAGCACTCGGATCCCACTGTCTCAATGTTTCAACCTCAAAACGGCTCGAAAGTATAACTTCCAACTAGGTTGGTATACTGCCGCCGTTTGAGGTTTGGGAAAGGATTCGTCAAAGATTGGAAACCAAAGGAGACGAAGTGAACTGTTGTCCAGAATTTTGATTTCGGGGCAATTGCGTTGAATTTTGTGTCAGTCTGTACTATCCGAAAAAAATAATTCGCATTTGGAAAAATTTAAGTTAAGTAAGTCCAACAGAGTGATATTTATCTTCTACATCGCCTCCCAGGGCTCCATTATCGAGATGCCAAACGTTAAATTTAGAATTTAGTTGGAAAAAATTAGATGAAAATATTTGGATAATTATTTTAAATTACGTGTGGTATGTGAAACATAATAGACACTTTAAATGTACAAAATGATGTATCTATTGCCACGTCTGTATTTGGTCACTAAGTCATAATTTCCCATAAAAAAAAAAACGATATGCGAGTATATTTTCCACGTATCATTATCCCGGGTCTCAAACCAGCCCTTACAGCTTAAGTCTAGGTCACATCTATCTATTATAGGTATATAATTCCAGTGTCACGATGTTTGTCCGGGATGAACTTCGAAACTACTTAACCGATTTAAATGAAATTTGTACACCGTGTGCAGTTTGATCCAACTTAAAAGATAGGACAGCTTGCATCTCAACTATATAAAAAAAATTGACCGCGGGCGGATCAGCGGGAAACAGCTAGTTATATTATATATTTCTACTAACCTCAGGCTCAAATTTAACCTCAAAATGTCTGATACTGGTATTATATTCAGCCTTACATTCTTCGGGACCCCACCAGGCATCAATCTTAGGTAAGTCAAAAACATTACTAGTTATCATAGAATTCTGTACACCAAAGACTAATGTACAGAACCCAAGTAATTTTATTAATGCCTCCATTTTACCACTTTCTACAGAAATAGGTACGCGAATAATAGCAGTCCGCTTTTTTTAGACTTTATATAACTTACTAATTATATACTTACACACACATGTAAAGTATTTTTAAGTATTGAACATCTGTATCTATACGAATATAATACTAATTGATTGTTAATTTCTCATTCGTTTGTTAGTCTGTCTGTATATATCCATCACTCAATAATTAATTATGGTTCATCAGATTTAGCAGTAAATAAATGAACTTTTTAATAAAAAAATAAACACCGACTTCAAAAACAAATACCTATAAGCACTTCAAACAAACAGTTGGTAACTTAACAATTGAATATATACCTAAGGTGAGTTAGAATTCAGTTTATTTTTAGCTTTTAAGTGTTTATAGGTATGTGTTTTTGAGGTCGGTGTTTATTTTTTTGTTAAAAAGTTTATTTATTTTTCTATTTTTAGTTTAAATAATCGTACTATTATTTTTTTTGCGGCTATTCTTCTACTGTGCAGCCCCAGTATCACTGCGACCGTCATCGATCTATTGTGATCGCCGCTGTTATCTTCACAGTTCGCCACCAAGTCCTACATCCACTAGGTATCGCAGTAGCTTTTGGGGCATATGTTTTACATCCTGTGGGCCAAGGATATGTTTGCCCAGGTGTAAGCTACGCTTGCGCATCAAAGGTCCACAGTCCGTCAGAACATGAAGCGGAGTATCGTCTGACTCCTGGCACATTCTGCACGTTCTTGTTTCGGACAGTCCCATAGTGGACAAGTGCCTGTTTAGGCAGCTGTGTCCAGTGGGGGCTCGAACTAGGATGCGCATTCTTTTCCTACTCAGTCCTATGATCAGCTTAGTGTATCTCTTGTCATAGGCTTTAACAAGAGTTTTGGAATGAGTTTAACTACTTCATAATACTTGAGTGTAATGTGTACTATGATGCTACTTAATGGATATAATTTATTTTACTTTTGACCGTTAAGGAGTTGTACCTTCCATCATCAGCTCACCTGAATAACACCAAAGAATACAACTCTCTATTCGTCTATTCGTCCTCTCTATTTATCCTTAAAGAATTATCCTCCAACTCCTAACCGTTAAGGAGTTATACCTTCCATCATCAGCTGATCATCATGAGGTGGTGACCCCAGATGCAAATACGTAAATAGCTTCAGAATAAACAAGAAACACGTACTGCATGCATAAAACATTTGAAGGTTTCCCTCGATTTCCCTGAGATCCCATCATCAGATCCATCCATTAGACAATGGGACCAAACGACAAGCACCAGCGTTCCATTAAAAAAAGAATCATCAAAATCGGTTCATCCAGTCGACAGTTCAGAGGTAACAAACATAAAAAAAAACATACAGTCGAATTGAGAATCTCCTCCTTTTTTGAGTCGGTTAAAAATAAAAACAGGGAAATAGAAATAGAAATAGAAATCATTTATTTGCAATTAATGTATGTTACAAATAAGATGGAATTTTTTATAGTGTCTCAATACATTTCACCTTACGGCATGCAAAGTATTACTGAACTTTTTCAAATTACAAACACATACAAATTTAAAAAAAAAAGGGAAATACACAAAAGAAAGAAAAAGTTTTCGGGAAACTCCAGGGGGTTCCACTGTTTTTTAGCGTGAATAGACATATTTTTTTATTATAACCTGGAAATAATATTCATAATTATGTTTCTTACTAATTAAATAATTATAATATTCACCGCATGACAAAAGTAATTCATATTTTATTCAAATACATCTTATTTAATATTTAAACCCAATATTGATCACTTCTTAACACTATTAATGTTCATTGTAGGTCATTGTAACATTTGGGCTAGTATCGTTTCAATAAAAGTTTATTCTCAGTGAAAAAAAATACATACCTAATTTATTAGAATGGTGGGTTTTCTGAACTGCTCCCGCACAAAGGAATTTAATCCTTGTGGCGCGGGAGTTTCACAAACATTCAAATCACAAGCACAAAGAACACCCAGACTTGGAACAAGCATTTGTGGATCAATGCTTGTCTCATGCGAGGATCGAACCCGCAGCACTTCGTGCAGTGGTAATTAGCGTACGTGAATTCTAAAATTATCATTAGCTAAGTACCATCAGTATCCCATAGTAAGAATGGTTGTAACACTGGTTGTAATGAACTAATGAATGCCAAAGAATACAGTTGGGACCAACGGCTTAATGTGCTTTCCGAGGCACGGGGCACGGGGTTCTCGGAATATAATAATATAATCTTCTATCTTGGGACTAGGTAAATATAATAAATATAAAAATATAACATTTATAATTTTATTTTGTATATCTTTTTTTTACGTTATAGTTTTAATTATTATCATTATTAGGTACTTGTGAATGCGTCAACAGCGTAAAGAACATCTTCTAATATATAAAATTCTCGTGTCACAGTTTTCGTTGCCATACTCCTCCGAAACGGTTCGACCGATTTGTATGAAATTTTGTGTGCATATCGGGTAGGTCTGAGAATCGGCCAACATCTATTTTTCACACCCCTAAGTGATAGGGGTGGCCCACTCCAGATTTTTTTAATATGGCAGAACAAAGTTTGCCGGGACAGCTAGTCTTATATATAAAATTCTCTTGTCACGCTTTTTTGTTGCTAAACTCCTCCGAAACGGCTCGGCCGATTTTCGTGAAATTTTGTGTGCATATTGGTTAGGTATCCGAATCGGACAACATCTATTTTTCACAGCCCTAAATGATAGGGGTGGCCCGCTCCAAATTTTATTTTTTATTTTTTCGACAAAATTTTTTGCTTTTATTTTTTATTGATACTACATATAAAAATACATACAACCATTAAAAATACATAAAAATTTTTACCCCTCCAGGAGCAACCCCTATTTTTTAATTCCATGCGCAATAGAGTCGCAAGATGGCAATCGAATGTAATAATTTGTACTACGATATAATATTAATTTCTTCGATTTAAAATTCAACCATTGACGTTCGGTAACTGATCAACTACCAATGGATCTCTATACAATTTTCGCCCATTTTTGTTGCCGGCCTCCTTTTTCTCACCCTTTATACAGTTTTCGCCCATTTTTAGGGTTCCGTACCTCAAAAGAAAAAAACGGAACCCTTATAGGATCACTTTGGTGTTCGTTCGTCTGTCAAGACCCCTTTTCTCAGGAACGCGTGAAGGTATCAAGCTGAAAATATCAAGTCTAATGTCACTTAGAGCTGTAAAAAAATTCAACTTCTAAGTCAACGCAATCAATAGATACAGCCGTTTATGCCGCAAATTTTCGATACTCGCAGGGGAATCAAAACCTACAGGGTACTTCCCATGAACTTACAATCTTGAAATTTGGTACGAAGCAACGTGTGTATAGCACAGATAAAGGAAAAAATGCTGAAACTGTAAATGTTTAGTTACATCATTTAATAAAAATAATTTTAAATATAGATTTGTACGGAACCCTCGGTGCGCGAGTCCGACTCGCACTTGGCAGGTTTTGTTTTCTCGTTTTATTTGTTTCTCGATCTTAGCAGTGACTTATATATGCATCTTCATATTAATTTTATTCTCTTATTGAATTGATAATAATTTTTTAGTGCTCCAAGGTCTGGGAATCGGACAACATTATTTTTCAAACCCTAAGTGTTAGGTGTGGCCCTCTGCAGATTTTTTTATTATGGCAGAACAACGTTTGCTGGGTCAGCTAGTATTAAATAGCGGTATTGCTTTTGCTCTCCTCCATTCTTTCGTTCCGTTGCGTTATTGACGCACATATGTCATATAAATGATCCATTTTAAATAAGTATATATATTTATTTTTTTCAAAGGAGTAAATTATGCAGTTTCTGGCCGGTTCTTCCCCATAGGAATGACACTTTGGAACCTCGCACCTAGAGTCATTTATTTTTAAAGTTAACGTTTCTAAAGCGCCTATTTTAGGTTTACTAGAAATAAAAACATTTTGATTTTGACAGCTCACACACGGCCATCTTATCCCAAACCAGGTGGAGTCTGTACTATGGTGACCAGACAACTGATAAAAATACTTATATATTTCTGAATACATACATATAGATAAAAATAAAACACAGGCACAGAATAAATGATCGTGCTCATCACACAAATATTTGTCCTGGGTGGGAATCGAACACAACTCCGGCTTAGCAGTCAGGGTCACTAACCACTAGACCAACAGGCCCATCAAAATGTAATGGATTGATGAATGATGATGATGATAATGGAATGTATACAAATGGTCACCCATCCACACTCCAAACGCGGCGAGCACTGCTTAACCTTTATTTTTGGCCGAGTCCCTCATCAGTTATTCAAAAATACCACAAGATTACCTGAGGTATTTTGAATTTAATAAATCTACGATTGCAATCAGTTCTTAAACCGAAAATACGTAGTGACTGTGGATATAGGGATTTGATCATCTAACTATGGAAAATATCTATAGACCGTAAAATTAATTGATAGGCGCTGCAAGAACTGGTTAAAACATGCGACAACTGTTTCAATATAATTTGATAATGTTTACGACTGCTAAATAGACTTAACTTTTTGCCAACTCATTGCTTAAAAATAAATGTGCTATTTGGGTATTTGGGAGTTGTGCTACAACTGTATTGATCAGCTATTTGATAGCAGCTCACAATCGACTTTTCCACGAATTTGTAACAGAATAAACTCAATACCACAGGAATAAAAAAAGAAAAGGTACTACTCATCATTATGGACAACTTCCACTATGGGGGATCTGTATTTTGTGGTAGACAAAATACAGATACCTATTATATAGCAATCTGTATTTTGTCTACCACATACTATCGTTGCTCTTCAGAACTTAAAGGCGTTGGTATTAAATAATAGGGGTCCCTATTTTTAAGCATAAAAATTTATGTCATAATTTAACATGGCATAATTTGATTTATCCTAATAATAGTTACGCACAATATCACTTTGGCATAAACTTTATAGGCATAATTTTTAAGGCATAATTTCTTTAAGCATAACAATGTTAAGCATAATATTCTAAAGCCTGCACTCAGGGAAAAGGTAAGTTTTGGACATGTTGTGTCACTATGTAAAATAAACATGTTAGCGGCTTAGGGCTGGCCCAAGGGCCACCTTCGCTGCACCCTAACCTACTGTTACACTATGGTGCCTTAAAATTAGGGCAAAAAACAGTAGCCTAAACAATACTTATGCCTAATGAAATAGTATGCCAAATAACAATTATGTCAAAATATTGTTATGCCAAATACCAATATGCCTAACTCGTTATGCCAAATTAAAATAGGACAAAAAAAAATAGGCGAAAAAAAGGGATACCAAATAATAGGACTTGGCGAATTACTTATATTTTACCCGACTGCGCCTCAAGGAGAGTTATATTTTTCGATTGTTATTATGTATGTATGTACCTATATTTTATTTGTGTATTTTATGTATATTTCTCTGGCATGCATTTCAGCTTGAGAGGTGGTGTTAGATTCGTCTCAATTAATTGTGCGAGTGCCAAGGGGTACCTATATGCAATTTGAAAAGCAATGACTGATCTTTGACGGACAGACTGACGGACGGTCAGACCGACAACTAAGTCCTTTATGGTTTCCGTTTTTTTTCCTTTTTAGAACCCTAAAAATGTATCTGAACATATATGTAGAAGCATAAATCCGCAGGACAGCTTGTGGAGAGCTGTCTGAGTGTAGCGACACAACAGGCCAGAGTTACAGGTCTTTCTTTTATAAACTGGCTGGATAGAGAGGGGTCGCTAGAGCTACATGCTCGGGGTTGGCAGTATCTAATCCTACTAATATTAAAAATGTGAAAGTGTGGATGTTTGGATGTTTGTTACTCAATCACGCAAAAACGGCTGAACGGATTTGGATGAAATTTGGCATGCATGTAGCCTTTGACATGGAAAGAACATAGGCGAACTTTTATCCCGATTCCTTAAGTAGTCCCCGAGGGAAAATAGGAAATGGTTACGAGCAAAGCCGCAGGCAGACAACTTTTAAAGGAGAATGCCAAGGTTTCATACAAGAGTCGGCCCGAACCGACAAAGATGAACCATATATCGTTAAAAAGGAAAATAATTATAGAATTTGATAGTATAATTAGTTTTTTAGTAGAACTTGACCAAAAAAAGTTACAGTTCTTTAAAGTTGACCACTTAATACTTCCGATTTGAACTATTAACATGAAATAAACAAATAAATTATTAATTAAATTAGTTATTCTGGCAATTTATCTTCGTTTATAGTTATATATGTTTTTATAGTGAAAATATACTTAAGTTTATCTACATTTTATTTGATATTATCATTTGTATTTTGTATCAAAATAAATATTATTGATAATTTTATTATTTATTTCTACCCTAAGATTTTGAAGAATAGTTTATTTAAGTTAAAGAATAATTGTTTGGGTATTTTTTAAGTTTTCCTTTGAGAAGACTAGACATTAGTGTAGTCATCAAACTACATTGTTTAATATCAGTAACTAAAATGTTAACAGCGCCATCTAGAGAGCGTAAGCGACATTGAGACATGCAGCTTTTTGACATTAGCAAACAAGATAAGTTTACATCAAGTGTTGTCAGCACAATAACATTTATTGAAATAAATTATTCTTAACGGTATCGTCATAATTAAAAACAATTTAATTTGATGCTAAAAAATATAACTTAATGCTTTTTGTTACAACGTATGTCAGTAATAAATTCACTGAGGTAGCTATATAATAAATAATATTATTGTAATCGATTTGCAACTACAATTTCGTATCCTTTATTTTATTTTAGTACTGGCAATATTTCAAAGTGAAATAAGAAATGTTATTAATAACTATTTAAAATGACTTTTCAACGGTGTACTTCTACAGACTTTAATTATATTGTATAATTTTTACAGTTTTTTATTATCCTCTATCATTATTATAGAAAGTCTGTCGGACGCTTCACGTCTCGGGCCGAATCTTGGCATTCTCCTTTGGTATTTTTCTCTATTACAGCGCAAGCTATAACACGGGTGAAAATTTAATTCCATTTTTCATTACTTTCACATTTTTTATTTCTTTTTGGACCCAATTCTGAAGTCCACGCAGACGAAGTCGTGGGCAGAAGCTAGTGGCGTATAAGTTAGGAAATACACTTCAGGTCCTCTGGCTTGCAGGGGCGGTTGTGTGGCCCATCTAGTGAGTGGCGAGGCACCTACATACTTAATTGTGATAACTTATTTGAAAGGCAGGTGCCATAGGTTTTCGTTTTAATAATGAACAACTGGTAGCCTAGCGGTTCAATGACCGGGTTCGCATGCACATCGTTGCAGGTTCGAACCCAGGCAAGTACCAATGTGACTTTTTCAAAGTTATATGTACTTTCATAATCATTCTAAGACGTCATTGATAAACGGTGATGGAAAACATCGTGAGGAAACCTGGATTCCAAAATATTGGAATCTGAAATCGCCAACCCGCTATGAGCAAGCGTGGTGATCAATGCTCATCCCTTCTCTACATGGGAAGTGGCCTGTGCCCAGCAGTGGGACGTTTATAGGCCGATATTAAAGAACTAATCCACAAAACGTTGGACAATCAATAATTCATGTAATTTTTATTGGTATGGTATCCTACTTCGCGCCGTCCATATCTGTTCTTCCATAGAGCAGGGGTAGATGGTAGATGCCAATAGTAGATCTGTTCTTAACCAGGCCACTGCTTGTTGTTCTTACGTAAGCTGTTCTAAGGTCCGGGTCTCTACATCTGAAGTGATTCTGTGAAACTAAAGAGACTTGATTCAAATTAGTTCTCATAAATAATTATATAGACTGCACGGATAGCCGAGTGGTATAGGTCACCATGCTAATTACCACTGTGCGCGACGTGCTACGGGCTCGATCCCCGCATGGGACCAGTCTGAGTGTTCTTTGTGCATGTGATTTGAATCTTTGTAAACCCCCGCGACACAAGGATTAAATTCGTTAGTGCGGGCGTAGTTTATTACTAAAAAAAAATACATATTACCTTGACCTAACTGTAACCTAAACTTTATTGAAATAAATTATATTCTATTTTACAACCACATTGATGCCTAACATTGTTAGAAGTTAACAAGAAACAAAAAAATACCAACACAGGCCAAAACAGAGAGCGACAGAACTGTATTCCATACAGTGTTTGTGGTTTTTGTAGCTTTCGTAGTGCAATGACCTCATTCGTGTGTGTATAATGTGAAAGGTTTAAACTTTTTAAGTCATATTAGAGATATAGAAGTCTTGGTTCAAACTGTACAATTCAGGGGAAAATTCTGTCAATAACAAAATACCATAGTCTAAAAAATATCTAAATACACAGTAAAACAATCTTTATAATCAGGTTCTGACGGCTGATTTTCGTTTGTTATAACTACGCTGACATACTGTCTACAAGATAATTGTTTATGCTTGGCAACACAGTCGTGAACCGGTATCTTGAAATTAGCCGGCAAAGTGCCGCTTGCTGGACTGATAAACATTATGGTGCGGTTAGACGGACTCTTTGAGAAATATTTGGCCAGCAACATGAATAGAAAACCATTAATTTTGAGCAACTTTTTGAGAAATTTTAAGCAATTTTAATATTATCCATCAATGATATACACTTGATATTATAAACTACGCAACTAATTTTATTGCTGTTTTCAGTAACAGATATAGTGAGTGATTCGAAAGGAAGTTTTTTTTGTATATTTATTGCCATTTATTACTTTGCTTGCTTCCTGTGCGAAACCGGGGCGGGTCCACTAGTTGCATGTTATATAGCAATATAAAATTTATTTGGTACATCACGCAGGACAGATAAATACATTAACATCGACGGAGAAAAACATAATACATGTCTAACATTAACTCTATCTAACGTGTAAAATCAGTTCGCCATCTCAGCATATTATGTTGAGTGTGAAACATACAACGCTGGTTGGCACCCCACAGTCACACACGGACGCTGCTGCCCTGTATATACTTCCTAGAAAACCAATTAATTCCGTAGTCTCCTAACACCAATGCCGGTTTATCTGCGTAACTATTGTATAAAAACCGACTAAGTGTGAACCGGACTGGCGCACGAAGGGCTCCGAAGGGTACACGACGTAAGAAAATTAAATATTTATTTTATTCTGTTCTTTAGTATTTGTTAAAGTGGCAACTGTAATAGATAATCTGTGAAAATTTAAACTGTCCAACTACCACGGTTCATGAGATACAGCCTGTTGACTGATGGAATACGGACGGACAATGGAGTCGCTTGCCGCCCCACAGTGATAAAATTAGAATTACGTCTATGTCGCTCTATATCAACAAACCAACATAGTAAACTTATATACTGTAATTGCTGTGGATTTCTTGACGTGGTCATATCATTTCCTATTTCTCAAAGTGCTGTGATTTGAGTATTGCTTAGTGTCTGTGTAAGCGCACCTTTAGCGGTATGACGAGCACACGGCGATCCACCGCGCCTGCGCGCCCGAGTAGCACACGAACCGCGTTCGTCATCACTCGTCTCGCATGTAAGTGACAATGTTTATTCAATATTCAAATCTTTAAATTTCGATTCGAAAATTTTAAATGACAGTGTGTTGTGTGGCAGTTATTTTTTGTTTTTTTTTAAAGAACGCTTTTAAACGGTTGGGAACTGTTTATGAACTTGTTATTCAACGTGTTAATAATTTAATTAATGCGCATTGGACACTAAAATAATTAAAGTCTCATTTTTTATCAAACTTTGTGTGTAAAGCATAAATAATTATGAGTTTTGTACTTTAGTGTTAAATTGAATGTTATTTTTCCATCGATGTAGTTATATTTAGCCCGGGAATCATCAGAGTTCCAATTCAAGGTCGAACATAAACTGATGCTGTATGTTTTTGTATTGTTGACATTATAGTCCGTTATTCCGTCTGTCCAGTGTAACGTCACTGACACATAAGATGCCTATTCACTAAGTCAATTAAATTCTTAATTGCACTCCATAAGTTTTACAAAGGTGTTAAATTAACAGTTTTAAAAGTACGTTAATGGACCCTGTAGGGCACGGCAAAACAACTAGAAGTTTACTTAAAACTTAAATGTAGCTATAGACTTACAATCTTCTATAAACAAAATATGTTCCAAATTATTAAAACATACATTACCTAAATCTATAGTCTTTATAGTTTATTAGTTGTTTCCCGCAGCTCCGCCCGCGGTCTAAATTCTTTTTATATAATTAAGATGCAAGGTATCCTATCTTTTAAGTTGGATCAAACTGCACACGGTGTGCAAATTTGATTTAAATCGGTTAAGTAGTTTCGGAGTTCATCCCGGACAAACATCGTGACACTGTAATAGATTTTATATTGTGCAAACTTATTAACTAGGTAACAGTCCAAGGATTAACGTACTGTTATATGTATCTTTATCTTTTGAATGACTATACTTTTAAGGTAAAAATGGACTAAAACTAGACTAACTAGACTCTCAGAACACAAAAAAAGATTTGGCGACCCTGGTTCTTGAACTATAATATGTGTTATGCCACGTTATGTTTTGTTTGGACTTAGAGAATAACCCCCTAGGATTTCTTCTCCGTGAAACAAATTAATATCATGAAAGTTTTTATTTTTTCCGAAAGCTTAAAATGGTATCAATACTCGGGGTGTTACCGATAGGGTATTATTATACTATTGTTTTGTAATCGTGTTTCGTTTATTTCCAGTAAATTTTAAATATGTTATTGTTAGTTTATCGCAGTATGCACTGAAAATAGATTTCGCGAACAGTACCTACTGTTTATTTAGTTCTCAACACTCAAGGGTATTGAGATAGGTTGGGTGCTCTATTCTAAGTGAATTAGGTCAAGGGTGGACTATGTCATAGTTACCTTAATCTGATATAAATAATGACCCTTTTGTTACTGGCTGCCTATGCATTAACACATTATAGGTATGTTTAGAATAGGGCGGTGGATTAAGTTTAGACGGAGATATTTTTGTTTTATTTTTTTTTAACTTATTAGCAATGTGGGTCACTCATTACTCGTATTTTTGTTAACCCTTCGTGGTTAACTAAATATATACTTGTGTTACGAGTGGGTTCACGGCGGTAGTGCATTAAGTGGGATTCGAACCCGCGTCCACATGATTGCAAGTCTGATGCTCTACAAGTATTATGTCCCTCTGCTGTGTAAAGAGTCCCGAAGTTTCCAGACCTTTTCTATACACGTTATAAAGGTAGATATAAATTTTACGTCTACATACTTCTACCTCAGAAATACATTATATTTTATAAAAAAAAACTACGGACCGATAGTTAAGTGCAGTTTGCCCAAAATATTATAAAGTTAGATATTATGTGTGGACTTCTTGAATATACAACTAATCCGTAAGCTACGCCCCACGTTGATACTCGCGTTTTTCAAACAACATTTCTTTTAATACACCGTGGCCTGTATTAATAAGGGTCACAGCTAACTGCGTGCCTCGGAAAGCACGTTAAGCCGTTGGTCCCGACTGTCATACAGTGATCTTTGATAGTCGTTAAGTCATTACAATTCTGACAACCAGTCTTACTATGGAATACTGTATTACCTAGCAATAGGTTGTGGAGGTCAGATAGGCAGTCGCTCTATGTAAAATACTGTATTCAGCTAAATCCGGTAAGACTGGAGGCCGACCCCAACATAGCTTGGGAAAAGGCTAGGCAGAAGAAGAGCTAACTGCGTAATATTATTATACCTTTGGAACAGGTTTCAAGATAATTACTAAGTATATTTATCTATGTTGGGGTCAAAGATCAATTTTAGTACCTAGTCATTGTTGGCTATTAATAAATTCAATGTCGTTATTAGGGTTCAATACAAAAACAAAACAGACCCTCGTAATTGCGTGATTTTAAAAATTATTGTTTTCATATTTTTTATCAAATAATGATAAAAATAGAAAAAAGATATACATATTTATTTAAGTAAAATTATATGTTAAAATGCATAATGTCTGCTACAAATCAACACAAAAAAATGGCGTCAAAAGTTCAGAGGTCATTGAACAATAAAGTTATGCCATCAATCATTTAAGTACCCCGTTGAAGGGAAACAAAAATCATGTCAATAGCATTTCATATATATAAGAAACTCCTCAGTTTTTTTTCTGAACTCTTAGAATTACTCCAAGTCAAACGAAAATAAGAAAAATACTTACAAAAAAAAATCACAATAATTTGCAACGCCTTGAACAGTTTCTGTTTAATTATTCTCAAATAAACAGTTCCATCTCAGCTTAAGTATAATGTATCTTGTGGTCAAACTACAGTTCTCAATGGCTAGTTATCTCTACCCGTCATGCACTGTTTCCATATGACAATTAGCATATTCACAAACCTCACAGACAGTTTCCTTGTTACCATAACCAGTGTAACAAAGCCGCAACGTTAAGGTACAAGTTGGTAGCGGGCGACATGAGGCAGCAGCAGACGACGTGTCGCAGCGACACTACTGGTTTCTATGTATTTCTATGAAATTACCTCCGTAGTTAGCGACATGAAGCTCGCGAGGTAATTTCATAGAAATACATAGAAACCAGTACCGTCGCTTAAGGGAAAAAAATTACGTTTTGCATCTTTATTAATTTTTATTTTTGGTCGAATACTGAAACTTCAATCACTTTTGATGCCACCCTTAAGTCTTATACTGTCTCTGTCACTTTAAGGTGTGAAGTAGCGACAGATAGAAATTTAAGAATGTGCCTTGATTGTGCCTTTTTAGGGTTTTTTCCTCAAAAGGAAAAAACGGAATCCTTATTTTTTTTTTCCTTAGCCTATGATGTCCCACTGCTGGGCAAAGCCCTGCCCCAAGTCCCTCTAGATCACAGTTTGTTTTAATAAATAATAATTATGATTTTAGTTAAATGTTTTCTTTCTTAAAAAATATGTAGGATGAGTACGGAACCATAATTAAAACACTCGAAACCTGACTTTTCGACTGTCACCATTTATAAAAACTATAATTGTTAGTCATCGTGTTGCTAGTGACAAAGTCCGCTCTTTATCATTAAGTAGCTCTATCATTATCGTTGTCAAGTTATCATAAAATATAAAACTCCTCGAAATCTTTAACTTTTACTGATAATCATGAAAAACTAATGTTTTTAATCAGTAATATAGAAAAATAATTAATATAGAAGAGTCATCATTACCTAAGTATTTTCGATTAGAATCAAAGTTCACCGTAATATATTCGATCATAAAACCTACTAATTAATATTAATTCTACAAATTAAATCCAAAACAGAAGAAGATTAATGATACATACAAGACTGGAATTGCTCAACGGAAATAATAAATATACTTTACAAGCTGTAGCCCGCGACTCCGCCCGCGTGGTTGTCAGTTATCGCGGCTAAAAGTAGCCTAAATAATGGCATGTCCTTTCTCAGGCTTGAGACTATTTTTTTACCAACTTTCATTTAAATCGGTTCAGTAGTTTAGGTGTGATTGCGCAACACACAGACAGACAGAGTTATTTTCGCATTAGTAATATTGGGGGACGGTTCACTTTACTTTTTATTTTCCATCTAAATATAGGCACAGGAAATCAGGAGAGTTCAGAACATCGGTTCAAAATAGGTTGTAATGATTATGACCTCTCCTGTCATTGACTTTGTCCAAGGTAACAGGGATTGAGGTCACGTGGCCTGTTATAAACAATTTGTCAACTGTGACGAGTGTTTGCTGGTCGTTTCTCTTGGCATATAAATAGGATTATAGGACTAGAAATACATCCTACTAATATTATAAATGTGAAAGTGAGGATGTTTAGATGTTTGGATGTTTGTTAATCAATCACGCAAAAACGGCAGAACGGATTTGGATGAAATTTGGCATGCATGTAGCCTTTGTCATGAAAAAGAACATAGGCTACCTTTTATCCCGATTCCTCAAGTAGTTTCCCAGGGGAAATTGAAAATTGTTTCCGGGCTAAGCCGTGGGCAGACAGCTTTGAAATTTGGTATTTTTCTCTATTACAGCGCAAGCTATAACACGGGTGAAAATGTTAGTCCATATTTCATTACTTTCAAATTTTTCATTTCTTTTTGGACCCTACATCATCATCATAGTTGTAACATAATTTTGAAGCCCGGTAGTTACAGCCGACTTCAACGTCTACTGTAGAGCTGGGATCACCACACCTGACTTTTTTGTGGGATTAGTGTTTTTGAAATATTCCGTTGTTAAATAATCAGCATTATTAGGTATCTTGAAATAACTTAAAACTATACGCATGATTTTAGTTATACCAAAATACGAAATAACATAAAATTAAAAGATCCCGGATCCCAAGATGTAATAATAACCCTGAGACTATTTCCTATCTTAAATGGTTTTGAACTTGGCTATTTTACGACCGTGCCTCCAGAAACTAGACAAGAATACTTACAAAAATGGGTGTAGCAGTAATAAATTCTGTATCGGGAGTGGGTTCCATGCCTGGATACACACCATTGCCTATGAATTTATCTTGAGTTTGTATTACAAGCTTGCCATTGAAATTATAAAACCATTACCTTAGATAGATCTAATTAATATCAATTAAACAGTTATAATTGGTTTAAATCATACTAATATAATAAATGCGAACGTTGTGTGTTTGAATGTTTGTACCCTCTTCACGCTAAAACGGCTAGACCAATTTGGATAAAATTTGGTATGGATGTAGCTGACTCCCTAGATTAACATAATTATGTGTTAATCTAGGGAGTCAGCTACATCCTTACCAAATTATAAATTTTCGGCATGAAAAGTCAACCTAGCCTATGGGCTAGGTTAGGCTTTTTATGCCGAAAATTTTAATTATCTGGGAAGCCGCGGGCAACACCGCCGGGCGCAGCTAGTATGAAGAATATATAATTATGGAGAAAAACGGGTATTAGCATGAATTCCATAAAAACACTGTATGAGTTGCAGAATGCACAAATGCTATTTCAAAACAAATTATGATTTTTTTGCATGCAAGGTATGACTGCTTTTGCATGTATATTTAGATATGTTTTAAATCACCTTTGAGTTTTAGAAAATAATACAAGTAATAATTAATCAATCGGTTTCGTAACGGTTCAAAAGTGAGAAAGTGACAACTGTTAAATCAAACTCAAAAATGACATGAGATAATTTAATAATAATGAAATGGGATTTGACGAATAGAATACAGACGGACAAACAAAAACGAAGATAGTAGTAAAGAACAACGAACACAACATTATTGAAAGACAACATAAAGTCAAAAATGTTTTTATTTCATAAAAACC
The DNA here is from genome assembly GCA_950381575.1 of Plusia festucae. Lineage (NCBI taxonomy): Eukaryota > Metazoa > Arthropoda > Insecta > Lepidoptera > Noctuidae > Plusia > Plusia festucae. Next base: position 8,941,366 of record OX494454.1, on the reverse strand, counting down.
TCAAGAAGGCGCTCAAGAAACGTTGACTCTAGATGGTAAACTGTGTTTTCAGCAGTATTATGTGCCAAAAAAACATAAAACAATGAATTGGTTTTGTGGCTTTCAAGCTTATTTTTATTTATATGCCTGAGCCTTTTATACACTGCAAAAATATTTCAAGTTAACAAAAAATGGTTAGAACAGAAAATTTAACTTTGCCGTGTCGTCACACTGTGCAATAATTTTAGCCACAGAGTTACGTTCCAAACCCCTTATAATGAACTTTAAATGATTATAGTTCTGATAAAAGAAAAACAAATATATAATGATATTGTACTTTTCTATATTTTTTTAAATATCTACATACTTCGACAATATTATGTTTATATGTAAATCTAGTTTTAATTTAATTGTTCTAACTTTCAGATCAAAATGGGCTTTATAGTGAAAGCCTTGTTGGTAGCTGCCCTAGGTATAGGAGCATGGTTTGCTTTCAAAGGATGCTGCCCACCGAACACACCATTTTTTGATTCTGAAGAATGGTGGGGACTAAAAGCACTTCAGGGCAAACTAGACAAAAGTATACGACCGTTCAAAGTCAAGTTTGATGAAGAGGTAAGAGATGACAACGAAATATCTGATTTTGAAATTGCGAAGTAGCTGCTGTCGATAACATTTATAAGAAGAAGCAAATATGTAGTATAAAGTAGTAAATATTTACTCATATTTATAGTTCTAGGTCATAAAATTTATATCGCATGAGATTTTTAGTTCCTAATTTGTACGAGAAACGAGAAATATCAAAGCCGTAGTTTAAGATGTCTAATTATAAGGTCAGGACCGAGCATTGATTACAAGTTTGATCACAGCCTAAAATAAAGCGATTCCGAAATTATTTCAGATGATAAAAGACCTTAGATTCCGTTTGAAGAACCACCGGCCTTTCACACCTCCTTTAGAAGGAGTGGCGTTCGAGTACGGGTTTAACACAAAACAGATAGACGGCTGGCTGAACTACTGGGCGGAGAAGTACAACTTCAGTGATCGAGAGACCTTCCTAAACCAGTTTCCGCAATACAAGACGTACATCCAAGGGCTGGACATTCATTTCATCAGAGTGAAGCCACAGGTACCACAAATGATATTCTATATTTTTTTTTTTTATTATAATACCAGTAATACATTTTAATTATCTAGTTAAACCAGAAAAAAAAACTATATGCAGTAGTCCCTGGATAAAATGTTTTAGAACTATGTACTGCATCGGGTATGCGGTGTAATGAATGATATAGAATCTTATGTTATCTATATCTTATCAATACAACAAAAACGAACAATTGTAAAGACTAAGACATATCCTCAGGTCCCGAAAAATGTGGAGATTATCCCTCTCCTCTTGATGCATGGATGGCCTGGATCTGTACGGGAGTTCTATGAAGCTATCCCACTGCTGACCCGCCAGACACCAGGATACAACTTTGCTTTTGAAGTTATTGTACCGAGTATCCCTGGATATGGATTTTCACAAGTAAGTACTTCTGACTTTATAATGATGCCAGTAACTTAAAGCAAAGGTCACATTTCACATGCACAAAGAACATTGATCACCGCACTTACGAGTTGCTAACAACAGATTTACTAATATTAGGAAACGCCAGTCATAACGAAGCAAACCTGTCAATTGTAACTTTGAAATTATTAATACAATGCCCTTACAAAATAATTTTCTAGTTTCCTTTGCGCTTTTTTGGATTGTGTAAACATTTTAAGTTTTTACTGAATATAGATTTTGATTACTTTTTAGGCAGCTGTTCGCCCAGGACTTGGTCTACCCCAAGTGGCAGTGATATTCAAGAACTTGATGAACCGTCTTGGTCATGAGAAGTTCTACGTGCAGGGCGGAGACTGGGGCGCGGCGATAGCATCTACCATGGCTACTCTATTCCCTGACGACGTTTTGGGTCATCATTCCAACATGCTTGTTAGCCAGGTGAGAATTAAGACCAGTATTGATTAACGCCAAAGTTTTTTCAAAGTACGTGATTACAAATTCAGGCACCTAACAGCTTATTTCCACTTCGGGTATCGAAAAATCTCTCTATAAAAGTGTCTGTGTAAGGGTCCATTACATTTAACTTGCACTTCATCGCTCTTACATTTTTACCATAGTCTGGTGCCTTACTCCATTGGCACCTAAGTTCTCTTCTTCCCTCTGTTATTTCAGTTTGTCTTGCAGGGTGTTATTTTAAATTATGTTTTTAGAAGTCCGTGGGACGTTAATTATATATTTTTCCAACAGCACTCATGTTCAATGCTCAAGATGTTTGCCGGCGCCATTTTCCCCTCTCTGGTCGTAGAGGAGCACCTAGCTGACAGATTGTACCCGCTGTCCAATTTCTTTGCATACGTTTTGGAAGAATTTGGATACATGCACCTGCAAGCTACTAAACCTGATACCATTGGTATGTTTCAAAAGTATTTAGTAGAGATAAATGGATTAATTTCATTTCAATTACAGAGAAAGTCTATAAAAATAGTCAAATAATTCAACCGGCAGCTTATGGGCTTATGGCCAGGGATTCGGTCTTACCATTATGTGGTTACCGGTACGAAAACCACTCATTGCACTGCCAAACAAAACCCACTCGTAACACAAGCATTTAGATTAGCACGAGGGGTTAACAAGAGTACTCGTTATGTGCAACCTTCATTGCTAGAAAGCTCTTAAAAAAGCACCTTAAGTTTACTTATATAATCTTGCATTTTTAGTAAAAGTATTAACTCGGTCTGTCAATACCCTTTCAATCTACTTAAACATCTACATTATCTACTTCTAGGTGTTCCTCTATCGGATTCCCCTGCTGGTCTTCTGGCTTACATCTTGGAGAAATTCTCCACATGGACCAAGAGAAACCACAAGTTCAAAGAAGATGGTGGACTTGGATTCAGGTTCTCGAAAGACCAGCTCATTGATAATCTGATGATATACTGGTCTACCAACTCTATTACCACTTCCATGAGATTCTATGCCGAGAATATGGGAAGCAAGATGAGGGAATATGGTTTGAATGAGTAAGTACACGATGCAGTAAATAGCAAGTACCTAAATAGTTCGAATTGTTATCAAAATCAATATTATATTTATTTCAAGTAGACGTTTTCAGGTAGTTTCGAAAAGTTTAATGATTTTTGTTGCGATGAGTGGTTTGTGCTTAGTTGAGCCAGTATTATTACTTGTATTAACAATCCATCTAACCTCAGAAGTCGATTACAGAATAACTTTTAAGAATCAGAGCCTGTGGTAAAAATTTGTATTGAAGTGTCATAATTTGCACTTTGTCGATAGAGTTCGGACTCAGTTCTTATTTTCGTGGAGAGCTAACAACTGTCAATCAACGTTTGACGGAGAATAAACTTTAACGTCCGATTTCAAACCCTAAAAAACATTTTTAAAATTAAATTTAATTTATTATCGTAATTGAGTCATCAAAGTCTTTGAATTTCCTCAGGATCCCAACACCAGTCCCGACGTGGGCTCTACAAGCGAAGGACGAAATCTTCTACCAGCCACCCAGCCTTCTTAACAAGAAGTTCCCCAACCTCATCAACACCACAGTCTTGGATGATGGAGGGCATTTCTTGGCATTTGAATTGCCTAAAATATTTTCAGAAGACGTATTCAAAGCCATCAAAGCTTTTAAGGAGTGGCACGAGAAGAATGAAAAGACTGAACTTTAATTTGGTTTAGGATTAATAAATTATTTTTTTGTTTGTATATTTCGGCTTTTTGTTTTTTCTTTATTTTAGCAATAATCTCGAATCGCCTAATATCAGATCCTCTTAACATAAAAATACCAAAGGTATATTATTTACAATCGTGCATGAATGTCTGATGAATGCATGTATAATTGCAAACATGCTATTAATTTTTAAGGGGCTGCTAATGCACGGAGTGATCGTGAGCATGAATTTTCACATTTTTATTTAAATCACTAGCATCCCGGACGCTCGAGAGTAAATCGTTAAAATCATTATGGGTAACAAAATTTGACATGTATATTTAAAATCTTCACTGACAGCCTCGTTTTATGTCGCAAGCATGACTGCTGAGCACGTAGTTTGGGTTCAAATCCCAGGTCTGGCCAATAAATAGATACATCAGTTTTTCTATTCAGAAATACTCCGAACAGCTCGGAGTTAGTCGACGATTACACTTCTGAGCTAGAAAATCATGTTAGGCCGTTTTTCCTATGTAATTTTCATAGTACGTTGATCTTTGGCAGTCCTTAAGTGATTTCAAATTCTGACCACCACTCTTACTGAGGCAGTCTGTGTTGCCTAGTTCAATTATAAAGATTATATAGGCAGTCGCTCTATGTTATGGCTTGCCTATCCTTTTCCTTCCAATAATTTCCCAAGTCAAACTTTCTCCTCATACGCATAGCGCCATCTAGTTCGCGCTGTGTACACTACCAACCCATTCCCACCCAACTTGAAGTTTTGACGAGCGACCACCGAAAAGCGACTACGTCACTCCCGACTTACGTCCGGCGCGATCGATCGAACAAGCAAGCGCCACACGCGTCGTATTGTGTTAACGAGATTCAAGGGCCCAAGAGATGTAATAAACGGTTAGACTGGAAGGCCCAACATTTGAAGTCCTAATTTAGACGCTTTAATGTAGGTAAGCAATAATCTTATAAAGCTGAAGAGTTTGTTTATTCTCTGAGTTGCAAATGGCCTTTTACTAACCATGTGTTTACTACACATCTATCACACCACTATAATATCACACGCACGCATACAAATACACCAATACACACACATGTAGGTTTGGATTGACAATTGACATCCGTGGAATGCTCAGGGGTGCCAGATGAAAACCAGCGTCAAACACGGGTATCAATAATATTATACTATTTGAGTCAGTCGTGAAACACATTTTACGAGTTTTAAAGTTTTGTTTTTTGTTTACTTTGTTTTTTTTTTTAATTTTGTGATGTTGTTTTTTTTGTGTTTATGTTGTTTATTTATTGTAATTGTGTCTCTGTGCTGTGTCCAAATTAAATGTTCTTTCTTTCTTTCTTTCTATTCGTTTCGTTGACCGCGTTAGGGCCGAATCATACCGGAATGGCAGGGGCCGGCAGCGACGCGGCGAGCACTTTCAGTGTGAAAGAATTTTAAACTTTAACTACATACTTAAAAGACCAGTATCGCTTGAAAAGCTTGAAAAGGTCGCGAGGCCGCGCGCAGTACCGCTGGCGGCTGCGCGCTCCTATACGATACCAGAAGCGCGGGGTCTGGAGGTCGCGCGAGGCCGCCAGCGGTCGCCCGCGGCCGCTGTCATTTCGGTGTGACTTGGGCCTTAATCTCAACAGCTACTGTTCCGTATTAGAGTTCTCTACTATTCAGTATTAGATAGCCCATTTATCGAGCAAGGCTGAACACGAGAGCATAAAAGTAAAAGCTAGTAGGTAATAATTCATAATTGTAATCAAATGATTTGGGATTAACCTCTCAAAAATTTGTTTACTACTAAATCACTGACTATGAATATTTCTTTGATCTTGACCTCTGATAGATGATAAAAAACTATACCTACTACATATTATTATAAAAAAATGTTGATGACCGTGCGTGATACAGCAAAATATAATCGTATCAATTTTATGCTTACTTCTGTGTATAAAATACTACTACTATTTATACTCGTCCTGACTCATCAATGAAGAGTATAATTATTACAAACATGAAATGTAATAATATCTTGGGACAGCTTACACACGGCCATCTGATCCCAAACTAGGCAGAGCCTGTACTATGGTGACCAGACAACTGATAAACATGCTTATAAATTTCTAAATACATACATAATATTATAGATAAATAGCACCCAGACACAGAACAAATGATCATGCTTATTACACAAAGATTTGTCCTGGGTGGGTATCGAACCCATGACTTCCAGCTTAGCCGCACTAACCGCTAGACCAACAGGCCCGTTTTAATTTTAATTGTCGACTGTCAATGCGTTTTTGGATATGAAATTACCAAACCCCCTAAGTGGCTGAAAAAGGCATGAACGTTTGTATGTTATTCCGACATGTTAGCGGCATAAACTTTGCAAGTTTTGGTTAAATATAAAATCAACACCCATAAAGGATGAAAAAGGGGTTGCAGCTTGATGGGTTAGTTAATACGTTGGTCATTTGGAATTTCGTTAACGGGTTTCTGGTAAGATATAAATAAGCAAATATTTCAGCAATTTTGGAAATTTATGCGTTGAAGCATTTTATGGAAAGTACGTAATTTTCAAAGATATACCTACACGTCAAATTTCGCATAGGTACAGTTTCTTTTAAAGTCCAGACTGTACTAAAATTCACGATTACAATAATTATAACGTGTAATTGCATAATACTGAGCTTCCAGTGTGAAGCCGGGGCGAGTCCGCTATTAGTAATAATAATAATACCGGCCTATAAACGTCCCACTGCTGGGCACAGGCCTCTTCCCATATAGAGAAGGAATGAGCATTGATCACCACGCTTGCTCATTGCAGGTTGGCGATTTCAGATTCCAATTTTTGGAATCCAGGTTTCCTCACGATGTTTTCCTTCACCGTTTTTCAATGATGTCTTAGAATGATCAAGAAAGTACATATAACTTTGAAAAGGTCACATTGGTACTTGCCTGGGTTCGAACCTGCAACCATGTGCATGCAAATCCGTCCATTGAACCGCTAGGCCACCACGACACTCGCTGTTAGTAATATGTATAAAATAGTTAGTAGGTAGGTAGGTCGCCTACACGAGGTTCTCGTCATGGAGAATAGTGATATCAACTAGCATTGCCTAGCGCTCTGAGGACTGATCTATCACCACAGATGATAGATCGATCCCAGTAGAATATGACACAACCATTTTCGAGAACTTGGTTGGGAGCATACCTGTAATAAGACATCTCAGATTTCAATACTTATTTTTTTTGGTAATTAAAAAAAAAAAAAACGACGCCCGCACTAAGGAATTTAATCCTTGTGTCGCAGGGGTTTCACAAACATTCAAATCACATGCACAAAAAACACCCAGACTTGGAACAAGCATTTGTGGATCACACAAATGCTTGTCTCATGCGGGGATCGAACCCGCAGCACTTCGCGCACAGTGGTAATTAGCGTGGTGACCTATACCACCAGCCTATCCGTGCAGTCAACTATACTATTGTATTGATTACGATTACGCGACGAATTTTTTTTTTTAACAAATGGGAATTCATTTTTTAGTTCAAAAAGACGCTGAAGACAAAGCAAAATTCAAGTTAGAACTGGCTTTTGTCGGTAAATTACTACAAAAACATCTATCTAAGGCATTCACAAGTAACTGTACAGCAACACATCATTTTGTGGCTAATGTAGTTAGGACCTACGTGTAAAGCAAATATATGACCTTTGCTGGACGATATCGTCTTTTATCCAATCCTTTTTTGTTTCTTTTTAATTCAGAGACAATTATGGGCTTCTTAACAAAAGCATTCGTCACAGCATTGCTGGGAGTAGCAGCATGGTTTGCATTCAGTGGCAGCAGTCCCAAACCTATCCCCCATTTAGATCCTGAAGCGTGGTGGGGACCTAAAGAACTTCAGGGCAAACTTGACAAAAGTATACGACCATTCAAAGTTAAGTTTGAAGAGGAGGTAAGTTATGCGATGAATTATTATTTCATCATCTATAATAAATAATTAATAATATTTCGGGACACCTCACACACGGTCATCTGATCCCAAACTAGACAGAGCCTGTACTATGGTGACCAGACAACTAATAAACATACTTATATATTTCTAAATACATTATCAATATAGATAAATTACACCCAGACCCAAAACAAATGATCATGCTCATCACACAAAGATTTGTCCTGGGTGGAAATCGAACCCATGACCTACGGCCTAACAGTCAGGGTCAAATGCTTGTAGCTAAATATTTATAAGGTATGCATGAAAATAGTTGAAGATGTTCAATTATGATTAATACATTATGAATGCAACCTAACACGTCTTTCCAATTAGTGCAACAACGTTAAAAATAACCAGCATAAATTATGTTATTTTTCCAGATGATCGAAAACCTCCGCTTCCGTCTAGAGAACCATCGACCTTTTACACCGCCACTAGAAGGAGTTGCATTCCAATACGGGTTTAACACAAAGCGGATAGACGGCTGGCTGAACTACTGGGCGAAGAAGTACAACTTCAGTGAACGAGAGAACTTCCTGAACCAGTTCCCGCAATACAAGACGTACATCCAAGGGCTGGACATTCACTTCATCAGGGTGAAGCCACAGGTGATAGAAAATATTGAATTGAAGTTTTGGGAATCTTTTAGATAATACTTAAAATAAAATCTCAACAGAATCAGGAAACTGAAACCGAACTTTGCCCTAGCCAATAATAAACGACCATTTGATGACATTTTTTTTCATCTAGTAGTATAATTAAAGAAGTTTTTTATACATTTTGTTCCTGTATTAGGTAGTTATAATATTGCATTACTGAGAGGAAGCGATATATTTAGTTTTATATCTACAGGTTCCCAAAGATGTAGAAGTTATCCCGCTCCTCATGATGCACGGATGGCCAGGCTCTGTGAGGGAGTTCTACGAAGCTATTCCCTTGCTCACCCGCCAGCGACCAGGATACAACTTTGTCTTTGAACTTATTATACCAAGTATACCGGGATACGGATTTTCACAAGTATAGTAACATTTTGGATTCTAATGCTCCTCTTTATCATTTTTACCTTAGGTTAGTTTTTATAGTTCTATTACCAGTTCTTTCGTTACAAGCTGAGTTTAAATTAACAGGAATCATCTCGTAGATATGATCTACAGTAATTACAAACGCAAAGGTGTGATTACCTAGACACATTTTGTTTAGCGGTTGACTTTCATATTTTTTGTTGATGATAACGATGACTGAGCAGATATTTGTTTAAGAATTATCTTTAAACAAAACATTGTCTTTTAGGCAGCAGTATGTCCTAACCTTGGCATGCCAGAAGTGGGGGTAATCTTCAAGAACCTGATGAACCGGCTTGGTTTTGAGAAGTTCTACGTTCAGGGTGGAGACTGGGGTGCAGGCATCGCTGATACCATGACTACCCTATTCCCTGATATTATATTAGGATATCATTCCAATATGCTCGTGAGCCAAGTTAGTATTAAAATTTTCATGAGGAATTCATTTGTCTTTGATAATTAATCAATTTCTGATATAAAATCTAACCAACCCGTGGTGGATAATGGAATGCAATAAAGTATTTATCTGAAAACAAACACCTGGAAATCATGCTCTGTAATATTTATTTTATGACAGTGACTCATATTCATATTTGAAGTTTTAAATTAAAATATATCTCAATGCAAAAAAATCTGGTGCAGCACAAAAATGAAAAAGACATAGCCATTATGCATACCATACTAAGTATATAAACTCGTATAGGGTTCCTTAATCCTGTCTCATTTCTAATTATAATCATCTTTTTCAACAGCATTTGTCTTCGACACTGTGGATGTTTATCGGTGCTTACTTCCCCTCTCTCGTCATAGAAGATCATCTGGCTCATAGAATGTACCCTCTATCAAGTTTCTTTGCTTTTTTGTTGGAAGAATTCGGGTATTTGCACCTGCATGCTACCAAACCTGATACCATTGGTAGGTTACATGTATTAAATGACAATAATTTGATCCAATGGCCTGAATAAGCGCCTTGTTCTGATTTTTTGTATACGGTGAGTGACAGGCAGATGTATATATTATTTTAAAAGGATGGATTTTTCAGTCAAGCCTACCAATCCTAAATAATTTCTCAAAGAGTGCTCCTACAACTAATTTTATTCGTGATAAAATTTTCACCATACTCGTTGTTTGACTACTTCTTCACTGTTTTTTTTTATTCTTAACTTCTATCATTTTCGTAGGTGTCTCTCTCTCCGATTCCCCTGCTGGTCTTCTGGCTTACATCCTGGAGAAATTCTCCACATGGACCAGGAAAGAACATAAGCTTCTAGCCGATGGCGGAATCGAATTCAGGTTCTCAAAAGACCAGCTCCTTGACAACCTGATGATCTACTGGTCTACTAACTCTATTACCACTTCCATGAGGTTTTATGCTGAGAATATGGGCTATAGGTCACAGGAAATGGGCTTAGACCAGTAAGTATAATACCTAGAATCTAAAACTTATGAGCATTTATAAAGAATTATCAAAAAAGGCCTAAAGTAAAGATGTTTCAAAGAAAATTCTCTAGCATGATGCTTTACAAGAATTATTTCTTTCTATCCTCAGGATCCCCACACCAGTTCCCAGCTGGGCACTCCAAGCCAAGTATGATGTCATGTACCAGCCTCCTGCTCTTATGAAATATAAGTTCACGAACCTCATCGGCACCACGATTTTGGATGATGGAGGACATTTTCTGGCGTTTGAGTTGCCAAATGAATTTTCAGCAGATGTGTTCAAGGCTGTGAAAGCATTTAAAGAATGGCACCAGAATAAGACTGAACTGTGATTTGTATTAGAATAAATAAAGTTTCATAAATAGTTAATATTAAACAAGATATCTTTACTTATACCATAGAGACAAAACTAATTACGTCCCTCAATTAGATTAAGGGTTGCGCATTGAAAGGTGTTTAAAAGATTTTTAGTCTTCTTCATGATTTCTTAAAAATTTGTAAAGTAGTAATAAAAAAAATAATAAATACGAATTAGGTATTTTAAATAATAGCTTTACTTTCAGCTTTCTTTTATTATTATAAATTGTATTTGGATTTATTAACTGAGCGGTCCTCCAAAGCGAGGACGCTTGAATCATATTCTATATATCAAAATTATTTTCGAAACTTTTAAAGATTTGTTATGTTTTTTAATTTAAAATTTATCCAATGGGGTTTTGAGAGCGTTTTGGGAAAAGTTTATATTCGTGTGATCTTGACCTCTGAAAGATGATAAAAAACCATACCTACATAGTATTATTTAAACAAACATACGTTTGTTGATGACCGTGCGTGATACAGCGAAATATAATCGTTGATACGATTATATTTCGCTATATAAAGATAATATATAACGTTTACCCAAAAAACTGGTATACACAGAACCTGTTACGTGTCAAGTCACGTGTGAAAATGATACCTGCATTAATTTTAAGTATGTTCAAATTCCATGGCATTATTGATAAGTTCACGAGTACATCCTACTACGTTGCTCTTTTGCTTAGTCTTTCCCAAGATATGTTGGGGACAGCCTCCAGTCTTACATGATTTAGCTGAATACCGTATTTAACATAGAGCGAATGCCCATCTGACCCATTTTGCCGGTCTACCCATTATCCCCAAATTAAATTATTTTAATTTCAACCTGTAGACATTTTTAGGTACTTTCAGAACGATAAATAAGCGCTCCTAGAATGACTTTCCTAAGCAGAAGGCCAAGCAAGAACCGTATATTCACCATAATATAGTAAGATTGGTTGTCAGAATCCTAATGGCTAAACGACTGTTAAAGATCAACGTGCGATAGTGAACAGTCAAGACCAAGGGCTTAAATTCTCGAGGCACGGAGGGGTCCCAGTATGTTTACAAACAGGCAACCATACAAGGACCAACATTCAAACCGCTTACACTAGGTCACGGCTTGCACTAGGTCACGAGTCCCTATGGTAATGTAAAAAAAATTGATAGAGATACTAAATTAAAACTCATTACATACTAAGATATTATTAAGACACATTAAATTAAACAGAGAAATAATAAACGGATACGGAGATTAATGTAGGTATTTTTGTTGGGTCTTCAGTCGTTTTGAACCACTTGTGATTTGAACCGCGGTGCGCCCTGTTTCTGTATGGTTTGGTTCCATTTTCAGTGCAGTGAAGGAGTCCATGGGAACGGGATATATGGGGTAAAAATCTCTTTATGAGTTCTTAGCCTTTGATGTCATTGCCCAAAATTATATTAATCACTAGTATTTAATATTATAACAATCTGTAGATACGCAGTGACTGCTGCACGGTCTGTGATAGCGAACGTATATTCCAACTGTATATATATCAGTGTAGTGCTATATTTTTTAGTAGTCTTCACGTGAAGTGAAGTTGTACGGGACTACAGTACGCTGAAGACAAAGGTCCATTTATTTGTTTTTTGGCCAGTGTTAATAGAATAATGTAAGTGAAAAATACTTTTTGGAACTAAATTAAAAGCAGTTTTGAGAATTGTGTTAAAAGATTGAAAAAGTGATTAAAATAGTGATTCGAATTTAAAATAGGAGAAAACAATTAATTCAAATAAAACAGACCGTACACGAAGTGCAAACAAATGCAACTCTTTTTTTAAACGTGAAGCTGGTACCTGATCTTGTTACAAAAAAAAATTGGAAAAATAACAAAATAGATAAATTATCCAGCTTAATTTTAAGGAACCCTGGTAATCTGATATAGGATGAATTCTAGGGCTGCGAAAATATATACCTTGTTTTTTTTTTGTTTTTGCATTTGCCTGCATGGATCAAGAACGTCATCAATTTTGTTTTGTTATGTTCACATATGCAGTTGAACAGGCCGGTCTAATATAAATAGTTCTATATTTTTATGATTACTTTAACAAAAATAAAAGAGTAGTTATTTTTGTTCGAAGAGACAGTGGAGAAAAATTTAATTCTTGTCAATAAAACTTCGGTCAGTAAATACCAAAAAAAACATCAATGGCCTTCATGACTAACTACACATCGCAACACGTAATTTCATGGCCAATGTTCCTGGGTGATAAACAAATATGACCTTTGGACGATATTGTCTTGAACCACATCTATAATAAACTACTTATATCTAAACTGAATGAGACTAAAACTAAACGGTATCAAATAAGATTAATCTTGTAGAATACTGGACATGAGACAATAAATAAATAACCACGGTATACAGATAGAGTAAAAGTTATAAAACAAAGATTATAATTGCAAAAAATTGCAGCGGATACATAAATTACCTTAAAATGAAGTCTTAACGAGCAATTATACAAATAAACATTGTTTTTTAATATGAGATTTTGAGATTTAAATTATCGGTCGCCTACGTCTGGTATTTCAATTTCGTTTTTGTTTTTTATTAGTGTCTGAGAGTCATGGGCTTCTTAACAAAAGCGTTCGTCGTAGCATTGCTGGGAGTAGCAGCATGGTTTGCATTCAGTGGCAGCAGTCCCAAACCCATCCCGCATTTGGATCCCGAAGCGTGGTGGGGACCAAAAGAACTTCAGGGCAAACTTGACAAAAGTATACGACCATTCAAAGTCAAGTTTGAAGCAGAGGTAAGCTATGCGAACAATGATTATCTTTTTTCATCATTCATCTTCTATTGGCAGAAGTAAGTTGAAAATATAATACAAATTAAAGACACCGGGTCTGAACCGCGTACGTAAACTTGCACTTGTACGTAAACGTAAGGTACCGTATTAATGGTAGGTATATTTTTTTCAGATGATCAAAGATCTCAGGTTCCGTCTGAAGAACCATCGACCCTTCACACCACCACTAGAAGGAGTTGCATTCGAATATGGGTTTAACACAAAGCAAATAGACGGTTGGCTGAACTACTGGGCGGAGAAGTACAACTTCAGTGAACGAGAAAACTTCCTGAACCAGTTCCCTCACTACAAGACGTTCATCCAGGGTCTGGACATACACTTTATCAGGGTGAAACCACAGGTAATGATTTAAAATAATAAAATTACAATTTTGGGGAGCATTTCTCTGGAATACAACTTTCTTTCTGCCTAGCCTTTTCCCAAGCTATGTTGGGATCGGCTTCCAGTCTTACCGGATTTAGCTGAATACCGTATTTTACATAGAGCGACTGCCTATCTGACCTCCACAACCTATTGCTAGGTAATACAGTATTCCATAGTAAGACTGGTTGTCAGAATTGTAATGACTTAACGACTATCAAAGATCACTGTATGACAGTCGGGACCAACGGCTTAGCGTATTACTCTGGAATACAACCTCGATTCAAAGGTTTATTTTTGCCCCTATTTTCGTAATAAACTTCACTTTGAACTGAGAAGATCGACGTTATAGAAGTTTTATATCCACAGGTTTCTAAAGATGTTGAGATTATTCCCCTCCTCATGATGCACGGATGGCCAGGCTCTGTAAGGGAGTTCTACGAAGCTATTCCCTTGCTCACCCGCCAGCGACCAGGATACAACTTTGTCTTTGAACTTATTATACCAAGTATACCGGGATACGGATTTTCACAAGTAAGTGCATTAGCTCACTATATTTTTTAGTTCCTTCGAAAATGGCGTTGTTATTGAATCCTTCATATTTATACACATATACACAAAATAATTATTACTTAAAAAGATAAACATATTAAATACACAATTTGTCCATGATAATTGGGTAGATATTTGTGTCAGCATTATCGTAAAATGATTCATTGTGTTTCAGGCGGCTGTACGTCCTAACCTCGGCATGCCAGAAGTGGCGGTAATCTTTAAAAATCTGATGAACCGGCTTGGTTTTGAGAAGTTCTACGTTCAGGGTGGAGACTGGGGTGCAGGCATCGCTAACACCATGGCCACCTTGTTCCCTGATGTTATATTAGGACATCATTCCAATTTGCTCATAAGCCAGGTTAGTATTTAAATGTTGCTGGTAGGGCAATCATCGTGAAGAATTTTTTTTTGATATTGGTAAATGACATGCAATAAAGTATTTGTCGAATTCTTCGATAGCCGTACAGTATAATTATTGAATTAAAATAAAATATTTACCTTCTACTTGTTAACTCTTCATTACCCCATTGTTGGCTTGTACAAGTAGTTAGTCCACCATTTACATTGTATGTGTATGAAGTATAAATAAATAATAAATAGCGGCACTGTCAGTTACATTTAAATATGGAGTTATACTTTAAACATATCTCTAGGATCAACGATCAAGGTCGGTCTGAATGCAAAGATGAATAAGACGGTACTACAATCATGCAAACCATTCAAATTTTTATTTCTAATTATATTGTTTTTTTAACAGCATTCGTCTTCGACATTGTGGATGTTCATCGGTGCTTACTTCCCCTCTCTCGTCGTAGAGGATCATTTGGCTCAGAGGATGTACCCACTGTCAAGTTTCTTTGCTTTTGTGTTGGAAGAATTCGGTTACATGCACCTGCAAGCCACCAAACCTGATACCATCGGTAGGTTAAATGTATTAAAATTTCAGATTATGCTAAGACAATGTGGTCTGGTCGTAGTTTGCTTGGATATAAGAGATGAGCAAGAGGCTCTTGTAAATTGTTTACGAGTCCATAAATCCTACCAGCTTGCCAGAAGTCAACGTTTGTCCAATTCTTCAGTATTTTTATTCTTTACTTCTATCATTTTCCCAGGTGTTCCTCTAACTGATTCCCCTGCTGGCCTTTTGGCTTACATCCTGGAAAAATTCTCCACATGGACCAGGAAAGAACACAAGCTTCAAGCCGATGGTGCAATCGAATTCAGATTCACAAAAGACCAGCTCCTTGACAACCTGATGATCTACTGGTCTACTAACTCTATTACCACTTCCATGAGGTTTTATGCTGAGAATCTTGGCTATAGGTCGCAGGAAATGGGATTAGACCAGTAAGTATAATCTGAAGAATTTAAAATTGATAAGCATTTTTTATATAATATTGCCCCAAGAAATACTGCAGTACTTAATGGATGCAGGGCTCGGAAGCTAACTAGACAAGCAAACTAGGACAACAGCGGCGATCACAATAGGTCGATACCGGTCACAGTGATACTGGGACTCTATAGTTCCAGAATAGCCGTTCAACACAAATAAAAAAAATATAACATTATAAGTCTAAATTGATGTAAAGATGCTTGCAAAAAAAATCCTCTTTTACGATGCCCTTACTTACAAGAATTATTTATTCCTTTCTTCAGCATCCCCACACCAGTGCCAACCTGGGCTCTTCAAGCCAAGCATGAATTAATGTACCAGCCTCCTGCTCTTCTGAAGTATAAGTTCACGAACCTCATCGGCACCACGATTTTTGATGATGGAGGACATTTTCTGGCTTTTGAGTTGCCAAATGAATTTTCAGCAGATGTGTTCAAGGCTGTGAGAGCATTTAAAGAATGGCACCAGAAGAAGACTGAACTGTGATTTGTTTAGAATAAATAAAGTTTAATAAATAGTTGATATGAAACAAGATATCTTTACTTGATTATTATGTCCCTCAGTTAGATAAATTGTTAATGATAATGCTAAAAAGCTTTTTTGATCTTCCTCATGATTTCAAACATATTTGTGTTTTTTTTTTTTTTTTAATAGAGATCAACAAAATACTGGTGACAAAAACCCAAAAATGAGGGGATTACGGAAACTTGATGATAGTGCAAGAAAACACGATGGACACCACATCGTGTTTTCTTGCACTATCATCAAGGTTCCGTATGGTACCATTTGCTCTGATGTGATGGAATCCATGGGAACGGGCGAAATGGGGTAAAAATCGTTTAATGAGTTCTTAGCCTCAGATAATATATATCAATGCTCAAAATATTTTAAATCACTAGTAGATACGCAGTGAGTGCTACCCGGTCTGTGATAGCGCACGCGTGTTTCAACTGTTTATAAATCAGTGTTATATTATACTAAATTAGTAGTGTTAACTTCTGTGAAGTTGAACGGGATCAAATTTCACTGACACTAAAGGTTTAATTTATTTGTTTTTTGGCCTTTGGAAATAAAATAATGTAAGTGAAAAATTATTCTTGAAAGAATTTTTGAGAATATTTTGTTGGAACATCGAAAGAGCGATTAAAATGGTGATTCGAATTAAAAAAAAAGAGAAAAAAATTAGTTCATAAAAAATAGGTAGACAAGGCCAGTACCTGATCTGGTTACAAAAATAAAAACAAATTTTGGGAAATCAGCAACCAGCTTGATTTTTAAGAACTCTATAATCTGATGTAGGGATAATTCTAGAGCTGCAAATATAAATACCTAATCTTTCCTTATCTTTTGTTTTTATAATAACTTGGTATAACTTCAATGTTTTTGCAATAGGTACATATAAAATATGCAGTCGGACGGGCCCGTCTTATATACTAAACTTTTATGATAACGTTACCAAAAAGAAAAGAGTAGTTCTTTTATTGGTTCGAAGAGACAGTGGAGAAAAATCTTTATTCTTGTTAATGAAACTTCGGTCGGTAAATTACCACAAAAACATCAATGGCCTTTATAACTAACTACATATCGGAACACGTAATTTCATGGCCAATGTTCCTGTGTGATAAACAAATATGACCTTTAGACGAAATCTTCTTGAACCACATTTTATAATAAAACGTTATCTCTAAACTGAATGAGAGCAAAACTTCAAATTCGTTTCGAGACGAATTCCTTGAATACTAAACATGAAATTCTGAATCAATAGCCAACGTATGCAGCGTATATTCAACGACGTAACCAGGTGCATAAAACCGAATAACTTTCCCCAAGGAACATAGGTCGAAATCTTAAAATAGAAAATAACTTTTCATACAAAATGTTGGGTCACGTGATTTATGTTTGTATTAAAAGATGATTTTTAATTTTAAGATTTCGGTCTGTTTCTTGGGAAAAGTGGTTCATTTTTATGCAACTGATTACCTTGTTAAATATACGCACTCTTTTTAAATTAATCCTGTATGGATCATAGTATAATGAACTGCGTGATGAAGATACAGTAAATAATTATGATATTTACACTAGCGGCGCATTGGTATTATAACCGCGAATTGCAGCGGGTACATAAATGACTTACAACAAAAGTTTTTGAGAGCAAATATACAAGATAACATTGATTAATAATATGAGATTTTGAGAAAAATTTAATTATCGGCCTCCTACTTACGTCTTGTATTTCAATTTCGTTTTTGTTTTTATCACAGACAATCATGGGCTTCTTAGCAAAAGCGTTCGTTGTAGCATTGCTGGGAGTAGCAGCATGGTTTGCATTCAGTGGCAGCAGTCCCAAACCCATCCCGCATTTAGATCCCGAAGCGTGGTGGGGACCTAAAGAACTTCAGGGCAAACTTGACAAAAGTATACGACCATTCAAGGTCAAGTTTGAAGCAGAGGTAAGCTATGCGAACAATGTTTATTTCATCTTCTACGGGCAGAAGTTTGTTAAAAATTATATTGAAATAAAACTTCTTTTAAGCGGATTCTATCGCGGTTCATTTAGATTTTAGTTCCCTTAAAATAAACCGCGATAGAATCCGTTTAAAAGTAGTTTAATTTCAATGTCTAACATTCGCGTAAACCTCAGAAAACAATATTAAAAATGTATGCGTGGAAGTACACGCAGCCTGACATGTCGTTACAATGAGTGCAGCGTGGAGACGACCTACTGTAATAATTATGGTAATTATTGTATCATACTGTCCCCCTGCAGGGCTAAATCCACTATTGGAAAAATAACGAGTATTAATGTTTTTTTTTTCAGATGATCAAAGATCTCAGGTTCCGTCTGAAGAACCATCGACCTTTCACACCACCACTAGAAGGAGTTGCATTCGAATATGGGTTTAACACGAAGCAAATAGACGGCTGGCTGAAGTACTGGGCGGAGAAGTACAACTTCAGTGAACGAGAGAACTTCCTGAACCAGTTCCCTCACTACAAGACGTACATCCAGGGTCTGGACATACACTTTATCAGAGTGAAACCACAGGTAAGGATTAAAAATTATTGAATTACACTTTTGGCGAGCCTTTCTCTGAAATAAAACCACAACAGAATCAAAAATTTACCACTATTGAATAAACCAGAATTGGAAGGATTATTTTTACACCATATTTGTAATTAACTTCACTCTGAACTAAGACGATCGGCGTTATAGAAGTTTTATATCCACAGGTTTCCAAAGATGTTGAGGTTATTCCCCTCCTCATGATGCACGGATGGCCAGGCTCTGTGAGGGAGTTCTACGAAGCTATTCCCTTGCTCACCTGCCAGCGACCAGGATACAACTTTGTCTTTGAACTTATTATACCAAGTATACCCGGATACGGATTTTCACAAGTAAATGCAGCATACATTTTGTTACTCTTCTCACCAACTTTTTCACCTTTGATTTGTATTTTAGTTTTTTTTAAAATACCGTTGTTACTGATTCCTTAATAGGTAAATTTTAATGATGCTTTGATAGGCATCATGTTCATTTATAATGTAGGTACCTATACAAGGAATTTCATACGCAAAGTTATCATCATAATCATCATGATAATTGAGTAGATTTTAAGTTCAGAATATTTGAAAAACGAGACATTGTATTTCAGGCGGCAGTACGTCCTAACCTCGGCATGCCAGAAGTGGCGGTAATCTTTAAAAATTTGATGAACCGGCTTGGTTTTGAGAAGTTCTACGTTCAGGGTGGAGACTGGGGTGCAGGCATCGCGGACTCCATGGCCACCCTCTTCCCTGATGTTATATTAGGACATCATTCCAATATGATCGTGAGCCAGGTTAGTGTTTTTATGGTTAATTTTGCTGGTAATGCAACCACCATAAGGAAATTTTAATAATGATTTATGGAATGCGATAAGTTATTTGCTAGCAAAGGAAAACCAAAAAATTCGAGTTTTCCAAAAACAGTATAGTTAAGGCCACATACTATAGGTATAATCATATCAAAGTATGTGTTCAAAGTCGGGCAGAATACAGAAATGAATAAAACAATACTACAAACAAGCAAACTGAACAAAACTCATACAGGTTTTAATTCTAATTCTTTTTTTTTCAACAGCATTCGTCTTCGACATTGTGGACGTTTATCGGCGCCTACTTCCCCTCTCTTGTAGTAGAGGATCATCTGGCTCAGAGGATGTACCCTCTGTCAAGTTTCTTTGCTTTTTTATTAGAAGAATTCGGGTACATGCACCTGCAAGCAACCAAACCTGATACCATTGGTAAATTGTATTGGTAAATTTGGACGTAAAAGATGAGAACTTTTAAATTATTTACGTACGATGAAGATGATTAGATTTCTTGTTTCATAATGATCATTCTCAACGTTTAACCAATTCTTCAGCTTTAATAGTCTTAACTTATATCATTTTGGCAGGTGTTCCTCTGTCAGATTCCCCTGCTGGTCTTCTGACTTACATCCTGGAGAAATTTTCCACATGGACCAGGAACGAACATAAGCTTCTAGCCGATGGCGGAATCGAATTCAGGTTCACAAAAGACCAGCTCCTTGACAACCTGATGATCTACTGGTCTACTAACTCTATTACCACTTCCATGAGGTTCTACGCTGAGAATATGGGATATAGATTGCAGGAAATGGGATTAGACCAGTGAGTATATCCCTAGAATCTGAAGTGTATGATCATTTATATGTATCATGCAGGTATAGGTAGTACGACATTTTTTTTTCTATTCGATATATTGTAGCTGTTTGTTCCTCTTTGAATAAAATAAAACACGTGCAACCTACCATGAGTAGATAACTAACATCATAAGTACAAATATAAGTTCTACGACCTCTTTTATTTTTCATACTTCAAACAAAAATATCAAATTCGGGAAAGAGAAAAGTGAAAAACGACGAATTATCAAGTATTATCAAGAAAAGCTTAAATGAATATCAAGATCGTTTATCGAAGACGTTTCTTTCTTTCCTCAGGATCCCCACACCAGTGCCTACCTGGGCCCTTCAAGCCAAGCATGAAATAATGTACCAGCCTCCTGCTCTTCTGAAGTACAAGTTCACGAACCTCATTGGCACCACGATTTTGGATGATGGAGGACATTTCCTGGCTTTCGAGTTACCAGATGAATTCTCTGCAGATGTGTTTAAAGCTGTCAAAGCATTTAAAGAATGGCACCAGACAAAGACTGAACTGTGATTTGTAAATGTGTGATAAATAAAAAATAATTAATAGTGAATAAAAAGCGGTGTTTCTTTACTTATACCTTTGAACCAAAACCAATCATGTATGATAAGCAGCGGTAGCCTAATTGCTAGGGTCTCGGACTTGAAATCAGAATGAATTTCATCCATTATACCACCGATGTGAACCCACTCGTAACACAAGTATTTAGCTTAGTACGACGGGTTAATAAATAGATAAATTATTAAGCTTTAAAAATAATAAATTAGTAAGCTTTAAAATAAGATTATGCCCCACAGTAATTAGACCCACCTTTTTTTTTTTGCGGGATGAAACTCTAATGACTTCAACCCACGCTGCGGGCACAGCGTGGGGATATGTCGGACTTGCACCGACCAAAAACACCCCGGTCCCGTCTTCGCCCTTGCCGGAGCCGCGGGATCGCTTACGCAAGCTCTACGCAGCACCGGCAGGCCCACCTGCTTATCTGGTTGTTTGGGGTTGTATGATATTTTATCCTTGTTTTTTTAACTAGACACAAAACACTAGTAAACTATATGAGATAGTGAGGTTTAGTAAAAGAGTTCTATTTCCATCTGGTTCTGATCAAACCAGCTCTAAAATACCACAATATTTTATCATACACACATAGATTAAGTACATTGCAAAAAATAAATTTACTGCACAGAGAAAGATTGTTGGGGAGTTTTTATTATTATTTCAGTAAAAGGGAAATAAGATTTAAAAAAAATTGTGGATTTTAGTACTTTCTTCTTCTGTTAATGCGACTCCACTAAGTGAAGGACGGCTACCAGCTGGTAAAATCTATCTCTATCTTTTGCGAGGCCGTTCAGAAGAAATAGGTTATTATCAGGAGTGTTCTATAGTAATTTGTTTAAAATTTGTGTAAATTTATGAAAGGATTTTCTTTTTGGAAAACACTTTGTTGTTTATTAAGATTTATATCTGATATTTTTCATCGACTTTACACTTCTTGGCTTTGAATGATTGTTACACGTTAGCTCCAGCAATTGTAAATTTAATCGATTATTTTTTTAAACTGGATTTTTTTTGGTTATTTAAATGGGACCCCGTCTGAAAAACTAAGGTTCTATAAAAATTAAAAGTAGCTTCAATAGTTTTGTCAATTAAAGTATTACTTACTTAAATTTTGCGTAATCAATATTTTGTATTACCGAAATACAAAAAATACTCAAATCAAACATGCAGCGACATAAAAACATAAATGAAAATAACTATGTCTTTATAAAAGTATTCAATCATAACTGCTGCTGACAAGAGCTGGTTGACAATTTGACTACATATGTGTGATCATAAGGCTTCCTCTTTATAAAACTACCTATATTACAAATCCTACTATATATATTATATATCCTACTTCCTACTTCCTACTAATATTATAAATGTGAAAGTGTGGATGTTTGGATGTTTAGATGTTTGGATGTTTGTGGCTCAATCACGCAAAAACGGCTGAACGGATTTGGATGAAATTTGGCATGCATGTAGCCTTTGACATGGAAAAGAACATAGGCTTTATACCTTTTATCCCGATTCCTTAAATAGTTCCCGAGGGAAAATTGAAAATTGTGTACGAGCTTAAGCCGTGGGCTGACAGCTTTGAAATTTGGTATTTTTCTCTATAACAGCGCAAGCTATAACACGGGTGAATATTTTATTACATTTTTCATTACTTTCACATTTTTCATTTCTTTTTGACCCAATTCTGAAGACCACGTAGACGAAGTCGCGGGCAGAAGCTAGTAAATAAATAAATATCTTGGGACAGCTCACACACGGCCATCTGATCCCAAACTAGGCAGAGCCTGTACTATGGTAACCAGACAACTGATAAACATACTTATATATTTCTAAATAAATACATGTTATAGATTAATAACACCCAGACAAAGAACAAATGATCGTGCTCATCACACAAAGATCTGTCCTGGGTGGGAATCGGACCCACAACCTCCGGCTTAGCAGTCAGGGTCACTAACCACTAGATGGCTAGACCAACAGACCAGTCATTATGTAACATTACTATATGTGACATGCGTATTTATTCCTAGTCATCCTCAACTAACAAAAAAATGTTGTTTATCTAGTAAATGGACTTGAAGATAAATATATAATTAGGTGATGATATGTTGCTAGTGTTGCTACTGTCCAAACAAGTCTCAATATTGAAACCATAAAATCCATTCAGGCATTTTAAAGACTTACAGTCTAAGAGTGCAAACATAAAGATGCAGGTTACAGATACGGACAGGTCGCTACAGATAAGTACCGATTGTTACGGGTAAAGTAGTCGTATGCAATCTAAGAGCTCTTACACACGAGCGGCATGTTGCCAACGGCAGCCGTCGACATTTCAACTTTAAGAGAGCAGATGACGTCTGCCGCTGATCTTCGAAGTAAAAATGTCGACGGCTGCCTTCGACGCTTCAACGAATGCCGCCGACGCGATGACGGCTGCTACCTCTGTGTGTGTGTAAGAGCTCTAATGCGCTCGTTCATAAAGAACCAGGTTTGAAACATGTCGGTACCGATTATCTGCATCGTTGGACGAACTGGAAGACATAAAGTCACTATGAACAGATTTACCTGTTTCTATATGTGGTTTGATCGGTACCTATCAGTACCGACACGTACTGACATCATTATCGGGACCGAAAAACCTGCATCTTTATGTTTACACCCTTAGAAATAAATAATATTCTACTCTGACAATTATTGTTCTTCTTGAGGTTGTCAAAATAATATATCCTACTTCCTACTAATATTATAATTGTGAAAGTGTGGAGGTTTGGACGTTTAGATGTTTGGATGTTTGTTACTCAATCAATCAAAAGCAGCTGAACGAATTAGCATGAAATGTAGATTGCATGTAGCCTTTGATATGAAAAAGAACATAGGCTAGTTACCTTTTATCCCGAATTCTTGAGTGGTTCCCGAGGAAAATTGAAAATTGTTTACGAGCTAAGCCGCGGGCAGACAGCTTTGAAATTTGGTATGCATGTCACATATCCTATGGAAAAGGACATGTACTTTTTATACCGATCTCTCGAATAGTTCCCGTGGGAAGATGAAAAATTGGTAACGAGCAAAGCTTTTGACCCAATTCTGTAGTCCACGCAGACGAAGTCGCGGGCAGAAGCTAGTTATTTATATTTCTTAACAGCAAAATCTATTGATGAGACTTGACTTAGAAAGATAACATCTGTATCTATTTGGGAAAGATTAACTATTGAGTTATCTTTATCCCACAAGTGTGTGTTGATATTGAATTAATTTCAAATCACTGGGATGACGCATGGCGCGGCGCGTGGCTCTGCGCGCTTGCATTTATAACACTAATTATTATGTGACTTATCACGAAAGTTGTTTGTCTATTTCTAAGGGTCCCACACCCTTACGGGAATTATTACGTATATTTTATTCATTGCCATTTATGAATGTTAGGTTGGGTTATTTTAGTGGGTATACCGGGTCAGCCCGGGGAGTCCCACATAATCCCCTCATTCCCCCACGAGGGGGGTATGCGTAATGCATTTTTTCCCAGTGTAAAAAAAAAAAAAAAGGTTAGATTACTAGAGCTGCCCCTGTAGGCAAGTGATGTTTCGACAAAAGTTATCGAAACGAAATCGCTTACAAAACATTAAATGTATGGATAATACATTTTCTTTCGATAAGTCACGTGACTTGGACTTGTCAGCTCTATACATTCGAGTGAATCAGGGTCAACGTTTGTAGAATTGTCACTTGTCTAGAGGGGCTTTTGGTTCATTGGGAGTCAGACCGGGGTAGGGTGCAGATTCTCTCTCTTTCTCTCACCCTCTATTGTAACAGAGATGGGTGTTACCTTCATCCAACAAATCTCCTAGCCATGTTATCAGTTTCGCACACGCCCTCGCTGACAGATGAGTTAAATGATGCGTTTTTATAAAGTCTGGTTGGGATGAATATTTTATTAATAAAAGTATCATTTTCGATTAACTAAAATATAAGTATGTAGTACTTACTACATTGCATTTATAAAAAAATCATTTGGATTAGATTTTTTAGTACGTGTAGGTAAAAGCTCGTATATTATATTAATTAATGACAGGCCTGTTGATGTAGTGGTTAGTGACCCTGACTGCTTAGCCGGAGGTCGTGGGTTTGATCACGTATAAAAATAAAGCTTTTTAGTTTTTTATCATTTTATGGGAAGCAGTATATACAACATGTAACAAAACCCTTCTTTCGTTTTCGTTTGCGTACGAGCCATAGAAGTGTCTCTGTACGATTACAAAATGGCACTCATCCACGGACCAACCGCGGATTAACTTTAATTATTATTCAAACCGTGCTGCTCACATTTCGGCTGGAGGATTTGTTGAGTGGTCAGAAAAAAACAGGCAGGCTTAAGCTGCAGTGGATGGGATACGTGGCGCGAATGCAGCCTGACTGATGGTCAAAGATCGTCACCCACTGGACATCGCCGTCAAGGTCGAAGGGCGAAGGTGGTGTAATGAACTAGTCAGGTATATGGGGCGCACTTGGCGATTGAGAAAGAAGAGCTTTTCTTTTGACGGGCCTGTTGGTCTAGTGGCTAGTGACCCTGACTGCTAAGCCGGAGGTCGTGGGTTCGATTCCCACCCAAGACAAATCTTTGTGTGATGAGCACGATCATTTGTTCTGTGTCTGGGTGTTATTTATCTATATATTTATGTATTTAGAAAATATATAAGTATGTTTATCAGTTGTCTGGTTACCATAGTACAGGCTCTGCCTAGTTTGGGATCAGATAACCGGTTGTGAGATTGTCCCAAGATATTTATTATTTTTTTATTATTTATTATTAATATTGCAATCTAATAAATATCATCGAAACACAATACCAACAATATCATAGTTAAAAAAAATATCTACCAATACCTATACCAAATTCCATCGAAATCGATTACCCAGTTTGGCAAGGACGACAAACAATCAAACAAGTAATCAGTGTAGATCATTAGTTTATTATGATTATGACATCCGGCTATCTAGCAGCATAGGATAAATAGTTGGTGGTGTTACGTCTTAGGAAGTGGTCGTGTCTAATGTAATAGTTTTTTTACATCGTTTTGTTTTTATCTTTGTGTTTTTAACGTGAGTATTTTTTGCTTGTGTTGATTTATGTATAGAGTTTGAACAAGTATATTATTATTTATTGTTTGAAGGCTCTTCTTTGTAAGATCATACTAATTACAATATTTAAGTGGTCTTCGCTAAGGACCAAAATAATTTATTTTAACCTTGACTTTGAATTAAGACAGTGGGTATAGTTGCCAAGTACTATAAAGCCATGTCACTAAAATAAAATAAATACTTTTAATAAACTCATATCAATTACGTTATCTTTAATTCATTATCTTTCAAACATTTTAGATAATTATTTATCAGTGCCTTGCTATGGCGATGATCAGAAACTAGAGATCCATTCTCAAGTTTCTGATCAAATGTGTTTCCAAATATTCTAAAATTTGTGGCAATCCAGCGCCTTTTTTATTTTGGCTAAAACTGTTTGAATTAACATTACACATAAATAAATAATTACCTATCATCAAAAATCCTGAATCGTCATGTTTCAACAGAATTGTATAATATCATACAAACTTATAATGATCACATTCGACTGCCATATTTCTCAATATAGTCCAATATAAGTTTACAGAAGGCTTGATATGATATTCACTGAGATTGTGAATTAGAGACTGTGTTATCCATCGCCAGCTGTAACCCTTTTAAGGAAGAGTGTATCCTTATCTGGTACGCAATGGTTAATGAATAGAGCAACCAAACTAAAATTATGAGTTTACAGTACTTAGTCTCAAATATTTGCCAAGTAAATATAAGCAACTTATCCAAAATTTAAAATAAATATAAAATGTTTGTTATTGCCTAGATACCTACAATGATAAATGAAGTTTGAGAACAACTTGAACAACGTGGAATTCAATACAATGCCATGCCACATGCGAGCAACGTTAGGTCGTTTATTGACCATGTAATTATTAAGTAAATCACTTTCCAGATCATAATGGGCATCTTAATAAAGGCGGTGGTTGTTGCTGTATTGGGTGTGGTAGCATGGTTTGCATTTGGTGGAAGCAGTCCCCGAACTATCCCTCACTTCGATCCCGAAGCATGGTGGGGACCTAAAGAACTTCAGGGAAAACTGGATCAAAGTATACGACCCTTCAAGATCAAGTTTGAAGAACCGGTAAGTTAAAACTTAATTATTGACGACCAGAGGAAGGTAGCTGGGTCAGACTGGTTACGGAAGGCTGAGTGAAATGAAATGAAATGAAATGAAATGAAATGAAATGAAATGAAATATATTTTTATTTCGAGTAGACCTTTACAGGTACTTTCAAAACGTTAATGATGCTAGTTGCTCGGTTCCAAGGTGTCATTCCTATGGAGAAGAACCGGCAAGAAACTCCATAGGTTACTCTTTTAAAAATGGTTATATGTATACAATGTAAATAATATTGAGTAAATTAATGCAGGGTCTTTCCTGGACTGGCCTTTTTAAGAAAGAACCAGATCGACCTGAGCAAGCCTGTGCCAACAGATGGCAAGCATGCCTCGAATTACTCATGCAGCTCAACCATTTTCGAGGGAGCTGCACAACCCGACACACAACAATACCACCAGTGCCACCATAAAATTATGTGGGGCAACAACTTACTCAAATCGCCAGATTGCAAAAACTATATCATAGACTAAACGATGTAGGTACAATCAAGTATGAACTATGTCCGATATAGGCTAAAACTGTTTCAGAAAAAGCCTTCTCCAAAATTAATACATACGGTCAGCCTCTATTTAGGTGACAGTCCAAAAATTTTGCAGCCAACCATCCATAACTAAGAAATCATTCGTTTTGGGCTCAAATACTGTCTGAATCAACCTGACTCGGTCTTCAGTTATTCAGGCATTTCCAAGAAATATTTCTTCATTATCGAACAGACTTTGAAGTCCCTACTGAAGGTAGTATTTTTAATTTCAGATGATTAAAGACCTCCGATATCGTTTAAAAAATCATCGGCCGTTCACACCGCCTTTGGAAGGAGTTGCATTTGAGTATGGATTTAACACCGCGCAGTTAGATGGCTGGCTGAAGTACTGGGCGGAGAAGTACAACTTCAGTGAAAGGGAGACCTACTTCAACCAGTTCCCGCACTACAAGACTTACATACAGGGTCTGGACTTACACTTCATTAGGGTAAAGCCACAGGTAAAGAAGAATTTGGAGATTATTTAAAAGTCATTGCTTAGTTTTATCAGAAATAATATAATATATATATAATTTGAAGATGTTAATCGCATGAATTGAAATAAACAACTTATAACTTCCAGGTCTCTGAAAATGTGGAAGTCATTCCACTTTTACTACTCCACGGATGGCCAGGTACTGTGAGGGAATTATATAAAGTCATCCCATTATTGGCAAGCCAGAAACCAGGATATAACTTTGCTTTTGAAGTGATTGCTCCGAGCATTCCAGGATACGGATTTTCACAAGTAAGTTTTGCGTTTGTATCAAATCTATCCTTTTTTTGTTATCTGAACTATGTCAATCATGTTTTTACACTAAGATAATTTTCCTCATGGCTCTCGGTATGTATTTTAATATGGCTGGAAAATCGAAACGGTATAGAATTTTGTTTAGCCGACCTAAGATACTCAATTCTTTATTGCATTCCATATGTATTACATAGATGGTGAAACAAGGTAAAAGTTCAATATGACATTACGATCATTCAATCGAGACATGAATTTATGGGTGGCGTGTTTACTAGCCGCGACTGCTCCTTAGATTGCAGTCAAGGTTGTTTTTTGTACTAACTGTAGTAATTTGTGTATAATTATGTCATTGGCTGATGAATGACTACTATGGTCAAGATTGTGGTCCATTAAAAGCACATAATTAAGCATTAATTACTCAATCAGTTCTTTCTGGCCCAGCCCATATCTGGTCATTGGGTTGCCACCTGGAGGAAAACATTCCTTAATTTTTCTAAAAAAAGTGCATTCGTAAATTTTTTAATTATATTCTTTTAACTAAGTATCCTTACTACCTCACTTGATGTCACTACACCTACCATGCTTGTCTCTAAATTACCGTTATTTCACTGGTACAGAAGGCCTGAGACATAAAGTCCGCCATTGTACTTGGTTTTTATAAATGTGCATAGAAATTAAAAACAATTTTTTTTTATATGTACTGGACTAAGGGATCTTTTGATTACTGTGGAAAAATTTTTTAGTGTAGTCTTACTTAAATTAATTTTCCAAGTCGCTTTATCAGCTCTACAAATCTAGTTTTCTACACTTAGTACCCTGTTTCCTATAAATATTTCTTATAAATTTTTCTTCAGGCAGCAGTTCGTCCCGGCCTTGGTGTTCCTGAAATAGCAGTCATGTACAAAAACCTGATGACTCGCCTCGGGTATAATAAGTTCTACATTCAGGGTGGAGACTGGGGCGCGTTTATTGCTGAGACGATGATTACAATCTTCCCCGAAAACGTATTGGGATACCATTCTAATATGATCTTTAGCAAGGTAATGATTGAAGCAAATTAATTTTCGGGCCATCTAAGTAGCGGTTTTTGGTGAGATACACTTTTAGGTTCATTAAATAACATGAAAACAAAAGTGAAGAACAGGCAAAAAAACACAATAGACAACCTAATAGACAATGAAACAGGAGTAAATATAGAATACATAGTGTTGTTGGTAGTGTTAGACTAAATGCTATAGGATCTGATCTAAAGTATCTATTGTACCTAATGGTCTTCAATCTTCAACAGCACTCATCTTCAATACTCAGAATGTTCGTCGGTGCTTTCTTCCCATCTCTCATAGTGGAGGATCATCTAGCTGATAGAATGTACCCATTGTCCGAGAGGTTTGCGTTTCTGATGGAAGAATTAGGATACCTACACATACAAGCCACCAAACCTGATACAGTCAGTAAGTTGTGTGATGTTAACAGTTTTTTTTTCTTATTATAATATCTTGGGACAACCCACACACGGCCATCTGACCCCAAAGTAGGCAGAGCCTGTACTATGGCAACCAGACAACTGATAAACAAACATAATTATATATTTCTAAACACATACATACTATAGATGAATTACACCCAGACACAGAACAAATGATGATTCGAACCCACGACCTCCGGCTTAGCAGTCAGGTTCACTAATCACTAGACCAACAGGCCAGTCTATACATTATATTAAGATATCAGCAGCCATATACGTCCTTATATAGGAGAGTGTTATGCATCTAGCAGGAATATTGGTGACGTCCACATTCATGAAAGATTTGTAACCCTGACTTCAACTTTCTTTGATATTCTCATATTTTTTACACAATACCACATTTTTTAATTTACACCTGCTCATCAATATCTTCACTCAAGTACATGGTATCAAAGCTCATCCCTTCCATATGAGAAGAGGCCTGTGCCCAGCAGTGGGAAGTTTATAGGCCGGTATTATAAGTACATGATAATCAAGCTGACTTTGTGTCATACTTTCTTCCAAAATCCTTTCAATTTCTTTTTTCCTGCTTCCCATTTGTTTTTTTAATATTAATTATCTATTTCCAGGTGTTTCCCTAACAGATTCTCCAGCTGGTCTTCTAGCTTACATTTTTGATAAATTAACTTTAACCAGACCAGACCATAAATATAAAGCTGATGGTGGACTTGAATACAGGTTCACGAAAGAGGATCTTCTAGATATATTGATGGTCTACTGGTCTACTAATTCTATTACGACTGCATCTAGGTTATACGCGGAAAGTTTGGGAAGCAGAGTAAAGGCATTTGGTTTAGATGAGTGAGTATTTATGATAAAGAAAAAATAAAATTTTACAGAAACATTTTCTTTCAAGAAACGGGCCTTCGCCCCCTTCGATTAACTTTCCTTGGCGTACATTTTTTGACACATGTTCGATGGCTAGTCCGATTTTAAACCTAATGCCTATATATATATAAGGTTTAAAATCGGACTAGCCATAGAGCATGTGTCAAAAAACAATAAACGAATTAGGGCAATAGATACAAGAAGAAGATAAAACGACATAATCGAACATGGTGAAATACATGTGGACTTCTGCATTCAGAATAATTTATTCTACTACACTACAAATACCTACATAAAAATTTTTAGTTAAAAATTATTAAAAAATACTCTCAGTTCTTCAAAAAGATGTAGTTCTAAGTTAAAAGAACAAATCATACTTTTATGGACACAATCGTCTTTTTCACAGGATCCCAACGCCAGTTCCTACCTGGGGTCTACAAGCCAAATACGAAGGCGTCTACCAGCCCCCCGGCCTTCTTAAAATGAAGTTCACAAACCTCATCAACACCACAGTCCTGGATGATGGAGGGCATTTCCTGGCTTTGGAACTGCCTGAGATCTTCACAGAAGATGTGTATCTAGCTGTCCAAGCATTTAAAGAATGGCATCAGAAGAATTAATAAACTGAAATCAACTGTGATTTAACTTAGGTTTAATAAAGTTTTTTTTAAGGCACCAATCTCGTTTTATTTAAGTTTAAAAAATATCATTGAAGTGACGGTACCCTATGGCTAGGCCGTTGAGCTTGCGATCATGCGGTTGCCTGTCGAAGCCCACCCATAGTATTACCGACGTCAACCAACAACTCACAATGCCAGACGAAACAAAGCGCTATTTTATAAGGAGCTGCTGTCTATTGGACCTCCACAACCCATCTGGGTTATACAATATCTTAAAGTAAGTGGTTATCAGAATTATAATGACTGAACGACTGTCAAAGATCGCCGTATGTCAGTCGGGTACTTTCCGATGCACGGAGTTTACAAGATGGTCACCCATACACGTACCAACCGCGGGGAGCGCGGCTTAACTCTTATTATAGGTCACACCGTGCGGCTCACACTCGACGAGCGATCGTGTGATGATGCGTGCTACCCACGAGAGAAGTCGGGTGTCTGTGTGTTTAAACAGCGTGTTTTACTGAATGCTACTGAATGTCCTATTGCGAGAAGTCCTTGTCCTTTTGAAGGTCCTTTTGAGGGTTGCGCGATGAAATCGTATCGCGTCATCGGAAGAGCAGTGGCAATAGGATAGCGTCCTAAAAGGGATTAGTGAACTCATAATTATCAACAAATTTTTACAGATTTACAGGACAAACACTGAAATAAAGCGGCCTGTTCTTGATTTGGGTTGACGAATGATAAGAACTGATGCTGCTATGACTTTATTTACTTTCGAAAAATGTATGAGTCGGTACAAATTATAAAATGTTCTGTTGCACATGTAACTCTCGGTATTGTTCGGAGGGAATTCGTGTCCCAATGCCAATGCAGTGTTTGTGAGTCGCCGCCCACCGCCCCGCGCCCGTGCATGCTCCTGTATCGTTGTTACCACGGCCTTTTTTTTAAGAAGTATTGCGTTTATTCTTATACACTTTTTAAAAGGCCCTTATAAAAGTTACTCCTTAAAATCAAAATAATCTTTTAAATTATTATCATGGATTATGAGTATTTATTTAATCTGTTATCAGAATGTTTCAGGTAGATACTTAATTATTTTTCACTACAAATTGATAGACTAGTTCTATCATCTTGATTGACGACTGTTGGTTCACATTCGTAATTTATCAGAATAATAAGTTTGGTTGATACAATTTATGATCAAAGACTATATATACCTTAAATATAAAAAAAAAAACTATAATTTATTATCTATCCAGCTATACCCATACCAAATCCGATAATATAATAAAAAAGCTTGTAGGCCATCAAGCTATACTTTTAAAAAATCCGTCGAAATTGATAGCCCAGTTTAGCAAGGACAGTAAACAAACAGACAGTTCTTTATCTATAGCAGTGTAAATTATACAGTTTATTATGATTATGATATCCGGCAAGATAAATAGTTCGTGATAGTATGTCTTAAGAAGCGGTCGTGTATTTATTTAATTTGTTTTGTTTTTATCGGGTTGCTTAAAACTTTGTGTTTATAATTAATGTGAGTATATTTAACTTTTGTTTATTTACGTATAGAATGTGAACTAGAACATTATTATTAAAAGAAATTTATAGTTTTTTTTTGTAGGCTCTTATTTGTGTGAATGGAATTTTTCATGCAACTTGGTGCTGTTTAATAATATTTTAACGTTTGTAACTAAACAGCAATAATAATTATATATTATATAAGTAGGCTTCACTTAAGGCAAATATGACAATAGAATTATGGTTTCACGAAAAGCGACCTTAAAGTATTTGAAATAAGGGTTGCCAATATCAAAATAAATGATTGTATGTATAACCTTGACTTTGAAAACATACTTTAGATATAGTTATTTATAGTATAGTTGATAACTGTACTACAACAAAGTGACATAATAATATATGTTACTAGGTACATTAAAAATATTTAAGTTTTAGTATATTCCAATTAGGTTATCATTAATTATTATCTTTCAAATATTTAAGGTAATAATTTATCAGTTCATATCACGTAAAAACAACATATTGTGTGATTACTCATTTCTTTTCTAGAAATTGCAGTTGCTATGGATTAGTTACTTATTAAAAAACTAGCATATGCCTGCGGCTTCACCCGCGTTAGTGTCGGGTATCGCAGCTAAAAGTAGCCAATATCCATATTTCAGCTTATTCCATACCAAGATTCATCGAAAACGGTTGAGTGGTTTAACAGAGAAAGATTAACAGACAGACATGATGCTTTAGCATAATTACATTAGTATGGATATAAGTAGGTACGGGTTGATTGTGCTAGTAAAAATACCCACCGTGTTAGAGAGGTCAGATCTCAGCCCGGTCTAAAGACATGGACGGGACCGGGGTCTTTTTAGTCAGTGCATGTCCAACATAATATCCCCACGCTGTGCCCTCGGCATGGGTTGAAGTCATTAGCGTTTCACACCGACAAAAAAAGGTGGAATTTAGAATATAAGATAGGCAGTCGCTTGCAGTAAAATACAGTATTCAGGTAAATCCGGTAAGACTGGCAGCAAATTCCATCATTGCGTAAGATAACTATCTAGAAAAAGTTACATAGCTTAGATACAAACAAAACAAATTAAATAAAACCATCCTGGTTTGATAGACTAGGCGCGAAAATCAATTAATACCGTATAATTGTAATCCCTGTCTCAAAGATTAACACTTCTTTATAAGTACTTTCAAAGATCTAAGATAAGGGTCCTTTCACAGTCGCCTTATTGTCCCTTTCTTTTATTTCAACATTCTTTGTTACAAATTAATTATCGCAGGACGTTTTGGATTTGGTGAAAACTGTTAAATTGATCGATTTTCGTTTTAAACTAAAATGCCCGCTCCATGCCATAAACAGGATTAATTTAAAAGGAATGCATATATTCAACGAGGTAATCAGGTGCATAAAACAGTATCTCTTTCCCCAAGGAATATGGGTCGAAATCTTGAAATTAAAAATGAAATTTTCATAATATGTAACAGGTCACGTGACTTATGTTTGTATGAAAAGATTTATGCACCTGATTACCTCGTTGAATATACGAGTACAGTATTTAGTACAGTATTTTTATGTAGGGCGTATACGCACTACATATGCCACGTTGTTTTGTTTTATTTGGACTTAGAGAAAAAACCCCCTGTATAACATATACCTTTTCTTTCAGATGGCGCGTCTCCTCTTCATACTGCCAATTTTGGCAGTCATTGCCCTGCCAGTATACTTGTTATTCCTAAAAAGTCCTCCGCCACTTCCTGAATTAGACTTGAACGAGTGGTGGGGACCTGAAATCCGCAAAGAGAAACAGGACACGAGTGTCAAACCATTTAAAATCAGTTTTGGAGAAACTGTAAGTCAAATATCACTTATATTTTAATGATGTTTTCAGCTCCATTAAGAACACAATACTAACTGGTCTTAATTATAAGGATCTATATAAAACAGAACTTTGGCCTGTAATGGCGAAAATAAAAACACGATTTTGGTTTTTTATTTGAAAAACGATGACCGCACTAACGAATTTAATCCTTGTGTCGCAGGGGTTGAATCACAAACATTCAAATCACATGCACAATTTTTTTTTGTTTTTTTTTTTAATAAAAACGACGCCCGCACTAAGGAATTTAATCCTTGTGTCGCGGGGGTTTCACAAACATTCAAATCACATGCACAAAGAACACCCAGACTTGGAACAAGCATTTGTGGATCACACAAATGCTTGTCCCATGCGGGGATCGAACCCACAGCACGTCGCGCACAGTGGTAATTAGCGTGGTGAGCTGTACCACTCGGCTATCCGTGCAGTCCAATGAACACCCAGACTGGGAACAAGCATTTTTGGATCACATAAATGCCTGTCCCATACGGGTATCGAACTCTTAGCACGTCGCGCATGGTGGTAATTGGCGTGGTGACCACTTGGCTATCCGTGCAGTCAAAATAACTTCTAAATTCCGAAATAAGTACTGCTAAACTAGTATACTACCGAAATCTCGTATTTTCACATATTGGGCCTAAGAACCGTGAACTTCCATCGACATGAAATAAAAAAAAGGACCAAAAAACTAAAAGTTGTGAGAGTATTAGCTGTATACTGAAACGTCTACTCGTTTTAAGTCATGTTATCCCACTTTATGATGTAAAGTATTCAGGTGTTAGAAATCTCGTCAGCTCACTCAGGGGTACCAACAACAGAACAGTTGTACATAGTATTTAACTTCTCAATGAGACATCTCATTTTTCTCATATTTCAGAACGTAAAAGACTTGAAGGACCGTCTCCAAAGGACACGACCGTTAACCCCTCCACTAGAAGGTGTTGGCTTCGAGTATGGGTTCAACAGCAATGAAATTGACAGCTGGTTGAAATACTGGGCCAACGACTACAAGTTTAAAGAGAGGGAAACCTTCCTCAACCAGTTCCCGCAATTCAAGACCAATGTCCAGGGTCTGGATATTCATTTCATTAGGGTCACACCCAAGGTATGTAGAATTATTTACTGAAATCACAAGTTCCTTATTGTAATAGACTTTTTACTAGCTAAGCAAGGTATAAATTTATTGTCCTATATATGCTAGCGAATAATTCTGATTTACTCCTAATGAATACTTTTGTTGTGGATTCCAAGACAAATGTCTGGAACTTCTCAGGAGCTACTATACTAATAATGATCCCCTTTCACAAGGACACTTCTACAAGCACTGACGATGATAGAAATCGCTCAAATGACAATTAATGTATGGAAATGACATTTCTTTTAGATAAATGTCACGTGCCTTTAGACTTGTCACTTTCATACATTTGAGCGATTCGATCAGCGATAACGATTGTAGAAATGAACCTTGTCTAAGGGGGCTGTGGCTTGACCCATTTACAAAAATAATCCATATCGATATTTTCTGCAGATGTCATTAAATCTTGCAAGAAAAATTTAAAGGTGTTCGATAAGACATTTATCTATCTGCGAATCATTATGACAAAGTAAATAATTTCAAAGATCTCATGATACAGCGTAAACGTGGCATTAGGCGCTGCTTAGAAACATGTAATCATACCGAGTTTGAAATTATTTGTGTCGGCTTCACAATTTCTCTAATTATTCTTTCATTAGCCTCATGGAACTAGAGGCATGAGTAGATTTTAGTATCAGTAGTTTTGCCTGAAACATTTAATTTTTAGCATGAATTTTATCATACTACATATTTTCTGCCACTAACGACATCAACATTTGCAACTCATTATGATTTGCAAAGTTCAATCTGAAGAACATGAGACAAGATTATTGTTTCTAGGTGACCAATTATACTCGTTTATCATGTCAAATGGACTCAATCTTGATTGAATACATTTCGAAGGTGCTAAAATTATACTGCATGATAGCAGGGTATAGGTAAATGAAACTATAATAACATTTTGATACCTCAATACAAAAAATTACATCCAAAAACCGTTATATCTTCAAACAGCTGAGAATAAATCGTCTTTCCAAATAGATTCGTCTCAATCTAGTCTTCAAAGAACAAACGGTTCAAATATATCTTTAACAGTTGAACAAATCAAATTTATAAAACTCCTCATAGAAAATAAGGAGTCAGTTCCGTAACGGAACTGGATGGATGGATTGGAACGAACTTCCGTTCCAATGGTATGATCTGATCTTCCATGATACATTATTATATATTTCCAACAAGAAACCGCAACTTTACACAATGTTCAACAATTAATAAATAGAAATGAAAGTCAACGAAACAGCTAATGGGTTCTTGACTCTTCAGGTTCCCGATGGAGTGGAAGTGGTGCCTCTCCTTCTTCTCCACGGCTGGCCAGGGTCCGTCAGGGAGTTCTACGAAGCTATTCCTCTCCTCACAGCTGTTAGCAAGGACAGGAACTTTGCTTTAGAAGTCATCGCGCCCAGTCTCCCAGGATATGGGTTTTCTGATGTAAGTATTCTGTTAGTAATACTTTCTGAGGGTATGCAAATGTTACCATAAGCTTTTATCTCAAAGTACGTACGTACTAAACGTTAGTCTACATGTGACTATGTTGCCTGGAAAAGCGTCGAAACGTCGCGAAAAAAATACAACTTTATCCGCGATAGAATCCGTTTATATTCTTTTCATACACTATTTGTTTGTGCTTAACTTAGCTATGAAGCTTGTAGACTGACTACATTACCAGTTTTATTTGGTAATAGGATAGAAGACACTTTACTCCAAATGATTGAAACTGAGGCGAGATGCAAACGCTATGTCTAGGTATATTTTTGTCTGAACTGTAAATCAGCCTGACTCCAGAATTTATTGAAAAGGTATAATTCTTGGTAACTAACTCTATTTTACGTGTGATTTTCGTAGGCAGCAGTGCGACCAGGTCTGGGAGCTCCTCAGGTAGCAGTAGTGATGAAGAATCTGATGAATAGGCTGGGGTACAAGCAGTTCTACTTGCAAGGCGGTGACTGGGGAGCGATTATTGGAAACAGTTTAGTAACATTATTCCCCAAGGTAAAACCTGCAAAACTCCTAATTTATAATTATAAACTATTATTAACTTAAAACTATTATTAATTATTAACTCTTAATAATTATTGTTTACTAAAATCAAAATTTTACAGGGTTTCAAGTGACCCATTTAAAACGAAATAAATTTAAATGAAAGAAAGGAAATTGAATGCTGTGATGATGAGTAATAGAGAGGAAGGGAAGGAAATATGCATTGTGCCTGTATAATGGGAGATAATGATTATGATCTTTATTCGGGTAAAATCTGTATTTATTCCTAAAGTGACCTTATATTACAGGATGTCCTGGGATTCCACACTAACTTGGCTACAGCAATGTCAACAACTGGCACTATATTGGACCTTATCGGTTCTGTATTCCCGTCTTTTATTCTCGACGACGTAAAACTCTACGATAGAATGTATCCTCTAACTAAGAGATACTCTTATCTGCTGAGGGAAACTGGTTATATGCACTTGCAGTCAACGAAACCTGACACTGTAGGTTAGTGAATGTGTGATCACTTTGAAGTCAACTATGCTTATTCTTTCTTTTCCTGATAAAATCTTGACGCGCCCAGGGGACGCGACAGGAATTAGTGGATTTTTTTACAGACATCTAACTACAATTATAACAGTTTCGTTAGACTTGTTCATTATTAATTTATGAATTAAGCGAAATTTTCCAATAGCATGATTTATGGGACCAGTTTTCGACGTACACAGTTAGATTACTGTAGATTTTTTGGGATTTGAACTTAATTTTTTTACGGCCACCCATGCAAGCGTATGTATCGTAATTTTCGTCTGTTGGATACTACTTACTGATGTATATCAAATTTTCACAATTTTATTTTCTAGGTGTGGCCCTTTCCGATTCCCCAGCTGGTCTTTTAGCTTATATACTTGAAAAATTCTCAACCTGGACTCGACCTGACTACATCCCGAAGCCTAACGGAGGTCTTGACTTCCGTTTCACTAAGGACCAGCTTATTGATAACCTGATGATGTACTGGACTAACCGCTGCATCACAACTTCGATGAGATTGTATGCAGAAAGCTTTAATATAAGAACTAGGGAGTTGAAGCTTGATGAGTAAGTTTTTGAAAACATACCTAATTATGAAAATAATAATCACGATAGTAATTGCGATTTGGTTGCATACAAACAGACAGATCATAGTGCAGATAATAAATCAATGTTTTTACCGAGTTACGTGGCAATTTCCGAAAATAGAAATGAGAACAAAAGCTAGTCAGTGTAACTACTTTTTATATATTTCTTAATTCTGCAACCTTACTAAATCTTTTCCTTCGGTAAAATTAATTCTTTTACCTACTTTTAAAGATAAACATTACAATACTTAAAAAAACGTGAAAAAAAAACATTACAATATCTTGGAACTGCTCACTCACGGCGATTTGATCCCAACCAAATTAGGCAGAGCCTGTACTATATATTTCTAAATACACTCATAATAATGATAAATAAAACCTAGACACAGAACAAATGATCGTGCTCATCACACAAAGATTTGTCCTGGGTGGGAATCAAACCCACGACCTCGGGCGTAGCAGTTAAGGTCACTAACCACTAGACCAACAGGCCAATGCCGTTATGACGAGTAATAGTTCTGACTGGAAGGCAACTATGCCCCCACCCCATTTAAATGAGAAAAGGATCATCTCCCTGATGATGATAATGACTTAATTTCTTTTCCTTACAGAATACCCACTCCAGTACCCACGTGGGCGTTTCAAGCTAAACACGAATTAGCATACCAACCTCCTACTCTCCTTAAACTGAAGTTCCCCAAACTAGTCGGCGTCACAGTCCTGGATGATGGAGGACACTTCCTCGCCTTCGAACTCCCTGAGATCTTCTCAAAAGATGTTCTGAAGGCAATCACAGAGTTTAGGAAAATACAGAAGAATGTAAAGACTGATTTATAATTATTTAGAATTTTTTGTATCCGACGAAGTGAAATGGACCGTATTAAATACAGATAAAGATTACATTTGAGATTGATATTCGACGTGGTTTTATAGGGTACGGTTATAATCTGTTTTAAAAGCCGGTCCGTAGCTGTCTAACTACAGAGTCTTCTCGTGCTTAGAGAAAGCATAGATCATGATCATTATCATTTAAAGAATTTTGATATTGTGTGCAAGACAAAAAAAAGAAATTCTAGAACAGTGTAGCAGTACCACTATTTGTTGTGGGAAAAGGCTGTTTTTTATATACTTATTGTTAATAAAATACTCCACGTGTAACTATTGTTTTATTTTCGACCAATAAACTTTGGATACCTAGAGTTTAAAATATTCCTAATATGAAAAAAATAGATATTACTTATCTCAACTTATGTCATTCCTACATAGTAATGCTAGAGGCTGCCAAGTCTTCTTAAGAAAATATATTATGATGATTCGAATTTAATGTTAATTTATTTATACTTCAGTATTTTTTTTTCAAAAATAATAATTAAGAGTGTCTATTAACCGACTATGAAGACAAACAAAGTAATTTTTATTGAATCACTGGATATCATATTGCTGATTTTAGTAGCCATGTTCCCGATTGCAATTTAAAAGTTTCATCATTTCAATATTCTCTTTGTCCTCTCAAATGTAAGTATTGATCTGTGGAAGGAATTCTGGGCAATGAAGTAGGTGTTCAGCTATTACCAACTTATTGTATTTTCTGTATCTGTTTTTTTAAATTGGAAAACTGTAGCGAACCAAGGAATCAGAAAATGCTCTTTCCTTCTTTGTTTTCTTTCTGACCTGAACCTTGAAGCCATTCCGCTTTACTATTTATGATTGTAACGCGTTACTCATGTTTTGTTTATCGGTAACCCGGACAAGTTTCAAGCTAGACCAAAGTCCACAATCATGAGCTCATGACGCGAAGCTTGGTTGTGTCGCGTCATCATTAGTCAACACTGCAGGACACAGGCCTCTCGCAAGTTGCACCACCACACTCGGTTCTTCGCCATCCGCATCCAGTCCGACCGAGCTACCTTTATCAGGTCATCGGTCAATTTGACATCACGAGTAGTAGTAATACGTGAGTTAAGCTGATACAATCAGAAAATTATATTTTAGTTAGTAAGTCGCACGATGTTTATCATACAAGAGAATTATATTCGAATGTTAATAGATAATTTCATATCAGGATATGAGAATGATGATGCATTTTATAGTCTCTTCTAGGTATGTGGGTTTGACGATTAGTACCAACTTGTCGTTATTATTTACTCAAAATGGTGACTTGTGTGAGGGTGAAATGACGGGATTGTTGGTCTAGTGGTCAGTGACCTTGACTGCTAAGCTGGAGGGCGTGAGTTCGATTCCCACCCAGGACCAATCTTTGTGTCATGAGCACAACTTTTGTTCACCCAAGAAAAATCTTTGTGTGACGAGCACGATCATTTGTTCGTGTCTGGGTGTTATTTGTCTATGATATATATGTGTTCTTAAATATATAAGTATGTTTATCAGTTGTTGCCATAGTACAGGCTCTGCCTAGTTTGGGATCAGATGGCCGTGTGTGAGATGTCCTAAGATATTATATTATAATTATTACTTTTTGGTTATTTTCCTGTAATAAATATAACAACAATTAGATAACATTACATTGCAAGAAACTGATATAATACTTATATAATACGTAATTGTCTTTTAGATAACTGACGGACAAACAGTCTTATCGCAGGATACTACATTAACTTGTAAGGTAGGTTAACGTCACCGTATTTGAATAAGACTGAAAGCAGACTTCAACAGTTATTAGACGAAGAAAAAACCAAGTGACTGTGCTAGTCTTCAGTAACTTCTGGGGGTCAACACCAAGTCCAGGAGGTTAACGTTACATTACTTGTAGGGTAAACAGCTTTATCTCTTTCGTCTTACTATTCTTTTAAGTAAAATACCTACTAATACCGTTGACTCTCAGAACACAATAAAAATTTGGCGACCCGGAATTCTCTGGTTCTTGGTTTGGACTTAGAGAATAACATCCTGTTCTGGGTAGGGGTTCTTTAATTAGCCTTACTGTTAGATACCTTATTAATGCTGAATTTACGTTTGTTGCAAGCCAGCGGAAAACTGACATCACAATTTTCCTACTACTACTACTTCCCTTATCCTAATTTTATTTGGGTCAGTGCTAAACGTCTTCTTCTTCCTTACTTCTCTATCTGACGTTATAAGGCATCCCAAAAATGTCATCCTTTCTAGCCGTATTATCTTACAAACAATCCATACACGTTCATACTCAAAACCTTCCTATTCATAAGACCATCATTCTAATCTCAGGAACGTTTATGAGATGGACACGTTGAAATCCGACCGCAATGGTTACCGGTTATCACGGTCCGATTCGGAAAATTCCTTCAGTGCTAAATCCCGCTATAAGTTCATTATTGCCTCGTTAACTGACGCCTGCGCGGATGGAGCCGAAAGCAAAAGGAATTAGGTTGGATTTTTTTTTTGAGTCTGGTTTATCTGAAAGCGCAGTTCCAAAGAATAATGTTAATACATAATTATAAGTGAAATGTTTGCAGGATTTTTAGCTAGGCATCTCAGAAGTCCAATAGAGGTCGTAAATCGACCATAACTCGCTTAATTTTCTAGTTAAAATAATAAATAAAAAAATGATTTCGTGTTACAAACGATTGCGACACGCGTACAAAAAAAAATATCTACAAATCCAAGCAGATATGTTCAAGATATCGCAAAGAAGTAAACATCAGAATGATGACGCATTTTTTACTATAAATAAGTATCCTGCCACCGTGGCATGACATGCATATTATCTGGTGATAGATTAAAGCGTTTATATTTTTTACTCAACAAGTTGTTTCTTTGTTTTTTCTTAAACGAGCTAGTTTCTGGAACTCTCAGTTGAATTTGTTTGGTTTTTTGATAGACGACCTCCGTTGTCGAGTGGTGTACTCACCTGTTTTCAAGATGTCGCCAGCTCAGAGGTCTCGGTTTCGATCCCCGGACGAGTCAATGTAGAAAAATCACTTTTCTACATTGTCTCGGGTCTGGGTGTTTGTGGAACCCTATCGGCCTGAATAAGTTTCTCAATTTCTTACCCAGGTATCAAACCTATGACTTATTTAGTTGTTAAGTTTGTTTGCACCGGCTACAAAATTTGTATGAAACAGTCACAGATCTTCTTCTGCCTTCTGCCTAGCCTTTTCCCAAGCTATGTTGGGGTCCAGTCTTGCCGGATTTAGCTGTATACCGTATTTCATATGGAGCGACTGCCTATCTGACCTCCACAGCATATTCTATTTCATTTTTTTTTTCTTTTAAAAAGATTATAATATATATTATAACAATTT
Source organism: Plusia festucae (assembly GCA_950381575.1). Lineage (NCBI taxonomy): Eukaryota > Metazoa > Arthropoda > Insecta > Lepidoptera > Noctuidae > Plusia > Plusia festucae. The sequence continues at coordinate 8,898,010 of OX494454.1, read as the reverse complement.
TATTTTTTTCTTTCTATTTTTTGAGAAAACGACGCCCGCACTAAGGAAGTTAATCCTTGTGTCGCGGGGGTTTCACATACATTCAAATCACATGCACAAAGAACATCCAGACTTGGAACAAGTATCTGTGGATCACACAAGTGCTTGTCCCATGCGGGGATCGAACCCGCAGCACGTCGCGCACAGTAGTAATTAGCGTGGTGACCTATACCACTCGGCTATCCGTGTAGTCAAATCGGTCTATTGCTAAGACTGGTTATCAGAATTGTAATGACTTAAAGACTGCCAAAGATGTGTATGAGACTGTATTTCCGAGGCACGGAGGGGTCTCGATATGTTTACAAATGGTCACCCATCCACGGACCAACCGCGGCGAGCGCGGCTTAACCATTATTATCGGTCAAACCGTACGGCTTACTTTGCCACGAGCCCTTTGTCCCGCGCGTCAAGATTCAACAATAAATGATATAATATGTAACATGTTACTACACCAAATTTATCTCAAATTGTTGTTCAATGCGTTTTTTATTTATCTAAATTACTGCGACACAACACCGGTATTCAGATACTCAGTCTGTTATACAATGTCTTAGATAGTGGACGTATAAGTTGTGATATTATTTATCTTTTGATTAAGAGTGTGTTAAACTTTCAATGTGAGTACATACATTTATTTAACTCGACAATATTCCTTTGTTGGTATCCAGTATTTTCCGTTGTGACAATTATGTAATATTTTAGAAGAGATATTATATTGAATTATCTTTTTTTAAAGCATCTGTTTAAGATTAAAATAAAATAGTTTTTAACTGTTTAGGAGATGTTTATCCCGAGTAGTTTTAAAATCTATATCTATAGTTACACTTATAACTTGTAATATTATAATTATTATACTATATCTATAAAGAGATTGCCGTGGTATGGACATGTTATGAGTAGGGATGAAAGTCAAGTCTTAGCATTAATAAATAGCTTAAGTTTGTGAGTTTGTTTGTACCTCCGGAACTACTGAACCGATTTTGAAAATTCTTTCACCAGTAGAATGCTACATTTTCCTGAGTTGCCTGAGTGCCCTAAGCTAATATGTGGTGATGTTTGATCTCCAGCAAAGTGGGCGTGGTTCAGATAGTTTACAATTTAATTAATTCGTTGTAATTTGTATGTTTTGACATACCGTGAGCCCTGTGAAGAAATTAAAGAGGTCGGATTTAATTATTGACCAGAGAAAATGTCAAGGTTAGGTTAGTTGTTATTTGACCTTGTGGAAGTTCAAGTTAAAACTACGTTAAAACAATGAAGTACTTAATTATGTAAATAGCATATGTTTTTATTGCGATAAAGGTTAATAATAATAGGTTAATAATTTATTGCACTTTTTGTTAATGTACGTAGGTACTTCTGGAAATTTGAATTCCATACTTGTTTGCATTCAACTGGTTAGATATGTTTTTCTTTACAAGCCTGTAAATAATTAGTATTCCACGGTCATCTAGAGAAAAACACTGACAAAAACATAATGAAGCATAGTTTAGGTTAAATTCAATATTTTAAACTCTATATCTACACGAATATACCTAATGAAGCGGAAGGTTTTTTTTGGTTGTTTTTACGCGATTATCTCTAGAAAAACGAGACAAATTTTGAAAAATATCAGGTGAATGACAGCCTGAATTATGAAGAATAGCAGGTATATGGTTTTGTTTATATATTTATATACAGGATTATTTTTTATGGAGTGCGTATATTCAACGAGGTAATCAGTTTCCCCAAGCACATGGGTCGAAATCTTAAAATATAAAATGAAATTTTCATAGAAAGTGACAGGTCACATGACTTATATTTGATTGAAGTTGATTTTCAATTTTAAGATTTAGACCTATGTTTCTTGGGAAAAGTTTATTTATTTATTTATTTATTTATTATTTATGTACACATACACAACAAAGGATAAATACAGAAGAAAATATAGGTACAAGGGTACTACTTATTTCTTTGGAAATTTCTTCCAGCAGACCAGGACCGGAAAAGTTTACATAGAAACGTAGACACAGTGTGTAATTTTAGTGTGTAAGTTGTTCAGTTTATGCACCTGATTACCTCGTTGAATATATGCACTCCATAAAAATAATCCTGTATATGGTTCCGCACAAAACATGACAAACCCGTGAAACTAAAACACTTTATAGACAAAAAAAAAAATAACAAAATTAGCAGGTTTATTTTTTTTTGACAACTCAGACGCAGCCATCTGATCCCAAACTAGGCAGATCCTGTACTATGGTAACCAGCCAACTGATAAACATACTTATACATTTCTAAATACGTACATATTATACATAAATTACACTCAGACACAGAACGAATGATCGTGCTCATCACACAAAGATTTGTCCTGGGTGGGAATCGAACCCACGACCTTCGATTTAGCAGTCAGGGTCACTAACCACTAGACAAACAGGCCAGTCAAGTAGTCGCTAAGTGGACGGAGGATTTCTGATTATAATCCAACCTCCACCCCGGCTTTGCACGGATAGCACAGTATTAAATGATTATAATTACAAAAAAAAAACATTTTCTTGAATCACTCTATCTATTTCTGAAGACTGCACTAAAATCCGATGAGTAGTTTAAAAGATCTTATCGTACAGTCACGAGCATAAATATGTATACACAAAGCATTGTAAATTGCACACCATTGTAAATTAATTCAACTTTTAATCATTTAACAACATAAAATTACATTATAACAGTTCTCAAAAAATGTTAATATTTTTGAGTTTCAACAAAATCTTCTCGCTAAATAAGTTTTACAATTTCGCTATGTGTATACATTTTTATGCTCGTGACTGTACAAAGTACTCCCACTCTTTTACTATGTAATTATGTTTATTTACACAAAAAGTCCAGAAACGTAAAACACCTATTTCTTTCAGATGGCCCGACTCATGTTCATACTGCCAGTGTTGGCAATCTTCGCTTTGCCAGTATACTTCCTATTCCTACAAAGTCCCCCACCTTTACCTGATCTGGACTACAACGAGTGGTGGGGTCCAGAGAGCAGCAAACAGAAACAGGACACCAGTATCAAACCATTTAAAATTAGTTTTGGGGAAACTGTAAGTTGTTAATTGCTGTATTAAAATTGATTCAGGTGTTAATTATAAAACTGAACTGTAAATGTGAAATGTGAAAAATCTTATTGCAAAATCAAATAAGAGAAAATATAGGTTCATTGGCTATTAAAACTCTTACTTTGCATAAGTTTCTAATTTCGAGTCCGAAGTGAGCGTCGAAGTGACCAAGGAATTACCTTACTGAATGCCACTTCATACGTCATCTCATACTTTATCTGTCTAAATATCACGGTTAATTAAGTTCAACTCGCTGACACGCTCGCAAGGTTAGCGCTAGTGCATCAACCGAGTTTTTAGAATGCCAATCAAGAAACTCACAGCGGATTCAGATTCGACGTTTAGATCCAGGTCTTATAGAATCAACAGGCAGGATACAGAAAATAACTTGTGAAAATTGATATAAAAAAGTCGCGAGCTGCATGTAAGCGAACTGCATCGCAATCAAAACCTTAGGAAAGATTGTGGTATCTGCAATGATAATGTGCTTTTGCTGTAACCTTTGGAACGAAAAACGCTATAACTCGGTCAGCATATGATGACTAAATAAAAAAAACTTATCACGTACTAGAAACTTCTACAATTGAAGGATTACTTAAAATATCAGCCAGAAATAAACCAACTCCAACCTACATCAATATAACTAACAAATTATAATAGATTTTACTTTTCATTTCAGCTGATAAAAGATTTAAGGGATCGACTCAAAAGGACAAGAGCTTTAACCCCTCCCCTTGAAGGAGTAGGCTTCGAATATGGCTTCAACACCAACGAAATCAACACCTGGATAAAGTACTGGGCTGAAGGATACAATTTCAAGGAAAGAGAAAACTTCCTGAACCAGTTCCCACAGTTCAAGACTAATATTCAGGGTCTTGATATACATTTCATAAAGGTCACACCAAAGGTATGTAAATGATCTTAAAAAACTGGTCAACTATTAAGCCCAAACCCTTTCCATGTCTTACACAGAACTTTTATTCATTGGTCATCATTGCCGATGGTTGAACGTAATTTAAAGCCTAAACTGTGAGTTATACCCGACTTCTTGTCTTTCCAAAGATATCATACCTACTAAAATTGATTTTAATCATTAAAACATAATTATGTGAGTTTAGGAGTAAGAATTTTGAAAATTCTTTCACCAGTAGAAAGACATTTTATTCCTAAGTGCCATTAGAGCTATATTTGGTCATGTTTGATGCTGCGGTTAGCAAGTGTATTCTTAAGGTTAGATAAGGATTTATTATAATATATCCTTTCCTTTTTAAATGTCTTCTGGTTTTTAAAATGAATAGTATCTTTGCATTTTCTCCAAGTGTAATTTTGTTTCCTCAGGTTCCAGCAGGAGTGCAAGTGGTGCCCATGCTTCTTCTCCACGGCTGGCCAGGATCTGTACGAGAGTTTTATGAATCTATTCCTCTTCTCACAGCTGTAAGCAAGGACAGGGACTTCGCTATTGAGGTCATTGTACCCAGCCTTCCAGGATACGGATTCTCTGATGTAAGAATTATCCAGATAAATTGTTCTTATTTCTTTCTTACCAGAATTTAACACACCATTACGAAACAAAATTCTAACGAAATAGTTTTGTACTATAGACCTCTATAAACTTTGAAATCGAATTATCAAAAGTTTTACCGTTGTTTTAATGATGAAAGTATTTGAATAAGCGAGGTTCATTTTTAATGGTAAATTGTTATAATTACCAAATTATCCAAGTTCCTTTTTACATCGGCTACCATTTCATCAAAACATCTTTTGATTTTCAGTTGTTTGATTGTATTTTGTTTTAGAAATATTTGTCTTGAAATGTCTTTGGTGCTTTTTACAGGCAGCAGTTAGGCCAGGTCTTGGAGCTCCTCATATAGGTATTATAATGAGGAACCTGATGAACAGGCTCGGGTACAAGCGTTACTACGTGCAGGGCGGTGACTGGGGCTCCGTGATCGGCACTAGCTTAGCTACCTTCTTCCCTGAGGTAAGCATCAAACTTCTATTTGTCATTGAATATAAGTTTATCTAAGGAAAACCCTCACCCAATACCAATACCACTTTCGACTGAAGAAAACATATTATAAGTTAGCAATAGTATCTAATGTTTTATTGAGAAACTTTCTCATGTTATTAAACTGGAAGCAGTGGTAGCCTAATGGCTAGGACATCGGACTTGCGGTCATGTGGTTACCGGTTCGAATCCGACTCATTACACTATTGACGTGAACCCACTCGTAACACAATCACGAAGATTTAACAATAATACTAGTAATGTACGGCCCATAATATTGCTATTAAGATAAAAAAAAACCCTTTACTTAGTTTACCCTAGAATGATTTAAACCAACTATAATATTCCCCATTAAGTTGAAAACGTGATTCCTTTCGTAGGTATGCGGATCTATTATATTATTGTTGTTGTTATATTTGCAATAACATAATCTTTGTACTTCAGGAAGTCCTGGGCTACCATTCGAATATTGGTCTAGTGATGTCAACGAGAGCGACTGTATGGGAACTCATCGGTTCGGTATTCCCATCTTTAATTATGGATGATATGACACTTGTCGACCGACTCTATCCGCTGTCGAAGACCATCTCCTTCCAAGTCAGGGAGTCTGGCTTCATGCATATACAAGCCACTAAACCTGATACTGTTGGTTAGTATATATTTTTTCTTTTTTTTCAATTCCACGAATCACGAAGATTGGCACTCAGCTCTGCATACTTTTCTTTTCCGAAATTTTCTAATAAATGTCTGAAGAGAAAAGAATATAGAGAGAATCGTTGTTAAATCTCGTGCTGCCTTGTGTAATGGTGAATATGGAGATACACTTGAAGCTTGGACTTTCTGAAGTTGCAGTAGCCTAATGACTATGGCGTCGGACTTGCGATTAAGTGGTTGCCGGTTTAAATGCCACCCATTGCACTACCGATGTGAACCCATTCGTAACAATTAGCACGAGGGTTTGAGAATAATACTAGTAAAAGTAATATGCGACACTCGTTGCTTGTAAGCAATAAACAATACAGACATTAGAAAGTATGTATTCTTAGTATAATTAACGACTTACATTAAGTTTATTTTCTTTTGTTTTTTTTTTTAAGATTACTAGCAATATGAGTCGCTAAGCTAAGATGCTTGTGTTACGAGTGGGTTCACCTCGGTAGTGTAATGGGTGGGATTCGAACTCGCAACCACAATACATGATCGCAAGTCCGATGCCCTAGTCGTTTTTTCTTTTGTTTCAAATTCAAACTCAAATATTTTTTTGCATACTAAGATAAAAAACAGATCTTATTGAAGCGTAGTTTAGGTACAGCTTACCTTAGCGGCCTTTTTCAGGTAATATCACTAAAAAATACTGTAAAATTAGAAACTTAAAGAAGGAAATAAAATTCAAGACAATTCAAATAATCCGGTTCTTATTTTCCAGGCGTTGCCCTTACCGACTCTCCAGCGGGTCTTTTGGCATACATCATTGAAAAGTTCTCAACCTGGACTCAACCAGAACTTCTCTCAAAGCCTAACGGAGGTCTAGACTTCCGCTTCACTAAGGACCAGCTCATTGATAACCTGATGATGTACTGGACCCGTAGCAGCATAACCACGTCTGTCAGATTGTATGCTGAGACCTTTAATTCTAAAGTCTTTGGCTATCAACTGGATGAGTAAGTTTACTTATATTTATCTCTTTTAATAATAATAGTGTAAAAAATATGTTATTTCAAATGACGAGTATTCAGTAATTATATTGTCTCATTGATATTGTGGTCACCAGCGCGATTGCTTTGCAAGATGTCTCGGGTTCGAATCATGGTTCGAGCCAAAAATAGTTACTAGGTTTTTCAGTAAAGTAATACTCCTTAGAGTTAGGAGCATACTGAAGGCGAAGGTTGTGTGCGTGTATGTATCTTTGTTACCTCTTCAAGCTTTAAAGTCTGACCCAATTTTGATAAAATTGGTCAATAGCTAGTTGCCATCCTAGAATAACACATTACTACCCTTTATCCCAAAAACCGGTTTCGTCAACTTCTCTTTTTCTTCAACAGAATACCAACACCAGTCCCCACGTGGTTTATCCAGGGGAAATACGAGATCGCATACCAACCTCCTTTCATCCTGAAGCTGAAATACCCCAACATCGTGAACGTGACGGTCGTGGACGAGGGAGGGCATTTCTTCGCTTTTGAACTGCCTGAGATCTTCTCAAAAGATGTGTTGAAGGCTGTAACAGAGTTTCAAAGGATACAGAAGAAGAATGTGAAGACTGACTTGTAATTGAATAAGAGTTTTTTGTTTGTGAAATATACTTGTTGACATATTTTTATTCATCGAATTGTTTTAATATTAATTGTAAGTACCTTTTGCATAGCTTTGTGAGATCAATGGGGAAACCAAAAAAAAATACCAGTAATCAAACTACATAGTGTCGTTAACTAATTTCCAGTCACATATTATGACATACATTTCAGGTGATTGTAAATTTGCCTCACAATTTTATTATCTAAATAAACTACAAATGAAAAATACTAAACCTACAAATTCGAATTCATCGCAATTGAATTAAAAAGTTACTTTAAAAAAATACAACGATCTGCAAACTGCCCTTATTTTACTCTAAAATATTGGTTTGCGGTTGGCCTACCAGCGCAAACCAATATTTTTCATGACACTTGAAACGCAAATAAGAATGACTCTCTGAACACTCACAAAGAATCTTTAAACTAAAAATTTAAATTAAACCTATTAAAATGTTAAAAATGATAAAAAGTTCTCGCGCCGCGCCCGCCGTCTCGATATCATGTGAGCATAAGGGTCTTAATAAATGTATTTTAATCTTATTCAAGTTTTAAAGTTTATCATAAAAATAAAAAAACAAAACCCCTCTACGGGTCTTCGCAGATAAAATAAAACAAAACTCATTTTAATACATAATAAAATACTTCACCCAACTAACACTTCCCCTCTAGGCCTCTACACACCCTTGATGCAATAAAATAACATTTAATCCAAACCTATTGGGCTAATAAAAATCAATCAGCCCTTATCTCGAACCACCCGTGGACGCCCATGGTTGATCCGCGACCGACGCTCAGTCGCGTGCAGCGCGCCGGCTACATACGCAACCAAGATTAGTAATCTCAAAGTCGCTTATTTGTCATAATTTGGTATTCTGATATGAATTTTGATGAGATTAGGATAGGATGTTTTTTGTGGGAACAGCTTCGGCCTTCAAGGGGTTTTTTTTGTGATTTTAATGTATTTTTGATGTTTGGTACACAATGGTGCTGATTCCTCTGTACGCAGACTAAACTAAATTTAAGCCATTGCTATATTTTACTAACATAAAGCGAGAAAAAGACAGATAGAACAGATAACAACAACCATGGAAAAGTCAAACTAGTTTTCGCCTTAAAGATCGCAGTGTTTTCACAGCACACGATTTTACTTGTCGGCAAATTTGTATGACAATTTTAGTCGCAACTAAATTTGACAGTTCTTATTTGCATGTCCTTTTCTAAATATGCAAGTGTAAAGATACCGATGGACTAAAATTAGTTTAGTACGTGTTTAACAGAATCGGAGCTAATGTATGTCAGAATCGTCAAGGGTTAAATAAAATTGTATTCGTCATTGTGGATAGCTTTCACTATAGAATCACAAAAAAATATCGATCGCCCCATACGTTTATGACGCGCACAACTTGCAAAAATGGTGCTGAACAACCGATTTTTATTTTCGAGATTTTTAGGTTGGTCCCATAGTAAAAGTTGTTAACAATAAATTTTATTATGAGTACAATGTCCCCTTATAAGTTAATACGTATGTATATTTTGTTACGTGTTTTAAAAATATTATGATTAATTAATCCTTTTTATTAGCATTTGCTCTCCCACAGCTGACCAATAGTCAGCAGAGCAAATGCTAAGCCTCCACCGAAACCTTCCACGAATCTTTGTTCCACGCTACCTAGAAAAAGGCTTGCGGTATACTTACACCCAGGTTGCTTTAGTAGATGCATGCCTAATTAACCATTGAGTATTCGCTCAGTTATGTTAATCAAATGATTATAAATTATTTGGAGTATCCGATATATAATTGATATGAAAATAATTACTCATTGCGCCTGAAAAATATACAAGAGCAATATTTTTCTAGATTGCACAATAATGAGTGTACGTGAATTTTCCTCCCCGTCTTGATAACTTGTTGATGAAATAATCTCTCTATTATAAAAGCCCACGTCACTCACTGACTCACTGACTCACTGACTCACTGATTCTGGAACGCTCGCACACTATGATAATTTTTAAAGAAAGAACACATAACAAAGAGTTTATCATAAAAAAGTTTCAAAAACAATATTTTCGCGAAACGTCAATGACTGAAGAAAAGTATTAAGTTTTGTTATGATTCAATCAATGTTTCCGGCAAGACGTTTCTATAATACTTTACGCGCGAGCGAAGCCGCGGGCAACAGCTAGTACTCTATAAAAAATTATTTTATTTCGTAAATACAAATACAAAATTTATAATCCCTGAAATAAAAGGAAAATTATTGTTCCTTTCTTATCAATCCCTTCGCTAGTAATACAAGTCCACACAAGCTTGTAACGTTGGTAGGTAATTGAAGTCTGGCGAGGCGAGATATCGCTGAGAACAAATAAACCTGCCGAGGGGTTGGAAATTCAATTTCCCTCACGAAAGGTAGGCGGGACGACACGCCCTATAATAGAAAGAGACGGAACATAGAGGTGGAAAGAGGTGAGAATGAAAAGCTTACATGAAATAAAATGAGTATAATTATTATCTTTTCGCAGTATTTTATACAATATATTAATTATTTGTATTTTGATGTTTCCTTTGAGTTGCTGAAAATATTTAAGTAGCAAAAATTCACAATACTGTATTAGGTATTATTGAAACACTGCAAAAAAAAGCTGACGATCCTTTCGTACATTTTATATATTTTATGAAATATATAAATACATTCTTATTTATTACTGATAAGTTTTATTTACTATGGATTGAACAACTATTATTTCTACTACCTTAAATATAGTTCTAAACTAATATGGTTACTAAACCTTATTTAAAAAACTTATTACTATTGTAACTTAACATAACTAGACTTTCTACGTTAGAAATTAAAACAATATCACAAACATAAAAACTAGTAACTTTTTTACTAGCATAAATTCATTTAAATGCAAAATAGAGTAATTTTGACTCATACAAGCAGTATTAGTGATTCATGTAAGTATTATTCAACGTCGTCCGTGGTCAAGTGGCGTACACACAGGTTTTTAAAGTGTTGCCAGCTCTGAGAGACTTCAGTTTCTATCGGTTAGGTTCGATCCTCAGAGAGGTCAATAAGGAAAAAAACCATTTTCAAAATAATCTCGGGTCTGGTTGTTTGTGGTACCATCGTTGTCTCTGATTCACTTTGGATTCGGAGCAATTTATGTAATGTTGTACGGATTAATATTTATTATAAAAAAATGGCATTTTTGAGTATATTATTGCATAAAAACACCAGACACAAATGACGGACGGAATTAAGAGGAGGAAAAACTAATTACACAAGAATTACAATTTTATATCCATGAATTTTTGTTAATCTCCTTGAGAAATATGTTTACGAGCAACGATACAAATACTGCTAGAAAGTAATTTGTATTTTATTTTGGCAACACTATTCTAAAATCTGCTGACAACACCTAGATTGAATGTGCTGGCAACAGAGGAGTATGACTGAAAAGGGAACACCTACGCCATAGTAGGTCGTCACTTTTTTTTTGTAATCCAGCAAAGAGTGGATTTTTTCTCTTCATTTACTATCTTTTTCAATCTTATCCTTACTGGAATGTCCATTATGCATTTTAACATCTTTATCTTTGCCATTTTGTGCCGGAGCTATCATCAGTAGGTTATTCCCATTACGATCAGCCAAGTTCCTGAACGGCATATTTTGTCGCCACCTCGACGGAAAATAATACTGACTTCGTAATACTCTTAAATGGTCTTTACCGAAGTAAAATTCTGTTCTGTTAACAATAGGTCTTTGGTAACTTCTTCTAACTTCTTCATTCTCCTCGTTACCATACCTTTGGTAATCATTGTTTTCGTGATAAATCTTAGCTTTGGAACATTCTTCTTCGCCGAAGTATGGCCTTTTTAAGCGGAGCCTCCGGGATTGAGGACTCAGTGGTGATTCGCATTTGATCGCGAGGCTTGCGGAGTTTTCTTTGTTCATTGAGAGGCCGTGGGTCTTCTGCCATTCCAGGACTTCGCAGAGGAGACCGATGTATCTGTGATAAAAGTAATTTTATTAGTTGTTTATGTCAAACAGCATAGAGAACGCTAGACTCTTATTAAATATTCAAGAGCCAGTTCCATAAAAAATACTTGAAAAAAATACATTTGGGAAAAAAATATACCTACTAGCAACGCGGTCGTACATTACTATTTTTCTTTTTAGCTAAATGCTTGTGTTACAAGTGGGTTCTCCTCGGTAGTGCAATAGTTAGGATCCGAACCGGCAACCACATGATCGCAAATCCGACGCCGCAGCCATAGCTTGATTATTACATGTCCAAACAGAATTATAACGATTTCTCGCTCATGTTTCATTAGGAATGATCGAAGGGTCGGAATGATTCTTAATTGACAGGACTAGTGTCGTAGAGCACGCCCTAAGTTAATCGAAAAAAATACAACTTGATCCTCGGATCACCGACTATCTTACCTGATAGCCATCCTTAATATTTCATTCTTAGACAGTTTCTTGTCCGGTGGGTGTGTAGGCACCAGTCTCCTCAACTCCGCAAAAGCACCGCTGACGTTCTGCTGGCGCCAGCGCTCGCGGCAGTTGGTGAACAGCTTCCGTGGAGGACGGAGGAGGCAGGAGTTGAGCGACGGCAGGTCCTCAGGGAGACTCTGTATGATGAAGAAATAAATATTGGAAGTACGGAAAGCAAGTTTCGGTTTTATTTTTGAGAGGAAATATTCATTGTGAAATTTATTTCACTAACAAATAAAATGAATTAACGTCTCATGCAGAAGTTAATAGTTTTCCAAACAAACATATAAATTGCGACAGTTAAAATCATGAACTAAACCTCCTAATATTTAAACTTATAAATAATGACGGCAATTATAGTTATGAATTAATTAACAGCAGTAACATTGATGGGAAGCAATGGCCGTTAATGAATCAAGAATCTAGCACCGTGACCGTCTCCTACAAAATATCATTCCAAAATTCACACTTGGACTTAGTCTTAATAACAAAATGGAGACTTAAGTAAGGACAAGCAAGTATCACCTGCACATTCCTCGAGTGCCTCTCATCATCGCTGTCCGGCAGACAGAGGTCGTCGCTCAGCATCTCGCTGTCTGGCTCCTCATCAGAACACGACTCCACGTCAGATGCCATCGCTAGTGGATACACTGTATCAACAAAATAAGACTTCAACTATCTATTTGTAACTTGGGATAAATAATCTGCATTTTGTCTTCTGACCAGTAAATAGTGTCCACCAAACACTTCGAATACTTTAATTTAAAACGGTCCTTGATATTCTAAGACCTAGATGAGAAAATTTTAATATAAGCAAGAAACAAAAAATTCCGCCGGGCCTGCACAAATTATACAAGTAAACTCTCGCCGTAGGATAATAAGTACAGGTTTGCGGTACAAACTGCCGTCTGTTTTATCATATTATTTTGTTTTTTTTTACAGCTAAATAAATAAATAAATGTGGACAATATCACATACATTGCTCCGAATCCAAAGTAAGTAGCTAAAGCACTTGTGTTATGGAATCAGAGACAACGAAGGTGCCACAAACACCCAGACCCGAGACAATGTAGAAAAGTGTTTTTCTACCTTGACCCGTCCGGGGATCGAACTCGGGACCTCAGAGCTAGCGACACCTTGAAAACCGGTGTGTACGCCACTCGACCACGGAGATCGTCAAAAGCTAAGGGACTGGAGAACTAAATACATACTTTAAATTTCAACTTAATACATCCACGCGTTCCCGAGATAGAGTAACTTGACAGACAGATTATATCCATCCACGTTTATGCTCAAATTGACATAAAATTGTCGAAGAAGAAACACATTAAGCGACAATTAAAATGAACCCAAATGATGAAATAGGAAGCAGTTTTATTACTACTGAAGTAAATAAAGCAGCTGCGACTATATAAAGTGAGCTATTGTTGGCTATCGCCGGATACCCTTATCACAGGAAGTCGCTATAATTAACACGAAAAACAGTCCAGTAATTCTGGACAAATTTAATTATAACAACATTACATCTGTTTCTTTCTCCTGTAGAGGGAAAAGACGACCGAAGAAGGGGTTGTGTGAAGGATGATTTATTTTGAGGAAGAGTTAGAGTTGAAAAGATAGGCAATCGCTCTGTCAAATACGGTGTTCAGCTGACTGCATGGATAGCCAGTGGTTTAGGTCATCACGCTAATTACCACTGTGCGCGACGAGCTGCGATCCCCGCATGGGTCAAGCATTTGTGTGATCCACAAATGCTTTTTTCAAGTCTGGGTGTTCTTTGTGCATGTGATTTGAATGTTTGTGAAACCCAACACAAGGATTAAATTAATTAGTGCAGCGTCATTTCTTGAAAAAAAAACATGTGGCGAGACTGGAAGCCGGCCCCAACATAGCCATAATTAAAGTAAAAGGTATAGGCCCAGTTTTTTGATACAGAGTTTAATATAACTAACTAACTAATTGTTTCAAATTTCAGTAGAACGCTTATCAATATTAATTCTAAGAAATTGTTAAATAACTTATTTGACCATTTGATAGACACACAATTGATGAAAAAACGTGTTTTACCGAAATTTAAAACCATTTGTTAGCATTATTATTTAACTCTATTATGTATATTGATCACATCCAGAGCTTTTATAAAATTATTTGAAAAATGGAAAAAAATATGCATTCAATTGTGAATTGCGTTTGATGAATGCGTTTGATAAGTACGCTTCTTACAGTTTTTTTGTTGTGTATAAGCCTAGTTGTTTGTAAAGGCTTATAAATACATTTAAAAATTTAAATTATTGTATAAGAAAAAAACAAAATAAATGAGCTAATTCTTGTTTTTCTTAAAATTTTAGAATTGTATATCGTTGTTTTTTTTTGACAAATTATATACTTACCGTTGCCTTCTGTAGTACTCGTCACGGTTGGCATAAAAACGTTATCACACAAACAAAAATAATTAATATATCAATATTAACACTACTGTTATTTTTAATAAAAATCACTAAATACTGTTAACGGCACAAAGCTCCGAACGCGACTGACAAAAATCTATAACAATATTTAAATTTCGAAAGGGGGTTGGTGGGTCGCTCTCTGATTGGCTGAAGAGGAGACGTTATTAGCCAATCAGGGTTCTTGAAAGGCGGAGCAAGGATTTATTTCAATTACTACAGAACATTGTAAAATTAATATGCGTTATAATCAAACGTTACTATGAAAAGCCTTTTCGCTTTGACGTAACTTAAAATAGTTAAGTGATAACGACCCTTATATACAAGTTATTAAAGTACATTATTCATCTCAGATATGAATTAGCTATCTTTAATCACAGTAGATCTATCATTTGTTAATAAGAGCTTAAAGTTAATCCTATAATATTTCGTTTCAATTATACTCTTCTTCCTAAATATTTTGAAGACGTTGAAACGTCAAGAACTAAAATCAAAATAAACCGTGATGGAATCCGTTTAAAAAAATAGGTTTATTTCAATATCAAACATTCACGCTGAGAAAACAATATTTTGAAATTTTATTAAAAAAACAGTATTTTTCTTGCCTTGCGATCTTCTAGACTCCGTTCTCTTTTAATTTTACTGATAAAGTATGATGGTGTTTGGATATTATTTTGTTTGTCTTTATAATAATATTTTTTTCGGACTATTATTCGATATCGTACTGCGAACACATATACGTAGCCATTAAATTGATTGGAGATTGTTATTTTTCCCCAGAAAATAATTAAATCAAAATAAAAACTGATCCAAGGCAACAGCAACACTGACTGCTCCTCAAAGTTCACGTACTTACTACCTACAGCTTTGTGTCAAAGAAGCCGCCTATGCGAGACGGTTCATGAACTGTACCACGAGTAGGTACGCCTTTATTAGATCCGACAGGGGTTTTGTTACATGTTGTATATACTAGTCTAATCATTCTAAGACATTAAGTGAAGGACAACATCATGAGGAAACCTGGATTACACAAAAAAAAAACTGAAATCGCCAACCCGCAATGAGCAAGCATGGTGATCAATTAATTCCTTCTTTATATGAGAATAGGCCTGTGCCCAGTACTAGGACATTTATAAACCGTTATTGTATGTATGTTATTGCCTTTTTCCAAGCCATGTTTGAGTCAGCTTCTAGTCTCACCTTATTCAACTGAATAACATAATTTTCATGGAGCCTTGATGTATATCTTCACAGAAAATATACTCATTGTTACTAAGGACTTACAGCTATATAGATTATTAACCAATATCCGTTTTTAATCTATAGGTGATACAGATTTAGATAATGATAATTTTCACCTTACAATAGGTCTCTTAGAGTTCCTTAGCCAAATGGCGAAAAACAGAACCCTTATAGATTCGTCATGTCTGTCTGTCTATCCTTATGTACTCTTCTTCTTCCTGCCCTTATCCCATTCATATGGGATCGGCGCAACGCGTATTTTCCTTCCATTCCTCTCTATAACTCGTCATCGCGGCATCTATCCTTATGTACTATGCTGTTGAAACTTGTTCAGTAGATGTATTCTGTGAACCGCATTAAGATTTTCACACAAAAATTAGAAAAAAACAATACAATTTTGGGGTTCCCCTACATAGAACTGAAACTCTATTTTTTTTCACCAGACCCATACGTTTGGAGTATTTATGGATAGATTTTCGAAAATGTTATTGAGGTTTCTAATATCGTTATTTTTTAAACTGAATAGTTTGCGCGAGAGACAATTCGAAAGTGGTAAAATGTATGTCCCCACCCCGTAACTTCTAAAATAAGAGAATGATGAAACTAAAAAAAATTTTTGATTTACATGACCGTGTAAACATCCACCGAAAATTGTTTTGAACGAGATCTATTTTTCTTTTTTTTAGTACGTCGTAAATCGTAAACCCCAATTTACCTTTCATTAAATTAACACAAAGAACTACAAGAACTTTTATACTATGTTACTTGCTTGCGAACCCTTCATTGGCGAGTCCAACTCGCACTTTGCCGCTATGACTCTCCGTAGCATAGTGTGCTACCCAGTAAAACACCTAGCCTTTTCCCAAGCTAATTATGGGATAGGCAGAAGGATAACATTTGCCCATTAACTATCCCACAGCTTTGGTATAAAAAAATGCAATCTTTAAGTATTTAAAGACACTAGTCCAAGTTCCAAAGTCCAGTAAATAAAGATCTTTACAAAACCTAAGTCCAGTGTTCTAGATTTGAAATATAATTTTGCTGAGTTATTAAACACTAGCATCCGAGTGATTGTGTTGATCATAATATAAACACACATAAAAATGTAGAGCGCAGAAATCGATATCCAAATCGATTAAAATATATGAGTTTTATAACTTTAAATGCTTATTAGTCTATCATTGATTCTTCACGTCCTATCGTTCACAAAAAGTAAAAGAGAATATCGTCATATTTGCTAAATGAAGCGGCGGTAGCCTAATGGCTCGGTCGTCGAACTTGCGATCATGTGGTTGGCTTCGAATCCCACCCTTTGCACTATACCGACGTGAACCCTCTTGTATCACAAGCATATTAAGCTTAGCACGAGGGGTCAACAAGAATTCTAGTAGTGCGACCCAGGTTGCTAGTAATTAAAAAAAAATATAGGTATGTTCCAAATAAATTTAATTAGCTAAAAATTTAGGTTTTTACGTGTTTCAATTATCTCACATGACCCCGTTGGAGTTTTTGTCGGCCCTTGTAGTTGAATATCTGATAGTTTACGATTCCATAACAATTGACAAATATTAAAGAAAACCAGCAAAAGCAAAATCTTTGATTTTTTACAATTTAACATTATAGGACAAAAGATATCACCAAAGAGTATAATAATAATGTGGGAGGATATCACTTTCATTTCCTACAAGAAAAAATGTAGTG
Organism: Plusia festucae; assembly: GCA_950381575.1. Taxonomy (NCBI): domain Eukaryota; kingdom Metazoa; phylum Arthropoda; class Insecta; order Lepidoptera; family Noctuidae; genus Plusia; species Plusia festucae. Next base: position 8,880,685 of record OX494454.1, on the reverse strand, counting down.
CCATATTAAGGCCAAAAATGCAAAGGTAACTATTATACAGCCAGGTCAACGCACCAAATAAAAATACAACAAACAAAGCAAACGTAACCATTGACACAATAAATGAAAACGTGCGCGCCTCATGTTAGAAAAAAAACAAAATCATTAGCTAACTATTTTTAATCTTTTAAACGATAATACGAACGCGCGCGATAATAATTCTTTAGTGTAAAATCAGTCGTTGGCGGGAAAGGACGCGTCGATTTTTTTTAACATCATTCATTACGAGGACATAAAATAATTGTTTCGTTTATAAACTCAGTTATTAATTCCCGCCATTTTTTTTTATTTTGTTGGTTTCTAAACGAGAATAAGACAGTGTTATTCTGTTCATTGATAAGTGTGAAATAAAGAATTTGTGTTTGTAAATTGTGACATTTTCGAACGATTACAGTTCAAGAATAAGAGGTGAGGTGTTTTTTGTTTATTCAGCTGGCGTTTGTTGACAAAATAAGTTAACAAAATTTGTATATTTTAGCTTACATAGGATTTTTGAACGTTTAAAAAGGAATTTTTATCTGAATTCTTGGTGGTAAGATTGAAAACTTTCACAGAATTTTGAAAAAGATTCAACTCATTTCACTAAACAGCTACTGCATAAAACAAATACAAGTAAGTAGGTACCTAGTTGTATTTTATTGATGACTTAAATAGAATACGTAAGTAGGTAACTATTATTTGTTTTACTTAGATGTGTAGTTCGAAAAGATGTTACTTACATTGAACAATACGGTAATTTCTGAGTATTTATAAAACAATATAATGTGGTTTTGTGTACAAAACCTATATTTAAACAGTAGTTTTAAACGGAACAAAAACGAATTAAAAAGCCATGCTAACAAATTACTAGAATTAATTCCACGTGTTACAAATATAAAACAATTGACATTCACAAAGCGCATTCGCACTTAGAATAACCTGTGGATCTCCCAAATGATTGTCCCAAGCGGGGATCAAACCGAAAACACGTCTAATAAGCTACTCCTACTAAAAACTACTACTACTAATAAGGTCTTAATAATTATATTTTATCATAATTTTATTGTAAGTATAGATTTTTGTTCATTTTCTGATGATTTGGTATTAAAATTCTTGAAACTAAGAATAGGTTCCGTAATGACAATAAATTCTCTTTGTTTTCGTTTAATATTGAAAACAAATGATTTTGGTTCTTGGCGACGCCGTTAATTTATCGTTTGTAATTTTCCTTGTTTTGTTTGTGTGACATTAAATTTATATTATTGTGACGATGTCACTAACTTGAAGGGGATATCTACGGGAAGAGTATACAACATTCATATTTTTAATTAGACTAGTAGCAGTGGCTGAAACAATTTTTCTCAGTTCAAACTCTATGACATAATCATGTGAGGCAATCCTCTCAATAATCATTGATGCATTATATTTACATACCTATATTATGTAGTATTCCATACGTACCTAGGTATCTAATTTATACATAACTAAAATAATAAATGATATATACACACGAAAAAATAAATAAAAAACTAATATATATATTAATAAAAGTTTAAAAAATGGCGTCAAAGTATTCATCCGCATCGTTGTCGACCGGGAGTGTGCCCACTAGGCTGGCTGCATTGCCACGTTGTATGGCAATGCTTATTCTATATAATATTTATTATTTTAGTTATGTTAAGATTGTATATATTTAAAGTTATTGTAAATAAATTTATCTGTTAACCAATATTTTATAATGAAAAATAAATTTATACACACATTTTTTGCAAATTGCTTCAATATGAAAAATATTGCTAATTTCCGTTAAAAAGAGCAAAGAACTCTTCTCATATATCGAGAGTGAACATTATTTTGTTTGTGTACCAGGAAACAAATTAACAAAATAAATATAAAACGGTCAATTAAGTAAAACTCATTACTTTTATTACATCTCTCATTACATTACTACAAATTAAACAATGGGATATCTAAATACGTAAACTAAATTATTTCGCCTCAATTAGTAAGTGACGTAGTGTTTTAACTCGCGATTTGATATTAGTTTTCTACTCGAAATATAAAGTACCTACAAAAAAATATTTTTTATTAAGGAAAACCAACAGTTACACAAAATGTGAAAAATCAACTAGGATAGAAAACGTAAAGCCAATTACAGGTTTCCAGATAGCTACAGTAGGTAGGTACAGCATGAGTTAGACAATTAAACAAAACTTAAATATACTTAAATGATTGAAAAAAATAAATTCGGATACTTAGTATTAGATAATTACTATGGAATACTGTATTACCTAGCAATAGGTTGTGGGGGTCAGATAGGCAATCGCTCTATGTAAAATACGGTATTCAGCTAAATCCGGTAAGACTGGAAGCCGACCCCAACATAGCTTGGGAAAAGGCTAAGCAGAAGAAGAAGACTTAGTATTAGATAAAAATTTTGGAAAAAAAATTATTGTTTAGCTGCTAACGTGCTACTGAGCTCTTGAGAATTATTAGCATGAATCTATTAGGTAGTATCAAATAAAAATGGCCACACTCTAAGTCGGAGGCGGAACAAAGTTCGCCGGGTCAGCTAGTATATTATATACCTTGATTTATCGAATGCTAATTGATGACTTTTAAACATACTTAAATAGTACTTAATATACGATTTTGCGATACTCAGCACTGCCCTTGAGTATCCAGTTGTCTTGTCAGTCGAATGATAAACACAAGCCGGTATTTTCTATGTTCACGATGTTTGAATTTTAATTAAGATATTAACACGCAAAGTGCTCTGAATTCCGTTGAGTTATATGACTGTTGTTTTGTAAACTTTGATACAAAACTAATGTTCTTGACTGATTAGTTATACATAACATTTTTTTAATTGTGATAGTAATTGCTTTTTAATTCGATTTGTCACTAGCCATTTTGTTGTTGAGAGAATGAGGTTTGAGTATAATACTCGAAAAACACGGAATAAATTATTAAGTACTAGCTGTTTCCCGCAGCTCCGCCCGCGGTCTCAATTTTTTTTTATATAATTGAGATGTAACTTTACTATAAACCTCACGGAGCCCGAGACCTTTCCAACGAATGCAAAACCGTGGAAATCGGTTCGTGCGTTCTGGAGTTATAGCGTCAGGAAGGAAAACCCGACTTATTTTTATATAGTAGATAATTTATTCCCGTTATTTCACTGGTGAACAGACGATATTATATTTTGATGTTTTGTATGGTCTTATGGAATGACCCCCCTGACTAATAATTTAGTGTATCACCATTTTGTATTGAGAACTAACAATTTATTACAAGTGTAGATATTACACAGAGATCCATCATTCCGGTTTATAAAATATCAGATATGTCGAATTTCATCAAAATTGAGCAATGCTTCTGTTTGCATGTAGTGCACTGATAAAGTATCTCTAATCAAACGACTCTAATAACGTGTATTTCTTTAATTTTTGTTTTTCTTTCATTAAAAATTCTTTTTTTTTTTTGGACAATCTCACACACGGTCATCTGATCCCAAACTAGGCAGAGCCTGTACTATGGTAACCAGACAACTGATAAACATACTTATATATTTCTAAATACATACATATTATAGATAAATAACACCCAGACACAGAACAAATGATCGTGCTCATCACACAAATATTTGTCCTGGGTGGGAATCGAACCCACGACCTCCGGCTTAGCAGTCAGGATCACTAACCACTAGACCAACAGGCCCGTCATATCATTATATTTATATAATTCCAGTGCCACGATGTTTGTCCGGGATGAACTCCGAAACTACTTAACCGATTTAAATCAAATTTGCAAACCGTGTGCAGTTTGATCCAACTTAAAAGATAAGATAGCTTGCATCTCAATAATATAATAAAAATGTAGACCGTGGGCGGAGCTGCGGGAAACAGCTAGTAACTTATAATCTTCCTTGAGAACTAACCTATTAAATTCAAAAAACTTTTATATATAAGACACTTTGTGATTTAAGAAATTAGTGAGCTAAACCAAATTAATATTCAGAATTAGGTACAAAAAAGTTTTGTGAAGCTTAGTTTAACCCCGCATACTGAAATCCAAATGAACTTTAAGATGATCTTAAATGTCTATGTGTCGCTACTTCACACCTTAAAGTGACAGAGACAGCATGATACTTAACAGCGGCTTCAAATTGATTGACGTTTAAGTATTCGGCATGAGCCATCTTTTGTTTCCTTCCATTGCGATCTATCGTCGAGCATAAGCGTATATATTAGGTATAACCTTAAAAATTTACAAGTATTTTTGAAAAATCTAATTAAATAACAAATAGGTAACTGACTTCTGAATAAGCTATACTCCATTTAAAATAGCATTAGACAGAAGTTAAAAATGGTTATTTATAATGCACACTTTGTTGCAAAAGTACAATAAACTTGTTACAGTTACGATTGACGCCTATAAATTAAAATCTATTTACATACCAGCTGTCACACTTATTTGTAATCATGTTAACCATTTTTCATAACAAATTATGTGGCTTTCATTTATTTATAATATTTCATTCCAATCTAAAATGGCAGTGTCAATGCTAAAAAGCTAAAAGAAGCAGTGATGAACAATACTGGAACGTTTTTCGTTTTACTATTATCCTACCATTATTTATTTGTTAATTATATATTTATTATTTTATTATGACTAAATCCTATGATGAAGACGAAGAAGTTTCACTATAGTGTGTTGTAAGTTGTTATTTTAATTAAAATATGTTCTAAAAATTACTTTTATTTTAATCTTAAATCTAAGTCATCATGACATGATTGGTTGTCTCATTCATTGTTTTGGTGTAACGGTACGAATACACTAAAACCGATTTTGTCGGCCGATGGCGGACAGAACTACTCGGACGTTCAACTGAATACACTGCAGACGATAACGGCCGTTGTCGGTGGAACTTATGAAGTCTGAACTGTGCAACTTCAGAGTAAAACTGACAAAAAATCCAAACACGTTCGGACTCGTCAGTTGATCGTCCGTTTTCGGGCGTCATCGGACGACGCCGGTAGTAGCAGTGTATGCGCTCTCTTCCATTTACTTACGTTTGATTTGATCGGCCGTGTTCGGCCGATGACGCCCGAGCATACTTCGGCCGACGACGGATTTGGTGTATTCTTACCGTAAGTTTGTAATGTGTGATGAAGATATTGTTATAATCGAAGAATTCTTCCATAAATATCCGTGTAAATTCTATACGTATAAACGAGCATTAAAATACAAATAATTCATATTAATAATGTATAAGTAACAACTTTTATAAATTGCATATTATAATAATTAGTGTAGCAGTAATTGTTGTGTTGTTTCATATTGTTGTATATGTCATTTGACTGTCCTGTTAAATATTGTGAGTGTAAAGGATGTTTATTGCTTTTATAATTTGAAATCATTGTAATTGTAAATTTATATTATTCTAATGTTTGTATGCCAAAACTGGCGATATGTGAGGATCTTGCAATCTTGTAACACCTAAATGTACCACATTTCTTAATTCTGTTAATGTTAATTCAATAAAATGATTGATTGATTGATTGATTGATTAAATAAAGCGTAATTTAAAAAAAAAAAGTTTTATTTCGTTTATTTAAGTACTTAAAACAATTTCTTTGAAATAAAATGTTTTCAATTCCTGCTTCTGCGAGCCTCTTTTTTCTAATGCTATAATAAATGGAGTATAGTAGATGCTACTTCGTTCCTGTAATCATATTTATTAACATTAATAGCAACAAGTCAAACTAAAGCGTTACGACTGTTACAAAGCTCTTGGTATATTTTAATACTAACTTTTGTTCGACGCTCCTCCCGCGTGGGCTCTGGTTATCGCAGCAAATTTTAGCCTTCCTCAATAAGTGGGCTATCAATTAGTAAAGAGAAGATTTTTTTAAGTCGGATCAGTAGTTCCTAAGATTAGTGCGTTCAACCAAACAAACAAACTCTTCAGCTTTATAATATTAAGTATAGATTTACTATAAAGATATAATATAACGTTACTAGTTAAAACTGCTTTGTTTAAGTAGGTATTATATTTGTATTTTATTCGCGTTTTAGTAATATTCCAACCAAAATCATACAAATTCGTTGACCCTCTTCAAGAAGATACCATTATCGTAGCAGGTCACGTTTTTTTAAGATATACAAGTTAGTTATATTAATGTATATAATTTTCCTGGATACATTTAAGTTTTACCTAGTGTTTAAACAAATGTTATACGAATATTATTGACTGGCCTGTTGGTCTAGTGGTTAGTGACCCTGATTGCTAAGGCGGAGCTGTCGTGGGTTCGATTCCCACCCAGGGCTAATTTTTGTGTGATGAGCACGATCATTTGTTCTGTCTGGGGGTAATTTATCTATACCTAAAATGTATGTATGTCCCAAGATATTTATTATCCAGTAAAATATGTATTTGAGATCAGATAGGAATCACTCCATGTAAATTACGATATACAGCTGAATCTACGCGTCGTAAGCAGTGATAAACCCACATTAAAAGTTGGAACGTTACTAGGCGCTGCTTAAGCACTGAGCAAGGTAAACACCAGCCGTGTCCACTCTCTCAATGGTAAGTAAATAGTGCCCACACTCACAAGATGAGGGAACCAATGTCGATAATCGATTATTTCAGAAAAAAGGTCTAATAACTGCATATACCTACGCAGATCTTAGAAGCAAAGTCATTGTACTTTTTCCATTATACCTACTAATCGCCGGTCTTAAACCAATCGCTATCAATTGATAAATGACTGATACTGTAGATATATTTATATGTATGTACTTATGTTCGTATCTTTCTGTCATCTTTGTTTTATAACAATATCCATGTTATTATCTTAAAATCTGTAGCGACAGTCTGTCTGTGCGTGTTAAACTTTTTTCTGATAGTGTCAAATTGATTGGTATTACTATATACTTATTTTACCAGTGACATCATCCGCGCGGTGTTACAATCTCTAAATTATACCATGTTAATAGTAAAATGGCATAATTAAGTACATGTTTGTAAGTTTGTAACATCTTAAAGGAATTATCGAAAGCATGTTTTTTTTCTGGACTAGATAATTCAGTGCCTTTTTCACCAGGGGAGACCCCACAGAAATCTTTCTTTTATTTTAGGCGACCCACATGAACTCAGAGAACACAAAACCGGTAGCCTACAGACTTTTCAACAACCACCGTGATGTTTCTCCCTAACCTTATTATTGGGGATAATATTAACACAATCGTAAATTTGCACGATTTCTGGTAGAAAATCAAAGTCCAACTTAACATAATATAGTATTTTTATATCAACGTAAGTTGTCTTAAAAGAGTTCAGTAAATTTAAATGTGGACAACATCACATACATTGCTCCGAATACAAAATAAGTAGCTAAAGCACTTGAGTTATGAAATCAGGAACAACGAAGGTACCACAAACACCTAGACCCGAGAAAATGTTGAAAAGTGTTTTTTGTATATGACCCGTCCGGGGAACCGGGACCAGAACTGGCAACACCTTGAAAACTAGTACAGACACAGACAGTACAAGTACAGAAAACACTGAAATGGACGACCTCCGTTAGAGAGGCTTAGGCTGCGGCTCCATTGAGGCGGAGACGAGCGGAGCTGAGAGGAGCAGAGCTGTGAAAAGAGGTGATGGTCGATCCCCACACGTCTCCTCTCCGCTCCGCTCGTCTCCGCTTGACTGTTTCCATTGAAGCAGAGCGGAGACGAGATGTGGATTTCATGTAATATGATTGGTCGATCCCCACACGTCTCCTCTCCACTCCGCTCGTCTCCGCTTGACTGTTTCCATTGAAGCGGAGCGGAGACGAGATGTGGATTTCATGTAATATTATTGGTCGATCCCCACACGTCTCCTCTCAGCTCCGCTCGTCTCCGCTTCAATGGAGCCGCAGCCTTAAGTTGGCTTGGTCAATTTCAGTATTTTCTGTACTTGAAGGCAAACCCACAAGCAAAAGTTAGCATTCAATACACAGATTTTCTGATAACTTTTATGTATTACACATTTACACGCACCTTTATCATGGCTTATACACCATAATGTATTAGCAGGGACCAGTGCGTGGTAAGTCATATTTAACTATCGTAATCAGCTAAAAAGCTAATAAACAGAGGTTATTATCTACTATATAAATATTATCAGTGACGTCCCATGTAGTTTCTAACTCGCATGGTGATAGAGGCTTAGAAAAAAGTATGAGATTTTTTTTCATGCATTTCCTTTGTCTCGGGTTTAGGTGTTTGCGGTACCTTCGTTGTCTCTGATTCCATAACACAAGTGCTTTAGCTACTTACTTTGAATTCGGAGCAATGTATGTGATGTTTTCAACATTTATTATTATGTAAATAACATAAATACCGGCCTTTTGATACATAAATGATTGACAGCTGTGCAAAGGCCCCTTCTCTAAAAGAAAATGAGTGAGCATTGATCACCATGCTTGCTCATTGGGGATTAGCGATCTGAAATTTTGATATTTTGGAATCCAGGTTTCCTTACGATGTTTTCCTTTACCGATTGTCACTTGTCTGTCAATGATTTCTTAGAATAACATATTATTACTATAGTAAATTTTAAAAGTTACAATAGTATTTGCTTCTAACGGGTTTGAACTTGCAAATGAGCGCATACAAATCCGTTCATAGAACCTTTAGGCCACCACGACAAACTCTGTAATATTGTGTCTTGAATGCCTGAAATAGGTTTAGTTTCAACAACATTTTACAAATAAATCTACTGCTTTTAATGTGACGAAAGTATTTCCTACAAATACGCTTTGGCCCAGTTTTTGATCCCGAGTTAACTGAACCAATGGTTAAATGTGCTAACTAATGGTTACAAACTTCGGTAGAACGCGTTTATTCATCCATTTTGATTCTAAGAAATTGTTAAATAAGTAACTCCCTAACTAATTTGAACATTTGATAGCCTAACAATTGATGAAAAAACGCGTAATGTCAGTTTTTTGAAACGATGATCTGTTTAATCTCTTAACATGAGATTTGTAAGTTTCGTGTTAAACATCAGCCTTCAGAAGACGGAGGTGGTTCCAGGACATTTTAATTGAAAATCAACATGAAAAATGTGTAAATGTCCTGTCGTATTAGCTTAAAAGTAAACAATAGGTTTTCCTTACAAAGTAGTACTGCAGTAGTAAGCCGATATGATAGACTTGTGTGTAGACACTTGTAGATAAACAATACATAACTTTCTAGGTTATCTTTTATCACGAGCCGTCCACGACGAGTGTATGTTGCTTACAATTATAACATACTTAAGCCACTATATGTCTAGCAATCAGGGCCATTGTCCTCGAGTTAGATATTAAAAGCAAATAGATTGTTTGATTGTTGATGCGAATTCATTTAATGGAGGAAAGGTTTGTTAGATTTATAGTAGATTGAACTGAAAAACTTTCCCCATGAAACATAGGTCGAAATCTTAAGATTGAAAATGAAATGTTCATACAAAGTTACAGGTCCCGTTACTTATGTTTGTATGAAAGATTGATTTTCAGTTTTAAGATTTCGACTTATGTTCCTTGGGAAAAGTTGTTCAGTTTTATGCACCTGATTATAATCACGCTCGTTGAATAAACGCACTCCATAAAAAATAATCCTGTATATTTTATGAAAATAACGCTGAAAGGAGTATTTAAACAAATTTTATAATAACAACACAAATGAACAGCCTAAACATATCTCATTGTGTTAGGTAACCGTTCAAAGGTCAAGTTTAATAAAAACAAATGCGGCTTTAATAATTATCTACAGATACAATGAACAATCGTCTTCCATGGGTCACTTGGAATAGCGACACAACAAAATTATTCTTACTTATTTAACAAACAATCAATTTCATTCTGTTAAAACATTCTCTTCTAACGAAAATTATTGTGTGCAATAAATACCCATGATTATTAAAGAAGTTTGCTATTTTTCGATTTTAAATAATACAGGCTTATACATATATGTCTTAGTACTGGGCACGGAGCTTGTCTCATGTAGACAAGGAAACCACGAAGCTTGCTCTCAGAAGGTTCGATTTCAGATTCAAATTCTTGGAATCCAGGTTTCTTTATTACTTTTTTCTAAAATTTAGACCTTACATAAAACATTATGCTGTGTAAACATTTATTAAAATACCTAGTCTATTAAAGTGTCAGAAAGAAATAAACCTATGAATATTAAAACATAAATTACCTACAAAAAGAAATTTCTAACTGGTAAAATTCTAGAGACTGATTTGAATAAGAGGTAATATTGTTGCAAATAACGTAGATGATTAATAAGGGCTTATCACAAGTGTTTTGTTTACTATTAAATAATTAATTTACTATCATTGTTCGCAGGTACATGTGTGAGAGTGGTGAAGTAATGTGACTGTATCAAACATGGATCCTCAAGAATTAGTTCCTTTGGAATGTAAGTATTATAAGACAGATAGATAAAACCAGCCTATGAATGTCCCACTGCTGGGAATACGCCTCTATAGAGAAGGAATAAGCATTGATCACCATGCTTGCTCATTAAGTGTTGGTTTTTGGGGATAAGCTAAGTTTGCTCATTGGGGATAATCGATTTCAGATTCCAGTTTTTGGAATTCAGGTCACCTCACGATGTTTTCCTTCACCGTTTGTCAACGGTGTCTTAGAATAAGTCAAATTTACTATGTAGCTTGACATTGACTGGACTGTTGGTCTAGTGGGTTCGATTCCCACGCAGGAAAAATCTTTGTGTGATAAGCATGCTCATTTATTCTGTGTCTAGGTGTAATTTATCTATATTTAGAAATATATAATTATGTTCATCAGTTGTCTTATCAACATAGTACTGGCTCTGCTTAGTTTGAGATCAGATGACCGTGTGTGAGATGTCCCGAAATATTATTATTAAATTCAAGAATTATCTTAACTTTTGTATCGGATTTGTCAATTTGCGAGCAATAGATAAAATTTTACATTGACTAGTAACTTCAGAAATATTATTTTTTATTAACCAAGGGAAATTTCATGAACATCTTCAACGCCAGGGAAGGTGGAAAGAAATAGCAGCGTAATCCCCAAACTAAAAAGGGACTACAATCTTTTTTTACGTATATTCTTAAACTGATACACGTGTCAAATATTTATCTATCTATATATATTAATACGTGATGCCAAAACTTTGGACCCCTTTTTACGAAAATTGCGCGGACGCAGGAGCATAAAATTTGGCACACTTATAGTTTATGTGTAGGAGAAGTGGAGAACGCTAATATTTTTCAATAATAATGCTTATAAAGTACATTAAATCAATAAATAAAACATTACCCACACTACCATGCATTTCACACACACATGTTTGTTTTGTTTTTCATTGACTGCTTACTGACATTGACATAAATAAGTGGTTTTAAGTTTTTATATATCCGAATATAACGGCCAAGGACATTTAGCAAACGATAAAAGAGGTTTTACAAAAAACATTGTTTGCAGAGAAGTTTGCAATATGCGATAAAATATGCTCTAAATGGATAGTATTTTCCTCTTATAGCATGTTTTCTTTTAATAAACATTTTTTAAATAGATATTCTTTATTTTACTTCCTTTTAATTTCATATAATTTGTTCAAAAAATAAATTGGCAAATAACAGTCTTGGTCAAATGTGTGGTTATAGTAGTTTAGTTTTCGACAGTAGAACCTTAAATAATGTTTGAATATTATATTTTAATAATGTATATTAAGTCACTCACAATTTAAATTTATATTATAAGGTCGAATTTCGACCATTGGGCGACCACTAGTGTAAATAAAGGCTTCAAAGCTGTATGAAGAACAGTCACAAAGTCACATGTTTGTTGTCACGCCCCATTGTTTGCGTGCGGCACGTTTTAAAAATCCAACTTGGTATTAAAACCTTGCAATCGATTCGGTTACTAATCCTGAATTAACTATTTTCTAGTTTCGTATAAAGTTGAAATAAGGTTGTATATGTAGAATCGTAGCTCCCAAAATATTGATACACCGATTTTTGTTAAATCTGGCCCGTACGTTACGTTTTTCCCATAATCTTACTATTGGAAGATATCAAATCAGCCTATCGTGATCCACTGCTGGACACCACAAAAAGGACTTTAACTTTTTTTTTTCGGAACGTAAAACTAATGCCTAAAAACTACGCCGAGGGTATATGTCGGACTTCCACCGACAAAAAATTCCCCAGTCCCGTCTCTGCCTAATCTGAAGTCGCGAGATTGCTTACGCATTCTTAGCTTGTACTCATGCGACCACAATCAAGATTTAGCAACCTCTGATCAACTCATCGTTATAGTTTTTTATATCCATTTTTAACCCAACAGCTGGTCTCCGGCAACCGCGAAGGTCGGTGGCCAACAAGAACTGCTACCTGGCGCCGCGCACGTGCTACACAGCTCCCCTGAAGCTGTGCCGGCTGCTGGCGCTGGTGATGCTGTTACCCAGCATGTTTATTATGATACCGCTTTACATGAGGTAAGATAACTTATAAACATAGGTAGGTACTTATACGGAATCTGAACCCGCCATAGCAAATTCGCATACCGAGGAGGTAATCTGCTACGTATTAGATCTAACTTTCCTGAAAAAGTTTTATAGTTTAGGAGATATGTCAATTTTTTATATTTTATTGAGATTTTTCCAAGATTTGTTTACTTTTACTTGTGTACTCATTTTTCTACAATCAATCAGTATCCGGGGGTAAGTTTTCCATTTTCAGTCGAAAGGGTCAGATATTTTTAGGTAAGAATTCAAGATATTGCAAAATAATTCAAGTTAACGAAGTGAACAAGTTTTGAACAAATACATAATCTTGATGTATGATGATGATCCTATAAGTTGTTAGTGCTTAACTTTAAAACGAATATTGTGGGGTTTTTTTGGTTTTGCTTTGACTACATCGCCATTTATTCGGCCTTTGAATAATATCTATAAATATAAAAATCAATTGCTGTTCGTTAGTTTCGCTAAAACTCAAGAACGGCTGAACCGATTTAGCTGATTTTGATCTTGAAATGTTTGTGGAAGTCCAGGGAAGGTTTAAAAGGTGTAAAACTGCAATTGATTTTTTTTATACATATAGATTTTTACTATTTACTTTTGACAGAACGAAGTCTGTCCGGGCAGCTAGTTAATAATATTTTAATTCCATATTATTTTTATTTCGTTTCGTTAAAACAAAACACATACCCTTGGCATTATTTATAACATTGAATAACCTCGTCTTTGCTTTATCAATAATTATCTTGTACAACATCAAGCAATCGTATGTGTTCTCACTTGACATAATTATTATATCATGTTATATCAGACCATAGTGTTGAGACGTGCTTAAATGGTCTATATCGGAATCTAGAAAGTACTTCTTATTAAGTGGTAGTCAATGGTCTCTCCATAAACCTATCTTATAAGTACTTAAAGATCTGATAAAGATGTTATACAATTATATTTGTAAGGATTTCGATGTGTCATTTTACTGCACACGTTTTAGCTTGTCGATAAAGTATGAGAATTTTAGTCGGAAAAATATTTCTCAGCTCTAATTTTGGTCTGTCCTTTTCTAATTAAGTACAAGTGAGAAAGATACCGATGGACTAAAATAAGTTTAGTCTGTGTTTAATAAAATCGGGGCCATTGACTTTTTATTCGTACCTTAATGTTACAATCTATAATAAACTAGCTTTTGCTCGTAGCTCCGCCCGCGTCGGCGTCGTTTATCGTGACAAATTATAGCGTATAGCCTTCCTCAATAAGTGGGCTATATAAAAGTGAAAGAAATTTTCAAATCGTACCAGAATCTTCTGAGATTAGCGCGTTCAAACAAACGTATAAACAAACAAACTCTTCAGCTTTATAATATTAGTTAAGATTAAGCAGCGGTAGTCTAATGGCTAGGGCATCGCGGGCTCGAATCCCACCCATTGCAATATCGACGTGAACCCACTCGTAACACAAACACATATTTAGCTTACCACGAAGGGTTAACAAGATTATGACACACATTATTGGTAATATTTTAAATCTCATGACTGCACGGATAGCCGAGTGGTATAGGTCACCACGCTAATTACCACAGTGCGCGACGTGCTGCGAGTTCGATCCCCGTATGAGACAAGCATTTATGTGATGCACAAATGCTTGTTCCAAGTCTGGGTGTTCTTTGCATGTGATTTGGATTTTTGTGAAAACCCCGCGGCACAAGGATTAAATTCCTAAGTGCGGGTGTCGTTTTTGAAAACAAAAAAAAGAACGTGCTAGTAAGCTTTTTAAAGCAAAATAAAAACTAATATTGTATGATTGTTGCAGGTACCGCGTGTTCTCCGGCCAGATGTACCCAATGAGCATGACCGACATGAGACTGATAGACAGTAAGATATCGCCGACTTGGTGCCAGGTAGGTGGGTACCACCTTCGTTAAAATAATAATAATATCTTGGGACAGCTCACACACTATCAGGGCCCCAATTCTCCTATTTTATAAACCGTCCGATGGCAGTGTAATGATCGTAGTTTCGATTGATTTTGGCACATTTGGTATTCTTCTAAGCATTTAATCTGTGAAATCGTGTATGTCATAGTATCTTAGCACGATTGCCAATAATTTGGTAATCCCTTACTGACATTTCAAACTTAATGGGCTTTATTTTTTTTTACAAAATCGTCGACAATACGATCATTACACTGCCATCGGACGGTTTAAAAATAGGAGAATTGGGCCCCTGATCCCAAACTAGGCAAAGCCTGTACTATGGCAACCAGACAACTGATAAACATACTTATACAGGATTATTTTTTATGGAGAGCGTTTATTCAACGAGGTAATCGTTTTAGTATTCAGCCATTAGTTTGTCAAACTTGAGTGACCATTTACAAACCTGCTTGTTTAATATCAATCTTCATAGTAGGCACTACTTAAGATAAACGTTTTAATCGTAACTACAAGTTATACGTTATTATTAAAAGAAACAAACTACGCATTACAATGTGTTACTCATTAATTATCATTACTTTGTCATTCATTCGATCTCATTCATGCCACGTGTAAATGTTAATTCATTCATTCGCACAGTACAGACGTCCGCAAAAGTATTTAAATAAATTATAATGTAGTACTTGATTTGACATAATTATGTTTGTATTATTTTTTATTGTAAGTTTTCAATCTGTTACATAGAATTATAAACTAAGCCCTAACTAAGTATTTTCAATTTCAAGATTTCGATCTGTTTCTTGGGAAAAGTTGTTAAGTTTTATGCACCTGATTTCATCGTTGAATATAAACACTCCTTTTATATTAATCCTGTACCTATATGTGACTTAGTTTTTTTGTGATTTTAAATATTTGGAAGAATTTATTGTTTTTCAGTTATCAGTAACATAGTCATAATTACCTGAAAAAGATTACTCAAAAATAAGTATGTTTCTAAATCACTATAGTCAAACTGTTGGTTTATTTTCGTTATTCTATCCAATGTTGTAATCGGTCTTGAAATTCAAAATAGTCTTAAAATAGGTCAATGTAAAACACTTTTACTTATTTAAATTTATTCGCCTTGATGTGTCATGTGACAGGATGAATTAGATGAATAACATATCAGGTGCCTATTATGAAAATCGCTTTTTTTTCACTATTTTCTCCCTGTGATTAATATGACGAATTTTATCTCTGATTACATTATGTTCCCGATGCTAAATACTTACATGTAACATTCAACCTCTTTGCCTTATCGATAATAAAACAATCCAATCACCTAAATATTAATATATTCTTTACACATATTAACTATGTCCCACCTATTGCACTACAAACGTCAATAGCTTACCACGAGGTGTTAACAATAATAAACCGAATTAAAAAGTAATGTGCGACCTACACTTAAAAAAAAAATGTTCTTCAGGGTATCATAATACCTCCCTATCTATGGGCTGCAGAATCCAACCTTACTTCCTTTAAAATAAAGACTATCAATGTAAGAGTGGCAAAATGTGTATAGTGTTAAAGAATTTTTTGATAAAAGATGTTAACTTATTTGTAAAGTATTAATATATTCTTTACACATACTAGTTATGTAGTTATCACAGAGTCACCCACAGGTACTTGTGTACAAATAAGTAAAAAGCACGTGTTTTAAATAAACGTCACTCTGAACAATAGTGTTGTATCTGTTGACGAATCATAAAGCTGTTGTTTTAACATACTCCTAATCATTATGTATACAAATACAGTCTATAGAAATGGCACGTGTAGTATCATATGGTACTCATAAGTGTGTCATACAAGTCGTAGGTATAATGTTTACGTCATCTACATTTAGTTACTTAACTACCTACATAGGTTTAGCTCGCGGCACCGCTGTTTCGATTTTCGCGACCAACCGACTTCGTCGATAAATAGTCTATTTTAAGAATATTAAGTATTATTTTATTCATCTATAAATAAAACAAAACAGACCAATAGTTCCTGAGATTAGCACGTTCAACCAATCAAACAAGATCTTCAGTTTTATTATATTAGTACAGAATATTGAAACGGATCTTTTAGAAAAGTGTACCTATTTTTTTTTATTTATTTAGTTTAGTTATTTTGAGATCATGGAGACGTTTACAATATTTTTTTTAACTATAATATCGATGGCTCCACCGAATAAACGTGTAAGTCAAAAACCACAACTATTCAGGAAAAAATAAAAACGATTAAACTTGAATAACTGTTGTTTGGTAGTATGTAGGGTTAAACAAATTATATCAAATTAAAGATAAAAAAATATTTTATTACATTTGATTTATAATTTTTTTTTAATATAAACGGTTTTCCTACAATTTATGAAAAACTATTTTATTTTTTTATTCTTGTGAATTTCTATAACTAGATAACAGTAAACTTTCATTACACGGTTATTCGTGTAAAGTTTCAACAAACAAAACTAATAATATTCTATTACACTATTATTCGACGGTAATCAAGCTTCTTTAATACCTAGTAACAAGCATAAGCACGGTTGTTTACAGTAACTTACTGCATTGTTTGTTTATTGTAAAGATAAAATGCATTTATATCAATGTTCAAAAGATCGATGCTCATTTATGTAATATACTTTTGTTATTGCATGGTGTAATAATGTTAACATCATTAATTATGTGAAAGGTTGTAATTAAACGAAAAAGGTTTAATAAAATAAGAATATAATCAAGTTACTACCTACTTGTATAAACACTAAATAATAATAACAATTTAAACAACTTAAATCTCTTTCATGATTAGGAAATAGCTACCTATTAGCTTGAACTGATAACAAAAAAATAACTGAATCATATCGTAATGTGAAATACTTAATCTTCCTCGTCACTATCATTGGTGACAGAGATCGAGTTGTCCAAAGGAATTAAGTTTCTATAAATAGTTTGGTAATGGTCTGCTATGGCTCCTGGATCACACAAACTTATCAAATCCTTATGTAAAGGAAGAGAACTTGGTATTTATGCCCAGTAACTTTGGCATTCTCTATAAAACTATACATTTGATCGGGCGTTTATATAGTATACCTTTTCTTGGAACGCTCGATTGTAGCATGCATAGAGTCGCCATCCGATTGGCTCGGACCTTTTTAAAAAAATCGATGTGTTATTTTTATCTTAAATTTTGGATACGACGCAAAAGCAAACATGGCAAATACAAATCGATTGCATTGAATCGGAATAAAAAGACAACGTGAAGTTGAAAAAATGACCACAGGCAACTTGTTATTTCTATATAATAATAAAAATCAATAATAATAATATAATCCGCAGGGCAGCTAGTGGCGAGCTGTTTGTGAGTAGCGACACAACGGACCTGAGTGCTCCAGGGAGTCACTCTTTAGGGAGGGCTCCCAGCTCTTTCTTGCCTTAACCGGCTGGCTAGAGAGGGGTCGCTAGAGCTATATGCTCGGGGGTGGAAGTGTCTAATGGTGTAATAGCGAGGAAACCCGCTCCGGGTCCGCTACTGTGACCCGCGATGGCGAAATCGGGGCCGCACCGCTCGACACCCCTAGCCGCTCGCACGGTGTTGCCCCCTACTGCCTGCAGTGGCGGTTGTTTGGGGGGCCCATCTAGTGAGTGGCGAGTTACCACCTGCCTATTAGTTTACATTTTCATGTGTAGAAAGGCAGGTGACATAGTTTTCCGATTTTTTATAAGAAACCAATCCACGTAACCCATACATATCAATAGGCCAAATTAATTTTAACACCATAATATTCACAATAGTTTTGTAACTGCCTTGGGCCGTTCATGCCTGTTCTTTCATAGAGCAGGTGCCCCATCCCATTTCAGAGTAAAGTTCTCAACAAGGCCTCTGCGTGTTAGATCTGTGTCCCCATGCAAGCCTTTCAAAGGACCGGCAATTTTAATTACGGATAGCCCGTGATTTAAAAAAGAGATACAAATAATAATAATAATAACTTTGGGGGATACTCAATACTTTTTCGAGATCAAAACATGCCACACAACACTATGCTTTTTATCAAAATTATTTATGTCTTCTACATGCTACACTATACCGCTCATTTGTGTCCATCCATTCTAAGTACAGGCTATGCATTTTATATACAACATGTAACAAAACCCCTGTCGGATCCAATAAAGGCGTATTCGTGGTACAGGGCCCATACCATGAGCTTATTAAGCAAGGTTGTTGCCGCTGTGGAAGCGAGACAGCGCTATACAATGCACGTAGCAGCGTCTCGCTTCCACAGCGGCATCAACCTTGCTTAATAAGCTCATGGTATGGCACCAGTTCATGAACCGTCTCGCATAGGCGGCTTCTTTGACACAAAGCTGCAGGTAGTAAGTTAACTTTGAGGAGCGGTCAGTGTTGCTGTTGCCTTGGAATTCGGAAAAAAAAATCTCCAATCCATTTAATGGCCACGTATATGTGTTCGCAGTGCGATACCGAATAATAGTCTTAGGGATCGGACAGCTGTTTAGACACGTATATTCAATGTTTCACAAAGGTATTCTTTCTGGCTATCTTTTCTAACTTAGTGTGCTTCAACTCTTAGAATTTGGTTTATGTGGTCAATGATGCTGCTCTCAGTCTCTTCTGACATCTTTCTAGGTCCATTTTTATGTCTTCCTCTGTTATTTTTTACATAATTTTCGTCTCCTAACTTCTCAATAGCTGTATATACTACTTGCTGTGTAATAGACAAAGTATTTAAAAACATGGTTTTGCAAATTCTATTATTCGAATCGTTATCATCAGGAAGTTGGTATGTTTGACTACTATTTTTTTTGCGTTCTACTGTACTTTAACATAACGGTGAATTATTTCATTCCACAATAATGACACATTAAGAATAAAAATTGTATGCTTAATTACACGAATAAACGTGTAAGCTACTATTATACAAACTCGAAGAAGTGCACAAGTCTTCTCAAAAGTTTACTGGTTTTAACACGTTTATTCGTGTGAACTCGGCGACCAAAAAAGCGTTTAACAATAGCATATACTTTTATACTTGTGATATAATTCCATGATTTTTCCCTAGAATAAAGGAATCAAATGATATAATAGGCGTATTTTGAGTCAAAAATGTATGAAAAAAATTTAAAAGGTGCTGCATAGGTCAAAGAAACGAAAAATGCAACAAAAAAAAATTCGTGTAAGAGCTCTTGCACGTTTATTCGGTGGGGCCATCGATATGTGAAAATATGTTGTGACCTAATAATTCTCTGTAACACCTTTTTGTACCATATAGACGCGAACTCCGTTCATTAGTATTGAATTTCTAATTTTGATTATCTACTTTTGCTGTTGACTGTACCTATGCCATAAAGATATTTTCATGATTGTATCAGTTTCCTGTATTTTCAGACATCTTGTATCTATAAATACTGAATAGCAACAGCAGTTATAGGCCAAACTAATATTTGACGCGACCGGGTATCGAACCCGCGAAGTATCATAAATTCAAAAAGCCTGTCATATAAAACTAGACGTCTGTCAAATAAATACTTTTGATAAGTATAAACATTATTGTATTACAACTGCAAGGTGAAATAAACTCTATATCCGTTTAGAATAGACTTGAATTTTCTTCTTGATGCGTCACTGATTTTACTATTCACTTAATTATTTGCACGATAAGTTATCTCTCAGTATTATTTTATGCTCAGCTTTAAGGATTTGAATAAATTCATAAATAATGTGCGTTATATGGTTTTATTATCCTGGCACGTGGATAAGACAAGCCGCGCCTGCCGCCGCCGGGTTTATGATGGGTGGTCGTATCAAGCTGTTGGAATTTATCTTAATCTTCTTGTGTGTATCTAAATGTATTTAATTAGACCCATATGGTTATTGAACAGACACTGACAGTCTCTGAGGAATAGACAAAAAATAATTAAATATAATATTTATTGGCTCTGATTCAGTAAAATACGCACAAAACTTATTATAGTCCATCGGTATATTTTTCACTTGTACTTGATTGGAAAAGGACAGACGAAAATTAGAGCTTACAAATTTAGTTTCAACTAAAATTCTCATACCTACGTTACCATCAAGCAAAAATGTGTGAATTAAAAACACAGGCGAAAACTAGGTTCACATTTGCCCACAAACCCTAACAAGAATACTATTTATGTGCGACCCACATCGCTAGTAAGTTTTTTTAAATGTACATGATTAGTTTGACTGAGAAAGTGCCAATGTTTAACTCTGTAAGAGTCTACTGTTATTAATAAATACCTTAATTAAAACATGGTAGAACATAAAAATACTCACCTAATAACCTCGCTAATCTCTGCCTTCCTAGAGACAAGTGGTGCGCTCCAACACGACATTCAACGCCTTCGTGGTCCCTGGTCCGCCGGAGCTGATGGAGGACCTGGTCCCGGTCTCCATGACGAGAGAGCTGGAGCTCGAAGACGATATGAAGGAGTACTGGGGGTTCTATCTGCTGAAGGGATCATCAGTGACCGTGTCGGCTTGTACAAGGTAGGAATAGTTGAAGAAATAGACTCTTAGTTCAAATCGGTGTAGCCTATGCATTTTAACATCGAATGATGTTTTTGAAGTGTCCGAAACTTATTTGTAAAGAAAAGTAAAATGTAATTTTGTTTACACTGTAGTCATCAATGAAGTCCGCCTAAACATTATTGTTGAACATACGCTTCTTCTAAGTTTAACACTTGAATATCCACTTTCCACATCCAGTCCGAACCTATTAGTTTCTCTTTCATTGTTCTTCTTTACTCGCAAATCCGTATCGATCTTGAATTCAGCTTATTACTCAAGCATGTTTTTTTTGGACACTGCAATGGACGAAATACTCCCGGATCTGAAATTAATCGAGTATTCTCTTATTTATGTCTAGTAAATTGATTGAAGCTAATAGCTATGTTACCATCTTCATCTTATAACTATCTGGTCCACTTATATCCCCTTGGTCTATTCCAAACATAATTATCATCCCTTCCATCAAATACAGGATGTCTTATTTTCCCACAGATGGCCTGGTGCTTCTCTCATAATGATCAAAGGCTACAAGCACCTCCAGGAGTGCGCTTACATTGGAGATGACTCGTCCGAAGAGGTCGATGAACTGAAGGAAGCACTCGAACTTGGTCTCCTATCAAATAAAACGTATTACGAAAAGATTAATCAACTAAAACTCGTTGATGGGAAAGCCAATGATCCTGGTAAGAGATTTTTGGACATCAGTCCCTTTTTCATTACACTTGTTCCAATATCTACACAGGATTAATTTAAAAGGTAGTGATGAACTTTTCATACAAAGTGACAGGTCACGTGACTTTGGCACTTGTCCCACCGCCGACGAGAAAACGACTAACTATCGGCTATTTTCTCGTTCAAGAAACGTATAATAGATAGACATTCCGTGTAAACAAAAGAGACACATATACAAACAGTTGATCGCTGACTGTTCACACTGCCGGCGAGCACTCGCTTCACTAGTTTGTCGCTGAGCGACAAGAGCGAAAGATAACACTCGCTCAGCGATACTCGCTAAGCGATTAGAACACACGCCGAGAGAGCAACCAGCGGTCATTTTTTGCTTTATCCTGCACATCGAACAATCATTTGAATTATCATTGTTATCTAGTTCAGACGACGATGATCATAAATTATATGATAGGAATTGTGTAATGGCGAGTAATCGCTCGCGTCACTCGCAGACTCGCTTGTAGCAGAGCTACACAACTATCGCAACTACGCACTCGCTCCCCGCGGCTCGCCAACTCTTTTCCAATTCTAGCTCTACTCGTTACTCGTTCATCGTTGTCGGTGAGACAACTGCCTTTAGTTTGTATGATAAGATGATTTTCAATTTTAAAATTTTTACCTACGTTCTTTGAGAAAAGTTGTTCAGATTTATGCACCTGATTACCTAGTTTTGGGAAATTAAAACGATTTTAGATAAAAAAAAATATTATTGACACAATTTTAAGAGGTATTTTAATTATTTAAAAATTAATTTAACAATTTAACAAAAATTATGACACGATATCCAAAGGTAATGTGTACGAGCGCACGCCTGTCGTCCGAAAGAGAGCGTGCGCCGATTTCTGCTGGCTTATATAGGGTTGGTCACTCGTAGCTCCCTCTGGTCTGAAGTTGCAGCTAACACGGCTTCTCCTGACTGAGCAGCGTCCTCGATGCTCTCCGTAGGCGGTCTTTGCTCTGGCTCTGAAGCAGTCTCAGCAACCGAGTCTTCATAACCTGGGAAGGAAACACATACATGTTAGCTCTAACATACATCATGTTCATCAATAACTTTTATGTGGATGAGCCAAAGATGTCACTATGCGCGTTATGGTACTTTTCAGCACAAATTTCATGAGCGATGCCACACAAGGACTTATACGCTGCATGATACTACTCCATTGCCACATCTCGATGCCACACAAGGCCTTACACGAGGTAAAAGGGAAGTTATTTCGATGCCGCACAAGGCCTTACACGAAAACAACACAATACAATGCCTTATGCCGAAGCCATCCAGGTCTTACATGTACATTACAGCACACATGCTTATCTGTTCCCGGTCAACTCAACGCCACACAAGGCCTTATAAGAGTTTGATCCAGATCACACTGATATCCACTTAACGTACGTAAGTAGGCAAGAGAGAAAGATAGAAAATAAGTACCTACTGCACCATAGCAAACATCATTTAAGTACATACATGAAACTGAAACTTTATGATAGGCAAAATAAAAAATGAGAAATCTTACATTCGAAAAAAGCTGCACAAGTCTCGGGGGTCCACTCGCCTTGCCACGGTATCATATATTCCGCGGCTGCTTGCGTAGTCTTTCCGTAAGAGCCCGCCAAGAGCCGTAATTCATAACGACTATTTGGCAGAGCATTTATAATGCGATATGGGCCCCTGATGCCGCTGTCAAGTTTATTAGCTGTTTGAGAAGATTTGATAACAAAAACCAGATCGTTCACAGCGAAGGCTCTAGGTGCCTTTCTGCTCCTATTGACACGTGCATCTTGGTTAGCCTGATTTTGAGCCAATAAATCCTCAGCTCTTTGTCGTCTCATTTCACGCCAAGCTTCGCGATTTGGTGTGGAACCGTCCACAGTTATGTCTCGGATGAGAGCATTTATAGCAGGGGTAGTCGTGTCACAACCGATAAGTAGATTTAATGCTGAGCATTGAGTACTTTTCTGCTTATTAATGTTCAGTACCAGTTGTAGCCTCCAAAGTACATTGGACCAGGATTCGTGTCTATAATTTACATCTATTCTAACCATGTTCAGTACTGTTCGACAATACCGTTCCACTTGGCCATTTTCTTGGTGCATTTCGGGCGTTATAAAATGTATCTGAATACCGAAATTTGCTGCCCATTCGCCAAAGTCAGTACTGTCGAACATTCTGCCTCTATCACATACTATTAACCGCGGAGTGCCAAAAATCGACACTGCGTTAGTAAAAGCTCGTTTTAGTTCCGCGCTTTCTTGTTTATACATAGGATACAGAAAACAATATTTCGTGAAAGCGTCGATTATAATAAGGATGTATTTATACCCATTAGATTCGGGTAGAGGGCCAAGTGCATCCGCATGCACTGTATCAAAAGGTATTACGGGTTTCGTCCACGATACAATAGGTTGTAGAGGGGCACGAGGCACCCTTTTGTGTGTTAGACAAACAATACAATGACCTATGTATTTCTTGACGAATTGGCGCATGTTAGGAAACCAAAAATGTTTTAATATTAAATCAAGCACCTTTTCAATATTAATGTGTCCATGTTCGTCATGAAATACACGTAACAAACTTAGCCTAAAACCCTTTGGAACATAACATAGTAGTCGTGATTGTTCACCTATAGGGTTGTACTTATAGTAAAGTAAATTGTTTTTCTTAACATACCGTGAACTATCTAATTGACCCTGATCAAGGTTTTCGAGTAAAGTAACCGTTTCATCGTCCGCGGCCTGAGCAACCTGAGCCCAGTTAATTGGTTTTTGTACAGCACAAAGGTTAACCGGATTGCGGCTGAGATAGTCAGCATGTGGCATAAACTGCCCCTTTCGATACTCGAGGACAAAATCATAGTCCTGTAAGAACATCCACCAGCGTGCCACCCTAGGCAGGAGATCCTTTTTACGCTGAGTCATCTTTAAGGCATTGCAATCGGTAACTACTTTAAAATGTTTACCTACAAGGTATTGACGGAAATGTTGCAAGGCCTTAACTACAGCGAGAGTCTCCAACTCATAAGAGTGGTACCTGGGTTCCGCCCCTACAGTGACCTTACTAAAATAAGCTACAGCATGTCTACGTCCGTCTTTCCCCGTTTGCATTAATACAGCGCCATATCCTAGCGAACTTGCGTCAGTGTGTACTTCGGTTTGCAAAGACGGATCAAAAATTAACAACGCAGGCTCACTAGTCAAAATCGAGAGGACCTCTTGTCTCGCCCGTTACCCCAATGAAACTTAACATCCTTGCGAGTCAAAGAAGCGATGGGGGCCACTTTAGCAGCGTATCCTGGGATATATCTTCTGAAGTAGCCGGCCAGACCGAGAAACTGTCTCACTTGCTTAACGGTTTTAGGAATCGGAGATTTGGCTAGTGCATCTATTTTTTGTACGCTCGGCCGGACCTGACCTTTACTGATAGTCCTCCCAAGATACTCCACTTCAGTGGTAAGAAAGGCGCATTTTCTTAAATTTATAGAAAAACCCGCCTTTGTTAAAGTCTCCAAAACAGAATCGAGCAAGGACAAGCCATCCTCTACGGTGTCACTCAATAGCATTACGTCATCAATGTATACCAGGACCTGGCCTGCATCAATAAAAGATCTCAATGTATCAGATATAATACGCTGGTAGACTACAGGAGCGTTAGCGAGACCGTAGGGCATCTTAAGATATTCAAAATGCCCCTCGGGCGTCACAAACGCAGTTCGGTGTACAGAATCATCGTTTATTTTAATTTGGTGGAAGCCTGTCACCATATCGAGGACAGTGAAATAGTTACACTTCCCAAGCCTATCTATATGATCGTCGATCAAAGAAAGAGGGTATCTGTCCTTTACCGTTATGTTGTTCAGAGCTCGATAGTCAACAACCATTCTATCCGAGCCATCTTTCTTTTTTACTAACAGAATTGGACTCGCATACGAAGACTCGGACTCACGGATAATACCCTTTTCCTTTAAGTCGCTAACAATTTCACGAACTCGCAGTTTTTCGTCGTATGATAGTTTGTATGGTCGATAATTAACAGGCTCCTCACTAGTAAGCCGAATGTGCATCTCCCCGGTAGTTACGGTGGTTGTCGCTGTTCCACTGAGAAAGTATTTCGAATACTTACTTATCACAAACGACAAACGCACTTTTTCATGTGTTGATCGAATCGAGTTGCAAATTCGGTTCACTATGTGTCAAGTTATTTACAAGCGAACTGCTTCTAATTATGCGCTGCGAATCACCAGTTCGAATGTATGCGAGGCCTTGCCTATTTAATACATCCGTACCAATAAGCACTGGCGCACTAAGGTAATCATGGGGTATAACATAAAAATCTACCTCTAATGTGACGTCACTAAATTCTATTGACAAAGTTACGAAACAATCGGAACGCATTTCTATTCCACCTAAACCACGCAATATCTGTACACTCGGGTTCGTGCAACAAGAGAAATGTTTAACGAGATCATTCGATATCAAAGAAATACTCGAACCACTATCAATCAGAACATCGGTGGGTACTCCGCAAATAACTGCCGTTATGATATCCCTTTTAGTACGGTCGCACGTTATTTCACGACAAAAGTTGATAGTAGATTTATTTCTAGTTTCTGAACGTTCTTTAGTAAAACAAGTATCCTCAGTGTGACCTACTTTCTTACAAAATGTGCATACAACTTTAGAAACGGATTTGTTAGCAGATTCGGGGGTAATAGCGGATTTATTTTTACTTATGTAACCGTCATCGGTCTTACTTTGTTTTGAACAAAATTTGCTTTTATGTCCGGTTTGGTTACAATTATAGCAACGCGTGCGTACATCTGTATTTATGGCAGGACGTTTGCGGAATCGTTCGGTAGCAGAATCAGTGGTACATCGGCTATTGCGTGTCTGAGCATTATTAGGTGCACTTGCACTTGAACGATTTGGTTTCACATAAATTGATAAGAACTCCACGATAGTTTCCGGTGTTAACTTCGCGTTTGTGGCAGCTGCACGTATTTGTGGATCTTTTATGCCGCGCACAATTATGTCGCATAATAACTCGTCACTTAACCCTTTCACAATACGTAATCGTAATAATGATTTTCGCGCGTAGTCTGCATACGTGGAGTACTTATCAGATTCTTTACACATCACATCAAAAAGAATATTAGCGGCGTCAATGCGTCGTGGACAAAGTGATTTGAGCTCTAATTTGAAGTTTGACCAAGTACGATTGTTACTAGTCCATTCGCGCAGCCAGGAACGTGCGTCGCCCTTGAGAGAGAGTCCCACACGAGCTAGGCACTCTTTTTCGTCCCACTGGTTTTGCGATTGAGCACGATCTACCTCGTCACACCACGCATAGGCGTCATGAATGCTAGGATCGAAATCCGACACATAATAATGGTTTGATCTCACCGGGTTTATGGATTTTAGCGCGTCGATCAGACGCTCCGTGATGTCCGTTGAAGCCGTTGATGTTGCCGAGCCTCGAGTGTCGCTCGGGGTGCTGGCCACGCTCTCGCCACGCAGCGCAGTCGTCGCGAGGGCTGATGCAGGCTCGGTGAGGGCAGGCAACGGCAGCGGCGTGGCTGCACGTGTTTCGGCACGCTGCTCTAGCGTTGTCAGGCGGTTGAGGATTGCTTCCATCGTCGATGCTAGGGTACCTAGATTGGGCGAAGACGAGCGCTCTCGCGGTGGTGCACGTTTTCTACTCGACATTATGATGGAACCAGAAATGACTTTGAAGCGGCTATAATAGCGTTCAATCCCACTTCTGATTTTGGGAAAATAAAACGATTTTAGATAAAAAAAAATATTATTGACACAATTTTAAGAGGTATTTTAATTATTTAAAAATTAATTTAACAATTTAACAAAAATTATGACACGATATCCAAAGGTAATGTGTACGAGCGCACGCCTGTCGTCCGAAAGAGAGCGTGCGCCGATTTCTGCTGGCTTATATAGGGTTGGTCACTCGTAGCTCCCTCTGGTCTGAAGTTGCAGCTAACACTAGTTTAATATACGCACTCCTTTTAAATTAATCCTGTATATCTGGCTAGGGCATCGGACTTGCGATCATTTAGTCGATGGGTTCGAATCCCACACATTGGACTACCCATGTGAACCCACTCGTAACGCAAGCAAGCATTTAGCTTACCACGACGGGTTAACAAGAATACTAGTAATATGCGACTTACATAGGTAGTAAGTGTAAAAAAAAATTACTATAGGTATTCCCTTCTTAATCTTGTATTGTTACTCCACATTTTGACGACGACAAGAACAATATAGGTTTAATTTAAATGGAACATAAGTACCTATTTCTCCTGAAGTAACATTAATGGAAATTATTAGAGACTTCTTTTTTTACTCCGGGATTGACAAGAAAAGCAATTTCAAGCCTTTATAATTTTTGTTGAACAGACACGATGAGAAGACACAAAGCTGGCGTCAGTTTCCATGATCCCAACAAAGTGAATGCCACATCAACATCTTCAGAAAGTGTTCCAGCCGTTGACGTCACTGATCATGATCCTAAGGTAAAGTACCTAATTGGTGATGATAAAAATATTAAACACAATTCGATTAAATTATATTATAACGAAAAGTTTGGTAGCAAGGACACGCGGCAACATAAGTTTATGAATACAAATCAAATCAGATTTACCAAACACAAATGCTATAAGTTGGTATTACGACAGGAAAACGAAATAGCCCCAAAACGAACGAATGTCATTCATAATAAACTAATTGTAGCATTTTACACAGGTCAGGTGTTACTTAAATATGGTTGTGTTTATCCACACTTGTTGCTGACTTAACTCTTGTTATTTTTACATATTTATATAGCTTATAGAGTCTTGTATTGATCTGCTTATTCGTTTAAAATTTCTGATCATTACAAAACTCAACTCATTTTTCAATTTGTTGACAAATAGCAGAAACTTTTTTCTTGATTATAGTCCCCATCATTTCTGGTTTACTTATTACCACTCGAGTTTTATATAAATTCATTGTTATATAGGAACTTAGAGAGATTCTTGAACGGCTCCACGCTTTAAGAGAAGCAGCCAAGATCCAAAACTCAAAGAACTTCCACCCGCCAGACAACATCGTGTCGCTACCAGCTTTACATCGACACAGGGATGCTAATGTTGATAAGGATGAGAGGAAATGGCTGTCTTTTCAAGGTAAGTCTTCAAAATCTACAGCTTTCTATACTTCTAGTGCTATTTATTTACTATGTTAATTTAATTAGGTTCCTGGGGATCTGAAGAATGTTTTTACAAACATTGGTTGTTATCTAAGTGTCGTCGAAGACATAATGTACTGTTGCAAATTACTATCTCAAAAGTTCTAAGTAATAAAACGATAAAATACAAAAATAATCTGAGAATTACGTAAATGCCCCAAATTAGCACATTCTGATAAATGTTCTGAGACAATTCGGTATCAACATCTGATTAACAGCTCAGCGGTATCTGAGCGTAAATTATTAGAACATTATGAGATATGAAGCTTGCTACTAAGCGAGTAATCTAGGAAATAAACCGAAACGGCACACGCCAATACGTGCGAATAAAAATCCGAGTACATATGACATTTTAAAACAATTTAGTTATATAGTGTCAAGAAGAGGTGGAAATATATATAGATAGCACCCTCTTTTTTCACACAGAAATCTCCAAATTCATAATTGGGTTCCAAAAAGTCGAGACAAAAGATATTCTTATTTACTAATATTTCCTGTAACCCCATTAATATTATTGGAATTAAAGCAGGAAGAGGTGAAACAAGTAAGACCTATTTTAATTAGGTCATTTTTGTTATTCGTATTTAAAATTGATAACCCATTTTACGAAAATATACAACGACAGGTCGACTTGTAGATAAAAATTTACAAGATTGCAAAAACAATTGGGTCGAATTTTCAATCCGATGATCCATTTATAATTTTCACATGAAAACCAAAATTAATACTAATAAAATGTATGTATACTATTGCCTTCATATTTTACAGATATCGATGGAAATAACAGCGACGTAGTTTTAAATAATAATCCCGAAGAATCGTCAAATAACGCAAACATCGAAATGGTTAAAGACAAATTATCTGATGTTAAAAATAAGACTGATTTAGAAACTGATGTAACGAAAAGTACTGATCTTGAAATTAAGAATGATACTACGGTAAATAATACAGTGGAAACTACAGTAGAAACTGCGTTGAAAACTGAAGAAGAACTGGTTACAGTAACTGTTGAGACAACGTATGAAACTACTACTAAAATGGAAGCAGCCACTAGTGATAAAAAAGAGGTAAGCGAACATTATATTCAAAGTAAAAATAGTATATCACGAGAGAGATCGAAATAAACACTTAGGCAATTACTTGTATTCTCAGTTCAAAACCTATATAATATATTTTTATTTAACCCTCGTAAATCAAAATACGTTAAAATTCTATCTGAAGCAATAAAAGCAACAGATACTTAAGTAAATAATTTCAGCCATAAGTATAAATTTATAGCCAGCTTTGCCTGCTTTCATAAGATAAATATTGAAATAAAACTACTTTAAAACGGATTCTATCGCGGTTTATTTTGATTTTAGTTCCCGACGTTTCGACGCCTTTGCAGGTGTCATGGTCACGGGCCGACTGAGGTGGTATTTGTCTTGACAGGGGATGTTGCTCGTTCTACCTTCATTTATCTATATATATAAAAATGAAACCCGTTTTCCGTTGTCATGGCATCACGCGTGAACGGCTGGACCAATTTCGTTCATTCTTTTTTTGTCGTGTTGTTTATTATCAGGAGAAGGTTCTTATGGAAAAAAAAAAACAAAAGTTGCGCGAAAATTAAAAAAGATTAAAGAAAAGTTAGTGACCATATTAACTTTTCTAATTTAACCTTTATAGCCTTTGACATATCTGTTAGTTATTTGACATGACAACGTCTGTCAGGTCAGCTAGTTTTTATTAATTATTTTTGTTCCGACCTACGCAATATGAGCTCACTGTGTCTTGAAGTCTTGCAGCGCTGCTCTTGGGTTTGGTTTTAATTTTGTGAATTATTGGGTCCCAAGTAGGTGATATCTTCCAGCCATCTTCTCTATTGAAATTAGGATGTTTTTTAATCTCAATAGCCTCACGAAACATCCTAGGTAGGAATTTGGATTCTTTAGCGAGGATCTGTGGTTTATCAAATCTAATGTAGTGACTGGAGCCTTCAGCATGTTCGGCGACTGCAGACTTCGTTGAGCGGCGGTGTTTTACGTCAGCTATGTGTTCTTTTACGCGGATCCCTATACTTCGTTTAGTTTGACCAATGTAAGAGAGGCCACAGTCACAATCTAGTTTATAAACTCCTGCATCTTGTAGAGGTATGTGACACTTGACAGGTGGTAAGGATTGACTAATCTTCTTAGGCGGCTTGAAGTATGTTTTGATTGAAGCTCGCTTCAGGATGTAGCCAATCTTGTCTGTGACTCCTCTGACATATGGTAGTACAGCAGGTAGACGGTCGACTGTGGCTGGTTTCACTCGGTTTCTGTGACGGGGCCGTGGAATCTGGAGCTTGTTGTCTCGCAATACTTGCTTGACGTGTTGAAGCTCAGCGGCAAGGTGTCTGTCATCACAGATTCCGTGTGCTCTCTGAAACAAAGATTTACCCACGGTAGCTAACTGTTTTGGATGGTGGTGAGATTCACCGTTCAGGTATCTGTCTGTATGGGTGTTCTTGCGATACACAGTGTAACTTATAGTTTGATCAGGATTACGGTGGACTAATACATCTAAGAAGGCTAGAGATTTATTTTCCTCCAACTCCATAGTGAATTGAATTTTGTTATTAATGGAGTTGAGATGATTTAAAAATGCAGTTACTTTGTTAGATGGTAAAATTGTGGAAGTATCATCTACGTACCGTTTATAAAACCTAGGGGTGACTGGGGCTGTTTTTAAGGCTGTCTCCTCAAAGTCTTCCATGAAGATATCGGCGACTACTGCGTCCAATTGTAAGCCAAATCGACACACCAACCTTATAAGGATAGTTATGTTAATGCATAAACATTTTTTAAACCTCATTGCACTACGAGTATCAAAATTTAAGTTCTTGTTAGAAACCCTTATGTTTCATCACGATGTGAATGTTTTCTGTATCGCCAAGGATCATAATATTTCGTAACCCACCTTTCTTCACGTCTATCTATTTCTTTATCAATAAACGTCACATTCTAGAATGTTTTTAAGATAGCTTTTATCCTATGGATATTTAATTGTCATACTTATCTTTGAGTATCATTACGGTAGGATTAGAAGTATAAGTCTATTTATATCAACTGCATTTAAAGATTTTAGTGGACACACCTTTTAAGTCTACTTTAAAAAAGTATCTAATTCAAAATACTTCCCTTTGTCTCCCATTTAAAAATAACTATTCTTATTTCGTCCATTAATTACTTTTTAACAGTTTCATCCTTCTTTCTAACTATTGCTTTCATTAGATCCACACATAATTTTTGAACAAGTAAAGATCCTCCTCCACCAACTTTCTAAACTCATTCTTAATATCATCCTATTATAATAATATTTGATTTGTCACTTTTGCCGTTTAAATACCACATCACCTAGTAAATGGGTTGAAGAGGTCAGATATTAACTCCATGTTAGATAATGACTTTCACTGTATTTCGAAAGACTGTAAGCCAACCTAACATTTTCTAGAAAAGTCAGATATTTTATGAAATACATTGTAAGATATTAAAGCAATACAACTAATTCTAAACACAATATTGTCAAAGTAATGGAAAGTTTCTTATCGCTGTGGATTCTTGTTATCGGGTCGGCCATTATAATTTATGAATTGTTTTATTGTCTTAAGTACTGTGTAACTATTTGTATTTATAAGACTTTATTCATCTTAAGACAATGTGTTCTCGTAATATTATAGCATAACTGCTTCTTTGGTTTACATACGATTGTCGTATGAGATCAAGGTTTCTTATTAAAAGAGTTCTTTAACTCATACTCCGACATCAATCGATCAATACACTGCCCATACCGGTCCACTGCTGAATAAAGGGCTTCTTCCCATTCATTGACTTCACCGAGTCTTTCACCTTCCGCGTTCAATTCGATCAAACTCCTTCCTTGCTCACGAATTTTCCCGACAACTTTGAATTAAGTTCAGTATCCAAGGCTTTTCTCAAAATATGTTGTATCCTTTAATTTCAAAGTGCTAAGAATGTCAAACCTCAAGTCAATTTAGTTTTACACCTATTAAAACATAAATTGTATGAAAGATACATCCATTTACAAAAATGTTTTTTTTTACTTCAGACTACTACTGAACCAAATTCTAAGGAGGTGTTCGAGGATGTTCTAAATAGACTGCAGGCGTTAGGAGATAAGGGGAAGAGAGTGTTAGTTAAACTACACGAGACCATGGGAGTCGAGTACAAGGAGAAGGTAAACATTTTGTATTATTATAAAAAAAATATTTTAGAATACTATAATTATGCTGTTAATGATCCTCGAATGGCTCCAATGACTTGATTATTTGAAACTAATTCTAAAATTGAAGGTTTTTGAGTGTAAGTGGAAGTATAGTTATAGATCTCATGCAGCTAAATAAGTTATCATTTTAGGAAAAGCTACGGAATAATTTGTCACGTACTGCTGTTTTCGCCACTTATTAATATCATTGTTCGGGCATATGCATTCATTGATTTTTTCCATGGCATTAATATAAACCAGGTTCCTTTTTTCTTCCTAGAGAACATTCGCCTGACATGTACGATCAAAATGTTCTAAGCTGATAATGTTTAAATATTTTGCCTTTCTAGCCGCCGATTCGCCAAAAATCAGATATAATGTCGTTGGTTACTGGAAGTGGCGAAGAACTGGACAGGCTGCGTCGAGTTCTGGTGGAAGCTATCGATGAAGAGAAGACCAGAGCACAGAGACAACGTAAGTAAATAATAAACTATGCAGAGTTTGCATTTTACTAAAGCTGTTCTAAGAAGGGTTTGGTACTAAAATTAATTCATGTCACCATTTGCTGGTCACAAAGATGTGTGAGATTATTAGTCGAATTTAAAAGATATCTGTTTATAGCTAATATTTGCTGCTAATTGGACACTACTTGGTTTTGTTTTAATTATAACTTCGATAAAGGTATGCCTATTGGTCTACCTGGAACCACAGCGTTTTTAGTAGACACTGCATAATTATTAAGACAACAAAGAGCCAAATGTCGAAAGGTCCGAAGTTACCAAGATATACCAAACTATAGCAGAGATCAGTCTTATAAATTCAATGACTAGCTTCTGCCCGCGACTTCGTCTGCGTGGACTTAAGAATTGGGTCCAAAAAGAAATGAAAAATGTGAAAGTAATGAAAAATTGAATAAAATCTTCACCCGTGTTATATATTATAGCTTGCGCTGTAATAGAGAAAAATACCAAATTTCAAACTTGTCTGCCCACGGCTTAGATCGGAAAAAAAATAATCCCTCGGGAACTACTAAAGGAATCGAGATAAAAGGTAGCCTATGTTCTTTTCCATGTCAAAGACTACATGCATGCCAAATTTCATCCAAATCCGTTCAGTCGATTTTGCGTGATTATGAGTAACAAACATCCAAACATCCATACTTTCATATAATATTAGTAGGATAACATAGCATATAGATGACAACTACAAGATTCCTTAAATAACCTTCTCGAGGTCACTTCCACTTTCATGTTGCTATCTGCAGTTTTTTCATGTATCTAAGCGAGTTTTAGCTTCTAACAATACGAGTATACGTGAAAATAGATCAGTCTAAATGCAAATTTAATGGCAAGTAAACAATAGTTTTACAAGTTTCCTTGTTTTATTAATTCTGCGCTAGTTCTAAGAGTTTTGGACTATCGCCAATAATCGTTGAATCTCGTTTATTGACCACATTGTTGGACTGCGTTCTAAAATATCGAGAATAGTCGGAAAATACTTGGAATTATTTGTGTTTGATGACAGTTTTAGTACTGGAACGAATGGAACTATTGGGGGTACATGGAAAATCGTATTAGCTTTGGATTCTAAGGCGTCAAATCGTTTTCATGTTCGTTTCGATGGTGTTCAAATTTGAGCGGACTAAAATTAACACTACATAGGTTAGCCGTAACGTACGCTCGTACATAATTATTATATATTATAATAAAGCATGGAAAAATGAATAAACTATAAAAAATGTATGTGATTTTGATGGGGTGCAGTATGGACACATTTTTCAGTTTTTACACATAAGTGCGTAGGCAACATTATAGTTACTGCATTGCATTAAAATACATAGCAACGAAAGGGTACAATGGCGGTCTTATCGCTAATAGTGATATCTTCTTAAATTTAAAATGTGACCTTGCAGTAGCTCCCTTTCACAGTGCCATTTCAAGTAGGGAATTTTTGCTACCGACTCCTGGATTCTCCATCTTTTGCGAGGAATAGTTCAAATATTGATTTTTTAGAGAATGTTTAAATTAAAAATGATCTCTGACATTCCAGAAAAACGTCTCGCAGCGGCTGAACAAGCAAGAAGTAAGAGAGAGTCGATGCTGGGTCAGATCGAACTGGTGAAGATCTTCAATGAAAACGATGAAGAAAGGAACCATGCTGGTGAAGTGGTAAGAATTCTATACATTCAATGATACCTCAATAATTACGTTCTGAGTACATATTTTCGGGATAATATCGACGCATTAGTGAATCATAGCCAAGTTCAGAATTAAACCACAAAAAATAACATGGATAATTTTTACGTGTGGAATTTCTTCCATTGCTTTGTATTCGTACTTTAATAGGTTAAGTCATTACTATTTTTATTCGTGTTCATTTATTCAAAACCTTGGACGTCTTTCTGGATATAAACTGAAACAATGTTGCACATAACATTGTTTCAGATGATAAAATTGAGTGATTATGGGATGAGACATATTATTTGTGGTATTGATTGGATACGACGAAAACTAAAAATAACAGGATGTTAAAATTGAGTCATTCAAGCACATGTCGATTTGGTGCCGGCTAAGATAAGAAAGTCCTCCTTCGTATTATTTATCTACAACGAAAATAAATGGCATCTCATCATCTAATAATTGCTATTCAAAAAATTGTATTATAATAATCAATCTGATGTTAATTCACAAATGTTTGCATGCCCAAAATGAGGTCGAAATATTTCCTGTGCTATAATTGAATGTAACAATTCGTATAACCACCTTGTTTCGAGCAAAGGAATGATGTATGATGATGACCTAATGACCCCGATGTTCTATTACTCATGAATTGATTTTCAAAGGCTACATGAACCCCTTTTCAGGATGCAGATGGCTTCGCAGATCATCACCAACTGGTGAACGAGACAACCCCCCTTGACATGAGTAACTCCGAGTTCTGGTCCTCCTTCTCCAGCAGCGAGGAGGCTCTGCTGGAGTGCGAGGGTCTGATCCTCAACCTTCCTCTGACACCGCACAGAGGGTGTGTGAGGGAGGCCTCCGAAGGTGATAGCTTCGCAGCTGCTAAGGCTAATGCGCTGACTTACAGGTAAGATTTCTAGGAGATATTCTTCATCTATATACGCCACTGTCATTCCAATAAATTTCATTAAATACAATAGAAAATAGACGGTTACGGAAACGGGGCAAACTTACGCGGGTAGAACCGCGGGGCACAACTAGTAGATTATATTTCTAAAAAAAACATAAATATCAGTATAAATAAATAGGGCACAGAGGGTATACACGACTGTTTAATCACATTCTTGAAAAGCCTAAGACAAACCTCAAAATTGAATAAAATTTGTGATAATATATTTTTACCTTTGAAATAAAACTACTTGTAAACGGATAAATTATAACCACAGTCTGCCTTTGACCATGGCACCAGCAAAGGCGTCGAAACGTCGCGAACTAAAATCAAAATAAACCTCGATAGAACCCCGTCTCTAGACCAAGCTGGCCGAACCGGCCAAACTAGTAATAAACATATGTCCCTAAACACCTTTTTACTTATAATATCATTGTCCCTAAA
This sequence comes from Plusia festucae, assembly GCA_950381575.1. Lineage (NCBI taxonomy): Eukaryota > Metazoa > Arthropoda > Insecta > Lepidoptera > Noctuidae > Plusia > Plusia festucae. Next base: position 8,843,834 of record OX494454.1, on the reverse strand, counting down.
TCTATATATTAATACGTGATGCCAAAACTTTGGACCCCTTTTTACGAAAATTGCGCGGACGCAGGAGCATAAAATTTGGCACACTTATAGTTTATGTGTAGGAGAAGTGGAGAACGCTAATATTTTTCAATAATAATGCTTATAAAGTACATTAATCTATATATTAATACGTGATGCCAAAACTTTGGACCCCTTTTTACGAAAATTGCGCGGACGCAGGAGCATAAAATTTGGCACACTTATAGTTTATGTGTAGGAGAAGTGGAGAACGCTAATATTTTTCAATAATAATGCTTATAAAGTACATTAAATCAATAAATAAAACATTACCCACACTACCATGCATTTCACACACACATGTTTGTTTTGTTTTTCATTGACTGCTTACTGACATTGACATAAATAAGTGGTTTAAGTTTTTATATATCCGAATATAACGGCCAAGGACATTTAGCAAACGATAAAAGAGGTTTTACAAAAACATTGTTTGCAGAGAAGTTTGCAATATGCGATAAAATATGCTCTAAATGGATATGTATTTTTTATATGTATTTTCCTCTTATAGCATGTTTTCTTTTAATAAACATTTTTTAAATAGATATTCTTTATTTTACTTCCTTTTAATTTCATATAATTTGTTCAAAAAATAAATTGGCAAATAACAGTCTTGGTCAAATGTGTGGTTATAGTAGTTTAGTTTTCGACAGTAGAACCTTAATAATGTTTGAATATTATATTTTAATAATGTATATTAAGTCACTCACAATTTAAATTTATATTATAAGGTCGAATTTCGACCATTGGGCGACCACTAGTAATAAAAAATTAGATCCAGCCTTCTCTTGCTGTATGCCTTATTAAGATTGTTAGCAACGCACTAAGTCGAGGTCCGAACCTCGCAGGGGGAGCACTTAGTGATCGTTGCTAACTTAGTTAGTTTCTCTATTGCTCTGGCTGGAGGCCTTAAGGTTTCCCCAAAAAACCTCCGCTCTGGCTAAATGCGGTAGACCTCATCCAAAAAAAAACGCGTTATCCTCAGAAAGCAACTTTACCTTTTCTATGTCTGCCAGGGTCCCTGCAAACGGCTACTACTTCTTCGTGTTCAACTCCGAGAACGAGGTGCAGAAGAACTTCATCCGCGCTCGCTTCGACCTCCAGAAGACGAGGTATGACGTCGCCAGGACCAAGCTCCGGGAGTGCCTCAACAGTACGGAACGCTGCGATCTCAATCTAGATATATTTTCTAGTCAGAAGGTACGTTCATCATCTGCTCAGCCTTTTCCCAAACTATGTCTGTCTGCTTCCAGTCTTACCGGATTTAGCTGAATACCGTATGTTACATGGAGCGAGTGCCTATCTGACCACCACATACCATTTTATTTGGTCCCACTGGATGTGAGAATTGTAATGACTAAACGACTTTCAAAAATTAATAAACTAAATATTTGGTAGATAAACTATTTGCAAGCAAATATCCATTTTTTTTTAAAACATTTTTTTTTTGTTTACCTACATAATTTTTTTATTGATTTCTTAACCTAGCCACATAATACAGGAGATACTTAAATTTTCTCAAAGCATTTATTAACTGCATGGATGCTCTAACGTTATAGCATGATTGATCAGTCTAAACATAGTAAAGAATCTCAGTTGTTTTTTTATGTTGTGATGACGATTTATTTTCAATTATCTATAGGTAATTTTTAATATTTCTTTTTAATTTTCAGGTAGTTTTAGAAGTTCCCCTAAGAAACAACGACTCGCTGTGGAACGAGCAGTTTGTGATCATATCAGAATGTGAACCACGAACATCTGTATACATCGTCTGCGTCATCGCAGTGCCCATATTAATATTACTATTCGCTTTCCAATGATGAGAAATAATGAAGTAACACAACCATACCATGCTGGTAATAAGCATGCAAGTTGTTTGGGAACTTGGAATAGCGACATCTAGCGGATGAGCTTTGAACTACATAGAGAAAGACCAAAATTGAAAACAGCGTCATCTGTCGATTGAAAGTGTTTACTGAAGTTTGCAAAATTGTTTTTGCTTTATTTTGTTGTGATGTATGTGTACATATTGTTATTATCTTTATGGCATAAGTCTTCCAAATAATTATACGATGTATAAAAGACATTATTTTTATATCCAAATTTTGTAAAATATTAATTTTAAGTAATGTTACTTAGTTTTGTAAGTAGTTTAAAACGGCCATAACAGGGTAAAAAGTGATAATTGTAGACATAGTGCCATATTTGTACAAGATAATAAATTTAGACTAAGTTTTACGTACGAGTACAAAATATTATAACTATTATGGTATTTTATTTTTAATTACCTAAACTTCTGAATCATAATCAGTTTTGCAAAGCTATCAACAGATGGCGTTACCAACTTCATAATCGATAACTCGAGGTGGCGTTTGGCTATGTCATTAGTCCAAGCGCCAACGGCTAGCCAATAGTTTTACGTATCAATGAGGCTCAGGTTCAAATCCTGAGTATGAACTAGAATAAGTAATTCGGCTTTTCTTTTTCCAATATTTTTCTGAGGCAGTAAAGACCATCAGTCGGTAACATAGACATGTGCCTGATAAATAAAGCACAATCAAATCACAAATCAAATAACTTTAGAAGTTCACACCATATATAGAAATAAGTACAAAAGTCAAGTCATTAATATAATTTCTCATAAAGGGAATCTCACTTTTTCTTCACCAAAACAAAACAATTAGACACTGCATTGTTTTTGGAATAGCATCCACAAAAATGAAAGCCAAGGTCTTAATAAATCAACTGTATCTAATTAGTCTAGTGTAATAATCGTTACTAAAATATTCAGTGGGTACTGGCCACAGCCCAGAGCGGCGTAACAAATTGCGGTGCAGCGAGAGGTGCGGTGGTGGCTAAAAACAAAATGGTAGACAATTAAAACCTTTTTTGGCATCAATCCAGGATTTACCACAATTTTACAAACAACAAATTTATTCAAACCATTTGACATTCGTTCAACATACATTGCTGGTTATAAACGTTTTGAAAAAATACCTTTTTCTTTTCAATACGCAATGGTTTACGCAAAACTGCTAGTGAGGTCATAACACGATCTTAGGAATTTTGATTATTTTGGGTATTTAATATTCATTCCAGTGTATTATTCAATGTCAGTTTTACTATGCAGCAACAGAATTGCTGATTGAATAAGTAATTTGGTTTGATTTTTATAGCCCAATCAATTTATTAGATACGTTGCAAGCATACTTAAGGCATTACAAGTTTATGTTCAAACGATATGTGTGCATGTTTGGATGTTTAGATGTTTGGATGTTTGTTACTCAATCACGCAAAAACGGCTCAACGGATCTGGATGAAATGTGGCATGCATGTAGCCTTTGACATGGAAAAGAACATGAGCTACCTTTTATCCCGATTCCTTAAGTAGTTCCTGAGGGAAAATTGAAACTTGTTTACAAGCTAAGCCGTGGGCAAACAGCTTTGAAATTTGGTATTTTTCTCTATTACAGCGCAAGCTTTAACAAGGGTGAAAATTTTATTCCATTTTTTATTACTTTAACATTTTTTATTTCTTTTTGGACCCAATTCTGAAGTCCACACAGACGAAGTCGCGGGCAGAAGCTAGTTATACATATATTGTAGTGACTGTTTACGAGCTTTTATATATATACACATAGCGAGAGAATATGTGTATACATAATATATAATAGAAAAAAAAATTATATACAGGAGAATTCTTATTTTATTTAGATTCACTAAATTAACAATAAATGTTTTTCTACCTATGCGTTTTGCCGTTCTCGAGTTTTAATAACAAACCTGACTTTGTTAGATATTTATACATAGATGTAATAACAGTGTACCATTGTCGAAGAGCCAAATGATTAAACAAACTAGATATGGAACTCTAAGAAAAATATTGACTTGGTTTATGAGTGGATCTAAACTTCAGTTTAGAAGTTGAGGTGCCATACCATGAGCTTATTAAGCCAGGTTGTTGCCGCTGTGGAAGCGAGACGCTGCTACGTGCATAGTATAGCGCTGTCTCGCTTCCACAGCGGCAACAACCTTGCTTAATAAGCTCATGGTATGGGCACAGGTTTCAAAAGAAAATTGGTATATAATATTAATAAACAACAAGGTTTAGTTTAACACTTCAGCCTATCGCGGTCCACTGCTGGACCTAGGCCTCTCCCAAGTTGCGCCACAACACCCGGTCATCAATTTGAGGGTTGTGTTGTAGTGCGCCATCATTCAGATGTTTGCCCTAGTCACCACTCTGGGCCAGAGGGTTTATTTATTTATTTACAATTATTTATGTAGGTACACACAAAGGGCTCGTGGCTAAGTGTAAGCCGTACGGTTTGACCGATAATAAAGGTTAAGCCGCACTCGCCGCGGTTGATCCGTGGATGGGTGACCATTTGTAAACATACCGAGACCCCTCCGTGCCTCGGAAAGCATGTTAAGCCGTTGGTCCCGACTGTCATACAGTGATCTTTGACAGTCGTTAAGTCATTATAATTCTTACAACCAGTCTTACTATGGAATACTATATTAATTAGCTAGCAATAGGTTGTGGAGGTCAGATAGGCAGTCGCTCCATGTAAAATACGGAATTCAGCTAAATCCGGTAAGATTGAAAGCCGACCCCAACATAGCTTGGGAAAAGGCTAGGCAGAAGAAGCAGAAGAAGACAAAGAATTGACAAAAGACAAAGCATACCTAACCATAGTTGAGTACAAAGGTACTACTTATTACTGAAATAAATTTCTTACAGCAGACCTACGAAAGCAGAAAATTGTAAGAAATGGAGACAACAGTGTGTAGGGTTGTTGACCGCAGTCTACTTTCAGTTCTCTAGAACGCTGCTATCCATTCTCCTTGTTTCTATATCCCTAGTTGCCTCTTACAACACCTACGGAAGGAGTTTCTATTCTATGCCGAAACCTCACGGCACGACTATGGGACTTGCTTCACTAAAAACAGCACACTAAAGGTCTATGTCCAAAATAGTAAAAAAAAATGTATTACCCTACAAAGCAACCATTACTAGACAATACAGCACACTGCCAAAAAAATTAAACATTTACCTCAACATGTAAAATTACCACATGTCTATATAAGCACACACTGTTTTAGGTCAAAGTACCGGACAAGTGCGAGTCAGACTCGGCTACCGAGGGTTCCGTACAAAGATTAGATATATTTTTATGATTTAATAACAAATGTAGGTACCTATATTTCTCTTTTTAAAGATGGTTTCTTCTTGTAATATAAGACCATTATTAATTGCCAAATTTCATATTTCTAGGTCAACGGAAATCAAAATATATAGGGTATCCTCTATACAGGATTAATTTAAAAGGAGTGCGTTTATTTCACGAGGTAATCAGGTGCATAAAACTGAACAACTTTTCCCAAGAAACAGGTCGAAAACTTGAAATTGAAAATCATCTTTTCATTCAAACATAAGTCACGTGACCTGTCACTTTGTGTGAAAAGTTAATTTACTATTTTAAGATATCGACCTATGTTCCTTGGGGAAAGATGTTCAGTTTTATGCACCTGATTACCTCGTTGAATAAACGCACTCCTTTTAAATTAATCCTGTATATTTTGATTCCCTTGAGAATTTCAAAATATTCGTTTTACTTATACATTTTGCGGTATTAATGGCCGTAGCTTTTTTAAGAAGTTATTTTTTTTATAGCTTCAAGGGACTGTAGCCTTAAATACATGGTTTTAATTTCAACTAGATACCTCTCCGTGTTGCCGAGATTCAGATTCAGACAAAATGATCTTAAAAGGGTCCCGTTTTTTCCTTTTGAGAACGGAACCCTAAAAATAATGGAAATTTAGGGCCTCTTTGTACACAGATGTAAATAATGATAAACCTTATCAATGCCGCGATGGTGATGTCATGGGCCACCTTATAACCTTCTAGGATAAGCTTATAACCTTGAGCTGTTTATAAAGGCGATAAAACTTCTAGGAAATGGGTTTTAAAATATCTTTCATGAACATTATTATAGCACTGTATGATCAAAAGGTCTGTATCGAAATTACCTACCTAAGCAAAATGTACGTACTACGTATTTATATGTATAGCGGATCGTCTAAGTCAGCAATCTTGGTTCACTGCTGGGAACAGGCCTCTGCCAAGCTGCGCCACAAAACCTGGTCTTCCGCCTTCCGCATTCCAGTCTGATCCTTTTTCAGGTCATCGGTCCATCTGGTTTGGGGGCGTCCTACACTACGTTTGCCGTTTCCCAGTCTCCACACAAGCACTCGTCTACTCCAACGGCCATCAGTCCTTCAACAGACATGACCAGCCCTCTGCCACTCTAGCTTACTAACTCTGCAAGCTATGTCAGTCACTCCGGTTCTTCTCCGGATAGTCTCAATCCTGATCTTCTGCTTCAAAGAAACTCTGAGTATAGCTCGCTTTATAGCCTACTGTAGATCATGGCAGCAAGATTTAAAATTCGACAATTTCATACATATCAGTCCAGCCGTTTATTATTATTATTTAATTATGTTAAACATACGGGTGGTCTTGTCCTTAAATCCAGCACTTATCTTTTGCCTTTAAGAGCTGTTTTATAAATTCGCAACACCCAGTCATTGCCATAAAAAGCTTAAACATTACAACCTTATACGTTAGCGACATTAAAGTATCTTATTTGGTTTGTGTAATTAAGTATTACGTGTAAAGTATCATAGCTTGCCTAAACAAGTCAATTGAACTACTTGGTAGACGATTTTATCGCTAGACTAAGTCCTGTCTGAGTAAGATACAACGATTCATACCATTACATAGTGTAAACTTGAAGATAAGACGAAGAGGGGCTCGTGGCTAAGTGTAAGCCGTACGATTTGACCGATAATGAAGGTTAAGCCGCGCTCGCCGCGGTTGGTCCGTGGATGGGTGACCATTTGCAAGCATACCGAGATCCCTCCGTGCCTCGGAAAGCACGTTAAGCCGTTGGTCCCGACTGTCATACAGTAATCTTTGACAGTCGGTAAGACATTAGGTACAATTCAGACAACCAGTCTTACTACTGGGACACTGTATTATCCAGCAATGGGTTGTGGTGGTCAGATAGGCAGTCGCTCAATGTAAAATACGGCATTCAGCTAAATCCGGTAAGACTGGCAGCCGACCCCAACATAGCTTGGGAAAAGGATAGGCAGAAGAAGACATAATGTAAACTTGACTAGGGTAGGATATTGGATATAGGATTAATTACAGACCTATAATTTTTTCAGGAATCTGTTTTTATTAATTCAAAACTTCTACATACATGTTCAAATATGGTTTAGACGGAAAGTGACGGAATTATGTCATCTGGATGAGAGCGATCGGTAGAGAATGCTTGTTTCATACATTTGGCATTAAAAATATACATAAACCAAAAAAAAATTTAGTAGTTACATTTGTATTCTAGGCCTTCGTTTTAAGTATACAAAAAAAAAACTGCATTTTTGTTGCTTTCCGACTCACGGGAGAAAGGTAATCTGTTAATACTTACCTCTCTCTATTATATCATACCTTTACAGCTTATTTACTGGGTAAAACAACAACCTAAACAAAACCGGAAAGACTTAGAAATATTATACATAAATACTTGTCATCATTTGTTGTGACAGTCCTTAACTGAGTACTGTACCTATGTTTGTTAGGACTGACATTAGACCTTATAAATAGCAACTAATATAAACTGTCAATTCGATAAATTATTTCGCGTTAACGGGCTAAGCTTTCGCAAGAATTGTACCAGACGTATAGTGGGTTGTTACTAACTACCGGATATCTACCGCCTCTGCTTATCTCAAATTATTATAGACCCTTCGCAGAATTCCTGCCATAAAACAACATGGCGGCGAGAGTGTGGTACCTACTTGCTGTAATAATTATTATAATGTCCGTAAGTTATTGTACTTCCTGTTTGCTCCTAATCGTTGGCAGAAATTTAGCTATAACTTATTTAGCGTTAAGCTGTTTTTATATGTCGGTTACTGAATAGATATATCTAATAGTAACAATTTTTTATTAATACAAAAATATATTTATAAATTTATAAAAAATAAAATAAAAATTATAACAAAATTATACAGACTTCTTATAGTGTGTAAGTATTCCGGAGTTCTTATTAGAGAAACTGTAATTATTTTAACAATTGTGTTGTAATTGTATTAAATAATATACCTAGTATTTGACCTGTAATTTTATTTTTAACTTTACTTATTTTTTTACGTAAATTATATGATATATTTATGTATACAATATATTAATTATTATAATGTATACGTTCACTGAATTAATGTCCGCGCAGGTATTTCTACAATTAGTCATTACACATTGCCAGTCAAGTCATCAAATGTTATAGTCATAACTTAAAAATACATCTTAGTAGCTTATACAATTACATAAACATTAACTTAGGTTATGCCTATCGTAAACAATTAATGGATTTTTTTTATAAAATAATAATATAAAATAATTAATGCTTTAATGTCAAACCAAAAAAAGTAAAGAACTTAAATAACATTCAGGTAATAATATTTAATTTCTTTTAATATTAATATCATAAAATCATTTTAATATCTAAAAGAATTAGCAGTTTTCACTCCACTTGCTCATTGCGGGTTGTTCGTTTCGATTTCCAATTTTTGGAATAAATTATTCCTCACAAAGTTTAACTTCACTGATTGTCAATGATGTCTTAGAATCATAATAAATCACACAGAATATAATAATAATATGTGTTTTTTTATTATGAAACGGATATTTATTAATTCGTATTATGTCTTGCTAATGATGTGTTAATATTATAGCTAATTTATGTTTTGCAAATGTCTAAATTAAATCAAACTGTATTTTATAATCTAACCCGTCAATAGGTACTAAAAACGTAATTAATATAACGAAAAACAAAATATTTCTTTGTATATAATCAAATATTATCAGCTAATTTGAAATGATATACGATTATTAAGTTTTGATTGGTTCGATTTTTTATAATTCGTTTAATTATACAGTATGATTAAAAATTCGGCTACAGAAAAAAAAAATTACCTTTAATATTAGATAATATCGTTAGTCTTATTTCATCAAATATAATCGAAGATTTAATGACAGTATGAAATAATAAAAAATAATTATAATTCTTAGCATAGTAAAATACGCATATGATATGTGATTTTTTTTATTATTTTTATATAACAAAAAAAATGTGAAGAAAACTTTATTCCAATAATTGGAATCTGAAATTGACAACGAAGAGCAAGTGAGGTGTAAAATTCTCACACTTTCTCTATAAAAAAATGCTTGTGATTTTCAGGAGTACTGCTAAAATACTCCTTGCTAATGCATCATGATCTACATCAATATACATATATATCAAAACAGTGAATCTCAAATTTTTGAACACTTTTTTAAACATTTTTGAATAAGAAGCGGGGAAAACAGAGCCTACCATTTCTTTACGTCCATATGGTTTAAGTAGATCTGCCTTAAAAATAATAAAAATAACCCTGGGCAGTGTAAAATATACAACTAATAAATAAATAAACAATTATAGCCCAAAATATAAAAAGATTACCAGTATTAGTAGTATTCTTGTTAACCCCTCATGCATCAGGTCGCCCTAGCCATCAGGTTACGACCGCTTAAAAAACCATGAACATTCTACCCATTAAGCGTACACAAACGTCAATTAAAATATATTCTTTATTAACCCTACAACTGCTGAGAAAAACTGTTTTAGAAATGCCGTCATAATTCCGTACTTTGCGATCACTATCATAATTAAAAACTAGTTTTTTATTTTCGTGCCAGTAACATCATTTGTCAAGGCCACCTCGGAGGGTTAATGAGTCTAAACAAGGCATCACAAAGATCTGTATTTTAATGGTTACCTACTTAAACTACGATCGGCGAAGTGCCAATTAGTTTAAGTGGTAATTAAACCTAACTTTATAGTCGTCGTGGTTGTTGAGGATATGAAAACTTTTTAAAGGTCAGCAATTGAACTCTATACCTGGTAATGAAGATGTTCAGGACGCGGTATTCATCACCATACCTCTCAAGAAGAATGCTTATCTATACTAATATTATAAAGCTGAAGAGTTTGTTTGTTTGAACGCGCTAATCTCAGGAAATACTGGTCCGATTTGAAAAACTATACTTATATTATAAAGCTGAAGAGTTTGTTTGATTTGAAAAATTATTTCTCTGTTAGATAGCCCACTTATTGCGAAGGCTATAAGCTACTTTTCTTTTAGAAATCTATCCCCTAAGGGGGTGAAATAGGGGTTGAAAGTTTGTATGGGAAGTTCGGTATTTTCAATGATAGACACATGAAATTTCGTATACGGGTTTCTGGATAGAAATAAATAAATACGTATTTCAGCGATTTTGAAAATCTACCCCTAAGAGGGTAAAATAGGGGTTGGAAGTTTGAAGGTATATGAATTCTGTCGTTTTCAAAGATGGACACATTAAATTTCATACAAGAGTTATTAGGTAGAAATAAATAAGATGTATTTCCGAGATTTTAGGAATCTACCCTCTAAGGGGGTGCAATAGGGGTTGGAAGGTTTTATAGGATGTTCGTCATTTTCAAAGAGTTTTTGGTTAGAAATAAATGAACAAATATTTTAGCGATTTTGGAAACCACCCCCGAATAAAATAAGGGTTGCAAGGTGTAATATTGAGAACTTAAATTTTGAAGATAGGGACATGCGCAAGATAAGTTCTAAAGGGAACTAGACGTAAATATATAAACCGTCTACATCGGCCTAGATAGTTAAAAGTTAAGAGTTGGCGCGAAACTACTCGTTTTCAATCTTAATAAATAATTTTACAGGCGTTTCCGAAAACAGGCCAAGTTCAAATAAATATTGGGTTCTGGGAATAACGTTATTAAAATATTTTCTAATTTTCAGTTATAAACCGCTATGGTATATTTATTTACATAAACACAAATTTACGCATTTTTATGTACTAATAACATTCATAGGATATTTGCATTCAGCTTCAAAATAACAATATTATTTTCATAAATTTAATTTTTTTCAAGAATTACTTAATTAATACGTCATATATACTCTAATTATTTGTAGGAATTACAAAGACAAAGACATTTAATTTTATTTTGTAAAACATGAGTATACAATACAGGACTTTTTTACAATATGTAAGACGTTCCAGAATTAATCAAGGGTTCGATAAAATAATTAGTTAGGTACCAGTTTTATTCGGTGGTGGATTCATTCGGCAAGCCATAAATTATGGAAAATAGGAAAAAAAAATGTGACAAAATTACTCACACAGGATTAATGTAAATGGAGTGTGTATATTCAACGAGATAATCAGATGCATAAAATTGAATAATTTTTCCCAAGAAAAATAGGATTAAATCTTGAAATGGAAAATGAACTTTTCATACAGAGTGACCGGTCACGTGACTTAAGTTCGTATGTTTTCATACGAACTTAAGTCGAAATGTTAAAATTTAAAGTCATCTTTTGATGACTTTAAATTTTAACATTTCGACTTGTTTCTTGAGAAAAGTGGTTCAGTTTAAGCACGGTCTGATTACCTCGTTGAATATACGCACTCCTTTTAAATAAATCCTGTATATCAATGCAATTATTGGAATGTCTGTTTGTAATATTAAAATAACCGCTTTTTACTTAATGCATGGACAAAGTTTATCTGTCTGTTTGTTCAGGTCAATCTCTGAAACGGCTAGACCGCTTTTGACGAAACTTTCACTGCCAGATAGGTGATGTAACAAAGAGGAACTTAAGCTATTTTAATTTTAGAAATATTATTTATTTAAGTTTACGGGGACGTAACTTACGCGGGTGAAACCGCGGGACACAGCTAGTTTTATACATATAAATTCAAATTACACACCAGTTTTAGAGATTTTTTTTTAAGTATTTCATAACTTTCCTAACCTAACTAAGATTATTTTTTGTTAGATTGATTTTTAGATTAAAGTCTTAATTCCATTGCACCGTTTAAAAAAATACCAACTGTCGATCACAAGCAGCTTTATAACAAAAAACGAGATAATTGCAGCCATTTTACGATAACGGTAATAGATTCTACCTCCTTGGTTAAAAGCTGAGCCTAAAGCTATAACGGAGCAGACCATTAAATTAAAATTACAACACTATTTATAGTTCACATCACTATTATAGATTACGGTGTTCTGGTATGAAGATACGTATGTACTTACTTGTCGCTGTTATCTCAATCCATTTTAGGCCTTGCGCAAGCAGATTTCTTGAAGCTGCGACTACTTAAGTACAGATTTCTTAAAGTCTTACTACTTAAGTAGTGTGTCTTACCCCGAATACTGAAACGCAAATTAACTTTAAGATGTTCTTAAATATCTATCTGTCGCTACTTCACACCTTAAAGTGACAGAGACAGCATGAGACTTAACGACGGCTTCAATCTAATTGATGTTTCAGTATTTCGCCATTATGAAAGCAATCGGTGGTAATTATTATGAAATAAACATTTTATACAGGATTAATTTAAAAGGAGTACGTATATTCAACGAGGTAATCAGGTACCACAAACACTCGGACCAGAGACAATGTAGGTTTTCAAAATCATTGGTAGCTAAAATTTAGTTGCAAATCATATTAACCACAATTATCCCATAAAGAAGAAAAAAAAAACACAATTATCACAGTATTCATTTCTTTTAAACAAACTTAATCGCAAATAACCGTGACCGTGGTTTTATCTCATTGTATTACATCGAAAACTAAAAGAAAAATGATATTTACAATATTTCAGGTGTTGAAGACTATAGCTAACAAGGTCACGTAAAGGTGTGCACAGCTTGTGGCACCAGATCTGTACGCACATAGTTAAATAATCAGTGAATTACGTACAATGTACCAGGAAGAAAAAACTGAGATAACATATTTTTAAACGATATTTGAATTGGTTTGTCCAATATGTAAAAGTCCAGAAATTGATGTGACAACCAAAATTAATAAAAATTAATACACAACTAAGAAAAACAAAAAAATAACATCAAAAAATAAAATTTAATTGATTGGCTGAACATTTCTAAAATGTGTATAAAATATGAAATAAAAATAATAATAATAATAAAAATCGCCTAGGTGTGCTTCGTGGAATACCTCCTTGTTAACCCCTCTTGGTTAACAAGAATACTATTAATGTACCAATCTAATGCTTGTGTTACGAGTGGGTTCACGTTGGTAGTGCAATGGGTGGGATTCGAACCCGCACTCACATCTCAAGTCCGATGCCTCATTAGGCTACCGCCGCTTCATGTCTGCTTGGATTAAACCCTCAAAGCAGAGCACCTCTCTGAAAGATACCTCAGTGCGGCTTACCCTGGCTAGTAAACCTTGCTACCTAGTAAACTAGCCAATCAAGACACAATTTAACCTGCTATTTCTGTATAATAACAATCAACCATCCAAATCCCAGCCTTTCAGTGTTACAAGGTGTGTTTTGTGTAGCCTGAAGTGCAATGAAGAGGTTTTGTAGACGATTGAGGCGAGTCAACAGACCGATGACCGAATATAATGTGGGTTCGATACAATTCGATACGCTTCGAATGTTTTATGACTTCAGTTAATAGGGCTGTACTGTACTCGTAATAAATAAAAAAAACCTGTGAAATGCGAAAAGGTCAAATATTTTATTTTTCTACTAAAGTGAATGGAACCTCAAGTGGAAGTGCTTCAGATAAAGGTCTTTTCTCATACAGAAAACTGAAGAAGATTTGGTTTTCAAGATTCACAAATAAAGTGAAATAATCTTTAATACAACACTTGATGTGACCAAATAGGTCATATCAGTCGTCCAGAAAATACCATATTCAGCTGAACCTGGTGAGACTTGGAGCTGACCCCAACACGGCTTAGGTTTATAATAAGCTACAAAAAAATACATGTTCTTATAAAAAAAAACGAACGTTATCAATAGAACGCAAATTACGAAAAACTACAATAGAAATAATTCAGATGCGTGTGAGCGTGCACTTGCGTGTTCTTTCTACGCGATAACCGCGAAGTGGGCACGCAGTCCATCTATTACTGTCCCCGCTGATCATAAATCTTCAACAACAGAACCCCAGAATCCTCCTAAACAAATACTATTTCTACAAGGCGTTAACGAAGGCAATAGCTGCTCGAATGAACGGAGATGATATTTCCTTTCGATAGGTCGTTACTTCCCTACATTTTTTCCAGTTTTATAATATCGAGTTAACTCAACCAATGGTTAAATATCCTAACTAATGGTTTCAAACAACGGTAGAACGGTTAAATAATTATCTCTCCAACTTATTTGACCATTTGATAGATTAACAATTTATGAAAAAACGCGTTTTGGAACCATTAGTTAGCATTTTTAACCATTGGTTGAGTTAACTCGGGATAAAAAACTTGATAAGAGTTATCGCTTGTAGAAATGACACTAAACTTGTCTGGGTTTGGAAAAGAGTTCATCAAGTATACAGGTTCTATTATACCCAAGCGTCTTGTTGACTTAGTGGCTAGTTTTTACCTTGGTCGGTTAAGCATTGCCATTCAACGTTGCAATGCTGCCAGCCATATGGGCACACTTCCAGTCGACAGCGATGTGGAAGAGTTTTTTTATTTCTTCTTTTTTTAAATGTCGCCCGCATTAAGGAATTTAATCCTTGTGTCGCGGGGAATTCACAAACATTCAAATCACATGCACAAAGAACACCCAGACTTGGAACAAGTATCTGTGGATCGCACAAATGCTTGTCCCATGCGGGGATCGAACCCGCGGCACTTCGCGCACAGTGGTAATTAGCGTGGTGACCAGTGACCTATACCACTCGGCTATCCGTGCAGTCAAAGTTTTATGCTCTTTTTTAGTTTTGTTTATTGCATTTAATAATCTTGTTCTAAGTTGTGTAGTGTTCTAAGTTGCACACTTCTTTTTCCCTCAACGTTAACCAAATCACTCTATCACTCCAACGTTTGCTAGTAGAAAACTCAATTTGAGTTAAACTCGCCTCTGTACATCAAATCTGATTTATTGTTTTTTGTAAATATTATCATGTGTACAATAAAGAATAAGTCTATTATATTATTATGTGTATTGTCTTGAATGGTTTTCTCATCCGCAGCCCTACTGAAATGACTCGATTCGCTTGATATCGTTTTACTGTTTCTAGGAAGACCACCAGGGAAGACAAAATCCGTGACGAATGGGCCTTTATCTATTGAAGCACGATAGTGACGGTTTAAAAGTTACTGTTTAATTTACAGACAATAGAAAAACAAATATGGGCGAGGAAAAAACTGTCGTTTTAGTTTTAGAAGGAAAACGATTTATTTACCTTATAGTTTGTTAGTACCTTACTGTTTTATCATTTCCGCAGTTTGTGGTAAAATACAGTTTATTAATAACCCAAACCTGAGGTACAAGTTCATTTAATCATAACATAGTAAATAACTAATTCCAGTTCAGTTTATTTTGTTGACTATGCCTCCGTCGGGTTGTCGACGATTCTGCCAATGTCAGGGTTGGAAAGCAAACACTTGCTTTCCCAACCCAGCGAATCAGCGAGAAAAATATAAAGCAACCCGAACAAAAATTAAAAAAGAAAACAAGATGAGATTTTGACCAACTTTTTTTTACGACGATACGCACTGGATAATGAATTAAGAAATACAATTATAACTAACTAGCTTCTGCCCGCGACTTCGTCTGCGTGGATTTCAGAATTGGGTCCAAAAAGGAATGAAAAATGTGAAAGTAATAAAAATGGAATAAAATTTTCACTCGTGTTATAGCTTGCGCTGTAATAGAGAAAATACTAAATTTCAAAGCTGTCTGCCCACGGCGTAGCTCGGAAACAATTTTCAATTTTCCCTCGGGAACTACTTAAGAAATCGGGATAAAAGCACGGGATAGTAGCCTATGTTCTTTTTCATGTTAAAGGCATGGCGTGCAAAATGCATGTAGCATGCCAAATTTCATCCAAATCCGTCCAGCCGTTTTTGCGTGATTGAGTAACAAACATCCAAACATCTAAACATCCACACTTTCTCATTTATAATATTTAAAGTAGGAAGTTGGATAGCAAAGCTATAGCTATAGCAATTATAGCCAAAATTACAAGGAAATACGAATATTATAACACAATAGGAATTTACTACATACATAATAGGAAAAGAGAGAGAGATAAAAGAGAATTAACATTACTGGAAGAGTAAATTCTAGAGGAAGTAAGTATACAGAGGAACAGAAATCTTGGGGGAGTTAAAAAACATGTGGTCTACCGTCCCATCTTTTAATCCACGTTCGCAAATTGAAGAGTCTTTATTGTATAGCCAGGAAGGACACCAAACATGTCCGAGACGAAGACGAATGATGGTACGACTAATAACTTTTTTTATTTTTTTTTATTTAAAAAAAATGACGCCCGCACTAAGGAATTTAATCCTTGTGTCGCGGGGGTTTCACAAACATTCAAATCACATGCACAAAGAACACTCAGACTTGGAACAAGCATTTGTGGATCACACAAATACTTGTCCCATGCGGGGATCGAGCCCGCAGCACGTCGCGCACAGCGGTATTTAGCGTGGCGACCTATACCACTCGGCTATCCGTGCAGTCAAACTCCAACTCCAAGACATCTTCAACAAAATAAACATCATTTTTAATGACATTGACCGTGACATAATGTTTTCTTACGTAATAGGCGCCTGTAACCACAAAAAAAACTTTTTGAGTAAGTTTTTTTTTTTCTATGAATAACGGTAAATATTGTATGGACATTCTTATCAGTCATTTACTAATGTAACACTTGTACAAATACAAAGTTAGTATACTGTTGTTCAAGTATCGTAACAAACCAACAATGTATTGAATGGGATTCTATTTGTTATCACATACCTACGTGTTAATATTGTAAGCACAACACACTAACTTAATCACGTCCTCGGAAAGCGAAAACATGTGAAAATTAACAACTTCTAAAATTAAGGAAGTATTTTTTTGTTATTTCTATTCTTATGACTCGACTGTCTCGTGGGTCTAGTGGTCGCAAGCGCGACTGCCGTGCACGAGGTCGAGGAGAGTTGGGTTCGATTCCCGGCGAATATTTACTGAGTTTAGAAATTCTCAGTACCGCTCGGAGTCAGGAAGTGTGGCGGTGTTTACACCCCCGTGCCTCGGAAAGCACGTAAAGCCGTTGGTCCTGAGCCTGATCCCTCTCCGGTCGTGTTGGTCAACCGTCCCATCGGACTATGAGAGTGAAGGAACAGAGAGTGCACTTCTGTTTGCGCACACATTTGTGCACTATAATATCTCCTGCGTACGTGGGATCGATTTACGTTGTGTGAAGCATGATGATTTGTACTGTATCTGGGTGGAATTTATCACTACATAGTCTAAAACAGTCGCTTTTCGCTGTCTGTCTGTCTGAGATCTTTAAAACTACGCGACATGTTTTGATGTGATTTTTTAAGCCGTGGCGGGTCCGGGGTCTATAATGTATGTATTTAAAAATATTGGTGTAATATTTTTATCAGTTGCTTGGATACCATATTCAGATGGCCGTGTGAGTTGTCCTAGATATTTTTGTTTGATATTATTTGATAGTAAATGCAAAAGCATGTTGTCTTTCGTAATTAATTATCTTCTGTCTGTCAATCGTATATCAAAATCGGTGCCAAATTAATTAATTAGCTAAAGTAAACACGTAATAGAATCATGGCCACAGACAACTCATTAAATCATAGAGTCTTGACATCAAGCGTGACTGTGAATAAACCTTTTTACACAACCTACGTTTATGTCCCTCTTGTGTTAAGGAAAGCCTCTATAAATTTGGTCTGTTACTGTCCCACTGTGAGGAAATGGCTTCTTCTGATATAAGATGAGACGAGCATTGATCACCACTCTTGCTCATTTGCGGGTTGGTTATTCCAACTTCATATGTATAAATCCATATCACATTAATACATATACATAAAGTTTGTTACCCGAGGTTTATAAGATAACTAAATTTTTCAGAATAATGTGTTAATCGTGAGGGGAGTGGAGGACAGTCTATAGTTCTTAAAAAAATCCTAAGATCCGGATGTAGAAAAAATATGCATCCCCAACATACCTGATATCTACTATCTAATGTGTTCATCCACATTTGTTGGTGACTAAACAGTCGTTTGTAGTTTTAAATGTTTCTACAACTACAACATGATTGTAAAAGCACCAAATCGGTCGTAAATATTCATGAGCGCTTAAATCGATGGCGTTTTCTTGTGATGTTATATAAATAGTAATATTTCATGGCCAAATAAGCGATATAGAGATGAGTATTTTAAGCATTTCAATTCTAAAGAGATGTTTAGTGTGTAGACACAGGAAAAATAACGAAGGCAAACGATAACTTCAATTATAATTATAAGGCCACTAAAACAATCATTAGAAAAAAACAGTTGGAATCTATAAAGAATATTTTATTTTTATTTAAAAAAAGAATTATATATATCCTACGTGTAACGTAACAAATGTACTTTACGTTTAAATACCGAAATATTGTAGTACCGTTAAAAATCTTACACTCGATGTTTCTGTTTACAATACTTTACGCCAGGGGCGCTTTATACGTTTTCATACATTTATTAATTGATACAGAAACGTACAGTTCTCGCCAAACTTTATGGCCGCTCCGAACCTAGCCGCATTACGCTGCGCAGAACACAAAATCAGGTATCAGCGGGACGTACGCAGGGCGGGGAGGCAGGACACGCCCGCGCGCGCTGTCTTTTACCCGCAAGCGTCGTCGCATCCCGCGCGTTAGTGCCAGTGTATGTGTAGCGTGTACGAGAGTATGTAGTAGTATGAGTGTACCATGCGCGCGTTTGTACCGACGGCTACATTCAGAGCGGCCATAAAGATTGGCGAGTGCTGTAGTAGTAGTGTTTTCTGTATGATAAATCTCTCACTCGGGGTTTTATCTTACAGTGACACTAACTTTTTTGACCCGGTGGCCAAATTTGGAACTAATATTATTTTCCTAATTAAATTTTATATAGCATAAAATAATTGGAAATTAAATTTAATTTACGTCTTTAACACTTGGGCGACGTCATTACTTTTTTACATTAAAACCACGAAAATTCTATTGAGTTGAAACACTTGTTTCACCAACAGAGAAGCCTTCACCGGGTCATATAATTTTTGGCACTATACACGAGTACTCAAAAATCTAAGAAACTATATATAAAAAAAATGACTTTCTACGGAACCATCATGGCCGAGTCCTGATTTATCCTGTTTTCATTACATTCATGCTTTATACCTATACAAATAGCGTTTAGCCCAAAAACCCAATCCCAAATCCCAAAAACTGTTTAATAGACCCCTGTGAAGTTAGCCAGTGATGTGATAAACTTGTAAACTGCAAAATTTTAAACCACTTAAGACCAATAAATCCGGACCTGTCCCACAGTGACATTCATTATCATATAATAACAGCAATAAATACTTATCGATACCGCTATTTACCTAGTTCTACATTTTCTTATAGATAAGTTCACTATTCGCCGCCAGATAATATTGTTACCATAAACATAAGAAACTTGTTACCTATCTATCTATATACTCGTAAATAATAAACGTGAAACACGTAATACGTGCCTATAAAGTTTGAGGGTTACCCTCGACTTTCCTGGGATCCCATCATCAGATCCTAACATGGTAACAATGGGACCACCTCGGGAGTATGACCTTACAAAAGAAAAAATAATTTTGAAAATCGGTCAACAACTGACGGAGATATCGGTGGACATCACGCAACAGATTTTTTTCTGTTCCGTGGTGGACATACATAAAAAAAATACATACACTCAAACATAGAAATAATATTTCGGGACACCTCACACACGGTCATCTGATACCAAACTAGGCAGAGCCTGCACTATGGTAACCAGACAACTGATAAACATAATTATAATATTATAGATAAATTAGGGTCATACACCCAGACACCTGATGATGCTCGTCACACAAAGGTTTGTCCTGGGTGGAAATCGAACCCACGACCTCCGACCTTGTTTTTTTTTTGCGGGGTGAAACGCTATTGCCTTCAACCCATGGTGAGGGCACAGCGTGGGGATATGTCGGACTTGCACCGACTAAAAACACCTCGGTCCCGTCCTTGCCCTTGCTGGAGCCGCGGGATCACTTACGCAAGCTCTGCGCAACTCCAGCAGGACGACCTCCGACCTAGCAGTCAGGGTCACTGCTAAACTGCTACACCAACAGGCCAATCTATCAACAATCTCATAAACGCATAAAAAAACCAGCTTCAATTGCACTAAAGTACAAAATACGTTATTTCGTTTAGACATTCTTGTTGTTGGTAAAATTTTCCAATCGTCTTGATTTCAATAGCAAACTACTGAATTGATTTTGATGAAAAATTTATATGGGGCCACTTATGGGGATAACCTATCGTTGACAAATTGAAATATGTTTTCGAACAGATCTAATTGAAGTATCAAAATAGATCGGCGGTTGTAAGATAGGAAAATGGTAACCTCATCTGTCACATTACGCCTTCATCATACCACTATATACACTGTTTAAACCACTATGTTAAACCTAATTTACGCTTAAGTAGGTAATCTTAAACCTCGCCACGACCTGAATATCACCAGGGGGCTGTGAGTACGATAAGATATTTTACGTGATTAATGGACGATTCCTGTGAATATTTTCTCCTTCAAATAATGACATAATACTCTTTTTAAATCATGTAGTTCTTAACCTTAACCCTCGCTACGACCTAAATTTCACCTGCAGGGCTAGCATGCGTGCGACGATAAAATTGTTGTGGTATTCATTCGAGTCTTACACGTCAAAATATCGCTTTGTCTTCGGCCCTAATATTGCTAGCTTGCGTGCATCGTTAGAACCAGCCATTGCCATAGGCACTCTCGTTAGAACCGAAGACAAAACTTTAGAACGAACATATTTTGACGAGTAGATTCGGTACACGGTACAATGCCTCGACAAAATTTTATCGTGGCGCGCTTGCTAGCCCTGTAGGGGGGTTAAAATACGATAAGAAATTTCACGTGATTAATGGACGATCCCTGTGAATATTTTATTCCAAAAATAACATATTCTTGTTATCACGTGTTTTCTCCATTTACATTTTTCTGGTTTGTGGTTACAAAATAAATCTTTTTCCAAACGCTCGATCGAAATATTATTATTTTCTACTCTATGTCAACTAATAAATCTCGCATTATCGACTGAGTCAAGCTCAATAGAGTCTGAAGGGCTTTTACTTTCACTCCCATAACGAAACCAATAACAATATGTTATCTTAATCGCGCCATAACTCGATTGAAATCAATTAAGTAGAAACCAGTTATTTAGCTACTGTATAACATTCTCTTTATTAACAC
Organism: Plusia festucae; assembly: GCA_950381575.1. Classification (NCBI taxonomy): domain Eukaryota; kingdom Metazoa; phylum Arthropoda; class Insecta; order Lepidoptera; family Noctuidae; genus Plusia; species Plusia festucae. The sequence continues at coordinate 8,822,333 of OX494454.1, read as the reverse complement.
TTTCTATTACAGTTAATCGATGTACAATTACGATTGAAGAACCCTTTTAATTTGTTACAATAAAAACAATTTCACTTAATTCAACTAATAGATACGGATTGGTCCGAATGGATTCCACAATCTATTGGGATGCGATCACTTCATAATATATTATGTACAAATTTCAAAGTCAACAAAAACTTTGTAGACTCTACCCATGATCAAAGGGCTGGCATATTTTTGGCACAGCGAATAACCATTGCTATTCAACGTGGCAATGCTGCCAGCCTTTTGGGCACGTTTCCCGTCATTGACAAAGATAAGGAAGATTTTTTTTTTATGCTTGTTAACTTTTATTTTGTAATCATTTTTACTTAATAATGGTTAACAAGTCTTTTTTTATAGATAGTGTTATTTATCTTATAAGATTTTAGTTTAGTTTTAATTTTAATAGGTTTAGCAAGTATAAATTGTAACTAGTTTCCTTTAAATATTATGTTATTTTACTTCTTTATACTATCAACTTAAATATTTATGTTTTCAAACATGACAATGTGTCAATATAAAAAATACCTAATTTATTTCCTACGAAAACTAAAAATATTTTAACTAACTTACCATAAAATGGCCACTCTTCATGGTAACTTTGCAGAATAAACTAAACGCAATATGGTAATTACCGTAGCTAACTGATTGGTCACCGCAGCGAGATAAAGGGTGCCGCTGATATACGGTAAAATACCGACTCCGAGTAACTCATATATTACTGGGCTATAAATGTCCCACTGCTGGGCACAGGCCTCTTCCCATATAGAGAAGGCATGAGGCATGAGCATTGATCCAATTCATTTCCAATAATTGGAATCCAGTTTCCTCACGATGTTTTACTTGACCGTTCGTCAATGGTTTCTTAGAAAATCTAATAATGAGAGTACATATAACTTTGTAAAAGTCACATTGGTTCTTGTCTAGGTTCGAACCTGCAACCATGTACATTCAAATCCGGTCATTGAATAACAATAAGTACCTAACTCATGGAACAAAAGACTAGACCCATTTTGATAAAATTGGGTATGGTAAAGGTGGCTACAACTTTTTTCAGTATTAAAATATTACAACCAGATAGATCAAATACTCATACTCATCATGCAAAGACTTAGACTGGGTGGCATAATGCATATCAAGAGTACATTAAGGTCTTTCATAAGAATTCTGTTGAACTAAATAACCTACAGAGGTAGTGAGCTTTAAAAAAAGAGTATTTATTTATATCGTTCATCATTCAGTGGCCAACATAACATTCACCTTCAATATCTTCTGGCCACGTGGCCATAAATAGTGCAGCATTGATTCATAAAACCATATGTCCTGCCTGAGATACACTCGAGCAGTCAAGTGCTTTAAAAATAATGTGTACTGATTGATCAATTAGATACAGTCATGAACACATTGCTTTTCGTTCCGTTTGAGTTTATTCATTCTCGTAACTTAATCTCAGTTTGGTGTTACTTACGTATTTATAAAACACCAGCTGTTTCCCGTGTGTGCAAATTTGATTAAAATCAGTTCAGTAGTTTCGGAGTTCATCCCGGACAAACATCGTGACACTGGAATTATATATAATAGATGAGGTTCAATAGTGGTCAAAATCGACCATAATTAGTTTTAATTCCAAGTTTGTAAAAGTCGTCAGTTTTTGCTTCACATATTTTTAAAAAAGAGTATGTATAGGTCATGTTTAACAATCAGTAAAGACAAACAATAATAATCTCTTTGATCCTCAGCTTTGATTAATCTGTAATCTACTTATATTACGCTTGTGTGTGGCAAATACAACGATAGTGTGTGTAATGTTATTTTTATTGTATTATTGCATGCTTTTTAATTTTATTATATAATATTAGCTTTCTGCTCGCCATCTCTAAATAAACTATGTGTGTGAAATTTTGTAATCTATTTTTCGTAAAAAGGGGTATAAACAAAGTTTTTGCTTCACTTATACGAAGGGTTTATGAAGGGTTTTGGAAATAAAGTCACTGTACAACATACATACTTACCCGTAGTTATATACAATATCTTTGTTGATACTTTTTATGAATAAAATATTAATCAATGCATCTTTTATCTGCAATTTTAACATGTAACACTCAAACGTCACGATATTTTTCATATTCACTAAATTTGTTAAAAATCTAGACCTCAATAGGTACAAATTATATTATAGGAATAAGTATTTAAAGGCTCACTTCTGTCTAACCATCCTTAGATTACAAGAAAATATCAAAATAATTATCATAACAAGTGAATAATCGTGTAAATTCTCGAATCTATGAATGATTACTTTAACTAATACATTTAACTCATTGACCGACTTGAGATTGTTGATCTATTTATCAAAAACAAACGAACACATTGTTTATTTAAATTGAGATATTAGACAACAACTTACTGATAAGCTTTACAATTATTATTCTGATTATACAACACAAAATGTTTACCCACGGATGCCATTTTTAAAAAATGTCGGCAATTTTTTCGCTTGCAGATAGTACCGACGCAATAACATCTGTTTTTATTTGTGTTCTAATTTTGAACTGTACTGCGGATATTTGAAAACTGATGTAATGACATTCGAATACCATTCAATTATTCAAAGTTTAAAGAATTTTAATTGCGTCACATATTTTGTGTTATCGTCATTCAGTTGTTCTGTATTTAAATATTGCTCGTTCGTTATGGTACCTTATTAAAGTTTTCTTTGTTAAACTCGTGTGTTATGTGCCAGTTACTTACTGTTAAAGAACAAAAAAATGTATGTGTAAAACCTCTTTGATATTCGAGATCTCCATAGTTCAGGAATTTTATGTTGTAACTGTCGTTATAAAAACAAATTATGATGATAAATTATTCAAATAGATATAAAATAAAGTTATAGGTGTTTACATACATAAATGTCAATCTCGAAACAAGTATCTGATCTTATAAATAATGATAGTAATTCAGATTAAATACACTTGAAAAACATACCTTATAATCAAGAATATAAGATTTATTCTTGGTTGTAAAATATGTGGTGTTATTGAAAGCACGATTGCTTTGTTAGGATATGTTTCTAACTAGCAACACATGCTCAACCTGACCTAACGGGATTCAGGTCACACGAAGTCAGTTAATAAGTCACTGGCAACACTATTTCAGTACTAGTATTATCAACGAACTACTTAGGTACTTCTAAAGAGGTTGAACTACATTTGTTAGAACAATACCTCATACTGATTTTTAACTGTCCCACTGCATGAGCATTGCATGGTCTCTTCTTATATAGAGAAGGAATTGCCATAAGGCTTATCGAATTCCAACTATAGACCTATGTAAGAACTTAGGTACTTACAGTTTTGAAGTAAAACTTCTTTAGGCGCGACTAGGGATTAACTCAGATTTTTTTTCTGACGGAAGTAACGCTCTGTGTAGTTTCCGCCATTTAAAAATAATAATTGAAGTAAAACTTCTTGAAGTAAAACTTCTTTAGGCGCGACTAGGGAGTAACTCAGATTTTTTTTTAAGTTAATCATTTCAGTGATATATGTCGTCAAAGAAGTTTTACTTCAATCGCGCGTAAAGGTTACACGCACACACTTTTTTGTTTTCCTACGGTGCTTTTCTTGCATAAGGTGGCCATCTTTTTTTTTTCTGTTCGTAAACTCCAATCAGCGGACAAGACCCCCACAATAAGGAACGATCACAGTTTACAAAAAAATACTTGTCACCAAAACAAAATTTAATACTGTATCAAATTAGGTTTAACAGTTTTTTAGATGTACGATGACAGCCAGACAAACAAATATAAAAGTGTTAAGTACTGTTTATTATTTAACATAGGTTTCAAGTCATAAAATATAACTTTCTCAGTAAATGTTGATATGTCTACTTTCTCAAACGGAGCCGGGAGTAAAAGTTATGGTATTTTACATGAGGACAGAACAGTACTATCCTGTCAGTACCTATTCTGTCTATTAATTCAGTAAACTGTCTCAAAAATATACCAGCTAATAATTATTGTTCTGTCTTGATTACTGTCAAGGTCATAGATGTATTTCTGCCGTCAAGGCCGTAGGAACTGTTCTGTCTCGGAATGTGCGTTCACACAGAGCAGTACTGGACTGTCCCACTGTTCTATCTCACTGTCCTGCCCTCGTGTGAACCCAGCATAAGATCGGCGGCGGCGCCAATGTCGAGGACCAAGGTCAGGTTGACTTTGAAATTTTATTACTTACAAATTCTACTCTGAAAATCTAAAGTAAGTATATTTTTAACTAAAGCGCCATTTCTTAGGTATTTGATTCGGTAGTAAATCAATTTCTAGAGTGGTTTTACAATCTTCTTTTTTTTTTCAAATAGGTATCTGTAGCTTATTTTTTTATGTTTTTTCATGTTCATGGATGAAAATAGAATTTATTATATCAGTTTGTGAACAGGCAATACAGAACAGAAAATAAAATTTTGTTAAAGTTGTCTTTGGAACATCAATTGTCACTAACGATTTTTATTAAAAAGCGAAGCGGCGGTAGCCTAATAGCGAGGGCGTCGGACTTGCGATCATGTGGTTGCGGATTCGTATCCCACTCATTACACTACCGACGTGAACCCACTCGTAACACAAGCATCTGTAATAGTAGACGTTAAAAAAAGAAAAGAAAAAAACTCGAGATTGGGTGAAACGATTTTCATGATTCTTGGTTTGTTAGTTCGTTCATCTTCCCTCACCCGAATAGCAGAATAAATATAAAAAAATAATGGCCAAGGTACCCAAGGAGGCAAAAACAAATACAAGGAAGAATAAATAACCCGATAACCTGGAATAGGTAAAGTGTTGGTCTCTTATGGTCTTAACAAAAGTCCCTAAATTAAATCCCTAAAGAAAAAAAAATGTAGGTCGCCTTTGTTCGCGGGTTCGCTCGAGTTATGGCGTAAAAAATAGCCTACATTGATCATTAACAAGCTATCTAACATTTTTTTCAAATCGGACCAGTAGTTCCTAAGATGAACGCGTCGAACCAAACAAACAAACTCTTCAGTTTTGTAATAACTTGTCCGTCAGTTGAATGATAAATCACAAGCATAATTTTAACGCTAACAATATTTCTTAATCAATAAATATGATGGCGTCCAGTTTATATTAAAATATAAACATTAACAAACATTTTTAATTACGCATATTATGTTGTCCGGATGTTAATAAAAATATATTGCGTCGCGTACCTACTACGGATTATGAAAACTGACATGTGAGGCTAAACAGATCATGGTTTTAAAATAGATTTTGTAGTTACTATAGATATCATTATAATACCTCTTTGGATTTGATGTAGACCTATCCAACTGCAAAGAAAAACGAAAACTCTTCTGCTACAATAAACATACAGTCCTATGCTTAGGAAACCGACAAAAAAAATATGGGTGATTGGGGACGATTCGCTATTTCTCACTGTTTGATTAGGTATTAATATTTTTTAATACACTATATTTTTTTTTACTAAAAATGGATATTTTATATTTTAAAAGTCAATTCCAGAACCCAACATAAACTGTTAATTATATTTAGCATTTGCGAAGATGTTTGGTGTACTTTGATCACAAAGTGAATGAGTTATATTACTGTATACTATCATAATAGAGTATAATTATGACGTAATAGAACCATTAAAATAAAAATAACTTTTCGATTTAATTGTATGGAAGTTGGAAAGTGATACACACTTTTTCAATTATAAAACTTTATTACTTAGTATGTACATACGTCACTGTCTAGGCAACAAGTGTATCTATTAAATTTATTTATAAAGAAATAGTAAAATAAAATAAACTGTTGTTTCATGTTATTCCGGCACGAAAAAAAAAGTTGTGATGGGCTAAAGATGGGAATTCGATTATTTATACTTCAAAAATTTTAACACATACCCTTCGATCAATAATTATTGATCGAAGCACATACCTCAAGAACCAAAACACTTAGGAAATAGCCGGTTTTTACAAAAAAAAAACAAATACGCAAATTCATTTGGACATTCTTAACTATTTTTTCAATTTAAATATCAAACTACTCAATCGATTTTGACGAAATTATATATATGAAATTATATTGATATAAGCATTTTCATTGAGGTAAAAGTTATCTTTTTAGTGGCCCACAATAAGTGCCGGCGACTCGTATATTTTCTAAGTAAATTACTTACGCAAATAAATTTTAATGACTTAACCTCAATGAAACTTGATAAAAATATAATCAGAAAAGTTCTTAAGATATTATTTTAATAATTGAATATTTATCTTAAGGAGGTCAAATTATGGCCCTTCTTGAACTCGGACCCGCAAAAAAAAGAGCTATTTACAGTTATAAACTAAACGGTTGTTTTTATCGCAAAAACTATGATGTTTAGGCACGTAGTAATAAAAAACAAAACTTATAAAAACTTATGTAATAGTCAATAATATTCCTAACATTACATTTTCTCAAAAATATAATATTATAAACGGCGACATCTTGTTCCTTTTTATGATTGTGAATATTTTTTTAATAAAAAATTTTGGTCCGTGAAACACTTGACGGCCATATTTAAAAAAAAACTGAAAACAAAACTATAATATTTTGTTTATGACTACGAATAATACTTATTGGCACTCTAAGTATAAGGGACAAAAGCTTTGCTTGAAATATGTATGTAGGTAATGAATTTTTTTTAAAGCGCAGTATCTTGTCTTGTTGTTCGTACATTACTAGTTTTCTTGTTAACCCCTCTTGCTAAGCTAATTCCCTGAGTTACAAGTGGGTTCACGTCGGTAGTGCAATGGGTGTGATTCGAAACCGCGACCACATGATCGCAAGTCCGATGCCCTGGCCGTCAGGCTACCGCCACTCCAGTATTCAATATTAAAGCACATAATTAGAACGCATAACAACCGAAATAAATCTATTTATCATTTTACATTGATATTCGAAAGCTAAAACTTTTGCCCCCTAAATAGACTCATTTCAATCGAACTACATGGTATGCAAACTCATTTGATTCTAAGCATAAACAATACAAAATTAATTGGTTACAAATGTCAATTAGAATTTGACATATCAAACTGATTATTCGGCTTCAATTGTCAATGAAATATCAATTAATTTTAGATTACAATAGGCGCATGTGCGCTTATTTTTCAACGTCCAGTTTATGATAATTAAAAAATTAGACCCGAGTCTTTTGGTTTACAGAATAACGAATATTATTATCTACTTAGATACAGCGAATTTAAGTTAAGGAGTGGGGGCTCGCCACGTCACGCGTCACTGGCTACTATTTTCGCCTATTTATGACGTCACAATCCCTCACTACTAGAATTTAAAACATCTTTGTCAAATCTTATTATATACATAGAATTTTTACATTTTTCTGTTCCTTGTATTACACAGAACTGAAATCCCTATTTTTATTCTGCCGTGCAGACCCTAAAACGCAGTAACAGGCTTTTTTGCCATTTTTTGTTGAATATTGAACCTCAATGGACACGTTATAAGGAACATAAAGATCTAATCAGTTTTTTCTTAGGATGCTTTAAACGGTTAAAAAATCAAATTTGTGAAAGCAGTAACTTAACTTTGCATGTCTAAATATATTACAATACCAACTAAAATACAGTTATAGCAGTTACGCCTGCCACGATCCGTCACTTTACCAAGTTAAACGCAGTAAATATCTATATTACCACAAAAAATCTGTATTCTACACCCAAAAAAATATTAAGGCATATAAATTAAAACGCAGTAAGTAGTTTTTGTACCAACAGTATTAATACTGCAAGGTTGATCACTAGTTTATTTCACAGGAACTACAGATTAAAATGCGGCAAAGTTCTAAAATGTGGTTTTTTATTTAGTGTTATTAAGTAAGTTTATATCGTGAAAACCAACTAAAGTGCAGTATGTTCATTATTTACTGCAGTATAGTCTGTATTTTTCAAAGATGAAAATATCATAAATGCTAATTAAAACGCAGTACGAGACTCTGTTACTGCATTATAATTGGTAACTTGGACGATTTTAGTAATTTCACTGCAGTTCAGTTCCTATTTTACTGCATTCTAGTCAGAATTTATCTCTCTCTCGTTCAATGAATCGTGTAATTCATCGCTGCCATGGAAGGAAGACATCTGCGCCGCGTCAGTGTAGGCACCGAAAGCTCTTCGAGGAGCGTGTTTTGTGTTTGCTTCGAATTTCTCAATGTTACGAACCTTGAGATATCCGAAGTTGCTCAACGCTTAAAAGATCTGACGGTCTCACTGCTGGTGAAGCTGGTGAGTCGCTTTTAAAGGAGCTTACGGCTTTGACTAATTTAATGCTGGTAGGTAAGGACCATTGATACGATTTATGGAGCTAACCAATGCACTCTTCGAAAAAAGGACGGCGGCATTTGTCCTATTGCCGTTTGTTCAACATATAGGCGTAGGGCAGCAAAAATTTGTTGTAAGTATTACAACAAATTTTTATCAGATAAGTTCCAGCCCCTTCAATAAGGTTTTGGCTCAAAAGGAGGCTGTGAAGCTGCCGTACACGCACTTTCCACATTTTTGTCTTACGGGAAAAGTGAGGTTATCTTAAAAGTTGATATGAAGAATGCCTTTAACTCCATTAACAGAGACACCTTGTTGGCAGAAGTTAAATCTGATACTCCCAAAATTTACAGTTTTCTTTGGCAATGTTATAGAAACCCTACCAAATTAGTTTATAAGAACAAACTTTTGAATTCCGCTGTAGGCTGCCAACAAGGAGATCCACTCGGGCCGGTCATATTTAGTTTGGCCATTCATCCAATTACATATTAGGAAACTAAAGTCAAAATTTAACGTTTTGTACCTAGATGACGGAACCCTAGGAGGTGATATTAACACAATAGCCGATGATTACACAACTTTAAAGAATAAATTTCAATCAATAGGTTTAGATTTAAACACAACTAAATGCGAAATTTATATCCCTAATCTGAAGTATATTGATGGACAATCTACACTACAAAAAATCAAATCAATTGCTCCGGAAATAAAATCGGGTCCGGATAGACTTTTTAAAATTTCATTGCATTCTGCTATCACTTTCATTCGGTTTTGTTGTTTCAGCCCTAAATTTACATATTTCGTTTCGTTAAATTATCCGGTCCACCATAACGTTGATTTTGGTCCCAAGCCACATTGCCGATCCGTTTTGGAGGGCTGGGTGTTCGTAAAGTTTCTAGTTTAGGCCTACCAGCATTTCTGTCTTCGGTTCACAATACTGAAAGGTTGACCAGGGAAATCTTAGGATCTTCTCGTTGGTTGTCAGATTCTGTGCATGACTGAAGCAGTAAATAGCTGGAAATTGTCCTGCCCGGGCACGGATCTACCCAAACAACTTTCTTCTCAGAGGCAGTGGGATGAGCCGCTTTGTAGTTTGATACGTAAGGAATTAATTGAAACGTCAATCAATACTGCATAAGTGCAGAGCGTGCTCGTCTCCTGGCTGTGGGAGAATGGGAATCGGGCCTCTGGTTACTGCTGCTGGAGCCGCGGAAACCCTTAAACGGCGAAAATATAACAACCTGATAGGTAATTATATTTTTGAGCCGTTTGGGGTTGAGACGCTCGGGACATGGCGACCAGGTGCACGAGTTCTTTTTAAGGAACTCGCAAAACGTTTGGTCGACACTACCCATGACCAAAGGGCTGGCATGTTTTTGGCACAGCGAATCAGTATTGCTATTCAACGTGGCTATGCTGCCAGCCTTTTGGGCACGTTTCCCGTCATTGACAAAGATGACGATGAATTCTTTGATGCTTGTTAGCCATTATCAATCAATTTTAGTTGATAATGGTTAATAAGTTTCCAATTTTTTATTTAGCTTTGTTTATTATCGGTAGTTTAGTATAGTTTAATTTATATTATAAGTTATGGTTTAGTATAGTTTTATTTTTATTATAATTAGTTATATGTGTATATAGTTATATTAATATCATTAATAAATATCTCACATCATATCGCCATTTTTTCTGTGAATTCCTACCTAAAAAATACTCGTTAGTTTGAAGAAATTGTTACATACTACATGTGCAATTAGTTCAAGGAACAAATTAAAATGCAGTAAAGAAAGTCTTATGCTGCAAATTAGTCTGCAAAGTAGCAAAAAAATCAAAGATTTTGTAGTATCGAGTATTTTTACCGCATTTTAATTTGCATATATGTAACTTTTTGCGTGCAGTAACTGCTATGATTTTAAAAAAATATATTTTATTTAAAATCTAATGTACTAAATTATAATTTTATTTGGTAAATACCATCTTTGTTGTCACTTAGTCGTCTTAGCAATAAAAATATCCACCATACACATTAATAATATAAATAAAAACAGTGTTAAAAAGTTTTTCGCTGTTTTCTCGAAACCGCTTTTTTCCTCATACTGCACTTTAGGGCCTGCACGGCAGTATTGTCAATAACACTTTGATAAACCAAGATAAGTTTTCGAAATAAAATGTGCTTCCGTAAACACGTCAGGTTCTGTAATAGGCTTTATTATTTGTATTGATTTAAAATGGAAATCAAATATAATATATAAATATATTAGTTATAATTAGCACATTTTATTGTTATTCGAGATTAAATTATAAAAGTTTTATTTCGGTTTACAATTTTACATATAGGTATACTAGTATACCTGACTTTGAATATTTTGACTCACAGGCTTCGGGTTACATTAATTTATCTAATACGAATATTTTGTTCGTAATGTAAAACCAGTAATATTTGACAAGTTTTTACAAGACTGACGAAACTGATTTAAAAAAAGTTCTAGTAGCAAATAATGTTTTCGTCCTTATAACGCATGTAAATTTTTATTCAAATTAATTTTGAATCCATGCTATTAAAAGTATAAACATGACTTGGAAATCTTAAGCCTAATTTGCTGAATGAAATACTTAACTAAAAAAGGTGAGATACACATTTAGTTAGTAACCTAATCTAAACTAAAAATAACATAATTTAATGACTGATAAGTTACATTTTTAACTAACATAAGAAATTAAATTACAATGTATGTAAGTATAAAATTATATTTACCGAAATTGAAGCCTCATTCAACTAGGTAAAGTTTCACTTTCACTGGAGTTCACGAAATATCAAAAACTATATTAACACAGTTCCTCAATACTAGATACAGACGTCCTCATTTTCAGTAACAGTCACAAATAAAACATGGCGACACAGCAATCAAATTATTCTAAGAAGAGATTCTCGATCCTTCAGTGAAATTTAATAGTTCCGTTCGTTCCAACGCCACCGGGCGTAGAATATACACCAGCATATAGAATAAATTCAGTCAATTTATCCACTATCATGTACGCAAAAGGTGCATCAACCAAAAAATCTGTAACAGTATCGTTATCGTTGCTCACCAAAAAGTCAGCAGTGGTGGCTGTAACACCTTTTTCATTAACTTTTATCTCTGTCACTTGGGTCATTAAAGATGTATATATTTTATAATTAGATATCCCCTTAAACTCAGCAATGTCCGGATCAAATATCTTCCTGATACCCATATCGTAAATTAGTTCAGGTAAGTTGTCAATCTCCGATCGCTGAGTGAAAATCGGCATAGTAACATTTACCAATTGCTCTTTACTTCTCTTATACATATTGAATATTGATGTCAATCTTGTGTGTTCTAGTGAATAAAAGATCTCCCCGATCCAGCCTTCCATAGTTGGCATGAAGATGAGCATTGATATCCTGCGGGTCGCGCACGGAATTTCTAAAACTTTGGCAAAAATGTGTGGGACCTCTACATAATTGTAGTATCCGATATGGTTCATCATAAGCACATCACCGATTTTATTTCCTTGGCTGGTGTGGAAGGGGCGTAGCTGAGTGTAAGCACTGTTAAATGGTGTTTTCCACTCACTTGTGAAATAATTTGCGTCACTCAGCAGTAGCATAGTGTCAATAAAATCATCGTAATACACAATTCCATCGATGATGCCTCCTGTACCGTCTTTTACAGCCTTATTCACTGCGATCGTAGACTTCAACGACTCCCTAAAATCTAACAGCATAACTTTGATCCCGTAAAATTTCTGTATGTCCCGTACGTAAGATTTTTTCACTCCTATCAATTTATCGACTGCGATAACACTTTTCCTTTTATTTTCGTATCTTAACTCCGAGTTGAGATTTTCCAAAATTTCACTTAATTTTTTCTTGAAGCACCTATTCCTGTGGTGTTTTGTAACGTTCCAGATTTCTCTGAGCGTCATCCCACTGGCTCCTTCTGCTAAGGCAGTTAGTTGCAGCCAAGTTGACAGCGGGGAGTATACGAAATGGGAATCAGTATCCTCAGTCACTCTTTGCAACATTTTGATTGAAAATTCGTAAGCTGGTCGTCTGAGAAGCAGCAAAGCTGATCGCTTGCTGCAATGGTAGTCGTAACCTGTGGCTCCACTCCATAATATAATTACGAGCGTAAATTGTATTAGTTTCATGGTGTCGCGGGAGGCAACTGTTTCTCGCGGCGATCGGCGCGGCACTGGCTGGCAGAATCGCTACTTCGCGAGGCTCACAGTACAGTTATGAGATAGGCAAAGATATTCACTGAGATTTGTTTGGGTATTCTCAATGGTAAGTTAGAGGAATTCCGGTGTTATACTTTAGTTAGTGTATAGGTTCAAGTATGCGATAGGTCAGTGTTTTAACCTAATTATGCAAATAACGGTAGGTATTTAGCTGAAACTAACTAGCGTACTAACACATAATATCATATTTTGATACTATCTCGACATTGTATATACTTTTAGTTTTACGATTATATCTTTTAAATATTCTTTATCATTGTAAAATGTTAGTCACTTGTTTTTCTATTTGAGTTTGGCACTTTTTTTTTTATTAGGTATGATATAGGTATGATTTTGACATCATAATTAAGTTTTTAATATCTACGTCAATATTTATGTGAAGAAATTTTGTGTAGTTCATATTTTATAAATTTATATTTCTTGATAAAAGAAAACAAAGATGGAGGAGCAGGCCCCTGAAAACGAACTCAAAATAAGGTGCCGAAATTCAAAGAGGGTGCCGATCGCGTGACACTTTTATAATTTTAAATACATGTATTTTTTTTTTGTTGCAATTAATGTGGTTCGCACATTACTAGTACCTATTCTTATTAACACGTCGTGCCAAGCTAATTAATTATTTTACGACGTTCACGTCGGTAGTGCACTGGTGGTATTCGAACCGGCACCACATGATCGCAACTACGACGCCTTAGCCATTAGGCCATCGCCGCTTTATATTCTGGTATGTGGACACAAAATAAACTCTTGCGCATATCAATCACAGTATTAGTTATATCTGTTAGTGACCGTTACGGATCACAAGCGTATGATTATGTATGTATCATTATTCGCGGTATATGGAGCATGGCTTTAGCTGTATGACCTCATGGAGCCAGTGCAGCGTGGACAATGAGGTCTGAGATTACATCAACTAGGAACAGGAATCATTACACATTATAAAGTAGTCCTCCGCCGCGTCTATAGATCTGACAGTTCGCGATAAACTGAAAAACGACTGCACCGATTTTCATGCTGTTTTCTTGTGATATGGTTCTTGAAGAAGGATTTAGTATATACACCCACGCATTGACACCCGTTTTGCATAAGCTAGTTCAAAAATAAGACTATTAAAAAATAGATAAATTGCTTCGAACCTACAATTATTAAATATTACGCTTGTCTATGAATTTTTAAACCAAGGCCACATTAATAATAACATACTTGTTCGAACAAATTATAATAATATAAAAATATATAAATAAAAATGCTAATTAGAATAATTCATTTTATTTATTGACAATTTAAATAATTAAGATCACGACAGAAATAAAAAATATTTAAGGGTACCGTATTCAAATCTATTTTACTTAAATAAAAAACTGTTTTGGCATAGTTTGGCAAAAAAAAATGGCGAAAATTCGAAAAGCACAAGGACGATATACCACAAAGATAAATTGTCGTTTAAACCTACGTAAGTGAATTAGATCAATACAAAGCAATATTTAAATTTCTTCTATACACAAACATATAATACGAAGTGAACCTAATTAAGACCTTTGCCATATTTTTCTTATCCATTATCTATTAATTACCTTTATATAATTCCAGTGTCAACATGTGTGTCCGGGATGAACTTCGAAACTACTGAATTTAAACTACCGATTTTAATCAAATTTGCACACCGTGTGCCATTTGATCCAACTTAAAAGATAAGATAGCTTGCATCTGAATTATATTTAAAAAAAATCTAGGCCGCGGGCGGAGCTGCGAGTAACAGCTAGCATAAAATAATTAAAAGAATTGGCGTATCATTTTACACAAATCTGAATCGATCTTTAACCATATGAATAGGTATATCCTTTGACTTTGCCCGAAGTAATTACTAGTTAGCAAACATACGTGGAATGCTTGGGGCGTGTAATCATCTATTGTCAGTCTTGGTACTTCATCTCAACGTCTGAAGCTGTGACGAACTGATTGTCTTGGAGCCATAGCTTTTGAGATACTTATATTCTTTTAAATGTGCTTGGCACGTTTTTTATGTATAAGGTCATTCTGTTCTTTGTCTGTTTGAAGCTTACGCCATAACTAAAATTAGAGAAAGTTAAGATTTTTAAGAATGAAATCATGATGTTTCTTGAAAGATTCATAAGTACTTACATACTTTATAACAGCTTGACCCTGTCGCGATCCATAAACACATCCTATTAAAGAAGAAATTAACGGTGTATGTAAGGCTAAACTGCTAGCCAATTATGATGATTTTTTGTATGAATATAATTCAAATTCAAATATTATTTATTGTCATACAACACTTAAAGACAAAAAAAAAGAAACATTTCAGCTCCCATAGACATAAAAAATCGTGTCAGTGCGACAACGAGAGTCTTGAAACAGGGTTGTGTCGTAATTGTCGACCTCCGTGGTCGAGTGGCGCACACACCGGTTTTCAAGGAACCGCCAGCTCTGAGGTCCCGGCTTCGATCCCCAGACGGGTCAATGTAGAAAAAAAAACACTCATCTACATTGTCTCGGGTCTGGGTGTTTGTGGTTCCTTCATTGTCTCTGAATCCATAACACAAGTGCTTTAGCTACTACTTATACTTTGGATTCGGAGCAATTTATGTGATGTTTATCACATTTACGAGTAATTATTTAATATAGCTTGTATCACGAGAAATTGCATAATTAGGGTAACAGTGTAAAACACTTCAATTAGTTTCACTGTCCATTGGGGTTGGTTCACCATTAATAATAATAATATCTTAATATCTTGCGACAATCTCACACACGGCCATCTGATCCCAAACTAGGCAGAGCCTGTAGGTACTATGGCAACCAGACAACTGATAAAGATACTTATATATTTCTATATACATACATATTATAGATAAATAACACCCAGACATAGAGCAAATGATAGTGCTCATCACACAATGGTTTGTCCTGGGTGGGAATCGAACCCTCGACCTCTGGCTTAGCAGTCAGGGTCACTAAACACTAGACCAACAGCCCCGCCATTAACTAAAAACAATTAAATAATAGCCGTTCCTCGACGAACCAGGGGTTGAACTAGAAGGCATTCCATCAACATGGACAGGGGTAGAAAAGCCGGGGATCAAACGAGGATCCATGCAAGTTAAAGAACAAATAACAATGTACGGAACCATGAGAAAAATGCTTGGTTTGCTTTATATTAGGTAATTATAATAAGTTGATAAGGATGAAATTAGCATATCAATTAATTAGCTATTCAGGGGCCTTATTAACTAGGTAAGGCTCAGTTTGTTGATCCCGAGTTATCTCAACCAATGGTTAATTATGCTAACTATTGGTTTCAAACTTCGGTAGAACTTTTTTTTTTATAAAGATTACTAGTAATGTGGGTCGCACATTACTAATCTCGCTAACCCCTCGTGCTAAGCTAAGATGCTTGTGTTACGAGTGGGTTCACGTCCGTCGGTAGTGTAATGGGTGGGATTCGAACCCGCAACCACTTGATCGCAAGTCCGACGCCCTAGCCATTAGGATACCGCTGCTTCTTCTTATATATTCATCAATTTTTATTTTAACAAATGGTTAAATAATTAATTGATGAAAAACGAGTTTTTCACTCAAATGTGATCTTATATTTTGACCAAATATAAATAAGTATTAGTATACATATATTAGGTAGGCGTCGTAAATTTTATCTCGCGAATAATTATTTTAATTTCGTTTAAAGTTTAAACATCTGTTATCTTTTTAAATAAATTATGAGCTGAACCCGTCGACCAGTTATTTCAACCTTTAAGGTAATTCTAATAATAAGCTCGTAACAATTTACAATTTTAATGATTTCTTAAACAAGACAAAAACTAAACTACCGTGATAGAACAATACTGTATATTTTTCTTAATTTTTTCAAAAAGAAGAAAAAACACACTGAAAAAAGAAATTGAACGAACGTGAACAATAAATGCGCTAGCCGCTGGTAATCTAAAATTTTGCAAGAGCTGGGAAAGAGTGACCATCAGAGATACAGTATTAAAATAAAATAAATGTAAGCGGCGGCGGCGCGCCGCCGCTTACATTTATTTTATTTTCACGGTGGCTGAAAATCGGCTTTCATGGACTTACGGATTTGAATTCGCAAGTGCTTGTTTTTATGCCGGATATCGCTTCTATTAGTCATTACTATGTACAAAAATGACACCCGAGTTAATTCTGCCCAAAAACGAAGGAAATATAATTTTTTTACGAAAAATTTGTATGGAGCTAGTATGAAAAATCGAATTATCTCGTAAACGGCATGTTTAACCGTAATATCCTTGGAGGTGGTCATAGTGCTAATTATTTATGATTTTTTGGTTGCCGATTTGACGAAAAATTTAATGCCGTTTTTTTTTTAAAAATCGTCAAAATATTTTTATTTATTTTTCCATGTAAAACGGTCCCTATTAGTGTCCAAGTTAAAAAGTTCGATATGTTATTAACCCAAATATTAAGAACACACAAAACAAGAAAAATAATAATAAAAAAAATGCTGTTTTTTGTGTTTTGACACATTTATATTAATTTAAATAAAAAATAAATAATTCAAAATAAATTCAAAGATGAGCTCAATCTGTTGGTTGATATAGTAAAACAAGGCTCGGGAACCTCCAATGACGGTAATACTGCAAGAAATTTCTTTGAGTTTTCTAATAAAACTGCAGCTATAACCGGTTTGGATGAAGACCTCATCAAAAGATTTGCTGTAATTTTACAGCAATTACATCTGGAGAGCAGGTCGATATAATAAAATTTCGAGATTATGCTCGCAAAACAGCAGAAAAGTACGTATTATTTACGACTGGTACTATATGTCGTCAACCGTTCATAAGTTATTAATCCATGGGGCTGACATAATCGAGAAAAATAATATTGTGCCGATTGGGACTCTCTCGGAAGAAGCCTCAGAGTCTCGAAACAAAGATTTTAGGAGGTTTCGAGAACATCATTCGCGGAAAAGAAGCAGGCAGGATTCCAATCAAGACATTTTAAATATGCTTGTTGTTTCTTCGGATCCTTTGCTAAGTGCACAAAGGCCTAAGTTAGATGCCAAGAAGAAGCAGAGCTTTTTTGCTGAAAACTTGAACTCAGTTTCTTGAAATTGAATTACAATTTCAAGAAACTGAGTTCGAGTTTCTGGATATATCCAATCTGGATGCTGACTCAGAATTGGAGTCTGACAACGAGAGTGATAAGGAAAATTTGATAAATGTACATATTTGTAAATTTGTATTTAAGTGTGTTTGGGTTTTTTTTGGAATATTTAATGATATTTTTTTATTATTTTACTTTATTTTACAAATGCTTAGTATTAATTCCTTAAATTAAATTATTTTGTATATAATATAACTATAAATGTTACGCCCGGGGCGGCGGCTGGGGCTTGAGCGGTTAAATAATAATTGGATAATCTTTTTTTATTTAAATTAATATAAATGTGTCAAAACACAAAAAACAGCATTTTTTTAATTATTATTTTTCTTGTTTTGTGTGTTCTTAATATTTGGGTTAATAACATATCGAACTTTTTAACTTGGACACTAATAGGGACCGTTTTACATGGAAAAATAAATAAAAATATTTTGACGATTTTTAAAAAAAAAACGGCATTAAATTTTTCGTCAAATCGGCAACCAAAAAATCATAAATAATTAGCACTATGACCACCTCCAAGGATATTACGGTTAAACATGCCGTTTACGAGATAATTCGATTTTTCATACTAGCTCCATACAAATTTTTCGTAAAAAAATTATATTTCCTTCGTTTTTGGGCAGAATTAACTCGGGTGTCATTTTTGTACATAGTAATGACTAATAGAAGCGATATCCGGCATAAAAACAAGCACTTGCGAATTCAAATCCCTAAGTCCATGAAAGCCGATTTTCAGCCCACCGTGGCGGTAGCCTAATGGCTTGCAATCATGTGATGGCCAGTTCTAAACCCACCCATTGCATTACTGAAGTGAACCGAGTGGGTTCACTTCAGATGCAATGGGTAGGTGGGCAAGGAATGTGCGACCCACAATTCTAGTAAGCTTTTTTCTTAAGGCTTGTATACCTCCCAATGACCGTGTGCATTTGAGTGGCGCACTGAATTGGTGGAGAGTGTGGGGTGACATAGAAGCGGACTTAACATTTTCGCATTGTTATTTATTATAACAAATATAATTCAATTTTATAAAAATTAACAAAACCTAATTATTTTGTTCCACATTCAGCACCAATCCAAAATACCTATTGGTGCCGAAAGTGGAATAGCGTAGGTGCCGAAACAATCGGTGCTGAAAAAATTGGTGCCGAAACAGGAATACTTCTTATTTTCGATTGTATTGTAAAGCTTTTTTCATAAAAAATGAAGGAGTAAAAATCATAATAATATCGTGTAGTATGTAAGTACCTACCTACGAAAAACTAGGTTAGGCTATTTTCGAGAGAGCAGCCTTAAATAGTGTAGTGAAACAATGGCGATTATATCGAATGGCCTTTCATTTGTTATGTTCACCACATCTACAAATTAAAATTCACTTGTAATAAATAATGTCACCGCTGTCAGTATGTGCCGCGAATTCGACACCGACTTGTCAAGGTTTTCGACTGTTTTAATCACACCACTAGACACAGTCAAATATTCTCAAACATTTATTTATTTCAAACTAGTCAGTAGACCTGTCAATCTGTACAATTTATTTTGTGTTATATATATATTTGCTTGGTAAATAAATGATAAAACTTCTATCAATTATTTATCGACAAGTTATAACAATTTTAAATTTATTCGCGGATTGTCTGCAAAATTTCGTTCAAACGTTATACCATTCCCTAACAATATTTTACAACTAAGTACTTTAAAGTTATTCTAAGCAGCCAAATAATAGATATATGCGACCAATCCCTTTTCATTGCCATAGTTAGTTTTTTTTCAATAGTTTTAATTTCATCACTTCCTAGTGAGGACTCACTCACACATTCTCAAACTTTTGAATATTAATCAAACAAAACTACTGCACGTAAAACACTTAAAACCCATTAAACTATTCCAATAAATTATTTTCTTGAAATAATTTAAATATTTTTTTAGGAAAATAACCTTATTTTTAAAAAGAAATAATATTCTTGGAAACAATATAAACATGTTTTTTAACATCAGCCAAATCCAAGAAATTCCTTATTTTATTTGAAATTAAAAGCATTTTTATTGTTGGATTTTTCTTTATTTAAGTGATCTATAAATTATTCTATGAAATTAAAACCATTATTTAGATTTTCTTTTATTTTATTGATTTATAAATATTATTCTATGAAATCATTATTTAAACATTTTACTTCTTGTGAAACATCCTGGACGCAAAATATGCGAAAAATATTCCAATTTAAAAATAAATTTTATTGTTGTGGTGCGTTGAGTGGAAACTCAATTTTTCATGATCATTTCAGTTAGGAATCTCCCACAATTAGATGTAGGCCTAAAACATACAACAATAAATTTAAAATTATTAATATAATCAGAGAGGCCCGCTACCGCAATGGTTGTATTTATGACTTACAAGTAGCGTCAGTGGCTCTCAACCTTTTGTGAATAAAATGTGCAAAGCTGTTTTGTATTTTTCTTCGTCTCCTTGCCCTGCGACCCTAGACAATTGACATTTCTACAATCGTTAACGCTGATGTGATCGCTCAAATGTATGGAAGTGACAAGTCTAAGTCACGTGACATATAGATAAGAGTGTCATTTCCATACTTTAATGTCATTAATTAAGCGATTTCTATGTTAACGCTTGTAGAAATAGCACAATGGGGTCTGCGCCATGTCTGTGTTCTTCCATCTATGCCCACTGCTCGTCACCTCATCCTTCTTTCCTTTTTCTCTTACCATATCTTGCACACAGTACAACCATTTCATAACTCTTTGTATTGTGACATTTATCCCTCCTCGTTACAAGCCCCTCAATTGCATTATCTAAACATTTTCTCAATTCTAACCATTCCCTTTTAAAAGTAATGGTGGAAGTTGAAGAATGATTTGAACGAGAGTACCCTAATGGATAGGGTGTCGGACTTGCGACCTGTGACCAGCATGGTTGCCGATTGGATTGCCACCCATTGCACTACCGACGTGAACCCACTCGTAACACAAGCATTTAGCTTACCACGAGGGGTTAACAAGAATACTAGTAATAGAACTTACATTGCGAGTAAGCTTTTAAAACATGAAGGATGCGGAATATAAGCTTCTTGTGTGTGAAAATTAACTCCGATATTTAACAAGAAGTAGAAAAATATTATATAAGGCTTTTAAAAATCAACAATGGAGTCAGATTAATGCATAGTTTCTTAAACCAATGTTTGTTTTGAGTCACAGATTCAAACACATTCAATACAAACATATTTGAGGTTAAACAAATTTCAATATTTGTCGAAAACATTACACCAATGTGTACTTTATTTGTTTTTAGGAGCATGACAAATATTATTTAAAAAATACTGAAAAATGCAATTGGGTATTTGAGTATCGAAAAATTTATTTCTGACAAATGTGTCTAAAAATAGTCGTAATTTGAAGCAAAGAATAATTAAGTAAGTGCATACCTATAACTTAGAAAAAATTACATCGTGACGTGCCTGGGTTCGAACCTGTTAAAATAAAAATGTGCATACGAATCCGGTCATTGATGCGCTAGGCCACCACGACAAAAATTATTACATACATCATCAGTCATCAGTCATTGATTAAAATTTAAATAATTATTTATTACTAGCTGTTGCCCGCGGCTTCGCTCGCGCGTATAGTAAATATATATAATAGTAGTATTAAAGGTGATTGTTGTGGATGGATGTATTTTGTGATTTTCAAAGTAAGGAGTATGAATAAAATATTTCACAAACTATTATAGCGTTAAAATAATAATTAAAGAAAAGTAAGTAGCAAATGCATTTGTGTTCTGGAATCGGAGACAACGAAGGTACCATAAACGCAAAGATAATGTAGAAAACTGATTTTCTACTTAGATCCCATCCGGGGATCGAACCTGGGACTTTAGAGCTGGCGACACCTTACAAACCGGAGTGAACGCCACTCGACCACAAAGCTGTCTTGGATGGTCATTATCTTATCTAAGTACTTATCTTTTTTATCTGTCTATCCTTAAGAATACCGAACTTCACATACCAACTATTTCAGCCCCTATTTCACTCCCTTAGAGGGTAGATTCCTCAAATCACAGAAAAACATCTTATTTATTTCTAACATAACCCTTGTATGATATTTAATGTGTCTATCCTTGAAAACGACACAATTCTTGTACCTACAAACTTTCAACCCCTATTTCACCCTCTTACGCGGTGTCCTGCGTGAGCGACGAACACGATGCGATGCGACGTTGCGAACGCGACGAATGCGATCAACTCAACGGCCTACCCTACTTGCGGCCTATATGACAGTCTGCGGCGGGACGCGACGTAACGCGGACTTGTTTTGAGAGCGACCAGATGCGACACCACTTTAAATATGAACTCTCAAGCAAAATTGTACTGTACTTCTCCATGATTCGAGAAGTAATGACCAAAATCACGTAGGACATTTATCGCGTGTAGCATCGCGTCGCATTACGTCGCGTCGTGTTGCGTCGCGTCGCGTCGTATTCGTCGCTCACGCAGGACACCGCGTTAGGATGATTTTTAAAATCTCTAAAATACGTCTTTATTTATTTCTAACCAGAAACCCGTATACAAAATTTCATGTGTCTATCATTGAAAATACCGAACTTCCTAAACAAACTTTCAACCCCTATTGCACCCCCTTAGAGGGTAGATTTCTAAAATCTCGGAAATACATCTCATTTATTTCTAACTAATAACTCTTGTATGAAATCGAATCTTTGAAAACGACACAATTCAAATGCCTACAAACTTCCAACCCCTTTTTCACCCTCTTAAAGGGTAGATTTTTAAAATCGCTGAATTATGTATTTATTTATTTCTATCCAGAAACCCGTATACAAAATTTCATGTGTCTATCATTGAAAATACCGAACTTCTCATACAAACTTTCAACCCCTATTGCACCCCCTTAGAGGGTAGATTTCTAAAATCTCGGAATTACATCGCATTTATTTCTAACGAATAACCTTTGCATGAAAATAAATGTGTATATCTTTGAAAACAACACAATTCATATGCCTACAAACTTCCAAGCCCTTTTTTACCCTCTTAGGGGGATGATTTTTAAAATCGCTGAAATACGTCTTTATTCATTTCTATCCAGAAACCCGTATACGAAATTTCATGTGTCTATCATTGAAAATACCGAACTTCCCATACAAACTTTCAACCCCTATTTCACCCCCTTAGGGGAATTATTTCCAAAAGAAAAGTAGCCTATAGCCTTCCCCAATAAGTAGGCTATCTAACAGTGAAATAATTTTTCAAATCGGACCAGTACTTCCTGAGATTAGCGCGTTCAAACAAACAAACAAACTCTTCAGCTTTATAATATTAGTAGATAATATAAATAATATAATAATATATATAAAGTATAGATACTTAAATAATTATAGTATCTTAGCCGTGTCACAGATTAATAAATAGTTACTTGGCCGTGTGCAGCGCCCCTTATTGAACTTCACTGCGGGTGACGTAACCTACGACAAACTTATTATTTGCGGTTGGTACAGTATTCGGGTCTAGGGATCGAACCGCAAAATTAAGTTTGTTTTTTTTTGTATATACTTTTCCGGGATAAAAACTACCCAGTGTGGTGCCCAGGATATTAAAGAACAATTATACCAAGTTTCATCGAAATCGAACCGGTAGTTTTTGCGTGATGCCTGAACAAACAGACAGACAGACAGACAGACAGACAGACAGACAGACAAAAATTTTTTTAATCACATTTTTGGGTTCGGTGTCGGTCTAGTAACACACCCCGCCATTAATTTTTTTGATATTTTCAATGTACAGAATTTTCACTTCTACAGATTTATTATAAGTATAGATTGTATCCGCTGTTTGTCGTGAATTAATTCATTATATCGCCTTTCCTCAATAAATATGAACTAAATTTGATTTTAAATAAATTTTGCATTACATTTTCTTTAATTTTTTTTTACTTAGTTTACATATAAGTTCCGCATGTAATTTATGTTAAATAAAAAATACTGATTAACATTAAATTTTGGATCAATCTATTACTTTTAATATTCTAGCCATTTAGGCTAAATGTTGAGTACCCACTCTAGGTGCAACATAAGGTCAAATAGCTTATTTTTTATCCCATCTCATTGGCAAGCGAGTGGCGTACGTGCAACATTCCTCCTATTATCTGACCTTTATCGAGAATACGACACACAATTACGTATATGCTAATAATGCATTGATTACTGATGTATGGGATCCATTGTGTCCGTATCTCTACCGCCATAGACCCTTGAAGAATAAGGCATCATAATCTTAAACACATAATGGCCTCGATTCTTTTGAACACGCATAATACTTATTTTTTATCATCATCAGGAGAAATCTTTGTGTGATGAGCTTGATCATTTAGTGATTATGCTCATCACACAAAGATTTCTCCTGGGTGGAAATCGAACCCACATCCTCCGGCCTAGCATTCAGGGTCACTAACCACTAGACCAACAGGACAGTCAATGAAATAAGGTGTATAAATAAATGATGTTAAAAAATAAGTTTTATAATTAATAGGTACATACATTCGTTCTGTGTCTGGGTGTAATTTATCTATATTATGTATGTATTTAGAAATATATAAGTATGTTTATCAGTTGTCTGGTTGCCATAGTACAGGGTCTGCCTAGTTTGGGATCAAATGACCATGTGTAAGGTGTCCCAAAATATTATTATATTATATTATAATCGGCATCTTTTTCACTTGCACTTACATGCCAATCAATACAACTTATACAACCAAGCAAGGGACGGCTGAATCTTTTATAGGACAAGGCTGGACCTTTTATAGGACAACAATTTTTAAGGACTTTTATACTCAAACAAAAATAGTTTGACCGGGATATCCTTGTTGTCTATCTTTTAAAGCATAATAATTAACAAGTTACCAGAATAATAAAAAGCTTATAGAAAACGCTGAGTACATCACTATCAAGGTCACAGCTACATTCAAAGAATCTTGAATGTAGTTAAGCATAAATTATAATGAATGAATGTGAATGTGGACAACATCACATACAATACTCCGAATCCAAAGTTAGTAGCAAGTAGTAGTAACGAAGGTACCGCAAACACCCAAACCGGAAACGATGTAGAAAAACGCCTTTTTTCTACATTGACCCGTCCGGGGATCGAACCCGGGACCTCAGGGCTAGCGAGACCTTGAAAACCGTTGTGTACATGTACACCACTCGACCACAGAGGTCGTCTAATTTATAATGCTGCTAATATCTAGGAAACAGTGACATAAACAAATCCAAATAAAAAATATGTCTTTAGTCATCAATGTTTTTGTTCAAACACATTTACTTATACAAGGACCAGATTGCCTCGAAACATGATATTCTGATATCATTGTTTGTTTAAAAAAAGTATTGAAGTGTTTATCATTATTTTTAAGCAAATAAAGCACTTTTGTACATACTTAGGGACATAAATAGCCTTGTTGTGGCTTATCAAAATATGATCAAAACTTGTAATTTTAAATAATCGATTATTCTAGAATTTAGAATTTAAGAATAAATATTAAACATTACCATATATTATAGCCTCTCTACGCAGGTACGCAGGAATAATGAAGTTCTACTGGTGATAGAATTTTCAATATCGGTTCAGTAGTTTCAGAGATTATTTCCTGCAAACAAACTCGAAAACTACATCTCTGTGACGTTATTTATTTATTTACTATTTATGTACACACCCACAACAAAGGATAAATACAAAAGAAAAAATACTACTGGCTACAAGGCTACTGCTTTTTTCTTTAGAAATTTCTGTTGTATACAGTATGTAACAAAAACCCTGTCCGATCCAATAAAGGCGTATCCGTGGTACAACATACGTATATAAAAAAATTGTTATAAAATTGTAACTCGTTAAATCCAAAAGTTATTGTTTTTTTATTTTTATAATCATTGCGAGATTTAACACTGAATATGGGAAATTTTCGTAAGCTGACAACACTCCACCCAATGGCAAAATGCGATTTATTTTTATTTATTTCTATTACAAAAGCCGTCAAAAGGCACCGCCGAGTTGTAGGCACTCTTTCAACTAGCCGCCGACTCTTTGATGATACCGCCGCCGCGCCGGCCCGCCGCCGTCAGGTTACCTACCGACTATTAGTCTTTCGTGGAGATAGCTTTCGATCGGACGTCCGCACGTAACGCGTGCCGCTATTGTTTCGCAAACAATATCGTATTCCAATCACGAATATTTTAATATTGTGATATAAGATCATAATAAGAAATTATGAGGTGCGCCAGGTGTGACAGTTCCGTCGGAGTGAGCCTTTCAACGCCTGTATAACAGCGCGTTCACCACATGCAGTGTTCTTGGGTACGAGTCATGCCATGGATGCTGGAAGACCACGAGAGAAGAAGACAACGAGGAAATCGAGGAACAAGTGTCGTATTAAAAAAAAAGGTGTGTGATTCGGAAATCGAAGTCTTAAATCGGACACAAGTGCGCTGTAAAAAGTACGTGCAAATTTAGTAAAAAGGTGACGAATGTGCATTAGTGTTGTGGTGGACATGTGGAACACGATCGCCGAAATGTGCAGCAACAATAAGTGAATGTTTTGATGAATAATGATATCTGCAGTCAGTTGGTAGGTAAATTGCCAAAAGCAAATCGCTTTTATAAAAAAGCCCTTTTCAGGGCTACAATTAATTCAATTATTTGTTTCTTTATAAAGAGAGTCAATTATAAAATCCGGATCACTACGCCTAATATACACAAACCAATATCAGCTGATACCTACGCCGTACGCGTAGGTAAAGGTATAACGTAGCCTAGGTTTATTTCGTTATAGGTAAGTTTGTTTGGCGGCATGCGACAAAGCAAGTTCATGCACCGTCTCGCACAGGCGGCTTCTTTGACCTATAACTGTAGGTAGTAGGTACGTGAACTTTGAGGAGCGGTCAGTGTTGCTGTTGCCTTGGATCAGTTTTTATTTTTATTTAATTATTTTCACTGGGGAAAAATAATAATCTCCAATCAATTTAATGGCTACGTATATGTGTTCGCAGAACGATGCCGAATAATACTCTCAGGGATCGGACAGGGTTTTTGTTACACACTGTATAGATACTGCCTTGCATATATGTATGTCGCGCATTTATTTACTTTATCAAATATTTTGTTTTATAAAAAATTTCATCTTACAATTTAAATAAAATTAGTAGAAATATCAACTTAAAATTAATTAAAATCTCTTTTAGAGAGAACGGCTATGGAAAGTTTTTCACCAATTTCTTTCAAAATGCCTTCAGTTTACTGATAATTTTCTATCTTTATCAATAGATCCAAATACTAACACTTATCTGATTAAAAGTTTCCTTGTTATTAACTAAGCAAACATCTAACCAGTACACTAATATTTAGTCAATGTTAACTGAATTAGTTATTCCCTTATAGCCGCAGTGGTATTCCAATAACAGAGGCAAAGCTGTGCTCGCCGCGGTTGGGCCGTGGATGGGTGACCATTTGTTAACACCGTCGATCACAAAGGAAATTCGGAATAGGGCAGCAGGATGATGAGTGTTTTAATTTTTAGGTTTACGAAATACAGGATTATTTTAAAAGGAGTACGTATATTCAATGAGTTAATTGAGTGCACAAAATTGATAAATTTTCCCTGACGAACATAGGTCGAAATCTTTAAATTGAAAATCAGCTTTCCATACAAACATAAGTCACGTGACGAGTCAGTTTGTATGAAAAGTTCATTTTCCATATTAATATTTCGACCTATGTTCCTTGGGGAAAGTTGTTCAGTTTTATGCACCTGATTACCTCGTTGAATATACACACTCTTTTTAAATGATTCCTGTATAGCTGAGCTGATAATATACAGCGTGTAACAAAAACCCTGTCCGATCCCTGAGTATTATTCGGTATCGTACTGCGAACACATATACATGAATTGGAGATTATTATTTTTCGCCAGTCAAAATAATTAAATACAAATAAAAACTGATCCAAGGCAACAGCTGAACAACTGACCGCTCCTCAAAGTTCAAGTACTTAATACCTACAGTTTTGTGTCAAAGGAGCCGCCTATGCGAGAGGGTTCATGAACTACCACGTATACGCGTTTATTGGATCTGACAGGGGTTTTGTTAGTTTGTTACATGTTGTATATTATATTTTTTTTATGTCAGCTCTTGCACATCAAATCTACAATTGCTACCTAGACTCGGAACGACATCAGGTTGGAAATCTGCTAAGCTAAATTACCTTCAAACCTTAAGCTCCAAATTAAAAGCAATGGTTCTAGGTTCTGAGTATAACTCATGACCCTTATATATTGAAGTCGGGTAAATATAGTCATCAGCGAACCGTGTGTGGCGCGCCATTAGGCAAATAAATTAACATAGTGAGAATTGGTTATAAGGCTGCATTCACATCAAGCGTTTCTCAAAGTTCCAAGTTCGATTAGATAAGTTGTAAATCATTTATATAAACTTCGACTTTATTTGAAAGGTTTAAGGTTTATTATCGCAAATTTCCGTTGCTTACCTAAGCTCATACGGAAATGCTCACAACTTTAAAAGAAGCAGGTTCATTGATAGTGAAACAAATGAGTGTATTTGTTTAAGTTTGTATATACAATATTGTTTATTTAATATTATCTCAAACTGCTCCAATTTCAAACGGTATGAAGTTGCGGATTTGAGATATAATGACCCGTTTTAGTAAGGACGTATTTTGACTCTTAGTAACCAAAGAACATGGAACTTAATTTAAAAAAGCAGTTATGAAGAATTTAAAATAAAAACAGATAGTTATTCCTTCTAAAACATCTCAAAGATATTAATAATGAAATTATTTACACTGTGGAATTTATTATTTAATCCAGCTTATTACTTTCGTCACATCCAATCCCTACTCAATGACGTTTTATGTCATCGACCTAATTGGCATAGTCGCCAATATTTCCGCACTGATTACCCGCAAATATAAGCACCGAGATAAAGCTTTTATATGTATTTCAATATCTAAGTATAAGTACCTACCTACTGTTATTCATATCTAAGATTTTTATGTATTTTAATATCTATAGCTTTAAAATAAATAGACTTGATATGGGTATAATTCAATCTACTTATCTACACCATCTTTAGAAAATACTCGAAATCTGTGCTACTTAATTACGGTTCTACATGAATAACTCCTGCCCCCATTAGCCACTAGCCCAATTTATGAGAATTAATATTATACTATTGAAAATCAGTGTAAATGGGTACGATGGGGCTGACATATTTTGTTATAAAAGCCCCAAAATAAAAATGGAAAAAATATATATACATCGATACCTAATTTTATTCATATATCTAAAGATTATTTTTTAGAAAAGTCGCCTTGATTGGCCTTGTTTACGGATAAGTAATAGTATTTCAAGGAATAAATCACATACACACAATTATCCGATCCCAAACTAGGCTGTAGCCGGTATTTTGGCAACCAGAAAACTAATAAATTAATATTTTATTGATTAAGACAAATTACACTCAGACTCGGAACAAATTATCATGCTCATCTCACTTAGATTTGCCATGGGTGAAATCAAACCCACTCGGTTTAGCAGTCAAGTTTACTAACAACTTTACCAGGAGGCCCTTCAAATACTTAAAATTTGAATTTAAGAAAGTTCGTAGCAGGGAATCAAAAAAATAAAATATTTCACTTTTTCAAAAGTACATACATTTAGTATTGATTTAATCTTTTTAAAATACTACTTTTTGTTGTTCTTTTTTTGCAGTTTTGATGAAACGCAGCGTTTTATCGTGCAATGTGTACAAGCCTTATTTCACTTTCTTACCTCATTCTATCTTGCGAAAGAACGACTGACTGAGATCGTAATGAGTTGGGCCAAGGTCCGACTCTTGTCTTCATTAACTCGTGAATACTCTGCTAAATACAAAAAAGGTTATGTTTTATACGGACTACCGCAGTTAGTCTGAGCGCAGGCTTTGACTACTTCAGCGGACTAATGGCGAAACCTTAAGGGCCTTCAGCCAAAGTTATAAAAAAACTAACTACGTTAACACTAACAGCCTCATTAATAAATAAAGACTAAAGCAAGATTAACTTTACTCCAAGTTTTAAGTTTAAATTAATTAAAATTAGTATTAATATACATAGAATAAGGAGGGAGTAAACTAATCCGACTCTACTCTCTGACTAAAAGTTAATCCTTCGATCAACATAGTTTATCATGAGTTTAAACCAATGGTTATATATTATATATATATATATATTTTTTTTTTTTTAAAACGACGCCCGCACTAAGGAATTTAATCCTTGTGTCGCGGGGGTTTCACAAACATTCAAATCACATGCACAAAGAACACCCAGACTTGGAACAAGCATCTGTGGATCACACAAATGCTTGTCCCATGCGGGGATCGAACCCGCAGCACGTCGCGCACAGCGGTAGTTAGCGTGGTGACCTATACCACTCGGCTATCCGTGCAGTCTTCAAATCACATGCACAAAGAACACCCAGACTTGGAACAAGCATCTGTGGATCACACAAATGCTTGTCCCATGCGGGCTAACTAAAGTTTTAGTTTATACCCTATTTTAGTTTTAACATTTTATATTTGTCTATTTTTATACTCTAAATCCCTTAGGAAAACCACATTTTTTTTTATTTACTGCCATATATAAAATAAATAAGTATACTGCTCGTTTTCTGTACAATGTAAAGAGATCCTATACGAATTATTAAAAAAATATCTAACTAAATACCTCGTCTAATACACAACCACATTAATCTAAGCTTTTTAATTAACCTTACATGGAAATTATCGCAAATTACCGCGAACGAGACATCGTACCCTAGAAACCTGTTGGTTTAAGTAGGGCTTGCAAACATTATTATAATGTATGGGCTATATTATAAGCAGTACCGGCTATCTAAAAGAAAGTATTAATTAACTTCTTTTAATAAAGGGTACCTAAAAGTAGGTAATAAATACTTTATTCAAATTTCACTAATTCAATAGAGCAGTTACGTTCTAAAACCTGTAAACTATAAGAGATTAGACTGCCTCGTTGGTTAGTGGTCGCAAGCGAGACTGCCGTGCACGAGATCTCGGGTTCGATTCCCGGGTCGGGCGAAAAATATTTACTGGGTTTATAAATTCTCAGTATCTTTCTTTTTTAGTTCTTTAATGTCTATCCGTCGCTACTTTACATCTTTCAGTATTCGGCCCTAAGAATTTGTATGAACAAACTATTGTGCCTATGTTGACAGACCCAAGTGCACCGGACGTACTATCAACACTTAAGAAAGCTACCAACGCTGTTTAAATATCTCATCCAATAACACAATTATTATTGTATCAATCAGTATCATATCAGTCAATCGCTTACTATGTTATGCAGGTGTGAGAAGATTCATTCAAAGACAAAGAGCTGTTGAGTTTTGTATGTCCGTAAATATCTTCCCAACATCTCACCGTGTAATAATATTATCCTTATGATTTAAAAACTTTGTAGAGGCGGTAGATAAAATAATCAAGCATGTCAACTGAAAACTAATTCCCCGCTGGAGTTATTTGCGTCGTTTCACAGAGAATATTTTGGAAACGTTTATAATAATACCAGCCTATAAATGTCCTACAGCTGGGCACAGGCCTCTACCCATAAAGAGAAGTATGAACATTGATCACCACGATTGCTCATTGCGGGTTGGCGATTTCATTACCTACCACATAACCTACAGACAACGATAACGTTTAAACAAACCAAATACTCAGATTCAAATTTTAGGAATTAGAAATCCAGGTTTCTGTCATCCCTCCTCATAACATGTCCATACCACGACAAACGCTTACCTCACACCTTTTCATTCACAGGCGCTACTTTCAAGTTTCCTCTAATATACCTACTCATTCCTTATCCTATCTTATTTCGTCACTCCAGTCATCCATCGAAACATTCTAATTTCATCAATCGTCTTTCATCAGTCCCTTTCACTCTAGGTATGACCGATTATTAACTTTTAACGTTGATTGGTCATTCAGGAATAGAGAAGGAACAGAAAAAAATATAATTCCTTTTAAAGGGAATTTGTTGGCTAGTAGGTAGCCCTAGTTTACAGATTACTGATGTAGTTCTCAGATTATCGAGCGATCAATTACATACAGTTTCAAGACCACAGCGTCCTATAACTGTTTACTTTTTAATTAACAAGTACTGTCAACAAGTAAGTGGTAAGTGTGATACACAAATATGTATTTAAGTATAAAATATGAAGGCACAGTCGTGTTGCCGTTTCGGTCACCCTAGACACAATAATTTGTGACAGAACAATCAAATTGGAGAGTCTTTTGTTTTTGTCAAGTGAACGATAGTTGTACAGGTGGATTATACCTTTTTTTGTCGATGTGAAAGCTATTGACTTGACCCACGAGGGCACAGCGCAGAGTTATGTTGAACTTACACCGCCTAGAAACACCCCGGTCCCATCATTGCCTTTTCCAGAGCCACGGGATCACTTTTGTGCACTCTCAGCGCAGCTCCGGCAGAGGTGAATACCTACATCACCAACCTACAACACATGGATTTTGGGTGTCGTTACTAAGGCCCAGTTTTTTTATATTGAAGGTTATTTGTCTATGAAATGGTCAAATAAGTTGGACAGTAAATTTAATAACAATTTTTTAGAATAAAAGTGATGAAAAAACGCGTTTTACCGAAATTTTAAACCATTTGTTAGCATATCGTGTAAATTCAGGATAAAAAAAACTGGGCCTTAGCCGAGTAATTTGACAGAATACTTGGTTTGATAAGAGATCTCGAACTCGGCCCATTTTCTACCTATTCCGTATAAATACGTTAAAATACTATTTTTCGTTTTCATATAAATTAGCGCCTCACACGTGCTGTTTTTGTGGTGCAGTTGCGGTTGTACGTGTGTATGACACTATGTTTCGTTAAGGGACTTCCTAAATGCCTTCTACATTACCCAATAAATAAATGAGCTGTGGAGTCCCGCCGTCACTCCATGTAAAACATTATCTGAATTCGGTAAAACTGGATGCCAGTCCTAACTTACCTTGGGTACAAGAATACTAGGCCTACACATTATCACTAGTTTCACACACAAACACGCACTAGCTCTATAAATATGTGATTGGATGATTTGATAAATGTCTTGTCTTTGTAAGTTGACAGTTCTTTATCATAAATGTATTTATATCATGTCACTTTCACTGGTTTCCGATAGTTTGAGGCTACCCATAAATATGTGGAGGTCCTTAACAAATACGTAGACTATAGCCACCTATAAATGTCCCACAGATAAAGGGGCACAGGCCTCTACCCATATGGAGAAGGAACGAGCATTGATCACCATACTCATTGCGGGCTGGCGATTTCAGATACTAATATTTGGAAACCAGGCTTCCTCACTATCTTTTCGTTCCGTTTGTCAAGGGTTCTAATTATTATTTTATTTATTTATTTTTATTGAACTTAATTCAGTACAGCGTGGTGTCTTAGAATAATTAAGAAAGTACACATAACTTTGAAAAAGTCACATTGGTTATTGCCCGGTTTTGAATCCGCAACCTGTACATACGAATCTGGTCATTGATCCGCTAGGGCACCACGATATTAATTCACTTTCAGTTATTGACGTCAATAAATACACTGATCAACGCGAACAACGTCGCGGGTAAAGCTACTGGTAAATAAAGTAACTGTGGTGAAGATGATTTCTTCACAGCACAAATTTTACATAATGTTTTAACGATGACCGTCGAAAGCACAGAAATGTTCTTAAATTTCATCCGTGGTCTAAAGCGTTGGTACTACGACTAGGCCATTTTCGTCGAATATGAGCGTTTCGCATATTATTAGCGGAACACAGACACGCCCCAATGCCACTTCTCCTGTTATTTCTACTCCTGTGGCTACCTTATATAATAGATGGTTCTTTAACATTCATATATCCATAGTAAATAAAATAATAATCTATAAAACTAATATAAAATGACTCCGATGAAATAATCCTAAACCTTTCGAAACAAGTCTTTAAGATTTATCTCATACACTTATAGCGTTGCTTATTTGATAGCAATCAGACGGGAAGCGAGATTGCCAAGGAATAGTCGTATATTCCTAACCTTAAATTACGACATCAGCGCGCTTAGTATAAGGAGAAAGCAGGACTATTCTCGCTGTGTAAGCGAGATGGCGCTACGTACAGTGTAGAGGGCTGTCTCGCTCTCGCACAAGATTTGTCCAGTATTAAGAGTTCATAGTACAAGGCAGGACCTATGGTAGTATGGTGCAATGTTACATCGGTTACTGAGCGAGGATTTTTTTTTTATTTCTTGTTTTAGAAAATGGTATCTAATGGAATACTGTTATGTTATTTTTATTATCAACCAGGGAGGTCTTTGAATTAGCTTCACACTATTTCTATAACATAAGTACAATGTACGTAAAGCGAAATATATTTTATTTATAAAAAACAGACACGCCCTTCGCACGGGTAGCACATAAATAAATGAATATATTTAATATATTTACATAAAAAAACTATACTAATATCTAATATTAAAAAGAGGAAAGATTTGCAAATTGTTTTTTGCATTGAATAGGCTCCGAATCCACTGATCATTTTTTGATGAAACTTACTAAAGGGTAACCTCGTATCCTAAATTTTGATATTCACCAGTCTTTATTATTAACATAAAAAAGGATTGAGAGACTTTCAAAGAAAGGAATATTGACTTTCTGCTATAAAAGGCCAATTCAATAACAGTAAATATTTTAATGTTCCTATTATGATATACATACTTCCTAGTTATCAACATGAACAATTCAATAGTATTTGCATGAACAAATACTTATAGAATTGTAGAGAATAACCTCTAGATTAAAAAATATAAAGCCTGCCAATCGGCTAAACAACCATTATTTAAGAAAAACAGTAATATTAACAAAGGAATCTTAGATATTATATCTATAGAATTGGCTGTAATCTGTCAACAATTTTTTTTTTTCAATTTTATGTAAGTGAAAAATATTAGACACATTCAAAATAACGAATATCTACTTCTCTCTAAGTAGAGAGAGGGGGCTGGCTCGTCACGTCAGTTGTGGCGACTATTTAGCCTACATAATTATGACGTCACTAGACCCCACTTCTTAACTTCCTCTTTGCCTCAAATTTTAATTTCAAGTTCATATGCAGAAATCTCCTTGTAAATTCACCACTCAAATAAAAAAACACAGATTTTTAATTGCATGCTAATGGTTTTTAAAGACGTTTTTTATGGTAAGTTGTCTATAGATATAGGGTTATCGAAGACCTTTTAACAATACCCGTACAAAATTGTTATTACGTTTAATTCTGAATCTTTCCTCAGGCCATTGTTCGCATTTTCTTAGAAGTAATTGAGGATAAATATCTACCAAAATTACCATCTAATTAGTGGAACAATCTAATGCCTTTTTTTCTGGGTATTTCAGACCGAAATTTGTCTTATCAACTTATACAGTTCTATAATACTTAAATAGAATATTTATTAGAGCCCGACAATATTTTTGCACAGTTTATAAAAGCATTTATTTTCAAACCGCTGTAAAGAACTTTGAAATTCAATTATACAGTTCATATAACAAAAAAGAACCGAATTTTAAGTGAGAACCATCTTGATCGTATCAGATTTCGAAGAAATAACCGCATCAAAATTAGTTTAGAACTACGATCCGTTAAACAGACAAGCAGACAGACACACGCGTCAAATAACAAAGCTTTATTCGTCGGGGGTTAAAAAAGAAAAGACGCAGACTAGGTATGAAAGTCAAAATTTAATTAGTTCGTAGAATTCTTAAAAAAAAAATAAGTTCAAGAGTGGGGGCTCGTGACGTCAGAAGTTGGCGAAAATAGTATCCACATTTGACGTGACTAGACTCCTTTACCTAATTCGCTGTCTCTTAGTAGATATCCGTTATTTTGTGTCGTGTCTAATATTTTTCACTAACATAAACTAGCATTGAAAAAAAAATAGTTGACAGCCAATTCCAGAGAAATCTAAGATACCTCTGTTAATATTACTGATTTCTTAAATAATGGTTGTTTAGCTGATTGTATTTAAACACAGTAAAAATGTTCGTGTATAATATTTTCTCAATAATTTAAAACGGGACATTGAAAAACAAAAAAAGGCGTCTCTTTTTTTTTAACCAAGTAAATCGAAAATTCAGTGGTTTCTTTGATAATATTATGCTTCTTATCTAGAAATAAAAAGTTATATCAAGAAATCTCTTCTAACTTGCAGTATGACCTGGCGTTGGATGCGCGTGTCAACGAACCTAGTTCACGGTCAACTTTTTGCTATTTGCTTGCTCACCATTTTATGCCTTGTTGGTTAAACAATTTGTTCACCGACGCCGACCGTTTGTAAGTAAATGTGTTTGGACACTTGAAATAACGTGAGAATAATAGGCTAATGATTTAGTAGTGTGAATGTGAATCATGACTTTGAATTGTTTAATACTTACTGTGAAAAAACCATTTTTAATTCAAATAACACACTTAGAGCGAAAAAAAAATTACATTATGCTGCATTTTTTGCGATTTTTTTTAGTTATATTACTTTTAATGTTTTTTCATTTTAATTTAATGAAAAAATTTTGTCTTCTTTTAACTTTAAGTTGCGTACGAAATTTTAAATAAAAAATTTAATTACTTCAACATCTACAAATATCTTTACAACCCGTACAGTCACGAGCATAAATATGTATACACAGCGAAATTGTAAAACAATAATTTAACAGGAACTCACCATCAATTCAACTTTTAATCATTTATCAACATAAACATATAACAGTTCTCAAATCATTTATGTATTTTTGAGTTTCAACAAAAACTTCTCGCTAAATAAGTTTTACCATTTCGCTATGTGTATAGGTACATACATACCTACTTATGCTCGTGACTGTACACGAGGTGAACAGAATTGATACCATTTTCAATCCCATTCTGTAAGTGTACGGGTTGGGTTGTACATAAATAACTTTTATCTTTTTTTAAAAGACATCGGAAACTAAATGCATTGTAACCGTAACATAATACAGCGGGCAGAGTTAGTATTATTATCAAGCGTATTTTGTTTCTGAGTAATCATAGCTAATTGTATTCGGATGTAGACAGAGTCTGACTAATGTTATAAAAACAGTGATTGTTTATTTTGCCAAAATTCTAGGTAATGCTATGTGTATCGCGAAGTCTGAATTGAATAAATAATAATATCCTGTGCTGGGCTCTGGGATCATTTATCACCACACTTGCTCATCGCGTATTTGAAATTTCAGGTTCCAAAAAATTCAATCTGTAATGCCAAAGAAAAAATAAAAGTGTGCGTGTAACGTTTACACGCGATTGAAATAAAACTTCTTTGTTTACAGATGAAGGTGTAAAATGTTCTTGAGATTCAGACATTTTCATTCATTATAGAATCACTTCGTACCCCCAGTGGAAAAAGAGCATAAGTGGTTTTACGTCGAATTGTCGATTTTCACATATTTGAAAGGTACGTTTAAAGTTACATATGCTGAATTTTTTTCATATTTTTCTTGATTAATTTGACGAATTTATGCAAGAAATATTGCTTTATTAATTTTGAATACATTATCTTTTTTCTTAGGGATAAATAGAATAAACGTTTTAACGCAAAAAAAAAGTTGAATAATATGACGTATTACATTATATGACGTTTATCGTTAAATTTTAATGATCGAAATAAACAATAACAAATATTATGATTCTAATCCGTTTCTTTTTTTTACATTACTGGTCTTGTATGCACGAATACGTCGTTTTTTGTTTTATTAATCAGGTAACATTATATTATAAATGCACATACTGCACTAAAAATTTATTTTGATAAAAATAAAGCAGCGTTATGAGTGTTTACTTCATATTAACTTAAAAAACTTCGCGACTATGTACCTAAGAGGCGTCGCGACACCATATCTAACGTACGTCGTGACGCTATAGTTGAGATTAGAGTGGCGTTTCAAGCGTGAGGCGTCTCGACGCCGTAACGGTTCGGCACAATTGAGCAGCGTCGCGCCGCATAAGAAGTTCGGCGTTGCGTTAGAGTGGCGTCACCACGCTGTAGTTGTATGGCGTCGCGACGCCATAGTTGAGTGGTATTGCGACTTCCTAGCAGCGGGGCGTTGCGACTGGAGTCGACTGTTCTTCTTATATTCGCTATCTACCTCTCTGTAAATCTCCGAAAATTGTGGACCAATTAATTTTGGTGTTTTACAATGTTGGTATGTCATTGAAGTGGTTTCATATGTATGAATTTAAAATCGATCGATTCAGTAGTTTTGTTGTTAAATCAAAACAACTGGAAAATGTTACCATTAATGTCATTTCGGTTAACAAAATTGATCATGAAAGACGACGAAGACGCATGAGCTGCAAGCGACGGGGGATGTAAGGCAGCGGGGTGGTGAATCATGCAATCGGGACGGGGGTCAACTGACTGTCATACTGACGGTGGGCGGTGGGACATGCTGGGCAGTTCATAAGTAGGCTATATACTCGTATGATATATGTAGAAAAGTGCCAAACTCACATGGCTTTTGTGTGCTGTATCACCACCGGCACCTATCTGCCTGTAAACCTTGAGGATAGGCTTCGATCTTTTTTAAATTGATTATCAGCAGAGTGACAACATAACCGTAAGAAAAAAGTGCAAATTTGCATGCAGGTTTTCCGGTATCTACTGTATAAAATCCCCTAATTGTTCACCTTGTGCGGCTTTGAAACTACACGGGTAGGTTCTCAGACAAAAAGAAAGAAAATGCATTTACTTAGGCCCACTGCGAGGCGTAAAATAAAAAACTAAATTCAACAATAATTTCTAAAATGTTAGGGGAAATATGCGTCATATTCGTGCGCTTGTTGATTTAGTGGTTGAAACTGAGTGTGACCACCAAGAGTGTCATTCAGGTTGGAATCCAGTGTCGGGTCAAAAATTAAGTGACGAAAAGACAGGCAGGCCCAGACTAATTCTTATTATTTCACTGTCGAACGCCTCCGATAGCATGTAAAACTGTTGGTTCCGACCGTCAAAAAATTTCTTTGGTCATTGTTATTAAGATTAGCTGTGCTACCAAAAGAATTACCCAGTAAAATAGATAGCGGAGGTCAGTCAGAAATACGGAATACACCTGAAACCGATGAAACTGGGAGCAGACATCGACTGAGCTTGCTATAAATTTGAAGGTACCGTTTAATAGGCACGGGGGCAGTGTAATCAAAGCTGAGTAAAAACAGAAATTAGCTCCATTTATTGAAAAAACAAGCTGTGAATTTTAGTAAATCGTCTCTACATACTTAATTCCGTAAAGAGCGCAAAACAATCTGCCTCGAGCAAAAGCTGGCGCCGGCGCTGCAAGCCGGGTATTTATTGGTCTCATAGAATTTTCAGTTTGCCATTAGACACTCGTCACGAACAGCGAAAGAAAGATATGAAAAAAAAAAAGAAATTTGTGAATAGGCAGACTTTATTCTTTTACAGCTTCCCTATAAGTTGATTGGAGGGTTAATTTTTATTCATGGTCCGTATTAAAATATATATATATATTAAAAAGTAAATAGCAATCCTAATTTGAGTCATATAAATACACCAAAATCACGGTGCAGTGTGCAATGGATTAGCTAGGTATTTGAAACATTTGGAGTCTTTTAGTTAACTTAAATCGGAATGGGGTTGTGCTTGTAAACTCTTCTGTAAAACCGTCTATATATAATAAAAACCCCTTAAGATATCACGAATACAGATAATGAAAAGATACACCTTGATTAAGCATTAAAAATGGCAGACCACCACTTAGAGAGTATAAGTTGTTTATTAAAGTACTAGCTGTTTCCCGCAGCTCCGCCCGCGGTCTAGTTTTTTATAATATAATTGAGATGCAAGCTATCCTATCTTTCAAGTTGGATCAAACTGCACACTAGTTACTACTAGTTTCGGAGTTAATCCCGGACAAACATCGCGGCACTGGTATAAAAAGATACAATTTATTATTTCTGTCAAAGAAATATTACAAATTAACAAAAGACAACGTGGTTTTGTTATAAACGGAGTTGCGAAAATTGCTCATTTTGTAATTTTAATATTTTTTACAAGTTAAAGCTGAGTATTTAGAAATTCATCCAAAAAATATTAGTAACGGCAATCTTCACAGAAAATACATAATATCTTGGCAATTATTGTTAAATACTGTTATTTATGTTACAAACTTTAATTTTATCCAAAGCTATGCTAATTATTTTGGATATAATAAAAAATATTTGATACACAATATGATTTCTTCTTTTTTCCTTTAGTCGTAAATATTTAGCCTTGGGTAATATCTGGCAATATGCATGTAAAGATTTTATAACAGATAATGGAATAAATCATTATTCTTGTTTACTTAAGGTCTCTTAACGAGCCTTTAAATTGAAAAAAGCGGTAAGTATTGGATACTTAATATAAACAACAAATGTAATAAAAGAAAAAACGCAGTAATCCTACTTATACTAGCAATAATTGACAGTGTTACAAGTTCATAAGTCCTTTAAGTGTACATACTTTTTAAAATATATTTAATTTCACGGGAAAGTTTGGCTTAAGTATTGATACTTAAAATACCATATTTTTTTAAATAACGAAAAATAGCATAATCATTTATTTCTATGATTACTAATAAACTGGAAACCTTACCACTAATTTAAACACACCACGCAGTGTAATATTTTTTTCCCTTTTATTTGATACTAGATGAAAACCCGGCTCCGCTCGGTTTAAATGTGACTGTAGGTACAATGTAGGTAAATATTCTGTAGTCATCGGTTCTATAATATCGGTTCAATTGGCCAATCTCAGGTTTAAAGAAAGAACACAATAACAAAGAGTTTATCATAAAAAAGTTTCAAAAACAATATTTTCGCGAAACGTCAACGACTGAAGAAACGTATTATGTTTTGTTATGATTAACTCAATGTTTCCGGCAAGACGTTTTTATAATAATAATAATATGTAATT
The DNA here is from genome assembly GCA_950381575.1 of Plusia festucae. Taxonomy (NCBI): domain Eukaryota; kingdom Metazoa; phylum Arthropoda; class Insecta; order Lepidoptera; family Noctuidae; genus Plusia; species Plusia festucae. The sequence goes on along the minus strand of OX494454.1, from coordinate 8,781,439 downwards.
ATGAAATAAAATTACCGCTGACTGACAGCATTGATTTTTGTTATGGTTAGTATTCTTTTTTCTATGGTTGTTATCGCAATTGGCCAATCTCAGGTTTAAAGAAAGAACACATAACAAAGAGTTTATCATAAAAAAGGAGTTTATCATAAAAAAAGTTTCAAAAACAATATTTTCGCGAAACGTCAACGACTGAAGAAAAGTATTAAGTTTTGTTATGATTAACTCAATGTTGCCGGCATTTTCAGGCTACTTAGGCCCATAGATATATACCTTACAGACTACACATATATTTTATAAGTACATTTTGTGTTATTAGGAGGGGCTCGTGGCTAAGTGTAAGCCGTACGGTTTGACCGATAGTAAAAGGTTAAGCCGCGCTCGCCGCGGTTGGTCCGTGGATGGGTGACCATTTGTAAAACATATCGAGACCCCTCCGTGCCTCGGAAAGCACGTTAAGCCGTTGGTCCCGACTGTCATACAGTGATCTTTGATAGTCGTTAAGTCATTACAATTCTGACAACCAGTCTTACTATGGAATACTGTATTACCTAGCAATAGGTTGTGGAGGTCAGATAGGCAGTCGCTCTATGTAAAATACGGTATTCAGCTAAATCCGGTAATACTGGAAGCCGACCCCAACATAGCTTGGGAAAAGGCTAGGCAGAAGAAGATTTTGTGTTATTAATATAAACGTTTCGTTTTACACAGTCAAATGAGTCACAGTTCTTTGTGATGGCTACTTCTTTGGCGCGACGTACGCGATGTGTTAATTGGCGAGGCGTACCTATATGATGCAACGGAACGTGAAAAAAGCGAAATAAATATCGCGTTCCGAAACGATACTGGTCCCAACTATCATGCAACTGTCATACGCCCTGTCAGCACTGTAATCACTTCAAGGAGGTTGTATGATAATAAACTCCTTGAATCACTTCGAAGCAGAATTATCTGTTACGGAACGCGGCCTTATTAATTACCCAAGATGGCGACTGCGGTTTTTTTGTTTGTTAGTGCCATTAGAATTTAACGAAATTCTCCATAATCCGAATTTTGCGGATATATGTTGTCGACTCGAAATCAATATTTTTTTATGTTTTGTTATTCATATAAGGTTTCGATCGAGTCTACCGTAGCCCTGAACGAAATTATTAATATAGATAAGAATCTTTCCTCTACGACCTAAGACATAGTAAATATTTCCATAAAACCAGTTTTTTGGCCGTACTGAAAAATTAACATTTCTGGCTTACGGCGTTTTTCCACTGAGGGTGCGACTTATTTGACAGCTTGTTTTTTTTGACGCTGATGTAGTTTCATCCTTTGAGCAACTGTGGTATCTGTCTTACCTATAAAATAATTAATTCCATTGTATAATTTTTATTATTACTCAATTTAATATTTTTTAGTAATTACTTTTTTTTTCAAATATTTTTGATTGATATTTTTTTTTTTTTTTTTTAAAGGTTTATAAACTATCTATTCACAAAATCAAAAATATTTGAAAACTGGATGGTACAGAACGCCATATTGCCGTAACGGACTTCCGTTGCATTGTCGTCCAGTTACTTCCTAGTCGCGCCTAAAAAAGTTTTACTTCAAAAATATTTGTTCCATTAATGGTACTATCACTTAATTAGCAATATTAAACGTTCACAAATGACGAATGAATATGAATATGAATAGAATATTTATTTATTCATAAGGCCTTACAGACGTGCACAACAATTCAAGGAATAGCACAGAATTCACATACATATTTTATTTATCAAAAAATGGACATACAATTTAAAAATAGATCAAAAATCGCCAAACTGTAGTACAGTTTGTTGGCGATAGTAGCGCTCTCAAAAATATAAAAATTGTATAAGAACATAATCCACATCACATATTAATTTTATTCTACATTTAACAAAATATATTATATACCTAGTTGAATGAAAAAGAAAATTATTTTAACGGGCATTGAAAAGTTTGAGAAGTTAATGCGATCAATGCCGGCCGATCTTATGTCCAGTCTGCAAAGGATGCGCCACGGTTAGGACGATGACGAAGTACATCGATCTCTCAATGTTAAATTTGTGATAATACTAGCTTCTGCCCGCGACTTCGTCTGCGTGGACTTCAGAATTGGGTCCAAAACGAAATGAAAAATGTGAAAGTAATGAAAAATATTAAAATTTTCACCCGTGTTATAGCTTGCACTGTAATAGAGAAAAAAACCAAATTTCAAAGCTGTCTGCCCACGAAGTCGTGGGCAGACAGCTTTGTTTCCGAGCTAAGTAACTCGGAAACAATTTTAAATTTTACCTCGGAAACTACTAAAGGAATCGGGATAAAAGGTAGCCTATATTCTTTTCCATGCCAAAGCTACATGCATGCCAAATTTCATTAACAATAAATGCTTTATTTAAAGAATTCCAAAATGTTGTTAAAATTTCATGGAGCTTTTTTTCTTGGCTTGTCATTAAATACATTCGCAATATTAATGTAGACATATTGACAACTCGATACAGCTAAAAGTATCAGTTGTCAGATGTGAGGAAAACTAATATCCAGCAATTTTTAAATGACATATAAATTAATTACAAATAAAATAAATCTGAACAAAAATTTTGTTGTTCCTTTTTTACGATCTCGGGCTAATTTCGATGAAAGAAAATCACCCGTCTTTACACACTTAAAATTCAATTTTAAACATCGATCTATGATAGTGCTAACATTGTTCTGTAATGCTGTGCGTAAATAAATCCAGCTTCTACCATACCAAATATTCAAATTTTTCATCCTTTTGAACAGGAAAAGTATTGAAATACCGGATAAGTGCATGTCGGACTCGCCCACCCCTCGGTGGTATGTCTCAGTCTCAGTATAAAAACTATATTTTTTTGTGTGTATACGTTTTAGACTTTTGGATGTACCGGTAGTTTAAGACCCAATTCCTTGCCAAGTTTATTTATTTAGAAAAGTTTCACCAACAGCTTTTATATAGTGAGCTTTTATATGTGAATTAATTTGTGACCAATAAGGGTCCGATTTTACCTTTTAAGGTACGGAACCCTAAAAATACACAAAACAAACTTTCACCTTCATATTAGTTTGATGATTGGCTACAAAACGCATGCGTCTATTTTAATCTATTTCACAAAAATAAGAAAGTAATCGTCTATTTTTATATTTTACAGAGAAAAAGAACCGAAAACAAGTTTTTGCCATATCTCAACGAGTTATAAGAACAACAAGCAACAAGTCTGTTTGGAAAGAACATGTAAACATCTGCAACAAGTGTAAATACACAATCATAATTAGCACCTGAGGTCGTCAGCCCGTTTGGAACATTTGGCTTATAAATAGCTGAACTAGAAAAATGCTAACACTTACGTGTATACACGAGTTTACCTGGAATTTAGGAGATAATTTTTCTGTGCATGATTTTTCATTGATTTATTTTGCAGAAGCTTTGGATACGTCATCTTTCTTCCAGGCTGAATGTATGAAGAAATAATGAAAAGATGATGAAGGGAAAAACGCGCATTAGGTATTCTTTGATTGATGGGCACAGTTTCAATCAACTTAACCTGTTATAGGTTAAGTTTAGTACAGATTAATTTATATTATAAGGTTTTGGTTTAGTATAGTTTTATTTTCATTTTAATTAGTAATATGTGTATATAATTTTGTTTGTATAGTTTGTATTATATACTTTAATAAAACAATAACCCTATTGCATCCTCTCCCAAGTTGCACCACAACACCCGGTCCTCCGCCTTCCTCATCCAGTCCGACCCAGCTACCTTTTTCAGGTCATCGGTCCATCTGGGTGGGGTTAGCACAAGATACACAGTTAAAATAAAAAAAAAAAGACAAAAGTGCCTGTAGTGCGATTTTGAAAACTGCTTAAATCTATACTTATCTATCTATATCTATATACATATAATAAAACAGTAAAAAAACTGTGTCTGTACATTGAATATATTAAAAAAAAAATAATTGAGGGGGGTTTACAAACAGATATAGAGCACGAATCCAAAAAAAAATTCTGTCTGTTTGTCTGTTTGTCTGTATGTCTGTTTGTCTGTTTGTTTGTACACGCTAATCTTCGGAACTACTGGACGGATTTGAATGATTTTTTTTGTCGTATAGGTATTAAGTCTGGGCAACATATAGGCTATAATTTATCTTGGAAATTTGAACACCTGATGCAGACCGCAACAGACCAGCTAATCTATAAGAGATACAAAAATGGTACCATAGCAAAAATTGTTCCACGTGATGAGCCTTTTCTGCTGAGAGAATAAATTTGAAGATCTGGAACACCTAATATGGAACTCCAAGAGCCCGGCTACACCATAACACATATAGGAATGACGTCTTAGCAAGAGTTGTTCAACCTGATGAGCACTCTCTGTTGATGTATAAAAATTGAAGATCTGGAACACCTGTTGTGGAACTCCAAGAGCCCGGTTACACCATAACACATTTAGGAATGACGTCTTAGCAGAGTTGTTCCACCTGATGAGCACTCTCTATTGAAGTATAAAAATTGAAGATCTGGAACACCTGTTGTGGAACTCCAAGAGCCCGGTTACACCATAACACATTTAGGAATGACGTCTTAGCAGAGTTGTTCCACCTGATGAGCACTCTCTGTTGAAGTATAAAAATTGAAGATCTGGAACACCTGTTGTGGAACTCCAAGAGCCCGGCTACACCATAACACATTTAGGAATGACGTCTTAGCAAGAGTGGTTCAGCTTGATGAGCACTCTCTGTTGATGTATAAAAATTGAAGATCTGGAACACCTGTTGTGGAACTCCAAGAGCCCGGGTACACCATAACACATATAGGAATGACGTCTTAGCAAGAGTTGTTCAGCCTGATGAGCACTCTCTGTTGACGTATAAAAATTGAAGATCTGGAACACCTGTTGTGGAACTCCAGGAGCCCGGCTACACCATAACACATATAGGAATGACGTCTCAGCAGAGTAGTTAAGCCTGATGAGCACTCTGTGTTGACGTATAAAAATTGAATATCTGGAACACCTATTGTGGAACTCCAAGAGCCCGGCTACACCATAACACATACCTATAGGAATGACGTCTTAGCAAAAATGGTTCGGTCTGATGGGCATTCCCTGTTGACTTATAAAAATCGAAGATTTGATACATCTGACTTGGAAATCAAAGCTATCACTAATTTCACTGTATAATTATAAAATAACATAACCTTTAGGACTGATTTTCGATGACGATGGTATATTCATTTATAATTCGACCCTGCTGGCCAAAACTCCCAATTTTTTTTTTATCTATATCTATACATATAATAAAGCAGTAAAAAAACTGTCTGTACATTGAATATATTAAAAAAATAATGATTAAGGGGGGTTTACAATCAGTTATAGAGCACGAATCCAAAAAAAAAATTCTGTCTGTTTGTTTGTACACGCTAATCTTCGGAACTACTGGACGGATTTTAATGTTTTTTTTTGTTGTATAGTTATTAAGTCTGGGCAACATATAGGCTATAATTTATCTTGGTAATTTGAACACCTGATGCAAAACCGCAACAGACCAGCTAAACTATAAGAGATACAAAAATGGTACTATGATATGATTGAGGATCATAAGATCCCAAGAATCTAGCGAAGAGCGTCAAGAGAGACTTGTTGCTGTTCGAGAAGATCAGGCTGCAACTCGCTCCGTGGAAACCTTTACGGATCGCGAAGCACGCCTGCATTCTCATCGTATTTACGCATCTACATCCAGGTCTCTAGAGACCAGTGAAGAATATGATGCGCGACTGACCGCTGATCGTGAACAAAAGTTCTGATGGGCATTTCCTGCTATCTTACAAAAATGAAAGATCTGGAGGGTCTCGAATCGTCTCGCGCATCACGTTGTTTTCCCGTCCCCGGGCTCTTAGAATTTGACATCAGACGTTTCAGATCTTTTATTTTGACGACCCTGTTGTCGCTGGCATAAGCAACAGGATCCGCGTACGAAGTCGCGGGCAGAAGCTAGTTGTATTAATAACTAGCTGCCCAGACAGACTTCGTTATGTCAAAAGTAAATTAATTAAGGTAATTCCTGAGTTTAGGATTTATGTTTTACACCTTTTAAACCTTCCCTGGACTTCCACAAACATTTCAACATCAAAATCAGCTTAATCGGTTCCGCCGTTCTTGAGCTTTAGCGAGACTAACGAACAGCAATTGAACAGCAATAAAAACTAACAATGTCAAAAAAATCTTTACGTAGCTATTCATAATTACTATACGAAAAAAAAATTGCTTAATAGAGCCTAGTTTAAAAAAAAAATACTTGTCATAAAATCTTTTCGAAGACTGAATGCTACTAATAAATGAAACATGTTTAAGTACTGAGTAGTTACACCAAATAACTTCTTCCAACAAATATTAATAAAGTCTAATGTTTAGTAGATTGAACTAAAGTTGAACTGAAGTACGTCGGCTCCCGAAGGCCTTTTTATAAATATTTCGCTCTATATCGCCGATAGAGTGTCTATAGAAAGCGATGCATAAAATAAGAAGAATCATTAATGTTAGCATGGCTGTTATATCATTTTATCCTACTAATATTATAAATGTGAAAGTGTGGATGTTTGGAATTTTTGTTATTACTCAATCACGCAAAACCAGCTGAACGGATCTGGATGAAATTTTTTGACATGGAAAAGAACATAGGCTACCTTTTATCCCGATTCTTTATGTAGTTCCCGAGGGAAAATTGTTTTTTTTTTCCGAGCTAAGCCGTGGGCAGTCAGCTTTGAAATTTGGTATTTTTCTCTATTACAGCGCAAGCACACGGGTGAATTTTATTTTCCATTTTTCATTACTTTCACATTTTTCATATCTTTTTGGACCCAATTCTGAATTCCACGCAGACGAAGTCGCGAGCAAAAGCTTGTATACAAATAAAATCATTATTCTGTCGATTATCAATATTCACCAGTGATGCACCATAAACTATTCATTAGTAATAAATTGACATAGGCATCGTAGAGGTTGTTAAACCCTGGTCCTGTTTTCTGATGAACGGAAGACGATATTGTAAAAACGCTTGATTTTTTTTTATTCTATTAAAAAAATTACGCCCGCACTAAGGAATTTAATCCTTGTGTCGCGGGGGTTTCACAAACATTCAAATTACATGCACAAAGAACACCCAGACTTGGAACAAGTATCTGTGGATCACACAATCACCACTCGGCTATCCGGGCAGTCTTGTGTGAAAGGAATGAGTGATGCAGTCGGTTTTTTTAAAAGAGAATTTAAACTAGTGAATTTATCTAACTCTGATAAGCCAATCCTGTTGTGATTGAAAGTAAAACGTGGCCTAAGTATTCTTTTTTATTTTCCTGATCGCTGGCTTGGACTGCTTCACGGGACAATATTATACTTGTACAGATACGTTGATCATTGTCACGTTGGACTTCTCGTTTCAGAAGCCACTATGCATTTTTCAGCCATTTACATACAATCTTAATCTTAGTAAATCTTAGTTAATTATTTTATCGTTACTGTTTTATATTGTATTTTGTTTTACATACTTATAACATGTAGTGTTGTGGCCAAGAAATAAAAATAAATAAATAAATAAAGACATAAGTTTTGATAGGTAAATAAATATTAAAAAGCAGGGGTTAGTGGTTCAACTAATCAAGGATAACTTATGCAGAACCTATCTTCGGAGTTGATCCGATGCTTCTATTGATCTTAAATTCAATCAAAATTATCCAAAAACGTATATTACTAAATATCCGAATGTGTATGGATCATGTAAAAGTGGTTGAAAATCATGATTGCAGAATAAATAATTTGAATTTGTTGCAAGAGACAAAAAAGTTTACTTTATTTTGACTGTAGATTCGTCTCGTACCTATAAGAGAAAAAACAGAAATACTCTTCGGTATTTTTTTTTAAATAGTACCTAACTATTTAGCTGTACGTCTAGCTAGTGTCATTAGCCAAATATTTTTACTGCAATCATGAAAAAACATCAATTACAAACGCAAAACAGACATTGACCTAGCAAAAAATGTAGATACAAAAATGGCGTCAGTCCAAATTCCAGACTAAAATAAATAAACCAACTAAAATCTTAGTTTCTTTTGCTATTTGTATGAATTTTATATAATAAACAAATGTCTTTTTTAATAAAAATAATCTAGGACATAAAAATTGTTACAGCGGATATAGTTTGCCGCCATTTTTTTTTATTTATGAAGTTTATATAATTGTACTAGCTTTAGTTCGCGGCTCCGCCCGCGTGGGTGTCGCCTATCGGTTAAAAGTATGCCTATAACCTATAACCTTCCTCAATAAAAGGGCTATCTAATCTAACCCAGAAATATTTTTTCAAGTCGGACCAGTAGTTCCTAAGAATAGCGCATTCAAACAGACTCTTCAGCTTTATAATGTTAGTATAGATAAGGCTAAACGCGCACTAAGATAAAATCTTTGCGAAAAAAAAATCGTAAATGATTTAAATTACAGATGCATTTTGAATTAAGTGTAATTGAGATTTAGTGTATTTCTTTTGTTCACACTTTAACGATATTTTTTCGCAACATTTTTTTTTAACGTGCGCTTAGACCATACTGTATTTCTTAAAAATGTCTGGACTTCTCTTGGCAAACGAGTGATTTTTGATGAGGCTATCAAATAGGTCTACCGATTATGAAGCTAAGAATAAATTGAAGAAATATTACAAAAACAAATAGCTTAATAAATTGACAATGTATAGGTATACATATTACTCTCCACTACTTATATATTACTTTGCCATAGCTACTCGACTTATAAATAAACTGAATATAAACTTAAATTATAATGCATACTATCTAGGGATGGGCCGAAATTCGTTTTACATTCGGTTTAACCGAACTTCGGCAGCTTGAACCGAACTTCGTCATTCGGCCGAATTTCGGTTAAAATGCCGAACATTCTGCACTAAATATACTTGCACTATCATAATAGAAATTAATGAAAAAACATATCAGTAGTAACAGTGAAATAAAATAAGTCTACTTATAGTCATTTATTTGAATTATTAAAAGTCATACGTGATAAACAAAAAACTTAAACTGGTCTTTTAAACTACCAGTCTCAAAAATCTTTGGTTACTTAATCAAACAAAACACAAAATTAAACCGCTCTTCTTACTAACCAAACCAGCCTTAGAAATCTCTTTTACTTAATCAAAAAACAAAAATTAAACTACTTTTCTAAACAATAATAACTAACCATTAGAAATCTCTCTTACCTAATCAGAACACACAATCCAAAAACTGGAAGATAATGAGTTAGAGTTAGTTAGAGATACTTAATAATGAGTTTTAGAAATCTTTGCATAGGTAGGTATTTAACTTAATAAAAATACTAAATTATATTGGTCTCCTTAATAGTTGGTCTAAAAAAAATCTTAAACCAGACAATAATATAATATAATATCTTGGGTCTCCTCAGTCATACCGGAGTACAGATAGTATTACTATCTCTACTCCGGTATGACTGAAAGGCATCCAGATCAAAATCATTTTTTTTTTCATTTCTACTAAACCTAAAATAGGCGCTTTGGACACGTTAACTTTAAAACTAAATGGCTAGGTGCGCAGTTCCAAAGTATCATTCCCATGGAGAAGAACCGGCATGAAACTCTATAATAGCTTGGGAAAAGGCTAGGCAGAACGAAGAATGTAAAAAAGTGGACAAGAAAAATAAAACAACACATGACCTCACTTAATTTATTGAATAGCACGTCTAAAATATTTTATGGCGATAAAATCTACATTTCAGACTAAGGAATGATAATGAATGGCCAAGAAACAAGCATGATAAATGTAGACAATTCATTAAATCATCTTGTATTACGTAAGAATGTTCAATTAAAATCATTGGAAGACTTCTGGTAGGTATTTTAAATTGACTTCTTAAATTTTGGCTTACACACATTATTAGCCACAGACCAGTTTGATAATAATTATAGGTACTTTAATATTATAAAGCTGAAAAGTTTGTTTGTTTGGTTGAAAGCGCTAATCTCAGGAACTACATCAAATCAATAAAAAATAACCAAGCGCTTTAAACTTCAGGAGTTACTTGTGACGTCACGACTAAGTCAAAATTGTACGTAGACGTGGCGTCACGCGATATTCCGATTCACTTTATTATTTTCATAATTTATTTTATTGTTTATGGCATAGAAAAGAAATACGTACGTGTGTTATATTTTTTAATAATCCATCGTTCTCTTAAAAGTAAGTTGACACACAGAAAAACGGAATTTTAATTAGTTGTCAAGTCTCGTATTGTCTGTAACAGTAACTATTTAGTAATCTGTGGTAACACTTTATGGCTACAGATAGAAAAATCTTAAAGTTACGTTTCCAGGGTAAATATTAAAACTTGCTTGGTTTTGAGTAAGCTCCAGTGAAAATAGGTATGTGTAAGATTCTATCAACAATCATAAACATGAAGGGTTTGTTCGCAACAAATTGTTCTGGCATCATTCTGGATTGGAAGAACACTGCAGTAGCTGCCGAAGCCACTGTACCATCTTCAGTCACCTCAATATCAGCCTTCTGAATAAAGTTCGTCAAATACAACTGGTAATCAGATATACCCGGGAAATTAGCGCGACTCGAATCAAAAATAGTCTTTATTCCCATATCGATAAGGAGCTCTTTCAAATTGTTAATATCTGAAGAGATTTTGAATCTCGGAATCTGTACGTCGACGGTTGACTCTCCATACTGTTTGAATAGGATGTATATTGAACTTATACTGATGCTGTTCATGGAGTCGATCATGGTGGAGAGAGTGACGTTTTCCTGTGGTAGGAAGATCAGCATTGCGAACCTGCTGTCATCACCGTATGGTAACTCTAACACTTTGGCATGTATTTGTTGTACTTGAGTCACGTTGAAGGACCCATTCACGTACATGAGGGACACATCACCAGTCGGCTGTCCTTTATCATTGTAGAAAGTACTACTTTCAGTGTCTTCGTAAGGGAATGCCATCGTCCAAGCCCCTTTGAAGTATAGAGCATCGATCATTACTGACTGGATCCCGTCAAGGTCGCCAGGCGTGACGATCTCATCAATCCCTTCGTTCGTTCTGCTTCGTACATATTCGTTTATAATGGCCGCTGTTATGGCTGAGTCTGAGAAGGAAACGATCCTCGCATCACATATACCAACCTTTTGCACTTCATCTAAATAACTCTCCTTGACATACAGCGAATTATCGAAGAATATAGTCGCGCTTCGTTCTAGCATACTGGCAGCTGGATTTGCGGGTTTCTCCGTCACTTGTTTCACAAGTTCAAAGTATATGTCATTGAAACATCTATGTGGGTGAAGTTTTAGGACTTCTTGTATTTCTGTCAGCGTCGTGTCGGCTGCTCCGAGAGAAATCGCTGACAATAACGTCCATGGTGATAGCGCTGACGCAACAAAGTGATTCTCAGTTTCCTGATTAATTCTCCTCACTAACTTCAAATTGAATTCGTAAACTGACCTCTTGAAGAACGGTGTAGCAGTTTGATAGTTACACTGAGCCGAAATTAAAGGTATTAGCGTGGTTATTACTAGAAATATTCCGAGTGTCGCCATTTTGCTGGCGATGTGAAAGGGTTACTAATTTAGTAACTGACTTGTTTTACTGTCGTTTTAAGAGTCATGTTATCGAGTTGACCTGTCGATAACGCCCGAGGCTGTTCGGCATGATTTTGATTGTGGACATTATTCAAATTATATGTAGATAGGTATAATGTGTTTGTCTCGTGTCGTGCATAGACCTCGTTTATTAAGTGATATCGGTTCATATATTTGAACATTATGATAATTATTGATTCCAATTCCTGTGCTTTGATGTCTTTGAGTCGAATACTGAAACTTCAATTAATTTGAAGTCGCCGTTAAGTCACTTTAAGGTTTGAAGTAACGACAGTTAGACATTTTAGAACAACTTAAAGTTAATTTTCTTTTCAGTATACGGCGGCAAGGCATTTAGTGACCGATAATAATAAAACTACAAACAAGTGCTGTTCAAACCAAGATAAGAGTTTCTAATCATTGAGATACTTACGTATATGTATAGTATGTATAAAAATATGAGCTATAAACATTTATATCTTTGTCGGATCACGCAATAACGCCCGCTGCTAATAACTAAAAAAAAACGTGTGTGTGAATGCACGTAAGAAACTTCTTTATGTCAGAATTTTTCGAAAAATGATCTCCTATTTACAACTTTACATAAATTGGTTAAATAAAGCTAAATTAGATAATATTAAAGCAAAATGCTTTTATTATCATAGACATGGATACAAATAAATATGGCACGTAACTGAAAAATGTGACTTAGAAGTAAAGATGGCGCGTAACAGAAAAACTGTACAATTTTAATTTCTTCCATACGTTGTTAAAGAAGGTTTAATTTCAAAATTTGAGGGATTTGTTTAGGTAATTTTTCAAGCGCTCAACTCATAGTTAACTCTAACGAGAAAAAAAAACAAAATATACAATTCCTGAATTATTTAGATTTTAAAAAGCTTATGTAGGTTTTAATATTGTGTTCACTTGGCGTATGTATCATATCTATACATTAATAAAATAATTCTAAATAAGAAAGACCTTCCAGATAAAAAAAACATCTCCTGAATTTATAAAAAGATGCCAGTTTCATTTGGAATTATATTTAATAACAGAGATATCATTTACTACTGTATTACTATGTTAAAGTTATGACACAGATTAGATAAAAGTTACTACGTAAATTATGGTGTAACAAACAAATTAGCAAACAAATCCATAAATAAGTATTAAACTCCTTATTTTGGGCAGCGTTTTACTCAAGGTTGGTTTTCATTACGAAGGGCAGGATATACTAGATATTGTATCCCCGAAAGAATACGTCAAAACAAATAAAATTATTTATAGAAACTTAAAAATTCCCACACAAAGAGCCCTTTAATAAATAACAATACATAAATCTTAAATACTTAACGGACATCTGTACGTAAATAATTAATTTTATGATCTAAACTCGTCTCCTTGTCTATGGTGTGACATAAGTATCGCGGATTGTCAAGGGCAAGGCAGCCATTAAATTCTATTTCAACCGGAACCGAGCGGCGACCATAAGTTCTTTTAGTTAAATTCAAAAGTAAAGCATTTGAGTTGACAAGTTTAAAGTTGAGTTCGATTCGATACGTGCTTGTGTTTGACATGATATTTAATTTACACTGAACCGAAGGAAAAACAATGTAACGCCTACTATTCGCTACATAGCATTATACAAAAAATGCGCTAAGTATGTAAAGCTTAAGGCACTCTCTAAAAATATTAAAACTTCGTCAAGAGTTCTAGACATATTTATTAGAAGATTAATTTAATTATAAACTTATTTGTTTTTATTCATTAAAATACCATTACCATCCTCCTTGTTACGGTCTCATGGTGTCTTTGAAGTTTATATCTAATTATTATCCTTTTGAATCTACTTTAGTTAGAGCTGGCATAATACGTATTGTATAGATGCATTACCCCACTTGAAAACACCGTTAACGCTAAGTGAGAGCTGATTCATACTCCCAAGATAAACTTTAAAAAACAAGTACTAGACCACATAAAAAAAGAACAAAATACGCGATCCGATTGATCGATCACGAGAACCGTTTTAGAAAAGTTATTGAACTTTTGGTTGTGATCAGTTTTATTTAGGAACATTACTTTTTTAGACGCCATTATTCTGCACCGATTCTGGGAGGTAATTTAAATAAAGAATAGTTACCGATATAAGTGATGAACGGAAGAAGACGTAGGTTATTGCTTTTGGTTTTGGCGCGAAAATGGTTTCGACCTACTTTATATTATGTTTTGGCTGCATGCAAATTGATGAAAAGAGTATGTACACGCTAATATGATACATACCAATAAAATATTAGACAGCAAAATCTACGAATGTTTATTTATTTTATTGAATATTTATGTATATGAGGGCTTCAGTTAAGTTGGTTCAGTATTAAACAGGTTTAAGCTGTGTATCTTCTCATTATACTTCTTTCCTATCAAAATCGGTATAGCAATTTACAACCAAACGTTTGAATAAGAACCGTTTTCTATCGGAGATTCAATCATTATTGTATTTGTTATTAGTATGTGCATACCAGATAAATATCTAGCTAGCAACTTAATAGGTCGTCCCAAAGGATTTTTACCAACAAGAAATCCCACGAAATTAAAGTTTTAAAGTAAATAATTTCCTTTCTTCATAGCTATGTACATATTTGGTAGTTAATTTATTAACGTGATATTTATGTTATGTGATTATTATGTCAACTTTTCTTAAATAAAACGATGTAATTATATACAATTTTACGCACATAAATTCCTATGATAAGCAAACATGTCCTTAAGGTGGTTTTTAAACTCTCACAACATCACGAGATTAAACAATACAATAGCTAGGTAATAAATATATGTCATACTATGGCAACACTTTTACACTACTTCATTCAACATCGCAAAAGTTTTGACAGTGACAAACAAAACAAAAACAACTTCATTGAACTTTACATCCGATCGGAGTTTGATTATTTTTAATTTAGAATTTAGTTAGACTGGTTTTGTATATTGTTTTATTTTGTTATTTAATAATTCTAAGTATGGTGCTCGTGAAATCATTAGCCGGAGTTAGAGTGCTACCAAAACCGTAAGTTTAATATAACTTTGTTTTCAATAAATGTTTTCATTTTATTTTTTATCTCAATTATGTTGCTGTAAAAAGTTGATAATACTCGCTGAGAAACAGATAATAGCTAGGAAAATATTGTGTTATCGTGTAATTACCGATAAGTATAAAATTGGCCTTAATTTTAAGCCTTATAATTCATGTTTACAACAAAACAATTCATTCTTTTGGCTATTATTTCTTTAGTTGCCAAGGTCATAAAGTTTTAAGATGACATATGTTTACTGATTATTTTAAAAGCTAAGTTAAATTTTTTAAAATAATTTCATTTTTAAAAGATACAAACAAAGTTGTTTACTTATAATAATTTTATTTTATCATTGAAGCATGAAGGTCAACAACTTGATAATTTTTAGTAGTTTTTTAAGACAACTTGATTAAGAATAGCAAACATAATTCCTAAAAAATACATAATACTTTCTTATTTTTTAATTTTATCCTACACTTAATGTTAAAATAACTTTTTTCACATTTGCACTAGTTGCGACATACTATATACATAGAAAATAGATACTTTTATTGTAAATTGAATTTACAGGATAAGATTATGGATGTATTGCGTAAAACCTTTCTCGAGAACCACTCTACTTTTCACAGCTCGGTACCGATGGCTTCGTTTTTAATATTGAGTGATTTACAATAATATTTTCAAAGTGTTGTAAGTAATATGTAAATCTATATTCCAGGGTCTTCTCTGAAGGGTCAGACACATACATCTTGTCTCCGGAACAAAAGCAATTCTATGAAGATAATGGCTATCTTGTCATAAAAGAGTTGATTGACTTTACCTGCCTTTATAATTACAAGTAAGTAACCATAATGATTATTAACGCGAAGCGGCGGTAGCGTAATGGCCAGGGTGACTTGCGATAATGTGGTTACGGGTTCGAATCCTACCTATTTAACTACCGACGTGAACCCACTCGTAACAAAAGCATCTTAGCTTTGCATGAGGGGTTCACAGGAATACTAGTAATAAGCGACCGTCATTGCTAAAAAGCTTTTAAAAAATAATAATAAAAATTCTATCTGCTGAACAAAATCCTTTCTAACAACATTCAATTAATTACCAATTCACATCTGGTTTTACCAAATAGAAATAATATATGTTTATTTAAAGCATCTTTTTGAGGTAAAAAAAATATTTATTTTAATTTAATTTTCGTGTTACCCGCGTATTATCCGATTATTATATTTTTTTCGAAATAAAATGTACGCCCTATCTTTTAAACCTGGGTGTTACCCACCTCCATACCAAACCTTATCAAAATTGGTCAAGCTATTTAAGCGTGAAGAGGTTACAAAGTACAAACATACACTCACTTAAAAACAATCCCTTTAAAATATAAATTGGGCCAGCCATCGTAATATGTGCTCGTCCTTATGAGACTTTATTTTTATTAATTAATTTAAAATGCAATGTTTATTATCATATCTAAATAATCTTACCTAGTACAGCAAAAACATACATTGTATAACATATGTAATGTGATATCAAGAGACATTGTCTAACAAATACATCTTTTTATATCATTTACCCATTGTATTAAGAACAAAGTACAACATCTAGACATGTGATTTGAGTTCAGATAATAACAGAAACATTACTCAAAGAATCTACAAACCAGTTTGCTAGCTACGTCACATCATCTGCGTAGCCTTTTCCCAAGCTATGTTGGGGTCGGCTTACAGTCTTACCGGATATAGTTAAAAACTGTATTAAATATGGACCGAATGCCTGTGTAATCTCCATAACCCATTTTACTGAGTGACACAGGGGTGCTGATTCCTTTGTACGTAAACTAAACTAAATTTAAACCATTGCTATCTTTTACTAACATTCAGTGTGAGAAAAGGACGGCAACAGATAACAACTAACTTAGAAATGTCAAACTAGTTTTCGCCTTGAACATCACTGTGTTTTTAGAGCACACGTTTTTACTTGTCGCCAAATTTGTATGAGAAGTTTAGTCGGAACTTAATTTAGACAGTTCTAATTTTCGTCTGTCCTTTTCTAATTAAGTACAAGTGAAAAAGATATCGATGGACTAAAATTAGTTTAATACGTGTTTAACAGAATCGAGGCCAGTATCCCCTAATAAGATTAATGGTCAGAATCGTATTGACTAACCAACTGTCAAAGAATGCAGCACTGTATGTGAGCAAGACCTGCGGCTTTACGTGCTTTCCGAGGCACTGAGGGGTCTTGGTATATCTACAAATGGTCACCCATTCACGGATCAATCACGGCGAGTTTTATCGGTCACCTGTACGGCTTATAGTTAGGGTCAGCTCACACCGAGACCCGACGTGACGACGTGAGCTGGCAGCGCATTTTTATTGTGTATCTTTCCGTATAGAAACAAAAGTTATATTTTGAATCGCTCTTTATAATTGTGTGCGCAGCGTCGCGTTGCGTCTCAGTGTGAGCTGACCCTTAGGCACGATCACTACTCACATAATAATATAGTAGCTGCGTCACAGTTGTTAGAAAATTATTACTCCCAGATATGCGATTTTCACACTTATTGTTATGTTAATAAAGTTGCAAAATTAGTGTGATGCAAGTATTGCTTTATTGTAATTAACTCTATGTAATATTTCTTTCATTAAATTAATCAAATGTGAATGTGTGTATGTTTGCGGTATGTATGTTTGCTAGTAGGTACTTGAATATTGACAACGTCCTTATAAAAGCGATAAAAACTTATCTCAGTGAAAAAAAATATTTATCTCAGCGTCCTTATTTCAAATGAATAAAATTTTTATAACTCAAAAATAAAAACTTATTATAAAGGCGAAAGTTTAGTGTGTGTTTGTTACGTATTAACGCTCAAACGGCTAAACCAGCTTTGATAAAATTTGGCACAGGTACCTATAGCGCCCTAGTAGCATACTTTTATACAAAAAAAAGTTATTTGATACCGCTGGTAACACCTCTGGCGGCTAATAATTGAACGATAAAGATATTTTCTTTTTTTTATTTTCAGACAAAGGTTTGTACAGATATGCAAAGGAATCGTCCCTGTTGGTAACGTGAGGGTGGTTAAAGAACCCTCCCTTGTTAAAAAGAACTTAAAACCAGAAGATTATATCAATAAGGTATGTATCATAATAGTAATAGTCTTAAAATAAAATTGACTCTAGACATTTAAAGGCTGAGTCTAACAAATACTTAATTAGATTTGTAAAAATATAGCTGTAAGAGACCTTTGTGAAGGATCAAATAAATACATATTATTATTATATCATTTAAATTATTGTTATTATATTAAATTATCAAAAAAAATGGAATAAAGTAAAATCAAAATTAAAGGTTTTAATATTTAGTGTGCTGTTACTTTTTTATCATCCATGCAAAATATACATTTTTTTTTTGTTAGCCCGTGCTGTCCCACTGCTGGGCAAAGGCATCCCCCATACTCTTCCATCCTTTCCTGTCGGAAGCGTGCTGTGGCCAATCGGCGAGGAAATTGTCTAGATCTTCTCGCCAACGCTTCCTTGGTCTGCCTCTAGGTCGTCTTCCATCCTCAGGGATCCATTATAAAAAAATATACATTACCTACATACAATAATTATTTATATTCTTGTATGTAAATATTTATTGACGGCCTCCGTGGTCGAGTGGCGTACACACCGGTTTTCAAGGTGTCGCTAGCTCTGAGGTCCCGGGTTCGATTCCCGGACGGGTCAATGTAGAAAAAACACTTTTCTACATTGTCTCGGGTCTGGGTGTTGGTGTTTCGTTGTCTCTGATTCCATAACACAAGTGCTTTACATAGCTACTTACATTGGATTCGGAGCAATGTATGTGATGTTGTCCACCTTTATTTATTTATTTATTATATTCTTACCAGATCCAAGAGCTTCTGTACGATGACGTGTTCGTGACGTATGCGGAACATCCTCGCATCCTCTCCGTGCTGACGCAGTTCATCGGTGAGGACATCACAGCTGTAAACAGCATGTTCATCAACAAGCCGCCCGGCTCCAGCAGGCATCCGCCGCATCAGGTATTGTGGGAAGCGTGTAGTCTTTACTATGGGACACATCAGTTTATTAAATCGCTAAATAGGAATTAGGAAAACATTTTTTTTTTCAGTTTCTAGAAATACATAACTTATTCTTATAACATATAATTACTAAAGATTCAACGGCTTACTCACGCGCATTCTCGGGATCGCCCGACTAGTTTCAGACTCAATAGGAGTCCCAGATAGCCCACTTATTGAGGAAGGCTATAGGTTATAATTTGTCGCGATAACCGACGCTCATGACGGGCGGATCCGCGAGAAAAAGCTAGTTAGAATCCAATACTACACCAACGTTTTCTATTTTTAGAATGAAAGCATTTTAAGTAAGTATTTAGTAAATTGAACACATTTCCAACTTATCATCATCTACTATATAAAAATAAGTCGGGTTTTCCTTCCTGACGCTATAACTCCAGAACGCACGACCCGATTTCCACGGTTTTGAATTCGTTGGAAAGGTCTCAGGCTCCGTGAGGTTTATAGTAAAGAAAATTCAGTAAATTCAATAAATTAAAAGAGAAAAGCAGGAAGGGAAAATATCGCGATTATTGACATTAAAAACGAATAAACAATGCGGTAACCTTGGTAACCTCGGTAAAATTGGTAAGTAGGTAGTTGCCATGACGACCAAATTTGGTTATTTTTAGTACGATTTACTATCCTTCAGATCCTCCTCCATAGAGGTTATCAATTAAATAAACAAGGTTGTCATAACTCCTTGCAATGATATTAAAACTTATATAAAAATAAGTCGGGTTTTCCTTCCTGACGCTATAACTCCAGAACGCACGAACCGATTTCCACGGTTTTGCATTCGTTGGAAAGCTCTCGGGCTCCGTGAGGTTTATAGTAAAGAAAATTCAGTAAATTCAATAAATTAAAAGAGAAAAGCAGGAAGGGAAAATATCGCGATTATTGACATTAAAAACGAATAAACAATGCGGTAACCTTGGTAACCTCGGTAAAATTGGTAAGTAGGTAGTTGCCATGACGACCAAATTTCGGTATTTTTAGTACGATTTACTATCCTCCAGATCCTCCTCCATAGAGGTTATCAATTAAATAAACAAGGTTGTCATAACTCCTTGCAATGATATTAAAACTGTTTTCTTTTTTAAATATCAGGCTCGCAGACTTTTATGTTTTTTTTTGTTTGTCTATTTGGTAAGTCTGAGAGTCGGTCGTAGGTTATAATTAGGGATGTTATGGATATATAATTTCGGATCCCAGCTACAGTATAACACATATAGGAACGGCGTCTTAGCAAGAGTTGTTCAGCCTGATGAGCACTCTCTGTTGACGTATAAAAATTGAAGATCTGGAACAGCTGTTGTCGAACTCCAAGAGCCCGGTTACACCATAACACATAGGAATGACGTCTTAGCAAAAGTTGTACGGTCTGATGGGCATTCCCTGTTGACTTATAAAAATCGAAGATTTGAAACATCTGACTTGGAAATCAAAGCTATCACTAATTTCACTGTATAATTATAAAATAACATAACCTTTAGGACTGATTTTCGATGACGATGGTACCTATATCATTTATAATTCGACTCTACTGGCCAAAACTCCAAATTTTTTTTTAATTTTTTTTATCGAATATATATGCTTTCGGGCTTATGTTATTTGAGCGTTTAATTTACTTTGCAGTCACTTAGAATTTAATTGATCACGTATCTTCACAATAAAACTATAACCATGATGAAAGAGGTCAAATCTTTCCCAATGTTCCAATGGAGCTAAAAGATTGAGGATCATAAGATCCCAAGAATCTACCGAAGAGCGTCAGCTTCGGATCGCGAAGCACGCCTGCATTCTCATCGTATTTACGCATCTACATCCACGTCTCTAGAAACCAGTGAAGAATATGATGCGCGACTGACCGCTGATCGTGAGGAAAAGTTCTGATGGGCATTTCCTGCTATCTTACAAAAATGAAAGATATGGAGGGTCCCAAATCGTCTCGCGCATCGCGTTGTTTTCCCGTCCCCGGGCTCTTAGAATTTGACATCAGACGTTTCAGATCTTTTATTTTGATGACCCTGTTGTCGCTGGCATAAGCAACAGGATCCGCGTACGAAGTCGCGGGCAGAAGCTAGTCTATTATATATGTATATAAAACTCCGTTACTGACTGACTGACAGACAACGAAACTACCGAAACTACTGATCGTAAAGAGCTGAAATTTGGCATGTGTGTTTGTTGGGAGGAGTAGGCTACCACTAAGAGAGGATTTTTGGAAATTCCCCCCCCAAAGGGGAGAAAAGGGTGGTAAATTGAAAATGTTTATTTCTCAATGGATTCCACGCGGACAAAGTCGCGAGCTAAATCAATAGAATAATAGCTCCTTGTTATAAAAAACGATTGTAGCTTTTTGTATAGTGCTTATGCAACAAGTTTATGGAGTTTACGATTTCAGGACCTGTTCTACTTCCCGTTTCGTCCTGCAGAGAAGATCATCGGCGTGTGGACGGCGATAGACCACGTGAACCAGGAGAATGGGTGCCTCTACGCTATACCTGGTTCGCATAAGCAGAAGGAGCTGTTCGCACATGATGGGAAAAAGGTACGAGGGTCACCACCTCATTACTACACTCACGAAATGTTATGATACATCGCTTCAGTAGCCTGGTTAGGATTTTTGACTGTCTCGTTGGTCTAGTGGTCGCAAGTGCCGAGGTCTCGAGTTCGAATTCCGAGTCAGACTGAAAATTGTTACTGGATTTTCGGTTTACAAATACTCAGTACCCCTCGGAGTCAGGAAGTATGGCGGTGTTTACAGGCTCGTGTCCCGGTGAACAGGTAAAGCCGTTGGTCCTGTGATCTCTCTTAGGTCGAGTCGGTCTGCCGGCCCTGAGGACTATGAGAGTAAAGGAACAGAGAGTGCATCTGTGTTTGCGCACACACTTGTGTATTATAATGTATCCTGCTTACATGGCTGATCTCACTTCAGATTGGCTGCCTAGGCCGAAATTCCGATGTCGAATATTCGATGTTGTCGATAAGTCATTTTAAACTGAAATTTTGTAGACCTAAATCAAAATCAAAATAATTTTATTTCTAGTAGACCTTAGGCACTTTCGAAACGTGAAATGACCCTAATTGCGCGGTTCCAAAATGCCAGAAAATCTATATGTATCCTCCATACCTTTTTTACACCAGCCCCCATAGACAAAGTGCATTTCTACAATCGATATCGCTGATCGAATCGCTCAAATGTATGAAAGTGACAAGTCTAAGTCATAACTTATCGAAGAAAAATGTCATTTCCATACATTTAATGTCATTTAAGCGATTTCTGTCATCGTTAACGCTTGTAGAAATGTACCTTCTCTAAGGGGGCAGATGTACTCTTACCCCTTTCGGATACACCCTGTATGTTCAAACTCAAATAACGTATCTACCTTTACATTAATTACAGGATGCTCTCAAAATGTACCACGGCGTGGACGAAGAGTCCATAGCTCCAGACGACAAGAGGGTACACTTGGAGATGGCTCCCGGGGACACAGTGTTCTTACACCCTTATCTACTCCACGGATCGGGACCTAACGTGTCTAAGGTAACTAAAAATAAAGGCATTGTATTTAACGCTTTACAAATTCAGACTATGCGGAAAAAAAAGTTATGTGCTACAATGAAGAATCCTAAAATAATAATAAACGAGCTACATTTAAACAGTCGAAGTTGCGGGGCAGAGCTAGTAAAGACTCATTTTTCTCTTTTATACGTATGAACTTTTGTACATCTGAAAATGTTGTTCTTTATCCAACATCTTTAAATATTTCAACTATTTCAACTGACTGATTGAATACAAAATAAATACATGAATTTTGATTTGAATAGTTGATAAAAATAATAAACTTTAATAATTAATCTTCTTCTTCTTCTTAGGCCAGTTTTTTGATCCCGAGTTAACTCAACCAATGGTTAAATATGTTAACAACACGTCCTAACGAAGGTTGAAACCATTTTCAAGCTTCGTTAGAACGTGTTTATACTTCAATTTTTATTTTAACAAATGGTTAAATAATTATCTCTCCAACTTATTTGAACATTTGATAGAAAAATAAAACGCGTTTGACCGAAATTTGAAACCATTAGTTAGGTTAAATAAATATTGGTTGAGTTAATTTGGAATCAAAAAACTGAGCCTTAGAGTGCCTCTCCGCTACTAGGTCCTCCGTTAATAACTTTATAACAGTAATGTTTTTTTACAGAACTACCGTAAAGCGATAACATTCCACTTCGCGAACAGCTCCTGCCACTACATAGAAGTAGCAGGCACCGTCCAGGAGAAAATGGCTAAAGAAGTCGAGAGCTACAGCGAAAAACTGGGCATGCAACTCAATTATATTGTAAGTACAGTCCAAATTATATAGCGTCTGTGTTACCAAGTAAGAAATTGCGCAATCATTGCTGTCTGTTTACCAATTCAAGACCAACAAGAATTAAGACTGCAATAGTTGTGCAACTTTTGCTGTCAAATGCTATTACGAGATACGTAATATGTTAATACTGCACAGCTATAGTATTGTCAGACGACCACCGTGGTCGAGTGGAGTACGCACCGGTTTTCAAGGTGTCGCTAGCTCTGAGGTCTCGGGTTCGATCCCCGGAAGGGTCAATGAAGAAACAAAAAACTTTTCTACATTGCCTCGGGTCTGGGTGTTAGTGGTACCTTCGTTGTCTCCGATTCCATAACACAAGTGTTTAGCTACTTACATTGGTTTCGGAGCAAGTATGTGACGTTGTCTACATTTATATCAGTAAGTGTGTGGCGTAAAATCGGTGGAGTTCAGATAGGCAGTCGCTCTGCAATTACGGTAGTCAGCGGAATCTAGTAAGTTGGACCGATTAGCCGATCCCAACATAGCAACATATATTGCCGCTATAAAACAGACTAAAAAAACTGTATACAATAAATATTGTAGTGGGCTCCCTACAGAAAATGTGATTTATTTGCTCGTTTTTGCTCGATATTCATAACCGCAACAGAACAGTAGTTGAAAAAATGATAATTTCTTTGATTATCGCTTCAACCAAGATGGAACAAGAAATTTATCATTTTCCACAGGTTACCCGTATATCATTACTTCCCAGAAATCTATCCTTATTAAAAACACTATCGAATGATGTAATAATATGGTGTGTAGATTTTTTTTTTTTCAAAATCAATGGGCTCGATTCCTGCAAAGGATTATTGATTTTTCAAAAATCCAAACATGAAAATTTTTGTTTTCATCAAAATCTGGCTCGCGACTCCTTTCATGTTCATTCATTGTCATCATTTTTCGATTTTCCTTATAGTTTCGGTTTTGGCCCTGAAGACCCACTTGAAAAATTCACTCTGTATATTCACTTCAAAAATAAATAATACAATAAAACATTTACTTAACTGACCCGGGTCAAGTTTCAGGCAGAACTGCCACACTGCAGTAAAAAAATATTCCCTCAAAAATGCTTACAGATGTGAGTTTTTTTAGGCAAAATAAAACAAGGGAAACCGCGGTGTTCAGCTAGATAATCATAAAATAGGTTTGGAAATTTTGCACGTGAAATTTCAATCTATATATATAAAACTCTTCCGTTACTGACTGACTGACTGACTGACTGACAGACAACGCACAGCCGAAACTACTGATCATAAAGAGCTGAAATTTGGCATGTGTCTTTGTTGGGAGGAGTAGGCTACCACTAAGAGAGGATTTTTGGAAATTCCCCCCCAAAGGGGAGAAAAGGGTGGTAAATGACAGACAACGCACAGCAGAAACCACTCATCGTAAAGAGCTGAAATTTGGCATGTGTGTTTGTTGGGAGGAGTAGGCTACCACTAAGAGAGGATTTTTGGAAATTCCCCCCCAAAGGGGAGAAAAGGGTGGTAAATTGAAAAAGTTTATTTCTCAATGGATTCACTTAAAACTTTGTATATAGGTTCCACCAGTGAAGCAAGTGAGCATAGCATATGTATAAGTGAACATAGCATTTTTAGACCATGATTTCATAGAGACAAATATTTCTAATATAATTGTAAAGGGAGACAATTTGATTTTTTCAATGTTTGTTTACACATATGTAATCGATAGACCATGGAACAGGCGATAACTAAGTGAAAAACCCAAATTCTGTCGGAAGTCATTACTACACGCGGACGAAGTCGCGAGCAAAAGCTAGTTTATTTCATAAAAATAATAAAAAAGCAAAAGGCCAACGACACGCGGTATTCCCAGGCGGTCACCCATCCAAGTACTAACCGCGCCCGATGTTGCTTAACTTCGGTGATCGGACGAGAACCGGTGTATTCAACGTGGTATGGACGTTGGCGATAGTTCCATCGAAATACATAGGCGTAAATTACTGACAGCTGTGAAAGGTTGTTGTTATATTTGGTAGATGGCGCTATCTTCCCACGCTAGTTACCAACTGAAACTACTTCCATGTCCATTATCATAATTTGTTGGTGAAAAATGCACCATACTGTGAACTTTGTGTTATTTGTTTTAGTAGTAGCAACAGACCTGCGTATTACCAAAAAATTCAAGGACAATTTAATTTATTATTTCTTTCTATTAATTTTGTTATTTTTTTTGTGGTTTTAGGGTAAATATAATGCGGAAGTGTACAAGGAGTAATTAAAATTTCTAATTGTTATGCAAAATGAAGTTTAGTAAAATATAAAGTACCACCTCCGAGTCAAATATGTTTGTGGCACTATAAATGAGCGCTCTGATCAAGAAGTCATGAGCGTAATGAGGCGTCATATTATAGTTCAGTTTGTTAAAAGTTATAGACACAATCGGTAGATGGCGCTATCCCTGATTTACTATTATAGTGTCCATTATGAAAAACCGTGTCACAATAAATTATAGTGCAAGTGTGCAGATTTTTGTAGTAGCTAGATACTTTCAAAAATGAACCTTGCTCAATTTGAAATAGATATGAATGTCAAAGTGTTGCCATGAATATAGGCGATCCTTCTTCTTCTGTGTGTTTCTGAGAGGCGTACCAAGTACCTACCTCTAGTTTACTGATATGGTATAGTTATACCCTATCAGATAAAATAATTGAGATTTTAACTACGTAAATGTTTTTAATTTTAACATAAATGATTTTTTTTTATTTTGATCGTGCCTTACAAATTAATGATTCGTAATAAAATATTTTGTAATGAGCACTTAAATGTTTTTTTTTTCCTTAAAGTGAAGTGGAAATGTTAATATTTAAAAATAATACCATCCAAAATATTTTTTTTTAAATAAATTATAATGCATCTATTTTAATCATGTTTATCACATAACGGTTTATAATAAAAGAAAAAATTTACAAAAATGCAAAAAGGCCAACGACACGCGGTATTCCCAGGCGGTCACCCATCCAAGTACTAACCGCGCCCGATGTTGCTTAACTTCGGTGATCGGACGAGAACCGGTGTATTCAACGTGGTATGGACGTTGGCGATAATCAAAGGGAAATACATGAGCGTAATGTTCTTCAGGCTATAAAAGTTACAAAAATGATTGGTAGATGGCGCTATCCTCAGTTTACTACTAAAACTAATCGTCGCATGAACAATTTTTAAAACACCTTACTGATTTGAATTTGTTTTCATTTATCTTTTTCCTCATACATCGCTCTGCGACTAAGCATCAGTTTTAAAATAACGTGTAACTGAGTAAAAGAAGAGCAGTACATTACAAAAAAATGCAGGACAATTTTATTAATGTAATTTTTTTTTTAAACATTAGAGATGTATAAAAGTTCAAAAATAGCTTACATGAGCGATAATATTAAGATTTATTTATGAAAAGGTGTATGGTGTATTCATAATTGAATGGAGGGACGTCAGCAGAATCGAAATACGTGCGCGTAATGAGGCGAATCGTTGTTCAGTTTGTCAAAGTTACAAACACAATCGGTAGATGGCGCTATCCCTGGTTTACTGAGAAAGTATCCATCACGAAAAAACCTGTATAATTATCCTAATTATTAGTAACCTTAGTGCCTTCGGAAATTAATTTGCTACTTTGAAATAATATGTTTGATAATGATAATTTGTTTATTATGTACTTATGCTTTTATTTTTCTAAACTTTATTTACTAATATTTTGAGCATAATGACATTATGAAAAAGAAAAAAATGTAACAAAAGAATAGCAAAAGGCCAACGACACGCGGTATTCCCAGGCGGTCACCCATCCAAGTACTAACCGCGCCCGATGTTGCTTAACTTCGGTGATCGGACGAGAACCGGTGTTTTCAACGTGGTATGGACGTTGGCAATATCAATCCCGAAATACAGGAATATAATTTTCTTACAAGTATAAAAAGCTGCAGAGATAATCGGTAGATGGCGCTATCCTTGGTTTACTACTAACACTTGGTAACTCGATCTACGAAAGTGGATAAAAACCCAATGAGTCCTCTGCCTAGCCTTTTCCCAAGCTATGTCAAAGTCAGCTTCCAGTCTCACTGGATTCAGCTAAATTCGGTGTTTTACATAGAGCAACAGTAGCTGCTGATCTGACCTCTACCCATTTCATTAAGTAACACCACAGAATATAAAAGAACTCTATTTTTTGTTCCGTGGGTAACACAGTAAGAATCCCACAGTAAAACTTAGGAAAAAAAATATTTAGACATATTTCTGTGGTAAATCTAGCCACAATTATAATGACTTGAGGACCGTTAAAGATAGATTTATTCATGCTGCTAAGTTTCAAATACTTACATACGATTGTAATTGTTTTAAAATATTATTTTTTTACAGGATGTTTGGCGGTTTAAGTGCAAGCAAGTGAAGGGGATACGATCAAACTTGTAGACAACGAAACAAAGGAACACAAAATGGTGGTGGCTTTCACATAAAACACTTCGAGGGGAACGGTGAAGGGAGAATGAAAAATAAATTAAAATTTAACAAATACCTTTTAAAATCTTTTTTTGTGGCACAGAATATCTATTATATAAAATGCCAGTGTCACTATGTTTGTCAGCTAGTTATTATATACTAGTTTCTGCCCGCGACTTCGTCTGCTTGGACTTCAGAATAGGGTCCAAAAAGAAATGAAGAGAGTGAAAGTACTTGCGCTGTAATAGAGAAAAATACCAAATTTCAAAGCTGTCTGCCCGCGGCTTAGCTTGTAAAAAATTTACAATTTTCCCTCGAGAACTACTTTAGGAATCGGGATAAAAGATAGCCTATGTTCTTTTCTATGTCAAAGGCTACATGCATGCCAAATTTCATCCAAATCCGTTTAGCCGTTTTTGCATGATTGAGTAACAAACATCCAAACATCTAAACATCCACACTTTCACATCTATATATATAAAAATGAAACCCGTTTTCCGTTAGCATGACATAGCATGAAAACGGCTTGACCGATTTGGCTGATTTTGATCTTGAAATGTTTGTGGAAGTCCAGGGAAGGTTTAAAAGGTGTAAAACATAAATAATAAGAAAATAAAAACTGTTCCTAAACTCGGGAATTACCTTAATTTATTTACTTTTGACAGAACGAAGTCTGTCCGGGCAGCTAGTTTATAATATTAGTAGGAAGTAGGATAGTAGGATAATACTAGCTTCCAGCAGCTCCGCCCGCGGTCACATTTTTTTTTATATAATTGAGATGTACGCTATCCTATCTTTCAAGTTGGATCAAACTGCACACGGTGTGCAAATTTGATTAAAATCGGTTCAGTAGTTTCGTTGTTCATACCGGACAAACACCGTGACACTGGAATTATGTATAATAGATAGATAGATAAAATTCAGTCACACTAGATAATAAAAATATTTTGTTTACGGACATAATATTTAAGTGGCGTCAATGGTGGAAGCAAATAAGAAGTTAAGATCAACTGATATAGGTAACTATAGAGTTGTTTGTGTTTTCGGTAATACCAGTATAATTAAAAAATGTAAAAAATTGTGGCTATGAAACTTCTACTGATAACATCTAATCATGTTGCAAATAGCCTATTGTTACTTCAATTCAATTAAAAATAAAACTATACTAATCTTGGTTTGTGCTAAACCTACAAGATTTAGGTCAATTTTAAATAAATACTCCGTCCTGTGACCCACAGGAAGAAAGGTATTTTTTACCCCATCAAACTTTAAATTTTTATCCATTTTTTTTTCCTTTTTTTACTTAAAATAGAACGTTATAAATTATAATATACTTAAATAAAATTATTATACTATTAAAAAAATTTGCATCATTTATACTATTGTTTATTAAATTACATATTACTAATAAAATTAATAAAATATTGTCAAAATTATTCATAACTACGTTATTATATTTTACTGTAAGCATACTTTACTGAAATATTATAACGCATGCTTTTGTTACCATTTTTATTATAGATGAGATTATTATAATTTATTTGGTTGAAATAAATGATATTTTTGTACCTTTGGTTTTTTTTTTACAGGGCTAATGAGGGTTGGCCGCCTCGTTGGTCTTGTGGTCGCAAGTGCGACTGCAGTGCACGAGGTCTCGGGTTCGATTCCCGGGTCGTGCGAAAAACATTTACTGAGTTTAGAAATTCTCAGTACCGCTCGGAGTCAGGAAGTGTGGCGGTATTTACACGTCCGTGCCTCGGAAAGCACGTAAAGCCGTTGGTCCTGCGCCTGATCCCTCTCCGGTCGTGTCAGTCAACCGACCCATCGGACTATGAGAGTGAAGGAACAGAGAGTGCACCTGTGTTTGCGCACACACTTGTGCACTATAATATCTCCTGCGTACATGGCTGATCTCACTTGAGATTGGCCGCCGAGGCCGAAATTCGGTCTGGAGATTATTAATGAGGGTTAAAAAGGAGTTGCAGTGATAGACAATATTTTATAATTTTTCATTTCACGATTTCTGAACGACCTGAAGTTATTGTTTACTCCGTCCATTTTTCTGGTTTATATAATCTATACATATAATAAATCTGTAGAAAAGTCATTTTTGTACATTGAAGAAATTGAAAAAAAAAATAGACAGCGTGTGAAAAGATAACTAACAGAACCCATTTCCATCGTTTTTGAAATTTTTGTCTGTTTGTCTGTTTATATGTTTGTTTGTGCGCACATCACGTTAAATCTATGAATTCCATGCAGACAATGTTTATATAAAAAAATTATACGTAACTTGAGGTATAACTTAGTTTTGGTTTCATCGAAATCGGTTCATAAACAAAAAAGTTATGTACATTTGAATCAATAGAAAGCGATATCGGCGACACAAAGTCCAATTTAGGATGAGCTCTCATCAATATGGTCGTCCATATTAAATAGGGATCAAACTCTAAATTTACATAATCTCCATTCATCTGTACACGTAATCTTTGACATATAAACAAAAGGTAACCATGGCGAAAATAACGTTGCCATAGCGATCAGTTTATTGAAGTATGAATAACTATTTAAGATGCTTACAGTAGTATTAAACAGCTCGGTGGTTATACGATAGGAAATGTGAAATATCTTGCTGCGCGTTCAAATCTTGATGTTACTACATATTTTGTTTTTTATTTCTAGAACCGACTTTCTTACAGAAGTACGAATATATCGAGCTAACCCTTTTTGTGTTTTGTATTATTTTTTAGTTTGTAATTTTTTACATAGCTAATTTTTTAGATAGCTTGCTGCTCATGTAATTTTTGATGCCTGATCGAGACAAACAAAAATGCATAAAGTTTTTACAATCACACTTTACTCTTAAACAGGTGAAGTTCATAGTCAGTTAGTTGATAAGTCCATCATCTAAATCCTGCAATTTCTGCGACTTACATAAAAGAAACCAAATTGTCAAATACCCGTATCAGGCGACTTGAGCCTTCTAAAGCGCATTTAGTGATTCAGTCAGTCAAAAATATTTTTCACATGCATACCTATTACGACTGATCAGCGCGAACAACGTCACGGGTACAGCTAGGTCATCAAGGTTACTTTATTCATATTTTTGTCTTTATTAAACTGAACGGACGGTATTTGAATCTCGCTACACTACTGATTAATGCCTGTGTGTGACGAGATCTGATGGCAAACTGCTAAGCTGGCATAAATAAATATACAGGATATAGCGCATGTTCCAGTTTTTGATCTGGTCATTATTATCTATACTAATATTATAAAGCTGAAGAGTTTGTTTGTTTTTTTGTTTGTTTGAACGCGCTAATCTCAGGAAGTACTGATCCGATCTGAAAAATTCTTTCACTGTTAGATAGTCCACTTATTGAGGACTATAGGCTATTCTTTTGGAAATCTATCCCCTGAGGGGGTGAAATAGGGGTTGAAAGTTTGTGTGGGAAGTTCGGTATATTCAATGATAGACACATGAAATTTTGTATACGGGTTTCTGGTTAGAAATAAATAAAGACGTATTTCAGCGATTTTAAAAATCATCCCCCTAAGACAGTGAAATAGGGGTTGGAAGTTTGTAGGTACATGAATTGTGTCGTTTTCAAAGATAGACACATTCAATTTCATACAAGGGTTATTAGTTATAAATAAATAAGATGTATTTCCAAGATTTTAGAAATCTACCCTCTAAGGGGTTGCAAAAGGGGTTGAAAGTTTGTATGGGAAGTTCAGTATTTTCAATGATAGACACATGAAATTTCGTATACGGGTTTCTGGATAGAAATAAATAAAGACGTATTTCAGCGATTTTAAAAATCATCTCCCTAAGAGGGTGAAATAGGGTTTGGAAGTTTGTACGTATATGCATTGTGTCGTTTTCAAAGATAAACACATTTAATTTCATACAAGGGTTATTAGTTAGAAATAAATAAGATGTATTTCCGTGATTTTAGCCTTTTAGGAATCTACCCTCTAAGGGGGTGAAATAGGGGCTGAAATAGTTGGTATGTGAAGTTCGGTATTCTCAAAGATAGACAGATGAAAAGATAAGTAGATAAGATAACGCCCATCTAAGACATATCTAATGACGACCTCCGTGGTCGAGTGGCTTTCACTCCGTTTTTTAAGGTGTCACCAGCTCTAAGGTCCCAGGTTCGATCCCCGGACAGGTCCATGTAGAAAATAACTTTTATAAATTGTCTTGAGTCTGTGTCTTTTTGGTATCTTCGTTGTCTCAGATTCCATAACACAAATGCTTTTGCTACTTACTTTACTTTAATTATTTTTTTAACGCCATTATATTTTATGAAAAATTTTATTCATACTCCTTACTTTGAAAATCACAGAATACATCCATCTACCTTTAATACTACTCTTTACTTTACGCGCGAGCGAAGCCGCGGGCAACAGCTAGTATACAATAAAATGTCCAGTCGCCATAATATTAAGTGCGTTTCAGGCGTTCGGACGCTAACTGCATCGTAGACTCTGTGTGACTTAAAAATATTTTAACAGTTAGTGTTTTAAATTTATCCCAATTCGAGTGCATTCAAAGTAAATATAATTTTGTTGTGATGGCCTATAGAAACTTCAAAGTTATTCCGAGATGGTGATTATTTTTCATTATTATTAAGTGTATTTTCAGAGGATCCCAAATTTATCCATTTTATTTTATTTGCTGTATTTTTTGTGGCCTTTTAGTGTGAAATTAAAAAGGCAATATACCTTTTTGTTTTTTATCTGAAGATTAACACTATACTTTTTTCGCTATGGCTTAGGTATACTGTGGCCACGAGACCCTCTTGTAAAAAAAAACCCAGAAATGCATGATATACGAAAAAAACTGTCATAGTAGTCCTGTTGTATGTAAATAGAGCTGATAATTAACTTTATTGCTAATTAATAAGAGTGGAAGGTCGACACTTGAACTTGAGTTGCAAGTGACCTCCATAGTACAATGATATAGAAAATAATGCATGCACAACACCACATATTATAAAATACCGCGTCTGTCTGTCTGTTAGCGATAAACTCGAAAACTACTGCACCGATTTTCATGCTGCTTTCACCAATGGAATGAGTGGTTATCGAGGAAGGTTTTAGAGAATAATTAGACAAGTTTTTCTATATACATGTTGTCTAATCTACATCTACGCGGGCTAAAAAGTACGTTTCAGTATTCGCCCATTAAAGTTATATATATAGCTACTTACATAATTATAAGATCTTATAACCGACTTAAAAAAGAGGAGGTTCTGTTCGACTGAATGTTTATTTTTTTATGTATGTCCACCAACATTTATTAAAGTATTGATCTCTGAGTCCATAACCTTTAATAATGATGTACCTAGGATGTATTAAATATGGAGATTTTTTAATTGATAAGGGTTTCGTCCTTCCTGAAAAGGAAGATTTTATGCATATAGATAAGTATAATTACTGTAATTCTATCTCTATGATTTTATGAAATACTGTGACTGAGGCATAATATCAAATTATAGTGGGTTAAATTTACATAATTATGGCTCTCACTGACCACAGTGACATCAGTTTGTTGTTGTCTACTATATAAAAATAAGTCGGGTTTTCCTTCCTGACGCTATAACTCCAGAACACAAGAACCCATTTACACGGTTTTGCATTCGTTGGAAAGGTCTCGGGCTCCGTGAGGGTTATAGTAAAGAAAATTCTCAATTACATACAAAAAAATTTAGACCGCGGGCGGAGCTGCGGGAAACAGCTAGTTTGTTATAAATAAACAATTAAATATTCATTGTATGCAATTCTCTTATTAATTATGTGTAAAGGTTAATACCTATGTAATTATTTTATACAATGGTTTCATGATTGACCCATTTTTTTTTATTTTAGTATTTTTTTATAAAATATATTTTTTTTAATTATGATAATTACAAAAAAGAAATAATAAGCTGATAGAAATAGTTATATCTTTGCTTTCTCAACAAAAATAAAAAATACTCATGTACCAATTAATAATTAGAGTGTGGTACTCGACAAAATAATTATGTAGAGCTTTTTACTGTATTATTATGATCTTACATTACTGTTTGTTTTCTACCCAAACATGTTTTACAAATAATTTTTTTTTTTAAATTAGATTGTATCTGTTCTTAAGAATAGCATTTTTTTTATAATTTTGACTGAACTTACGTGTATATGTATGCACTTGCTTATTAGTGTTTTTATTTCAAATGAAAATATTATTTAAGTAGGTAATAATGATAATAATCGTCGCCAATCCGCAACGAGCAAGCGATGCTCGTTCCGGCGTTCCATCTCTCTATGAAAAGAGGACTTTGCCTAGCAATAAATTTATTCTATTCTATTTTACTCCTTTCTATTCTATTCTAATGGGACATCTATAGGCCGGTATTATTATTATTACATAGATATCTCAATAAAATTCAAAAGTGGTATTTAGCCTTGCAAATAATGCTAAATTTAACCTAAACGATTAGTTCAGCTATATTTTCAAGAGACATAATTTAAGTAACGTAAAATTTCTAAAAATACATTTTTGCGCAAGTTACAAATAACTACAAGTGGGGCATTACCGACCCTTCACAAACTCAATGTGAATGTGGAGACCCATCCCAAGATATGGCTCATCTTCATTCCTGCTCTTTCACCTGCATTATCCAGGACGTAATGGAAGCCAATAACTGCCATCCGGGTGGCACCGTTTTGGTCAGACAAAATTTGAGAATCATTGACACGAAAAGAAGAACTAAAAAAATACTACATGCATATATTAGACCCAAGAACTGTTTACAATTTAAACAGATTCATACTAATTATAATACCTAATTATTCGTAGATTGCTGCAAGGTGTTACTACCACTGCGCGTAGTGTGAAGTGTTGGGTTCGATTCCAAACAGATTTTGTATGGAATATTATACATGCGAAAATACTTAAACGCAAAAACTATTGAACCGATTCAAATGAAATTTACCAAATTGAGAAAAGTTATAGGTTACATTTTGTCGCGATAACCCACACCTACGCGGGCGAAGTCGCGGAATACAGCTAGTAATAGTATACAACATGTAACAAAACCCGTGTCCGATCCAATAAAGGCGTACTCGTGGTACAGTTCATGAACCGTCTCGCATAGGCGGCTTCTTTGACACAAAGCTGCAGGTACCTAGTAAGTACCTACGTGAACTATGAGGAGCGGTCAGTGTTGCTGTTGCCTTGGATCAATTTGTATTTTGATTTAATTATTTTCAATTAGGAAAAAAATATCTCCAATCCATATAATAGCTACTACGTATTTGTGTTCGCATTACGATACCGAATAATAGTCTAATCGGATAGGGGTTTTGTTACATATTGTATATAGTGGGATAGGTCATCATGCTAATTACCACTGTGTGCGAAATGTTGCGGGTTCGATCCCCGTTTGGGACAAGCATTAGTGTCACCCAAAAACGCTTGTTCAAGGTCTGGAGGTTTGTTAACCCCCACGACACAGTGATTGCAATCTTAAGTGCGGGAATCGTTAAAAATAATAATAAATCTACAACTGGTTTTTCACGTTATTTAATTAACATTAACAAACAAAATTAACATGCAAATAAGAATATACCTATGCATAACACAAGTAAAAAACTTACTAATTAAAACCTAAAAAACGACGTCAAAATATTTATACGCATGTTGACCGGAAAAGTGGAAAATACTGGCTGCATTGCCTTTGACATTGTATGGCAAATTGGCAAAACTTATTCTCTGTACGGAGTAAAAACCAGCCCTTGGGTCACGCGTGCTAAAAACTCGGATCAATAAAATCAAGATACTCGTACCTCCATGAAACTTCTATCTCTTTAGTGTTCAGTTATCTTCAAGTTTCATAAATAACGGAATCAACAATAACTTGCTATTTTCAGTTTGAGCTCTTCGGCGACGTATCCTCTGACTCCAGAACAGCTATATTTCTACCGGGAGAACGGCTACCTACTCATCAAGGGTCTTATCAGTCTACCAGCTCTAGATAGTTACAGGTATTTATTTATTTACTAGCTTCTGCTCGCGGTTTCGCCCGCGTGGTTGTCGATACCGCGGGACATTATGCCTAAGTGGTCTAACAGTGAAAGATTAATTTATTCAAATCAGCCCAGGCGTTCCTGAGATTAGCGCGATCAAACAACACAAACTCTCGAACAAACTCTTCAGCTTTATAATACGCACAAAGAATTGACAAAGGACACAGCATAACTATAGTGGAGAACAAAGGTACTGCTCATCTATATATATAAAAATCAATTGCTGTTCGTGAGTCTCGCTAAAACTCGAGAACGGCTGAACCGATCTAGCTGATTTTGATCTTGAAATGTTTGTGAAAGTCCAGGGAAGGTTTAAAAGGTGTAAAACATAAATAATAACAAAAAAAAATTACTTTGACAGAACGAAGTCTGTCCGGGCAGCTAGTTTCTAATAAGTATATGACTAATTTATTATCTTATCTTATATCTTTAAATAGAATAACGAGCAATAAATTCTTATTTAAATGATATATAATCTGAATCTCGGAAACGGCTTCGGGGGCGTTAAATCGATCTAGCTAGGATTCATTTTCAGAAAATGTCCGACAAGACGAGCAATTCTCGGTCATCCTGGTACTTTACAATTTATTTATGCTTTTCTGTTATAGGCAACGTTTCAAGGACGTATGTAATGGCAGAGTGAAGAAAGGTGTCGTGACAGTGGTTAAGGATCGAGCGCTTAGCAAGACGAAGTCCAACCCAGAAGATTATATCAATAAGGTAAATAGTTTGGTGTAATATTCTAGACGGCCTTTTGGTCTAGTGGTTAGTGCTTGACTGCACGGATAGCCGAGTGGTATAGGTCACCACGCTAATTACCACTGTGCGCGACGTGTTGCGGGTTCGATCCCCGCATGAGACAAGCATTTGTGTGATCCACAAATGCTTGTTCCAAGTCTTGGTGTTCTTTGTGCATGTGATTTGAATGTTTGTGAAACCCCCGCGACACAAGGATTAAATTCCTTAGTGCGGGCGTCGTTTTTTAAAAAAAAAAAAAAAAACAGAAAGTGACCCTGATTGTCAACGCAGAGTTCGTAGCATAGTTCCGACCCAGGACAAATCTTTGTGTGATGAGAATGATCATATTTGCTCTGCGTCTAAGTGGAACTTATTTATTATATTATGTACATAAGTACCTATGTATTTAGATTTATATGTATAGTTTCCATATTACAGGCTCTGCCTAGTTTGGGATCTGACGACCGTGTGTGAGATGTATCGAAATAGTGTATCTGTTTTATAACGAAAATATTATTATTATTTATGAAAAATATATGGAAAAAGGTACAATATCAGTTAAATGTTTAATTTATGGTAATTATTCAAAATTATAAACGGAAAGGTATATATAATATTTGCAAATTATTAATGTTATTATGGATAATTAATTATGCAAAATTTAAAAAAAAATATAAATAAGTAATTAAGGTGGGTTGTCCATGGAAGGCCACAGTAACGAATAAACGTTTTTAATGGTTTATTTACTGGATAAATGGAAACAAATTGTAAAGTAACACTTTTTTTTAGATAAAAATAAACACATGTAGGTAACCATTATTTATTAAACAGTTTTATAAAGCTCTTTTAAACGGCCTTGCTAATGATGACAATAACTATGACTTTTTAATAGTAGGCCTTCAAAGGAGCATGGCCTTTCATGGTCCACTCACCCTAGATAGGTACTCAAAACGTTGCATAGTGCACACATAGGTACCCTTTTATACATCAAATTCTAGGTAAGCAAGCTCACATAAATCTGATGGATCTATTGGTTCTACCCGTGACCTGCAAAGCCGTCAAAACATCTGGAAAATTAAAAACTAAGCAATTCATAAATAAATAAATATAATATTAATATTTTATTCCAAAATTCAATCTATAGATCCAGGAACTGCTTTACGACGAGGTGTACACCACGTACTCTGAAGACCCTCATCTCCTGCATATCGTGGCGCAGATAATTGGAGATAACATTACAGCTGTCAACAGCATGCTCATCAACAAGCCGCCTGGAACCAGCGAGCATCCGCCGCATCAGGTAAGATTTTCTCTAAACAACTTTGATTTAGGACACCCTACTTAGGAATTTACCCTTTATTTAAAGATTCAACGGTTTACTCACGCGCATTCTCGGGATCGCCCGACTATAGTTTCAGACTCAATAGGAGTCCTTAATCATGAGCTGACGCGGCGGCGGCGGCGGTGTCGCGAGTCGAACTGCGCGTGAGTAAGCCGTTGAATCCCGAAACTAGTCGAGTAGTCAGTTCAGTTTTGTAACAGTAATTAGATTCTCATGCGCTACTTTTGATTGGCATAGCTAAGTATTTGACAAAAATTAGATAATTTTAAAATAAAATATTATTATATTTGCGGGTAGCCTTTGGCTGGGGCGTCGGGGAGCACTCATGTGATAGCCGGTTGGAATCCCACCCATTACAATACCGACGTGAACCTACTCGTAACACAAACATTCAGCAAGAGGGATCAACAAGAATACTAGTAAGCTTAGCTTTGCTTAGGTACCAATATTACCCTCAAACTGACTTGTGTTTATTACCAGGACAGTTTCTACCTTCCATTTGGACCAGCTCACAAGATCGTGGCCACTTGGACGGCGATAGACCCAGTCAATATGAATAATGGCTGCCTCTACATGGTGCCAGGCTCACATAAGTCTGACATATTATATGACCACACTGATGAAATCAATGTAAGTGGTGCATTTGTGAAATAAAAAAAGAGTAATTCAATTTCAGTAACTTCAAACTTCTTCTGTCAGACCAGAATTTTGCTACGAGAACTGCATTATCATTTATCAGTAGCCTTCAGTAGAAATAAGAAGAACTGTAATATTAAGAACTGTAATTTTAAGATCTGTACAACTCTATTTCAAGCTAATAGAAAGAAGAAGAAAGAAAGAAAAAACATTTATTTACGTCAAAAAAAAAAAATTAAATTCAAATAAATTTATTCTTCTTCTTCTTCATTAAATTGTCCGGGTTTTAGGGCACGAAGGACAAGTTTGAAGGTATACCATTGTTTGGGGAGTGATACCACATCTACACCTAAGGTGAGATGTGTCAATCTATCTCCACCTAGACAGATTATCTTTGCTTCGGCCAACCGGAGTTCAAGGCGATTTAGAGACTTCCAAGTTGGCCAAGGTAGCCCATGTCCTGGACGGAGATTTTCTTGCGGTGGGACAAAGGTGTAGGTAAGGCGGGGCTGTTTTAACACAACTTAAAACTGATCCTTCCTTCTGCCTAGCCTTTTCCCAAGCTATATTGGGGTTGGCTGCCAATCTTAGCTGAATACCGTATTTTACATAGAGCGACTGCCTATCTGACCTCCACAACCCATTGCTAGGTAATACAATATTCCATAGTAAGACTGGTTGCCAGAATTGTAATGACTTAACGACTATCAAAGATCACTGTATGACAGTCGGGACCAACGGCTTAACGTGCTTTCCGAGGCACGGATTAATACAATTTAAAACTGATATATTCTAATTAATATTCTTCATCATCCTTTAACTTTTATTTCATGATCTTGAATAGGACAGCAAGCTTTTCTTCACGACGATAGTGAACGCGGGGGAAGTAGCCCCGGAGCAGAAGCGGGTTTACCTGGAGATGTCCCCCGGGGACACCGTGTTCTTCGCACCCAACATCGTGCATGGGTCCAGACCAAATATGTCCAAGGTAGGTTTAGAATCAACGTGTTCAGTTTGGGTCTGGATAAGTATAGAGGGTCTGGATATAAAAGAGATGTTTGTGCCCAGTAGTGGGATATTTAGTGTGACGACCTCCGTGGTCGAGTGGCGTACGCACCGGTTTTCAAGGTGTCGTCAGCTCTGAGGTCCCGGGTTCGATCCCCGGACGGGTCAATGTAGAAAAACACTTTTCTACGATGCCTCGGGTCTGGGTGTTTGTGTTACCTTCGTTGTCTCTGATTCCATAACAAGTGCTTTAGCTACTTACTTTGGATTCGGAGCAATGTATGTGATGTTGTCCACATTTATTTATTTATTTAATGTCGTTGTCGCTTGTTGTGTGTCATTTGTTGTGTGTCAGTGTCATTTGTTGTATTTTTAAACTTAAGTACCCAACCTTCAGGGTTACCGCAAGGTCATGACGTGTCACTACGCGAGCAGTGACTGTACCTACCACGATGTATCAGGCACCAACCAGGCGAGGATCGGAGAAGTGATGGAGGCCGAGCTTCGGAGGAGGGGAAGCGACCTTACCTATATTGTGAGTAACTGATCAATGATATATTCTAAAGAGCCTGTTACAGGCCTTTGTTATTGGAACATGCCAAGAAAAAAGACCAAGGGAGGATATTATTTTGCTACTATTTGAATCAACTGAAAACAGTTGATACTGAAACAATAAATTCTGAAACTGTTAATTAATAATATAATTTGTAAAAAATGATTTGATTTCTACAACTTGCTATTTGTAATTTTTTTGATAATATAGTTTTTATGCGTACGCGTACCGCATAACAAAATATATTAATAAGGTGATAATCGTATTTTATTATCTTCCTATATGTTTCATAGTTATTTTAAGACCAAATTTTACAATGAGGAATGAAACCTGGATCTAAATTATCTGATCATTGACTGTTCTTAAATATCATCTAATATTATCCAATAATTTATATTTCTAGGATATGTGGCGTATCAAAACGAAGCAAGTGAGAGGAGTTCGAAGCAATTTATAATTACAACAAAATATTTAAAACCTGTTCAGAATTTGTTTTTATACCTACTTAGATTTATCTTTTTTTGATACTATTTCCAATATTCATATAATTCTTGGCGACACTTAGGATTGTATTAAAACAGAATAAAGCCTGTAAGTTAAGTATAATGAAGATGCACATGATGTGTATCTATCGTTAGATAGAAAATTTACCTTATTCCTATAACAATAAGGGTTATTGGGAAAAATAATAAAAATCTTTTTATAATATACAAAAATATTTTATTTCATTCACAATCTTAGGTACAGTAAACTTAATCTAACTCTTGTAATACTCATATTCAGTTATTTTAAGTTAATATTCTTCGGAATTATTAAATTATTTCGTATTTGTATCTTAAAGCAAAAAAAATATTATTCTTATAGGTACACTGTATTTTTATTTATACAAAATCTTAAGCTAAGCTCTATAAATAAAAATTCACCTTTTCAATATTTATTAATAATTTGTTTATAATATTTTTATTAAAGTTAAAATTATTTATAAGATTTTGTCCCACTTTTTATACTAACTAAGAATTATTCTATTTTATTCGTCAAATCTTACAACTAAAGTGCAATTTACAGCATAATTTGTTTACATAATATTTACATTTCTATTTATTTATATTTTTTGTAAAAAAAGAAAATATATTAAGTACAATTACGATAAAGGTGAAAATAACTTATTTTAAAACTGTGACATGAGACTAGATCCGGTTTGGAAATAAAAAATATAAAAATTATCGTGAAATAAAATTCTTAAATTATATCGGTGCGTTAAAATGTTATAGAATGAAGTGTCAGCAGAATAATACAAGGCGATCAAGTAGATGTCATTCTAATAACAGCACTAAAATGGTACAGTCAGCAACAAACGTCAGTAAAAAAAGAAATTTCTAGAAGCTCTTACGCTTATTTACAAAAAAATACTACTACCACGTCTTGAAACTCGGAAAAGCAGTAAACGGTAAATATTAGGTAATAAGATAAACATGTTTAGTTTTGAATATTACAATCAGCGTTTAAAAGTAAATGCTCAGTAACCGACTTCAAGAGGACATAATATGTGAGACTTACTTCGATCAATTGTATTTCGAATCGATAGTGTTCTTCAGAGGTGGTCCCATATAGTTTCTTTTTACGTTTTATCAATTGTGTTTCAATTGTTGTTGCAAAATTGTTACTCAAGTTCTATCTTCTATCGTGAGGATAAGGCAGCAAAACCAGTGGTTTAATTAACTTTTACTTCAACTTTTTTGCTGACTGTACGTTATAAGCAAGCCTGTATTATTCAGCCATAGTATGGTAACTAAATATAATCAGATAACTCCGTAGTCCCCTTCAAAAATCTGTAAACAAACAAATCGTTGCTATCAAATAACAATCTATTTTTGTTATTGTTTTAATGTTATTCCTGCTTAGTAATTTATTGAATAAAATTAATAAATTATATGTATAATTAAATGGTAATTAATAAGTTTAAAATGTCTCGCATGTTAATTTCCCTCGCACTTGATAGACCTAATTAGTAATTATAATTAATTAAAATATTACTGATATTTACCGCATCATTTCAGTAGATATGTTTGTAGCGATATAAAACGGGTTTGCTATCAAATGGTCAAATAAGTTGGATAATTAATAATTATTTAAGTATTTGTTACAATAAAAGTTGATGATTATACGCGTTCTACTGAAGTTTGAAACCATTAGTTAGCATATTTAACCATTGGTTAAGTTAACTCGGGATCAAAAAACTGGGCCTAAGATAACCAAAAGCAATAAAAAATTGTTTGCTATAGCTAACTCATGCAATATGCTTGTTATGCTCTGAAGTTGTGTCAGTAACTATACAGGATTAATTTAAAAGGAGTGCGTATATTAAACGAGGTAATCAGGTGCATAAAACTGAACCACTTTCCCCCAGGAACATAGGTCAAAATCTCAAAAAGGAATTAGGCATACAAAGTGACAGGTCACGTGACTTATGTTTGTACGAAAAGATGATTTTCTATTTTTAGATTTCGACCTATGTTCCTTGGGAAAAGTTGTTCAGTTTTATGCACCTGATTACCTCGTTGAATAAATGCACACACATAACAAATCAGGGTGTTTCAGTGCAATAGAATAAAAACATGCGAAACTTATAAAAATGTAGCATAAGTTTATAAAGCCAACAGCATTCATAGCTAAAGCGATACAAACTACAATATTACTAACTACGTGATTATATTAAAAGAAACATTATTATCAAAGACATAAGAGTGTTATTTCTTTACTTAAGAAAAAAAATTAAGTTTTCTTTAAAGTTGAGTAGGTAGTAAAAATAATAATTATACAAGATAAAATAATAATTCGGAAGCAGTTTTTGATAATAATTTTCCAAGCGGTAAAGCAGAACTAACACACTTTGGTAGATTGCACAGAATAGAATTTGATATAAAAAAATGAAATAGGTCAAACAAAACTCAATCTACGTTTTAGATTTAGACTCAATAATTTTTTTTACATGTAGGAATCTCTATTTAACTGGAAATGTATAACTCAATATGTAGCCGTGTGTACGTAAGTAGTTTGGTTCACTTTTTACGCAGATGGGGTTTTTTTTATATTTATTCTTTATTTTTTCTGTCTAATCCGCCTATCGTTGTCCACTGCTGTACATTAGGCCTCTCCCAAAATACTTGAGTGTTCATACTTATTTCATTTATACAAAAAAGAAGAGATAATAAAATAAAATGTCTACCAATGTGTGCTAGCAGTCATTCTACAAATTGTTTATTACAAAACATGCAATTGGCTTTTCTAGAGTTAGAAGTACACAGGCGTTCCATAAAAATATGAAAATCTAATTCCCAGTCTAAATTCAAATAACATTATAATAATTTGAATTTAGATTAAGATTTTATATAAATTTAGATTAAGATTTTATATTAATTTAGCGTTGTCCCATTCATTATACAATAAGCTACAATAACATATTTTTTGTTATTACTACAGTACTGGCACATTAATTACAATAGCGTTTATATAAATTAAAAATCTTTATAATGCAACATATTACTATTAATTTGTACTAAAAGCCTTAAATAATTAAGCAATATCAAAAAGCAATAATAATAATATAGTGTAAGTTGAATTTACAAATCTTAGCGTTTAACTAAAAATAATTGTAAAGTTTGAGAGTTAGGTAATTTTTAGAACGTTACGTTAAAAAATCCAAAATCGATTCTACTGATTATTGTTACCAAACTCCTCCGAAACGGCTGGACCGATTTCTATGAAATTTTGTGTGCCTATCGGGTAGGTCCGAGAATTTAAAAATAAGTCCGTTTAAATTAAAATGCCGATAAGTAGCACTTTTTGAACGCCAAACATTTAATATTGACAGCACCCTGCCTCCCTAGACAAGGTACACCCCCACAAGCGCCAGCGATGACAGAAATCGCTCAAATGACATTAAATGTATGGAAATGACATTCCCCTTCAATAAGTCACGCGACTTACCGAAGGGAAACGCCACGACCCACTTGTCACCTCCATACATTCGAGCGACTCCATCAGCGACAACGATTGCAGGAATGTACCCGGTCCAAGGGGGCTGATTCGCCCTCCCTTCACTAACTACATTATGCCTTGGTACCATAAATACCACCTTTAGCTCGGCTTGAACATTCTCCTCATCATGCTGGAGTGATGTACAGTTGTACACTACACTAGTAGTCTGTAGCATTATCTACGTAAACCCTAACCACTTCACCTTCGTACTTCCTCTGCGACGGCATGAAGTAGAAGTCAGGGTGTGCGGTTAACCCCGCCTCTGCCCGCGCCCCCCGCGGCAGGGAGTACGCGCCGCGTGACGAGCGTTCGGGCCGCTCGTGTCGCTCGTGTCGCTCGTGTCGCTCGGAGCGCTCAGGACGCTCGGAGCGCTCGGACCGCTCGGAGCGACCGGGATAGCTGAAAACATTATTATTTATTAAGCTTATGAAAAAACCTACATGTAAAAAATTTGAAAAACCATAGGAATAGAAAACTTTTGATTGACAGGTTTCCACTATATTTATTTGAGACTAATATTATAAAGGTGAAAGTTGGTTAGTGAGTGTGTATGTCTTGCAAAATTGAACAGCAATGCCGGCACTGGCTCAGATAAGTTTGTGGTATTGTACACATATTATTATT
Source organism: Plusia festucae (assembly GCA_950381575.1). NCBI lineage: Eukaryota > Metazoa > Arthropoda > Insecta > Lepidoptera > Noctuidae > Plusia > Plusia festucae. Next base: position 8,736,762 of record OX494454.1, on the reverse strand, counting down.
TACTTAGTTTATAACTTAATCGTTAATACAATTTCATCAAAAAACTAAATAGTCTGCTATATGACATTTCTTAAAGAAAATAAATAAGCTTTTATTTAACTTCAGTGTACTCGTATGTTTGTTCGAGTGGAATCCAGCTACCTACTAAACTTTGAAGTTGATATCTTCAACCGATAGAGCTAAAGTTTTGTATACACGTTTAGTTAGGATGACAAAACACAATAAGCTGTGTGACGTCATTCTAAATCCAATATGGCGGAAAAACCAAAACGGTGGAATAGTTATTTTTTTATGCACTTCTACAATATGGGTATCATATGAAAGGGCTTGCCGAGAAGAATTAGAATAATATTCTGGCATCACTCTTAATCCAAAATGGCGGATTTTTTATGCTTTCTTAATCTTAGTATGGGTATAAAATAAAAGGGTTCGCTGAGATTAACAGGCAGGTTAAGAAAAATAGCCAGCAAAAGACCTTGCAACAATAATGCGTTGAATAAGATGAATAGACTCTGAACCTAGCGATAGCTAAAAAATATTATTTTGTATTATGCTTATCTATCATAATATCATGTCTGATCTAGTGGTTAGTGACCCTGACTGCTGGAACGGAGGTCGTGGGTTCGATACCCAACAAGGTCAAATCTTTGTGTGATGAGTATGGTCATTAGTTCTATGTCTGGTTGTAATTTATCTTAAGTATGTATGTATTTAGAAATATATATTTTCCGGTCACCATGGTACAGCTCTGCCTATTTTGAAATCAGCCTTGTGTGAGATGTCCTAAGATATTTATTTATATAAAAAGTCTAGTAAGGTCACTGTTGTGTGTGTATTTTATTCATAGTAACCTGGTAGATGTTCATACATCTACACTAATATTATAAAGAGGAAAGATCTGTAAGACCTTAAGGTGGTTCCTCCGATGTGACCCGCGAAATTCAAATTTTCATGTGTTTTTTGCAATTTGCTTATCAGTGACAAGTTGTAACTTGATCAAAATTCGATTCGCGACAATAACAAGTATAATTTTAAATATAAAAATGATCATAACATGTGCTCCATGCATTCTAACAAAGATTAATTCAAAGTTAGTAAAATTTCCGAAATCTAACTCATTTTCAATTATTCTTTGTGCGAGCGAATGGAGCGAACGTTTTAATCATTCTTATATTTGAAGTTATATTTATTACTGTCGCGAATCATATTTTGATCAAATTACAACTTGTCACTGATAAGCAAATTGCAAAAAACACATGAAAATTTGAATTTCGCGGGCCACATCGGAGGTATCACCTTAACATGCAAATAAAGATTTTGAGTTTTGAGTTTGATTTGTATTTTTGTGTCTGTAATAAGTTTGTAGTGAATAAACTCAAAATTACAGTGCCGATTTCAAAAATTCTTTCACCATCAGAAAGCTACATTCACCCTGAGTAACATAGGCTATATTTTTTAGTAAAAAAAATAGATACCGCGGGCGGAGTCGCGGGGAACAGTTAGTAATTAACATATCAAGAGATTTGGAATACTTATAATAAAACAAATAGATAAATCAATTTGAATTTTATCAAATACATCACAATTTTATACAAACAGTTTATAATTAAAAGTATTGCAGAAATAAAACAAATTTCATTGACAGCCAAAATATACCTTTTGCGGTTATTGAACCTATTAATTTAAATTTTATACTTAAAATGAAACTCAGGTGTCAATGTCAATAATAAGGCGATTATTACTAAAAAGATATTAAGATGTATTCTATAATTAATTGATTGTTTACGTTTGAACATAATGTCATTGTATGTATAATTAATTTGTTTAATTAAAATACTCTTATTAACATTAAGATAAATATATGAATTAAAATACACCTAGTCATAAAAACACTAAGATCGTGATAATAATAGTTTAAGAAAAAAAAAGTAGGTAATTAATTAATTATACAAAAAAACAATCAAAAATTTCGATAAAAAGAAGTACTAAAAACGAACGAATGTCGGTCGTCGTCGACCGTGACAGGACTCGAACCTGCAATCTTCGGATCCGAAGTCCGACGCCTTATCCATTAGGCCACACGGTCCGTTAGGCATGACATCAAAATTATACAGCTGTTAGAACAAACAATTTACCCTCCGAGTTAGTACCCTTTTTGCTAAAGAATAAATCAATATTGTGATTTAGTTTTAAACAATTGTAGCTCTTTGTTCTAATGTAATAAGGTTGAATATTAGGTGATTTGTTGATAACGTTATGCTGTGTTGTTATGCTGGGTATGCTTTTGAATGGTTTGAGCGATTCTAATGGTTTTAACAATTGAGATAAGTGTTTGAATGAATAATTTGCGTGACGTCATCTTATATCTTTTATCATACGTGTTTACCTACGTAGAATGATATTTATTATATAACAATGTGATAATAATGTGATCGACGGACATAAAAGTCTTATACAGGATTAATTTAAAAGGAGTGCGTAGGTATATTCAACAAGGTAATCACTCCTTTAAAATTAAACCACTATAAATATGTGATAAATTTGACACAAATCTAAAAACGTATTGTCATACCGAAGTAGGCAGTGACCACGACATATTAATTATAACAAAGATGCTTTGCTCGTTACATTTAGCTACAGTTTCCTTCCTAAGGATATCTGAGATAAATTTCGCTTAAAATATATAGTCTGTTTGTCTTAGAAATCACACTGTATTCAACATAACCCGTATTTCTTTAACAGGTAACGGCCCAATTATGACGATACTATAAGTTCCATGTTAAGACTTTCTTCATCGGACCTTTAGAGACTTTAAGGACCTCCAGCTAGAGCTATAGAAAAAACTATCTACGTTCCAAGGGCAACCCCTGTGAGGTTCGGTCCTCGACTTAGTGCGTTGCTAACAATCTTAATAAGGCAAACAGCAAGAGAGGGCTGGATGTAAATTTGTATTATTTAGGGACTTATTTTTCTTGCTAGATTAGCCGGCTTGGGCCATCTGTAACTAGAGACGGGGGGGGGAGGGGGGAGATTTGATACATATATCATTCTAGTAATATAACACTTAAAACGACGAGGCTACTTCAAACTTGGAAAGTGACTAGTCGACAAGTGAATAGTCGACTTAAGTGCACTAATAGTCTACAAATTGACTATTGAGAATATTATACCGTTAAAATATCGTGATAACGATGTTGGTTATGAAATCGTAACATCAACATGCTGGTTTTATTCAACATCTTTTGTTGCTGATTTATGCTAGACCACTTAAACTACTGGCTCTTACTTAATGGCTAGGTTCGAATTCCACCCAATGCACTACCGATGTGGACCCACTCGTAACATAAGCATTTAGCTTAGTACGAGAGGTTAACAAGAATACTAAATGTGTTTGCTATATACTTACAAGTAAATAGACAGCCTGAAAAATACAATAATTATATGAAAAAATATATTTACTCACCCATATTGTCCACCTCTAGGCCTTTGCAGGGACCTGGTCTCATGGTAATACTGAGCAGCGCTGTTATGGTGTTTCGGGGTCATGCGACCATTGGTCCCATGTCCGTTAGCCCCATTGACCCCAAGTGTACTGTTAGCCATGGGAGTGCTGTTGACCCCGTTAGGTTTGCTCATTTTCCCGTTGGTTGGGGTCTTGTTGGCACTGCCGGGTCTGGGCGGGGGGGGGTCAGTGGGGCGGAGTGGGGTAGCTCGGTGACGTAATGGCGCGGTAGACGCGGTACTGTTGTATTTGTCGTCGTTTTCAAACGGTTCGAAAGCGTAGTTCGTGTTTGCCGTAGTGTAGTCTTTCCAAGCTGAATTTGGTATTAGTTGGTCCTGAAATTTTAATGCGGTTTTAGTTTTTTTGCGGTATAAAAAGATTATATAAGAATGAGACTAAATCATTTGTTAGATCTTACAACCAACGCAATAAAAGCAACAATATATTCGAACGATATGCGTTTTTAACATTTACAAGTTGGTCCCACTTTTTTGTTGGTCCGGCTTGGTCTCACCTTGGTCCGTGTGGTCCCGGCCGCTCCCCTGTAGAGCGTGCAGGCGGCCTGCAGCAGCGCCACCAGCACCAGCGCCCCCACACACCCCACCACCACGTACAGCTTGGTCTCCGCTTTGCCGAAGAACGAACGAGCACCATCAGGCTCGTCCTCTATAGGCCGGTCTTGTACCACTGCAGGAAGAACAATACATGTAGTAGGTACCTATATAAACTGACTTAATGGGGTTCTGAGACCCACACGCATTCTGGCTGCACTAGCCAAGGTCGTTGCCGTGCCTTGCCATCCATGGCGCCTTCCCATTCTGTGACGCTCTCCCCTCTTCGAAGGAGGAAGGGAAAACAGTTAGAGTCGGCAATGACGTCAGGACAATGGGCCTGCGTGTAACGGGAAGGCGTCAGGCCAGGAATGTTGCGGAGTCAAGTCCGAGTTTGGGAGGAGGGAGGGGCGGACACTCTTTACCCCACTCGGTCCCTCGGACCTCTAGAGGGGTCTCTTTATGTGTTAAAAAAGCCCACAATTTCAGCTCAGCCATAGCTTTGTGGGTTCAAACAAATACACAAGAAATAATATACTCACAACTCTGTGGCTCAAAGACTAAAAAGTCAGGATCCACATTGAGATTCCCCACCCTTCCTTGAGCTAGCGTATCCTTCACCGCTTGCTCCCACTTGTCTGCATCATCTATGGTATCATTACTAGAGTCTAGAGCTCTGCCTGTGGCCTCTATGGTGTTAGACTCTATGGATTTGAGGGTCAGTTCAGCAATGATAGCTTTAGTTTCGTTCCTGGAAGAAAATATATAGTTTTTGAAGTTATATTCTTTAGGCGCGCTATGAAATAATGATGTGAGTAAAATTTTAAGATGCGCGCGCATCATGTAGCACAAAAGTTCACACCTTAGTTTATGCGGTAACCATGGCAAAATTGGTTAGTAGATAGTTGCCATGGCAGTAACATAGGATCATAGGACTGAGTAGGACAAGAATGCGCATCCTAGTCCGAGCTCTCACTGGACACAGCTGCCTAAACAAGCACTTGTCCACTATGGGACTGTCCGAAACAAGAACGTGCAGAATGTGCGAGGAGTCAGACGAAACGCCGCTACATATTCTGACGGACTGTGGACCTTTGATGCGCAAGCGTAGCTTACACCTGGGCAAACATATCCTTGGCCCACAGGATGTAAAAAATATCGCCCCCCAAAAGCTACTGCGATACCTAGTGGATGTAGCACTTGGTGGCGAACTGTAAAGATAACAGCGGCGATCACAATAGATCGATAACGGTTGCAGTGATACTGGGGCTGCACAGTCCCAGAATAGCCGCTCAACATAATAAAAAAAGTAAAAAACTGGCTATATTTACTACAAAAAAAAGGAAACATGGTGGCACCGCCGGCAACAACTAGTAAATAAATAATCTTTTAGGATACTTTTGTATCATCTTGAGTGGATTAGAGTTTGAATGGTATCTTGGGATATATGAGAGGTACTCACTGCATAAACCCGTTAACAAGTAGACCATGGTATCCCTTGTTCTTGCCAATCTCAGCGGCTAGACTGTCCACCAGCTGCTTGCTGAGCTCGTCATATTCCTTGCTGTTTGGTGCTGGAGGCTTGAAGTTATCAGCGAGGCCTGTGATCCTGATGAGGAGAGTGTAGGACGCTTGGCCGGGGAGAATAGCTTCTGTAGTTATTTCTTCTTCCACCGGTTCTAAGAAAAGAAAAAAAGTTTTGAGTTTTGCATTTTCTTCTGCAGAAATTTATCGATGCGGGTTCGGCTTCCAGTTTTATCGGATTCAGCTGAATACCGTATTTTACATGTAGCGACTGCCTATCCGACCACAACCCATTTTACTGGGTAATAAAGTATCCCATAGTAAGACTGGTTGTCAGAATTGCAATGAATTAACGAGTCAAAGATGACTATGGCAGTCGAGACCAACGGAAACGTACTTTCCGAGGCAAGGTCTCGGTATCTTCACAAATGGTCACCTATCCAATGACAAACCGCGGCGAGCGCGGCTTAACCTCAATTACCGGTCAAACCGTACGGCCTACACTTAGCCACGAAACCCCTTGGACTATAGATTATTGTCTACAATAGATTAAGCACCTAGATAGGATATTGTTTTCTGAGGTTTACGCGAATACTACTTTTATGGCGGCTCCACATTAGCGCCGTGAATTCACGCGCGAATTCTCGCCGTGAATTCTCGGCACAAGTCGTACCCTCCATATTCACGGGATGCTCTCAGTCGTTCGTGAAACCTGCCGCGAAATGGACGTAGAAGCTGCTGCTGCCATAACTTTGTTTGCTGTGACAAATTATACTCTCTCATCTTCCTTATTCCAGTTATTCCGTATTTTTGTATACCTACGGATCTTGTTATTATTTAAATATTGTCTTTACATAATTATTATCTCTACATTTTTATTGTGTCTTGAAATATCTTTATCTGAAATATATTTTTAGAATTCGCTGTTTTGTAAATTGTATTGTAATAAAACTACTTTTCCGAATGGTAATGCTCTAAAAAGAGCATTTCCGTATCATTATTCCAAAATTTCGCACGCGACTCCATTTTAGCGCGCGCGAAACGACTGCAGTCACACGTCCGTTCGCCTTTGTAGTCCGGAGTAAACTGGCACGGGGCCGTGAATGTGGATGTGTACGCGTGAACGCCGCGCGAAAGGGGCGCGAACCCTTTGTCGCGGGACAAAATACCGACACTGATCGGGGAACAGGCGTGAACGCGCGTGAACCCCGCGAAAACCGTCCACATTCACGTTCACGCCTGTTCACGGAGCTTCACGGCACTAATGTGGAGCCGCCATAAAAGGATTCTATCGATAATAATTCATAAAATTAAAACCAAACCCAAGAGCAGCGCTGCAAGACTTCAAGACACAGTGAGCTCATATTGCGTAGGTAGCAACACGAATAATTAATAAAAATAAATGAAGGTAAAACGAGTAACATCCCATGTCAAGACGAATACCACCTCAGTCAGCCCGTGACCATGACACCTGCAAAGGTGTTGAAACGTCGGGAACTAAAATCAAAATAAACCGCGATAGAATCCGTTTTAAAGTAGTTTTATTTCAACACCTATAGGATGTTTAAATACTGACCAGGGCCACAAGGTCTGATGCAGACCCTCTCGTCGGTGACGTAGGGGGTCTCCATATGTTTGCTGGTGCGTTTGTTGACGGGGTCGTAGCCGCCGCCGTGAGTCACGAACATCATGTACAGGCACTGGGAGTCCGTGAAGGCTAAGTCCTGAAAAAAATATTTTTATATACTTATTTAAAAAAAATGGAAATGGTAAGTGTTTATTGGAGGAGACGACAGTCTGCTGGAAAAAGGTGAATTTGTCCTTCGGTTGCAACTTAAAATTTCTAGTTTTTCCGTCAATCATAATGCTAGGTAAGAGGGCGTCCATAAATTACGTGAGGTGTTTAAGGGGGGGAGGGGGTCGAGTCAAATCTCATCTAATCTTACGTTGGAGAGAGGGGGGGTCTCGGCAAATATCACGCAATTTTTTTCTGATAGAAACAAAAAAAAATTATACTATTTTGGACCATTAATACAGATTGTACATGCTTAAGTTAAATTTTTATTAAACTTATAATTAAACTCTCAGCAATATTGATTACAAGTCTTAACTAGTCGTACTTAACTAGTCGTAAATAAAAGCACGAAGCAATTGTTACAATGACCATCCAACGCGTTTACGTAAGAAACCCACATATTGAAAAATCTCACGTGAGATTGGGGGATGGGGGAGGGGGTTGAATAAAATCTCACCACATCTAACCAGGGGGGCAGGGAGGGACAGGAAATTTAAAAAAACACCTCACGTAATTTACGGACCCCCTAATGGTTTCAACCAAGCACTTGATATGGTATTTATATATAAGTATGTATGATACAGTTATTCTAGTACTAACTCATACAATTTGCATATTGGCAATTATTTTCTCTATTTGCTTTACTACGATTTAAAAATTTTGTTTACTATAGAAGGAATGTAGTCAAGAAATGGGTACCTTGATTGTCTATACATGCATTCATAAAATGAAGACGTTTGTCCACAACAGGGTGGACCGATTATCATGACTGTTTTATTTCATTCTGCCCCAATTAAAAAACACTAATAAAAGATTGGGAGTAAGATCGTTGTGACATGCAAAAATAATACTTTGACGGATCGGGAACTATATACGCGGGGGAAACCGCGAGGCACAACGCAGCTAGTTTTATAAAAAAATATAATATAACTCCTATTATATTACAAAAAAAAACAATTGCAGCTTTTTTTAACTAAGTTCATACGCTATTTATACGCAGTTGTTAGAAAAATTATATCTATGTTGATAAGACTTGATTATCATAATCGAAATGTTAAACAATATAATAGTACATTCTCGGACATTCATGTAACAACATGATTAGATAAATAATGTTTGTCCTATTTTCGGCATCTCAAACACATGCGTCGGTGGTGTAATGGTCAGCATAGTTGCCTTCCAAGCAGTTGATCCGGGTTCGATTCCCGGCCGACGCATATCTTTTTGCATTTTTTTTTTGCTTTTTATATGTACTAACAGCAATTAAATACATCGCCGTTAACATTTTATGCGACGAATACTATTTTTAAATTATTTCAGGTTTTTCGCTGTACCATTATTGATTAATATTGATTGTACTCACGGATCGTACTAAATTATTATACTAGAAAAAATTGAAAATTTAAAATATTTCTTACAACAGTAGTTTCAACGACACCATTGCTAAAAACATTAATTTTCATCATAATAATATACTTGTATAAATAACTTATAACAAAATTTAATAAAACCCCCTTTAAGGGGGAGTCCAAAAAGACCAAAATCTTACTTTCTGATCACCAGTATCCCGTTTCCTCACGAAGCTCAGGGTCATGAGTCCATTGTCCAGACTGCCGGACTCCTTACTGATGTCCTGGCGAGGGTCCACCCTGGGCGCGGAGTAGCCTGACACCCAGCTGTCCATGATGAACGGACGACCAGACCTGGCATCCACCCAGCCTATTATGGCGTCCGTTTGAGACTGTGGATGAGAGATTGAGATTGAAGTTATTAAGTTGAAAGTTCAACATGAATAGTACAGATCTTAATTTTCATCGTAGATTTTGTACTCCTCAGTACTCCATACAAGTAATATCATCGTTTGTAAATCGGCCAAAAATAAGTAGATAGGATATCTAATGGCCGAATATTGAAATCTATCAAAGTAAAGTTACTATTCAGATATCAGGATTTTGGTATCAAATGTACTACATACCTACATCAGTTTAAATAAGTAGTAATTTGTGTATGAGACGAAAAAAACCCATGTTTAATAACATATAACCTCATTGTGGCATACATTTCTTCACAGTCTAAAAACTGGAATTGAAAAAAGATGTATGAGAACTGAGTGAAGATGTATTGAGAACTTGTCACGCGATTGGTTGAGTAATGTCACACGCTGTCACTTATTTATGATTGAGATTGAAATCTTCTGAAGTAAGCTGTTTTAAGCCTGTCTTGAAATGAACTGTGGTAGACATTTCCAAAAAAAAACAGTTAAAAAACCCAGAAGTTTTCAAAAAAATATATATAGCCGAGCCGAGAGATAGCCGAGTGGTATAGGTCACCACGCTAATTAGCACTGTGTGCGTCGTGCTGCGGGTTCGATTCCCGTATGGGACAAGCATTTGTGTGATCCACCAATGCTTGTTCCAAGTCTGGATGTTCTTTGTGCATGTGATACCCCTGCGACACAAGGATAATTCCTTAGTGCGGTCGTCGTTTTTTTCTTTTTTATTAACTCAAAAGAAACGTTCTGAAGTAAGCTGTTGTAGCCTGTTCTCAAATGAACTGGGGTAGACATCTAAAACCCAGAAGTTTCCAAAAAAAACCCAAATGTAACTCACCATCTTCTTATTATTACTGAAGCCGATCCCGGTCCAGTGCTTGGTCTGCTTGGTGGTGATGGTGAACCTGACGGAGTCCTTCCCTCGCTTGAGGCCGAGGTACTCCCAGGAGGCGACGTACTCGCACGAGTTGTTGCGCGGCTCGCACGCGGCCGGCAGCCGCCACTCGCCGCCGCACTTGTCGGGCAGAGACAAGATGCCGCCAGATATCGATACTTTGGTTTCTTCTGTTATAACAAAATGAAGAACTTCAGAAAATTTTCCATTTCAAATAAACATATTATTAAACCGGGTATTAATCGGATTTGTGTGCGCTATGTTAAAGGTTCGAACCGAGTACCGGCAAGTACCGATTGACTTTTTCGAAGTTATATGTACTTTCTTATTATTCTAAGACATCATCAATCGGTGAAGGAAACGGTCCATGCTATGCCTAATTTTTTGGGAATATTAAGTATGCAGATACAAAGTTCGAATTACATTTTGCAAGATGGTTCTAAACTTCTATTATAGATAGGTAGGTACCTATATAATCAAAGCGTCAAAGATATATCAGTACATAATAGTTTAATTTATCAACGTGTTCCATGTACGAGCATTTATACTATATCTATACTTATAATAAATCTGTAGAAGTGAAAATTCTGTACATTGAAAATATCAAAAAAATTAATGGCGTGGTGTGTTACTAGACCGACAACAAACCCAAAAATGTGATTAAAAAAAATTTTGTCTGTCTGTCTGTCTGTCTGTCTGTTTGTTCAGGCATCACGCAAAAACTACCGGTTCGATTTCGATGAAACTTGGTATAATTGTTCTTTAATATCCTGGGCACCACACTGGGTAGTTTTTATCCCGGAAAAGTATATATAATAAAAAACAAACTTAATTTTGCGGTTCGATCCCTAGACCCGAATACTGTACCAACCGCAAATAATAAGTTTGTCGTAGGTTACGTCACCCGCAGTGGAGTTCACTAAGGGGCGCTGCACACGGCTAAGATACTATAATTATTTATCTATACTAATATTAATATTATAAAGCTGAAGAGTTTGTTTGTTTGAACGCGCTAATCTCAGGAAGTACTGGTCCGATTTGAAAAATTCTTTCACTGTTAGATAGCCCAACTTATTGAGGAAGGCTGTAGGCTTTTCTTTTGGAAATCTATCCCCTAAGAGGGTGAAATAGGGGTTGAAAGTTTTTATGGGAAGTTCAGTATTTTCAATGATAGACACATGAAATTTCGTATACGGGTTTCTGGATAGAAATAAATAATGACGATTTCAGCGATTTTAAAAATCATCCCCCTAAGAGGGTGAAAAAGGGGTTGGAAGTTTGTAGGCATATGAATTGTGTCGTTTTCAAAGATAGACACATTCAATTTCATACAAGGGTTATTAGTTAGAAATAAATAAGATGTATTTCTTATATATATAGAAATACAATATAGATGTATTTATGAGGGTAGATTTTAGAAATCTACCCTCTAAGGGGGTGAAATAAGGGCTGAAATAGTTGGTATGTGAAGTTCAGTATTCTCAAAGATAGACAGATGAAAAGATAAATAGATAAGATAAGGACCATCTAAGACATATCTATAATGACGACTCCCGTGGTCGAGTGGCGTTCACTCCGGTTTTTAAGGTGTCGCCAGCTCTAAGGTTCCAGGTTCGATCCCCGGATGGGTCCATGTAGAAAATCACTTTTATACATTGTCTTGAGACTGGGTGATTATGGTACCTTTTTTGTCTCCGATTCCATAACACAAATGCTTTTGCTACTTACTTTACTTTTATTATTATTTTAACGCCATAATATTAGATGAAAAATTTTATACATTCTCCTTACTTTGAAAATCCCAGAATACATCTACCTTTAATACTACTTACTCTTTACTTTACGCGCGAGCGAAGCCGCGGGCAACAGCTAGTATGTAAATAATCACATCATAATTTGTACATCTAAACGGTAAAAACATGATGGCCTAACTCTATATTTCCACCTCCAATGTCGATTTAGGTATTACTAAACAGAAAATACAGACCATCATCATCCTCCTGCCCTTATCCCAATTTTATTTGGGGTCGGCGCAGCATGTTTTCTTCTTCCATACTCTTCTATCTGCCGTCATCTCACAAGTAACATTCTATCTCAGTAAATACAGACTTTGTATACAAATAAATTATCTTTGTTATCAAATCATCATTTTCCTAGTACATACCGAAGAAGTTGATCTTGGCTACACCCCGCTGGTCCCCATGTCCGTGGTACTTGATCTCGTCGGGGCGGTAGAAGTCCCCAACCGCGGCGGTAGTGCGGGCTGTGGGGGGAGAGGGAGCAGGAGGTGAGGAGGGAGTGGGAGGGGTGGGCTGTTGTCCACGCGCCCAGATTACGTGCATGGCATCGTCTACTATGGAGTGATCGGTTGGTTCTGTAGCCTGGAATTGGAAGTCATAAATATCAAAGAAAATATCACACACTTCCTCTAGGTTAAGCTTATCGAGGAGTTATGTTCCGCTTAATATGTTCAAGTATCCTTATCCCTTTCACTGTCCCGTGAATCACATATTATGAACATTTCCATTGTTTAACTATTGTGTCTTCTGATGGGACAGGGAAGGTGTTAACTAACCATCGACTTCGGAGAGGCTGATGAACTTAATCTGTTGTAAAATATACTGATCACAAGTTTAAAAAAAAGACTAAATTTATTTGTTGATCTGCTTAACAGAAACTTAAAATGAAACTTTATCTTTTGGTATTTATCTCGCCTAATGAGCAATCCTATAACCGCATTTAACTAAATACAATTTTAAAACGTTTAGAACTAAAGAACATACCTTAATCTTCTTTCTGAACATGATGGTGGTGACACCATGCTCTTCATAACCTGAAGCTGCTGTAATATCGTCGTGGCCTCCCCAGAAAGTGTCAACACGAGGTGTAGATCTGAAATATCATTAATTATTTTAAATCACGCTTAAACTTGGGTACATAGGTATATCAAGTTCTCTGGAGTCGATTATGCAACTGATTATTTTTTATAAACATTTTTGGGGTATGCAAGAAAAAGGAATGCCTTATTTTTCTAATATCTCTTGTCATTAAAACTTAATATAAAAAAATAACAACGAAGAAAAAACCAGGAAAAAACATGTTAAATAGGTACTACAGATTACATGCTTTTAAAGAAAGTATATAAATAATTATAATATCGTCCTCCCACTCTGGCAAACCTTACCTTACCTTACACTGGTAGGTACTTGTAAAATAAGTTTAATTCAAATACCTATATAAAAAATTCTAAAAAGCGTTTCGAATTCTTTAATTACTTTCAACTAAAGTGAGTTTTAAGCATTTCAATATTGATAATTAGACAGAGAGAGATAGATAAAAAGTGACGTCATATTTCAAATCTTCATACCAATGTGGGGCTGCCCGTACGAATCTTCGTTTTGCGAAAAAGAGATAGAACATGCGTCATCAACTCACTTTAGAAGCTTACAACTTTTTTGTTTTTTCGCGTTTTTGCTTAAATTTCCGGATATTTTTTAGAAAAAAAAGTTATAAATCAATATTTCGTTATCAGCGAAGTACCCAATTCAGTGAATCTTACCTATCTCTGGTATAATAATCCAGCACTCTATGGTAATTGCCCTTGGCGGTTCCTATAACGATGTCGGTGCAGTCCATGGGGTTGAAGTCGAACTTTGGCGCGTACTCATGCGCCGGGAAGTAACCTACAATTTATGTACATGTTTTATATCCTGGTTTGGAGAGGATGTAGGTAATATGAATCGATGTAACAAAACATGTTCAATTTGTTCATTCGTCCGTATTTTTACAAAATATATCCTTCAATGGATAGAGACCTTTTACAGATCTAATTTTAAGAGCCTTCGGTCATTAGGTCGGTAATTTTTTCGTGACCTTTATCCAAGCACACAGAAATTGATTAGTCTTTAATATTTATTAATATTTTTTTATATACATTGTAACAAAAAACTAGTCATTTTAAGTTACAAAGAAGTTTAAACACATTACATCAGATAACCTAAAATATTATTTTTGCCTAAATTTTCACAAAGCTTCAAATTAACACTGAGGCCTAACGAATCACTTGAGTAATTGAAGCTCTATAATATACATTCAATAGTAACATTAATAAAAAAACTACACAATTTCCACTACCTCTGTATATCATCATCGTAATTAAAAGTATATTTACAACCATCTGAAATATTTTATCAACATTACCAAACGGTTTCAGCATTGAGGATTTCAACTTGATAACGTCTAGAACTCTGATCAGCCAAGTGTGACATTGCTCGATCAAGAATCACGCGTACTAAGTTACAGTTTGAGACGTTGTCATATTAGAATTCTCAATTAATAAACAAGCCGTTTAACATACGAATATTATATTGGACATTATTACTTTTTGTACAAATACAACACCACACATTGTAATAAAGACAAAAGAGGTTTAAAAGAATACAGAAATAGTTAAAGAATAATTAATGGAGACGGCTAAAACGATGGAAAATTAGACATTAAATACAAAAGGATAGTTAAAAAACCATAAAAAATAAGAAATATTAGAATATGCTGAAGAATCGTCGAAGACCCACTGAAGTTGGAAGAATATGTACGACGATATTAATGGGAAAGGTAGAAAAGGAAAGGGAATTCAGGTAGCCCAAAAGCCCAGCAAAGCTAAGATCTAAGAGAATATTAAAGCAGAAATTATAAGCTCACATTACGTAGGTATATAATTATATACTATAATAGGTACTTTTATCTCACATGCAAAGAGATAAAGATTAAAGAAATAAAAAGATCTGATGAAATAGAATAGATATAAATATTATATAGATATAGAAGATATAGCCTCCTTTAAAAAATAAAGATTAAATCTATTAGGGGCCATCTACAAATTACGCTAAGATCAAATATGTCCGCCGTTAAAATCTTCGTGATAAAAGATAATATAAACTCTTAACTAAAACTCAAAAATTTAAAAAACTCAATATTAGCACAATGTGCAATACACCTAACAGTATGGTTCTCAAAATTCATAAAATTTGTTTTACGTAATTTATGGATGGTCTGAAACTTGTTAAATAATAATTATATTATATCACATCTACAATACGAAATAACTCATATTTACAAATAATGCTAGTTTGGTTTATCATTTGTAAATGAATGTATAAACACTCTATTTGAGGTATAAAAGTTAGATAAACCTCACAAATGACCAACCAAGTTAAACTAAATGCCAAAAACTAATTTGACCCGATGACAGCGTCCTGTTGTTAAATTTATTGTTTGAACTCAATAGAATTTTCGTGGTTTTTATGGTACAAATTGCCCTCACCCAAGTACAGAGTAAATAAAATCTTAATTACTGATTATTTTATATTTAAGACATACAAAATTAAATAAGTAAAATATAACCTCAAGATTTGACCACTGACTCAGTTAATTGTTTGTGGCACTAAGCAAATTTTGAGCATTCATTCTCTCATTCATTATTTGGATATAAAAAGCATGTTAATACACACATATTATATTATTGACAAGTGCAGCAAATTGCTATACAAATATATTATCTATTTATATTTACATGTTCATTGGTACTTACTCGGTTTTTTTTAATTAAATTCATTATAAAAACACAAAAACGGTTAGCACAAAAAACTTTTCTTAATTAAATGTTTTTACACAATTTAGCTAGGTTTTTTTTTACAATTGCCAATCACCATTGCTATTTTTAAGTCGAAAATCTCAAGTTATAGATCCACAATTCATATACAGGATTAATTTAAAAGGAGTGCGTATATTCAACGAGGTAATCAGGTGCATAAAACTGATAAAACTAAATATCCAAGGAACATAGATTGAAATCTTAAAATTGAAAATCAGCTTTTCATACAAACATTATTGTGTCACGTGACCAGACTTTGTATGAAAAGTTCATTTTCCATTTTAAGATTTCGTCCTATGTTCCGTGGGAAAAGTTGTTCAGTTTTATGCAACTGATTACCTCCTTGAATATACGCACTCCTTATAAATTTATCCTGCAATTCAGTTTTATTAGTATACAAAAACTTTTTTTTTTTACTAAAATACCAATAAACATGTATAGTATGTGCAAAGCTTGTGGCGTTACCTGCTTCTTCTGTAAGTCCCTTCACTAGCAATGTCTCGGGTTCCAATGCTGCATTAGGTTCTGGGATAGGTTCGGGACTGGGTTCGGATTTGGGTTCTGGACTTGGTTCCGGTTCAGATTTGGGTTCCGGACTAGGTTCCGGTTCGGATTTGGGCTCAGGGGATGGTTCGGGTTCAGATTTGGGCTCAGGGGATGGTTCGGGTTCAGATTTGGGCTCAGGGGATGGTTCGGGTTCAGATTTGGGTTCCGGACTTGGTTCAGGTTCGGATTTCGGTTCCGGACTTGGTTCAGGCTCGGATTTGGGTTCGGGACTTGGTTCTGGCTGTGATTTTAGTTCTGGCGACGGTTCATGTTCAGATTTAGGCTCTGGGGATGGTTCCGGTACGGATTTAGGCTCAGGACTGGGCTCATGTTCAGGTTTGGGCACTGGACTTGGTTCCGGTTCGGATTTAGGTTCGGGACTTGGCTTAGGTTCAGATTTCAGTTCAAGACTTGGCTCAGGTTCAGATTTCGGTTCAGGAATTGGCTCAGGCTCGGATTTAGGCTCCGGACTTGGATCCGGTTCCGATTTTGGTTCTGATATAGGCTCTGGTTCAGACTTAGGTTCAGGAGTAGGTTCTGGTACAGATTTAGGTTCGGGACTTGGTTCTGGTTCAGATTTAGGTTCAGGAGTGGATTCAGGTTCAGATTTGGGCTCCGGAGTTGATTCCGGCTCCGAAGTAGGTTCAGGCTGAGGTTCAGGAGTTGGTTCTGGTTCACTTTTAGGTTCAACAGTAACGGTGGGTTCAGGGGTAGAAGTAATTTCTGGTATTTTTTTAAGCTTCGGTCGCTTTGGTATGTACTTTGGTCTCGTTGTATTTGATTTGAACGGTCTTAAGGTTGGTTGGGGGGCTAAGGAGTCTGTATGGGATTGTACAGAGTGATTATGGGATATAATAGTAGTTGAAGATTCCGTATCTGTAAAAACAACGTCATCATGCAGCATTATATATACATTACACTTGTTCCACCACTACCTGATGTATTTGAAAATGCAAGTGCGATTCAACCAATAATATATTTTTAAATAAGTCAGTGCCTTTTGTAGTATGTATGTTGAAGCTTTAGTGACAAGCTTATGTGATCAATAAAGTTTCGAAAGTGCTTACTGTAACAAATAACATCACTATTTTTATAGTTTTCTCTTTGTGAATACAATTTTCATGTAGGTTCCAAGGAAACAATACTTTCTTTCTTCTGCTATATTATAAAATGTCAAATGTGCACTGTAATATCGTCAATCTTGGCCAACTGAGCGAAGATTGGCCTCTATTTCTGATCAAACGTGCGTATACGCCTTTTAGAAAATGTATGCAGTAAACCAGAACTAGGTGTGAGGTATATTACGATTACAATTGAGTCTAGACTGAGTTTATCCGGGAATAGTGGAACAATATAACAACATTGCAGTTAGTTTGGCATCTAAATCTATGTGCAGTGTGGCTGGGTAAGTACGGTGAAGCAGTCAAAGCCTGCGCTCCGGCAAAATGCGATGACCTCATAAAAAAGTGCTGTGTGGCTTTTGTGGCTGTATTTAGCATAGTGTTAATGTGTAATATTAAAGTGTTCAAGTGTCCATACAACATATCTGATAAGTAAAGTATAATTTCATAAATATTTATTTTAAAATCTCAGGAAAATGTTAATTCGAATTGTAAAAGTATTTTGGGAATAATTTGAAGATTGTTTATTTATCAAATATCGTATTGACACAGCTAGAACGTGATATCATTTGTACTTACTCGTAGGTTCTGTTACATCACGCTTTTTACGACCTGCAACATACAATTATTATTGTTAGAAATAGGAACAGAAAAAAAATGTCTTAAAATTTCTCGACTCATTATAATAGCTGTAAATATTAGCTATAATTCAGAAACTATTTAGCCTTGGTCCAAAATTTACATAAATTAGCAAAATATGTGGTTTATCAGTCACAAAGGTTGTGACAGAATCCTCCCAATAGTGTTTTTTATTAAATCCATGTAACATTGTTGTATGTGACTCATTGATATAGAAATAAAAAAATATCATGAGCGTTTTGGGACGGTCGACAGTAGTTATATCTTAAACTAACCTAAGTTGAAGTATACGGCAGCAGTAGGCAGGAGAGGAGAAGCCTGCCTACTGCTGCAGTATGCGTGAGAGAAAGGGAAGCCAGACAGAGTAGCGCCGTAACGCGTTACGTTACGAAGCTGTTTACTCTCCTCTAAGAAGTTATGAATTACACACGTGGTAAGAGTTTTTCAACTAACAAACTTTTTTCTCAAATTCCACCTTATCTGCATGGCTTAAAGTTGATTTTACAAAGAAGCATACAAAAACTATAAAATTTGACGACCGTTCTTTTTGAAATAATAATGAAAATGACTGGATTTTTGTGGTCATCTTTGAAGATTGATTTGAGACACTGACATCTTGGGCTATTGAAAAATATCAATATATTATATGAATAGAAATCGTAAAACTAACCTTTAGAACTAGAAACTTTGTAGGACACGCTGGTTTTAACCGTGACGTCATTCCCGAGATTTTTGAAATCAAATCCATCAAGAGAATGCATAGCAACTCTTTTATTTCTATTATCATTCTCCGGAACCTTAGTTGGTTCCGGTTTGGGTTCTGGTTCGGCACTGGGTTCCGCACTAGGTTCTGGTTCGGATTTAGGCTCCGGTTCTGCACTAGGCTCAGGAACAGCACTAGGTTCTGCACTCGGTTCTGGTTCGGATTTGGGTTCTGGACTTGGTTCCGGTTCAGACTTTGGTTCTGGACTTGGTTCCGGTTCGGATTTCGGTTCTGGACTTGGTTCCGGCTCGGACTTTGGTTCCGCTTCTGGTTCCGCTTTAGGCTCAGGTGCGGGTAAAGGTTCTGTTTTTGGTGTATGATCTGAAATTTGAACAAAAAATTATATAAATCAGTTACTATTATTTTAGTACACAATAAGATAGGATTTTTTTTATTTGGCGAAGAATATACCTTTCTCGTCAATCGCAGGTCCTAATACTGGGAAGTTCTTACACTGCTTGGTCAAACCACTTGGACGCCAACCAACGCCTGTAATATTACGGAAAAATACATTATTAGTAAATTGTTTAGTTTTAGTTTCCTTAATAACGTGGACTGAGCCAAAATTTGATCGTGAATGTGCTACTTGTTTGACATCAATTCCCTCAATTCAAATCGCCAAACGCGATTAACACCACAGACAATAAAAAAATGTGTATTAAATTTAAGCACAACTACGAAAAACATTATAAATTAATACACGAATAAAAAAGTAATAAAGCTTTTAAAGTTGGATAATGACGCATGTTCTATCTATTTTTCGGAAAACGACGACTTGCACTTGTAGCCGCAGATTAATATGAAGATATGAAATTTGACGTCACATTTTGAAATACCTCCCTCTGATTGCAATATTGGAATGCCTGTAATTCGCTATATTTTTTAATGGGTATTTTTTTGATATTTGAAATTTTAAAACAAAAATCTTATAGGTAACCAACTCACTGTGGTGAATTCACACCTAAATAGGCGAAAAAGTAGTCTTAAAGTATACAATTTTCTTCACTTTCACTTTTTAAGCCATATATCAAAATTAAATAACATTTTCATATCATCTCAAAATATCTTCTGGTTCGATTTGAGTACATTTCTTAAGGGAGAACTCTCTCTTCCTACTAACCTGCATATGAAGTACCGTTGACTTTCATAATGAACTCGATCTCAGCATCTTCCTTCAATATTCTCCAGTACAAGTTGAATTGTTTCGACATCTCACGCTTGTTGTATAGACCTAGGTTCACTTTCTTGTCCTTCCATGGCGCCTCTGAAATTACAAGAATTTTTATTAGTTTACTGATACGTTCGTGTTTCGACGACTATATAATGAGAATTATTAAAAAGAAATAAGAACAATTTAAACATCTAATTGAAATAAAACTACTTTTTAAACGGATTCTATCGCGGTTTATTTTGATTTTAGTTCCCGACGTTTCAACACCTTTGCAGGTGTCATGACCATGACACCTACTGAAATGTATTTCATTATCAAATATTTCGCATGATGAAACAGAATCTAATCACATTTACCGACCACCTTTAACCGAGTGGTGCTCAGTTCCACTTCGGGTCATCAATTCCACTTTCCACAGCAGGAATTGGAAATGAAAACATTAAAAGTTCGTTATTAGGTAAACCAGGTAGTGCTCTATAGTTTGTCCGAAATCCGAAATCATTTCTTTTTCTAACCTCTTTCTAAACATAAGAAGATGGCGCAAAATTTCCATCTAGCCTCAATTAGGATACCGTTCTGTTGTTAAAAGGAGACAGTGTCTGCATAGCTCCATCCTTCTCTAACACTCTTAATTTGTTAAATTGTTATTTTTTTTTCTAAATATGAATTATAAAAGGTAGCCTATGTTCTTTTCCACGTCAAAGGCTACATGAATGCCAAATTTCATCCAAATCCGTTCAGCCGTTTTTACGTGATTGACTAACAAACATCCAAACATCAACATTTTCAGATTTATAATATTAGTAGGATTAATAGAGGCACAGTTAGTTTGGAAACGTCTGTAAGTGTTTCTTCGTCTAAAATTATAATTTTTGTTTCGTATGTTGATAGCTTTTATGGAATTATAGGTCTATAATTAAGCAATTTGTGTAAATTAAAAAATTGTAAATGACTGTCTGTTTCCTAAATAAATAAAATAAAAATAAAAAACACTCAAATCATACTCACTCTTATTACAGCCCTTTCCGTAGAAGCCATACGGACAGTAGCACATCTTCGTGGGTGACTCGGTTGCGTTGACATCGATACATTTTCCTCTAAGCCCGCAATCGTTGTCATCAGAACACTCGTCGCTGAACTGGCAGCGAGCACCGGAGTACATCTTGTTACACTTGCAGCGCCCGAGGATGTAGAAGCCGTGCCCTGAACATGTCTCGTGGTATTCTTTGCCTGGAATATGATAGGAGACATATCGATAAGCGAAGGTCGCCTATTGAGCTGTGCTGGGAATACACAAGTGATCCCGCAGCTCTGGATAGAGACGGGATGGTTTTAGTTGGTTAATATACAGCGTGTAACAAAAACCCTGTATCGGACAGGGTTTTTGTTACACGCTGTATATTAACCCTGAGAGTATTATTCGGTATCGTACTGCGAACGTATACGTAACTATTAAATGGATCGGAGATTATAATTTTTCCCCAGTCAAAATAATTAAATACAAATAAAAACTGATCCAAGGCAACAGCTGAACAACTCCTCAAAGTTCACGTACTTAATACCTACAGTTTTGTGTCAAAGGAGCCGTCTATGCGAGACGGTTCATGAACTACCACGTATACGCGTTTATTGGATCTGACAGGGGTTTTGTTACATGTTGTATATCCCCACGCAGTGCCCTCAGCGTGGGGAATATAAGAATACTAAATCAAATCAAATCAAATCAAAATCATTTATTGCGTAATATGGGTTTACAAAAGATGTTACATAATATTAATAGTTTCACCACATTATGCCTTTCAGCATGCAAATTTAAGAAAACATAAATCTAAATGTTACCTAAATTACTAACAAAATATATATCTTTTAAATAAACCAGTAACAACTAATACAAATTATAAAATAAAACTTTAAACCTACTACAATAAAAAGAAAAAAAAAGTTATAAGACTAAAGTATAAAAATTTTTTGCACTTCTTAAATTAGCATTTATTAATATTTTTGTCCTCCAAATATTCATTAATTGAGTAGTACGCGTTATCCTTCAGTAGTGTCTGTAATTTATTTTTGAAGATACTAATATTTTTTTCTTTTCGGATAAATGACGGTAAGTTATTATAAAGCTTAGGGCCCATGCAAAATACGCTTTTATGAAGAAGGGTTGTTTTGGAAGGACGTATACATAATTTATTTTCTTGACGCTTTCTTGTGCATTGTTCGAATAAATGCATGTTAGATTTTATGAACATACTAACTTCAAAAATATATAAACACGTTAAAGTAAGAATTTTCAATTCTTTGAAATGTGGTTTGCATGAATCAGTTTGTTTTAAGCAACAAATGGCTCGAATACATCTTTTCTGTGCCCTGAATACAGAGTCAATATTAGTGGTGTTGCCCCAAAATATGACTCCATATCGAAGAAGAGAAGAAACATACCCATGGTACGCTGTTAACATTGTTGAAACATCCACAATTTTGCTGAGGTTGCGTAAGGCGAAGGAGTAGTTATTTATTTTTTTGCTAATATACTCTGTGTGTTGTTTCCAAGTCATCTTGCTATCAATGTATAAGCCTAAGAATTTTGTTGACTCAACGTCTGAGATTTCTTCATTTGAATGTTTAACAGTCATTAATTGAAGAGTTTGTCTTTGTTGGAAATTTATACATTTTGTTTTGCTTAAGTTTATTTTTAGATTGTTACTTATAAGCCAGTTTATTGTTGTGTCCAAAGTTTTGTGAATGTTGTCAACCAGATCATTCTTATTATATTTGTCAAAAAGAATAGTGCTGTCATCAGCAAAAAGAGTAATGTGGTTATTAGTAATTGTAGGCATGTCATTGATGTATATAAGGAACAATAATGGGCCTAGAACACTGCCTTGTGGCACGCCATATTGAACCTGACGAAGGCAAGAGGAGTATGTAGCTAAAGTTTTAGTATTAGAGCAGATTTTAGATATCACAGTTCTCTGTTGTCTCTCATTTAAGTAAGATTCCATTAATTTATGCACATTGCCCCTTACACCGTAGGCATATAATTTATCTAAAAGAATTGCATGTTTAACGTGGTCGAATGCCTTCGTCATATCCATGAATAATGCAACAGTTGGACATCTTTTATCCATATTAGATATAACTTTGTTGCAGAAGTTGTATAAAGTTAGATTAATAGATTTATTTTTCCTAAATCCCATCTGTTCTTTAGCAAGTAAATTATGCTGCTCAAAATAGTTGTATAGACTATTATAAATGACTTTTTCAAAAATTTTGGAAATAATTGGCAACAAGGCTATAGGGCGATAATTGTTTATATCATCTTTAGGACCTTTTTTGTATAGAGGTTTTATAATGGATATCTTTAGTTTTCTTGGAAACGTACCATTTTCTATGGAGACATTAATTAAGTGAGATATTACGGGAGCAATTATGTGACCTACTCTTTTTATAACATTTGTGCTAATACCATCATATCCTACACTATGCGTAATTTTAAGATTTTTGATGATTTTGTTAATGTCTTCAGGAATAGTGGGCGGCATGAATATAGATTTATTATGGTACGGAGGGCATTTATATGCAGCATGTGTGTTATGTATAGGTACTATTTGATCAACAAAAAAGTTATTAAAGTAGGTTGCTATATCTTTAGGATTGTTTATAATGTTGTTTTTATATTTAATATTTGCTAAATGTTCTGTTGGTTGATTATATTTATTTTGGTTGATAATTTTCCACGCAGCACGTGATTTATTGTTGGAAGTTTTGATAGCATACATGTTTTGGACTTTTTGTGTTAATTTTATAATTGATTTTACTTTTCTGGCATATTTTTGAAATTCTAATCTATTCTCCGATGTGCGGTTTCTTCTGTATTTCCATAATAGACTTCTTGTTCTTTTAGTGCATATTTTTATTCCTTTTGAGATCCATTTAGGGCGTTTATTTTTTGTCATTTTTATTCTTTTATTTGGAAAACATAAGTCATGTAGCAATTTAAAATTATTATGGAACTCATCAAAAGCATAGTCAACGTCATTAGAATCATAAACATCCTTAAAACTTAATTTTGAAATATGCTCAGCAAATTTTTTCATGTTTTCTTCACAATAATCACGTCTGAATTCATACCATTGATCAATAGCATACACTCGGTCTACCGGAAATTGTAATATTTGTGCTGTATGATCTGAAATGGCCAGTTCTACTACTGATGTTTTACTTTCTTTGACGTTATGTAAAATATTGTCTATACATGATTTACTTGCTAATCTAGTGGGTTGTTGAATTGAGATTTGAATATTATTACATATGCATATTTCCTGAAGTTGAGATGATTGTATATTTATTTTTAGCATATCAATGTTAAAGTCACCGCAAATTATCAATTTCTTTTTCTCAGCTATTGAACAAATCTCATTCAATCGTTCAAAAAATATATTTAATGTTTTTGGGTTAGGAACTCTATACATGCACACAATTATTGTTTTATGATGAACAAGTTCGATTGCACAACATTCTACAGCATGACTTATAGACAAGTCTAGTATATTGGTAATTTCTTTCCATTTATATTTAGGTTTAATTAATATACATGCACCACCTCTTTTGGAATCATTACGACTAAAGCTTGAAGCTAGAGTATAATTTGGTATAGAAAGATACTGCTCATGGCCTGCCATCATGAAGTGCTCAGTTATACATAGAATATCAATATCTAATTTGTTCTCTGATAATTCGTTTAAACTAACTGTAAGGGAATTCGACTTATTGAATAGTCCTGCAATATTTTGGTGCATTACATTGATATATTTATTGAAGAAAAAAATCATTTCTCAAGTCAGGTATATCAGCTTCATCATACAACGTATCATTTATATTGCAGTCATATCTTAAAATATCTTTCATAAAATTATTAATGTCCTTAAATATAATTTGCATACCACGATTATTAACTTTTCCTGTATATCTGTTGTACATATCGTAATCATATGACAGGTTTTTATTAGAGTCTAAAAAGTATGCGTGCTCATGAGACATTATATCTAGATAAAGTAAATTATTAAAATTTTCTATTCTCCAATTATACAAGCTATTATAGTATCCATTCTTAAATGTTGGTGCACATATTATAACATTAGTATGTTTTATTTTGGATAACGTTTCTCTTATGTAATAAATTAAATTAAAATAATCATATGTTGTTTTAAAATCTTCTTCTCCAATAAGGATTAAACAAAAGTCTTTCATCGTAAAATCCTTGAGTTTGGTGTCGATGTTATGTAGCATGTGTTTAGTGTTGCCATTCGTTTGCAGATAATGACATATTTCGTGGGTGTCTCTGAATGTGTTTTCTGCAATTGGTGTTATTTTGTTGGTATTATTGTCACTTATAATACAAATTTTACTGTTAGTAGAATTATCTTCATTGCTCTTTTTGTCTTTTTCGACTTCTCGCGGGTTTTTTAATTGTTTATCTCCCCTTTCAGCAATATTATCAGCACACACCATATCTCTTTGCTTTTTCTGTTTTTTCTTCTTATTTGTAGGTGATTTCAAAGGGGTACTCTTGTTTAATGTTTCATAAAACTGGTTTTTCTTTAAAACATTTTCATAGTTAATCTTTAAATTTGCGTTTTCTGTAGAAAGGAACTCGAGTTTTTCTTGCGCGTTACTTAATTCCAATTCAAGTTTTGAAACTTTTTCCTGTAATTTAATTAATTCATCTTGCTGTTGTCTGGATAGATCCGGTAGGCTTGAGAGACTTTCATCATTATCAGTTTCTACATCAACAGTACAAATCGAATGATCAGCTAAATTAGAATCAGATTTTGTACGGACTCGGCGAAACGTTATATTTTGTAGAAAATCCATCGTAGAAGTTAATATTTATTGAATAATATTTTCTCTATTGTATCTACGTATTTTTGTATAATATAATATTTTCAGTTACACTTTTAGTAAAATGGAACGTAAATCACTAGTAGTGGCATCTAGTGGCAGAATTTATGAAAAAATGTTGTGGCTCTTCACTTCAGTCAGTGACTTACTAGATGTCGCTGTATAAAATTTACTATTTCTATGGGTGTACATCTAATACCTTTTTCCCATTTTTCTTAAAATTTCAGTTTTAAGAAAATACAAAAAGACACTTATTTGATGAATCGCCGTTCTCCAAACATTAATCAGATCAACAGTTGAGACAGTAGTTGTAATTAGCGTGTAGTTTAAAGAACTTTTGTTAGATGTCGTTGAAGGACGCGGTTTTTCAAATTTGAATTAATAAACTTAAAATGTTACCCATTCCTTTTGAGCTCTATTAATATTTATAAATTAATTATGGTTTGTTACACATTATTATGAGTCATTTGCACTTAAATTTTTTTGTATTCCAGTTAAATTGTTAGGTATTAGTAACTTCCCGGGCTTTTTGTTTTGACACTTGTCACAGTTGTCACAATAGCATAAAAAGTTATCAGCTTTTAAACAATTGAATGATATTTATCAAAGTTCACTTCACACTACACTTATTTAAATCAGTAGGTAACTACTGTGTTTTGTTAGGTTTTTTCTGAGAGTTCACTGTGGAGTGGCGGCAAAATATGTAAACAAACTTTCTTCACTGTTTTAAATGCAGATTTTACACTCTTCTGTTAAATATTAAGTAAAGATAACATTTGTACATAGTCATTGCACAAGAATACTGAAATTTAACTGCTTATTTACACTGAATCTATGTTTTTACCATATTTAATGATTTAAAATACAGAGAGGCTATTTTGACCGTGGCTCTAGCGCCATCTATCATGATCTAAACCGGCCGTCTCTGAAAATCAGCGCTAAGGTCCTGCTTCTAGTGGGACCCATAGTATATGCTGAATCAGAATCAGATTTTTTTGAGCGACGACTGTTTTACACGAATGCGACGTATACTCTAATTATAAGTTTTTTTTGTTTATTATTTGTACACACGTTGCATTATTGTCGAAATAAACGTTTTTTCTTTCTTTCTTGTAATGTTCGAGTGCGACCCACATTGCAAAAGCTTTTTTTGAGAAACAAAAACATTTTATTTGTAAAACATTATTAAGTACGAACTGAGGGTTATAGAAAACTTGGGAATGGTTTTCCTAGCAGTGGAATATGAAGTTAATAATAATATGATAGGTAGAAACGTAACCATTAATATTCCGTTTTAAAAGAAAAGGTACGAGAAAATTGGATTTTCACAGTGAACTCAAATTCATAATCAACACAAATCTTTCACGAGGAAAAGTTTGCACATAGGTAAGTATAATCCACCTATTTAAAAAAAACAGCGAATCTACATATAGTTTTAGGGACATAATATACCGTAGTTTGAAACGCAACTTTGTAAGATCGGAACAGTTTTTTTTTCTGTTCCGTGCTTGTAAGACACAATATGAAGGTAACTGTCAAAATGATTCATAAACAATTCCTTGTTATGTCACAACTATCTACATACTATACAAGAAAAACCAGCTTAATTTAATCTCCAATCGTCCTAGCTTACAACCTTGTCAGTCAAAACAAACTGTACAATGTATAATGTATTAATTAGATGTGCATATGTTAACATTCTACTACCGACTAATTGTATTCAAGTATCGATTGCACTGCGAATAATGAACATAACTTGCAAATGAGCTATTGTAAGGAGATATTATTATATTTATCTGGTTGAATTAAAGTATGAGTAGAATAAATTAATTGTGGTCCCGTTATAACAACTATGAAATCAAAACTGGATATCTGAATGTTAGTTTGTTAGTTTTTTAACGATATTTGTTTTGTAAACAAGCATCTCAGAGATGCATGGTACTACAAATTGATTCAGTTGTTTCGTTTAAAAAATATTGGAAAAAAATACCGGGAATGCCAAAACGGAACATCCACAGCTTGCGAGCTGAATGAATTCATAAAGAACAAGAGCTAAGTTTTTGAAATATATAGAGCTGTAGGAAAAGGGGTTATTGATGGGTTTAGAAAATAAATTGCAAATAACATTTTATTTTTACTACTTAGGTACAATGTTCATAAATCTATATATAAAACTCTTCCGTTACTAACTGACTGACTGACAGACAACGTACAGCCGAAACTACTGATCGTAAAGAGCTGAAATTTGGCATGTGTTTGTTGGGAGGAGTAGGCTACCACTAAGAGAGGATTTTTGGAAATTCCCCCCCAAAGGGGAGAAAAGGGTGGTAAATTGAAAATGTTTATTTCTCAATGGATTCCACGCGGACGAAGTCGCGAGCTAAAGCTAGCATAACTCATAAGTGTAGATACATATAATTATAAAACGCATTTAAAAAACCATTTATAACCGACATGACAGTATTGATACTTATTA
The DNA here is from genome assembly GCA_950381575.1 of Plusia festucae. Lineage (NCBI taxonomy): Eukaryota > Metazoa > Arthropoda > Insecta > Lepidoptera > Noctuidae > Plusia > Plusia festucae. Next base: position 8,708,454 of record OX494454.1, on the reverse strand, counting down.
TATTTGTCCATTTTATATTTATAAGCTTGCAGACATTTAAATACCTAATTTAAATATATTTAATACCTGACAAACCAATCCTAGAATGTCACACCCATTTAAATCGCATATTTTTAATGTATAACACGATTACCTTGACTGAGTTCTACATAATTAAAAGTTTGGAATCTGACTCATTAGTTCCTTAGACAGACGTGATTTCAAAGTACATATTAATATTTAAATCAACTAAATGAGTTATGTTGCAGAATTACAAAATTGATTTGATATTTTTGAAGTTATACTTCTTTAAGCGCGATACAAAAAAAAAATGAGAGTGAATTTTTGAGATGCGCGCGCATCATGTAACACAAAATTTACACTTTTGTATATGGGACAACACAACATGGGAGAGCCCTAAGTCCAGCTGTGGGCCGCGATAAGCTGAGTTGATTGATTGATTAAAAAAAACCCTTATAATACTTACTTTTTGCCGGATTAGTGGAAAGCGGCTCAAGACCGAGGGACCTGGAGCAGGTTGGGAGAGACCTTCGCCCAGCAGTGGGACACCGGAAAAAAAATACTTACGTGGCAAAATATCGATGTCGGCACAAGACCAGAATCTATAGTTGCTGCCCCACTCGCCGGCTTCTCGTTGCAGCTGCAGAGTGCAGTTCTCACAGGAAAAGTCGCTGGGCAGATGCACCTCGTACTTCTGTGCACTGGAAAATGTATTGTTGTAAATCTAAGTAAATGTAGGTAAAAGATAGTGCGTTGGAATTGCATAATTATGTTCGTGTAACTAAAATTGTAATGGGCAAGTATAACTTAGTTGTGGAATCAAACACATTGCTCTATATAAAATACTAGCTGTTTCCTGCTGCTCCGCCCGCAGTCTTAATTTTTTTTATATTTAAAATTGATTTGTAAGCTATCTTTCAAGTTGGATCAAACTGCACACGGTGTGCAAATTTGATTAAAATCGGTTCAGTAGTTTCGGAGTTCATCCCGGACAAACATCGTGACACTAGAATTAAGACCCCTTAAGAGGTCATTGTACTCAACATTATGAAAAACTTTTACTTTGGGACCATAACTGAATTCGCGAAAAAAAAAACAGCTGTTCCATACATTTATGTTCGTATAACTCGTCGAAATGTATGGATCAGCTGTTTTTTTTTCGCGAATTCAGTTATGGTCTCAAAGTAAAAGTTTTTCATAATGTTGAGTACAATGACCTCTTAAGGGGTTGCCGGTGTTTTACAAATAACCCTGTATAATAGATAACTCTATGTAAAAGATAACTATGCAACAGTATTAATAAATATGTAGTTTCAAATTTTAAGTATTAATGAGGAGTGAGGATATTATGAATAATATATTATTATAATTAAATTGATATAATTAAAATTTACCATAAAGGCGTTTAATAATAATAAACGACATTAGTTATTATTTGTTCAAAGGAGATTTGTAGATATGAGTAAAATAAATTATTGATAGTATAATTTGTAATAGGTAAGTATACTTACGTAACGTCATCTCGAACGAACTCGGTGCCTCCTGCTCTTGGTGTCAAATCCAATAACGGTCTTTCTAGTTCATCCAATATCCTCAAACTAAATCCACCCTACAAGTAAATAACACAAAATCATTAAAAATGAACGCAAAAAGATTCCGCCCAACGTGGGGCTCGAACCCACGACCCTGAGATTAAGAGTCTCATGCTCTACCGACTGAGCTAGCCGGGCTTGTACTAATATCGTCAAAAATAGTGATGACTTACTTTATGCGCATATGCTAAATGCCAATGTACTGTGAACGTTGAGCCAGCTAAAAACGAAGTTTTTAATGTTCCTGGAACAATAAACAAACACATTTTAATTAAAACGAACTTGATTTTTTTGTGACAAACTGTAAATATTAATAATGTAGGCATAATATGTGACATAATAATTAAGTAAAAATTCATATACATAAATCTATAATCACAATATAACCCTATTAATAATATTATTAATAGGGTCATATTGTGTGTGGTATTTATAATAATATTAATTGTATTACGCGCTTATTATATTAAACCATTCATACTATACATTTTAGATTTATTAGAATCAATTTAACTCAAAATAAAACATGACGAGAGTTTGTAAAACAAAAAAGTCATTGATGACTGCGTACATGTCACCAACGCCATCTAATATCAAGTAGCGGAACTAGTTCGACCACATTTACATGAAGTTGTTACGTAATACAACATAGATGTCGCAACTAGTCGAAAACGTAACATTATTGGGATTGTGGGAACGAAAATTACTTTTTAGCATAATTATCATTTATCAATTATGACTAATACAATAATATTATATAAAACAGTTCTCACTGTTAATTATTATTTTGAACTCAATCTACAATTATTATATTTTGATTGTTTCAAGTAGGTAGTAGGTACCTACATTGTTAAGTTAATTAAATATGCATACTAGCTGTGCCCTGCTGTTTCACCTGTGTAAGTGGTCCCCGTTCTCGTAAACTTCATTTTATTAGTCTATTTTTCATAGTTTTTCATATTTATTCTGCTATTCGAAACGGAGACGAATGCTACTAATTCAAAAGGATCATGGACATCGGTCAACCCGTTATCGAGATATAAGTGTTTTAACAAACCTGACTTTATTTTATTTAATAGGTATGTGATTAAAATTTAATAATTATACTCCTACAATGTTTTGTTTTTACTTTCCGTTAGTTAACTTTTGTACCAGGAATTGTAACCTCAGCTATGAGGAATAATTTATTAATCTCTTAAAAAAATTATACAACATAGAATGATAATACATTAGTTACCACCTAGACATGTAAATCAAACTTAATTTCACATGTACAACCTACTATTCAATCATCAACCACTTATTAATAGGTTTGTATAAAGATTTATTGCTACTAGGTAGGTACTTTGATAAAATCTTAACTTTTTTTGGTACCTATTCATATTTATTATCCGCCAAATATCATACATACTTATGAATGGTCACGATTTTAAAAATAAACAAAAAAGGAACAAGTTATTTTCATTTTATTCATGATAAAAATATAAATTAAAAATATTACAAATACGAAGACGTGATTTGTTTTGTCTTTTCAAACATTTTTCATACTCTTTAAAAACAAAATTGTGAAATCACGACCGTGACAGGACTCGAACCTGCAATCTTCGGATCCGAAGTCCGACGCCTTATCCATTAGGCCACACGGTCCTATGCTAATAGCCCCGTACAAGAGAGCAGGTTGTAGAAATCTGCGCGCGCAGACCAAATAAGGGTAGAGAATACATAGGTCACTATATATATTAGGGGAAGATTGAAAGTAGCGCCCATGAATGAAAACGTGAGAAGTAAGCGTTTGTCGTGGTATGCACATGTTATGAGAAGGGATGAAAGTCACATAACTAAACAAGTTATAAGTCTTGTATGACTGTGGATGGGTATACAAGCAGAGAGAGACCGAAAGAGCGACGGATGTATTTGTGAAAAATGATATGAGAAAGAAAGGAGTGGATGCTGCGATGACTGGTAATAGAGATGAATGGAAGGCAAATACATTGCGTCGACCCCATATGAATGGGATAAGGGCAGGAAGAAGAAGATTACATAAACACCCAGGCTACCTTTTAACTGGGTTAATCTTTATAAGTTTTAACTTTTTGAGTCTTAATAAAAGCTAGGGCAGGGTAGCTTGGACTTTTTTTACACGTAAATATTTTATTTATTTAGATTTTTTTCTAACGTAGGTAATTCTGTTTTTTTTAATCGATTATGAGGCCCGGTATCCACAAAAGCGGAGAGGACAGGATTCGAGAGGAAACGTGCTGCGATAAATTCAAGAGAAGAGATCCGGTCCTTTGAAAGGCTAACGTGGGGACGCAGGTCCAACAACCAAGCAGGTACAACCACACAACTGATAAACATACTTATATATATATTTCTAAATACATACATATTACAGATAAATAACACTCAGACACAGAACAAATGATCGTGCTCATCACACAAAGATTTGTCCTGGATGGGAAGCGAACCCACGACCTCCGGCTTAGCAGTTAGGGTCACTAACCACTATACCAACAGGCCAGTCAAATTGTGAATATTTAACGTTAGAAAGAACTAATTTGGGCTTTTGATTTGCCTGTGTTGCGTGAATGGTTTTCTTAAAATAAAATCGGAAAACTATGTCACCTGCCTTTCTAATGAGAATGTAAATAAATAGGTCAATATAATGCTATAAGATCTTAGTCAATAATATCCTATTCTATTGTATTCTTTTGAATGCTTTTAAAATCAACAAAACCTTTTCTAAACGCTTTTTAACGACAGTATACACAAAGCGCCTAAATTAAAAGCCGTTGGCATTACAACAGTTTCCGAAATCACCCATGATGGGTAAGGTACAAGTTGGAAGCGGGCGACATGAAGCAGCAGCAGACGACGTGTCGCAGCGACACTATTACTGGTTTCTATGTATTTCTATGAAATTACCTCGCTAGCTTCGTGTCGCTAACTACGAATGTAATTTCATAGAAATACATAGCATTAGAAACCAGTAGTGTCGCTGCGACACGTCGTCTGCTGCTGCCTCATGTCGCCCGCTACCAACTTGTACCTTAATGTTGTTGGTTAAAGAAACGTTGAACGGCGTAATAAGTCGTGACTGAGGAATATCCGGGAATGTACCGGAGTTATGATAACTGCTGAACTATTTAGCCTCGCAACAGATAGGACTCGTTATGCAGATCTGCAGATCTGACTGCCAACCTTCGGTAGTCGGAGAGGCACGTTAAGAAGACAAGACAAAGAAGAAGAAGACGAGAAAGGTATTGAAGCTGCGGTAGAGTAATTGCTAGAGCGTCGGACTGACTGGCGTGATCATGTCGGATCGAAACCCACCCATCGAAGAACCGACGAGAACCGACTGGTAACACAAGTATTTTGGTAAATAAGAATACTAGTGGGTAATGTGCACAGTGCAACCCACATTCATCATCATCATCAACCTCCTGCCCTTATCCCAATTTTATTTGGGGTCGGCGCAGCATGTTTTCTTCTTCCATACTCTTCTATCTGCCGTCATCTCACAAGTAACATTCTTTCTTGCCATATCGACTTTCACACAATCTATCCATCGTTTCTTTGGTCGTCCCCAATGTGCAGCCCACATTGCTAGTAAGATTTTAATAAAGAAAGAATAATTGCTTATTGTATATCAAGTTTACATTAAGGTCTTTCATAAGAATTCTGTTGAACTCAATAACTTAGTTGCCTTTTGGCTTAAGTATTATTGCGTAAAGTATTTTGATGTGGCCCACTGAGATCCTATGCCATAATAGGAACTTTCTCAGCTAAAAAAATACAAATTATTGACAGTAGGGAAAGTTTAAGATTTATCACCTTTTTTCCTAAATCAACAAAGCTGTGTTAAAATAAACATCATGGAAACGTCATCAAAATTATTAGAATACGTTATATTGCCTTTAGTTTGTGTAAATATGGCCTACTAGCGGACATGCCACGGGTTCGCACGTGTATTATACATATAAAAGGTCCTCTTGAATCACTCTTATCTATTAAAAAACCGCATCAAAAACCGTTGCGTAGTTTTAAAGATCTAAGCATACATATGGACAGACAGCAGGAACCGACTCTGTTTTATACTATGAAGTGATAACGCCATTATCGCTCCTGTATAAGCCACTAAGGCCCAGTTTTTTGATCCCGAGTAAACTCAACCAATGGCTAAAATGCTAACTAATGGTTTCATACTTAGGTAGAACGCGTTTATTCACCAATTTAGATTCTAACAAATGGGTAATTAATTAATTCTCCACCTTATTTTACCATTTCATAGATTAACATAGATAATAAAACGCATTTTGAAACCATTGGTCAGCATATTTAACCATTGGTTGAGTTAACTGGGGATAAAAAAAACTGGGCCTAAGTCAAGATCTACTATGTTTGTTTAAGTCACGGTTTAAGTACATTGTGTACACACACACATCAGTGTCTCGGGAGTCGGGTTTTTTACTTCATCTTTAACAATATATAAATGAAGATTTTATCTTACTGACAATAAAACCCTTTTTGGTGCACAAAATATTATCCTTTTGAATGTATTTTAGATTTCATGGATATTTTTTTTTAAGATTTTGATTTATGTAAATTCAAGTCGCATCAATGGGTCGGATGGACCGTCACCCACTGACTGCAAGATGGACTTGCCCAAATACATTCGATAATGAAATTAAAAAATATAACCATCATATTTTTTACGAATAGGCACATTTAATTGTTAAAAAAGTTGCGTAATTCTAAATTTTAATACAAATTGAGCCTCTTTAAAAGAGAACGTAGCTGTTAATTGAACCTGTCTATGAAATTATTATGAAATGAAAAAAAAATCGCCTTATTACGACACGAATACGTAGAACGTAGTTTGAATAATATAAAACTTAATAAATTAAAAACCTAGATAAACAAATAAAAACATACGAAGATCACTATGCGGGACCATACAAGAAAACGCAAAAAGATTCGCAGCCGGTAGGATTCGAACCTACGCTCCCAGAGGGAATCTGATTTCGAGTCAGACGCCTTAACCACTCGGCCACGACTGCTTGCTACTTATTCTTAAAATTACCGATCATTCTTTATGGGTCCTTTTTTTAGACTATTCAAGGTGAAAATTATCAAGGCATGGAGTAATAATGTACTTTTTGGAGCATAAACACCGCAATTCTTATAAAATACTTTATAAAATGCAAATATATTTTCAATAATATATTTTAATATTTTCATTAATATATTTTTTTTACTTATTGGTTACGAAGATAGTTACTAGGTACTTAAATACGTCAAAACCAATGTTATAATTTTTAAACCAATTTAACTTTTATTTCGCCTCATTAGACTCAATAATCTTATTGGAGGTCAAACGTTTACTGTTTGGATAGGCAAATTAAGCGCCCTTGAGCCCTTCATCATGTCTTGATATTTGAGTGAGTCATTCTTAAACTACATCTTTAAAGATTAAGTGGCTGTAGGAAGGTACCTCTATTATAATGAAACTTATTGTTTTCGAAGGTTTACACGAATGTTAAGACATTGAAAATTTGAAAATCAAAACTTTTAAACGGATTCTATCGCGGTTTAATTTAAATAATTACTTAAATCAAATAAACCACCGATAGATTCCGTTTATGAGTGGTTTTACTATAATTAAACCTCTGTTTTCATACGATTGATCATAGACGACGAAAAGACGCATTTTGAAGCATGTGTTAGATTTTGAACTTGCAGTTTGTATTATGGGCTTATGTTGGTTGGTACTGGCCGTATGATAAAAAAACAATAAGAAAAATAATGTTTAGATTATATAAGATTTTTAGTTTTATATATTAAACCTAATATTTTTTTTTTTTTTTTTTATCAATACATTTTCCAATTACTGAAACTTCAATTAGTTTGAAGCCGCTTATAAGTCTCATGCTCTCAGTCACTTTAAGGCGAGAATAAGCAATAGATTCCTGGGAAGGGGACGACCAAAGAAACGATGGATGGATTGTGTGAGAGTCGATATGGCAAGAAAGAATGTTACTTGTGCGATGACGGCAGATAGAAGAGTATGGAAGAAGAAAACATGCTGCGCCGACCCCAAATAAAATTGGAATAAGGGCAGGAGGATGAATAAGCGATAGATTCCCAGACATTTAAGAACGTGTTAAATTTAAATAACGTTTCAGTCTTCGGCCATTAGTCCATTTCATATGACAGGATAATACAATCATGTTCATGTTTTAATTGGATGCGATATTTTATTTTGAGCCCTTTTGATCCCAGTGCTGGACGAAGACCTAACCTGTATTCTTTCAAACCTTTTGCGATTCCTGGCCACGTGGATAGACATAGAGAAAAATGGAAAACAGTAAATTATCTAGGTACTAGTTCATTCTCTATCTACGCTAGGTACCTACAGGATTAATTTAAAAGGAGTGCGTATATTCAACGAGGTCGTTAGGTGCATAAAACTGGACAACTTTTTTAAAGGAACATGGGTCGAACCCTTTAAATTTAAAACCTTCTTAGCGTGTCGATCAATGGCAATGTGATGTTTATACATGCGTGTGCAGGTGTTGGGACACGCTGGGCAGTTCCTTAAGTGGGCCATGGTTTGAGGGAAATATTTAAAATCATCTTTTCATACAAACATAAGTCACGTGACCTGTCACTTTGTATGAAAAATTCATTTTCCATTTAAGATTTCGACCTCTTCGAATCCTGTAGGTATAACAACATTCATTTTGGTACAAAATAAGAGAAATAATTCAATAGCTGACCTACCTCAATTAATAACTAAAGATACTTACAACAAAATATTAAAAACATCGTAAAGATGACTCAACAAGTGTCAATGACCTCGAGGTCGTGTTTGTAAACACTAGGATATCTCGGTCTGACTAGACCCAGACTGATACCTAGACCAGACAGTTACATCACAGTTGTGAACGGATAATTTATGTTATTGGTTTAATTAACGTAGCGGTTGTATACAAAATCTATGTACACTAACATATTAACAGGGTTATTTGTAGAGTACCCGGCACGTAACTTGGCAAGATTCGTTACGAGTTCATCTCACGTTTAACGTTCTTATGTACAAAAATGTTGAAAATCAATGTTGCTTAAAGATTACTAGCAGTGATACAGTCGAGCAATAAAACTGTGATTTTGTTTTTTTTTTTTTTTAATAAAGATTACTAGCAATGTGGGTCGCACATTACTAGTAATCTCGTTAAACCCTCGTGCTAAGCTAAGATGCTTGTGTTTCGAGTGGGTTCACGTCGGTAGTGTAATGGGTGGGATTCGAACCCGCAACCATATGATCGCAAGTACGACGCCCTAGCCATTACCGCCGCTTTTTGGTTAGTTATTTTTTCAAACTCAAACGTTAGAGCGTCAAATTTAATATTCTTTTGTTTAAGTACTAGCTTCTGCCCGTGACTTAGTCTGCGTGGACTTCAGAATTGGGCCTAAAGCAGTTTTTTTAATCTTCCCACGGGAACTATTTGAGAGATCGGTAAAGAAACTTCATGTCCTTTCCATAGCATAGGTCACATGCATACCAAATTTCAAAGCTGTCTGCCCGCGCCTAGCTCGTAAACAATTTTCAATTTTCCCTCGGGAACTACTTAAGGTATCCCGTATCGGGATAAAAGGTAAGACTCGATAATTCCTATTACGCAACAGATTTTAAAGCATTTTTCAGGAGGAAGAATGGAAGGATTACTGTTATAGGTACCCATGCGAAGCTGGGGTAGAGAGGCTAGTTAATATTATAAATGCGAAAGAAACTGTCAGTGTCTGTCCGTCTATTCTTTGTGCCTTCACTGCTGCACCGATTTCAATGAAGCTTAGTTATTTGAAAAGAGTGAAGAACGGTCTTCTCTCTCTTCTTTTATATGTGAATTGTGAACATCCTAGATAGATACTAACACAACTAATATTTTTTTACTTCTGGATCTAGTTTTAATTAGGAAATATTAATTTACCTTTAGGCATCCCACATGGCGGCTTCGTTCTAGAATTATCTAGAAAATCCAGGTCGTATCTTCTAGCAGGCGGGTACGTTAACGCCACATGTCCATACACAGTCACACAACAGCTGTACACTAATAATAACACTACACTTATAATCGACGCCATTTTCTATTCAAACACACTTTACGCGCGCTTCATCACTTGAATTTAGAACGTTCTATTCATGATTGAAAACTTTTATTTTTAATCTATCATTTTTGTTTTTTTTTTCTTTACTGGCGGTCAAGGTTTATTGGTATCTGTAACAAAAAAAACAATTTATTAGTCGTGACCTTAATTAATTTAACTAAATATTATACATAATATTGCACATATTTCACAATATTTCAGGTATCATTAAATAGAACTTTTACAAATGCAACCTCGGCCTTGGTTGGTGAAACTATAAAATATGCAAATTCGGTTTCGGCTAAACTATTTTTCGGCTTTTAGGGTAATCGTATATGCAACATAATTTACATTTAAACACGAAGCCAGTAATAATAATTTCAAATCAAATCAAATCAAAATCATTTATTGCAATCCATAATGTTCACTTACAGGTGGTATGAATATAAGACAACAGAAACAATCATGGACCCTGTAGGTAGTTTTAATTGTACGTTTTGTAGGGATTAAGTAACCACAGAACTAACTTACAGTTAGTAGTTGGTAATATTTATTAATTAGTGTTAACAGTCGATCGGTAAAGCTGATGGATAATGAAACACCATTTTCCTTATGAAAATGTACCAAAAGTCTTGGCGATACGTTTTTTTTCATGGTTAATGTTTACATAGTTGGTTCCACCTTTAATAAATGAGATAAGCTGTTATCGGTAAAGCCATCAATCAATCGACTAAGCCTATCCCACTGCTGGACATAAGCCTCTCCAAGTTGTGCCACAACACCCGGTTTCTCCGCCTTCAGTAATTAAGCCATGGCACCTGTTTTCTGTACCCTTTTCTTGCATTTTTTTCGAACTTGATTTTACATAATGAGTAGTTTATGGTCAATCAATGATTATAATTATCACTTTATTTATTTTTCTCTCACATATACCTACTTATTGTTAATAGAAGCGTCTTCGTCTTAACTTCCTTCACCATTAATTTTTAAATTGTGCAGAAATAATCAACATCAAAATATTTTAATATCGATGAGAACTTTTCAGGTGCTTTCAAAACTTATCAATATCTGATTCAAACATAAGCTAGGGTCGCTAATAGAATACATACAGCTAAACTAGAAAGACCTACAGGTAATGTCTATAATGGCTATGACATAATTAAAAGAACATCGGCCTACACCCCACACACCAACACTGGATAATAGTCGACCCACTCACTCACATGACTAACAATACGTAGGATGCAAGACATCTCAAGGAAACAAACGTACCGGCATTGTGTGTGCCGGTAGCCAACCGTGACAGCCTTCTAAAACTTGCTAATTACAATACAACAGGTATCACAAATAGCACATACAAATAAACAATCCTTACTAATATTAAAAATAGGAAAGTAACTCCTCCATCCTTAATCATATAAAAAAAATCTGTGTGTTATGCAACAACTCCGAAACTACTGGACCGATTTCAATGAAATTTATTGCAGAGATAGTCTAAAAGAGCATCTGAGAAAGGATATAGTCTGAATAGAGTTGCAAGACAGTTTGCGTGACATGGAAATACACGTAAATGTTGGATGAGAAGAAACGGCAATATCTTGATACATCGGCCGAAGAATAGTTGCATACAAAATCTTGTAGACTGAGGGAATTTATGAAATACATTTAGGAAAAATAAAAGGTACCAATAATGATTACATTTGCAATTGAACAATGGGCTTGAAAATTACTAGCCCAAGGGTATTGTATGAGTTAAAACTGTCGAAATTAGAGTAGGAGTAAAAGAAAGGAATCATTTATAATTATATATTTCTATTAACCTAGTGATTTAAAGTCATAACTTATAATTTGCCTATTAAATACCTACTTACGAATATCTAACGAAATTGTTTTATAATGTTAAGCTCTAATTAAATAAATTTAATTATTCATTTAGGGCTGTTGTGTTTGCATTCGTGGCTAATTATCGTAATAAGAAAGACATTTTGAAGACCTAGTATATATTAAATTTAAACCCTATTAACCTATTTCACATAATGTTTACAAGTTATTTTTGTTTTTCAATTTATGACTGACGACCCCCGTTGTCGACTGGCGTACACGCCAGTTTACAAGGTGTCGCTAGCTCTGAGGTACCGGGTTCGATCCCCGGACCGATCCATGTAGAAAATAAAACGACACTTTTCTACATTGTCGGGTCTGGGTGTTTGTGGTATCTTCGTTGTCTCTGATTCCATAACACAAGTGCTTTAGCTTGGTACTTACTTTGGACTCGGAGCAATATGTATCTGGTGTTGTCCACGTTTATTTAACTATTTGAAATATTCGGTATAATCTAAATAAACCAATGTTTCGTCCATATTCAACCAACAAATTTCTCCGATTCCAGCATGTACCAATGACAAACAAAACAAACTGTAAAGGAAACCAGAACAGTAACAACAAGTAACGAGGCTTTGATTGCCGTCATCACGATAGATTACACGTTAGCTATCAGAAAATAAGATCAATTTCGATAAATTATAGTTAATACATTTCGTTACTTTCATAGAAAGTTGGCAGTTACATATAGTTTTAACAAGCTGTAGTTCTGACCAGGAAGTATCTTGGTTTCCTTGAAGACAAGTTAGCTAAAGACTTGACATCTAACTGTTGCCTGTAAATCAAAAAGTACTACATTTGGTTTGATAAGCCTAGACTCCGAATGCTGAAACGACAATCAATTTGAAGCCGCAGTTCAGTCTCATGTTTTCTCTGTCTCTTTAAGGTGTTATGTAGCGACAGATTGACATTTAAGAACTTCATAAAGTTAATCATCATCATCCTCCTGCCCTTATCCCAATTTTATTTGGGGTCGGCGCAGCATGTTTTCTTCTTCCATACTCTTCTATCTGCCGTCATCTCACAAGTAACATTCTTTCTTGCCATATCGACTTTCACACAATCCATCCATCGTTTCTTTGGTTGTCCCCTTCCTATATACCCATCCACATTCATGCTCAAAACCTTCCTTACAACATGATCCTCATTCCTCCGCATCACATGCCCATACCACGACAGCCGGTTTCGACATAGTTTTTCGGGGAAAGCTAGATGAAGGAATTTGGCTAATATGTATCTCCAAACTAATGACCGAAATGCCGCTTGTTTGGGGCAAAACTGATCAGTGTGGATGCAATAAAATGATTTAAGATATCGTGGTAGACCCAGAGGAAGGTGGTGGGACAAGATTGACAAATTTTCAAAAGCACTAATGACGACAGTGCAGGACAATGAAATAATTTTGTTCAGTATTGTTATTGACGATATTATAGTCCTTTTTCCAAGATATGTTGGGGTCGGCTTCCGTCTTCCATCAGTCTTACCGAAGCGATTGCCCACCTGATTTCCACAACCCATTTCTGGGTAACAATCACGTAAGACTGGTTGTCTGAATTTCGATTAATTAATTTATGACAGCTGGACTTAGAGAGGTTTCGGAAGCGGGCCTTAAATTTTATAATCGGTCATGCCGTACGGCTTCAAGACCCTCTCATAAAACTACTGTAGCTTAATCATGGTTGAAATGTATAATAATGTCCGAAAAACCCCTATTGTTGCGGTACCACATGGTATCATGAAATACTAGCTATTATCGCCTATAGGTTTCCTCAATAACTGGGCTATCTAACTATGAAAGATTTTTTTGAAATCGGTCTAGTAGTTCCTGAGATTAACGATATTATTGAGATTACTCTACAGCTTTTAGTACAGATTAATGTTATTTGGGTCAAGATATAGGAGATTAGCAATCACTAAATTCTCATTATCCACAGGATATCGACTTCCTTACAATAACCTTTAAATTGTCACAAAATGATAAAATCTTGTGTAAAACTAATAGACCCTGAGACTGATGAAGGAAGTGTGTTTTTTTACCTTTTGTATACCATTTACTAAGATAAATTGAAATTTAGCGAACTGTTTGGCTAATGTTTGCATTAGGTACATAGTTTTTGTTAAAACAAAACATAATTTCGCTGCAGTTTTGATTCAAGCTTTACACAATAGTAAATTGGAACACTTGCTACAATTTCTGATACAAATAATTATGTTCTTACAAAATATTACACACAGGAAAATATGTAATTTAAACCAACCAATCACAGATAATAGATAATTCGCTCCGTGTCGTTTGATTTACAAATAATCAAGGAATTGATATGGAAAAAAAATCTAATGCCGAAACTCTCAATCCTAATAAACAGCAATATTAATTTGTTTGGCCGTTGAACATCTGTACATGCTCAGGTGTTTTAGTTCACACAGTGCAATTTCAAATTGAAACCAATCGACAATCGCGTGCAATTGGCCAATTTCATTCTCATCTCGTAAATGTATTTAAAATAAGACTTTACACTGAAGTGTTAAGGTTGGTATTAGTTTGACGTTGTTTTGGCAAAAGTTGAATGCTGCTTCGTCTATGATTAGGGATGTCTCTTGACAGATTTGAGAAAAAAGTTCATGGTCAATAATTTTCCATTCTACCCATTATTTACTTAAGAATCCATCAAATTAATACCCTAGATTTTTTGCAACCAATACATACACAAAGCAGTCGTGGTGGTCCAGCGGTTCAATGAACGGATTATCGTGCACAAGGTTGCAGGTTCGAACCCACTACAGGCAAATGTGACTTTTTCACAATTATACTTTTATTTTATGACACCATTGACTTATGGTAAAGGAAAACATCGTGAAGAAACCTGGATTCCAAAAATTTTAATCGCTGACCCGCAGTGTAACGGTCTGATAATTAATCAATGCTCGTTCCTTCTCTATATGAGGCCTGTGCCCAGCAATAGGAAATTTGTAGGCTGGTATATATTTTTAAAACACAATGTTTGAGAATTCGTACATTGTATGACTAACACTATGGACAATCTGTTAAGAAATAAATTATTATTACTATTACCTTATCTAGTTGCCAACCCTAAGTGAAGGTCGATTATCTGGCCGTCACAGTGAGTGAACACTCTCTGCTTTCTCCGTAACAATACACTCGATCTTGTTTATTAATATAAACACTTTTGTTTTCAATGGCCCGCCATTACGGTTATTGACCGAATGATGAATGAACCTCATTCTGTTCATTCTCCATTGTTGTGATATAAAACTACTTAGTATTGAGACAGTGTAATTAGTGGATATAAGATTTTAAGTTTATTATCTGTATGTGTATTGGCAAGACAGCACTTTATACATCACAATGTGGTATACATAAATTGGAATGGTATTTTGAAGATAAACTCTCTTTTTATTTTTTTTGGAACAAGGAAATATCTGATGTACTGTGGAATTCACCTGTCTTAAAGCCTTGGAACCTAGGAAGACACCTAAAAGGCTTACCAGTGTTTATTTATACACATACTTTATGCACAGTGTAAATAGGTGGAACTGATGCCAGAAGGCATGCCACATGCATAATAGGTAAATTAAAATATTAAAATACTAAGTTTCGGTTTCGGCGAAATTTTTTGGCCGAAACCGAAAGTTTACCGAAATTCTTCCACCCCTAACGCCGAATTGCTAAAAAATATCGTTGCAATCAACCATGGATATTACAAGGTATTTTCCTTGTCTATCACAAATAAGTATTGTAAGTAGCACATTATTAGGTATCGGTAACCACGGCTCGGAATGTAGTGAAAGTAGTCACTACACCTGTGTTTGTACTTGGCGTAGATTCTGCAGATTAGATGTGATTGCGTTATGTTAAGTTATAGGTACAATCCACCGAACATAGTAGTTTTTTTCGGTTAGTCCCGCTATGGTATGGTCCCGGTATGGCACCCTCTTAAAATACCTATCAAAAAGTCCCGCTATGGTACCCATCTTTTAGATCTACGTTAGACAATAGAAGGTACAACTGAAAAGAAAAGTGTATCTATAAATAAATACTTTTAGGAGTGTATCAATAAAACGTCTGTTTGCGATATTAAATCAGTCTTTTATTAATTCAAAATATTTATAAAAAAATATCAAACAGTAAAACGAAATATTAATTGCAATGTAATTTTTAAAATAATCAACAATATTAATTACCAATAATCAACAATAAAAAAAATATAAAAATTCCACATCTCAGAAAAGTATTACTGTAAATATTATAAACTACAAATAAAAACAACATCCAGACATAAATATTAGTTACAAATAATCAACATTGAGAAAAGGCAGTAATTGTAAATTTATATAAACTACAAAAATAATCAACAACCAACTAGACAAATATATTAATTACAAATAATCAACATGGAGAAAAAGGCGCAAATTGTAAACATAAACTACAAAAAATAATCAACATCGAGAAAAAGTATTAAACATTTTAATAGGCTAAAAACAAAATTAAAATAAACTATTTTTTTAAATGTTCTGATCGAAATGTTGACTTTGATATGTTAATCAGAAAATCACCAATGGAGATAGCTTTATTTTCGTAACTTTTTGTTAGCTTTTGAATCTGGCGGTCGATTTCTATACTTGTTCTTTTTCTTGAATTTATAGGTGATCTTTTTAGTCGAAAGCTATAACAAAAATCATCAGTTATTTAAGTTAAGCTATATTTTTTTCAGTAACCGTCTGTAATAGAAGGCGACAACCAATAATATCTACCAAAATAAATACAATCAAATCCATTTTCAAATTCTTCTATGTACTCGTATTATGTAAAAAAATATATATCTGCTTTTAAAAATATTATATCTGCTTAAAAATATTGTCTAAAAAATACAACTTACTTGGCTTGTTTTATATCAAAGTGACATGTGTCGTTGCCAATTGTTTGCAGAAACAATAATAAACTGGGATTTTTTCCAATAATTTTGTTGAATCTGCCATTCCATGATTCCGCCAAGTTAGTTGTTCTATGGCGTTCATTATGGCAACACCAAATGAGGTCTGGATATTCAAGCCACTGAGTGACAAAATAGTCATTGAATTTGGTCATAGCTTCATCGTCGAAACTGAAAAAAATACTTATTAAACGTTCGTACTTGTAAAGCAATGAAATTAACAGGTCCTTACTGATATTGTTGTTCTTTACTTTTTTGCCATATAATTAGAGTTAAGTACTTAAACATCATTTTGGAAAGTAACCAAGATATTATACCTATTTTCCATTATATGCAGCCAGCCGTCTTCAATATCTTGTTTTGGCAAAAACGCCAAGCCTATGCATTGCTTAACATGGTTCGAGGACTCTTCGTGTTCCATGAGATTTAAAGATTTCGCTTTTTTGATAACGTTCTTTTGAAAATGTACGTTACATCCATTTATTTTGATATCAGGAAAAATCTTCGCTGCTGCATTTATTACTCCTATTTCATAATCGAAGGTAAATTTCGATGGACGCCATTCAGGCAAAGTTTGTTTAATCAATTCGAAAACTTTTTCATAAGTTTTCCCTTCTTTGTTTTTTAACAGAATATAAAATAATGGTGCTACATTCGTGGATAACTCAGTGCTTCCCATGTCTCCATGAATGACATAAACTTGTTCGAATGGGTTTGGGCAGCCGTCGAAAGTGCCATCACCAAAGTAATGCGTTACACATTTTATATATTCCTTTACTTCTGTCGAGGAAAATATAATTATTCGATTACAGTCTTCATTACAATAATCAGCCAATACATACTTATTAAATTCTTCTGGTATTATAATTTCTTCCACATTCTTAAATTGTGTTTTTGGTACGTTCAACGACTTATTTCGGTGTCTGTATAATACTGTTTTTAATTTTTTATAGTCAGGAACATTTCCTGTAAGGTGTAACCCTTTGTCTTTTAAGTTACCCATGTGTTTTTCGAAAATTTTCTGTACTGATCCGTAATTTGAATTTACTTCTTTTTTGCACTCACTTATAGCCATTTGAACTTCATTGTCTTCAAAATGTGGCACGCACTGATCACTGTGTTTATAATCTTTAATTATTGTATTATTGGTATTCTCAATAGTTATATATCCACTACATTTAATACTATTTCTCCTATTTACACAATGCCAAGTACTTGAATTTTTATTTTCTCTGCGTTTAATATATTTATGTCCGGCACGTAATAAAGTTTTTCCACCGCGTCGACTGTCAATAATTATTAAATTTACACCACGTGAACTACTTGACCCAGACATTGCAATAGATAAACTAACAAGCTATCCTAATTACTCATATCGCAAAAGTACAGCTGCAAATAGAAAACTAAACCCGGAATAATACTGTCTCTCTCTATTTTCATAAAAACAAAAGGGAAGAGCTAGATACGAATTCGAGGAAGGGCTCGTCTCTATTGTTTTACGAAAAAACCGGTTGGTCAGGTAACTACCTGAAGTGAAACGACAATTACCGAGCGTGATTTGTTTAAAAAATAGTATTAATAAATATTATCTTGCTTGAAAAGATATTTTTTATTTATACTATTTTTTTCTTAACGCATTGTATAACTTTTCTTTACAACAGTACCAAAAACTGAAGGGTACCATAGCGGGACTTTTTGATAGGTATTTTAAGAGGGTGCCATACCGGGACCATACCATAGCGGGACTAACCCGTTTTTTTATATTCCTCATGCCGTTACAGTAAGGTTGTTTGTAAGTCATTTTCATCACTGACGCGTGGTCGACTGTACACTTAGATCTAGTTTAAATATTAGATTTAAAATTTACACCTAATCTTAGTAGGTAGGTAGTTGTGAATTTGTGTCTGTGTTATCTCTCCGCTAGTACCTACTTATTTAACATTATCACCGAATACTGAAACCGTAATTAAATTTAACACGTTCTTAAATATCTATCTGTCGCTGGAGAGGCCGCATGAGACTTATCGGTGGCTTCAAAATGATTGAAGTTTCATTATTCAGTACCATAATCATACCATAGTTAAGTACGGTATTATATATATATTTTTAATTAGAACTGCCCAGTTTCGGCAGTTTCGGCATTCGGCCTAAACAATACATGACCGAAACCCAAACTTCACATTATTTACAACACTTTTTTTGTTTAAGCAAGACTTAATTACATTTGCTAATCGTGTCATCAAATTTCTCTAATGTAAGGGGAAACTCGTGTAACCGTCGTATTTTCCCTTCCCATAGGTACTATGTTACATGTATAATAGTGAACGCATCGTATTGTGTTGGGAGTCCAAATCTATGTTATGTAAATTGGAAACGAAGTGTTATGTGATAGTAACTGTATAGTGGATAGTTAGGGGATACTACTTCTAATAGGTAATTAGACTATCACGATACACTCATTTACATAATATACTTACATTATAATAGCCGATATAAATGTTTACGGATTCTGATTAGAATTCTATAATAAACCATTATTTCAAGCTTGTAATCAGCATCCGATATGGTCTAGTGGCTAGGATACCTGGCTCTCACCCAGGAGGCTCGGGTTCGATTCCCGGTATCGGAATTATCTTTTTGCAATTTTAATGTACACACAAACACGGAATTCACTTTTGTTCCCATTGTTTGAATATTACGTTGTAAGTTACACGTTTCATAATTTTTACTTAACTTTTATATTGTTCTTATAAAACGCACACCACTAATCTTGCTTAATCGCGGCGGCATAAGAATTTCTTCATAAATTGTTTAATAACCGTAATTTAACTGGTTTGATTGGTGTAAAGTAATCGTATCTAATGCAATAAACATTAAGAACTTGATTTATAATATCATTCATATACTCATTCATAGTTGAATAATAAATAAATACGTATAAAAACTATGTACCTTTATTAAACTTTATTTCCTAAACAAGTAGCTAGTTACTAGGTTCTCTGTAACCAATTAAATTTTGAAACTACAACGCAAATAATCAAATCGGCGACGCGCGACGCCATCTTTAAAATCTATACGAAAACTTTTTAATACACCACAAAGTGAACCAATTTTACGCTTGTCATAATCTTGCATAACGCAATCTGTTGTCGAGTAGCAGTAAATCACCACTATCGCGCGTTTTATCATGTTTAATAACTAGGAACGGTATACCTACGTAATTGTGTAGTCTAGTACTGATGTACATCTTAAATCATAGTTAAGAGACGTTGCTTCTTAGAAATTACGGTTTTACAGCTATAGTACCTAATTGTTATCATAATAATAAATACCTGTAGTGGAATTTGTTCTATTCGTGAATTTTTGTTTCATTGATTCATGTACCAAGGTAGGTACTTTAAAAGAAAAATATAAATGTATTCATGACTATTGTACTATGTAATATGTATGACGTTAGATTTCGTAAAACGCTTTATCTATATACCTACCTAGGTAGGTACCCAGTTTCAACTTTCAACTACTCAATACAAGCTTGTTTCAGTTTTTACAATAATATTCTTAGCAGAAATACCTACAAACATTACTAATAGGAAATGAAAACATCGATTACTAATTATACAAAAACATTAATATAACAGTGAAAATAGTGTAAAATCATCTACAAAGCCTAACATTATCGTGACTAACTGATTCGCCCAGCAATGTCGTCGACTTCGCGGCACATTACAATACAACTTTAGCGATACAGATCAATTAAACCTAAACCCGTTGCAATAAAGGTTGTATTTCAACGTAACTGTCTCCATAAAATTGGCATAATTACAACATTAAGTTTGCAGTTTATGTAAACCTTCATTCCATTTCATAAGGTTGATTTTCCAGTGTTTTATTGATGTTACATTGGTGCGGAAGTTTGCTAAGTGTTGTCTTAGGTGGGAAAGATTTAATCGATTGGTTCATTTGACCTTCCTTGATGAAACTGAGGGTTGATTAATGTGATTACTGATTATATGGCCATCAGAACTGATTTAATATTAACAGCATGAATGTTAGAATTAGAATGGTCACCATGGCAACTATCACTGCGTTCGGTGGAGGTTCGGTTCTTTGGGATCTATCCTCGCGGCGGACGAACTTATTTTGACTGAGATAAATTTTTGTTTTAAACCGGAGTATGAATTTGTATGAATAGTATGTTTGACCCCCGAATACTTAAACTCTAATCAATTTTAATATGTTCTTAAATTTCTATGTGTCGCTACTTCACACCTTAAAGTGACAGAGACAGCATGAGACTTAACGGCTGCTTCAAATCTTCAATCAGTTTCAGTTACGTTTCAGTATTCGGCCATTAGAACCTGTTCATGTTATTATATTTCCCAATTAAATATACCTACTTAAGCATTCCATAAGAACAGTCCAATGCATACATTTGTAACTTTGGTATAAAATAATAATAATACCGGCCTATAAACGTCCCACTGCTGGGCACAGGCCTCGTCTCATATAGAAACTTGTATAAAAAAATACAAATCAGATTTAAAAAAACATTTTTTAATAGATCGATATTAAACTGTACCTACATACTAAAAGGTCTACATTTCTACAAGTCATGGGATAAGTTTTGATACAGACGAAACCGCGAGAAAACACTTATATTGAATAAACTTTGTACTTAAACGTCGCCCTTTTACCTAATACGGATAAAACGAACTAGCGTTGATCTCAATCCAAGGTGAACGGGCACTTAGGAAATGGCATTGTTTGTATACCACAGATTATACAACACTATAGTCAATAGACTCGCCAAGTCGCCACTGCCGGCTCGTTAACTCTGTGGTTTTTCTCATGAAAAAGAAAACAAATACTTACCTAGGTTCTTACTATCATATTTCGCAAAATGTTACTGGTTATCAAATAAGAATAAAAGCCTGTAAAAAAGAAAGAAAATGTCCCTATTATTCTTAATTTTTTTTTTAAATGACTCCCGCACTTAGTAATTTAATTATTGTTTCGCGGGGGTTTCACAAACATTCAAATCACATGGACAAAGAACACCCAGACTTGGAACCAGTATCTATGGATCACACAAATGCTTGTCCCTTGCGGGGATCAAACCCGCAGCACGTCGAGCACAGTGGTAATTAGCGTGGTGACCTATACCACTCGGCTATCCGTGCAGTCAAATCTTTTAAAGTTTTCACTAGAAAATATAGGTACAATCAAATACTTGCTTACAAATACATTAATTCGAGTTTCGACAAAGTCTAGAATAGGTATCTTAGTTAACTTAACTATTAGGAAAACGTAACGAAAAAAGAATGTCAAGTATATTCTCTGTCGAATAGTAAGTTATTTCTAAATAATACTGCAATTTGCCAAGATGCGCTAGCGTTAATGTAACTATGAAAGATTTCGTGTTATGCTTCATTTGTTACAGTTTATATCTATTTCGTTTGTGTCAACATTTCTTTTAAATGTAGCTTGAACAAGTATCCAATAAAAAAAACCATGGAACTCAATACGCCACAGATGTCGAAAGTTGAACTTTGAACCAAAAAGCACACAAGCTAAAGCATGATATCCAATACTTAAGGTTCTATAGGTAATAAGTATGTATAACATATAGACATGATAATCATATTCTTATAAATGGAAATCAATCATTCAGAACAAGCACTTTAATTTTAAAATTAACTTAATATGTTGGCCGTCATCATCATCTTTTCGGCCAGTCTCATACACAATTCAAACAGATTAAACATCTTATTCAATTCAAATAAAGAACGCAAGCATTCCAACTTCAAATTACGTAAAGTTTACCTATCATCTTTATTCTGTCTGCATCTCACGGCCTAATAATTAAATCGTTTATACAAATCGAATCTCATAATCAATTTAAATAAAGAACGCAAATATTCTAATTTCGAATTACGTAAAATATTCTAGCATCGGTTATGACACTATGCGGAATAATTCCGATTGCTAAATTTATATCGATTTACAAATTTACATACGTAATCGTATTGGTCATGTCTGTAATACGGTACTTAATACTTCTAAAGCTACATAGGCACTATGATAAAAATGTCAGAAACAGATTTCTTGACAATTCAGACTACGTAATTAGCAATGTTAATTAAAGCGCTTAGAGAACTATTGAATTTGTAGGAAACCTTTATTGTAAATATTTTAAGGAACAGAACGCCCGAAACCATTCTATAGCATTAAATAGGATCATAACTGTGATACCGAATTCCTATAGATTTTATAAAAAATATGTAGTCTGTAATAACTTACAAGTTCGGAGCTCGGACTCCGGACGACTTCGTTTGATACAGAATATCTAATCTGTGGCGGCAAACAGCAAGAGATTTTTTTTTCTCTTCATCATCTGCCTAGCCTTTTCCCAAGCTATGTTGGGGTCGGCTGCCAGTCTTACCGGATTTAGCTGAATACCTAATTTTACATGGAGCGACTGCCTATCTGACCTCCACAACCCATTGCTAGGTAAAACAGTATCCCGTAGTAAGACTGGTTGTCAGAATTGTAATGACTTAACGACTGTCAAAGATCACCGGGTGACAGTCGATTTTTTTTAAGTTTTTTTAAGGACTTGGGCCAGCTTGATATTGGGACGGGGACTAGCCATTTTATCAGACTCTTGTACTCTCACACACGTGTACACTCGGTGTGTATAGTGTCGTGTTATAGTGTGAGTAATCATAGCATTTAGCTTGTTATAAATACAGTGCGATGTTTCACAATATGTTTTGAAACTTAGCACGGTATAAAAGGTGTTATTATATTTTAACGTCCAAATGATTTTGTTTCTGGGTTAATAATAATGATTAAGGCTGATTTGATAGGCGCTCAATGCTCTAAGTAGGGTAAATACGCTAAATGTCGGCCCCCTTACGGATTTTCTAACTTTGGAACGCTCTGGCTGCACCAGTTTGCAACAAAGGATAGCTTGTGTTGCGGTTTTAGACAGGTTGATAAATCTTTTTCATATTTTTAGGCATAAAGTTGACTTTTCTACTAAAATAAAAAAGTATTAAGGTTTAGATGCGTTGAAGGCGAAAAAACCCTTAAGTCGGCCGTTCGCAGCCTATGGTCGGCGGTGTTTTTCCTAAATGTCGGCCGGATATAGGGTGTTTAAAATTAAGACTGAAAAATATAATCAACATGATTTATTTTGGCAGGAGTATCATATCACACATTTTTTGGCAGGAGTATACATTTGTATTTGTTTAAAAGTAACTATAATTATAACTAAGTTAAACATCACAATAAATATAATAAAAAATAATATGCAATAAAAATTACAATAAAAAAAACGGGGCTATAAGTAGGCCAGCTGCAGCAGCTGAGATGACTATCGTAACAGTGATAGTTTCCTTTTCGCTACCTATCTATTAAACATGGGTTTAATAGATAACCAGCAAATTCCAAAAAACTTTTTTCAATTGTATCCCAAACTATTTTTAGCTATCATGAATAATATATGTCTTCGATACTGTCAACTTCTACATCGAAACTTAACCTATTTATAATGTTAATCAATTTTTGTATTCGGTAGGTACATAACATATATTCAATTTCAAGAAAATCAGTTTGATAAATAAATTAAAAATGACTACCCACACAATCAATGAAAAAATACAAAAGTAATCAGCCTGTATAGTAGCGGTCAAATTCGAGGCTGGCCGACATTACGATATTTAATATATTTAATGTCGGCCCCTGTTGTGTGTGCCTCATTTCTCGACATTCAACTAATATCACCCCGGCCGTTATTTAGCGACTAAACGTAAAATATATTTATTTACCTATTAAGCTTTGCAAATACTCCTATTAAACCAATGGAATTGGTAGAATTGGAATTTGTAAAACAGCCTGCATTTACTTTAAGTCGGCCCCGGCCGAGAATTCGGTTTTAAGCCGAAACTGGTATTCTAATGGCGGCCACCTATTTTTCATTTAAAATAATACGAAAATCTTTGAAAAAACGATGTCAAAATATAGTAAAAATAACTTTTGAGTGATAACAAAGCTTAAAACAAAAATAAAGAAACGTCTTTCCGTTGTAATATCAATCCCCGAAGCGTGGGTATTCACATCAAGTAAGCTACTTTAACTAAGAACTTGACTCTTCAACGGCGCGATCGCTACTGACGCTCAGTGTGCGAAGACCGGTTGACGTAATAGGATAGTGACAGTTTGTGCGTATAGAATATGAACTTAGGTTGCAATTCGAGTAGTAAAATTACCATTTCATTACCCTTGGAACGAACGCAAGATAAAAATGTGCAGACGGCCGACGATTGGGGGGGGGCCGAAATATGGCGTATTTACCCTAACTGCAAATCATTTTAACATTAGATTTCGTCAGTGAAGACGTAAAATATTGATATAATAGGGAGTCAATAAGAACACTGCTCTATTTAGAAGTACTAGTACAGTAAACCTACAATTTCATTGAAGTCTTTTACATAATTCTATGATACTTCCATGTAAAATGCCAACAAAGAAGATTCTCATACATTGAATTTCAATACAAACGAATGCTAACAAACAGAATTAGTCGGAGCGTATGAATGAGAGAAACTACAGGCGGTCAATATGCGAATATAGTAGGTATGCCATGTGTACCTAGGGTTGCCAACTACGAAACACATGATACCTACAACACAGACACATCTAAATGTTTGTGTGGCAGTGTGTGAAACAATTACTTATTTCTTTAGTTTGTGTTTGGTCTCTCTGAGCTTATGGAACGAAAAATTTGTAAGTACGCATCTGTCATTTTACCAAAACGAATCTAAAAGCATATAACCCAAAACTATGTATAACAGTATTGATAACAGTGCTGAATTCGATGGGTTATTTTATAGTTTTTTGTAATTTTTCATATTCTCTTCCTCACCTCATCATTTCGTTATATAAATTACCGAATCCTTGAGGCAACACGACCTAACTTATTTATATTATTACTAGCTGTTGCTCGCGGCTCCGCTCGCGTGATCATCGGTTACTGCTGCAAATTATAGCCTAAAGCCTTCCTCAATAGTAGGCTATCTAACAGTGAAAGAATTTTTCTAATCGGACCAGTACTTCCTGAGATTAGCGCGTTCAAACAAACAAACAAACAAACAAACTCTTCAGCTTTATAATATTAGTATAGATAATAACTTCCGTAGAGTTCGACTCGCGATACCGCCGCCGCGCGCCGCCGCGTCAGCTCATGATTAAGGACTGCTATTGAGTCTGAAACTAGTCGGGCGATCCCGAGAATGCGCGAGAGTAAACCGTTGAATCTTTAAATAATTATAAATAATGATTGAATAAAACTTAAAAACGTATCCTGAGTTCCTGACCAATATTTCGTGTAACTGCCAGCCCTACATCTGATGAATACCTAAGAACACTTTCGCTGGCAAACATTGACGCAACAAGACGTGGAGTTATTTGAGTACACGCAAAATAACAGAATAACTGATAAAGAAGGCCTTATCACTGTTACATGCCGAATACACGAACCTCACTCAATTTTAAGAAGCCTCATGCTGCCTCTTTTACTATTAAGTCGAATATAAGAACAGGTGGTCTTTTAAGATCGTTTAAATTGAGTTAACAGGGAAAGAGGTATTTGTAAAATGAAATAATGAAAATGATTGATTCGTATGGACACTGGGGCTAGTGTTAAACTTTTAACCAATCAATGTTGTTCAGTTTTGGTTGTCATGGAAACTATAAATAGTGTGAGCAATTATTTTATTTCCAGTAACCTTGAATGTTTTTTTTTTGAGCATTTCACAATACGTTATTAGAATTAATATACATTTAAGACAGCCTAAGGTTATCGTAAT
The DNA here is from genome assembly GCA_950381575.1 of Plusia festucae. Taxonomy (NCBI): domain Eukaryota; kingdom Metazoa; phylum Arthropoda; class Insecta; order Lepidoptera; family Noctuidae; genus Plusia; species Plusia festucae. The sequence continues at coordinate 8,682,009 of OX494454.1, read as the reverse complement.
ATTTCGGAGTAATTAATATGCTTCTTTCAATAAATTCTACGCTAAATACAATTATGTATGTTACAACTTGACTTACATAGTCAATAAATCAAAAGTAAGAATAAATAATTTTTAATTTTATTACTTGACATCTTTACGATATTATAGTCTTTACTTTACACTCTGGACGTACATAATTTTAGAACATTAATTGCCTCATAAAATAACAATGTCGTAATATTAGCCTACATACTTTTAATTAGTTACCATTTTAGAACTTGTTTTATTAATTTCTGGCTACTCGATAATAGATGGCGTTTAGATAAATTTTAATTTTGGCTCTTCGAAATTTTAATTTGCAATTGGAAAGCGCGACGGTAACGAAGTGGGACGTACGTGCGATTGCCGGACGCAGCGAAAAGTGTTCACAAAAATTGAAGAAAGGAATTTCTTTACGTGTTTTTTGTTTATGTAGAAATTTCGTACGAAAGTGAAGTTAAGAATGTTTATTTTGAGTATTTATGGGTAATTATCGTTGTGGTTTCGGATATTTAATGCTTTTTCATTATCTAACTTAACATTTTTAATATTACGTGATTAACTTTTTCTCTTGACTTTTGAACGTCATAAATGTTTATTTTTCAAAATCCTATAATCTCCCTCATAATGTCACATTCTTGTGCAACACTGAGAAATCTTGCATATTTTCTCAGTGTTGCAAGCTAGTAATTAAAATCTCGCGACCTCACCCCTGATTTTATCAGACAACGGTATCACCTGCCCTGTTATAAGTGCACTTATTTAACAATGGCTGAACAGATCTAATTACTTTAAATAGTCCCCGATCGTATCTATAAGTATTGTTGTGGCAACACTGATTTCAATCTGTGGTAAACATGTGAAAGCTTGTGACAGTGATTAGATGGTTATATAGTCTGTGGCTTTTATTAAATTATTTTGGATTATTACTTTATCTGCACCCCGTGGTGCTGCCCGTTGTTTATCATATAACCTAGTCTTCCGGCATAAAACTAGCTATCGTCCTTGGTGCACAGGGTGCGGGCTAGCTTCAATGTTGTCTTGGCGAATATAGCCTGTCGACTGGAATGCCCCTATATTAGGAAGTGTTGCAGTAGGTACATAGCCGGAGAATATTAAAGGGCAAATATATATCTGAGTCCATATTAATGTATTTTATTATATTATTAATATCTTCTTCTGCCTAGCATTTTCCCAAGCTATGTTGGGGTCGGCTTCCAAACTTACCGGATTTAGCTGAATACCGTATTGTACATGGAGCGACTGCCTATCTGACCTCCACAACCTATTGCTAGGTAATTCAGTATTCCATAGTAAGACTGGTTGTCAGAATTGTAATGACTTAACGATTGTCAAAGATCACTGTCGGGACCAACTATATATTTATTAATATCAATGTTATTATTATTATTTTAGATTCATATTTCAGTGCCAAATTTTTATCACAAGCATTAAAGGTCTCTGATATTGAGAACAGATCATAAATAACATTTGATTTACTATGGAAGAACTACGCAATAAGAAATATTTATCGGGCACGCGACAGCCGCACCCACGGCATAGAAATGTAAACGCAAACAAAACAAGAAGAGCCGCCCACTTGTCTGTCGCTGACACTTTCGATTTTATACGACTTCATGGTCATTTTAACTCGGAGGAGTGACTGCGCATTTCGATCATACTGGTTAAAAAAAATTTGCAACCTTTCTTCTAGGGAAATAAAATAAAAGGGAAATAGAAGAGTGATTTTTATTTATTTTGTACTAGCTGTGCCCGAGTAAGTAGTCCCGGTCCCGTAAAGGTAAATTAAATAAAATTTCTAAAAAAAGGAGCCTTAGTTACTCCTTATTACATCTACTATCTGAAAGTGAAAGTACCGTGAAAATCGGTCCATCCATTTTAGAGACTGGCCGGTACAAACAGACACAAACAATAAATAATCAATAAAATATTTTGGTATATGTACCGTGGTATACATTCGTCATTATGCATAAAAAGCGGTTATTTTAATATTACAGATACTCCAATTTTATTTATCTATAGGTAATAGGTATAGATGGTAAGTCTGAATCGCTCTCATGATGATGTCAAACACAAAGAGTCCATGCATTCTCAAAATATTTGGTCAGTTTGATCAACGACAACTCATTTATTATTAATTTACTTGTAAATACTTCTTCCAGACGAACTGTGTGGATCTAGACCACATCTTTAAATTGGAAAGAATCGCAATGGAAGAATTGCTTTACATCGATATCAATTAAAATGCGTACTTTCATAGGTGGTGGTACACTAGGTACATCCCGCCTGCCTGCTATTGATGATCCATATATGGCACTAGACAACAACATAATATCATGTTATACCTACAATATAGACTGACTCGTCGTAAGTAAGACAGACATCGAAACAGATATGTTCAAGTGGAGTTTCTTGCCGGTTCTTCTCCATAGGAATGTCACTTTGGAACAGCACAACTAGCGTCATTAATTTAACGTTTTGAGAGTACCTGAAAAGGTACACTACAAAAAATGGTTTCTTTCAAGGCGTAACCACCTGTCATCACATACAAAACTATTACAAATATGAAAGTTGTATGTCGATTTGATTAGTAACCTTGTCACGGTTCAAAAATATTGAATCAAACCTAAACATACCATATCGAATCTTCACGAGTTATTTTAAATGTATTGTACTTTGTACTGTAAAATGGGGTGAATAGAACTGATTTTGGGTTAAAACACAAATTTGGAGAAGGATTCCAGCCTTTTATGGTGTCGCAGGCATTATATATATTTTACATTAAAACTGCTTTCATATTGATTTAAGGGTCAATCTTTTTCTATAAAATTAACCTGAAAAATGTAAGAAACCACAATTCTCTATTCACCCCCTAACTTTCTATTCACCCCAGTTTACCCGGTAATAAAAAATACACTTTGTATACTTAATTGATAACATCATACATGTAATTCTATTCAATGCCATTTAGTATTAGTAATTTTGATTATTATTGCACTTTAGCGGATCTATAGGAAACAAATATTCATCAAATCAATCGTTAAGTAAGCCATTTTATTTTTTTAAACGTACCTATAGTTTTTTTTAATCCTGGAGTAAATTGACTAGTAAAAATACCAAAATGACATAGATTCCAATAGCTTTTACGTCAGTATTGACATTTGCACTTGTCAATTTAGACTGCAGGATTAAAAAACAAGAATAAAACCTATTTTCACGATAAAACTTCGCTTCTTTGTTTTACTCAATTCAAAAGCCAGAATAGAACTGCATTCTCGTGAATCACAGAATATAGTATTTTCTATTGTTCTCCATATTGAAATGCGATGCAAAAAATAACAGGTTATCTTAAAATAAAAATGAGAGAGCTATTGTGATTCGCGAAGATATTATTTCTTAAATATATCAATAGCTACGATGGTTGATCACAGTAATTGTGTTTTGAGAACAGATCCATTAATTATCTTTCATTGAAGCATTGTATCCTAATTCGAAGCAAGAAAATAGGCGTGTTTATAAAACATGAGTATCGTACATTAAATAATATAACAGTTTCTTTTAAGATGATTCACGCACTACGTTTTTAATGTTACGCTGAAGAATAGAAAGGTCATAAGACAATGATTCATTGCCTCGGTAATAACTGTCCTTGTTAGTAGTCCTAGTTACTACCCATCGTTTTCGGAAGAAGTGAGGGGAAGAAATTTTACATCCACCCCTCTGGAAGGTGTCCTTCGGGGACCAAGGCCTGTCAGAGCTGCGCAGGAAATACACTAGTGATCCCGCGGCTTTCGCTAAGGCAAGGTCGGGACCGGGGTGTTTTTAGTCGGTGAAAGTCCGACATATCTCCACGCCGTGCCCTCGGCGTGAGTCGAAGTCATGAGCTTTTCTCCCCGTAAAAAAAGGTACTACCCTCCACTAACATTAAGCCTCACCTAAGCCATCCCGTAATCAGAAACGATTGGATCATTTCTGATTCTGCCGAAGTTTAAAATTGCTTTTAAAGGCCAATTATTCCATCACATTTGGTTATACCGAACACTATTTTGTGTTTTACATAGGACGAAATCTCACTCCACTTATAGAATATTTCATTTTCATTGCACTGTTTGGTGTAAGAGCGTCATTTTTACCGTCATTCACGGTGGTGGTACCACACAAAGCGTTATTAATCTTATCAATCATATTACACTTTACATAAGGACTAACTGTACAGTCAACAGCAAAAGTAGATACTTAATCAAAATCAGAACTCCAAAAATTATGAACAGAGTTCGCGTCAGAGCTGTGTGGCGTCGAAGTGATTCAAAAGTATATGATTGTAAATTATACCAAACATTTACTACTAGTACAGTTGCTTTAAATTCGTGATAAGTTTTACTCCAAAAGTTATAAATTCAATTCATCACCTACTTTTTCTGGTGTCTTTACTAAGGTCGTTGTCGTTTCTGTCTATACATATAGGTATCCACAACTCCCATGCTATACCATAAACAATCAAAGTTGAAACTACATTAGTAATTCAAAAATGCTTCGGTTATTTTAAGCTTACTTGCACCAGGACATTGGTATCCTCAATGGATCGTCATAATAGCTCCATATTCGATTTATACTTTCACAACCTTTCATCAATCATTATCTAATACAATTGTGTTTTTATTTGCGTTCTCCCAATTAAATAAGTGTTTATAAGGCATCGCCTTTCTCTCATTATTGAAGACCTCGTTAAACTTAATGCCACGGTTTTTGTTAAGCGTCTTGGTGTCAAGTATGAACGAAAGAAGTTAGTTGTGGGACGAAATAATGATGTATGTAAATTATAAATCTGCCTATGAGATGAAATTAAATGAAGAAGTACAAGGATGAAAAAAGTATTGAGTATTTCATGAAGCAAATAAGACAACACAGCAGTCACGCATTATCATATTTTGCTGTTCAGTATAAATAGTAACCATGTAGTTGTTAAGTGGAGAAACGTTCTTGGCAACCTGAAAATTATTGATTGGAAGCAAGACTTTCAGACTGGTATTAAAAATATCATAAAATTATTACAATGATGCTCAGGACTCAGACAGACATAAGCTCAAACATTCTCTGCACACTTAAGCAATAAACAAATAAAAAAAATAGGAATTCTTGAAAAAAGAATCAGTGACGTAAATACGTGGTTCAGTTTACGCAACGTATTTGGTAAGCAGACGCAGTTACCGTCCCTTGGCGACAAATTAACAAGGGTTTTTTATATAGTTGCAGTTCTATATTATCTATAAAAACTTCAAATAATTCTCTCATTGCCCTCAGATATTGCAATCGAAAATTAACAAAATTAGAATACATATTGCTGTAGGTACTCAGAGACATTATTATTACCTAAGGGTCTTCTTATTATTGATTTTAGTAAGCAAACACTCAGTCTTCTAAAAGTGGGCTTAATTATATCGATATTAAAAAAATCTGTTTGTATACCTAAAATACATATACCAAAAATATGAATAAAACTTTATGAAATACTACATAAAATATCGACGCCCTAAAACTAGTCTCACGTCCAAAATTTAAGACAGGGAAAGGAAATTAGTGCTTTTTTGTGATTTCTTCTAGGAGTTACCTAGACTACGGTGAGTCGGCTTCCAGTCCTACAGATTCAACCGAATACCAGCTGGTAGTGTAAGTACCTAATTTATAGATTGGCTTATTATTGGCTTTTCCTATCCTATCATTTATATTATTGTTCTCACATTACCTTGAAAGAGAAAGCCGTGTCACCAATGAGGCGAGTGATTAATTTGTATTGTTTTCTTATTTTGTTTCTTTAGCCTGTAGGGCAATTCTTAATAACATTTACCTCATAAACTTTCACATTTCTCGCTTCGCATGTCACACCTCAAATACCTAGTAAAGTATAACCTATAAAAGCAATACATAATGTGATGTAGTCACAGATACAGTCAGTCTTATTACTGCTATTTTCAGCTATATTTTACTCCAGGGAAAAGTTCTCATACCTTAATATCCTGTTGATTAGGATTTCAGCAACTTATCTTCTCTATTCCAAGTCCGTTTTCAGTTACGTCCGTCTTAAGTACTGACCTAAAGCAGGGCAAGCAAAGCCCTCGTGCATAATATCTCTAAAATTATGATTAACCTACAATGAATGCCCTGTTACCACGTAATGGAATCATAAAATTCTAGGTCTAATAATGCACGGTATTTCCGCGTATTTCATCTTTGTTCCCGATTCGGGCCGTAAAAGACTCTCGATGGTAAAAATTACGGCCATAACAGTACCATAAACGTAATCGGTCAGTTGCTTGCGTAATAAGTTACAGGTGCACATCGAACCCTGCAGTGAAATCACGAAATTTAGAGATGTATTGTTGATTTTTTTGCAAAAATTGCTTGAGAGAGATGTAATTTAAAAGTGACTGAGTTCATGGTATCCAATTCTTGTATAATACCTAGTAATCCAATTTTTGCGTAATAATTTAGTTTTCTTTGGAAGTAAATGAAATCAAGACCATTTACATGTTAAGACCATCTACATGTTTCGATTCTAAACAGATACTACTACTGCACCCTACAAGGGAAAATTAATAATTTAGGTGACCAAAAAATTAGCCGACTTGACAAATATAAGATGGTTGATAGATTGACCTATCAAGACTTTTCCTAGGAGTGAACTTAATTCTTTCTAACCTGAATTCTGTTTATAGATATGACTAGAAAAAAGCAACAAGCTACAATAACCGTCAAGAATTGTAACTATTATTCATTGATGAACATGTGGCTTAGCGTGAAATATTCAAAATATTAAGGTCACCGCATCTAACGGATTACTAAAGAGGTTCTTAATTACAGACAATACTCATCCCACGCACTGCATAGCCTACTAGCGTGAAGGTTATGCGTAAGCGGTCGTTATGTGACACAACACAACTCAATTCGACATACAGACTGGTTTAGACAGCAAATGGTATTCGTACTGGATTAGCCAATCGGCAAAGTGAAGAACTGGTTCACGAGGGAGAGAATTTGATGTGTTATGACTTTGTATTGGAACATTTGACAAAATTAGATATGAATAACGTAAATTGACTCTCTCTTGACTATTGTCTCGAATTAAATTTAAACTCTTTACCGCCCATGTGCCTATCACTTTTTGTATCGAATTTAGTAGAATTCCATTTTTTTAAGTTGGTAATCTTCGATCAATAATAGTACTATTATTGATCGAAGTTGGTAATTGACTCCACATGCATAGGCTTCTTCGTTTTTTAACTGTATTTCGAATTAAACCTGACATTATTATCAAATGGAGAACAACACGAAAAGTTCTCACCTGACCGCTGCAATAAAATTTCCTCAACAACTGGTAATTCAAGCGTACAGGTTGGAATGAAGTATTTTTGAAAGATACGCAATGTCGTAATGTGATCTAGAAGCACTGATATGCTGTGAAATCTGTTATTTATGTAAAATTTTGATTTATGAGTTAATGCAGCATAGGTTTCGTAAAGGTTAAGTGTTAGGCGCAGGACACACAGAAAAGACGTAAGACGCAGACGGGGCGCGGGCATTGGTCTCTTCCGCGTCCCTTTCATACAAAATGTATAGAAGCGTCGCGTCGCAAAACATACAGAAAAGACGGGGCGCGGGCGCAACGCTTTTACGTCTGCGCCTTTTGTTCAAAACACACAGGAGAGACGGGGCACGGACGCGGTGGGTGCGAGGACAGGGCGCGGGGTGGCATGCCTGCCGGGAGGGTCTCGCTCGCTCGCTCGCGTCGCACAGGCACAGTCACGCGTACCATCTTGAGACTGAATGGTTGCGTCATGTTTTGAGCTGTTATAATTTTTTTCATAAAAATGCGTGACGACCTAGCTTATAATATTCAGTTTTGTGAATTAATTGAGAAAAACCCTCTGTATATTAGCGAGATGCACCAGTGCTAGTACATCTTCAGAAGAAGACATGTTGTCGTATCAAAATCGGACGGTTAAATGCCGGGAAAAGCTTCTAGTGCGCGCCATAAAAAGTCGTGGCGCCCTGCCTGCGACGGGTCCGTGTCTTTTCTATATATTTTAAAAAGTCGTGACGGCGCCCTGTCTGCGACGGGTCCGCGCCCCGCCCTTGTCTTGCGTCTTTTCTGTCTGGCCAGCACCTAAGGTGTGTAATTTTCGAGAGGAAAATTTTGGTGACTGTCCGTCGGTTTAATAATTGATTACAGTAGGTACCACGTAACTTTCCCTTTAAGACAATATCAAGAATTTCATTACAAAATTATTTGTTAGTAAAATGATAGGCGTCAAGAATCTGTAAAGGAAAGTCGATAATCATTTAAGAAATTTCGGCTGAATGAAGTTTTTCCCCTGCCTTAGCCTTTTTTCAATCTATACAAAACTCTTCTGTTACTGACTGACTGACAGACACACAACGCACAGCCGAAACTACGGATCGTAAAGAGCTGAAATTTTTCATGTATGTTTGTTGGGAGGAGTAGGCTACCACTAAGAGAGGATTTTTGGAAATTCCCCCCAAAGGGAAGAAAAGGGTGGTAAATTGAAAATACTACTCCACGCGGACGAAGTCGCGAGCAAAAGCCAGTTATGTATATTAAGGTCGTATCCTACTCTTACAGAATGTTTCCAAAGATTAGTTATTTAAAAGAGCGTCTGCCTATCTGACCTCCACAACCCACAAACTTACTATAGGAAAATAAAAGCTGCTTATTTACGCTAGGTTCCAAATTAAGGCTAAAAATATTGATCTTGAAGTATTTATAGACGAAGTCCTTGTTCATTTAGCGGTATGATGACAAATAATACCTCACGTAATCTGAATTTATGCCCAGTTATGTGTTGTGTATGCAGTTCTTGTCACGTTTATGTCAATGTCGGTCAGAGGCCGTGACTACAAGCGTAAATACATAAGGAATGAGGTTTATTTTTGAATGTAGATAGATCGCGTTTTTAAAAAGAATGATAGATAAATTAGCCTAGATGTAAGTGAAATTATTGGAATGTTTGTCTATATAGCTTCATTACCTGATAAAAAAAAAAGAAAATTAAAGATGTCTTGATAATAGAACTAAAAACCCAACATGAGAAAATGGACGACTTGATTCAAATTCAGTTCAAATATACTTTGAGCTCGTGGTTATAAGTTTAAGATTGTTATAGAGTTAGAATAGAATATAGTCTGTTTTTTATTCCTAGAGACTGAATCGACAAGTAAAATTGCCAAAATAAAGATTATAATAGCTTTTACTTCAGTTTCGACATTAGCACTTGCCAATTACCACTTTGCCAAATAGTCGCTAGAATTAAAAAACAGAGAATAGAATATTCTTGACTGTACGCCTTTAGAGTTACTGCATTATAATTTATAATATACATAGCAACGAAAGGGTCAATGGCGGTCTTATCGCTAATAGCGACATCTTTCAGACAACCTTAGCTGTGGTTTTGTTTTATGCCACAGCCACTCGATATTTTTCTTACCGATTAACAATCACAATACCGAACAATTACCGCAATAGAAGCTTACAGTAATCGTTTACCTTAAGCCCTTTTTCCATTTACCAACAGTTAGCCAATCAGCTGGGAATTCTCACGGCATGCTTTCAATGACCAACAATAACCTTATGTTTTCTGTAATATTGGGAAATATGTATTCATATTTTTATCTATTCTGTCTCTGTATTACAAATATGAGAAATAATTACTACCTAGATGAAATTTGGAGAATCAGGTCCAAGTGCCATCGCTCGTACAAAGCGAACTGAGTACCCACACGAATTTTTAAACCGTTCAAACTATGTCGTATCAACAAAAAAAAAATTATAAAAAAAAGAGTTGCTACGTCCGTTTCAGTGTTCGGCCTTTAGTTACCTATAACAGACTGTGAACAACTATAACTGGTCTTTATAAAATATGAATAATAAACAAACAAAATGTTTTTATTATCGTTAGATAATATCCAATAATAAAAGCGAAACATTTTAAATCAGTATCTTTTTACCCACACAATGCTTGCTTATTACAAATTCCACTTGAACAAGCCTAACTATTTTCCTAAGAGAAAATTTTAGATTAAGACATCTGCCTACACCTTAGAGGTTTATTGGGTCAAGGTTATGTGGTAATCATAAAAATTATTTAGTAATTACCCATCCGAGATTACGATCCTCGATATTTACACATTAAAGCCATAATTACGAACCTTTGCTATTTGACCCAACATAAAAAACGTCAATACAGCACTTCGAATAAGTTAATAATGACTAAAGCTTCCATTATTATAGAAAAACGTTATAACATACTTCGTTATTTTAAAATACAACATGTGTACATACATGTAGTGGTTGCCTGTTAAGTCCTTAAGAATATTGAGATAATTATTTTGTGTGTTTTGTGTTTAAAAATATAGACCTTACATCTGGTATATACTGTCAAGAGCATTTTATATTCAGTATTTTAAATAACGACTTCTTTTTGTTATAAAAAAGAATAAGTAAATCAAATATGTACCTATGTGTATACCTCAATTAGAAGCGTAACGAAAATCAACTCGCTATTAAAACAAATAAAGCATTGTTATTAAACAAAAACAACACGAGTTAAAATGCAATTTTTAACCTGGCCTTAGGCTGACCTTAGCTCTTTACTAAAAAGTTTACTTCATACTTTTATTGTTAGTCTAATCCGAAACATCAAACTACGTTGAAAACAAACAAATATCAACCTTAACTCCTTATTTTACGAGCTATGAATACAAATTTAGGTGGGTTGTAAGTTGTGTATTACTATTACAAAAGAGATAAACACCATCCGCTAGTAAATTCGATAGATGGCCTACAGATAACGTAACGGTTTTTGTTTTGTGTTACCTTAGATCACTAACAAGATAAAAAACAATAAGTTTAAAAAAAATTAAAAACAAAATTCACACTTACATCCTTTTGAGTCAGGCCCGATCTGAAAAATAAAAACAGAAATTGATTTATTACGAATGAAGTTGCACAATAATTATTTTGTAATAAAATAAAATTCAACTGAATGACAAATAACTATCTATTACAAACTTTAATTGCCTTTCAATATAAATAATTGAATAGTACTTCTACTTGTCAATAGATGGCGGTGTAATCAATTTTGACAGCAATGTATTTGTGAAATGTCGCACGCATTGTACGGAATGTGAGTTGCGAAATTGTTTAGCGACTTAATTAACGGTCTTATTACTATTTATGAATGTAAACAATCACAGATACCGTAATATAGACGTGGGCTGGTTTGTAGATACATTTCATTGTTTAAATTGATGGGATTTGCATACGCGTTACTAACATTTCGCAATGAACGCCAGGTGCGTATAGATTGATCGTTGCAACAGAAAACTAGAGTCGAACAGGTTTCATGGCCTCGTTTGTTAGGAAAAAGATAGGGTAAGGTGTAAAAAGTTGCAAAGAAACGCGAAAAGAAATGCCCCGGGTGAGGATCGAACTCACGACCTTAAGATTATGAGACTTACGCGCTGCCTACTGCGCTACCGAGGCCGGTGATAAAGTGTTCAAAATAAGTGATTAGAATTGGCAAAATATTCAAAAATAAGTGTTTATTTTCATACTTTTTCAAATATAAATTTGAAATAAGCAGAAATATTGTCTCTATAATGTTTGCATGTAGGACGATAATAAGAGTTATGAAGATAACCCAAAGATTTATCAAAGACTAACAAAGCTTGGAATGCAGTTTGTCATGTTTATTGGGAGTTATAGCTTTTGAAATGTCTAATTTATCAGTGACAAATTATAATAAGCGTTTAAATTACAAATATGCATGTGTTTAAAGGTAGGTAGTTAATTAACAACTAAAGCTGAAATTCTAACGTAAACAAATATGTGACTTATAAAGTAAACATAAATAATCACTAAGAATACTTCAAAATAAACTTACACAAGTATTTAATGGTCTAGGTGTGAGTCAATAAAAGATAGTGTAGGTACACTAGGTACTTACCAAATTGACAAAGCTATTTTTAATACTTTTTTTGGAACTAAGTAGACGCAATAAACGATAACAAATCAGTATTTTTTTAAGTACCCTATGTGCCAAGGTTTAAAAAATTACTAATTTTAGTTTATAAAATATACTATTCATGCAAAACCAGAAAAACTAGCTGTTGCCCGCGGCTTTGACTAGGTATAAATAAAGACAGTTATTAAATTAAATACTATGGCCCACGTAACTCAGGGAAAATGCATTGTAATGTTAAAATATTTTTTTTAATTATTTCTGTAATTTCAATAGTTATTGTCAAAATAAAAACATTATTATCTTAATAATATCTTAACATAATAATTATAAAACGAAGTTGTTCGCATTGTCTGTACGCTTAGGTCTATTAAACTACGAAACGGATTTTAAACAGTTTTCACCAATAGATAGCGATTTAAGGCCAAATACTGAAACGTCAATCAGTTTGAAGCCGCCGTTAAGTGTCATGCTGTCTCTGTCACTTAAAGGTGTGGAGTAGCGACAGATAAACGTTTAAGAACATCTTTAAATTAACTTGCGATTCAGTATTCGGGTTAGTGTTAGTGATATAAGAGGAAGTTTTTTGTGTATTTATACAGGGTGAAATTGAATAGATGCGACAAATTTAAATATACAATAATACGTGTTGTCAAGAAAATGTAGAAAATATCAAATGTAAAATTAAAAAATAATTGATCAGTGTTACGAAAAGCGTTAAAATAATTAAAGTATCAAAGAATTTCGCGTACTACCATTTTCGTGTAGTGGGCACGATTTAATTTTTCTTATTTATTTTGCATATTATTTATTTTGCTGGAATACCGATAATTCGTACTTAAATAAAGATAATAACATCAATGGACCTTTTGAAAACGATAATCGCGTAATTTTTTTTAACGATTTAGATTGTAGAAAAAACAGTTTATAATTGCTATGTTACTGAAACTGAAGCTCCCATTTTTTTTGTCGCATTTATTCAATTTCACCCTGTATAGCCATTTATCCGTGCAAAGCCGGGCGGTTCCGCTAGTAGAGTAAGGTAAATCCTGTCAATAACGTCGGACATAATCAAACTCAGTGCACGTAACATGTCACTTTCACAGGGTAATTATGCCACGCGGCCATCTTTCTTTTATAGTGACGTATTGTTTTATTGGTTAGAAAGTGCTGTCACCGGCTAGCGTGCGATATCGATTACTAGTTATTGTTTTTGTTTGTTGCGAGTGTTAAATATTGATTTAGTGTACGAAGCTGTATGCTGCGTTTAAACTTAAAATATTTATCTAAAGTTTATAATACTAAAGTTTAAAGCAAAGACGACTTAGTTTATTTCTCTTTTTGCTGTAAGTTGTGACTATTCGGTATGGCATTCCTATGCATGCATAAAATTTATAATTATTTAATAATATTGTATTCTTATCACTACATTCTCTAAAACTAAGTCGCTTCACGCCGTCTGTCCATATGTATTCGATAGATAAAGAGATTGATGGTAGAAAGGTTAAAACTACGCTACGGATTTTGATGCGGTTTATTTTTAATAGATAAGAGTGATTCAAGAGGAAGGTTTATTATGTATACACATACGAACCCGTGGCGGGTCCTAGATACTTTAAAAAAGTATTCAATTATCCTTCATGTAGGTACTCCCTAGGCTTGCTTCATTTAAAAGTGTTGCCACAGGTGTGTGGAGCACTATACCTCAAGATCAAGATAAATTAAGAGTAAGTTAGAAGCTAACTTCATAAATTTAATCACTTAAAGACTAGCGTGTTTACAACTTCGCATAACGTAATTGAAATTCAAATTAATTATTATTATTTAGTTCATTTCGTAATATAGAAATTTCAAATTGTTATTTCGCAGTGCGTGCGCATAAATGACTTTTGGCAGTCAACGGTTTTGTAATACAAAACGTTTCGAGGAAAATCTACATACATACATATATGTACTACAGAATAATAAACATGACAGTAGGTCAATGCGATCTTCGGCACACCCTTACCACATGACCCAAGTGACTCCATCTTGTTTATTTGTTGTTAATTTAACTAATTATAATTGCCAACAGCTTGTGTAACTTAAGAAAATTTAATTTGCTAACCCATTGGGAATTTAATTTAATCAGCAAACCCTAAGAAAATGTTTAAAAATAAATAAGCTAACATTACGTATGTAATAAATGTAAGATTTTTCGTCAACGACAACCCGATGGAATATAAATTGCAAAGTGACAGCTCGGGAATTGGATGAGCCCTCCCCTTCCCGTCCCATTTCCATCATAAATAATAAATAAGTAAATGAAATCAAATATATTTAATTTACTTATATTTATCTATATCTTTAGGTATTAGTAGGAAATGTAGGAACCTAACTACATGGGTATCTATTGCATTTATTTACTAATTAAGTAGGTAGGTACTAGATCACTTTAATTGACACAAATATTTGAAATATTCGGTTTTACACGATCGTATCTACCCCAGTAACCAAATTAAATGCCGGACATTCCAAGCAGTCATGAGTAATACTAGTATTACGCCCCTATTTCGGTTATTATATGAAACTTAGTATTATTAACTCAGCCATATATTCCTAACGCAACGCATAATCTATCCAATCACAGTCCAAATGCGCCAAATTAGAAATAAATCCTATTATGCAGAAATCGAGTTCCCATATCAGTTTCGCGCCATTTTCGGACGACGCCATCTTTGAAGCTGAGAATTCAGTGATTTTGCGTTCTAAATGCAATAATTTAGTATCTAAGTATCATTCGATTAATAAAAATAACCTTTCGAAGGTTATTCTAAAAAGGTGGATCTAATGGAAAACCTGTTATTATTATTACTTTTGACTATGAAAATATTACTTATAATACTATCAAAATGTATCATAATTATGGACTGGGCATAGCTACTGCAAGTTTTTTTGTTCTACAGCAGTAAGCCTGATCACTTGGCTTTGACTACTTCACCGGACTTTTTGGCCTATAAGGGGCTTCAGCCAGAGATTTCGCAGTTAAATAATTTAAAAAAGATGCCACTGTACTTAAAGAGCTTTAAAAACATAGATTTTCAATTTTAAGATTTCGACCTATGTTTCTTGGGAAAAGTTGTATATAAACGGACTCCATAAAAAATAATCCTGTATAAGCGCCGGTATCTGCAAATATATATTTTTTTTGTCGGTGTCGTAGTGAAACTCTCATGACTACAACCCACGCTAAGGGCACAGCGTGGGAATACAAAAACACCTCGGTCTCATCCCTGCCTTTGCTGGAGCCGCGGGATCGCTTACGCAAGCTCTGCGCAGCACCGATAAGCTTAGGTCCCTACTGAACCCCTTCTAAAGCGGTGGGTGTATAGTGCTCCTTTTGAGAACGGACGCGTGGGACTTCGCGTCCACATCCTCCTTGGTATGACCGCTGTTTACCAACTGAAATAAATTAATATCAAACAAAATTAAATAATCTTCTAATGTTCTAAATACATGAACATCTTCCTAAGCTTCGTGCGTCAAATCTATAAGTTTTTGTCCTTCCTAAGCGTCATAATGGTGTTCCAACGCCCACATCCTATAGATTGCGTCATGATGATTCTCAATCAGCTACATAATATATATGATAAATATTACATAGACACGATTACTGTTTTTTGCTAGAATATTATAAATTAAGCAATTTGCTCAGGCCTCTGACATGACTCGATGTTAAGACGACTTGTATGTAATTATTTAGGGCCCATTTTCACCATCGTCAGATCTATAGCCGAGGAATAATTTTGGAATTTTGACAGTTCTTTCATACAGAAATTGTCAAACGTCAATTTTATTCGTCGAATAAAAGTTATCTGACGATGGTGAAATATGCCCTAAGTTTGTTTTAGAGTTCCGTATAAAGAAATAACCAACTACAAGAGTTGCTCCTGAAGGAGGTTATGGCCCCTACATCTACACAATCCCCACGCCCAAAGTTCCGAGGGAAGCCGCTCGTATCGAACGGCGTCCTGAAGCTCTGGTGTGAGGACCAAACAACTCTGCCTGGCTCAAGAGCAGCATGGCAGCCATCACCCTCTCTACGGGGGAACCGGTTGTCGTGAAGCGGCAAAGTGAGCTGGTGCGAAGAGTAAGATGCGGCATCCTGCTCCCCGGTATCTGGAAGGATACCCGTGCAATAGCACAGACTCTCTGCTTCCAGAACGAGTGGGCAGAGATTGAGACATGGCTGCTACACAACGTCATCGAGCAAGAATCGGAGACCTTTGTGGTGGTCAGCGTCCCCGAGGCAATGGTACAGACCCTGGTGCAACGCGAGCGCCGACTTAACTTTATGTTAGGCTCGGTGTACGTCAAGTTCCAGGGTCCTGGCGGCAGGTTCATGGAGAACCCGCCTACAAGCAACGCCGTCTCAGCTGACGGCGCGAGTACTGCGGAACCCGAGCTGATGGACACAGCCGTGGGGACCGAGGCGCCCGCCGACGCAGTCGCCGAAGCGCCCGGGCCCCAGTCTCCGGTGCAGGATGGCCCCGCCGCCGTGGGGCTGGAGGAAGAACTCCTTCTTTCCCAGCCCTCCGACGCTGGGGAGGACTGCACTGCGGAGCTTGGCAAACTGGCCATCGGTGAGGAGGGGGGAGAGGGTATGTCGGCGGAAGAGCACGACTCCGATGGCGGTATCCCATTCTCCCAGCTGTAAAGTCCTTCAAGCCAACCTCCACCACAGTGAAACCGCGACGGCTCAGATACGGAAGTGGCTGGAGGACAACTGTACAACCATAGTACTGATCCAGGAGCCGTGGGTCAGGAAAGGAACCGTCTGCGGACTCCGAAATTTAGGAGGTAAGCTCACTGTATATACAGGACCGGACAATCCTCGGGCCTGTATCTACACTACAAAGAACATTCATGTGCAACCCCTTACAAACTTCGTTTCTAGAGACATATGTGCCATAAAGGTGCAAGGGGCGCAAAATACAAGTCTGCGGGGGGTCGTCATCGCCTCGGTATACATGCCTGAAGCGGATGACCCGCCGCCGCACGACCTCACAAGGCTGGTGGACCATTGCGAAAGTGAAGGGCTCGAACTCATCGTGGCCACAGATTCGAACGCCCACCACCCACTGTGGGGTATGAAGACAAGCAATGACAGAGGTAAAAAACTGGTTGAGTACCTTTTTTCAACAGATCTTAACATATTAAATAATGGATCAGAACCGACATTTGTAAACAGGCGGAGTCAGACTATAATTGATCTGACACTGGCAACCGAAAAGGCATCCAAATCCATCACCAACTGGCACGTCTCCAAACAGCTTTCGTGCTCAGACCACAGGTGGATCAGGTATGACATTCAGGTAAATACAGTCATTTGTACTCCTAAAAGGAACCCACGCAAAACCAATCGCGTGGTTTACGCGGAACGACTAAGCTCCGCCTTAGCGGTCACACCTGTTCCCGACAGAATTAGGGGTACAGATGAGATAGAGAAACAGGTGAGCACAATAACGGACAACATTATAGAATGCTACCACCAGGCATGCCCCCTACCCGCTCCACCGAACAGCAGCGGTAATAAAACTGGCTGGTGGGGACCTGAGCTGGAGAGGCTAAGGACAAAGATGAGGCGGCAACATAACAGAGCGATGAACACCAGATCTGACCAGGACTGGGACAACTACAAAGCAACCAAGGCTAAGTACAAAAAGCGTATAAGGTATCGAAAGTCAGCCTCATGGCGCAACTTCTGTACCAGCGTGGAAACGAATACACAGGCTAACCGGGTAAGAAAAGTTCTCTCCAATCAGCCGACAACAACACTAGGCTCATTGCGTAAGCCAGACAACACCTTCACCACCTCACCTGAGGAAGCCGAAAGTACACTAGTACGGACGCACTTCCCGGGCTGCGTGATATCGCGGCAAACAAACTGGTGGGAAGAGGAGACCATTCCTACGGAGGAGGAATGGCTGCAGGTACATGAGGTAATAAGCCGACAGAAAGTACAATGGGCCATTAACAGCTTTGACTCCTATAAGTCACCGGGCCTGGATGGGATCTTCCCTGCCCTGTTAAAATGGGGTGGTGAAGTACTCATCCCACTACTAACCAACGTATTGGCGGCCTGTCTGGCACACAGGTATGTACCGAAACGATGGAGAGAAGTCAAAGTTATCTTCATTCCCAAACCGGGGAAAAGCGACTATTCCGACCCTAAATCCTTCAGACCCATAAGCCTCACCTCCTTCCTGCTTAAGGCGCTTGAAAGGTTATGCGACAGGGACCTAAGGGAAAAGACACTAGTGGGATTACCACTCCACCCCAATCAGCATGCATTTAGCCAAGGCAAATCGACAGAGTCAGCCCTACACGCAGTGGTAAGTAAAATAGAAGAGGCTCTCCAAAACAAAGCAATGTGTCTCGGCACCTTCATAGACATAGAGGGAGCCTTTGACAAGACACAATTTAACAGCATAACTGCAGCACTAACAAGACACGGGGCGAACGCAGTTATGATCCAATGGATAAACAACATGCTGAGCAAGAGAGTCATCAGACTCGAAACAGGTGACATGCAACATGCTCTAGTGGCGAAAGGATGCCCCCAGGGAGGCGTCCTGTCGCCACTATTATGGAACTTAGTGGTAAATGACCTCATTTCCACACTAAACAACAAACACTATTACACGATCGGGTATGCTGACGACATAGTGTTACTGACAAGCGGTAATCATACAGGTACAGTATGTGACGTTACCCGCTCAGCCCTAGCCATCGTGGAACGCTGGTGCAACAACAACGAACTGACCGTGAACCCTAGGAAGACGGAACTGGTACTGTTCACGAACAAACGCAATTTAGGTAACTACCGACTGCCTACTCTGTTTGGTACAGAGCTCCAACTGTCAGCTGAAGTTAAGTATTTGGGGATAATACTGGACAGCAAGTTGAACTGGAGCAATCACCTGAACAACAAAATCGAAAAAGCTACAATCGCCTTCTGGCAGTGCCGTAGAATGATCGGTAGGACTTGGGGGCTGACCCCCAAGGTCACTCTATGGCTCTACCAGACTGTTATTAGACCAATGGTAAGCTATGGTGCAGTAGTATGGTGGCCACGGACCAAACTATCGACCGTTGAAGCTAAACTACAACGACTCCAGAGGTTAGCATGTATGGCGGCCACAGGTTGCATGAGGACAACACCCACCGCAGCCTTGGAAGCCCTACTGGACGTACCGCCCCTGCATCTCTTTATAAAACAGGAGGCGGCATCGGCGGCGGTACGCCTTAAAAAACTTAAGCTCTGGAGAACAGCAAGGGTTCCACACACCGAGATTATGGGGGAGGTAACCTGTAGGGAACCACTCATTGAAGCGGTGACAGATAGGATACCCAGGCAATTCGTCTTTGACAAAAAGTACAAAATACAGCTGTCCGAGGAACCCAAAGAAGGTCTTAACCAAAAGGAGTTGAGAATCTTCACCGACGGCTCCAAAACAAGGTCTGGCACTGGCTCGGGAGTTTTCTCAGAGGACCTAAGTATAAAAATCTCTACACCATTAGGAGCACACAACACAGTCTTCCAGGCAGAGTGTATGGGCATCATAATGGCTGCACAAGCAATCATCTCAAGGAAAGTAACGGACTTCCCCATCCGTATACTCTCAGACAGCAGATCGGTCCTACAAGCCCTGCAGAGCTACTCAGTAACCTCAGGACTCATATATGAGTGTCACCAGATCCTGACAGAGGTATGTACCAAAACCAGCATAACCCTGCAGTGGATCAAGGGGCACAGCAATTCACGGGGTAACGATGCGGCCGATGAACTGGCTAGGGCAGGCTCGGAGTTGGAAGTGGAAGGACCCGAACCCATTATACCCCTGCCGTTCAATTGGATACGCAGCACAATCCGTAAGTACACTAGGTACCAGCAACAGCACTACTGGGCCAACCTAGTAACCTGCAGGCAGACCAGAGACGCACTCCCGACAATCTCCGCCAGATTGTCACGCAAGCTGAGGCAACTAAAAAGGCCCCAGCTCCGACTTGCGACAGGGATGATAACTGGTCACACGCTATTAAACAAACACTTATATACTCTAGGTGTCACGGACAGCCCCCTGTGCAGGGCATGCATGGCAGCTGAGGAAACAGCCGCCCACGTCATCCTGGACTGCACGGAGGTGGCAAACTACAGGGCACTGCACCTCGGGATTCCGAGGTCTCTCTCCGAAGCCGTCGGCAACGTGAAGGGTCTGCTAGGCTTCGTGGAGGAGTTGGGTTGGCTGGCGTAGTGCCGACACCCCCTCTCAACGCAAAACAGGCGCAAGGAAAAGTCGTCGATTTGCGGAAAGCAAGCCCGCGATAACCTAACCTAACCTAAAAGAAATAACCAATCTGACAATAGTATTAATTATTTAATCTGAAATCTTTTGCTCCCTCATAATTATTAATTAGATATCCATCCAAGTTTAAAAAATATACAATGATAATTGGTTGCTTCTTGTTTATAGGAACATAAAAAAAAAATTTAGGAAGAACAAAAAGATATATGATAGGTATATAAAGATATTTATAAAATTACAAAATGTGTTTTGACGTTATTCGGAACGAATATTATATACATCAAGTCTCACCTCAAACTATTACTTATATTAGTTAACTTTTATATAATTTGCAACTAGTCGATCTTATAAATAGAAAATAAATCATAGGTATTTAATTTTGTGGTTTAACACACATAAAACAAATAAATCACACTTTATTTATTTATTATGTAAAAATCTGCGATTACGTCTTTTATTATTGAGGTAAAAACCACAGCTTACATTTTCTTGAGTAATGACTTTAGGCAATAAAATATTTGCTATTCACATAACATGTTTATTTACGTGACATAAAATGTGTCAGTTTTAAAAAGAAGGTTACTTACTTGCTATATTCGGGCGAAACTATAATAAAGTACCTTAGAAAAATCATAGCTCTAGAAATATTTTCGTAACTAGATATTGATCAGCCTATAATTTTGGGATTAAACTTGAATATTCTTACTTGTTATGATATGTAGATGTACTTACCTATATTTTATTTTTGAAAATACCTTTTGCAGCCTAGGGTAAGTCCTTTTTTTTTTTGACCCAGGCCGAGGTCACGGCGTGGGGATATGTTGGACTTACACCGAATACAAACACCCCGGTCCCATCATTGCCTTTGCTGGAGCCGCGGGATCACTTGTGCATTCTCAGCACAGCTCCAGTAGGAGCCTAGGGTACGTCCGCGACAGTCAACGTTCTAATATTTTCGTTTACAATCGATTTTTTGCGTCATGATAAGACCATTAGCCGCTACACAAAGTACCGGCAGATATTCAAAGTAACGTTCAACTGTTATTATTCTGTCAAATCACGATTCGAAACTCAAAACAAAAGACGTTGCTTTTTGCAGTTCTAAACACAAAAACTCAGAAGCATTTAATGAGTAGGTACCATCCTTTTTTGAAGGAACAAAAAACATAATCTATCATCAATCGCAAATAGATTTAAGAGATATAATCGCAAATAAGAGGCGACTAAGGGAGTATTTCACCATTGTCAGATAACTTTATTCGAGGAATAATTTTGAAATTTTGACAGTTATTTCATACAGAAACTGTCAAACGTCAGTTTTATTCGTCGAATAGAAGTTATCTGACGATGGTGAAATAAGCCCTTAGGGATAAAGAAACAAGGATAATTAACAGCAGCGTTTTCCTAGTGAACAATTACAAAACTGCGGTCACAAACCCGCTTGCCTAGCGTGGTGTCTAGGGCAAAAAACCCCCCATGATTGCGCACCATAACACACGGCTCCCTTATACCTGTGTAGGGTGCCCCCAGCCAGATGGACCGATGACCTGAAAAATGTAGCTGGGTCAGACTGGACGCGGAAGGCAGAGGACTGGGTGTTGTGGTGCAACTTGGGATGCCTGTGTCCCGCAGTGGACCGCGATAGGCTGCGTTGATTAATTGAATCGCAAATCGAGTTTTATTTTGACATTGACTGAATACCCTTATTAGAATGAATTAAGGTTGGTTTTTGCAACAGCATGTCTTTACTGATGTACTTTCCGTCACTGTAATATTGTACTGCACTCGCCAATCTTTATGGCCGCTCTGAATGTAGCTGTCGGTACGAACTCGCGCATGGTACACTCATACTACTACATACTCGCGTACACACTACTTTAACACTGGCACTAACGTGCGGGAAGCAAGGACGCTTACGGGTGGAAGACAGAGCGCGCGGGCGTGCCCTGCCTTCCCGCCCGCGTACGTCCCGCTGATACCTGATTTTGTGTTCTGCGCAGCGTATTGCGGCTAGGTTCGGAGCGGCCATAAAGTTTGGCGAGCTGTACCTATGTCTTTGTCATTAGGTACACTAGGTACAAGATGTGTCCTAGTCGAGTACATGAATAACAAAACAAAAATGCGCTTGCATCATAAAATTTCAACAGACAATTTAAGTGTAAGGGCTTTTAATATTCGCTAAATGTATTCTATTATTGCTAACCGACCTTCCAACTATGTGTGTCTATGGTATAAATAGTATTATTGCCTAAGTAGGTATCTGTGTCGCTTGAATGTTCGAGTTTTGTCAATCGATTACGTTATAAGGACATGCTGATGATGTTAATAGCTCTTGTACACAGTGGCCAAGGCTGGCCCATGTTATGTATCAAGACTGTTAAGTACAGCTAAGGAAGGCCTTTAAGTGTTTACTTGGTTTGTCCTTATATAGGTTAACCATGCGTTAGAAATTTTGAGGATAATCCCGATCATGTATTTAGTCTACATGATCGGAATTGGTAAATATGATTTTAATCGATTCATATTTATTAATCACACAATTCATGAGTCCTTTGTATGTTTTGAATTCATGGATTACATTAATAATTTGTCTATTCTACTACAGCTTACATCTTGAGAAATTTGAACCTGAATAAGTAAATGAATTGAGCGTTCGTTCTCAGACCGAAAACTTTGATTTTACAAGCATAGCAACAGTTATAAATAAAACCACATAAATAAAACTGCCCTTATACAACTTACTGTCCACGGTCAACTCGTCACCGGTCGACATTGTGTGACCTCAGAGTAAATTAAATTGTAAGGTTCTGTCAAGATTGCATGAAGCTTACGACGCGGGCGCAAGAAGTTGTATGACGTATAATATACGTTGAAGTTTTCGACATCATGTTGTCACTTTTTTGGTTTTTTGTTGGAATTAGCTCGACAGAGACCGACTAGGTAACAAGGATGTAACTTAAAGCCCATACTTATTTTTAATGCGTGCGTCGAACTGTGTAGCTTTCACGCATAAATATCTGAATGATGATGAAATTAAGTGCTCAGGAAATCAAAAAAGGACATAGACTACTTTTTTCGTCGTAACCATACTTACACGCGAGACGGAACTGTGGCGTAAGCTGGTGACTTTTAAGATTAACAAGTTTTACATTAGTTTAATACCGGTCTATATATGTCCCACTGCTGGGCACAGGTCTCTTCAATAGAGAAGGAACGAGCATTGATCACATCGCAGGCTCACTTCGTATTGGCGATTTCAGATACCAATTTTTGGAATCCAGGTTTCCTCCCGATGTTTTCCTTCACCGATTGTCAATGATGTCTAAGTATAATTAAAAAACTACATAAAACTTTGAAAAAGTCACGTCACGAAAGACAGTCCGTTCATTCAACCGCTAGGCCACCACGACAGTTAGTTAAGTTTTACATTAGTCCATAGTAAAATCATCAGGGAAAGGAAAAAACATCTCTTGCAATAAAACAAGTCCGAAAGTAATTTAAATTTAAATTGCACGATTAGTGTCGTAAATCAACCTCACACTAAACTTAAAAACTTCGCATTTGTAAATCTTTGGAAGCGGTCAAAGAGGCAGGTCAACAAATTCATATTTTCTTAAACCATATAATTTACACACATTATGCAATAACGAGTATGCAAATTATTTCGATTCATTTCATTCTATTTAATGGTGTTGATCTGTTAACAGCAGGTAATTTTCCTCACATGTTATACGACTCTAGTGCGTGTGCTTGCATTTTGAGCACCTTATTAACTACGCTTCAATTGACTGCCTTAATGAGTTTTATGCTATTTGTAAAGATAATTACCCCCTTACTTGTAACACCAATTAAGGAAAGGTGGAAGTTGTAAATTAAGTCTAGTTCGATCATTGCCGTTTCTTGCTTGTTAAAAACAGCTGAAGTTGTGTCAGATTTTACTTCATTTTGTAACTAAATTATGCCAGATCGATTGTGCGGATTTGCATGAAATTTGGAACAGATATATACTTCACTACCTCGAATAGTGCATAATTATATTTTTTTTTTTTATCCTGAAGTGGCCTTGGGATCAAGAATTACGCAGTTAAAACTACAAAATCTAGAAGGTCATAAAAATAGAACCGAAATTGTAAAAGTATGTAATAAGTGCAAACACGGCTAAGATTAAAATAAGGGTGGTTTTGGAAGCTCATTTTCTCACTTATTTAACAAACAATACCTAAATATTTCAATATTCTTTACTGAATATGATACTCAAGTTTTCAAACGATCAATTGAATATTAAAAAGAGCACGTGAACATCACGTTTCAAAGGACATTGGCATACTTTAAGTCATTTTACCAGAATAATAGCTCCACGACCTGCCCTAATTCATTCATATTATTTACCTATTTATCTGTAATAAATTCTATAACATAAAATTTCCAAGTTCTGATCGATATTATTCTTTCGATAATCCTGTCGTTAAAATTGGCGTTTATTGACTGAATTTAACAGGTCCCTTATTCACTAGGTTAAGCAGTTTAAGTGCTGCTACGTGTATGATTGGGAGAAGCTATCTCATTCAACTCACTATACTTTTAAGTAAAAAATCTATATGGCCTAAAAAGTATATACTAACACTACCTGGTGACCCTCAGAACACAATAAAGATTCGGCGACCTAAGTTTCTTAGACTGTAATCTGCGTTATAACACGTTATATTTTGTTTGGACTTAGAAAATGAGGTACCTGAGTGAGTGGCTTGCTCGACTGAGTAACTTATGAACTTTCTTGCCAGTTCTTCGCCATAGGAATGACACTTTGAAACCGCGCACCTAGAGTCATTAATTTTAAAGTTAACGTTTCTAAAGCGCCTATTTTAGGTTTACTAGAAATAAAAACATTTTAATTTTGATTTTGGTTTTGAGTACTGTCTGAATAAAATACACTGAAAATAGCACCAATCCTTGAGGGAAACCATTTCCTAATTTTCTTGCTAGTTATCTAGGCCGGAGACTAGTTCAAAGGTTTCATATGTCTTGTTACTCAGAATAAATACAAGTATCAATAAACATCTAGCTACATTGAAACGTTCACAACATACCATCAATTACTTGGCATAACGATAAACACGATTCTATCTAAACACCATATCCGCAAGGTCGCGAGATCTCTTCACCTGCAGACCTTCTAGGGCACATGTTACTCAACACGTTATTACTGTTTAATAGTTGTTATGTTGGTAGCCTTGTGTGTATGCTCATGTTTGCTTGTGTGTGTGCAGATCACGATGCTTGACACCCGACTTGACCCGAACGCTTTGAATACCTTTTTGAAATCTTCATTCTTTTGTTTTTAATTTGAATGTTCGAGTGATTAATTGCCAGCATTAATTTTATCTTAAGGTTTTCGACTTTTCGTTTTCGCATACCTGTTTACGATACCAGTTACAACCCTAACCTGCCATTCCGCATTGATAACCAAATTCCAATGCTTTAGTTTAATGTTTCGAATTCAGAAGTTGGTATTTTGTTATTTAACTTATGGAGCTTTGTACAGCTGTCTTACAGTTCGGAATTTGACATTTAGATCGAATATGGTCTATAATAGGGCCGTATTGTATGTTTGAGAAGAATTCTGTCTGACTTAATGTGAATGTGCAACACCGCGTATCTGAACCCCTTCGAGGTATACAGGCTTCATTACACATGCTAACAGGAAACGAAGCAAGTTTTTTATTAATTTACGCTATAGTAACCGCATATACCCCATAAAAAGCAACATAAGTACAATAAATTAAATTTTTTACTCATTCTGATACAAAATTAGTATGTTGGTATTCATTGGACAGCTTCCTGAGTGACCAGTTATGTATATATAGTAGCTATGGTTGTCAACCAGAAAAAACGTGACAAAAACTCTTGTCAAGCTATCAATAACGAGAAAACGGAACTGTCAACTTACATAGGCGATAAAACTGTAACATGATTATTAATTAACATCGCATTAATATTCACAACGCCACTGGTACCTATAACGATCGTAAAATAAGCTGCAATGCAACTTTATATAATAACTGAATGACGCATCGTTTTTTAAGTAATTTAGCACATTTGTTAGAAATTCTGTTACAATTAAATAATAATTTAATATGTTTATGTACTTACATAAATTATAACTTTAAGGACGCCTTAAGTCATCATTTATGGAAACCCTACTGGCTATAAAATATTATTAAATAAATAAATAAAATAAAAATAATAATAATAATATTGTTTATTTAAAGAAACTTAGACATAAATTACAAAATATTTTAACAGGCTAAATTAGGTCCTTTTAAGCTGTGTAGTCATCTGTAGCCGAACTAGGCAGTCAATGAATGTCAACATCACATACATTGCTCCGAATCCAAAGTAAGTAGCTAAAGCACAGTTTATTAGTTGCTTTATACATATATGTTGCTTTTCACCGTAAAAATGTTAATTTTTAACAATCAACTGAATTATGAGAAATTTATCTTGTGTAGGATATGCAGCATTTTTGAAACATGTCCAAAATTATACAGCCAAATACAAAGCTTTTTTAAACTAAAACAGTTTTGTACCTATGCCCAAACGGTCTCAGGTATCACAATACATGACACACATAAAATTAATAGCCACTGTATATCCAATCTAAATAAATAAAATAGTCTACCATTACGCTATATTTGTATTGAGACTGCGAAACATAAAAACTTGAGTTAATGAAAATGCTGACACAATTCCGTTTGCTATGTTTGTCATTAGTGGGCATTCTATGTCGTATTACAAAATGTTGCTGGAAAAAATGTTGCCTTGCGTTCTGTGTGGCTTTAAGAGAATATTTTTTTATATGCTTAGTACTCAAATGAAGTTTCTAGTACCTATATGGTTTAGGGTAGTTCAAAAGACATTTATAATTATGAAAATTCAGAATATTATTTTCACAATTTGACAAAACAGTTATCTAGTCTCTCTCATGTAACTTATTAGGGAAGGAATCTTTTGTATTTGTGTGGTGTATTGGCCGCAAGATTTTTGCACTATGTTATTTGAAATACACATTACTACAAGTACATGTAAACCTATATCATTAAATGCATTGACTTAAATGAGGTCAGCTGGTAAATCTATAACAAACACTTTGGGGTAGGCTTTCTAAAAGAAAGGTACCTACTTACCTATTTTACGTTTGAGGTACGTACTGCTTTTATCATAGGTATTCTAAACTCGTTTTACACCATCCAACACTGAGATCATATAAATATTTGACTTTTAACTCAAAGCTTCCGAAGGTCGTGCGTAGGGAAACCATTAAAATAATAGCCACGAATAGAAAATAACGTGAATAGTGAATAGTCGTGAATGTTATGTTCAGATATTACCCATTGAATAAACTGCTAGACAATAGTATAATTTACATAAAATAAAAATTCAGTGGAAGTTGTACTTCCCTTCAAAACTGCATAAATGGACACCCTATTAAGCCTGATAGAATGAAAAAGATTGACAATGTAATTAAATTTTAATATTACATTAATTATGGAAAATGGTTTTTATGTACTAGCTGTTTCCCGCAGCTCCACCTGCGGTCTCTATTTTATTTAATATATCTAATAATAATATAATCTTTGCCATGGGATAGTGCTTAGTTTCCGAACAGTGAAAGAATTTTTCAAATCGGTGCCTTAGTTTCAGAGCATACTCAATGAAAACAAACAAATCTTACCTCTTTATAATATTAGTATAGATTATCTACTCTCAGACGTCAAGATGTTGTACTAACATATTATATATCAAACTCATTAATTGAGATTAGATCTTTTAGAACTGCCCATTAGAAACCTTAATTAAAGAAACGTTTTAGTTACATAGTTCTAATCAACTAAAGCACACCAGTAAACTGTAGTCCAGTAAGTCCGGATTAAGTGGTCGCAAACCTGTTCCACATACCAGCGGCAAGTTGCGTCACCGCGCATGCGCCAAGCTACAAAAAATGGCTGACGAGAAAATATTATGAAAGTCTAGTTTTGGTGACCGATTAAAACTAAACGTGGGCAGAAAAAGTTGTAAAATAATTAAAAAAGACTTAACTAAGACTAATATGTAGTAGTTTTCAGTGGTAACTAACAATCAGTAATATTCCTAACTTGAGTTAAACAAATATTTAAGTATCCATAAAAACCTAATTTAATGTCTGATACAAAGAGTTTGTCTTAGTTTATTACTTACTCTATAATTATAAAATTACTATAAATGTGACAACCATCGTGCAACTTCTGCGCCATCTATACATATAATAAAACAGTAAAAAAACTGTGTCTGTACATTGAATATATTAAAAAAAAAATAATTGAGGGGGGTTTACAAACACTTATAGAGCACGAATCCAAAAAAAAAAATCTGTCTGTTTGTCTGTTTGTCTGTATGTCTGTTTGTCTGTATGTCTGTTTGTCTGTTTGTTTGTACACGCTAATCTTCGGAACTACTGGACGGATTTGAATGATTTTTTTTTTGTTCTATAGGTATTAAGTCTGGGCAACATATAGGCTATAATTTATCTTGGAAATTTGAACACCTGATGCAGAACCGCAACAGACCAGCTAAACTATAAGAGATACAAAAATGGTACCATAGCAAAAATTGTTCCACGTGATGAGCATTTTCTGCTGAGAGAATAAATTTGAAGATCTGGAACACCTGTTGTGAAAGTCCAAGAGCCCGGCTACTCCATAACACATATAGGAATGACGTCTTAGCAAGGTTGTTCAGCCTGATGAGCACTCTCTGTTGAAGTATAAAAATTGAAGATCTGGAACACCTGTTGTGAAAGTCCAAGAGCCCGGCTACTCCATAACACATATAGGAATGACGTCTTAGCAAGGTTGTTCAGCCTGATGAGCACTCTCTGTTGAAGTATAAAAATTGAAGATCTGGAACACCTGTTGTGAAAGTCCAAGAGCCCGACTACTCCATAACACATATAGGAATGACGTCTTATCAAGAGTTGTTCAGCCTGATGAGCACTCTCTGTTGACGTATAAAAATTTAAGATCTGGAACACCTATTGTGGAACTCCAAGAGCCCGGCTACACCATAACATATATAGGAATGACGTCTTAGCAAGAGTTGTTCAGCCTGATGAGCACTCTCTGTTGACGTATAAAAATTGAAGATCTGGAACACCTGTAAGTTGTCGAACTCCAAGAGCCCGGCTACACCATAACACATATAGGAATGACGTCTCAGCAGAATTGTTCAGCCTGATGAGCACTCTCTGTTGACGTATAAAAATTGAAGATCTGGAACACCTGTAAGTTGTCGAACTCCAAGAGCCCGGCTACACCATAACACATATAGGAATGACGTCTTAGCAAAAGAGGTTCGGTCTGATGGGCATTCCCTGTTGACTTATAAAAATCGAAGATTTGAAACATCTGACTTGGAAATCAAAGCTATCACTAATTTCACTGTATAATTTTAAAATAACATAACCTTTCGGACTGATTTTGGATGACGATGGTATATCATTTATAATTCGACTCTACTGGCCAAAATTCCAATTTTTTTTTATTTTTTTATCGATTATATTATATGCCATCGGGCTTATGTTATTTGAGCGTTTAATTTACTTTGCAGTCACTTAGATTTTAATTGATCAGGTATCTTCACAATAAAACTATAACCATGATGAAAGAGGTCAAATCTTTCCCAATGTTCCAAAGGAGCTAAATAGGCTAAATAATAAAAAGGATTGAGGATCATAAGATCCCAAGAATCTACCGAAGAGCGTCAAGAGAGACTTGATGCTGTTCGAGAAGATCAGGCTGCACCTCGCTCCGTGGAAACCTCTTCGGATCGCGAAGCACGCCTGCATTCTCATCGTATTTACGTATCTACATCCAGGTCTGACCGCTGATCGTGAGCAAAAGTTCTGATGGGCATTTCCTGCTAATTTACAAAAATGAAAGATCTGGAGGGTCTCGAATCATCTCGCGCATCACGTTGTTTTCCCGTCCCCGGGCTCTGAGAATTTGACATCAGACGTTTCAGATCTTTTATTTTGACGACCCTGTTGTCGCTGGCATAAGCAACAGGATCCGCGTACGAAGTTGCGGGCAGAAGCTAGTCTTGTAATATGTCCGCCGCGAGCCGTCAAAATAAGGCGGGTAAACTTCTTGTGTAATCTTTGTAGCTGGGATAACTGGCTGTTAGCGGCTCGTTTAAGTTCCGCTATAGTAATATGTGAGAATTCCTATACACATACGATATTTCACAATTTTCTTGCGGTATGCAGGAATGCTATTTAAAAAGTAATGGTCAATTTGAAATTGCATTCCTCGAAAGTGTCAGGCATCTGTCACTGTCATCGTTGGCGCGAAAATTATGTCATTTGACTTAACGACGTTAAAATTATCTGATAATCTTTGTAATGAGTTTTAATGATTAAATATTCTGCTGGGAATGTGAGACAGTTTTAATGGCTAAGAAAAAATATAATAGCTTCTCTAGAAATTGTGGTGTGTACTTTAAAAGATCTTACCGTGTACCATACTGTTATTGGTTAACAAAAAACAATAAATTCGAGGTGAAATACACACTAATGTCAATAAAAAAAGTTATTACGATTTTATTGCCCAGAGACGCACTTTTAATCCATCTTCATCTTCACTTTTAATCGATACACATTGCTATTAACAGCTATATAAATACGAATGTGAAGAGGTAGGTGAATGCTATAGAAGAAGGCATCCATTGGCAATTACTAAACCTTCAAAACGCCATGATTGTTACGCAGCAAACGAAAACTACTATAAAATTGTATGTTATCTGAGACATACATCTTCAATCGTAATAGTTTAATTCACAGAAACGCATTGTTTACGATTCCAGCATGTAGGGTTGCCAGATAATGCGAATAAACCCGGACACAGTAAAATTTTTGACCATTTAATGTTTTATTAATTTTCAACCCTTCAGCTCGGATATTATTAAACGACAATAATAATTGTTATACTCTAAAAAATGTTCTTGCTAAATATATTATGAACTAAAAAAACAGTGTAAGGCATTTTCGCAATACATAGCTCCCGTCCGGATTTCGGTTTTATATTATTTTCAATCACAAAGATATTGGAACAACCAATATCTTTGTGTTTTGGGTACATAAACAAAAGAAAAACAACCTTTTTCTTACACGTAAAGTTTGGACTATGTTAAAGATTACGGAAAATATTTGGGCAAATTTTGGACACCACAGTGCAACTGCGGCCAAATATCTGTGAGAAATAAACCGAATACAATACTTTGATTACACAATATTAATTAAAATGTGTAATTTTGTGAATTAGTTACGCTCTTCAGTTGTAAAGGATTATTTTTTAACAATTTTGTTGTTGAAATTACCTAATTGATTACCTATTATTTATAGAGTCAGGTGGGGTAAAGAAACATACTTTATTTTAGGAATGTCTTAGGTTATTGCTAGTAAGGAAATCCGAAATCATATTGTAAATTTGTAAATTAACTCTTTATACGTTTGTCTGTCTATGACCTGTCTCAGACCTAAGAAGTCGCCGGGAACTTGTTTTAGAAAAAAAATCTGTTCCGCTAGTACTCACTTAGGTATGTATCAATAATAACGTTATTGTTTGTGATTATAATAATATGTAAAGTATTATTAATCGATCAAGTACCGGAGCTAGGATTTATAGTTTTAGTTTTAAACGACAATTTCTCTTGCCTCATATGCCTCATAGACCTTCTTAACGCACCTGGCCAATAACACTAGACCTACATGTAGGCCTCGGTTTTGGCGGCAAAAAGTAGCTGAAAACATCAATGTCACTTTGACATTTGACTTTAGTTGTTTCTCTACAAATAAACAAGTAGGGACGTTTGTGTGATTATACCTATTGCATTAAACGTAAGGTGCATAGAAATCGCAGGATACGTGCTATAACTACTGCATATCCTGGCAGGCTTCCAAGGCCATGGCCCGTGGTTCAATGTTAATGACATCTAGACCTTTGCCTAGCATTGTATAGAAGTATAGTACGATTTATATAGCACATATTTGCTACATGTTACTAGTAGAAAAGTTGCCAACTTTGAATAGATAGAAATTGGTAATACATAAATAGGTTAGTAATGTCAATTCTGAACACGAAACTAATAATTGAGAAATATAAATATTGTTTTAAGTATCTATTAAAAAAAATAGGAGGCCATAGTTTAATCTCGTGTGCTTCCTAATTATATTTAAGAATTGAACCATCACCGAAACTTAGGTTAGCACGAAGAATAAAAATATTAGAACCTAGACCAAAAAGTAGAAAATAAAGAGGAAGGAGGGGCTCGTGGCTAAGTTTAAGCCGTACGGTTTGATCGATAATAAAGGTTTAGCCGCGCTCGCTGTCCAACCGGTCCGTGGATGGGTGACCATTTGTAAACATACCGAGACCCCTTCGTGCCTCGGAAAGCACGTTAAGCCGTTGGTCCCGACTGTCATACAGTGATCTTTGACTGTCGTTAAGTCATTACAATTCTGACAACCAGTCTTACTATGGGATACTGTGTTACCCAGTAAAATGGGTTGTGGAGGTCTGATAGGCAGTCGCTCCATGTAAAATATAGTATTCAGCTAAATCCGGTAAGACTGGAAACCGACCCCAACATAGCTTGGGAAAAGGCTAGGCAGAAGAAGACCAAAAAGTAGGAAAAAAAACCATGTACTAAATTCTAAGTTAAGTACTTTCTTTGCTGTAATCGCATGTTAAGCGCTAAGTAACCATTTCCTGGGTCAAATCTTCTCTTACTAAGTGCCTATAATTAACTACAACAGCAGACATTTTGCGCTTTTCACTCGGTGAGCTATTTCCCGCTTTTACTTTTTAAAGGTAACGCAATAGTTACATACAGCCTCTAACTTAATACTTTATTTATTTAATACTGTTATTGTGTTCTTTTCGGGTATTTTGTGTTAATTTTTATTCATAGGTAATAATTTTTAATAACGAACATAATTTTTAATCTCTACGTACAGGATTATTTTAAAAGGAATGCCATTTCGACATTAGAAAGAAAGAAAGACATTATGTTCCTTGGGGAAAGTTGTTCAGTTTTATGCACGTGATAACCTCGTAGGATATCCGCACCCCTTTTAAAATAATCCTGTATGAACTTAGACGTTTCAATGTAGATAATTTCTCATTTCATTTCTGATTTCTTGTTGAAAATACTCTAGCGCAAAAAGTCTATAAACATTTTAAAATTCCGACTATCGTTAACCATAGGTACTTCTTTTTTATCCTCATGACAGACAAAGATTGCAAGATACATACAGAAATCATTTACCAGTGCCAAGTTTTTATGAATAAAGGTACACTTTTAATATGTACAGTCCTCCGCAAAGTTACACTTAGATTTAACAGCGCCTCTAACTTAAAAGCAGTAAGTTTATTTATTCTATTTCTTTGTGGTCTACTGCACCATGATTGTTCATCTCGTCCTATTCAAAGTCGTGCAATCAGGAAACAGATGACTATCGTCGTGTGGTAATGATTAAAGGTTCTAAGTTACGTAGTGTATGAGCTCATCATAATTAGAGTTCCTTGTTGCATGATGTATAGATGTAATATGTATCTGACGATGTTCTTTCGGTTCGCAACCAAAAACGTCTTCGTGAATTTGAGAAGACTACTTGCTCAAGAGTTATTTTTGTTCATTTCCGAAATAAAATTATTTCATTTAAAGCTGTTTTGTTTTGAGATGAGTGTTCGAATAATAAAATAAGGTAAAAACTGAAAAAAAGAGGGTACTGACTGCAAGGTACGTGCAAGATTATCGAAGTTTATCTTCGTTACCAATGTCTCTGAAAACAAGCAACTCCGTGTCTGGAACATTTTCTATCAAGAGTATAATTAATCAGAACATGAAAAAACTTTTGTGATATCTACTCCAACATCTACTGTGAAGATATTATAGCAATCTTACACATAAATCGCAAATTCTCGCCTACTGCTTATTATCTAAACGTGATGGTATGCCGCTATGTTGTATGCCAGAGTCGTCAGTGTAAGCGACTAGCGGGTACCAACTCTGCCATATGACACACATTACAGTTATAGTGTAAATTTTAATAATTTAATTAACATTGTATTTCGAAGCATTCAAAATCTGACTGAAACCACCAAACTGAATCTTATTATGACGTTTGGTTCTATTGCCCCATTCGGACTCTTCACGAGGATACACGAGGAACGCGAGTACGAGAGTGAGGACGGTGGGCTCGTGTCCCCTCGTCTTCCCTCGGCTCTCCTCGCTGTCGCTCCGCTTTGTATTACTTTATCAGACGCGAGTCCAAGACGTAACCAAGTAAATGTAGCAGGCAACTGAATAAAGCGAGATTCTGGGTACTCCGCACTCCTACAGCCTACGCTTGCCAAGTCGCGTTCCGAGAGCGTCTAGGAGGCGCCTGGCCAGAGTCTGGATGGGTCATAATTGCGATCTGGATGGGTCATCATGAGCCGCCGCGTCAGCTCATAATTAAGGACTCCCGGCTCATGATTAAGGACTCCCGGCTCATGATTAAGGACTCCTATTGAGTCTGAAACTAGTCGGGCGATCCCGAGAATGCGCGTGAGTAAACCGTTGAATCCTTAAATAATTACAAAAAAGATTGTTGAACTATAATTAATTTGCATTATGTCTCGTTATGTTTTGTTTGGACTTATAGAATAACTTAATGTATTATTCAAACATTGTTATTGTGTTCTCAACGATTTAATTTATACAGGTAATAGCCACATGCAACGGGGTTCCGACATTTTTTGTCTGGCAACAAACGATTGATTGCAAGTATGGGAGAGCTTTTGCAAGCATGTTTGAATGTGTGGGAATATAAATATTTTTGAACAATCGATTGGTTGATGACAGAACAAGCGGCGGAAATGCAACGAACTGTAGATAAATTGATTTAAAAAAATTGAGTAATAGATAGCCCATTTATGAAAGATATAGGATTTTTGTTTGAACAGCCGT
The DNA here is from genome assembly GCA_950381575.1 of Plusia festucae. Classification (NCBI taxonomy): domain Eukaryota; kingdom Metazoa; phylum Arthropoda; class Insecta; order Lepidoptera; family Noctuidae; genus Plusia; species Plusia festucae. The sequence goes on along the minus strand of OX494454.1, from coordinate 8,646,542 downwards.
CGCCTACGCGGGCGGACCGCGAGCAAAAGGTAGCTAATAATAGTACTAGAATTATGAGGTATTTACATAAAAATAAGGTAAACTAGTAGGATTAGACCACTTATTTTATTGTGATTCAAGTAGGTATCAACTTAAAACATAACTTGTAATATATCTTCATCAAAATAAAAAATAAATGAAGCAATCTATACATATAATAAAACAGTAAAAAAACTGTGTCTGTACATTGAATATATTAAAAAAAAAATAATTGAGGGGGGTTTACAAACACTTATAGAGCACGAATCCAAAAAAAAAAATCTGTCTGTTTGTCTGTTTGTCTGTATGTCTGTTTGTCTGTATGTCTGTTTGTCTGTTTGTTTGTACACGCTAATCTTCGGAACTACTGGACGGATTTGAATGATTTTTTTTTTGTTCTATAGGTATTAAGTCTGGGCAACATATAGGCTATAATTTATCTTGGAAATTTGAACACCTGATGCAGAACCGCAACAGACCAGCTAAACTATAAGAGATACAAAAATGGTACCATAGCAAAAATTGTTCCACGTGATGAGCATTTTCTGCTGAGAGAATAAATTTGAAGATCTGGAACACCTGTTGTGAAAGTCCAAGAGCCCGGCTACTCCATAACACATATAGGAATGACGTCTTAGCAAGGTTGTTCAGCCTGATGAGCACTCTCTGTTGAAGTATAAAAATTGAAGATCTGGAACACCTGTTGTGAAAGTCCAAGAGCCCGGCTACTCCATAACACATATAGGAATGACGTCTTAGCAAGGTTGTTCAGCCTGATGAGCACTCTCTGTTGAAGTATAAAAATTGAAGATCTGGAACACCTGTTGTGAAAGTCCAAGAGCCCGACTACTCCATAACACATATAGGAATGACGTCTTATCAAGAGTTGTTCAGCCTGATGAGCACTCTCTGTTGACGTATAAAAATTTAAGATCTGGAACACCTATTGTGGAACTCCAAGAGCCCGGCTACACCATAACATATATAGGAATGACGTCTTAGCAAGAGTTGTTCAGCCTGATGAGCACTCTCTGTTGACGTATAAAAATTGAAGATCTGGAACACCTGTAAGTTGTCGAACTCCAAGAGCCCGGCTACACCATAACACATATAGGAATGACGTCTCAGCAGAATTGTTCAGCCTGATGAGCACTCTCTGTTGACGTATAAAAATTGAAGATCTGGAACACCTGTAAGTTGTCGAACTCCAAGAGCCCGGCTACACCATAACACATATAGGAATGACGTCTTAGCAAAAGAGGTTCGGTCTGATGGGCATTCCCTGTTGACTTATAAAAATCGAAGATTTGAAACATCTGACTTGGAAATCAAAGCTATCACTAATTTCACTGTATAATTTTAAAATAACATAACCTTTCGGACTGATTTTGGATGACGATGGTATATCATTTATAATTCGACTCTACTGGCCAAAATTCCAATTTTTTTTTATTTTTTTATCGATTATATTATATGCCATCGGGCTTATGTTATTTGAGCGTTTAATTTACTTTGCAGTCACTTAGATTTTAATTGATCAGGTATCTTCACAATAAAACTATAACCATGATGAAAGAGGTCAAATCTTTCCCAATGTTCCAAAGGAGCTAAATAGGCTAAATAATAAAAAGGATTGAGGATCATAAGATCCCAAGAATCTACCGAAGAGCGTCAAGAGAGACTTGATGCTGTTCGAGAAGATCAGGCTGCACCTCGCTCCGTGGAAACCTCTTCGGATCGCGAAGCACGCCTGCATTCTCATCGTATTTACGTATCTACATCCAGGTCTGACCGCTGATCGTGAGCAAAAGTTCTGATGGGCATTTCCTGCTAATTTACAAAAATGAAAGATCTGGAGGGTCTCGAATCATCTCGCGCATCACGTTGTTTTCCCGTCCCCGGGCTCTGAGAATTTGACATCAGACGTTTCAGATCTTTTATTTTGACGACCCTGTTGTCGCTGGCATAAGCAACAGGATCCGCGTACGAAGTTGCGGGCAGAAGCTAGTCGGTAATAATTATATAATATTTCATGTACAGGGGCGGATTTGATACGTTGGCTGCCCTATGCCTACGAAAGATTTTCGCTCCCTATGTTCTGTAAATCATGAACAATTAAATAAACTAGAAAATACATGTATTTTTTTTGACGGAATGCTATATAGATATAAAAATAGTTTTTACAAGTAGGCGCGTAGGCAACAACTTAAAAAAAAAACGACCTAAGTACCGAAATTTTGCCGCCCTGGGCCCGGGCCTACTCGGCGTATAGGAAAATCCGTGCCTGTTCACATGTAACCATCGTACGTTTCGTCATATATTGGAGATTGGAATAAGGCAATTAACTCCCATATAATTATTCATGTTAATCAACCTGCGTATTAAGTAGGCGTTACCTGAATCACCTGTGCTTACTCCATAAAGAATTTAAAAAAAAGAGAAATCAATCATGGCGGAAGCGAGTCGACGTTGCAAATAATACCTACTCATGGTAGTTTCTCATGGAAAATAAAGAAACCACGTATGACTGTAATAATAATAGCGGTCATAGCTTCATTTTCACATATTTTTATTATTTCAAGTAAGGCTGACTTGTTTGGCGTTACCAAGGGTTCCAAAAAGGGACTTGCGAAAAATAATGGCGGAAGCGTTGCTTCTTTAGGTCACTTTTCCTTTTCTGAGGAATGAGTGTGACAGGGACCGAGAAAAACGTGAACAGAACAAATTACCTGGGCCAACCTTTTTTGGACAGGACAAAAGTTTGTGGAAAAGAGAGAAGGTGGAATATGCCCAGCGGTGGGACAAGACGGGTTAGATAAAAATGTGAGACAGATACACATTATTTTTAATTTCTTTCTGAAACAACGTAAGTAGCTCCCACATTACTAGTATTCTTGTTAACCCCTCGTGCTGAACTAAATTGCTTGTGTTACAAGTAGGGTCACGTCGGTAGCGCAATGTGTGAGATAAGTCGAACCTGCAACCACATGATCGCAAGTCAAACGCCCTAGCCATAGTCGACCGCCGCTTCAATCAGCTCAAACCTCAAATATTTGTCTCATGTGAATATACAAAACCGCAACTGATGATGCGAAATCCAAGAGCTTATTATGTACTAGCTAAATATTATTTTTATTTACTGAGAAATACAAGTAAATCCGCATTCTAGACTATAGACCACAGTTAGAACCACAAAGGTATCAGGTTTATTATGATCAATACAGCACCTAATAAGATTAACATTTATATTATCTTGTTCCTTACAATATGTTAGTTAGCCTAATCCATGAGTAGATTCGTATGGAAGGCGTTGAATTTTCGAAAAAAAAAGAAAATAATGACACGCATTTTTTTGTGTTTGTTATGGTCTTTACTATTAAGAAGGTATACTTTATTACTATACTAATATACTTTACTACTAAGATATTTTACTACTAACGTCCTGAAAAGATATTGAAGGAACTTCTAGGTCCTATAATCTAAAATCTTCAATTCACCGTGAATAGGAGCAAGTAATGTATATTATATATACTTATTTTTTAATTTACGGGTGGAAATTTCAACCCTCATCGGTACCTAACCTATTGGTACGTACAAGAAAATTCCTTTGCCTTGCATACTCTGCAGTGGGATAGTAGCATCACTAGTACGTTAGGTTACGTCTGTGGATAGTAGGTAGATAAATAGAGCGATAGCTTAAATAAAATGTAAAAAAGATGCCTCAGAAAAAAAAAACAAATCATGACGAGATGTCAGTAATGCTACGGTCTTGCATACAAACAAGCAAATAAGTTAGTTGTTGTAATATTGAGTAATGTCGTATCCTCGCGGTAATAGGGTAAACATTGAGAAATAGTTCCGTATAGAGTCGTGGAGATTTTGCAACTTGCAAACAAGATGATAGAAATTTTCTTAAGTATTTATTTTAAGGTAAGTGGCAGATTTCTTGATAGCATATTATTCAGGGCTATTATCTAATCGAAGCCGGTATCGTCCCACTGCCAGACAATCTCTCCCGTTTCTTCACACTTCTGTCTTGAACAATCTTCGTATCAAAGTGAAAGCTACCCTAGGTTTCAAGTTGATCCCTCCACAGGACTTTTATTACCGTAGAAAATGTGTTTGTCTAAAATCTGTGATAGATTTTGAAGAATTTTCAGAAATGTCATCTTAATTTTGTCTAACCTATGCAAGTATGCACTGAAAGAGCTTATGACTTTTCTTTAAGATTATATAATTGAAAGTGTACCGAAGAAATTTTAGTTAGTTAGGCCATTTAAAGTTTAAATGGCCTAACTGGTTTAAATTTTAAACCATTAGTTAAGACATTTAACCATTGGTTGAGATAACTCAGGATCAAAAAACTGGGCCTAAGAAAGTAAAAATTAACGCACCTAAGTAACTTCTCTTGTATCGTTACGTTGTTCACGTTTTTAAAAGTTACACACCAGCAATTTTATCATCATCATTTTAATTTCACTTTTGTTAAAAAATAATAATAAAACACTGCTTTCTTAATATTCACTTTTAAAAGTGAGTTAAATGTTATAAATAATAAGTAGTTCTGCACACACCAACAAATTTACAGAAGTTTTTGCAATGTTAATCATCGACGTACCCAAAAGCAGGTTTTATGTGATATCATCTTCGCGACCCGTGAGGCGTGGCGGGAAAGATTAACTCGGCTCTCATTTACATAAACTACCGAGTTACATAAGGGAAAGTGGTTAAACTTTGTGAATAACAAATTTACACATGTCGCCAGCAACTTTGCTAGTTTAAAAATCCTGTTTATTTATTGGTTTAAGTGACGTGATTGACAGAAAAGAGAGTTGCCGCCAAAATGTTGTTACGCCATTTTGTCATCTGTGTTTGTCAGTTTAACATCATAATAATTAGGGTTCTAAAAGGAAAAACGGAACCCTTACAGTATCACTTTGTTGTCTGTCTCTCCCTTTATCTCGGGAATTCAAAAAGAAATAAACCATACATTTAAATCTATAGTATCTTGAAACTGTGGAAAAATCAAACTTCTAATTTAACGTAAAAAAGTTACTTTATACCACATAAAAATATTTAGGAATCAAAATTAATAGGGTAAGTACCTCCAGTTGAACTTGCAAGGGTAACATCCTCTCATATTAAAAGAAAGTACAGGAAAAAGTCTGAAGCCTCTACATTTGTAATAAGATTCAATAATACCGGCCTATAAGCGTCCCACTACTGGGCACAGGCCTCTTCTCATGTAGAGAAGGGATGAGCATTGATCACCACGCTTGCTCATTGCGGGTTGGCGATTTCAGATTCCAATATTTTGGAATCCAGGTTTCCTCACGATGTTTTCCTTCACCGTTTGTCAATGATGTCTTACAATGATTAAGAAAGTACATATAACTTTGAAAAAGTCACATTGGTACTTGCCTGGGTTCGAACCTGCAACCATGTGCATGCGAATCCGGTTATTGAACCGCTAGGCCACCACGACGATTCAATGAATTCAATATATTATGGTCTTTGTGCGTTTGCCTCGGTGGGCGAATCCAACTCGCACTTGTCCGGTTTTTCTTTAAGATTTTAATGTTGTTTGTGATCTTAGGAAGACAACCTATCCCCTGTCAAAGGAACCTGGATACCCTACTCATCTCAAAACGCAAGGTTATTGGACGGGCGGAGATACCAGTCAGGCTGCTCCAATACGAGAGGAATCTACTGCGCCAGATCAACTTGTATGTGTAGATCTGTTCAATTAATATCTTCTTGTAAATTCATATTTCTTCTATAATATATTAAATACTAGCTGACCCGGCGAACTTCGTACCGCCTAACAGTCAATGAATGTCGTGTTACCTTTTAGCTAAACTAATTTAGACTTTGATGAACGTAATACAATGATACAAAATTAAAATACAGATACTTAGATATCAAATAGTATTTTATTATGATAAATATCTGATAACTAATATTGATCTGTACGATAAGCTCGACGATTTCTCGTTTCTAACCTAGCCGTTTCACGGGCTGCCTCTCTTTCCTCTTGTGTTTGAGAGGCACGAATTAAAGCCCTTCTTCCCTCCATACTAACGCGGCGCTCTTCTCGTGCAATGTCTCGTTCTTCATCAGATAATTGACTCGCGATGTTCCGTTGCCTAATTGCAGTACTGCTTCGCTGGGAAAGATTAGATCTTCTAGGACGTGGCATTGTTACTAATACTAATACTGAATATGTACTCGCACAAAACCACACAAAACAAACAAATATAACAGTAGCTGAACTTTCGTGACATAGACATTGATTGACAATAGTTTAGATCATAGACTTATATATACTACTTTGGATACTGCCCTTTTTATTCAAATCTGCTTATTACACCTTTCAACTTTTTATTTGATTAAAAAAAATACAGACAAAAGTTTATTCACCCTTTTTAAATAATTACACAAAATAAATTTCTGAACGCATGCATAAATGTCAATCACAGTATTTGCTAGGATGACAGGAGGAAAACAAATGTTTGACAGGTACGAAACTAAGGAACATGGAAAATGATTCATTATCATAAATATTTATTCGTCAAGTTTTCATTGTTTTTAAAATGTATTCTGCTATTCAGGGCGGAGACAAATCCAACGAAACAAAAACCATGACAATTGATCCAGCCGATCTCGAGTTATAAGTGTTGTAACAAACCCGTCTTTCTTTTATATATATAGATAAGTAGGTACTTATCAATAAATATTTTACCTAGTCAATAAGACGTAAACTTGCCTGATCAGGTCCGTGTAAATTCAGGTGCAAATTAAGTGCTGTTCATTCTTATTGGTACCTATCTGTATTTAGTATAGTCTAATTATAAGTAACTTAATCCCTAGAACATGCGCAGGTAATTCCATACATCGAATACATTGAGAAACAACCACATACAAATTATATTTGCACAAATGGATATCAATAATGTATGACTCATAAATATTTGCTTGAATTACGTAATGCTCCACAGACTACGGATCCTCATTATACAAAAGCTATTTAAAAAACATCTTCAAACAAGTTTTTCTAACCTCTATGCGAAGTGGGTCCACCTTTGAGATTTTTAATTCGCTTCAAGTTGTACCGACGCTTAGAGGCGTACAGTTTAATTTAGCAAAAAAACCTATAATGATAGCCGTTTGCAACGCTCATAAATTGTGTTTTATTTATAGGTATGAAAGGCGGTTAATTGAAGGTGCCGAGACAGTAACGAATTAACACTTAAAGTCACCTTAACCACAACTTAACAGGAAAAAATAATAAAATAGTTTTAGTTTTACTATTTTCTATCTAGAAGAATCATGTTTGTCTTTTGCACTAGCGGACCCACCACGGCTTTGCACGTGGATTATACATAAAACATTCCTCTTGAATAACTCTATCAAAATCCGTTGCGTAGTTTTAAAGATCTAAGCGTACATAGGGACAGACAGCGGGAAGCGTCTTTGATTTTTATTAAGTAGGAATGTAAGTTACGTCTTAAAAAAATGTAGAGAACAAACTAAAATTTTGGCCAATCCTTTATATTCAAGACCAACAGGCCTGTTAGAAATACAGCCGACGTAAGAAAAATGCCCTTTAAACAGTTTTAGTTGGCTCAAAACGAAGAAAGCAAAAACAAACTACCTACCTACGACTGGCAAAAGCACAAAATGATATTCTTCTCAGGCAAAGTAGTGACTTAAGTACATCATATTATACTAGGGATGGGCCGAATGTGGTTTGTGCCGAATACGAACTTCGGCCGAACATTCGGTAAAAATGAAAAATTCGGCCGAAGTTCGGCCGAACTTCGGTTCAATTTCGCCGCGCTTTTTCGTGTTGTGACTTGTTTACGCACTTGCTGGAAATATTGCTAGATGTGCCCCGCCCGCACTCCGCGCTTCCCCGCGGGGCCGTTAGCCAACTCAAAAAGTCAGTAGTCATTTGTAAAGACGTCACCAGCTTGTCACGTGCTATTGTCTGGTTAAAGATTTTTTTTTGAACCAACTATTAAGGAGACCAATATAATTTACTATTTTTATTAAGTTAAGTACCTACCTATGCAAAGATTTCTAAAACTCATTATTAAGATCTTCCAGTTTCATTTGGACTGCACAAGACCAATTTAAGTTTATTGTTTATCACGTATGACTTTTAATAATTCAAATAAATGACTGAGTATATCAGACTTATTTTATAGAGTAAGATCCCAGTGCCGTAAGACACAACTTACTTTCTAAAGCATATAACCTTCGGTTCTCAGTAGTCTCTTGTGTACTTTTTAATACCTGACTGTTTGTAAAGCTTGCCCGGTGACACGTGCGCAGGTACCAGGTGAGAAAGGTTACTAAAAATCAGGGTTACTTAACTTATTTTTATATGACTGATTTTTATATATGTTTTGTAGAATATTACTCTGAAGTCATATAAGAAAAATCAGACACTTTCCATGGGCCAAAACTTTTATCAGACACTTTAAAGCTCTAAGAAAAATAAATGAACTTAATTTATTTTTAAATGTCTGATATTTTGATATGTCATTAAGATAACTATTAAAATGTTATATTTAATCAGTCAGACAAATTGCAATGCCCAAACATCCCCTAATCACAAAAATTACTCAACCATAAGTATCAGCGCGAGAGCACTATACATGCGTTAATAATGTAACTAAATATTATTAATGTTATTTATTGTACATCCACTAGTCATGACGAATTGACAGGTGCCAGGATTTCACGCATTGACTGGATGTGATTTTAATCCCGCCTTTTTTAAAAGAGGTAAACTAAGACCATTTAATATAATGAGGAAGACATGAATATCAGCGAACTTTTATGCGATTCGCAGATCTAGAGTCTTTTACCGATGAAAACATACTACAAGATACATATTTTCAATCAAGTACAATTTTTTTTTTGTTTAAAAAAGATTACTACATAGGATGTGGGTCGCACATTATTAGTAATCTCGTTAACCCCTCGTGCTAAGCTAAGATGCTTGTGTTACGAGTGGGTTCACGTCGGTAGTGTAATGGATGGGATTCGAACCAGCAACCACATGATCGCAAGGACGACGCCCTAGACATTAGGGTACCGCCGCTTGCGATATTTGCGATATTTATAATGTTTCTAATGTGTGCGACGTTGATGCTGCCCGGCTTCAGCTATTTTTAAATAAAGATACTGTGTCTGATATTAATGAAGTATTCAATTCAAAAAATCTAAAAAATTACGATGCACGCAATTTACCACCATGCAAAACTGAATTATTTCAACAATATCTCCGAGCTAATTATATTACCAGCATTTGGAATAATGCAAATGAAAAACGACCAACTACTTTAACTCCTGAAATCAATGGATGGACGTTAGAAGATAACTAGTATCTTTTTTATTGGTTTGATGGTGACCAATTACCCGGATTCCTTAGTGAATCACTTCAAGAACCAGGTACCGTACTTAGATTTCTGGTTTACAATTTAGTATATCGGTCGTTCCGGTAATCGTTTATCTTTTAGTTTTTACAGAACATGTTGCTAGCAACATGATGATGGTGAGGATTGATTATTATGATGATGATGAAGATGATTAAAAAACAATAAAAAAAAAATATTTCAAATAAAATAAATATTAATTTCTTTAAAACACAACTGCTCCGTAAAAAAATATTTTTCCTATACAACATGTAACAAAAACCCTGTCCGATCCCTGAGAGTATTATTCGGTATCGTACTACGAACACATACGTAGTCATTAAATGGATTGGAGATGATTATTTTCCCCAGTGAAAATAATTAAATCAAAATAAAAACTGATCCAAGGCAACAGCAACACTGACCGCTCCTCAAAGTTCACGTCACTACCTACAGCTTTGTGTCAAAGATGCCGCATATGCGAGACGGTTCATGAACCCACGAATACACTTTTATTGGATCTGACAGGGGTTTTGTTACATGTTGTGCATTGTTCTCTCGCGCTCATACTTATGGTTGAGTATTTTTTGTGATTAGGGGATGTTTGGTCATTGCAATTTGTCTGACTGATTAAATATAACATTTTAATAGTTATCTTAATGACATCAAAATATCAGACATTTAAAAATAAATTAAGTTCATTTATTTTTCTTAGAGCTTTAAAGTGTCTGATAAAAGTTTTGGCCCATGGAAAGTGTCTGATTTTTCTTATATGACTTCAGAGTAATATTCTACAAAACATATATAAAAATCAGTCATATAAAAATAAGTTAAGTAACCCTGATTTTTAGTAACCTTTCTCACCTGGTACCTGCGCACGTGTCACCGGGCAAGCTTTACAAACAGTCAGGTATTAAAAAGTACACAAGAGACTACTGAGAACCGAAGGTTATATGCTTTAGAAAGTAAGTTGTGTCTTACGGCACTGGGATCTTGGACTATTATTTCACAGTAACTGCAGATGTTTTTCATTAATTTCTATTATGACAGTGCAAGTATAGTTTAGTGCAGAATGTTCGGCATTTTAACCGAAATTCGGCCGAATGACGAAGTTCGGTTCAAGCTGCCGAAGTTCGGTTAAACCGAATGTAAAACGAATTTCGGCCCATCCCTATATTATACCTATGTACCATCAGAGTAGGTGTAAGTAACAAATTTGACGTTACATGTATTCTTAAACAATATCCTAAAGTTTAAATGCTGTCTTCATAAACTTACAACAACGGTTCAAATATCTTTTGTATTTCAACACGATTCGCGATTTCGAGACAGTATCGGTTTCAATGTTCAATCAATCAACAATTATCACGAGGAGTACTCTTAAATTTTAAAACATGTACGATTGAATTACGAGTTTTGTGAACGCATCAACAGTTCCTTCATGTGATTTCTCAGAATTGTAATTTTCCATGAATATTGTGTGTATGTACATGCAGATATACCTGAAGTCAAACCAGCTTGCCTGTAAGGTCCGACTTTGATTTGAAGTTGTGGTCTCCTCCGAAGATGATGAGAGAATATAGCGACTAATAAGGACGGGATTCTACTATATTCCCTCATCATACGAGGAGAACACATCGCAACATAATAATTAATTATGCAATCTGCAATACGTTTTGTAGCTCTGCAAATAGTGCCTATGGTAATTTTCGATGTTTTTTTAAGTAGATATGTACTTAGGTATGAGGATTCAAAAATGAATAAGTAGGTAAGTAAATAGGTATGTACTATGTAGATAGGTACTTACCTTCCTACCCAGTTGATTTGATAAATTAGGTACGTAAACACGGTCAAATATCCAAAGTTTTCACACCAGCTTTTGCAACTTACATTTAAATAATATTTTGTACCTATCCTGTATTATTCATCGAAATTCATGGCCAATACCTACGATACGTTTCTCTTTCCGATTTGGATTGGAGTAGGTAGGTAGGTACCTATGTAGATAACTAGATATTTTTAATTTAACATTAAATTATAAAACTGATTGAATATGCTGCAATTTTGGAGTCTGATTTTCTCGTCGTTACATCGATAAAATTATTTGTAATTTAGAAATTTTGACAGAACAGTTGTTTCATACAAAAACTGTCAAACGTCAACTTTTTAAGTTAGATGAATAGATGTTAATGGAAAAATCAGTTCTTCCAAAATTTCAACAAACATACATTATGTACTATTGTAGGTACCTACTAGTAAAGCCTTTGAAAAAATGCTGTATTTCTAAATACTCGGAGTGGCCTTCACTTCATTCAAGACAGGCAAAATCGTAAACAAGTTTTGGTAAATTATTAAAATATATACTTTCATACGTTCCAGTAATTAGTAAGTAAAGAGGTGCATACCTAATTAATACACTTTCAAATTACTTGATCATAATAATTCTAATGAGTGTACACTTTCTAACATTTTCATTTATAACTTAACATAAACAATAACTCACCTTTCCAATTGGAATCCAGTAAGAACGTCAGATTATCTTCGAAACATCCAATTGATCCAATTGTACATAAACTAATTCGATCGCAAAATATAAAAAATATGACAAAATAACAAACAATCATGAGATTTAAACCCGTTTCCACGGTAAAAATTCTTTCGTATTTACACTGAGTTAAATAAAACTGGATAAAGCACTATTAATCTTTTAATTAATCGATTGATTACTAATAAATAATCGATATTCTCACTCACTTCTCTTATTTAAAAAGTTTAGAAAACGTTCACTTTGGCGTCACAGCGCATGCGCCAACAAACGCGCGTTCCTTCGGCGACGGTTCGACTGTCTGAGCCGGCCAATCCGCGTGTTGCATTCTCCAAAGATCGAGTTATTACACAAACGAGTTTGAATGGTCGTCAGCTGTCGTAAATAAGCTACGTTGAGTGTACGTTCTTGTATAACCGGCTAATACGATTGTTTCTTTTTCTTAACAAGGCAAAAGCAAACCTATTGCGTTTAGCTAAGATTTAAAATATTTGTATTACGTGTACAATTTCATGAAGTGTTGACGGGATATTGCTATAGGAAATTAATATTACTGCAGTTAACATAAGATTTATATTTAACTAACACGTAATAAAATGAATGAGAAACTACATAAAATATATATTGAGCTTTATTTCAAAAGCAGTAGTAGTTAGTTTCGTAAGTTTATGGTAATTCGGAGTTGATCACCTTAGAAGAAATGCTGTGGCCTCGAGTGGTATGCGCGGTGCATAGTTAAGAGTACCCGAAAGCCAGCACAGAATCTTGATATTTTATCGTCGCACGTGACGTAACACCTGCTGAACTTTTGTTTCTCAATACATGTCATTGTTGTGAAAATTTAACTGGATTTTGCTAAACTTGTGTGTCAACTTAGACAAACTATTTTGATATTTTCAGCTAGCGGCATCTATCTATTTAGTCAGGAAATGTCAAAATATTGTACTTTACTTACGTAATTTCATCGTTAATTACTATATTAGGTATAATGGCTTTAAGTTTCTGTTTAATGTATTCTTATAAATTAAATCAATTTAAATTGATATCAGTTGTACTTTTGATAACTAATCTATCCGACGCTAGATGGCGCTAATCTAAAATTACTGTAAGTATCTGTAATACAATAATTATATCGAATGAATCTAACCCAATCGCATAAAGCATACCATAGGTATCAAATGAGTCATTCTAAGCCTAGAATAGAAACCGACTGTCACTCACGTACTATTGACTTCCGTCAACATATTTACGTGACTTACCGTGTAATGTGCCGATACTGTTCAAGTTAGCGAATGTAGCTAATTCGTAATTACCTGTCTGCCAGTCTGCTTCCGCTTAGGTAACGAAGATGTAAGGATACTTGTGATGGTAATTGACAGTTTAGTGATTACATAATTAATTAGCGTTTTAAAAAATAATTGGTAGGTAAGTAATCGTAGATGGTAATCTTTTTGATCGCCACTAAAGAGTTTTTTACCCCATCCGGACTCTCCAGCTACACGAGGGATCGCGAGTACAAGCGTGGATGTGCGCTCGGGTCTCCTCGTCTTCCCTCGCCTCACCTCGCTGTCGCTCCACGTTGTGTCGGTTTTCAAACACGAGTCAAAAGAAGTAGTGTAAAGCGAGAGTGCGATGAAACTGCTCCACTCGCCAAAACTAATGTAGAAAGCCTCTAGGAGACGCCTCGCGAGAGTCTGGATGGGGCAACTAAGTCGATTGGCTCAGACGTCTTATCGATTCGATGGTAATGTGAGCATAGAATTTAGCTTTATTAGTCTCATTCGGGCGCCATTATAGAGCCGCGCGGATCTTAGGAGCGTCACGACCAAGTTTGCCAGGCTAGTGTTCATGAATCATCCTAAGTACGTGTTGTAAATGTACCAAGACAAGACATTTTTTACGTGGGGGATATTATTCGAGATTAGATCTGCCTATCCCTTCTGATAGCAAGTGCGTCTAGTTACGTTTAATAAATGTAAACAAACAGAACTGTTAGCGGATGTAGGAGTATATTTACCGGTATATTATTTAATGTCATCGCTAAATGGATGGGCCAAGACGTCTACTGACTTCTAATGACTACATAATATATTTATTGAGAGCATTACGTGATATTATGTAGAGAAATTAAATTATTATCTGATTCAATATACATACATTAAATCCAACATATACATAAAGATAATATTTAAATTTCATTTCAGTTAGCATTAAGTGCTTTCTATAAAATGAATGGTGTTAAATAACTCTAAATAGAAAAGCCTGGTGCTGTACTACGATAATTTTTGTGGTAGGTAATGAAACATTGTTAAAAGGGTAAAATAAAACCAATCCTGCATCCTTTTCATACTAAACCATTTAATTCATAAAAATATCACGCACACAACTTATTTGAATTTCAAATGCATTTTTCGGTCCAAACATGGAATCAGATGAGATCATACAATTTTGAAGGAAGTTTCTTAGTATGAATGATTGATTTTAATTTCGCACAATAAGTCTAAAAAGGAAAGTAATACATCACATTATAACATTTTTTCGGAAAGCCTCCTTATTTGCATTTTTGGTAATTTACAAATTGTGCCAAAATCGAGTAACCTGTGTGTAATCTAAAGTGAATATTAATGTCAACATAGTTATTTTTTTGTATATGAGACGGTATCTGTTTTGAACAAATAAAAACATAAGTGAGTGCATCTTGACGTGGTATATATAATTTAGCCTTGAAATTAGTAAAATATCGGGCAGACTAAACAATATAATAAAGTAACTAGTATATTGGCAAGTATAACCAACTCGAAACAAATTTAGGAATCACATAGTTCCTGCAGGCAAGTTACAGTTCTACAAGCTTTAATAATAATAATAAGCGTATGAAATAATATTATGGAATATAGAAATAAGCGTACGAAAATTGCTTTTTGACATTTGTCATTTTTTGACATAAGTCACGTGACTTGGACTTATTGTATTTTGAGGTTAACGCGAATGTCAGACACTGAACGAAATCTACTTTTAACGGATTCTATCGCGGTTATCACGGGCACATATACCACCTCAGTCTACCCGTGACCATGAAACCAGCAAACCGCGATAGAATCCGTTTAAAGTAGATTTCGTCGTTATCTGACACGGTGACGGCGGCTGCGTCGTTGTTGTTGAATTTTGTGTTTCAACTCAATAGAATTTTCGTGGTTTCTGTGTGAAAATAATTCTCTCACCCAAGTGTACAAGGAGTACATTAAATCTTTATTTCCGTTCATTTTATATTTAAGCTATACAAAATGAAATTATTAAAATAATATTAGTTCCAGATTTAGCCACCAGAGCCTGTACTATAAGCTCTTATAGCAATACTTCATCGTGTAAGCGGGATGCAGTTACGCGCGTGTAGTGCGCTGTCTCGCTCCCACGATGACAGCATTCCTGCTTTAAGTGTTCATAGTACAGGCTCTGGTCAGGTTAGTTGGTGGCGCTAAACATTTGAGCGATTCAAATTATTTGAAATGTCGTTTTTTTAGTACGCTAATTCTACAAAAATATAGGGTAATACATATACGAATGATATTTAATGAGAATAATAGATTATTATCAAACATTACACTTTACGTACAAGGCAGACATTCCCAAATACATCCTGTAAGTACAATTGTATTAAATATTTATATATATTTCGTTTCACATCCTGCGACAGTTTTACACTAATATTTATACGAAACTAAGTCATTCTATAAAGTACTTTTGGTTACGATATATTAGTTCTACATAAATATTACACTACTGTAAACTTTTTTTTAAATAACTGTGGAAAACATCACATACATTGCTGCGAATCCAAAGTAAATAGCTAAAGCACTTGTGTTATGGAATCAAAGACAACGAAGATACCTACCACAAACACCTAGACCCGAGACAATGTAGAAAAGTGCTTTTCTACATTGACCCTTCCGGGGATCGAACCCGGGACCTCAGAGCTGGCGACACCTTGAAACCGGTGTGTACGCCACTCGACCACGGAGGTCGTCAAAATCTTTGATCTGCGAAATAAATTTATACATGAATTATAACATATCCGCAGGTTTTTCCTTATCAGGGATTGAAGTTCACGTCACTTATTAATAAATTAAATGTTAATAGGAGAAATTACAAGCAAGGGTGACTACTGAGAGTTAAAACTACCTTTCCACAGTGTTCCACTGAAGATGTCCATTCAAAACTCGCTTTTATTTTGTAAGTTTTAAAGTTCAGTTTCATAAAGCAATAGCAGTATATATTTTTTGTGATTTTCAATACTGACACTTGAAATACGATTTTTGTTTGGACAACTTTATTGGAGTAAGAAAGGAATGTTTAAGCAATTATACCATAGTTGAATGATATAATAAACAAATCTCGGTTGCTTTAATATATATTCTGATACTTAACATTAAATCTGTTTTACGCTTAAAATATTGATTAATTACACAACAAAATTGATTGAACTAATACTACATAATATATTGTCTTATTTCGTTAAATATACGCATACAAAATGGTTACATATTTGTACTAAATTCTAGTGTACTGTTAATAGTTCTAAATAAATACAAACATCGTTTAATACTCATAAATAGCAATGTTCATGTAATCACCGAATACCGACTAGATACACACAATTTCTACGAAACATACATTTTCAATACACAAATACATTTCAAAATAAATAATTAATTATATATAAATAGGTATACAACATGTAACAAAACCCCTGTCCGATCCAATAAAGTCGTATTCGTAGTACAGTTCATGAACCGTCTCGCATAGGCGGCTTCTTTGACACAAAGCTGTAGGTAGTAAGTACGTGAACTTTGAGGAGCGGTCAGTGTTGCTGTTGCCATGGATCAGTTTTTATTTTGATTTAATTATTTTCACTGGAGATAAAAATGTCTCCAATCCATTTAATGGCTACGTATATGTGTTCGCAGTACGATACCGAATAATAGTCTTAGGGATCGGACAGGGGCTTTCGATCGAATAGCAGAATAAATATAAAGAAAAAATATTTTTTTAGTTATTTTTTCGGGAACGGGGTCCACTTACGCAGGTGAAAACGTGGGGCAAAGCTAGGTTGCATGTTCGAACCCAATACAGGCAAGTATCTATGTGACATTTTCAAAGTTATATGTGAACTCTCTTAATTATTCTAAGACATCATTGGCAATCGATGAAGGAAACATCGTGAGAAAACCTGGATTCCAAAATATTGGAATCTGAAATCGGAAACCCGTAATGAGCAAGCGTGGGTATCAATGCTCATTCCTTTTCTATATTATAAGAGGTGATAGCCCAACATTGGGAGATTGATAGGCTAGTATTATTATAATTATAACATTTATATATTTAATAGGTACTCAAGGTCTTTATAAACTGTAATACAGGTTAAAGATATTTTATGGGAAATTAATTAAATTAATATTATCGACGTAACTAATTTATAGTTTAAAATAATTTTCAATGTTATTTCATCTGAATTATTTAGTCAGAAGCGATGTAACTTTATTATCATCATTTAACTTTTAGGTCTAGTTTATTTCCAGTAAAATACGACTGTGAAATATAATTAAAAGTATTCTGAACTTAATCTAGGCAAGCAACTATGTGTGAGAAAATAATGTATCATAATCCGTCGAGTCGTTTTTATATCAAGAAGTAACAAACATACAAACTTACACGTTTATCATTCATACATTTTAGTAGTATGATTGTATTTTCATGGTATCTTAGATTTTGTATGTATTTAAAGGAAGTCTAAAAATATCTAAATCTATATCACACTACAGTTTAAGCTCTTTTGAGATATAACTTGATAACAGATCCAAATATATTACAAATAATACTGTATGTATGATATTATTATTGATTTAAGTCAAGTGTAGGTCAATTTTTTTTTTTAAATATGTTAAATTGATGGGAATATGTGTACAAATTAACTTATTTATATTGCAAAGTATATTATGTATAAGCAACTAATTTGAATCATAAGTTCATTACCCACTTCGACGATAAATCGTTTGAAGGTGTCCCTTCGTCCAGCATACTCACCATGGAATCCTGATATTTCATGAATGTCAAAAAACTGTTCTGAAATAGTGCTAAATAGTGCCCAAAGGAAAAAAAAGTGCTCTTGTACTTGCGAAGTTATAGCCATAGTTCGATGAGTATGCTGGACGAAGGTTTCGCCCAGCATACTCACCTCCGTCCGGAGAATCTGTATACGCTTCAAACATAATTCATACTTCAAAAAATAGTTCCCAAATAGTGCCAAACGGTGCCCAAAAAGAAAAAACAGTGCTCGAATAACTTCGGAGTCATAGGCTTCGTTCAGTGAGTATGCTGGGCGTAGGTTCTACGCCCAGCATACTCACCTCAGTGCGCGAATATCGAACGAGCTATAGGTACAATTTACGTCTCAAAAAATTGTGCTTGAAATAGTGCCCAATATCAGTCCAATTTTTACTTGACTTTTGACCTAGAAAACCATTAAATTTGATTGTAAACTTCTACATACATTACATTGAGTACAGTCGAATACAATATTATTAACTTTCTTTCTAACAATTTTTGTCTTGTGTAAATTATTAATTGTCTATGTAAGGGAGTATTTACTTTAGAATCGCAATATTATTAATTACACATTATTTTAATAATACTTTATAATAATATGATTAAGCCTTCGCGCGTCGCATGGGACCCCGGTAGCTAGGAACAATGATTTTATATATTTTGTCTAGATCACGGCGCTTGAAGGATTAAGATATCAAATGAAGTAAATCATGCATGAAAAATAAAGTTGCTGTTATTAATGCTTACATTACAACTGACAAAATTATTCAAAATAATCATTTTCCGGATCAAGGACGGTACCACAACGTTTACGGAATTGACCTGTATTCCTCATGTGATAAAGTTCAATATAGTGTGGCAGTAATGGATGCACGTACGGTCAATAGGTATGGGGCTTACGACGCGCGGCGCCCGCGACGCAAATGAATATGTTTATGTTTAAATACTAGATGGCGCTGCCCTAACATCTTACGATTATTAGACAAGACTGATCTGTATTTTGAAGGTGATAAGGGTCCATTTTGTGTCACAAAGCAATCGAAACGAACAAGCGCTTCTCAGTTTCTTTGTTTGTTTATTCATTTTACGTTAGTATGTAGAAGTTTACATTAAAATTTAATGGTTTTCTAAGTCAAAAGTCAAGCAAAAATTGGACTGATATTGGGCACTATTTCAAGCACAATTTTTTGAGACGTAAATTGTACCTATAGCTCGTTCGATATTCGCGCACTGAGGTGAGTATGCTGGGCGTAGAACCTACGCCCAGCATACTCACTGAACGAAGCCTATAACTCCGAAGTTATTCGAGCACTGTTTTTTCTTTTTGGGCACCGTTTGGCACTATTTGGGAACTATTTTTTGAAGTATGAATTATGTTTGAAGCGTATACAGATTCTCCGGACGGAGGTGAGTATGCTGGGCGAAACCTTCGTCCAGCATACTCATCGAACTATGGCTATAACTTCGCAAGTACAAGAGCACTATTTTTTTCCTTTGGGCACTATTTAGCACTATTTCAGAACAGTTTTTTGACATTCATGAAATATCAGGATTCCATGGTGAGTATGCTGGACGAAGGGACACGTTTGAAGCCGTCAAAATAATAAAGATCAAGGTTGTTACCATGGAAACGTATGTTTACGCGAATGTCGACTTAATTGAATTTGAATGTCTATCAGAAAATAAGCGTATGGTGGGTTCTAACTAAAATTTGACGATTGTATGTGTAGTGTAGGTTGTTAAAAAATTCATTGAATGTAAAATTTGCGTGAAGAAGTTTTAAACATGATTACTTAAATAAATTCATATTATATTGTTAGTTTGGTATAATTTCTATAGACGCATAGTCGTTATCATCGCGTTTTTGTGTTTCAAAGTCCGAGAAACCCAGGGTGAATATGATTCATGGTCTATATATTCCTTACAATTATAAAAAGGCAAAACAATTCAAAGTAACGTATAATAAATTAAAAATACACAGTAAACCGAAAAAATAATCATAATAATTAGGTATAAGTACTAAAAATAATATATTTAAAAATAAACTATACATAGTTGTCTCATTATTATATTATACTTGTCGAATACATCTTTAATACATAGGATTTTTAATTGTACTGAACAGATCTAATAACATTCTAATTGATAATTCGTTTCTGTATATTATAGATAACTAGCTGTTTCCCGCAGTTCCGCCCGCGGTCTCAATTTTTTTTTATATAATTGAGATGCAACTTTACTATAAACCTCACGGAGCCCGAGAGCTTTCCAACGAATGCAAAACCGTGGAAATCGGTTCGTGCGTTCTGGAGTTATAGCGTCAGGAAGGAAAACCCGACTTATTTTTATATAGTAGATTATAGCTTGTCTAAAAGATATCACTATTAGCGATGAGACCGCCATTGTATCCTTTTAAAGCTTGTGATATCGTAACTCTTGTAGAGAAATAGTCTGGTTAAGTGGTTACCATAGTTTCTGCCTTGTTTGGGATCAAATGGCCGTGTGTGAGATGTCCCAAGATATTATATTATTAATATACAGAAACCAATTTACCAAAAGATAAATCACTGTAAATGTTACCCACACTAACACACAAACACTTTCACAATATCTCTCACTAATAATTTTTATTTACACTATTTGAAAGGCTCCAAACAGTATTAGATTTAACTAGCTTTTGCTAACGTCTATATTGTACCATTAATCCCATTAACTAATACCAGATAAAAATAAAGGTTGTAAGTGTGAAAAAAAATCATCAAAATCTGTTGAGTAGTTTAGGAGTTTTTGACAAACAAATATGTCTTTTTTATATTAATTCTAGTATAGCTAGTCATATTACTGAAACCGTATGATTACAGGAATACCTAAATCAGTTATTCCAATGTGGTTATATAAGCCCCAATATTAAAAACTATGTCACTAGTTGACATAGTTTACTGAACGATTTTTGATGAAAATTTCTCAAACTTATAGACAAAAGGTACTTTGATCAGTGCTTATAGTGAAACATGGTCTTAACTGCAAAAGATGCTGTAACAATACTGAAATAATTTTGAATAGGTAATCTAGCCTCTATATAGAAACAGCATAAAAACCTAAAGTCATACCTCATTAGACCTTGAAGTGACAGAGTAACATGAGTCTTGATTGAAACTTAAAATTGAGTAACGTATGACGGCCATTACTATTAATTGTGATGGTTAAAACATCTCTTGAACCGAGCCTCTAATACTTTTCAGTCTTTGAAGTAAAACTGTTTTAAACGGATTATATCGCGGTTATTATATTTTCGACGTCTCCAGTCTACAAGTACAGGTGGTTGTCTTGCACACTTATATGAGACAACAGTAGAGGTACGTAGGTTTTTTTCCTGTTATAAATACAATATAAAAAAAAAAAAACATATTTTTGTCAACAAGTTTCACTAAAACTTTATTTATTTAGTCTACCGGTGCATTAGTCTGGGAATGTCCAAAGACTTAACTGCGACTTAACGTTGAGTAACTGTCTGTATGGATTCTATTATGAATTTTTACTTAAATATTTGTATTCCAACGTTTTACACGAAATAACCGCGATATAATCCGTTAAAAACATTTTCAACCGCGATAAAATCCGTTAAAAACACTTCTTCCAACTTTCACTTAAATTTTAATAGTCTTTACCGGTACATTAGTCGGGGACCGTCCAGCTATCGTATATATCCTGCCAGTCAATGTTTTTGAAGTAGGGATGTTGCTTGATCTCATCGATACCGTCCTTGCCGGCACCGAGGCGTTCTGATGGATCGTAGGTTAGTAACTGGAATAAAAGAATAATAATTAAATAAAAGATATTACTTGTAAGACGTCATAAAGTATGGAAAAAGAAAACATGCTGCACACGCCCCAAATGAAATTGCGATAAGGGTAGATGTTGATTAATTATACAGGATAACTTATCAGTCACAATTTCTCTATATAGATAAATAACAGACTAAACAAACAAACATTCCAGATAACTTCTTAGTAAATGGCCAGTTACTCAGAAGGCGTAGCAGTATAATTATGTAATTCTAATTTATATGCTTCATTTAAATTATTAAGAGTTTATAAACATTCCAAAAACATAATTTTAATTATATATTCTTTATTGTACACTATCGTTAAAAAAAACTGCAAAAGAAGTGGTACAACGGGCGCCTTATTGCACACGGCAATTTCTTCCAGACAACCAGTTGCAGAAAACATAAAAAAAAAAATAACAACTAATATTTGTGGATAATAAATACCGATATTTTTTTTTTGTTTAGTTATATCCACTACAAGTTGCGCAGTGACATGTAATGTGGTGAACTATATTCTATACTGCTGCCCATGTACTTAAAACCGTTATAAATCTATACCACTAATCATACTTAGTTCTGTTCAGAAATACCGAAGATAACTGGAGATTAACTACACTCAAACAATACTATCTATAAATCAAGCAGAAATAGTACTTAAGGAGTTTAATATAAAGTGCATAAATACAAGTAAAATATTTGTAGAAATACAAAAAACAGAAAGTAAAAGCAAAACATACAAAAAGATGTTGTGGCCCATGAGGGGATCGAACCCGCGACCTTCGCGTTATTAGCACGACGCTCTAACCAACTGAGCTAATGGGCCGATGCAATCTCACGCGAAATACAAGATCTACTCATATGCGTGCTATTTATAAACTTTGAAAGTAACATTTATTTATACACGGTACTTGTTCGATATATGCGTTAGTTTTCGCACCAACTTATTTTATTAATTGCTGATAAAAAGACTACTTTGTGATAATTAACATACACTTCTTTGAAAGATGACAATCAAATCGTTTATGTCTTGCGAACTTGCGAAATCGAGTGCAGATTGCCTTCTTTAATTTAATCTAGTATGTCACATACCTGTGTTAACAATGATTCTACTTCGACGGGCAATCCGTCAGGCAGGTGCAGTATAGTGTGCGGCGTGAATGGCGTCCTGTGGTGCGTGGACAGCGGCTGTGAGTAAACAAACAATTGTTATTTATTTTATATTAAGTATCTATAAATAAAGGGACATTTGCCCAGAAATGGGGTAGTATTGGCTAGTAAAAAAAGGCTTTAAGTATTGTTTTTTTACTGTAAGAGTGCGGCTGGAAGTTAAAGGAGATTATTTTGTTGTTATTTTTATCAGAAGCCCAGAAGTGGGATAGTATTGGTTAAGAAAAATATTTTTATTTGAACAATTATAATTTTACAAGTACCTAATAATTGTGATTAAAAACTCATCATTTTTTTGTTTTTTGTTGCGTAAATTAAATGGAAAGGATTTTCAATTTAATACGTATAACAAAAAATAAAGTGATTATTAAATTTGTTTTCTCTGTACTTTTTACTTCACTATGATTAATAGCCGTAGACCATTTAATTCACCGATATACTTATGAATAACTAGCTGCCCGGACAGACTTCGTTCTGTCAAAAGTAAATTAATTAAGGTAATTCCCGAGTTTAGGAACAGTTTTTTTTTACTTATTATTTATGTTTTACACCTTTTAAACCTTCCCTGGCTTCCACAAACATTTCAAGATCAAAATCAGCTAAATCGGTTCAGCCGTTCTCGAGTTTTAGCGAGACTCATGAACAGCAATTGATTTTTATATATATGAATTATATCAGACCGCATCAAGACCAATCCACTGCTTAAGTCACAAGTATTCAAAATCAAAATGTTTTTATTTCTATTAAACTTAAATATTAAGATAAACTGTTATTATATTTTCACTCACAAATCCGCACAGCAGATCATACATGATCGCCCCATAGCTCCAGTAGTCGCACACATGGTCCAACACGGGAGCGTCAGTGAGGGCGTCGTGATGTAACTCCGGCGCTAGTGATGTGGGAGCCCGCGACACTCGCGTCCGCCACAGTCGCAGGCCGCGGCCTCGCCAGCCCACTGTGTACGTCACTAGGATCTGGCCGCCGGACCCTAGCAGGATGTTGGAGGGGTTTAGGTCCCTGGAGAAAAATAACTTCAAGATAAAATTGAAGAACATTATTATAATAACTTCCGTGAGACGAATTCATTATTATTTAAGGATTCAACGGTTTACTCACGCGGACGCGTCAGCTCATGATTAAGGACTCCTATTGAGTCTGAAACTAGTCGGGCGATCCCGAGAATGCGCGTGAGTAAACCGTTGAATGTTTAAATAATTTGAAGATCATTGCTGTAAGTTTTTTTTTTAAATTTCATAATGTAATAATATGTTAAGTTAAAAAAAAAACTAAACTCTACGTGTTTTTTTTATTTGTTGTAAGTTTCTTTCGCTATCACTGGTAATTGAAAATCTATTTCAAAAAATCTTGTGATTGATATGGTATACCTGAGAGTCTGAGAGGTGATCTTATTTAATTTTGTTAAAATAGATCAAGTAGTTTAGATTAAGTACTTAAATAATGGCAAAATGTAACAAAAATGTCTAAAAAAAATTGTCAGTATTTTTTTTATTTATGTGTAATTAGGTTTTCATGTTCTTCTACAATGTGTAACAGAATTAGTACAAAACCACTTAAGGGATCATTGTACTCATAATTATGGCCAAATTTCACTATGTAATATATTATAGTATTATACATAATTTAATTTACTTAATAATAATATTATAATACGCAATCACGCCTAAACTATTGAGCAGATATAAATGAAATGTGTTAAAGATATATAGTCTAGAGCCTGAGAAACGGCACAAGCTACTTTTTGCCGCGATAACCGATACTCACGCGGGCGGAGTCGCAGACTACAGCTAGTAAAACTCAAAATCATTTATTCAAAGGGCAGTGGAGCGCTCGTGGAGTGCTCGGAGCACACTGTCTTTACAATAACTAAAGTACTAAACAACTGCTTGAGGTTAATGAGTATCTCTCTGAAATAAAAAAGTAAAGTAAATATAGAAAGCTTTACCGGCATATAACTCCGCAGTTGTGCAGACTCTCTATCGCGGTGAGTATCTCGGCTCCCCACCGACACACCGCCGACGGAGGCAACACGTCACGTCCTCGTAGCGACTGAAATATTGTGCAAAATAAATCAATTTGATCTTATTCCATACATATTTATTTGCAAAATAAAAAAAAAACCTGTGAATGTGGCGTTATAATGATATGATAGATAATTAGATACCTATATACTTTCTCACAAACAGCTGCTTACGTATTCGTCCGATTTCGGAGCAACTTGTCTCGATCCGTGCGAGTTTCGTACAGTCGTACCATATACAATATATGCACGTTAAGCGAACGCTCGGCTGAGCTACATGGAAGGCAAGTGGGGGTGTTAGGTTTTATTTTCGTTACGGAATTTCTTGATTCGGTCGCCGCGATAAAAGCTATGCAATAGCTTAAAAAATATACAGAAACTCCACAGCATCGATAGATAGATAATATTTATTTGTATGAATATGGTACAGTAGAGATGTAACAAAAGATTTGGATCTAATATTATCTTTTGGTGTTTAGCATAATACATATTTATTAAGATCTAAAATGTCAACAACATGACTGGCCTGTTGGTCTAGTGGTTAGTGACCGTAACTGCTAAGCCGGAGGTCGTGGGTTCGATTCCCACCCAGGACAAATGTTTGTGTGATGAGCACGATCCTTTGCTCTGTGTCTGGGTGCTATTTATGTATATTATGTATGTATTTAGATATATATAAGTATGTTTACAGTTGTCTGGTCACCATAGTACAGGCTCTGACTAGTTTGGGATCAGATGGCCGTGTGTGGGGTGTCCCAAGATATTATATTATCTAAACTGTCAGCAACTTACCCTACTAATGCTCGGCGAACTGCAAGCGTTATCCACCTTACAGTCCTGCAAAGACTCCTTAACCTCGACCTTCGTTTCGCTCAAAACTCTATCAACATTGAGCAGCAGTTTCTGAGAATTTAACACCAACTCATTGACAGACACATCCTCATTATTATTGCTAGCACTTTCTACCTCATTATCGTTAACTTTTAAATTTTTATTTTTCGGTTCAGTGAAGACATTCTCTAAGTTAACTTCTCGAGCTGGCGTGGTTGGTAAAGATTTCGTGTAGTTTTTGATATAGTCGAAGAGCTTTTTCCCTGGTGCGTATGATAGTATTAAGAATATGAGGTTGCTGGTTTCTATGTACGCTTGTAAAGGCACCATGTATGGTATCACAGTTGGTAGTATTGGCTGCCGAGTCTCGTTCGCTCTCTGAACGAAGAATTCATCGAATTCTGTTAGGTTGTTCGGTACTTTTTGGATGACCTGTTGGCGAAAAGAGTAATTTATTTAACTATACATGCCAAATATATTAATATATCTACTTTATTTAAGTAAACAAAGTATCGATATAAGCGATAAAGCGAGACAGCGAAGTATATTTTTTTATTAAGGCTTACCCTAGCCTAGCTTCTTTCAAGCGTCGTGTTCCCCGTTGCCAGATAACGTCGACGCGGCGATGGCTCAGCGGACGTCGCGACATCCTAGTCGTTAGCGTCGCCATGCCCTAATCCTGGCGACGCCGCTAAGCGTTAACATAGCGTCGCGCTAATCGTTCGCGTCACGCCGCTAAGTGATTGCGTCACGTCGCTGTTTTCGTTGGCGTCGTGACGCCATCTTTTCGATACCAACGCTTAATGACGTCGCGACGCCGCTAAGCGTCGGCGTTATCTTTATTTTCTTTTTGCTTACCTTCATAGCATAATACGCCTGTTCCGTCTTATGTAGCACCAGCATCATACTGTTCCCTAATATATCCAGCACTCTGTACAGAGAGAGGTCTTCGTACGGCCGCTTCAACATTGATAGAGGGATGGGGCAGTGGAGCGCTCGTGTGTTGTCGTCGGAATCGGGTAGGAGCTGTGAATTACATACATAAAAACAATAAGGTATAATATCATTATAAAACTAGCCAAGTGCCAGACTCTGGCACGAAGGGTTCCGTACTATTATCGTTGTTATATCGGCAACAAAATACATCACCTGTGAAAATTTTTACTGTCTGGCTTTCACTATTATTTTATGAGATTCAGCCTGGGGACGTTAGGACGTACAGCGGAGTCTAAGTAATAAGGTCCGTTTTATCCTTTGGGTACGGAACCCTAATTATGGATTAAAAGTAGATAATGTCTTATAACCTTTATTGTAGCAACTCTAATGGTGTACAATAAAGATTATTCTATTCTGTTCTAGGTGTAAAATAGGGTAGCGTAGGTCGGTATAAAAAATATCATGTCTAAGAATATATATAAATTCCATAGTTTGTGATTAAATTATTATTCTAAATCTTAAATTTAAAATTTGGAAACATCATTAAAATTTTTGTAACTTGCACTTCAAGCCTTAAATGGAACGCCTCAGAGCGAGGTAACGCCGCATGACGTCATGTTTTTTCGTGCGTGCAGCCGGCTCCATCGAATTATAAGACGTTGTCACGTCAAAAAAAAATGTTATTATGACTGTGTAATTACTTACACTGCGTTCCGTATCACAGAGATGGCTTTTGTAAATGTCCTCTGCGTATGACAAGTACTTGTTAGTTTTTTCTTTTATCAAAGCTCGTCTTTGTGGATCTGTGTCGGCTGAAAAAAAAAAATTTTGTGATTAGTAATAAGAAAGCAGTAGGGCAGTACAAGCTAGGTATAATAATAATAAGTAATTAAAGTTTTCTATTGGACTTTAGCATAGATTTTAACTTTTAGCCACGAAAAAATATTGTTGATTTCAAAATATAGATGAAAAATTTGCGGTACATTTATACCAGACCGATGTAGGAAAAATCACATACCTATTATCAACAAAAGCATAATAAAAAAAACTAAAACGTATAAATAAAATATTATGTTGAGAATTCCAATTTTCAACAGGATAAAAAATAGCCAAAGGTCATGTTTAGTAATACTGATAGTAATTATGACATTTGACACATATTTCACAGAGATTACAAGTGTTTTTAGAACAGGCCGACCGTTAGTTTGAAAATATATAGCACTAGCTTTGGCTCGCGATTCCGCCCGCGTGGGAGTCTGTTATCGCGGCAAATTATAGCCTTCCTCAATAAGTGGGCTATCTAACAGTGAAAGATTTTTCAAATCGGTAGTAGTTCCTGAGATTAGCGCGGTCAAACAAACAAACCAACTCTTCAGCTTTATCTATCTATTATATTCTATTTATATAATTCCAGTGTCACGATGTTAGTCCGGGTTGAACTCCGAAACTACTTATATTACTTATATATAATAGATTGCCATTGATCGACACGCTAAGAAGATGAAGATGGGTTACTGTATTAGCCAGTAAAAAGGATTATGGGGATAGCCAGGCTTTGCGATAAATGCTGTACCTATATAGCTGAATCCGGTGAGACTGGCAAGCAATGTTAAATAGCATTGCTTGGAAAAGGCCTAGGTTCAAGAAGATATTTAATGATATATACATTTTACATCGATAATAAATCTTAGATCTTGTGATATGTTCAAGGCCAGTTTATTTCGGAAATGTTAGAACTATTAAAAATTAAAATGTTAAGTTGATAAGATCTTCGTTTGCGATTGAAGAGTCGATAACAACATGTTTTAGTCATTCAGTATCGGCAAGTGCAATCTCTTTTAATTACCATTATACTAGCTGCGCCGAGCGGTGCTACCCGCCAATACCAAAGTTTATTTTTTCGGGTTAAAAGTTGCCTTTGTGTTAATCTAGGACAGGGATGGCAAACATGGCACGCGACACAATATTTTGGGTGCTCACCGAAAGCGAAATTCTTTAGGCACTCAGAAAAAAAGTGTGAATTAGGGCGGTATTTTATGACGAGGGAACTGTAGTGATCCTTTACTACAGAGTGACTTTTTTGTCATGTCTGTGGACTGATGGCCGTTGGAGCAGACGAGTCCTTGAGTGGAGACCGCGAATCGGCAAACGTAGTGTAAGACGCCCCCCGGCCAGATGGACTGGATGCGGAAGGCGGAGGACCTGGTTGTGGTGAAACTTGAGCGAGGCCTTTGTCCAGCAGTGGACCGCGATAGGCTGTGTTGATTGATTGATTAAACATTTATTGTCAATATTTTCCCAACAACTAAGACCAAATTACACGTTGATGCCCAGAAGTTCGCCTACCCTGATCTAGGATATCAGCTAGAGGTAACTTTCGCATTTATAACATCACCACGCGGTGATACCCGATCTTCGGGATTCAAAGTAGCCTAATGTAATCCATGGTGTCAGTTAACCTCTATGACAAATTATTAAAATTGTTCCAGCCTTTTGAAAGTGGAGAGTTAACAAACATACACACACACTCAGTTTCGTCTTCATAAGATCAGGGTGATGTGCTATAAGATATCTCATCATCATATCATCCTATTGCCGTTCACTGCTAAACGTAGGAGTCTCCCCCAAAGAGCCCCAACCATCCCTGTCTTGGGTAGCCCTCATCCTAATGCTGACAGTTGCAGGAGGTCCTACGCTACGTCTGTTGATTTGTAAGAAATGAAACTGAGTAGAACGAATCATCATCATCTTCCTGCATGTCTTCCACCTCCATACTTCTGTATCTGACGTCATCCCACAAGTATCACCCTTTGTAGCCATATCATCTTTCACACAATCCATCCATCGTTTCTTTAGTAGTCCCCTTCCTCTATCCTTACAAATATTATAAATGCAAAGTAACTCTGTCTGTGTAACGCAATCACGCCTAAACTACTGAAACAATTTTAATGAAATTTGGTACCGAGATAGTCTAGAGTCTGAGAAAGGATATAGGCTACTTTTGCCGCGATAACCGACAACGTTGCGGGCATTGTCGCGAGCTACACCTAGTAATTATAGATGATTAAAAACAAATTAATGTAAACAAAAATATAACTAACCACATATACACCCTTGACTCAGGACACCACTCTTTTTTGTATGGTTTATTGCCTCACGTTTCTCATATTCATTCATATAATGGACTAGGTGTAAAAAATCCATCTCGATTATATTAAACACACACTCAATTCACATTCACAGTATACCAAGAAGTTTTTAATCAATGAGTCAGTATTTCATCAGAATTTCGGTGATTTAGATAATGAATGATAAATGAAATATTTTTACTAATTTATTAAAAAAAATTGCTTTATAACTACAATAGGGAGAATTACTTCTGCATTTTTTTCACGACTTGAGTGCTGAAGGATGGATACGCTGGTTTCTATTTTGCCAGGACGAGGGAAATGTTTAATAATTAAGAAACTATGTTTTGCTAATTCAGTATAAATTTAAATTGTATTAAGTTTTTATTTGCCGTTTACTAACACTCGCGTTTAAAATCTTGATTAATGCACATAATGAATAATATTGATTAGACAGACCCGGATTTTCTTTAAATATTCTTTTAATTAACGCTAATTACCAACTATTTACCAAGACACAAAAAGGATAAATAAAAATTGTATTAAGTTTTTATTTGCCGTTTACTTACACTCGCGTTTAAAATCTTGAATAACGCACAAAAAAAATAAGATAAATTAGACAGTCCCGGATTTTCTTTTAATATTCTTTTAATTAACGCTAATTACCAACTCTTTACCAAAACAAAAAAATAAAAAAGAAACACTAACATTTATATTATTTACAAAACGTAGTTACAGACACAAATGCACTTTTTATTATTATTTTTGTATTTTTTATGTATTTCATAAAACTTCCGTACCTATTTATATTTTTTTTATCGTATTTTTATTACAAGAAGTAGATTCGTTACAGTGGTCAGTATAACACTGGGCCGTACCGATAACTGAGCGTGGCTGGCATCGTTTACATTCACACTGTAATCTTGTACACTTGTTTGATAACAAATGCTTACGTAAATGGATTCTTTAATGGGTCAATAAAAAGATATGAAGACGGGTTATGGCGACAAACTGGCTTAATTACTGGATTTATATGCACAAGTGATTGAAGATTAATATTTATACCATACCATATTTGTTGATATCTATCTGATAAATTTGTCTGCGAACATGGTAATGCTAAGTGAACTTTGGTTTTTATGGACACGCCTCGCATGATTGTCAAAAATGAACGTTTTTTTTTATCTTTCTATACCTACATATGCAAATATGGCTAACTCCCTAAGAGATGCGGGTTTGATGATATAGTTTTACAATCGTGGGAGTATAAAGTTTACCAATTTTGTTTGATGTTTTGCCTAATAAGTCTTTGTAATAATAATAATATCGGCCTATATGTATATAGATCCCACTGTTGAGCACAGGTCTCTTCTCAAATAAAGAAGGATTGAACAATTATCACCACGCTTGCTCATTGCGGATTGGCGATTATAAATACCAATTTCCTCGCGACGCTTTCTTACACCCTTTGTCGATGGTGTCTTAGAATAATTAGGAAAGTACATATAACTTTGAAAACGTCACTTTGGTACTTGACTGGGTTCGAGCTTGCAACCACGTGCA
Organism: Plusia festucae; assembly: GCA_950381575.1. Taxonomy (NCBI): domain Eukaryota; kingdom Metazoa; phylum Arthropoda; class Insecta; order Lepidoptera; family Noctuidae; genus Plusia; species Plusia festucae. The sequence goes on along the minus strand of OX494454.1, from coordinate 8,614,957 downwards.
TACAAATCCGGTCATCGAACCGCTAGGTGTGGCGCAACTTGGAATAAGCAGAATAGAAGCCAATAGGAAAGACGAAGAGGTATGTTGGTCTGATGCTGGACAAACAGAGGTATATTAACCAATAGGGTCCCAGGCTCCAAGCGGAGCGGAGATTTTATGCAATCCTATTGGTCAATAAGTCTCCTTTATTCCGCAAGCTCGCTCTGCTTTAATGGATAGGCAGCTTATGCAGCTTATTATAAAGCCTGTAGGCTTTGATGGAGTACTGATTATTATATTTATAAAACTCCCTTTCCCTTAAGCGGAGACCAGGTGATAATGTGCTATGTGTATAAGCAGAAAAGCCAGCAGTGAAAACGTGTAGATTCTGTAGATGATGATGTGAATTATACTCACTCTGTACTCCAATAAGCATCTTCTCAATACCAGATTTATAACACTCGAAGGCGCGTTGATAGTCCCCCATATCTTCACACCTCGCCGCCAAATTCAGCATATATCCCGCCTCAAACACATAACTATCTTCCGTCTTTGTCTTACACTCCGCGTTAGATAGAGACAAAACACTTTTACTATACAACGACACTCGCGAACCACTCCGCCTTGATTCGTCACACGAAGAAGAACACACATTAGAATTTAAAGAGATCGTATCTGAGTCGGCCTTTTTGCGCATAGTGTGGTAATCATCAAATTTGGAAGTTGATGGTGCGTCGAAATTTATTAAGTCTGGCAACACTGATTTCGTTTTGACACTTGGCCTTTTTTCAACAGTCAGTTTGCTTAGTTCGTCATAGAGGTCACTGTCTATGCTAGGTATAGAGTTGATTGATTCGAAACTGTCGGCTGATGAAACCTTTTTGGGGGACGTTCGTATTTCAACGTTTGCAGCTTCGTAGATTGGTATTTGTGATATGAAGTCGGTCTCGTCCCGACTTGAGAAAGGGGTCTGTGACGACTCCATTGCTACTCGAGCTAAAAAATTAAAAAAAAACTGCCATTTAATATGTTGAAACATTTAAAATGGTTGAATGCGTCATCAAACTATTAATTATCTAACGATTTTAATTCATAAATAATTAGTTAATCAACCTAAATAAGAGGATACGTAACATTAGGTACAAAAATATGTGACAGATTTTATAGGTACCAACTCATATTGCATTAAATTTTAATTAACTAATAGGATTTTAATATTCCTTTGTACAACATGACAACTACGAATAAATTCATTATGCATTACGTAATTGTATCGTTATTTTCATTCGGTAATTCATCGTTACGTGATGTTATGTAAAATTAAAATAAATATTTTTTGAACTAATTGCAGGAAAAACCTTTTTGCTTGCATGTATGTGTATACTTCATGTATTTGTGGCAAAAAAATGTCAATGACCTATATCCAGCAGTTGATCACTAGGTTATTAAATCAAATTCATGGAAAACCATTTTATGTGTCATTGACCCACATATTGGAGCTTTTAAGGCCTTCAACTTACCGATTGATAGCATCTTGTATTTGCACCTTTCGTTGACAAAATTTATGCATTATGTGATACTTGACAATATCTTAAAATGCTATATATTTACATTCACACAATTCCCATACCATATATTATGTATAGGGTGGGATGAAATTTACAAAAATGAGAAGTTTTTGCAAGGTTTGTGCTTTACCAAGCGGTGGAGGTCGCATAAGCTGTGTTTACAATTAATGGTCACCGCACAAGCATTCCATAATAGTATGAATGTTCCTCATAAGCGTGCTATGTTCCATAATAGTAAGGATACTTGAGAGTTTGAGAGCATAGGACCACATCGATATCATAAGCTGTAAAGTGTGAGAGACTTTGCCTGATTTCAATCAGCATTTGCTAACTGGCTACCCTGGGCAGAAAGCTCAGGGTAGCCAGTTAGGAAATGTCGACTCCGGCGAGCTCATAAAAGTGACGTGTGAAAGTGTCTGTAAAATGCTAATTGCAAAATATTTGAAATTAGGATTTTACACACAAAATATTTTCGTGAAATCAAAATATTTTGATTTTGATGTAGACCTTTGCGGGTACTTTTGAAAGGTTAAATGAGTCTTGGTTTTTTATTTTGTTGGGATGGAACGCTAATTATTTCAACCAACGCCACATTACAAAATGCAATTCAGTAGGCAAATTCCAAAATGCAATTGGGTAGTCATAAAAGTCTATTGGGTATTTAGGGTACTTTTAAAATGGTATCTAATATGCAATGTAAATTAATTACAAATAGAATGAAGGAAAAATTTGCACCTCCAGCATGACTCGCCAGCGACTCCTGGTTCAACGCACCAGTCGCTTTTCCAACTAAGCAATAGAGTTCATTGGCATAGCGTTCAAATTTCTCCTTCCCTATTTTATTGCACGTCGTAGGGCGACATGTGCGACATCTGAGCAATCCAATATAGATTGATTCACTTCCACTTGACTAACAATTGGTTGATTCAAATTCTGATAGATGGCGCTGCCACGAACTATTTTTCTTATTTATTTACCACATTCATGCGTAACAATTACTTTTAAATTGGATACAAATAGGATGAAGACAAATTTCCTGATAATCAAGTCGACAAAACTCAGTTTTTAGTTTAGTTTTTGTTTTTTTATTTTATTAAAGCTTTTACCAATGTGGATCTTTACCACATTCATGCGTAACAATTACTTTTAAATTGGATACAAATAGGATGAAGACAAATTTCCTGATAATCAAGTCGACAAAACTCAGTTTTTAGTTTAGTTTTTGTTTTTTTATTTTATTAAAGCTTTTACCAATGTGGATCGCACATTACTAGTATTATAGTTAACCCCTCGTACTAAGCTAAATTGCTTGTGTTACGAGTGGGTTCACGTTGGTAGTATGATGGGTGGGATTCGAACCGACAACCACATTATCGCAAGTCCGATGCCCTAACCATTAGGCCAATATACTCTTTTTTTTTCTAAAAACGACTCCCGGACTAAGAAATTTAATCCTTGTGTCGCGGGGGTATCACAAACATTCAAATCACATGCACAAAGAACACCCACTATAACAGGGGCATTAAAAAAGTCTTGGGGGAAATATTTGTAAGGGTTTGATTTAATTTATGTATTTTATTACTATGGTAATTGCGTCGTTGCCTGATATAAATTATTATTATTATTGATTATTTACCTGTGTGTGTAGGACTAGTGGCGTCATCGTCGTCAGTCTGGTACTCCAAGGGTGGAGTCTCCTCTATAGGAAGGTGTAGAGAGGATCGGATAGCATTGATCACGCCGCCAGCTTGAGGCTCCGGTTCCGGGTAGCCAGTCTGAAAGATAAGGTTTATTTAGGAAATTTAAAATTGTACTACATAAAAAGACTATTTATTATCTCCATGATTAGACAGTTCGTAACTAGGTAATCAATAATCTACTTTCAATATTCTCAGTTTTGTCGACAGTAATGATTCAACATAATTTGTATGGTGCGTAATGAGCTTATGACAAAATTTTGTGTTTATATGAACAGAAACTTAATAATTAAGAATTACTTTAAAATTGAAATCATTAACATACCCAATGTATATGGGGAAATTCAATCAAGAAAACTGCCCTAAAAGATGTTCATAATATTAATTTTGTTATGTATATATTTATAATGTTTAATACATGCCACATAGTTTCACTGTATGTTCAAATATACAGGATTATTTTTTATGAAGTGCGTATATTCAACGAGGTAATCAGTTGCATAAAACTGAACAACTTTCCCCAAGGAACATAGGATCAGGTCCATTGAAATCTTAAAAATAAAAATCAACTTTTCATACAAACTTAAGTCACGTGACCTGTCACTTTTTTAAGATTTCGATCTATGTTCTTGGGAAAAGTTTTTAATTTTTAGGCATCTGAATACCTCGTTGAATATACGCACTCCATAAAAAATAATCTTGTATATTTTTATTAGGTACCTGTAGGAAGTTGACAAAGTCAGTACTGGTGAAGAGAAGTTGGTGTTCAGCAATAAACTCCAACAGCGACTTTATCGTCTTAGCCCTCTCTGTTATTACCTGAAACATTTACATAATTAAATGCACATTATAAACAAAAGAAAGTGTCGGTTTTAAAATGCTGGTACTTCTTTTTAGGGTTCCGTACCTGAAAAGAAAAAAACGGAACCCTTATAGGATCACTTTGTTGTCCGTCCGTCTGTCAAGGCCCTTTTTCTCAGGAACGCGTGGAGGTATCAAGCTAAAATTTATATCAAATAAAGTATTTGATATAAATTTTGTTTCATTTCGCAGCTCCAAGGGACAGCAGACCTGAGTAGGTCTGCTGCGAAATGAAACTTCTAAGCCAACGCAATCAATAGATACAGCCGTTTATGCCGTAAATTGTCGACACTCGCAAGGGAAACAAAACCTACAGGGTACCTACTTCCCGAGAACCTTGAAATCTGGTACGAAGTGTTATAGTACAGATAAAGGAAAAATTGCTAAAACCGTATTTTTTTTTACTACATCATATAATAAAAATTTTTTTATAATTTTAAACTTAGGTTTATACGGAACCCTCAGTGCGCGATTCCGACTCGGACTTGGCCGGTTTTTTCATCATTACGAAAAATAATTTAAATAAATGTAATTAATTAAAGAACTATGATAAAACTATAATTAATTAGCTGATTATGATGCTAGAGTTAGAAAGTCTGACAAACAGACTACTTATAACTAAAATAAGAACTAAATTACGTGATATACCTATTGTTCAAACATCGACCAACACTTGGGCATGAATACCATATAATTTCTACGTGTAACTTGTTAATAAAAATATTGTAACATATAGTAGTACTTAGGCTGTACCAGAACAGGTAAACCCGTAACGGGATTGAGTTCCTGGGTAATATCAAGTTAATATATTGTACAGCTCTCGCCAATCTTTATGGCCGCTCTGAATGTAGCCGTCGGTACGAACACGCGCATGGTACACTCATACTACTACATACCCTCGTACACACTACTCATACACTGGCACTAACGCGCGGGAGACGAGGACGCTTGCGGGTGGAAGACAGCGCGCGCGGGCGTGCCCTGCCTCCCCGCCCCGCGTACGTCCCGCTGATACCTGATTTTGTGTTCTGCGCAGCGTAATGCGGCTAGTTTCGGAGCGGCCATAAAGTTTTGCGCTAGATGTAAAACTAGTGAAATAAATAAAAAATGTGCAACAAAGTCTATTAAAGATAAAGAAAGTTTAACTTAGATGTGAACAATTCTTGGAACAAAGTCGAAACCAAAATTCATTTGAAATTAGGCTACTATGTCGCATTATTTGAAGTCAACATTAAAGACAGCACCCTTCTCTGCTTCCTTAAGTGCTTGGAAAAGAAACTACACAAATCCCAAGCATCAAGTATTTATCCAAACTTTTTAATTTCGTAATTTAGTGCTGGTTTGAGGCTGCATGGGGTAAGGCTCTGTGGAGGGACTTGGGGGAGGCCTTCGCCCAGCAGTGGGACAGTATAGGCTAAGAAAAAAAAGATTTTGGGCTGTACCAATGACAAATATCCAGATGGCATCCAGTTAGTTTCAATATATTAGTTTTTTTTTTTTTACCCTTTAGGAATATACTGAATATTGCTCCTTAATCTTACCTCCTGTTGAAATCTCTTGAAGAAACTATATCTTGGCAGCACAGGGAAGGCGCCTCGGAGATGCAACCCAGCATGCAAGGACCGCATGCTCTTGTGCAGCCTCTGAACATCGCTGTACCTCTTCCAAACTGACACAACTGTTGATGCATCTGGCGACTGGATTTGAAATAACTGGAATATATAAACTTATACATTAGGGAGACATCTGTCTTCATTTTAGGCTAATTACTTAGGTGATGAAGAAGCATAAAATGATTATCTGCTTAACATAATACAATAACACAACTAAATACTGGCCCATATATGTCCTATTGCTTTGCACATGCTTCTTCTCATACAGTGAGAAAACAAGCATTGACCATCACACTGCGATTGTGCTGTTACTATTTTAGAAAACAATTTTAGAATCCAGGTCTCCTGACATTGTTTTCCTTCACCAATTTTCTGAACCTTTTTTAATGATTTTATATTTGTTACATTTTTTTAAAAGGAATTTTTGGGTAGAGCCATGTGGCTCAGCAAGTTAATAATAAATTACTACTACCCAATAGAAGCAAGGATTGAAGACCTTTTGTAAAACTCCTACTGCACATAGCAGTTGATTTCAATGACATAGATTTTATTATATTATACCTAGCATATCATGTGAATAACATTGTTAGTAATACAATTGTATTATTCCTCAAGTATTCATTGTGTAAAATTTCTGTTTGATATTCTAAATAAATAAATAAAAATAAAATAAAAATTAAGAATTAAGTAGTGTCACATCTGGGCAAAAACAAGGTATGGAACAATAGCTAAGTAATCGCAGCATGGGAAAAATTGTTGAGTTATTTCAATTAATAATTGTAAGTATTGTTAAAATATTGTAGGAAGGCCTTAATAAATGGTTGAATGCATATTTATGTGTATTTTTACTTCATATATTGATAAATAACACGCCACTATAAGGAAATTAATCAGTGTAGTTTCTTAATATCAATATTTTACATAAAATTAAATAAATTCTCAAATTATTTTATCTCAGTTTGTTTAAAGTAAAACCAAGGTGGCTGTGACATAAATATTCACCCATGCATTTAAATATAATGAGAGAAAACTATTTTCTAAATGTTGTGCAATTTTGGAATCTTTTTCCTTAAATATTAAACTTTTAACGGTTTATGTCTAACATAAATAAATAAAAAAACAAGGGATTTCATTACCTTCTGTAAGTCTTTTTTGAAGGCCACTTTGGCCCAAATAAATAATTATAAAAGTATTCGTGATCTTTTAGCCAAAGGTATAGCGTGCGAAATTACTCATCAACTATAATTTAGATAAGAGATACATGATTCACATAATGTATAATGTTATCGGATATATACCGCAATATTTACCACTGAAGTAATCTTGTAAATAGTAAATCCATTCTTGTGTTTTGCTGTTTCGTCTACCGAGAACCGGCGAACCCACTTGTCTTTGGCCGACATTTCAAAATGCACCAGCTATACTTAATACTACACTATCACATCACTAATTCTAAACGTACACGGCATTTAGAATATAATTCTGATATATTAGCTCGGTAAATTCACGAAATATTGAATCGAATTAGGAAACTAGTACACAAAAAATTGCATTTGCATTCGCGTTCCAGCTGACGTACGTACTTCTTAAGTTCTTACTCGACGAAATGTCAGATTGACAGATTCAGATTGGCACTCGTTTGGGCACTTTGGGCTATCTCTCTCTTTCATACTTTCAGGTAATACCTATGTGTATCTCTTTCCGCAAGAAATGTCATAAAAAACTGTTTATGTTGCGTTTCATTTTCTTGTTTACATTTTTTTGTCCATTTTTGTAAGATTTATAATTTGTAAGATAATAATTTAATCGGCATTCGGCAGTCATTTATTTATCTGCAGTAATGTTTAGACAGAATCAAGTCTATGCGAGGATTATAATAATAGTACAATACTTGCTCGTTTGTTACTTCGAACATATGACGATAGATGTCGCGGTGATCAATATAGTTGTTTGTAAATTCCGTCAACTAGAGGTCTCTCTTTGTTTGTTCGTTTAACTTTTACTCAGTGCTTTTATTCGTAGGTAAACAATTTTAAGTATTTTTTTCTTTATTTATTATTATCAATTACTTTCACAAGTTTGTTCCGCGGTTAGTTTTGCATTGTAATATCCAAATAACAGGGAAATGTAAATAAAAGACAACGTAAAAGCGATAGGTCAAGCTTGCGGCTTCATTACTTATCCCCACCTTTTCTCACTTAACCGAATGGCGCGCGGCGAGAGGTTGTGCCAGCTCATGTTTCGTCCGTTCCGTGTCGTGTTTCTCGCGTCCTCGAGTACTTTGCAATAATACTTTTCCTTTGAGACATGAATGGAATTAACGCTACGCAAACAGACCAGCCTTAACAACTGTTGCACAAGAACCATATTTGTAAAATGTGTTATCAGTAAAGAGTGATTTGTTATTTAAAATTTGTTTTGTGAAGTGTTTTGTTTAAAAAGTTTAAGTAAACAACCGGATATCAACAAGATGGGTTCAAAAATCGAGTACGTGGATTCCTCACATTTATACGCGACCAACTATGTCCGCAATTCGAAAGCTATCGGCGTGCTTTGGGCAATATTCACGATTTGCTATGCGATAATAAGCGTTGTTGCGTTTGTGACGCCTGAGTGGATTGGTGATTTAGAGACTGAATACCCAAGAAAATTTGGGTTGTGGCAGATTTGTAGAGCTGATGATGCTTTGGAGGACTGTAAAGGCAGACTTGATGATTTCCTTTCGATTAATGGGCTCGTGTTCAAGATTGCAACTGTGTTAGTGGGCATAGCGGTCGCCCTGGCCCTGTTTACGATCTGTGCAATGTTGTTATTCTTCTTTTGCCAATCGACCACCGTGTTCCATATCTGCGGGTGGCTCCAAATATTGTCGGGTAAGTTTTTGGAAAAAATCCTTATTCATATACCTAACTGCGCTTAATTAACTATCATTTCTTTTAATTGTTAACATCTTCGTACGTTTTATACCTAGATGCTATTAAACTTTGTCATTAAAGTTTGAAACAAAGAATGGAATTTACAAAACAATTTCCGCATAGGTACCTAACTACTTAACAAACTTGGTATTATTTTAAATGTAGGAAAGTGTGCAACTAGCTTACTACAACTTAAAACAGAAATAAAACAACGATTAAGTAGGTACCTATATTGCCCATAAATTGTTTTGAGTGAAAGTTTTGCATATAGGTACCTACCTACCAAGTCAAGTTCGATTGACCTTGTGTGGTAGTAAAACTAGTCTTGATGCAGACATAGGTGATATACCTACAACTTTAACGTGTGGAAGACAGGTGTGTAGTAAGCTCCAGACATCCGGTATAGGGCAGGTGCTAGATTCCAACATTTCCAACTTTATCCTGGAGCTACCTGCTAACGGCGAAAATGAAAGGCGTTTTAAAATGCCAAAGTTGACGACTGACTATGTACCTAGGTACCTAATACCTTTACGAGTTGAGGACATTAGACAATTGATTTTCTTTAAAACAGGATGTACGGCAAATGGATATAAAACACCACGAGACTAGCAAATCTTGTGCTATTTACTTATTAGATCTTCCCGATTTCTTGTCTAAGGGCGGAGTTGATTTAAAAAAATCAAGAACGACAGTTTTGAGATTAGCCCATGAAATTGAAATGAAATTAGCTGTATTTATAGCTACAGGTTAAGACAGATACTATACAAACTAGAACTGAAACAGCTGTATAACAATATGGACAACCCTGCCTCTCAAACTAGGTAAACCTGTATCTTGTGAGACAGTGATTCATCTTAAAAACTGATGCTTTATGTAGGTACCTATAATGTTTTACTGTATCGATCCAATTATAAAATATATAAAAAAATATAAGTTACAGTTAGCTAGGTATGTTAGGTAAAAATATTTTGGAGGAGTCAGCGTCTTCTGTTTACGATGCATATTTTCGTGACAGACATGGACCACCTACACAACAAGCAACTTCTTTTTCAAAAAAAAATATTTGATCGGTGGAAATAAAGCTTCTTCTTCCTGCCCTTATCCCATTCATATGGGGTCGGCGCAATGCGTATTTTCCTTCCATTCCTCTCTATTACTCGTCATCGCGGCATCCACTCCTTTCTTTCTCATAATATCATCTTTCACACAATCCATCCATCTTAGATCGCGATTAATTTACGTTTACAGTTTGGTACCCTCTTTACACAAAGATCATACATAAATCACTGCATAATGCACAACTCAGGAAATGCGGTTACGACGAAACATCAACCTATAAATTTTGAAATAAAGCAATTTTAAGTTAGCGAATCCAGATTCTCGGAATACATTAAGTTTTAAATACCTATCACCGGATCAGCGTCACACATAATTAACATACTCACCTACCAACCTTCTTTTTTTACTACTTTGTTTTACATTTTTCGTAGAACATACTGAAACATTTGCTTACAAGATGTTACGTATACTTAGGTTACATTTTAAATACAATTTCTGGGGATAACTAATTCAAATAGCTGTAGTTTATAAAAAAATTACATTCGTGTCTTAATTTCGGACAAAATAGGTATCTCAGTCCTGAAGCAAAGCTACTGAAATAAAAATACCGTACTAAGACCACAAAAAGACCAAAGCCGACAATTTGTAAGTAGAGAAACGGAAGAGATTCAACAAGGTATTTTCTTTCCTCAGTTCTTCCTCATCTTTTAAGAAAGATATTCTATAAATTCTGCTGTGAAGTAAGTTACGTCGATTCTTCTCCACAGCTAGAGCACTTGGGAAGCAGGGAAGCGTGGGCGTTTGAGAGTTTGTGGACGTTGAAAGAGTGCTACTTAGTAGCCTAATTAATACCAGTAGTGAACTGAACGTGTTCAATTCAATAATAGCAACTCGCCTTGACTTCTTTAAAAAGAATAATCCGAACGCAAGTTAAATGCTATCTGAGCTCATTTGAATATCAATGCATTCGAATGTGCGAAAATACTTGACAAGATGCAACGTAACCGTTCAATCTTTTGGTGTCATTTTGTTGCCCTAATCTAAGGACTATTCTTGTCAGCTTTTGAACAAATGATGATAAATATGTCTGACTGGGTCGCGGAACATTAGCACATCTTAATTCGACGAATTTCTTGTCGAAATGAGGTTAAAACAGTTTTCATGTTGTCAGAATTCAGAAAAGAGTTAAATATTATTCCGTATTTGGGTACTAGGACCGTAAAATTTCCACAGATGCGTAGTCATTGCTTAAAACCACATACTGGTTTTGAAGCTTAAAGCCTTGTTTAGGCACACCTTATTTGAGTTCTACCTAATGCATGATATTTTACTATCTACTGAAAAGTGAAAACAGGGCGTGGATATCTTCCGCTACCTAGTACCTACCCTACCCCTTCGTTATTTACGAAAAGGAAAATAATGTTTTATGTACCTACTTTGTTCATATTATTGTGGAATGTTACTAGCATGAACAGTGTACATATATTTTTTCAGTATTGAATGTAGGTATACGTCTATGTGAGTATCTACCAATTCTTGAGGTAAGTATCAATATGAACATGTAGGAATAAAACACACACATGTTTTATTAAATGGGTTTCGCTGCTTACATTTTCAACCAATAAAACATTTGAACTATACAATTTTTAAATTATTGTATACATGTATCTTGTTGTTTTTTATCTTGTTTTGGGTGAAGGTGGATGGTACATTCAACTCGTAGAGTTAAATGCGTCCGTGTGGAATATCTTGACGTCTTTGAAGAACATGTTGGATTGTTTGAAGGAGACCTCGTTCACTGGGCGGTCGAATGGATAACCGAAGGGTTTGTTGTCATTGAGGAAGTTCTTAAATACGTCCGCATCCTCGGTAACACCGTTGTATGGGTATACGAACACGAACATCTGGTATAAAAACCCGCCGTAGGTACCCTTAGGCAGCATCAAACGCCTTGGCATGTTAGTGAGAAAGACAGACATGTCATAAGGCACCTGACCTTGGTCCAACCACTTATAAATTTCGTTTATGGGAATGGAGTCATCCTTGAAGAACATGAAGTCGCTAGATTGGCGTTGTACGTTGTTCTGACCAGGCACGAGTTCCTGGACAAACCAGTCCAGTTCGTAGAAATTCATCCAGTTTTCTTCGATTGTAACTGATAATCCGACGCTGTCGAATCTAGGTCCAATGAAGATTCTAATTACGGCATCTTGTGCTACATCTGAATTTATATCAAATTCAACGTTGAATGGTCTTACGTACAAACGGGGTTGACGTATAATGAAACTAGTGGGATTTGAGTTAAGTTCTTCCTGGCTGAAGAACACACTGTTGGTGGCATTAAAGTCAAAGTAATCGAAGTAAGTGACGAGTTTGTATACTTTCACGTCGTTAATCTTAACACCGACGAACTGAAGATCGTTTTCAGAGTAAGGCTCGACGTTCTCTTTGTATTCAATCATGTAATGGATGATTCTTTGGTACAGCTGGTAGAATGCAGGGTCTCTCAGAGATGTCTGGTAGAAGTCAAGAGCGGTCGGCATGAAGGAGTACCTGCAAAAAGCAACAAAATGATGTTTTAGATTAACCAGAACCATCAATAATATGAAAATGAATACGGAATTAAATTAGAACTAAGCGCGTAAGACTAAAAATTACTTACTTATCGAATGGCTTGGGACTCGCGCCGAGCACGCGACGAGCGATGATTTCATATGAGAACTGGTGTACGTCGTTGTTGGAATTCTCGGAGTGCAAGTCGGCGTTCTTTTGCCAGTAGTTGCCAACGTAGTTGGTTTCGTTTTCAACCTGTAAGTGATGAAATTCAATTAAATATGTATGATAAAATATTTTTTAGTTTTAGAGCATCTGTTTATGTAGATCAAACTTACAGTCTTGAAGTCACCCTTCTGTAAGAATTGTAAGAAAGTCTTCTCATAAGTATCGAGAAAGCTGATGTATTCGTAATTCCTGTCTGTGTGAAGATCGTAATTGTTGCTTCTTTGAGCATAGGGCAAGAAGTTACCAGTCAGCTGAGGATAGTATCCAGTCTTGAATTGAGAGTGCCAAGAAAACTCGGGAATTTCACCCAAACCGTTAGAAAGACGTTCCAAGTAGTAACGAGCTAGGAGTTGCTGATAGTAGTAGAAAAATATTTCTCCAAGACGGTCCTTGAACGTACTGAATTTCTCAGAGTTCCACCAGAAAGGTAAGTATGAGTGAAAGTAGAAGTAGTAAGAGTTCAGACCAATATCTTCAGTGAAGTATGACAGTTTCTGTTCCTGGTTAGGGTAAGTCAGGGAGTTAGAGTAATTAGCGTAGTATACATAGTAATCTTTTTCTTTCACGATGCCGTATTCAGCACCTGCCTCAGCGTTGTAAATACCACCCTGCATTTTGGTACGGTACATCTTGATGAGAGTCTCCAAGTTGAAAAAGAACTGTGGGTATACTTCATAAGGAGCCGGAAGAACAATATCGTTGGTGTCAGTTCTTTGAACCAAGGCAATGTAGTACGCATATAAGAATTGCTCCTCGTTAAAATAAACCTTAGCCCAACTAGCGGTTTTGTATAAGGTGTCGAAGTCCTTAGCGTAGTAGAAAATGTGGAATAGAGCAATCGCCTCATCCCTCATCCTTTCGTAGAAGACTGAGAATTTGTGGTATTTGGGCAGGAATCCGGTCTTGTTGAGAGTCAAGAATTCCTCAACAGCTTCTTTGTTCTGTGAAAAGACAGCATTATATTTATAATAGCTGTTAGTCAGTATTTATAATGTTGTAATTTTATAATGCAGTATTTTTTTACTTAATAAAAAGTTACATGTTAATCATACTTACTAAGTAGTTGTTGATGTTGCCTTCAATGCTGTACCCTTTGCCAACTTTGTAATAATCGGAATTGAAGTCAAGTTGTTCCGAATGTTCGAAAAGTGACAGAACCTTTTTCTGGGTCTGGACGAAATCAGAGTCAACTGTTTGAAAAATATATAATAGTATGTAATTTAAATACAGGAAAATACGCATTGCGCCGACCCCATATGAATGGGATAATGGCAGGAAGAAGAAGAAGTATGAAATTTAAAATATGTGAAAAAGGCAAAGTTGGTATGTATATGTATATGGTCCAATGGGGACAAATAGAGCAAGAGAAAGATACTTCTTTTAAAAATAATTCATTAGGTTCTTGCTATTGAATCTGAATTGTGATTTTGTAAATTGTAGATACTGTATACCTTTATCTATGACCGTTGCATATTCCAACCCCTCACCAATTGCATTTACATAACAATAGACAACAAAAAATACAAATTGTAAGGTTATTGCTAAGTTTCTCTTTTCCTGGTTTTTGGGGTAGGAGAAACTGTCGGCATAATTTCGGTTTTAAATATAAATAATATCTAATTCGGTCAATTTGGTCCCCTTTCGTTTATCCTAACGTATTTAATATCAATATCTTTAAACTAAGGCACAGAAAATAAAATAAGTAAGTACAGTCAACAGCAAAAGTAGATGATCAAAATCAGAAATTCAATACTAGTGAACGGAGTTCGCGTCAGAACTGTGTGGCGTCGAAGTGATTTAAAAGTTTGAAATATTATACCAAACATTTACTACTAGTACAGTTGCCATATATTCGTGATCAGTTTTGACACCAAAAGTTCATCATCTATTTATGCTGTTGACTGTACCAAGTTTCCATGTAGGGTTTATAGTTTTTCAGTTTCAAAGACAGTTTCTCTCGCCCCGAATGTAAAAAGTTAATGTAAAAAAGAAAGTTGATCCAAATATTTTCTTGTATTAAGTCCCATATATTAAAATACTAGGTCTGCCCGCGACTTCGTTCGCGTGGGTGGCGGAACTTAACAATGTATTTTTACACCATATTCCGAAGACTCATCCGAGTCGCTAGTTATAACTCTGTTCAGATGGTATCGAGCTCGTTCAACGCCGTGGCGAGACTGATTCTGTTCTGCTGCTTCTGCTCGTTTTATTAAAATATATTAAGTGCTTGAACTTTTAAGCAATACAATAAATCATATTATTAACCAGCCCCGTGACTTCGCCCGCTTGTTTGAGATTTGTATGGTGGTTATCCCTTTATACTATTAATAGCTATTACCCGTGACTACGCCCGCGGTACCATTTTTTAAGTAAAATAATAATAATAATAATAAATTCTTTATTTCAGGCAACTAGGCCCATAGAAATAGAATACATATATAAACAAAACTTATAAACTAATACATATTAAAATAAACTTAAAATACTATTATTGTACACGAAGTTTCGGCGTCGTGTTGCGCTGCGAGGTGTCGCGTATCCTCCCTCGGAAACGTCGATATACGACACCTTTCGGCCAAAATTCTTCCTTGAGAAAGATGTCAGCGCAGAATGACGGAACTCGCACCATATACGATTTAAAATTCGTGTTATGGCGCGGTTCCAACCTTTCCTTTTAAGTAAAAATATATCCTATGTTACTCAAGGTGAATGTAGCTTTCTAATGGTGATAGAATATTAGAAATCGGCCCAGTAGTTTTTGAGTTTATTGATTACAAACACACACACAAAAAAACAAATCTTCCCTCTTTATAATATTAGTGTAGATAAGTATTAAATCATATTTAATAAACTTCCTAAAAATTGGAGAGAAAAGCCTTGCTCTCAAAAAGAATATTCTCCCGTTTTTTCAACATTTCTCATTAATGCCCCGCTACTATTGGTCCTAGCTTGAATATTATTATAGACTAGCTTTTGCCCGCGACTTCGTCTGCGTGGACTCCAGAATTAGGTCCAAAAGGAAATAAAAAATGAGGAATTAATGAAAAATGGAATAAAGTTTTCACCCGTGTTATAGCTTGTGCTGTAATGGAAAAAAATACCAAATTTCTAAGTTGTCAGCCCACGGCTTAGCTCGTTAACAATTTTCAATATTCCCTTGGGAACTACTTAAGGAATCGGGATAAAAGGTAGCCTATGTTCTTTTCCATGTCAAAGGCTACATGCATGCCAAATTTCATCCAAATCCGTTCAGCCGTTTTTGCGTGATTGAGCAACAAACATCTAAACATCCAAACATCCACACTTTCACATTTATAATATTAGTAGGATTAGTAGGATAGTAGGATAACAAAAATAGAGTAATAGTTCTTACCAGGCTTGAGTGTCAATTGAACATCAATATCAACATTAATAATGGGTATTTTGAGGGATATGCCCATCACCAAGGCAACCAGCCCCAAGAGGATTATGGCAGTCTTCATATTTCTCTCAGCCGATGTGAACTGTGCCAATGATTTGTTTCACTTACAATGTATACTACTCCCAGTTATAACAGGGCATTAGTTATATCAACAAAGTTTTATTTTTTATCTTTATTTAGCAATGATCTTGAGAGGTCATGTCAAGACTAATAAAGATGGGGACAATAGGGAAGCGGACAATTTTTTTTTGGGTCCGGTTTTTAAATGATGAAAAATATTTGCCTCGTATTTTTTGATTTTCCGAAATAACGATATCTATGTACTAAGATACAGCGAAATTAAGTTACGAAGTGGGCTCGCCACGTTACTTGTGCAGTTGTGCATATTATTTCGCTAACTGATGGCGTCGCAAGCCCTTACTCCAGAATTTTAACGCGGCTTCGCTTTCTCAAATTGTACTGTTTTGAGAAAAGAAAAAATCGAATATTTTCATTATCTAACTTGAACTAAATAGATTTTTACTGTTCGTGCCTAGTATGCATCTCTATTGTTTTGTTATTAAGTATAGATCTTAGACCATCTTAAAGACTTGCCACAAGATGTCATGAGAGACCCATTTTGTCCTTAAAAAATAGTGTCGGGTACGATGATCAATACGTTGCATAACACCCCAGTATATAATTATTTATCATATAATATATTAGTCTATATGCTCTGGGGTATCCCAAATGCCTGAGTAAAACAACTTAAACAAAAAACAACATCAAATTGTATCTAATGCCAGACCAATAGCTTTAATTCCTGTTTTTTCCATATTCGTAGAAAATAAAATTACGAATAACTAAACATAATATTTTGTGTGACAAACAGATGTGTTTCAGGAAGAGTAAAAACATTAATTTAGCAGTCTATGTATTACTAAGGAAATAATGAAAAACGTAGAAATAAAATACTTATACGCGCAGTCTACATACTTATACTTATATGACGAAGACCTTTGATGGTGTCCACTACGAAACCCTTCTTCTTCGTCCTTAATCTCATGTCAGAAAATAGAGTTATCAAATATTTACATTCATATTTGATAACTCTATATTTATTTTCTTGTCTTGTTTCCGTGCAAATTCTCGATATTACTTACTGTATATTTTTTTCGATCACTTAGGTAGCATTTTGTGAGATTAAGGACGAAAAACTTTTGAAAAAAAAATTGAACCGACTTCAAAAACCAAAACAAAACCTGAAAGGCACAAAATAGTGTAAAATAAACTTAGAACTATCTAAAATATTAATACAAAACAAGAAGTATAATATATACTCGTATTTGTACTAGTATTTGTAGGTATTTATTTTTTGTTGGTATATTGTTGTTTGGCACCGACTTCAAACAGATCACTTCTATTTTTGTATTTAATATTTTAGATAGTTCTAAGTTTATTTTACACTATTTTGTGCCTTTCAGGTTTTGTTTTGGTTTTTGAAGTCGGTTCAATTTTTTTTTCAAAAGTTTTTTTTTTTCATTTTTTGTGCTCATAATATTTATTATAATAATACAATACAGCTCACCTTAGAAACGTTAAAAAATGTAAATGAGGGTCAATACATATTTATTATATAAAAAAAATCAACCCTTAACTCCTAAAACTCAAGGTTACTTCCATCATCAGCTCAGTATTTACCAAAAGCCTTGAGGTGATGACTATTGGACGTAAATACCTAAATAGGCTCAGTAGAATAATGAAACACGTTCAACATTTCTTTAAAATTTAAGGGTTTCCTTCGATTTAACTGGGATCCCATCATCAGATCCTGACTTGGTTACAATGGGACCACCTCGGGAGAATACTCTTTCGAATACAAAAAGAATTATAAAAATCAGTTCACAATTGACGGAGTAATCGGTGAACATACATAAAAAAAAAAAATAGTGACACGCCGAACATATAACCTCCTCCTTTTCGAAGTCGGTTAAAAAGAAGGGCACAGAGCAGTATATTGGGCCCGTTATTATTGTTATAATATATTTACCCCGTCACACTCTTCACCCAACAGTCTTATTTGCTAATGATAGCACTGCGATAATAGAATGCACTGACAAAATGTAAATATGAAATTATGAATATGATAATATAATAAAACAATTAAAGATAATATTATAGTCAGTCATCAAAAAAAGTTAGTGATCACTAGCATAAGCTGATATATCTTTTGCCCGCCTCATAAGCGAAGCGTTGAGGTGGGTATTACTGTCAGTTTACGCACACCGAGTGATTCTCCAACTTAAAATGTCAGTTTTTTTATTCTTTATTGCTTTTAAGTGAATATAAATTATAGACAAAATAATGTTGAGAAAAAACACTATTTTTAACATTCATGATATTTTTAAATCTCTTTTTATTATTTAAACTAATTAAAAAATTGTTTAAAAAAGTTCTGTCTTGGACGTCCTTGTGTCTGTATGGTGCGGATCCCGTATCTTGTGGTCACGAACTCACGATAACAAGCGAAATACTTCACTTATAGAGTTGGTTTTTTTTTATAGGCTTCAGTATTTTGAGGAATAGAAGCCTATTAAAGTAAACAAATGATTTGTGTACATTTAGTATTTATTGTTTGGTGTGGTTTTGTGTTTAACTAATTAATAAAAAAACCTTTGTGCTTCGATATTCAAGTAGTTTTTCACCAACTACGGCCATGTCAAAATTCCTTTTGAAGATTGTATCGTTTTCTGTATTTCTTAAATAATCTAAATCTTATGTAAATATGTATCTCTAAGTCTTTACAAGTTCGGCATTGTTTTAGACGTATCATTTAAATAAATTGGTGCGGTTTAAATAATGAGTGCTTGTGTCTATCTAAATTCCATCAAGTGATTTATTGATAAGGGTTAGTAGCTAAATACAAGTCGTTTCCAGACCGATGGATATAAAGGTTAAGTCGTCATTATTCTGTTGATGGGTGATCTTTCCGGAGTTTTGCCTTCCTTTGCCTCAGAAAGATGACTATTCTCTGTTGGATTAAGGCTCCGTGCTTGTGAATATAAAACAATTTATAATTCGTGTTTTTTCTGATATTAAAGCGTAAGTAAATAAACTTAGTTCCTATTAAATAAATTAAAATAATAAATATTTAATTTGGATTATAATAAAAACTTAATGAGAAACAATGTTAGGTAATTTAGTCATTAAGTATCGATAATAATATTATTATGTTTGTGTTACGTGGAATGGTTATTGTAACAAAATCACCAGCCTTTTTACAGACGAAAATGTCACCAGCCTTTTCACAGACGAAAATGTAAATAAATAGGCAGCCGTAGACTCGCCACTCACTTATTAATATTAAAGACGCAAATACAATAAATAGTGGTATCTATCGAACGATGTTTATTTATTAGATTTTTATTGAAAATGTTTGTTTATAATGTTATTTATTTGAACTTGAACAGAAGCCGACCCCAATACGGCTTGGAAGTTGGAACAAAGGTATAGGTATAATCTTCATCAATAACAGGTATAATATATAATTATGTATAGTATAGCGGGCCTTTTACTTTTACTTAGATACTAAAAGTATATACCTATCACAAAATTCCTGATTATTGAGGTAACATGAAATCATTCCGTTTTAAACTTATTTCGACGCTTATCCCTGGTAAGCTTTGTCATACGAAGAGCCATCGATACATTTTTTTTAAACCTATGTAGGTAATAATTCGATTTCGATTAAGTGTATAGTCATAGCCACTAGATACAGTGGCGCAACTTGTTTTTAGTTAGTGCAATTAGTGAACTGTTATCGTCAAAAATTTTATTTAAACACCACTTTGTTTAATTTAGATTAGTCCTGTTACTTTCATTGACATACAAAAAAAACCCAAGATACTACCTATCAAAACCATTCGCATCATATTCGCATATACTTCAAATTATGCGCTCATTTCAAATAGTCTCCTGTTGCGAATGTCACTGCATGAGCGTAGACAGTGTTCGGTGAAACATTGTAAGAATTTTACGTCAATAACGTTAATAAATAATAGTTAAAAAAAACTAAAAACACGCTTTATATAGAAAACCAAACTAAAAAATAGAAAATAAATTTTAATAAATTTAAATTAAGAATAGTGTTAAAAAATTCAATAAATATAAATTAATAATAGTGTGAATAAAAAAATATACTTAATTTATTTTAAAAAAAGTGTGGGGTGCATGATGTTAATAGTTATTAATAGGTACTTTATTGACAGATATGAGTAGAGTGATTATCAATTTGATAATATCTTAAAAAGCACCCCACGCTTTTTTAAACTATTTTTTTTTTAAATTAGTTTAGTCTGTCAGTCTAGAACCTTTATCTCGGAAACGCGTGGAGGTATCGAGTTGAAATTGAAACCATATATTTAAGTCTACAGAAGTACAGACTCTTGCAGCTCGCAAAAACCGTAAATTTCGACAATTTTAAGGGAATCAAAATTAAGTGTGTGGGACGGTTGGCCTAGAACTAAGTATAAGATATGGCAAATAATATTGTTTGGTTATAATAAAGTACCAAAATTATTGTCTTATACTACAAGTATAGATCCTTAAGGTATCAATGTGAACCAGCATGAATAAAACACAAAAATAATCCTACTAATCCAATAATATTATAAATGTGAAAGTTAGGATGTTTGTTACTCAATGACGCGAAAACGGCTGAACGGATTTAGATGAAATTTGGCATGCATGTAGCCTTTAACATGGAAAAGAACATAGGCTACCTTTTATCCCGATTCCCTAAGTAGTTCCCGAGGGAAAATTGAAAATTGTTTACGAGCTAAGCCGGGGGCAGACAGCTTTGAAATTAGGTATTTTTCTCTGTGCGGAAATTTTATTCCATTTTTCATTACTTTCACATTTTTTATTTCTAATAACTAGCTAATATTTATATTTTATTCGTGGGTGTGTTTTACTGTTAACATTTTCAATCTCAATAATAATTTCTATAAAATTGATAAATTTAGAACTTGTAGATGTATTTTATCGTTTCTCTTTGTTTTTCTTTTCTTCGTTTGGGTGAAGTAGGATGGTACATTCAACTCGTAAGGATAAAATGCGTCCCTGTGGTATATTTTGACGTCTTTGAAAAACATGTTGGGTTGTTTGAAGGAGACCTCGTTCACTGCTGGGCGGTCGAATGGATAACCGACGGGTTTGTTGTCATTGAAGAAGTTCTTAAAAAGGTCCGCGTCTTGTATAACACCGTTGTATGGGTATACGAACACGAACATCTGGTATGGGAATCCACCGTAGGTACCCTTGGGCAGCATCAAACGTCTTGGCATATTGGTGATAGAGACAGACATGTCATAAGGCACCTTTCCTTGGTCCATCCACTGGTAAATTTCTTTGATGGGAATGGAGTCATCCTTGAAGAACATGAAGTCGCTAGACTTCCGTTGTACGTTGTTATCACCAGGCACAAGTTTCTGGACGATCCGATCCAGTTCGTAGAATTTCATCCTGCCTTCATTGATTGTAACTGGTAATCCGTCGCTGTCGAATCTAGGTCCAATGAAGATCTTGAGTACGGCATCTTGAGATACGGCTGAATTTAAATCAACGTTAACGGTGAAAAGTTCGGAGTTCAAACGGGGTTGACGGATAATGAAACTAGTGGGATTTGACCTAAGTTCTTTCTGACTGTAGCACATACTGTTGGTGGCATTAAAGTCAAAGTAATCGAAGTAAGTGACGAGTTTGTCTACTTGCACGTCGTTAATCTTAACACCGTCGAACTGAAGATCGTTTTCAGAGTAAGGCTCGACGTTCTCTTTGTATTCAATAATGTAATTGATGATTCTTTGGTACAGCTGGTAGAATGCAGGGTCTCGCAGAGATGTTTGGTAGAAGTCAAGAGCGGTGGGCATGAAGGAGTACCTGCAAAAACCAACAAAATTATGTTTTAGATTAACCCGTATCATGCGAAACTAAAAATATGAATCCGGCACTAAATTAAAACTAAGCGCGTAAGACTAAAAAATACTTACTTATCGAATGGCTTGGGACTCGCGCCGAGCACGCGACGAGCGATGATTTCATATGAGAACTGGTGTAAGTCGTTGTTGGAATTCTCGGAGTGCAAGTCGGCGTTCTTTTGCCAGTAGTTGCCAACGTAGTTGGTTTCGTTTTCAACCTGTAAGTGATGAAATTCAATTAAATATGTATGATAAAATATGTTGTAGTTTTAGAGCATCTGTTTATGTAGATCAAACTTACAGTCTTGAAGTCACCCTTCTGTAAGAATTGTAAGAAAGTCTTCTCATAATTATCGAGAAAGCTGATGTATTCGTAATTCCTTTCTGTGTGAAGATCGTAATTGTTGCTTCTTTGAGCATAGGGCAAGAAGTTACCAGTCAGCTGAGGATAGTATCCAGTCTTGAATTGAGAGTGCCAAGAAAACTCGGGAATTTCACCCAAACCGTTAGAAAGACGTTCCAAGTAGTAACGAGCTAGGAGTTGCTGATAGTAGTAGAAAAATATTTCTCCAAGACGGTCCTTGAACGTACTGAATTTCTCAGAGTTCCACCAGAAAGGTAAGTATGAGTGAAAGTAGAAGTAGTAAGAGTTCAGACCAATATCTTCAGTGAAGTATGACAGTTTCTGTTCCTGGTTAGGGTAAGTCAGGGAGTTGGAGTAATTAGCGTAGTATACATAGTAATCTTTTTCTTTCACGATGCCGTATTCAGCACCTGCCTCAGCGTTGTAAATACCACCCTGCATTTTGGTACGGTACATCTTGATGAGAGTCTCCAAGTTGAAAAAGAACTGTGGGTATACTTCATAAGGAGCCGGGAGAAGGATATCGTTCGTGTCAGTTCTTTGAACCAAGGCAATGTAGTACGCATATAAGAACTGCTCCTCGTTAAGGTAAATCTTAGCCCAGCTAGCGGTTTTGTAGAAGGTTTCGAAATCCGTAGCGTAGTAGAAAATATGGAATAGAGCAATCGCCTCATCCCTCATCCTTTTGTAGAAGATTGAGAACTTGTGATATTTCGGCAGGAATCCGGATTTGTAGAGATTCAAGAATTTCTCAACAGCTTCTTTGCTCTGTGAAAGGGCAACATTATTTATTAGCGAAAAAGTTAAGTGCTCCAGCTATAGTTACCATTATATACCATTTATACATTATTTGTAATGTAGTTTTTAATGCAGTATTAATCTTGATACACACGTTAATCCTAAGGATAAGTGTTAATCATACTTACTGAGTAGTTGTTGATATTGTCTTCAATGCTGTAACATTTGCCAACTTTGTAATATTCGGAATTGTAGTCAAGCTGTTCCGAATGTTCGAAAAGTGACAGAACCTTCTTCTGGCGCTGGACGAAATTAGCGGCAACTGTTTGAAAAAATACATGATTATACCTGACGAAACGAAAAACTAAATCAAGAACATGTTTTGCCTTACTCTGGAGAGCTAATCGTATCTCCTAAGAAAATAAACAGCCTACGAGCTATTCCTGGACTTGCCAAATATACCGAACAAGATCATAAAAATCGGTGAAGCGGTTTGAAGTTCGATAACAAACACTAGATGGGATTTGTATAAGCTTACAACCAGACACAGAACAAATGATCATGCTCATCTTACGAAGATTTGTTCTGGTTAACAACCAAACCTACAACCTCAGGTTCAGGCTCATACAACATGATGCAGAACTTTTTATAAGTTCAGCAACATGTTGCTGACATAATATTTGCAGGTGCAATTTATTTATAATCTATACTGACGATTTTTACCACACCAACAAGTTATGGGTTTGTGGTAAGTAGGGTTTTAGTCATGGTAACCGGCGTGGGCAGTAAGTGGTTTTTAATACAAATAACACTGAGACCATCACTATCATTCTACTCCCTTGTTACACAGGCTCATCGCCATATAAAAAGAGTCAAATACCTTTTGTTGCGTAACAGTTGCCCATGGATGTATTCTGATTATTGATATTTACATTCTAGTTTGGACTTATTGCTGCGACACTAACGGTACATTTTTCTTTTTCTTTTTAATAAAAACGACGCCCGCACTAAGGAATTTAAACCCTTTTTGTCGCGGGGGTTTCACAAACATTCAAATCACATGCACTAAGAACACCCAGACTTGGAACAAGCATTTGTGGATCACACAAATGCTTGTCCCATGCGGGGATCGAACCCGCAATACGTCGCGCACAGTGGTAATTAGCGTGGTGACCTATACCACTCGGCTATCCGTGCAGTCATACCTAGCAATAATCTCCAGAACGAATATCGACCTCGGCATTCTATCTCAAGTGAGATCAACCACGTTCGTAGTATTATAGTACACAAGTGTGTGCGTAAACACAGGTGCACTCTGTTAATTCACTCTCATAGACCGACACGACCGGGGAAAGAGGCCTCAGGACCATCGGCTTTATAATTTATGTGCTTTCCGACTCATGAGTGTGTAAACACCGCTCCGAGCGGCAGTGAGTTTTTCTAACAGAGAACCCAGTATCTATTTTTGTTGGACCTGGGATTCGAAGCCGAGACCTCGTACGGCGTCGACAGTCGCGCTGGCGACCACTAGACCCACGAGGATATCAACGATAAATGGGTCGCTAAACAACGAATAGAACCTACCTAAATAAAATACTCGTACATACGCTAATAACAAAATATATGAACCAAGAATAAGACGTTGGAAGCTATTTTAGTATGTTTGTTTACATTGGGTAAACTGTTTATTATGACTACGGTAACGGTGTGGCACATCGAGTTAGTTTGCATCCAACTGCAATTGTTTCCAGTAGTTTGTTCATGTGTAAGCGAGGTAAACAAAATATTACCAACGATTATTGTTTTTAAAGGCCACTCGTATGCGTTATTGTAGTATCCCATTGAATTATTAATTATTACTACTTATGAATAACATATTCAGTGGGTCCCCGCTGCACCAAGCACAGTGCAATGTCCACACGCACTGAATGGCTCGGATTAACACTTGATAGCTATTTATCTATTAATGTTCTACTTATGACGTGATGCCGTAACAAACAAACAGACAAACAAATAAACAGAGTTACAGATTTATTAGATGTATAGATATAGTAATAGTATTTCTATTACTATATCTATACATTTAATAGAGAAATAGTTCTTACCTAGTTTGAATTTCAAGTTATTGAGTGTTGGGAGAGCTACGCCCTTCACCATGGCGACCAGCCCAAAAAGGATTATAGCAGTCTTCATGGTTCGTTCAGCTGATGTGAACTGTGCCAATGATTTGCTTCACCCACAATTTATACTACTTACAGTGAAAACACTGCTTTTGTTATTATATCAATAAAATGTGGTTGTTCCTTTATCTTTATATATGCATAGTTTGTGGCTCAAAGGAAATGTGCAGCTATGAGTAGGTACTTATTCTGAATAAATAAGCATTCATTAAGTATTATTATAGTTTAATCATGACCATGAAAGGTTATGTATGCTCTTGAAAGGTCATCATAACCGATTAAGATAGGTACAGATGGGTACATACAATATTTGTTAATACCAATCTACTTCTTTTTGATTAAGTATGGATCAGATGAAAACATTGTAACTAACTTCGAATCTACTACTCTATCTTCGGATGCTATTTTCGTAATCCGCGAAATTGACACATATAGCGTTTTATAAAATATATATCCGCCATATTGGAATTGAAGGGCGGGATTTCCGTAATCCTCACGTATGAACCTTATAATTCGTACCTTTATTGTATTATAAAAAAAACATATCGGCCATCTTGAATTAGAAAATAACGACTAACTTCTAAAAACCCACTGTTCGATTCAATAAAACAGCTAATTAATACCAAATTTCTCATATAATCACATGATTCTATGGGAGATTTCCTATACCTGGTATGATTTTTAGTTTTACGCACAAGAAATAGATTCACTGTGTACAACGTGTTTAAAAATATTATTGAAAAGAAGCAAGAAACCCGACTGCGTAAAAAATAGAAACAAGTTGAAGATAGCCTGCGAACTTTTTTTAATAAATCTGTACACCTCATTCATTAGAATCGGTTCAGTAGTTTAGGCGCTACGGTGGAACGTATAAAAATACATACATGCATACATTAAAATTAAATAGACTGCCAAATTCATAACCGTTCCTTTTGAATCCCTACCTACTTTTTATTGCAAATTGCGTTAAAAAAAAGTTAACGAAATTTAAAATTGAAAAAAATAAAAACTGTTCCAATTACCATAGACCGTTAACTAGAACAAATTGAATTAGACAGCGCCAATTTATCCGAAACCGTAGAAGTTGTAACGAAGTGTGGAAGGCGAAACCGGTAAAACGCCTTTGTCATGCAACAAAAATTCCATACAAAAATGAAGCGCAATGAGTTGTATGCTAAAGATTGACGATCTCTATTAGACTCGTAAGACTGGTTTTTGCGTAATCTATTAACTATTTACGTATTAAAATATACTGCCTCACTACCTTATTACACAGCTGTGTTTAGTGTAAGCAATTGAAAGAAGCAAGCAAATAATATTTCGATCGCCATTCAACCGTAATTAAATCAATAAAATAAATATGTGGAACATTAAACTCTGAAATATCAATAAATTATTTAAATTACAATAAAAATTGCTACAATACGTAACCTCAATAGACAAATTGTTAAAAATAACCTAAAAGTTACGCGTGGCTTTGTTACTATTGTAAGTAATCATTGAAGTGAACGACCGGTATGAAGTTAACATAACCTCACAATTGCGAAGCCCCATGCATGACCTCATCAAGTTGCCAGTTCACTAAACCGCTACGTGACCGGAAAAAAGTTTACACGAGAGGTGAGCTAGATTTTCTGCGATGTGTTAATTTGCTTGATGGCAACACACTAATTATGAAAGCGCATTTTCTATGTTTGACATTTAAATTCTAAGTAAAATATTTTCACAATCTAGGTATATTATGTGAACACTTATTTTAATACTCGGACTTCTAAATTAACACATTGTTAATCAGAGTCGGTGAGGCCAACCGTAAGGTAGGTTCACTAGATGTCGCATACGTCGCCCTATAAAGACGTCATAAGTAGAAGGAGAAATTTAAACTTCAAGGCAGTGACCTCGGTAGCTTGGTAAAGCGACTGGCGCGTCAAGCCAGTGGTCGCAGGTTCGAGTCCTGCCTGAGGTTTAAGTTTTTCCTTCTACAATTTGTATTTAATTACACTTATTTTAAAGCAAATAGAAATATTAAAATAAAAGAAAGATAAATTATAACGCTAGACAGCATTACATTTAATGTTACCGAATATAATTGTATCTAAAAATAAAGAAATCAAAGTTAAATATCGTAACTTATAAATTGAGATAATCAAGGTTACCTTTCCAATATACATTTCAATCTAGATTAAAATAATTAAAAATAAACGTTGATTACCAAAGAATATTTCAAAAGTACTTACTTTTAAGTATTGAGTATAAATTAACTACTTATACGTACACGGACAATTTATTTGCCGTTCATTCCTTTTTGACGTCGTAAAAAGTAAAAGTGAGCTGTGATTGTCTGTGATATAATGATGACAGCTATTAAAGTTACGCGCCATACACCACAAGCATTAGAGCACAATTTGTTAGTTTTTAAGACAACTTATCCGCAGTTTCTTGATAGAATTATTACGTAAAAAAAGTGTTTATTAGGTACGGTAACTTATTTTTTTTTATGCAAATTAATAATTAGGTACATGTTATTGCAATAACTTGGCTTCATTTGCTTCATATTGTAATAATGTAACTATTTATTATATATTTACAAATAAAAAAAAACCGTTAAAGAAATAGAGTACGTAATTTAATTACATACTGTACCCTATTTTAAGACAAAAAAAAATTAAAAAGAGCAGTTAAAATAGAAGAGATAATCGTTTATTATTTATATCTAAAATCCAAAACTAGTGTTTTTTAATTATTTCGTTTAATTTGTTAATATCGTAAAAGTTTTCAAATTCGCTGTAACGTGAAAGAAAATAAGTACCTACCTACTTTTACGTTTAGGATTCCATACCTCAAAATTAAACAAAAGGATTCCCTATAAATTATTTTCTTTTTCTTAGAAAGTCTATTTTTTTAAGAAAACTTATCATATAAAAAACAAGCACTGAATCTGTAAAAAGGTAGTGCTTCTCTGAAAGCCAAATCCAAATATTGTTAACGATAACTGTGTATACAGCGGATAAAACAGTAATTGAGCAGGTGTTAAGTTAATTATTGTCGGGGGAAATTTGCACCTCCGTTATACATAATTGGATATAGATTCTATTACTTACTCTACATATATTATATCGGAAGCAATTCTTATCGGTATCTTCATATTACCTATTGTCTAGAATACTTAGTGGCATGAAACTTGAACAGTAGGTATTAAAATTGTAGCTTGACTCTTATATAAATGAATAACTGTGCACTAAATATGTAACGTATCTAGGTGCAAAAGCAAATTTATGATTTAAACACAAACGAACTAAATAATAATAGACAGTATTTTTTTTTATATGTTACTCCCATTCCCGTGGTATCACTTGACCATCTCTTCCATAGACAGTCATTCGGGTCATTTGCTTCGCGCCAAAATAAAATGATTAAACTAATAAAAATTGAATTTAATTGTTACCGATGATAGCTGTTGTCTTTGGAAGTTTGGATACGTATTTACGATTACGTGAAGGGTCTTAATAGATCCGCCTTAAAATAGAGAAACCGTTTTCACTTTATTCCGAATCGAATGAGCCGATAATTATTGTGAATCGATTACAAGATACCGATAAGTATAAACATCGAGAAATCGTAATTATTTACTTGAATACTGGAATGGAAAGGCTTGATTTGTTGGCATTTGATGAACCATAAATAATTTCTAAATTACAATGGTAAATATGCTTTCAGCGGTAAAATGACAACAAATGGGTACTTTTTTGAATGAGTGTAGTAATTGTTATCGTAGGAATTAACCAACATAGACTTTCTTACATTCCATGTATGTATTTAATGCCTCTTTCCATACTGTGACGAAAGGAACATCATTTGTTTAAAACGTATTGGCATTGCCAGGAATTTCTCAAAGAAACATGCATGAATAATTTCATGTAATTTGGCAGTCGACGAATAAGGAAGTTGTATGTCCAGTTGTGAAGATTTATAGAATAAACTACAGATACTGAGTATATACATGCTGTAAAGATAAAGTACGCATGAACCACTGTTGTTACTTCTTGTTGTTCCTCAAGACAACGTAAAGTAATCAAAGCGTCTGGCATAGTACCATTGGCTTCCGGGCGTAATAATATGATAAATCTTTATAATATTTTCTAATTGCCGCAGGTAACTAATTTGTTTTAAAAGACTCGATTATTTTCTATGCTTTGACATAAAATATTCATCTGGTTTTAAAACGATCAGTTCATCAGTGTATTTCATATTTATGTTTTAATCTCTAACTTTCATTTAAATCCTTGTACTCGCAACTAATTTCCTGTTTTTATAGCTGGTATGTCAAGGCATATGGAATTAATTGAAACCAGAACGCAGTAAAAGCGCTCGTTAGAAAGTAGTTCATACCGGCTGTTTTACTAGAAATATGGCAGGATGTATACTTGTCATAAAACGGATAAAGTTTGTCAAGCCATGATAGTATTTCTTTCAACAGTATTCTGAATACGCCATAGGCTTTTATTACTTTTCGATCGCTTTTACTTTATTTAATTATAGTTATATAAACTATTTTATAGTAACTTCTTTGAAGTCACATGATCTGGCAATCTAAAAAAGTGATTAAAAATGTGCTGTCATTTATTAAATGTCATCCTAAGTGTCATCGTTTTAAAATGTACGTCGTTTTCTTGGAAAACCATTTGTGAATATTTTTCTTCTAAAATTTTATTTGCTATTAGTTATTTTTGTTAAACACCATATTAAAAGCAAACCTGAAAGATGCCATTCAAAGAACCAGACATATGTCCGCAAACTTGTAATGACATCGGTGCATTTGTAAAATCCGATGTAAATCCCGTAGATGTATTAGAAGAACAAAGAGCAACTAGAGATAAAAAACTTGCCGACATGAATATAGAACCTGCTCCTGTACCGAGTGATGAGCCGCCGCCTCCTGATGCAGAGCTGGCAAGTGGTTCAGTGCGTGCTATAGAACACCCGAGATTGAAACCAGGTAGCGATGGCACGGTTGATTGGACACCACTCGGAGAAATCACTGGCACCAGACCAGTAGTTAGTAAATACTCTATATCCAGATACTCATTGGGCGAATGGAGGGCCCACAACAACAGGGTATTGAATTCTGACATCGTGACCGAATCTAACATCATCGATTATAACGCAAAGACCGCAATGATGCAAGCTTTTGGTGATATCGACAAACATCAGATGGAAAATAACAAGAGACTCAAACAAAAAGCAAGAGATATTTATAGATGGAAGGCGGAAGTAGAGAAATCTTGTAGAGAGATTACCGAGGAAGTAGAGTTGCTTGAAATTGAGAGACAACGTCTTAAAGGTGCCTCTAGAGCGTTGATGTTGCCTGAGTCGATTTCTAAAGAGTGCATTGAGCTTCGCTCAAATCGTGCACCACCAGATTTAGTGGCTGATCAAGCCGACGAGCAACTGAACAAAGAAATGAAGCTTGTGAATGAAGTAAGAGAAACTTTAAAGGCCACCTTGTATAAAATAGAGGAACAGTTAAACATCGACAAGGCAGCCAAACATAGAATTGAATTTGATTGGTGTGACAAAACGATGGCTTATAATACTGATGCTATAAATTTGAGCCTGAATCATAAGTCTTCTACAATAATGTTCAGACCGGGTTCGGTCAGGTTTGGTGAATTCACAGCACCGTTAGAGTATTGGGAGTACTTTTGCAGAGAAAATATTGAAAACTGTGAAGCGGTTCGACAAAGATCTTGTGATTTACGGGGTACTCTAAACGCCATACTAGTTAATAACGGTAGAAAATTGCGTACCCAGGCTGACAAAACCGATAAGGCTCTAGCTGAAACTGTGGCCCTGACTTCTGAACTGTGTACTAAACTGGAACAAAATTTAACAAATACTCTGTACAAAATAGCCGATATTGAAACTTTAATCCAAAATCTTCAAGATTCGGTAAAGAAAACAGACGCGGCTATGAAATTAGCTCAAACTAGACTGGATAATAGGAATAATTGGAGACCGCATGGTGAAAGTGTGAGAGACCAATCCCATTTGGGTTTGATTGACGAAGTCAAAAAAATCCATGAGACCGTTACTTCGTTACTTGGACAGTTAAGGAATGCAGAAAGAGTGAGGACGTCGTTAATGAATAAGAGAAGGGAATTGGAGCAAGACATAGCATCGAAGAGAAAAACTTTGAACATAGATAGGGATAGATGTGGCAAGATTCGGTCTCACTACCCGTCTGCCTCAGAACTGGCAGGATTTTAATTTGGTGTTATTTTAATTCTTAAATTTTTTATTTTAATATGATTGTTTAAATTTTTGGATAATTTGTTACCTTATAATTTGATTAAATTTTTAGCAAATGTATTTCTAGTATTAAAGATTGTTTATTTTTTATAGGATTTCTTAATTGAGTCGCAAAATGCATATTTGTATATAAGGGGTAGTTTTCTTCATTTTAGTAATCTGAAAGTTTATTAAAGAATAAATATATGTCGGAGACAACAACAAAGGGTAGCATGTGTGTGTTCAGGATAGCCGACATCAGTGGGTTGTTCAATGAAACACTACATGTATCATCATCTTTTACTCTCTTTGTTATCATTAGGTACATAAGACAGCTCCCGAAATTGCCCGCCCGTCGCCGCTTACTAGTGCCAGGCCAGAGAGAACAAGCGGCGGAACAAACTCCAGCGGCAGGCTGTCGACTAGTTGCT
This sequence comes from Plusia festucae, assembly GCA_950381575.1. Classification (NCBI taxonomy): domain Eukaryota; kingdom Metazoa; phylum Arthropoda; class Insecta; order Lepidoptera; family Noctuidae; genus Plusia; species Plusia festucae. The sequence continues at coordinate 8,583,105 of OX494454.1, read as the reverse complement.
TTACAATCAAGTCACTAACATCAAATCACACGGTTCGCTAACACATTAGTAAACGCGATAATCACAGAGTTGCAGACGTGTTCTTCAATTATCCAATTTACCATTCAATAACCATATTCGTGCTATATGAAAATAGCAGTGATAGCATAACTGCACCCGCGGGCACGCATGAAACACGTTAAACGCTAACAAGTGCAGCAACACATGCATCTACGTGGAGCAGCGCCTCGGGAACAGATCAGTTATCAAAACAGACTCTTCACTCGTTTTTTTGTTAACCTTTATTTATTGGGTTGAATACATTATTATTCTACCCTAAGTGTGGCCACATTTATAAACCATTTTAAAATGTAAATTAATTTAAATTAGTACTATTTATTAGGCATTAAATAGTATAAACAGATTACTATGTCGATAGCCTGACTTCATTCTGTGTCTTATCCATAGAATAATATTACTTTAGTTATTATTCTATGGTCTTATCCACCTTTTTACTTATAATATCATTGGTCTTATCTATGTCCCTAGGACGACCAAAGACATTATAATGTACTGTTAGTAGAGTACAATATGAGTACAATGTCTTTGAGGACGACTGTGTTCTAGAATGTTTATTTTACATGTAAAATACTCTGTGGTTTATTTCATAATATTGTGTCAGTTTGGCAAGTGAGAGTTTAGAAATAATTTAATCTGGTAATAATAATTATTACAACCTTAATTACAACAAACTGCAATATACAATAATTTTAATAAATCAATAAAAAAATATGGAGCCGTTAACAACGTTTCCCGAAAAAGACATATGTCCAAAAGAATGTGAGGACACAGGTGCTTTTAAACTTGCTGAGAAATCTCCTGAAACAGCTTTACAGGAAATAAAGGATGCCAAAGAGGCGCAGGTGTTGGCACCCAAGCCAGAAAAACAAGTCACTCATGTTGAGGCTCAACAAACGGTTAAACCTGATAATACTAATTACCTGCCTAACTTGAAACCTGGCCCTGATGGCAAAGTTGACTGGACTCCTCTCTCAGGCTTAACTGGTACTAGACCCGGAGTCAACAAGTACTCAATAAGCCGATATTCTCTCAGCGAATGGAGAAAACATAATCAAAATGTACTAGATCCTAAAATTATTATAGAGTCCAACATCGTCGACTATAATGCTAAGACGTCTATGATGCAAGCATTTGGAAATATCGACAAACAGCAATTGGAAAATAATAAAAGACTCAAACAGAAAGCTAGGGATTTGTTCAGATGGAAAGTAGAGGTTGAGAAAGCTTGTAAAGCTATCACAGAAGAAGTCGAAATGCTTGAAATTGATAGGCAGCGTTTAAAGGGTGCTTCCAGAGTTCTTATGTTGCCGGAATCTATCTCCAGAGAATGCTTAGACCTTCGGTCTAATCGATTCGAACCGGAATTGGTAGCAGATATTGCAGAGCAAGAACTAATAAAAGAAATGAATTTAGTATCAGAAGTAAGAGCTACTTTAAAAGTTACTTTAGATAAAATAGAGGAACAAATGACAATCAATAAGGCAGCAAAACATAGGATAGAATATGATTGGTGTGATAAAGTCATGGCTTACAACACTGAGTCTATTAATTTAAGTCTTAGTCCAAAATCTACAACGATAATGTTTCGACCTGGTTCTACAAGATTTGGCGATTACACCGCACCACTAGAATATTGGGAATTCTTTTGTAGAGAAATCGTTCAAAATTGCGAAGCTGCTCGTCAGAAATCGGCCGATTTACGAGGCAGTTTAAACGCCATTTTAGTGAACAATGGTAGGAAATTGCGTAACCAAGCGGACAGAACTGATATGGCATTAGCAGAAACAGTAGCCATTACTTCCGAGTTATGCACAAAACTTGAAGAAACGTTGAGAACTACTCTACAAAGAACTGCGGACTTGGAAGCGTTGATAGAAGAACTGAAAGACACTATTAGGAAAATGGATGCGGCTATGAAGTTAGCTCAAACCAGGCTTGACAATAGGAATAATTGGCGACCTCATGGGGAAAGCGTTCGGGACCAGCCGCATATGGGGTTGATTGAAGAAGTAAAGAAGATCCACGAGACTGTGACATCTCTGCTTGGGCAGCTGAGAAACGCTGAAAGATTGAGACATGATTTGGTGACGAAGAGGACTGAGTTGGAAAAAGATATAGCGTCAAAGAGGAAAACTTTGAGCATCGATAGAGACCGATGCGGCATGGTGCGTTCTCATTACCCGTCTGCTTCAGAGCTGGCTGGCTTCTAAGTTTTAGATGTTTTAACACTTAAATCTAATTTCGAATATTTATTTTTAGATTATTCTTAGAGTTTAATATTATGAAATATATTTTTAAGTATTGAGTTTTTGTTTTACTCACTTTTTTCTCTATGTAGAATAACTTTGCAGCTAAAGATTTAATTTAATTCACTTTCGCTTTAAATAACACTCATACTAGACTCACTTGTTACCTACCTGACGTCATAATTTTACTAATTCGCCGTCACGGTAAACTGGCATCGTATTCAACAAGCAGAACTACATCTGAAATGAATTACAAACCATAAGAAGACATTAGAAGACTGCGTTTAAAAAGATTATACTTATAATAAAAAATATAGGACTCGTGAATGGGCATAAAATCATAGGGACAAGTAAAAAAGAATACGTATCAAAATTTTTGTGGAACATTACCTAACTCTACCTAATGGGGTAGATATGTAACATATAAATAAATTTTAAACCTTTATAAAATATATTTATATGAATGTCTACCTCATGAATTGTTTAATAAAAATCGTAAAAAAGAGTAAGGGTTTTATGGATAAATCTCTCAATTATTTTTGTCATTGGATATTAGATTTTCATAGTTCTTACGACCTTTACCTCTCAACGCTCATTCTTATTGACGCGATACAGTGTTTTTGCTATACTATACCTTTCACTATTTATTATTGTTAGAGTTATTCGGACAAAGTGCATATTGTGTAAGCTCGGAACTATCGGGATGACATTTAGTTTTCTATGTAGGTACAGTTGGTACCTACACGTAACCGTGGTCAGTGGGAAAATCTTTGATTCTTAAGATTAATATGATTCATAATATTATTTTAGTTTCGTCATAGCCGGTAATGAGAATAATAAACCGAATATACAAATACCATGCTTAAAATCAGCGTTTATAAAATTGTCTGATGTTCTTGTTTCATCATGTTTTCATCCAGTTTGAAAACACAAACGACGACTTGTCTTACTTCGTGCTTATCATTAGCAGCTCTTAATCCTACTGCTGGGTGTCTCCAGTTGGCTAGCTCCAGTTAACAACCCAAACGATGTTCATTACACTTAATACGCTAAATGTAGAATCTGCTAACGTCGTATACCAACTACGTCATAGTAGATCTAATGGCTGGCCATCCACGTTTTAAATGTGTATTTGTGTTTTAACTATTTTCTTTCCGTAAGCGATTATCACTTTAATAAAATTCAATTCAATTCACCTGCTGTATAAGTATAAATATCCCCAGTCTTATTCATTTCTCAATCCGAAAACTATTACAACATAAATAAACTCGCAAGGAATTACGGAAATGGAAAATACCGATAGAACCTTCTTCAAATAAAAACTTAGTAAAGTAAGTTAACATTACTAAACAATGCGTTATCCCACGATTGATGTGAACATGATAACAATGTGCACGTTACAGTGACCTCCGTATGAAGCAACGGGCTCCCATCATACATGGCAGTACATCCCATAATTTGATCACAGATATCTACTGCTAAAATTACATGCCTGCTTTTAGAAAAACCGTTTTTTTTGTTTCAATGTGATTGTGATCCTCTATCAGAACAGTTGCATTAATTCCGATTCTTTCGTGAGCTTTTAAATAGATGATTGTGAGATCGGATGAAAAAAATGTGAAGCTATAATAAAAACAGGTTTTGTTCAATCATAAATAAATACAACTAAGTAGGTTTTTATTGCACGAAAATAGTATTGGCCACTTTCAATTATTATAAAATACAAAGAAAAAAATATGCGTCATTCAATTAAAATCTTTTGCCCGTGCAACTGATTTTTTATCGGTTCTTAGTTTATAATATTTAATTAAATTATATTTATTTTTACTAAATTCTCGTAAAAATGTCTAACAATCTGAATATGTATACTTGTCCCTTCATTTGCCCTACCACTAACAGAGAAACCGTGGCTGCGAATTACCTGGAAGCTGGAGAGGCTCGAGCTAGTGAGAATCCTTTTGCTTCTCCATATGTGCTTGGTTCAGTACAGCCACCAGAACCGAAGGTATACCCTCCTGATGCACCGCCACCATACCTTCCTCAGCCTACAGATAGTACTAGCGGTGATATGCTTGGAATGGGTCCCATCGGGCCGTGGGCTCCCGGACATGTAGACTGGACGCCGCAAGCTGGTATGACAGGCGTCAGACCAGTGGTGGACAAATATTCCATCACTCATTATTCTACGGGAATGTGGAGAAAGAATAACCAATACATGTTGACTCCAAGAGCCACTGACAAAGCTAAAGCCTTAGACACGTCCATTAAGAGAGATCTTAAAAATGCCTTTGATGCTTTGGACAATAAACAAAATGAAACTAATAAGAAGTTGGAAGTAAGGGTGAAAGACCTAGCTCACTGGAAGAAACTGGTTGAAAACACTGTCAAGGCTATAACTAATGAAACCCTGGCGTTAGAAGAGTACAGAGCTAAACTAAAAAGTGCTTGCAGGATTTTAATGTTGCCGGAAGCAATATCTAGGGAATGTTTAGAACTTCGCACGCATAGATATGAACCTGATTTGGTTAGAGATGACGCTGAACAAGAACTAATCAAAGAGGTAGCAATTGTCGGGGAGATAAGGCGAGTGTTCCTGGAAACTTTAGCAAAAGTTGAAACACAAATGGCTTACAACAAAGCTGCAAAAGCGAGTATCGAGTCTGACTGGGCCGACAAAATGTCAACTTTGAAGGTAGATGGTAGAAACCTGAGTATGACTCCTGATTCTAATCTCATACTTCATCATCCAGGTGTGGCTCGATGGCCAGAGAACGCAACTACCTTAGAATATTGGGAGCATTACTGCTCTGAAAGTATTAGAAACTGTGACGAGGTTAGACAGAAATCTGAAAAGCTGCGAAATGATTTGCTGTCGGTCATTATTAAAGGATCGCAAGACATGAAAATCCAAGCCGACAGGACTAATACTGCGTTAGCAGAAACAGTTTCTGCGACTGAACAGCTTTGTGCGAAGTTAGAAGATAATTTGAAAGAAAACTTGCGGACCATTGCTGACGTTGAGAATTTGATTGATTACTTAAAGGATTCGCTGCGAAAAGTGGATCAACGAGACAAGCTTTCTAATACTAGGTTGCAGAGCAGGAATTACAATAGACCTAATGTGGAAAATTGTAGAGATCAGGCGCAGTATGCTTTGATGGGAGAAGCTAAATTTATTAAAGAGACTGCTGAGTCCTTGACTGGGAAAATGAGAGAAGCCGAAGCTGTGAGAGCTGAGCTGATGAAGTACAGGGGAGAATTGGAGAGGGAGATCGCTTGTAAAAGAAAAAGCTTGAACATAGACCAGGATAGGCTATCGAGGGTGAGAGCTCACATGCCTACCCCTGAAGAATTTGCTAATGCATAATGTTGGAGTGAATGTGAACGAGCGTTAATAAAATGTTTGTGAAACTAACCAATTAAATTATTTATTTTAGTAAAGCTTTTTGGAAAAAAAAATTACGCACCTCCGAGTGAGACTGTGAGATTATGTGTTCAATTAAATTACGAATAGGTATTTAGGTTTTTTCTTAGTAAAAAGAAAGTGTCACATAAGGTCTATCCGTCATTTTCCACCAAGGAGAGTCAAACTTCCATAAACCTCATACGACATAGCGACCCTCGCAGATTTTTGGCACACGTTATTCCCCATTTAGTTAGACTTCCACTAGTGACATCATGGTTAACAATGTTAACTATACCTTACTCAATTCAGTTATATCATTGACGAAATTAACAATGACAAAACAACCGATAGAGTCCTTGTTATTAAATTATTGTTGTCTTATTATAAATCGCGCATCGCATAAACTTTGTCCACTTCTAAACACATTGTCGCCCATCAAATTATCTCTCAAAGACATAATTAACCCACGTAAAGGGTTCTCCAAGGAATCTTCATGGGAAGGACACTTAGGAACCGTGCAACTAGAGTCATTAGATTAGTTTAACGTTTCTTGAGGGCCTTCTTGAGGTTTAAAGAAAAAAAAAAAGATTTTGCAATAAGCATCTACACTGCTGTATGTGCTATCACATTTTGTGCCATTCTAGCTAATCCAGTGCCACTATACAACGACCCCAAACTGTTTTATATCCGACCCATCTCGCAAATAAACTTATTTTTCCGTCATATTATGTAACTATTTACATCTCATAATTCAGCTAAAGCATTTGTCGTAACGACCCAATTTGATGAGAAAGTTATGAAACATTTGACAAAGACCACGTTTCAAGGTTTTCAACATCTTAATCATTCCGGCGAGATGCCGATGATAAGCAGTGCAACACAAACTTTTTAATGCCTGAATATAGATCCAAGACAATAGGTATACGACTGGTAGTAGTAACTTGCTTAAAAGATAAGCCAGCTATTGGATAGTAGTAAGATATTAAGCCAGTCCTAAATGAGGTTTTAAGTTTCTCAGGAAAGTATTGAAGCTTGGAAGCAATGGTTAAAGAATAGCAGGACAATAGGATAAGGGGATCAATTCAATTTTGAATGCTCGGCGCTCAATGTGTTAACTCCATCCAAGGGAAATCGCCAAAGAGATTTCAATGTTCATTGGCTGTACGCAAGTTATTCGGCTGAGGCTCGGTTTACAAGACAGCAAGTTTAATGTATTTTCAATTATCAAACGGATGTTTAGAATAGAAAGTGTTAATGAGGAAGTAATAAGTTAGAATAACGTTGAATAAGACGTAGGTGATAGTACTTCGTAATTTATTACACGATAGCATGATAGTTATTTTTTACTGATATCGTGTGAGTTAACTTTGATTGACGATCATGCATGCTGGGCATTGTGTTTAATAGAATGATTTATCACAATATTTATTACACAAAGCAGCTAAAAGCTGTCACTAAATTCCACAAAGAGTGAAGCTAATTGCAGCAAAAAAAAACGCAATCTATTTATTCTGAAATTTCCAACCCGTAGTAACATCGTAAGCAAGCTTGGTTGGTTATTGGTTCCTTTCCCTTGTGAGAAGCTGCTCATCTTATAATGGGACTGAAACAGACTGGTATTATATGGAATCAAAAATATGGTGAAGTACTTTCACACGGAACAGAAGAAATTGAATGATATGTGGTTACATCTATGTCCGGCTAAAGGAAATGTGAGCGCCACGTTAAAGCGTGATGTCACGGTACTGTTTAATATACGTTTCGATAGTAGCAAAACAATAGATCAATGTTTGTAATTAAGGAATAGTAACACGTAGGTAATTAATTGTTAAAATAAGTAAATTAAAATGGAATATTATGATAACCCACTTATAACGACCATGTTTTAGAAATTAATTAATTGCCATTAATATAAAATTTCTAGTCTTGTGAATATATCTAGTTAGCAACCTAATTTAATTAGCAAAAACTGCAATGCGATTCAAATTACACGGACAGAATATATTACTTTTTTAAATAGAGATTTAAAGTCCGCTCATTTATGAGCGTCTGTCGTTATTTTGGCATCAACATCAACTTATTATTATGTTCTAATGTACACAACAAAAGACAGATAGACAGTTTCTCTATGCTAAATACGGTATTTCGCTCAACCTGGTGAGACTGTAAGCCAATCCCAACATAGCTTGGGAAAAGGCTAAGTAGAAGAAGATTGTGCACCTCAAATAATTCAGCATTTTAGGATACGAAGTCAATAAGGTACACTGGTGATCAAATATTTATACACGCCTTTTCTAACATTCTTTGCGAATGATTCATCGATATTGGCAGCGCGTACGCTTCTAAAAAATATTAAAATACAATTATTTTAAGTTGCGAAGTTGCAAGATTGTGAAGTAAGAAAGACCAATAATATCAAGCTTTTTCCTTGAGCACAACGGATACAACCTACAAATTATCAAGGTACTTGTGCAATAAAAGAGGAACAATATAACACTATAATTTCTTATCTACATTACTTAAATAAAAAAGAGACAAGTATTACACAATAAAACTCGAAACGAAATGAGGAAGTAACTGACTTTTACAATAAGTTGCGAGTACTTAACGTAATAGACGCATGCCATGTTACCATAGACGACGTAATTGGTCAAGGAACGAACTAAAGTGAACGACAGATATTGTCTATGATGTGACCTAAATTCGTTGATTGATTGGTGTTGTGTAAAAAATGGAGGTAATTTACTAATTTCGTAATTCTAGTATTTTATGTACTTATGATTGACAAAAAAAGACTAACAAAATTTTAAATCTTTTGGTTTTGAATCTAATTAAGGGATACCTACTATTAACTACTATTAAATACTATATTTGACGTCTTCCTTGGTCGAGTACACACTGGTTTTCAAGGTGACGCTAGCTCTTGAGGTCCCGAGTTCGATACCCGGACGGGTCAATGTAGAAAACTCTTTTCTACATCGTCTCGGGTTTTGGTGCTTATGGTATCTTCGTTGTCTCTGATGTCATAACACAAGTGCTTTAGTTACTTACTTTGGATACGGAGATGAATATGATGTTGTCTACATTTATTTATTACTATAAATTTCAGTACTACTGTCATTGTCCTTAATACCGAAAATAAGAAATGATTAATTCATCATAAGGGCGTTCACTCTCCACTGCGGCGATGCTTGAACTCTACGCCCACTGCAATGTGCCACTTGATGACATTTGACGTGTCTCATGCATCGCGTGTCCGTGGGTTTAGTGGATCATATCACTACCCACGCGTAGCTTGACATGCGTAGCATCTGCGTGCGCAATTCTGTCTCTAGTAGTGAAAGCCACAAATTGAGTTCTTGATCTTTGAGTTTTTTTTAAACTAAAATTAATCGACTAATATGTCATTAGTATTTTCCTTTCAGGAAGCAATTAAGAAACGATTATATCTAGTGTAATTAAAAACATGTTATGATTTATAGGTATTAATCTTTAAAAAAGTAAATTAAATTATCATCAATATGCGGTAGGTACTTGACTAGGGGCTGTAGAGGTGTGAATGTGTGATAATATGGCCCATCGAATAATGTGTAACCCAAAATAGTAGTGTGAGTCTTTCGCTAAATTTCGGGTTCAATTTAATATGTCTCTTTCAAATAAGTGATTTCTCATAATAAGGAAGTTTTTTTAAGCTTCTATGGAAGGACTTTGGGCAGGCCTTTGCCCAGACTTGGGACAGGCTAAGAATTATGAATTATATAAATATTTTCTTTTACAAAACCAATTTTCAGCATCTAATTTTACTTTGAGAAAATATATTTTTGTTATGTGCAGAATGCAAAAGTATAGTGCAACGTAAGTAGGTAAGTCAGAAGAGTCAGAACTAGTATGACGATGGATTGGAAAATTGACCGCAAGGCGATAAACATCGAAAGTGGGCTAGAAAGCAGGCTGTACTCACTTTGTAGTTTACTCTTTACTGAGAGTTTATAAAGATGGAGTCATGCCTATTGCGGTAGCACTTGGCTTTGCTCGTGTCGAAGCTTATTTTAGAAAAATTCCAAAAGAAAATTATATTAATTTCACACTGTAGGCACTCAGATTTATTTATTTTATTTATGCTATGATGCGTTCCACCTTTATCTTGTGTCTATAATTTTCTTAAAAATATTTTAATGGTGAAGTATTGGAAAAATCCTCTATTTTTCAATCTACTAAACTTATTTAAGTAATACGTCAGTGAATTTTTATTAAATCTTAACATAACATAACAAAGAATACAGGAGCGTCTAATTAGATGGCATAGAAATAATTATAAAAATAAATAAAAGAAAGAAGGCGAAGCCTTCTAAAAGCGCCTGGCCTTACGGGGTCTACAAGAACGGGTAGTGCGGGATTCATACTTCTTCTTCTCCCCGGCTAGAGCACTTAGGAAGCGGTGGGGTGGGCGAATCAGGGTGCTGTCTGTGTTGATGACATTCAAAAAGTGCTACATGGTAGCCTAATTTGAATAAATGATTTTGAATTTGAATTAAAACAGCTACGTTGCTGACTATCAGCACAACAGGGTTCTGCCTCTTAAGAACCAGGAACCTACCTGTGCAACACCTTTTATGACATCCCCGGGAAACAATGACTGCACGGATAGCCGAGTGGTACAGGTCACCACGCTAATTAACACTGTGCGCGACGTGCTACGGGCTCGATCCCCGCATGGGACAAGCATTTGTGTGATCTACAAATGCTTGTTCCAAGTCTGGGTGTTCTTTGTGCATGTGATTTGAATGTTTGTGAAACTCCCCGCGACACAACGATTAAAATTCTCAGTGCGGGCGTCGTTTGTTAAAAAAATGCTATTTTTAGAGACAAACAGACAGAAATTCGTTTCCATAGCTAATTAAAGCTCGAAAGCGGATATAATCTGGCATCAGAAAACTTTCATTATTGTGGAGAGCCTACAATTAAAGTTTATTGTAAGTAATTGGCGATATGATGGATAGTTTATGAAAATAATCTTTTATGATGTGGTTAGAAACGTAATGCTATAAAATAATAAAAATGCTTTCGTGTTCTTTTGTTTTTATCTTGTTACTAGGTACACTACGCGACGTTATGATACTTGTGATATAATTTTATTAGGTTAAAAAAATATCTTCGATTCTATCTTCTGAATGTCGCTCGAATGTATGGAGGTGACATGTAAATGACGTGATTTATTGAGGGAGATTGTCATTTCCGTACATTTAATGTCATTTGAGCGATTTCTGTCTTCGTTGGCGCTTGTTGGGGTGTGCCTAGTCTAGGGGGGCAGAGTGCTGTCAATATTAAATGTTTCAAGTGTTATTTAAACTCGTTTGTGTATTTACTTCTAGCCGAAAAAGTTATCTATAAATTGAAAACCTAGTATACATACATATAGTGCCACAACCTTGTGTGACCTGGTGGCCAAGTATTGGAACCTATAACTCATTTTTGTTAATAATTTAATTTTGCTAAGCTTAAATATAAATTATTGAAAATTAATTTTACTTCAGCGTCATTCATAACTTATAAATGGATGACGAGAAAAGATCACTGAAACAATAGGTTTCGTTCGGAAGTGCCACTATAGAAGACTTAGTATTACTTTAACCTTTATGTTTTCTAAAAGTATGCTGAACGATTGTGCAAGTAGGTGAAAGCCATTGGTAAAAACAGAGAATAGCATTGAAGGATAATTTATATACCAGCGGCCATTTTTTGTTACTCAAATCTAAAACAAACATCTACTGGACCGTCGCTATTATGTAGGTACATACTTCAAGACAATATAATCGTGTGATTGGCTGAAAAAACACTAAGACTTGTGCAATTCCGAAAGCAAAATACAAATTATAATTATATACACGGTACGTATTAATCTTTGATCGAGATTTCGGAATCGTGTGTCCTTGTCGCTACAGTTACCTGTCTTTATTTATTTTATTATAATTATAGGTGATCTTAATTGAAGCAATCAATAATTGCATGTTCTAACTAATTTCTTGACTGTATTTGCTCTAGTTATGATATTTAACCCATAACTTGTATGTGTGGTATAAACCTTCAGTATAAGTTGTCTATTAACACGTCACATTCATGTACTTACCGCGTTTTTTCACTCTTGCCCTTTTTTCTAACTGTATCTTTACATCTACTTTAAACAATCCTACAGCAATCAAATCTTGAAAGTATCATTATACAATTCGAAATTTATACAATAAAAAAATTAAACAACAGTCGATTATAAACCTTAATGCATAAGCCATAAAATTCAGTGCCATTGTGAATTTTACAAATTATAGCAAGTTATATAAGGCATTATGACAGCTTCCACTTCACCTTTGCTCTTTTTAAATCGTATGATTGGTCAAGGCATAATAGTAAGATCTTTATTTGTCTAAACTTTGTAGCTTTAAAAACTTTAAAAAGTTCGTATATTGACTTGTTATGCACTAAGTGTTAACTTCGCAATAAGATTATCAAGGTAACAATGAATAAATGTACCTACACACTTACACAGATTAATAAGTACAAGCCAGTCTAAGTTTTTCGCCCAAAATTAAAGGGTCAATAATATTTAATTTGGCATATCCAGTTCTTTAAACTTTCGTGCTTTTCTCTGAAAACGTAACCTATTCGAGTCTCTTCTATCACGCCTTACATCTTCTTTTCTTGTCAGTGATCCTCAAATTATGTCTGACCAAAAATTTGCCATTAAAATTACGTCCTGGAGAGGGGCAGCCTAGAAGATGCGCCATGTCTTGCGATGGGGCACCACATTCATTGGATTCGTGAAGGGTCGATCATGCCCCACTTGCTTAGGCTTACTACAGCGACCCACTTGGGTCCGTAATCACCTCTTACTATTTTTGTTTTTGACAAATCTACATAAGCTAGATTATTTTTTTATCTTCATTTAAAATTAAATACGTGATATGTGTGTTTATGTAACTGGCTAATGTGTTTAATTTTAGAACATAATAATGGAATGAAATCAGTGTAGCGCCATTTTGGGGTTTGCTTGTGACGTTTGAGAGCATTGGACCAAGCAACAAGAAATTAGCAAAAATATTAAATTCAAAGTTTGTCGAAGTTTTATTTCTCCCCTTGCTTCTGAACTATTTAGTAAATTAACTATTGTGTCGATACAAGGTGGCGATTCTCGCGCAATAGACATGATGTCGAGTTAGAGATATCTCGCAAGAATTGAGAATCTCCCTGGTTTTTTAAAATGAGTCAATATCGAATCGTTATGTCATTACTATGATTGTTGTTCCAATTTATTCCTAATCATACTAATGACTAATGAGCCATCACTAACGTGTATCACACGTGATTACAAAACGTGTTTATACTACGTTTGTGAAAGCGTTACAGACTACTATATCATAGTTAGTGGCTCGTGTTAGCTCATACGTCACGGTGTATGAGCTCTGTGGGAAATAAATGCAAATACATCGATAATCCTGTACACATTTTATAGGTACTAGTATTAGGGTTAAGTTTGATTAGTTGCGGTTATATACATACATACATGTATAGTTTGCTATACTTTTCGCCTGATCCCACAGAAGTGAATTGTTGGTTTCAGGGCGATGTGAAAAAAACCAGGGCTAAAAATATTTTGGGGAGGCCTTTGCCCAGCAGTGGGACAGTATAGGCTAAGGAAAAAAAATATTGTATATATTTTTATACGGAATACAAGTAGGTATACAGTTAAAGTCTGTGATAGCCATTTTTTTACATGTATCATATTATATCCTGAATTAATTCTGAGTCCATAACTAATCATTGAATTTTTATTTTTTCATATAGAAATTGTCTTTAGGTAAACTTACGTAGGTACAAAACAAAGAGCAACACTCCGGTCCGCCATTGGCCCGTGTTGTTTTCTGGTACAAAATAACCAGATAGGTTCGCATAATACAAACTCATTAGCCTTTTAGACTATTAGTGAGTAAAAGACTGTTAATTTAATAATTTTCATATCTTAGCTCTTCTAAAATGAAACTTTCAAACTTTCTTTAGCTTTTCCCGCCATTTCCATTTGACAGTGACAGTTGACGGCTTGGAGTAATTATTATAATCGGCATTGAAAGCGAGCAAAGGCACTGGCGCGGACGGCCAGGTCACGGTCCGTCGGGTGTAAAGAAAGCCACGTTTCACCAACTTGGGCTAATGAAGGGAAACAGAATGGCATCTGATATTTCGTAGCGGAAAATATGGAGATTGCTTTTTTTCTCGCTTCAGTTATTCGGTTGATGTATGCCATAATAGGTAGATTTCGGCATTTTTAATAACACGTTTCATTCTTATTAGACCTCCAGACAGCAATTGGTACACTCGAGGTAAAACTTATGAAAAAACGTTTGTAATCTATCCGAACGTGCTAAAAATAGCCATACCGTTCAGTAACTTGAAATATGTATTTAAATTTCAATCGTTACGTGCGGAAATGTGCAATTTCATTGATATGACTTGATCACGTAAGATATAAGATATTTTAGTATTAATGTGTCTCAAACATTTGTAGTATTTGAAATCAGAAACTGACTTTCTACTGTTACGTATTTAAGTGCATGGAAAGCTAACTGCATTATGTTACTGGAATTTCCACCAGATGACTGGCTTTATGTTGTATGCTTAAGCTTTGCAGATCATAAATAATAATGTTATTATTTTGAGTGTAAAAATTCAATTTTGAATAATTTTGTAAACAATAGATAGCTTGATAATCCTACTAATATGATAAATGTGAAAGTGTGGATGTTTGGATGTTTGTTACTCAATCACGCAAAAACGACTGAACTGGATTTGGATGAAATTTGGCATGCATGTAGCCTTTGACATGGAAAATAACATAGGCTACCTATCTTTTCTGATGCCAATTCCTTAAGTAGTTCCCGAGGTAAAATTGAAAATTGTTTCCGAGCTAAGCTTTGGGCAGACAGCTTTGAAATTTGGTATCTTTCTCTATTACAGCGGAAGCTATAAGACGGGTGAAAATTTTTCATTACTTTCACATTTTTTATTTCTTTTTGGACCCAATTCTGAAGTCCACGGAGACGAAATCGCGGGCAAAAGCTAGTGCTTACATAAAAAACAATATAAAACTCTTTGAGACATATATACGGCCATATTTTGAATAAAGAACTAAACCGCAATTTTTACGTAATTTAAATAAATAGCTACATAAAGTCTAGAGCTCTTCATTTCAATTCCGTAAAAATGCACGCGTTGGTAACTGCTTACTCAACTGCCATGTACTCTTATGGGAAATGAGCACCTGTATTAGAATACCTTGAACCACCATAACAATACGTTTAAAACAATGTCCAGTTCCCACCGGTTTCCGTTTCATTTCGACAGTCTGTGGTATTGCGATGTCGCAAAGAAAATACTGAAACAGCAGATTCTTATATCTTCGTGAGAAATTTTGACCGGGTAACATTACTATTGATGTTACAATCTTCAATTTTTGTATCTCATTTGCACAAGATTTTATCTCATAACCAAAAGAAGTGACCCAGATCCTTTTCCTTGTTTATTTATAGAATGAATTTTAAAGGCAAATTTATCTGCCTGGCCTTTTCCAAAGCTATGATGGGGTCGGCTTCCAGTCTTACCGGATGAAGCTGAATACCGTATTTTATATGGAGCGACTGCCTATCTGCCCCCCGCATATCCATCGAGTATCCTTTAATAAGACTGGCTGTCAGAATTGTAATGAAGGCATCCACGGGCTAAAGATAATCTTGAATCAAGAGCTGACGGGGCCAGGAACTAGATACAGGATAAATTTAAAAGGAGTGCGTATATTTAACGAGTCACGTGACTTATGTTTGTATGAAAAGATGATTTTCAATTTTAAGAATGACTTATGTTTCTTGGGAAAAGTTGTTCAGTTTATGCACCTGATTACCTCGTTGAATATACGCACTCCTTTTAAATCAATCCTGTATATGAAACCCACAATCTATCTACTTTCTGCTATGTAAAGTATTATCATGTTTGTATATTAGAAAATTTACACCAGTATTAACAGTAGTTTCCTTTTGTTCCAGCTATTAGTATGGTGGCAGGCGTGGCGGTGTACCCTGCCGGCTGGAGCGAGACCGCTGTTCAGGAGACCTGTGGCCCCACAGCGGACCAGTATAATATAGGTGGGTACTGGGTACTATAACCCTAATATTATAAAGGCGAAAGATTGTGAGTGTGTGTATGTTAGTTACCTCTTCACGCTCAAACGGCTGGACCAATTTTGATAAAATTTAGTATGGAGGTAGCTGACACCCTGGATTAACATTTCGGTTACTTTATATTATCAAAAAATAAAGTTATCTGATAAACCGCGTGTAATAACGCGGGCGCAAATTGTTTATTATTACAAATCCTTAGTAATTATCGTGTCAGATCAACTGATCTTGAGCTGTGATTGATTTCCCAAAAGACTAACAACCTAGGAAAAACTTTTACTTTATTTATTATTAAGTTATTGTAAGACGAAAGAACCTGAACTGTCTATTCTGTGGGGATAATACTTTTTCTTTCGAAAAATATTTGCTCCAACAACCATAAACATCCTCGTTGGCAATATAAATCACCATCTCCCTGCCCTTATCCCATTCATATGTGGTCGGCACAATGCGTATTTTCCTTCCATTCATCTCTATTACCTACTCATGATCACGGCTCCCACTCCTTTCTTTCATATCATCTTTCACACAATCCATCCATCTCTTTTTCGGTCTCGGTTGCTTGTATACCAATCCACAGTCTTAATCATAACTTGTTTAGTTATGTGACTTTGTTAAATTAAAATTAAGCTTATTGTAATTTGTTAAAAGACACTTACCGCTAAATTATTAATTAATTTATTTATAATAAGGAAAACCAACAGCTACACAAAATGTGAAAAATCAATAAGGATAGAAAACATGAAGTCAATTAAAGGTTTCCCGATAGCTACAGTACAGCATGACAAACAAACCTCAGAAAACAATAAGTACAGCATGAGTTAATGCTTGAGTATGTGTACCAAGATGACTAATACCTAGTTAATTCCAGTACATTCCTAGGTACGGTAATAGTTAACAATGCAGTTAGCACTAATAAAGGTACTTACATCAGCCTTTTAAATCATAAGTTAATCGGAAACGCGGGTGTACTTTTTTACATACAAACGCTCTCGACTGTTTTATTCGTGGTTTATGAACTTGGGGCAGATTCTTTCTCGATTTATTGCAAGTAAAATAAGTATTCAAATTATTTATTTTACAATAAGGATGTTAGAATCGCTTTTACACGTCACTTTTTTGAGCCTTAATTCACTTTATCTCAAGTTCGCTGGACTTGAGATAAACTAGTTCTATTCGAATATGCCTCTATTTTTCCTTTTTGTCGAAAACTGGAAGCGTAAATAGTCAGGAGTGAACCGGCGTTTTTACGTGAGATATTTAGGCGGAATTACAGCTGTCCTATAACATACCTACGTACAGATTAAATTGATCAGACTTTCT
This sequence comes from Plusia festucae, assembly GCA_950381575.1. NCBI lineage: Eukaryota > Metazoa > Arthropoda > Insecta > Lepidoptera > Noctuidae > Plusia > Plusia festucae. The sequence goes on along the minus strand of OX494454.1, from coordinate 8,565,853 downwards.
GAAAGCGGGTGTTAATTTGGTCACGAGTTCACGACATTGAAATATAGAATCTGTGGCATGTAACAAGAACAATGTTAGCTTACGAAATATGTGAAACAAACCTTGGTATTAAACATTGTCTTTCAACTTCTCAATATAATTTTGTTCTTATTTTAAATCGACGTACTCTTTGAGTAATAAAACTAGTTTTTTTTTAGAACGCGCTGATCTCTGTAACTTCCAGTTGGATTACAAAATATATATTTGTTTGTATATGATAACTCAATCCAAAGACTCGTGACTAAATAGCCATATGGTTCGACCGATCATAAAGGTTAAGCCACACTATCGGCGTTTGGTTCGTGGATGGGTGACCATTTTTATAAGATACTGAGATCCGTCCCCTGCGCCTCAGAAAGTACCTTATTATATGCCGTTGGTACCGACTGTCATATTTTGATTTTGGCAGTCATTGACAGTCAGTCTTACTACTATGGGAAAGTGGGTTACAATTACAAATGGGGTTGTGGAGGTCAGATAAGCAGTCAGTCTAGATAAAATACGGTATAGAGCTAAATCCAGTAAGACTGGAAGCCAACCCCAACATAGCTTGGGGAAAAAACTAGGCAGATAATGAGCCAAATTTTTGAGGAAGTTTTATTTTTTGGGAATAAAACTCAAGTGAAATAGCTTGGTTCAGCAGCCTAATATGCTTGAATTGGAAGGAATTTCGAATACACGTGCTAAATAACAGTAACTCTAACTACACACACCACTGCTTCGATCATTATATCTATTCATTCCAATTCTTCAAATATTTTATCTAAAATCTCCTAAATTACTTTAAACGCTCCAGTTGCATAAAACGTTGCTTCATTATCGTCTTAATTAATAAAACGATTAATATAAATAATAATAAATCTGATAACGTCATTTTTAGATTGTAGCCGACCTCCATTCTGTTTACTGCAAATAATGGACAAATAAATATATAAACATAATCTCTAATCTATTGATGAGCCTTGATTATATTTGAATCAAATATCCATAATTCTCTCTAATTTATAAAGAATCTTGAGTTATATATATCCTTTGTTTTCGCATTGGTATTAATTAATTACCAATCGTTAATGGCCAAGGTTGGTGTCCCAAAGTTTGTAGATCACACTTATATAATGCCACTAAGAGAGGGTCTTCGGCTTAAAATAAAAACCCTCCCTAGCACCTACGATAACCTCGCGTTGGCAAAATCTTTTCTTGTTTCAACACTCTGCGGCAGTACTCAGACTTATTTGAATACTTTCTTCCTTTGAGCATTTCAAACACGAATTTTTATATGTATAGAGTGTAATTTGATCCCTGTTTCCTTCTCCAGGTAGATGCCACATCCGCTGGGCGTACCTACTGGCCGTGATAGGCTGTCTGGACGGCATCGTGCTGTCTGCCCTCGCCTTCATCCTGGCAACCAGACACGTTAGGCTGCAGCCCGACAGTGGGTACCCTCCACCTTCGTTATACAAAGGTAAGGAAAAGAAAAACTGTTTAATATATATTATGTAAATAAGGAAAGATAAAACTAGCGGACCAGCCACGGTTTCGCAAGTGTATAATACAAATAAACCTTCCTCTTGGATTACTCTATCTATTAAAAGAAAACGCATCAAAATCCGTTGCGTAGTTTTAAAGATCTAAGCATGCATAGAGACAGACAGCAGGAAGCGACTTTGTTTTATAATATTATATGTAGGTGATACTTTACTTTCAAATTTATTTATTTGTAAGAATAAAGTAAATACACGAGATGTTACATTATAACTTTAACAGTTCTTAATATTCCGCCTGTTCAGGCCATGCAAACATTTGTCATAATAAATTCATGTTAGAAGGAAATAAAATTAATTTATTGCATAATTAACATTGATACCAATATTACAGATTCATTTTTAGCTAATTTTATTACTTAACACAAAATAAATATAGAAACAAATACAATAATTATGTTTATATAGAATATTTATGCTATTATGATATGTATTTTATGTACTATTTTTATGTAAGTGTATTTTATATTTGACGTTGTGCACTTCTTCTTATCCTCTATTGATATTTTAATCTCCCTATCACTTAAAGGTTTGCTGTAAGAGAACTCAACTCTGGGTTAAGCTCGCCTGTGTACATAATTTTTCTTATACTTGTTATTTCTGTATTTTATAGTGTACAATAAAGAATTAAGAATTAAGAATAATTATAATTTCCTTAACCCTTATGATGATATCGCCAGATTCATGTAGCCCACTTATTATAATGAAACTAGCGGGCCCTCATCGGCAGCGCACGTGTAGCATAGTACCTATAGTAATGCTATAGACAAAAACCTAGCTATATAATCACACTTCCTATAAAAACTGCATTTTAACCCGATGCGTAGTTTAAAAGATCTAAGGTTAAAAACATCGGAAATTATTTAGTGTAAGTAATCAAAACTCTTTTGAAGTACCTACAAGAAACTAGTATTCCCAAGGATCTTCAAAAGGCAATAAAACAAAGACGCAACGACAATTACTACGAGAACATAACAATTACGCAAGACAACCGTTTCCAACCTGATTGGTGCACAGTGCGACACAGTGTGACACCACCGCTGTGTGTTTGTGTGTCATTCGTGGTCATTCCAGTACTAAGGGTTGCGCTGTTGGAAAACAGGGTAACTTAAATTCAATAACTGAGACGTAGAAAAGTGTATCTAAACGAGATTTTGAAAAGTTTTTGTTATCCAGTCATACTTTTTAAAATGTATGTTCAGACTTAATGTGTTTCTAGATTTTGAAAAGTTTCTGTTATCCAATCTTACTTTTAAAATGTATGTTCTTTATTTCATCTCATATTCTCTTGACATTAATTTTTGTATTATTTGTGAGTGTAATGTCTGTCTGCATGCAAGTCGTAAATGAAATATTAAATCAGCATACCCCAGGTGGTATAATGTTTATATTATTATATGCCCTACCTACTCCTGCAGATATGTGACATTTCTACCGTAAACAATGATTGAAATCGCTGTTTGTTTAGAAATGAAGTTTCTTTTCGATAAGTCACGTATACTCTTAGACTTGTCATTGTTCAAATGTATGGATTACTTCCATACATTTGAACAATTTGACAGCGTTAACGCTTGTAGAAAAACATTTCTATACAAGTAACAACTTGTCAATGTCTAGGGAGTAGTTAATAGCTATAAGCCAAGTCTGAAGTTGAATAATATACCTATGTTGTATGGCTTCAATAAAATAAGGACACATGCTTGCTCTATATTGTAACAGTTACGTAGCAGCCCTAAATAGACGCAAATCCAAAATGGCAGCTCACGCATAATGACAGTGAAAGTTGGAATTAATTTGGATAGGTATAAAACCCATTATTTGTGAACAATAGGACAAGAGCTCACGAGAACTTTTTAATAGTTCATGGTGAAAGGTTTTAACGATATGTTTTAGTTTTTTTTTTGTAGTTTCTATTCTTTTGTTTTAGGGCAACTGTTTAGGTAACCATGAGATTTAATCATCCAATTAGTTACGAAACATTGTTTAAAATAAATTATACATAAGTATACATATTGCTTGTAGCTCGGTAGAGATATACTTGGATATTTGCCTCATTGAAAAGTGGATGTGGAAAAGTGGAAAGGGCGAATCCGGTTGCTGACTGTTGCCTATAATTCTGATGGTCGAAAACTAACATTCTGGCCAAATACTAAAACGTGAATCAGTTTTAAGTAGCCGTTAAGTCTCACACCACTGTCACCTATAAGATATTTAAGAACGCCAAAGTTGGGAGAAAATAGAAATGGTTTTTGATATTTGGGGATAAGTCCAATTTCAATAAATAAATATTGATTCATTGATTTGATTGTGTCTTTCAAGCTAAAGGCGAAATGCAAGCCTCTACTCCTCTCTCTGTGGCTTAGTGTAAATCGCCAGGGTTTGACCCGTGGCAGGTAAAGCCGCGCTCACCGTGGTTGAGTGACCAATTGAACATTTGTAAACAAACCGAGAACCCTCCGTGCCTCGGAAAGCACATTAAGCAGTTGGTCCCGATTAAGATACAGTGATCTTTGACAGTCGTTAAGTCATTACAATTCTGAAAGCCAGTCTTACTAAGGGTTTCTGTTTTGCCCAATAATATGGGTTGTGTTGGTCAGATAGGCAGTCGCTCCATGTAAAATACGGTATTCAGCTAAATCCGGTAAGACTGGCAGCCGCTCCCAACATAGCTTGGGAAAAGGCTACGCAGATGACTCTAATATACATTACTAGCGACCCGCCCCGGCTTCGCACGGGTGCAATGCTTATACTGCATGTATTATATAAACCTTCCTCTTGAATCACTCTATCTATTAAAAAAAACTGCATCAAAATCCGTTGCGTAGTTTTAAAAATCTAAGCATACATAGGGACAGACAGACAGACAGCGGGGAGCGACTTTGTTTTATACTATGTAGTGATACCCCAACATTTCCAAACACTAGAAGTCACTTACATTTGCCAACCAGCAAAGTACATTCCTCAAATGTCCATGTTTGAGTACTGAGTACAAGACAGTGGAACGATCTCATGAATATGCTATCATCGCCACAGTTACGGTTACCTGCCACTCAACAAGTTAAACAGAACTTCTAACTCGTACAAATGTGAATTTGGAAGCTTGAGAAAATTGCTAACTAAACTAAACTAAAATCAAAATAAACCGCGATAGAATCCGTTTAAAGTAGATATATTCAATGTCTAATATTCGCGTAAACCTCAGAAAACAATAAATCACAGAATGTTATGACAGCGGGGGAAGCCTAATGGCTAGACCGTCGGACTTGCGATCATGTAGTTGCCAATTCGAATCCCACCCATTGCATTACCGACGTAAACCCACTCGTAACACAAGCATTGAGCTTAGCACGCGGGGTTCGCAGGAAAGTAAAATTAGTTTTTGAAGGAATTGTGAGCACACTATATTTTATATTTTGCCTAATATGAATCTGTATGTGAATAAATATTGTATCCTGAACAACATCCTGAAAAGTTTAGAAACATTAAATGGTGCTAGTTGAGCTCAAAGTTTTCTTATTTAGAAAAGGAAATCACGTTCACTTAATAAGGTTAATTTTCGTCATTCAGTGTTAATAAATTCACGTTGTACCCTCTAAGTACAATCGTAACTTGATTATAAAATGAAAGTGGACCTTCTGTTCTTCTCGTACAGTGGCAGTACTGTCATTGGTATTGGGGACTTCGGCTCTCGTGATCTTGTAGTGTAGTGCTAATGTAAGCAAGTGAGACCCGCGTGGGTTGCGTGCTGATGCCGCTATGTACCGGGTTTTGTTTAAGGTCAGCGAAGTATACATGTAAATAGGTCTAATAATGGTCAATTTATAAGTATTATGTAGTTAAATTTGTGTAGGTCAGATTGGTAATCATTTTCTTGTGTGTATTTTAAGAAGTCCTTTTATAACAAAATTGTAATCAACGATTAGGATAATAAAGTTATTTCAGCGACATAATTGCCCATCTACTATATAAAAATAAGTCAGGTTTTCCTTCCTGACGCTATAACTCCAGAACGCACGAACCGATTTCCACGGTTTTGCATTCGTTGGAAAGGTCTCGGGCTCCGTGAGGTTTATAGCAAAGAAAATTCAGTAAATTCAATAAATTAAAATAGAAAAGCAGGAAGGGAAAATATCGCGATTATTGACATTAAAAACGAATAAACAATGCGGTAACCTTGGTAACCTCGGTAAAATTGGTAAGTAGGTAGTTGCCATGACGACCAAATTTCGTTATTTTTAGTACGATTTATTATCCTCCAGATCCTCCTCCATAGAGGTTATCAATTAAATAAACAAGGTTGTCATAACTCCTTGCAATGATATTAAAACTGTTTTCTTTTTTAAATATCAGGCTCGCAGACTTTTATGTTTTTTTTTGTTTGTCTATTTGGTAAGTCTGAGAGTCGGTCGTAGGTTATAATTATGATAAACAGGATGGATTTTTTATTGCCACCAGAAAGAAAGAGACAAAGTACTCTAAATACATAGCAAATTAGACTCAATTTATTTTTGAAAAGAAATAAAGCTGCATTAAATAGATGTTTAAAAATACGCTTTGCGGACCGGGAATCTAATGGGCTAAAATTCGAAAAAATAGGACTGTGTACTTTTTGGCATCAATTAATCTATACAATAAAACAGTAAAAAAACTGTGTCTATACATTGAAAATATAAAAAAAATTGAGAGGGGTTTACAAACAGTTATAGAGCACGAATCCAAAAAAAAAAATCTGTCTGTTTGTCTGTATTTCTGTTTGTCTGTTTGTTTGTACACGCTAATCTTCGGAACTACAGGACGGATTTGAATGATTTTTTTTTGTTGTATAGGTATTAAGTCTGGGTAACATATAGGCTATAATTTATCTTGGAAATTTGAACACCTCATGCAGAACCGCAACAGACCAGCTAAACTATAAGAGATACAAAAATGGTACCATAGCAAAAATTGTTCCACGTGATGAGCATTTTCTGCTGAGAGAATAAATTTGAAGATCTGGAATACCTGATGTGGAACTCCAAGAGCCCAGCTACAGTATAACACATATAGGAATGGCGTCTTAGCAAAAGTTGTACGATCTGATGGGCATTCTCTGTTGACTTATAAAAATCGAAGATTTGAAACATCTAACTTGGAAATCAAAGCTATCACTAATTTCACTGTATAATTATAAAATAACATAACCTTTAGGACTGATTTTCGATGATGATGGTACCTATATCTTTTATAATTCGACTCTATTGGCCAAAAGTCAGATTTTTTTTTTTTTTTTTTTTTATCATATATATATGCTTTCGGGCTTATGTTATTTGAGCGTTTAATTTAATTTGCAGTCACTTAGATTTTAATTGATCAGGTATCTTCACAATAAAACTATAACCATGATGAAAGAGGTCAAATCTTTCCCAATGTTCCAAAGGAGCTAAAAGATTGAGGATCATAAGATCCCAAGAATCTACCGAAGAGCGTCAGCTTCGGATCGCGAAGCACGCCTGCATTCTAATCATATTTACGCATCTACGTCCACGTCTCTAGAAACCAGTGAAGAATATGATGCGCCAATGACCGCTGATCGTGAGGAAAAGTTCTGATGGGCATTTCCTGCTATCTTACAAAAATGAAAGATCTGGAGGGTCCCAAATCGTCTCGCGCATCACGTTGTTTTCCCGCCCCTGGGCTCTTAGAATTTGACATCAGACGTTTCAGATCTTTTATTTTGACGACCCTGTTGTCGCTGGCATAAGCAACAGGATCCGCGTACGAAGTCGCGGGCAGAAGCTAGTTGTTTATAAAATATTATGATGTTCATTATAATTACGCTATGCGAACATAACCTTGATTATTCTAAGTTATTTTAGAAGTACAATAAAAGATGAACAACAAATTATCATAAAAATGTATTAGTAGGTAGGGACATAAACAAATTTTTTCCCGTTAAAAGATAACTTTTGTTTTTCTACGATTAAAAACATACAGGACCTGTAGCTTTATGGACAGCCATCTGTCAAAATTCAAAACACTAACTTTTAAACTATCGGCCAGTGTAACCCGGCCGAAACGTGAAGCCTTAAAAGGTAATTGCATGAGTTCGCGTTAATTCCCGTGACGTAGGTATTCTTTCTAATATTATAAATGTGAAAGTGTGGATGTTTCGATGTTTGTTACTCAATCACGCAAAAACAGCTGAACAGATTTGGATGAAATTTGGCATGCATGTAGCCTATGACATGGAAAGAACATAGGCTAATTTTTATCCCGATTCTTTAAGTAGTTCCCGAGGGACGACCCAATTCTGAAGTTCACGCAGACGAAGTCGCGGGCAGAAGCTAGTTTATTTATAAAAATTCAAAACAATTGGCGGTAAAGACAAACGCTTTCTAGAAAACATTTTTTTTAAACATTGCGTAACGGCATTCTATTTTCAAAGTTTCAAACACCGTTGTTCGTAACCTCCATTGCAAATTGTGTTCGATTATGTGTGACAGTGTGTCCGATTGATTTTTAGTCATGTTTGACCTTTAGAAAAAAATATCTTTATTACCTAATTTTAAAAAGTTATAAGGGTTCCGTATCTCAGACTCAAGAATCAAACCTAGTACTTCCCGTGAATTTAAAATCTTGAAATTTGGTACGAAGCAACGTGTTATGGCACAGATAAAGAAAAAATGGCTAAAACCGTAAATTTTTTGTGACATAAAATGTATAATTAAAATATTTTTAATCTTAAACTTAGATTTGTACGGAACCCTCGGTGCGCGAGTTCGACTCGCACTTGGCCGGTTTTTTCCTATAATGTGTAAATTAGCGAATGATTAAATTTGAAACGGTTTCATCTCTTGTTCCTCATGTCGTAGGATGCAGTTAAGAATATTAATGCTTAGGTATTATGGCAAAACTTTCCAAATACCTAATAGGGGAAATCAACATAATTATATACCTACAATAGATAAATATTTATAGCTTTCACTGCTTACATATCACAATATGAGACACAAAATCAGGCTTCTAAAATACAGGATTATTTTTTATGGAGTGCGTATGTTCAACGAGTAACGAGGTAACCAGGTGCATAAATTTGGAAATCTTTTCCTAAGGAACGTGGGTCAAAATTTTAAAATTGAAAATCAACTTTTCATACTAACATAAGTCACATGACCTGTCACTTTAAATGAATTTTGGTTCTGTAAATAGTGTGACTGTTATTTTTTCGTTAATTTAATTTGGTATATACATACATATACATGAAATATTATTACTAATTAAATTATTTATAATCAAAGTTAAACATGCATTCCAGAAGATCATAAGTTTTCTTCCAAAAGTCATTCGTAAAAATTCTAGTACCTACTAAAGTTAAGATCGAAAGCTAATATCATATAAAACCACAATTATAGAAAATCGTCATCAAGTTAATTTAATTCCTAATTGAAAAAAACTTGTTAGCATTCCGTTTTATTAATTTGCATGGTTTCACGGCCACAATACCTTAATCGTACCGGAACTTACGGTGCTTAAATAACATTGTATAATCAAAGACTTAAATTATAAAATATTGCCTAATTTATAATGTTTCTCAAGATTATTTCACAAAATTACCTATACCCAGAGTACCTAATTACACTTAGATTATTAAGTTAGGTCATCTAATCGTAAAGGCGTTAAAAAATATACAATTTTCTTGCGGTAAATCTCCCTGCAGGACATGGGCTACCTTGGTCAACCAAGTCTCTAAACCGACTTCGGACTCAGGTTGGCCGAAACAAAGATAATCTGTCTAAGTGGGGATAGATTGACACATCCAACCTTAGATGGAGATGTGGTATCACTCCCCAAACAATGGAACACCTGCTATCTTGTCCTTCGTGCCCTAACACCTGCACGCTGGACGATTTAATGAAGGCTACCGATAAGCAGTTTTTGTAGCAAAATTCTGGGCTGACACAATATGATTGCCATCGACACGATAAGAAGAAGAATATACAATCATCGATGTATGTTTTGTCACTTCCAACGTTAACCAACCACTTTCTTTTGTACCGTTTACCATTCAATTTACTAAATGCGTGTTATCTTTCATTACAGGTGAAGTGAACAATGGCTACGTCACAGACGGGACATCTGTCTCCGGCTCGAGAAAGTCTCTTGCTCTTCAACCAGTACTAATAATGCATCCACACGCAACTATGGACATGGATACCTATTCACACTACTCAGGAAGAACTGCGAGATCCAAACACGGAATTTACGCTAACACTATGCATAATTATCAACTTTAATTCTTGAAACTTTAGCTTTAAGCAAAGGCAGTGTGGTTGGCAGTGACCTCTAGTGGCCAATATCTGAAACTCTTAATGTATCGCCACTGTTAACACTGTGTCGCCATCTGTAGTTTGCATACGCTGCCTATTGTATGTTTGGTCTTATACCTTGGTTAGTAGTACTGCCACTCGCTACTAGATCGCGGTGTTATAAATTATTTCTGATACAAATTTTAGCTATAAGTTTTTTAAATACTGTAAGATAATTTCGTAAGAGTGTAAATATCTTTAAAAACTGTACTTAAATATATTTTTGATACTATTTGTAATATATTTAAGGTATTAGTTTATGCAGATAACCGTCAAAATGTACTAAACATTTGTATGTAGTTTTTGAACTGTTGTGAAGTGTTGTGCCTTGATTAAGCAACGATCTACAACGAATATAATATGTGCCTTGTAGAAACCGTAATGTAATGTTGTTATTAATTGATAAATAAATATTAGTTTCTTAAATTATGTGTTTGTTTGTGAAAGTCTTCCTTTCCAGAATAATAAGACCAAGCCCTCGTCTGGTGTGTTCCCAACTCTGCCTTAGAATACAACTTAGGTACATGAATTGGTAAAATAGCTATTTTTCACTAACTTCTGTTTTTTTACTCAAAATGTGGATATTTTTTTGTGTGACTAGTTCCGAATTTATGTTATTATTACGAGTTCGACACCTTGCGAGGCATGCGCTGCGCACGGCGCTCATCATATTCGGAATGTGTGGATGTTCATATTCATGGCGACTTAAGCGCCATCTACCGCAAACTCTACAAACTACAGGGACGGCATGCGCGGCACATGCCCCGTAATGTTAAGCCGCCTTATGTCGTTCAGTATTCCGATTGGCAAGCATCAAGCTCAGTGTGCCATGAGATTCAAACTTAAAGGCAGCTGTGAACGAGGCGAGTCGGTGTGCAGTAACAAATTCACGCACCAGAGGGCGCGGGGCGAGGTACTGCCCAATGTGTATCCAACTTCGAAATAGGTAGCCATTAAGTTTGAATCGATCGCTATACGTTGTCATAGGTGTAAATAAAACTATTGTAATCATTCATCAGCAATTAATTTATTGATATAAAAATTATTTTCTATTAAAAAACAGCCAGATATTTCTGAATCATTTATTCAACGTCCACACGGTAGAATGTGTGAACCCATTGTTCTCCATACAGCTGTGATCGAGCAACTTGTAGCGCGCTAGCAACGTCATGTGGCGCCGGCGTCGTTCCGTCAGCCCGTGACGACCTGGGTCGCCTATGAGGATCTAAAAATATTATTTAATAAAGTAGGTATACTTATAGTAAAAAAAAAATGAAGGTAGAATGAGCAACATCTCATGTCAAGAAAATACCTACCACCTCAGCAAAAGGTATAAAGGTAATAATAATATAATGGGAGCACCTCAGGCTGCCCACGTGACCATCGGGTCCTAAACGAAACGTCGGGAACTAAAAATCAATCGATTTTCAATCTGTTTCCAGTTTATAGATTCCAGTCTACTATTTTCAGAAACATCTGACGTCAAAAGCCTCGCGCCTTATCTTCGTAAAATTTTATTGAAAAGAGAATAAATCCTATCTAATTTTAATATTTTTTGCTACCTTTACATTTTTACTTTTCATACTTAGACCGCATCCATATTAGAGTCGACAACTGTAAAATGTAATTTTACATTGTTAATTAATGTCTTAGACGCATAGCTACGAACAAAAGTAGTTTTTAGGGTTCCGTACCTCAAAAGGTAAAAACGGAACCCTTATAGGATCACTTTGTTGTCCGTCTGTCTGTCTGTCTGTCTGTCTGTCAAGACCTTTTTTCTCAGGAACGCGTGGAGGTATCAAGCTGAAATTCATATCAAATACTCAAGTCTATGGTATCTTGGAGCTGTGAAAAAATCAAACTTCTAAGTCAACGCGATCAAAAGATACTCCCGTTTATGCCGCAAATTTTCGACACTCGCAAGGGAATCAAAACCTACAGGGTATTTCCCGTGAACTCAGAATCTTGAAATTTGGTATGAAGCAACGTCTTATAGCAGAGATATAGGAAAAATTGCGAAAAGTATAAATTTTTAGTTATATCATATAATAAAAATAATTTTAAGAATTTTAAACTTACTACCCCTTTCCTCATGAACGCGTTGTGGTATTATATTGAAATTCATATCAAATACTCAAATCTATAATACCTTTAAGCTGTAACAAAATCAAACTTCTATGTCAACGCAATCAAAAGAAACAGGAATTAAAACCGCATATTTTGAAACTCGCCACTACTCGCAAGGGAATCAAAACCTACAGGGTACTTCCCGTGAACTCAGAATCTTGAAATTTGGTACGAAGCAACGTCTTATAACACAGATAAAGGAAAAATTGCGAAAAGCATAAATTTTTAGTTACATCATATTATAATAAAAATATTTTTAATAATTTTAAACTTATTACCCCTTTACTCATGAACGCGTAGTGGTATTATATTGAAATTCTTAACAAATACTCAAGTCTATAATATCTTTAAGCTGTAACAAAATCAAACTTCTACGTCAACGCAATCAAAAGATACAGCAATTAAAGCCGCATATTTTGAAACTCGCAACTACTCGCAAGGGAATCAAAACCTAAAGGATACTTCCAGACGACCTGGAATCTTGAAATTTGGCATGAAGCAACGTTATAAAGTACACATATAGGAAAAATTCCGAAAATCTTAAATTTTTAGTTACATCACATAGTATATTTTTTTTAATAATCATAAACTTACTAGCTGACCCAGCAAACGTTGTTCAGCGATTAAAAAAAAAAAACAGATGTTGGCCGATTCTCAGACCTACCCGATATGCACACAAAATTTCATGCAAATCGGTTCAGCCGTTTCGGAGGAGTTTGGAAACAAACACCGCAACACGAGAATTTTATATATTAGACTTGCTGACCCAGCAAACGTTGTTATGCGATTAACAAAAAAAAATAAAAAATTAGATTTTGGCCGATTCTCAGACCTACCCGATATGCACACAAAATTTCATGCAAATTGGTTCAGCCATTTCGGAGGAGTTTGGAAACAAACACCGCGACACTTATGTCTATCACTTCTCTTCTTAAAGAGATGAAGATTTTTCCTAACATACATAATGTTTTCATATATGTATTGACAAGGTACCGTCAGCTTTCCACATTGTTATGTTATGGATTTCATTTAGCAATAAAAATACCATAACTTTTACTTATATACCTACAGGTTTGTACGGAACCCTCGGTGCGCGAGTCTGACTCGCACTTGGCCGGTTTTTTTATATTTACTTTTGTAGCGCGCATAGCGGCGAAACGCCGGAACTAAACTTTCAACCAATCACTTCCTGTCGACCAATCATGGATTGCGTCCAGCCAAATCGCGGTCGCGTCTCAGAGTCAGTTCCCCGCACAGAGTACATTATACATATTATATACTATATGGTTCCCCGCCACCCACCCCACATAGGCACAACGAATGTCGTACGCGTACATAATAGGTACCTACCAATATTTTTTGTAAAAGTAATTTAATTTTTTAAGTTTTACATGAATATTACACCACTCCAGTTTAAGTTCAAGTTTCTAAGAGTTTTTAATTAAGTAGGGGATACTTGCTCGCTACCTCGACACACTTTGGTAGGTATTTTGAATCGCTATTTTACAAAAATACTCACAGTTTTCCCATCTTCATTTAACTTATGAAGCCATTTAAATAATAAGTTAGCGAATTCTTCATCATAAAACATGTCGCCAATTAAAATTGTATCAAAATCTTCACAAGGATCGCTAACCAAGTTATCAGTACTTGTATCTACAGTGACGTCATTTAAGTCTGCATTGATATTCGTAGCTGTTACTGCGTCTGAAATTGATCAATAATTTTCACAGTTTTATCAAGCGGGGATGTAGCTCAGTGGTAGAGCGTTCGCTTTGCATGTGAAAGGCCCCGGGTTCGATCCCCGGCATCTCCAAGCTTTTTTGGCATTTCTGCATTATTTAGATATTTTTATTTCTTATATTATTTCCCATTAATAATCAAATGTTTGTAAACTTACAAACCAAATAACAAAATCAAATGGCGTTTTAATAAAAAGTTAATGAATTATAAAAAACGCCAGCAATTATTTTAACAAGGGGACTTTGCCTACATGTGTGAAGTGAGCTCAGATTAAGAACTCAATTCATCTAAGGATGTGTGAGCCATGAAAGTAGGGTGAACAACTTACAGGTGTCAATGTCGTTGGCCAGGACACGCTTGGCCTTCATTTTAGCAGCGGCTATGCTACCAGCGCCACATCCGCAGCCCACATCAAGTACTCTTCGGTTTTCAACTACACCGCCAGTATCTAAAATGTATCTGAAAATAATTTAGAAAAATACATTTCTTGCACAAAAATAAATCATAAAACAACAATCAGACCATCTGTACACAGCGCCATCTGGTACATGTATGATATAATTAACACAATTAAGAATGTAACCATTCGGTTATGGATGTAAGTTGTTGTAAACTAGGTGGCGCTGCAACCTACATGACAATCACGTTAATTTCGTGGAATAAATGGATACAATATAGATGGTAATTTATATTAGATGTTAAAAATTTAGTCAAACTTTAAAAGGTCTTTGGTTGACAAAATTGCCACCTATTGTTTTTCAAGGGAACTAACGTTTTCATATAAGAACAATAGATGGCGTAACTTACGCAATAAGAATAAGCGTGAAAAATTTTCTTACACTTCATGCAAAATGAAGTTATTCAACAAATATGTTGCTAATTTTCCTGATTGATTGAGAGCAAATTTAACATGATACCTAGAAACGTTTATGAAGTTAGACCAATTATCGACTTCAGTACAATTTTAATGAGGCCCGCTTTATTGGAGTTCCACGAATCTAATATTTTTGACAATACTAGGAAACTAAAGGGGAATGTTTATTATTTAGTTCAAAGAACAAACTACCCGGCATCAACTTATCAAACAATATTGAAGAACAACTTTTTCCATTGAAAACAAATCATGTCTGTCAGTCAAAAACACGGAACAGAACAAAAAAGTAAAATCGATGATACCTAATGATAAATTAGGTAATATTAATTAGAATGATTTATAATTAAGTAATAATCTAATAATTCATTAGACGAGATAATTAATAATTTTATTATAATTGTAGCCAAAAACTTGTATTATTTTGATTGTATAAATACCAAATTTATTGGTTATCCCCATGCGAAATAATGATTAACATACTTAGGTACCTACCTACTAATGTTTAATAGGTAAATCAATAAAATACGTATTGTGCAGTAGATTAATGCATTATTATTATCTATAGTCATACTACTTATAATTTTAATATGAAACCTATTCCACTTAACAATCAAGTAGGTACCTACCTATTATTATTAATTAAAGTATTTGCCAGACCTATTGTTTTATAATCACAACTGTAGTTTCGTAAATTCCCTGATAAAAATAAATCAAAATGTTCGTATAGGTACCTACCTAGAATAAAGAAAAGTTAAACTAAGTAGGTACAAACTCTATAGTTTCTACATACCTAATCCTAATGTGAACTTGTAACCCTCGTAAACCTAATTTAAAAGCCAAATAAAAGTCTGTTGAGAAATAGGTTCCAACCATAGATACTTTTATCCATGGTTACTTTTATCTATGGTTGAGACCTATCTTCAACTAATAACATAGGCTCAGTAAACAGTAGAAATTCCTAGAACAATATTAGATTTTTCTAGCGTTCTATTATACTTAGTAATCCAGTTTACGAAGTAACTATTTATTAATCTGTGATCCAGTTAAGTTCTTAGAATTCAACCCCCTTAAATGTCACCCTCTACCCAGTAGGGGAGGGGGTGAAAAGGGTGGTTCTCGGAATACAGATATACTTACTTACTTAGTTATACTTTGCGGATAAGTTTTCTGTGAAGAGAATGTTTTATGTTATGCTTCTTTGAAATTCTGATGGCATAAGGGTTAATAATATAAGTAGATAGGTACATATATTTGTTGGTGTTGTTTGAATTCTAAGAAATGCTAATACCTAAATAAGTACCTACCTACTCGTAAATGTTTACTGTTCGAATACGCTTGTATTTTTTAAAAGCTGGAAGCCAGCCTTCATTTGGCATTTAAAACAGTAAAAAGACTCATGCATACTCTCGGTCAGGTAGACTTGTTGGTACAATAGCGAACCGAAAGAATCCCCAAAATGTTTTATTCCAAAGAAGATTTTTCCGAATATTTAATTCTTATACATACCTAATTTGCTTTTATACATGAAAATATGAGTCAAATATGATTAAGTACGCACAACTAAGAACTTTTACTACAAGTCTACACCTAAGGTGAATGCCTCGCGACCGGGGCAAGGACACGAAGGTCGAAAATCGCGGGTCAAGGTCATGGCCTTCGCCTTGTCACCCCGGTGCTCAGGGGTGTGAATCATGAGATTGTTCCGTAGATATGTTTGTTGAGGTACAAAGTTTGAATAACTACCTAATTGGTGTGAGGTCACAGATACTAAATGAATAATATCAGTTGTTCATTGCTATGTGCCAAAGCATTATTTCAAATATGGCCGGTTTCTGTAGTAGTTTGTTATTAATTTATTTATCCATAATAAAATCAAATTGCGTTGAACAAATTAATACATAGGTACCTAAAAGAAACAAAAGATTCGCAAATTACACAATATCGTTACATTTCTATAAAATTTTCAATATTAATTTCTGGATTCTCAATGTTTCAAAATACCAACAATATTATTATTGTTTTACTTACTTTATATTTGTGTCCTATTTTGAAATAATTATAAATTGCACTTAAGCGATATATCATAATTAGGTATATCAGTAGTAAGCACGGATCAGAAAAAAAGAGGTAGCAATCTAGTAATT
Organism: Plusia festucae; assembly: GCA_950381575.1. NCBI lineage: Eukaryota > Metazoa > Arthropoda > Insecta > Lepidoptera > Noctuidae > Plusia > Plusia festucae. The sequence goes on along the minus strand of OX494454.1, from coordinate 8,549,040 downwards.
CAACGTGTCTTTCTATGGACACAAGTAAGATGGCTACATAAAAAAGATCAAAAAGAAAGATAAGTTTATCTATATAAATACACCTCGCTTTCTACGCATTTACCTACAAGATCATTGCAATTTTGATACAGGGATTATGGGATAAAATAAATATTTCGTGCTGATATGTCTTATAAGGATGACAGCTAAGTGTCAGTATCTAGTCATGACGTATGTCAGCAATCGTAATATCTTCCTAACACTTGAAGATGATATCTTTAAAATATTTATTCTTGTCATCACCTTCCGTCAGATGGCGCTGGCCCGACCCGCCCAAACTTACAATAAAATATGTCCAGGAAGAAAACTTAGATCCAGCCCTCTCTTACTGTTTGCGTAACCCTCGAATACTGAAGCGGTAATCAACTTTAACACGATCTTAACCCTTTCACTGTACCGTGAGTCACATATGAACATTTCCAATGTTTAACTATTGTATCTTCTGACGGGACAGGGAAGGTGTTAAGTGTCTATCTGTTACTGTCGTCGTTGAGGCCTAGCGGATTAATGACCGGATTTTCATGCACATGGTTGAAGTTTCAAACTCAGGCAAGTAGCAATGCGACTTTTTTCAAAGTTATAACTTATAATGTACTTTCTTAATTATTCCAAATCAATATGGACTAATGGCGAAGGAATTACATCGTGAGGAATGCTGGATCCAAAAAATTGGAATCTGAAATCGCGAATCCTTAGTGAGCAAGCGTAGTGATAAATGCTCACTTAACGGCGAGTTAAAACTAATTGTCGTTTCAGTATTCGAACATAAGATTGTTAGCAGCGAACTAAGTCGAGGTCCGAGCCCCGCAGGAGGTGCCCTTAAGGTGATACCTCCGATGTGGCCCGCGAAATTCAAATTTTCATGTTTTTTTTGCAATTTGCTTATCAGTGACAAGTTGTTACTTGATCAAAATTCGATTCGCGACAATAACAAGTATAATTTTAAATATAAAAATGATCATAACATGTGCTCCATTCATTCTCACAAAGATTAGTCTAAAGTTAGTAAAATTTCCGAAATCTAACTCATTTTCAATTATTCTTTGTGCGAGCGAATGGAGCGAACGTTTTAATCATTCATATATTTGAAGTTATATTGGTTATTGTCGCGAATCATATTTTGATCAAATTACAACTTGTCACTGATAAGCAAATTGCAAAAAACACATGAAAATTTGAATTTCGCGGGCCACATCGGAGGTATCACCTTAATGAACGTTGCTAACTTTTTCTATTGCTCTGGCTGGATGCCCTTATGCTTTTGTCAAAAAGAAGCAAAGACAAAGCAAGCGCTCAGGCAAACTCGGAGTAATTCAATAAAAAAAAAAAAACAATTATTTAACATGCATTATAATCATAATAATCATGCATGCATTATAATCATCATAATTATTTAACATGCATATAATCCGTTTATTCACCACCTTACCTCATAGATTATATTTAAAAATCAACCTTAACTGTATAACATAAGGTCCATTCAACTTTTACTACGATACGATTACGGCCTAATTCACAATTTAAATATTCAAAACAAACGTATCTGACTCATCGTACAATATCCTGAAAAATTCTTTTGCATGACTCAACTCTTCTATCCTTTTCATTTACAACATAAAAATCTTCTATCTCGCTTTAATAACAAGTGCGGTCCAAAGGTTTCAGTGTTCTCTCTCGCTCACACACACTAATTTTAATATTTTTATCTTGTTCGCACTAACAATGCGGGCTTGAATGGACTTTCTTCGAATATGTCTTATCTATAGTCAAGATCTTTTATTATGATATTGTGTTTATTGTTAAGTGTTATTGTGTTGTTACTTGAAATTCTTTAGATAATAAAAATAAGGAAAACGATTAGGTTTTGCATGTTCTTAACCGGATTTAAAGATAAATCATTGTAAGTTTTTATTGTTTTTTCAATAAGTACCTATGTTTGTAACAGAGTAGCCACTGGCTGCTATTATTTGCTACTAATCCTAACTAACAGGTGCTGTTAATAGCTGGTAGAGATTTCTTTATAAATAAGAAGTAGTACTTTTATTGCTTTTTTTATGCAGAGGCCCGATATTGTTCGTGATTTGTGAGTTTAAACGGGAATATACTTGTTGCTTCACGTCATCTATATCTTTATATATATAATTCTTCTGTGAGTGTGTATGTGACTGAACTCCTCTTAGACGGCTGGACCGATTATAATGAAATTTGCTGTGTGTCTTCAGGTGGATTCGAGGATGGTTTAGATTCACAATTTGGTCCAATTTGAAATGTTTTTTTGTTTAATTTTTATCAATTATTAACATCGCGATTATTGACATTAAAAACGTAAGTAGGTAGTTGCCATGACGACCAAATTTTGTTGTTTTAGTACGATTTACTATCCTCCAGATCCTCCTCCATAGAGGTTATATATCAATTAAATAAACAAGGTTGTCAAAACTCCTTGCAATGATATTAAAACTGTTTTCTTCTTTTAAATATCAGGCTCGCAGACTTTTATGTTTTTTCTTCGTTTGTCTATTTGGTAGGTCTGAGAGTAGGTCGTAGGTTATAATTATTATGATAAACAGGATGGATTTTTTATTGCCACCAGAAAGAAAGAGAGAGAGAGTGCTCTCAATACTGAAGAATAGTAAATTAGACTCAAAGAAAACATTCTTTTATTTTTTAAAGAAATAAATCTGCATTAAATTGATGTTTGAAAATACGCTTTGCGGACCGGGAATCGAATGGGCTAAAATGCGAAAAACTAGCACCGTGTACTTTTTGGCATCAATCGATATTATATACAATTCCAGTGTCATGATGTTTGTCGGGGATGAACTCCGAAACTACTGAACCGATTTTAATCAAATTTGCACACCGTGTGCAGTTTGATCCAACTTGAAATATAGGATAGCTTACATCACAAATATAAAAAAAATTGAGACCGCGGGCGGAGCAGCGGGAAACAGCTAGTAGGTATATAAAAATGAAACCCGTTTTCCGTTGTCACGACATAGCATAAAAACGGCTTGACCGATTTGGCTGATTTTGATCTTGAAATGTTTGTGGAAGTCCAGGGAAGGTTTAAAAGTGTAAAACATAAATAATAAGTAAAAAAAAAACTGTTCCTAAACTCGGGAATTACCTTAATTAATTTACTTTTGACAGAACGAAGTCTGTCCGGGCAGCTAGTAGGTATTAAATAGATTAAGGTTATATTTGACATTCAGTAAAGACAAACAATATTAATGACATTGATTTTCAGCTTTCAGGTTTTGATTAATCTATTCTATTCTCAATTTATAGTAGTGTGTGTAATGTTGTTTTTATTATTTTAATGTACATGTTTTATGAATATAAAAAAATAGTATTTCGCACTCCCTGCTCTATTTGAACAAAGTGTGCAATATTTCACACTCCACCGTCCGCGCTTTTTCGTTAAAAATTTAGTATAATTATAAATGCTTAATTTAGAAACAGGATAGTTATTATTGTATAAAAAAAGTAATCCGCAATGATATTTTTGAAGCTTATTATTTAAGGTTTTTTAGCAAGACCGCACTATGAATAAGCTTGCAAAGTCCCTATGCATGAGTCATTTTAGCATGTAATGTTATTCTATAGAGAACCTTATTTCAATAAGGGTAAGTTTACTGTCGCGTAAACTAATAGAATTTGGAAATATATATTTTAATGATAATAATTATATTGGGGTTTTTAGGAAAATCCAAAATTAAAAAAGTACTAGAAGTACCTACGTAGTTAAATGTTAAACAGCCTTAAATGAGTAGAGAATAGAAATACGTAAACAATTCAAATCAGTGTTCAATTATCAAGAAAATAATATTACAAAAAATATCAACTTGAAAAAAAAACTGAAAATTAGGAAATCATATTTTCATGTTCCACGAAATCGAAATTTAAAAGGTACAATTCCACGGGCCACATTGTTTTTTTCGAATTCGGGTTTACGAATGTTTTGAGGTACGAGTATAAATATTATCACAATTCTACAGATATAAGTCTCGTCAACCAACCATATGAAATAGAGGGTTTAATTTTTAGTAATTATTAGAAAAGCTTTGTTTTATTTTTTAAGTAAACAATTTGTAGTGACATTTTAAACAAATAATAAAATCATGATTTAACACATACATGAATAATCATACATACATAAAAATAAAAGGAGTCTTAAAATAGTAAATCATCTTTTCATACAAACATAAGTCACGTGACCTGTCACTTTGTATGAAAAACTAAGTACATTTTCCATTTTAAAAATTTCAACTATTGGGGAAACTTGTTCAGTTTTATGCACCCTGATTACCTCGTTGAATATCTGCACTGCTTTTAATTTATTCCTGTAGATTATCTGAATTTGATATCGTCAAATGCGTAGTTAGCGTGACCCCTAAACGATTCAGTTATCAGTCAAATATAAAAACACAATATGTACACACAAATAATGTTTTTATTTTATATTTTTATTGTTTTTCTAACAGTTGTTTTTCCAACATATAATATTTACGTACGAAATTGGTTTTACCACTTCTGATAATCATATTTATTGGTATTTCTCTCTCAGATACAGATAACGTGTAAATCTTTGTGTGATGAGCACGATCATTTTGTTCTATCTCTGGGTGTAATTTTTCTATAATATGTATGTATTTAGAAATATATAAGTATGTTTATCAGTTGTCTGGTGGCATAGTACAGGCTCTGCCTAGTTTGGGGTCAGATGGCCGTGTGTGGGATGTCCAAAGATATTTATTCATTTATTTATATTTAGAAAATAAGTAGGTAGTATTTGGTTTTCCCACATTTTACATTGATGTATGAATGTATTTGATAAGATAAAGATACAGATCTCGTTGCATGTCTTGACAGTCTTGAGTCATAGAAATATCTCCAAAATTTTTGAACTATCTTCTTGATTTCGATAAGATTGGAATTTTATGATCAGATGACGTACATTTAAATTAATATTTTTTCGTTTCTTCTAGGTCATCTGTATCAGATGATTCATGCTAGGCGAGTATTAGCTATGTAACGAACTAAATAAATAAAGAAATAATAAATAAAAAATTGCTCCGAATCACATTGTTAAGGAATTAGAGACAACGAAGGTACCACGAACACCCAGACCCGAGACAATGTAGAAAAGTGTTTTTCTATATTGACCCGTCCCGGACCTCATACAGGTGTTTGGTACAGAACGGTAAAAAATGTGGGTGTTATACGGGTTGTTATCGAAAGAGTTTATTTATCCAAAAGCGATGAAGAGTAGTAGGTATAGAGTCGGTTCACAAAATAACAACTCGAATTGAATTACTACAACAATGCGCGGAACTGTCTTGATCTATCCCTGATTCTTTAAGCGGCGGTAGCCTAATGCCTAGGGCGTCGGACTTGCAATCATGTGGTTGCGGGTTCGAATCCCACCCATTACACTACTGACGTGAACCTACTCGTAACACAAGCATCTTAGCTTAGCACGAGGGGTTAACAAGTTTACTAGTTATATGTGACCCACATTGCTAGTAATCTTTAAAAAAAAAAATCTCTGGCCTATCCGAGATATCTATCCTTATCGAAAGATGGTTCAACTCTACGTACTTCCCCTGTCCACACAAGTCCCTCTGAGGTAAACTCCCTGCGTTAGTATGCAGCGAATGTTTATGGCTGGGTAGTTTATATCTTGTTTTCCTGTCTTATCAGTAAATAAGGACAAATTGTAATTACAGACAGTTACTATAAGACTTGTTGTTATTGGTTTTGTTAAATGTAGTATTTATTTGTACATATATGATCTTTAATAGATTTGTTACATTGTACTTTTTATAATCTGTTGGAATTATCCATTTCTGTAAACTGTGGTCTTTTCAAAATTTCGAAGATGCTTTTTTATAAGTTAAGGCCTCTTTGAAATAAGTTTTCGTATGATACTTATCTAGGCATAAATACAAATAGGTCTAGATAAAATAATTAATATCTAGTTCCTGTCTTTACTTTTAATCTATATATATAAAAATGAAACCCGTTTTCCGTTGTCATGGCATCACGCGTGAACGGCTGGACCAATTTCGTTCATTCTTTTTTTGTCGTGTTGTTTATTATCAGGAGAAGGTTCTTATGGAGGAAAAAAAAATGAAAAAGTTGCGCGAAAATTTTAAAAAAATTAAAGAAAAGTTAATTACCATATTAACTTTTCTAATTTAACCTTTATAGCCTTTGACATATCTGTTAGTTATTTGACATGACAACGTCTGTCAGGTCAGCTAGTTTTCTATAAGAATGAGATCAATTTAAGATCTATACAACTCTATTTCAAGCAAATAAATATTATTCTATTCTATTCTATTCTAATATTCCTTTGAAAATCACCCAGACCCATACCTTCATTTTTATAGATTTTTATTTTTATATATTCATAACTTAATAAATTATTTTCGTGAGTCATCGCGGGGTAAAGGAAAGCCTACATTCTGCCCCCACCTCCTTGCTCCCAATTCATCCTGTTTTCAAGGTTAGAAAGAGACAGGATAATGTTAGAGTAGGATAGCACACGTGACTCATCCAGGAGATTTCAGGATTATATTACGATGACTCACAATCCTGAGAATTTGTTTAGTTTTGTTATTACCGAAAATCTATTCTTTTTGTTGAGTTGTAAGTTACGTTTTTGATACTAATTTTATTTTTATTAAATTAGAGAACATACATTTTTACGATTCTTTTAAAGTTATGCCTACAGAAAATTGATTATCTTTTTTTGTTTACGTCTTTGGAAATCGATCGACAGAAACGGACACCAACGATTAGAAATTATTTGCAGAAGAGTTGATATGGGGTAAGCAGTGATCCTTGTACCTTTCCAAATTTAATAAAGTAGAGTAACGTATTAATTTAATTATTATTGTTTATGAATTTGAGAAAAGGTTAGCAGGAATAAAATCGTCTTCATTATAAAAATCATCTCTTTCTCCGTTAATTAAATGTTCTAAAATTCTTTTAATTGGTAACTCGTGATTCACGACACCGCCAGCACCAATCATGGGTTTCTGTTGAGTCTAAAACCAGTCGGGCAAACAACAAATTGAACCATATGTTAACACAAATAAGGTTGGTTCTCTTACCTCGCAGTAGCCTGCCCTCCTGGCCAGTAGAAGGCCCAGAAGGGGTCCTTGAAGGGCGTCTGCTCCTCCGTGGCCCTCCACAGCGGGCAGGAGGGTGTTATCAAACGTAGAGCCAGTTCAGGAGTCAGGTGTGTCCGGGACGAGACAGTGTGCTTCAGTATCAGTGATGATATTTCTTTCAACATGGTTACTGTAAATAGAAAAGGTCAATTATTATACTATGTCCTATAGTAATTTATGTTGTGCCTACCAATGGCTCAAATAATCACAGGTAGGTGGCATAGGTACATTTGTTTTTTTTTTTGTCGGGTTGAAACTCTAATGACTTCGACCCACGCTGAGGGCACAGCGTGGGGATATGTCGGACTTGTACCGACCAAAAACACCCCGGTCCCGTCCTCGCCCTTGCCGTAGCCGCGGGATCGCTTACGCAAGCTCTACGCAGCACCGGCAGGCCTTGGTCTCTACTAGATCCCTTCCCGAGGGGTGGGTGTATAGTGCCCACCCTCGTTTCTTCCACTGTCCTGGCCTGTCAGCTGTTTGGGTGAGAGGGTGCCCTCCTGGTCACCCACAGGCCCGACCTCAGGGTGGTCTAAGGTCGACAGGTACCTGATCTCAGGATCCTACCTCAAGTATTGATAGACCAGGACTATTGACTTTTGAGAACTATGAAGTGTGAGGCGGTGGTAGCCTAATGGTTCGTTCGAATCCCACCAATTACACTATCGAGGAGAACCTACTCGTAACACAATCATTTAGAGTTAAATAAGAATACTTGTAATGTGCAACCCACATTGCCAGAAAACTATAAGTACTTTTAAAATATACTGAATCCTGAGAATTGAAATATTGTTCATTTGCTTGCTGATGATAATGTTATTATTAACAACGGACGTAATGCATATTGACTGCACGGATAGCCGAGTAGTATATATAGGTCACCACGCTAATTACCACAGTGCGCGACGTGCTGCGGGTTCGATCCTCGCATGAGACAAGTATGTGTGATCCACAAATGCTTGTTCCAGGTCAGGGTGTTCTTTGTGCAATATTGTGCATATGATTTGAATGTTTGTGAAACCCCCGCGACACAAGGATTAAATTCATTTTCTTTAAAAAGAAAGAAAAGATACAGGAGTTTATTAAGAGCTACCAACCTAGATACGTTATCAGTGTATACCTAGGAAAACGTATTTGTTATCGCATATTTCTTGCATCAACAGCACTTCCTAATAATTGTCACGACATTAATTACAATCGTGACGTCAATAAATACTGGTGCGTTATCAGAAATATCTATCGATCTATTATACAGAACTAGATTAAACTATATATAGATTTTTTGCAATAAAACACTGTCCTTTTTTCTCATTGAACGATATATTGCAAAAAAATAATTGATTTTTACTGTCTGTGCTCTGTTTTTAAAAGCTAATTAAAATTGGGCAAAAGCGTCCCTCTATTCCCTCCAGCGATCCCGGTCCCTAAATTAAAATTGTACATAAAACAATTTTTAAATGGATTTATCTCAATTTTTTTTTGACTTCTTTGAAGAATTGAAATAAAACTACTTTAAACGGATTCTATCGCGGTTTATTTTGATTTTAGTTACCGACCGACGTTTCAACACCTTTTCAGGTGTCACGGTCACGGGCAGACTGACTTCTTTGAAGTATCGCGGGTACCTATTTGTAAACTGCATTAAAATAATATCTAATGACTTACGTTAATACTGTTCTAAGATACTTGATTACGAATTCAAGTTACTTGTAAACAAGATACGTATCAATTAAATTGAATTCTCCATAAAAGCCATTAAAAATACCTTCGAAGGAAAAGACCTACATAAATGCAGAAGTACCAGGCAACCATGATTCCAAGGAGGTTTCTTCCGCTGATTGGCGTACGATATACGTCATGTATTGAGTAGAATGATTACTATTAGAGTTCAATGAATGTTACTGCGCATGACACAACTATTACGAATCTAGGTCTCGTGATCGTGTATTGTTTTTTGTGGGTGTGTCAAATAATGTGTATACTTTGGCCGATGTAAGTTGGCGGGTCTCGAAAAAGATACAAGATATTGTCATCTCTTTCTCGCCCACCGTTTATGTGTACTTGCATCTCACGAAACTGTATTGAAGCTCTTCTCAGACTCGCCAGGTTACATCGGTCGTAATGTAATGTAGTACGTAAATCGAACGTACGAGATGTGATGAGTATGAATGAATGATTAGAGGGGCCAGCCCCCCTAGCCAAGTGACATTTCTACAAGCGTTAACGATGTTAGAAATCGCTTATATGACATGAAATGTATGAAAGTGGCAAGTCTAAGTCACGTGACTTAGTCGAAAACAAATGTCATTTCCATACATTTAAACGATTTCTATCATCGTTATCGCTTGTAGAAATGTCACTTGGCTAGGGGGGCAGGAGAGCAATTGGAAATACGTTTCTATGAAATAGGTGACTTGTTTAAATTTGTTTTGTTTTATGGTATAGTTGATAACGGGCGATCGGTTTATCTGATGGTAAGGGCACAGGGGATACCGCAGCCTACGATTATTCTCCAACAGCGAGGGGTCTTTTAAAAAAAAACGTTGAAAAAACTTTGAATCCTATCACGTTTCGACAAAATCGACAAAAAGAAAGGAAAACATTTCCAGTCGAATTTAAAACCTGATAAATAACCCTAAAAAATAGATTGTTATTTATATTTCTGTGGGTTAAAATAAAACGTGTCATGACAGTGGTCGTGAATTATGTTAAACTGATAATGATACAGTGTATCCGATATTTAATAATTTAAATTTCCGATAATAATACAAACTAGTGGTCGCCCAATGGTCGAAATTCGACCTTATAATAAATTTATGCTATAAGAGGAAAATACTATCCATATAAAGCATTCGCATATTTTTTGTAAAAACTCTTTCATCGTTTGCTAAATGTCCTTGGCCGTTATATTCGGATATATAAAAACCTCTTTTTTCCTTAGTCTGTGATAAAAACTTAAACCACTTATTTATGTCAATGTCAGTACAGTAAATGAAAAACAAAACAAACATGTGTGTGTGAAATGCATGTTAGTGTGGGTAATGTTTTATTTATTTATTTTATGTACTTTATAAGCATTATTATTGAAAAATATTAGCGTTCTGCACTTCTCCTGCACATAAACTATAAGTGTGCCAATTTTTATGCTCCTGCGTCCGCGCAATTTTCGTAAAAAGGGGTCCAAAGTTTTGGCATCACGTATTAATATATAGATATTTGAGTAAATTACTAGTTACTATGTCCGATAATTTTTTAAACAACGCTAGAATCCAATAAATAAACAGCGTGTGTAAGAAATTAGTATATTGCCAAATTATATCAAAAGATATACAAAAAAAATTGGGAATACCGTTCTGAGTTTTATTAAGACATTTTGTATTCGTGATAATTAATTGATGTTTACTTAAAGGTGGTATTTTCCATCGTGAAGATTTCCGATTTTCCAACACTATGGCTATCTGCATACTAAGTTATTCATGGGAAAATAACTATAAATGCTGCAAAAAAGTGTGCGTTACTCAATGCTCGTTCCTTCCTTATATGGAGAAACCTTTGGCCAGCAGTGGGACATTAAAAGGCCGGTGTTTTATTATCACTACCATAGGAATAAGATTTTTTTTTAATTGTGAACACTAACATAACAATAAAACAAAGTCACTCGCTGCATCTGTCTGTCTGTCCGCGATCAACTTAAAATCGATCGCACCGATTTTCATGCTGTGTACACTAATCGATAGAGAAAGAAGGTTTCAGTATATAATTTGTCAAGTTTTTGTATACATTGGCTAACCGAGGTCCGCACGGGCGAAAGTCACAGTGCTTGTTAACGAACTTCTTCTAAACGGCTTCATTGATTTTGATACAATTACGTGTATATTTGGTAGGTGTGAGAATAGGTCGTAGGCTATATTATATTATTATACCCCTAGGTAAAAAGGGTGACCTCTATATAGCAAAAAAAAACGTTTTTTTTACACCTAGTATTTTTAAATAAATAAACCATTCTAGTTTTTTCTTCGACATACTAATTGTTATTCACAGTTGTTATTCTGTTGTCATCTGTTTATACCTATAACATGTTTAGACTGAACTGTTATTAGCGCAACAATTGATACTTAACCTATAAACATACGAACAAATAAACATTGTTTCTACGTCATAAAAACAATTGGACAACAATACTGTCGAAGTAGAGTATAGTATGAAAGATAAGGTACTTAATAACATGTTTATAAAAGATGAATATGATTAATAACTTGTTTGTAAAGAGCCTTTTCGAGTAGGTAGTAGTAGTAAGTATGTAATAGGTATGTCTACTATGTACTATAAAAAATATACTATTTATAATACTATGTATGTCAATAATTTAGTAGTCTCAATTTCTGGCATACATGCCAGTGCTTTGTGTTATTACTGTTTATTGATGTAATTATGATAAAAATAACACCTCATAAGTGCAGTTGGTGCGCTTAAATGAAATAAGAAAAAAAATATCAACTTATCTTTGAAAAACAAGACTAATAACACAATAATGTTCATCATTGCAGGATCGCACGACACGCAATTATTACGTCACATTCCACGTTTGCTGGCGCGGCGCCTGCGCACGGCCTTGCTCAAGTTCAATCACACGGCCGCGGCCCACACGGCCCTGATCGGCACGGCTCATCTGTTAGGGCCATGATTACAGTTTGTGATGCAATCGCTATTTTATTAAGATTGGGTTGTTTCATTAAGATAGATATATCCTTAAGATGTTGGTTTAAACGCAAATTACTGCTAGATGAAATTAATTGAAACCTGTTTAAATAGGAACATTGTGAAATTTTGCCAATTTACGGAAGAAATTCAATGTTCTCTGGTTCATTTATAATTTTTCAAGTTTGTATACGGATGCTATGGAAATGCTTGGTCAAATTTGGAATACTGTTTCTGTCCATACTAAGTACATAAAGAAGCCAAAATCAATTCCCAAAAATGTTGGCCCCACCATACAAAATTATCATTAACGTCAATATTAGTAGGTACGGGAAGCAAAACTAAAATCAAAATCATTGCAGTCCTAATTTAAAAAGTAATATGACAAAAATAAGAAATTATCGCGGCCGCGCCGGATATTTGACGAGTAGTAGGATATATTGAGATAGGAGGAGAAAAGAGAAAGGATGATTGGAGGAAAAACATTGAGAGAAGGTAATGCGTAAAGCAGCCACAGACGCTTAAAATACAGGATTATTTTAAAAGGAGTGCGTATATTCAACGAGGCAATCAGGTGCAGTTCTTTGGGAAAAGTGGTTCAGTTTTATGCACCTGATTATCTCGTTGAATAAACGCACTCATTTTAAAATAATCCTGTACTTATATTATTTATTTTTCTTCAGACAGGAAGTTTCCTCTAAAAACTTCAAAGAAACAATCCTTCAAATAGGATAAGTTCAATGAACTTTATATAAAGAGTTATAATGCTATGTGTCTAGACTATGTGTCATATTCGTGTCGTAATACTTGAGTCATCAATGTTAGTAAACTTTACTTAACCACGTGGATTCATTTACGGAGTTTCTGCTTATACCATCAGGTTTTAAAGAAAATAAAAATAACTCTTTAATTTCTATTAATATTGTTTTCATTTATTATTTTGAGTTTTGGAGGTCTGTAGGTACTATATAATAAAGGATTAATTATAATAATACCGGCCTATTCATATTCATATTCATATATTCGTATAATCGTCCCACTATAATCGTCCCACTACTGGGCACAGGCCTCTTCTCATGTAGAGAAGGGATGAGCATTGATCACCACGCTTGGTCATTGCGGGTTGGCGATTGCAGATTCCAATATTTTGGAATCCAGGTTTCCTCACGATGTTTTCCTTCACCGTTTGTCAATGATGTCTTACAATGATTAAGAAAGTACATATAACTTTGAAAAAGTCACATTGGTACTTGCCTGGGTTCGAGCCTGCAGCCATGTGCATGCGAATCCGGTTATTGAACCGCTAGGCTACCACGACACGATTAATCTTCCTTTTAAATTAATCCTGTATATCTACAAAATTAGTTTTTTTTTTCAGTGCAAGAGCTATTCGATTAAATATAATATTAGACAGACGCAAATCACTAAGTAGGTTGTTTTGATACAGTATCAAGTACAAACATACCATTTAGCACTCTACTGTCGACGAATATGTTGTATGTATTTCTGTATGTCAATTTACATTCTAGACTAGCTGTGACCTGCGGATTCACCAGCGTAAGTTGGTTCCGTTCCCGTAAAACATTTGATTTATTACAGTCCTTTGTCTCATACATCCAAGCAATTTTCATATTCCGAGATGAAATAAACTGTTTTTTTTTTATTTGTCTTTTATACACACCAGGCAATAACGAACACGAAGATCCAATTTGGTGCAGTCGTTCAGAAACTATGCGCGTACATTTCGGCGATTCATTTTTATTTATAGATTTATGGACACAAACTCTTCAAAACGAGAACCAACGAGGTTTCATTGACGTCAAATTTAACTAAACTGGAATTAGCATACTCATTATCATCATAATCTGACCAGTCATGACTACTATGTTAACTTGTGTTAAACATTGACCAATAACATATTCCGCTGACTCACTGTATGGGACATGGGAAACCGCAATTTATCTAAACAAGCGAAAGAGGTTTTTTCAAACTGTTTTATTATGACACATAACCAGTTAATTGAACAAATTTAACATAAAAATCATCGTGGTGGCCTAGCGGTTCAATGACCGGATTTCGCATGCACAGGGCTGCAGGTTTGAGCCCGGGCAAGTACCAAGGTGAGTTCTTCAGTCATTTGCACTTTCTTAATTATTCTAAGACATCATTGACAAACGGCGAAGGAATACATCGTGAGGAATCCTGGATTCCAAAAAATGGAATCTAAAATCACCAACCTGTAGTGAGCCAGCGTGGTGATCAATGCTCATTCTTTTCTATTTGAGAAGAGGGCTCTGCCCAGCAGTGAGACATTTATAGGCCGTTATCGGAAACCGCAATTCAGTTATACAAGCAAAAGAGGTTTTTTCACTGTTTTATAAGTCGCAAAACCTGTTCATTGAACAAATATAAGATAAAAATAGCAAATTGAATAGTGACGCACGAAATATGTAAGCGATTTAATTACGTCTATATTGTGAATGCGACATTCTGTCGTTACCATAGAATAATAACTAAAGTAAGTCGTTACATAATCATAACAGCTGATAGGAAACATAAGCAAAGAAGTATTTATGAATGTAGCGTGATAGTAAATAGTTCTGTTCATATTACGATTAATAAATAGTTTTTAAGTTGACGACCTCTGTGGTCAAATGACGTACGACACTGGTTCTCAAAGTGTCGCAATCTCTGAGGTCCCGAGCTCTTTTCTACATTGTCTCCGGTCTTGGATGTTTGTGGTACCGTCGTTGTCTCTGATTCCATAACACAAGTGCTTTAGCTTACTTTGGATTCGGAGCAATGTATGTTTCGCTATCAACTTATATAAAAAAATAAACATCATTTTTGACATCTGTCATCATTGCCTTATCATAGTGATTACATTCTCTCTATCATTGCTGGGGTTATTTTTAACATTTGTCATTCAAAATTAACTTCAACCATAGGGTAAAAGCGGGATAGTAGCCGCACTTTGAAATAACTTTAAATCTCTCAGTATAGTTATAAAGCTAACTTTATTTGTGATTGGGTAGAAATAAATCTCTTAAAAACGTACATTTCTCTGAACAAACAAACTCGGAATTCTAAAATTAGATCCCTCGGAAACTTTTATCCTGTTCAAAATAAGTAGTAGCTGTTTTGTTTCCATTGAAATTTAAACGCCCTTGTGGGATATAATTAACTTAATTGAAGTATTTCTGTAACTCTCGCAGAGTTAATTAAATATTTATTTATGGAAGGTTTTATTTGGTGCACAGATTTTATCATTTCGGTACTTGAACAATGCAATAGATACCTAGAAAAACAAAATACATATTCTAATGTTATTAAAAAACCTTACTTTTGAATGGTTTTATTTGGTGCACAGATTTTATCATTTAGGTACTTGAACAATGCAATATATCACCTAGCAAAATAAAAATACATTGTCTAATGTTAACAAATAAATTGAATCAGGGACTCCCCTCACGAATACGCACTTAGAACACAATTTTTTACCACGATTTACCTCCTCAAAAATGTTTTTGATTCACAATTTTCCTCTACGAATATAATTACGTCCAAAAATTTTCCCAGATCGCTTTTGCGTCCTCTGTAGTCCCCATACGCGAACGGAATTCATAAGAAGTCTGCATATAAATTCTAAGGTCAACATATAAAACGTCGTATAGCATCTACAGGGCCCATACCATGAGCTTATTAAGCAAGGTTGTTGCCGCTGTGGAAGCGAGACAGCGCTATACAATGCACGTAGCAGCGTCTCGCTTCCACAGCGGCAACAACCTTGCTTAATAAGCTCATGGTATGGCACCAGGTTCTCAGAAAATTAGGCGCCGTGATGCGTCCGACAAAAATTGCGTAAACCTTGCGTTTCGATCCTGTTCTACTAAAAGTCCTAGGGGGCTATTCTCTAAGGACCAGTTTTTTCATCCCTAGTTACCTCAACCAATGGTTAAATATGCTAAGTAATGGTTTCAAACTTCGGTAGAGCGCATTTATTCGTCTATTTTTATTGTAACAAATTGTTATTGAATTAACTCTTCCACATATTTGGTCAAATAAGTAGAAGTCTATCAAATGGTCATTTGATAGACTAACAATTGGTGAAAAATCACGTTTTGAAACCAATAGCTAGCATATTTCACAATTGGTTGAGTTAACTCGGGATCAAAAAACTGGGCCTAAGTCAAAACAAAACAACGTAGCACGACGCAGAATTTAGTTCAACAATCACTGGTCGCCGAATCTTTTATGTGATCTGAGGAGTCACCGGGTAGTGTTGGTGTATACGTATTAGGCCATTTAACAGATTTTTATACAAAGCTTCCCTTAACCCTACACATAAACGCACGTTAACCGCTTAGACTTAGTTTTTTAGAGCAAACATGCGATGTATTCATAGACTTTTTCATCGCATGTTGAAATTGCATCTCATAAACGCACTAGCGATGGGTATAGGACGGCGCCTTATCGATGGCATTTGTTTTAATATTTTTTTGGAAAAACCCGTTTTTTCCGGCCAGTCTGGTAGCAGCATTATTATTTTTGATTTACGAATGTTGTAAGTTGTAACTTTGCAAGCGATTGAATGAATGACACCTATTCTTAAAAACACTTTTGATCATTCGGTTTGCTAATTCTACGGAATATTTCCTTGAAATTACGGTTTACAATCACGTTCGTAAGGAAAATATTTTAGTGTTAACATTTGGTTTACGTTTTCCTTGTAACGGGATTATTTTTAAATGTCTTGATTAGTGGAAGGTCATGAAGAGGAAATATCGGTGTTTAATTTTATTTACCCGAAAGCGGTAAACCCCAAAAGGGGGGTTATTTTATTTGGGTTTAACGAAAAATTTGTATCTTTACTACACACTCCAATGTATTAAATTATTTCTTTCGAAAGCTCTCATTATAATTTCAGTAGTAACATCAGTTACAATTTTTGGCACATGACCAATATATTTATTTTATTTTCGAAAATAATACGAGCTGTGATTCTTTCTATTTGAAATGAAATGTAGTCTAAACTAGGCCTGTTCCATTAATAAATCTTGGGACAAGCTCATACACGGCCATCTGATCCCAAACTGAAGAGCCTGTACTATGGTGACCGGACAACTAATAAACATACTTAATATATTTCTAAATACATACATATTATAGATAAATAACACCCAGAGTCCAGACACAGGACAAATGATAGTGCTCATCACACAAAGATTTGTCCTGGGTACCAATCGAACCCACGACCTCCGGCTTAGCAGCCAGGGTCACTAACCACTAGACCAACAGGCCAGTCATTAAAAGTAGTACTATCAAATAAAATATACTTATATGTATTTTACGCACCAACAGCAAAATATATAATTTCTATTTGCTTCTAATATAAATTGAAAAGGCCACATGAGATATGACGTATGCCAAAACATTGCGGTGTAACATGTCACTCATTCAGCTGCGCACGCGCACCCAATGTTATGTAAACATGCCATTAAGATCATTGTTCGAGTTTCAAATGTCTACGAAGTGCGAAAATTGTTTCATAAACATTGGAAGTTAGAAAAACATGTTTGGCTCGATTAGCGATCGTAAAAATTTTGATAAATATTTGTCTAGAAAACCCCTATATGGCTTAACCAAAAACAATGATATTCATGATACTAAAAACATGCAATATTTCCGTTATCTATTTGTCATAGGGATGTAATTCTTATCTTCTATAATATATACTTTGACTTTGACTTTGACTATAAAAATGAAACCCGTTTTCCGTTGTCACGACATAGCATGAAAACGGCTTGACCGATTTGGCTGATTTTGATCTTGAAATGTTTGTGGAAGTCCAGAGAAGGTTTAAAAGGTGTAAAACATAAATAATAAGTAAAAAAAAAAAACTGTTCCTAAACTCGGGAATTACCTTAATTAATTTACTTTTGACAGAACGAAGTCTGTCCGGGCAGCTAGTATTAAAAAAAAAATTGTCTTCTTTAACATTGATACTCAGAAGTACAGGTATATACGGAATTTTGACAATGTTGTACACACAAGACATACGGGATTACTTTTTATAGAGTGCGTATATTCAACGAGGTTATCACGTGCATAAAACTGAACAACTTTTTCCAAGAAACATAGGTCAAAATCTTAAAATTGCAAATTAACTTTTCATACGAACATAAATCACGTTACCTGTCACTTTGTATGAAAATTTCATTTTCAATTTTATGATTTCGACCCATGTTCTTTGGGATAAGTGGTTCAGTTTTAAGCACCCGATTACCTCGTAGAATATACCTTACTATATCCTTTTAAATTAATCCTGTATAAAGTATCGAACTGTTGTTTCCTAAACCAGGCCTGTGTTGTAAATTGATCATTCGAATATTCCTTCCATGTTTTATTAAACGGGCAACGATTCACATGATATTTGAATGAACACCTTGAAAATTAATTCGCATACAGATTAAAACCTTGGCCGACATACAAGATAGCACTAAGATCTTAAATAAACAGCTGATCGAGTTAAACTATGTTTTGAATGTTGGTTAACGTTTATCGACTACTAGCTTTTGCTCGCGGCTCCGCCCGCGTGGGTGTCGGTTACCGCGGCAAATTACAGCCTATAGTCTTACTCAATAAGTGGGCTATCTGACTGTGAAATATTTTTTTAAATCGGACCATTAGTTCCTGAGATTACCGCGTTCAAACAAACAAACTCTTCAGCTTTATAATATAAGTATAGATATGAAGAAAAAGCATATTATCTACAGTTTTTTTCTGTACGCAGATGTCTTTTTTTTCCACAATGCGAAGGAAGACACAGAGTTATACAACTCGTCTCAATTAACTGTGCACTTGACACTGTGACGTCACGGTAACAAATGCTATCGTTACTGAACGAACAGGGCGGGTAAGCGGGGGAGGGGTCGGCCAGCGAAGTAGAAACTTAATTCAGACGAGTTATTCTGGAAATCTGGACTCTTACGAGTACCAACCAGGGGCGGATTTAATACGTTGGCTGCCCTAGGCCTACGAAAGATTGCCGCCCCCCCTTTACACTGTAAAGCATGAAAAATTTAATAATGTATAAGTATTGCCAGTATTTGCCAGACTTTACCATAGCACAAAGGGTACTACTTCAGCCAGTACTTATAAGAACCTTCTAATAGCAATGTGTCTCTAAAGGCCGACTGTCAAAGTGTAAGGGAAAGTGGCCCAGCACCACTAGCCAAGTGACATTTCTACAAGCGTTAACGATGATAGAAACCGCTTAAATGACATTAAATGTATGAAAGTGACAAGTCTAAGTCACGTGACTTATCGAATACAAATGTCATTTCCATACATTTTATGTCATTTAAGCGGTTTCTATCATCGTTAACGCTTGTAGAAATGTCACTTGGCTAGGGGGCAGATTTGTTTACTAAACACGGATACTTAGTGGGTGGATCGCCAGCCAGACATACTTGCACATGGTCAGAACGGTGCTAGCACGCATAGCACGGGATATCGTCGGCTGGCACTAACACAAATACTTGATAAGGATTCACAATAAAAATGATTACAGGGGAAAATCTGTAAAACAATATTTGCTCCTCAGATAAATATGATACGATTGTTTGCTACGCATTTTAATGTTTTGATGTTAGTGAGTTTTATCTGGGTCTGACATTATAGTAGAGTGCTGTATTAAAATTAGTTTGACTTGATTAAGAATGATATCGAGTAATTGTAGTAAACACATTAATGATTGTTAGTTTAGATGTCAACGGATAAATGTCATTACATATCTTTTCTAAAGAAAAGAGGTGCGTGCGTGCGTTCAACGAGGTAATCAGGTGAGAATCAATCAAGTCTTAAGATGGAAAATTAACATTTCATGCAAAGTGACAGGTCATGTGACCTATGCTTGTATGAAAAGATGATTTTCAATTTTAAGATTGCGACCTTTGTTCCTTGGGGAAAGCTGTTCAGTTTTATGCACCTGATTAAGTACCTCGTTAAATATACGCACTCCTTTTAAAATAACCCTGAAATATCTAAGGACATAATAAAAGTAGTTTCCTACAATTTTGTCCCTCTCCAAAAATAATGGTTTCAACTATTTATTTACAATACTATCAAACATCCACATGTTCAAACCGCAGCCTTGCTATACCAGACACGAATGTCATATATCAGTATGCGATCAGTACGGTGACCTCCGAGAAAACCCGCGAACAACCGGCCGAAAGTGAAATGTGAATGGCTCGACGTCAAACACGTTTAGTGCGATTGTATGACGGACATTGGATATTGGGTAGGTTGCGTTGCTGAAAGAGGTTAGGTTGAGTGTTTGGTAACTTGCTGTCCAAACGGATATAGATCCGTACCATCGTCCTCATATTTTTGTTATAACCTTTAAGGTGTCCCACAGCTGGGCATCGTTCGTTTATTTTAATCGTTTCATTAAAAATTTATTTAATGGGCGTGTCAAAAATTCGTTCGGGTTCACTAGTGTCACACAAGGTCTATCTGTCATTCTCCACATATGAGAGTCAAGTCAAGCCTGGTTGCTACTTGGATTGGATGAAATTGACAGATAGATCTCGACACTAGCGACCCTAGATTTTTGTTATGCGATTATTTTAAAGATACATTTATAATAAACGTCAAATAAAAACGATAAATTTCTGATGACTGCACGGATGGCCGAGTAGTAATAGTAGGTCACCACGCTAATTACCACTGTGCGCGACGTGCTGCGGGTTCGATCACCGCATGGGACAAGTATTTGTGTCATCCACATATTATTCTGCTTGTTCCAAGTCTGTGTGTTCTTTGTGCATGTGATTTGAATGTTTGTGAAACCCCCGCGACACAAGGATTAAATGGCTTAGTGCGGGCGTCGTTGAAAAAAAAAAATATATTCTTCTTGAGCATTTTACTACTTAATAGTGTTTTTGTGGATGACTGCTGAAATAATGTATAAAACGTGTTTAAAAATTATTTGCTGTGCGTAGGTGATGTGTTTGTAGAGCAAAGTAGTCTATTGATTAGGTCTAATAATTAAATGAGTATCGGCTAAACAAATAGGTGTATACAACAGGCATAAATGAGGTAAATTCGTTGAATTACCTCAAAATATATTCTAAACAGAAACAGGCAGATATAAATACATGCTAATTAGATTTACCACGAACTTCGTATTGCGGAAAATGCATGAGGAAATCTACAATTGATTATAATTAATTCTAGACGTATAATGATACCTTGAATTGAGACAAACAACTATTGCGTACGTATACGATAGAAACAATTAAGTACTTATGCTGTACAGTACGCCGGAAATCGTTATGACATTACGTTGAAAAAAGTTAATAAAACGATCATTAGTTTAAACTTCAAGATATTTTGGCAACTTTTTGAGACAGTACAGATGTGACAAAAGTAGGTTTATAAAATTTCAGCTCAAAATGATTTGAATAACTTCTTTAGCGGCGCTGTGCACTTTTTGGGATGGGTAAAAAATGTTAAACTCGCATCAGGGGTCACGAGACTGATCCTAAGACCTCCAAGATCCTAAGACGCAGCGCGGGGCGCTTGCGCGAGTGTGAGATGTCATCCGGTGTCAGCATAAAAAAAATATGTCAATGGGTGTCAGTGTCATTTTTTGAAGTGGATACTTCTTTAGCGGCGTTGTTCACAAATTTATGTAAAATTCGTGTATGAAATATGGAAATAATAAATAAATGTATCTATATATATAAAAATCAATTGCTGTTCGTGAGTCTCGCTAAAACTCGAGAGCGGCTGAACCGATTTAGCTGATTTTGATCTTGAAATGTTCGTGGAGGTCCAGGGAAGGTTTAAAAGGTGAAAAACATAAAAAAACATGTAAAAAAAAAACTGTTCCTGCTGTTCGGGAATCACCTTAATTAATTTACTTACTTTTGACAGATCGAAGTCTGTCCGGGCAGCTAGTAATAAATAAATAAATATCTTGGGACAGCTCACACACTGCCATCCCAAACTAGGCAAAGCCTGTACTATGGTAACCAGACAACTGATAAACATACTTATATATTTCTAAATACATACATATTATAGATAAATAACACCCAGACACAGAACAAATGATCGTGCTTATCACACAAAGATTTGTCCTGGGTGGGAATCGAACCCACGACCCCCGGCTTAGCAGACAGGATCACTAACCACTAGACCAACAGGTAAGTCAAAAAATTGAAAAAAATGCATCTATTAATGCTATTTTCATGTGCTAGTTTTCACTTCTGCCCTTGTTTTTTTCCTGCCAAGCCTTTTCCAAAGCTATATTGGGATCGGCTTCCACTCTTACCAGATTCAGCTGAATACTTTACATACTAATTTTACATAGAGCATCTGCCTATCTGACTTCCACACCATGTACTAGTAATACAGCCCATTGTAAGATTGGTTGTCAGAATTTTAATGAAACATTTTATACATAGTGAAACATTTTTTCTGATATTATAATGATAAGCTCTAGAATCAAAGTTCATTGCGTTAAAAATAGAATATTTGTTTTTATCCTCATTGGACGGATTAAGATAATGGTTGTAATACATTTTATCAAAAAAGTAGTTGACATGAATATGCCTTTTGATAACGATACAAGGCACATAACATTGATATTCGTTATTCCTTATGATATTCCATGATCACATTTTTTTTAATGCAAGTTTATATGATATGTTGAGACATCTCGCATACGGCCATCTGTTCACGAGCAGTGGCGTGCACAGAGATTTCAGTCAGGTTACCACAAATAATTCTTATGTGTATTTCTTAATAAGTCTTATGATTTTTAGATAACAATTTTTTAGATTTAGATTTTAGATAAAAAAACTGCTTTTGAACGACTGCACCAAATTGGATGATTCTTTTTTTATTGTGTTCGTTATTGTCAGGACAAGAAATGTTTTTTGTTTCAATTTTAATGTTTGAAAATTGCGTGAGTGAAGGGAAATCAGGAACGGGAACTCCTTACGCGGGTCACAGCTAGTATTAAATACTAGCTGTTGCTCGCGGCTCCGCTCGCGTGATCATCGGTTACTGCTGCAAATTATAGCCTAAAGCCTTCCTCAATAAGTAAGCTATCTAACAGTGAAAGAATTTTTCAAATCGGACCAGTACTTCCTGAGATTAGCGCGTTCAAACAAACAAACAAACAAACAAACAAACTCTTCAGCTTTATAATATTAGTATAGATAATATATAATATATATAAAGTATAGATAAATAATTATAGTATCTTAGCCGTGTCACAGATTACTAAATAGTTACTTGGCCGTGTGCAGCGCCCCTTATTGAACTCCACTGCGGGTGACGTAACCTACGACAAACTTATTATTTGCGGTTGGTACAGAATTCGGGTCTAGGGATCGAACCGCAAAATTAAGTTTGTTTTTTATTGTATATACTTTTCCGGGATAAAAACTACCCAGTGTGGTGCCCAGGATATTAAAAAACAATTATACCAAGTTTCATCGAAATCGAACCGGTAGTTTTAGCGTGATACCTGAACAAACAGACAGACAGACAAAAATTTTTTTAATCACATTTTTGGGTTCGGTGTCGGTCTAGTAACACACCCCGCCATTATTTTTTTTGATATTTTCAATGTACAGAATTTTCACTTCTACAGATTTATTATAAGTATAGATATCTGAATGAATAAATGAATGAATTATTTATATTTCAAGTAACTGAGACTCAACATAAGATAATGGTTAGTAATACTAATGACTATGTTAGTAAGCACTGATACAACAATACAAAATTTAAAGAAATAACTGTGGGGAACCGGTGCGACAACCTATGTGAGATGACACAACAGCGACCCACATACGCACAGTCCATCAGTCCATGTGACCCGATATCATTAACCGACTTTAAAAAAGGAGGAGGTTTTCAATTCAACTGTATGTTTTTTATGTTTGTTACCTCAGAACTGTCGACTGGATGAACCGATTTTGATGATTCTTTTTTTATTTGAAAGCTGGCGCTTGTCGTTTTTTTTGGATCTGTCCCACACCCTGCGCACCAAGGACGAACATCTTTTACGCATGGGTGAGTATATCTGTATTCTACAACTTGTTTTAGAGTTGGGCAAGCCTGTGGTATTTTATGTCTAGCTTGATTTAAAACCGAGACAAATAGAAGTTTACGAGTATCAATGTCCGTATTAGCCACGTTAATCAATCTATAGAAATTCAGAAACAAAATTATTTTTAGCGTCATTCGTATCATTTACCTAATCATATCTATGGTTTTCTGAGGATTACGCAAATGTCTAAAATAATTAAATCAAAATAAAAACTGATCCAAGGCAATAGCAACACTGACCGCTCCTCAAAGTTCACTTACTTACTACCTACAGCCACGGTATATTATAATATTACCGTGCAACAGCTTTGTGTCAAAGAAGCCGCCTATGCGGGACGGTTCATGAACTGTGTACCACGATACGCCTTTATTGTATCTGACAGGGGTTTTCTTACATGTTGTATACCTATATAGAGAATAAGCTTTATTATGTCGTTAGATAACACGAAATATTGCGCAATAAAATTATCGTAACAGCCCAAGAATACCTAGTTAGCAAATATTGTCATGCGTTTTAACACTTTTTACAAGTCGATTTTGCAAGTCAGTGTGATTGTACAAAACTCTTTTTAATTACTTTTGCGATTAGGGGCTTGAAAATGTTTGTTTTCCTGGATTTGGAAAGCGAAGAATCAATGCCTGTACTATGTTCATCACCATAAAATATCATCACTATGGCCTCTGTGTAAGCGTGACGCCGCTATGCGCATTTAGTGCTCCGTCTCGCTTGCACTATATACCAAAAGTTCGGTTTTAAGATAGTTTTTAACTCTCCAATTTATTTGACCCTTTGATAGCCAAACAAACAAAAATTTAAAACCATTAGTTAGCATATTTAACCATTGGTTGAGTTAACTCGGGATCAAAAAACGGGGCCGAAGTCACGTGACTTAATAAAAACAAATGTCATTTCCATACTTTTTTTGTTAGTGATTTCTACCAATATAAGTTTATTTGATTTATTGATCTTAATTTTTTATGAATTATGTTATGGTCATAATTAAACTTGATACAAACATCTGACCTTCAAATGGTACTTAATTTTTACGATAGGCAGAAAAAAAAGTGTTCAAATTAATATAAACGGAGTAAGCTCTACTGAAAATAAATATTGTTAATATCAAAGTGGTGTTTAAGCCCTTCTTTTCTGACGACCTTTTAATTTAACCACATTATTTATTACTACGCAAATAATAACAAAACCTTCCAACAATTAACCACAAACTATTATAAGTATAATTATAATTACCAGCCTGCATTTAAAAATAAACAAAGTTGCTTTTGGCTTCCGTTGCGATTTCATGGGGACTCCCTTGCCGGGTTTATCCCGATAATCCACAATAGTTTACATTGACTCATTCTGTCCTTTCGTTATAAACAAATAAAAACGTGGGATTTTCTCGTTGCTTAGCAACCATGTTTCCTTGGAATGTCAATTTAAATAATGTGTAAACAGCTGACGACGGCTGACGATGGATATGGTAGCTTGATTTTTGAACAGTAGATTTTCTTGGAATAATCAGTGATTAAATAAGTATGAATGAAAACATAATTATAAAGAAGATACGGCTTTGCCATTTTATGGGATAGGTCCATACATTTCCTGTGAAATGAACATGATCCATACATAGTCTCTTTCGATAATCTGTGGTATGGACTGTTATTTGGATTTCATTCAGCGTCAGTAACCGGTTGGTTGGAAGAGGTAAACAGGTACCTGATAGTAGTCAAATGTTAACCTTAAAAATAGTTCATTACCGTTTTTTTATATATCTTTATGATTGTTTGTGCAGTATATTTTTTTTCATACAAAGTGACAGGTCACGTGACTTATGTTTGCATGAAAAGTTGATTTTCAACTTTATGATTTCGACCTATTTTTCTTGAAAAAAGTTGTTCAGTTTTATGCACCTGATTACCTCGTAGAATATACGCACTCCATAAAAAATAATCCTGTAGATGGATTCCAGCAGGGAGCCGGCCTTCATTAATTGGAGTGGTACTTATAGAAGAAAAACAAAAAAAACAATCAGATGAAAATATGCTATGCTTTGCTTCTGAAAAATATAAATAGGCTTCACGCCTTTTTATCCGGTAAAAATATGTACCTACCGCACTTAAAATCATCTTTTCTATATCTATATTAATATATATATACCGTTATATCAGTAATGCATCTGCAAAATCCGTTAACAACTAGAAAGTGAGTAAGGAAATCCGCAAATAATTACTCAACATTTAAAGAAAACAAGAGTCGCGTCGCGTATAATGCGCACGCGCCGCTCACCATGACCCGGTTTAACGAATTTCGTCTGATCGTTAAGCGTTGACGTCAGACAGATTCGCAATATTTTTTTTGTTAATAATTCACGTCTGCGCTTATGATGTTGAACAGAGTTTTGTTTGTTTTCCTTTAAAATATACAGGATTATTTTTTATGGAGTGCGTATATTCAACGAGGTAATCAGGTGCAAAAAACTGAACAACTTTTCCCAAGGAACATAGGTCGAAATCTTAAAATTAAAAAACAACTTTTCATACAAACATAAGTCACGTGACCTGGCACTTTGTATGAAAACTTCATTTTCCATTTTAACATTTCGACTTATGTTCCTTAGAGAAAGTAGTACAGTATTATGCACCTGATTACCTCGTAAATGTTCGTTCTGCGATCTTGCCCATCAAAAATACTAATATTATAAAGCTGGAGAGTTTGTTTGTTTGATAGCGCTAATCACAAGAACTACTGGTCACATTTGAAAAATTATTTCACTGTTAGATAGCCCACTTATTGAGGAAGGCTATAGGCTATAATTTGCCGCGGTAACCGGCGCCCACGGGTGGAACCGCGAACAAAAGCTAGTATTTATAATAAACTGAATGATTTATAACCCTATACTTTGAGCTGGACAATTAAGATATTAATATTGGGTAAATTGGTTTACGTTACATAAAAACAATTAATCGATTTTTAAGTATTTTGAACATTAATTACCATTTATGTAATTACCCTAAGTCGTCCAATAGAAACATAGTTATGAATTGCACAATGAATATGTTTAATAACTTATTTATTACATCTTCATTTTGTTAATGATATATTCAAATTGCTTCCTTAGAATTTATAATGGAAACAACTATCGTTTGTTTTTCATTCATAGCTTAAATTGGGACTTTAATATTTTTAAATTTTTGGACGTTGTTTTTCTTACACTTTATATTTCCATATTCTTGCTTAATTCTTAAATCATTGAATGCTCATGGGAATATCCAAAACGCTAAAATTATTTTTACGTCGGCGAGGATATTGCCAAATTATTTTTGTCAGTCAGGGTCGGCAACCTCTCACTTGGCGAGAGATGAACTTTGAGCGTTTACATTACGGGTCCAAAATCCTTTCTGAGCTGTCATTACCATAAGTATACACCTTGCGACGCAAAACACGTCGTAGACAGAGAAAAGTTTTTGTAGTACAATGATGAAATGCGTATTCCAAAGCTGAATAACACAAATCATTACCGCAAATAATACTTGACTCCTCACTCCTAAGCATCATATTGTCTGGCTAATGCTGTTCATAATTGTATTGACTTAACTACTCTCAAAGATCTACGTATAACAGTCGGGACTTCCTTCACATGGTCATCTGATCCCAAACTAGGCAGAGCCTGAACTATAGTAACCAGCAAACAGGCCAGTCTCAATGGTCACCCATCCATGGATCAACCGCGGTAAGTGCGAAGTAACCTCTTATGAAAAATGTTGCAGCTATTTGGATATGACTAGGGTTGCCATCTCTAAAATTTGGTAACCAGGACAAGACGGCGGGAAGACCCTTTTTTTCTTTTTTTCCGCTGGGAAAAAATGCTGTTACGCATGCCCTTCCCGTCGGGGGACGGGAGAGGGGTATGTGGGACTCCCCGGTAAAGTTGTTCCCGGTATACCCACAAAAAATACCCAGCGGCACTCCGACCTCGCCTGAGTGGAGGGGGCCTGGGTGTCTATGTCGTCCAGTCCCCCTACCGGCGACTGCCCGCCTTACGGCAGGCCCCTTAAAGACGCGGGAAGACCCTGGATTTTAGAGCCCAGAACCAGGACATGTCAATGTTTATTTAATCATAGTCAGTGTAATAAAAATTGTTGATAATATCAACGGGGGGCCCAAGACTTAAATGTTTTAAACCCGGACTACAAATTAGTCCCCGGACGATCCCCGCTATCCCTTTAAACTAGGGCGAGTCCGGGAAACCCGGACGGATGGCAGCCTTAGATGAGACCAGTATGAAAAATCCAAAATATTTGCATCAGTCCTCGACATTACACAACAAATATTTTGAAATCAACATTATTTATTTGCAGTTTCGTAGTATTATGTGGCAATAGTTGCATCATACAAGTCTGTATTTATCCCAACAGTGTATGTTTGTAGTAACTATAATCATAGACTGGACTTTGCACAGTATTGTAGTCGGATCCACGTCGGTTTTGTATAACTGTATTATGCCGACGTTGTAGAAGCCAGCTGTACAGAAACATGTTGGCACTAGTGATGCACGCTACTAGTAACATCGATATTTAATATCGATTTGACTTTGTTTTAGGTAGTATTTATTCCTTTTAGGTAGGTTTTTAAAAAATAAAAATAATTTCGTTGTTAAATCCAAATCTTGTTTCTTTTAGAAATCTTAATTAGTTAATTTAAAAAGTTTTTGTGAAGGAATGAATCAAATTTTAATACTTACTACTTTCAAGACGAGTCAAGACGAGACTACGAGAGATTAATTCAGATCTTTAAAAATACGACGTTTTATCTTGCTGTTAATGTATAAACCTATAAACACTATACAGTCGATTGAGACATCGTATGATTATCGATGATCGATTGCATCTTGAAAATGTGCAGCCCTAGTGTACAAGTTTAGCTCAATAACACGTCAATAAGGATGACCGTGTAAGGTATGTATTGTATATAGATAACTATAAAAATATAGGTATACGGACCAAATTTTTGCAATGTTATTTAATATTGCGAAAGTTTAAGATTTATGTGTGGCTCTTGATATAAGATTTACTTGTGTGTGACTGTGTGTGTGTGGGACAACTTGATATCGAATCAGATGATCTTAAGTATGGCACGAATTGAAATGATGAGAGCATTTCTTCTAGTGTGAAATAAAAATATGTAACGTTTCCTTTAGGAATAGCGTACGCGTAGGTATTGGGATCGGTTGGTTCGTAGGATTTGTTTGGAAAAAATAGTTATCTTTTCTCCATATTCCGTACGAAGTCCGACCGAACCCTACAGATGTGATTTGGATTTTGAAATCCTAAAGAAGCAAGACGATTTTTTGGCTAAAGAATAAATAAATATTACAAGGCGATTCCATCATGTTTTGTTCCTTCTTCATTTATAAAGGTCTTTGCACTATTAAGTGACAGATAACGCCGGTTGTGTTGTGTACTTTTTTCAGCTTTATGCAATTCTCAATATACCGCATTAATAAGCATGTAGTATTTAAAAAAACATTTTATTTTGACTAGTAAACAATAAATAAAAATAATCTCTCTAAAACTAATAAAAAATAATGTTGATAAGCGTTATTTAAAAGTAACAAGAACGGATTGACAAATTAATGTCTACTTAATTATTTTTTTGTTATATAAGGTTTTAAAACTATAAAAAAAAATGACGTGATCACTCGAAAAATTTTTCATTTATTCTTTTGATAGAACAAAGTCTGTCCGGGTAGCTAGTCTTCTTCTATAATATAAAAATGAATCGCTGAATGTATTGCTAAGCGCAAATCTCGAGAACAGCTGAACCGATTTCGCTAAGTAATTCTTTTTTAGAATATACCTTGAAGTCCAAGGATGGTTCTTACGCAAAGAAAATTAAAAAAAAAAATCCGCATTATTCTAAAAATAAAACTTCTCTATACTTTCATACAAACGATTCGTAATAATACTGAAAACTCAATTTGAACTTTAATACCATACCATAAAGTTCAAGTGTTAGTGGAGAGGTTCCGGGAAGGCAAAACAATTGAGTGACGTTTGTATTGTATAACAGTTTGGCGGTGCAAAGTTCGCAAGGTCAGCTAAGAGAAAATAAAAATAGAACATTTCACGTCCCACAACTCAATGTAAAACCATGTGAGAATTGACCAAATCATTACCCAGATTCTATCCCTAGGAGGGATTTTTTATACTTAAACCATAAATTAATTAACTATTTGGGTAGTTTGCTGTGTCGCGGGGGTTTCACAAACATTCAAATCACATGCACAAAGAACACTCACACTTGGAACAAGCATTTGTGGATCACACAAATGCTTGTCTCATGCGGGGATCGAACCCGCAGCACGTCGCGCACAGTGGTCATTAGCGTGGTGACTTATACCACTCGGCTATCCGTGCAGTTATTTTCCGATTGGAGGTTGTATACTCTATAGATTTGGAGTTTTATGTCAATGTTTAATAAAACTTGGCACGTTTCAATTGTAGTGCATTGTGGCAACGATCCATATACAGAAAGTATTCCGATAATCCAATCACGACTTTATTCACCTTCAAATTGAGATCAAAATCCATTTATTTCAATATTGAAGACCTCGCAGATATCACAAAAACTAATGCTAGATAAGGAGTCACTAAGTGGTACAAAACATGATGAAATAGCAGAGTCTATTGCTGACAGAATACAAAATACTGTTATTAATGTATACATCAATTATGCATGATAATATATCGTTATACTATACTTATCAATGTAGCTGTTGCTATGCCAACTTGCCAAGTCAGGTATAAAAAAAATGAAGCTGAATTATCAATATTTGTAAACATGGGATAAGTTGAGCCACTTAGGCCTAGTTTCTTGATCCCTAGTTAACATACTATTGGTTTCAAATTGCGATAAAACGCGTTTAGTTTGTCTATCAAAGGGTCAAATAAGTCGAAGAGTTAATTATTTAATCATTTGTTAGAATAAAAATGTATGAATAAACATGTTCTACCGAAGTTTGAAACCATTAGTTAGGATATTTAACTTTAGATTACTAGCAATGTGGGTCGCACATTACTAGTAATCTCGTTAACCCCTCGTGCTAAGCTAAGATGCTTGTGTTACGAGTGGGTTCACGTCGGTAGTGTAATGGGTGGGATTCGAACCCGCAACCACATGATCGCAAGTCCGACGCCCTAGCCATTAGGCTACCGCCGCATTTGTTTAATTTAACTAGAGATCAATACTACTCATTCTTACTCTGCTGCTAAGAAGATGTAAATTGCTATATATTAATGTGAAGCACTTAAGAGTCACTCAAAGCCCAATTAAGGGCGAACATAATATAATATTCAAATACTAGTACGTAATATACGGTTCTTTCACCCCACTGCAATACCTTATTTATTTTTATTCTTATTCTGTAGTGCGAATTTAATAAAAATTGGATTGTGATCTTTCTAATTTAATTTTCACTTGGTAAGTATGTATTCTTTTTAGCAACTGAAGAAAAAACTGAAGAAAAAGAAAAAAAAGGCGTGTTATAACTGTGAATTATTGATAACTTTAGTATTTTAGTCTTTTTCTTTTTAAACGACGCCCGCACTAAAGAATTTAATATCTGTATCGCGGGGGGTTTAACAAACATTCAAATCACAAGCACAAAGAACACCCAGACTTGAAACAAGCATTTGTGGATCACACAAATGCTTGTTCCATGCGGGGATCGAACCCGCAGCACGTCGCGCATAGTAATTAGCGTGGACACCTATACCACTCGGATATCCGTGCAGTCTATTAATATAAATAAAAACTTGAGAGGTGTCAAGGGACACCCGGATGGAACGAAGTTGCTTTCGATTAATTAGTGAAGGAATTGTAATAAAATTTATTTATTTTTAAGTTATTATAAATTATAAATAATAATTTATTATAAATAATAATTAAATAAAAATTATAAATAATAATTTATTATTAATAATATTAAAATTTTTAGGTAATAAGACAGACAGAGAAACATGCGCACGCCGCTCAGCTTACAATAGCTTACTATAGCAAAAAGTGTCGTGACAACTTTTCGTAAGATTTTTTTCCGTCTAGCCCCTTTCACAACGCGCGATAAGGAACTTCGTTCCAAAAAATATCGCGCTCGACTTGGCGGGGGCACTGCCGTGCCCCCAGACTCTGTATTTTTTTACCATTTTGAGATAAAATTCACTGCCTTTCTCCGCCAGTCTTCGCTTACCGCAGGGCTGCTAGCAGTGCTGGTAGAGATTTCTTATGAAATATGAAGAGCCTTTGAAAGTAGTAGTACATTACAGTTTGCTATCTGTGTCTGATGTATTGTTCTACTATTATGTGTGTACATAAATAAAAATGGCGGATATTCCTTCCTATTCTTATCAGTAATGCATTAGGTACTATCTAATTATCTATATATTTTATCAATGTTTTATATTACGCAGAATTTACCCAAAACCACAATCAAAATTAAATCTTATTTCGTTATTCACATGATTTACTTTTACTTGTGTTTATCGATAGATAAGGTTAGTAGGTGTGTCGTTTACGGTACAAAGTTTACATTCTCTATTTAGTGTAAATGATTCACAACGGACATTATATGCTATTTTTAGAGGACTTATAATGAAAACAATTAGAGCCTTTTATCATATTGATAGTGGAGGTGCTATGTGATGCAATTTGTATGTTTAATTATATGTATGTTTCGTATATACGTGTTTTTCTTTAAGACTTCATGTAACTTTCTTTGAATGTTTTTTGATCCGAATTTTTGCAGAGTAGGTAATTTAAACTACAGAAAAGTTTAGAGTCAAACGGGAGGATTTTTGCGTCCTTCTGTGGGAAA
This sequence comes from Plusia festucae, assembly GCA_950381575.1. NCBI lineage: Eukaryota > Metazoa > Arthropoda > Insecta > Lepidoptera > Noctuidae > Plusia > Plusia festucae. Next base: position 8,516,114 of record OX494454.1, on the reverse strand, counting down.
CTGAACACGTTACCTTATAATATGAGGAAACTGTACTGGATTATGTTTAGTTTGTAAATTTAAAAATATTGTTATATATCTGTTTGTATCCCTAATAAAAAATAAGTAACGCTTTGATTATATACATGAAATAAAACAACACAATATTTTCATTCTACATTCTAAAGCAACCTAACCCAAAAACTTATAAGTCTGATCACATACGCAATTATTTTACGAACACATCAAAATGCTACTTTCTCCTAAAAAAAAAAAGATAATTTGTTCTGACAAAATACAGTACAATATAATATATTGTCTACATTCAACAAAACAAATAATCCATCGGGAAATATATTGCTAAAATGTATGACTCAACATATTCTTAATTCTACATCCTTATCAATAAATAAACTCAGGTGTTTGATAAGATCAATTAATATTAATTGTTATATGTTGAAAAAACGCTCTTAACGCAAAGTTATCATGAGGAAAATTGTAATTTAACTTACGAGAATGACTATTGTTATCAAAGTCAAAACAATTGACAGCCGACCAGATGTTTATTTGATTTTGACACTAATTTCAATGACTATGGACTCATATTGTTTCCTGAGGTTTACGCGAATATGAGACATTGAAATAAAACTACTTTAAACGTCGAAACGTCGCGGTCGGGAACTAAAATCAAAATAAACCGCGATAGAATCAGTTTAAAGTAGTTTTATTTCAATGACTATGGACTCATTTGTTTTGACCTCTTGGCGCTGTAGCTACACTGTGGCGTACGCGGTGTTCACGGAGTTCACGTTACGTTGGTTGCTTGTATAAATAAACTACCATTTTCAAACAAAATGAAGTTTGCCACATATGCGTAGCATTCAAACCAAATCAAATACCTTTATTTGCCAGAAGATGTGGTACAATAGATGGAATGAATACTTAACACGAATCACACATTTTGCAAAATTTAATTTGCATGCAAATTTTATAACTAAGGGCGAACTTACAATATAATTTCTTATATTTTGAATACCGTCTTTAGTTGACAAATTCAATTTGAAAGAAAGTAGGTACATATTCTACCTAAATCACTGTATTTAAAACCAAATAATACTTATAAACTTAAGCTTTGTTAAAAACTATTTTTTAAAAATTAGTTTGAATAAAGCACTGTTGACTAGACGTCAACATTAAAAAAAAAAAAACAAAACTTCTATCAATCTCTCTCATCAACATATATGTGTAAATTGTTTAAACTACAGCCTATTTTACTTCAAAGAAATAACTTGTAACAAATTAATGCTTTGTAACGTGAGAATATGTTATGTGTCAATATATAGTTACAGTAACTATATAAAATATAGTTTCCTAACAGAAAATCCTATATTGGGCAAACAATATTAACAATTGCTTACCCCTCCTAATACTTATTTCCTCAACAGAAAAACCCAACATTCTCTAACTATTCAAAGGTCGGAACGGTCGTTTGCAACCTCTAGAATAGTTTCTATCCAATGTGAATTAGCTGTACGTTTTTTGATTGTAAGGCGATAATTCAACGCCAATATTTCATCCAACTTGGGGGATGTTGGGCCAACCCATGCGTGTATTTGCCAGAGCTGAAATTAAATAGCCAATGTTTGGGCCAATATTTTGAGTAAGCAGTCAAGGTTACTGCTCTATAATGAAGTGAAATTTTATCAAAAACTGGATGAAACAAATAAACTTTCAAGTAATCTCATTGATTGGATTTCAGTGTTAATAAGCAGTAAACAATTAGTGAGACAGTCAAATTAGGTTCAACCTATTACTGTCATTTATTTATGTGCGTGTGAACTGAGGGACCACACTGGGAATTCGCGAAATGAAAATCCTAGGATTTAGTAGTAGACTTAAAACAATTGTAGAACGAATCTGGGAATTTGTAAGCAAATGTATTCAAAACTAAGTACGACCCATAAAGTGTGGTCCCTCAGTTCTCACAGACGATCAGCCAGATCTCGGAAAGTATCTTATAAAATAAGGTTTTGTGAATACAGACATTTAGTAAAGAATTTGTAAAGATATTTACTAAATAACAGACCACAAAGCATTAAAGATAAAAAAAGTATAACGACAGAACTGTGGTCCCTCAGTCCACATAACAAAGATAAATATTTTAGTGAATATTACTGAATAAAATTATTAAAACCGTTATTTTTCTACATAAAGTTCTAGTAAAAGTCTTAAAACATTATGTAAAAAGAAATGGAGCTTAAATATCGAAGCATTTTGAAGATAGCGATGATGATGAGAAAACTGGTACCTCAATCCTCTCCTCCACTGACATATGTGCGTGTGCTAGCTGCTAGACGAGAGGAATATCAGAATGTCTAGTGTACTTAACTTTTAGTAATAATTTTCTACTAAATAATAGGTATATAAAATTTTGTATTTCTTACCTCTAAGCTGAGATAATATTATTGTTTTAATCCTATGAAAATAGATAGAGCAGTGTGACCACACAATCAAACAAAGTTTTATTGTGTGTCATTATTTAGACGAAACGAAAACAAGGTTGTACGGTTAATTTAATGCTATATTACATGGCTTATGTGTAATTAATAAAAAGTAGATTACAAAATTAACTGATCACTTATTATAATACTTTTATTTATAAAAGTAAGTGACATTTAGACGCAGCTTAATGAATGTAAGTATACTTATTTGTTGGTCAGTTCTTTCAATAAGTTTGAGATGTTGATCATCATAGCAAAAGAAACGCTCATTCATAAAATAGTGACATCGGTAATAGCCAAGACCGCCTGGAATTAATGCTGGAATTCAGATTCAGAAATTCCCAGATTCGTTCTACAATTGTTTTAAGTCTACTACTAAATCCTAGGATTTTCATTTCGCGAATTCCCAGTGTGGTCCCTCAGTTCACACGCACATATTTATTTTGGGCCTGAACTGTCCCACTGCAGGGCAAAGACGTCCCTTTCCTGTTGCCGTACGATTCTGTTGACGGTTCAACTTATGTTCTGTGTCTATTGTCTACCTTTTTGAGTCGATGGATTCTTTTTATTTGAGTTTGATGTGCCAAGTAGTTGGCCACATTCACTGTCAGAATACTTTGTGTACTCCAACAAGTGCGGCATTGTCTGGTAGACCAGCGAAAAATCGCAATGGATATCCGAAAGTCTATGATGCTTAATGATAATGACTACCTTTAGTCAATTTTCATAGTTTGGCCTAAACTCAAAAGTTGGCTCAAACTCAAAAGTTGGCCCAACCTCAACCACACCTCGACAAACATGGATTGATCATTAATTTGAGATTACTACAGTTCGGACCACGTGTGGAGCCAGGATTAGTGTTTGTATGTGGATTTCACTGATACCATTATCTCAAATGAATGCTACAACTACTAGGAATCTCCATTACTAAATATTGTACTTATTGCACGACTGATAAGATATATATTCTAGTTTTTACCTGTCTCGGCATGAACTCTGACTCATTCGAGTTGTTTGGATTTATTATATGGTATTATCAAATCGTTATATCAACCGATAATTATCCTGCTGCCGGGTTAAGTTGGTGACCACTACCAATGTCGAGCGAAATATTAGTATTATATATACTTACGATTTATGTCACATAATAAAATCATCAGATAATCGATATAATCTCGATAAAATTTTTTTTTTTTTACGTCTCAATATTACGTGTTATACCTATGTATATTCTCTAATAGTCGATTAGTTGTTTATTTTGTATGTTTTTATACTTTTAATATACTTTAGTACCTACGTATTGATTTATTTTTCTTTCCATTGATATAATTTTCGAATATAATTCGTTGAAATTCTAAACACTGCAGACCAATTCATCAATTCCAAGAGTATTGGTACCACGAATTCACAATTATGTGGATATTTAACCACTGAATTATGCCAAGGTCATGATTTTATGACTTCTATGAAAAAAATATTACAAAATTATTAAATTCTGGCGATATTGAAAATTATTAGTTTTTTTAATCACCCGATACTGGGAAATTAAATTACAGTCAATGAAAAATTAAGGAATACTCAGTAATATGAGTTGTGGAGGTCAGATTGACCGGAAGCCGACACCAACATAGCATGGGATGAAATCCTGATAATATCGCAATGCATGAAGGTTTTAACCAAAACTATGATGAAATAGCCATCGTTAATCAAGTCACATTATGTGCTAAAGGTACGACGTATTTCTCGCAACCCTTGCGATTAGCGATCAGTGACCTTGACATGTTTCCGCCACGCGCAGCCGATCGATAGAGGTCGAAGGTTACGCTTGCCAACCTTATCGGGAGTCAATGACCATTCTAAGTCGTAGTTCGTTTGCAATCCTTCTATAATCTGCGCCTATGCAGTTTTATAATATTGTTTTTGAGGTTTCCGCGAGTATTAAAATTTGTAATAAAACTACTTTTTAAGCGGATTCTATCGCGGGTTGTTTCCGTTTTAGTTCACAACGTTTCAACGCCTTCGCAGGTGTCATGGTCACGAGCAGACTCATAACACCAAAAACCGCAAAAGAGTCCGTTTAAAAAGTTGTTTTATTTTTGTTTTATAATATACAAAACATGCTTTAATTTGAATGTTTTGACTGAGTATTTTTTAATTTATACATAAGTATAGATAATATTCCAGGCATCAAGTAAAAAAGTAAATTAAATTCTTTTGTACGAAAGTTAAACGGTCGCCTAAAATACCAAAATATTTTTGTTGTAGTATAGTATTGTATTACCTACCTCATCATATAAAAAAAAATGTTACGATTTTAATACGAGCCAGTGTTGAAAATGCAACAATAAAAAAAAAAATCGAATTATTAAAAGTGTTACAAGATTAAACCACAACACAAGACTTTTAAAGAATAAAAAAAAAGCAAAGGAATATTTTTTTCCAGACCATGTATAAAGGTAGATGAAAGTCTGTCCTGTAGAATACAAAATATGTTAAATAATAAGACACAAAACGTAATGAAGAAACATGCTTGTGATAAGTTGTATCCATTTTAAAATATCATGATGAATGAATAAAAATGCCGGCGCTAGGTCGAAGGTCAACTTTGTTTATTTAATTTACATAACGATTGTTTTCAACTATCTGCGGTTTTTCCTAATGACCAAGAAATGAGCTACTTATTTCAAATATTTATTACGTTGTTAAAGTTAAAATAAATGGATAGATAGAACATTAAAAACGTTGGTCATTATGTCGTTAAGTCATTACAATTCTGACAACCAGTCTTACCTAGGGGATACTGTGTTACTCAGTAAAATTGGTTGTGGATAAATTTGGCAAACAGGACAAGACGCGTGAAAACCCCGAATTTTAGAGCCCAGAGCTTCGATCAATAATAGTACTAGATACACAATCCCATGCAAAAGTTCCGAAGGCCCAGAGCCTGTTCATGTCAACAGGTTTTTTTAAACATAGCGTAATAAAAACAGTTAATAATGTCATAAAATACCTTTGGGAGCAGCCCAAGACTTAACATTTTTAAACCCGTATTACTAATATAGACCCGCGCGGACGCTCCCTGGATGCCCATTAAACAAGGACAAATCCGGGAAAACCCGGACGGATGACAACCTTTGTTGTGGAGGTCAGATGCTGTCACTTCATGTAAAATACGGTATTCAGCTGGACCACCCCAACTTGGGAAAAGAACGTATGACGATACGTTCTTTTATAAGAAAAAGTTATCGCTGTTTTTAAAATAACATAATAATATGTCTTTATTTAGTTATGATACATAAAAAAATAAAGTACTTTCTATGTGTTTTTGTAATTTTTATCTGTTGGTGTTTTTTTTTTTTTAAGGATTCCGTCATGTCCAATTCCTGATGCTCTTCCTAGCTATAACGCTTAGTCTGAGCATGCGCGCTAACATCAGTATAGCTATTGTGGCTATGACCGATCCAGAAAATGAAAACGTAATATAAATAGATGATTATTTAGAGTTGATTTCTTTAACTGTTACGATTTTATTGGAAAAAAATTGGTTGCCTGTAAAGTCGGTATACGGGCGAAAGTTTTACGTGACAACGACTTTGAGTGGTAAAATAATTTTAATGTAAATATTCATTCGTATAGTAGGAAGAAGGATGAAATAATAGTAACAATTTAAAACATTAATTTATACAAAGAATCTCGCACTGAATTTCATATTAACAAAATTTTATTTTTACCTATACACATACATACGTATTTATATACAAACATTCGGCGGGCCTCTCTCTCGTTCGGTGACTCATCGTAACGTTACCGAGCGTTACACTTTTTCATAAGTGACTCCCAGCCGCAACCTAATTTAAGACGTTGTCACGTCAAAAATTAAATAGAGGATACGTTGAAAATTGCATCAGAAGACTAACGTATGAAGAATGTAACAAGATTATTGTATTGCGTACTTGTGTAGTAGACAGCTTTAAATAATTATGTTAGTATTCTATACTGCAAAGTATATGTGCCTATTACCTAAGTAGAAAATTCTAGAATGAATTCGTATGAATAAACAATTTTTTTGTCTGAAAAACAGTTTGTGAGAACCCATAAATGTACGGCGTAGGTTTAAAAAAAAACGTGGAACTTGCCGAAAATAATTTAAAAGAATACAAATTTTGCTCTATGGTTATCGAAACTTCTAAACGTTATAAACCTGACCTATCCTATCATAGTTTATTAAAATAATGGCTGAATATAACTAGTGGTTCTTTTTGTTTTGATGAATATTAAAAACAAACCTTGGGTTTTCCGCTTATTTATGATAAGTTATTATTAAACTTTGTAACAGGAATCTAGTTGTAGTTGGATTTATTTTTGTATTGATGACTAAATGGTTCAATATTTATTACCTAATTGCATTAAGTGACAATAAAGATACGATAAGAATGCCTGACTGACATCGAATATTACAGAGTGCTACGATTTTATTGCATCGTGTATTTGAATTTGCTTCGATATTCTTCCATAGTTTATACGATAACCGAATAGCTAAATCACGTTCGATTGATCTCAGTGATGAGCAGTGTTAAATGACATATGAAAATACCAGGATAAACAAATAATGTTAAATTTCCTGCATATTGTAATATTATCCTTAAACCACAAACCGTCATATTCCAAACCCATTTTATTAAAAAAAAAAAATAGCACACAGAATAAAACACAACCTTTATATTTTTAATTATGAAACATTCTATTTTTAAACTGAATTCCTAATTTCAGAATTAGGTATTTTTTTTACATAAGTCGAGAAGACAGTGAAACATACAGTCTGCATTTGACGTTCTTCCCACAGATAAATAAATCTATAATCGTGTTATAGGTTATGCAGTTTTATTTTTGTGTTGAATTAATAACGGAAGCCACAATCGCTACTGTGACGTTTGTTCCACGGAACATAATAATATGCTATAGTATATTTTCATATCAGAAAAAAAATATAAAAAAATAGGCACCGTGGGCGGAGCTGTGGGCAACACCTAGTAAAAGGTACATTGTAAGTAGTATTAAGGACAAATACTCAAACAGCAAATCACACGACTTAAAACGAAAACAAGACAATATTGTGAAATAGATAACAAGCTAAATAAAGACGACCTCGTTTTTTGAATCGTCCCACTGAAATACATAGCCACACTCACTAAAAAGTTTCCATTAAATATAAAAAAGTAAAAAGTCTGCATTTGTTTATGGAATTTCCGCGCCAATTTTCCGATACATTATTAGGATGGTAATCATAAAAAAACATGCGTGCGTACAAAGTACACATGTCAGAAGTGAAACTTCTTTGGCGAACTAATTTATAAATCTTGTTTATATTTATACAAATCTAAAACTTTAAATTTCCAAGATTAAGAGGAAGGGAAAAAGGAAGATAGGTTAGGAATTTAATTGTCATTAAAATAAAAAAAAGTGTTGAAAATTAATGTAAATTATAAATTTAATTTTTTCAATTTATTTCTTCAATATTTACATTGTTTGACATAACGTTTATCTAAAATAAATAAAAATAAGTATTGTTACAATAATTAACAATAGCGAGATACACAATTTGTAAAACAGTAACTATTATGCAAATGCGCTTCGTCTATGGTCTCACATGCAAAAATTCTAGATTGAGATTGAGACGAATACATGTAATTTCATATAGAGAAATGTCCTCCATCTTGGATCAGGAACTTTTGCGCGATAGACATTTCCGCGAAAGCTTGACCTCATTTTTATTTTTAGTGACCTCGCAAATCTTAAAAATGACTTATCACAAAAAAATGCATATTTTTCTCGGTGCCATCTTGGATTCTAATTTCGACCCCATAATCGTTTTTAGCGACCTCGGGTACCATGAAAATGACACCCATGATGAAAAAAATGCATATTTTTCTCGGCGCCATCTTGGATTCTAATTTCGACCCCATAATCGTTTTTAGCGACCTCGGGTACCATGAAAATGACACCCATGATGAAAAAAATGCATATTTTTCTCGGCGCCATCTTGGATTCTAATTTCGACCCCATAATCGTTTTTAGCGACCTCGGGTACCATGAAAATGACACCCATGATGAAAAGAATGCATATTTTTCTCGGCGCCATCTTGGATTCTAATTTCGACCCCATAATCGTTTTTAGCGACCTCGGGTACCATGAAAATGACACCCATGATGAAAAAAATGCATATTTTTCTCGGCGCCATCTTGGATTCTAATTTCGACCCCATAATCGTTTTTAGCGACTTCGGGTACCATGAAAATGACACACATGATGAAAAATTTACAAATTGTCGTCGGCGCCATCTTGGGTTTTAATTTCGAACCCATAATCGTTTTTAGCGACCTTGGGAACCATGAAAATGACACCGATGACGAAAAATTTGCAAAATTTCCTCGGCGCCATCTTGGGTTTTAATTTCGACCCCATAATCGTTTAAGCGACCTCGGGAATCATGAAAATGACACCCATGACGAAAAATTTGCAAATTGTCGTCGACGCCATCTTGGTTTCTTGGCACCCATTTTAATAAAATTATTATATTTATTAAAACTAATAGAAGCCCTGTCTTACTCTCTCTCAATCGGTCTCGATCATGAAGGTATAGATGAAAACCTTCATGGTCTCGATCACTCTCTCTCTCTTTTCTGACACTTCCGTTCAAAGACATTGTAATATTTGTAATGTATTCTACTACTTCCGTTGCATACCGGCGTGACGTTTCATCTGTAAAAATTTTACCCTCATGCGCCAAAAGAAGTTTCACTTCAATAATAATGTACTACTTTTGCGGAATCAAGTAAATAAACATCATTTACGAATGTTATTTGTCTTGAAGTAAATACTAGGCTGTGTGATAAGGAATCGTAATGAACACAATATGTGGTAGCACTGTGACATTGCGTTCAGATTAAAATGATCACAGACAAAGGTCAACGTTCTCACGTGTTGGTGCATGACAAGCGTTTTGTGATTGTTTGATATCCAACTTCATGTAATAGGTCAATTCATAGCTGATAATATAGTTCTAATTAGAGTTTAGACGTAATTTATGTTGCACGGCGGTAATTTTATTGTTTAAACATTCATTTATTGTTAAGAGCGATAAAATATATTATAGCAGGCTAAAATGACAAAGCCTGGGATGAGACAAATATTTAAAATAAAGAGACTTCAGACTGGATCTAAATTTCGACTTATATAAAGAAGACATTTCTTGCCACTTTAAAAAAAAAAAAAATCACTAAATAAAATATAACAGAAGACAATGAAAATAAACGAATAAAAAAACTTAAAAATATATTTTTCCAACCGCCAAACCTAATCTATTGTCTACTATCTTTTATATTGTATACTATGCCATTTATCGATATTAACATAGGTAGTAACCGGGTTTCAGAACAAGTCAATAAGGTATAAAATACCACACATAATACCGTTAGTTAGTAAATAAGAAAAAGCACCACGTGGTGACACTGTTTAGGAGTAACGAACGCTAAGTCAATGAACGACACACAAAAAGATCCATCCATAGCGAAAAGACGAAATGAGTTCAAAAACATCTTAATTATTAATCCAATCCGTGTCTTTGGAAAATTTGAAGAACAAGCATGAAATAATAAACGTCTTTCTCAAAAAGTCGTTATTTATGATGTTTACATTGCTACAATATGTTGTTTGTACGATAAAATATACGTGCAAAAGTAAAATATCTAATCTTAATAAGCCAGCAATAATACTAAGGTAATTAATTATCATACTAACGGCATTGTTCACGAGCATGGCGTTGGCGATAAAAATTGACATGTCATTGGCGCCATTTTAAGCGATAAAATAAGGTATTGACAAAAGAAGTCTCGTGATCTTTATGATAGATTTTTTTTTATTGAAGTGCGTAACGTGTGTCACTGGCCCTCTTTCGAATGACGTTCGAAATTTAAATGGAATGCATGCGATTTTTTTAAACGGTTTTATTCCATCCTTTCATTCTGTGAGAAAGTTAACATTCCTTTGCAATGAATTTACCAACTTTAGGTAAATGACAAGATAAGTACAATATTTAAATATTCCAACCTCTATTTATGTACTTTCTTCTAATCTTGTGCTAAAATAATTAATTAAATTTCCAGCAAATAGGATAGCGATAAATCAATACTTTGTAGGTAGGTAGTTCCTACCTAGTTGATTATAGTTAAATTAAGATTATTCTGATAAGTGACAAAGAAATCGATTAATTTATTATTATAATCGACTCTTCTTTCTTGTCATGCTCTTGGACATATTTTTTATCAGATATTCGGCTAAACTATAGGATAAGAATAAGTATGTTCTATAAATAAATCCTGATAATTTGATTACTTATCATCTATAGATCTTATATTTTAATGGTAATTACTGCATAAAGGTAATCAATATAATCTACAAATCAAATACTTTGATAATAAACAAAGTTGAAAACAGGTCAGACTTGCGTCAAAGATTAATGTTATGTAACCTCTTTTGAGAGGTTTCAGAACTTGGCAATTAAACTTTGCTAAAATCTGGAAATAAACATTTGAATTCTCGTCATAACGAAAATTCTAATTTAATTTTTGACGCAAAAACTTAAAAAAGTTCAAAACACGTCAAATGGTATTATAATCATAGCAACGGGTTTTTTTATAGCTATTATTAAAAAAATGCCGACGCAAAGAAGTAAATGTCTGAACTACTTAATTTAGAAGTAATTTGACCAGTTTGGAGCCGTGACGTTGTTTGGTCGCCCAGTTTTTCTTACGTCAAGAAGCCTTACCGACGTTAAAACAAATTCGACAATAAAATAAGTCGTTTTGACGCGTCCGTTCAAAACTTTGAAATTGAAAGGTGTGATATTGTTCTATCTATAGAAACAAATGAAGATTGACATCTGCGCTGCGTAGCTAACGACAAGATGAATTTCTTTGATGTTCAAGTATTGAACACATTTTCGGAAAAAGAAGCACTGAAATTTCGAAAATGAGTCCATAATGTTTTAGATGAAAATAAAAATTATTGGGATATGAAAATTATATTACCAACTCAATAGTTCTTATCACACGATAGTTACCGTTACAGCGTACGAGATAAGATAACCAACAAGATAGATAATTGTAGTTGGCAAAAACCACTGATTACTGGAATTGGCCAGAATACAGGCCGGATTCAAATATTCTGACCGAGAAACCCGTAAAATTTCAGTATCCGCGAACACTAAATTGCACGAAACAATCGCAATCGCATTTCCTCCGGCACGAATAAAACCCAAGCTGCTCTGGGAATTCCAAACGCTACGGATAAAACGCTCGCACACAAACACTCCATATAACCATTTAAATGTTATGGAATCTTTGATTGACATCAGTGAAAACCCCCTATATCGTCCATGTTCCACACACAGCGGGCGGCGAGGTAGCTCTCAAACTTTGGGTTTATCGCGAACGCGTTGCGACTTGCCACCACAGGTTTACACTGAAGACACACATACTGACTTTGTATAGACACACGCCTGTGCCGACGACACCACAAACACAATATACACACACAAAGAAAATTACTACAGAATTTCGTAGAATCTCCGTCGATTCTGGCCCAATGCTTCACGCACACTGACAGAGGCAGTGCGCATGCGTGGTAACCTCTATAAAGAGGGGCGCGACGTCATTAACGCCACATTCTGCTCAGAGTACTCAAAGCGACATCACGCAAGTTAAACCAATAAAGTTGTGAAATTATTGTGACATAAACTTCGATAAGTTGAACGTTCAGTGTCTATTACTTGGATTGCATAACAAGGATTTTGGTGGATCGTGCACAGTGTTTGTGACAATTTCCGTGAAGGACAACCCAGTGTTTAAAATTTGTGATAAATTAGAACTGAAAAGCATCAATCTGTCCAACAAAATGTACAAGGATTCAGTTGTTCCCGTAAAAGCTGAAAGTTTCAGTGGCATGGCTGCTAAAAGGTGTGTACCAATTTGTTTTAATTATAATAGTGAAATTTTTCAAAATTTAATATTTTTGTACATTTTTGAACTTTTTTGGATCAAATTCGCGATTTAAGTAAAACTATTTGTAATTCTGACTGAAACGCCAAACTCCATAGATTTAGTTGAAGAAATTCTTTCAATCCAGACATTGAAAAATAATTCAATGATTGAAATAAATTATTTTTGAAATACTTTTTAGCTCTTTAAATCTTTCGGTGTACAAGAACTTAGAATTGCATGCCATTAAAGCAGTAGGACTTGTAGTAACTTTAAGACCTAAAATCACTAACTAATAAATATTTTTTTTTCCAGCCCAATAAGTCAATGCATCAAAACGGTGCTGCGACGAGCCTGTGTGGAGAAGAGGCTGACAATCGGCCTCCTTCCCGCCATCCAGTACTTGTCGCAATCCAGCAACCGGGCGCTTTTCTGTCTGACGGCAGAGGCGCCCCCTGGCGACAGTGCTACTCACATGCAGGAAGTGCTCCTCCAAGCCTTCTGCGATGAAAACGACATCTACGTTATTAAGGTACGTTTTGTAACGGTACCTACTCTCAACTTGTTGCCGAAACATCGTATAAATATTGTGCAATATGCTCTCCCCAACATTATTCGCTCGGTTTTCCTCATTTAATTAGTTTTATTCGCATTAAACATTACTTCAAAGACAACACTTAATGAAACTTTTAATTTGCTGGAGTTACGCTCGTAATTATTGATCTTTTGATTAGGGAAAGTTTACAAAAGCGCAGACAATATTTGTTCTGATATATGAATGAGAATGTTATTCATTATGTATTTTCTTTTGCCTACAGGTCGATTCTGAGTCGAAATTAAAGAACATGCTCGGCTGCCGCACTTCTACAATGGACTTCAGCTGCGTTCTCGTTCACTACCCGTATACAGACCCATTTAGCGACTCACAAGAATTTGATTTATCATCACTTTCGGACGTAGAGAGAGACCTCATTGAGCACTGCGAGATGAATTGGGGATACACACAGACCCCGGTAATTAAGTTGCCGGAGAAGTGAAGTCCCCGACAACTTGGAATCATGTATATGAGAAAAAAAAAATATGACTATAAAGGTCCTTTTGCCGTGCCGGCCAAATTGAGAACGGCTTCGGCGTTTAGCGCCATCTTTGTCTAATAGCTACAGTTGCATCCGCTAGAGGATTTTCCATTGTATCTATAATACCTTTTCTTAGTGATTTTACTGTTGTGAATTCGAGTTCTAACTTGTGTTATACAGCCTGAAAAGTAATTTCTAGTAGAATTATAGATACTTATATGTAAGCGACTGACTTGGGCAATTCTGCCAAAAATGTACAAGAGAGGCGATCTCTTTGTAAATTGTATATTGTTGATAAGTGCCATTTTGGCTTGATCTAGATACTACTTGCAAGAAGTGTGTAATTGTCTACTTAAAATGTATTTGAAGAGTTCGAGAGGAGATATTGTTGGATTTTATACTTTTTTAAATGTGAATATGATAAAGTGAACATTTATTAGAATAAATATCTTGTTTTAATGAAATATTGGATTATTATTATTGACATACCTTGCCCACAAAACCCCACTCACCGGTCAACAAAAAAATAAAATGCACAAGTCGTTAAAAATATATTTCGTAATTATCGCACATACATAATATAAAGATAAAATAATCAAAACATACTGAAACATAAGGTACTTATAACTAGGTCTCGTCTAGCTATTGACACAACTGACACAAGTAATGGCATCTGTTATGCAATAGACAAAACACCAGATATACAGTAATTAGAAAAGCAATTAATGATACTTGTTCAACCAGTCGTCGATAACAAATGCCACTCCTCTCTCGCCAATCATTATCGTTGGTGCATTTGTATTACCACGAATCACAAATGGCATTATCGACGAATCAATTACTCTTAAGCCAGATATGCCATACACTCTCAATTTAGAATCTACTACGGCTTTTCTGTCCCATTTGGGTCCCATTTTGCAGGTTCCCACGGGGTGATAAGTAGTTGAAGTGTAAGCTCGGGCTAAACAAACGATGTATTCGTCAGTACCCCACGCGTAGTCTCTACAAGCTCTTAGGGGTGTCCTTACAAAGCGAGCTCCATTTACTTTAAAAGCTTCAGTGTTCTCTAAACTTAGAAGGAATCTTACGCCTTTCACTATCGGTATAAGGTCTCTAGGATCATCGAAATAGTTAGCATATACAAGAGGTTTGCCATGCGGATTAGCTGGGTTGAGCAACAATTTCCCTCTACTTTTTGGCACCAAATTCATAGTTCTCGGAAGAAGAGCATTGTAGAAAGATGTGGGGAATATTGTGATCTCGTCATAGATTTCTGGTTCACGAATGTATTCCTTTAAATTGCCTTGATCTACTTGAAATTGTACATCAGGTGCTGGTAGGTCAGGATCTGTTTTTATGAATGCAATGGAATTGACCGGTCCATTAGCTGCAAGGGGTCCGTCTTTTATTTTCATGTGTCTATAGTCATAAGTTTCTTGCATCATTTCCGTGTTACTAACTAGAGTTGAAGTTTTATTGGGGAGTCCAATTATAATACCATTGAACGTTACATGGTCGTGAAGATTTTCACCGACAGCTAAGTCGGATTTTACCGGAATATGTAACTTGGATAGATGTTCTTTAGGACCTACACCAGACAACATGAGCAATTTTGGAGAGTTAATACTACCACCACTAACAATAACTTCTTTTTTTGCATACGCTGTATGAACCTTTCCATCTTTCACATATTTCACGCCATAAGCAACCTTGTTTTTGTTGATAAGTACTTTGAATACTTCAGAATTTACTTTGACAGTTAAGTTCTTCCTTTTATACCTGATAGGTTGAATGAAGGCATTATTGGTTGAAACTCTTTCTCCATCTTGGGATACCGCTTGAGCCTGCATTGTAGTCATTTGATAGCGTGCGTTATAGTCTCCGATGGGGAGACCTCTCTCATTGAACGCATTGGTCATCATAATCGAAGGTCGATCGATGAAGGGATATCTGGAAACAGACTGTTCGCCGTCGACACCGTGGTATTTGCGATTCAATCCTTCTAGGTTAAGATTTTTCTCAGATTTTTTGAAGTACGGCAATACCTGTTTTTTTAATAAACGTTTTGATTTATTAAATATTGTCTTTACACAATAAGTTAATTTATGTTGCACTGAAAATTGTATTAGCATGCACATGTACCTAATTGCAGATTTAGAATACCTAATCCAGGAATACATAACATGCATGCTGTGCATTATAGAAGTGAATGGTGTTTATATAATTTGTACAAAAAATAACGGTGTGAATTTCACCCGTTCGTGCAAATTCTTCTTTGCGCTAAATTATTATAATAATTTAAGCACTAAATTTTTTCTTTAACCAATACTCTAACACCATTGCAACTCCTTTCTCCCCAATCATTATCGAAGGTGCATTTGTGTTTCCACGAATTACAAATGGCATTATAGATGCATCGATCACTCTCAAGCCTGATACACCATAAACCCTTAATTTCGGATCTACTACAGCTTTTGGATCCGAATTTGGTCCCATTTTGCATGTTCCTACTTGATGATGGGTTGTTGAAGTATAGGATCTAGCTAAACAGTAGAAATATTCATCGGTGCCCCAAGTGTAGTTCTTGCAGGCTTCAAGTGGAGTTTTATCAAAGCGTGCTCCATTTGCCTTGAATGCTTCTGTATTTTCCAAACTCATAGCGAACCTTACTCCCTTGATTATAGGAATAATATCTGTAGGATCATCCAAATAATTAGCATACAGTAGGGGCTCACCCAAAGGATTAGCCGGATTAAGTAACAATTTTCCTCTACTCTTTGGTACCAAATTCATCGGTCTAATAAGCAATGTATCATAGAAAGGTGTTGGGAATATTGAAATTTCATCACTGATTTCTGGTTCACGAACATAGTCGTCATGGTAAAGTGCACCTGTTTGATACTGTACATCCGGTGCAGGAAGATCAGGTTCTGTTTTAATGAAAGCAATATTAGTCACCGGACCATCTGCTGACAAAGGACCACGTTTCACTTTCATATCTTTGTAGCACTTTATTTCTCTCAATATTTGGTCCTGTTCAATGAGAGTTGAAGTTTTATTGGGAAGTTTGACTATAATACCATTAAACGTCACATGATCATGTAAATTTTCTCCCACTGCCAAGTCTTGTTTTACTGTTATATTCAAACTCATCAGATGTTCTTTTGGCCCTACACCAGACAACATCAATAATTTAGCAGAGTTTATAGTACCGCCGCTAACAATAACTTCTTTCTTAGCGTATGCCGTATGTTCTTTCCCATCTTTTCTGTACTTCACGCCATAAGCGACCTTATTATCGCGTATGAGGATTTCAAACACTTCTGCTTTAACTTTCACTGTTAAGTTCTTCCTTTTGTATCTGATTGGTTGGATGAAAGCTTGGTTTGTAGACACTCTGTGGCCATCTTTGGAGAATGCTTGTGACGGCATTGCTCCGACTTGAAAAGCTCCATTGTAGTCGAGTATAGGAAGTCCTCTTTCGTGAAATGCTTTAGTCAGCATGATGTTCGGCCGGTCGATGTAAGGGTATCTTGAAACTGACTGCTCACCACCAACACCGTGATATCTACGATTCAGACCTTCCAGATCGAGATTATTTTCAGATTTTTTGAAGTACGGCAGTACCTGTGTGAAGAACCCATGCAGTGAGAGTTTGATTGGCAGTTGCTTATGTAACTACAAGTGCTGTAAGCAAGCTGTGGTGCTGAGACGGTGAGAATATCCGAGTGTTTGATGCTTTGACCAGTGCATTTATGCATTAATAGTTATGCTTTGTTAAAGACACGTTTTCTGCTAAATGATTAGTAGATCATGTTGTTTTGTTTACATTTACACACTGTGTGGATTTTAAGTTTAATTAATAATGAAGTAAACTTGAACTTTAGGAGCTATTAAATAACTTCCTTATAAGAAAAAACTTTTTAAAAGATTAGTTTGAAAACATATTACTTATCTACTATATAAAAATATGTCGGGTTTTCCTTCCTGACGCTATAACTCCAGAACGCAAGAACCGATTTCCACGGTTTTGCATTCGTTGGAAAGGTCTCGGGCTCCGTGAGGTTTATAAAAAGAAAATTTTTAATTACATAAAAAAAAATATTAGAACGCGGGCGGAGCTGCGGGAAACAGCTAGTATACATATATATTAAACAAAGCCGTGTTTGTTATGCTAGTTTCTCACGGCGCGAGGTATCACAAGTCGCGTCGCGCCAAGCTGATATATACGAGCAAGCATGCTTCAAAAGGCGAGACCGCGCCACCCGTTCTCACGGGCGCGGCACGGCTCGCGTCGTGCGCCCTTATTCGGGATGGTGTACACTATTGGTACGAAATGTTTGACCGATGCTTCTCTCAGTCACACGCGCCTTTTTTTTTTAAAGTACTACCGCAGTCAGTCTCGAGGGAGGCTTTCACTGCTTCACCGGACTAAGTTGGCGAGACTAATAAAAACGCCTCCAGCCAGGAGCAAATTAAAGAATTTGCGCTAGCAACGACAGCTAAGGGGTGCCCTGCGGTACCCGGACCTCGACTTGCAATCGAAACTCGTTGCTAGCAATCGAAATAATAACAAACAAGCGAGGGATAGCTGGGTCAATGATTTATTACTTAGGGGATTTGATTATTTAGGGGCACACACGCCACCGCGCCTTTTGAATTTATCGTCATCGATCGGATCGTACGCGCTTGCTCGCGCTAGCCCGCGTTGCCTCGAGCGCGCAGGCGCGAGCTGGCCAGTATTAGAGTTCTGTGGGGCTGGCACGGCGCGACTCGTGATAAGTGAGAAGCTAGCATTATAAAACTTATATCTCGAGAACGGGTGCATCGATTTTCATGATCCTTGATTTATTGGATTCGTCTTAATTCAATCGAAAATGAGTTAAAATATACAATATGTAACAATACCCCTGTCCGATCCCTAAGATTATTATTCGGTATCGTACTACGAACACATATACGTAGCCATTAAATGGATAGATTATATTTTTCCCCAGTGAAAATAATTAAATTAAAATAAAAACTGATCCAAGGCAACAGCCACACTGACCGCGCCTCAAATTTCACTTACTTTACTACCTACAGCTTTGTGACAACTGTACCACGAATACGACTTAATTGGATTCGACAGGGGTTTTGTTACATGTTGTATATATATTTACGGGAACGGGGACAACTTACGCAGAATAACGCTAGACACGTTGATAAATTTGACACCAATAATGTGTGTGTGTGTGTGTGTGTGTATAAATAAATAAATAAATAAATTAGTGTATACACGTAAGAAGTGAAACTTCTTTATGACATCATTTTTCGAAAAATGATCTACTATTTACAAACTTTACAGAAATTAATTAAATAAAGCTAAATTAAATAAAGTTACACACATATAGAAACAGTTAGGATACAAAGAAATATGGCGCGTAACGTAAAAATGTGACTTAGAAATAAAGATGGCGCGTAACAGCAAAACGTTACAATTTAACTTTTTCCCATACGTCGATAAAGAAGGTTTCACTTCAATAACCATCTGTTATCAATAAAACCATTCTTAGATCATTTCAACCACCACCAAAACACTTCCCAAAACCGATGATATAAACACTGCTCTGTGACTGTACATTCCATACAAGTGTCATCTCACTTCTTCGTAACTCCATCCTTCATTGCCCAGGGCTGCCCAACCATCATAGTCCACTCTGCTACCTCGGATGTAAGCCAAAGAGTTGATGGAGCTGGATCCACCCATCACTTTGCCTCTGGAATCAGTTTCAGAAAATGTGCGTGAGTTAGGAATTTTGCTCAAGAAAGATTTGTCACACTACTGCGTAAATGGCTCTCATATAGAGAGAACGATCGTTGACGGAAGTGACCACTTGTTTACCAAGGGTGGTGGTGATTACTAATTTCTGATCGAAAAAAGTATCTTACGTATGTTACTAAAGTAAACTTACATTGGCCCCGATTCTATTAAACACGTACTAAACTAATTGAAGTCCATCAGCATCTTTTTCACTTGTACATATTTAGAAAAGGACTGACGAAAATAAGAACTGTCAAATTTAGTTCCGACTAAAATTCTCCGACAAGCAAAAACTTGTGCTATAACCACGGTAATACTATCTATACAGTATTGTAACTCGGCCGCAAAATAGAAATAAATGCCTACAGCCGCGCGCTACGTAAACATGCGTTAGGGCTGCCCGTCTCCAGCAATTTAATTACATTTGCCTACTTTCTGTTTCTTCTATTTAGTTTTGTGATTGTAAATATCCTTTTTATATAAATAAATGAAATACTTTGTATATTGAATAGGAAGTGTTCAATAAAAATGCGTGTTGTTTTTTGATTGGTAGATTTAATAAAAAGGTACCTACCGTATCATGATTCATTCAGAACAGCATAACTACCTATTTCACTCGTCTCAATAACTTTCCGTTACTCTATTCGCTTTATTTATTAATCCAAACACCTTTTTTTCGTGAGATAAAAGGAAATACTTATCCATTAATTAAAGACACACATTATGTACCTACCTACCTACTAGTAAGTAAAATTATTTTATAGTCTTACCTTTCAGAGTTTCCAGGTAATTTAAAAAAACTTATGTCTGGATGCGTTATTGACGAATTCATACAACCAAAAACAGCACAATATTTCCTATTCGTCATATTAACTGATTTTTGGAGAAAAAATCGCGCGGTTATTGTTAAAAAAACAACACACCATCCGTTCGACACTGCGGTACAGCCGTGACTGTCGGCGTCGCGAGCGCAATCCGAGATCGAGGCGCGTAGGTATAGCTCGCGTTTCGTCCGTTTGTATGAAGTTACAATACTGTATAGATAGTATTACCGTGCTATAACATTACTGTGATGTTCAAGGTGATAATTAGTTTGACTTTCTAAGTTAGTTGTTATCTGTTGCCGTCCTTTTCTCACGCTTTATGATAGTAAAAGATAGCAATGGTTTAAATTTAGTTTAGTTTGCGTACAGAGGAATCAGCACCACTGTGTTGTTAATGAGGTAGAGTTCTTGAAACTTCAAAAACTAGGTTACTTTGGTTCAATTCAAATACACGAAAGTCAGTAGGTACAGATAAGTTTATTTACAGAAATCAAACATCACAGAAAAAGAGAAACGACACCTGTACCTACTAATGAAAATATCATTGTATCACAGGTGAAATTACCTATGAAAATGAAATTTGAAGACCTATAAAATTACAAGAAAAGAAAAAACTTGTAACAAACATAACTTTCTGATTTCCCTTTTACTGTATTATGAATGGATGAAAAAAAAAACTGATAAAACATTCTATAGATTACAATGTTCCTAAAGGCGCTAGTTAATTCTTTTGAAGCTTACAGAGAAGCCGAATTGCCAAATTTATGTCCAGAGTTGTCGGATGAACGAACACAATAATAATTATATGAAGTTTTTCTGATATATTTTTTATCGTTACCTGTATGTTTAATAAAAGCGTTGGCTCGCGGTAGCAGCCTGAATACTTGTTTTTGTAATTAACCAATTTTTCTTATTGTATGTTATTTATAGTTTATTTAAAATGTGTCTCATTTGTGTGAATTGATTATTAACCTTTGTGTTTGCAATAAAGCTTTAATATTATTATCTATCTCTTCTTTTTCACGGGTTATCCTCCATAATGAGAATACCCGATCCTTTGAAAGGCTTACGTGGGGATATAGGTCCAACACGCAGCGGCCTTGTTGAGAATTTTACTATATGGGATGAGGTCCAGAGACTATCCACCCCTGCTCTATGATAGAACAGACATGGATGGCCCAAGCTAGTAACAGAACTATTATTATTTTATTATTATTATTAGGTACATGGTGAAATATTGCGAAACATTTCAGACATTATCATTTGCAGATTGAATAAAATATCTCATTTTTTGATAGACATTGTTTATCGAGCAATCATCTCTGATAATACATAGAGATAATATATTTTTATTGTAACAACAAAAATGTTGCTTGAATTACGTATCAGTCATCTGCCACTACGAAGATGACAATTGACCTGCATTGGGTTAAAAACATTGTACCTTAGTATATTTTTAGATTTAAGTAATTCATGTTTGTAATTTTGTATACAAAATACATAATATTTATTTAATACTCATTTTAATATAAAATTAAATAAATATTTCAGAAAATATATATTTCAGATTTTTTCAATATTTTTTTTAAGTTACGTTTAGTTGATGTCATTCAGCGCGCTTTTTGTCACATTATTTAAGGTTTTTGTTTCAGTTGTAGATATGGACTATGGAAATAGTCTGGCCAGACATTACAAATACTGAAACTAAACTCTGTTACGGTAATTATACGTAGAAAACTCCGTAACTAGTAGAATTATTCGATAAGATAACGAAAACGTGTGATGACATGGATTGCTGATAACGCGCACGGGCCGGCCATATCTCTACCAAAATACTAGTTTAATCAGATAAGGTAAATGCAATTTGTCACTCCAGAAATAATGTGATGGCGAAGTGTTTTGTAGCCTTTTACCCTTATTATGATTTGGTCAGATTTCAGTCTTAACGGATTCAATTGAAAACTAGTTTATACGATTTACAAATGAGTCCTTACGAGGTAATAGAGAAAATCAAGTTTCATGCATTGACAGGTCAGCCAAGCCCCTTTTTTTGACGGGGTGAATCGCTACTGCCTTCAACCCACGCTGAGGGCACAGCATGGGGATATGTCGGTCTTGCACCGACTAATTTCCGCGATTTCTATTATAGGTAACGACTTAGTCTTTAATCTGTAAATTCTATCATCGTTAGGCGTCGATGTTCCTGCATACCACAATCAAGTTACAATATTGGCACTGTCACTGTTTATTCAAATTTTTTGTTAATAATATATTGTTTTACTTGTTTTTTAAATATTTTTAATTACTTATAATTATTTTAAGTTGCGCCGAAAAATATTTTTGCTCGCAGAACAGTCATTGTTATCAGTATCGTTCATAAGGTCATCCATTATCCATAGATATTAAGATATCTAAATTATATTGTATAAATAGTGAATTTCACGCATCAATATTGTGTTGATCGATAATAATGCGAGTATCTTTGCTTTTAGTGACGTATTAGATAATATTATCATTCGTTACATCGACTGTCTCTCGTTTTAGGATCCTGACTAATAAAATGATTACGTGGAGGTTATAAATTCTGTTTGCTCTCAAAATGATTGACGGCTAACATAACTACGACGATGGGTTTCGTAATAATTCGGTTCTATTGTGAAAAAACTAAAGAACATGTAGACAACATCACATACATTGCTCCGAATCCAATGTAAGTACCTAGCTAAAGTACTTGTGTTATGGAATCATAGACAACGAAGGTACCACAAACATTTTTTTTTCTACATTGACCCGTCCGGGGATCGAACCCGGGACCTTAGAGCTAGCGACACCTTGAAAACCGGTGTGTACGCCAGTCGACCACGAACATGGAATGAAATAAAACGAAAGAAGTTTTAAGCAAATTGATACTAGTACCAATCGAAAGTTCTTTAAAAATACAGACATATAGTACAGTATGGTGACAATTCTGTTTCTGAAAACAAAGTTATTCAACTTTTAAATATGCTGATAACCGTTTGGGAATTCACCCTACGCGCCATTCAACGATTGTGTTTTCGCATTTTTTTAAGACGGAGAAGCAGACAAAGCCGTTTCTTGTTTGACAGGTATAAGAACTCCTGGGTGCCTGTTCTCATACCTTTAGGACTGTATGGCACTCGAGTTTTGGCGGGCACCTAACAAACTTAGATCTTTTGTTTTTTTTTAGAACCAATGAATTCCCCTGTTGGACTAACCAGTCGTTCTGTTTTACATTGAGAGACGAACCCGATTTCCTAAGATTTTCTTGGCAAAATAAATGTGCCACCATGTTCTGTTGAGTGGTTTTTGTGAAGTAAAAATCCTTAATTCCCCGGTTTTATAACCCCAAAAGGCGACATTTGAAGGTTTTCGCAAAAAAATAAAACAGTTCAGTTGATGGCAGTTTTTAGAGGTGCAGACCAATAGATTTAATTGAAAATAGATCAACAATGATTGATTTTACAAAAAGCATATACAAAACCTACTATAGTCTAACATTTTAAAATTTACCTACTAGCGTTAAAACGAACTATATTTTTTTTGTATTGTCTTGTATTTTTTTTTTATTTATTTATTATAAGGACTTTTTCACTTTGTGCATACCAGTCCTATTATACTCTAATCACATCAGACTGTCAACAGCTTAAACTAAAAAAAATATACAATAAGATTCATTCGATGCCATTAATTCAAATATACACTTTGCTACTTTAGAATTGGGTTGACTAAGAATCACATTGAATGTACCAACATCCACTGTTTAATCCAAAGGCGTGTGCTAGACATGTTCTTCCAGACTCAAATCAAACACATTCCAGCAATAAATGATATAGGTCCTCACAGACGCCACAACCTGTATTTCATACAAACTAGTTTCAGCATATACGTCACTTGACACCTCTATCATAAACACGAAACATAATCGTTTTCTTTATTTGCAAAGGCATTGGAACCAGCAATTCATTGAAGTTCACACAATAAAATCTCAAACTAGCATATATTTGCTAATAAGTTATTAAAGGCGCTAATCGTAATACAGAGAGCATCTGTTTCAAAACTAGGAAATAAGAGAATCAGGTGAGAATTTAATAGTGACTAGTTCTAACATGGTGGTAATAAGTGTCCTTTCCCTTGGACTAAAACGTCATATTTCAAGGCAAATATAGTTCTCTTAAAGTCAACGTAGATAGGAACAGCATGGAAACGCATTTAAATTTTTACCAATCGACATTCAAACGTCACTGTAGAAATTTGATATCAATTTGTATGGTTGAACATAATGCCGTGGCATCGAAAGGGTTTTATTGCAGCATTAAAAGGCGCGCCACGGGCCCGCGGCGGATTGTACTCACGGCTACTTATGAAGCTATAAATTTCCAGTAAATGCTGATCTCGCATTGTATAGTATTTCCATACACTGCGAAGTCAGCATAAACTGGAAATATAGCCTGATGTGTAGCGTGTGTACTTCGCGCTTGCTGTGACATACCGTGGGGTAAGACGGGGTAAGAGAAGCGGGACGTGCAGTGTACTATTAAGAGGGACATCAACACTGTATTAAACGCAATTGCCCCCCTAGCCAAGTGACATTCCTACAAGCGTTAACAATGATAAAAATCGCTTAAATCACATTAAATGTATGAAAGTGACAAGTCTAAGTCACGTGACATATCGAAAATAAATGTCATTTCCATACATTTTATGTCATTTCAGCGATTGCTATTTCTATTATCGTTATCGCTTCTGAAATGTCTCTTTGCTAGGGGGCCTGAAGACTAAACGTTTATCGGGCAGCGGGAGCTGCTTAGGTAGGTACGCTTTGCCGTGCTGCGGCGCGCCGCGCGCCGGGGCAAGGGGCTAGAATGCGGCGGTATCTAAGTCGCTAGAGTGGTGTAACCGTGTAAGTTACCCCAACAGGAAAGTGTCTTCTAGTGATATGAGTGGAACGTATATTTAGTGCGTAATCTATTATATATAATGATGTTTTTTATCTAACAAAGAGACATAGTTCGGTAAGATTCTAACAGATGACGGTACAAGGTAGTCAGTTGACTGAATTGAGTGAGTATCCAACAGATGGCGCTATTTTAAAAGTACTATCACTTTAATTTATAACCTATAATTCATTAATATAACCGACCACGTGTTGCTTAGTCCAAAGTATAAGAAAAAAAATCATTATAGTAAATGAAAAATCATTATAATTTTTGTTTTGCTATATACAACATGTAACAAAACCCCAGTCCGATCCAATAATGATAGTTCATTAACCGTCTCGCATAGGCGGCTCCTTTAACACAAAACTGTAGGTATTTAAAGTACGTGAACTTTGAGGAGCGGTCAGTTGTTCAGCTGTTGCCTTGGATCAGTTTTTATTTGTATTTAATTATTTTGACTGGGGAAAAATTATATCTCCAATCCATTTAATAGTTACGTAAGTGTTCGCAGTACGATACCGAATAATACTCTCAGGGATCGGACAGGGTTTTTGTTACACGCTGTATATGCGCTACTTATTGAATTTGTGCGACTTGCCGTTTTTGTAAAAAACGGAAAAAAAAAACTATTCCTGTTAGGCTAACGTTTTTCTAGCAGGAAAATTCTAAATGAATGATCGGTGAGAGAAATTTTAATATTGTGCATGGACAGAGCTTGGAATGTTTCGCATAACAAAAGACAAAACATACAATGTAAACAACGGCTGGTTACCCGACCACATACGAATGACAACAAAACAGCGGGGGACTCATACATTACGGTGACCATCTTAATTGGACGTATTAACCTAAGCTGTTGTCCGTACAGTCGCGTTGAAACGTATATAACTATATAGGCTATTATGCTTCTATGCTATGATATACTTAGAGCATTTAACCTACAATTACATGACTTAACTTTGGGGATCATTAAAAATATATAGAATTTGCATCTTGTGATCATATCAAATTCAAGAGCTTGTTGATGTGTTACAAATTATTGTTTTTATTCTCATAAGTTTGATTCTTAAAGTAATTATACAGGATCAATTTAAAAGGAGTGCGTATATTCAACGAGGTAATCAGGTGCATAAAATTGAACAACTTTTCCCACAAAACATAGGGCGAAATATTAAAATGGAAAATGAACTTTTCATACATAGTGGTAGGTCACGTGACTTGTTTGGATGAAAAAAAAAAAATATTTCGACCTTGTAGGTCATTATTATTTAATATCATAGATCAGTTTTTAATTTAAGTATTAAAATACAAACAGTAAATTAGCATAATCACAGAAATATACAAAGCAGTTATAACTATAATATCACTATCACAATATTGGTCACTAAACTTATACATATTGAGTTAAAGAATATAAAATTAAAATCACAAATAAATAAGTGGCCAAGCACTTCACTTTTCTACTTCAGTGTACTCGGGCACAACACGTTTCAACCGTTTCGTGAGTAAGGTCACCTTTATGTATGAGACAGCCGCTTTTTTGTAGTCATTCGATATTGAGCTGTCTGTCGGCATTACTCTTTGCCATCCCCGGTCTGCGTTAGCCTTTAGGCCCGGCGCCCACTATCAGCATCGGCACGACTGAGGATTTTAGTTTAGGTGACAAAAAGCATTATATATAAACTTCATGGCAATAAAGTAGAAATTTCTATGATATATGATCGTATAACAAAAATACCTAATAAATATAATAATCATGGAAATTTCTACTTTATTACCATGAAGTTAATGTATAATATAATATAATGCTTTTTATCACCTAAAATCCTCAGCCGTGCCGATGCCGATGGTGGGCGCCGGGCCTTAGGCTACGATACATGTTTGTATACTTTTCAGTGAGTAATGTTATAGTAGGTAATAAGATCCTAAGAATTATGTTCAGTTAGCCCGTTCACACTCGAGACGACACAAACTCTAATAACCGCGTCACCTTGGTCTCTATTCTCTAACGACATGCGACACGTTGAAAACATGATTTTCAATTTTAAGATTTCGACCTATGTTTCAGATATACAGTTTTATGCACCTGATTACCTCTTTGATTATACATAATTCCTTTAATCTTTTTAAATTATTCCTGTAGGTATAAAGAAAGATTTTTACCATACATACAGGTTGTAATAAAAACCCTGTCCGATCCATAAGAGTTTTATTCGGTATCGCACTGCGAACGCAAATACCTACGTAACTATTAAATGGATTTGAGATTATTATCGATCCGAGGCAACACTGACCGCTCCACAAAGTTCACGTACTTAATTACCTACAGCTTTGTGTCAAAGAAGCCGTGCGAGACGGTTTATGAACCCGCTTTGTGGCGTGCCCCGCCAAACAAACTTATAACGAAATAAACATGCTATGTTATACCTTATACGTGTAGGTACACACTACACATCAGGCTACAAGATTCCAGTATAAGCTGATCTCGCATTGTATAGGATTTCCGTGCACTGCAAGGTCAGCATAACTGGAAATGTTTAGCTCGATATGTAGCCGTGTGTAGGTACCAGCTGATATTGCTTTGTATAGTATATTGATCCAGAATTCAGACTTAATTCTCTTAACCAAGAAACAATTTATTGTAGCCCTGAAAAGGGCTTTTTTTTATCAAATGTGATGTTCTTTTGGCAATTTACCTATCAATAGACTGCAGGTATCAGTTTATTAAAATATTCACATACTGCGGCGATCGTGCCCTACACGTTCACCTTTAACACTAACGCAGTTTCGACATTTTTTAACAAAATTTTCTCGTACTCTCTGCAGCGCATTTGTGTCCAATTTTAGTGCATCGAAAGCCGCCACAATCCGAGCTCGGACTTCGTTTTCAGAATCGCACTCCGTTTTATAAACTATTTTCTTAATGTGAAGCCATAAATAAAAATCCAGTGGCGAAAGATCAGAAGATTTTGCGGGCCACGCGACTGGTCCCCCTCGAGCAATCCATTGCTTTGCGAACTGAGTATCTAAATACTCGCGCACCGCTTGAGTGAAATGTTGTGGCGCACCTTTATGTTGAAACCACATTGAGCGACGGAAATCAAGAGGTAAATCGTCCAAAACTTCAGACAGCACTTCGCTCAAGAAAGAAAGGTAGTTGGAACCATTCACTGTAGAATTTAAAAAATATGGACCAATAATTTGGTTTCCAAGGATGCCAGCCCACACGTTAACACGCCAACGATGTTCGGAATGAGTCGGCTCCATAGCTTGCGGGTTTTCGAGTGCCGACAGGTGTTTATTGTGGCATTTAAATACTCCCGTTCTCTCAAACGAGCATTCATCGGTGAAAAGCACATGATTCAAAAAACCATCATCTTCTTCGATTTTCTTTAAGATCCAGGTACAAAATTCGATTCTTGGTTCGTTATCAGTGCGCAGATGGGATTGTACACGTCGGTAGCGATACGGGTTCTGACCATCTCCCTTCAGAACTCTATAAACCAGCATGTGGTTTGTATCTAGTTGTCGCGCTACAGAGCGTATGCTTTGCGTGGGGTCCGCGGCAATCATTTCCAGCACTTGTTCCTCAATTTCCTCGATGCCCTCTCGTGGTCTTCCTGAATTAGCGGCATGCGACTCGTGCCCATGGACACTCCCTGTCGTGAACACGCGGTTATGGAGGCGTTGGAACGCTCGCGCCGATGGAACTGTCACACCTGGCTTAGCGAAGCGCGCCTCATAAAGTCTACGGGCAGCTGCATAATTACAGTCGGTCTTACCCAAGCACATCAACATATTAAAATATTCCTTATTAGAATACGACATTTTTAGCGAAACGATAGCGGCGCGCGAAACGTATGGACGTCCGACCGTTAGCTATCTCCACGAGAGACTGACAGCAGTTAGTTTATCGGTAGGCCACTAGCCGGCGCGCGGCGGCAACAGAGTCGGGGCGCGGCGGCGGCGGCACGGTAATATTAATATTACCGTGGCGGCGCGCGGCGGTATCAAAGGGTCGGCGCTCAGTTGAAAGACTCGCTGTAGCGTACAGCGGTACTCTTTGAAATAATAATAAAAGGATTTCGCCAGTGGGTGGAGTGTTGTCAACTTACGAATATTTTCTATATTCCGTGTTAAACCCAAAAAAAAAAAAGAATAACTTTTGATTTTACGAGTTACATTAAATGAATCTTGTACGTATGTTGTACCACGAATACAGGCTCATTGGATCGGACAGGGTTTTTATTACATATTGTAGAAGTACCTAACTAGTTAGATTAAGATTATAATAAATGATTTGTATTAAGTAAGATTGACAAGGATATAGGTATAATAGATGATTTAGTCATTATTCTGATCTTACAATCTTACAAATTATTTTGTAAACGCAGTAATTATTTTAATACGCGTTTATTAAAAACTGAACATAATTTCCGCTGAAGGCAAGATAATAATGCTTTAATTATTATTTACATGCTCTACAGTTAAACACATTGAACTCAATTTAACTTAGCAAATATAAGAGTACCTAGGTAGGTACCTACTAGATATCATTTTGTTTATCGTTCATCGATTATCATAAAGTCAACGATGAGTTGTGCTTGACGGAGAATTTCATGTCTCTAATGTTTTTAATTTTTTTTTAAATATTACTAGCAATGTGGGTTGGACATTTATACTAGTAATCTCGTTAACCCCTCGTGGTAAGTTAAGATGCTTGTGTTACGAGTGGTTTACGTCGGTAGTGTAATGGGTGGGATTCGAACTCGCAACCACATGATCGCAAGACCGACGCCCTAGCCATTAGGCTACCGCCGCTTCAAATTGTGACGGCGCGGCGCGGCGTGTGACGTTTCTCGACCAATCATGTGGCTATGTGTATTTTGAGATATAGGTAGATGTAATATGGATTATATCGGATATATACGGAGGTATCATATAAAAAATAAAAATCTATTTAGACCGTAAGAGAATAAACTATTAATAGATACGTATTTTTTTTTTCAAATCAATTTTTTGCCAAAGAGTGCGTTAAAGTTAGCGTGGGCTTGTGACGTCACGTCATGTGGGCAAAAAATGTAGATATACGTTATTACTTATTATTATATTTTTTCATTATCCGTAAATAAACTACACATAGAAAAATTCAATAGTCCATGTCTATAGTCAAATATGAATTCATAAATATCTTTTCGCTACATTGGGACCAAATCACTATATATTATTAAGATTACACAAAAATAATAATCTGAGATCAAAATTAGGGACGGGACCCTCCAAACTCGAGCCCCAAAATAAGACAGGCACCTCATATCTCGTGCAAGTATTGTATTTATTGTCCCTCATGATATTAACGAATATTAACAAAACGAGCAGTTTATTTTTAATAATTATAATAATATCTTGGGACAACCCACACACGGCCATCTGATCCCAAACTAGGCAGAGCCTGTACTATTGCAACCAGACAACTGATAAACATACTTATAAATTTCTAAATACATAAGTACATATTATACATAAATCACACCCAGACACAGAACAAATGATCATGCTCATCACACAATGATTTGTCCTGGGTGGGAATCGAACCCACGACCTCAGGTTTAGCAGTCAGGGTCACTAACCACTAGACCAACAGGCCAGTCAATATTAATTCTCACTAGAGTAAGTATTTCGTTACCTGGGCCACCCACAACGTTGTCCTCGTCGAGCCAAACAGCTTTTACCATTGGGTTCAGTCTGATATGACCAGTCGATGCTGGACCCAAGCAGTGATGTCGATAATCCTGGCACTAACGTCACGTCTGGTTGTTCCGAACCCGCTTCTAGGAGGAGCACCTAAAATCAGGCATGAAATGTACAGACACGAGCATCCTACTAATATTAATAAATGTAAACGTGTGGATGTTTAGATGTTTGGATGTTTGTTAGTCAATGACGCAAAAACGGCTGAACAGATTTGTATGAAATTTGGCATGCATGTAGCCTTTGACATGGAAAAGAACATAGGCTACCTTTTTTCCTGATTCCTTAAGTAGTTCTAGAGGGAAAATTTAAAATTGTTTACGAGTGGGCAGACAGCTTTGAAATTTGGTATTATTCCCATGTTTTATTACTTTCACATTTTTCATTTCTTTTTGGACGAAGTCACGGGCAGAAGCTAGTAAATAATAAAACAATAATTTAACAGGAACTCACCATCAATTCAACTTTTAATCATTTAAAAACATAAAATTATAACAGTTCTCAAATCATGTAATATATATTTGAGTTTTAATAAAAACTTCTCGCTGAATAAGTTTTACAATTTCGCTATGTGTATACATATTTATGCTCGTGACTGTACCTTTTTATTTCCATTTTAAGCTTGCTAGTAATGTGGATTGTACATTAGCGGTATCCTTGTTAGCCCCTAGTGCTAAGCTAAATACTTGTGTTAGGGGTTCAGGTCGGTAGTGACATGGATGGACTTCGAACTGGCAACCACATGATCGCAAGTCCCACGTGCGTGACGCCCTAACCTAGGCCAGCCTACCGCCGCTTCTTATTTCAATTGTCAGCATTTTTTGTTTAGTTGAAGCTTTTAGAACAATAACACTGCCAGTATAAATAGACTATTGTATGTCGTAATAATTATGTATAGGTACATTTTAAGTGGCCGTAGAAACAATAAATGTTTGTGGAAAGTATAAAAATGTTAATAAAGGAAGAAGGGATTAAAAAACCCTTTTAGCCGAAGGGGATTAACCTAAAATGAAGAAGCTGCTAAGAGCAAGCGTGTTGTATTTCAATTGTTTGCATTTTTTGTTTAGTTGTAGCATTTAAAAACAATGACAATGCCAATTGTACGTCCTAATATGTATAGGTATATTGTAAGTGATCTTAAGAACAATAAATTCTTGTGGAAAGAATAAAAATATTAATAAAGAAAAGGGATTAAAAAACCTTTCAGCCGAAGGGAATTAACCTTAAATATACTACCTGCTAAGAGCAAGCGTGGTCATTGTGTACATAAAAAGGGGCCTGTGACCAGGTGTGGGATTTTGAGAGGCTGGTATTTATTATTATACTACAAACCGAAGCAAAAACACCATTCGAAATATTTGTATGGATCACGTTACGATATCATGATATGTCTCCAAAGTTATTAGATTGATTTATACAACAAAGTCGTGGTGGCCTAGCGGTTAAATTAACGGATTTTCGTGCACAAGATTCCAGGTTCCCACTACAGGCAAGTACCAATGTGACTATTTAAAAGATATTTGAACTCTCTTAAATATTCTTAGACACCATTAACTAACGGCGAAGTAAAACATCGGTAGGCAACCTGGATTCCAAAAACTGGAATCTGAAATCGCCAACCAGCATTGAACCAGCGTGGTGATAAACCCTATTCCCTTCTGTATATTAGAAGAGGTATGTGCCCCAATGGGACTGAAGGCCATTATGAAACTGCAAAGTAATTATAATAATGGCTAGAGCGTCGGACTTGCGATCACGTGGTTGCGGGTTCGAATCCCATCCTTTACACTACCGACGTGAACTTACTCGTAACACAAGCATCTTAGCTTAGCACGAGGGGTTAACGAGATTACTAGTAAGGTGCGACCCACATTGCCATTAAAAAAAAACAAAATATCTTAGGATATCTTACGCACGGCCATCTGATCCCAAACTATTCAGCGTGTACTATGGCAACCAGACAACTGATAAACATACTTATATATTTCTAAATACATACATATTATAGATAAATAACACCCAGACACAGAACAAATGATCGAGCTTATCACACAATGATTTGTCCTGGGCGGGAATCAAAGCCAACCACTAGACCAACAGGTCAGTCCAAAATTGTCATCATATCAGATAATAATCACAATAAGTCTACGTCTACGTCTAGACTTTCTAAGAAAAATACCTTCCAACGTTTTATTTCAGACAATCTATTGGCAACTACGCAGCCCGCAGCGCCGGCACCAACAACAATAAAATCGTACTCTTCTTCATCATAAGTATCTTCTTTAATATGCAGCTTTTGCTGTATTCTTCTGTCTTCTGAGTCTCCGAACAGCTGAAGTAATAGTGCTAGGTATACGTAGCCGAAGTTTGAGCAGGCTGTCAGCTGGGTATTAGCTGGACATGCCTCTGTTAGGTTGATGGGTTGCCATAGCATTTTGCCGCTGAAATATAAGTTACATATTTATCTCACTTACAATCTTCTTACAATACTTAAAAAAAATAAAAATACGGTCGACGTATCTTGAGGACAATTTTTATGGAGTGCGTATATTCAACGAGGTAATCAGGCGCATAAAACTTAACAACTTTTCCCAAGGAACATAGGTCGAAATCTTAAAATTAAAAATCAATTTTTCATACAAACATAAGTCACGTGACCTGTCACTTTGCATGAATATTTCATTCTCAATTTTAAACATGTTTCTTGGGGAAAGCTGTTCAGTTTTATGCACGTGATTACCTCGTAGAATATACGCAGTTCTTTTAAATTAATCCTGTATAGTATAGAGCTACAAGACAGTTTGCGTGAGATGCAAGTACACGTAAACGGTGGGAGAGAAAGAGACAACAATATCTTGTATCGCTTTTTAGGCTCTACAAGATACATAGGTCGTAGAGTATCACACATAAATGTAATAAAGACGAATTCATAATTATCCAGTTCGACTCCTACAGCGTCAGCTCATGATTGAGGACTCCTATTGAGTCTGAATCTAGACGGGCGATCCCGAGAATGACTGTGAGTAGGTAAACCGATGAATATTTAAATAGTTATAAAAGCGAAAGTTCGTGAGTGTGCGTGTGTTTGTTGCCTTTTCACCCATAAACGGCTAGACCAATTTTGATAAAATTTGGTAGCATAAGAGTAGAATAAGTTATCTGAAAACCGCGGGTAACACCGCCGGGTGCAGCTAGTATTAATATTAACTGGAAAAGTCAGGAATAAAAAACTTAATAAAATGGGACTTTTAATTTTGACTCCATAACCATAACAACACAGGTTAATCATTTTACAAAATGTTTGAACCATGTTTGAGCACATGCGCCATGTTATCGGCAGCCAGAGCAGGACGACGCGATACAAAGATGAGGGTTAGAAAGAGAGAGAATGACAATCGACTGTCTGCTGTAGTTATGTCATCACTCTATTATCAGAAGCTC
The DNA here is from genome assembly GCA_950381575.1 of Plusia festucae. NCBI lineage: Eukaryota > Metazoa > Arthropoda > Insecta > Lepidoptera > Noctuidae > Plusia > Plusia festucae. Next base: position 8,481,746 of record OX494454.1, on the reverse strand, counting down.
ATGAATCAATTAATGATGTATGAAATTGACATTGTGCACATGTAAATAATCTCCAATATTGAATAATACGTAAGACCCAACATGTATTTAGAAATTTCGAAGTCATCCACATCGGCCCATTAGCTCAGTTGGTTAGAGCGTCGTGCTAATAACGCGAAGGTCGCGGGTTCGATCCCCTCATGGGCCACACTATCTTTTTGCGATATTTTATTACTAAGGAAGATTTTACCAAAATCTTTTTGTTTATCGTTCTACAATCGCATGTTTTATATGAATTTGCAGTAAACAGTATTTTTAGTAGGTCAGGAGCGAAACACGTTTAGGTAATTTCCCGAATTATAAAATAGGCGACGAACTAGGGCAACAAAATAATCTATCATGAGATATCAGTCCACACTTTATTTAAATTGCTTTTACTAACAATAATTTTGGCATCAAATTTTTGCCTTTATTTGAATATTAAATATACAGAACAGACAAAACACTCCAAAAAAGGATAAAAAAATCAATTAGTACTTTGCTCTCGTTTATATACGTATAAACATTTTTTTTTATTATTAGTATATTTTTGTTATACAGGATTATTTTAAAAGGAGTGCGGACATCCTTCGGGGTAAGCAGGTGCATAAAACTGAACAAAATTCCCCAAGGAACACAACAGGTCGAAAACTTAAAATTACGCATTCCTTTTAAAATAATCCTGTATCTATTTGTATTCATTGTAAAATGTCTCAACAAATTTTCTAAGTGAGTTTTTGGGTTGCTTATTGTTAGCCAAATTCACCAAATTAAAAAAGTTTTATTTGTAGTAAACCTAAAATTGGCGCTTTAGAAACGTTAACTTTAAAACTAAACTACTAGACCAGGTGCGCGATTCCAAAGTGTCACAATCCTATGGAGAAGAACCAGCAAGAAACTCCATAGGTAACTCTTTTAAAAACATATAATTCTATCAGCAGTAAATCAGTATCTATAGAAAAAAGAATGTTAAAAATAACTTATACTTACTGTTTTCTGTACCCTTATTTAAGAAAATATTTTATAGAACTAATCGATAAATAAACAAAGCACGTCTACTCAAAACAATAGCTATCGAATAGTGTTATAAATTTAGTAAGTCGGTGCATTGCAAAATTTATTACGTGACTTATCGTCCTTGTGAATAACATTATACGTTAATAACGCTGTTAAGAGTATTTGGGGTTCCTCGGTGTTGACTAGAGAACCCCAAAATACCCTTAACCATGCGCATCAACTTAAGTACAGCTCTCGCCAAACTTTATGGCTGCTCCGAACCTAGCCATTACGCTGCGCAGAACACTAAATCAGGTATCAGCGGGACGTAGCTGGGCATATTTTTGCTCGCGACTTCGTCGGCGTGGAATCCATTGAGAAATAAACATTTTCAATTTACCACCCTTTTCTCCTCTTTGGGGAATTTCAAAAAATCCTCTCTTAGTGGTAGCCTACTCCTCCCAACAAACACACATGCCAAATTTCATCTTTACGATCAGTAGTTTCGGCTGTGCGTTGTCTGTCAGTCAGTCAGTAACGAAAGAGTTTTATGTATAGATAGATAGATAGATAAGAATTGATTTTGAATCTCAAAGTTTGATCAATGCTTAGAATAAAGTGTTGTTAATCTGTAACAACCAGATGAGGGTACTTACTATTATTTTAAATACCTAGATGTATTGTTATTAATAATACCATCATCTCAGAACTACTGGAACATGTTAATATATAATTATTTTATTACCTACTTAACTCCCATCAGTTGTAATGATCGACTGACAGACGTTAAGAAAAGCGTTCTTTCAAAGTTTCAAAATACCTTTAATCAAACCCAAAGGACACTTTTTTCTAGTCTATTTTCAATTCTAACCCGCTCTTGGCAAAGTCTTCCTAAAACCTTATCCCGTACCACCTCTAGCTAAGTAATGTCAATATTTTTTTTTTTTCGTATTTTGAACTTATGATAAAACTTCAAATTATAAAAATATTTGATCGATAGAGCCGATTATCTGTCGAGTATGTTAAAACAAAATTAATTAAAAATCTCTGTATTATATTTACAAAATTATTGAAAAATCTCTGTATATTTTTGTGTTCAGAAAAGTTATGATTATGTAATTATTTTACCTACATACCACAAAAAAAAAATACGTACAAAAATACAAATAAGAAACAGCAAAGTTCATAATTTCAGAAAACCAATTAAAAAGAAAGATAACGATTAATGAAGTTCGTTCTAATTGCATATTTGAATAATTTAAAACCACTAAATTTATATAGCATTTTTGATAAATTAACCGTTAATTGTTATAATAACTTTTTTACTGGCGCAAAGGAGGTTGCCTTAAACGTCAATTACCAATAGCATAATCGTTGGAAGAATTACAATTCATTATTTTAGTGACATTACTATTATTTTAATTATACTGTTTCCATTCGTTTATTTTCTTTTTGACAGTTCACGCCTATAAAGTACGACATTACTGTAGAACAATATCTTGAAATAAAAATAGATAATTTCTTGACGGGTAACGCCCACTTAGAGTTGTGCCATTCGTAACGAATGACCACAGATAACAAAAACGGTTTTGAATCGAATTAATTTTATGTAATAATCGTGATGATATTTTTAATCGGAATCATTTTTGAAATAAAAATACATTAAAATGCTAACGAAAACAGTCGTTATATAGTACCTATTATTAGGATCGATATTTCATCTATAATGTATCGTTTAGGCTGCTTCTTTGTTTTTAAATCGATTAAAACTTGTTCACAAATAAAATCGTTTGTTAAAAAAAATCGATTCGATAACGCATCAGGCCATCACTATTTGACTCAGAACTCGAGCTGTCAAAAATAAAATAAACGAATGGAAACAGTATAACACAAATATTTTTTTATGCTCAATCAATGAAAGCCTAACGCCACCTATCGGTGTCCGTGTGAATTAAGTTCAATAAAGCTGAGAATGAAGTTAGTAGGTAAATTAGTGATTACAGTAAATCCAATCATTAAAACTAAATAAACACCTTGCCTCGGACACATATAAAATGTCTTACAATTAACATAACATACGAGTCGAATACAAATCTTTTTTTTATATCGGTAATTTTTTTTACCGATATAAAAAAAAGTTTTTGCTAAAAATAGGGGAGATATATTTATTATTGAAATACTTAAAGGCTTAGCGAGGTTTATAACCTATAAAACATTATTATAACTTTGTTGTAAGTAACTTAAGTTTTCAGGGGTTATTCTCTAAGTCTAAACGAAACATAACTCGGCACGACAGAATTTAGTTCAAGAATTCCGGGTCGCCAAATCTTTTTTGTATTCTGAGAGTCACCGGGTAGTGTTAGTTTTTAAGCCATTTAAAAGCGATTTTACATGGATTATGGCCCGTTTTCATAACGTTGAAGTTTCGAAACATATGTTGGGAAAAGTGACATCTAGTGACACCAGCTTAAACTATTTAGATCCTAGAAGCGCCCTCTGCGATACTTTGACGTTGAAGCAAAACTTTTAATTCAATGGATCGTAGAATACGTGCAATAATTATTATAGACAATAATTATATATCAAGCCTACATGCAATAGAGTTGTACAATTTTAAATCGTAGTTTTAATTGGTATTACATGAGTAATAAAATTAATTGATCTCATACACGCAAGCAAATATTATACAGTCTCAAACTAGACTAATAGTAAAACCGATTTCACAAAATCAAATAATTAAAATGTTTATTGGATAAAAAACCTTTTATTATATAAAATCGCAAACACCACGAGATTTCAAGAAAGAACAAAAAGATCCGCAGCCGGTAGGATTCGAACCTACGCTCCCAGAGGGAATCTGATTTCGAGTCAGACGCCTTAACCACTCGGCCACGACTGCTACATGGTGACAGGACAAATTTAATAATTAGTTTTTTCACGTGTATATTTCACCAAACAGGTTCATGAATGTATAAAACCTACTCGGTATTATTGCAGCTAAATAAGGCGGGAAGGGAAAAAAGTTTGGTGTTAAACGATAAAGTATTTATTTAAATTAACTAAAGGTAAAATGATGGAACAGAATTTCGGATCATCAACCGCATAATAATATTTCCTTTCTATAGACTTCTCTGAACAATGAACATGGACCTATATTGGTGCATAAACATCACACTCACTCACAACATGGTGATATTGTAGTTTCAATGACTTTTCTTCAAACGTAGTTATTTTAACGTTGGGATACTTTGGGAACTTAACCCCAAGTGGAATAGGGCATAAAGAACAGGAATTATGATGCATTATGTCGACTAAACAATAAAAGATCTAAGACTCTTTACATCCATTAAAAAGATTACGATTTTTACGAAAAAGATCTTATAAAAACATTAAAAACACATTATGGGGATACGATATTTAATAAGACTATGAATAGAATAGAAAGAAAAAAATTTGCTTGAAATAGAGTTGTACAGGATCTTAAAAAATATTACAGTTCTTCAAATTTCGCCCACTCTATTGGGCATGCAAAATTAACAATTAAGTAAATGAGACTGAGACTAAATCAAGTTCAGTACAAGACTGATAAGTACTTGTTCAATTTAAATTACTTCGCAAGTAATACTACTTACATAACACAATTCAATTAATATAATAAAATCTTAAAATATGGCTTTTGTTACAGAGATATCAACATTCAGGTCAATGCAACTATAAAAATAAAATAATATAATTAAATAAATAAAGAATTATCGCAATTGATTTAAAAATCTTAGATGCTTGATCCGAGGTCAAATAGATCAGGCGACCGTTGCTAGGCGACCGTTGCTAGGCAACCACGCATGCGCAGCTTACACTGTTACGTGGACTAGCTCGGTTCATACGATTTTAAAAATAAGTAATGTGGGCTATCGCGCGTCGAAAATCCGCAAGGGTCGCTACTGTCGCTTAAGGTCTATCTGGCAATTTCGACCAATTGCCGGCCAGTAGCTTGTCTGTGAGAATGACAGATAAACCTTATGCGACACTAGTGACCCTAGCGGATTTTTGTTACGAGATAGCACCCATTCGAAAGCCAGCAACCATTTTTGACATTGAAATAAAATAAGCATCTACATATATTGCTTTTAGACTACGTTAAACATCGCCATCACTATTTCACATAGTATGTCAAAGTCACTTCCCACAAAGTCTGTCCCTATGTATGCATTTTTTTAATACAAAAAATGATTCAAGAGGAAGATTTCTATGTATATTAAACGTGCGAAGTTTTTAAATAACCTTATAAAATTCAATAATTATTTTAGTACGTTCGTTTTGCTTTCCTAAGAAAGGAAACGTTGGAAACTGGCCGTTATTAATTTTTCTTCGTGCATAATCAGAACAATAATAAGGGCAGGAAGAAAAATAAATATTTATACTCCTAAAAAGGCAAAAAGGGAATTTACAGGGGACACCCGGGTTTGAACCGGGGACCTCTCGATCTGCAGTCGAATGCTCTACCACTGAGCTATATCCCCGATGTAAACGTTACTGAAATAGTCGACGGGAAGCAAGCAATGGAACTTGTTTTGACTTGCGTCATTTGAATTTAATGACGTATTTAGGTCAGCACGTAGACAGAGAATAGGGTCAGCAGCTTACGTGCCAACGTAATAAAACCATTATTTCTATTTATGTAAGTTATATTGTTGTACGTAACGTACCTATCTAATTTTTCAGACGCAATTTCGCTTTATGCTGAGGGTTATTTGTTTAACTTATTAATGAGTTAAATTTATCATTCTACGTTACGCTTTAGACATCAGTCAAAATTATTTTGGCGTTTATGTCAACCACTACAATAAAATAATTATTTGCGCAGATTGTTTCCAAAAAAGCCTCGTATTTTAAGAAAAAATACATGACGATTCCATATTATTGTCAAAAAACTATATGCAAAAGAAGGGCCGCCCCCGGGTGGGCTCGAACCACCAACCTTTCGGTTAACAGCCGAACGCGCTAGCCAATTGCGCCACGGAGGCTATTGATGTGAGGTGTCAAATAGCTGTACACGGTCAAAAGGGCAAAATAAATGTATGTAGACAAGACATTGGAATGTTTATCAGACGAAAAGTAAAGTGCGTGTAAAATGGAATGTATCCGCCCAAATTCTTAATTTCGTAGATTTTACACGTTGAATAAATTCAACAAATTGGTTTGCCATTTAATGAATTTAAATCCTTGAAAATTTCAAAGTGACATAGCAGTGCAAACGATATACAAAGAATAAAATTAATAAGGTTAGGTACTCGATAAATTGTTTTTTGAGGTTTACGCCAACAGTCTTTCCGTGACCATGACACCTGCAAAAGCAACGAAACGAATATCAAAATATAACGCGATAGAATCCATTTTAATGTAAACTGTACTTACTTACTTAGTTTTTACACAAATACTTTATGTAACTTAAGTCTTAATTTTAAATAGGTTTAATAATAGCTATAAATTGTAAATAAGTATAAATTAATATTCTTTAACATGTACATACTTTTAAATTCATATTATTGCTCTTGTGTTACAATAATATAATAGACCCACCCACTAAGTTTTATTTCAATGGTTACTCAAATTAATATGTAAGTACCTAATATTACAAGTGAAAACAACTGGTTTTATAATTTGTGGTCATTATCTTAAAATCATTTATTTTGATTTATTTATTTATTATTATAAAAGAATTACAATATTAATTTAAAACATTTTCCCACAAAACCGGTTTAGCGGTTTGACTGTGGGTGTTGCACCGTACCTATTGTTGTACAAAATTTGCAGGTAGGTAACAACTACTTAATTATTTATTCTATGTAAGTAGGTAGGTACTTTATACAAGTATTTTTTTGACTTAATTTTAAATCATATGCTTGTCATATGCTTGTATGTCAACTGATGTAGTTATTTTAAGTTATCTCAAACATTTGCATGCTGTTTTATAACTGCGGAATGTGTCTAGCTCTGTAACCAAATTTTATACCAACTCTTGTACCACATTTTATGCAAATAAACGATATTATTACCTATTATATTATATTATTAAAAATTCTTTTATCACTTTCCTGTCTAATGTTTCAATTTTTTTTTATTCTAGTTCCAGTATAATTATAATCTCGTGTATTTATTTCCAACATCAGACTTAACCGTTTGTAGTTAGGAATAATTATAAATACTTAATTAAATATCTTGGGACAACTCACACGCGGCCATCTGATCCCAAATTCGTAGCCTGTACCATAGGCAGTTTTCTGGTTACCATAGTAACCAGAAAACTGATAAACATACTTATATATGTATTTCTTAATACATTACATTTACAAGTAGAGATGACACCTGCCTTACAAAACAAAATATTTGGGAGATAAGTTTTTGTTAAAGATAATTTTTTTTTTTAATTAATACCTACTTACATACATTTTTAATGTGGAAACTGTTTTGGATTATGTATAAGTTTACTATGTTAGTATTATATGCTATGTATTTGTATCTGTTTGTTTCCCAAATAAAATAAAAATAGCTGAAAAGCTTGGGTAAGCAAATTAAAAAAGCTGGAATATTTTGAAAGCGATTAATTAGCTTATTTAATTAATTAAAGCAATAGCTGTATCAATATTTAAAACCTAATAAAGATACGTATACTATAGATACCAAGTTAAGTCATTTAGTTAAATAAAAAAAAGCGTTATCAACCGGTTTTTTTTAAATGAATATTATATAGTGCCACTGGAACTTAAATTATTTTACTAATTAATATCCAGACAATAAGATAAAATTTGTCTCTTGTGGCATTTTTTTTTACTCTAATAACCACGAAAATTGTATTAAGTTGGGACACAATACAATAACAGTGACGAAACCGTCACTTTGTCAGATAAGTTTGTGCCACTATTGATAGAAAATAATAACTTAGAAAGCGAAGGCTGAATAGAAACATTTATGTAAATCAAAATCTCAATGATGTCGCCGAATATGGTAATCAACCAGTATTTCAACACATTTAACATCTCCCGTATGGTCTAGTGGCTAGGATACCTGGCTTTCACCCAGGAGGCTCGGGTTCGATTCCCGGTACGGGAATAACTCTTTTTGCAGTTAAAATAGATATAATTTTAGATTTGATTGATTTTATTATTATTTACAATCAAAGTACAGAATTCAACTTTAATACATAAAGACAAGGTAATACATATTTACAATAATAAATTTCGACTTTATTGTAATAGAAAATGCACAAGTTAGAAATATTATTAGTACAAAAAATAAATAATAACCTACGCAGTAGTAGGAGGGACGAAATAGAAAAGTATAGGACACGTTCAATAAAAAGAAAGATAAACATTGTGTTTAACCCGTATGAAATGGCAAAAGAGTTTGTCAGAAGTGGGATTCGAACCCACGCCCTCAGAGAGGACCAGAACAGCTCAAACTCACGTTCAGTGAGCAAGGTAAACCTTGAGTCTGGCGCCTTAGACCGCTCGGCCATCCTGACAGATATCAATTGTGGCGAAATTATCGAGTAGGTTCTAGGTAAAAAAGAGAATCCAAAGGAAGTGGTAATTCGAAACTATGATTCCACAACACAATGCAATTATTAATTGTACATTAAATCAATCATTTATAGCTCGATAACAGTTAATTCTAAACAATAAAACCAAAAAAATTGTACAAACGCGCCATCTATCAAGCGTAATTGATAACTAGTAACATTCTTTGCTAGTAACTTGCCTTACATCGAGCAGTTGGATGAGATTTCACTATTCGACAACAGATGGCGGTAAAAGTGTCAAAATAGGATACCTAAAGTATCGTTTTATTTACAGGTTTCCAATAATATTATTTTATCTACAAGATCACCACCACCACTGCACTACACTGAATACAGCATAAATAATTGACACTGCTAATTTCACAATGAGTAGAAGAATAGAAGTACAACAAAACTTTTTCACTATTATGCGAAAACAGCCGTTGAATTAAGTTTTTATCCACACACAATCTACCTAAACTATGAAAAACTCGTATAAATTACTTGTAATTAACTAAGTTTAATTTTGGTCAGTTATTTTACAATAAATTACATGAAGACTTAGTACTTGCGTCTTGCTAGAAAATTTTCGAATTGAACTTGAACCAATGTTGCCAGTTTTTTTTTTCTCAAACTGTCAGCGTATATCTGAACTGAAAATGACCGAAATAAAAACATTTAAAAACTGATAGAATTAATATAGGTACGACTAGTTCATTTATTTAATTCAAATAGCAAGGGGTGAGAATCAGGATAATTTGATTGGTTTCGATTATGTTTCGCTGAAAATATATTGCTATGTTATTTGTTATTGCTATCAATAAATTTACGTGCACTGGCAACACATAGTCAATAAAATAAGTCTTGTACATTTGTAAATAACAGTAAATAAATTAACAGTCGGCCTTTGGGGGAACAAAAAGGCTTGGATTAGGATCGGGGAAATTGGATTATCCATCAAATTTCAATTAATTTATTTCACTAGAATATAATCACACTAACATTATTTAATAAAGATTTCAGTTCTGACGCATACGTAGGTATAGGTGCTGTTATAGATGCCTAAATAAATAAATTAATAAAATAATAAGTTTGTAGGTACTACGCGTTCATTTCGAGGATGCCGTTACCTCCCTTCCCGCTTCTTCATACCGCGCCTCTTAATTTGCCTACGCCGTACCTACGGATATTTCGTACTGAATGAAGGGACGATATAAGAGGCGCGGTATGAGGAAGCGGGAAGGAGGGTAAGGGCATTTTCGAAATGAACGCGGAGTCCATACATAGTATTTACTGTAATACTAAATAGGTACTTGGGTACGTGCCATATCATGGAAGTAAATTAGTATAAATTATTTAATTATTAAAAAATGAACGGATTTTATTATCTAATTTGAAGGCAATTATAAAAGACAATGCATACTTAGGTACAGCGATAAAAAACAATAAAAATAAAATTCACTTTTTGTTTGTCAAATTTATTGAGCATCTGTTTACGAATCTAAAAAACACAGCTTGAATATTCTTCGTTTTGTATACAGATCAAATGTAGTAGGTACTGTACAATAATGTAGGAAATCATTGTTTTGGGACTTTAATAACAACAACAGGAATGTTTGTTTGCAAGATAAAATGTTAGGATTTTTCTTATATTTTGTTCTATATAAAAATATAAAAGTTATTAGGTTCCAATAAAATAGGTAATCATTAAGACATTCCTTTCATGGTCAGTAATTTTAAACTATTGCTGTAAAACTAGTCAAAAAGTGTAGATTTAAAATAGGTACAGTCTGTAATGAAAATAAATAAACCATAATAATTTGGTACATGGATATGATCTGTCGCAATCTAGTTCTTGCTATACAGTCTACAAATAAAAAGGTTTGATAAGCCCACCACACAAAAAAATATAATTTCAGTAGTACTGTAATTCCGGAGATATAATTTGTACTTATTATACGTACTGTAATTCTATCTCTTTGCTTTGGTCTCAATCAGTATAGCCAAATACACCAATTAATTTATTCTTCTTTTATAGAAGGAACATACCATTAAATTATAGAGGTACCTAACTATGGAATAAAAACATTATGCATGGCTGTAACTACAATAATTATCCTATATGTACATCCTACAATTTGATGTACAGTAGGTAGACTAAAATGTTTAATATTAAATAATGTTCTTCCCCATTCCTGTAACTTTTTTCTTTTGAAAAAAAAGCTAGGTATGTGGGTAAGTAGCTAATCTATTAACAATGTTGTACAATAAATTTTTAAAACAAGAGATGTTTTCTTAAACAAAGACTTATATTTACATGAAACCCTTTCTTCAATACCCTATTATTAAAAACACATTAATTTAGGTTAAACTATGTGAATCTTAAGCTCTGCAGATGTAGGTTTTTCTGACATTATCCTATTCATTTAAAGATCAACTTATTGTCATGAGATGAGACTTTATCAGAAGTTTGTTTATAAAACAACTATTATTGTAATATGTCTTGTTTTAAAATGGAAATGTTTTTTTTACTTTTTTTACACAATCAATGAAACTTAATAATTACAAGATATGGTATTCATTATTTTTTTTTAAAAGCATTAGGTACCTTTGTACCTTATAACTGATTTTGTTTTTGCTTTATAAAATTGTGTGTACCTATATTTTTTTAAATACATAAATACCATAAGAATATTATGGAACACAAAATATTTATGGATTATTTTTTTCTGTGTAGCATTTTACCTGCTTACTATTTTAGGATTGGCTTCCAGTCTTACTGTATTAGCTGAATTCCATATTATACATGGAGCCGCTGGTGGCTTATCATGGACATATTTATTTTTAAATATGTCTATCCATTTAATAAATGAAGATATGGGATTATTAATTTTATTTCCTTAATTTCTTAATAACTGTTCTCTTTATTAGGTACAAGTTATTGATTATCTACTTGGTTATATCCAAATAAAACAGACATACAGGTAAATGTTAAACACTAAATAGTAATCACGGCATTAGTCAGGTACTACGAAATCTTTTAGCAGATTGAGCAACATAGTATATATTTTTGCTGTAATTTCCGCTGAACACTAGAATAATTACATACTATCAAATATATTAATCTCTTCTCATCTCAATACTCTGCTCTGCACAATGTATAAAAACCATAATTATCTGTAAGAAGCTTTATTCCCTTACAAGATACACAGGTGAATAGAGCTGGTATTGATAATTTATATACACAAATATGTATTTTATGTTATTTAAATTTAAAGATTGCCAACCTCATTATTTTAGTAATAAATTTACAAGTTATATTAGACACTTAAATCAAATATATTTATAATAATATGAAGACGTATACCTACATGTACACACCAATTTACTATCTGATTTACTTTCAAAATTTTATTGTAATTTACAATAATTTAACTGTAAGATTTACAGGCAGAGAATTTACACCAAAAAGAAAAAAATAACTGATGTAGGTAAATGTATATCAAGATAAACTTATAAATTTTGGTCAACGTTAAGCTTAAGCTTAGAAGCATAATCACCAAAAAGTATACATAGCAGACCTGGTTTAAAGGCCTTAATACAATTCAATGTCCTAAATATTAGTTTAAAAAAATCAATCTAGAACTTCGCAGTCATCATCATCAACAACACCGCCATTTAAAGCGTCATTTAAAATCTCGTTCCGACTTTTTTTCAATTCATTATTTATGAAATTCCGTCGTCCTTCCTTAGCGCGTTGCTGTGACACCTTGTCGGGCGACGGACGGTTTACAATACCTTTCGTGAATGTGTAAATCACTGTTGTAAAGTCACCTTCGATAAAAGCCAAGTTTACAGTCGGTCCGGTCTCAACCGTACACAAATTCTCCTGTATTTTGTTTATAAAATCGACGCTTATCTCATCGTACGTGGGTATAGGCACATATATATTGAGTTTCTCGTTTTTATTCGGCCGGGCGACGATGTAAAGAGTATCTATATCCTTGTTATAGCAATATTCGGTATCGTGCATCAATTTATCGTCAACTAAATGAATGTAAAGATAGTAAGCGAGAGATATTTTCAACTCGCTGGTGCAGCCTAAAGCTTTCATATCTTCTTTGATTTTTGTTTCGATGTCCATTTTTAGTTATTTTGGTTTATAAACTTGTTTAATTTAAGGTTTAAATGAGATTTATAACAATTATAACCTCACAGACTCAATCAATGCTCAAAATTTACTGTCAAATAGTGTCAAATTGTCAATTGTCATTGTCAAAACAGAAAACATAACTACGTTTTGTTTTTACTATTATGTAAGACTCGAATCAAATCAAAAGGAAGTAAAAATTTTAAGTGTTAAAACAAATTATTGAAAGATTTAAAATTTTAAGTACATATTTCATATTCAGTAGCAATATTAGGAATTACGTTTCGTTGTTGAGTTATTAAGAGTAGCTAGTAGCGCCACCTAGTCCAGTTATTTAATAAGATCAAGAAACTTCTTGAAGAGATACCCACAGAGAGTACCTTAGTTTCCGTTCGCCTAGAGTATTAGTGTTCTGTGGTTTCCATTTCGTTTTGGACTATGATGAGGCAGTATCAGAAGTACATACAATGTGCTGTGTGCTGGCCTAGCGGTTCAATGACCGGATGCGTATGTACATGTTGCAGGTTCGACCCCCAGGCAAGTGCTAATGTGACTTTTTAAAAGTTATATGTTAAGTAGAAATAACTTTGAAAGTCTTAGTATCTAATTTTTCGAAGGGTGAAGTAAAACATCGTGAGAAACATAGATTCCAAAAATTGGATACTGAAATTGCCTACCCGCACTGAGCAAGCGTGGTTATCAATGCTTATTCCTTCTCTATATGTGAACAGGGCCAGTGCCCAGCAGTGGGGACATTTATAGGCCGGTATTATACAACATGTAACAAAACCCCTGTCAGATCCAATACAAGCGTATTCGTGGTAGTTCATGAACTGTTCGCATAGGCGGCTTCTTTGACACCAAACTGTAGGTTGTAAGTATGTGACCTTTGAGGAGTGGTCAGTTGTTCAGCTGTAGCCTTGGATCAGTTTTTATTTCTATTTATATATTTTGACTGGGGAAATTTTTTATTCTAAAACCATTAAATGGCCACGTATATGTGTTCGCAGTACGATACCGAATAATACTCTCAGGGATCGGACAGGGTTTTTGTTACACGCTGTATATACATAGCTAATTAATTTGAAACTCACGTAGTTCTATACTAGTCTTACTATCATTTGAGTTTTATCACGTGCAGGATTCATTGTCTGTAGAATAAAAGTAGCTAAGCTAAATGTTTAAATTCTATAATGAAGTTCTAATCTGCTCTACCTTAACCCTTTCACTGTCCCGTGAGTCACATATGAACATTATTTTCCATTGTTTAACTATTGTGTCTTCTGACGGGACAGGGAAGGTGTTAAAATACCTTCTTGTCATTAGCTTACATAAATACTTAAGTTCACAATGTTTTCCTACAGGTATTTCTTGCCTTGGAGCTATGCAAGCTATTCAGAATCAGTTCAAAGGTTTAAAAAAAACAAAAATTTAATTGGTAATACTTTTTATTTTATTTTAAAATAGTTACAATGTCAGTGATTATTTAACAGATAGGTCATAAACAATATCTATCAAATAAACAAGATTGTTGTTATTTGGGTGGGATATATGATACAAGTATCGTCTTTGATTAAGTATCCCGTTGTTACGAAAATGTATAAACATTTCTATTTATTGTGGAAAAGCTTAAAAAAGATAATTAAACTAAGAAAATAAATAGTAAAAAGAAAATTCTTAAAGTAATGGTTACAAAAACATTCAGTCATATTTACAAAAAAAGTAGAGAATGCAAGTACAAAAATAGTAGAATATTCCTACAATTAAAATTAATTAATTACTACGTAAAAATATATTACATAGTGTAAACTTTTAAAGCATGTGGCCACGGACCTCAAAAGTCAAAATTTTAAGTCTAATTCATTAAAGTTAATGATTACTCAGGTGGAACCAAGTAAAGAGCCTCTGGATTTACTATTTACAGGATTTCACCGCACCGAAAACCTAATCCACAAAAACACTAATAAATATTTAATAAAATATTACGAAACTCCGATGACCCATACTTGGACTTAGGTACTTGAGTCATTCACTGTCCATTCACAATTCACTACTTTGAACACAAGTCATTTAGCACCAGTTTAGATCACTTGGAATTTATTTATAAAATATCTTTGCTAGTTTTGATACATTTGCCTCTAAAGCATATTTCCGTTTCATGTGACACTTCAGTGGACTTAGAAGTACTGACTACGTTAGCTGGGTTCATGAATGATGAGGCTGATGAAGTTTCTACCTTGACTACAGATATTTCTGTCGTGTCTGCGGTATTTTCTGTCTTACTCTCTTCTGTGCTGTTTAGCCTTTTGATATCAGCAAATTGGGCCACTGTTTCTGTGTTATCCTCGGTGGTTGATGGTGCAGTTATTTCTTCAGGTATAAACGCGCTTTCCGTTGTTACAATCTTAGATTTAGGTTGTTCAGTTGTAATTTGCAAGTCAGCGTCAGTAGCTTTTGTTTCTTTTTCATTGGCACCTTGTTTGTTGCTGTCTTCTGACGTTACTCCAAACAAGTAGTCCATGAAGCTAAATCCTCCATCGGATCTGTTGATAGTTACAGCTGCAGCTGTAGTCGTTGGTTCAGTTGGAGTTGTGACGTACAAATCGTCAATAGTAGGGTCGGGCGAGCCAGTACCTAAGTCTAAATCTCCAGGACTAATAGCTGACTCAGTTTGTGATTCCTTTTCTAGATATACAGTTGTTTGTTTGCTTTCTTCAGTAATAAGAGTTTCATCTTTTTCTGTGGCTTTACTAGTAAGCTTAGGTATGTCGACTGTTGGTATCACATCAATGTTTGTAGCATCATTGTCATTGGTAAATAGATCTTTGATGATGTTATAGCTTGGCTTGTAAGTTGTCACTTTGGGTTTTTCACTTTTCTCAGTCTTTTCATGAATGTTCTTCGATTGCTTTACTGGTTGTCCAAGGCGATTGACGGTGTGTGCGTAGAATTGTGATTCAGCGAACTCGATAGATTCAGTCACTGGACGTACATTGACTTTTTTCCAGAAACCACGTCGGCGGGCTCTACGGTCTTTGACATCCTGCAAAGTAAATGTTGAAGTTAGTGTTTAGCTTAATAATATCCACAAACCTATATAATTCAGAGGGTTTCTTTATCTACTACACTCACCTCATTATTGAGAGTAGAGTCATCAGCCGTAGGCTCATTCGTTGTAGTTTCTTCGGATGGTGTTGTAGATTTCTGTATATAGCTATCTCCAGAAGATATGATTCGTTCTGGGGGAATTTCACCAATCTCACCGCCTTTGTGTTTCATTACATTCATCGTGTATTCGTCCTGGTCCTGTTCTTCCAAACTCTTCATCACTTCTTCCAACATACTTTCGAAGGTCGACATAGTATCAGTCGAGTCACTTCTAGTCACTTTGCTTTGCTCGACCAAGGCTTCCAGCGTTGGTGGAATTTCAGGAATTTTCTTATTTAATCTGTTGTTAGTTGCGGGTGTCACTGTAAGTAAAATGTCTTCGTATTCATTTCTAGCTGTTATTATATCGAATTCACTCTCGTTATCTGACCTACGTTCAGTGGTAGCAATTTTTTGTTCATCTACGATATCGTTGGGGTTGTAAGGTTTAAAGGAGTCGCTTGAAATTTTCGGTGACCACTGATCTGATTCAGGTTCAGTGTATTTTGGCCTGTTGATGGAGTAGTTTGAATCTTGGTCTTCAGTTTCTTCAATCTCAGTTTTTTTGTTGTATCTTTCCGAAAGTCTTGGTCTGTGACTATATCTGGAATGAAGAAGGGCCTTGGTTGTGGAAGTAGGTGCTTCTGTTGGTACAGATTCAGCTTTTTCTGTAGGCTTTTCAGTAGGTCTTCGTCCTCTGAATCTATTTTTAACTTCGTAGACGCGCTTGGTGCCAGAAGATTCTGTTGATGTAGTTGTGTAAGAGTATGATGGTCTCCTGCGGCGGAAATGTCCACGTTTAGTTGCACTTTCAGTTGTCGCTGGCGAAGTCACGGAGGTTTCTGTCGAGGGTTCAGGTTTGTACACAGGGTGCCTAACCTCCTGTACTTCTGGCCGAGAGTGTACTTGTTTTGTTTTTAAATCAGCTTCGATCTCGTCAATCCTCATTGTTGTTCGTCGTCTATCAAAAGCTGGCCTGTAAGTAACTGGTTGTGAAAGTCTCTTCCTTTCTTTAGGTTTAGAAGATTCTGTTGAAGCCTGATGGTATTGCCTGATAACTCCAGGACGAACGCGTACTCTGTTGTAAGACGGTGTAGTTTGCACAACATTCTGCTCTTCTTCAAGCTCAGGAAGTTCTTGGCTGTCAATCTTAACACCTTCGTTTTCAGGAGACGAAGTGGTTTCTTCTTGTTTTGCGGGACCGAAATCATTGCTGATTGAAAAACTTACACTTTGTTCAGTAGCCGGATTAGCGGGAGATTCTGAGGCATATGAATTTATATCAACATATTCTGGTTTTTCAGGTGTAGGTTGTTTGACGTAAATATCTTCCTCTTTATCAGCATTTGTGTCATCGTAGGCAGATGGTTCTGCTGGAGCTACACTAGTTCTGGACTGGTAGTAGTAATCCTGACGGGTAGATGGTAAGTTAGGTACATAAGACGTTTCCGCATTCAAAGTCGTACTTCTTGCAGTGAAATTAGGTAATTGAGATTCCTCTTTTGTGTCTGTATTTACGAAGTCATGGCTTATCGATACTTTCTCGTTTGTGTAGGCGTTTTCAGTATCGCTAGTTTCGGTTAAAGTCTCTTGATTTGTTTCAGAAGATTGCTTAAAGCTAGGTTCAGTCATAGCTTCAATGTCAACAGTACTGGCACGTTCCATTAATGTCACAGGGTAGTTCTGGTGTAAGACGTCTCTTTGGTAGGCCAGGTCTTCTTCTTTGCTGTTATGTGTTTTTATTCTTTTGTCATAGATATCTTCATTTTCAGAAGGTTTGTAATGAATACGTCCTCTTATCCTTTGTCTGGTAGATTTCGTTGTGCTTTCACTGGAATCTAGAGGTTTTTTGCTTGATTTCTCAGTCGTGATCTTGTTAGGTTCATATCTTGGTCTTGACGGGAGTGGTTTCCTTTCTCTTAGTGGCCGTCTAGTTACCACAAATCTTGTAGTAGACTCGTAAGATTCGGATCTTGGTGTGGTGGTGTATCGAGGACGTCCTCTGTTCCGTGGTGGCGTCCTACGAGTTGTAGTTGTCGTCGTTGTAGAGGAAGAAGTAGGGGCAGGTTCCGTGGCATCGAAGTT
The DNA here is from genome assembly GCA_950381575.1 of Plusia festucae. Lineage (NCBI taxonomy): Eukaryota > Metazoa > Arthropoda > Insecta > Lepidoptera > Noctuidae > Plusia > Plusia festucae. The sequence goes on along the minus strand of OX494454.1, from coordinate 8,463,792 downwards.
GGCTTGGTACGAGTATTCGTCATTGTCATATTTAGGTGGCGTATCAATTTCAGAAACAGTAGGGAAGTCATTACCGTCAGATGGATTTTCTTGTCCTGCAGACTCTTGTTGTGGCTGTTCTTCTTGCTGAGGTTGAGGCTCAACCTTTTGGTTATATTCTGTCTTATAGGTATTAACTGGAGAGTTGTACTGATTATTATAGTCATTATTATTTACTGGAGCAGCGTTATTGCTATTGTAATGGTTGGCTGGAGTATTAATATCCGAGTTTGCAGGACTGCTAGGTTGTGGTGGCGACGACGTCTCAGTTTTTTCAATGTAATCGTTGTGATTGAAAACAGGATATTTCAGGTTTGGATCAGAATTGTAATGTATTTCAGGAGTGTAGTTTTGCAAGTAGTTCGGCTGTTGTCGGTATTTAGGTTTTTCAGTGATGACTTGCTCTGGCTGAGGTTCAACTCTTGAAGGATACGAAGGAGTTGGGGATGGTGATGGTGAAGGCGGAGGCGTCGGGGAGGGCGTTTGTGATGATGGTGGCGATGGAGATGGCGAGTGTCCTTCTGTACCAGGTGTATTATAAGGTTGTTTCACGTCATCGAAATAGCTGTGATAATCCAACGGAGTACTGAAGTGGAAAGCTTGATTTATCGAATAAGGATTATGTGTCTCTAGCAGTTGGCTTGGATAAGTCGAAGGTGGCTTAGTCGTCGTCGTTGTAGTAGTAGTCGTCGTCCTTAACGTCGTCGTATGGTCTGGTTTTCTTTGGAAGTTGTACTGATCAATAAGTTCTGAGGACTTGAAACTGTTCGATGGTGGGAAGTTAACGAACTCCTGTGAGTTATATTGAGGTCCCACGTTACTTAGGAAGTATGATCCGGTCTTTGGCGGAGCTGCAACCGATTCAGGTTGTTTTGGTGGTCTTATAGAGGATACTGTCTGAGGCTCAAAAGAGTAATAATTCGATTGATAGTTAGGAACTGGGGGGCTTGGCTTTGGGGAAGCAGTGCTGTAATAGCTGAACGTTGGCTTTTGAGTGACAGGTTTTTCAGTGGTACGGATTTGAGGTGGTGATGTAATAGCATAGAAGTTCGAGTTGTAGTTCGGTTGTGAAGGTGTCGGGCCATGTGCAGTGTCCCGAATTTGAGAGTTGATAACAACGGACCCCACATGTGGAGATGGGAATGGTATTTTTGCAAAGCCATTTGGAGTATTATAGCTGAGGGGAGCTACAAAGAAAGGTAACTGTTTAAGTTTTTTGTCGCTGTTTTCTATGTTTGATAGATAAGGCAGCTCAAATTTAACAAAGTTCTCTGGTGGCGGTAAGGTGGAGGGCCCAATGAACACTTTAGGTGCATTCAAGGGGTTGACTGAATCCAACACAGCAATAGTATCAGCATTTTTCAATGAAGAAAGAACGTCTCCTACTTTTACTTGATTGTTCTTACTGACGTCCTTAGTCATGAAAATAGCTAGAGGTGGTTGATGGGGTTTCAACTTCTTTGGTTTAGGGGTAGTCGGAGGTTGCGTAGGGAATGGAGTCGGAATCGTCGAGTATTTCGGTACTTGATCATCGTTTTTCAGTTGCGAGTTAAAGTCTGAGAAGAAGTTTTGTCCATTGAAGGTCTCGAGTGGCTTGGCGATAGGTCTTTGATAGTCATTGATGAAAGTCTGCTTCATAGGATTAGGTCTCGGAGCTCCTTGGGAATACAATTCGGTATTAACCAGCTGAGACGTAGTCAAAGGACTTCTTAAGTTAAATTGACCTCTATTTAGTGATTCTAATGGAACATAGAGTAGCTGAACTTCTTCCCTTTCAAGTTTGGATTTATGTGACAATGATTCTGACGTTAAAGGCTTATCGATGCTGTCGAATTTAATCTTCTGTAAAGATTGTGGTCTCTTCTTTGAATGGAAGGAGTAGTCACTGCTCACATTTTCCGCGCGGTATCCATCGACCAATCTGGGTACTTCTAATTTAGTTTTTTGGCCTTGATTGTAAAATGGTTTAGCTTGTGGTGAAGGTAATCCCTGAGAGAAGCTGACGGGGTTAGGTATTGGCGGACGGGACTTCTGTGGCTGAACGGTATCGAAACCAAAAGGAGGGGCAACGAACCCTTGGCTTAAGGGGAAATTGGGTTGAGACAAGCCAAATCTTATGCTTTGTCCGAATCCCTGTTCAGTGAGATAGTTTTGAGGCGCAGATGGGACAGAAGGTACGGATTGTAAGTACAACTGTCGGTTTAGTGGCGTGTTGAAGTAAGGTCTTGCTTGGAAAGACTCCTGGTTGAATCCTGTGGGTCTTGTAAGTCCTGGGAACGGTTCTGTCAAAATCCTTGGTTCTGCGACGGCTTGCCTCTTGATTTGCGGCATTGGTTCAGGTTCCCTTTCGACAGGACCGGGCAGGGGCACCCAATCGCTGATGTCTGACGTGTATGTGCTGATCTGTCGCGACCATCTTGTTTGATCTTTCTTGGCTGATGATGTCACTGCGAGGAGTGTCACGAGGTAAGCCAGGCGGTGCACAGTACGGTGCGCCATCTGAAAATGAAAACAAATCGTGTTAGGCATAATATTCTATTCTCGTAGATCGTAAATATAGAGCTTAGGTGTTTTAAGTAAAGATGGCGGTAGTGATTAGGATTCGTTTATTGGTTTACTGCAGTCTGTTTCACCGGACTTTAATGTTATCCGTATCGAGAGTCGAGTGTTCAATCAATCTGATCGATGACTTGTTTCGTCATTATCTGCCTAGTCGTTTATTAAAAATAGACTACGTTTCCGAGCTACAAAGAGATAGTAACCATTACACTAACTCGCTGAATTAAAAATAAACTAGGTTCAGCAAACACCACATTTCTTATTGTATTCCTTTTATTTTTCCCAGACAAGTGTAAACAATTTGTTCAGGTTAAGATAATGTCTGAGATTTTTGTGAACAATACATTACATGGTACACATAATGATGTTGTACAATAGACTGAGAAACTGCAGACAAATAAATAGGTATTATCTAGTGCTCCCTTAATAGCAGCAACATTGTAATTTATAAAATAATATAAAGGATATTATTTCATATAAGTATAAATAATGTCGTGGTGGCCTAGCGTTCAATGACCGGTTTGTATGCACATGGTTGCGGGTTCGAACCCTCGCAAGTACCAAGCGACTTTTTCAAAGTTATAATCATGTACTTTCTTAATCATTCTAAGACATAATTGACAAACGATGAAGGAAAACATCGTGAGGAGACCTGGATTCCGAAAAATTGAATCAGAAATCGCCAACCCGTAGTGAGCAAGCGTGGTGATCGATGATCATTCATTCTTTTTATGGGAAAATTAAATTTATGTTCACATATTTATAGGTCACAAAAGTTAAGTATACATAAATAATAAAATAATAGTCTAAATACAGCGTATTTCATTCAGAAATTTCTTCTAGCAGACTTGCAAAAGGAGAATAGAAATATGTTTATTTTTATTATTTAATTTAATAAGGGATGACAAACAGCTACAATATACATCTTAATAACAAAAAGTAAAGTCTTATAATTATGCGATTTTGACAATATTGCAGCCCACTACGTTATGCAAATATTAACACGATTTTTTTTAAATAGGTACCAGGCATCTCGGAAATGTTTAGACAAACTATTTATGCGGAAAATAATTAGAATCTTAATTAATTGCATAGGTTGTACCACTACCTTCATCATTCATTAACATAATTGCAACAACACCCTAAGTATTTAAATTCAAACACGCGAAACCTAAAGGGTGCCAATTACTTGTCCTTTAACTAATTACGAGTTAAGGTTATTTGATGCCTTGAATATATTGTTCATTAAACTAGCCAGAGGCACGTAACATTAGGCCATAAAACCTCTATGCAACCATAGACATGTAAGAATCTCCGCGGAGGTTGCGTAATTTTGTCTATGTTACATATATTCTATTCCATGGTGTTTCGGTTTTGTGTAACAGTGACGCAAATATAAGCCCATGTTTATCTGATTGATATGATCTTTTATTATTTGATTCTTGATGATTCTTGATGATTCTTTTGTTTATTTTTATGATGAATTTGGCAAAGGAAAATTAAATAGTTAACTGTTTAATAGATTCGGGCTACTTACGGGATCCAATTTTATTTTTTGTCACTTTATTATTTGCTCTATGAGAAGAGATTAGTTAAGTTAATTATTTTATTTAATTTAAAAACGAAAGTAGGTTTAAAACTGCATACTTACCAGTGAATAAAAAGTTAATTTAATATTAATAAGTAGGCTAGAAATAAAATAATAAATTATTCATTCAAAATTATAATCTGAAAATTCAATTACTCAACATTTTTTTTTGTTTCTTTGACCGTTTAAATAATTTGCGTAATCGCTGATAATACTTTAATCTTTTACTTTTGTGCGTATATGTTATATAATATTATAACGTAAGAATTTACGTTTAACGTAGAATAGGTTATAATATATAATAGAATGTTACTGATGTTGCAATTGTAAAAAAAGGAATTGCATTAAAATGTTACTAATGAGATCCGATTTAATCCGAATAACAATATGCAGGTTCTAATTCAAAATATCAGTATTCTATAACTGATTGTATAATCTCGTTAACTGTTTTCTTTTTAAATTAATTTGTAATTATGAAGAGCAGTGGCTTCATTTGTATTTTCTCCATCTTGGTTTACATATACAGGGTGAAATTGAATAGATGCGACAAATTTAAATATACAATAATACGTGTTGTCAAGAAAATGTAGAAAATATCAAATGAAAATTAAAAAATAATTGATCAGTGTTACGAAAAGCGTTAAAATAATTAAAGTATCAAAGAATTTCGCGTACTACCATTTTCGTATAGTGGGCACGATTTAATTTTTCTTATTTATTTTGCATATTTAACGATTTAGATTGTAGAAAAAACAGTTTATAATTGCTATGTTACTGAAAATGAAGCTCCCATTTTTTTTTGTCGCATTCATTCAATTTCACCCTGTATTATGTAGTAGAATTCTACTGATTCTCCTTCAGTTGATGACCATGAAAATGAAATGAAGTGTGTCAAAACTAGTCCGTTTAAAAAGGAGTAATTTAATTAAAGCCCAGTAATTAATGAGGTGATAAGAAATGAGTTAAAAGTAATGCGATTAAGGTATTTAGCGAAACAATCTTTAAAATATTTTAGACACGAGGAATTTTCATTAACAGATACATTTACAATAGGAATGTTGTTGGAAATATTATGGATAGTAACTTTGCTCGTCTTATCGGACATTTTCTGAAAATGAATCTTAGCTAGATCAATTTACATTTTCGACGGCGGCATACAAAATTTCATGAAAATCGTTGGAGCCGTTTCCGAGATTCATATTATATATATAAACTAGCTGTTTCCCGCTGCTCCGCCCGCGGTCTCAATTTTTTTTTATATTTGTGATGTAAGCTATCCTATATTTCAAGTTGGATCAAACTGCACACGGTGTGCAAATTTGATTAAAATCGGTTCAGTAGTTTCGGAGTTCATCCCCGACAAACATCATGACACTGGAATTATATACATATAATATCGATTGATGCCAAAAAGTACACGGTGCTAGTTTTTCGCATTTTAGCCCATTCGATTCCCGGTCCGCAAAGCGTATTTTCAAACATCAATCAGATTTATTTCTTTAAAAAAATAAAAGAATGTTTTCTTTGAGTCTAATTTACCTACTATTCTTCAGTATTGAGAGTACTTTCTCTCTTTCTTTCTGGTGGCAATAAAAATCCATCCTATTTATCATAATATAACCTACGACCTACTCTCAGACCTACCAAATAGACAAACGAAAAAAAAACATAAAAGTCTGCGAGCCTGATATTTAAAGAAGAAAACAGTTTTAATATCATTGCAAGGAGTTTTGACAACCTTGTTTATTTAATTGATATATAACCTCTATGGAGGAGGATCTGGAGGATAGTAAATCGTACTAAAACAACAAAATTTGGTCGTCATGGCAACTACCTACTTACGTTTTTAATGTCAATAATCGCGATGTTATTAATATGATAAAAATTAAACAAAAAAACATTTCAAATTGGACCAAATTGTGAATCTAAACCATCCTCGAATCCACCTGAAGACACACAGCAAATTTCATTATAATCGGTCCAGCCGTCTAGGAGGAGTTCAGTCACATACACACTCACAGAAGAATTATATATATAAAGATATATATAAGAATTGCACGTTTAAAGATAAAAGATATAAGATTATCATTTTCAGTCTTTGCTGGCAAAAGTCTACCTTGTGTGAAACCGCAGGGCACAGCTAGTAATAAACATATGGATATAATAGGATAAGGGTTGGAATTTTCTTTATCTTTATCTTTATCTAATATGTTAATAGGTTTAAAGATCACCAACTAATCTAACATTGTATGGCTTATTTTCAATTTCTCATGTAAGTGAGAGAATGTAAGTTCTTTTTGAGAAATAAAGTTCAAACCATAACAGTTTTATTGATGTAGTAACGGTACTAATAACAAGTCAATAGGTAATGTTTGCGTTCCATTACCCGAATCGTACGTCAGTCTAAAGATCTCGGCTAGAGATAACCAGAAGTGTACATTACGTCGGTTTCTATACGGTTTCCAACGCAAATAATTAATCTAATATCTTAAGTATAAAGTGGAAAGGCTGACTTGATTGCTGTTGTGGTACAAGTTATAGAAGTGTGAATAACGAATAAAAAAATATTTTCAATACCAATATTAAGTAGGTATAATAATAAAGAGGCAAGATTTTTTGTTGCGTTTGCAACGAATAAGCTCAAAAACTGCTGGACTGATTTCAAAAATTCTTGTATCATTAGAAAACTGCATTATCCATGAGTAACATAAGCTTACACTAGAAACTTATATTTTACACTAGAAAATATTAGGGACCGCGGACAAAGTCGCAGGTCACCTTATATTTTATACATAGATTGTAATTTTACGGGAATCTTCTTTCTTCTTTTATAAAAACGACGCCCGCACTAAGGAATTTCATCCTTGTGTCACGGGGTTCCACAAACATTCAAATCACATGCACAAAGCACACCCAGGCTTGGAACAAGCATCTGTGGATCACACAAATGCTTGTCCCATGCGGGGATCGAACCCGCAACACGTCGCACACAGAGGTAATAAGCGTGGTGACCTATACCACTCGGCTATCCGTGCAGTCAATCACCTTATAATGCACGCTGTCGTAGGCGTGGTGACCCACTCACTAATCACATAAATCTACAAACTTTGAACCAATATTTTTGCCTTGCATAGGTCAAAATATACGAAGCACGCTGCGAAGTGGAAGGTTGCTAGGAACCCCGTTCTACTATTTTATTTGTCAAAGTTATATTTTCTTTTAATGAAAAGCTCCTAACTTACGCCACACATAACTCCCGTTGAGGTAATTGAACGTGTCTTATTGTGTCTAATGTACTTTCCTCGTCTCGATGCTAATTGGTGCTCGAACATTATATGTAATATGTATCTAGAAAGTCCGTCTGTGTGTCCGTCCTCCTAAAACACTACACGTTTTTGAGTGGAGAAAGTTTGTACGTAAAGGGCTTCATGTTAGCTTTTGATGATTGAAAGGCAAACAAGTGTTATTTATTTGGTAGATACTTGCTTCTTTTCTTGACTTCCATTTTACTTGTAATAAAACTACTTTAAAACGGATTCTATCGCGGTTTATTTTGATTTTAGTTCCCGACGTTTCGACGCCTTAGGTGTCATGGTCACGGGCCGACTGAGGTGGTATTAGTCTTGATATAGGATGTTGCTCCATTTTACTGTTTTCTTTTGTTTTATAGGAAAGGGGACAAACGGGTAGTTAGTCACTAGATGACCTGACAGACTAACTAACACTCTCAACCTAAAGCAAAATCAACCATGCCATTAAAGCCGCAAAGTTGATTTTCAATCGGCTCAGTAACAAGCTCGGATGCTCACAAGGTGGTCCCATTGTGATGAAATTAGGTGCTGATGATGCCTATGGAAAACGAGGACAACCCTCAAATTTTACAGGCACATGTTTAATTTTTCTTACATTTATTTTCAAATTCATATTTTTTTTTCAAATTCAAATCTTTTATTTGCAGAATACGGGTGGGTATACAGGTGTTACCAAGAAATATATAAGTATATCACCATACTTAGGCTCACGCCATGCAAATTGAAAACGATTCATTATAAATTACCAAGAAAATTTTCACACACAATATCAAGTTAGTAGATGAATTAGAATAAAGATATGTAAGAATGACAAGTTTAACAATTCAATAAAAATAGAAAAATAAAACAGTATTTATCAATCATGGACAAGACAGTTTTACAGATTTAATGAATTTTGAACTTTATACACATGTTATTATGAGTTGAGTTCGATGCTCTTCAGATAAACAATATCATATCGCATAGATATTCTTATTCTCATATAACTATAGATTTATATATTGAGGTTAATTATTAGGCTAAGTTCATATGAACGCGCGGAGCCGCGCGGAACTTTCGACCGCGGTACAAGATCGAAGTAAACAGCTAGTATTGTTTACATGCGCGGTACCGCGCGGTACCGCGCGTCGCGCTCCGACCCGCGCGCTAGTTCTTGAACCGCGCGGCACGGCGCGTTTCAAGTTCTACAAACTTGTACCGACCTGTTCAGTTGATCCGCGCGTGTTGAGACGGATAGACACATAGATTCAAGAAAAAATGATCACCGAAGGAGACGACATTGTATCTATCGATTTGCTTATCGACGAGATTGAAAAAAGAGAAGCTATCTGGAATATTAACTCCAAGGAATATTCGAATAAAATAATAAAAAGAAGATCTTGGGAAGAATTAGTTTTAATTTTCTGCAGTAATAATGATTCTGAAGAAAAAAAGAAAAACTTGGGTAAGTTACAATCGTATGTATAATCGTAATCCTAACTAATATTATAAATGCGAAAGTAACTCTGTCTGTCTGTCTGTATTTGGGTTTTAATTCGTTCTCAACACAATCATATAAAAAATTAAAAGATGCAACAGACATCCTGAAGTAGTTAAAAAAATGTTCTTCATGTAGTCTCAGGTCGGGATATAAAGTAATGTACAGGCTTGAAGAAAGTCTTTCACTTAAAATGGGATGCACCCAGTATCGTCTCTGTCTTCTTCTGCGACGTCTCAGCCTTCGGTATAAAATCCATAAGCAAATTGCCTCCTCCACGTCCATTCTTAAGCAATGTTGATGCCAGACTACCGCGCATACATTTGCCGTCATGTGAATGCTCTTACCGCGCGGCTCCGCGCGGGTCCGCGCGGTCATATGAACTTAGCCTTAGAAAGCCTGTAAGTGTGTTAATAAAATGATTGTATTAGATATTTATTACACTTTGTTAAGTTTTGAAGCAATTTTGTTCATTAAAGTTGTTTTTAATTTGATTTTTGTTTTTAACATCAACAACGCGAGAGCTTATAATTGGCTTTCTTGTGACTATTACCTTCTTTTTTGTTATTATTTTTTTAGCTGTAGTGTAGTCCTCCATGTACAGTCAACAGCAAAAGTAGATGATGAATTGAGTTTATATCTTTTGGAGTCAAAACTGAACACGAATATATGGCAACTTTACTAATAGTAAATGTATAATTTACAATCACATACTTTTGAATCACTTCGACGGCACACAGTTCTGACGCGAACTCATCTCAATAAATTATTCAATAAACATTCCTATTGAAAGGCCATCATTTTGGACTTTGTTGCAGAGTACGTGTTTAATCTTTACAGGTTTCCAACCAAAACCCACACCCGTTGTCCACAAACATTCTCACTGATATCCCACCATTAATATATTCGTTCTTAAGTGAAAGTCGGTGGTTTCTCATAATCATTTCACCACATTGGAGAGAAAAAGCCAACTTTTATAGTTTTACTCGCAAAACCAATATTATACGGTGAGCTAATGGTAGTGTTTCCAGAGTTTCCATAATATTATAAACATTGCATGCTACTAATGTGGCGTAGTGCTTTGCTCACGTCGAAAGTTAGTAGAAAAGAGTTTTTATTGGAGATTTTTAGCCCCTTATAGATAGCCATATTCCATGGTATCACGACTGATCAGGAAACACTGGTCGGATTAGTTTTTAATGTTTGCAACACGACAAAAGTTTCAAGTTAAGGAGTTAAGTTATATTCCTCTGGTATGTTCAACAAATTTTTGATTCTCCTCATTTCGCTTCGGAAACATTTCACTCAGGTTAAAGGAGTAGATAAAATTAGTGTTATTATAGATATTTGTTTACCTTGGTTTATCACCAAGTTGAAAAAAAATGCGACTTTTGTCATGATTCAAGTGGACTTTTATCACGTGGTTGAGTGGCGTATACATCGGTTTTTAAGGTGTCGCCAGATCTGAAATCCCGGGTTCGATCCCCGGACGGGTTAATGTAGAAAAACGCATGCTTCGAATTAGCTAAAGCACTTGTGTTATGGAATCAGAGACACCGAAGGTACCACAGACACCCGGACCCGAGACAATGTAGAAAAGTCACTTTCTACATTGACCGGGGATCGAACCCGGGACCTCAGAGCTGGCGACACCTTGAGAACCAGTGTGTAAGCCACTCGACCACATCTAATAGACGAAAGATTCATTCAAAGAACTCGATCCATTCAATACTATGTTGTGAATCTTATACAACAAAGACGGTTATGACAGTCACTGGTCACGTCGATATGGATTGCAGTTATTTCCCATTTGTCAACAGGTCGTTCACTCGCTAGCGTGCTGCCATATTGGATGTTGCGTTACATTATACGTTTTCTTGCTCGCCGTAGACCAAGTATCCGCTTTGTACACTTCAGGCGCGAGGGAAGTGGCCAGCATTTAAAATAATTATTGTTTTTATTATTTTAAATATATACTGTTTTTGTTTTAATTATGTAGATAGCCACGGTTTTTTTTATTTTTGTAAAATTAAATCAAATTTCAATTGGAATAAGATACGCTCAATTATTGCCGGGAAGCACCACTTTCCCATACGCGATGACCGATATATGGTTGTTGGCGTAACTATAATTCACTTCGCTATTGATGCAGTAAAATATCTGTTATTTGCTTATAGAAAGTCAAATCAATTCATACGGATTTAAAGTACGCTATTTCATTTTTTTACAGATTTCTACGGTATTCTCGAAAGAGACCGGTAATTTACTTTCGTCAAGGCTCAAGTTAAAAATCGCTCAATTCAAGCCAAATTATTTGCGGTAGACCATAAAAATTTAACGTACCTATGCGTATGCGCACGATTTGATACGTGTATAGTATTTTTCTTAAATACTGTGTCAATGATTGTACAGAGTGTAGATCTGAAATCAATTACTTTGTGCAAGCGTATAGTCACGATATGATTACAAGTGAGAATAAATAAACGCACGATTGCCGGTTACTCTGTAAAGCTGTGTTTATCATGACAGATAAATAAATTCTAAGACGATTTTATAGACCACCTTTATGTATGCAGCTGTTAGCATGAAATTTAATTGGTTGATCGAATTTATGTGGCACTATTTGTATTTTGTAGCAATTCGGCAAATGTACAAGATTTTTTTGTCAGGCTAATTTATACACAAACGTTATTATTTTGTCTTGGTAAAATCTATATATTTAGAACGATTTTATTTATTTGTATACGAAAATAAATACTTTTTGTATTAAACTTTTCAAGGTGTAAATAACTAGTGAATAAAGAACATATTACTATATGGACAGGTCTTAATTATGGTTTTTCTTGAATGATTTACTTCGCATCAAGAAATATTATTTAAAAGAAACATCCTTCACTCAGGTCCCCAAGATACAAGCGTGAGTTTAGTTTGGGAATCGCAGCCAAAATTAGAATGTTTTCAAGAATTACCTATAGTTACCTATTCAAAGTTAAGTTAGACTGTAAACATTGTAAGCAATAAATTTATTCTTATTCTTAATTATATTTACCTAGTACTTAAAATATGTTCGTTGAATTCAATTACAAGTAGTTTCTGATTATAATTAAATTTATTAACAACAAAAGCGGAATATACAGTCATATACCACTTGTACAGTGCTGGCCACGTAAATTATATGCGCTGTTGCATATGTCGGGCAACCTGCGTTGCGTGGAACGGAACGGGTATCACAGTTTACTAAGTACACTGCGTTCGGTTTTACGTAAGCCTTATACACAAACTTAATATGGCCAGTTATTTAATTTATTACGCTTTTTTCGTAAATGATATTATTTGTGTGCCCAAATGATTTTAATTGCCGCAAGCACTCCATTTACCTACATTCGAAACTTTACGAAATATATTTTATAGTCAGTGTCGACAGAAGTTATTGGCCGGAGTGAATTTATAACCTTCCTGGTTTGATAATGTGATATTATTTAAGTTTAATGTTCAATTGAGTAACGTTTTCGTGATGCTGCCTTTTTGAATGTAACCTTTCTCATGATCCTCACATTAAATATTCCGCCACCGACTTTATTTGCAGTTTTCCAAGAATATACTATCGGCCATAATAACGGAGCACTCCTCTGACCCATATTACGCCACCTTCAGCACACTAACAATAGCTTACACACGGACGGACAACACTCTCTTTGTTTTGCATAGTTTGTTTCAGTGAAAGTTAGTCTTAGAATGTGAGTACTTTTTTTGGTCGCCAGTATACTGTATAGAGAATGGTTTATGCATGGTTTAATTTACTTTTAATGTCTCGTTGCGTAATCTTCGTATAAAATGTATGTGGAATTGACAGATAAAATAAAAAATATATTATATTTTTAATTAGTTCCGTGAAGAAATTATGAGTGAATGAATTATGTGTTTATCTAATTAATTATGCTGGCTGTTAGCCCCGTAACTAATTCATTTGTGTAGAAGTCAATACTCTTACTTCTAATGCTATTATAATATAATTCAACGACGGCCAACAACTAAGAAAATTAATTTTATTCTTAATTTGCCAGTCCGACTATGCATTGTCCAGTAGTAAATCTAATAGTATCGCAACAACGAGTCTAAAATGGAACTGGACAGGCCAGACTTGACCAGAAGAAGTCATGGCAGACGGACTCAGGCAATGGCACAGAGGTGGCCAAGGCAAGGCAGAAGAAGCGTTGGTCGTCTGGGGGCTACATGGGTCGATGATATTATCATAGTTACGGGTCGAATCTGGGCGAGACTGGCGACTGATGGAGGGGGATGACAAGGGCTGGGATGATAATGATGATGAAATATCCACAACAAAAAGAAGCAACGTAAAAATAATGAACTAAAAATTCATTCAAGAGCACAAGTCAACTCAAGTTACGAATGAATCAATTGGAAACGATTCCTACAGACAATGTCATACGATAAGTTTCATAAACAATGGCAAACAACTTCGTGTACGGACAACACTACAAAACCTGTCGATTGTGTGATTATGAGCACATACTAATTGATGGCTACCAAAGTCTAATCATTGATAATTAGATATACTTTTTTTAGGAAAAATTTTGGTGTGTCATTTTAATGGCACAATTTGTAATCCAACAGAAATTGGCCACTGTCAAATTCTGTATTGAAGCTGTACATATCATATTTGACTCAGTTATTTAAGACTAAACTGTACCACATTACAACAGTTTGTATTTTTTACAAGTGTTTATTTATTTTGATACTGGTAACTATGATCGCTCAATACTGGTCGGATATGAATTCAAGTCGAAAAGAAGAAAAAGTAATAATAGTTATACATAGGTATTACATTTGAGTTTTTCACAACCCAGTAACCCAATCAACAAGATCTAGCTTATTTATCTCGATAATTATCCATACAGCTTTACAGCTCGTATAATTGCTCGGTGCCGTAACCATAGCAACAACTTATTATTATAACGGTGGCTTGATCTACTAGTCTATTAACTGACATTTGATTGGCAGTTAAAGCGTGTTTATGTATGCTACTGTTATGATGTTATCAGGATTTAAGGTACCCCTGTACAATGCGTTGTGAAGGTCAGATAGGCATTCGCTCTATGTAATAGTATGCAGCCAAAGCCGGTAAGACTGGGAGCCGACCCCATAGATTGGGAAAAAGGTACGCAGAAGACATTAATGGTAACTTTTAGAATTGATCGACTTACTTCTATCGGGTACATTCTGATTGGTTAATTTCGTTATCATTCTCTTTGATTGACCTCAAAGGGAGGTTCTCAATTCAGCAGCTGTATTTTTTATTATTCTTTTGTTTGTTGCCGTCGGTAGGGCCTCAGAGTTGTGCCCATATCAATCTTATAAAACGGATTCTGTAGTATGATTAAAAAAAAAAGCCTGCAATTGTCATTTAATTTTAGTCGATTCTTTATCACATTGATTTCTAATAAATTATTGATTAGATCAACATCTACATCTACATTAGATGTTGGCATGTGCTCATGAGATAACGGAAGAAGACTAAATCTTGTATGTATGTAACTTACTATGTCGCGACTGTTTTATTTATGTATGTTGTTACTTAATATACAGTTGATGATCGAATAGTCAGAAAAAGCGATCAAATACAGTAAGGTATATAGTACCTAGACAAGTTTGTGATGCTAGATAAATTACTAGTTACCGTTTATTAATGTTTGGAAAAAACTATCTAGGTAGGTACGTTTACATCATATATTAGGTTTGTTATATCGGCAAATTGTGACAATTGGCAGTAACGTAGTTTAAGAGATTTTAACATTAAATTTCCATTGGCAAATAAAAAAGAAACTGCTTTTGAAACTGCAAACATTAAAAAAAGTTTATATACCTGCCTGTTTAAAAGTCTTTCATCTATATGAACGGCTTGTTCCTTTAATACACTACGTAAAATGGCGTATCATGTATTCATATATATATTATCTCTTGTAATAGGTACACGAGCACAACTGCAGGACACCTGTGTCCCCTTTGCATGTATATTAAAAGCTATCTAATAATCAATTCTTACAACATCTTTCCAATATTGGTTCAAATGTTGGCCAATGTTGATGCCCTTTAAATAGCACTTCTGTATCTAATCGCCAACATTGACAGGTTCACAAATGTCACTTGCTCCAATATAAACTGGAGAATGTATTTGTCTCTGTTAAGTACAAGGACTTTGTTAATCGGTTACTTGTAATCTGTATTTTAATCAGCTTCGTTAGTTTCATAATATCATAATATTATGTAAGCAAATACTTCAATTAGCATATAATTGTTCCTTATATTACCTCCTGATCGAACGAAAACGATTGCTGTTAAACTTCGATCAATAATAGTACTATTATTGATCGAAGCTGTTAAATTTTTAACAAAACTTATTCAGGAGATTTTGCGTACACTTCGAAGGATACAAAAAACTATATTGTAAGTTCGTAAGAAAATCAATTAGATTGATCTAATATAATAAAAACAGGTTTTAACATAGATGTTCGGAGTACATCACTAGGGTGTGATTCAAAATTACTTAAAAAATAAGATCCTACTGTTTGGAAAACAACTCCACTTTCTCCTTTCACAATTTTCTGTCTTTTGTGTTCTTCATTTGTTTTTTATGTGACATTATTATTTGAAAAAAGTATTGTTCCACATTTGTATTTATATCCAGAACATGATATCGAACTAAAGAATCTAGGAATCCATTTAGTTGAGATATCACAAGTGATTCTAAATCCTCAAACCATTTCATTACGGACTTTACAATCTACATAGAAACTAGGACAAATGCACAGGTTGCAGATTATCTGCGTCGACGTGAAACTAACTGGCCAAACGGCGCGGAAACTAAACTGGTAGCAGTATTAGCTCTACTGGAAACACTGGTCTAATACCTACGTGTTAGCTTGGAATGTTGAAGATTGTGTATGACATAGGCACTGTTGGGGGTACGAGATGCGGATATAGTTAGATCGCATGCATCTTTTGTTGCTCTTTGAAATATTAATGAAAAGATGGCAACAGTCTTTTGTCAGGGGTACTACGTATTCCAGCCAGATGGACCGATGACCTGAAAAAGGTAGCTGGGTCGGACTGGATGCGGAAGGCGGAGGACCGGGTGTTATGGTGCAACTTTGGAGAGGCCTATGTCCAGCAGTGGACCGCGATAGGCTGAGTTGATTGATTGGTTTGTCTATGTATCGCTACTTTGTTTCGTTCAATACTTTATAATAATTTCTATCGGCCGTTTTGAGAACTCTTGCCTTCTGCAAACACTAGAGGCCACAATCCACACGTGAAAATAATTTTCCACTAATTGAGAAGACATATTTAGATTTAGTGTTTGGAATTGTGTGACTAAAGACGTGAAGTCACGTCGATATTATTGAGCTTGACTTGACGGAACAAGAACTGGTAGCAAGAAATAAAATAAAAGAAAGTCGATTAACGTATAAAAAGAGATAAGATATGGACAGGCGGAAGACTATTTATGTTCCTATAAATGGAAGATAAAGTACATAACATATTGTTATTAATATTACATCAATAACCTCTATTTTTCCATCCGACGTAACACGTTACGCATTTAGTATAATTATAATCAATTGGCCGGTCACTGAACATGCGCCTTTTTCTGCTCACTGAACACGAAAGGCATAACTGGACTAATTAGTTAATTACTTATACAATCGATCAATTTTCAGTGAATTAGGAATTGTGTAATTTATATCATCACCTCTATTGTAGAATAGTAGTAGTAGTAGTAGTAGTAGTAGTAGTAGTAATGTAAGAACTGTTTCGAAAGCAACATGTATTTGAAAGGAATTTATCGATGAGTGGAGAATCAATATTAAAGCGAATCAATATAGAAGAACAGTAATAGAACCAATAAGACTTAGCTATAGAAGATTTATATACACTGTGGTATACTTGATATACGATGAGAGACATTCCTACAAAAACATCTGTCCTTAGAAATAGCGATTGGGTTAATGTAGAATAAATACTACGAGTTTGTCTCTGCTAAGACTTCATGATTTGTTGAACAGAGCTTCTTTGGAAGGCACATAACTTTTTTAGCATTTGTGCTTAATATGACTCCTATGAACTACGAACTTTTTGGAAAACAAGTCGTCTTCAGTTTCTAGAATTTATATTCGGGCAAACAATCTGTTAATTCTGTGAGACCTCGTTCTAAACTTCGAATCTGAATCCGCTGTGAGTATCTTGATTGGCATTCTAAAAACTCGGTTGATGCACTAGCGCTACCCTTGCAAGCGTGTCAGCGAGTTGAACTAAATTAACCGTGAGATTTAGACAGATAAAGAATGAGATGACGTATGTCATGGATGCGAGTTGTTGATTGAATTTTACAGAATCGACGTGCAGTTAATGAAGTTTTTTGATTTATAGGTTTTTCATAGAAATTCTCATTAGCAAAATCTTGTGAACAATTTCCACTTCTCATATGAAATCATAAATATCAGCGATTGATTATCATTTCTTCCGGTCACAACTCCAATCTGATTTAAACTCTTTTTCTTTGAATATAGAATATAGTTTACAATGTTAGCTATACCATCTCCCTGGTTTAACGAAGCGTAGTGATTCTTACGGTGAAGTAGAGCGTTGTGCGTATGTATTGAAGTTCTTTATATTTTGCCGTTTTTCTCGTGTTTTTGGCATGTTTCTGAACTTTCTAAGAATTTGAGGATATAAGAACGTTAAAAATATTAGCTGCATAGGAGATTCATCCTACTAATATTATAAATTTGAACGTGTGGATGTTTGGATGTTTGTTACTCAATCACGCAAAAACGCTGAACGGATTCGGATGAAATTTGGCATGCATGTAGCCTTTGACACGGAAAGAACATAGGCTACCTTTAATCCCGATTCGCGAGAGACGACCTAATTCTGAAGTCCACGCAGACGAAGTCGCGGGCAGAAGCTAGTAGCTCATAAGTAAAACTTTTTTGTAAGCCTTGCAGGATGCGTAAAGTCGCAGTTCCTAAAGTCCGTTCACTAGATCAGGCCTGCTAAAGGGTAGTTCAAATCCAACCCTTAAGCTTAATACTTGTGCCAGTCAACACTAAGCAAAATGACTGGCTCTGTGTTGCCAAACATGTGAATAAAAAACATGGTACAACACACGTATTATGCATGTCTACAGATATTATACACGAGAGACTTAATTAGAATAAGTTTTGAATTGTAAACTTAGGTAAGACTTGTTGTTGGTCCCGCCATATAGTTTGTACAAGGTATATAACAAGTAAGAACTTCTTGCATAAGAACCAAAATTAGAATTCAGATAAAAGTTATTTACGCAATAGACTACTAACAATATATATACAGATTTTCTAAATGAAAGTCTTATTCAATGTACATAAGGAAGAAATCTGCATCCATAAAACACACAAATAAGCTCATAACATCAACATGAAACATTGCTATTGACAAATTTATAGTTCCAGCAGCGATTTAAACAATAATAAACCTAATATAAATAGAGATAAAGTGTACTATGACTACGCAGTTAAGTTAGTTTTCCATAGACACTGACCATAAGTGGTATGTGGCAAGTTTCACAAAAAATAAGTGAAATGACAGGAAGAGTGGACGTTCCAGTTGAAACTGGATAGGACTGGTTATAAGTGGCCGAAACCGGTTGTTAACCGTAACTAATGCACCGAGTCATGTTTTTATGAACATGCACTAGTTTGTTTGAAGAAGTTTGTGGGCTACGGAATCTTGAATATTTGGAGTAAATACGTTGTTTATGGCAAATAAGCTCTAATTATGGGTACATTACGGGTTTAGTATAATTTTAAATCAATATTTATATGTTTTTTGGTCCGAATAAGAGTCTGACTGCTTTTGAGGGACATTGAATGTTACTTACTTTGAATAATTTATTTAGTTGTTCTCTTTCCTCTTTCCATGCTTCAAAACCATAGACTAATAGAGGCCACTCCTTCTTAAAGGCGTCCAGGTTATGTATTGCATTGACATAATTTAAAAAAAGTAAGTATAGACTTGTGTGATGTCCGTTTAAACAAAGAATCTACAAGAAACCATTTTTATGTATGTCTGGTAATTTCTTTACAATAATTCTATCTCACTTCTATCTGTTAGCATTTTCCAATCAAATATTTGTTTTAAACACGAGGATTGAAAGCAGGAAATACTGCTACCATTTACACTATCCCAAACACGTATCTATCGAATTTAACCTTAAATGCTATGGCACTCGTAAGTACCAGGAAGTTATAAGCGAAAGAAGTTGTTCTAACCTGAATATTGAGGCAAAAAGCTTGTAAGAAATTACTTGGATAACTTGCTTTGGTACCTATCTACATTATATAATTAGCAGAAATTAAATTAGATTCTGTATTTCCACGTGTTAGTATCAAAATTATATGAAATCGGTCCTGTAGACGGAAGATTCAGGCAGAGATTGTTTACACATAGTCATGCATTATCCTAGATATTCTCCGAATATATATCCTTCGAATAATAGACGGACCGAAGTAGGACGGTGCAGATAAAATATGTGCCGGTGGGGTTACAGCAAACCTGAGCCATGTCAGTGCGGCATTTTCCCTCAAACCATGGCCCACTTAATGAATTGCCCAGCGTGTCCCAACACCTGAACACGCGAAGATTTTTACAACGCCATCGACAACGCTGTCTGCGTGGCTGATCTGACGAAATATAATATATTGCCATTGATCGACACGCTAAGAAGAAGATTTTAGATACAGTGAAGCTAGGCAAATGAGAAAAGTTTTAAATTAAAAATACCTAATAATGTAAATAATATCGATAGGTAAGTAGGCACATCAACATAATGTAATATCATCATTTCCCTGGCGCGGCGCAATGCGTATTTTCCTTCCATTCATCTCTATAACCCGTCATCGCGGCGCAGTCAACCCCATTCTTCCTTATGTTATCTTTAATACAATCCAATTTAATGAACCTATATTATCATTCAGATAAGCGAAAAGAAAGTCTCGAGATAATTTTCTGAAGATATAAAACTAGGTAGACATTTCTGATAAATTATGTCGTAAGTGAAGCCGTTAAAATAGTTAAAAATATTAATTTATTCATCCTTTAAACGAAGGAAGATTAATTATTCTTCTTCTTAATAGTCATAGAGTATTACTACTATGGAAACTTGTAAGTACCTATGCACATCTCAAAGAATACAACAGGTAAAATTATAGTGATTGCTTATATAAATATATGGCCGGTTTTCTCGCCGGAAACGAGAGTGGATTGCCTTCTTAATACGTCGAATGGACGCCCACTTTCGTCGTCCTGCTCGCTTTCTCAGGAAACACGCGATAGAAGCTTCCAATCTGTAAATACTGTAATATTTATGGGGGAAAGGGCTGCATTGATGGCAGAACGGGGAATGAAGAATAGAGAAACTCAAGAACAAAGTGATTAAATTGATCCGTGCAGGAATCGCTAAAAACACTTATAAAACCGCAACCACATATATAATATAACTAGCCATTTCCCGCTGCTCCGCCCGCGGTCTCATGTTTTTTATATTTGTGATGTAAGCTATCCTATCTTTCAAGTTGGATCAAACTGCACATGGTGTGCAAATTTGATTAAAATCGGTTCAGTAGTTTCAGAGTTCATCCCGGACAAACATCGTGACACTGGAATTCGATATAACGGCCATCTGCTCCCAAACTAGGCAGAGTCTTTATTAATACATATTATATTTACACCCAAACACAGAACAAATGATCGTGCTCATCACACAAAGATTTTTCCTGAGTGTGAATCGAACCCGGCTTCCGGCTTAGCAGTCAGGGTCTCGAACCACTATTATAGACCAAAAGGCCAGTCATAATATGTAGACTCTTTGGAATTTAGAGACTACACTTTCACTTAAAGATTGTTTTTTGTTGGGGTGAAACACCAATGTCTTCAACCCACGATGACGGCACAGCGTACGGATGTGTCAGACTTGCACTGACTATAAACAACCCGGTCTCGTCCTTGCCTTTGCTAAGGCCGAGGGATCCCTTACACAAGCTCCGCGCAGCTTCGACAGGCTTCGGTCTCTACTGGACCCCTGCTAGAGGGGTGGGGGGAGAACGGACGCGTGGAGATACATCTAACGTCTGGTTGGTATTATTTTATTAGATTTTATGCTTTCAGCTTGCAAAGGCGTTCAGTTATTCATAAATCTCCAATATGTTTTATAGAAAAAAAATCAAAGTAATTTATACATACAATATTTGAGTTGGTTAAAATTTAGCTGAGAGAATAAAACATAAGGAGTCTTTTTTGTAACACAAAAACATAATGCCTGGATAAGGACAGATCTGTCTGTTTACCTAAGTAACTATATGCACTATAGCTCTATTAAAAAAAAGTTTACCTTCCATTTAAAAACTGTAGCAAAAAGTAACACGACAGCCTTAACCTCATTACTGTCATTTTAAATAACGACAGACTAAAAAATCAAGTTCATATGTCAATGAACTACGTAAGCAAGGTTAGAGGTAGCATTTCTCTAGAGACAACATACCTAGTGCAGTGTTACGCAACTGTTGTTCAGGAACAGGTATTCAGATTATTGGTATCTGTTACTAGTATTCGTTACTTTACCTGTTATTTTTGGCTAGGTATAATTTTGATGTTTATGAAACAACTAGCTTCTGCCCGCGACTTCGTCTGCGTGGTCTTCAGAATTGTGTCTAAAGCTTCGCTCGTTAACAATTTTTAATCTTCCCATGGGAAGTATTTGAAAGCTCGGTAAAGAAAGTACATGTATTTTTTTATAGCATAGGTGACATGCATACCAAAGCTGTCTACCCGCGACAATTTTCAATTTTTCCTCGGGAGCTACGTAAGGAATCGGGATAAAAGGTAGCCTATGTTCTTTTCCATGTCAAAGGCTACATGCATGCCAAATTTCATCCGAATCCGTTCAGCCGTTTTTGCGTGATTGAGTAACAAACATCCAAAAATCCACACTTTCACATTTATAATATTAGAAGGATTGTGCCACAGAAATAATCTAATTAATTTAAGTTTATTGTTAAGATACTATATCCAGGTCTGTATAAAAGCCAAATTTTGATTGAAATGATGTTATGATTTTGCTGATTACAACGCGTACGAGATAAACTGTGAAGAGTGAAATTTAGAAATATTGTAGTTTGTTTGTTTGCATTCAGAGAAGATTTAGGAATTTGGCGGCATATTGGAATGCTGTGCATCTGCAAAACTACTTTATAAGTAAGTATAATTTTGTAAGAACGTTGAGTATCTATAAAGCCGAAAACTTAAACCTAAGGCAGTATTTGAACCTACGGCTACTTCTTATGGCGCTGGCGCATATATATTTAAAATTTTACTTAGAAGTAATATTTGTTTTAAAAGTTCAATAAAATTCAAAAACTTTTTCACTGAAACCCTTCACGCTTCAATACTACATATAAAACACGCACACATCGAAACCACAAGTGTAATGACAGGTGTATGTCAGCGCACACATAAATCATGCGACAGGTCGTTCAACGAGTTTGGGCGAAAGTGAAAACGGCCGCGTCTCGAACATAATAAAAAGTGAATTTGATTTACTTATGTTTATAGTCGTTTCTTAAATTTTAAGGCGTTTTGGAATGTTTATGGCCGTATTATGTTGCGGTTTTTTGTAGAATTGGGTTTTAAAATAATGTTGTTTGTGGGTTATGTAATTTATGTTGTAGGTTGCTGTTTTTGTTTTTTGTATACTTTAATATTGTGCATTATTTTATCTAAAAGAGATATATAATAGTCATTTTCGTTAAGGTCAAAGTAAAAGAGACAAAAATATTATTACTTATTTAAATTTTCTCCTGTGTAATTTGGTAGGTACCTATATGTTTTGTAAAATTCTGGTCACGTACCTAAGACAGCGAAATGTTATGAAAGAAATGTTAATGGTGTAATAAAACAAGTTAACGTTGAGAAAAATCTGGAAAGTGAAATGAATCATGTGGAACTCGTATTAATTCCCAAAACTCGAACATCCATATAGGGTTGAATCCAGCATTAATCAACGGAGAAAGTTATTGAGAAACCGAAAGTACTTTCTGAACATACATCATGCACTTGTCAGTTTTCAAAATATTCCTCGAAATATTTAAAACATAATTATACGAATCAATCGCACGCAATCATTAAACGGTTTTAAGTTTCTACAAAGCATAATGTAGACACACCTTGTTGCTTGTTGTGTTGAATTAAATTATAAATAAAGTTGTTACAAGACATAAGGTATTGATAAAAACAAATTCAATAAATAACCTAAAATATGCCCAGAAAGGTATACCAATCGAATTTTAAATTGGTGCTAATATAGATAGTGGTATGTTGAGCAATATTATTTTTACGTATTTTTGCGCTATAGGTGTCAATTTTTTTGTAATTGTCGACTAAAACAATACAGCATACATTTCGTTCTTCTGAGTCAATCCTCTTAGTATTGACAGGTGTCACAAATTCTTTTTACATAGAGAAACATAAATTATTCAACCGGAATTACATGCGACCATGGCATGCAACCATAAAAGATGAAGAAATAATAACAATATTACTAGTGAATACACACAAGTTATTAAATATGTACACACTATGCCAAATTCGGAGCCGCATAGAAACATTTCGAAAGGCAGAAAATCATTCATCATCCTACCAAACAAAACAAAACAGTTAAGAAATCCAATTAGTAACGAACAGCTGAAACACATACAATGAAGAACAAAAAACAATTGGTAGTTAGTTGGCGAACCTTGCTGTAACTTCGAAAGGTTAACTACTGTGGCAATTGGAGCGATCAATAAATAATTATGCTGCCCTTTACCACGACTTAGGATTATCTGATAGATTAGTTATATTCGTCACGCCTTCTTAGGTTAGGTTAATGCAGGCTAGTTTTCCGCAAATCGACGACTTTTCTCGCGCCTGTTTTGCGTTGAGAGGGGGTGCTTGCACTACGCTAGCCACCCCAACTCCTCCACGAAGCCTAGCAGACCTTTCACGTTGCCGACGGCTTCGGGGTGAGACCTCGGAGCCCCGGTCACGCCTTCTTATCTCGATACTACTGACTCAACAGTTTTAGTGTAAGCTGTTTTCAAGGATTCTGAGATGTTCAATGATATCGAAAGCCTTTGAAGAATCTACTCTCAATTATAATTGATTGTTCTTTATTTAACCCAGTTGCCTGCCGTGGTCAACCTCTTGGCTTAGGTTATCGTTAATTTTCATACCAGAATAGGTCTTTGCTGCAAACAATCGCAGGCTAGTAATTATATGCAACTAAAGGGTTTTATAAAACATTGTACTTCGCCAACGAGACAACAATGAACGAATATCATTAAGATGACGGATATCACGATAACGTGATATTTTTATAAAGTAAAGCAAATGTAAGCGGTCATAGATACCTTGAGTGTCAAGGATACACGCAATGACCATATCAATATAAATATTTTAATAACCATTGCGTTCTGGAAGAGCAGAAGTTCTGTATCTAAAAGGTTAAAGGAAGCAGTGAATAGTAAAAAATGGACTTGTCATGATCCATGTGATCTGATAATCGAATTCCAATGTATATGACTTTTAAGCTAAGATTAAATCTAGAACACTCTTTCGTGTCATATAGTAATAAATACGTGTCTATAATGTCCATGACATGAATCATACAACGGTAGCAGATTTGTTAAAAATATCAAGTCGCGTGTTGCCGTGAAGCAGTCAAAACCATTTATTGGCTAGTTATTAAGTAAACTTATGTAATCAGACTAGTCTTTCAACAGAAATAAGTTTGTATTCTTTAAAATAAATCAACATTATACAGTGTTGATTACTTTTGAAGATTCAGGTGTTCCTGCTAGAAGGCATTTTACGAGTATGACTTATGACGGTTTGAAGTATCCTACTAAGTACTTGGTCATGATCAGAATCAGTTAGAAGAAGTGAAAAGTTTCACAACTTTACTCAGTAATCTTACGTAATAGGAGAGGTTTTTGTTATTTATCAAAATACCTATGGAACAAGACAATCTTAACATTTTCTCTTTATCTAAAGAAGAATTCACAGTCGGCCATAATTCAGAAGAAGTTGGAGGCGGGATATAATTGCTAAATCATGTGTTCGGCAATATATACTAAACAACACCTGCAAATAAAGTGAAAGTTAAAAACATTAATAACAAAAAGGTTTAAAAACTTCATTCACAAGGCAATAGCACGACGAATTTATGTAAATCAGATAGAAAGTGATGCTTATTAATTTATCAGATTCCATAACAATGAATGGAGCAATAGATGCTTATAGCAAGATGGATGTCAAAAAAAGTTGCCAATAATAAGCCATAGCTCCAGTTGATGGGAAAACACCGTGACTATGACATGGTTTGGTAACCACTATCCGTGAACAGGTAAAATTGTGCGATCGGCTAAATTAGACTAAATTAGATTATTATTTCAGAGCTGTTGTTGTTTTGAGTGTCTGAATTACGGCTTCCACTTTCTAGTAATATGATTCTATGTCCATTTCAGATGAGAGTTGGTTGCTGGTTGCATCATAGTTGTGAAGACAGTAAGCTTTGTGATTGCTTTGTGATTGCTTTATTATTTTTGTTTGAAATCATATACGGAGAAAAGGGCTAGCAAAGAAGTTTAATAGCTAATAACTTTATATTTTTATACCAATATACATTTTATAAGTCAAGTGTTCGACAATGGTACCGTAATTTATTTTGAATTACACAAACATTAAATTTTATCTGATGAGCACATGAAATGTCCAAATGCAGACAATTTTCAAGAACACAATATGTTACAAGAAACAAGAGAGATCCGACCGAAGATCATCTTAATTTGTAAAGAAACGATCTCAGGCTAAACAGCGCATGTCAAGGTTTTCATGGATGGGTGACCGGTTTTTCTTTTACATCTCTGTCTTGGACACTAAGTTGTTTTTGCTGTCACACGCTTAATATGCATGTCAATATTTCAGTAAACTGTGGTATAATTTATAGACTAACATACTTAATAGAAAAAGCCTCACTTACTTGTTTTTCAAAGTAAATGTAAATTAAAAACTATTATTAATAATAATATCAGTAAATTAAAAACATGATAGAAAATTGAAACTCGAAATCGATAGCTTAAATTTCAAAATGAAAACTAGACATTTTGCATATTCACGGAATACAAATTACATCCTGCGACCTAAATAGTAAATTAATTAAATAAATGCTAAAATATTAATTTGTAATAATTTTGCATGTAATTTGTATAACAAACAGATTGACAAGGTTAATGCGAAATTTGTGGAAAGTATTCAACATTGGCAATGAAAGTGAGGTCGCTGACCTTAAGATAACCGCAAACAATGTAATCTGGCGGTTTCTTTTCAATTATCATTATTATGCTTTAACCAGTGATGACCGAAACAGGTTCCGTTAGTCATACCAGAATCTTTGTTATTTTTTATTTTTTTTTAAAGATTGATAGCAATGTGGGTTGCACATTACTAGTAATCTCGTTAACCCCTCGTGCTAAGCTAAGGTGCTTGTGTTACGAGTGGGTTCATGTCGGTAGTGTAATGGGTGGGATTCGAACCCGCAACCACATGATCGCAAGTCCGACGCCCTAGCCATTAGGCTACCGCCGCTTCAAATATTATGTAAGTAACAGGATGTGAATAATTAATATTTAAATTAAAGCAAATAATTATGAATGAAATAGTTTCTTATTTTACCATTAATTTATTTTCCTCTTGTTTTCCAATAGATCGGATTTGATTTATATATTTTAATATATTCTTAATATGATCTTTTCCACTTACATAATTTACTTCTAAAATATTTCATTACATAATCTGTTTGTCTAACGCTTCATAAGATGGACTAAATATTATCTTTCACATTATACATGAACGATGATTATAGAAAGAGCAAGATTCTCAAACAGAGTTCAATAACCTCAAACGTTACAAATGACTCTTTCATTAAAAACGAAACAACCTTGACCCTGTAATGAGAGGAGAATTTCTCACGAGAGCAATTATTATTATAAACTTATTCATGTAACTTAAACCAAGCTTGAACCAGATTACGAGAAGCGATCTTTCCCAGTGTGGGAAATAGATACATACATACAGATACAGGTCGAAAGAATAAAAAGAAATTAAAATAAGTTGTAGGTATAGATCGTGTCCAACAGATTGTAATAATAAAAAAAAAAACAAATCGGTACCGTACATGCCTATTATTGTGTTTTTTCAATAATCTGTGGTGACCGGTGGTGCCCAATCAAATGATAAAATAACAGCTCCTAATTCAAGTTCCGATCACAAGTCTTACCACAAGCAATTTGTAGTGTTGTTTTAACGAACTGTTATTGAATACCTTCGATCAATAATAGTACTATTATTGATCGAAGTTGAATACTGTTAAATAATAATCGACCGCCATAAATAAATAAATATCTTAAATAATAATAAATAATTTATTAGTTCTATTTTTGTGGATAGATTTTAAGAAAACAGATTTCGATTTTAATAAACTTTCATATTCTATACAATGCTTTTAATTAATACATATTTATTTTAGTGTATGCCACTTTTCTGAATGCCATTTCAAGTTTTAAAAATATTTTTGTTAATTAATTCTGTTTTCAAAACTTTCATTTTGATATTTAATATTGTCCAAATATGTAGCTTAGAATTATTTTAATGAACAAAACTAGTTAGAAATTAAAAAAAATAAACTCGTTAAAATCACACATTTAAAACTAGCTGCCCGTAAAGACTTCGTTCTTTCAAAAGTTAATCCTAAAAATTCATTAATAAATGTAACTTTTTTCGAGTGACCAAGTCATTTTTTATATATTTTAAAACCTTCCGGTCCACGGAAGGTAAGGGAACATACAAAAAATAAATTAGCCTAATTGGTCCAGCCATTCTTGAGTTATGCGCTTACCAACATTCATTTTTATTTATATAGATTGGAATTGGAATACACGACGACAGTATGTTTAGTAATGTTAAACTTTGTGCCAAGGCACAGACACGACGTTTATTCAGCCTACTCTTCCATACAAACTTTGTGTCATACAGTCAACCGCACGATATTCGTACTACTTGGACCTTAACAGTTAGTAATAAGGTTTATAATCGTGATGTGTTTTGACTACTGTGTGGTCTATCTTATTAGGAATATTCATGATACATCTGCATACCACCTTCGTGCTTAAGGATAATACGAGCTAATTTATGTATACTTTCTCTTGTAGAACAAAGTAGGAACTAATACACCCTTTAATTCTGTCAGGTTAATACAGGGCTGTCACTATTCAAACGTAACAAAATGGGGGTAATGGGAAAAAGTCCGTTTGTGTCGCTTCAGGTGTATCTGTCATACTCCACCAATGAGAGATCAGCTGCTAGCCTGTGATTGTTATAAATTGACAGTTAGACGAGGCTAGCGACCCTAGAGTATTTTTCATTCCCAGTAGCCCCATTTTGAGGTTACCTCTCTATCATATTAGGGGTTAAAGTAGCGATGGATAGATATTTAAGACCTTCTTGAAATTGAGTAGCTTTTGAGTATTCAGAGTTTAAGTAATTTATAGTATTTTTCTCGTAGGAGGGCTTGTAATGAGGTTGGTGATTAAATCGTGGGCGATGGCTTAGAGAGATGCAGACAATTATCTTGAAGGTCATAGATGCGTTTGGCGTCTGTGAAGGCCGTTCATTGTTTGCTAATGAAAAGTGATCCTATTATTTCCTTTAGAATTGAACTCGTAGGTGCTTATGATATATTTAAAAATATTACAGTGTCCTTGCTGTTGTTAATTTTTTTTCATGAAATACCTTTTTTTATTGCCTTTTAAAAGGTATTTTATACATATTTATAAAAGCGACCAAAATATCACATTTCCAAATTTTTATTCCACTTGCTATCGGTGATAAGTATTCTATTAAAAATCCTTTTTTTACTAGGTTCATTTACAGTAGGAAGAAATTTCACAAAATTTTCGCTTTCATAAAAAAAACCTTTAAGTTACGAGACAGCCCTACAACCTAGCTTGACCGGTGAAAGCTCTCGTCCACAAAGTATGGCAAATATTTTTGAATGTGTTTATTGATTATATAGTGAAAGTGGTTTGATCTTAGCTCAGTTGAGTAATAGATTGTAATACGAGCAGATGGTATTCGATATCATGAGAGCCAGTTCCTGTTTGTGTTATAATATACGGAATAATAAATAATGTTTATGATAGAAGATTAAGTATGTTAAAAAAAGCTATTATTTCCATCTAGCATCTAATTTTGCATAGTCTAAATAGGCAATCGTACCATTATTTCATTACACACCATGTTAATAAACGTTGAAATTTAAACACAGTTTTCCCCATTAGAAATCTAGGATTCTGCATCCGCTACAATAATTTATCTGTATGAATAGTCCATTACTCTTTGTCAATCCACTGGCAACTAC
The DNA here is from genome assembly GCA_950381575.1 of Plusia festucae. NCBI lineage: Eukaryota > Metazoa > Arthropoda > Insecta > Lepidoptera > Noctuidae > Plusia > Plusia festucae. The sequence goes on along the minus strand of OX494454.1, from coordinate 8,434,249 downwards.
ATTCTCAATACATACCCGTCACTGTATATCGAAATTAATGTTGGTGTACATAAGTCGTAAACGGGAAACGGAATTCTTGTAAAATTTTCAGTTGCTCCACTATCAAAACTAGCGGATTTTGCAGAAAAAAAGAAAAATAAATACAATATTAAACGTCAAAATATAAAAAAGTAAAAATGAATAAATATTTATCTAAGGCATAAATTAACTAACTTTTCGCAAGTGCATCTGAAATGTTTCGTCTCGCAAAATATGGAGATAGATACCAACATCTGGTCGCCGAGCTTCATTTATTTGAGTGGTTCATAAAGAAGTTGATTCGTGGATTGATTATTCATACCAAAACATTATTTTCACAACCATCTTCATCTAGCCTATTCCCAAGCGATATCGGGGTCGGCTTCCAGTCTTAACGGATTTAGAACACCGTATATATTACATGAAGCGACCTATCTGTCCCCCACAACCCATTTAACTGGGTAATACAGTATCCCGTATTAAGGTGGAAGCGCCGACCGACCGTCAATACATTTTTGTCTCGAATTATACACTAAACACAGACACTGTTTCTCTAAAACTAATCATTGTATCACTTCTTTATATTGAAATGTGTACGCGGCTGACCTTTATAAGCAATAATTTACTTTATTTACTGAGAAAAACAATAGTAAAATCCCGGCAAAATTGGACTGGTTGTCAGAATTGTAATGACTTAAGTACCTAATTTTTACAACCACAAAATACGTTATGGTACTGTACATCTGTATGTAAGAAAATAACTTTCGGTTGTAGATCCGCTTTTAAAACATTGGAATACTTTGTAGCTATGTGTAAATACACAAAACAATGTAGCTATCAAAATAGGAAAGCCGACGACGGAGTGAAAACTATTGGCTCTCGTCTCGAAGGCTACTTACCAAAGCAATTACTGTACATAGTAAATACAGATAGATTGTATATTGTGACTAATACTCTAGACCTACTTGCAATATAAATAAATCATGTTCAACCATTCACTCGTTCTTACATTCACATGTTCGTTCTAACGTTGAACCGTTGATTCGATGTTTTGTTTCTGTTATAGATATTTATTACTTTTAACATTCATTCAGACACTCGTCTATTATTGAATTTTAATCAGATAAATTTGTTTTTTTTTTTCACGTAACAATGATGAGAAACATATGCATTCAATTAATACAGAATTTTCTAATATTTGGCAGTAGTTATGCAAAAGAGAGACAGTTTGAATAAAGGATTGTTTTTTTACAATATACCAATGTTCTTTTTCACATGTATAAAACCAACTAAATTAATGTCAGCTGATCGTAAATTTACATAATGTTTTTAAGACTTGTTTTTCATTCACTACTTTAAGATTTTGCTTGGTTCTATACTGTATTACCACTATCTACTTGAAAATAGTGTCAAGTCTGCAATTGCTTTTAGTTATGCTAAAATTATTCATGAGTGCGGTTTACCTTGCGCCTACGCCTGTTTTAAAAGACTACAAATTTACCATAGCTTGTACAGTACACCTTAATCACAGTAACATGGAATAGGGGAAATTAATAAAATTAACCTTATTTACCGCGATATAAGGGTGCTGTTAATCTGAAGTTACCACTGATGTGTGGTAGTCTGTACGTTTATAAACAGTTTGGGAGGCTTGTTAGTTCCTTTTAAGGTAGTTTAAATGAGTCACTATGTAGAAAGATAAATAAACATTTGACTGCACGGATTGCCGAGTGGTATAGGTCACCACGCTAATTACCACTGTGCGCGACGTGCTGCGTGTTCGATCCCCGCATGGGACAAACATATTTTGTGTGATCCACAGATACTTGTTCCAAGTCCGGGTGTTCTTTGTGCTTGTGATTTCAATGTTTGTGAATCCCCCGCGACACAAGGATTTTTTTTTTAAAGAAACATCTATTGATGGTAGGTACTAACACCAAGGTACCTACACTAAAATAGATTGCACGTCTAGCGCTAAGACCTAGCGCTAGGTTAGAAGTGTCAATGTATCCCCACTTAGACAAATTATCTTAATTTTTTTTTTTTTTTTTTTTATAAAACGACTCCCGCACTAAGGAATTTAATCCTTGTGTCGCGGGGGTTTCACAAACATTCAAATCACATGCACAAAGAACACCCAGACTTGGAACAAGCATTTGTGGACCACACAAATGCTTGTCTCATGCGGGGATCGAACCCGCAGCACGTCGCTCACAGTGGTAATCAGCGTGGTGACCTATACCACTCGGCTATCCGTGAAGTCATAGATATTGACACTCCTAACCTTTGGTGCAGATTGGTATCACTCCCCAAACAATGGAGCATCTGCTATCTTGTCCTTCGTGCCCTAACCTGCACGCTGAACGATTTAATGAAGGCTCCTCATATATCATGCTTGTGTTACGAGACTTACGAGTAGGTTCACCTCGGTAATACAATGGGTAGGATTCGAACCTGCGACCTCATGATCGTAAGTCCAATGCCCTAACAATTAAGCTACCGACGCTTAAAATAAAATTTAAATATTTCTACTCACTAAAATGTAGAGCTATGTCAAAACGAGGTTCATCTGCTTTAACTCTATTAATTGTGTAATGATTACCTGTAAAGAAATAATTTTATTAGTTTACATAAGGAAATGATAATATACATTCATAACATCTTTTCATTATAACATGTAAATAAAAAGTAATGTACATAATATCATTAAGTATTATGTAATTTACATAGACGAACAGAAATGAATTACTGATGAGGTGAATGTATTTTAACCCTACATTGCATACTGTACCATATCTGGTACAATCAAAATAATTAAGTCTACTGTTCGTATAAAGACACCTAGCGTCATTTTTCAACCGACAGAATAATCTTTACACACTTAGCAACGATTTAGTAATGACAATTGTCATCAGATGGTGTTAACTATCGATTGATATTGTGATTCGTACACAATTTGAGAGATCGACGCGAACTCGTGATTAACGTAAATAGAAAATTCATAAAAAAATAGTTTTTTTAATATTTGGAAGTGGAAAAAAATACATTTACATTGGAAATAGTGTATATTAAATGAAAGCAAGTATTTTTTTTTAAATATTTCTATTTTATGTTCTAACATATCAACTTATTTAATTGTTCCAGATATGGTACACCATGCATTTCACTGTTGTCATTGTTCACTTCTAACATTCTGTTTCAGTTGAATTTTATTACAGATTATGGCGAAAAAGGTATTGTCTAACGAGTTGATTGAGCAGTATTTAGATATACCGTCAGGGAGTGAAGACGGTTAAGACTTTTCGAGTGTGGAAAGTGATGATGACATGGCGAGAATCAGAGAAAACGTGCACCAAATGAATGATGATAGTGACTCTGAAAATGACATAGAGCCTACCAGGTATGCACCAATTTCTTCTACTAATTGTGGTACTACCCTTGCCGATAATGTGAAAGAAATACATTGAAGTGGATTGTCCTCAAATAGTAAAAAATCTATAATCAGCATATGGCGGGTGTGGATTTATTGGACTCCTTTCTTGGGTTGTACAAAATAAAAATGCGTAGTAAAAATGGAATCTGCGTTTGTTTTACCATTTTCTAGACATTGCTGCCATCAATTGCTGGCTACTGCATAAGAGGGTAGGAGAACAGAAGAATGAGCTAACTGAAATTAGATGAAAAGATTTTAAACTGGAAATCGCTAAAAGTCCTTTGTATGTGTGGTCCATCGTTACAAAGAAAAAGAGGAAGACCGTCTTCTGCCACAAATGACATGATTGAGAAGAAGAAACAAAGTAATGCAGCAGTCCTCCCCCCTCGAGATGTAAGACTTGATATATTTGATCATCTTTCCATATGGAACGAGAAGTAAAACGCTGTTAGTATCCACAATTTAAAGGAAAAACATATATATTTTGCGAAAAGTGTCGTGTTGTGTTGTGTTTGAACAAAGACAACAATTGTTTTAATAAATTCCATTCCTAAGTAGAGCTATTCTTAATGTAAAACTATATATATGATTATGTTCTTTGTTCCTAATTAAGAGCCAAATATAAGTGTTAATGCATACTGTACCACATATGGAACAGATTAAAAAAAATAAATAACTACAAAATCAAGGAGTTTTAATTGTTATTATTATCATTTATTATGTCTAGACACTATATAGAACCACATATATTATTTTGACACGATTTAAAAAAATCATGCATTGTAGGGTTAATTATTTTTAATAAAATGAAAAAGATGAATTCAGTTTAATATATATAAAACTTTCTTCTTAAAATTAAAACAATACTTTGATATTTGCTGATGATTGTTAGTATTGGTTGTACAATATAGCTCTAAGATTCTTTTGTTTGTGCTAGAAATTATTATTATTATAACTTAAAAGAAAATCGACCATTTGCGAGTCGGACTCGCCCAAGAAGTGTCCAAACGGCAAAAAAACTCAAATCACTTTAGTTGTACGAGAACCTCCATATTTTTTAACTTTAATTTAACTATTTATCTTCTAAATTTATACCTAACTAAAAATTCTGTTTCAAGCGTCTACCTGTTGCCGTTATCAATATCGAGAAAAGACGAGCAAACAAATTATTAATTTTATTCTGTTTTTAGTATTTGTTGTTACAGGACCACGTCTGTTCGGTCAGCTGTTATTATAATGATTAACTGTGACACTATTGACATATAAATAAGATAACCTGTCAACATACATCAGGTCGTAATTACAATACAATGCGTTGCATAAGTGCCGGTAATTGGACGGTGCGTAGCGTGGGTGCCGTCCTTACCCAATAGACTTATGTTCGTGGGATGAAAGATTAATTGAAGCTTTATCTTGTTCAAGATGTAAGCAAAAACAATTGAGGAAAACTTTAGTCTCAACATCGTCTCACTTCTTATTGGTGCTTCCACTGTACGCAAACTAAACTAAATTTAAACCATTGCTATCTTTTACTAACATATAGTGCGAGAAAAGGACGGCAACAGATAACAACTAACTTAGAAATGTCAAACTAGTTTTCGCCTTGAACATCACAGTGTTTTTAGAGCACACGTTTTTACTTGTCGCCAAATTTGTATGAGAATTTTAGTTAGAGTAAATTCGACAGTGCTAATATTCGTCTGTCCTTTTCTAAATATGAACAAGTGAAAAAGATAACGATGGATTTAAATTAGTTAAGTACGTGTTTAACAGAATCGGGGCCATTATCTGTGCAAGAACCTATGGTTGACTGGTAGATAATGCCTCTGGCTTTAAGTCCGCCATTATACTCGTACATTTTGTATATAGGACATTAATAATTAAATACGCTCGTGGCTAAGTGTAAGCCATAAGGTTTAACCGATAATAAAGGTAAAGCCGTGCTCGCCGCGGTTGGTCCGTGGATGGGTGACCATTTGTAAAACCAAGACCCCTCCGTGCCTCGGAGATCACGTTAAGCCATTGATCCCGACTGTCATACAGTGATATTTGACAGTCGTTAAGTCATTACAATTCTTACACCCAGTCTTACTATGGGATACTGTATTACCTAGCAATAGGTTGTGGAGGTCAGATAGGCAGTCGTTCCATGTAAAATTTAGTATTCAGCTAAATTCGGTGAGACTGGAAGCTGACCTTAACACTTAGTACCTAACCATTATCAAAAAATATTAATTAATAATGGATAATTCAATAATGGAATTGCTATTATGTGGTTGCTAGTGCGAATCCCACTCATAGCACTGCGGACGTGAACTCGTAACACAAGCTTTTAGCTCATAAGGGGTTAACAAGAATACTAGTAATGTTCGACCCATATTGTAAGAAAGCTTTATTTTAAAGAAAAGTATAGCATAAATAAATACATTGTCAACTTTGTCAATGACGGGAAATGTTCCAAGAACGCTGGCAGCATTGCCACGCTAAATAAACAAATTTTATCTAAATCTTAGTCTGCCAGGTACTGTGATTAAGTGACAGTCAATAAATAATTATGATACGTTGGACAAATTAATTTAATTAACTTATAATCTAGTTTATAGCAGGATGTGTGACCAAATATGTTATGTACATGAGTTCCGTTTCATATAAATAATTAAACTAATTACAGCTCATGTTACAACCTACTTACATAAAACTCATTGATATGAAACTTGGATACACCTTTTGAGAAGAATCTTAGAACTGTGGTTATGGCTTAAATCTATACAGTATACATACTTATACAACATGTAACAAAACCCCTGTCAGATCCAATAAAAGCGTATTCGTGGTACAGTTGATGAACCGTCTCGCATATGCGGCATCTTTGACACAAAGCTGTAGGAAATGAGTGCGTGAACTTTGAGGAGCGGTCAGTGTTGCTGTTGCCTTGGATCAGTTTTTAATTTGATTTAATTATTTTCACTGGGGAAAAATAATCATCTCCAATTCATTTAATGGCTACGTATGTGTTCGCAGTACGATACCGAATTATACTCTCAGGGATCGGACAGGGTTTTTGTTACATGTTGTATATTAATCTCTTTAAAATCTTAAATTTAAGTGTTGTTAAACTTGGGTTGTTGGTGAAGACGAGTTGGATGCAGAAGAAAGTCGCGGCTCCGCAACATCCGGGAGTGGACGGGGATCGCGAGCGCAACTGAACCGTTCCGCCTTGCAAAAGATAGAGATAGATTCCAGCAGAGATTCCAGCAGCTGGTAGCCGACCATCATTAATTTGAGTGGCACTTAAAGAAGAAGAAACTTGGGTAGTAAATTGTTCACTCTGTCAAAATTGGGTATTTGACTACTATCAAAAATTGATTTCTGACAAATGTTTCTAAAAATAGTCGTAAATTGAAGCAAAATTGCGAAAAAATAACAAAAATATATACACAATTATATAAGCTTTTAAATTTAGTTGATGTCGCATGCTCTATCCCTTTTTCGCAAAACGACGACTTGTACGGGGGCAGCCCCAGACTAGTATGGAGAACTGCATATTGACGTCACAAAATATTATCGCTATCTCTGTCAAATTAGCAATATTGGAATGCTTGTAACTAGCTCATTATAAAATTAATTAGTGTGTCGTTTTTAGAATTCGTTATAGTTTGAAGTATTTTTTTGATTTATAAATTAAATTAAAAAAAATTCTAATACCCAATTGTTCATTGTTCTAATCAAATGCCTATCTTGTATAATGTGCTAGGGAAGGGTGCTCTTGTCCGAAATACAGATATTTATTACTGCAAATTTCATTTCCCGTAATACACAATATACTTCATATATCATGAAAATCGTTCAATGTCGGTGGATGTTACCAAATGTGTAGGTATTAGCCAAATTATTTGACCTATTAGGAAGTAATTATTGTATTATATGAAAGTTCACGTTACGTTTGTTAGTGTGGTGCAGTACAAGTAATATCCGTTTGAGTAATGCTATTATTTCATTAATACTTCAATTAAATAATGTTAAGTCTGTTAATTAGTTCACTGCAGGGCTGTATACTTTTTGAAGTGAAAACTTCTTTAGCGGCGGAGTGCACGTTTTGGGATGGGTAATAATTGTTAAAACTCGCGTCAGGGGTCACGTGACTGATCCTAAGACGCAGCGCAGGGCGCTTGCGCGAGTGTGAGATGTCATCCTGTGTCAGCATAGAAAACATGGTTGTCAATCATTTTTTGGTGTGATAACTTTTGAAGAATAAGAAGTGTTTAAATTATGGAAATTTAACGAAGTGCATCTATTAATTTTATTTTACTAGTTTACACATCTGCCGGCACTCCTGCACTCCGGGAGTGAATCTTGTTTTTTTTTTAAGGTGGATCGAACATTACTTGTAATCTTAATAAACCCTCATGCTAAGCTGAATGCTTTTGTCACGAGTGGGTTCACGTCGGTTGTGCAATGGGTGGTTTTCTCTATATCTGTTATGTTTTCGATTACTGTCATTTCATGGAGTCTTATTGTAGGTTCAAATTTGTATTTAAACCTACAATAAGACACACTTGTTTCATATTTATCTAGGGTCGAACTGACTATAAAGAGATGGAAATAATATTCTTTTTTTTTATTGACAATGTCCTTTACCTTGAAAAGAAACAGAAAGCCAGTATCATTTTATTTTTTGATAATTTATTTAATTGATATAATTTCCTGTTCTATTATGTCAATCAATACGTGTGTGGGTGTATCTCAAACATAATCTTTATTCTAAATCCGTTCTTAATGAACTTGACCCAATTTGGTATGTTTTATAAAAACTTTAATAGTTTAGAACAAAAAAAAATTAATTTGTTCTTGTTCTACAAAAAGGACCAAGATGGAATCGAGTTCTTTGCTAGGATTATAAAGACCGCTTTATTTATCGATGATTCGAATTAGTTTTATTGATCTTAATTATTAAATTGAGTTTCCGTAATAGACAACCTAACTGTGTTTTTTTATGAATTTGCCATACATATACTACTTGTAAGCCTATACTTGCAACTTGTTAATTATTTAAATGTTATTTCTTATTTTCATACTTTAGCAGGATTTTTTTAAAAAGATTACTAGCAATTTATGCGTCGCATATTACTATCTCGTTAACCCCCGTGTTAGGCTAAGATTCTTGTGTTACGAGTGGGTTCACGTTGGTAGTGTAATGGGTGGGATTCGAACCCGCAACCACGTGATCGCAAGTCCGACGCCATTAGGGTACCGCCGCGCCGTTCTCTTTTCTGTTCATCCTTCATGATGCAATGGCTAACTTTTAACAAAAGACAAACGAATTTTTACACAACAACCACTGATAAATCTTTGCCTAATCTAGATCTGAACGGAGGCTTAAGTTTGGCTCCAACTAAGACTACTCAACAATAGCAAGTCCTTCACGGTTCTGATCGCGGCAAAAGGTGACTATCACTCAATTCAAATCTAAGGAAATGGAGCTCTTAATAGATCAATTGTTTGAGAAACTGTTGCTATTTTGGTTCGAGCAAGTTGTTTTATCGTTGAGGGTAAGCGAAGAGTTTAGTATGAAATGAAACCGCTCAGGTGCTGAATAGACAACGGAAAATTTGTCTTCACGATAGTAATAACCAGCCTTGGCGACTTGTAGGAAAAAATGTCGCTGATAGATTATTTAGAATGTTCATGTTCAGCGATTTGAGTATGAACACAGATGGATTTAGAAGGGGACTACCAAAGAAATAATGGATGGATTTTGTGAAAGATGATATGGCTAGATAGGATGTTACTTGTGTGATGACGTCATATAGAGAACTATGGATGAATAAGATAAACTGCGCAATTCGGCGGGAGGAAACCCGCAGTTCTCAGAGGAGAGATTCGACTTTCGAGAGATCTTTTTAAGTATTTATGTACCTACCTACTTTTATAGTTGTAGTATTTGTAATTATAGTATGACACAGTTGTGTATTTCAATTCATTGCAGGCAGTGGGTGCATAGCCTTGCTAATTGATCTTGAATAAATATTGCATGATTATCTGGCTTCATTAAGCTCAGACTTAAGGTCACATATTTAGATGACACAAAAGCCACAAGGCATACAGAATAAAAACAAAAGTAAACTTATATTATAACATTTTTGTACTAATTTGAATTAAACTAATTCTGGATTTCAGTGATGTTCCGAGCAACAAAGTAATGGGGAGACATCGTGAATGCATAATACTATTTGAGAACATAAATAATGCATCCTTTATAGTAAGACTGTTGCATATTTATAGAGGATATTAAGCGACGTTAGTCCTTGGTCATAGTCGTCGCTGCTAAGGCACACAATTGGTGCTGATTCCTCTGTACGCAAAATAACCTAAATTTAAACCATTGCTCTCTTTTACTAACTTATAGCGTGAGAAAAGGACGGCAACATACAACAACTTAGTTAGAAATGTCAAACTAGTTTTCGCCTTGTTACATCACAGTGTTTTTAGAGCTAACGTTTTTACTTGTCGCCAAATTTGTATGACAATTTAAATCGGAACTTAATTTAACAGTTCTAATTTTCGTCTGTCCTTTTCTAAATATGTAGAAGTGAAAAAGATACCGATCGACTTAATGTAGTTTAGTACGTGTTTAAAAGAATCAGGGGGGCAATGTCGATATTGTCTCATCTGGTGATGAAGAGTCTATTTTTCGTTGTTTTAAAAGAAAACTTAATACAGATATTTGGGTTCACCTGAACATCCTCGCCCAATCATTAATGGGTGATGATCAACAGAATCGTCGGATAAAGAGTAACTTTCCTCAAGACTTGGTCTAGACACAGTGAATATGCTGTCCAGATAAATGGGTTGTGGCAGAGGCCACATACCGAGCACGCCAAAATAGTTTTAAACCAACATACTGCTGAACTTCCCTTTTTATGACTACTTTATCATGTCAGATTGTCAGAATAAACCTCAGAAATAATGTATATTAAAAATCTACTAAAATTATAATCTTATCTAAAGGTAAGTTAGTTTTCCGGTTTTATGTTACACTAATGCCAATCAGTGCTGCCAATGGACCGTATGAACAGTGTTGCCACATTTAGGAAAACGGCTATCATCAATTTATGCGCTGGCAACATCCTTTTATGGAGGAAGTTGAGTTAGAATTAAAGCACTTTTTATTGATAATATCGATTTAATAAACTTTGACTTTATATGGAGTTTATTTGTCATTGCGTGTTGGTTTTTGTTTTTACTATCATAAACGGAATTAGGACGTTGCTTTTTCAAACTGATTCTTTTTATAAGTAGAACTTAATTATTTGTGTTACTTATTATTGCCAGTACCTACCACAGTTTTTTTTTTTTTTTTTTTTTAAAGATTACTAGCAATGAGGGTCGCACATTACTAGTAATCTCGTTAACCCCTCGTGCTAAGCTAGGATGCTTGTGTTACGAGTGGGTACACGTCGGTAGTGTACTGGGTGGGATTCGAACTCGCAACCACATGATCGCAAGTCCGTTTTGGTTTGTTTTGTAGGTTTACATAAGGCCGCTATCCCACTGGCGTTTTACGTGCGTTGGCGCTTGTCCAACGTTTGGGCAGCGCCAACGTTGCGGAGACGCAACGTTAACGCAGGTTTCTAGTGGCAAGCGTTACATCCGCTGAACGCAATGTTAAAAAGACCTTTAATGTAGTGATACAAACATATATGGTGTAAGGAAAATCGACACTCAAACGATTTCTAAAGTTCTGGGCCGTGATTCTGGACGCCGCGATGGAATTTTTCGTGACGTTTTCCTAATTTTTACACAAGAAACTCGCGACGTCAACGTCACGTCAGCGCAACGTTGGCGCTGCGCAAACGTTGGATAAGCGTCAACGCTCGTAAAACGCCAGTGGGATAGCGGCCTAAGAATCTATTTGTTTCGTGGCAGTTTGATACAAAATTCAATCGTATTTTTGGGCCACTAGTATAATGTAAGCTGTTTAGCTCACTTTTTTTCATCGGATAAATACTTTGATTTTTTTTTCTATAGCTTAAGAATTTTATGAATGTATTTTGATGATCGTTGTCAGAATACTTTAATTAAGTAATATAAATAATACAGTGAGTATCTAAGTGTCGATTACGTTACGAAGAAACTCGTAATAAAACTATTTTTAAACACTCAAAAAACTATAAACTTTATACGAAAATAAGACAATCTGAGTAAACAACTATTACAGCAAGTTTGCGTAATCTTATAATTAGTATGACGGCACAAAACAAAAGATAACGTAAACGCGTCAGTAAGCGTTACGCGAGAAAGTCGGAAACCTTACTCAACGGGTTTTTGGCGAAAGTTGAAAATACAAAGACGAAAAATAAACGAATGTCCGGTATTCCGGTGCGTTAGGGTTGTCAACTATGTTGATAGTATTCAAATATTAAAGCAAATATCAGAAAATTGTACAATTGTCATATAATTAATGCTTTAACCCACTCGTAACACAAGCATCTTAGCTTAACACGAGGAGTTAACGAGATTACTAGCAATGTGCGATCCACATTATAAGTAATATAAAAAAATATATACAGTGGACCCCCGGTATTCCGACAAACATTTTGCAGGGCGGTGTCGGACTATCGAATTTGTCGGATTATAGAGTACTGCCTAAGACCCCCCCTATGGAATCCCCTATAGTCCGGAAATGTTTACAAGAGAGAACCTTGTAATCCGACAAATTACAGATCCAATGATAAAATTCTATATTTTATATGTAGGTATATATTTACTCTGAAGTATAAGTAAATCATACTTCATTATGTATGTAAAATTTTGTAAATTAAACAACACAATAGAGGTGGGTACAAGTTATAAGTTGTTCATTCATACATGATCGAAAATTGTCAATACATAATAAATAATAGACCATGTCGGATTACAGGGGGTGCCGGACTAGACAGGGGCCGGATTACCGAGGGTCCACTGTATATCCAAAAAACATAATTATCCTATTAAAACTTGGGGATAGAGTTATATTGAAAATAATCTATATATTAATACGTGATGCCAAAACTTTGGACCCCTTTTTACGAAAATTGCGAGGACGCAGGAGCATAAAATTTGGCACACTTATAGTTTATGTGTAGGAGAAGTGGAGAACGCTAATATTTTTCAATAATAATGCTTATAAAGTACATTAAATCAATAAATAAAACATTACCCACACTACAATGCATTTCACACACACATGTTTGTTTTGTTTTTCATTGACTGCTTACTGACATTGACATAAATAAGTGGTTTAAGTTTTTATATATCCGAATATAACGGCCAAGGACATTTAGCAAACGATAAAAGAGGTTTTACAAAAAACATTGTTTGCAGAGAAGTTTGCAATATGCGATAAAATATGCTCTAAATGGATATGTATTTTTTATATGTATTTTCCTCTTATAGCATGTTTTCTTTTAATAAACATTTTTTAAATAGATATTCTTTATTTTACTTCCTTTTAATTTCGTGGTTATAGTAGTTTAGTTTTCGACAGTAGAACCTTAATAATGTTTGAATATTATATTTTAATAATGTATATTAAGTCACTCACAATTTAAATTTATATTATAAGGTCGAATTTCGACCATTGGGCGACCACTAGTTTTGTTTAAAATTGCAAGAGTAGTCAATATCATTTGACCACTCATCTAGTAGAATATTAAAATTAAAAATCTTTATGTTGTTTTGTAAGGGTCGATATTATATTATATGTGAAACATTAGTTTTTTTTTTAAATAAGAGATTTGCAACCCTACTTATACTTATAGTGTAGTTAGTATTGTTGCCCCAGAACTTTACTGTGGCAGTTTTTTTGTGGCAATAGAATTTCAGTGTGCTAATGTTTGACGAAAAAATAGTTCAAATATCTTATTGAACAATTTGTTTACTATACAATAAGGTGTGTGTAAGGTAAGCATTTAGTCTTTACGTAATTATTTATTACTCTTTTCCCACTATTTTTTATGAAGAATATTATTACTAAGTCAAGGTTATTTCTCATGCATAGCATAATAAGATAGAATTTTTTATAGAACCCAGTATTTTATTTAGTACTAGCTGTTACTTTTCTTGGTAAGTAATTATAGCCACTACCATATTGTCTATGTCACTTGGATAATGTGGTATTCTAATGGTGAAAGAATCGGGCCAGTTTATTTCTTAAACCACATGCTTGCTCTTAGAAGTTTTTATTTTAAATTACGTACAAGTTGTCGTCGCTTTTTGGCTAAACTGACAGTTTTTAAAAAAAGTAACTAGGTAGGTATACGTCAAAATATATAATTTTATTCTAAGTTTAAAATGGTAGCAGAAACTTTTTGTAGCCATAAAATCTCGACTTCTATCTTAAAAGCAAAAAAAACAAAAGTTAAACCTCTGCAACTTTGTTTTTAATAACATTTCATGACAACACTACGGTTATGTTGTATCAATTACTTAAAATTCAATTTTACTTCCAAACTTTTGCAATTTAACAAATTGCAAATTGTATTATTTATTACTCTGTCTAGACAGTTTTATTTCCTTGATTTAGAAAATAAAAAAAACGATGTTGCATTATGAATATGGATTTAAAATTGTAGAGAGTGAAAAAAAGTCAGTTATCACATGATATTTATATAGTAATATTTTAGCAAACATTTCGATTAGAAAGCTTTGTATGAATATTTGAATAAAATAATAAAAAACTGTATGTATTAATTACAATGTTTTAGAATATTTTCTTACAATCTTTTCCTTTTAAGTAAGTAATAAATAGCAACTGAATTAATATACACAACAGTCGGTCTACCAATAGAATTTTATGAAAAAAAAAACAAATTACATTCGATTTCTTAAGCCGTAATTTGAATTATTGCTTCTAAAAAATATATAGGTTTAATTCATAACATACGTAACTTTTACAGTGAATCTTACATTGATTCTAGAACCCCAAAAAAATAGGAAATAACTCTATCATATTATATCGACTTAAATAAAATTCTGCAAAATCAAATTATTAATTGATTATTTGATGATGTTGTAGGATCTCGATTCTAATGGAAATCGGAAGATAACCGGACCGGAACGGTGACGTATAAAATCCCGGATGTATAAATAATGTTCCGTAAATAGAAACAAGATGATAAAGTTATGTTATCAAGTGAAATTGTTCCGATCGGTCTAGATACTGCGCGGAAAAGTATCGGTCGACGTACCCACGGAATTCACACGCTGTGTCCATTATCACACGATTTACCGTAACGTGTCTGTTCAATAATCTCAATTATTTAGAAGCAAGCGGGCGGTAGCCTAATGGCTAGGGAATCGGACTTGCGATCATGTGGTTGCAGGTTCGAATCCCACCAATTACACTACCGACGTGAACCCACTCGTAACACAAGCATCTTTTCAATCAACGATATTACTAAATTATATTATTATTATATACAAAATAAACGGATTTGTTTGCTAAATTGCAGGTTCGAACCCAATACAGGCAAGTATCAAAGTAACTTTTACAAAGTTATGCCTACTTTATTTATTATTCAAAGGCGTAATTGACAACCAGTTGCGGTGAATATAATGTCGAAACCTGGATTCCAAAAATTGGATACTGAAATCGTCAACTCGCAATGAGTTTGGTGATCAATGCTCGTTCTGTCTATGAGAAGAGGTCTAGCCGTGGGATATTACCTTCCATAGATCAAGCTTCGAAAAAACATGATTCGTCTTGTTTCTATATGACATTCAATAACAAATAACTTATGTGGTTATATCACATCTTTAAGCTGTCACGTCACGTCACGTCATAATTATATTCACTATTTTGCATCCATAATTTTTTAATTCATATTCTTAATCGTACTTTTTGCAATTGACCTACAATCTAGCAATAAAATGGGACATTATTTCTCAACCAGCACATCTCACATTACATCTCGAAAACCGTTCATTAATTTTACGTTTATTATTCAAATCCGAAATTATGTATGCAAGAATTGCGAATACATCGCTCCAAATATATTCAAATAACATGTTAACGTTAAAACTAGCAACGTATGTTAATTTAGTGTGCAATGAAAACGTTCGCCCCACTGCACTATATGTGCGCCACCGAAGCGCACGCGACGCATGCGCGGACTAAGTATTTACATTTTTACACCATTACTGGTTAATGAGTATAGTAAGGAACTAAGGACTAGTTTATTAAGAAATTATGGCTGCATATGCACTAAAAGTGTATATACAATATGTAACACAACCCCTGTCCGATACCTAAGACTATTATTCGGTATCGCACTGCGAACAAATATATACGTAGCCATTAAATGGATTGGACATTATTTCTTTTCCCTAATCAAAATAAAAATTGATCCAAGGCAACAGCAACACTGACCGCTCCTCAAAGTTCACGTACCTACTTACTACCTACAGCTTTGTGTCAAAGAAGCCGGTAAGATTTTCTTAACATTTTATGTGCTATATAATATTATAATTATATTTGTTACCGCTCTATTGAAATAAATTTAAAAAATATATATTTTCTACACCTTTTCAATTTATCGAGCATCGACAAGCGTTGCAGCTCTAGTTATCTTTTAATCAACACCGAACAATATACTTGATTGCGTAACAATTTTGATTACACCTGATCAAATGTGGAGCTACGATTAAACTCAGATTAAACTTAATTAACCGCGGTTCCGGATTTCTCTAGTTTACCATATTAGACGTCTCGAAGTTTGGGTGACAACTTTCTTAAGCTAGCGAAAGTTGGGCGGGGTTATCGATAAATTAGTGTGGTGACATCGACCATATTGTTATGGTATCGACATTCTTGAGTTGCATAATCGGTAGTGTCGGATGTGCCCTTATAAGGTAACCGGAGCGTTGAATAGACATGTTTTGTATCGAAACTGTATCGAATAGGCTGCGTCCAAGGTTTATCGATTTGAGTATTTGGATTTTGTCAGATACATTTTCATGCAAAGTTTCAGAGGGTTGTACAGTAACGAGCATAAATATGTATACACACAGCGAAATTGTAAAACTTATTTAGCGAGTAGTTTTTGTTGAATCTCAAAAATATATACTTGATTTGAGAACTGTTAAAATTTTATGTTGTTAAATGATAAAAAGTTGAATTGATGGTGAGTTCCTGTTAAATTATTGTTTTACAATTTCGTTATGTGTGTGAGATTTTACATCGGTTCAGATTTCTCACATATTGATGTAGAATAGAATAATACCGGCCTATAAATGTCCCACTGCTGGGCACAGGCCTCTTCTCGTATAGAGAAGGAACGAGCATTGAACAGAATACATTTCACACAATCCGACTTGTATCTCGTTTGAGATTAGCCAAGACTCGTCGGCCGTAGTGTACTGGCTGGGATCCGGAATAGCTTTGAAAGTGGGGCTCCAATGAACCACTATAAAATAGGAAATGGCGATTGGATAAAGATTACAACTGCTTCGCGATTACTCTTCCGTGGAGAAAGCAATAGTGTTGTAGAATATAGAATTATTAATTATTGCAAGCTATTAAATGAACATCAACATTTAATTGGTGATGTTCTATTTTGTTATTAGCTGTGCCTTGCGGTTTCATCCGTGTTAGCTTGTTCCCGTTAACACATTTATTTTTGTAAAATGTCCACAGTTTTTAATATTTATTCTGCTATTCGGACGAATATAGACGAATCCAACAAATCAAAGATCATGATAATCGGAAAATAACACTTACGATTACCTATAACTCCAGCAGGGGTGGACCCGTTATTCGAGTTGCCCGAATTTGCTTTTTTATATTTAGAGTAGTTGTGCCCCGCGATTTCACACGCGTATGTTTTTCCCGTTCCCTAAACATTATTTTTTTAGTCTTTTTTTTTTACATTGTTTTAATTTATAGGTTCTGCTATTCAGGACGGATACGAATCTAACGAATTGAGGATCATGAAAATCGGTGCACCCGTTCTCGAGTTATAAGTGTTTGTAACAACGACGTCAAAAGAAGGTTTTCAATTCAACTGTGTTGTTTTTTTGTTAGTTACGCGATATCTCTGGTTATTGCGGATCGATTTTTTCTTTAATAGGGATTAGAATAATGGTTTTTAACTGCCATATCTGTTGCCTTTCATCAATCTCATTAATTTATTCTCCATTATCTACCTAGTTTTCAAAACTTTATTTGGGATCTTCCAGACATACTCATATATCGCCGATATATTGTTGTCACCTTGTCCGACATATATGTACTTGTTTCTATTAACAAATTCCTATCGTGAATGAGATTTGGGTTAAGCAATCATATCCCATAGACTCACTATAACAATAAGTGGAATGTGGCGTAAAAAGTAATACACCATCTAGTATCATAGTAATTACTGTGAGTTTACCAATCTAATTTGCTGTTTCCTGTTAAGCTACCTCAATACCAATGTTTGGTAGTTGTTTTTATATAGAATGACTAGCTGACCCGACAAACTGCTCTGCCATATTAAAAAAAATTGGAGAGAGACACCCCTATCACTAAGGGTTGTGAAAAATAGATGTTGGCCGATTCTCAGACCCTACCCGATATGCACACAATATAATCTATTTATATAGGTATAATTCCAGTGTCACGATGTTTGTCCGGGATGAACTCCGAAACTACTTGACCGATTTAAATCAAATTTGCACACCATGTGCAGTTTGATCCAACTTAAAAGATAGGATAGCTTACATCACAAATATAAAAAAAATTGAGACAGCGGGCGGAGCAGCGGGAAACAGCTAGTTTTATATAAATCAGTTAAGAGTTTTCGGAGGAGTTTGGTTACAAATATGGCGATAAGAAAATTGTATATATTAGAAGAAGATCATGTTTTTTAATGAAGAATTAAATTAAGGAATTATCGTCGTTTCCATAAACATTTATAATTAACATCGAGTCTATGTCACCATCATAAGGGATACGTTTTAAAGAACGTTGATACGTGTTAATTCATATCCAAGATAGATGTTAAAAAATCTTGATTGAAATATTTTTGGTTCACTTACGATTTTTTATTTTCGGGTTTATATGGGTTAAAAAAGGCATCACACAACTGAAACACACTTCTGAGACAATTTATACTAAATTTCTTTTTTTTCTTGCAATAAAATTTTAAGACTTTCCGGAAATGAAAAGTTATGGGATTTGGCTAATCGAAATTGTATTTGAATTTTAATCAATTTCGAAGTCGAATTTTTTTGAGATTTAGAGAAATGCATATGGACGAATACTTAAAAACGGTGAAACTTTCTTTACAATAACCATTAATAACAAGTTATTATCTATTATTATAAAGATAATAGCGAGATCGGCTGTCATTGTCGATTTAAAGACACCCATTATACGTTAGACATTTAAAAAAATAATGCGATTGGAATAATATTGTTGAAATACTTTAGTCGAAGTGTTTTTGAGAAAGTTAATTCCGATATTTTCGTGAATATAAAAAAAAATAGAAAGTATTTTAATATGGTTGGGGACACTACTGTATTCTCAAGCATGATTTTATGTGGATTTTTTATTTAAATGTGTTTTTTATTGCTTTTATTGGCCACTGTTTTATTTCTGTATTTGGAGTTCAGATTGCAGCGTTTCAGATTTGGAAAATAATTGGAACTGGTTTCTGGATGTAAAATGTATGTCCTTATTGTAGGAAATAATTTTAAAGCCGATGGTTTTTTTTACTTATGATTGTCAAAAGAAGCGACTGAATACATTTTAAGTATGTATCTTGAAATTTAATGCCTAGAAGAGGTTTTTTATTACGAGTACAAACAAAATGAAGAGAAATATTTATTGTATTTAAGAATTTGTCTGAAGAATTTCATGCGATTTCTTGTCGGATATTCCATAGGCAGCCTTATGCCCTTGAACTGACAGAGAAAGTAACCTGTTATGGACAGATGAATGCATTTACTATGGTGTGTGACGTCACACGAGGTGATAGGCCTTTTATATTTCAAGGAAGTTTGTTCAAGAAATTATTAAGGGGAGTTTTATCAGAGATCTTTTTACGTTAGTTTGTTGGACATAGAGTTTTAGATACCTTATAAATTAATGGATTTTATGCGTGATTAGGTAGTATATGGTAATTTTATTAGTATTAAGACGGTATATGTTAATTAAATTTATACGGTATATGTTATTTATATTCGGAAATTGGTACTGGTAAATATAAAATTAAATTATTTAATTTAATCAAAATAAAAAAATACAAGTACCTAGTGTACCTACATTACATTTCATAATAATATAAAAAAATGAGAGAAAAATATTAAATTTAGTATTTTCAAATATTCAGTAATGTGCAAAAGTTAAAATCAGGTAAAAGTCCCTGTAGACCAAACTGTAGTGTGTTACCAAACGCAGATTAAAAACTTTTATTAAATCGCAAAAATGAAATAATTTTATAAATAAATTCTAAATTACATACCTTTTAAAAAAACTTCACTTCAATTCCAAATAAAACCTTATAAGTTCATTCACTTGAATCCCAAAAAAAATAAAAAGTATTTTAAAAACCAAATAGGTTCGTTGACTGAATCACATTTTTCGAAATACAAAAATGGTTCAACATCACTCCCCGTTGCTTTGCTTAACTTAGAAATAAAAATGTTAAGCGGAGTTTAAGTTAAGACTATGTTGCGTGTTATCACCTCGACAGGCGCGCGAACACTGACAGTCGGTTGGACCAACATAGGTGCAACTTAACTATCGCCAGCCAGGGCCGGATTTCAAACAATAATTAATATGTGAATCAGAGCTTTTAAATTGTCTTCTAAATTTATTTATGGCTTACGAGCTGGAGAGGTCTTCGATTTAATTAACTGCCTTAGTGTCTCGATCTATAGTTTGACCAACTTTTATTTGGATTTGAATTTTATCGAGAATTTGTTTTAACTCAATAGTTAAGATTTCAAAAATTGTGAAAGTTATCATATTAATTTAATATTGAAATGTATTAAATAAACAGTTAGTTTATTAAGGACTTTATAAATAAAACCGACGTGTCGTAACACAAGAACTTAGCTTACTACTGGGAGTTAAAAAGAATACCAGTCATAAAAATAATTTTAAATTCATACAGGATTATTTTTTATGGAGTGCGTAGGTATGTTCAACGATGTAATTAGGTGCATAAAATTGAATGACTTTCCCCAAGGAACATAGGTCGAAATCTTAAAATTGAAAATGAAATTTTCATACACAGTGACAGGTCACTTGACTTATGTTTGTATGAAAAGATGATTTTCAATTTTAAGATTTCGACCTAGTTATGTTTCTTAGGAAAAGTTGTTCAGTTTTATGCACCTGATTGCCTCGTTGAATATACGCACTCCATAAAAAATAATCCTGTATAATAAGCCTAAGGTATCGGCCTGAAAATAATGTTTAACGTCACATTGTTGTTTTAAAATGTCTTATTAAGCCTTAATTATTTAAGGATTCAACGGTTTAACTACTCACGCGCATTCTCGGGATCGCCCGACTACTTTCAGACTCAATAGGAGTCCTTAATCATGAGCTGACGCGGCGGCGGCGGTGTCGCGAGTCGAACTTTTAAGCCTTACCTACAATACAGTCAATTAGTAAATAATATCAATATATTACGAGCAACTACATACCCTATAACGTCATCGACTGGACTTTAACCCAGACTTCACGAAGTTAGCATCTAGACAAGTTATATTTGCACACATTTAATTGCAGGCTTTTATTTTCGATAAGTCACGTGATAAATCGCCGAATACTGAAACGTCACTCAGTTTGAAGCCACCGTTAGTCAATGATTTCTCAGAAAGATTAAGAAAGTACACATAACTTTGAAAAAGTCACTTTGGTACTTGCCTGGGTTCGAACCTGCAACCATGTGCATGCGAATCCGGTCATTGAACAGTTAGGCCACCACGACATTTTGATCATTTGATAGCCTAACAGTTGATGAAAAAACGCATTTTTAAACCATTAGTTAGCATATTTAAACATTGGTTGAGTTAACTCGGGATCAAAAAGCTGTGCCCATACCATGAGCTTATTAAGCAAGGTTGTTGCCCCTGTGGAAGCGAGACAGCGCTATACAATGCACGTAGCAGCGTCTCGCTTCCACAGCGGCAACAACCTTGCTTAATAAGCTCATGGTATGGCACCTGGTTCTAAATCCGTCACTGTGTAACGCGCCTACGACGTTTCGTGATATTTTTTACCGACTAATTTATTTGATCTCCAGTTTTTGTGTTTCCTCTGGTTGAGGCCTGGTCCCGCCAGCCTTCACTCAGGTAGTACAAACAATTAGTTTTAAGACAATCAATTTACATATTTAACTGGATTGGATTAGATCTCTGATTGGTTTGAACTCGATTTAAAAGCAGCTGTAGATAACTGGAGCTTGTCGAAATTTAATTTGAAGCGGCGGTAGCCTAATGCCTAAGGCGTCGAACTTGCGATCTTGTGGTTGCGGGTTCGAATCCCACCCATTACACTACCGACGTGAACCCACTCGTAACACAAGCATCTTAGCTTAGCACGAGGGGTCAACGAGATTACTAGATAGTTATGTGCAACACGCATTGCTAGTAATCTTTAAATAAAAAAAATGCATTGACTTGTAAGATCAAAGGTAAATTTTAATAATAATATCATGTTGTAATTGTCTTATACAGCTGGGTTTGTGTTATCATACAATTTCATTCCATTGTATATTACTCTAATGAAATCATAGCTCTCAATAGCGATTGTAAGATATTCATTTTACTTTTAACTCTAGTTCTTACAGATGTTTGAATGAAATCATATTTATATTGTTAACCTATACGTATAGACGGTTAAAATTCAGCACCTTTTCATTGAAATATAATTATTTATCAGTTGTCTGGTTGCCATAGTACAGGCTCTGCGTAGTTTGGGATCAGATGGCCGTGTGTGAGTTGTCCCAAGATATTGTTATTATTGGTTGTTTTTAATAGGTATCAATGAAAATGCGAGATCTTTAAAGGGAGAAAGAAATGTTGATTTGTTAGAATTTACTGCAAAAGGTGACAAACTAAATAATCAGGTCTCATGTTCTATCATTCCCAGTGTAGGTACACATATTGTTATTATTTATTATAAAATACCGACATTAAATTTTTTTTTTTTGCTTCGCACAGGAGCACTCCTAAATGTCAATGAACCAGCGCAGACCAAGAGCAGCGGAGTTATCTTGAAGTATTTGGAAGTGGTCTCAAATTCTTGGAGTGTGATGAAAAGTGTTTTTTCTACATTGACCCGTCCAATGATCGAATCCGGGACCTCAGGAGCCCGACACCTTGAAAACCGGTGTGTACGCCACTCGACCACGGAGGTTGTCAATCATGATTACTTTCATGAGGTCCCGGATTCGATCATAGAATAGTTCTTTAACTAGTTACATATGTGAAGATTTACAAAATCTTTCTTTTCTATAAATAGATACTGTGATACACTACGGCCCACGAATCTTGGCGATTCTGAAACAAGATACAAGACAGTTTGAGATGCAAGTTCACATAATCGGTGGGTGAGAAGGAGACGACAATATCTTGTATCGCTTTTCAGGCCCCGGTGGCCGTTGGTACATTGGTATGATACAAACAAATCAAGTCTGTAACCACATACATAATTATAGATTACGGAAACCGCAAAACAGTAGCTTTCAAGTCCAAAATATCATTCTCCTAATTTAATGTATATTTAATTAAAACATACTAGGATACGTGGGTATATTAAAATATTGAAAAAACAACCAAAATGAATATTCAACTTAAATTACATAAACGGAAGAGAAAGATCTGCCACCTTTTAACATTGACTTTGCTTCATATCTTACGCAAAAATCTCGCAAATTTATTCAAATTATAAAATAAAATCCACATTCCGAATATAATGGTGCGAATACACTCCGACACTATACTTTTGACTGGCCTGTTGGTCTAGTAGTGACTCTGACGAAACCAGAGGTCTTGGGTTCGATTCCCACCCAGGACAGATCTTTGTGTGATGAGCATGAACATTGGTACGGGGTGTGGGTGTAATTTATATTTAATATGTATGTATTTAGAAATATATATAATAATAATCTCCCGACCGAATTTCGGCCTCGGCGGCCAATCTCTAGTGAGATCAGCCATGTACGCAGGAGATATTATAGTGCACAAGTGTGTGCGCGAACACAGGTCCACTCTCTGTTCCTTCACTCTCATAGTCTGATGGGACGGTTGACCGACACGACCGGAGAGGGATCAGGCGCAGGACCAACGGCTTTACGTGCTTTCCGAGGCACAGGAAATATATATAATATGCATGTTTATCAGTTGTCTGGTCACCACAGTAATTCAACCCGCAATTTCTCCAAACCGCAAGTGAGCAAGTGTGGTGATCAATGCTCGTTCCTTCCCTATATAAAAAGATCCTGTGCCCAGCGGGAAATTTACAGGCCGATACTATAAGTGGCATAGTGTATAAGAATCTTAAGGTTAGAAGAAAGTTCATATTATTCAACTATAGAGAAGGACAAACAGGTACCTAATAAAAAGTAAAAGTGTCAAAATTTCATAACATTTGCCGTCTAATGTACAAATTGAGTTGCTCAGGATTGTTAGCGAGTTGTTTGTTACATGGTTAAGGATGGGCAGAAGAATCGTGTTACTGTAAAGTCTACTTTATTTGAAGGGGAAAATAAGGATTATTTTCATGTAGTGCGTATATTCAACGAGATAATCAGGTGCATAAAACTGAACAACTTTTCGCAAGGAACATAGGTCGAAATCTTAAAATTAAAAATATTTTTTTCATACATACATAAGTCACGTGACCTGTCACTTTGATGAATTGATGTTTAATTTTCAATTTTAAGATTTCGACCTATTAGATGTTCCTTGGGGAAAGCTGTTCAGTTTTATGCATCAGATTACCTCGTAGAATATACGCACTCCATAAAAAATAATTCTGTATTGTTTTTTTTAAGTTGTTTTTGTAGACTCCAATAAATTAAATACGCCTATTTCACCAATCGGAAAATAATTTTATGAGGAACTTAACTGCTGAAAAAGGGCTTGCTGGTCATTTCTGGTCTTCGATTTCATTGACCTTTACAAAGTTTATTGACAGATACTGTTCTTTTGATGATCCATTGTGACCACAATTCGTAAAAAAATACAAACATATCTCATCAGTCGGACGGACGATGGACGTGAGTAGCCTTAAAATTTAGCAAAGCAAAGGGTGGCTTTACCAAGCTGTACGTCGCAAATTAGTTTATGACACTACTGCGGGGTAGTGCGGACGTTACTACCCAATGGTGTGCCTGAATGAGTCGAATAACGCTGTTAAATTGGCAGGTAACCTCTGTCCCCGCGCGCACGTATAGCACCCCAGTTGCCTTACATCCCCCGTTGCCCCCGGCCAAGCTATAGACTGTAGTCACTTTTAAACTGAACAGCTCCCCTAGCCAAGTGACATTTCTACAAGCGTTAACGATGATAGAAATCGCTTTGATGACATTACATGTATGGAAATGACATTTGTTTTCGATAAGTCACTTGACTTAGACTTGTCACTTTCATACATTTAATGTCATATCAAAATCAATGAATTTCTAAAAAAAATTACACTAAGCTAGTGGGGCAATAAGTACCTACTGTTATTGAATAATAAACTTATAAAAAATTGTAATGTTGTTTCCAATCCGACCACTTTCATAGCAGGAAGAGACAGACATAAAACTCAAAATATGAATTGACTGCTCCAATAAACAGTTATGAAGGTTAACGATGCAGTTAAATTTCCTAAATAACCAGTATCCATCAAAATAAAGACGTGGGCAATGAAAACCAAAAAAACTTTCTCGAAATTAAGAATGTGAAGAATGTTTATACTTTTTAAGGGTTAACACAAAAGGTCCTCTTGTCGGTACCCGGGAAAGCGTTAGCATAAGTTGTAGTTTTTTGAAGTTATACTTCTTTTGGCGCGTTTGGATGAGAGTGAAATTTGTGAGCTGCGCGCGCACGATGTCCCAAAAAAGCGACATGATGAAGTTAGCCATAGAACAGAATTAAAAATTCTGTTCTGTGGCCAACTTCATCATATTATTGTCGAAACAATATTAATTAAAAAAAAATTGTCACTAAGTTAAATAATAAATAATGAACTAGGTACCTACTTTAATAGAATTATTTATTTTAAGTCAATAAATAAAATATTTTATAATTATCAATTGTAAACAATTGGTACTTTACAACTCCAAAATTAAATCATTTTTAAAAATCTTAAAATAATATTGAATTAAATCGATGTGATAATTAATAATTTAATAATTTTTTAATTTTCACGGTAAAGCTATATTTTTACTGTAATAAATCTTTGATTGTTTTTAAAATTTTTCTTCGATCAGTTTTGCTTTTTTTTTTTCTTACGCCAAACAAGTATAACTTCTAACGCGTGTACATAAGTACACACACCATTTTTTATAGCTTGGTAGAAAAGACAAAGAACGTTTGTTTTATTTTTAGAAATAAGTCGAATCATCTGCTTTGTCAGTCTTATCGGATTTAGCTGAATTCCGTATTTTACATGGAGCGACCGCCTCTCTGACCTCCAGAACCCATTTTTCTGTGTATCATATACTATCCAATAGTAAGACTGGTTATCAAAATTGTAATATATAACCGACTGTCAAAGATAAAGCATGACAGTCGGGACCAATGGCTTCGCCTGCTTTCCAAGGCACGGTGGGATCTCGGTATGTTTATAATTGTCCCAGCCACGGAACAATCGCAAAAAATGTCCCTTAGTAATAAAAAGGTATATATAACCCTCTCTTGTGATTGTTAGCAAGGCACTAAGCCGAGGTCCGAACCTCTTTAGGGGAGACCTTAGTGAACGTTTTAAACGTAGTTAGTTTCTCTATTGCTCTAGATGGAGTAGTAACAATGGATAAACCCAGTGCAGCAGTGAAAAACAGCGCCCAAGTGCAGTAGACTTCTTACAAAAATATTACAATCTTAAGGTCAATATGCTATAATGACCTATTTAGATCCCTTCGTCATCCTACCATCCCACCTCACGCACATCACCCGTCCAGCATTTGATTGCCGACATCAGCGGACCCTAGCAAGAGAAATGCCATATTATTATGTGTGTCGTAAGATTATTTACAGCGAGTGCTGACCACTTAAGAACAAACACGGTCGACGCCACTTTCTTCGCCACGCCCTCTTGCGTAAGAAACAAGAAGCTTCGAGTCAAATGGAGGTTCAAAATTAAGTACTGGATGAAAATTCTTTGTAGCGTTGTCATCTACCTGCAACAACATTTGTTCTACGACTTCTGATAATTTTAAGGAATTTTTTTTCATGCGTCATACATAAATATTAAATTTAACGTTGGAGTATGAATAAAAAATTTTAAACAGATAAATTGAGTTTGATTTCTTTCTTTAGGAATACCTGTTATGGTATGTTTTTTTTCGTATTGTATTTTTTTTACGTTATAGTTTTAATAATTATCATTAATACTTGTGAATGCGTCAACAGCATAAAGAACATATTGAATAGAATTGCTTGTGCTCTCTTCCGTTATAAAAGATTTCATTGTTATAATTAATAAGTATCTTTTTTATGTTCCTAGCGTTATTGACGCACATATTTCATGATCTATTGTAAACAATATATTCTTTTTAAAGAGTAACTTATGGAGTTTCTTGCCGGTTCTTCTCTATAGGAATGACACTTTGGAACCGCGCACCTAGAGTCATTGGTTTTTAAAGTTAACGTTTCTAAAGCGCCTATTTTAGGTTTACTAGAAATAAAAACTTTTTTGATTTTTGATTTCTCAAATTGATCTTCGAAGGTCCATGTTGTCTGTCCAAGGTGCGTGCAAGTCTTTGTGTCACGTCAGCCGATGTTCCTGTACCGTGACGACCGATGATGTCAAATTGATAATTGTAATCAATCGTCATTTGGAAGACAATCGCCATTTTCTATATTTAATTCGTTGGATTTCGAATTATAGTTTTGCAATGGACCTTTTTTGTTATTATTTTTATTACATGTTTTATTTCACTGTTGTAACTTATGCTTGGGAAAGTGAGTAAGTTTACCCATAGAATTTTGTAAGAAGCTCGTAATCTCATAGAATTTTACATTTGATGAAGTAACATTCGTGGGATATGTTTTGTTATTATATTATTTTGTGTGTAAAGGTTTATTTAAGTACGGGATACGCCTATATGTTTACAGCCCAACACAATGTACTATACCTACCTATAATCCTGGTTATACAAGATTATTTTAAAAGGAGTGCGAATATCTTAAGAGATAATCACGTGCATAAAACTGAACATCTTTCCCAAAGGAACATAGGTCGAAATCTTAAATTGGAAAATGAAATTTTCATATAAAGTGACAGGTCACGTGACCTATGTTTGTATGAAAAGTTGATTTTTATTTTTAAGATTTCGACCTATGTTCCTTGGGAAAAGTTGTTCCGTTTTATGCACCTGATTACCTCATTGGGTATTCACACTCCCTTTAAAACCATCCTGTAAATTACTAAAGTCAGTCAATTTTTACGTTTATTTTCTTATAAAGTAAGATAATTAAAATATAGGGACTTACTGACTCTCCACGGCTGATTTGACCAAAATCGGATACCTAACTTTATCCGTTCATTATTAAAAATGTCGTCTGACAGTTTTTGTTTACAAATGTGTCAAAAATTCAAAGATCTTCAAAAGTTTTGTAAGTATATGTGTTAGCCAATTATTTACAGCTAATAAATGATTGTGAAGTGGTTAAGAAAGAATAATTAAGCAAATATATCTCGCACTTTATCAGGGAGTACTGTTTATTGTCATTTGCACATAACACTTAAGACTACGTGCAATATTTAAATAATTCGGTAGTGATTTCATCAGAACATATCGACTTTTATAATTCCCTGTACAAATATGCTAAAAACTTAACTAACTTAAACGTCGTAAAGTCTCTACAATGCTGGGGGTTTATTCTCTAAGTTCAAACAAAATATAAAATTGTATAACGCAGATTATAGTTCAAGAATCTCAGGTCACAAAATATTTTTTGTGTTCTGAAAGTGACCGGGTAGTGTTAGTATATACGTTTTAGGCTTTTTAGCTGATTCTTAAAAAAGTATAGTTAGTCGAAAGAGATAAAGCCTCAGAGAACCTTACTACTTGCACGTTAACCGTTTGGACTTAGTGAAGGCTCCTGATGTCAAGTATTGTCAAAAAATACTCTACAGCCAAGTCAAACATCACAAGTGCATGAACCCCAACGTTTACAATCGCAGTCTTAATGCGTTTCGCGGTGGTAGCCTATTCGCTATGGTCAGGAACTCGCGATCATGTGGTTACAGGTTCACACTGATATCAAGCCGAATCTAAATAAAGCAAAAGCACCCTTTAAGAGATATTATATCGGTGATCTATGGGAAGGTCATCTAAATTATTTCAGTCTATAAATATCCTATCCTACAGCTGGGCACAAGCATCTTCAAATATAGA
Organism: Plusia festucae; assembly: GCA_950381575.1. Classification (NCBI taxonomy): domain Eukaryota; kingdom Metazoa; phylum Arthropoda; class Insecta; order Lepidoptera; family Noctuidae; genus Plusia; species Plusia festucae. The sequence continues at coordinate 8,405,209 of OX494454.1, read as the reverse complement.
GAAGGAACAAGCATTGATCACCACGCTTGCTCATTGCGGGTTTTTTATTTTTCTTTCATTAGTCTTAGAATAAAATGTGACTTTTCAAAGATAAATATACTTTATATTTATCTTTGAAAAGTCACATTTATAGTAGGTACTTACCTGAAATAGGTTCGAACCTGCAATTATTCACACAAATCCTTTTAGTGAACCTAAAGTCCATGACGACGAAGTGTTAATCTGTCCCACATAATTCAGAAACCCATCATCTCTGTAATACAATCCTCACACGTTTCCTCCATAAAGAAACTTAATAAAAAGTCAGTTAAAAAGTGAACGACGCCGCGGGGCAAGAAAGTCAACGCACCTGCGTAATAAAGTGATGTAACATTGAGGCGATTGTTACACGCCTACTTGGTAGGTAGGTATCATGGTCTTATGTAGATTCTCGATGGTAGCCTTCCCAGGAAAGTACAGCCCCCTAACCCAGTGACATTCCTACAAGCGTTAACGATGATAGAATAATAAGGAAATAAATAATAATGAATAAATAAATGTGGACATCACATTCATTGCTCAGAATCCAAAGTAAGTGATTAAAGCACTTGTGTTCACTCAGAGACAACTAAGGTACCTACCACAAATACCCTGACCCGATACAATGTAGAAAAGTGATTTTCTGCATTGACCCGCCTGGGGATCGAACCCGGAACCTGAGAGCGCACGAAGGTCGACAAAATCGCTGAATATAAAATTAAATGACATTCTATGTATGGAAATGATATTTGTTTTCAACAAGTCACGTGATTCAGATTTGTTAATTCCAAAGATTCGATCAGCGTTGATGTTTGTAGCAAATAGTATAAATGACACTTGGCTAGGGGATAGGAGGGGAGGGCAATAGGCAAGAAAGGACAGTCGTCACGCACAAAGAGGTCTTATAAAATCTACCAAACTAGGCGCTATTTGAAGAATTTCCCAAGATGGGAATTGGGAACAAAAAAATGTTTGTGGTACAATTACCCTATTATATATTCAATGACATGATGAAATCCTAAGTGAGTTTATGTCTAAAGTCTTACATTTAGTTAATTTAGATTTAGATAATAATTTTAAAAGGCCAATCTATTTTAGACATTGTGAATATCCATGATGGATATTCTTCAAACTTATTTATTTTCTTACCTCTTCTTACCTACCTTTCTCTGATAAAATATTGTATATAGGTCAAGGTTCTGCCAGCCAGATGGACCAATGACCTGAAAAAGGTAGCTGGATCGGACTGGATGCGAAAGGCGGAGGACCGGGTGTTGATGCTTAACTTGAGGGAGGCCTAGGTCTAGCAGTAGACCATCAAAGGCTGAGTTGATTGACTAATTGAACTGTTGTAAGTATATGTATAAGAAATATTATTCCTGTAGTCTCGCTTTCAACATCAAATATTATGGCGTCAAAAAACAAACGAGGCTATAAAACATAATTAATAGTAATACAACTGTTACACTTCATTACATAATAACTTAATTGCATATCATATTATGTACTTACAGGTATTATTAGCAAATAGAAAGTATGAAAAGGTGTATAAACGTTCACGGAGTGGATCCCATTACTGCTTGATGACTATTGGGTGAATAGCTTTAAGGTTAACTCAAACTTAAAGCGGTATTCACGGCCGCTGTTAGTAGAGGTATACCTACAGTGCGGGTTTTCCTCAAGTACAGTACTCGCCAATCTTTATAGCCGCTCTGAATGTAGCCGTCGGTATCTCGTGCATGGTACACGCATACTACTACATACTCTCATACACACTACTCATATACTCATTCCACTCGCACTAACGCGCGGGAGGCGAGGACGCTTTCGGGTGGAAGACAGCGCGCGCGGGCGTGCACTGCCTCCCCGCCCCGCGTACGTCCCGCTGATACCTGATTTAGTGTTCTGCGCAGCGTAATGCGGCTAGGTTCGGAGCGGCCATAAAGTTTGGCGAGAACTGTATTAAGTATCAAGTCCTCGTCTGGAGCGGAATAGTTGGTGCCTCATAGGTACCTCATATGTACCTCATAGGTATTGTTTCAGAATTACACTAATATTATAGTGGGGAAATTTCACAGCTCGTCATATAATGCAGCTCAATAAGTTTGGATAGGTATTTGATGAACAAAATTTCACCTAACTGCGAGGTGTGTGGAACTCTGGAAGATGTGGTTCATCTTTTGAGGAAATTTGTAAGATTTCAGTCTGCCAGACAGGATTGAACGATCGAACCAATTTGATGAATTTTCATATGGAGGATTAACACGTAGGCTACTTTTATCTCAAAAAAATTATTAAAAGGCTGGTAACACCGCGGGGCGCAGATAGTAAATCTATCTTCTATCTATACTTATAAAGCTGAAGAGTTTGTTTGTTTGAACGCGCTAATCTCAGGAACTACTGGACCGATTTGAAAAATTCTTTCTCTGTTAGATAGCCCACTTATTGAGGAAGGTTATAGGCTATAATTTGCTGCGGTAGGCAGAGCCGCGAGCAAGAGCTCGTAATAGAAATAAAATAAAGAATAACTATGAATTTGTGAACTGTAGTACTACCACATACCTACATAATATACCGCTCACTCGGTTTTTTCTGCCGCAAATGGTAGCGAATACCGCTTAGGTTTCAATAGGCCTTTACAGCCAGTGAGAGTGTGAACGAAACTCTAAGTACAATGTATATTATTGGTATGTTTTATGATATTCGGATATAAGTTGTAAATGTTGTACAGCTACTGTACAAGAGAAATTTTAGACGGTGTGTTGTTTGAAGAGGGGAATATTTAATAAGGATTTCTTTTTGAGAATTCCAAATATAGAAAGCTATGACGTATAAACGTATGATTATTCATACATTTGATATTTGCATGGATTCAGATGATTATAGATGACAAAATATAAAAACTTTTTTTACTTTTGGAGATTTTGCAAAAAAAAATATGTTAATGATTTGCACGAATGAATTTGATTCTATATAGAAAAAAGGAGTTAATAAGAAATTTTTAATTTGATGTTTGTAGGTAAACCCCATTTTTTTTAGTCTCTAAATCAAATTTTAGTAAAAACTAGCTGTACCTCACGTTAGTTATTTCTTTTTCCGTAAACATCAATTTTCTATAGTTTTTAATATTTTTCTGCTATATTCGGAACGGAAACGAATCCAACAAATCAGTTCCCTAGCCAAGTCACGTTTCTACAAGCGATATCAATGATAGAAATCACTTCAATGACATTAAATGTATGAAAGTGACAAGTCTAAGTCATATGACTTATCGAAAACAAATGTCATTTAAGCGATTTGTATCATCGTTATCGCTTGTACAAATGACACTTGGCTAGGGGCTGGGATTGGACTGGTACTTGAGTTAAAAGTGTTGTGTTGTAACAAACCCGACTTTGTTTACCTTAAAATATACGTGAAACAATTTTAGATAATATGAAGATATGAAAAAGCTGCTAGAACCATTTAAAGATCCTGACCATAATTTGAGCAGAAGTTCTTAACATAATAATGTTCACATTCCTAGTCTTGTTAGACCACAAAACTTGGTAATTTTGTACCAAAACTATGTTATGACCATATCCATACAAACCTTGACATAGTACCTCTATGAGTAAGTCCAGTGCACTGGTTTCGCAATGTTTTAAGAAGTTCTCTATTTACGCAAACACCGTGATTTTGTGGGAATTCGAGTTTATGTATGTAGTTTACCGCTTACATTCTGTTACTTCATAAGTGTAATCTCCATACCTATCTATACTTTATATTATAAAGCTGAAGAGTTTGGTTTTTTGTTTGAACGCGCTTATCTCAGGAACTACTGGACCGATTTGAAAATTTATTACACTGTTAGATAGCTCACTTACCTATTAAGGAAGGCGGAATCGACGCGGGTAGAGCCGCGAATTATAAGTCGCATATTATAAGTATGTTTATCAGTTGTCTGGTTGCCATAGTACAGGCCTAGTTCGGGATCAGATGGCCATGTATGAGCTGTCCCAAGTTATTATAATTTTTATTATTTCTTCCATTCTTTCAATTGAAGTTTCTTGCAATTCCCATCCATCCTTTTCGTAGGACTTCTTTCTTGTGGTATTATAATGCAGACCACATATAACATAATTGACGCGACACGACTGTTGTAACACTTTTACGTGAGGTTCACACTGGCTGCCATAACCGAGGTAATTCGACAACAAATTCCAATCACGAATGAATGTCAACTAGAACTGTGTTATATGGAAATGCAGGAGCTGTTAAGTGATTTCTTGCAACATTTATAACAAGGGAATTGCGAATACAGAGATAGTTAGGCCCAGTGTTTTAATCCCGAGTTAACTCAACCAATGGTTAAGTGTGCTAACTAATGGTGTCAAAGCGCGTTTTTTCATCAATCATTAGTCTATCAAATAGTCAAATAAGTTGGAGAGTTAATTATTTTAGCATTTGTTATAATAAAATTGATGAATAACTCTTCAGCTTTATTTATAATATCTATACTTAATATTATAAAGCTGAAGATTTTGTTTGTTTGGTGAACGCGCTAATCTCAGGAACTACTGGTCCGATTTGAATATTTTTTTCATCGTTAGATAGCCCATTTATGGGGGAAGGTTTTTGCCGCCCACACGGCCGGAGCCGCGAGCAAAAGCTAGTGTACAATATAATTATTGAAGCTTTATGATAAAAAGTTAAATTTATCAGTTCCTAGTTGGACCATATTTAATAAGCATCTTTAGTTTGGTTAATAATATTTCAATTTTCAGTAAATAATGATTATAAACATAAAGTAATCCCTTTTTAACGAAATACTAATAATGTTGCGGCAGCTATACATAATATCGAGGTGTTGCGGTAAACTAACGCCATCTATGGGCTAGTAGAGACTTTAAAAATGATTTATATAGATAATAAATACATTGCTTAAAATAATTTTTTAAACAAAATACATTTAGTAATTACTATTATGCTGAAATAGCTTAATTAATTCAATCGAAATTATTTTAAACTCAAGCCATTGACATCTATTGGTTAGTAGTTAAACCAATGTTCATTACGAACGTCAACGCACATGTAACTAAACGGTTTTGTATTAAAAAACACAGATGGCGCTAATACATGACATTGCGTTTACAATTATACTCAAAAGATGGCAGCACGATTGTAATTATTTTTGTAGACTGATTAGCTTGTATTTGAATTGAATTTGGTCCTATGTAAGCATTGAAAATGGAGTGTATCTATTTACAATAACAAATTAATTACCTACTTCTACTAGCATTTCAAAGCAATAATTGTATATAGGAAAAAAAGATTTTGATAAGAATATTGATATTATTAATACGATATACTTATTATCCAAATTACTATTCTTAATTATTAATTTTTTGTTATGTCTAACCCATGTTGTACCTACTGTAGCTATCTGGAAACCTGTAATTGGCTTTATATTTTCTATCCTTATTGATTTTCACATTTAGTGTGTAGCCTTTGGTTTTCCTTATAAATAAATAAATATTACATCAAACGCTTTTCTAACATTTTCCCTAAATTTGTACCTATTTTGAAGTCAGTAATGATTCTGAATGAAATAATTTATAAATCTATTTTGTTTCACTTTTCTTACAAATCTACCAATCATAATATAGTAAAATAAATATCGGTAGCATAGAGAACTCTTATGTCTTCTTAATTATTTTCAGGCCTGTAACCATCGCAAACCAACGTATAAAAATAGAGCATTATTCATGTAACCCCCCCCCCCCTGCCGAGTGACGTGTGCACCTTGCTCACCTACTGCACATCACTCGGCGTAGACGATGACGTCATAATGGCGGAGTCGTGTCCGGCCGACGTCCCGGCGGACCGCGCCCTACGCGCTACGTGGTTCCAGTAGGGCTGCTACGGTGGGTTAAATTAATATTAAGAACAACCAGTTTTAATTTTAAATTATTATGTTTTTTAGTTTAACAATTATGTAACCATTTAAAAAGGGTTTTTTTTAACACGGAAGTAGGTCAATATAGTGTCACATTTCAAGACACGCCACAGCGATAAAATAGCAAAACATCCAAATTAAGTAAAAAAAACAAAGTTTATTTTACTCCAAGTCGGCATTCAAGTAGGTATAATTTTTTAAAGGTCAACAAACTTCAGACAGATCCCTTATTCGCCCCACCTTCACCGCTTACTTAGTGCTCTGGCTGAAAAAGAATAAAGTACACTATAATTTACTCAACCCCATATATATAATAATAGATCAGTAAGTTTAGAATAATGGATATCAAAATAAACTTTCAGATATACCTTACCATTGAGAAGTAGGTTCAAAAAGCTGTGTTTTTCAATTCAACAATTATTATCTCCGCAGCAATAAATTGACTCCAAGTTATAACTTCTTGAACATTTTTTTTGTTCTTACGATTCTTTATTTGAGCTAAAATTAAATATACTTTTAAATGCTTTTCCAGATATTCCATCGAGTGCCAACCCTACAGATGATAGAGTAATGAATGCCCCAGAGATTAGAACGTTTCATTTGCGTCTACTCTGTACAGTGCCGTGCAACTTATAGCTACATGGAAATTTCATTAAGCGCTGTGTCGTTTCGGTGATCTGACTTGTAATACTTGATTATATATTTAGTATTTAGAATTCCTTGGCAATACTGTTACTACAGCTATAATAAGAATTATTTGTATAATAACTTCCGTGAGGCGTATTCATAATTATTTAAAACAATAAAGGTTTCGAAATAAAACATCGTTTTAAAATAAAAAGATAAGCAAAATAATAAGAATTATGTTTCTTATAAATGTAGGGGTTTGTAGAGGCAGATATATATATATTGAAGATCCATTATTAACATATTATTTACAAGTCGAAATAAAACTACTTTTAAACGGATTCTATCGCGGTTTATTTTGATTTTAGTTCCCGAAGTTTCGACGCCTTTTCAGGTGTCATGGTCACGGGCCGACGATACTTACAAGTTAATAGAAACGGCTTTATAATCAGACAAGCAGCTTCATTAAATATATAGAGCATTTTTTTTTATAAATAGCTTTATAGCTATGTGGGTCGAAGATTACTAGTACTCTTGTTACTCCCTCGTGCTAAGCTAAATGCTTGTATTACGAGTGGGTTCATGCTGGTAGTGCAATGGGTGGGATTCGAACTCGCGACCACAATGACATGATCGCAAGACCGATGCCCTAGCCATTAGGCTACCGCCGCTTATTTATCAGGATATTCACTTTGATTTATTACTGAAACTCCGCGACACAAGGAATAAATTCCTTAGTGCGGGCGTCATTTTTTAAAATGAATTCTTCTAGTTGTTTGTATAAGGTAATGGTACAATTTCCTAAATACGTCTACCAATACACTTACATACCTTGCCTAGCGTATTATAAAGTATTTCAATTATCACCTAGACTCTGTCACCGGCTTTTGTTTTATCATATCTCTGTGATGTTTGTCAGCTCCCTATAAGGCGATCAAAAGGAGTACAACGGTATTCCATCCGTCTCAATATTAATATGTAAACTGTCTGTCTATTGTTGACTAAAATACAATAATAATACAAGATGGAATTTAAAAAAAATTAAACCTGTTCTTATACAGGATTATATTTTATGGAGTTCGTATATTCAACGAGGTAATCAAGTGCATAAAACTAAATTACTTTCCTCAAGGAATCTTAAAATTGAAAATGATGAGGAATTTCCATACAAAGTGACAGGTCACGTGACTTACGTGTGTATGGAAAGTTGATTTTCAAATTTAAGATTTCGACCTGTTTTGTCCCACTGCTGGGCAAAGGCCTCCCCCAAGTCCCTCCATACATTCTTATCCCGTGCGACCTCGAACCAGCCCTAGCGGTACACGTCCAGATCGTCCCGCCACCTCTTTCTGGGCCGGCCTCGGTGGCGCCGTCCGTCTGTTGGCTCCCATTGTGTAGCGACCTTCGCCCAGTGGTTGTCCTGCATGCAGCTGACGTGACCCGCCCAGTCCCATTTTAGCCTGGCAGCTTTTTTACCAACGTCAATTATCCGTGTTCTGGAACGCAAATTTTCGTTACACCATTACTAATATTTTGGTTTCGCAAAGCGAGAATATAAAATCCGTAGTAAAATCAATAAATATTACTTCAATTATTGAGTACACCTTCCCTAGAACATAATCATTTTATTGGACTGCATTCCATACATTGGACAAATAATACTTTTCCGGAGCATCGGTTAGAGTGTAGGTAGACGATGGGTAGATACTAATTTAATAATTTCCGAAACTAAAACATAAACGATCTAACGTGAAAATGTAACTAAATTCATTTTACTCTTCAATCCACTTAACCAAAGCTAAATCGAGTTACAATTTAGGTTTCCAAATCTAAATTCAATATGATTTGAATTTCGAAGTCTATACTAAATTGGCAATACTAACCTTTGACAACATTCTGTGGTTTCTATTTGATCTAACCCTATAAAGTTTTGGTTAATTCTAAATTTTCAATTGTTTATTTTGAGGTTAGACACACAATAATTATTTCTAACTAGCTGTTGCCCGCGGCTTCGCTCGCGCGTAAAGTATTATACATTGATTGAATCATAACAAAACTTAATACTTTTCTTCAGTCATTGACGTTTCGCGAAAATATTGTTTTTGAAACTTTTTTATGATAAACTCTTTGTTATGTGTTCTTTCTTTAAAAATTATCATAGTGTGCGAGCGTTCCAGAATCAGTGAGTCAGTGAGTCAGTGAGTCAGTGAGTGACGTGATCTATAATTTCTAATAATTGATTATGTGCATTCTGCCTATCTGGGGTAGATGTATGTATTTAGAGAGATTGTTAATTGACTTACAAAAGAGGATTTTCCTGTTCCTATTCAAATTTTGTCCGTAGTATTAAAAATAATTAAGTAACAAACATAAAACAAACGAATTCAAAGCCTCCGTCGTTAGTAAGTAAAAAAATATTATTTCAATCATTTGATTGATTTCATTGTATTAGGAAAAAAAGTGCGTTTTGAAGAGCTTCAAGATTAGAACCTGCAAGTACCCAACCAATTAAATAATTGTAACTCTTTATATTTTTAAACTACTTCGACAATTCTGAGCGTAAATAATAAATGTTATTAATAATACCGTCCTTTATATGGGCCACGGCTTGGCATGTAATTTTCTAAAGGTCACAGGGTTCGAACCTGAAACTCTAAGCACAGAAATCCGTTCATTTAGCCGTTGGTCCACCACGGCTTATTACCATGTGTAACGTAATAATTAAAATCATAATGTTTTATTTTAAATTTATTTATATGTGAGGTTGGACTGACTGATGTTTCCAACAAGCAGAGCCACAGTGAAAAACTAGTCAACTAAAACAATAGAAATATAAGTGACAATTGGACTTTTCCTGTTTATTTAATGTAAAAGTAAGAAAATGATTTGACTTCACGTTTTAGGCAATGACTCTACTTTTTTTATTGAAACGTGACGACATATCTTGACATGTTTGTGGTTTTAATTTTCAGGTTTTAAATGGAAATAAACGGAAAGTTGAGATGTCCAAACATTTTCTCAAGTAAGATATTGGTGCTGATTTCATTAAAGGAAAACTATACCAAATTTAAACCATCGCTATTTTTTACTAACATAAAGCGAGAGTAAAGGACGGCAACAGATAACAACTGACTCAGAAATGCCTATCCGTGAGGTTTCGGCATAGACTAGAACCTCTCCTCTCTACCCGTGGGTGTCGAAAGCAGTGTATATAGACAAGGAGAATGGGTAGCATCGTTCTCTAAAGAACTGAAAGTAGACTGCGGTCAACCCAGCGTGGTGACTAGGGCAAACACCTTAATGATGGCGTATCTCAACACACAGCAACTAAATGGAGGACCGGATGTTGTGGTGCAACATAGAAGAGGACTAGGTCCAGCAGTGGACTGCGATAGGCTGAGTTGATTTTAAAATGCCTAGTCTTCGCCTCTGACATCACTGTTTTAGCGCACATGATATTGATTGTTTGCAATTCACACAAATTGTATACAACATGTAACAAAAACCCTGTCCGATCCCTGAGAGTATTATTTGGTATCGTACTGCGAACACATATACGTAGCCATTAAATGGATTGGAGATGATTATTTTTCCCTAGTGAAAATGATTAAATCAAAATAAAAACTGATCCAAGGCAACAGCAACACTGACCGCTCCTCAAAGTTCACGTACTCACCTACAGCTTTGTGTCAAAGATGCCGCCTATGCGCGACGGTTCATGAACTGTACCACGAATACGCTTTTATTGAATCTGACAGGGGTTTTGTTAGATGTTGTATAACCAAACATCAAAATCGGTAGCGTGCTTTAGCGTGTATTAGTGCATAAATAAAAATCAATTTAATTTCCAATAAACGACACTCAAAGAAGTAGCTGATGGAGCTACTATTTTTATTCCATCTTCACGTATCAAAATATTTTTTTAATTTTCAGAATCTCTCCATTCTCAACACAAAGCATCCGACGTACAGCGACTCTGTCGTGATCGGTACCGCGTCTAGCTTTTAGCACTGGTCGCCGCTAAATAGATGAACAAACATGACATGTTTGAAATCCAGAGCACTGCACTACATTGTCTACATCGATAGCCGAGTTTGGAATGGAAAGGTTTTATGATTACTTCATAGCGAGCAAGAGAAAAGTTTTAGTCATGTGTTTCGTAAAAGAATGGTCAATTCACGACGTAGGTGATATTTTAATATTTTATTTTAAACATAATGTATGTCTCATTCAGATAAGTATGAATAGCTAATGTACGAAAACTGTTCAAAATTACGTAAAATCAAATAATAATAATATTTTTTGTGAACAACATCACATACGTTGCTGCGACTACAAAGTAAGTAGCTAAAGCACTTGCGTTATGGAATCAGAGACAATGAAGGTACCACAAACACCGCGACTCGAGACAATGTAGAAAAGTGGTTGGTTTTACATTGACCCGACCGGGGATCGAACCCTGAGACCTCAGAGTTGGCGACACCGTCAAATAATTCGTTATTTTTATGTATATAAAAATTCAATTTTAATAATACTATACGATACTACTTTCCGCCTCGCTGCTTCCCTTCGCTTAGGCGCTTCTTGCTGCTTTCCACATCGCTGCTACTGTGGCGAGGTTGTCAACAGCCTCGGTCACCACGGCCTGTCATGCAGCCGTAGCGCAGGTCGTATGGCGCGGCACGCTAATATCAATGACATAATACGCCGTGCTCTTGTTGCCGTCGGCGTTCCAGCCGTACTCGAACCCAATGGCTTGGCACGCGACGATGGCAAGAGACCGGACGGCATGTCTCTGTTTCCTTGGAAGATGGGCTTTTAGTGTGGGACGCTACTTGTGTCGATACTCTTGCGCCATCCCATCTTCCTAGTTCGTCGTGCTGTGCTGGCGCTGCTGCTGCGGCTGCTGAGAACCTCAAGCGGCGGAAGTATAATAACCTAGTTGGAAGTTATACTTTCGAGCCGTTTGGGGTTGAAACATTGGGACCGTGGGGTCCGAGTGCTCACATTCTTGTCAAAGATTTATCCAAGCGTCTTGTTGACACCTCATGTGACCCAAGGGCTGGTTTTTACCTTGGTCAGCGGTTAAGCATTGCCAGTCGACAGCGATGTGGATGAGTTCTTTGATGCTATTTTTTAGTTTTAGTTTTGTCTAATTAAAATAGTTTAGTATTAAGTGTTTTTTAATTAAATATTCCTGTGTAAATATTGAATAAAGAAGTCATTTTAATAATTCATTTACTTCAGCCTTAGTTAGGTTGTCTGAAAATATATTTTTTTGCAGTAGACTTTTCGACATGATATAAATACAGCGCTGGATGATTTTTCCAAGTAAATATAAATAAAAGAAAAGAGACTATTTAATAAAAATCTAGGTGTTAGTTTATATTCCGGACATCAAAAATCATAATCAAAAAATTTTAAATTAACTTTCCATTTTATTAAGAAAACTTTTTTTTGCGAGTCACAAATTCACAAGTCACCGGGAAGTACGGAAACAGCAGAAAGCCTCGCACATTCCCCCACAGAGCTAGCAACGCAATTTGCCCGTAGATAGCTTACGATAGCTTATTAGCAATAAACAAAAAGTGGGGGCCACACCGCGGGTCGCGTCTTATTGTGCCACAAGTTATACGATGTAGCGGAGTAGTTATTTTTAGGTAGAAATGTTTGCATGAAAATAGTAGCTCACCGACGAGTTATAAATTAGAGAGAAGCACAACAATTACCCAACCCACTTGCATAGCGCAGCGTGGTGACTAGGGCAAGCACCTAATGATGGCGTACCACAAAACACATCCCCCAGTTGTAGCGCGACATGTGAGAGTCCTACTAGGTCCAGCAGTGGACAACGATAGGCTGAGTGATTGATTGATGACTATTGCCAACCCCCAGTGTATGGCAAGGATTCAATAGGTTTCAGGAGATTATGGTCACGGGTAGACTGTAATGGTCTGCCCGTGACCATGACACCTGCAAATGCGTTGCAATGTCGGTTATAAAATAAACATAAACCGCGATAGAATCAGTTTGAAGAGTAGTTTTATTTCAATGTCTAATATTGGAGTAAACTTCAGAAAACTGTTTAGCTGATGCCGTGTATCAATTTATCATTTTCCATACCGAAATTAAGAGCATTTTAATAATTAGACATGATATATTTTATATTATATAGCTCTCGCCAAACATTATGGCCGCTCCGAACCTAGCCGCATTACGCTGCGCAGAACACAAAATCAGGTATCAGCGGGACGTACGCGGGGCGGGGAGGCAGGGCACGCCCGCACGCGCTGTCTTCCACCCGCAAGCGTCCTCGCCTCCCGCGCGTTAGTGCCAGTGTATGAGTACTGTGTACGAAAGTATGTAGTAGTATAAGTGTACCATGCGCGAGTTCGTACCGACAGCTACATTCAGAGCGGCCATAAGGATTGGCGAGTGCTGTACATACTTATCTGCGAAATACCTGCAAAGTAGGTATGTAGTAATTCCTGGTAAAACAAGTTTTTTGTTACAGTTACTGAGTATAAATTTAGAATAGAAGTTACAACTAAATCGCTGTAACCTGTAACTTAGGACAACGTCAATAAATCACTAAGGTTAAAACATCATTAATATTAAATCATGGGGCTCTGATTTATAAGGCAAAGGGGCGGGGGTCGCGCTAACCTTAGTTCAACTACTAACTTACTACATGTCAACGCATCGCCAACACATTAAAATTTGTTGCTTCTTTGTTTTTTATAGGTTTAATAACTGTAAATATTGGTGGAGGTGTGATAAACAGTTCTATATAAAGTTGGGGGAGGGACCCAAGATGGATTGAAGAAATCGTGTATTTAAAGGTCAGAAAAAGCACTATTGAGCCTATACCGTTTTCCCAAGCTATTTGCGCTCGACTTATTTCTTACTGGATTCATCTGACTTCTTCTTCTTCCTGTCTTTATACCATTCATATGGGGTCGGCGCAATGCGTATTTTCCTTCCATTCCTCTCCATTACTCCTACCGTATGGAAATTCATATCATCCACGGATCAACTGCGGCAAGCGCGGCTTATCATTAAACATCAGTTTAATCATACGAATCACAATTTAGTCACCCCATAATTGTCATTTATTATAAAAAAAAGTTAATCTTATATATAAAGTTTTGTTATTAAATATTATTTTTTTTATTATTTATTTTAATAATGTGTAGTGATATCAGTAGTTGTTATAAAAACACGTAGAAGTTATTAAATAAGTTAATTAGATACTTAGCTCCTGTATAAATGTTTATAATTTTATTTGTACATATGCATGCACTTAACTATTTAATAAATATGTGTTTGACATTTCAGCTTTTGTTATTTGTCTATTTATCCGATATCTAGCCAATCGACTAGCTTCAAAAATATTATTATATCACGATTTTTAAATTAACATGACATGTTTTGGAATAATACAAGAAACAGAAACTAAACAAACAGTCAATATGAAGCTATGTTAGAATTTTGTGTCGCAGTTAAAATAATCTCAGGACTGGAGTAAACTGCCTATGAGGGACACCTTCTGCCCAGCAGTGGGCTATGAATAATGATATAACGCGGCGTACTTAATCAGGGAGAAGTTTATTGAAACCAAAGTGGACAAAGTCTAATGAGCAGCATATTTGGATAACGGTATTTTTTGGTCTACATTTCCATTTCTACACATACCTTATTCTAGCCTACATAGGAACTTAGACGTGCATCAGCGCCAGGAAAATATCCAGCGTGACGTGTGAACACAGCCGGCGTGTGTTGTTCATTTGTGGATATAAAGGGTGTTATTTTTGTAATAATTAAAATATGAAATTAATATTTATAACAGCATAATAAATGCTCTCATGGGGCAAAGAAAGAAACAATTATAGAAGGTATACAACATGTAATAGAATACCTAAACGAAATACTTCATAAGGCGAATAATTAAAATATGAAATTAAAAGTTACAACAGCTTTGGAATCGGAGCAATGCATGTGATGCTGTCCACATTTATTTATTTAAAAAAAAAACAGCTTAATAAATGCTCTCATGGGGCAAAGAAGGAAATAATTATAGAACGTAATAATATAAAACATGTAGGTAATAGAATAAACGAAATACTTCCTAAGGCGACATTGTACTCATAATTCTGAACAATTTCTACTTTGGTAGCAAACCTAAATTCGCGAAAAAAAAATGGCTGTTCAGTAAGTAGATACACTTTGTATAGAGTGGATGTATGGAGCAGACATTTTCGCAATTGCAGTATTAAGTAGCTGACACTCTGACATTATTATGAATAGTTCAGTAAAAAGATGAATAGTTTTTACAGTCAAGAAATAGTACTTATGTAGTTGTTGTTAACAGTTTGTAACTTGTTAACTCCTCGTGCTTAGCTAAATGCTTGTGTTACGAGTGGGTTCACGTCGGTAGTGCAATGGGTGGGATTTGAACCTGCAAACACGTGATCGCAAGTCCTAGCCATAAGTTACCGCCGCTTCTAGAATTCGTTATAACAGTAATTATTTAACTAATTCACTTAAATGAAAGGTTCTTTTTTTTTAATAAACCTTATAAATATACATTGAAATCTCTATAAATAAAAAACACGCTGTACCACACCGCGTAGTTCACATAGAATTTTGACATTTGCCTGTTAATTGACGTATCAGCTCGCGGCTACCGTGCATGCGCGCGCGCCGCTTCCGGCCTCGCCAAGCATAGGGCTACCTCGCAAGTACTGTTATAGGTAAACATTGTGTGAAATGTAAATAAAGAGTATGAAATTAATGGACAGAACTATTTGGACATATCTGGTGATTAAACAGATATAGAAAAACTGATTTTATGGTAGAAAGTAATTGCTTTATTTTGAGACCAAGTTTTTGCTTGTGAGCCAATAAAGATTCGAGGTAAGTCAATTTAATTAAACGTGGAGATAAATAAAGCCAGTGCATCTTTTTCTGATAAAACATCTAAAGGAATAAAATAAACCGTCCTTGCAAATGGCTTATACGTTCCTTTTAAAGATCCTTTCGTAGAAACACATTTTTATATGTATAACATATTTTTGTTTTAATTGCAGACTGTGACAACCCTACGCTGCCAAGACTATTCGTAGAGCATCCAGTGTGTGGGAGGTCATTCGCGCTGTAGTCTTTAACACGAAGCGATAAAGTAGAATTTCCTATAACAACAGCCTACATCTAAATCTATTTCTTTTTGTTTTATGCTTACAAATAGTTTTCGGGTGCGTTTTATGATAGACGTTCTCACGTTTATTGTCTATGTCCTGAGAGATTGTCTATGAAAAATTAATAGTTCATTTTTTCTATTTTTTTTAATTTGATTTGTCTTTGCATCTCAATATAAGTTGCAAAAGTCCCAACTTATACTGGCTTGTACTATACATTTTAATTTATCATATACACAGGTCTTTGGTATGAGTAAAAAACTTTGCAGGTAGAGCAATAATTAATTACATATGTCTATATAAAAAAAACTACTTCAGTTGCACGAAAATCCATATAATTAAATTGATTTATAAACCAACCACTGAATCGATATTGAAGAAAATATGAAGGTAGAACGAGCAACATATCTGTCAAGACGAATACCATCTCAGTCTGCCCGTGACCATGACACCTGCAAAGGTGTTGAAACGTCGGGAACTTAAATCAAAATAAACCGCGATAGAATCCGTTTAAAGTAGTTTTATTTCAACTATATTGAAATGTTTGAAATCATAAAAAAGTAAAGTACGGAGATATCGCGTTACAAACATAAATAGAGGAATAAATATCCTCTCATATGGAGACTTAATTAAATATTCATTATTCTATGTATGGATACCATGTAACATTTGGACAAGACATATCAATAGGCTTGTATGTCCCCAGCATGTCTCATTAACATCAATCAATGTTCAGTGCTTGGCATTCGGGTCTTATTCTGTCACTAGCCATTGATTAATAATACTGATCTGATACAGATTCGAACCAAAGCAAGTACCAATGTGTCTAGTTCAAAGTTACATGTATATGTACTTTCTTAATTATTACACCATTGACAGTAGGTGAAGGCAAACATCGTGAGGAAACCTGGATTACAAGAAATTGGAATCTGAAATCGAAAATTTTAGACCAGTTTAGTAAACTATCATCCATCCTCTATCCTACTAATATTATAAATTTGAAAGTGTGTGGATGTTTGGATGTTTGTTACTCAATCACGCAATAAGGGCTGAGCGGATTTGGATGAAATTTGACATGCATGTAGCCTTGGACATGGAAAAGAACATATGCTACCTTTTATCCCGATTGATTAAGTAGTTCCCGAGGGAAAATTGAAAATGGTTTACGAACTATGCCGCGGGCAGACAGCTTTGAAATTTTTTTTTTCTCTATTACGGTGCAAGCGATAACACGAGTGAAAATGTTGTTCCGTTTTTTATTACTTTCACATTTTTCATTACTTTTTGGACCCAATTCTGAAGTTCACGCAGACGAAGTCGCGGGCAAAAGCTAGTTTGACATAAACCTCTTTTCTCTATGTATAAATAAAAACCTATGTTTAATCATAAATGCAGTTTAGACAACAAATATTGTTTGTTTCTCTTGAGTACGTTCAAGTGTAGGAGGATGGAGGGCTCTCTGGTCCTGTAGCAGTCGAGATGAGATGCTGTCGCTATGGTTTCAGGCGGCTGTGTTTAGTGGGGGTAATATACAGGAGCGTATTGGTGGCGGGACCGTAAGTATGTACTTTACGAGTATAAGAGGTAGGTAAATAGGTTGTGGAGGTCAGATTGCCCTATGTAAGGGATGTGAGGGATTCGGTGTATCAGTTGAGAGTTATATCTGAGCATTATATCAGGTAAATGGCTAAAGAATGGAGTGATAAGAGTTTTCATACTCATTTCAGGCCAGTTATAGTTTCCATATAAAGGTAACGAGGCTTTGCCATAAAGTAATGTATAATTACCTATCTAATCATTGTGATATCAATGTGAGGAAAGATGTATTGATTCCAGGACTGTAATTTATTTACTTTTTTGTCAATACATTTGTATTGGAAAAAATTAAAAAGACGAAACCAAAGAGAAATATGTAAGTACTATTACTATTTTGACTGGCCTGTTCGTCTAGTGGTTTGTGAGCCTGACTGCTAAACCGGAGGTCGTGGATTCGATTCCCAGCCGGGATAAATCCTTGTGTGATGAGCACGACCATTTGTTCTGTGTCTGGGTGTTATATATATATGTATATATTTAGATATATATAAGTATGTTTATCAGTTGTCTGGTTGCCATAGTACAGGCTCTGCTTATCTTAGGATCAGATGGCCGTATGTGAGCTGTCCCAAGATATATTATTATTATTACTATATTTTTTTTAACTGTATTGTAGGTACAGCCTGTTGGTTAAAGGTCTCCGAGCTTACTATGTGCCAACGTTTTTATAAAGTCTGTTTAATATGATCAGCGTTTACAGTCGAGAAGTTTTGCCTTATGTTTTCATTTCCGAGGACAGATGAATTAATTTATCTAGCGCCGGCGGCCATGTTGACATCTCGGCATCTCAGCAATGTACGTTTGAGTAAGTTATCTGCGACAAGAGATTGGCTTGCTATTGATTTAGCTATGATTGTGTTGTTCTCATTACTTGTACGAGTATCTATCTATATACAGCGTGTAACAAAAACCCTGTCCGATCCCTGAGAGTATTTTTCGGTATCGTACTGCGAACACATATATGTACGTAACTATTAAATGGATTGGAGATTATAATTTTTGCACAGTCAAAATAATTAAATACAAATAAAAACTGATCCAACGCAACAGCTGAACAACTGACCGGTCCTCAAAGTTCACGTACTTAATACCTACAGTTTTGTGTCAAATGAGCCGCCTATGCGTGACGATTCATGAACTACCACGTATACCTACGTGTTTATTGGATCTGACAGGGGTTTTGTTACATGTTGTATATAAAACTCTTCCGTTACTGACTGACTGACAGACTACGCACAGCCGAAACTACTGATCGTAAAACTGAATTTTTTTCTGATCCTAGAGCTGAAATTTGGCATGTGTGTTTGTTGGGAGAAGTAGGCTACCACTAAGAGAGGATTTTTGGAAATTCCCCCCAAAGGGGAGAAAAGGGTGGTTTCAATTGAAAATGTTTATTTCTCAATGGATTCCACGCGGACGAAGTCGCGAGCAAAAGCTAGTGTTCTATAAGACCGTTATTCAGCTGAATTTGGTTTGACAGGGTGTCTTACCCGAATACTGAAATGCTAATTACTTAACTTTAACATGTTCTTAAATGTCTATCCGTCGCTACTTCACACCTTAAAGTGACAGAGACAGCATGAGACTTAACGCCGGCTTTAAATTGATTGACGTTTCAGTATTCGGCCATTTAACAATAAAGTTAGATTAAAGTTTAGACCAATGAAGAATTTCAGATCTATTTGTATCAATACTAGGAATGTTTAATTTAATTTATTAATTTATCATTTATGTACACACAAAAAATATACAGAAATAACTATCGTAAAATTAAATGTACAAAGGTACTGCTTATTTCTAAAGTTTCTACCAGCGATAGGAGAAGTAGTAAATAATGAAAGTCAGTGTGCGACTAATTTGAAGAATTAAATTAAAAATAAATATAATAATATAAATAAACCTACTTAAATAATAATACATTAAATAAAATAATAAACATTACTTATATTTGTCTGGAAGAGATCACAATTAGTGATAAGACCGCCCTTTGTACCAACTGTTCACAATGTCACATTTTACATATCCTATGTTGGTGAATGTACAATAAAGAGTAAATAAATAAATAAATAAAAAATAAATATATATGTGTTACAGTACTATTGTTGCTAAATATTGTAAACATAAATATTTTAAATAAATGAGTAAAAAAATAGTTAATACTCGCTTTAGTTACGACTACCTTAACAGAATTCTTTACAACATATACTTACTCTTAACAACAATTGATTGACAGGTCAAGCTAAATTAAGGCTGGCATCCCACGATCTATTAAACATTAAACTACCCTACAAACTAAAAATTCATAAGGCCGCGTACACACGGCACGTGCCGCAGCGTTAATCTCCTAATATCTATTTATTATTGTAACGCATGTTGGCAGAGTCATTATCGCGGCGGGACGCCCGCCCGTGTGGAAACGCCCTAATGTTTGTTTAAGGTTGCAAGTCATTAATAAAGCAATAAATGTTTAGTTATGGTGATCGATTGGTTTTTAATAATTTTTCGGATGTTAAACTTTTAATGATTTTTTTCTCTCGATTTTAGACCTGACCTTATTATAATTGATTTCAAAGATTAGTTAAATTATTTATAAACATAAATCATTTCCTTTTGACCTAAGTAAGGCTTTGGTTTTCTCAAAACCAGGCACCAGTCTCTCACAATGTTACGTCCATACCCGTCGCTATAAGAAACTTTGTTTAGATTTGAGGTAACCCTTGTGAAGAGAATAGATCTATAAAAATATCTTTATCTTTAGAATATAAAGAATACATTAAATATATTACATTTTTGGCATTCATCACAATTAGCTCAACTATTAACACTAAAATAATCATTATTATGTTAATAACAATAATAACATTAACGCAACCAAATAAGAACAATTATTAGATTATTGAATTTCATAGTCATTCTGATCAATATAATAATTATGTAGTTAAGGTATCTTTTTTAATAAAAATGTTGGAAAAAACAATCTGCATAAAGTCAATAAACAAGTACCCTTACATGTCTTATAAACCCCTCTTGCTATTACTAATAATAATTACTTGCAGCATAGCTTCAGGCTGAACTGGCGACGGGTGACCATCACTGACTAAATTACGGTCTGTCAATTCCAAACTATTATTATGTAATTATTTAAATTGACAAATCCGGAAGAATCAAGTAAATTGATTTAAATTGTTGCTTGTTGTATTTAACTTGTAGCTAAAAGCGGCGGCAGCGGTGTCGCGTCAGCTCATGATTAAGGACTCCTATTGAGTTTGAAACTAGTCGGGCGATCCCGAGAATGTGCGTCAATGAGCCATTGGATCTTTAAATAATTATAAGTCTCACTGAAGTTAAAAAATATAGTCGGTAAAATTGGTTTACAGATGATAATTTTACGTGATAACGTCATAAGAAAACATTGTTTGTCAACAACATCAAACATTGTTTGTCATCAAAACGTCATTTGAAAACAAACAAAAGATTCTACTCGGTACTGGTTCTCTTCTTCGCGGACGCATCGGCCGATGGAGTGGAAGAGAGATAAATACGTCACAAGCCGAACGCTTAGGTCGATCGTGCCTCTCTATCGCTTGTTCTGCACTCTCGCTTCCACGCTCAGCTCAGGCGTGGACGTGACACTTTTTTGAATAAGAAGAAATTTTTGCTCGAAACATGGTATATATATTTGTGCGTGCAACCGGCATTTATCGATTTATGAGACGATGACACGTCAAAAATAAAACTTCCAATAGCCACATAATAGTCAGAAAGTATCGATGGCATTTCAACAAAATCCCAATCGTTGTGTTCGATTCCCACCCAGGACAAATCTTTGTGTGATGAGCATGATCATTTGTTCTGTGTTTGGGTGTAATTTATATATAATAGTATTATAATAGGTATTTATTTATAAATATATAAGTAACTATATTTATCAGTTGTCTGGTTACCATAGCACAGGCTCTGCCTAGTTTAGGATCGGATGGCCATGTGTGAGCTGTCCCAAGATATTATTATTACTATATTTTTTTTAACTGTATCGTAGGTACAGCCTCTTGGATAAAGGTCTCCGATCTTACTATGTTCCAACGGTTTGATATTCAGTATTAGTATATAATTAATTATATTATAATATTAAATCCACATTTATAATTATCAAAATTGGAACCCTATTCAAATTAGAAAAAGAATTCTAAAAAGGTATATTAAAAATGAATTTCAAAGCTTCTTCATTTAGTGACAGTTGCATTTACCTACAAATGTCAAACTCAATGTGCAATGTAAAGTACAAAGGCATATCGTTCCCGCCACGCTGCAGTGATGAACAAAGCATGCGTCAAATAAAATTACGTTCGCAGTGATGCGCAGTGATTAAGCGTTCTCACGAGTTTCTACGCGGGGTGACAAGTGGCAGGTATAAGACAGAGGTACCATTTGTGCGTTGGCAATTGTTATTACAGTTTACCAGAATGACTGGATGACAAGGAGAAATTGATGTTAGAAGGTGACCATGAAAAACTTTGAGTTGAGGAGAAATTGATGTTAGAAGGTGACCATGAAAAACTTTGAGTTGAGGAGAAATTGATGTTAGAAGGTGACCGCGAAAAAGTTGAGGTACTGCACTTTGACTGGTTTAGTGGTTAGTGACCATGACTTCTAAACTGGAGGTCGTGAGCTCGATTCCCACCCGGGATTAAAACACTGGGCCTTAGAAAAGAAACCGTGATAAAATCCGTTGAGAAAATATTTACTTCAGCAGCCATTATATTCCAATATGCCTCTTAGTATTAGTTGGATGGAAATAGTTGTATGTAAATTGTCTTTCCGAAATGAATTTTAATTTTGAATTTATATATGATTTATTTAGGTCTTCATTTTATACGTTATTACGATTTAATTTATGGTGTCTACAAAGAAGATTATTACAAAGTTAACATTGGAACTTCTGTGTTTTACTTGTACTGTTGCAATGACTACACAAACGCACCTACGAATGTTAACAAACATAAATATGCGCCTAAATTTAATAGATCCGACCTTATGTCAACTGATATAAGGGTTATTGTATGTATTATGGTGTTGTGTATAAGTTTGTGTTATAGGTCAAATTGTAGCCACCCCTCGCCAATAAACATCAATCAACAGACTATTAAATGCACCTTTGCCGTATGATATTGTGTTATCATCCGCTTTGCTCCTCAAACGATCATACAAATATTTTAAAATTAAGAATTCAAAGAGTCCGTACAACTGCATTTTAGACTACTATATTATTATAGAAGCGGTGGTCCAATGACTAGAGCCTTAACTGCGATGATGTGGTAGCCGAGAACGAGAGCCGAAAGTTCGAATCCCACCCATTACACTACCGACGTGAACTCATAATACAAGCTTTCAGCTTTGCACGAGGGCTTAACAAGAAGACTTGGAAAAACCCACCCCTTTGCTAGTAAGCATTTTAAAAAGCAAAAAATAAATAAATAAAATAAAGCACATTGATGTTACCACCCACTTCACAACATAATGGGCCTGTCGTGCACGAGGTCTCGGGTTCGATTCCCGAGTCGGGCGAAAAATATTTATTGAGTTTAGAAGTTCTCAGTACAGCTCGGAGTCAGGCAGTGTGGCACTATTTACACCCTTGTGCCTCGGAAACCACGTAAAGCCGTTGGTCCTGCGCCTGATCCCTCTCCGATCGTGTCGGTCAACCGTCCCATCGGACTATGAGAGTGAAGGAACAGAGAGTGCACCTGTGTTTGTTCACACACTTGTGCACTATAATATCTCCTGCGTACATGGCTGATCTCACTTGAGGTTGGCCACCGAGGAGGTAGTCCTAAAATAAAAAAGGAGCGAATCAAAAGTCGCAAGTGATACATACCATGCGCAGGGGCCGCTCGGCTCACCTGCCCCCCGCCACGCGCCTCGCACGCGCACATCCACTATTTAATTACAACCCTTGTGCCGAACAAACGCATTCTTTGTTCTAATTGTTGATGATGACGTAATCAAATCTGATCGGATGTGAACTGAAAGATGAAATGGTATTAACCTGGACTAATATTGTAGAGGAACAACTGCTTTTAAAAGGTATGGGATTTGTTGTATATACCTATTGCTTGTAAAAGTTTTATTGTATTTGTATGGGTGCATGTAGGTATGTCAAAATTTACCCTTTCCTCAAATTACTCTTTTTATTAAGAAAGACTTGTATTTTTGTACGTTTTTTAATCAATTCGAAAGTCGATTACATATTAAAGAAAAAAAAAAGAGTCATAAATATTAAATGCTTGTATTGCGACTGTGGTGGTGGGATTCGAAGCCGCGACTGCATGATCGCAAGTCCGATGCCCTAGCCACTAGGCTACCGGAGTTTGTTTTGTATTGCAGCTCTTTCCATCATCACTACAAGACTTAGTCAATTGGTTTAAGGTTTAATTTCAATTGCAAAATACATCATACTCAATTTAGTAATAACAATTTTCAACATCTACATAGAACATGTATTGTTTACATGTCATATTGTACATCTAGTCAATGTTATGATTGTATTTAACTATTGATGTAAAAATGGTTGTTGAACCAATAAAATAAAACTCAAAAACTAATAAACGATTCAAAAATTATTTCACCATAATAATGATATATCCCTTAGTAACATAGGTTATGTTTTAACTAAATTGCATACTTATATTTACCCGCGAGCGAAGCCGCGGTACAATAGCTAGTCTAAATAAAACATACAAAAAATCCTAATAATTTAAAAACTGTTGCTCTGCTGTTCGAATACTGAAACGTCAATCAGTGTGAGGCCACCGCTAAGTCTCATGCTGTCTCTGTCACTTTAAGGTGTGAAGTAGCGACAGATACACATTTAAGAACATCTTCAAGTTAATTAGCGATTCAGTATTCAGGGGTGTGTACTGTACAACTTTTGTTGATATCTTTTTAAAATTCAAAATAGGCTTTATTCAAATTAGGCTACTAAGTACCACTTTCTGAACGTCGACAAACTAGACAGCACCCTGAAGCGCCCACCCCTCACCGCTTCCTAACTGCTCTAGTCCAATCCTACTTCATAGTCTAAAATACATTAGTTATATAGCTAAAAGTTATAATAGCTAAGTCCAAAATCCCAAACCTAACCTAAACCGCTATCATCCGGAGTCCAGTCATCCATCATCCATACATCCCCTCTAAACCCACCCACCATTACAAGATCATAAAAATCCGCGAAACCTTTTTTCCGCCATTTTCCGTATAAACCTTTTATAAATCAGAAGTTAATACAGTTTGAAATATGTATGTTGCAAGCTAGTTAGTGGCCGTTTGTATTCGGGATGTTTACCGTGGATTGTCGGCTTACAGAGCGGGGCGTTTGGAAAAATGTGCTTCAACGATTTGCGCTACCCGCTTTGCAAAATTTCCTTCGATTTTAGGTTTAAAGAACTTCATTTTCTCAAGAATATTACAGTTCGCTTATCAGCATGGTTGAATTAGTAATAATTATGTTATGGATACCTACTTATTAAAATGAGAAATAACAATAGTACCGACGGTCATTGTTATAGTAGTAATATAGTAATTAATAACATGTATTTTTTTCTTCTACTAAAAATCAGATTCATCGAGTTCAAAAGAAAAAAATAATTTTAGTAGGAATATTTTTGGGATATTTTATTAAGTAAATAGGTACCTAAGTCTACTGGAAGTAAAAATTAAATATGATACTTTTTAATCATAGAATAAATTTGGACGTTATTTACTATTTTCTTGTTCTCGTTAAAATGATTTTCTGTTCTAAATGAATATTAATCAGGAAAATGACGGAGTGAAAAGTACCATACATTATTGGGACGCGGGAGTTTCTCAACATACAATACGAATACACAAAGAAGATCCAGATTTGAAAGAAGCAGTTGTGAATCAAAAAATATTTTCCCATGTGGGGATCGAACCTAAAGCACGTTGCGCGCAGTGACTTATACCACAATTGTATTATAAAGTATTAATATAAAACCGTTAATAATCATAAATAATACCGGCCTAAATAAACGTCCCACTTTTGGTTACAGGCCTCTTCTCATATAGAGAAGGAACGAGGATTGGTCAACAGGCTGGCGCACTGCGGGTTGGCGATAACCGATTCCAATTTTTGGAATTCAGGTTTCCTCACGATGTTTTCCTTCACCTATAATTTCCTTTTAAATATCTCAAGCGTTGAAGAATTTTAGTTTCGTCACCCATCCAATTTCCAACATCAGTAGAACGCCTAAAACTAGTGATGTAAGTATCGCGCAGTAAGTATCGAGCGTTCAAACGGCTCGCGAATAGCGGCGAGTAACTCACAGCGGGTCTCTGTTACAAATAACAATATATTAGTTCCCCCGGGAGAACAGGGCTTAGCTCTTACGCCCGCACTGAATAAGGATGCGCCACAAAAGTGTACCATCGATGTCGATAAATAAGTAGGTAAATGTTTCAACAATTTTTGACAAAGATATTTGTAAGAAAATGTAACATTAACATTCAAATTTCATTAGAAATTCAGTATATCAATCCACTTTGCTCCTTGTTTCTATTACAGAATTATTGTCTATTGTTTTAAATTATGACTTTCTTGTAGCTAATGAAGCGAGAAGTGAATTCAAGGGAGTCTCTTAGATTTTTCTCCTTGCCGTATCTTACTATATCTTTAGTTTCGAACTTTGTTTGCAAACGTCTTTGAATGAAAGCATAACCCTGTTACTGAATACCGACGTAAAATAGCGGACGCTGCGTTTCTTACAACCAGTGTCAAACTCAAGTGAAACATTTTTGGTTTTGATAAGTCATACGCATCACTTACCGTGAGGTCAATAGCTTACTTTTATCTGAAAGAGATTTATTTTTAAATATCTCAGTACCTGTTGCCCGAAACTCCACCCGTTGTTATCGCAGCAAAAACTGGCCTATATCCCCTCTTTGATCAAAGAATACCCCGTACAAGTTTCATCAAAATCAGTTCAGCAGTTAAGGCATGAAAGCGTGGCAGACAGAAAGACAGACAGGCAAAGTTTCTTTCGCATTCATAATAATTATTAGTATGGATTTATCATTTATCGATAACTTTTAGAACGTGACTGCCCGAGCGTAATACGGGCCAGCGATTTAGCGCGTGGCGCAAGAAGTATCCATTTCGAAATGAATTATTTCTCGTCTACCCACCTTCACTTAACTAAAAGTTACATTTTAAATTCACCTGTTAAGATATAATTCACTTCACAAAAAGATGCTCAGCTGTATTGTTTTCAATAAAAATGTTGACACAACGATTTATTCCGTTCTAATACCAATAACTAATACCACTGGTATTTGTTTCAACAATATTTATTTTC
This sequence comes from Plusia festucae, assembly GCA_950381575.1. Taxonomy (NCBI): domain Eukaryota; kingdom Metazoa; phylum Arthropoda; class Insecta; order Lepidoptera; family Noctuidae; genus Plusia; species Plusia festucae. Next base: position 8,378,462 of record OX494454.1, on the reverse strand, counting down.
TATTCCGAACGGATACCAATCTTTAACTAATTAAATTTAATGTGCGAACGAATACCAACAACTTGAATTTGGTACAGTCAGCTCAGTCAAACCTAATCAAATTATTGTTAAAATAATATATAATTCTAAAACTTTCCAAATTCACGACATTCCAATATTTTTACAAACACAAAGATAGTTTATGCCACAAAACAGAGAAAAACAGGTTTATGTGAATCATCTTGCAATTTTTTTTAGCTGCGCGAAATTTCTGAGATATTTTGTAATTTTAGATTGTAAGTAAATTGAAGAACAATTTACTTACAATCTAAAATTACAAAGTTTTGTTTTTTTTGCAACAAAGATATTATGCACATGCACTAGGAGGAACTAAAATTATAATAATGTTGATTATTAGACATATTTTATTATTGAGCTAGACGTTTGTTAATATTTTTACAAACGTATAAAAGTTAATATAATTTTTTGGATTAAGATACTCTTTTTTTTTAATTAAAAGTCTTACAATTTCATACAAAGCATTTTCACTGACTGTACATTATATCCTTAAACTTGTTTTGGTATTAGTTTAAATAATGGTACCCGTTCGGAATAGAAAATAAATATGAATGAAACAAATACCAGTGGTATTAGTTGTTTGTATTAGAACGGAATAAATCGACACAACCTAATGAAATTTTACCTCTTATAAAATATATCGAGTAGGTACAATACAGGGTTATTTGTAAAACTAATCAATAGTCCCTGCTTATTTACATTTTTATTTTTGACTAGTTTCTGTTAACTGTTTTTATTTAACCCGCAAGAAAAGGGGTGATATAAGTTTTACGTGTCTGTCTGTGGCATAGTAGCTGCTAAATGAATACATGGATCTTCATGCGAGTGTTTTGTTTGAAGGCTGATATGATCGAGATGGTTCCTAAATATATCTCCATTAGGCGGTTTAAAAACATAAGTTCTTTTATAAATATAATTTTATAAAATTCAAGCGGAGCCGTACACATTATGTTATTTATTTATTTAATAATTTTTGTACACAAATAATAGGTTAACAATACATAAGACAGTCATTGTACATTTTTAGTTATATTTTCCTATCTTTTAAGTGTTTACCTTGCTTGACTCCCCAATGAAACTGTATACCAACTTGTACCTATACCAACAATCAGATAAAAAACGGAAGTCTAAACTTAGCTTGCATTAAGATTTTGAAAGCATTAGATACTTCCTAATTAATGTGTTCAATTTCTTTTTAATACCGCCATTTTTTTTTGCGTTTCTTGACGGCTATTAAATTTGCAGAAAAAAGATGATCCCCAAACAGTCTTCCCAAAACAAGTGACACGCATTACCATTCTCTGACACCGGACCATCTGCCGCAGATTGGAGCACAATGCACCGGTACCTTGGTCCCAACAAGGGCAAGTGCCGCCCGAGTTAAAAACCGTGTAACTTTATTACAATGCCATGGTATTGGGGAGCCAGTACATTGCGGGCCAAGAATATCGATACAGTTCAATTGCATTTGGAGTATTGTTCTGTTTGAAGGGGCCAAGATATGTTTTGGTTTATAATACATTTTTTAAGTACGATTACATGACAAGTGTAAATTGTGAGATCATGTTAGAATGTATTGTTTTGATTTTAAATAATGCGATCTTTAAGTGCAGGGAATAAAATACTCCTGATTATGGAACAAAAAATAATGTAAAACTTATTTGTGTAATCAAACAGGCAAGACATTACAATCTTTAAAATGTAGTTAAAATCGATTAAGGCCTGTCATGTTTCTGTTTACGATAGAGACCATTAATTTTACGATAATATTTTAGCACCAACTTGTCATGTTTGAACAATTTTACTGACCATAAATTGAAGCAGGTAGATCCCCAAAAATTAAAGGCAACGTAGAGCAATGTTATGAGATTTTTGTTAGCCCCATAATTCTGTCCAGAAGTGTATTATAAGCTATCTGCCGAGTTAAGGCGGGTGCGTATTAACTTATAATAAACTACGCGCGGTTTTCGTGTTACCATGCGTTACTCTGCACAATTGCAGCTATTTGTAACAAGTTCTTACACTTCAGATCAAAACTAACCTTTATTCCCAAAGTGCAGAGATTGAAATTTCATTGTAGCAGCTTCAAACTGACTTGTGTTAGATGAAAAGGGTAAGAACATTTTAATTTGAGTTGTTTCTGGTTGTGTTAAGATACATATTTGCGTGATAGGCAGTGGTGTTTTGTGATGTTTTGATATGCATTGGACAGATACCCATAGGCATATCCGATATTAAGCCGAGGGTATATTTTTTATTAAAAATCATCGCTTAGCGTCCCCCTCTGCCCTTGCTAGCCCCGTGTTGCCCCGTATAGCCCCGGCGCCCCAATAAATGTGTTTTGGCTGCTTTATTGTTTGTTTGCATAAGATTGTTATCATATTTTGATATTGTTGCCGATTTCACGCGTTAATTTGTTTTAATTCGCAGATTATGGACTGATGTGTGGATTATAGGAGAGATAATCCTTATGAAGGAAAGGTGGATTATTAGTGGTGAAACAGGGTCATTACTAGCCTGCATAAAAAAAAACACAACGATGCTTTTTCTTTCGGACAGATAGAATAGTTTGATATAAAGAATATTTTGTTTGTAGAGTTCTATTGCATACAGGTTACTGGCATTTTTGTAAAGTAAGAAAAGTTCTTTGAACTCGTAGTTTAAAGGTCAGGTAGACAGTCGCTCCAAGAAACTTGATTTCAGCAGCAAGACGTATATACTAGAATATTGGATAAATAATTAATAAAACCTCCGAAACGGCTTGAGCTATTTAAATTTTGTGTATATTCAGTAGGTTTGAGAATATGAGGTAAACTATTTTCACACCCTAAAGTGATAGGATAAAAAAAACAGATTTTTTTATTATGGCAGAACAACATTTGACGGGTCAATTAGAACTGAAACTATACCTATAAGTCAAATCTTTGTTTAAATGAATAGCTATTTCTTTGGACTACCTATGGGCAATACCAAAACCCATGCATTTATTTATTCATAAATATAAAAAAATCTAAGTAAAAAACAATTAATGGATAACCAGAGTCGAAAAAAAGTGATTTTTCAATCAATTTATACTTCATCTTATACGTATACAAAAGCTATCCTTTTCTCTCAAACATGTTCATCTCGTTCTTTTGTCGTAATTGCATTAGTTTTAAGTAAAGACACATTATAATTAATCTGGTAACAATTAGTAGAGTTAATTGAAACCCAAAGTATTTACTTAATGCGTTAAGATTAGCGTGTTTCGGAGCAGAATTTTCTTATTACGAATAACTTTAGTAACTAGATTAAATAAGAAAGTATGAATTTAAAGAAACTTAGGCCCAGTATTTTGATCCCGAGGTAACTGAAATAATGGTTTCAAACTTCGGTAGGACGTTTATTCATCAATTTTTATTGTAACAAATGGTTCATAATTTGAAGCGGCGGTAGCCTAATGGCTAGGGCGTCGGACTTGCGATCAAGTGGTTGCGGGTTCGAATCCCACCCATTACACTACCGACGTGAACCCACTCGTAACACAAGCATCTTAGCTTAGCACGAGGGGTTAACGAGATTACTAGTAATGTGCGACGCACATAGCTAGTAATCTTTATAAAAAAAAAAAAAAAACTCTCCAACTTATTTGCGAGTTTTGAAACCATTAGTTAGCTTATTAAACCATTGGTTGAGTTAACTCGGAATCAAAAACTGGGCCTTAGTAAAATTCTACTAAAACCTTCATGTATACTTAAATTTTATCAAATTGATAATCATAATATTTTTTCGATGTATGTTGTTGATATTAGGTATTTTTTTATGTTTATTGATTACTGTATAAATTACCTAAATTAAAATTCCAAATATTTTTTTTTTAGCATTGACTATAATTAGTGACAAGAACTATAGTCAATGCTAGCAGTCTAGCATGAGGTGTTTTAAATTTCAAACTTCAAATAAGAAGCTTCTTAATTTGACACTTTCGTGTGTCTGTAATTTTTAATTTATAATTACGTGCACAAGGTCGCGAATTCAAAACCATTACAGGCAAGTAGTTGAATGTAGGTTCATGCCAATGTGACTTTAAAGTTATATCCTTAGTACACAATGAAAATCGGTGAAGGAAAACATGGATTCCAAAATCTTGACTCTGTAATCACACTCGCACAAAAAACAAGCGTTGTGATCAATGCTCGTTCTTTCTCTTTATCAGAAGAGACTTGTGCCCAGCAGTGGGCATACATAGACCGGTATAACTATTCTCCTTGTTGACATTGAAAATCTTTTCCGGTCGCATGAGCCTGCGCGCATTCCAAGTCGCAACTGTTAAAATATTCTTAGATCTACGCCCGGGGATTCTTCTACTGATGCAACATTCAGGTGTATAGTTATACCGCCACTGCTCGGTGGCCGGAACCTCGTCTAGCAGGGGGCACCACAGTAGTCTAAAGAATTGGAGACTACCGTCGCTGATCATTCTGAGTCAGCTCGTCAGGTGAGGTTGACGTTCTCCCCCTTACCCCCCGTAATTAACTATTAAAGTCTAAAGCTTAGCTTAGAAGCTAACGCCGACTTAATTTACTATTATACTTACTAACAGATTAGCGACTCATCTGATGATTAGTAATAACCTCTTTCAATGGATATCAATCAATCATCAAATCTTTGACTGCACGGATAGCCGAGTGGTATAGGTCACCACGCTAACTACCACTGTGCGCGACGTGCTGTGGGTTCGATCCCCGCATGAGACTAGCAGCATTTGTGTGATTCACCAATGCTTGTTCCAAGTCAGGGTGTTCTTTGTGCATGTGATTTGAATGTTTGTGAAACCCCCACGATGCAAGAATTAAAATTCTTAGTGCGGGCGTCGTTTTTTTTAAAAAAAAAATCAGCCTAACCCAATCCACTTTTGGACCTAGGCCTCTCCCATGTTGCGCCACAACATCCGGTCCTCCATTTGGGGGCTGTGTGTAGCGTGCCATCATTGAGATGTTTGCCCTAGTCACCACGCTGGGCAAGCGGGTTGGTGACCGCAGTCTGCTTTCAGTTATTTAGGAGAACGCTGCTGCCCATTCCCCCTGTTTCTATATCCCTTAGTCGCCTCTTAAGACACCCACGGGAAGAGAGGGAGGTTCTATCATATGCCGAAACCCCATGGCAATAGATATAACGTCCATAGATTTTGGATTTTTGGGCTCGTGGCTAAGTGTAAGCCGTACGGTTTGACCGATAATAAACCTCGGAAAGCACGTTAAGCCGTTGGTCCCGACTGTCATACAGTGATCTTTGACAGGCGTTAAGTCATTACCATTCTGACATCCAGTCTTACTATGGAATACTATATTACCTAGCAATAGGTTGTGGAGGTCAGATAGGGAGTCGCTCCATGTAAAATACGGTATTCAGCTAAAATCCGGTAAGATTGGAAGCCGACCCCAACATAGCTTGGGACCGTCGACCGTGTTGCGCGAGCGCTAATCCATCTCACACTACCGGTTTTAATTCATTTATTGTGGTAAAGTGTGCACAAATAAAGAATAACTTAAAACAGTATAAAGCTGATGTTCAGAGCTATCGAATGGTACAATTTTCAACAGTGTCTCAAGCATATTTACAACAGTTTATAATAATTTTTTGTGATCAATACAAAGTGATAAACTGACAGTCACTGGTGAGTCACACACTTGTGTTTGTCTCTGTCGCTCCGCATCCTTACGCAATATTGCTACGCTGCTTACACGCACATGTCACGCGGCCTTGCACAAACTTCGGACTCAATCGCTTTATAAGTCTATAGCTGAGTGAATTGTCGAATCAACAAAACATTTGTTATTATGAATACGCTATGTAACGCTTGTAATCAAGAAATTACAACTGACAGGCAGATAAGATGTTCTAAATGCGAGGCCAACTACCATAAAATATGCGTTAATGCTTCCTTAATAGAAAATAATAAACAAACTGTTACATGGATCTGTCCCACCTGTCGAGCTAAGACACCACGTACCGACAACAGTAACACACCGGTACGTCGCACGAGCGCGAGTGACGACTGTGTCGAGCTTGACGTTTCAAATGTTAATACTCAAACCCGCGGCTACAAGCGCTTGGCTGTCGGCTCACCCACCAGGGATGATTCTTACGAAGCAGCGTCTTTCGCTGACCTTGTATCTGAAATACGCCTTATGCGTACGGACATGGACGAAGTTAAAATAACGTTTAAGTCATTAATCGAGGGGGTTATGAAATGCAACTTACGCCTTGATGACTATGATGCAAGACTCGTAAGGCTGGAGCAGATCAATCCGCTTACCATCACTGATAAACTAAAGGAAGATTTTACGCAAACTACCGACTTCTTGGCGTCGGATCAGCGTGATTTAAAAGTTGACTTAGAATCTGCTAATAAAACAATCAGTGAACTTGAGTCATTAAATACTAAGCTGCATAGCGATGTTGCTCGGCTTGAGCGGCGTATTTTTATTATTGAAAAAGCCTCTCGTAGCCGTAATTTGGAAATACAAGCTGTTCCCGAACGCCAAAACGAAAATGTTGTCACCATTTTTAAAAATCTCTGTGATAAGATTAATACACAAATCATGGACAACGACGTACGTTCTTGCCGCAGGATCGCTAAATTGAATCCCTCTTCGGATAGGCCACGGAACATACTTGTTACTCTCAGCTCAGAACGGCAACGTGATTTTATAATATCGGGACTTAGGAAGTACAACAAAGATCACCCCAACGATCCACTTAATTCAACTAATCTCGGAGTATCAGGAAACAGCAGTACCATCTTCGTCAGCGAACATCTGTCCCCCGAATGCAAGGATCTCCATGCTGCTGCCAGGCAAACGGCAAAAGCGAAATCTTATAAATTTGTATGGGTGAAGTTTGGCCGTGTTTACGTAAAAAAAGACACTGATTTTCCCGCGATACATATTAAAGACAAACATTGCCTGAACAAACTAGTTTAAAACCATTTCTGTTGTACTAATTAATTTTATACTCTTTGCTCTTACGTTTTGTTATTTTAATCATTTTCCATTTAAAATTATGAGAATCTTTTATCAGAATGTTAACCGAATTAGAAGCAAACTTAAAGAGTTGTACATAAATATTTTAAACGAAAATTATGATGTCATTTGTTTATGTGAAACTAATCTTGACTGTTCATTTTCTAATAGTGAGTTTATAGATGAAAGGTACATCGTGTTTCGTAGGGATCGGGAGACGAGTAGCTCTCGAAAGTTGTCAGGCGGGGGAGTTTTGATGGCATTCAGGAGGGACCTGGTTGTTACGCGTCACGCGGACCGCGAGACCTTGTTTGAGGATTTGTGGGTTTCTGTTCGTATAAATAGTTTTTTTGTATTTCACATCGGCTTAGTCTATTTACCTCCAGACCTAGGTATTGATGATTATCGTACATTCTTCGATCAATATCAAGATACCTTAATGAATTACACTAAGTCTAACACAAAAACTGTTATTTTGGGTGATTTCAACCTCCCAAATATATCATGGACCAGTGATGTTTCCTTTCCACCTCGTCAACTACCCGGATTTTACTCTGATAGTAAATCGCAACTCCTTGTCGACCTCTTGGAAATAACTGGTCTCTCTCAATTCAACCACGTGCACAACGCTAATCGTAGAATCCTTGATCTTTGCATTTCTGATGTGCACGACTTGGCCCTCTCCAACTGCGCACCATTATCTACACTTGATCACCACCACCCTGCTATTGAAGTTGAAATTTCTTTCAAAATTGAAAGGCCAATGCGACACAATGTAAAGATAATTCCTAACTTTCGTAAATGTAAAATAGATAACTGTAGATACCAAATAAAATCTGTCAATTGGCACGATATTCTTGACCACAACGATATAGATGTCGTTACGGAGCGTTTCTACCTGGCTCTTGACGAGATTATTGCTGAAAATGTACCTACCAAACGCTTGGGTCGCGCTAAGTATCCGATATGGTTCTCAAAATCATTAAAATCTTGTCTCTCAAAGAAACTGGCCGCACACAAAAGATTTAAAAAATATAATAACCCTCGGGACTATGATGAGTTTTGTTTGTTGCGTTCTCAATCTAAAAAACTTATGAAGATCTGCTATAACAACTATATCGCGAGCGTTGAAGAGTCCCTCTCTAAAACTACAAAATTATTTTTTTCGTTTATTAAAAACAGAAAGCGTAATAAAAATATACCGAAGACGGTGCGGTTTGGTAAAAAAACCGCTGATGACGGTACGGCCATTTGTAATCTTTTCTCAGAATACTTTTCATCGGTTTTTGTGAAGGATAATGGCTGTCCCATTGGTGTGTCTCAAGATCTTCCTCATTGTAACTATACATTGTCCAATTTATCCGCCTCCGAAGAACAAATATACAGAAAAATGGTCAGCCTTGATCGTAATAAGGGCGCTGGTCCTGACGGCATTCCACCGTGTTTCATTAAGGACTGTGCAAGAGCGCTGACAGTCCCACTCCACATAATATTTAACAAATCACTATCGATAGGTATTTTTCCCACCAAGTGGAAACTAGCCCATATTGTACCAATTCACAAGTCCGGGGACACTGGTGACTGCAGTAACTATAGGCCAATCAGTGTGCTTTCGGCATTCGCTAAGATCTTTGAATCAATAGTCTGTGATCAACTTTATTCCCATGTCGCCCCGTATATCCACCCTGAACAGCATGGTTTCGTTAAGGGCAAGTCGACTGTCAGTAATCTTTTGGAATATACTGATTATATTTGTAGATCGTTTAATGATCGGGTTCAGGTGGATAGTATCTACACTGACTTCCAAAAAGCCTTTGATCGCGTCAGTCATAGGGTTTTAATTCACAAGCTGGACACACATTTTGGCATTCATGGGTCTCTTTTGCGATGGGTTGAGTCTTATATCACAAACAGGAGTCAAATGGTGGCTGTCATGGGATATAATTCTAATCTAGTTCCTGTCCCATCCGGCGTGCCGCAGGGGTCCCATTTGGGGCCCCTGTTCTTCATCATTTACATTAATGACCTTATTCCCAAGCTCAGAAACGTCGCCCTTCTGTACGCTGACGATTTAAAAATTTTCGCTCGCATAAATGATGTCGAGAACTGTATTCAATTGCAGTCCGACATCAACACTTTAACAGAATGGTGTGCTGCAAACCATATGAATCTCAGCGTTAATAAATGCTCTGTTATATCATTTACTCGTCGTAAAAATCCTTTATACTTTGAATATTCTGTTGGCGGTGCGATCCTACAGCGTCAAACTGTCGTCCGTGATCTGGGTGTCATGTATGACAATAAACTTTCATTTAGTCCCCATTACGCCGCTATTTCCAGCAAGTGCAAACAACTCCTTGGTTTCATCTGCCGCATGACTAAAGAATTTAGGTGTCCCAAGAGTGCTGTTCTTTTATATAGATCCCTTGTTCTTAGCAGACTCGAATACGCATCAATAATCTGGCGCCCTCAGTACAAAACTCATATTAATCTAATCGAAGCTATTCAGCGGCGCTTTCTTCGTATCATGACTTACAGATACCACCGCAAAAGAGAGCTACAAACATACGAACAAAGGCTGTATTACTTTAACCTGCAAAACCTTGAATCAAGACGTAGTGTTCACGACATTGTCAACTTATTTAAAATAATTAATGGACTCCTAACTACAAATTTGCTCTCTCAAATATCATTTAAGATTCCCCGTAGGTCCGTCAGGCGCGAAGTGCCGTTTGCTTTATCGTGCTGCAGTAATAATGTGTCTTTTCACAACCCTATTTTGAGGATATGCCGCGCCTTCAATGAGTTGCTAGCGAAAAACAGTGATGTACCTGACATCTATAGTACTACACTCACACAATTTAAAAGCCACCTTATTAATAGTTTAATGAAATAAAATAGGTAGAATAATTGTAATGAATTGTGCGATTAATTAATTTTGTTATGTTGAAAAGTAAGCCCTTTTGATTTATTAATTTTTTGTTTTTACTCGCATGGCATGCTGTGTACACATCCTTGTGGAGTCACAGTTTACCATGTCAGTTTGATTATCTGGTTATAATTTAACATGCTGTGACTCTGTCTTGTGTACCAAATGAATAAATAAATAAATAAAAAGGCTAGGCAGAAAAAGGCAGAAGAAGAAGATTTTGGATTTTTTATCTCTCGGCTATGCAAGCATCCTAAAACCTGTCTCCATATCAAATCCAAATACAATCAAAAACGTATTAACGCAGTAGTTGAGGCATTCCTTCCGTCGTTTGTAATTTCCATTCGTATTTGAGATCAAAGTGTGTCAGACTCTTCAGCAGTGAGCGAGACAAGTGCCGGCTGACAGCCATTTTATTGCACCCATTGTTACCTGTGAGTTACACGGTACGCGGATTGTGGCACCAAAAGTACCGATGGAGCCAGGGATAAAAATAGGATTTTTTTTTCTTATTGTGATTAGATACTTATAGGCATTTCTTTGTGCAATATGACCGATGCCTTGAAAATGTTATTCTGTAAGACGTAAGCAATATTAATTCTTAAGCGAATGCTACCTACTGCAATATTGTTTTATAATGTATCTTGGGACAATCTCACCTACGGCCACCTGAGCCCAAACTAGGTAGCGCCTGTACTATGGCAACCAGACAACTGATAAACATACTTATATATTTCTAAATACATACATATTATAGATAGATTACACCCAGGCACAGAACAAATGATCGTGCTCATCCCACAAAGATTTGTCCTGAGTGGGAATCGGACCCACGAACACCGGTTTTTTTTTAAACATTGGTGTACATAAAACGTTAAAATACTCGTAACGACTCTTGCCAAGTTACGTGCCGGGTACTATACACGGTTCAGTATTAGCACTTAAGTGAAATAGACAGACATTATAACATTATTAAATACATCAGTATAAATATTTAAATTTTCGCTACTTATAAAAATTACAACAATATCCTAACTAACCTCGCTAACCTATCCGTGTCCTCTACTTCTGAACCGAGTCACATCATGTCAAGTGGTAAAGCAATGCAATATGTTGCAATTACACGTTGTGACGTCACGAGTGACGGCGCCGCGTGCTACCAATATAGCGGGAGTTGCTAAGTTTCGTAAAACTGAGTTTTTCACATTTAGATTAAATTTTTTATTCGCCCTTATAGATATTAAGGATTTCATTTAAGGGAGTTCCGATTAGAGAAAGAATTATAGCTACAGTCAACAGCAAAAGTAGATGATGAATTTAGTTTATAACTTTTGGGGTTAAAACTGATCACGAACTTAAGGCAACTGTACTAGTAGTTTTTTACTTTTTAAAACGATATCAAACGTATCGCAACACTATCGCTCTCTTGAGTAAAGTTTTTAATTAAAGAGCCTAGGGATGGTGTGCCTCGTCTACGTTATCGCTACGTCGCTACGCCGTAGCTGTTGCTACGTCGTTGCTACCCTTAATCCAGAAGATTAAATTAGTATTATTATTAGATCCTGATGTTAAATTTTTGGTCTCATCAATTCTGGAATTTTTGAAAATTTAAATTTGATTCTATTCGTTTCTTGAAAATTAAATTTGTACCTCAATAACGGACCTAAAAATTAACATATAATTCTTTCCGCCTCAGGGAATGCTTTCGAAATTAGGCCATACACTATAAAAAAAAAGGCCAGGTTATTCCACTACTGGGCACAGGATTCATCTCCCTGAACCTGAAGCTTGATAGCATTCTCTACAATAGAGATTTGTTATATGACTGGATTCAGTACTTATATGACCCACTGATAACTGTACCTATAAACATACCAAAAAAATTACTACCAAGTCCGCTTGTCCTTTGTCTATGTAGGTAGGTATTATCTATGATTGTTTGAGTGCTAAGCTTCTTAAGATCTGCTTAAGACACATGAAGTATACAGAGCAAAATAAAAGAAAAATATCGTTTTTTTAATATTACAAGGTAACTACATATTTTTTAATAAAACCCTTAAAAGTAATTTTATGAAACCGACGAGAACGGAAGAAGTGTTTTATAAGTGACATTTTCACATATTAATATAGACCTTACTAAAGATTGGGCAGGTTCACATCACTACGGGAGGGAGAAAGCGACGTTGCTAGGCAACGGGAGGCAAGTCACAGATATACAGGCTGTTTGAAATGGTATCTATTAAAATAATAATTTCTTATGTCTGAAATTAAAAAATAAGAATCATTGATATAGAAAACCAAAGGCATAGTCAGTATATCAAATATATCCTCAAAAAAAAACTGAAAATGTCCAGGTATTTCAAAACGTATAGCATCGTAAAAACAACATTATGCCATGTGGATAAGGTTGAATTTGCGAAAAATATGTTCATTTCAAAACAATCACGACTTATGTGTAATTATTTGAAGATATTTTTAGCCGTGACTTGTTTGAGACTGAGAATATAGGAATTTTCATATGTCAATAATATATAAAAATTCATATATACATATGTAGAATGTATATCAAGAAAGCATATTTTTTTTGAAAATTCTAATAATTCTATTTCGTAACTAACAATTTTGGTTTACTAAAATACTTCTCATTATTTTAGTTTTTATATAGTAGTGTGTTAATGCTAATATTCTTTTGGAGTAAAAACAACTTAGTTATCTCTAGCCAGTGGTAATATACCTATCATACAAAGCCGCTACCAATACAGTAAAAGTAACTTTATCAGTAAATAAAACACAAAAATATTAATAAGTCATTTATTTCAATTGAACTACAAAGAACTACAACAATATTATTTTTTAAACATTAAAAGTACCAATGCCGTCAAAATGTGGCCATCTACCTAGGCATATCTTCTTGTCTATAGCAGGTTGTTTCCTAAATCTGTTCTATTTTAATTGAAAAGAAAACAATATTATATTATTTCAAACAGCCTGAAAATAAATATTTTTTTATTTTTTCGTTAAACTTCGTAATTTTTGTTTTCCAACATGCTGTATATAGACAGAGAATTTCAAATATTATGCGCTGAAAATGCTAAGAATTTTTCAGTGAAGCAAACCGCTTTTATATTGCAATATTTTATGGAATTCTTTGACTGTTTCATGTACAAAGAATTTTGTGAAAGAAACGTTATTTTAAATGAATGTAGACAATATTTTTAGTATTGGTACTCATGGATTTCTAAAACTTGTATTTTAATATACAAAGGATCAATTAATTGCATCTGAACATTTTCTCAGTTTTTTAAATGGTAGGTTCTGTTTGTATCAAATTGTAAATTCAGTGCATTAAACAATAGCTTAGTAATTTTTGGTGTTGTATAACATTTTTATATGTTTAATCTTCGTCTAAAGTCTTTAAAAAACACAACCCAAGAGCTATACATGCAGGAGTACCAAAATAAAACATAACAATATATCCAAAAATAAAAGCATTGATGGAACTACAACGAAAGAGGGAAAATAAAAACGACCCGTTTCCATTCCGTCAAGTGTCCATTCCCCCGCATTCCTTATTCAACAACGTCCGAAAATTAAAGGCGCCTTTACAAGAAATCGCACTCAGACTACGACGTTTTCGAACGCAGCCCGCCTGAAATATTTCCAACGGATCTCATTCGAGTACTCTTATTTACCTCCGGCAACACAACTATAGCGACTTATATCACGAACACACTGCTGTGTTTGTTTTTTCCATTACAAAAGAACGGAACGCCCTGCTCTCGCTACAGTAATAATATTTCAATATCGCGACGTGGGTGCCAACCCTAGACGCTTTCAAAGTGATTTCTCTGCGCTCCGATTGGTCGACGCCAACCAACGAGGAATGCGTTCAATATCCAAAACACGCGTGCGACAGAGATAGAAGCACCATCCCGTCGCACTAAACCCTCAAGACGAAACGAGACAAAAGTAGTTATGTCAGTATATGAATATTGTATGAATGGGAAAGGTCCGTATCAATAATACGTGCACGAATGAAATAATAGATTATTCGTTTGTTCAAATCGAACGTAAACAAAATGTAAGCATCCATTACTGATGCACGCGTGCAAATCGAGCGAGAAGCTCCGGAGTTGGGCGTGCGTTAGAAAAGGACAGGTATATTTCTTCTCGGCGAGCTTTCCGCGGAGCAGGGCCGGCAACAATGTGAACACTATCTGTTTTTGTACCAGTCGTCGGTCGGTTTCCACATTAAACGATCATTTTAAGGGCGAACCAATCAAACTGCAAATTTATACAAATTGATACTAAACGGGTTATATTAATTTTATAACAAAAATTAAGTGTGTAAATAAGTTTGAACGGAGTCGTAATTAAAACTAATTGGGTTTAATATAGCGCTAATTATTTTGTATTAAGGCGGGTTTTCGCTGGAATTTTGTCCTTTTTGACGTTTGACGTGAGTGTTGGATTTTATTTTGTGCTCAGAGAAAGTGGACTTGTGATGGTTTTTGTATGAAGATGCTGGTTCGGTCGTGGCGGGATTGTCTGGTTGCCGAGTGAGTGTTGCCAGTCGCAGCCATTGGTTTGTGCGGAGTTGCCGACGATGCCGATATAGGGGGCGGCCAGGGTTGGCCCCTAGAGGCCATGCTCAACAACCTCACCGCGACAGCTTTGGGAGGTAAGCTATCATAATATCAAAACTACATCACTAACACTTAAACACCCATCATTTTGTCCATTACCAGTATCTCATCGTTATTCAAGTCAAAGCTCTTACTATTAGCCATCTTCATCTCTCTCATTTCCAAACTTGAGTCCATTTTTGCGTGCTTAGTCAAACTTAAAGGCTGTGTCTAGATAATTAACTACCAATAAGAAATATCACAGTCAGAGGCCAAGTCTAATAGCTCTACAATCTTACAGAATTGGTATTTATTTCATGTTTAATATTAAAAAGATACTTAATCCATACTAAAGAGACAGGTTCACTGTTGGACAACGCCTCTGCCAAATTGCCCCAGAACGATAGGTTAACCACCAAAATCAAGAAATCAAAATCAAACTGTTTTTATTTCTAGTAAACATAAAATAGGCGCTTTAGAAACGTTAACTTCAAAACTAAATGACTCTAGGTCCGCGGTTCCAAAGATCCACCTTCCATTCCAACTCAGCTACTTTTTACAGGTCGTCTTTTAATTAATGTCTCAAATGTACTTATATATACTCGTACAACGAAACTTTTTATGATGTACTGTCCGACCCTTACGAATATGCTATTATTCATGACACAGTACCTTCGGGTCCAGGCTTGCAAAATCCGTCGCTTTTCTTCGCATGATAATTTTTGAGCCTTTCTTTTATTTTTACCACACAGATAATTGTTAAAATTACTAAATAGACAATTTAACCAACACAGCTTAAATCTGATTCTAATAGAGCATTTTTTTACTGGTAAGACCGCCATCATGAAATGATCCATTCTCATAATATCTAAAGCAATTTTAATAGAATACGGAGGTCCTGGAGTTCTTCAATTTAATTTAAATTTGTTGATTTTGGTTCCGTCGGGGTTCCAACAATTCTGTTAGAGTTGCAAGCACAAGAGTTTGCAGCAGTTTTTTTTTAAAGTAGCCTATAGAATTTCTTGCCGGTTCTTCTCCAAAGGAATGACACTTTGGAACCGCGTACCTAGAGTCATTAGATTAACATAAGCACCTTCTTGAGGTTCATAAGAAACTAGCTGCCTCCCGCATCTCTCGCGATCTCTATTTTTTCATTATAATATAGCCTATGTCACCCGAGGATAGTATAGCTTTTCGACAGTGAAAGAAATTTTCAAATCGGTTTTGTAGTTTCGGAGCCTGTTCAATGCAAACAAACAAACATTCAAAATCTCCTCTTTGTAATAGTAGTATAGATAAAAACTTTTTGATTTGATTGGAAAAAGAAGAACAAATATGAACACCAAAAATACAAACTTAGATGGTAAAGTGTGGAGAAACATTCTTATAAATTATGTGATATGATTGTGACTTCATTAATTATTTAGTTTAACTTGTATATACTAAGAGCAAATACTTTCTAGGTTGTTTTTCTTCTGTCTTTGTCCCGGTCAGACGTAAATTTTTTACCGTGGCCTTCGTAAGGTTAGTCAGGTTTACGAGGTAATAAATAATTTATACATTGTCTAACATTACTGAAATGACGAGATGTGTGTAATCTCAATGACAAGAAATATTTATTGTAAGGTTATGAGCAATGGTTACAATAATATTTAAAATACCGACCTTTAAACGACCCACTGCTGGGCACAGGCTACTTACCGAGAGAAGGAATGAGCATTGATCACCACGCTTACTCATTGCAGGTTGGCGATTTCAGATTCTAATTTTTAGGAATCCAGGTTACTACTTCCTTCCTACACCGTTTGTTAGTGGTGCCTTAGAATGATTAATTAAGTACATATTATAACTTTGAAAAAGTCTCATTGGAACTTGCCTGGGTTCAGACCTGCAACCATGCGCATGCGAATCTGGTCATTGAAGTGCGCTTGAAGATAAAAAAAATTAAACCCTAGTAGACTCAATCACTCTTCAAATGCAATAAAGACCGCAATGATGGATCTGAATAGATGAATTCTTAGAAAGAAGGTAGAGTATTTGCCAATACCAATGCCAATGGGACAAAAAGGCCTAGTAGAAGATATGTATCTGTTTGTCAACATGTTCATAAGGCTTTATTATAGCTTTCTCCGTTCTTGTTAAATTGTTATTAAAAAGAAGTCATTAATTAAAATGAGGAAATACCCAAGTAAGAAGTTAACTAAAGATGATTAATTGATAAAGATCTTTTCAAATGTCTTCGCCAAAGTATCGAAATCACGCATTTCACCGTAGGCATTAATTATACTATATAGCTTGCCTAAAAGGGTTTCTGGCTGTCATCATCAAGGCTCTTCATCATCTGCCTAGTTTTTTACCCACCTATGTTTGGGTCGGCTTCCAGTCTTACAGGATTTAGCTAAATACCGTATTCTACATGAAGCGACTGCCTGTCCAACCTCCACAACCCATTTTACTGGGTAACATAGTATCCTTGCAATGGCTGTCAGAATTGTAATGACATAACGACTGTTATAACTGTAAGACAGTCGGGACCACTTGCTTTCGGAGGCACAGAGGCGTCTCGGTGTGATACAAATGGTCACCCATCCACGGACCAACGCGGCGCGCGGCATAGTCTTTGTTATCTCACAATCAATACGGAAACTCAGAATACTTGGCATGACAACCAAACAAAAAAATCAGATTTTGAACACCGTCAAGACACCCTGTTTCCTCGCACACAATAAAACGCTTTGCCCACAATATCCGCGAACGTCGAACCGTTCTGTTTTACGGGATTCAATTCCATTAAGTCGTGTTTATGAGCCAGACGTAATCCCGGTGATCCTGGGACTGAGGCGCTAAGTCCGGGACGCGACTTTTGCCCCCGACTTGGGGTGGATGTAATTTAAATTCTGATCTGTGAAGAAAAGTGTTGTGTTTTTTGAGCCAGTAGCTAGTATTGTTGGTAGTACTGTTGGTTGTGTTGTACTGGTAACGATCCTTTTGCGTTGTAGTTTCTTTAATTTTGTTGGTATTGGTTTTTGAGCCTCACTTAAATACCTCTTAAAATCTATAAAGTAATCATATTCAGACCCCTCCGTGCCTTGGAAAGTTAAGCTGTTGGACCCGACTGTCATACATTGATCTTTGACAGTCGTTAAGTAATTATAATTCTGACAACCAGTCTTACTATGGAATACTGTATTACCTAGCAATGGGTTGTGGAGGTCAGTTAGCAGTCGCTCCATGTAAAATACAGCATTCAGTTAAATCCGGTAAGACTGGAAGCGGACCTCAATTTAGCTTCGGAAAAGGCTAGGCTGATAATGATTAAAGTCATCAAATGTTTTGTATAAGGCTTTTTGTTTTTACCTGTATCACTAACCTACTATTGCTCTTATTAAGTACTTAGTTTAATTCTGTTTATACCCTGTAACCTATAATTGACTTTATTTATTCCACTGTTACTGTTTTATTTTAAATTTTGGATAGCTGTTGGTTTTCCATGTGAAAAACAAAGATACATATTCTATAGTATTCTCTAAGTGACTAAAACAAGTCTAAACAGTCCCCCGGCGCTGCGTCTGTCTGTCTGAACGCGATGAACTCATAACTACCCAAAAATCACATGATTTTCACCAATGGCTAGAGTGATTCAGGGGAAGTTTTTTTTTGTGTAAAATACCCGAGTGAAACCGAGGCCGATCTGCTAGTATTTTTAATGGATATAGGAGTGTAAGGCACGATACTTAGCATCGTGCCGGTTATGAGATACAGTGTGATGTGTGCTCACTGAAACCCAGGAATCCCAATATAAGCCAATTCAACAACCTACCACTGTCCCACTGCAAGGCACAACCTTGCCCTTAGGCAAGGTAGATACATTTCTACGAGCGTTAACGATGATAGAAATCGCTTAAATTACAATAAATGTATGGAAATGACAATCTCTTTGATAAGTCACGTGACTAAGACTTGTCACTTTCATACATTTGACTAACTCGATCAGTAAAAACGATTGTAGAAATGCACGTTGTCTGAAGGGGCAGGTCTCTTGTCATATGAAGACGAGCATTGAAGACCACGCTTGCTCATTGCGGGTTGGCGATTTTAAATTAAAATTTTTGCTATACAGGTTTCCTCACGATGTTTTCCTTCGCCGATTGTGTACTTTCTGTGATATGAAACCTCTAACCTTGTGCACACAAATTTATTTAGTAACCACTAGGCTATTGACTAGCTGTTCACCGCGACTCCGCCCGCGGTACCTAAATTTTTGTAGAAAATATAGCCTATGTTACGTAGAGTGAATGTAGCTTCCTAATGGTAAAAGATTTTTTGAAATCGGCACAGTAGTTTTTGAGTTTATGCATTACAAACATACACACACACAAAATTACAAATCTTTCCTCTTTAGTATTAGGGTAGATAATAAGAAAAACCTTAAGTAACTATTAACGTTTCTGAGTACGGAAGTAAGTATTCTTAACTTTTTGAATGCGAAACTAGAGTCTATAAATTAAATAGCTTCAGAATATTCTGTTTACAGTTCGCCCTTGAACGTTAAGATTCGTCTCACTTAATTTTTTTTTTTTTTTTTTTTTTTAAAACGACGCCCGCACTAAGGATTTTATTCCTTGTGTCGCGGGGGTTTCACAAACATTCAAATCACATGCACAAAGAACACCCAGACTTGGAACAAGCATTTGTGGATCACACAAATACTTGTCCCATGCGGGGATCGAACCTGCAGCACGTCGCGCACAGTGGTAATTGGTGTGGTGACCTATACCACTCGGCCATCCGTGCAGTCAATCAGTAATTATTTATTCAGCTAGTATCGATTGTCGTGGCAATATAATGAGATAGAAGATCTAAACGTTTCAGTTTAACCATTTTGGTTAGGAATATTTCTGTCCTAGCTTTCACTATCGAGTTTACTCGCTTGAATGTCGTTTATCGTAAAGAGTCTAGCAATTTTTATCTGGATCTGTAGAGGCGGTAAGCATTGAAAATGCAACCAAATTTTATGTATTTCCCATTTATATAGAAAAAAAAACAAGATTAATACAAATCGGCCTTTAAAAATGACCACAGAAATACAGTCATTTCAAAACGTCTTGCATTTCCAAAAAACTATATGCTACAATTAAGGTTAAGTTAAGTTAAGGTTAAATGTAAAAAAAAATAGTTTTAAAAATATTTCGACACACATACAGATTCATTCTAGAACATTCTGGAATCAGAACTAATAGGGTGCTTCCTCGTTGACCTCGCTTTAGCAAGGTATATGGTATTTTACCAACAAGTACAAGAAAAAGTCTAAAACTATCAATGTTCAATTAAACCATAAAAATATAGTATTTCTGGTTGTTTTCATGTAAAATGGTAACCTACACTGGTAGTCAAAAGTTCAAAATAGTTTAGGTCCGTTTCCAGTTTCTTAATCTTGTCCCTCAAGTATCTACAATTCAGCTTCTACAAGTACATTTACTTGAAGTTTTCATTTCAAACGAAGATGGAACAGCTTTTTTTATTACTTGTCCTGAAGATGACGTGTTGCTTATTATAAGATGTTTTTTTCTGTTGGCATCTACATAATGGTATAATTATGACATTTATTTTGATACATACCTCCCCCCCTAGCCAAGTGAATTTTCTACACGCGTTAACGAAGATAGAAAACGCTTAAGTGACATTAAATGTATGGAAATGACATTTGCTTTCGATAAGTCACGTGACTCAGACTTGTCACTTCCATACATTTGAGCGATCCTATCAACGTTAACGCTTGTAGAAATGTCACTTGGCTAGGGGGGCTGAGGTGTAAATGCTTCCCTATTTATCTTATATCTTTAAACGAGCAATTCTTGTATATATATAATCTGAATCTCGGAAACGGCTCCAACGATTTTCATGAAATTCAGTATGCAGAGGGTTTCGGGGGCGTTAAATCGATCTAGCTATGATTCATTTTCAAAAAATGTCGTTTTATCCGTGTTTTTAGTAATCTTAAATCTTTAAACGAACAATTCTTGTATATACGGCCATCAATACTGTTACAACAAAATAAACAAAATATTACATTTGAATTTGGAATCTGTCATTTTTATATGATTGTTCAATTTGTTCATTGTGTTTTCTCATTTTGGCGCCAATACATTCTACAATATTTTGCGATATTAAAATAGAGTGGAGTAATAAAGAGGACCAAATCGCTGTGATTGCATTACACAAAGTAAGTAGGTATGGAGCCAAATGCAATTTTTAAAACTCTCGATACGCTTGGTATTATTAAAATGTTTGTGTTCCGGGCTATTAATAGGTACAATGAGACCTCCTTTGTTTGTGACAGAAAAATATCAGACCGTCCACGTAGTATTCGTACGAAAATGGTGGTCAAAGCAGTAAGGGAAAGAAGCCTGTCACCTAGAACCATGTCGCGTATTTTAAAAGATGACTTAGGACTTGCAGCCTACAAGAGACGTACTGGTCATTTCTTTACTGATTTTTACTGAAGCGGTACTCAAAAGGAATTTACAGAAAAATTTTGTTTACGGATGAGATTTTTTTTGCAATTAAACATCTTTTTAACAAACAAAATGGCCGTATTTATGCTCACAGCTCTAAGAAAGTTTCCCAATTTGTTGACAAAGTGCAACGTGGGCATTATGCAACTTTAGTGATGGTTTGGTGGGCTATTAGCTATGAAGGGGTGACTGAGCCATACTTTTGTGAAAAAGGTATCAAAACATCGGCACAAGGGTATCAAGATATCATTCTTGAGAAGGTAGTGAAGCCCCTTAACAACACCATGTTCAATAACCAAGAATGGTCTTTCTAGCAAGACTCGGCGCCGGGTCATAAAGCTCGGTCTACGCAGTCTTGGTTGGAAACGAACATTTCGGACTTCATCAGAGTTGAAGACTGACGTCGTCTAGCCCCGTCTAATCCTCTGGATTATGATTTACGGTCAGTTACGGTACGGCTTGCTCTAAACGCCATGATAATTTAGAGTCCCTAAAACAATCCATACGATTGGTAGTGAAGAATTTTCCCATGGAAAGAGTGCGTGCTGTTATTGATAACTGGCCTCAATATTCAAAGGACACAGAACTATTACAGGACTTCGAATACAAGCTTTTTATATTTTAAATTGTTTTATATTTATGTATTAAACTAACATTCTGTAAAAGTAGTAAATCGATCTACGATTCATTATCAGAAAATTACGTTTCATCCGTGATAACAGTAATCAAGTTAAAAAAATTACTCTTCCTGACATGTTGGCGAGTAATAATATTTTTTTTTAAATTTAATGTTATTTTTTGTGATTGATGAACTGTAAAAAATAAGTGTTTGTTTCTAATAAAATATTAAACTAAATGCACTCGTTATTTTTTAATTAAATAACCAGTTCATATTTTTATTATTACGCCGGTAAGATCGAAAAATATTTTTCATACTTTCTCATTTCATCAGTATGTACCTTATTCGTATTTAAAATTTCTAAAAACACACTACCAAAAAAACCGAGCAAAGCTCGGTGATCCAGGTACTAAGTATCTTAATTGCCTTTTGACCCGACACAGACAAAAGTAATATCTGGAATTCGAATATTTAAAATTAAACAACACAGACAACGCCTCAAAAACTGCAAACTGATACAAAGGTCATATTTAAAAAAAAAGGTTTAACCAAAACCCAATCACGCAAAATGTCGCAATGATGACGCAATAAGCGATACAGTTTCATATCCTGAAGACCCAAGTTTCATGCTTGGAAATTCTCAATTTCTTCGCAAATAGAAAATCCGAAGTATCGTTAGGACGGTCGCGACGACCAAACTTTGCCAATTTCACGCATTAACACTTTGTTCTTATATAAATTGGATTTACAAAATGGCGTCGGGACATTTTATGTCGTGCTGTTTCAGGATTTTAAATAGTTTTCGAGTTTGTTAATTGAACTGGAATGAAAAATACTAGATAATAATTAAATTTTTTGTGGGTTAGGTATACTAAAAAAATGTGAGCAAATTATTATTTCATAATAATTAACATCTTTGGGTAGGAAATTAAAGAAAAATTACACGCTTTTACTGCAGAATAAAAAATTTTTTTACGAAATCTATAATGTGTATGTGGTGGCAGATTTTTTGTTTGAAAGGTCAATTGCTTGAATTAATATAAACAGAATATGATCCTTAAATATATATTAGACTGTATTCAGAACGATTTATATATCAAGCGAAGGTAATACACACGACTTCGTGAAGATAATATATTCGATAAAAAGCATTGAGTAACCAGCAACCAGTGCAAATGAAAAGGCAGTTAAAATTACCTCTAACCCTCCATCTCATGTGAAACGAACCCGTCAGAAAAAAAAACAGCTGTTCCATAATTTTTTGATGAACGGTGCCTGTATAATGGTTTGTCCTCCAGCAGGTCACAAAGAGTCGTGCTCGGAAGACAGCAAGCCGCACGAGATCAAGCCGAGCCTGGAGCGGCCGCACCATGCGCTCGGGCCGCGGCTGCACATCGCCCACAACATACGGACTGAACACCTGCAAGGTAAACCTACATGCATCGTTTTTTTTAAGTTATTAAAAATGAGAATATAAGAAGAAAGAAGTTTCGTGGTGGCTTAGCTGTTCAATACACTGATTAATACGGTGCAACACCCACAGTCAACAGTTTTGTGGGAAAATGTTTTAAATAAATATTGTAACTCTTTTATAATAATAAATAAATAAATAAAGTGCACAGGGTTGCAGGTTTGAGCCTAACAGGCAATACAATGTGACTTTTTCAAAGTTATGTGTACTTTCTTAATTATAATTAACTAGCTGCCCGGACAGACTTCGTTCTGTCAAAAGTAAATTAATTAAGGTAATTCCCGAGTTTAGGAACAGTTTTTTTTTTTTTACTTATTATTTATGTTTTACACCTTTTAAACCTTCCCTGGACTTCCACAAACATTTCAAGATCAAAATCAGCCAAATCGGTCATGCCGTTTTCATGCTATGTCGTGACAACGGAAAACGGGTTTCATTTTTATTATAATTAATTAATTAAGGAAGTGCTTAACTTCCTTATTTTTCTAAGACATTATTAGTTAGATTCGTGTCCAACCCAAATATCAGAACAAATATGAAAAACAATGGAAGATTAATATTTATTGGAAACTAAAATGATTTTATTCATTCCGGTTACAGTCCACATACAGTTTTTGCCGGTGTTAAATAAAAATTGTTTTAGAATATATTACTATTTTTTACTTTTCTTTTTTAAACCCGTCTGTATTTGTCGTTTTATGGAAACTTTGGAAATATAACCTGTCTAGCTTATAAAGCATTTAACGTGTCACGTACGTAATATGAAGACACAATAAAATAATAACCAAATGGAGAGGGAATGAAAAGGCAGTTATCTTGTATTATGAAATTCTTTGATTGACCTCAATGCAACGTAAGAATAATTATTAGTATTTGTTATACAAATACTCATTACTCAAAACAAATGATTGAATCATGTAACCGTCAAACAAAATAGTAAAAAGAAACATTTTTGCAAAATTATTCATACAAATAATTCAGAAAAATTTAACTTAAAGAAAATATCTGCCCACCATGACACCTGCAAAAGTGTCGAAACGTCGGGAATTAAAATCAAATAAACCGCCATCGAATCCGTTTAAAAAATAGTTTCATTTCAAGAAAAGAAAAAGATCACAACTTCGTATTTCGTACATTTTACATTTTTTCTCACTTTGCACTAAATATACAATAACCGACGATGAATCATTACCTACGCGTAGTCATGTGATCTATAGCCGTTTACACAAGTCTTGATCACAAAATGTATTTGAAGTTTTTCTTAGTCATAGTATCATTCGTATTAATAGTAGTTTCCAACATCAAACAATTCAAATTTCAAACTGCTAAGATTGAATTTGAACTTCAGATCTATCTGTAATAAGGTTTTCTTTCAGGTGGCATCCATCAACAACACAGCGGGGGGCACATGGCCACTGTGCCAGTCAGCATGTCGTCATCAGCATCAGACAGTGACAAGCCTGCCAAGCAGAAGAGGCATCGGACGAGGTAAAGATCTATTTGAAATCCTATTAAGAAACTCTATTTAAACCTTCCCAAAAACGACTATAACTCCTTAAAATTAAGTAAATCATGAACAAAAACCCGACCCCATTTTCTAAATAAGTCTTTATAGAAATGAAGTATAAATAAAAAAATATTTGATGCCTGGTTTCATGCACAATTTAAAGACATTGCAATTTAATGTATAATGTTCGTAACTACTTGCATATTTAGTACGGTGACGTTAAATTAAGTGTTATTGTTTGCCAGGTTCACACCGGCACAACTGAATGAGTTGGAAAGATGTTTCTCCAAGACACACTACCCTGACATCTTCATGCGAGAAGAGATCGCCATGAGGATCGGACTTACAGAAAGTAGAGTACAGGTTAGTGCTAATATTCCAATTTAATTAAATGTTTCTATATAATTGTAACTTCTTTCAGGAGCTTTTAAAACTTTAAGTTTTAAGTTTATCGTAAAGCATTCATTTTGTAAAGTTCTTGAAATGCTAACAGCAGAAGTCAAAGTTTATTTTACGTAAGACACCGTCGGCTCCGTATCATTTCATGACTATAATGGAACATTTTTTATGTATAGGACAATTTTTTTTTCAATTTTAAACTTATAAAAATTCGAGTTTACAAACAATGGGAATTAGTTGTGTGAGTTTGATTTTGCAGTAAAAAAAACAAAAAAATCATGTCAGGTAGGGTAACTAGTTATATTTGGATAACGTTACTTTGCCATATCTTTATGTCGGTACCTTCAAACAGGTGATTCGAAACAGTAAACAAATCAAATCGCTTACACAGTTATGCCTTTACCAACATCCGCTGAAAACACACAATATAAAAAGCATTGGTCCCAAGCGTTCACCTTGCGCGACTCCCTCTTCGCACGTCCAGTTTAAAACTTGCACTATACCGACACATTTCACGGCAACTTCTACCTGATCCAACCTTCATGTAGCACGAATAAAAATTAAAGTTCCGAGTTATGTATCTTCAAAAACCCTGTAAATGGGTGGTCGAGTGTGTCCAAAGCTTTTGTCATAACAACTCCGCAGTCATTCGACTATGAAGTTTTTACAAAAGCCAATAAGTCCATATATTGGAGTTTTATGAGTCTTTAACTTCGTGTCTTAAGTTTTTATGGAGGACCCGACTAGACGGTAGCTGTGTTTTTTATTGTCCGTGGATGTAACACGTCGTATAAAATACATGTCTAATGCATAATGATGAAATTAGATATTTTTTATTTGTGGTTTTTTATTCTGTCTGATTCGACTTTATGTTAAGCAAAAATGGAGAACTTTATTGACATAACAATTCGCTGCAAGTTAATGGATGGTTCATAATGAACATTAAGTAATCATATGAATATTATTAATCATTCCTGACACACTCACTGTTAACGAAATTCAAGTTTATATTCACTCTTATTTACCACTACACTTCACAAGGAATACTTTTTTTTTTAAATCGTTATATAAAATGAGGGGTTTTTATCTAATATGGACATTTCAACCCCATTATATCTTATTCCAAAATTAACTACATTAACATTTAACAAAGAACTAAAACGAAAGGAAACTAGCTACTAGAGCGAGTTGCACAAATCACTACTGAGCGAGCGTTACCAAATGACACAATGCTTTGAATCAAACCTACATCCATCGTATTTAATTTCAATTTGCTCAGCAGCACAAGGAAAACTTATTTTTTATAATTATTTTGAGCTCGAACTGACCCACTTCAGGGCAAAATATCTTTTTTATTTCCATGTTTTCTTGTCATATACACACATCAAAAGTGTCTAGGGATCAACATATATTTTTGCAATAACTTTTCTCCTGATTGATATTAATTAAAATTTTCTTTAAGGATTCATCGAATAAAGTGTTTTCGTTTGTCACAGTAACGATAAACCAAGTCACCTTTGCATTAATAAAGAAATTTGCCATTTTCCTAATAAAGGGATTTTTGACATTTGAACCACTAACACAAAAGTTCGAAAAAAAGACTGAAATAACAGTTTTCTTTAAAATTTTATTGGGTAACTTAAACAATTAATAATCCGTGTTTCTACCGCGAACACTAACAACACAAGAACATCGGTTTGGCATACTCAAAATGAGTTCATCCAAATCACGCTGTGGAATGGCCGCCCATGTTCGTTGCAACAACAAAAAAAGGTCTTCTTGCGACTGGATACCCTCCATATTCGGCAGAGCTCTTCTCTGTAGCATATCCCATGCATGCTCAATCGGGTTCAAGTCTGGCGACTGAGCAGGCCAGGGCAGGACATTGATGTTAGCTGCGGCGAGAGTCTGTCTTACAACTCTTGCGGTGTGCGGTCGTGCATTATCATGCATTAACTGAAATAAGGGACCGATTTGCACTTGTAGAGGAACGATGACGTCTGATACAATCGTCTCAGCATAAATTTGAGCGTTGAGGTTGCTTCTGATCCAAATCAACTCAGTTCTTCCGCCGATCCAAATACCCGCCCATACCATGATGGTTCCACCACTATAAGGATGGACTTCCTGGCAGGATTTTAATCGCTGTTGGCGTCCAGGGGTTCTCCAGTGTCGTATACGTCTTGTATCCGGTCTCATACCAAAACGAGACTCATCAGAAAAGCACACGAAACGCCATTGTTCTTCTGCCCAATTTCTGTGTTCAAGAGCCCATTGATATCGAATCCTACGATTGTGCATTGCTATAGGTGGTACCCGTAGCGGTCTTCGGGAATGAAGGTTCACTTCATGCAAGCGGTTTCTGACTGTTTGGTCGCTAATTAAGTTCCCTGAAGAGTGATGAAGCCTCACGGCTAACATCATGGCGGTTATTGTTGGAGCTCTTCGAGTTAAGATTTGAATGTATCGGTCTTGTCTCCGTGTGGTGCAGCGATACCGTCCTCCATGGCGCTCAGCCACGGTACCAGTGCTTCGGTAACGTGTCCAAAGTCGACTGATAACACTCTGACTTGTATTCAGAGCTAAAGCCACAGTACGTTGCCGGGAACCAGCTTCTATCATTCCCACGGCTCTAAGCATTTCTTCCCTGCTTAAATGACGTCGCCGCTCCATAATAACGTTGGTTTTAATCAGTAGTAGGGAAACAGTAGCACTAATAATGTCTTCAATGCGTTGTATGTTTTTATAGGGAAAATATTGACAGCTGATTTTCATCTTTTACTCGAATTTGATTCACAGTTCCTGATTCGAATTATGAAATGCACCAAAAAGGATCCATATAAATTTATAAAATCATACATTTATTACAAAGCCACATCTCAATCTCAAGAAATCCGCATAAAAATGCTTGATCCCTAGACACTTTTGATGTGTGTATGTCTGGTTAATTGAGACCACTCACAGGGATATTTTATAATTCCGATGAACAAATAAATGTATAAATTCAATAATATTGATGTTATTGCACGTATTTTGATGTCAATTAACAGTACACTACTCGCGTATTGTAAACGAACTACCATCAATGGCCTACTGCAAGTGATCAGCCACTGTCACTTTGTTCAAGCACTTAGTTTCAAGTTAAACTATGCTTTACATTAGACATTAGTCTTAATTTGTGTCGTGTGTTCACTAATATTTGTATTTCGTTAACACTCGTGACATACGGTCTATCGGGATATGAAGCTTTTGAATGGTGCTACGTTCAGTTTTGGATCAGAGTCTGTATTAAGAACAAATCTACCAAAGGCAGTTGCAAAGAAGTTGGTACTTTAAGCTAAATTTGCCAATCTATTTTGGAATCCTAAAAATATAACATCTAAGTGGCTATTCTTAGATAAGTTTCCATATTTAAATCTCTAACACAAGCATCTACCTAAGTTATATTATGATGATAAGTATTAAAATCTGCCAGAGTCGCTAAAAAATTAAGCACATCTGATTATCATACCAAACCATTTTCAAAATGGTGACTGGTATCGTATACGATGTTATTATTATGAATTATGATTCGGAAGCATCATATACTTACTAATATAATCTACTCCCAATCGACTCCCAACAACAATTTGCTCTCCATCCGTCGCATCTGTATGTTAATCTTGAAGACAGTTGTAATCCGTGAAAATTGCCGGTTTATCGTCATAGTTATTAAGGTTTAGTGGCTCGTGAGTATCCATTCTAACTGTTATCGGATACGTGTTGGCTGCTACTGAATGGAACAGACTCATTGATTGGTTCTCGTCTCATGAATATTGATGATCATCTATATTCAATGTGCTGCTTTCGTTTAGAGATACATTTCTTTTAGGAAGATGGTCGTACTTGTTTTGGTACTAAAGTGGTAGCTGATTACTTTTGCATTTTTTATTCCGAATGTATGAAGATAATATAAACAACACTTAAGTTAACTTTTAAGATTCTACAATAATATTTTATTTTATTTTAATAAAGTTTATTTGTAATAGAACCGTACAATAATTTTCTTTGATAAGTGAAGTAAAAAGATAGATTGCAAAAGAAAAAGAAAAGAATAATTAATTATGAATGGGACAATTAGTAGATTATGTTAATGTGAAGAACTTTGCATGATTTAAACTTTAGTAAATGTCAACACAATTCGTTTACATAAACAGTTATGGTTATGATGATCTTCATGAAGATAATTATCGAATGGATTAATCGATAGAAAAAAGCTTTGTTTTAATATAAGTAAGTTGTAAATAGGCATACGTTTGTTCCGAACAACGGCTCAATGGGTCAAAATCTCACTTTAAACTAACAATTTCTCTTATTGAACAAATCGATAACAAATATGAAATCTCAAATCACACCTAAATATTTTCCAAGATTACCAAACCTTCGCGTATATTAACGAAATGACGTCATCGGAATCAGAATTGTGTGAACGACACAGATTCGGCAGTTTGTACATATTACACCGTGTTGACTTTGATTCAATGATTCTAAGTAAAGATAAAGTGTTAGATAGTATAAAACTATGCTTTGATAGCCACAGTCTCGGTATAGATTTGGCGGTATTTTTATATAGCCTAACTTTCTTCTTCATAGCTTGGGAAAAGGGTTTTCTCATACTATATTGGAGTCTTCTTCAAGTGGTTACCGGGTTTATCTGAATACTGTACTTAACTGTTTATGTAGCTCGACTTAAAGGAAAACAATTTATTCCAAAGTCAACAATTTACGATAAGATTTTGGACTTGAATATCACATTACAATGTATTAATGACACTGACAAAGTAGGAGTAATAAAAGAATTGAGAATAGTAGGATTGTTTTCCTTTATTGTGGTAGCACAGACTCGCGGTTATCTTTGGTAACAAAACAAAACTTTTGTATTGATGTTTCGGTTGCTTCGATAGAAATTTTGTTGAGTATAAATATAGTAACTATTGGAGTTCCTCTAGGCAACATAGGACCCACAGAGTTACAACGTAAAAAGTCGTGATGTATGAATAAAGCCGACGGACGGACAAAACAAACACCACTAACCTTTACACCTCGGAGTTTAAAAAAGTAGCGTCGACAAAAAAGTCGATGCTACGCACAATAAATAATAAAACGCGTACGAAGAATGTCGCAGTATGGCGCGAAGTGGTCTGGGACTACACAAAACGAACAGAAATGTGTTTGTGTGTTTGGTTGTCCGTCGATGCGTCCGTGTGGCCGAGGCTTGCGGGCAATCGGCTACCGTGCATGTATTGTTCCGAGCTCTTTGTCTATTCATAAGATGCAAGTTTTAAATTATCGTTTTATTTTGTCTTTATTGGTTGTAAAATATCGAGTTGAATCGACCTTTAAAACTGGAATATTGTGTTATCCAGAGGAGGCCAGATAGGCTCTATGTAAAAACGGTATTCAGCTCAATATAGTGAGACTGAACGCCAGACCCCAACAAAGAAAGCTTTAAAGACAAGGCAGAAATAAAGATGGGTGATGTCTGATCATTCAGACGGAGATGTTGTCATCCATTCGAAGGTAGAAAAAAGATGGAGAAAGCTTTTGATATACGAGTTTTTTGAATAAGTTACTAAATTGTTCAGCCAGTGTAACTAGATAATGACACATCGGTGCTTTCTCACCAAAAGACGGTGTAAAACTTAGTAGGTAGGCATTTTCACGTTACTACAATAAAGAAATCTATAGTTGTCTATCCGGGCAAGCTATTACAATGTTACCAAGGTAATTTTTGTTTTCATAAAGATTAACCCAGGCTACATTGTAAAAGCATGCCCTATAGCTTTCAAGAATTGAGAAAGTCGTGCCTTAGCCACGGAGTTCATTGTACACAGGCCACACATCCAGGCTTGACCACCGCAAACAGTGGTGTCCTTACTATTTGCTCGAGTTCGTCCGCACGGCTCTGTATTATATAAATATAAGCGAATAAACAAACTCTTAAATGAACGCAACTAGAATTTTCGTTGGATAGGGTTGCCGCATCACTCACGCACTGATTGTTCGTCTTTGTTGTCGATATTAAAAAACACGAAATCAGTGCAGTGTTTAGGTAAGTACCTATAAAACCTTAAACAATTTAAAAATTTTGGTCAGTAATTTAATGAATTTGAAGCCTTGAACATTGAAAAGCGACGTAGCCATGGAGCGCAAACATCAATCAAAGACTAAAAATAATATTGTTACTCTAATCAATAATTTCGTTCCATTGTTTTTTTCCGTTTCTTTGTCTCTGTATCATTGTTTATTTACCTATTAGTCTTCTTATTCTGTTTGCCCTAAAACTACGTCATTACATGTGTCTGTCTTCCGTTCTACCCTGTTATCCACCGGTATACTATCATTTAATTTTACTACTTTTTCATTCTTCTATCTTGCATGCAATCAATCTACTTCTTTGTCAGCATTCTACTCCGTCATTTCACCATCCATTTTCTACTTAATATCTATGACAGTTGGTACCTATAAATAGATTTAAAATGTTGGTATCTTCGACCTAGCCTTTTCCCAAGTTATGTGGGGCATCTTCAAATGTTACCAGATTTAGCTGATTTCCTTATTTTACATGGAGGGACAGCCCGTCTAACCTCAACAACCCATTTGACTGGGTAACACAGAATCTAATGGTAGCTGTAGTAGTCAGAGTTGTAAAGTCTTAACGGCTGACAAAGATCAAGTCTAGGTATCATACACAATAAAACTTAGACGGAACATCAAGTGCCTGAAGCTTTGTATATAAAAAATGTGGGTGTATAGATAAATACTACAAATGTACATTTAAAATGTACTGGGATTTTAGATATGTTATAGCAACATAATGTTAACGAATTAAATAAATACATTTAAGACTTTTTAGAACATAGTTTTAAGAATTCGTACCTTTATTACTGGTAAGTGGTTATCTCGATGCCAAGCTTTGTAGCAAGCTTTTTCCAGTTCTTGGCACAGAAGGCTCTCGCTATTCTTATGTTTTACAACTCCAGAACAAAAGAAGGTATCGGATATCTTTCGAGCGGTCGTTTTAGCACAGCCATAAAAATATTATAAGATAGAATCTTGCTCGGCATCGATATGGGTAAAGATATGGCAAAAGATAGTTGGTTTTTATGGTTAAAGGTAGAAGCTTATATATATCAGTATTATTTTTGTGAGTTGGAATAGCATTCCTGTTTTCAAGGTGCAACTGTAAGGCTGTGTGATGTAAGGGTCTATTCTTTTTTGAGTTCTTTTGAGTTTTAAAAAACGACGCCCGCATTATGGAAATTATCCTTGTGTCGCAGGGGTTTGACAAACATTCAAATCACATGCACTGAGAGCACCCAGACTTGGAACATGCATTCGTGGATCACACAAATTCTTGTCTCATGAGGGGATCGAACCCGCAGCACGTCGCGGACAGTGGTAATTAGCGTGGTGACCTATATACCACAGAATACCACTCCGCTATCCGTGCAGTCAAAGTCAAGTCAAGTCAAAGTTAATATTGGTATGACTTTTATTAAATCTTCATTACGTGGCATGGGATATTTATCTTTTGTAGTAATTTTGTTTGATGTATAGTTTTTTTCCCGCCATTTTTCTTATCTACTAGAAGGGCAGGACTGGCTTATGGGGAATTATTATTTCGAAAAATTTTGCTTTCCAATAATTCTTTTACAATTTCTGTAGTCATCTGCCTATCATGCGATATTCTAATATTACTTTTAAAGATACATAATAGTGATTAGTTAATGAAATGAACCAATAATCACATAATAATTATTACACGTTTACTGCATCAGCACTCTGTTTTTTTCAGTTGTAGGCTGAACTGGTGTCAAATAAATAATAAATCTAAATAGAAACATTTAACTTGCGAAAATACGAAGCATAATATATTTAATGCAAAATTGGCGGATCCATTGAATTTTTACACAGCACATCGCACTACGAAACGAAATAAAAATAAATAAAACCTGTCGCCATCCCGGCTGTGTCGAATTTTGTTTACCAAATCCCTTCATTATTAAAAAGATGTATAGCCGTAGTGTTGTGACACTATACCCGGCACCAACATCGATAAAAATAAATGGCACGCGTTCCCCTCATTCGATATTCTCGACGATTAGACAGTTAAATGGTCGCCGGGTCCGTTACATGGGAAATCTTTTTCTATCATTAATTATTCCGAACGGTTTTTCGCGATAAACTTTTTTTAGTTTTCGAATGCCATGCTTTAATTGTA
The DNA here is from genome assembly GCA_950381575.1 of Plusia festucae. Classification (NCBI taxonomy): domain Eukaryota; kingdom Metazoa; phylum Arthropoda; class Insecta; order Lepidoptera; family Noctuidae; genus Plusia; species Plusia festucae. Next base: position 8,345,073 of record OX494454.1, on the reverse strand, counting down.
TAATGGATGTAAGTGATAGATGCAAACGGATTTAACTCTGATTTGTTTATTTTTATGATACCTTATTTAGAATTTTATTTCAATTTAAGCTTCAATGATTTATAGTTAAGTTGATTTTCATTTTTAATAAATAATAATGAATAAAAATGTAACCTAACAGACTCGCTTAACTACCATGAAATCCTTGCTTACGATAGCGATGTTCAACTTATTTATTTAATTATTATAATAATTAATGTACACACATAAAAGTAAAACAATGCATCGGACAACAAATGTACAAAGGCTCTGCTTAGCTACTTGGATTTTTTTTACAAAAAAATAAGTTAATTTTAGTGAAAGCTGTACATTTTACCCCTTACAAAAATATAATTATATTGGGCAACGTGTGGCCGCCCCTGCTACATTAAGCGGCATTAGCATGCCGTCCGCGGCCGCTATATTAAGATTTATTAACCCAATAACTTAGGGCCCAGTCCCGCAACGCTTAGCTCACCAGGACGTGTAATGTTTGATTATTTGCCTATTATATTTCCGTTTGTTTAAACATTGCGAATAATTTTAGAATTATTCGTGTAAAATTGAAAAAAAAAACAAATTTATATTTTTATACATCTAGTAACTTGAAATTAACTCATATCTAGTGTTGAGGAAAATTTAGTATTTTGTGAGTTCAATATAAAAAACATATTAAAAAAACACGAAAATTGAGTTGAAAAGACAACAATTAATTATACACGACGTGTTATTTAAACATGTTTAGTGGAGCTACACACATATAAAACAATAAAAATTAATATATATACTTATAACGCAAAATAAAATAGCAAACATTTTATATTTAAAATTTTCCAAGTTGTATGATTCAGATTCACAATTTCACCATCCTTTTATACATTATCTATCGGATCAACAAATTCAATTTATTATTATTATATTAAACGATGAATCACAACAAATGAGGGGAATTAGTTAAACATGCGGCAATCATAATAAAATATATTAACACCTGGATCACGCAAATCGATCGACAGGTGACGCTTTTATCGACTACTATCGATACTTTTTATGAATGGATTAAGTTAATCACTAATTTACATTTTATGTTTTTATGATAGTGTACTTTTGTGCTTCTTTATTTTAATATATATCTCTAGCTATACTTTGTGTATATTATCTGCGATATTTCACTGATAAATACTTCATTTGAATAAAATTATAATAAATTACTAAGAAAACTCTATCACAACGGGGTTTCTTATTTTGTGTTAAGCTTTGACTTATACAATGTTTACTTATTTACCAATTAGTTAAATTGTTTCGACTAATTAGGTTTTATGGTATGGAAGCTGTTTATAAAACGTAGCTTGCATAAGTATATTAAAACAAAAACAATGATATCTAATTAATTTTTTGTAACCCATTACCATTATTCATAACGGAGAAAAAAATTGCATCACATAAACACTTATCACAATAAAAGATAATGTTGCCAACATTAGCTTTTATCCCGAAAAAATGTACCCCGAAATCGAGCAGAACCCCATATTATGGGGATTTAGGTGTGATTTAGCATTATTTGAGGCTATTTGCAATAAAATTGTATTGAGGATCAACGAGCGAGTTAATTTTGCTGGCAACACCGGGGGTTTAAGTAAGGGTCAGTGTTGCCAGCATTCCCAGGTGGCTCGTGGTGTAATAAGAAATGAGTGATCATTTGTTTCTTTGCTTGCTAATGGTTTCTGGTGGGGAAGAAGTGAATTATTGTGCGATCGTAATGAAGAAGTATCTTACTTCTGATACCGAATTAACACTTTCAAATTGCGAGTACTTATTTCGAAAAAAAAACCCACGAACTTAAAGAAAAAAAATGTGATTACTTGCATTGAAATAAAACTACTTTTTAAACGGATTCTATCGCGGTTTATTTTAGTTTCGGTTTCAGCACCTTTGCAGGTGTCGTGGTCACAAGCAGACTCAGTCTGTCCATAACCATGTTGAAGTATGTTATTTCAATGTCTATCATTTGAGAAAACATCAGAAAATACGATATATAATTTGCGAAAAAAATATAGGATCTACTCTACGAAAACTACGTCTATGTAGCTGCTTGTGTCAGCTTGTAAGCGTTTCATGTGTAGCGTGTCCGTCTGTGCATTGGATGATATCATTACCATTACTACTACACTACACACATACCATTCATAAAAAGCGAAACCCAGTCCCTACGCTGGACTAGCAGCCGCGACATGAATTACCATAGAGTTATATTATGTTAACTTTGAAGAGGTTACCCTTATGTTCTTAAGGCCGTTGAGGTCGAAAAAACAAAACCTATTGATCGTTATAAGTATCTTAAAGAACTGCCCTCATAGCCAAGTGATAATTCTAAAAGCGTTAACGCCGATTGAATCGCTCAAATGTATGGAAGTGACGAGTCTAAGTCACGTGACTTATCAAAAACATGTCATTTCTATACATTTAATGTCATTTTAGCGATTTCAATAATAGTTAACGCTTGTAGAAGTGTCAGTTGTCTAGTGCGGCAGTTCTTTGCGATACTTATATAAGTGATAAATAATGACCTTATTAGCCTTTGAAGCGTTAGGGTTAGCTCTTTAAAGTTAACGAATATTGCTATTGATAGCTATATCGAGACTGCCCTGGGCACAGCCCTCTTATCATATATAGAAGGAACGAGCATTCAACTCCATTTAATTATTTCGCTATGCAATGATTAACTTGCGTCTATATCATTTCTAAACGATCTAGTTAATAACCTCACTTTTAATAATCCATTAAATTCAACTCAAAAAGCACTACGTGAAACAAGCAACAGTATCACTATGACCGACACCTAATTATTCGTCCCCTAGTTCCTTGCAAGCCCTTCTGTAATCCCTGCTAGGATATTGACTTTTAAATCTGTACCATCACGGCGGGGGACCCCAGCTGTTGTATTATTAATACGGATTACGACGCTCAATTAAATATAGTCATGTTTTTGGTTACTATTATTAAGTTTTGTATGCAGATTATGAATGTCGGTAGAAATTATTTATGTGATTTCGTCGGTTCAATTGGGATTATCTGGTTGTTTTTTGAGTGCTCTTGTGTTGTCATTAATTGCTTTTTTGGTATGATCATGATTATGTTAATGAGTTTGATTGTTGTTATTTGTCATTTGTTTGATTTGTTTGATTGTCTACTTGAAATTTAATTTCTGGATTTGTGTTATTTTTTAATTCGTTGTTATCGGATGTTTCACATTTCTCTAGAATTCTCATATTAAACACGTAAACACACTTTTTAACAATTACCATGTTTCTAGTAACATTTATTCCCTTATCATTCTAGAAGTTGGTGCTTTTATATCAACAAATAAATGTACTATTTGCAAAACTTTGTAACCAAAAGCTTTAATTTAAAATTAATTAATTAAACAACTTCGTTCGTCATAATTTTATTCATTTATGATCTCCTGACTCGAAATACCCTAACGGTAAAGAAAGTTCACCATTAGTGAACGTTGTCGTGCGTTTTGTCGCAGTCGCAACGTCTGACAGTACACGCGAAGTATATTAAACCTCCCGAGGGATCCTCTTTGTTATGATGCCCTGGTACTCCACAGCTGTCTCTGTTTGGGGTAGACTACGTTTTTCTATATTTAATGTTTCATCTTCATTTCTTTTGTCTCTTTTTACTGAACAATAGAAAAAGAGATAAAAATTGCAGTTAGATTGGTATTTCTTTAAATTCACTTACTGTAGTATCTTGGCTTTATCTTTGATTACCTCTTCTAGTAGGTAATAATAATAATACTAATATTTGTGAGTAGTAGGTAAGTTTAAGTACCTTTCCAAATAATTCGTGAACTTATAATATTAGAATTTAATATTTTATTGCATCAGAAATAGAACTAAAGGCATTATTTTATAATTATTAAGTCCCGAAAGATAATTAAGCAGAAATCCCAGGATCCTGGAATGATCAAGGATCATTACTTAATTCCAAGAAGACTTCGTTAATAGATTTATAAAATAATAGACTTATTAAATTGTTTTGTATCAAATTACATTCTGTTTATATGATAAGCAATTAAACATTTTGGAACAAATTTCACCTCGGACTTATATTAAAACACTGTTAGGCCCGAGTCACACCGAAATGGCAGCGGCCGGCAGCGGCCGGTAGCGGCCGCTCGCGTCACCGCGGGCTGCCTCGCGACCTTTTCAAGCTTTTGAAGCGGTACTGGTCTTTTAAGTATGTAGTTAAAGTTTAGTATACACTGAAAGTGCTCGCCGCGTTGCTGCCGGCCGCTGCCATTCCGGTGTGACTCGGGCCTTACCTACCAGAACAAGGTAGCAAGAAATTAAATATTTTCCCCCAAAGTTATGCAAAACTCAACAAAACCCAGCATCTGTCTAAGAAGGAGTGAACAGTAATATAAAGGCGCATAATGAAACGTTTCCACCATCTCCATTCAATTTGCGCGCAACTCCAAAGCCGACGGATTACGGAGACTGCCACATCAGCAAATAATTAACTTTTCATAAGCATTCGCTTTAAGATTTGCTCTTAAACTCTGTGGATGAATTTATTCATAAAGATTGTGTGAGATATAAAAAGAAAAAGAATGAATTGTGCGTCTGAATTACTAAAACTGTTGAAATAACGTTATTTATTTATGTTGTTTTGTTTTTTCAATTATTATCTTTTGTATAGATATAAACTATTTTTTAAGCACCACTGCTTCTTCTTTTTCTTCTGCCTAGCCTTTTCCCAAGCTATGTTGGGGTCGGCTTCTAGTCTTACCGGATTTAGCTGAATACTGTATTTTACATGGAGCGACTGCTTCTCACCCTACTTAAATAACTATAAAGTTATAAGTAGGTATCGTTACTATCCGGTATCTATTAAGATTATTGTTATTAAAAATTAAACCTCACTCCATTGATTTTATGAAGTTAATTGACCTGTTTTAAGTACATATTTATAATAATAATTAAAAAACCCGCCCATAGCTATATCAGAGGTCTTTGCCCAGCAGCGGCTGGGCTAACCTCTTGCCATATAGAGAAGGAATGAGCATTGATCACCACGCTTGCTCATTGCGGGATGACGATTTAAGATTTCAATTTATGAAATCCAGCATTCCTCATGTTTTCCTTCACCGTTTCTCAATGGTGTCTCAGCATCATTAAAAAAGTGCATATAACATTGAAAAGTTGCTTTGGTACCTATTGATTTGGGTTCGAACCTGCAACCATATGCTTACAAATCCGGTCATTGATTAGTAGTTAGACATTACCTATTAGTATGTATTTTATTAATATAATTCAATTCTCTTTCGCAATGGAACTAAATACATGTAATAATAGCAATAAACGTGTCAAATTAATATAGGCATTGTTACACCAATGCTGGCCTTAATTGGACACATCAAGTGAAGCTTGTAACTATTTGTAAGACGAAGCTACTCGTAAGGTCTTAGGTAATTAATTGTGCAACAATAGATGTCAACTCCACAGTATATAGAGTAGTTACTATTCAAATTAGAATGTAGCTAGTTGACAAAGCTAAGGATTTCATAGAAATATGAAATTTCTTGAATTATCCTGTTTGTAGCAGCGTGTACAGGCGTGATTGCTTCTAGGTATATTCAGTGATGACTAATTTGCTTCTTTTTTTTTTCTTAAAAAAACGACGCCCGCATTTAAGAATTTAATCCTTGTGTCGCGGGGGTTACACAAACATTCAAATCACATGCACAAAGAACATCCAGACTTGGAAAAAGCATTTGTGGATCACACAAATACTTGCTTTGATTGTTGTTTATACCTAATACATATTTATGATTGAGGAACAATAATTAAGTTTTGCTATAATTGTTAATTTTTGTTAATTATATCTCTCATTTCACTAAGAGTAGATTTTATCAAACTTTTACTCCCCATGAGAGGCTTAAGCTTTATACACTACACAACTTGACATATTTGAAAACAAAAACTTTTAGGCGCCATTTTTTTCCAGGAACAGTTCACCCTTTTTTTTGGCGGGGTGAAACGCTATTGCCTTCAACCCACGCTAAGGGCACAGCGTGGGGATATGTCGGACTTGCACTGACTAAAAACACTCTGGTCCCGTCCTTGCCTTTGCTGGAGCCGCGGGATTACTTACGCAAACTCTGCGCAACTCCGGCAGAGGAACAGGTCACCCTGGCTACCATTCATTCAACTCTGAAATACAAACAAGGGACTATAAAGGGACAGATGTGTTTGTTTTTAAAGCAGCGGTAGCCTAACGGCTAGGGCATCGGACTTGCGATCATATGATTGAAGGTTCGCATCCCACCCATTGCACTACCGACGTGCTCCCACTCGTAAAACAAGCATATTTAGCTTACCACGGGGTTAACTAGAATACTAGTAATCGCGATGGAGTTTCTTGCCGGTTCTTATGGAGTTTCTTGCCGGTTCTTCTCCATAGGAATTACATTTTGGAACCGCGCAACTAGCGTCATTATACGTTTCGAAAGTGCCTGGAATCAAAATATTTTTATTTCAAGTAAGTAGCCACTTGAAATAAAAATATTTTGATTTTGATCCACATTGCTATTAAGGTTTTTTTTTAATATATTTATGTCCTTATTATTTGAGAAACTAAACAAACACTATTAAAAGCATTTCTCTTATTTATTACTAGCTGTTGCCCGCGGCTTCGTACGCGCGTAAAGTTAAGAGTAGCAAGTATAGTAAAGGATAGATGGATGTATTCTGGGATTTTCAAAGTAAGGAGCATGAATTATGATTTTCATAAAATATTATGGCGTTAAGATAATAATAAGATAATGTGCAAAACATCACATACATTGAGTTTGGATAAACTTTGAAAACACAGACGAAACTTGAAAATCATTGACACGAAAAGATGAAGAAGAATCACATACATTGCTCCGAATTCAAAGTAAGTAGCTAAAGCTCTTGTGTTATGGAATCAGAAACAACGAAGGTACCACTAACACCCAGACTCGACATAATGTAGAAAAGTGATTTTCTACATCGACCCGTCCGGGGATCGAACCCGGGACCTCAGAGCTGGCGACACCTTGAAAACCGTTGTGGACGCCACTCGAACACGGATGTCATCGTAAAGATATGTTTTAGATGGTCATTTATTTGTATCGAACCAGAAACCCGTATATGAAAGGCATGACCTTATTTTTAAATATAAAGTCCACAATATAATACCTTGCAACCCCTATTTAACCATCTTAAGGCGTAAAATTCTAAAATCTAATAACCTTCTAAATAATCTTCTAACCAAAATCCCGTATACCAAATCTCATGAAACCAAATCTCATCTCTTTCTCTTTTGAAAATGACGAACTTCCTAAAAAAACTTCCAACCACTATTGCACCCCCTTAGAGGGTAGATTTCTAAAATCTCTGAAATACGTCTTATTTCTAACTCATAATCCTATGAAATTTAATGTGCCTATCTATGAAAACTACACAATTCATATACCTACAAACTTCCATCCCCTATTTTACCCTCTTAGGGGGTAGATTTTCAAAATCGCTGTAGTACGTCTTTATTTATTTCTATCGAGAAACCCGTATACGAAATTTCATGTGTCTATCTTTAAAAATACTGAACTTCCCCTACAAACTTTCACCCCTATTTAACTCCCTTAGGGGTTGAATTTCGAAAAATACTGAAACACGTGGTTTTTAATTTTTTACCAGAATGGTAACCACGAATTTTTATGGTTTAAACTACAAAAATAACGTTTTTCCATACAAACTTTCATCCCCTATTTATCACCTTTAGGGGTAGAATTTCGAAAAATCCTTCCTTATTCCTTGCCTACATTATAAAGGAAACCTCTGTGCAAAATTTCAGCTTTCTAGGTCCAAGGGTTTGGGCTAGGCGTTGATGAGTCAGTCAGTCAGTCAGTCAGGCCTTCTCTTTTTATTTATATAGATAATATAATAATATAAAGTATAGATTAATAATTATAGTATCTTAGCCGTGTCACAGATTAATAAATAGTTACTTGGCCGTGTGCAGCGCCCCTTATTGAACTCCACTGCAGGTGACGTAACCTACGACAAACTTATTATTTGCGGTTGGTACAGTATTCGGGTCTAGGGATCGAACCGCAAAATTAAGTTTGTTTTTTTTTGTATATACTTTTTCGGGATAAAAACTACCCAGTGTGGTGCCCAGGATATTAAAGAACAATTATACCAAGTTTCATCGAAATCGAACCGGTAGTTTTTGCGTGATGCCTGAACAAACAGACAGACAGACAGACAGACAGACAAAAATTTTTTTAATCACATTTTTGGGTTCGGTGTCGGTCTAGTAACACACCTCGCCATTTTTTTTTTTGATATTTTCAATGTACAGAATTTTCACTTCTACAGATTTATTATAAGTATAGATTGAACGAAGTAAAACTTGGTAACAGCTGAGAAAGTATCGTAACAAGAAGAAACCTCTGCCTAGAACACAATTCAGAAAACTCGTCGTTTCCTAGAATTTCACTGAGTTAACAAGTGAGTGTTGCTCAGAAATAAGTTTGATTGATTTGGTTACATGGCCTACTTAAACTTGTATAATAACTTTCTTCTTCTTACTGCCTTTTATTTCTTTCCGCGTTATTATCTGAGTGACAACAGAATTTACTCTGCCCGCGTTGAAGGCGGTTGTCTCGGTACTTATGAAGTACAGAAGCATCACTAACATAACATTGGCTTAGTCATTAAAGTTTAAAAGTATTACTTGTATTTATTGAGTTTTAATTAAGTACCTTAAGTATATTTCGTATAAATATCAACAAATAATATTTTATTTCCTGCGATATAGTGCGCTTTTATCTATGTATATACGATACCAGAGTGAGCTATTTGGTTGCGATAAATAACTTCTCTAATTAAAATATTGAATGAAAATATTTCTCTATTTTTATTATTTTATCTTTATTCAATGCTAAAAGCCAAAAACCATTTCCACATAAAATTATCTAGTCGATAAAAAGAAAAAAAAAATGTCCATGCTTCGTCTAAAGCTGAGACAAAGCTAGGACCTTCGTGACACGTTAGTAGCAAAAAATAAATGAGTTTTAATCCCGGTTGTAATGATAGTTTCATTTCATACTTACAAATGCTACCTAATTTCTACAATGCGAAACGTCAATATACATAAATAGCTGAAATATTAACAATTCAAATGAATTTGACATCAACACCTATATAGTTTTGCAAAGTTATTCAAGTTCATAAACATAATTAGGTATTACAATTAACCATCATAAAAATCACCTTTCTCTTTGGAAAATCTTCCACATTATTTTATCTACATAATTAAATCGGCATCGTATTCGTTAAGGTATCGATAAACGTTTTCCCACCACTACAACCGGCACAGCGAATACGCGTGCGCGCGTATGTATTGAGCGAGTGACTATGTACTGTATACAATATAGTAACTACACGCGGGGTGGAACGCTTAACATATACATATACCTACGTATATATTTCTAATCAAACTGAAGAACTAATTGACTGAGATATCCTTGAGATGTTTCTATGAGAAAATTTGTTAACACGATGTAAAACAATATGTCTTTCTGTTAGTCTTGTCTAAACAATATGTCTTAATAATTATCTACTCTAGCAACTTTTTAAATTTTATTTATCATGATTCCATATTCACATATTATTATTTTCAGTTAAATGTTGCTGTTGTTGGTGATTTAAATGTTTGATCAATTCTGCTTGAAAAAAAGTTTGTAATAATTTTTCAATACAAGACGAACCATATAAAATGTTTTGAGCATAACTAAGCGTATCGACTGAACCACCATTGAAAAGTCTACCCACTGTTTGTAAATATATTAACCCTTAAAACTTTATGAATATAGCACGTATAAATTTATTCTGAAGCATCAATCAGTTTTAAGTTGCCGACACAGCATGAGACATTAAGTCTTAAGGTGTAAAGTTGCGACGGACATTTAAGAACGTCTTATATTTCAGTGTCGTTTAAGTATTCGGGTGCAATAATCCAAGAATAGTTTGCCTACTTCAAAAATTTAATATTTCGAGAACTGCCCCCCTAGCCAAGTAACTTTTCTACAAGCGATAACGCTGATCGAATCGCTCAAATGTATGGAAGTGACAAGTCTAAGTCACGTGACTTATCGAAATCAAATGTCATTTCCATACATTTAATGTCACTTAAGCGATTTCTATCATTGTTAACGCTTGTAGAAATGTAACTTGGCTAGGGGGGCAGAATAGAAAAAATATCTTAACTCCCTGACTTTATTTTTGTCATTGCCAAGATTTTAGTCCACCAAAGTGCGTGTCACACTTCGGGCAATAAAAATGCAGTCATGATTTTTCTGTACCATTCTACTTCTATATGGAACAGAGATATAACTTTTACATCCAAGTAACGGGTAATGGTGAAAGGATAAACGTTTTGCTCCCATTCTCGGCGATCGACGTCGCGTCGTGCAAATTGAAATTTACTGTCGAAACGCCAGCCGAATACTACCTCTATGTTTATAGATAGAAAAAGAAAATATAGCATAATCGTGCAAAATTATGTTCTACATTTATCTTTTTAACCGACTTCAAAAAAAGGAGGTGGTTCTCAATTCGGATGTTTGTATTTTTTTTTATGTTTGGGGCATAACTCCGTCGCTTGTCAATCGATTTGAAAAATGATTTTTTCTTACTGTTTTTATTTGAAACGGAATGAACGATATTTAGATCTAATGTCTATTCAGACTGTATTCCAAAAAAGAAACAGAATATGTTGCCTAAATTCTTAACTAATCTTAATTTATTTTATTTTGTGTGAACTGTCCCATTTTAGTATAAAAGCTTAGTTTTTCTCTTGAAATACAATTAATAATCTGTACCAAATAAGTAAACTCAAAACCTACTGGACGACTTTCAAAATTCTTTCACCATGAGAATGCTATAAGTAAGCCTATAGGATCCTTATACGATTTAATTTTTTTACTAAAAAAAAAACGGGACCGCGGGTGGAGTCGAAACAGATAGTTCTAAATATTTCGTAACGTATATTATGTAGAGATATTCGAAAATATTTTCGCTTTGTTTCAGTTCGTGTTTCTTGGTCGAGTATCAAAATTATTTTACGTACATACATAGGTACTTACATAGTTTGAAACTATTTTATCGTACAACAAAGGCAAAGCTGCGGTAAAAAAGTAGTATATTTCAAGAACTTCCTAAACGATATTTTCCAACATTGAACCTGGTAGCAACAGGCCAAGAACTAGCTACCGTGACAGTGTATTTGTTCATCTCTTTAGTACTTACTAGCTGGCGCAATTTATAGGCGCCACGCAGTGCGTGCTGCGCTCATTATAGCCTTCGTGAGTCATCGTCTACGAAAAAAAGTGGAAAAATAAGACAAGATTTGGGATTTTTTTATTGGATATCGATGTTTTGGATACCTACCCATCACTACTAAAAAAACAAAGTTGCTTCCCGCTGTCCCTATGTATGCTTAGAGATCTTTAATACTAGATGATGGATTTTAAAGCGGTTTTAATAGATAGAGTGATGTGATACAAGATTAAGGTTGTTATTTTTAATACAAATGCGAAGCCGTAGCGTGTCCGCTAGTCTGTAATACAAGATAACAGTTTATGATTGGGATAGAAAAAGTGATAGAAATCGTTACGAATTTGCTAAAACGGTTGATTAAAATAGAATTATTATTATTTTTTGATCACCATGTAATTCCCGCATTAAAATAATACATAATATGTATACAACAGTGTATAGGTGCAATGAAACAACACTAATTCTTATTTAAGGATTTAGTTTTCACAGAATAAATGCCATCATTTAGGTTTTTTTTAAGGGAAGTTTTTTTTTATCATGAACAAAGAGATCGCTAAACATTGAAATAAAACTTTTTTTAAACGGATTTTATCGCGGTGTATATTAATTTTAGTTCCCAACGTTTCAACGTTTATTGATCGCCGAATCCGTTTAAAAAGTAGTTTTATTTCAATGTGTATCGGTCGAGTAAACCTCAGAAGGTATTATGAGATCGCTAGAAATAATTTATGTCTCTACAAAAAGTTGCTAAGTCATAGTGAACTTAGTTAATTTAAATGGGTTTTGTGTAATACATTTAGAAGCAAAAACCAAAAAACATTCAGTAAACTTGGTAAAAAATACTCACCAAAATGTAGATAGATAGCATTTATTTGTAAGAATAAAGTACACTAGAGGTGTAACAAAAGAATACGGTGTAGGTACCTATTATCCGTCCAATAGATAGTTTATTAATGGTTTATCAAAAATATTCATATGTGTTCATACCTTGAGCTTGGGGTCTTGGCTGAATATAAGCCCGTACAGTTTAACTGATAATAAAAGTTAAGCCGTGCTCGCCCCGGTTGGTCCGTGGATGGGTGATCATTTGTAGTACCGAGATCCCGTCGCGCCTCAAAAAGCACGTTAAGCCGTAGCTCCCGGTTGTCATACAGTGATCGTTGACAGTCGTTTAGTCATTACAATTCTGACAATCAGTCTTACTATGGGATACTTCATGTGGAAGTCAGATAGGCAGTCGCTCCATGTAAAATACGGTATTCAGCTTAATCCGGTAAGACTGGTAGCCGACCCCAAAATAGCTTGGGAAAAGGCTAGGCAGAAGACATTCTTTCACACCCAACTGTTTCTTTTCTTTTCACAATGCAGCACATACCTATGTCATCATCATCAGTTTGAAGACGTCTACTGCTGAACATAGGCCTCCCCCTTAGACCTCCATTTTGACCGACAACTCGCCAATTGCATACCTATATAATTTACTCAAATTTATTTTTCTGTGACATCGACCTAGTTTTATTTTCAGTTATAATTCGTGAATTCGGAAAGGTGTGTTAATATTGATTGTGAATGCATGTTAGTGCATAGCAGCTAAATAGCATATTAACACCAAAATCGTAACTAGTTTGTAGTAAGTTTGAAATTAACTTAGTTCAAGAAAATCGATGTAAGCGCACTGGTTTTCCGACCTAATGTACGAGAAACAATTCATAATTTTACAGAATAAGTAGATATGTGGGGTTCGCGTAGGTAATGTCTGGATGGGTTTCAAACTGGCAAGCACATGATTGTAAGTTCATCGACCTAGCCGCTTCGAGCATTTGTACGTAAATCGAAGTAAAAGTTATCCAAAACTATTCTTTTTTACATGGCAACACAATGAATTTAATATAATATGTACACTATAATAGTCGTGCTTACCGCTACGTCCTACAAAATAAATCTTATTCGACTTTTTAAAATCCAAAGGCACAATAATTATTTATCTCTTGTAGAATTACCAATGGTAAGTTTTTTGTTTTACCAGAATTAACGGTAACTGGTACAAGTCACCTCAAGCGAACCTGCAAAAGCTTCGTCCACACACGACTCACAAACACATCTTGCTAACGAAACGCTCACGATCGAAGCGTGTTTATGAAACTGTACCTACCTTCATCCAATTAGAGTTTATGAAAATATTCGTCGTTGCACAAGAGTTGTTGCGTTTATGTTAGAAATCTTGAAAATATTGGTTGTGTTACGAAATAGGGCCATGGAACGACTTGTTTGAACAAGGGTGCTTCACAAAAGTTGGTCATAGTAAATCCTTACTATTATTACAAAAAGTAACTGTTTATTTGTGTTGCGCAATCACGCCTAAACTACTAAACCGATTTAATTAAAATTTGGTACAGAGATAGTCCAGGGCCTGAGAATAGGGCTACTTTAATAATATTATAATTGCACAAGTAACTCTGTTTGTCTGTGTATTACGCAATCACGCCTAAACTACTGAACCGATTTTAATGAAATTTGGTACAAAGATAGTCTAGCGCTTGAGAAAGGACAAAGGCTATTTTACTAATATTATAGTTTATCTGTTTATTACGCAATCACTCCTAAACTACTGAACCGATTTCAATGAAATTTGCTACTGAGAGATAATCTAGAGCCTGAGAAAAGACAAAGGCCGTTTGCCGCGATACCCGACACTCATGCGGGCGAAGTCGCGGGGTACAACTAGTCCCATATATTGCTATAAAATCAACTATACACCTTTATTTTTCCTTGATACGAAACCTGAAAATTGTTTGTACAAAATCTGTATAAATAACTAAATCGATTTAAATCAAGTTTTGCACTTTGATGAATATCCATATAATATGTTCCGTACACGCCGTGAACATGTTTATCGCGAATAAAGAGGCGAGGCCCATGACCATGCAACATTGTGATTTTATTATACAATTCTGAAATGTTGTAGGAATATATATTCCTACAACATTTTAGAATAGAGCTAAATATAGGCTTTCTTTACATGAAAATATTTTACCCGCGTAATGAACTGTTTTAGTTTATACTAGAAATAATTTAGGCATACTTTAAAACCCTCAAATCTTTCATTTGGAGAAGGTTTTGTGAACGTTGGGGATTTGGACCAATCTCTTTACAAATTTGCCCATGGTCTTTTGTTTCTTAGTCTTTTCCTTGTACACTGTCTTGATACCCATACTTTTAAAGGCTCGTATTTAATGATAATAGATTTATAATTGAGTTAAATATAAATAAAGACGTTTATGTGAATACAAATGCCTTGCTGATTAGTTCTAACATTTAAGTATAAAAAGCAAAGAACGTTTGAAAACGTATCTTGCGTGCACGAACTAATAATAATAATACCGGCCCATAATAAGCGTCCCACTACTGGGCACAGGCCTCTTCTTATGTAGAGAAGGGATGAGCATTGATCACCACGCTTGCTCATTGCGGGTTGGCGATTTCAGATTCCAATATTTTGGAATCCAGGTTTCCTCACGATGTTTTCCTTCACCGTTTGTCAATTATGTCTTACAATGATTGAGCACGAACTATTCTTCTAAAATTTTACGACTGCTAACTAAAGCATAGATTACTTTCTCAATGACGTTAACATAGGCATTATCTTTTTAAACTTCCAAAAACTTATTTATTATAGTTTTGGCGTCGCTTTTGTTGAATTAAGTGTTTCAACTCTATAGATCTTCGTGGTTTTCAGGAAAAAAATAATGTCCACGCACAACAGCTGTACAAGGATCAACTAAATCTTAATTGCAAATTAATTTATATTTAAGCTGTACAAAATGAAATTAAAGAAAGAAAGAAAGAAAAAAACATTTATTTGCGTCAAAAATGCGACGCGTACACATAAAAAAAACAAATGAGGAACAGAAAAAAAAAACTTATTTTAAATGAATTAATAGGACGCGTCACATAAGAGAGCAAAACAAATTAGTCAAACATCTGTTTATTAATATATTAAAAATACAGCTTTTTATTGTGCATCTACCATGATTTGTATTTGGATTACCATAAGGTTGACTGACAGAGGATACCTTCATTTAAGTCTTTGTGCAACAATGTACAAAAAGTATTAAATAAATATTGACGACCTCCGTGGTCGAGTGGTGTACACACCGGTTTTCAAGGTGTCGCTAGCTCTGAGGTCCCGGGTTCGATTCCCGGACGGGTCAATGTAGAAAAAACACTTTTTTACATGGTCTTGGGTCCTGGGTGTTTGTGGTACCTTCGTCTTTGATTCCATAACACAAGTGCTTTAGCTACTTACATTGGATTCGGAGCAATGTATGTGATGTTGTCCAAATTAATTTAAAAAAAAAAATAACATTTTGCCACCGGGTCAGAAAGTTGGCACTATAGAACAAAGTAGGCATATCTCGCTATTTCAATTCAATCTGACATTCAAAAAATCGCTATCCTCAATCCTGGATTACCGATCGACCGTCGGTCATTACTCGTACCCGTTTGGGTTGGACACCGGTATAGGATCACTGCCCTTGGGACTCAACTAGGTACCAAATGTTTAGCAAGATTAATGGCAGTTCACAATATTGTGATTTGTGAGTTATGTTTGTTTGGTTTTGGTTCTTATTGTTTTGGGTAGGAACTGAATGTGTTGTGTGGATCGTGAGCATTTGTTTTAATTCAAAGTTAGATACTTACTTGTTGGGCTGATTTGATGATTCTGACTGCACGGATAGCCGAGTGGTATACCTAGGTCACCACGCTAATTACCACTGTGCGCGACGTGCTGCGGGTTCGATCCCCGCATGGGACAAGCATTTGTGTGATCCACAAATACTTGTTCCAAGTCTGGGTGTTCTTTATGCATGTGATTTGAATGTTTGTGAAACCCCCGCGACACAAGGATTAAATTCCTTAGTGCGGGCGTCGTTTTTTTTTTTTAAACAAGATGATTGTCAGACTTCGACCTTTACTGACACTTTGATTACGATTTAAGTGTCTATACTATGAAATCTTATACCAAGACTATTGTTGAAGCGAGATAGCGCTCTACACTGCGCGTAGCAACTTCTCGCTGCCGGCAACACGATTTCAGAGTTCACAGTTCTTTTAAATTGATCGAGGATTTCCTTAAAGTTATATAATAAAACAATTAACAGGCCTGATGAACTGAGATCAATTTACTTATGACAATGAAATAAAGCTGCAAAAGCAATAACGCATTCACATAGAGCTTGATCATTGATAATAATGGTGAATTAATTAGGAAATGATTGTGTAACTCGTTAATTTAATCAAATTCTTAGACCACCTTGTGAAGAGAGAATAAATGATATTTATTACTATTATTGAAGCGGAGACCATATAAAATCTCCTTCCAAATAACAATATTGATTGGTTGAAAGTACAACGGAAAACAAAACAAAAACAAATGAATGTATTGTCAAATCTAAAAACTTATAAATCTGACACTTAATGAATGACTATTTCAGTCTTTCTCAACAAATACCTACAGCATTTACCTCAACACCACAGGTTTTCACACCCTATTTGTTTACTGAAGGCCAGAACAAACAAAAACGGAGGAGATTCCAAACGTTCGCAGATCCCAACCGAAACCATAAATAATAGAGTTCTGCCAGTGACAGTTGCCAAATGAGTAAGTCTGTCCCTTTCGCGCGATTTGTCTCCCTCGCACGCGTTATTAAGGTAGCGGTGGGTGATAAGCGGAAGAGGGAAGACAAATAAATATTGTTTTAGGGCAATTGAATTTACGTGTTAGATTATTAATTTGTAGATGTATTGTGGGTAACGTACATAAATTAAAACTTAAGATTTAAGAGGCAAGTTTTTAATTTCTGATATTTTGTATGTTTGGTCTGGACTCTGGATCTAAAAATTTCATACACCAGTAGGTACCTATCCCTGTATAATATTAGCTACCCTACACATCGTAACGAAACAGTTAGTATACTTTGTAAATATGTAAAAATTCATAGGTTAAAATTCAAAATTCAAAAATATGTATTTATTTTGTGGAACATAGGTGTTTATAGCGATGTTTACAGTGTTATGGGGAACGCTATGTCCTGTCAATAAAGACGTACAAACATGTTTGGTTAGGTTAGTTAGGTTCCTTTTACTATAACATCAACCGAATGTAATAGGATGCAGCAAAAATGATATTTCAAAAGCATAGACTTAAGCGTTTACAAATCGCTTCCGCTTATCAATAACTTACAACCTTTACATACATTTTTAATGCCCAGTTTCCACGTGGCGCGTGGCGGGGGTACTTTTGTATTGTTTTAATGTTGTTTGTTGGATGTAATGCTAACACTATGACATTGCGACTTGTGTCTCCTGCATAAACTGGTTAACGGTAGTATTGCAATAAAAATGTTTTATGTATGAGGTTGAAATTGAATGAGGTTGATATTGCTGCTAATATGATATAATGTTTATTTTTTTGTGACGTCATTTTTTGTGGTTCTGTATTCACTCCTTTCCTGAATATATAATAAGGGATTGATTAATTATCGTACACCGGTATTTGTCACACATAAATATGTTTAATGAAGTTTAAGATTTATTATGGACTAGCTTCTGCCCGCGACTTCTTCTGCGTGGACTTAACAATTGGGTCGTCCCTCGGGAACTATTTAAGGAATCGGGATAAAAGGTAGCCTTTGTTCTTTTCCATATCAAAGGCTACATGCATGCCAAATTTTATCCAAATCCGTTCAGCCATTTTAGCGTGATTGAGTAACAAACATCCACACTTTCACATTTATAATATTAGTAGGATAGGATTTGAAGAACAACCGATAATTAAGGAAACACTAAACTTATCCTTATGTTCTAAGGAAGTAGGATTTAAATCGGAACTAAATGCTCTAACTATGATAAATGACAGCAGATCATCCGTATTATCTGAATCAATAAAAAATGGCTGACAAATGAGGCGCGACTTACTCCAAGCCCCTCTACAGTCAACCATGCAATAGATCCCAACCCCCTTTGATATAAATATCGCCTTTGTTGAATACACTGAAGGTCGGTTTTTATGTGTCATCAATGATGCCTTTGGTGCACTGTACACCGGTTCCTTTTGTGCCTATAGTTTGATAAATGATAACGGAAGAAAAGGTTGGCTTAAGTTACGGGGTTGCTTACTGGGTTTGACGGCATGGTCCTACAGAATTCTAAAAAAAAGTGACCTTAAACTAGAATTTATATCCTCTGCTGTTCCTTTTCATGAATCAAAAGGACATTTCTTCTCTATGTGCTCAGCAGCGGGACATAAGGCCGGTATTTTGTAGCGATCAGAATCATTTCTGCATTGTTCCACTGCGGGTAAAGTTATTACATGAAGTCATACATTATCTTAATTTTTAAGACTATTTCCTACTGACAGCATAATTAAACAGTATTATTTCTTCGCAGGTGTGGTTCCAGAACCGACGGGCGAAGTGGAAGAAGCGCAAGAAGAGTACGAATGTGTTCCGTTCCCCTGGCGCCCTGCTCCCCTCCCACGGTCTACCACCATTCGGAGCTGGTGACGTCTGCGGGCCAGGCGTGTTCGCTGACAGACCCTGGTCGATGCCTGCTGGTTAGTAGTTAAACCTTTTTATTCCCCTGGCTCTCAGATCTCCTCCAATGGTCCACCACCATTCGGAGCCGATGACGTCTGCGGGCCCAGCGTGTTCGCTGACAGACGTTTCAATGCCTGATGATGAGTAAAATACATTCTTCATACCCTGGCTCCCACATTCTACCACCCCCTCTAACCGTTTACCGCCATTATAGGCTGTCGATACACTGATGACGTTTTGCGGGCCCGACCCTGGTCAATGCCAGCTGATACGTTGCAATGACAAGCCATTAAAGTATAAGAAAATAAGCGTCATTAGTTTCCTTGTATTGTTAAGGATGCCACCGATAGGAGTTGGTAATAATTTTGGGCGTGCTTACTTACCGCCGATAACTGCCGGAAACAACACATAAAAAAGGATTGAAAATATAATAAAACCGTCTTATGGAGCAAATTTTGATTCAGAACATACTTCTTTAAGAAATTATTCATTTTGAAGGACTAATATTTTATTACTCAACTGGAATATTCATAATCTTTGGTAAATTGTTCCTTTGATGGCACAAAATTAGGTTGCGACTTACGTGTAACGTAGCGACATCTATGCTAATGAAACAATAACTAACGAGACTAAAAGTTCATTCGCCTCAAGATAGATGGCGGTAGGGATTCCTCTTTCGACTGCTTGAGCGTCCGTGTAAAAAAATTGTTCTTTTTAATGAAATAGAACGAATCAAACTTTAGTGACGGCACACTTATTTACCTACAAATTCAAATTCAAGTTATTTATTTTGCAACTAGGGTTTTTACAATCACTTTTACACGTCACTTTTCTGAGCTCGCTGGAGTTGACATTTCCTAACTGGATATCCTGATAAGAAATGTCTGAAAACAAACTCAGGGGTCTAGGGTAGGCTCTTATAAAGTTTTTTGTTGTTTCCAGACAATAGATTGTTTAATAATGAGTAAATAAATACAGGGTCACATCATACTTAAAGCCATTACAAATAAAATATACTTTACATTTGAGTTATTTTCTATATTATTTATGTTTGAAACGCTTTCCTGAAGCTACAGAAAAATATCTTATTTATCAGGCAATAGGTAGGAGTGTTAGCAAAACTCCTACCACTATTGTCTGATAAATTAAACTAACTGCTCTGCTATTTATGAGTTAAAATTTTCCGAACACAACATTTTTAAATTTTTAATCGAAGTTTCCTTTTCAGGTCTTGGCCAGCTCTCGCAAGGTGGCGTCTCGATGGGCGGGTTTGGCGCTGGAGGGCTGCCACAGCTAGCCGCTGACCTTAACCCCTCGCTGCCCATCAGCTCAGTCGCCTCTGGACAGCCCTACCAGGGACATTACCCGCTCAACTCGCTTGGTACGCAGTATTTGTAATTATGAACCATGAAAAGAGTATTTTTATCTGAATATAAAAAATAATCCGGCCTTTATATACACACTTACCTGTAATGGGTTCAAACCTGCAACTCTGTGCCTACATCATTCGTTCAAGGAATGATCTTTTTTTATCTGCTTTACGATAGATATATTTGCGTAAATCTTTTTATTTGATTTGTAATGTAAAAACTATTTTTATATACCGATCTGATCACTAGGGATATAGTTACATTTCCGTTTAAAATCACTCAAATTCAAATAGGCAACACAAAATGCAGCTCTGAGGAATTGTTACAAAGTTGTTTTTTTAATTTGTCTCATATATTTCTACCATTGACGTCATGTGCAATGATCAGCACCTTATTTGTGCTCATACAGATTTAGACCTAATTATTTTTAGCTTGAATTTACACTGTGTTCTCACAGCAAGATATGTCTCTTTTCAGGTGACACAATGATGTCGTACTGCAACAACATTAGTCAACAACAGCAGCAGTCTGGCGCGCTTGAAGGCTCGCCAACACCACCACACATGCACTGCGCGAACAACAATGCGTCACCCACTGCCTCCGGTAAGTTACCACTGAGAAAAATCGCAATTCATTAGTAAAACACACAATCCATTATATATCTCTTTATTACACTTCTAGACAGTACCAATTCTTCTATAGCCTGGTAAATTCTCTCTAAATTCTCTGAAATCTCATGGAATGGGTGGCGAATTTCATGTTATTAGTTTTTCTTTTTCTTATAAAGAATACTAGCAATGTGGGTCGCACATTACTAGTAATCTGGTTAACCCCTCGTGCTAATCTATGATGCTTGTGTTACGAGTGGGTTCACGTCGGTAGTGTAATGGGTGGAGTTCGAACCTGCAACCACATGATCGCAAGTCCGACGCCCTAGCCATTAGGCTACCGCCGCTTAAATTCTTATGTTTCCAATGAATGGCGCCCAAATGGGTCGAATGACGGTCTTGTCAGTTGACTCCCCTCCCGCGCTCACGTTTCTTAACCCCCGCTGCCTTACGTGCCCCGTCACCCTCAGTATATAGGAGTATCATGCGCGAGATTGCCGTGCTGTAGTCGTGGTTAGAAAATAAATAGAATCACCGACAAATGCTACTTTTTCTAAATTAATAAGTTCATTACTCCCATTCGGTGCAAACTTAAGACACACTGCTCCACACCGTCATTTTATTTTTGTTCACTTTCTACCGTACTACCGTCAAATTTGCCACTTTATAAATTTTTATGTTGTAAAAATCTTTTGTACTCACTTCTTTTTGTTCTCTTTTCTCATAAGATTGTAAATAACCTGTGTCTTGTTTGTGCTGAATAAATGTTTTATCTATCTATCTATCTATTACATTAGTTGTGATTTTCAACTTATATTTGCCCAGGTAATGGAGGCGAGCCTCCGGAGGAAGAAGTATGGCGTGGGCACAGCATCGCAGCGCTACGGCGGCGCGCGTCCGAGCTGTCGGCCGCCATCCCGCCGTACTTGCAACTCAACTATGACGCGCATAGCCCGGTCTACTGACCGCACAACCCTGTCTACAGACCCTTCGGCCCCGTTTAATCACGTTCTCCAATGCGCCGTTTTGTTCAATGCACCGTTTTATTTAGACTGCCGTTCTGTTCTATGCGCCGTTTTTTTCAGACTGCCGTTTTGTGCACAGCGCAGTTTTGTTTCGTTCTTTCTTCGATTGTACGTCGTAGTTTCACGCGGTTTCTTTTGCCTAATCATGATCTACCATAGTTAACAAACTACTGCAAGAACTAATGTAAACTCCAAAATTTGGGCATAGAATATGAGCTTGTTAATACACGAGTATACGAAAAAAGATACGTGTTATCTGCAGGGAATATAGGTGCAATAGAGGCGGAGACATTTTATTGAACACAAGTCTTGTGTAATTTAATTTAGCCATTGCTACCATTTACACAAAATCTAAGTGTTAAAACCACAAAGGTAGATAAAAGGCAAAGGCGTGACAGGGATAATATGCAAGAAAAACTGACTCTACAATAAAAATAATCTTTCTAATTGTGAATTAAGTCCTCCGTAATAGAGTTGACATTTTTAAATTACAATTTTTCCGAAATATTATTCTTACGATAAAATTGTGAGCTGTATTCGAGAAAATACAATCATGTATACGCATTCGTACAATAATAAATTATAGATTAATTTTAAGCTATTTATTATTTAAGTAACAAGTATAAAGTATTAAATAGTGTTAAATAGCATTAATATTATTGTATTTACGCAAATTTGTCGTAATCAAGGTTATAGTTGTAGGTACATAATGGATTCCAACATTCCAAATTCAAATAGATTAATCTAACATTTAAATATTTTCTTTTTTAATCGGACTCTGGCATAAAATAATTACCTTATTTTTATCGATAAAGAGAAGATGTTATTTTCTTTTTTTATGTTTTGACGTCATTTGCAGTTTTTGTATAAACGTTACGTAACAATGTTAGCATAATATATAAATGTTTTTTTGTCAGTCAGAGTCCGAATTGAATTGAGTTTGTAAGTGAATTCACATACCTAGTGCAGCCAATATACAATATTTTATGCAGTAGGGAATGTGATAGTAATTTTAATGTGTCCCACATAAGAAATCCGAATAAAAATTAGGATGTCTGTGTATCAAAAATGTTTTTAGTATAGACTACTTACATAGATATACGACAAAGGAGGGTAATTTAATCAGTTCGTTACATTTAATAAACTTCCTGGCATGATTGTGAAACTGCTAGAGATTTTTAAAAGAAAAATAATTATACAGCATTTTAATTAAGAATGAAACATTTTCATAGCGCTTTTAATTTTATACATATTTTTTTTATATTCTTATATAGTGTTCGAATTTTTAAACGTTGGACTCTTAGAACGCTGAGCCGATTAGATTTTGTTATTTCCAAACAAGTTAGACGGTATTTTTTTTATCTTTCAATATTTTAATATATCCGTATTTATTTTGTGCAGTTAAAACGAACGTTTCATTAATTAAATACTGTATAATTATGTTAAGTAATCCAGACCTTAAAAAGTATACGGCATTTCGATCCAAAGTACGTTTTGTGTGTAAATGTATAGTTAGGTATATTCAATATAGATAAACAATAAACAAAATCGGTAACTCGCGGCCACACGATTTTTAACATCGTTCTATTATTTGAAAGTGGTTGACAGTTCCTATTGTTTTCGGGCTCCGAATTTCTGTTTCTTTTTTTATATTATTTTTTATTTTTGTTAAAATTATTGTTTCTTTCGAAGTTTTCCGTCCGTTGTTTTGTATGTAAGTTTCGCTTTTGTATCGATTAGATTATTTTCGGAGCCGATTTAATTAGAATCTTTTAATTTTAAGTGTATTTTACTATTTAGTCTGTGTAAATTTTGTTTGTCAAAAATGTAAACTAAAAATCAAAATGTTTTTATTTCTAGTACCTAAATCTAAAATTGGCACTTTAGAAACGTTAACTTTAAAACTTAATGACTCTAGGCTAGACTCTACCTATGCAAAAAAACATTCTTCTGATTTTTTTAGGGTCGTATTAAGTACATAATATTAATCTGAAACCATTTCATTTCCACTCCATCCATCTTGAAAATAAATTAAACTTAGGTACATTTTTGACAAATATAATTTATACAGACTAAAATTACTTTTAATTACAATCACCAAAGGGAACCTATCTCATTTTGGATTTAATACGTAAATGATTCCTGATAATGAGATTTATATAATTGAAGTTACTTTTGCGTATATTTGGTAACTTTTGTGAAGCGAATTCATAATTCAGTCTAACAATTTACTTAGCACTTATCTTTAGATTCCCCAACTAGTTTCGGCCCTAACACTAGCTCTTATTGGTATTTTGAAATTCCACGTCTTTTATATGAGTATTGTTTAGACTTAAAAAGTATATTTAAAATCAATTAAAATACTCAAAACATTTTTTTAAACGCAAACGCTTAAAAACAACTGTCTGTGTGGACTGACCCTAATCATGAGATGTCCACGATGTCGAGATATCGATACAAAAATCTAAGGAGCTGTTGAGTACGAAACTATTGGGGCGATACCGAGAAAGGCTTTTTGTAAAGAGTTAGATAAAAATAAATGAAGTTACATTTAATCATAATATGTAATGTTATTACATTAATTTCTTTAACAAATTTTCTATATGTGAAGAACTGAAAAACGTTTAGAACAATATTTTAAATGGATACTTTAGTTTGCTGGCCCCGTGTATGTATTGTATAGCCTACATTTTAGTGTTAGTATACTAGTACATAAGTATTATTATATATACATACAATAAAAATAGACAATGTTCATTTGTGTGTTTCATTTATTTGTAACAAATTAGAACTTTTTCTGTATAAATAAATGTGGACAACATCACATACATTGCTCCGAATCCAATGTAAGCTAAAGCACTTGTGTTATGGAATCAGAGACAACGAAGGTACCACAAACACCCAGACTCGAGACAATGTAGAAAAGTACTTTTTTCTACATTGACCCGTCCGGGGATTGAACCTGGGACCTCAGAGCTAGCGACACCTTGGAAACCGGTGCGTACGCCACTCGACCACGAAGGTCGTGATACTAATTCTGCAATTAATTTTAAGACAGTACTACCACGATAATTTTCCTAGAAAAAAACCTTACAAGTCACTGAAATAATAAAACAATAGAAAAAAATATACAAACTGACAGGCCTGCGTTGACAAACAAAAAACGAGCAATAAACCCCGTTTACTGTATAAGGATTTAATATTAATTTCATGCTGTATAGCGGCTACAGAAATACATCATCTATCAAAATTTCACTATCATTGTTTATGAGACACAGCCTGGTGACAGACAGACAGACGGATGGTCAGCAGAGTAGTACTAAATAAGGTCCCGTTTACCCTTTGGGTACGGAACCCAAAAATAAACTTTCTTTTGAATTTTATAATAAGATGAATCAAAGCTTTCCAATAAAACAAAAGAAAATCACATTACAAAACAAGAGACAATCATGGTGAATGTAAAGGCGGCATTGTTTCCTCATTTTCATAACAGATGGCGTTATTCTAAACACTCGTGTTACCGCGAAATTATTGACTAAATAATGAATAACAAACTAAGCAACAGTAACACTACAGAGTTATGACTTAGATAGTTTATATTTCTTAGTAATAATGTCTATTAAATCCCAGAAATCATTGCATGATGAATTATCGGAGATATTTGAAAGGAGTTATTCTGTTCGGAGCGCGTCAGATGAGAGCATAGGATCTTGGTACGTATAAAAGTGTTACTCGAAGTACGTAGGTATTATAATAATCAGTGTTTCTAAGTATAGATGACCAAAACAACATATTTAAAGACAACTTAACTTATTTTTCTAAGCTACTAGCCTTCCCCTGTGACTTTGGGTGCCTGTTTTAGTTTTATCAGTTTTTCAAACAAAAGTTGTCTATATTATTACTCATGAATAACGCTTTATATTTTTTATTCAACAAGTAGTTCAAGAGATTAACACGTTTACAGAAACAAAAAAGCCTCATGCTGTCTTTGAGCTTAATTAAATTTTAGAAGTTGAGATCTTTGTCTCCGATTACAGTGACGATGAAGATGAGTGCTTAGCTCGAGAGCTGATGAACAAAATGAATCCAGCAGTGCTCAGCAAGTTTCGAAGATGCTTCAAGAAGAACAAAGAAAGAAGTAAAAAGGCTCTGGACATTGATAAGTATGTGTAATAACAGATTGATTTTTTTATAAAATAGTATAGAATGTAGATGAGCGAGTTCATAATCTATCGCGCATTTGGTGATTTTCGGATATTGTTTTCTGAGGTTTACGCGAATATTAGACATTGAAATCGCGGTTTATTTTGATTTTATTTCCCGACGTTTCAACACCTTTGCAGGTGTCATGGTCACGGGCAGACTGAGATGATATTCGTCTTGACAAGATATGTTGCTCGTTCTACCTTTATATGTTTGTAATTTATTTTAATCGTTTGTGTACCGTCCTACGCAATATGAGCTAACTGTGTCTTGAAGTCTTGCAGCGCTGCACGTCGATTCTGTAAAATTCAATCAATCTTGAAGTCTTGCAGCGCTGGCTCTTGGGTTTTTGAGTCTGCTCTTTTAGGGAGAATAAAACTTTGGTAGAATCCAAAATAAATAAATTGCACCCTTTGACTGTTAAAGCGGTATGACCATTGTTGTAATTTTTACCATTTACAGTTAACTAAAATTATACGGCCGGGATACACTGGCCGTGGTCGCAAGGCCAGTGTAACCCGGCCGAAACGTCAAGCCTTAAAAGGTAAATGCATGAGTTCGCGATAATTCCCGTGACGTAATTTTATTAAAATCATGCAACGCGATAGTTTTAAAGTTAATATTTACAGTTAACGCTGTTTTCCTTGTTTTATGAACTTCAGACGTGTGGAGGAAGTGATGAGGGCAGCTGCTGCAGAAGAGGGCATAGAGTTTGCGGAGTCAGCGCCGCCGCCGCAGGACACGCTGTGGCTTGACGAGAACGGATTCGTGTCGGCGCTGGATAACATCTTTGGTACAGCTTGATTTAAAAACTCTTTTATGGTTCCGTATTTCAAAAAAAAACGGACCTGTTATAGGATCACTTTGTTGTCCGTCTGATGTCTCAATTTGAAAGGAATTTAAGTTTACAAAAAAATACCCCTTAAATTTTCTAATCGCAATCGTTATAAAACAGATGGATTTCAGAAATTTTCTTAAAAAGAACAAGTAAGTAAATTTCAGAAATCAAAAGAAGATTCTTATCGAAACGGACATTGCAATGGATATTAAATAACAACATGAAAAGAGTATCAAATTCAATCCAACCTCTAAATAGGGTTTTGCAGCCTAAAATATTTTTTTGGTAATTTTACAGGGCACCACAAATACACAACCCACGCTCACAAGCTCTTCCAACTCCTGGACAGCTTTAGCAGTGGGAAGGTCTGGTGGAGGCAGCTGGTGTCCAAGCTGGTAGCCGTCGGTGCTCGAAAGACCAGGACAAGGGCAGAAGCCTGGGTGCCCGTCAACGAGCAGGAGATGAAAAGACTGGACCATTGTAAGGTAGGATATACCTTCTACTATTTTTGTAATTTCTTGTTACAAAATTTACTCTCAAAAATAAGAACTTTAAAGTTTTGTTTACGAAACCCAATATGGGTTTATATGGGGTCAGTTGTAATTTGGATTTTAAGAATACGCTGACTGAGTATGCTACGGATTGGCGGTGTTGCCTTTTAAGGATAAAATGTCATACTTTTTCAATTTAGACAAGAATCGCAGAAACTTAAAACTAATATCAAAATACACACGTCTGTATGTACGTCGCGTGCCATGCAGGGAGCGTCGCCACCGGCAAAATATTCTCGATAAAATATACAATTTTTATCGCTCCGGGCATAGTCTCATACTTTTCAATACAAAGATTTTTTTTTGCCTGACTCGTTCCTACGGAAAAAAACATAGGCTACCTTTTATCCCGATTCCTGAAGAGGTGCCCGAGGAAAAATTGAAATTTTTTTTTTCATAACAGCGCAAGCTATAACACGGGTGAAAATTTTATTCCGTTTTTTAATTCTTTCACATTTTTCATTTCTTTTTGGACCCAATTCTGAAGTCCACGCAGACGAAGTCGCGGGCAGAAGCTAGTAGAAAATAATTTATGTGTTAAGTGTTAAGGGCTGTAACAAGTAGGTATTTATCGTACAGCTATAATTCGGTTTCAGAGGGAAACCCTTGTGAAGCTGGTCTGCATAGAACGGGAAGACTCCTTCTGTTATGCAGCAGTCTCCCGCGGTGGTAGAGTCGGTATCTACAGTGGAGAGATGCTGTTACTGCATGCTTATGAGGTATTTTATTTATTTATAATAAGGAAAACCAAAAGCTATACAAAATGTGAAGAAACAATAAGAATAGGAAACATAAAACCAATTACAGGTTTCCACGGATAGCTACAGCACAGCATAAGCTGTTGGGCAACAAAAATTGAATTAATAAGAAAAATAATTTCAATACTTTCAAATTAATTTTGGAAAATATTCTTTCTTATCTGAGAAAAGTTAAAAGAAATGAGGAGCTCGTAGCTAAGAGTGCAAACCAGATTGACCGATAATAAAGGTTAAGCTATACCTACTTGCCGTGGTAGGTCCGTGGATGGGTGACAATTTTTAAATATATCGAGACCCGTTCTTTTCTGGGTAAGTACGTTAAGCCGTTTAATCCCAACTTTCTAATGATTTTAGACAGTTTTGTATTCTCTGTGCATGTGATTGGAATGTTTGTCAAACGCGAAATAAGTTTTTTATTTACAATTACTATCTCATGAAACTGGTCTACTAAGATTGGGAAATAGAAACTAAACTCAGAATTCCAAAGCACATTTTGTACGGTTTCCCTTATGATTTGGTGTTTACGTATTACAGATGTTCTACCACAGATCCGGTGTTCGGAGTCGAGTTAAGAATCGTTGGATAACAGACGCGATATATTTATCTGTAAGTTTCTGAAATATTCTGAATTATTAGTACAAAATATGATATATTGGTATAATTTTAATGATTTCGTGCTTGTAAAATTCGTCCTAAATTGATCATTTCACGTCCATTTTATTCCCTGTAAATACTGTTTTATCATTTTTTAGAATTTTTCTGTTATAAAATGAATGTAGAACCATTCTGTAATATATAGTCTCTTCGTCATCCTTGTTTCCAGGATGTACAGTTCCTGATGATGTCTGCGTCAGATCGTAGCCTGACCATATACGACGCAACGACACTGTCACATACACCACTCTATTGCATAACTGGGCTACCCAACATACCCACGGTAAGAGACATAAAATATGAGCATTTTTGTAAGTTTACTCTATAATGACTGCACAAAATCTAGACTGCACGGATAGCCGAGTGGTATAGGTCACCACGCTAATTACCACTGTGCGCGACGTGCTGCGGGTTCGATCCCTGCATGGGACAAGCATTTGTGTGATCCACAAATGCTTGTTTCAAGTCTGGGTGTTCTTTGTGCATGTGATTTGAATGTTTGTGAAACCCCCGCGACACAAGGATTAAATTCCTTAGAGCGAGCGTCGTTTAAAAAAAAAATGATTAAGAAAAAAGTAAAAAGATCACTGTGGTGGAATTTGTAATGTTATGATTTAAAAACCAATCTACTAAATCACATCTGAGGTATTTATAATTATACCCAATATGAGACAAAAAACATATCTTGAAGCCAAACATCAAATTCTGTCAAATTTTAAAAAAATATCCTACCCAGAATATCAACGAAACTGTATATTTGTACTTATCTTGAATTTGTTGAAGTCGGTTTTTATTCACAACCAAACTGGCGTTACGACCTGCAATGCTATTCTCTAAGGATACAGCCTTGTTGTGCAGCGCTGCCGCAGCGGTGAAACTTAGTTTGGTATTCACTAAGTTGAGTGACAGCTACACTAGCGCTCAAGGCTGTGACGGCCGTGAGTTAAAACTAACTTACGGAGTAGGACGGAGGGCAAATTGACAATTCTTTATACATTTTGATAATC
This sequence comes from Plusia festucae, assembly GCA_950381575.1. Taxonomy (NCBI): domain Eukaryota; kingdom Metazoa; phylum Arthropoda; class Insecta; order Lepidoptera; family Noctuidae; genus Plusia; species Plusia festucae. The sequence goes on along the minus strand of OX494454.1, from coordinate 8,315,065 downwards.
ACTAAGAAATAACAGCGACGACTACGCTTACGACCTCGCCAGCAGCCTCGCTTACAACTGTCAAATCCAAAATCTACAAAAATCGCGCTTAGAGCGCTTGTAGACGTCCGTTTTTTTCACCGGATAACGGACCGTGTTTTTTGCCGGATTCGCGGTGGTGTATGATTTATAATGAGTATGGGCGCTTGTAGACGTCCGTTTTTTTCACCGGATAACGGACCGTGTTTTTTGCCGGATTCGCGGTGGTGTATGATTTATAATGAGTATGGGCGCTTGTAGACGTCCGTTTTTTTCACCGGAAAACGGACCGTCAATAAACGGCTATCCTTGTATACATATATTTTCTTTACCGGATGAATGTTACCTTGGACCTTTAAAAGAACGCAGGTAGACGGCACATAATTTACAGAAAACAGGCAATACGTCCGGCAGCGTCAACACGCACCAATACACTGGCGTGGATGACCGCTCTTTCTTACACCGGACCGGTGTCCGTCGCGCCAAGGGGAAGCGGTGGTGCATCCGGCGTAAATTGTTCGCCGGACCGATGTCCGGTGCATGTACACATACTCATTATAAATCATACACCACCGCGAATCCGCCAAAAAACACGGTCCGTTACCCGGTGAAAAAAACGGACGTCTACAAGCGCTCTATGTGTACATGCACCGGACATCGGTCCGGCGAACAATTTACGCCGGATGCACCACCGCTTCCCCTCGGCGCGACGGACACCGGTCCGGTGTAAGAAAGAGCGGTCATCCACGCCAGTGTATTGGTGCGTGTTGACGCTGCCGGACATATTGCCTGTTTTCTGTTAATCATGTGCCGTCTACCTGCATTCTTTTAAAGGTCCAAGGTAACATTCATCCGGTAAAAAAATATATGTATACAAGGATAGCCGTTTATTGACGGTCCGTTTTCCGGTGAAAAAAACGGACGTCTACAAGCGCCCTTACTCTCGTTAAAAAATTATAAATTGTACTTATATTAATTATTTAATTGAAATAATGGCAGCTCGATTACTTATAAAGCTACATTTATTAGAACAAATAAAAAAAGTGATCATTTGAAGAAAGCTCGACAGGTGAAACAAATAAGAAACTTTAAAACAATATTGCGTGATACAGATTTTAAACATATTTACAGGCTTTCTGAGGATTTAATTAATATTAGAAAGCGGTTTTTTAGTTTTATTACACAACATAAGTATTAAAGATATTAATATAACTATAAACATATATTACTAATTATAGGTAATAAAATTAAAAATAAAACTATACTAAACTACCTATAATAAACAAAGCTAAATAAAAAATTAGGAAACTTATTAACCATTATCAACCAAAATTGATTGATAATGGCTGACAAGCATAAAAAAATTCATCGTCATCTTTGTCAATGACGGGAAACGTGCCCAAAAGGCTGGCAGCATAGCCACGTTGAATAGCAATACTGATTCGCTGTGCCAAAAACATGTCAGCCCTTTGGTCATGGGTAGCGTCGATCAAATCAAACTTTTTGTTTTTTTTTGTAGCAATGAATGCCTTTTTATTTATTTATTTATTCAAACGTTTTGCGAGTTCCTTAAAAAGAACTCGTGCACCTGGTCCCCATGTCCCGAGCGTCATTATTAGAAAGTAATTAATGCTTATTTAATGCCTCCCTTTAGTAATCCAGAAACTGGGACTCCAGAGAGCCAATACAACAGATTGTACAGTAGTGTACGGAACAGCTTGGAGAGGACTGTCGTACTACTAAAAGGCCGGTTTAGATGTTTATTAGTTCACAGAGTATTGCACTATGACCCTATAACTGTAGGAAAAATAGTGATAGCTTGCTGTGTTTTCCAGAACATGTGTAATTGGGCTACCAGCGCCTAACTTGGACCAATATGACATAAATAAAGAATTTAGGTAACTTGGAATCCTGACACAGCCAGCCCCAACACATGATGACTTAGTCAGTGGGCAATTCAAGATTTAGTTAAATTATGGCGAGCACGTCATATAAATTAAAGATTCCAAATATGTTCTAATTTCATTTCAGATGTTGAAAACTTGTTTAGATAGGATATTCTCACCATAATTTATTAGTTTAAACATGGTAAACTCAAGTATTTTATTTGTAATTAAATTAGTAGATAGCTGTTGGGCATGAGTAATTGAATAGATAACTACCTTCTACTATGTCTTCTTTTTATTTATCACAAAAAACATGTTAAAAAGAACAAAATAAATTATTTTACATATTATTATCATAATCATTTATTGCGTAATATGGGTTTACAGAAGATGTTACATTATTATTAATGGTTTCAGCACTTCACATTCTTTAAAATACTTAAAGATAGACCTTAAATATATATTTTAAACCCTTAACACGTTAAGTGCGAAACGAGGCTTCGCAAAAAATGCAAAAAATCTTATTGTCTACCCTGTTTCAATGAAAAACACTCATAAATAAGTACAAAATATATAGTTCGAATTTTTATAAAAAAAAGTATATTTATACTGTTTTTTTTTATGTTATTTCAAGTTCTAATAAGTGTATTTTTAAAGCCCGAGGCAGAATACATAGGATAGTTTTTTTTCTACTTCTGGTTTGCTTTTTTTTCTATTCTGTGAACCGCATTTAGATTTTCACACAAAAATAGATAAACGTCGTTGCGTCGATATTATTTTTCCCATCACTAATCTTAGCGAAAATTTACCCTATTTCAGTGCGTTACGAGGTGTATAAGATCCCATATTTTGTTTTGCCAATAATTCTTAACTAGCTATCAGATCCCGGGGCAACGGACGATTAGGGTTCATCAATTCACTGTTTAAATCGATGAGGACCAAAATTTTTCATTTTTCTTTGATTTCGCGCCAGTAAATGGATATTAGTCTGTTACAGGAGGTGGGGTCTAATAGACCGCGTGTCGCGCTAAAGTCTGGTCACGGTGCGGGCCGATAATACCTCGTACCGCAGGAACGGAAAGTTTGCAAAATCGCGACAACAACGGGAAGATACAGCCTAGAGTTCGTCGACGAGCACAACCACGCTAGTGAATACAGTTTTAATCAGTGCTACACGCTCAATCGATCTCTAGGCTGTCTCGACGACGAGCTCGTCGCAGCTTACAACCATGAATTTGTCATTTAGAGCATAGCACTGCTGGCCCCTGGCTACAAAAACAGCACCCTAAGTGTTTTTTATGGTAACACTCGAACCTCATTCAAATGTTACTCCTGAGTGAGTCCTCTGGGCGACAGAAAAACCCGAAAAATTAGAGTAGATTTTAAAGTGGAAAAAATAGTTATGCCCAAAGGTAGACCGGTAAAAACTGAGTTTTTGGGTCCTTACAGTGCATGGCGTACTGCCCTTCGAGCTCAACACGTATGACGTCAGAGCTAGCACTGGGCTCGGAGCGTGGTGACGTCACTCGCGTGCTATTCCTGCAGCCGAAGGTCCAGCTGCTCCACACGAGTACTCCTGATGCCATCAACTATTACTTCTGGATGGTAATTATGGCTGATTTTAATAAAGATTCTATGGAAAGCGGTGCTTTCTTTGGAGGTAATGATAATTTTTTTTGCTTGTAGTAAAACAAAATACATCTCTCCTAATGGACAAATACATAAGAAATGAGTAGGCTTTATAACATTGATTTTCTTTTTATTTTTTTATAGTCCTAAAATATTTCAACATTCACGTTATCCGCATTATCCCAAAAAATCCAATAGTGCGTGAGGAAACCACTAACAAATGTAAAAAATATTACTTTGTGCAAATAAACCTTTTGTACCAGGAACTATCTTCAGAACCCCACACATCCCACTGCTCAATAGTGGTATGGCGTCGAGTGCACGCGCGTACGGTGCGGCGCGTGGCCTACTCCCGCGGTGGAGATATCCTCGTCACATGCTCACATGACCACACCGCCAGCCTCCGCATCAGACATGTGCCCGGGAATATGAACGACTATGTCTTCAAAGTTCTTAGGGTAAGGTATTTTAATGCTACTTTGATATTTTAGCTGGATCTAAATGACCAAACATCTTACCTTTGCCTACTTTGTTACTTTTTTAAATAGGGTGATCGTGCCTAGCGAAGATCTCTGTTACCGCAGTGGAGCAGCGGTTTTATCCTACTACTAGCGGACCTGCCCGGCTTCGAACGGGTTACAATCATTCACACCAAACCTTAATTACATAATTCACAAAATCACTATCAATTGGTGAAAACAATATGAAAATCCGTTCGGAGCTCCCATACAAATTTCCAATCCCTATTTTAGCTCTTAGGAAATGGATGTACAAAATTGATCGCTGAAATACATGTTCGTATTATACACCTACAAAAAAAATTATGCTGCTAACCTTAAAAGAGAAGGATTGCCATAGAACCATTCATCCCATTTTTCACCCCCTTAGGGTCAGAATTTCTACACGCATCAGCTGTCAACATTTCAAGTTTCTCACCCATATAGTTTAGACTCTGCGTTGATGAGGCAGTCAGGAAAAGTAAATTTTATATACAGATGATCCTACCAGTATTATATTACTTTAAATTGAAAGTTTTCCGATCAGGGCGTGACATGTTTCCACATGGTATCAGCCCTGCAGCTAGTGGCGACGGGTGGGTGCGCGGGCACGGTGCAGCTGTGGCAGTCGTGCGCGCGCAGCTCCTTCGCCACCCTGGTCGCGCCCGCCGCGCCCGCCATATTGGACCTTGCTGTTATAGCTTCTCAGCAAATAATTATTGCTTTTTGTAATAATTGTGTGAGTGATTCCATATGTAAGAATTATGTTGTTTGTCCGGTAGTTGGTTTTTGAATTCAGAATTTCTACTTAAACTCTGATCAATCAATCGTGTGAATATCACATGTGCTGAAAAATTTGCATGTTGGAATTCTCAATTAAAAACCGTTACTACGTTTACATGAGTTTTATCAGTTGCAAGTGGCTGATTATAATTATGTATTATTCCATATGCCTATTAACTCTTACGTGGGTATGAACCCATATTTGGATTACTACGAATGGAGGACCCGTAAATGTTTGGAAAAATAATAGAGTATCTAATGATGATCTAAAATAATAATAATAATATCACTCATGGCCATCTGATCCCAAACTAAGCAGAGCCTGTACTATAGCAACCAGACAACTGATAAACATACTCATATATTACTGATAAATTACAATCAGACACAGAACAAAGTGATCGTGCTAATCACACAAATACTTGTCCTGGGTGGACCGAACCCACGACCTCCTGGTTAGCAGTCAGGGCTAACCACTAGACCAACAGGCCCAAAATCATGTAAGATCTATTGTATTTTCAGACGGTGCATATATGGGACTTGTATGAGGAGTGCCTGTTGCAGAGTCTTAAGTTACGATTTCCGTTCCTCGGTGTGCTTGGGAAGAAGGTCGAGTTTGGTCCTTATTGTATACATCCTGGTGAGAAAATACATTTTAATTACGAAATGAATGACAACCAGCAATGACCTTGAACTATAAAGTATGCTTCCATTATTAAGCCTTTCGCTGTCCCGTGATTCACATATGAACATTTCCATTGTTTAACTATTGTGTCTTCTGACGGAACAGGGAAGGTCTTAATACACAACTGACGTCACATTTGTACTACTTGATTTACGTACAGGTGGTTTCAGTTACGATCTTGACTAAGCCAAGCACATCCTCTTAATTCTATGTCATATCATCATACATGCTTTGAAACATTATAAAATTTTAATGAAAAAAATGACTAATGAAAATTAGATTCGGTATTTGTTAATATTTATTTTCAATTATATTTATGCCAGGACCTGTCCGATGTGAAAAAGAGGAAGAAGTGGAATCAGAATCAGAAATGCCAGTAGTGTTGTCAAGGCGTGGGTCCAGTGTCTACCAGGGCTCTACTGGAGGTCTCATCCTGCAGCTTGAAGATCAAAGCGAGTGGGACAAAGGCTTGGAGGATGAACCGTCAGTTACTTTATTATAAGAGGAACTGATTTTTTAAATCAAAATTATTTTCCTAACTGTTTTTTATGAATTACCGTTAAAGTATATAACCATAGTTATAATACAATAACTACTTACCACCTTCCTAAGGTGTTACCAGATTTATTTTTCTCTTCACTAAAAAATCCCACACAAGGCTAGATTTGGAAAAGTCTTTTTACTTAACCAACATTTTTAATGTGTCCCACTGCTGGGCAAATGTTCCCCCAATTCTCTTCACACTCTACTATATATATCATACTATTAACTGATATAAATTCGCCATTAATTAAAGTTTCATTTCTATTCTTACTGTCTGTATTTCTTTAGGGAGTACAAGCGTTTCAATCGTTGCGAAGTGATGGTCTCCTGCTGTGACTTCGTATGCTGCCTGCGCCTGCGCACCGGTGGAGGTGCACTGTTGGCCGCGCCGGCCGACACGCTGCGGGCGCGCTGCCCCTCTGCCTGGGACCTACCCGACTATCCCACTACCAGCAGTACTATATGTAAGAAAGAACAATTATAATTGGCTTGGTGAAGCTTAGCTGAAAATTCTAAATTGTTCTCAATTTCATTCTATTAGACGATAATGGAAGTTATGAGATTGTGGCTTTGAGGTCTTTATTAGAAAGTTATGAATGTTTTTTTACAATTTTGAAATTGATTAAAGTCCTTATAAGTCTTTGTATCACTTACATAGGCAATAACTTTGGAAAACTCGTAGAGAACGAGCCTCATCTAGTCATTTCTCATTCCAGCGTCGTCAACTACTCCCCGTCAACGACCTGCACTACCTCGTACTCCCCGACTACTCTCACCATCTACAGCTGAATTTCCACTTTCTGACCTGGATACACTCCTGGAAAATGCTGGTAAGTTGTACCATATCATTGCTCTATTTGTTCCTCATGATACAAGTGATCCTTTATTTTGGAGTTTACTCTTCAAGATGTTTCCCGCTCAATTTTTTTTCTATAATACAGCCTATGCCAACCGGGGATATTTGAGGTTCCCAACAGTGGAAGAATTTATCAAATCGGTTTAGTAGATCCGGAGCTAACAAGCAAATGTCTTCTTCATTATATTAGTATAGATTTTTTGCTGATTCAGGTCTTCAAGGGATTCTGGAAAAAGATTTCGTACTCATGAAAGGATTGAAAAATGATTTGAACCAAAAATTAGCAGAAATAGAAGAACAAAAGCATGTGGTGAGATATAATTATATTTCTTCCATTCGTAGTTCGTTTGTTGTCAAGCCTAGTTTCAAGAGTTGTGAACATCGCTGGATTTTCCTCAAAAACTTGAACTGCTAGAAATACTTGTACCATTCTCCTTTTAATTCAGAAGATTTTCAATCGAGTTTTGAGTCAGTAAAAATATATGTTTCACAGATGACGAATGCAGTAACGGCAGGCGCTCCATACTTGGCATTAAAGACTCACGATCCCTGCCAAATAGAGCCTGTTGATCAAATGATGGACAATTACAAACGTGTTATGAGGTAGCTTTATCGACTATATCATCAACTACATAAGTTTACAAACACTCAGATTTACAAAAAAACCTGAACAAAACTTATTGCTCGTGGCTTTATGGGTTAAAATAGTGTAACACATTTGGGATAAGGCTCTTTTGTTTCCTGGCAGTAAAAACTTATGATACTTTATCGTGTTCAGTTCTTTTGTAAATGTGATTGTGTTTATCAGCAGTGGCTTACCTGCTACTAGTTTAGTTCTTGTCTTTAACTTTTTGTTGAACATCAACCTTTTCATCTTTCTAGATTATTCCCGGGAGGGAGTGTGACTGCCACTCCAACAGGTAGTGAGAAATCAACCCCGAGAAACAGCAAAAGCCAGAGATTTTAAACTACTCTTACATTAAGTTTTATTTAACCAAGCCGTATTGAATATGAAAATTAATAAAAACTCGACTGCTTTTATTTCTCAATCTCATTTAAGTGACATTTGAAAGTTATAACCTTTATTATTCAATGAACCCTTCATTATGTAACAAAACTCAGGTTTTGCCAAAGAAATAATTTTCGCGAGGTAGTATGTGCCCAAGGAAGAGTTCCTAAAAGGAAAAGGTACCAAAGGAAAATTATCGGGAACATTTTCCTTTTTAAACTTTCTCTCCGCGAAAACCAGTTCCCAAGGGAGAATCCCCGAGCAAGTATATTCCCGCTGGAGTATATTCCCGAGGAAGAGGGTTCCCGAGGTTGAGGGTGCCCTAGGGAGAGGGTTCCTGATGTTCCCTAGGGAATATGTACCCGAGGGAGAGGATTCCTGAGGGACCATGTACCCGAAGGAGAATGTTCCCGAGGGAGAAGATTCCCAAGGGAGAGGGTTCCCAAGGGAGAGGGTTCCCAAGGGAGAGGGTTCCCGAGGATGGGGTTCCTAAGGGCGTATGTTCCCCAGGAAGAGGGTTCCCGAAGGAGAGCATGTTCCCGAGTAATAGGGTTCCTGAGGAAAATGGTGTCTGAGGGAGAGGTTTCCCAAAAGAGAATGTTCCTGAAGGAGATGATTCCCAAGGAAGTACGTTCCAGAGGGAGAGGGTTCCTGAGGAACCAAAATGACTCATTGGTACTTTTCAGCCCGTCCGTCTCTACAATCCGGTCATTGAACCGCTAGGCCACCACGACATAAAAATTTAATTCGTATTAATAATTATAATTAACTAGCTGTTGTTCACGGTTTCACTCGCGCGTAAAGTAAAGAGTAGTATTAAAGGATAGATGGATGTATTCTGTGATTTTCAAAGTAAGGAGTATGAATAAAATCTTTCATTAAATATTATGGAGTTAAAATAAGAAGTAAAGTAAGGCAAGTAGCAAAAGCACTTGTGTTATGGAATCGGAGACGGCGAAAGTACCACAAACACCTAGACTCGAGAAAATGTAGAAAAGTTATTTTCTACATGAACCCGTCCGGGAATCGAACCCGGGACCTTAGAGCTGGCGTCACCTTAAAAACCGGAGTGAACGCTACTTGACCACGGGAGTCATCGTTATAGATATGTCTTAAATGGTCATTATCTTATCTTTTCATCTGTCTATCTTTGAGAATACCGAACTCCACATACCAACTATTTCAGCCCCTATTTCACCCCCTTAGCGGGTAGATTTTCCTAAGAAAAGTAACCTATCGGACCAGTAGTTCCTGAGATTAGCGCGTTCAAACAAACAAACTCTTCAGCTTTATAATATTAGTATACCTAGATTTTAAAGCGAATTGTGTCAGTGGTTTAACGTCCTTCGCCGCATATGTTGTTGTGCACTTCGCTTTGTTTTTAGTACCAATGCACTAAAATACAGTAACTAGAACTTCATTGTCATGCAAATCAGTTTTCAAAGCAGTAGGGTAAACGTACCAGTGGTCAGCCCCAAATCGAGTTTTTGAAGTTTGAATAGCTGGCATTTTTACAGGTTTCGTCGGATAATGAAACGAAGTACATGATTGTATTAATTGTTTATTATAGTTTTTTAACAACCTTTGGCGAAATCAATATTTCTGTTTATAAAATATATATTTATCTTCAAATAAAAAATGACCCATTTTGCCAGTGGTCAGCCTCTAAATTCCAGTAACCAGCCACGATGGACCCAGTATTCAGCCCTCATAACTAAGAATAAACATGAGATCAAAATTAGCTTAATTTATATAAAAATCAACAATATTATTTAAGTTTCTAGTTGTAAGACATATTTAATGTCTTACAACTAAATTCTCAAAAAAAAACAAAAATACTAGTAGTAAGTTTGTTTTTGGGCAAGGCTTTTCCAGTTTTTGGGCAAATCATAAAACTGGTTTCATCACCATTAAATATTCTCTTAGGGTCATCCAGTATATCGGGAGCATCGTTTGCTTTTAAAAACTCTGTCAAGCCTTGAAATCTCTACTCTTCAGTTATTACTGCTCGTCCCTTAGAAATTTCTTCAGCTGTTCGCATAGATAAGGAAGGATTGCTTCGAAAAAATGCTCTTAAGCCATTTTATTCCTGGTCTATCATTTGCATAAGGATTAGGTCTTCCGTCGGCCTTCACTAAAACTTGGACAGTATTTAAGGGACACGTAGATGAATCCGATCTTGTAGTGTGCCTCGAGAAAACTCCAAACGTTCTACTAGCCTTTCTTATCGACATTCCATTTCGAATGGCTTCCATGGCAGAAGAGATTTTCTCTGGTGGATACGTTTGTCTTGACATCATGTTTGGCTAAAAAGGAAACAGAATTATTTATCGAAGATTATTTACACAGGTACCTTTTTAATTGTTGTTATACCACCTTGTTAAATACAATAAAGAACTATTTTAGGTAATATTAAAATCTTGTCTACCAACGTCCATAAAAATACCACTTAAAAGGGTACCATACAAGACACTTAACTGTACATTAACAATCGAATATAAACCTTAACGCAATGTATTAAAGTCGTATGGGTAATTAGTTAACAGTATATTCGTTTGTATCCCGCTAGATAGGGGCTGCTTAATGAAACAGCAACACCCAGTGCCCAGCCGCGTAAAAATAAAATGTTTAAGGCGGCTGACCACTGGGTTTTTTGAGGAATATGAAAGGACATGCCTTACTAAATTTAAAAAGTTGAATTGAACGGTTTTAACGGCCGCCTTTTCTCACACTTTTACAAATAATTCATAAACCCAGTATCCAGCCGGGGGGGGCTGACCACTGGAACTTTTATGAAAAAGTCGTACCCAGTGCCCAGCCCCCACAATATTTACGTAAAACAGCAATATTTTCGTTCAAATTTAATATAATTAAATACATTAAGTTAAACATAAAGCTTAGTTGCATACCAAATGATCGAATTTAATAATAAAATGTGTTTTTCTTACCTTTAAAGAAAACACCACTCGAAGTAAAAATAATGGCGGACATGACATTACTGCTCTTGTCGATCGCCGCCACCTGAATGAACGAGTTTATTTCTCCCGTCTGACCCCCCGCCGCACCTGTCGTGTGACGTTTTAACCAAAGAGGAACCAAAGTTTCTATTTAAGTGCGCTTGATTCGGTTATTCGAATTGTAGCGATATTTATGACTAATAAACGACCGAGACGGCTGACTACTGGGCCCCGGCTGGCCACTGGTACGTTTACCCTATTTAACTGCAAAATAACTGTGCAAATTAAGTAACAACAAATGAACGACTGTCAATTTTTTAAAGTGTACCAGTTAAGATTATAAATAATTCAGTTATGCTAACTAAACCCACATGCATAAAAATGGTTAGAAACAAAAATTATGCAAACCATGAATATTTAGATCTGAATTAATTTCTAGCTATGTGCGTAATGGACGATAACAAATCGTATTTATTCTAGTTTGAATTCGTAATCGCATTCAGACAGAATTAATTGTGGCTTAAAAACTGACTTAATTCATTGGAACTACTTTTTAAAATTAAATTTCTTAATTAAACGAATAAAAGCCGTAACGCCCGTAACTTTGAATTATACAAAAAATTTGAACATAATTAAGTAAATAAAAGTGAAAATATACTTACGGGATACAAATTTTAAACACCTTCAAGAAAATGGTAAGTACATCTTAAAAGACTATAATAAAAATACTCTTGCTAAGGTTAATGCTTATTATGTTATGAGAGGGTTCACGTTGGTAGTGTAATGGGTGGGTGCGAACAGACAACCGCATGATCGGAATTCTGACGCCCAAGCCAAGCTACCGCCGCTTTACAATATACTTGCCTATACATGCATACCATTAAATAAGTACAAGAAGGAGTGGCACCATGTGGCTAGCAACAGAAATGTGTGGAAAGAGAAAAGGGAGAAAAAGAAACCTTTGCCATTCCACAGTTCAGCCCCTGAAGACCAGTGACATCATTTCAAGCGTTAATGATGATAGAAATCGCATAAATGACACTAAATGTATGGAAATGACATTTCTTTTCAATAAGTCATGTAATTTGACTTGTCACTTCCATAAATTTGAGCATCATCAATCATTAATAAGTTTTTATTTCTTACTAGCTGACCCGGCAAACGTTGTTCTGCCATATAAAAAAAAATTTTGGAGTATGAAAAATAGATTTTGGCCGATATTCAGACCTACCTGATATGCTCATACAATTTCATTCAAATAGGTCCAGTCGTTTTGGAGGAGTTTGGTAACAAACATTACGACATGACAATTCTAAATATTAGATAGAAGGCGCTCAAGAATTGTTACACTAATCCAATGACTCTAGGGACGCAAGCGATTTCATTTAGCGTTAACTCTCGTCGAAAGGTCACTTGTGTAGGGGGCAGGTCTCTGAAAATAAATAAACATAAGATAACAAATGGAGATTTAAATTCGAACGAAAATAAACTCCAGTGTGTACTGGTAATAATAACATTGACATTGAATTTTAAAACAAAGTAATTAACCTTACTTATTGTACTTAAACAATGTAAAAGCACTTAAGTAGTTCGTTCGTTTCGAAAAATAAGTTAATCATACAACAGACTAACATGGTCCGTTTCAGTAGTATTTTTCTTGTTTCATTATATAATTAAATTTTGAATACTTTAATTTCGTACATCACTGTCATAGAGACTCATTTGTTATCGCTTCGTTACGCTATCGTCAAATTTACGTAATCTTGAGTGTTTAATTAACGTACACTGATTTTTTCATTTTATCACTGGCACCTCAACGCTCATAACAACGGTGGCGCTATTAAAAAAAAATCTGCGATAATTTAAATTTGAAGTAGGAAATTCGAAAAATGTTCGTTACGACAAAATTTGGGAAGGTAAATGTAGAAATGGCGAGAAGACTGTTCGAAATACGAACGGTGTCGTTAATTTCACAGAAGCAGTTTAATAGTTCCCAAAACGATGTGAATCCTGAGGAGTTCTTCAAGTTTTATAGTGAAAATAGTTTTCATGATGATCGTTATAAACCTCTCGCTGAACCGGATTATGAGAGGTTTTTCAGCAAGAGATCGTTGTTGAGGGAGCCTGCGGTCACGAGACAGATCAGTGAGTTACTTATTTTTTTTATTTAAATTCCTAAAAAAAACTCTTTTCTTGGTAAGGTGTCCAAGAACCATCCATAGTATGACATACTCGTAATTTTGTACGTTGGTAGACGTGTCGTAAACAGAATCATATACCTAAAGAAATAGGGGTCCATGTCTGAATAGTTTCAAACGAGTTGAAAATACAGTAGCAGTTAACATTTTTTTAAGAAAAGGAGAGAAGACCGAGACGTGTTCAACCGCGAAGAACAACTAGTATTTTATAAGAATCTGAAAAAGATAGACAGTTTTTTTATTAGTATATAAGTAATTGTTATTTATTACTAACAAAAGTGTACAATAATAATTATAATCTACAGAACATCATACCTACAAATTAATCATTTGTGCGTCAAAGATACGACGCTGTGATAATTATTGGAATGCACATTAATTATTATTTCCTGAATATTTTTCTATTTATTTCACTTTTACTAAAACCCAATTTATAATACTAGTAAAATAATAAATACGATAAAAATGTAATGTACCGCAGTGGTCCTAAGAGACTTCCCTGAGGAACTCCACACTAATTATTTTAGGTCTCAATAGATCTCGGGTAAAATACTATATTAAATATTAAAACATCTGAAAAACAAATAAAGACTTTGATAGTTAGTGGCATGTATTGTAAAGTCTCCTAATATAACGCACCACAGATCTTTAGCCACGACGTCGTAGGTACGTCAGTTACTTTTCGGAGTCTTGGAATACCTAGGTAAAAAGTTATGATGAGTTTTTGATATCAACTTCAAAAGGAGATTAATTTACAATTTCCATCTACACTGTACACTACAATAGTAACATGTGGAAACGTGGTGGATTGTACATTTATCTATAGTTTACAATATCTAGATATATTATACGATTGTATGTTTTCTCAAATAAAATAAAATAAAAAAAAAACAAAATTACAAAAATATGTCACCTTATTTGATTTGGTTATACATGGAAGTAGAGGTAGGTAGGTAGGTAGAGTAGGTTTTTGACATTCATGTGTAGTTAATTATTATCAATAGTGTTTATATTTCTTCAACTCAAAACATTGGCTATTATTTACTGCTTAAATATTTACATTTACATACACTACTTAAATCAGATTAATAAATATTCAACGAAGTTGTTGAAGAATTGTTTTTGGAAATTTGTATTCTACACGAAAATATGGTTCAATGTACTTGTATGTAAACGAATTAAGTTCAGTAAGGTTATTACGTAGGACGAAAATATTTTAAATAATTGAGGTTCAAATGTAGAAATAGATTGTACCAACACACAATAGTTGAACAATAAGTAGTATCATTATATGGAAGGAATAAAGATCTCTGGTAAAATGTAGCGAGAGTGGAAAATACAGGGTCATAAACTACTCGAATACGATAATGTCTCTGAAATACTTACACCAAATAATAGAAAAATGGAAAATCTAGCTATAACAGGAAAAAAAAGTCTCGAGGAAAAGGAAGAACAAACGGTTATCCACCTACCAAACAATTGTTAAGGAAGAAGATTCTGTGTAGATACAATCAAAATAATACCAACATGCTTCGTAGTTGTAAGCCCTAAATATTGTTGTCGTACCTTACACGTAATAATAATTGTTATATGAAGACCTTGTCCTTATGATAAAATTAGATAGGAACAAATATTTTGTTTCCTATTTCCTATTTATATATATAGAGTTATATCAATGAATTGTAAAGGACTTAGAGATTTGTGAGATTTGTTTTGGATTTTGAGACAGTTGTTTTGCTTTTCTATATCAAAAGCCTTCGTTAATTCCAAACTGTATTATTACTTTCACTAATTGTAAACCAATTGTAAGTAGTATTTTATGAGGTCTTGTTCTGTCAGTTTGAAGCAAGTTACCACCAGCATAGTATTATCTCTGACATCATCTTTCTTTAAAATATCATTGCAATTAACTAGCTAATTGGTTGATTGAATCAAATATTTCAATGTCACACGTTTTTCTGATTTCATTTGTTTATGCAAGTTGGCGAATGTTTTATCGTTAATTGGGATTTCAAAGAAATATAATCTCTTGGGTAGCGTTATCAGTCCGATACGCGAGTTCAGTATACTGTTTGCATTGACCGTGATAATAACATTGAATGCTGTTTAATTGATTACAATAAAGAATTTACTTAACGAATTATTTTTCGACTCTTGTTACATTCAGTTTTAGACTTGGCTTCTTTGAGGAAGGTCATGAAGTCCAGCAAGCAGACTATTAAAATCCAAAATCCACTGAGGTGTTTAAGGACCTGAATGTCAGGGATGAAGGACTATAAAAGGATAAAAAATGTGACATGATCAAATTTAGTAGAATTACTGCCCCCTTATACAAAGTACACTTAAACAAGCTTTAATGATGATAGCAATCGATTAAATGACATTAAATGTATGGAAATAACATTTCTCTAGGATAATAAATTCACGTCACTTAGATTTGACACTTTTATACATTTGAGCGATTTGATCAGCGTTAACGATTGTAGAAATGTACTTTGTCAAAAGGCAGATAACAGTGAATAGGAATAGATGAAACGTACGCCAAACTTTTATATTTTAGAAATAAGTTCTGTCGAAATGGTCCTAAAATTAATTTAAGAGCATTAGGAGACAGACGGTACATCTTAGAATAAGAGATTATTATTATATTTTATCGTACAGCTAAATCCATCTTACGTGTACAAACACTGATATAAACTTTTATTTTATTACTAGGAAAGAATGACTTTGTGATGTCAACTCGCGTACAAGCGGGCTCGTTCAAATATTTGTTAGTAATGTATGTATTAGCATTATCTTAGGATGGATAGGTAGGTGTGTGTTATGCTTTGCCTTCAAAGCAAACAAATATATTTTTTCTGCATACTTGTCGGTGTTGATCTAAAGTAACAGTATTATCAGCTGCGTCATTATATGTGGTGATAAAATTAAGAAGGAAGTCAGTGAAAATATGTTTGGATATAATGGGTGTGACTATTTGAATGAAGCAAGATGTTTTGATGGAGATTATAAAATTACTAAGATTTGAATGGATTCTAAAATCTAACCTGTTTATTTCTTTGATTAGGTATGCCATGCGGTGAATTATAGGTATTATCTTCTTATTAAAAATCTAACATTACGAGATTGCTTGATTGATATTATAACTATAGAGTGAACTATAGATTTCCTAGTTAGTTATTATGGATATAAAATATAACATAACTTTAGAATTACTTTTAAAGAAAATCAAAACTAATAAATATTTTTTTTAGCATCATTATCATACAAAGTGGGGAAGGAGATGATCTCTCTAGCTGAAGGTATGCCGAACGAGCAAGTGTTCCCCTTCACGCGATTGACCCTGGATACCCGACATTCCAGCATCAATCTGGAAGGGAACGAACTGGCTGCGGCATTGCAATACATTCCTTCCCAAGGGTATGTAGTCGAAAATCTTTTCCCCTTTTTATTACTTGAAGTAATTTAAAAGATGTTGATGAATATGCCCAAAATTGGAGACAGATGGTCGTATGGATGCATGTTATGTATAAATATTACTTTGTCCTATTATATTCATCCTATGATATACCTGGATTGTATGAAGGACGATATGGCTAACTCACTCGTCAGATAGAGCAGTACGGAAGAAGAAAATGCTGCGCCGAACTAAAGTTAAATTGAGGTCGGCGCAGCAAGTTGGGGCTAATGATGATACTTCTTATCATTCATCATCCCTCATTCATCACATGATTGCAAGTCTGCCGCCCTAGCCAAGAGGCTACCGCCGCTTCAAAAATTATGTGTCCTGGTATGGTGTTTATCGCAACAAAGCAGGATTCGTTTTTGTGAATTAACATTAAAATCAGTGTTTTGCAAGGTGTTGTCTTTTCCTTAAGAAAAGTAAAACTAGCTCTAATTTGCAACTTTCTCACAGCCTCCCAACATTGATAACTGAGCTAAAAGCCTTCCAAAACGAAGCTCATCGTCCTCCAGAGCTATCTCGTGATATCCTGGTCACCAATGGAGGTCAACACGGCATCTACCAGTGCGTGGATCTGTTGGTCGATGTCGGTGATCCTGTCATAACCACGGAGTTTGCCTACACTGGCATTCACAGCGCCGTAAGTATAAGCTGATTTTTATCTGAAAGGAGTAGATGATTAGTTTTTTACCCGACTGCGAAAAGAGTGTCATGTTTTTTCCTTCATGGTGATCAGAGTGCTGATTGCCAGTTTGTTTTACGTGTACGCGATCGACTCGATTATGACTTTTTGATTGACTTTGATTTGACTCTGTGATTCGTTAGAGCTTGAAGTGGGCAAAACAAACTCTTGCTACGCATACTGGGCCCGAAGCACGAATGCTATCCAGAGTATTCATATCAAAGCATCATGATTTTTAAGAAGAGTGGTATTTTTTATTCTGAATCACAATAATAATTCAACGTCACGAATGCTTCGTCGATAGTGCTCGTGCTACCGGCTCTGATTGATTTTTTTAGTTACGTATATTTAAAAGAATTTTAAGAATTATAGTTTTATCTGTTATTGATAGGGTATTATATTTTTACTCTTTTTTTTCACCTTAGTGCGAAGAGTTCTTTTGTTCTGAAATATTTCGAAAGCAAATACCTATAATCAATTTCATATCATTTATATGAAGACTATGACTAAGAGTTTTGCAAGTAATAGTTGTGATAGTTCGTGTTGTTGTACCTAAACACAAATTAACATATTGTTTACTGAGGTTTACGTGAATATTAAACATTGAAATAAAACTACTTTTAAACGCTCATATTGCGCAGGTCGGAACACAATTAGTAATAATAAACAAAAATATGAAGGTAGAACAAGCAACATCCTCCTGTCAAGACGATTACCATCTCAGTCTGCCCGTGAACATGACAGCTACAAAGGTGTTGAAACGTCGGGAACTAAGATCAAAACAAATTAACAGCTTAAAAGTTTCTCTCCTGATACGTTTTTCTTTTTATTCCAGCTTAAGCCATACAAACCGGAAATAATTGGTATTTCAGAAGACAAAGATGGAATGATCCCTGAAACATTAGACTCAGTTCTAGGAGAAAGATTACGACGAGGCTTAAAGATGCCCAAAATGATGTACATAATACCGACTGGCAGTAATCCCACTGGCACAGTACTAACTGAAGAGAGGAGAAGGCAGATATACGAGTTAGCTTGCAGATACGATTTCCTGATAGTTGAAGATGATCCTTACATGTTTTTGAATTACACAGACGTGAGTAGAAACTGTCGCTTCTTATATACTTACGTATCTTTTGATTACTGTCTGTTGCGTAGCTCCATTCTCAACAAAAGAGGTTTTAGGAGCTTCTGTGAGTCTTTAAACAATAATACTTACAAAACTACTGTCACTACTCTTTTTATGTTAAGCGACTATTTACAATGAAATTTGCATTTGTGTATTAGATATACTAGTTATGTATGAACCTACCATAGTGGCGTTTCATTACATACGACAGTAATATTAATAACTATGCAACTTGCAGTCCGCTTAATAAATGCATACATTTCGATAAGTCTTACGAATAATTGTCTCAATCCTGCATATTGACCTAAGAGAAACCTTTTTTTTTGACTTGAATCTACCAAACTCATATAATACCATCAAAATTAGTGAAGTTACTAAAGATCGTCCATTATTTTATACTTCCAGCGCCCTACACCCTCGTTCCTCTCCATGGACACGTGTGGACGTGTGCTTCGCCTGGATTCCATGTCGAAGGTCGTGAGCTCCGGGCTGCGAGGCGCCTGGATCACAGCACCCAGCCCCCTTCTTTACCGCCTGCAGCTGCACACGCAAGCTGAACTACTGCACTCTTGTACTTTGGCACAGGTATAGTTTTTGCAATATGGAATAGCATAGTCGAGCAATGCCATGACGTTAATCAGTGGGTCCCGACCATCTCACGCGATCTTTGTTAAAGTATACTCAGTTTAGATACCCAGTAAAATTAGTTATGGAGATCAGATTGACGATCGCTCCTGGTAAAATACTAAATGAAATCTGAGTCTTCCCAATTTTTTGAGGGTTTTCTTCTAAACTATGATAGAATTGAGTTTACAACTGCTTAGGGAAAGGTGGTGACTCATCTAACACCACCTATCATCAAATGACGACGACCTTCATGGTTGTGTGGTGTACACATCGGTTTTCAAGATGTCACCATCACTGACGTCCTGGCCTCCTGGGTTCAATCCAAGGATGAGTCAAAGTAAAAACACTTTACTATATTTATTAATTTATTTAAAAACTTCATGTACAATATGGTACATAAGGTGGACTTAATGCCACTAAGTATTTTCCGCCAGACACCACAAACACCTAGATCGACGAAGGTACCACAGACGGTGTTTGTGGTACCTTCATTGTCTCTTACTTCGTATCACAAGAACTTTAGCCACTTACGGTGCAATCCAAACTTAATGGCGGTTGCGAACACAGCCTTAAATTAGAATCGACCTTTATCTTGGGTTCAGATCAATGTATTCGATGTTTTCTACATTCACATACCAACCGTCTACCATCTTTAGGTAATTCTGTTACACCTGGTGTCCTGTCGGAAGTCTCTCGCGTCTCACTTGACTTCGGCAAGGTCATTCTACAGCCGCCGACGTGACGCACTTCACGCTGCTCTGGCGCCGCTAGCTTCCACCATCCCCTTCCATTTGCCTGATGCTGGACTGTTCTTCTGGCTTAGAATACCTGGGGTTGATGACGTTTACAATATGGTGAGTAAGCCTTTGTGTTGTTTCTCTTTATAATATGTTTATCCACGTACTTTATACAAAATACAGCTCTCGCCAAACTTTATGGCCGCTCCGAACCTAGCCGCATTACGCTGCGCAGAACACAAAATCAGGTATCAGTGGGACCCCCGCACGCCCGCGCGCTGTCTTCCACCTGCAAGCGTCCTCGCCTCCCGCGCGTAAGTGCCAGTGTATGAGTAGTGTGTACGAGAGTATAGTAGTAAGCGCGAGTTCGTACCGACGGCTACATTCGGAGCGGCCATAAAGTTTGGCGAGAGCTGTACGTTGTTAGCAACTGAAGACTGATAAATCCAACAAATCAAGGTTCATTAAAATCGGTCCACCCGTTTTCGAGTTTACTTATTCCTTTGATCACACGTACCGAATAAACGGGCGAGAAACTGCTCTCGGCCGAGTACTCGGTACCTACGTACAAACATGGTATCGCTATGTTTATAATATGTACCGAGTACTCGGCCGAGTGCACTGTCTCGCCCGTTTACTCGGTACGTGTAATCAAGGCATAAGTGTTGTTACAACAACTTGACTTTGTTTTATTTAAATAAGATTCTGTCATTAGTGTACCTTTAGTTAATGTTAAGGTAGGTTAGTACCTACTAGGTATCTAATATTTTCTCAAATCTTGATCAAAACATTAAAATCACTTTACTCTCTAATCTTTTCTTTTTATCAAATTGCAAAATCTTGATAATTAACTTCAGTACCGGTTAGAGAAAAACAACAACATGTTGTTTTGCAAATATTAGGTACGTATGGACGTATAGATACTTAGATAAGAATCAGATATGTAATTATAATTATGTTATTGCTTTTACAGGTATTTCACACAGCATTACAAAGAGGTCTGATGTTGATTCCCGGCCATGCTTTTCTCCACGACAACGCCCCCTGTCAGTATTTAAGGTTAACATTTAGTAAGATAAAGTACGAAGACATGGACTCCGCAGTGCGCACTCTAGCGGAAATTATACGAGACGAGCAACAACGAGCTTTGGCGAAACCAAAAAGGTTGGCCACTGAAGTATAGATGGCGCTGTTTTAAGTTTAATAATAAATAATACTTAAATAAGAAACTGAATTTCCGAACAAGTTAAGAATAAAATAAAATTATATTATTATAGGTAATTTATAGCTAGGTTAAGTTTTAAAATATTTATATGAAATAATTTAGCTTCATAATTGTTAATCAGACATTTTGTGTGTAACAAATAAAATTAATTACGCTTTTATCTGATAAGTCATACACAATATAATAAAACCTATTTAATTATTTTGAAAACATTAAATATTATTATTTTAGGTTACACAGATATAGTTATAGTACACAGAGCGAAAAAAAATAAGATTAAAAAACAGGACGTGAAGACAATTCTTCATGTAGAAACCTAATGATAAAAGTGTAATTAAAGTACGTAGGTACTAGGAAATTTACTAAAATATACATTAAAATAAATGTTGTGATGTAATTAATTTTGTATCATTCAAAAATTTATTTTCAAACATCTTAAGTTTAGCTACTCGACGCTAGATGGCGTTCTCTGCTCCGAACATACCACGTAGTTTTATTTTATTTCAATTACTGCTATAATTATTTTACTCAATTTATAATTTAAGATATATAATTTTTAACGAGTATTTTTATAGTTTACTTTCTACCTTAAAAAATCCAATTCCTGTCTTTTTAATTATAGAGTCGTTTGTATAACACTGACATACATTAAGCATACCAATTTATAATCAGCTGATCAAAATTATTAGGAATAGATTTTTAGATTTCTTGAAGAATTTTACAAAGCAGAATTTCAAACATATTAATGTGGTAACGCATTCGTGGCACCCTGGAATGCTTTAGTCAAATTTCTATCTATTTATAGATAACTACTTAGCTTCTGCCTGCGACTTCGTCTGCGTGGACTTCAGAATTGGGTCCAAAAAGAAATGAAAAATGTGAAAGTAATGAAAAATGGACTTAAAATTTTCACCCATGTTATAGCTTGCGCTACAATAGAGAAAAATACCAAATCACGTCTGCCCACGGGTTAGCTCGTAAACAATTTTCAATTTTCTCTCGAGAACTACATAAGGAATCGAGATAAAAGGTAGCCTATGTTCTTTTCCATGCGAAGGCTACATGCATGCCAAATTTCATCCAAATCCGTTCAGCCGTTTTTGCGTGATTGTGGAACAAACATCCAAACATCCACACTTTCATATTTCTGTACCCTACGGTTTCAACTGCTCCTGTAAGCTTCAATTTATTTTTGTCAGTTTTCATTTGTTTTTTAATATTTTTAGTCTGCTATTCAGGACAAATACGATTCTTATTAATCAAGGATCATGAAAATTGGTCCTCCTGTTCTTCAGTTATAAGTGTTATAATAAACCTGACCTTTGGTCCCGACTGTCATGCAGCATGCTTGATTCATGCATGCTTTGACGGTCGATAAGTCATTAAAATTCTGACAACCAGTCTTACTATGGGATACTGCGTTACCCAGTAAAATGGGTTGTGGAGGTCAGATAGGCAGCCGCTCCATGTAAAACACGGTTTTCAGCTTAATCCGGTAAGACTGGAAGCCGACCCCAAAATATCTTGGAAAAGGCTAGGCGGATGATAATGATTAGCCATAAGAGACAAATTCTAAAATGAGTTGGTCCTTTATCTAATGTAAGTATCCACTTGCTTATTTTTATCAAAATATTTTTATTTCCGTGCCAAATAGTGATGTACCAAACATTTGAATTGTAAACATGTAAACATCGCATGCATCGTTTCGCAGTAAAAGAAACAAGAAACCAATTCTTGTGCTGAGTGCACATCCTTAATAGTTAATGTTCGACGTTTGAATCTGCGATCTGTGACGCAGAGTAATGAGTTGTTACAGAGGGAACCGGAAATGTTTTAGACGGTAATATTCTTTAGCTACGAGTAAGTTGGTATCATAAAATCAGTTTATTCATGTCGAAATGTCGTTGTAGTCTAGCGGTGCAATGAATGGATTCGTGTGCACAAGATTGCAGGTTCGAATCCATTCAGACACATACCAATGTGACTTTTCAAAGATGTTTTTCTATTTTATGAATCATTGCCAAAACCAATATGGAGAGAGAACAAAACAAAAAGAAAACAATGTTACTACGTTTTCTTTCAATTTTGTTTTTGGCAAACTAGGATTCGAAAAATTAGCAAAATTTAGCTGACAATAGCTTAATCAACTAAGTGAAACTGGAGTCATTACGGTTAAGTACCGCACAAAAGACTTGTTATTCTTAATATGTAGTAAAATTTCATTAATTATTTTTTAGAAAATTTCGTGTTCTCTAAGGTCGCGTCACTTCATTTAGTGAATTTTAATAATCTTTATTGTATAAAAAAGTGATTGCAGTACCTACACGTAAAACACATTATTTTCAAAAAGTATTTTTGTACTAAACATCTCCAATCAAGTGGGTGAAATGCTGTTCTCCTAGCTAGGCTACAGAATAGCCTGTGTTAAGGAGTAGGTACAGCCCCGAGCCCCCAATTTTGACCGTAAACTTGTAAAGTACACAGTGCAGTCTCTGTTACACACACTACTCTGTTCATTCTTTCTCATTATTAGCGCAAAGAGTTGTTTTATTCCGACGGCGGAGAGTTAGCGCACAATTTCCCATTTACCTCGCCTCATCATCATTATTCAAAGGAAAATCTACCTTAAACAGACAAGTTAAAGTACAGATTTCTTTAGAAAACATTAATAGGAAAATCATTTGTTAATTAGAAGCTGATATGTACTTTATATTTGAGATGTAAGGTTTAGTTTTCTTTGAAGATTCAGTAAAGGCTCTTTAAACGTCCGATTGCCGTGAATTAAGGAAATAAGCAGTTTTAATTGCTGAGCGATTATTCGAAAGCGATTTTGCGTTAGTCGTGTTGCCGTGTCGCAAAATTAGTCGTCTGTCTGTTAGTGGAAACGTCGTTTTTCGAGATTGTGTCCTGGTCTTAATGAGGTGCTTATAATGGGGAAATTACGAATAAGTATAGGTAAGCAGTAAATACTGATAATGTCTGAAAGTTTGTTTTTCGACTAAAGTTCAGAGGTTTTGAATCTTTTGACATATTGCTAAATCGATTCCAATCTAGATAAATAGTTTTAGCTAAGCATTTTTTTGCCTAGGTAGTACATAATATTTACCAATAGCAGCTACATAATTTTGAAATTAAAGTAATTGTAAGTTCATTAAGATAATAATATATAATAATAAGTTTAGTAATGAAAGATAGAAAAACAAATATTTGAGGCGTAAGAACAGCCAACTTAAAAATAAACCACTAATTTAAAGACAATAAAAATAAAAGTTAGTTAAAAAGTTAAAAAGTTTTTATTTTTGGAACATATACATTTGTCTCGATTTACAAAGAAAACGATGATAGCTACAAAAGTTAAAAACTGAGTCGCAGCCATCAGCGCCCATCCAAACAGGAAAGATAATTGTTCCAGAATTATGTACACAAAACAATAAAATTTAAAAAGAAGATAAAAAAAAAAAAAAAAAACTAATAAAGTAACTTAGGTAGAAAACTTAAATAAAAGACGAATAAAACGGCATTGTGTATGTGTGTGTGTGTGTGTATGTGTGTGTGTGTGTGTGTGTGTGTGTGTATGTGTGTGTGTGTGTGTGTGTGTGTGTGTGTGTGTGTGTGTGTGTGTGTGTGTGTGTGTGTGCGTGTGTGTGTGTAAGCAAATGTTTGTACGAAGTGAGCAGGGTTGTACGTGAATGACAGTTTACGTGTGTGTGTCTGCGTATGTGCTATTTAGTTTCCACAATTCCCTCGGTTGCATCGTATGATAATGATTTCAACCACTCAGTCAGCTTCCTCCTCAAGAGACTACGAGGTAAATGGTAAATATTTAGGACCTTATTTATTTTGTTATACATTTTGGAGCTGATGAACCTAAAATGTCTTCTCGCTACTGCTGTTCTACAAGGTATATAATTACAAACTCTGTCAGCCAGGCGCCTTGATGTACTATAGGCTGGGTTATAGTCAAGCTGATTGTGTTTTCTAAGGATAGTCTGTAAAACGAAAAGCTGCCTGACTGTGAGGACCTTACAAAGTGAATAGAGGTCTGATGTAGGAAAGCGGATTGGTTTTTTTGACAGGACCTTAAGTACTGCTCGCTGTGCCCTTTCAAGACGAAGCATGGTAGTTTTATGCGCTCCACCCCACGCGGCAACGCAATACCCTAGAACTGATTGACCAAGAGCAAGGTACACAGTTATCAGACATTTGAAGTCAGCAGCCCCTCTAAGTTTTTTAAATATATAAATTAATCTTCGCACACGAGTTACTGTTGAATCGATCTGTTTTTTCCATTTTAATAGGTTGTCTATGAATACTCCGAGATATTTGATATTGTCACTTCTATCAATAGGTATACAGTTGCAGGTGGAGAAGTCAGTTTGCATACAATCGTGGGCTCTAATTTTAAAGGAAAGGGGCGGCTGACTTAAAATACCTGGGGTAAAGGGTATGAATTTGGTTTTAGTGATATTTAAAGTGAGTAGGTTTGTATTTAACCAGTACATTACCACGCTGAGGGCCATCTCCGCTTTATTGAAGGTATCAGACCAGTCTTTACCATGTATTATTAGCGCCGTGTCATCGGCATAAGTTACGATCTTGCAGCTTGGAGGGGATAGTTGGCATAGTCCATTTACGTAAATGAGGAAGAGGGTAGGTCCAAGGACACTACCCTGAGGCACACCAAAAGTAACTTCCTTCTCCTTGCTGGTAAAATTTTCAATTTTTACTACCTGTTTGCGTTTTGTTAGGTAGCTTTGAAAGATGTTGTTAGCAATACCACGAATTCCAATGCTATCCAGCTTTGTGAGTAATAAAGAAAAAATAAAAGTAAAGGCCAAACAGTACCCTGCGGCTACGTCAAAAAGTCCCCAGTTCAGCATGAAAGCCAGACAACTAGTGCCTGGCGATGGTTTTCAACTGGGCCTTGGGATTGTAGCATCTAAAAGCAAGTGTTACTTATTTTTTAAGGTTTGTGATTGTCATAAGTATAGAGTATCGTCTATGTAAAAAATAATTCATTTCTTGTTTAAGTATAGTAAATTAAATAGTTTTAAGAAAATTTGCACGCCGTAATAAGCGGCAGAATAAGAGATTCCATTGTCATTGTAAAGACCTTTTATGTACCTTATTCAAGCAAATAAATGATTTATTATTATTATTATTATTATTATTATTATAGCAATGTGGATCGCACATTACTAGTAATCTCGTTAACCTCTCGTGCTAACCTAAGATGCTTCTTTTACGAGTGGGTACACGTCGGTAGTGAAATGGGTGGGATTCGAACCCGCAACCACATGATCGCAAGTCTGACGCCCAAGCCATTAGGCTACGGCCGCTTCTATATAAATAAAGCCAACGTGTCCATCATAAGCTAAATACCCTGTCCTTTGAGATAAATCATGTCCTTCACCATTCTTTATCATCTTATTTTCTTCCCAAAACTCCCCAACAGCATCTTCTCTTCTATCAGTGAGATTATCAACAAACAACTATATTACACACTATTATGTAATTTAAAGGAACTTTTTACTATATTTTGACACAAAAAAGCTTAATCTTAACACCCGACACACGCTCACAATTCCTTACAAACAATAGACACTCGAATTTTGCGCAAAATACTTTAAAATACGCAAAAAATTGTTTTGTGTACAAATAACGCCTTTTCACAATGGCAATAATAAAACCAAGTTATTTTTGCGGATGCGAAAACCGAATGCCGAAGAAATATAATCTGCAAAATCAAGAATCAATTGCAAACGTTATTATGTAATTTTAACGCGGTCTGCACAAACACAAAATTCTTTTCACGGCTTAGAGAAAACAAAATTACATTTGCGGTTAGTTTTTCTTATTCCATTGTCATACGGTTGAAAATTAAACGACTGAGGTGGTTTTTTTTCAAGTATTATGTGAATAGAATAGTGTGAAGTGTTATACAACATTGTTAAGTCTTAAGACATGATCGCGTGTTTGAAATACAAGGAAGCGGATAAATTACACAAAGAGGATTTGATCGAACCGCATTATAAAAAAAACGCCGGCTGTGCGGGTGGAGAGCTGAGTGTTAACAAAACTGGATTAGTTTTAGATAGTAGGTAAAAATATTACTTACCTAGTATCAGGGTTGCCATCTCTCAAATTTGGCAACCAGAACAAGAGGCGGGTCCAGAACCAGTTAAATAAAAACAGTTGATAAATCATCTTCGCGGGCGGCCCAACACTTTTTTAAATCTGGACTACAAATTTCATTAGACCCCGCCCGGAAGCTATAAACTAGGACGAGTCCAGGGAAACCTGGATGGATGGCAACCTAAGGCATACTTATTTAACTGATTGCGATAAGTCCGTGAGACGCTAAAATCATTAAGCTTCAAAATTCTAGCCAAAAACTTAGTTGTCAATCCATTTGGGTTTTAGATTTAGTTAAGTAACATATTAATACCTACATATCGTCAATGGTCCTTTTTTTTTAATCGGCTTTAACTACTTTACCGTGCTTTATGGCCAAACCATAAGGGCCTCCAGCCAAAGCAACAAAAAAAATATGATAACAACCTTCCTTCTTTTAGCTATGGTTATCAAAGTTTAAAGGCCTGTCCGGGATTTGGACCTCAACTTATGGTATTACCACAGTATTACTAACAATCTTAGTTTAACATCACGAAAGGGCTAATTCAAAATTATTATTACTTACAGATATATTTGTATTGCTGCTCGGGTCGGGTCACCTTGATTTAAGGACATTTAATTTATAAACATTTATTTTATTTTTTTCGGGTTGAAAAGCTGGACTTGACTCCACGCGAAGGGCACTACGTGCATATGTCGGACATAATCCGTCTAAAACCATTGTGGGATCACTTGTGTATTACCTGCGCAGCTCTGGTAACATAATTTATAAACCTACTTTTAAATTTTTCATACAATGACTGCCCAATCTTACCGATATACTATTGCCATGCGGTAATGATCAAAATGATTTAGACTGTTTCTAGACTTAAATTTCCCGATAAATTGAATTCTAATGCATTCCAATTAAAATATAATGTTGCAGCAGCTAATTGTGAGTCGGATGGAAAGGAAAGTGCTGAAGACAGGTGGAAATGGAAAATATAACGCGATTAACGATACTCATTCATTGTGGGGGTGTTTGGTCCAAGTGAGAAGCTTGCAGCGTAGGTATATCAAAATGCATTTGATTTCAAAATTGTCTTTTTTTGACAATTATACTTATTGGTTACGTTAGGATTAGATTATTTATGATCAAATTAGTTTTAGAAAATATATTTTTTCAGGATTATTTAAAACTATTTGCCGCCAGCGTTTTACCTTTTTACTTCCTAAGTGTGATGTTTTGTGTAAAAATTCTTCCAAAAAAATGCGTTCTTTGAAAATATTTGTAAGAAGTTATTTATTTTACTTCATAAGAATAAAAGTAGTGGGACTACTTTTATTCTTATGAAGTAAAATAAATAATAGTAAGACCTCTCTGCCCTGCAGTGTGACAGAAATTACTAGAAAAACGGAAAATAGTGATAAGTTTGGTGAAAAAGCGAAAATATAATAAAATTAGTTCATATCGTAGCTTTAATCAAATAAAAAAAGGGTAATGCCAGAATTCGCATTTAAAACTAAATAAGTGAGTATTTCATTACTTTTTTTATTACTTGTACCACAGACAAATTGCATAGGAGTGAATGCATTTTCTCTACAATTTCCTCGTAAATTATCAACGTCCCTTTTATTTATAATTATGTAATATTACAATGTTTATAGTTCACAGCTTTTATTTATTTTGGAATTTAAGTAGGTACATAAGACTTTCTAAAAGCAAAATGAATTCTTTAGTTTGATATCTCTGTAAATAAACTTATTAATTTTTTTAGGTTGATGATTTGATGCCGGTGTCATATGAATTGACCCTTACAGCTCTATAACATCATCTATAACATCACATATCTTTGATACAACGTAATAAACCTCCATTAAATATCTTTATTCTATAATTTTGATTAAGCCAAACTTGCTTATAAATATAACTACCAAAAAATTATTCGGATTAGAACTGATAATCCTACTACATAATGCGAGCCTCCCGCTGTTTGCTCTCGCGGGATCATGCGTAAACCGTTAAATATGTTCAATGAACGACCGAGCGAGTGAATGAACTATGAAAGAATGAATGAGCGGATTATATTAGAGGTGCTAATGTTATAGTTATTATTATGTTCACGGTTAGATGAGTGTAATGTGTGTGTAATTATCGGATGTTAGTGTGGTTTTGTATACAGGCTGATGTTTAAACAGTGATGAAAAAATGAAGATTAATAAAAATTGAGAACGGTTGTTTCGTAGTAGTGCATAAAAACGTTTTATTTAAAAGTCATTCAAGCTTGAATATTAATAGTTTTTTTAAAGTTCATTAGTTCGTGTACTTTAAAATAAATGTATAGCTGGTACTGTCGTATTCTGGTGTATTCAATATTGGTTCAATATTGGCATATTCAATATTATTATTTTTTTATCACTATGACCTTGACAGCCTAAAAAATAGATATATTTTATTCTTGTCTACTTATATCTTAAAGCTGTTCTGCTAGAAAAACTCGTGTAATCTAAAAGAACCGCAAGAAAACAATAAATATTCCATAGTAAAACAACCTGTATATACAAACAAACTACAATAGACGGATGATGAGTAGGGGCCGCGGCGTGTAATTGGCGAAACGCCGCGGTCCGCCGCCTCGTGTGTAAGGGCTCTAAGGATTACCTCACATTAACACCTTTTAGTTAATAACGCTTACTTTTGTAGTTTATAAGTAAGACGTCGGTTATATTTTTTTTCTTTGTTTAACTTCTGCTAAGTTTTTCAGAATGGTAGTTAACCAACTTATACACACATATTTTTATTATTAATTTGACGGGTTATAAACCTTATCAACAGGTAATTCACAATTTTGACAGGCCAATTGGTAGGTAAAAAATACCTCTTCAAAAACGTACCAACTTAAATGATTAATAATTAACTGAAGCAAACCAATTTAAAAGAAATCACGAGGTTCCGTGAAAAACGAAAAGGTTTTTCATAACGGAACTAAATTATTTGGGAGTCCGATAAATAAGTCGGAACTTTGTAATTGCTCTGTAAAAGGTTTTGAACAAAATAAATTATGGCGAAAGGAGTTTTTATTATCAAAAAAATATACCTGACGAAAGTTGGCTTAAATTATTTAACACTAGCTGAACCCCAGCTCGTGGCTAAGTGTAAGCCGTACGGTTTGACCGATAATAAAGGTAAAGCCGCGCTCGACGCGGTTGGTCCGTGGATGGGTGACCATTTGTAAACATATCGAGACCTCTCCGTGCCTCGGAAAGCACGTCAAGCCGTTGGTCCCGACTGTCATACAGTGATCTTTGATAGTCGTTAAGTCATTACAATTCTGACAACCAGTCTTACTATGGAATACAGTATTACCTAGCAATAGGTTGTGGAGGTCAGATAGGCAGTCGCTCCATGTAAAATACGGTGTTCAGCTAAATCCGGTAAGACTGGAAGCCGACCCCAACATAGCTTGGGAAAAGGCTAGGCAGAACCTAGCTGAACCCCGCTGTGCTACCCACAATTTATAAGATAGGTAACTAGGCCTATCCAGGGTTTCGGAAAGCCGTACTGTTTAAAAAATAATAAAGGTTAAGCCGTATTCGCTGCGGCTGGTCCGTGGATGGGTGACCATTTGTAAACATACCAGGCATTCGTGTCCTCGAGAGTTATTTTTAGCAGTCGTTAAGTCACAAATCTCATCGGCTTACTAGCTATGATAGCTAAATCTTACAATAGTAGATACAACTAAGTGTAAAAGCCACTTCATACTATAATAACTCCAATTGAAAAACAAATCACTTTGGTTGTTGTATGGTGATCCTATCAAATTTAGTGGGTCACTTAATAAGGAAGCGTCGATGTAAACGGTCCGCGATTGAATTTGGTCGCGTAATAACAGAAAAATGATCGCTTGATACGTCCGCGTCTCTCGAGAAATACTTTAATGTTTAAACTGTAGTGATGTGTCGATGAGTTATCGATAAAATTATAATTTATCTTGTCGTTGCGCTTTTGTTTTATCATATAATTAATTTACATAATACTTTCATTTCATTAATTGAGGAGTAGAATGGTCTTAATGCCTACATATTTAAAATTTAATATATTACAATCTAAATACCTAATAGGGACCTTAGCAAATAATAATATGTCTAATACCTTACACTAATTTTTCAGCTTTTAAAGTGTAATTACGCGCTAATGGTCAAAAAAAGGCAATCTTAAACATTCTTAAAATACGTTTTTAAGAAACGAAGTCTAATAATAAAATAATTCAAAAATTAAGTAGGTACATGTATCAAGATATACGTCATAATATATTCAGTTCAACAAAAAAAAGTATGATGAAAATTTTAATCTCTAAACCAAAATGAATTAGTTGAATATGCAATATCCTTTTTATCAAAAAAACGCTGATAAACTTTCATCGATAAAATCATGCTTGCATGGTACAACACTAAAAGGGCGGGGGCGAGAGCACGAAATTGGAGGAAAACTTTCGTAAGGGGAAATGAAATGGGATTGATAAAAATTGGAACCAAGCCGCCCGTGCAGGGCCGTATTAGGGTATGAAGTAATTGTTTAAACAAAGCCAATGTGAACTTTTCAACTTGATTACTGTTTTGGTGATGATGGTAAACAAAAATCAGTAAGATCAGCTAAAATCGATGAGATTAATTAGATTTTGTACTTGGGCTTATTGTAAGTACTTAATACATATAGTAAGTGTACTACCATTGTAACCTACTGTTGTAATTGTTCCAACATGATGGAGAGAGAGACAACGGATTTGTTTGAACTTTTATCGTACTGAATGTTATTAACAAAATCACCTTCAAGTTCTTTACTTACATAATACAGTAATGTAGACTCGCGGGTCAACTTACACTACTTCAATAGGCACGTTCTCCGAACATGTGCAACCTGCTTGTACACATGGGTACATATCAAGCAGTACATTTCCAGGTTATATTAACTCTTTATAATCCTCCTGATCTCATCCCAATTTCATTTGGGGTCGGCACAGCATGTTTTCTTCCTCTGTACTTCTCTATGTGACGGCATCTCACAAGTTATTTCCATTTAAGCCATATCATCTTTTACACAATCCATCCATCGTCTTTGGTCGTCCCATGCCTCTATAACAAGTGTCAATTATTAAAATGGTTTAAGTAAAGAAATATGTACTTAGACTTGACACCAAAACTTGAAAAATGAAGACATTGTTTGAAGTCACTTGCAAGCTATACTAAAGAACTGCATATTATTTTTAGAACCATCAACCAATTGTTTACCGAAATTTAACCTGTACACAACACTGTACTGTGGATATGGCGGTATATGTGGTAGGTAGCAGAAATGTAATTAAACGGATATGATTTTCGAAAATTCGGATATGATTCGAATGAGGGTGGGTGAATCTGGGCGCCGTCATGTTGTGCTGTGATGTTCTTCAAAAAGTACTACATAGCCAAATTTGAATTAATGGTTTTGAATTTTGAATACAAGCCACATTTTATTTCATTTTGTATCACCAAATCCGTTTCTGTCTTATCCGAGGGCTCGAAATTCACTTAGCTTCGTTTGTCGAAGCTTTTCGCCTCTTGAAACTTTTCAATAGCCCGGAATCGAATTCAGGCACCTCCCCCCTCCCCCTGCAACCCTGGCTCTCCTTTGAACACCTGGTAGTGTGAGCCCATGTATGTACAGAATATATAAAATCGAGCGTCTGAAAATATGGGCGGAATTGCGAATATATGCGTAATGTAATCAAGATAATGGATGTGACAACAGAATAGTTTATAATCTTAACTGATTTATTTTAGGTAGATAGTTAGCTCCAGGTGAAGTCGATGAGATTGCTAGTCATTCCATCATATTCCATGAATGGAATCGACAACTTTCGACTTCTGTTTGTTTTGATGCTAGAGATGCTTTTGATGGAATTGCTTGATATACATTGGTGCTGATTTCTCTATACGCAAACTAAACTAAATTTAAACAATTGCTGTCATTACCTAACTTAAAGCGTGAGAAAAGGACAACAACAGATGGCAACTAACTTAGAAATGTCAAATTAGTTTTCGCCTTGAACGTCACTGTGTTTTGAGAGCACACGGTTTTACTTGTTTAGTTTGTATGAGAAATTTAGTCAGAACTAAATATGACAGTTCTATTTTTAGTCTTTCCTTTTCTAAATACGTACAAGTGAAAAAGATGCCGATGGACTAAATTAGTTTAGTAGGTGTTTAACAGAATCGGGACCATTGTCTACCAATTTTCTACTCGTTTATATACAGCGATATTTCGATGGTTAAAGTTGCCAAATATTTTTATAGTTCTCTTCTCTCTGTTTTATGTTTTTTTAATTTGTTATGTTCTTTTTTTTTTGTGTTTTTTGTGTATATTGTAATTGTCTCTGTGCTGTGTCCAAATTAAATGTTCTTCCTTTCTTTCTATCAGCGTTTTCGCTATTATTTTATTTTGTCTAGGCCTACAGTGACGCATATCTGTCAATATATTTCAGTGCTATCGTGATTTAGCGTTACTATTGGAGTAAACTCTTCCTTTTTTCCCAAACTATAAATATTTCCGTATCGTGCAGAGCGGGAGTATTTTATCCTCCGACAAATTGCAGGATTTTACCAATTTCTGTGTCAGGCTTGCTCACGCAGGACAAACCATTCAATTGCCTTCCTCTTGGTACAGTCTCATGTTATTGTTCTTTCTTGAATCAAGGTATTCTAAAACCCTTTAATCCTGATATTAGAAAATTACAATTTACTTCTAACCAGTAGGGTATTTTCTTGCCAGGATCCCAAACAAAATAATTACTGCATCGAAAAGCTAGTAGCCGACATGTTGTCTGTCCCACATCTTAATCACACTCCACCATCGGTTTCTCAACCTTTGAAGCGTTAAATACCATAAACCATACAATCTTAGAATCAACACCAAAAAAAATACAAACATCAACAATGTGCTACTTCAAACGTATAATCTAAGCTATGGTCATTTGAAGAAGTTTTTGCTTACGTATACTTTTCTCTCATTGTGTCTCAGTAACAGGAGATCTTTGAAATCGTATACAAAACCGATTTGTTTGCACAGTGGTCACTACTCAATAAATCTGGGAAAAAAGGTTCTTGGAAATTTTGCGGTTTATTAGTGGTATTATACTTTTTTGGGTACAGGATTTCGTTGATATTATTGGGTTGGTTGTGTTGTTAGTTTAGAGGTGTTTGCGAGAAGTGTTTATTTTCAAGTGTTTGATAAATTTAATCGTGTTTACTTATGAGGATTTTAACATAGTAACAGTGTCCTGAATGATGCAAATGTGACATCTCAGGAGACTCAGGATAGATCGTCGTGGATAAGAAAGACGAGAGAGAAGAGGAGAGCCAACCCCAAATGGCGGTATAAGGTGGAGAGAGAGAGAGAGCAGTGTAGAAACAAAGTATACATCTACACTAATATAAAGAGGAAAGATTTGTATTTATGTTTGTAATGAATAAACTCAAAAATAAATGTGCCGATTTCAAAAAATATTTCACCATTAGAAAGCTACATTTACCCTGATTTACATAGGCTATATCTTTTACTAAAAAAATAGGTACCGCTGGCGGAGTCACAGGGAACAACTAGTGAGTTATATTTTTGCAAACATTTTAGCCTATGCCAAGGACGAGGAAAAATAAAAGGATTAAAACCAAAATAGTTCCGTGTGATTAGCTACTAGATATAGTTTATTATCCTCTTGTAACAGTCACACTACTGGACATAGGCCTTCCTATGTATGATATCAATTTATAACTATTAAAAGAAATATTTATTAGCTAAGAATGCTAGTACAATATAATGGGGACAAAGCACTTAATAACTGGTTTAAAATTAGCACTAAGTTATAATTAACAGCCATGGTTTCGGCATAGAATAGAACTTCTCTCTACCCGTGGGTGTCGTAAGATGCGATTAAGGTATATAAAAACAAGGAGATTGGGCAGCAGCGTTCTCCTAAAGAACTGAAAGTAGACTGCGGTCACCAACCCGCCTGCCCGTCGTGGTAACTAGGAAAAACACCTTAATGATGGCGCACCACAACACACAGCCCCAAAATGGAGAACCAGGGGTTGTGACGCAAAATGGGGGAGGTCTAGTTTTCACAGAGGACCGCGATAGGCTGAGATGATTAATTGAGAATTAATAGCATCAATATTAAATAATACCTACACTAATTTATGAGTAGTTACAACCTACCATTAAACTAAACGCATTTTAGTACTGAAAACAAATACCGCAAAACCACAATTACTTTATACAGTAAATAAATTATTGTACTTTAAATTGCGGTGGGATTTTGTCACATAATTACTGGTTATGCATCCGTTTCTTTCAATGCAATAACAAAACGAAACTTCGATGTTCGATCTGAAACCAGATTGTATTTCAAAAAGGTTGCCGATCTCTGTTATTGATATTTTTGTCCAAAGGTGGGCTTGATAGAAATCAATCTTTTACTACTATTAAAAGACAAAATCAGGTAAGATACTGTTTATTCTGATGAAAATTATTCTTTACGCCATTTAATTAAAAATAAATGCAAAAGACAAACTACTTACATCGTAGATTACTTCAATAGGAATATCTGTCATTACCTTTTGCCTACTCCTTTCGATTTAAAAGCGCGTGAAAATATTTTAATCAGATTATAACAATCATTATCATACACTAGCTTATGATCGCGGCTCCGACCGTGTGGGCGTCGGTTATCGCGGCAAGTAATAGCCTTCCTCAATAAGTGGGCTATCTAACAATGAAATATTTTTTTTAAATCGGACTAGTAGTTACTGAGATTAGCGCTTTCAAACAAACAAACAAAATCTTCAGCTTTATTATGTTTATATAGCTTTATTACCTATATAGATTTATATACATAATGATTATCATTTCAAGAAAAACTATTCATTCGATGATTTCACAGTTCTTGTACTAAATGTATAAGCTTAACAATTTAATTTTGTATGTATTTTAAATATTTTTCTGAACTCAATTGAGCTCAAAAATCCTAATATTAAACGCCCAAATGTATCTAGTTAAAAATAATTTGTTCTCTCATTCATCGCCATTCATAAACGAAAATTCGCGCCAATTAAAAACAGAAAAATACAATTTATTTCTCTCTCGCACCATATTGGGTGAACGCCTCAAACAAATGTCACTCTTAGCACACAATAACCAATTTAAAAGAGAATCTATACGCGCAAAAATGTGCCTTATTTCTAGTATAATAGAGCTTTGGAAACTGCACAGCGATTTTTGCAACAAGTATTTTTTACACTATTTTCTGTTTTATTGTATTACAAGGTTTATTCGTCGCTAACGAGTCAACGGGGAGCCTGTGTGAGCGAGAGACCCGATGTTGGAGTGAGAGAGCGATATGTAATATGATTTGTTTTGTTGCATTGTGGTTTTTGAATGTTATCGATTGTCAAAGTTTTTGGCGT
Source organism: Plusia festucae (assembly GCA_950381575.1). Taxonomy (NCBI): domain Eukaryota; kingdom Metazoa; phylum Arthropoda; class Insecta; order Lepidoptera; family Noctuidae; genus Plusia; species Plusia festucae. The sequence continues at coordinate 8,278,529 of OX494454.1, read as the reverse complement.
TCTTTTACACAGCTTTGTAGTACTGTGGTTTAAAACTGAGATATTATTACTGCACAAATTGAGAGCAATCTGTTTTTGTCGAATTGTGAATTATGTTGGCAAAATTTAATTATAAAATACTGTCTTAGTTTAAAGTTTCGTATGTCTAAAACATGCTTTCAAATATAATATACCTATAAGATATTAGATTTAATTATTTTTCAGATTTTGCATGCGTGTGATGTCATATTATTATATCTAATGAAGAAAAAAATAATTTCAGTTAATACTATATCAGAATGTTTTTAATTTATCTAATAAAGGTATTTTCAGAATTTCAACAAATTATCGCAGTAACTAAAAGTTTAGTAAAAATATTTTTCCATACCTAATACAAAAATCTTTTTTTAAGTTACAGAACCACTGACGTCATTACGTAGGGTAAACTCCACATTTGTCATCCCTATACATTTAAATGTATTATTTGGCGGGCGATTAGCAATAATAGTTGTTATGTATTATTGTTATTTTACAAATGGTTGTTACATTAACAATGTTGCTGTGGTAGGGTAATTTATGCAAAATCATTTTGACGACAAAAAAAAAGTCTTATGCTATGTTTTTATTGTAATTAATTGTCGATTATTAAAAAAAATCTTACTGATATAAATTGTTTTAAAGATGGGTAAAGAAATGCATATTTTATCATGAAAACTTAATATGAGTAATTAGTTTCGTAAAAAGTTACATTTATCCTGTTTTAGAACTTTTAATAATTAATGAATATGTATAATAATGCATTTATTATGAGTAATAAGAAGGATTTCTTTTTTTTTTTGGTATTTCATATATGTTAAACGCTTGGTACATATAGGCTATATTTAAATCAATTCAATAATATAGTCATCAAAATAGTCTACAATGACATTGCAATTTTATACTTCAAACCAAAAAAAATCTACCAGCTGTCGTAAACTCGCAAAAAAATAACAATCCACTAGCGTTATTAAGACGGTATCACACGATCAAATTGTTAAGATCCGAGCAATTTGCCGCGAACAATCGTTCGAAATCGGGTCGCGAGTTAATCGGTACGATACGATCTTGGCACAGAGTAGATAATTCGCAGAAGCGATGCTTGATACAACTCGTAGTACCTATCATACTATTTTTTACAAGTTTTTAATGAAATTGCCGACGCCGGCCCAGGAAGAAGTGGAGGGACGATCTGGACGTGTACCGCAAGGGCTGGTTCGAGGTAGCACGGGATAAGGATGTATGGAGGGACTTGGGGGAGGCCTTTGCCCAGCAATAGGACAGCATAAGCTAAGAAAAAAAAAAGAAAATTGCAATGTCCATATGATTTCGGTTCATACATTGTAAGTTAAGTTAAGTTAATACCATTTCATGATTCTGATTGAGCTGAATTTCGTATTTCTACGTAAGAAAATTCGGTAAAAATGTAATAACAATATGCTACTTTCAAAATGCCTAATGTTTTAACCAAAAGATGGTCAGCGATTAGAATAATTCTGGTTTAATCGGAAACATAGTGCTTTTCTAGTGCCTCGTCAAACTTCGTTTACGCATTTACTTCATAACGCAACATGCGTACTTTCATTGTTACAGTTTTATGAAGTTTTGCCTCTTTATGCTATTTACTCTATGACCAAAGATCCCCTTTGTATGTCTAATGTAATAACGAACATATCATCGACAGCGTTTAGACTGAGAGAAACTGTTTGATAGCTGTCTAATACGATTTGTTCTGTTAGATTGTGTGATAGGGTACTAAGATTTAGACAGAGAAGTGGTGTTTTTTTTTAATTCTATTATTTAGTGACCAAGTGATAAGTACCTATGTGTAGCTCGGCCTAAGGTCCTAAATTCAGTATTAAATAAATATTGAAATAAAAAACAAATCGTAGACAAGTATTATAACATCAGCTACGAGCTACGTATGTACAATATGCAACGATGTTACTTTTAATAAATTGGCTAACGTTTTTTTTTAGTTTACCATTACTGCTTACACCATGCAGTTTTAATTGAAAGCCTACCCTTAAATATTACTCTATCAGTTAATTTAAATTTAAAATCTAAATCCCCTTCAGTCATATTATAGAGTTGATTTGAACAGTTTGCTAGCCCCGGGATATGATCCTAGTAACTTTGCCCCGCCCGGGGATCGAACCCAGGACAAAATACCACCCGCTGGCGACATCCCGTCTAATATTGTTACTTTATAGTTGTGTTGTTTGTAGAGGTTCCGTATGTCGATATTGTTTCGTGTGTTTTACGTGATATTGGGATTATTTGCTGAAATATATTGATACATTTCAAGATAAAAGTTAAGGATTTGGTTTTGACATAGGACGTTCTAAAACAAATTACATATTTTCTGCCTGACTACCGAATAAGGATTACATTTTATCTAACATAATTTCAAGATATTATTATGTGGGTAATAAATCTGGTACATATTTTTTTACGACGACAGTATAGATAGAATAGAACGACATTGTATGCTCATAAATCTGATATTTGGATAGTGAACGAAATCAAATTAAAAACACGTACACAAGCATGTGCCTTTTACAAAAGTATGATCTTTTAAACGACTTACACCTTTTAACGTTTTGTGCAAACATTTACGGAACCCTAATAAAAAGGAAACATACAAAAGAATACATGGAGATTGTCACCAGTCTCCCGCGGGGTAAAGTACACGCTTGCTCGTAATAACATGTTCGATGTACGATGTAAGCTGTACACGCCATAATGTTCATATCTTGTAACAGATTTCATAGTTAATAATATAAGAAATTATTAAAGCTATCACCAGAAATAATTGCATTATTTGAAGTATGTATCCATAATAAATAGGATAGTGGATATTATTTAGGAAAAAGAGAGAAATAAATATTCTGATCTTAGATATTTATTATAGGAATAGGGAATGAATTTTGATCACCACGTACCACAATCTAAGCTTTGATTCTTTGAGCGCCGGGACCGTAGTGGTCACTGATGATCTGATGACCGATGTACAAAATATTTTTGAGTTCTCTTCGATCATTGTGCAATATTTTTTTTGATATTTAGATCGTAGGCAGGTACATAGTCTTCTTAAAATTTAGAGTATAATCTTGAATAAGCTAAGTGTGTAAAAATAACATCATACATATTATGTCTGCATGAATAAAAAAAAACAGGAAAAAAATCCTTATTATAAATAAATAATAATTTATCATAAGTATCATTCTTAGAGAAAATTAATACTTTTTAGAGATCATAGCTATTAAGGTCTATCGAACTGTTAACAAACAAATAAAATTTCACTCAATATTATTGTTTTCGCGGCGGCTTCGGCAGGGTGAAAGCACCCGTTGTCGGCTCGCACGCGCTCATTCGATTATATCGGAAAAACACGGGCCACGCGTGCATGGACAGTGGTGGGAAAAGTGGAGATTATGTAGGTAAGGAATATTAAAGTTGTTTGTTGATGATATTTATTTTTAGTTTTTGTACTTACTTCGTACTAAAAATATACTTTTTATTTTAATATTAATTTAATTTTTATTTTAATTGACTTATAAAACTGAAGAGGTAGGTAAGTGTATAATGTATTATTGATAGTTCAATAAAACTCTTAGTTTAGACTTCGTACTTTAGGCTATTTGATAGCTTTCTCATAAGCGGACTTTCTTTTAAAAATAAAAACTGTACCCAAAATAAATAAACCAACTTTTAATTAAATAGAAGTGTCTCTACTAATGAGATGATTCGACCAATTAAAATTACTTGACGGCAACAGTTTTAATATAATTATTTTTCTATTCGTGATTATAAACCACTTAAGACATCAAGAAAAAACCAGCTTACCAACCAATAGGCCTGTTAGCGCTGATCTATCTACAAAAAACCTACTCCAAAGTTTTTTGTAGCCAACGTTAAGTGATGTAAAATGGCAAAAATTGCTCGCCAAATCACTGGCGTTTTTTAATAATTGTTTTATGCTCTAACAAATGAGTTTGAAATTGGATCGGGCTCGCAGCGCTTACAAAAATGGATGCTTAATACAATTAGAGTGAGCGGGACAGCGTTATCCCCCACGAAAGGGACGGCGAACGCCCGTAGTGTTTGAGAGGTTTTTGTTCCCTTTGATAACATTTTGTTATTTAGATGCATTATTCGGTTTTTTAGTTGTTACGATTCAATTTGGCATTCATTTAGGGACTCAAATTATTTTGTGACAAATTGCCGTATTTTGTTAATTCAAAATTTTTGTTATTTAAATATCTTTTTGATTAGATTTTTGATAATATTATTCGAGTAACAATTTTGTTTTGTTTGGCGAAATGATTTTATAATGTAACTTAGATTCCTTTGGGTTATTAATGTTAAATATCGTATAGGATATATGTACTGTAATTTAATTTAATCATATTCATAAAAACATAGGATAAGAAAACAATAAGCTCAATGTCACATAAAAATAAAATCAGTTCAATAACATAATTTCTCTTCGTAAGCTAACTTTGATTCATTGTGACCTAATAGCTGAAAATACCTACATCACCATAACCTAAATAAAACTCAACAATAAATACCATCATAAATTACATAAAAATCATTTCTCCCAACAAATTGTGAAGGTGCTAAACACGGCTAGTGTCTTCCAACTCAAGGCGTCGGTAATTACCGCGCGCTGGACTAGAGTGCTCCGGGGTTGTGAGGGGGGAATGGGGGGGCGGGGTTAAAGAAGATTATATTGTTCCAACTTAATAGGCTTTTTATTGTTTTATATTGTACTCGAACAACAAGGCGTGCTGGTTCGGTAGTGGCTGCATTTGGGAAATTATGAAATTCTGTAAGGTGTATCTTGTAATCTTTTTTGTACTTTGTTTTATACTACATTTTTATCTGCTATCTATATTAACACTCTTCAAAACAGATTTATCTACATATATTTTATCCTTCACTACATAAAAAAGTTATTAAAAAAAATTTTGCTCACTGCCATTGAATACATACATATTCGTAATATCATATTAACAATATTTTCAAGAAGGTTTAAGGTTTTGCCGTTCAGGTGACTGTAAATTACAACCACATTCACTTTATTTACCCGTTGAATAATAGACGCACTAACACAAAACGATAAGAAACGACCAACACAATATAATGTATAAATAAATAAAAATTGTTGAAAGTGTCCCTAATAAGAATAAAGCCGAACTAGAAGCAATCCCCAAGCTCCTTAACTCTGCAATTGTCTACAAATTAGTCCGTGCTTTTATAAGATTAGAGCGAGATGTTCGTTGTTCACAATAAACAAGATTATTTCACGTTTCGCTCGCTCTGTTTACACTCAATTTATTTCTGTAAAATCATTTTGATTGGACGCCAACTGCTTAATGAAGATGCTTGTTAATCAAGCTCTCATTTACCGTAACGCTGTTATTATGACTTTTGTATTTATCATTTTTGTATTAATAAATAATGAGTAAAACACATACATATATTGTGTTGTTTTATTTGAAGCAGCGGTAACCTCTTAGCCTAGGGCGTCGGACTTGCCAGCCTCGGACGTAAAATTACTCGTAACCCAAGCATTTAGCTTAGTACAAGGGGTAAACAAGAATACTAGTAATGTGTGACCCACATTGCAGATAAGCTTTAAAAAAATACTATTTACCTAAATGTTAAGTAATATTTATATTGAGATTTGATTGGAGCAGGATATAGGCCTTGATGGGTACCTAAGTCATTGTTCCCGAGATGCGCAGTTACCAAAAAGCAATCAGTGGCTGCGAAATTAGCTGTGTATTCTAAAATAACTATCGACATGATTAAAAAAGGTTGGTATCAAAATACGTGTGTCAACTCAGGAACATAATGCGCTATTATGTAAGTAAGCCAAATTATTCAAGATAATTCCACAAAAAAAACAACAAATAATAACAAATTATAATCATCGCCAAAATATGAGTGCGTCTACTATATAATGCTTTTTATATGATTTATTCCACTGTCAATGTTCAGTGGCTCTATGGTAATGATCAACAGATGTAATCCACTGTTTATATTCAGTAAGGCACCAAACAGTCTATACCCTTTACATGTATTGTAGCTTCGACAATGACCGAAAAAAACACCTAAGCTGCTATTAACCCAAAAATGTTTATGCCAAACTAATCCTTTCCAAAATTTGTTATTCGTTACAATATCAACAAAATATTTCTCAAATGGATTATAACAAGTATTCAAGTGGCCAACGTGAATGAATGACCATTTTGCGAGAGCATTTGTGTGAATGAATGGTGTGGTTTATAGAAGCATTCCTCGAATTTTGATAGACTGTTCAATTTCGGGCGTCAGAAAATAATGTTGTATATCAAGGTTTGAATGAATTACTTTTATAAATATAATGTTTTTACTCTGTTATTATATCTACTCTTACTCTTCTAAGTATTTGCTACTTTATGGTACTTCTAATGTGTAATTTAAGAGGTTAAGTCAATGAGATATTTCTGAGTTGTTTTTTGTATCATTCTCACATTAGAGCTACATACTCTGTCAGCATAGGATCCTTACTAATACTGGGAGAACTACAACGGTTTGATCGATAATTAAGAATAAACAGCGCTCGCCGCAGTTAGTCCATATGAGATGGGTGACCATTGATAAACATTTTGAAACCCCTCCGTGCCTCGAAAAGCACGTTAAGCCGTTGGTTATGATTGTCATACAGTGATCTTTGAAAGTCGTTAAGTTATTACAATTCTGACAACCAGTCTTATTATGGGATACTGTAGATACATCAGATAAGTTAGTCGCTTCATGTAAAATACGGTATTCAGCTAATCGGGTAAGACTGCGTCCGACCCCAACATAGCTTTGGAAAAGGTTAGGCAGATGATGAAGACATTTTCAAATGACATGCGTAGGCACACAATTACCTGAAAGTGTTTAAAACAAGACATTTTAATACAAATAATAAAAAAAAAACATTTTGAATATTTTTTAATTTTAGTCGGTAATCAAAACCTTAAATATTATTATACATATTAAAAAGTACCTACTTATCCCTAAAGTTCTATTTTAGTTAAGTCAAATACTAAATAGAACCAAAATACACCTTAAAAAATTACAACAAACTTGTAACAAGTATTATTATCTACTAAAAAACCAGCATTAACTACTGTACATTAAAAACATCTCACAAAATACGTGTACAAAATAGTGGGCAATCTACACTTTTTATAGTTTTTTTAAGAGTAATTGACGTGCACTTCGAACGGCCGACAACTGGGCGCTTCACCCTGAGTGCTGTTTGATTCGATTTTAGAACCATTATTGTTTTATTATTGACTTTTATTCTTTTTATTTTCTGTTATTGGTTGTTGAAAAAATTATTTTGAATTTGGAAGGTGTTAGTTAGAGCACGAAAAGTTTATTTCATTTAATTTTATTAATTAAATATATTTTTTGTCAAAATTATGTTAATATATTATTTTAAAACACTTGTAAAGTTTTGTAGGTATTTAATAATAGTTACATTCATTAATATAGGTATTATTAAAAAATAAGGCCTTCGTATGAACAAATACAGGTTCATAATAACTTTTGACTACCTTTAAAACTTCTAAAAAAACATTCCATTATTTCCTATTTTAACAGTCTTCCACATTTGCATCACGTCACCACATAAATATGCTAACAACTACAAAGTATCAATTTAAACGTCAAATCTACGCACAAAGTAGCCAAATGATATTAATTTGTAGAATAAAACGAAGAGTTTATTCATAAATATATCGATGGCGATTCCGAAAGCACTCTAAATGCCATTCGGACCTTTTTTCTCGAAACAACCCAAAAATTAACATCACTAATAAGGGAGTAATAGGATATGACCAGAATGTGAAGACCCATCGACCGCCGTTCTTTCAAACGCAACTCAACTAAGTAGCCGTTATGTCTCATACTAACTTTGTCACTTTAAGGTGTAAAGTAGCGACAGATATATATTTAAGAATAATTTTAAAAATAATTCATTATTGACCTTTCAGTATTAGTGAGAAGGCGCGTGGTAAAGTGTCGACAGGTCATGTTATATTGGACGTCAATTTTTCAATTCTATTTTTGAGTGGGCAGGTATTAATTTGAGTGAGTGTTATTACGATCCGCGGTGATGGATTGGATGAGTAAGCGAATATTTGGATTTCGAACGATTTGGGCTAATGTTGGTTCAAATGCTTGGAACACGGTATTAAGCTTAGATTGTTGGTGATTTTCAATTGTTATTTGACATACATTTTAATTTGTATATACATGAGCTATCAAAGAAGCTAAGGAACAAATGGGTTTATCACGGGTAGATGAGTAGGTGGCCTTTTTAGGTCAACACTTTGTGCAGAAAATTCAGTACTTCGGATATGCTAAGGAAAGAATGAGAAAGCAATATTAAAAAAAAAAAAAACCGGCCAAGTGCGAGTCAGACTCGCGCACCGAGGGTTCCGTACAAACCTGTAGGTATATAAGTAAAAGTTATGGTATTTTTATTGCTAAATGAAATGTAGTAAGTTTAAAATTATTAAAAATATTTTTTTTATATGATATAACTAAAAATGTATACTTTTCGCAATTTTTCCTATATCTCTGCTATAAGACGTTGCTTCATACCAAATTTCAAGATTCTGAGTTCACGGGAAGTACCCTGTAGGTTTTGATTCCCTTGCGAGTGTCGAAAATTTGCGGCATAAACGGGAGTATCTTTTGATCGCGTTGACTTAGAAGTTTGATTTTTTCACAGCTCCAAGAGACCATAGACTTGAGTATTTGATATGAATTTCAGCTTGATACCTCCACGCGTTCCTGAGAGAAAAGGTCTTGACAGACAGACAGACAGACAGACAGACGGACAACAAAGTGATCCTATAAGGGTTCCGTTTTTACCTTTTGAGGTACGGAACCCTAATATACTTAATGAAAAATGAATTAGAAATAAAATAAAATTTATACTTACCCACAAATAATAAAAAAAAAAAGAATTAAAGAAAATATCTATAGAAATACTTAAGGATGTTTGGAATGAGTTGTATCTACATAAGAAAACCAAAAAAAGGGCGAGACATCCAACATCACAATGTAAATCTTTGGCTAATATCTCTATACATATTGCATGAAATAACAACTTATTTAGGAAAGCAAAAACTAAAACGCTGAGTAACCACTACAGCTAATTTGTCCAAATGATAAGTGAGAGTGGTTTTATCTTAAATCATAAGGATTATAAGTTTTTTGGTCTCTCTCTTTTATTGCTGTTTCATCGCTTGAAGAAATGGCACGAGCGAAGACTTAAGTTAAGAAGGACTTAACAATATTAAAACTTTATTAAATTTCAAAATTCGAGGAAGTTTTAGATAATACAGGATTAATTTAAAAGAAGTGCGTATATTCAACGAGGAAACATAGGTAGAAATCTTGAAATTGAAAATCATCTTTTCATTCAAACATAAGTCACGTGACCTGTTTCTTTGTATGAAAAGTTCATTTTCCATTTATGATTTCGACTTATCTTCCTTGGGGAAGGAGTGCGGATATTCAACGAGGTAATCATGTGCATAAACCTGAACAACTTTCCCCAAGGAACATAGATCGAAATCATAAAATTTAAAATGAAATTTTCATACAAAGAGACAGGACACGTGACTTATGTTTGTATGAAAAGATGAATTTTAAATTTCTTTTAAATTAATCCTCTTTATAGATTAAACATAATATGTAGTTAAGTCAACTGGCATGATACATGTCCTCGTACGGAATACAATATGGTATAGTAGGTTGGTTGGTTGGTACCAACCACCACCATAACCAACCATGGTATAGTAATCAACATATTTGTTGTCAAGTATATTGTGAATCCAATAACTGTGGGAGACAATACTCCAATCAGGTGGCAGTGGTCAGCGCGAGACAGAGCGAGTCATCTCAGCGGGCAATCGAGTTACCACGCTGTTACACGTTACGTGGACTCTTGCCTGTAGAGTAGGATAGGTACAGAGGTTACCAATTCCTTCTTCCTTATGGTTCCATGTTAGGTGAAATGTATTTCGCAGAGTGTTTATGTCCGAAATATATTTCCGCTATCATGGAAGGAGTTGAAGGGATTGTGGCTAAATATACGGTTTAATCAATGAAAAGGTGAAGCCACTCTCGCCGCGGTTGATCCGTGAATGGTTGATCATTTGGAAACAAATACTTCGGAAAGCACGTTAAGCCGTTTATATTGTTCTTGATAGGCTTTGTGTTATTACAATTTGGACCACTTATCATACAGTACTAGTACATAGGTCACCACGCTAATTACCACTGTGCGCGACGTGCTGTGGGTTCGATCCCCGCATGGGATAAGAATTTGTGTGATCCACAGATACTTGTCCCAGGACTGGGTGTTCTTTGTGCATGTGATTTGAATGTTTGGGAAAATCCCGCGACACAAGGATTAAATTCCTTAGTGCGGGCGTCATATTTCTTCAAAAGAAACAAAAGAAAAATAATCTAATACCTTACCCAGTAAAATAAGCTGCGGAGGTCATATAGGCAGTTACTCCATATAAAAAACGATATTAAGCGGAATCCAGGTAATTCTACGTCCAATATAGCTTGGGCAAAGGTTAGTCAGTAGATCTGTCTCTACATTACTCTATGCGCACCTCAGCGTGCAATCACAAGACGTGGAACAAGCAACTAACTGACCACTGCAACGGCGGCCGGACACTATCAACTTGTGTAACTCAGTTTCCTGCTCCAGTTAAACAAACGTGCATCAGGTAGATGTTATACTTCATTTTGAGAGCTATGGTGCTCAGTTAAGGTACTTAAAGGATAAATATGTCGACGGAAAAAAGTTGAACAACATTGAACAATTGAAAACTAAAAAAGAAATTAGATGGTCCCTTATTTTTTATTCTTCTAATGCTGTACTCAAAGACCTTAATGGTTACTTAAGGGATTAATTACAATATGCTTCAGTAAGCCAACACTAAAAGTCAGTTTCTGAGATTGAACTTAAATTTGAGAAACTTCAGAACGTATACTCAGCCCCCTAGCCAAGTGACATTTCTACAAGCGTTAACGATCATAGAAATCGCTTAAATGACATTAAATGTATGGAAATGACATTGTTTTTCGATAAGTCACGTGACTTAGACTAGTCATTTCCATACATTTAATGTCATTTAAGCGATTTCTATCAACGTTATCGCTTGTAGAAATGTCACTTGGCTAGGGGGCAGATCTAATTATGTCACAGCGCTTGTCATGGCTCGACCAATCACGCGGCCCAAGTAGGTACAGTTAACGTGTAAAACTCAATAAATTATAACCTATTATATAATTATATACTCAATACATAAACCCCGATTCTGTTAAACACGTACTAAACTAATTTTAGTCAATCGAAATCTTTTCACTTGTACATTTAGAAAAGGACAGACGAAAATTATAACTGTCAAATCTAGTTCCGACTAAAATTCTCATACAAATTTGGCGACAAGTAAAAACGCGTGCTCTAAAAAGACTGATGTTCAAGGCAGAGAACTAGTTTGACATTTTAAGTTAGTTGTTATCTGTTGCCGTCCTTTTCTCACGCTTTATGTTAGTAAAATATAGCAATGGTTTAAATTTAGTTACATAAAACAAACGATGTCTCATGTTGTATCTGGACCAAAATCTGTAGAACTCCCTATGGAGACAGCAACGCAAATATTTTCTCTAACCGGTCTCCCTATATTGTAGTGGGATACTAGTTTGCATACAGAGGAATCAGCACCATTGTCTTTCAAATATTTGTATGTCATTAAAAAAACACACTGAAACACTGTAATACTTCATCAAAACTCAGGCAAAGGTTAATAACTCTTTGAGTATAATTTGTAATTAGCTAAAGTTAATGAGAATGGCTACAATCATGTCTGAACAGGGTAGAGTAATGAAATGATTTGTTCTGGGGACAGGGACTAGATAAAGGATACCTAATTCACGAGATCAAAGGATGACAACTACAGGTGCGCTAGGGTGGCCATGAGATGGAAATATCGGAGACTTTTGGAGTACCGTTATTATTATTATTTCGACGATAAAATCATAACAAACTTTTGACCGCATTACGAGGGACATTATCTTATTATGTAACTCTTATTTTTCACGGGTTATCATCGGTAATGAAAATACCCGGTCCATTGAAAGGCGAACATGGGAATACAGGTCCAACACGCAGCGACCATGTTGCAAATTTTACTCTATTATGGGATAAATATGGGATGTGTCTACCAGGTACCATCCACCCCTGTTCTATAGAAGAACAGGCATGAACGACCTGGACATAACGTTATGCGTGATCGGAAATATATTTTCGCGTTTTCTTCTAGGAATTTTATGAAATTTCTTCTATGAAATTTGACCTTTGATGACCAAGAAATTTTACCTTTTCTTTTAATTCCTGATTTTGGTAGGTATTATAAGTGTCCTCTCGTCATAGTACCTACTCCATATTATTTTTTCTTACAAATTTGTGTATTTCAGTCTGTCCTAGTTATAAATAAATCATGGCCACAGCCCTTGACACCGCCCGCTGCGTCAATCGTTAATAGATCACAACCAGCCCGTTATTAATTAACTCAAGGGTACCTGCCGGCTGGACACTTTGTGGCTGGACTGTGCAGGGAAAAACAATGAGGTTTTATGCTGTTTTTAAACGGTGGGAGACCGTTTTTTTTTTCGAAGGTTAGCCTACAACATAGTCCTACATGAATATGAAATTAAGAAAAAAATCAGTTCGGTAGTCTGTGTTGGGTGCAACTGGATTTGATGGTCATATATGAAACCTCTCTTCTGCCCATATACTTACAACTCCTTCGAGAATATCATAGTATTTTTCCGAAAAAAAAAAACTTATTTAATATCCTTAGCTTATTAAAATTAGTACGTAAAGATTACAATCTTAATTTCTTGGAAAAAATTCGGATACTTTTTTAGAAAGTATTTTAAATTCTTTTTTTTTTTTCTCTTTTTTTTTTAAAAAACGACGCCCGCACTAAGGTAGTTATTCCTTGTGTCGCGGGGGTTTCACAAACATTCAAATCACATGCACAAAGAACACCCAGACTTGGAACAAGCATTTGTGGATCACACAAATACTTGTCCCATGCGGGGATCGAACCCGCAGCACGTCGCGCACAGTGGTAATTGGTGTGGTGACCTATACCACTCGGCCATCCGTGCAGTCAAATTCGTCGTCAAATCCGTGCAAACAAAAATAGTCGTCATGTATACTTATTCCTATAAAATTTATCATTTTATTTCAATCTTTGTATGTACCTACTCCAATATATTCATTATTTAATAGTAATTGTTCCAAAAGCCGCGCAAACGGCACGTTATATCATCTTAGGGTGCGTGACGTCATCTGTAAGTAGCCCAAACAACTGCAACAATTCCTAACTCGTAGGTATTTGAAACTTTTATAATTAGAGCAAAAACGTGTTTTCTGTTTTATATAATACTTGTCCTTGAAAAATGTTACGTCAAATAATATGTGCATAGTATAAATTACCAGAATATCAATATAATCTGGTTACATAATGAACACCCATCCAAATACATACCTTAGCAAGGGTAGCCTAACTTCAACCTTAAAAAAGTACCCTGAAGCATATAGGTACAAAAATATATTTTTTAATATATTATATTTTTTTAAAGAACCTTAAATATACGTCCATGTTAGCCCTTTAACATAGAATTAAGGACCGCAACGGATCGCGGGACGGGAGTGGTAGGGAGGGAGGAAGGGGGCAAGAGGGGGGGGGGTTTGTTCAAAACCAATCAATGTTGGTTAATTGGCGCTTTAATGCTGGCTCATTCAACAATTACGAGTACCTCATTTGTGGAGTAGGGATGTGGTGCAGTCGATGATAGAACGTAGATATGTAGGTGAGTAGATAGGTAGGTACTTGATGATATAATACTTATAAAAAATTCACTTAAAATACACAAACATTTAATTAACAATACTATTGGAATTATATTTGTTATCGGATCAATTATAATCTACAATTATGTTCCGTCACGAACTTAATCCCTCCTAAATAAGTTTTCATAAAAAAATTTACTTAAACAGAAAAACATTGAAATAGAAAACAAAGCACTATAAATTTACATAGTTATCGGTAATAGGTTTTTTAATATCCGTCTTTTTTAATGTACTATACCTACTTACACGTATTATTCTTATAAGTCTAAAATAAAAAGTTACGAAGATACAATTTCGCGTGACGTCACTCTGTGTCACACAATTTTTCGAGTCGTCTTTGGTCGAGTAATTGTTATTACCCAGTCAATATCCTTAATTGTTTTCCCTTTTCATATGTATCTATGACTTTTTTACAGAAGGCACTTCTAAAACCCACTCCATATAAATCCCAGAACACATAAAACTCAACAAATAATTTCATACAATATTAGCGGCAACCTTACCCACCACCCCCACCCCCACTTATCCCAATCAATCCCCACACAATCTCGCTTAATTTAACCATCAGTCTACCATTAACATGGTTATTATATTTGGTCACGTTATTGAGTTCAATCAGTATTTAACTTGGTGAGTTTTAATTAGTTTTTAGAGTGAAGTTGTGACGTAATTTATTGAGTAATTAGTATGTTTCGGTAGTTCTGTGGTTTGATCGGATTGCTTGTGAAAGTTTGTAGGATCGAACCCAGATCTTGTACCTAAGTATCAGAATGACTTTTTTAAATTACTTATATGAACTTTCTTAGTTTTTGCAAGACCTACACATAGTCATAATTTATTACTCTTACATTAATTTTAATTATGTATGTTTAATTAATAATTTTACCTCGTGACTTTGTGGAACAGAAATAGTAAAAAAAAAATTTCACGAAAAAGAATCTAGTTAAGATTGTCCAACGGTAAAATAATATATTCTGTGGGAACTTTAATTTAAATTAATATTTATGAAACAAATAAAAATTATGACACTGATAGGAACACTTTTTCAAAAGTGCTCATGCTACGGGCTCTGAAATATTCATCATTAATCCTACTAATATTATAAATGAGAAAGTGTGGATGTTTGGATGTTTGTTACCCCTTCACGCCCAAATGGGTGGACCAGTTTTAATCAACTTTTTATAAAACTGACACTCTGGAAGTTATCTGATAAGTATCTGCGGGTAACGGCACATCAAGTGCTTAAATCCATAGTTTTGTTATAAACGGGAACTTGTGTAACTTTGTCTGTCTGCCTGTAACGTTTTCAGCGGATTTAGACCTAAATTTTATTCTTTCGCATGTACATCTAATATTAGTGTGATTTTACTAATAAAGGTAAAAAAAAATTATTCATTTAAAACAACCAGTAATGTAATAAAACATTTTCCGGAACACTCGATCAGATCGAAATCAAAATCATTCCACAAATTGATTGATACCAAGAACTAAATTAATAAACCCATTAGCCAACATAACAAAATTGAAACTTTACGGCATAATGGTCAGTTGCAGTGTAGACAACGTAAGTGTTTAAAAAAAGGTTGGAAGCACAGAGTATGCAATTAAAAGTCATTCATGTTGCGTGCATTCAATCAAGGGAAAAGTGCTGTTCAATATTCAGAGTCAATCATATTAATGTAATGCAGTACAGTAGCGAGCAAAAAAAGTGCTTGTTCGTAAAATTAAACTACTGTCATAGCCATGTATTTTTTTTTTATTCGTTTACGTCATCAAAGGGTTAGGAAATAGGTATGATGAGTAAAATATTTTATCTGTAAAATTTGACAAATCTATGAAAATTTCAGGGGGTAATTTTCTAAGTCCAAACAAAACTTATCATGGCTAACGTTGATTCTAGTTCAACTACCCCGGGTTGCTAAATCTTTTTTGTTCTAAGAGTCTCCGGGTAGTTTTAGCATAAAAGTTTTTTTCAATATTTAAAAACCGGACATTGAAAAGAAACAATGGGTAGCTCTCCGGGAGTGCCGGCAGAAGTGAAAAATAGCAAATAAAAATAGCATTAATATGATGCAATTTGTTCAATTTCCATATTTTAAATACACGAATTTGGCATGATTATATTTTTGAACAACGCCTTTTAATCATTTTAAAAGTTTTTACTTCAAAAAATGACACTGACATCCATTGACATATTTTTTGGATGACATCTCACACTCGCGCAAGCGCCCTTCGCCGCGTCTTTAGTTTTCGATCAGTCACGTGACCCTGACGCGAGTTTTTTTTTTTTTCTTAAAAGTGCACAGCGCCGCTAAAGAAGTTTTCACTTCAAAAATATTTAATCCGAATGCCTATTAGGTATGTACGCTTTCTTATGACATGCATAGTTTATCAATATCTATGGGTGCTGTAAAAGTTGACCCAGGAAATGTTTTGAGACCCATGACTAGACACAATGTGCATAATTATGACACATTGGGTTATCCGAATAGAGTAGGAACGGCAATGGCATTCTCGAGAAGAGCTAGTGTCTGGACTGTCTGGACCGTTATATCTATAAATCCGTGTTAATAGTGTAGCGTACAATAAAATAATATCATTAACTTAAATGTGTCAAACTAAATACCAAAACAAACTCAGTTTACTCCATAAAAATATAGATAATGTATTTATCTCCATCAAAAAGCCGGTAGCTTGTTATTCCTAAAGTTAACCCTGTAACTGCCGCCCGCGAACAATCACTGAACGTCGGACAAAAGAAACGCATCGACAATACAAGACGAGTCAAGAAAAAAACAAAATCTGACACACGATTGGTCGATCGACGTGTGACGTCACCGCGCGCCCCGCCCCCTAACAACCGTCGCTACACCTGAGATGAGAGCGAGCGAGGTCTTTGTAAGTGTGAAGAAGACAAAATTATATTGACGGCTCCTTTTCTGAATTCAAAATGACTTAAGCTCAACATCACGTGAATAGATTTTGAAACTTAACAATAATAGTTTAAGGTTGAATTTTGTTTGAGTGTTTTTAGATTATAAGTCTTATGAAGTCATAGATCTGGTCAGTTGGAAAAGCTGTTATTGTTTGGTTACGGGTTAACCGATTTGGTTAAATTTGTGTGTTAACAGGCAGATGTCCAGCGATTCTCTCGCTCGCTCTCTCGCGTTCTACTGAGACAGGTAGCGCCTGATTGGCCCCGTATTGATTAGTGTGATTAATTAGAATTGAGTTCATTAGCATTTGCGTAATTGGAAGTTTGGACAACTATACCGTGATAGTTTTTATACCTCTCTGGCCAGTAATGTATGCAAAAACGTTAAGTAGTTTCAACTTAATTTGATTGGTGAAAGTTTTTTAAGATGAGCTTTCAATACTTATGTAATATGTTAATTATTAAAATACACTATCCCAAATGAATAAAACTTTTTTAAATGGATCATATTGATCAGAATTGAAAGACAGGATTATGGCTACTTAAAAGCGGAACTATAAACTTTTAACTTCTTTGAGACGATGCAAAGAAGCAACAAGCTTGTAACAAACCACAAGCGCGAAGAACCCTCAAAGAAATCGCTAACAAACTCCCGGCAACGCTCTAACACCTAGCACAATCGACCCAATCAAACATAAAAAAAACTATTCAACCATCACCAACTCTCAATACCGTTCAAAGAAACTCCGAGGGGAAAATGCTAATACGCCGCTTCTTGCTTCTTACCAAACAAAATCACTTCGCGACCCCAAATTTCGCACTTTCAATGGGCAATTTCGCTCGCCCCCCTTTGGATAGGCGCCGCCCCTTTCTTCCCCGCCGGCTCTAGTAGTTTCGGAGCGCCAGTGACGATCGCGCACCGAAGCGAGATGGACGCGCCCGACGACCGATATTACGGCAACCAGACGCCGGACCGCTCCGACACGAACAGTCCGCGCTCACAAATGAGTAGTCCAAACTCCAACTCTTCGATCAACGTGACAGATCAGTCTATAACCCTTTCGCAGCACCAACAAAACTTAGAAACACTTAACAGAATGGGGATGTTTTTTCACGCGCAACAAATGCATTTGAACCAGAGTTTTGACGCGGTTAAGTCTAGGTTAGGGTTGACACAAGTGCCTACAAGTGTTAATCAGGGCCCGCGGCATACGATAGACGCTATCTTAGGACTTAACGGCCAGAGGCAAGTTACGAGAGTGCAGAGTGAGTTTGAGCAGAGGAGAGAGGATAGGGAATGTGAGGCTGTGCCGGTGTCGCCGGGAGCCGTCGAGAGCGCTGGTATGTTCATCTTTGAATTATGTTCATTATTAATGTTATATTATTATTTTGTACTTATTTTATTTACGCAAGATAAGCTTGAATGCTTTAGTCATCTCTTATATAAAAAAGACAAGATAAAACAAAGTTGAAACAAGAGTTGATGGCTTAACAGCCATTACTTATACGTATGGTTTGGTTATTTAAAAACATTAATCATTTTGAGAGGTATTATATTCGTAGTCGAGAGATTAGTAAAAAGACTTTTTTCGTAAGGCACAGCAATAAACTCGTAAATACTTAATTAATAATTTAAGAAAATTTACACTAGTAGTTTTCAATTTAAAATACTATCCGAAATTAGTTCCTAGTTCTTATTCCAATTCAACCTGGTAAACATAGATTGGTATTATCGCTTTCATTTATACAATAACTCTAATTAGCCCATGAATAGCTTAAAGCTAACACAAAGCTAAAAACCATTCCATTACATTTGCAAACAATGACTTGCAAACCAATATTAATTCAATTTAATTGATTACAAAAACATTATTCTTATTAAAATGAAACAAACAAATAAAGGTGCATAGGTGTGTTCAGTGCATTGAGTGCGAAAAGGCGGTGCAATGCAAGCACCGCCCGTGCGAATTAGCCCGCCCGCCGACCGCGCGCCGCCGACGGGTTAACTTTTGTCTTTCTTTGTAAAAATAACTTTTATTTGACATTTTATTGATGTTTTATGGTTGACTGTGAAATTATTTGTAATCAGAGGTAATATTATTATTATTCATAACAGTACCTACTTTGAAAATAAAATTAACTAAAGAATTTTACTCATGGGCGATCTCCAAAAAGGAGAGCTCCTTTTGGATATCTCCTTAAAACTATGAGTTATTTTATTATCGAGATTTTTTTTTACAACGCTATACGGTGACAAAATTCATTTGTAGTCTCATGTAAATAATTGATTGTTATATAATATTACCAACATTATTAAGGCTTAGAACATGTTTAAACATACCTATGTATACGTGCTTATAGGTGTTTTTTTTACAATTTGTCCTACAGAAATATTAAACCAAACCAAAAACTTCATGACCAACAATTCAATCGCCAAAACTTCTTGAATTTTTTTAATAGTTTCGCTCAACTAAGTTGAATGACTTTTTTATAAGTCATAGTATGAAGTATGTTTACTTCATACACTTTGTATGACGTCTCACTTATACACGGTACATGACAAAAGTAAATAGCAGCCTATCCTTGTACGCCTAACGTAAAAAATTAATGAACGACTCCATTTTAGGGTTAGTTTTATTTGCGTACATGTTACGCGAACATGAAAATGTCTGGACCAATTATAATCATACGTAAACCTTATGAATTTAGGACGTTACTTTAAAGAACTGTACGTAGGGTAAAACCGGGATAGATGCCGCAGTGGGATAGGTGCCTTGTTTTCTAAAACTCATATTTCCGAAATAGCTATCAACGTTTTAATAGGTTAAAACGGGAGCGCAGACGCCGCACACCTAAGTCCCCGCAAGTGCGTCGTTCAGAGTGGACATGTTTCGCTCGTGTGTGCAATAATTTCCGCGGCGAACGTGTCAAACAGCTCAGACTTTTTTATGTAAGTATTTACAGCTTCATAACTTTACAAGTAGTAATTAGTTCCATACAATTTTTGTTATATCAGTACACAGGTTATTAAATTACACATCCATATTCATATAGTTGTTGTTTTGTGTTTATTTTAATAAAAATATATAAGGGCATCTATCCATATCAAAAAGGATAGTCGCCTTGATTTTTCGCGGTATAGGTGCCCCTAAGTGCCTCTATCTCTCATATCTTTATACATTATAAATTAACATATTTTCTTAATCTTTTATAATTTTCATTTCAGTTCACGTAAAAGACGTATCATTTTAAGTTCAACTAGCGAAACTGAAGATAAACCAGGTACTTACTCTAAAATGATAGAAGAGAAATGTAAAGATTTGTCTGCGAAGTAAAATAAGAGAGAAAAGCAAGGCATGAAACCTGCACACTATTCAAAAATTATTGCTCAAGATGTGGAAAAGAGTGACTATGAGTACATGTTGATTTTTTAAACTTTTATTATTTACTTGATTTGTTACATTCCTTATTATTATTTTACTTGAAGATGATTTATATAACATGTTGATTGATAAGCCTCAATAAAACAAATTTTAATTATGCATATTTCTATTATTTTATTCCACACGGCATCTATCCCACACCATGGGCATCTAACCTCCTTAATATTTTCATGGCGGGGCATCTATCCATATAGGGTAGGCACCTATCCTCAAAAAATGGGTCTGCAGAAACTCATTTTTTGCCCAACCAGTAATTGCTAGGCCATCTAAAATAAGCCGCAATGTAAGAAAAAAGACCAAATAAGAAATATTGAAAGTTTTTTTTAACGATATATTATTAGATTTGAAATAAAGAGACTATTTCAAAAAGTGAGGCATCTATCCTGACTTTACCCTATATACATTATTATTATTTCCTTTATTTTAAAATATACATATAAATTACATTTTTAAATAGGTATATACTACAAAAAATATATACATACATTTAAAAATATAAAAAACAGTCCCCAACCGGCATCGGGAACAAGGTCCAGGCTGCCGGTGGTTAGGGCTCCAGAGAGAGGAACCTCCTCACGATACGCGCCGTGTCGAGAAGTACCGCTTCTTATTTTACACCTCTGTTATGCCCGCGATTGTTTGTGTCGGTATAATTATTTCAAGTCCATTATTGAATGGTTAATAATACTTTTGCTTTTTTATTATTTGTTATTGAAGAGCCTCCTAGCACAGGTATTGAATACTTAAAAGGTGTGTGTAAAGAGTCACTGTAAAAATTGTGCATGTTTCTGAATTAAACCTTTTTATATTTAGGTACTTATGGATTTTGTTTTTAATAAACATTAAAAAATTCAAAAAAATAAAAGTGAAAGTAACTTAATTCTGAAATAATAAGAAAGAATAATATTGATTGGAGGTTTTTCGGTAGGCGTTAAATATTAGTGCTTAGGTTTACTAACAATATTTTTTCTTAATTGAAGGACTACTTCTGATTCGAGCTTAGACTTACCTCGAGCATTATTGGTTTAGCTCAAGCAAGGGATTTTTACAACAAATGCCTACATGGGTAGTAGCATAAAAAAGTAGGTAATATGTAATTAGGTTTAGTTGTTCTTATGTGGTAAGGCTTTATGAATCATTGTGGACCCTGTCGGGTACGCAAAAATGAATAATAGAGAATGGGCCTACAAATTAATATAATCTAAAACTAATAAGTCATATAATAATAAAATAACATATCATTTATTTATTTATTGGTTCACCAACAAATTTTTACACTGATATTATGCTAAAGGTAACATGCTATAAAGTAAAATAGGTACAATAGTGCAACAATCACTTATAGGTAAACTCCGCATGCTTTAAGGTTAAGTTGCATATGAGGAAAAAAAAAATAGAAAAAAAGCAGACTTTAACTAAACTAATCTAGAATTATTATTGAAAACACGCGACTTCACAATTAATGTCTAATCCAGATCGAGATGATATTCTCATCTATTTCTAACATCATTTTTTTTATAAATAAATTTTGTGTTTTTGATTTCCACTATCCAGATTTAAATGGACCAGTCTGTTATATGATGTAGAAAGGAATTGGTAATTTATATTTAATATCCACCGTTGTTTGTAAAAGATTTAACACCAACAACTAGTCTTATCATGGGTACTGTGTTGTCCAGTAAAATAGGTTGTGGAGGTCAGATAGGCAGTCGCTCCATGTAAAAATACGGTATTCAGCTGAAGGCGGTAAGCTGACCAAAACATAGATTGAGAAAAGTCTAAGTGGAAGAGTATTACAAAAATGTTTAGGAGGAAATAAGAATTTAAAAGTACGTAGGTACCTACAGACAGCAGGCTGGATTGTCTAAGTACCTATGTTTAATATTATAAAGTAGAAGAGTTTGTTTGATTGGTTGAACGCGCTTATCTCAGGAACTACTAGTCCGATTTGAAAAAACTTTTACTGTTAGATAGCCTACTTATTGAGGAAGGCTGTAAGTCATAATTTGTAGACAATAACCGACCCCACAACGACGCGGAGCCGCGTGCAAAAGCTAGTTAAAATAAATAACTAAATCTTTAAAATACAACGTTGCAAAATTATTTTGCAATACACTTGGCTACCGTATAAGTAGACATCAATTTTAATGGACTTACTTATCTAATTAACACAAATATTGCAACGTATCATATCTTAACATCGAAGCTAATGTACCTAATAGTTATTAGTAATATTCAATGTAATTGAATTGATTGAAGGAATCAATTAAATTGAATTGAACGATTTAATTGAACTGGTTTCGCGCGGTGACTATCTGCGCAAACTTGCGGGTTAGATACACAGGATGTTGCCTATACAGCGTGTAACAAAAACCCTGTCCGATCCTTGAGAGTACTATTCAGTATCGTACTGCGAACACATATACGTAGCCATATAATGGATTGGAGAAGATTATTTTTCCTCAGTGAAAATAATTAAATAAAAATAAAAACTGATCCAAGGCAACAGCAACACTGACCGCTCCTCAAAGTTCACATACTTACTACCTACAGCTTTGTGTCAAAGAAGCCGCATATGCGAGACAGTTCATGAACTGTACCACGAATACGCCTTTATTGGATCTGACAGGGGCTTTGTTACATGTTGTATAGATCTTTAGTCTTTAGGTTTGTAATCCTACTGATATTATACTTAAATGTGAAAGTGTGGATGTTTGCATGTTTAGATGTTTGGATGTTTGTTACTCAATCACGCAAAAACGGCTGAACGGATTTGGATGAAATTTGGCATGCACGTAGCCTTTGACATGGAAAAGAACATAGGCTACCTTTTATCCCGATTCCGTAAGTAGTTCCCGAGGGAAAATTGTTTCCGAGCTAAGCCGTGGGCAGACAGCTTTGAAATTTGGTATTTTTCTCTATAACAGCGCAAGCTACCTTTAACACGGGTGAACATTTTATAAAACTTTTCATTACTTTCTCATTTCTTTTTGGACCCAATTCTGAAGTGCAAGCAGACGAAGTCGCGGGCAGAAGCTAGTGAAAAATAATTATCCTTATTTTTTTTTACTAAGTATTACCTATGACATCGACTGTTTAATTAACCGTCTTCCAAAAAGGACGAGGTTTCTTATTCAATTGTTAAGTTACCAACTTTGGTATTATATTTGAAGTCGGTGTCAAACCAAAAAAGGTATTCGATACTGACTTCAATTGGCACGGGCACCGACTTCAAACAAATCGGTTGGTAACTTAAAATTTAATTATTGTTAAGTAACGTAAGTTAAGAATTCAGTATAGTTTTGTATGTACCTAAAACCATACGTAAGTATGGGTTTTTGAAGTCGGTGCTTTTTTTGTTAAAATGTTTGTTGATATTAGAAAGTAATTTCTTTTTGACAAGCTTAGTGACCACTTTAAATCTTATACTGTATAATACCTGTCTTTTTCTATAATAACTTATCTCTCTCTCTAATTTGAAAGTGGTTAAGATGCAATTAGGTACAGGGTAAAATAATAATTTTAAATCATGTCTTCACATTCAATTATTTAACAAATTTAATGTACTTACCTATATAAGTATTTACCTATGACGTAACTTCAGTTAGGCCTATATCCAACGGAAAACCAAGCTAAATTGATAACGCTCTCATAAAGATCTCACACAAATCAATCACAAAAAATCTAATTGCCCAAATAACTTAATCACTCTTCAATGCATTTCACAAGCGGATACGAGAGCAAAACTTATAGATTTATCTGTAGATCACTTAATGGGTTGATCGGGAGTTTACAAACATGTATTGCATAATTACAACTCATTACAAGTAAACCGTTGACAAGCCGTATCCGGTACATTAGTAGATTATAAACTCTAATTTGTGCATTGGTTTTAATTTGTAACTTTTTTGTTTGTGACATTGGTACATATGGGAGCAGAAACTGCCAATTATAGCTAGGATTTTTTCATTTTATATGTTTAAAGAAAATGGGTTGTGGAGGTCAGATAGGCAGTCGCTCCATGTAAAATATAGTATCCAGCTAAATCCGGTAACCGACCCCAACATAGCTTGGGAAAAAGGCTAGGCAGAAGGAAGGATGTTTAAAGAAAAAGAAGACATAATTGACAAACAGTGAAGGAAAACATAGTGAGTAGGGAAACTGGATTCCAAAAAATAAAATGAATTCGCCAACCCGTAATGAGCAAGCGTGGTATTCGGTAATCAGTGCTCATTCTTTCTCTATATAGCAGCGGGACATTTATAGGCTGGTATTATATACAATACTTTATGTATAAAATAATAATTATACTTTAAAAAGTGGATTGATGTTAACTTACCTATTTCATAGTTATAAAATTTTATTGTAGCAATCCCTTAAAATGGGCCTATTTATTGATATTTACACGACGCTTCTGTACACACATATCTATCAATTAAGTTTATTTTTATTTCGTAACAGTATTTAAATTAAATATTATAAAATATTTTGAATGTAAATGTTATGTAACATCTGTTTGCAAAGCGAAATAAAATTGCACAACAGCATGACGTTATCCGTGGATCTTATAATGTATCAACTTTAAAAATTAGGTCTTCGTATAAATTGACATTAATAAACCTATCTATAAAAGTAGGTACTTGAGAACTCAGGTATTATTAAGTACATCATTTTTTTTTATGAATAGCTCCTACTTAAAATATAAATTTAAGCCCAGTGAAATGGGTTCTGAAGGTCAGACTGATAGGCAGTCCATCCATCAAAAATGCGTTATTTATTTATTTCTAGGAAAACATAATACAATAACAATAACCAAAATAAAATGAAATAACGCATAAAGCCAGTGAATTTATAAGTTATAGACGGACGAATAAAATAAATAAATAGCGTTTATTTCACGCATTAGCCCATAGGTACAGCTCAGCACAATCTATATTAATAATTTCGTTCAGGGGTACGGTAGACTCGATCGAAACCTTATATGAATAACAAAACATAAAAAAATATTGATTTCGAGTCGACAACATATATCCGCAAAATTCGTATTATGGAGAATTTCGTTAAATTCTAATGGCACTGACAAACAAAAAAACCGCAGTCGCCATCTTGGGTAATTAATAAGGCCGCGTTCCGTGACAGATAATCCTGCTCAAAATGATTCAAGGAGTTTATTATCATACAACCTCCTTGAAGTGATTACAGTGCTGACAAGGCGTATGACAGTTGCATGATAGTTGGGACCAGAATCGTTTCGGAACGCGTTTGAAATAATAGTTCAAGAATATTTATTCCTTTTTTTTCACGTTCCGTTGCATACTAGCTGTTATAATTATACGCCTCGCCAATCAACACGTCGCGTGCGTCGCGCCAAAGAAGTAGGTATCCATCATAAAGAACTGTGACTCATTTGACTGTGTAAAACGAAACGTCTTGCCGGAAACATTGAGTGAATCTTAACAAAACTTAAAACTTTTCTTCAGTCGTTGTCGTTTCGCGAAAATATTAATATTATTTGTGTGTAAAAAATATATATATATTTGTGTGAAAACTATTGCAGTTTTTATTTACTATATTTATTAAACACAATGAACGAAGCTATACGAATCTATGGCTTGCTTACCTTTAATATTCACCTAAATTGTGTATCATGAGTCACATTTCAACCGAGCGGAGCCGGGTTTTCATCTAGTCATTACATAAAATGCATTATAATTAAATCACATTATTACATAATCAAATCAATAAGCTTAAGATAAGCTTGACAAAGAGCTTCGAAGAAGAAATGTACTTGTCTTAAAAAGCTCTAGGTATGCTGTGTGCATCTTTACAGTGTAGGTACACCATCTGTACTAGAACAAACTTTTAAGCGCAACATTAAAGGCCTATAAACGTCCTACTGCTGGGCACAAAGAAGGAACGAGCATTGACTCTCGAGCTCGTTCCTTCTTTGTGCAATCACAAAAAATCATAGCAATTACCAAGGTAATTGCTATGATTTTTTTGGTGATTTAAGTTTCTAATTATTAGAATAGTTGTCCTCACGATTTTTTCCTTTTGCGATTGTCAATCACGTCTTAAAATAATTTAGAAAAGTATACAGCATTGAAAAATGACAATGGTACTTACCTGTAGTTCTACATACCACATACCACAACGATTTTTGAGTATAAAAGAGTATAAATATTTTAAACCAATAAAACTATATAAAACGATTACAGTAGCCTTTCGCTAATGCACCTCACCCACTGTGACGTATCACTCAGTGAGATCACTATCTTACCAAACGCGTTGTTCAGGGAACCCGTTTGCTTGTATAACAAAGTTGTTCGTTACACTTGAGTCATCAGGAGACTTTATTTATTTTTAAGTAGTAAATGTGATAATATCAGCTTGTTGTCCTACTGCCTTTTAACAAAAAAAGAAATATCAAAAATACTGTATTTTGCTTAAAAGAGTGAACTATTATACACATAATTATTATACCAAGTATGGTAAGCGTTCACAGCACCATGAGGTCCGGTGAAGCAGTGAAAACCAGCGCTGAGGAAAACTGCGGTAGACCTAATAAAATCACGAGGTCCTACTACAAAAACTAGCCTTTTTTACTTGCCTATTCTGACCCACTTCTGGGTAAAAGCCTCCTCCAAGTCTCCTCGAACCAGCCATCACGGTGTGCGTTTAGATCATCGCGCCACCTTTTCCTGTGCCGGCCTCAGCGCCGCCGTTAATCTGTTGGCTCCCATTGCGTAGAGACCTTCGCCCAACGGTCATCATGCATACGGCTGACGTGTCCCGTCCAATCCCACTTTAGCCTGGCAGCTTTTTTGCAAACGTCATATATTTCAGTTCTGCTTTTTGCTATCTCCTAATTATAGGACCTTCAATACTGATTAAAAAGAGCACTGGGTTAGTTAAAAAGCTATTTAATATCTACTTATCCAAATTTAATAGCGGTTCAATGACCGGATCCGTATGCGCATGCGCCTTACAAGTACCTACTAATGTGACTTTTCAAAGTTATATGTACTTTCTTAATTCAAAGCCATCATTGACAAACGGCGAAGGAAAACATGAGGAAACCTGGATTACAAAACTGGAATATGAAATCGCTGACCTGCAATTAGCAACATGCTAATCAGTGCTCATTCCATATCTATATGTAAAGAGTAATCTATGGAGATTCTTGCCGGTTCTTCTCCATAGGAATGACACTTTGGAACCGCAAAACAAGAGTCATTTTACGTTTCGAAAGTGCCCGAAAAGGGCAACTGAAATAAAAATAAAAGTTCTCTTTGCTCCTTCCATCCCCCTCTGTCTAGGGCCACAGCCCTCCACCAGTTTTCATAAATATATGTTTTTGTACTATGTGCTTAATAGATCTGTATTTCACGTTCATATCGTTTATCACTACGTGATTCTGTTTGCATGTATTTCATTACATGTATTGCAATCCCATTATCTCATCACACACACAAACAGAAACAGTACACAAACACACATAGCAACAAAACGAGCTTAGTTACGGACCAATGAAAGCTTCATCACAACCGCTCGATTACGGCAACTCGATTGTGCGGCTTACAATCGATTTGCAATCGCTATTACGAGCCAATATTCGATTATGTCCCCCTGTGGTGCTGACCGCAACGTTAAACGTTCATTCGATCACTATTAATGGCTCCTAGGCACAGACCGTTTATCAATGTAGTATCGATGTGCATTCCAATTTCCTACTCTTATAATACGTTTTGGTGGTTCAAATGTCAAAGGTTTATAATAAATGTTAAAACTAGCTTTTACTCGCCACAACTTTTATTCGTCGGTTATCTCTGTAGCCTTCCACAATAAGTGAGATATCTAACAGAAAAATATTTTTTCTAATCGGACTAGCAGTTCTTGAGATTACCGCGATCAAACAAACTCTTCAGCTTTATAATAAGTATTAGTATAGATGTTGTGTTGCTGAGGGGTGCGGTTTCACCCGCGTTATTTATTTATTAACAGTTTTTCTCTGTTCCGTAAAATTCCAATTTTCTAGCTAATTATACTTTCATATTTTGACTAGTTTTGGTTCCAGGAACACCTCTATTAAACAGACATGGTCTTTATAGCTTACAGTGGGTGTGATCACGGCTCTACCTTGACCATTCTGTACCCCTGCACTTCTGGATTTGTATTTGAATTATTTTCTTGATTCGTCGTTTTGAGAACCTCTCTATTGGTAGTTGGGTTTTATATAGGGTGAATTTTTCAACTGGGCCCTCAGAGCCGAAACTGTAAGGAATATCAAAAAATGCTCGAAGGCATCGCGAGGCTGATTTTGATGAAAACAATAAATGCATCATTGGATATTTGAAAAATCAATGAGCCTAGCCATAAATCGAAGCCAATTAATTTGGAAAAAGAAACATACTGTATTATTACACCATTCGATAGTGTTGTTAATAAAGAACGATTTCTGGGAAGTAATGATATACGGGCAACTTATGGAAAATGATAAATTTTAACAAAATGTTTCTTGTTCCACCTTGGTTGAGTCGATAAATCAAAGCGATGGTCATTTTTCTTTCAATGCACACCCGCAGCACTACATAATGTTCTGAAGCTCTGAAGCTTCAGAACATTAAGCCCATATAGTAAGGATTTTATCATCAGGGACTAGGAATTCTAAGTTTATTTGTAGTGAATCTATTCGTACAATCCAAATATGGTCCAAAACTTGTTTGTGTATAATTTTATTCACCATACCAGCTCAAATCAAATTTTCATTCGCTCATTATTTTGTCGTACAATACAACATTGCTTTAGTGAAGTAAGCGTAGGTACCTATAGGGTTGCACGCAAACTGATTATAACGATAAAACGCTAACTCGATTAGGTAATTAATAATTTCACACAAATTATACTTTCGAAGCATTCGTGACCTCGTTAGTTTTAAAAAAGGATTTTATTTGATACGGCCATTTTTGTATTGAGTTATTGTTGTGGGTGAACTTAGTTGTGTTTGAAGTTTTTGATTGTAAGAAAGTTTGTTTTGTTTTAAATTTTAATTGTTGTTGATGTCATTTAGTTATACAATGGCACTAATTGATATATTTATCAAATCTCAATATAACTATGTAGGTACAAAAAAAATTGTCTCTTAAATAATTTCTCAAGTACTTTCTGTACCAATATTTTCAGGGAGATGCTCTTGAAATAATTTTATTCAATTCATACAATCACTTCTTCTCTGACCAACTTGTGATGGAACCAGGGTAGATAAAACGAATAAAACAGTTCACTTTGTTCCAACGGTATATTCTTTGCAGAGAGGGTACATATACTAATACATTTTAAATCAACGCGTCTTATCTATCGCACTCGTCACTCCGAACTGAACTTCGTAAGCCGGGACATATTAGGCGGTATGCTTGTTTTTCATTTATTTACAGGTACCGTCATTACCTCGATCATTACCGCGTAATACATTCTCCCCCCATTAAGGGCAAGCATAAATTGACCTTAATAAATTAAAAATGTTACAAAAAAAAATTATGCACTAACCAATCAGCGTACAGTATACCTACAAGATGTTTAAGTGATACAATTTAAACCAAACAAAACTTAAATCATAATAGTAAAATACGGTTCATACTTATTCTTAAGTTTTAACATCCCTTCACCAATATATGCAAACTATTCATTAATCTATTTAGTAATAGGAAGCAAACACAATTTAGACACAGGTCTTTTTATAATAGAATTTTTTGTTTTTATGGTAACCACTCGTGTGATTCCGTCATTACCCGGATGTTCTTCACTTACTAAACCGTAAAGCCAGCGACACGGAGGCAGACCGTCCTCCTTCACTAAAACCACATCCCCCCTTCTAGGAGAAGGAGTTTCCGTGGTCCACCGATGCCTGTAGAAAAATTGACGCAAATACTCCTGAGACCACTTTCGCCAGAATGTTTGAAGCATACGTTGGGTATATTGCCATCTCTTTAACGAGCTGATATTGGACGTTTCATAATTGTTATCTGGTGGGGTAACAAGAGACTCACCAACTAAAAAGTGACCAGGAGTCAATATTTCTGTATTTTCAGAATTGGTTTCTAATCTAGACAGCGGCCGAGAGTTCAGACACGCTTCCACTTGAGTTAACACCGTTGATAATTCTTCATAAGTTAGGGTGGAAGTACCTATCACCCGTTTCAGATGAAA
This sequence comes from Plusia festucae, assembly GCA_950381575.1. NCBI lineage: Eukaryota > Metazoa > Arthropoda > Insecta > Lepidoptera > Noctuidae > Plusia > Plusia festucae. The sequence goes on along the minus strand of OX494454.1, from coordinate 8,247,925 downwards.
TTTAACAGATTTTATTCCAGCCTCCCATAATCCTCCGAAATTCGGCGCGTGAGGCGGAATAAAATGCCAAGAGGTCCCGTTCGTCCCCAAAACTTCTGCTATTTCCGACAAGACACTACCTTTTTCCTCAGTGAACAGAACGCTAAGTTCCTTTGCAGCACCCACAAAATTGGTGCCATTATCACTCCATACCTCCTGACAATAACCTCTTCTCGCTACAAACCTTTTGAAGGCCTGTAAAAACCCTTCAGAAGTAAGGTCTGATACGGCTTCAATGTGCACTGCTCGTGTCGACATACAGACAAATAAACTTATGTATCCCTTATAGGATTTATGACCACGACCCTTTGCCGTACGTAGTTGAATAGGTCCAGCAAAGTCCACGCCACTACGAAGGAATGGACGAGAGGGCTTAACACGAGAGGATGGTAACTGGCCCATAAGAGGATTACAGGTAAGTCCACTATTTTTTACACATATAATACATTTCCGTATATAGCTAGACACCAGCTGTTTTGCTCCAAATATCCAAAACTTGTTATAAATGTAATTTAATGTTAGTTGTGTACCTCCATGCAGGGTCTGTCTATGTCCGAATGCAATAATCAAAATTGTTAAAGGAGATTTTTTAGGCAAAATGATGGGATGCTTCCTTGAAATTGCCAATTCTGATTGTTCTAATCTACCACCAACTCTTAAAATATTTTTGTCGTCCAAATAAGGATTTAGTTTTCTTAAAATACTTTTTTGTTTAATGTTTCCTTTTCCTTCTAATGCTATTATTTCTTCTTTAAAATGTTGTCTCTGACATAATCTTACACAAACCTCAAAAGCTGCATCCAGCTCTTCGGTTCGTAAATAACCCTTCCATCCCCTCTCAGACTTGATTTTTTTGTTCGTTAACATTCGTCTACAATAAGCTACGACTCTAATTAGTCGTGTCAACGTTGCATATCGCTCTAAGATATCAACTTCTTCTATCACATGATGCACTCGTACTGACTCTAAATCGGTATTCAACCCTTGGGGTTTCTCGTAATTGATAGTAGACTCCCTTAAGAACATAGGCCCTTCAAACCATAATGAATGATGTTTCAGCTCTGCAGGGAGCATGCCCCTGGATGCACAGTCTGCAGGGTTCTGTTTTGTAGAAACATGTGACCATTGCCAAGGATCCAACGAGGTAAGTATCTCCGACACCCGATTCGCAACAAAGACCTTCCATTTATTCGGTAGACCGTTAAGCCAAGCCAGTACAATCTTGGAGTCAGTCCAAGCTCGTAAATTATGTTTATCAATATTTAATACCTTTGCTACTTCTAGCAAAAGTCTTTTCAGCAACACTGCCCCACACAACTCCAATCGTGGAATTGAGACTTGTTTAATCGGTGCGACTTTAGTTTTGGCAGTAATCAGCGAGATTTGAATATTACCTGTCGAGTCAATAACACGGAGATATACAACCGCAGCGTATGCCAATTTTGAGGCATCGCAGAAGCCGTGCAATTCTGCTCGACCATTTTTCGGATTACCGACCCACCTGGGCACGGCAATATGTTTTAGTTCATCCAAACTACTCCGGTAAGTATACCATTCCTTTTTCATTTCATATGGAATTTCTGCATCCCATGTTATTCCAGAAATCCATAACCTTTGAATATGTATTTTAGCTAGAACAATGACTGGAGCGACCCATCCCAAAGGGTCAAACAGTCTTGCTATTTCAGATAAAACCATTCTTTTCGTTACAGGTTCCTGCAGCGAAGACAACTTCACGGAGTACTGAAAGGTATCGCAGCTTCTGTTCCAGGTAAGTCCCAGTGTTTTTAGTATAGAATCCTGTTTTATATCAATTTCTTTGCTTAGCCCTTTATTTCCCATACACTTATCTCCTATGATTCTCTCCAATAATTCATTGCTGTTGCTTGACCACTTTTGTAAAATGAATCCTGCTTTACCCAGTAGCGTACTCATTTGCTTGTAAATTTGTAGACCTTCTTCAATAGTGTCACAGCCAGTCATAAGATCGTCCATATAATAATCATTTAGAACTCTTTCAGCCGCCAGTGGATAGTTCTCCCCTTCATCATACGCAACTTGCTGCATCGTGCGAACTGCTAAAAATGGTGCAGCAGACGTACCGAAAGTAACGGTGAGTAGTTTATAATCCTTGAGAGGCTCGTTCCGGTTATCTCTCCATACAATACGCTGAAAGTCTGTGTGTTCGTCAGCTACGCGCACCATTCGGTACATTTTTATAACGTCTGATACTAAGCAAATACGATGAGTTCTCCACCTCGTTAACAAATGTCGCAGATCCGATTGCAATACTGGGCCGACCATTAAATCATCGTTGAGGGATATACCATTACTTCCCTTGCAGGAAGCATCAAAGACGACCCTGACCTTAGTGGTGTCCTTGTCGTTTCTCACCACAGCGTGATGAGGTAGGTAAACAGCGTGTTCATTTTTAATTTCTGTTTCAGATATTGGCTTCATATGACCAAGTTGTAAATACTCCTGTATAACTTCTGTATATTTATCCTTTAGTTCAGTATTTTTGTTCAACTTAGTTTCCAGAGAATGAAATCGTTTTATTGCTATAGGTCTTGAGTTTCCATATTTACATTTTGGATCGTTACTTCGAAATGGTAGATTCACTATGTAACGACCATTGACATCTCTTACCGTCGTAGCTTTGAATAGTTCTTCACATTTGATTTCTTCATTTGTAAAGTTAGGTTCTTTAGATAATTCCTGATCTGATTCTAATTCCCAAAATAGTTTCAACAGCTCCTCTCCCTCTTGCACTTTACAATGTAATGACATAACGTTCTCGTGTTGAGTTACCGATGAGTCTACGACTCCAGATAGAATCCAACCTAAGGCTGTTGATTGCGCAATTATAGAACCGTTAGGACTATGCAAAAGTCCTTCGTTTATAATTTGACTATAGAACTCAGCTCCCAATAAAAGGTCAATTTTATTCGGTTGATTATATTTAGGATCAGCAAGATCAATCCCTCCTAATTCTGACCATTCCAGTACATCTACTTTCCTCGTAGGAAGGAGAGTAGTGATGGAGTTCAAAACATGAGCCTTAAAGGTAAATGTGACATGTGGATTGACTCTAGATTGAATTTTCATATGCACTATTGATTTTGAAAGTAAATCATGGTCATCGCCCAGACCAGATATCTTACTTCTTAATGGTATCTTTTTTAGTTTCAGATCTTGGACCGTGGTCTCTGTGACGAAGTTTGCTTGCGACCCTTGATCTAGTAATGCTCGTATAACATGAAGATTACCGCCCTTCGACTCGGCCTTGACTAGCGCCGTTGCTAGCAAAACCTGCTTACAAATTTTACCTGTCGAAAAACAGCTAACTACCGACGTTGCATTTTCAGCCCTCTCTACAATTTCTCCTGATTTCAGGTGTTCCGGAGCCTGTTGCGAAACACCCTTGCCCGCTTCATGCTTTGAATTGACATCTGTGGTCTCAGGCGTATCTGAGCTCCTAGGGTGTAATAAAGTGTGGTGACGACGATGGCATAATTTACATTTAGTACTACTACGACATACCTTCGCGGAATGATTATTTCCGAGACAATTAAAGCATAAACTCTTATTAATGACGAAATCACGACGTTTGTGTACCAATTCACGAGCAAATTTTTTACAACCACTTAACTTATGTGTATTTTCATAACAAAATGAACAGACACTTTCTGATACATGTAAAGATTTAAATTTGGTATTATTCATGTTATTTGTATTTCTATTTACTAAGGACTTAGTGTCAATAAACTCTAAGGCCCGATATCTATTTGTTAGAAAATCTTTAAATTGTTGGTAGGTCGGCAACTCATCGGAACTGTTATTATTACTGAATTCAAACTCCCATTGTTTTCTTGACTCTAAGTCCAATTTTAACGTTAATATATGGATGATAATAATATCCCAATCAGATACATTTATGCCGATGTTTGTCAACCCACTTAAACAATCACTAGTAGTGTCTAATAGGTCCTTTAAATGAGTTGCAGATTCTGTAGTTATATTCCTTTGACTTAGCAATCGTTTTATTATGTGGTGAGATAGGTAACGTTTATTATTATACCTAGATTTTAGTAACGACCAACATCTTTCGTAATTGTCGTCTGCGATAGGTATTTGCCTTAATAATTGTTCGGCTTCGCCTGTTAAATAACTTTTTAAATAATGAATTTTTTGTACATTACTTAAACTCAAATTATTATGCACTAATGACATGAACAAATCTCGGAAACTTACCCATTCATCATATTTTCCAGAAAATTTAGGGATAACTATTTTAGGTAATTGTACAGTCTGACACTTATTTTCATTCTGTGAAGTATCAGATACCTTTTCATCCTTTGAACCTTTATTATTATAATATTGTAAAATAGATTTCAATTCTGTTTTGTATTCTAAGTAAGTTTCTTCGGCTTGATCATGTATATCCTTTTTAATATATTCTTGATCACTTAATTGAGGACCAAATTGTTCAATTAACATTCTATGGGTGTTAGAGAATACGTCCCATAACTTTTCTAAAGCCTCTAATCTCACTTGAACATACATATCTGTAATCCTTTCTTTAGGCGACTTTTTAAAGTTACGTTTTGCTTTTACAATATTATTAAAATTGTCACTTTGAAGTAACAGTTTAGCCTCCATTGTTTTACACAATTAATAAACAAATAAGCTTAAACTTCAAAAAAACAAGATCTAAAAATACACTTATTTCTATTTTAATTTAAATGTTTACTTAATGAAACTCAAAAACGTTATTTGAAAACAATAATATCACACATAGAACCACTATAAATAGAACACAATATTGGCAGGAAATATCTACCCAATGTTTCTGCGAAGTCTATAGATTGACAACTTTAAATGAGATTAATAACAACCTTAAAGTCCTTTACCACTGACAGATGTCTCCATAAACGTGACGGCTAATGTCAAATTGATAATGACAGGAAATGTCATTTGATCGAGACAGCGAATGTCACTTTTGACAGTGACAGCTAATGTCACTTTTGACCATGACAGCTAATGTCACTTTTGGCCGTGACAGCTAATGTCAAATTTGAGAATGCGGTTTAATAGTAAATGTTCAAAAACTCACGATTAATCCAATTCACTTCGTTCACTTATTTAATCCGACACTGCACCAACCTCGTTACGTCGTTTGATGTCGTCGTTGATGACGTCGTCACTTCACCACGTCACACCTTGCATTTCATGTATGTCCCGCACCCAAGATCCTGACAGCGCCAGATTCAGCGCCTGTCTCGAAGTCCAAGGCAGGATTCACCACCAAACCCTGACTCCTGATGCTACCAACTTCGTTACGAGCTGGTGTACTGGTGTACGGAACTCCCCTTTCTCTGAGTCAGTTACGCACAAAAATGCACCACCGCTGACGTGCATCCGGATACTGTATATCCGGCTCGAAGGACCATGTTTGACCACCTGATGACTCTTCACTTCTTCTCTGACCAACTTGTGATGGAACCAGGGTAGATAAAACGAATAAAACAGTTCACTTTGTTCCAACGGTATATTCTTTGCAGAGAGGGTACATATACTAATACATTTTAAATCAACGCGTCTTATCTATCGCACTCGTCACTCCGAACTGAACTTCGTAAGCCGGGACATATTAGGCGGTATGCTTGTTTTTCATTTATTTACAGGTACCGTCATTACCTCGATCATTACCGCGTAATACAATTAGTTTTTCATAAGATTAGATTGCAGGTTCGGACCCACTACAAGCAAATGGCAATGTAACTTATCAAAGTTATAATTATGTACTTTCTTAATTATTCTAAGACAACATTGACAATCGGTGAAGGAAAACATCATGATTTTTATTCCCTAGTTGGTAATATGGGTCGCACAATACTAGTATTCTTTTTACCCGTCGTGGTAAGCTAAAGTCATGTGTTATGAGTGGGTTCACTTTGGTACTGCAAATGGGTGGGTTTCGAACCGGCGACGACATGATCGCAAGTCCGACGTCCTAGCCATTAGGCTGCCGCTTCTTATATAAAAAGCTTCATTAGCAAACGGATCAATAATTCATTAAAATCAGACAATTATCATTATCAAGTCCGATCAAAAGTTGTATGTAAAACCGATTGAAAATCGAAGCAAAAACAAAATTAGCTTAATCATCATCAATTAGTTTTAATGAACGAGAATGAACGAATGAGTGAGTGAACGGTTTGTCAGGAGTTCCGCACGTATCAATACAATAATGCAATTTAATTAAATGAAACTGATTTCAATACAATTAAATTGAATTGGAATGTTTGCTTTCTGTAGGTGGTGGTTTGTTAATTTATTTACATGTTTCAAAGAGTGAGTAATTTAAATTGGGTTTAATTTGAACCTTTTCTATTACGTCGTTGTGTAGGTAATTAATTATGAGTTTTATACGCTTGTTTTAAGATGTATATTTACTTAATCGTGACTTAAAAAAAGCAATTACTATACTTATGTAAATATACCTACTCATTACGTATTTAGGTAAATTTTCTTCAGTCAAGCTTTTACTTAATATTTTGAGGTCAGTTTTCAACTTCACCAGTTACCTACAGCTCACTGTCTTTGTGTTACGCAATCAAGCCTAAACTGCTAAACCGATTTAAATGAAATTTGGAACAAAGATAGTGTAAAGCCTGAGAGAGGACCTAATTTATTGCCACCGATAACCGACACCCAAGCGAGCGGAGTCGCAGGCTACAGATAGTCGTACTATATTTAAACCGAAGAAGAGATGGATGGATTGTGTGAAAGATGATATCAGAAACCAAATATTTGATTATTTGAGCCAGGCATTATATGAGCAGATTCTATGAACTTATCAGGTATTGAACAATATTTATCAACCCTTACTTCAGTCTACTTTAATAAAAACAGAAATAAATAGTAAGCGAATGGAGACAGGAAATATTTTAATGTAAGTACCAGTGATTAACAAATCAGTTTCTACCAATCTAAAGATCCCTAAATACAAATAATTCAATAATGAATCCATTTTGAAAAAATCATTAAAGCCGCGAAGACTTTTAATATTCGAACACGGCAAATCTGACACGTGATTAGGGTTGCCATATGAAAAAAAACGAGACAACCCATTATAGACGATAAAGCTCGCGAGTGTTGCCAGATTATCGATAATTATTACAAAAAAAAAGAAATAAGGCAACTGATCGTATCGTGATAAGTGTAAAATGTCTTAATGCGTTGCCCATAATATTTTTATTTGTTTTGTATGCCGGTTGTAATCTGGTTTAATAATCTAAATGTGACACAACGCTCTCTTTCACTTGCCGTTGGAATGAGAGAGATGGAACGATGTGACTTGATCGCTCAATCTAGTCATGTAGGGATGTTTTGTCAGTCTTGTACACTTGATTTCTTAATCGTCGAAGCTGACAGATGACGTTTCAAATATTTGTGGCGCTATGCTTTTATACAAGAAAGCATAAATAAATATACAGTAGTCGAGTTGCCGTGGTTAATAATGAATCAGCCATTATATTAAAAAAAATTCTTCTGCCTAGCCTTTTCCCAAGCTATGTTGGGGTCGGCTTCCAGTCTTGCCGGATTTAGCTGAATACCGTATTTTACATGGAGCGACTGCCTATCTGACCTCCACAACCTAGGTAATTAATACAGTATTCCATAGTAGGACTGGATGTCAGAATTGTAACGACTTAACGACTATCAAAGATCACTGTATGACAGTCGAGAACAACGGCTTAACGTGCTTTCCGAGGCACGGAGGGGTCTCGATACGTTTACAAATGGTCACCCATCCACGGACCAACCGCGGCGAGCGTGGCTTAACCTTTATTAGTGGTCAAACAGTACGGCTTATACTTAGCCACGAGCCCCTCATTATATTACAAAAAATATGTACGTATATGTTTGTTAGATTTGCCAGAACATTAACTCTACATCCTTGTACGGGATATTATTTGTACCTTATAAATACAAGCAGAGTTGAGCATGTTTTAAAGAATGGAGGGAGTCTTTTGCCCAGCAGTGGGACACCAAAGGCTGATACAGTAATAATAATAAATAAAAAGTACCCCTAAATTATGTTAGTCTTGACTTCTGGATCTGAGTAGGTAAAATGATAAATTAATTATAATTAGATGAATTAACAAGCCCACGAAATACAAAGGTTCTCATTAGTAAATTTACAATTTTCAAATATAATATAAAAATATAGTATATTAAACACACACTAAAACACAAAAAAAACAATCATTTTATAAAATAAGTCAAAAATAGATTCAAAATTGTATCGTTCAAAAGACCCGCCCAGTGCGCCACTCAGTCACTCGGCGCGGACAAAATAATGGAAGTGATAAATGTGGAGTTTCCGCAAACAATTACCGCGGTAGTACCCTCTTTGAAACATGATTTCTACCACTTTGTACCGTATGAATATTTTAGCAACCTTACAATCTGATAACACGATAATGCTGGAATATTTACAGTCACGATTGATGTTTGGATTAAAGTTAAGAGCGTTTAGATGCATCTGTTTTCATATACTTTAACCCTGTAAAAAATATCTCTCTGCGTGTTTACATTAGAATTACTAGGGATATTAGTTGCTCTAAGTAAACACATATAGTAAACGCCTGAGGCATCTTTTTTCTGTACGTGAAGTGGCTTAACAACAACGGGAACACGTTTTTAATCATTATTTTTTAACAAATAAGTTTAGTAGTAGTTGTAAGTATTGTTAGCGTATTGAAAAACTAATTTTAAGATTAATCATCCTTTCGGTCTTCGGTGACCGATTCAGTTCCTAGCCTTAAGCAGCATAATGAAAAATTGTTAAACACGCAGCTAAGACGCAATAAATGATCAACAAACAAGTCAAAAATAATAACGGTGTGGAAAACCTCGGTTTTACAAGCAGATTGGGCGATACGCAATGATATATGATACAAGTTTGTGTAGGTTTTTAGTCTAGGGAACATCGCTTTTAGCCCACTGTGCAACCGTATCGGACTGTGAGAACGTTGATTTGATTTTCAATGTGTTTGTATTTTACTCTACGTTATTTAATTAATACCTATTGGTATTTATAAAAATATTCAATTTTGATTTGGTTTGATAATTATATATTTTAAATAAATTAATTTAATTATCTATCTGTTACTCCTTGTGTATGAGACTTAACGGTTGCTTCAAAACTAATTGACGTTTAGTATTCTGCCATAAGACCGATGAGTTTGATTTTTTTTATAGTTAATGAATTGTAAGTTACAAGTTGTAAAATCGTAACGATAATTTGGTAAAGTTTCAGTTTCTTTTATAGAGGTAAATTAAAAATGGGAATAAAAAGCCGTAATACCATAAGCATAGCAAAATATAATGATTTATTAGTGAATACTAACAAATAACAATTTATAAGTAGATATTTACGATTGGGACGTAAAAAGTCATTTCTCAATAATTCAAACTTTAATTTTGTCTAAGCCGACTACATTTGGCGCACAGTGCGTAAATTTGAATATAATTGCATTATCAAGACACGGCATCCGCCATTAGCATACGCAAACTCAAATCGTTCTGTTTGATTTGTTGCTGTTGGTTCGCTGCGTAATTGCGGCCGACTGTACTTGGTATGGATGTGTGTTTATTTGAATAGCCATATATTCGTATAACTGAATTATTTCATGCTTTATTTTGGTTAGAAATTCGATCTGTCCCTCCAGCACAATTTTAAGTAGTTTTTTTTAAATACAGTTCTCTACTGCAATTAACTGAGCACAGACTTGTCTGCTTCACTAACTATATTTGTAACGTTTACTTGAGGCACCCCCTGCGGGGTTCGGACGACGACTTAGTGCGGTTGCTAACAATCTTAATAAGGAAAATCAGCAAGAGAGGCATGATTATAAATGGGGTATAAGTAAAAAACAAAATCATCAAAACGCTGACTTCTCAATTCCAAATATCCTTCTCGTTTCAGGCGAAGGCTCCTGCAATAGTAATGACGGCTACAGCCAGCGAACGCCCACCGACGACAAGTCTCCCCCCGGCAGTGACGACGAGTCCACCCGTCCAGGCTCCGCAGCAGACAACAAGAAGAAGCATCGGCGGAACAGAACAACCTTCACGACGTACCAGCTCCATGAGTTGGAGAGAGCGTTTGAGAAGAGTCATTACCCTGATGTGTATTCGAGGGAGGAGTTGGCGATGAAGGTTAATCTGCCTGAAGTTAGGGTACAGGTTAGTGTATCATTGATCAGATTAAATTATCTTTTGGTTTAAGTAGTATTTTTTGGAGTGTTTAATTTGGAACTCAAGGTGAAAATTTGGAGATGTTAATGTGGGAAGTTCACATTTAAGGATGTAAAAAGTAAGATTTTGTTTTTTAGAGATGTTTTTTTTTATGAAGCTTACTAGCACTGTGGGTCGCATATTACTAGTATTTCTTTTTAACCCCTCGTGGCAAGCTAAATGCTTGCGATACGAGTGGGTTCACGTCGGTAGTGCAATGGGTGGGATTCAAACCCGCGACCACGTGAGCGCAAGTCCGATGTTCTAGCCATTAGGCTACAGCCGCTTCATGCTAATTTCCACGCTTATTAAGGTAACAGTGGCAATTAAATTGTAAAAGAACAGAAATCAATGCAGACATCTTAAGCAGACATTTAAGTCATGCAATTATAATTACGCGTCTTAAACGATTTTTAACAAACCCAAATCGACTAAATGAAATTTTCCCTTGTATTAAGTGAAATAAGTACTCTTTACAAACATTGAGTGAAGGGCCCTAAGGGAAAGGGTAAAGGGGCAATAATGAACCCAAGGGGCTTATGCCACTCAATCCCCTTTGGCTTTGCAGGCCGAACATATGTCAGGCGTATTGATGCTCCACCAGTCCACGAGACCTTCCCCGCCCCATGTAATCGAACAAAAACTAATGCATTACAGAAAACGCTACCAATTTCAGAGATCTTATTAAACTGGTCTCATCTTAATTGCTTTCTTATGGCTGCTGCAAAAATATTTTCGTTCGAGGCATTATAAGTCTTTTGGCGTTGCAATAAAGACTTTCCATTCGCAAAAATATGTTGGTGCGAGGGTTATTTGCCAAATAATGTGGTTGTCGACTAATCTGACACTTGGTTTTCAATAAAGGATAAGCTGATTTTAATAGTTTGTTATAAATGCCATGATCATAAAGAGCATCAGCATTTAGTATATAACTACTGCAATTAAATACATGCCAGATTTCTATGACTTAATTTTTTGCAAAAATATATCACAGATGATTTAATTTTGATGTGGGCAAAACAATTAGGTACTATTTTTTTCTTGGAAAAAAGTTTGTGTTAAAACATTTTCTGTACTTCTTTCTTCTTTTTTTCTTTAAAAAAAAACGACGCCCGCACTAAGGAATTTAATCTTTGTCGCGGGGGTTTCACAAACATTCAAATCATGCACAAATAACACCCAGACTTGAAACAAGCATTTGTGGATCTCACAAATGCTTGTCCCATGCAGGGATCGAACCCGCAGCACGTCGCGGACAGTGGTAATTGGCGTGGTGACCTATACCACTCGACTATCCGTGTCAGTCACAGACATTGTAAGTTTCTTATTTTAATTAGATCCAGATTAGTGCACTACTGGTACCGTCAGAACGAATCAAACGTCTTCTTTTTCCTGCCCTTATCCCATTTAAATGAGGTCGTAGCAATGCTAATTTTCCTTCCATTCATCTCTATTACTCGAAATCGCGGCATCCACTCCTTTCTTTTTCATATCATCTTTCACACAATCGAAATTATGATTTCAAATACTCAAAAGCCTTTAGGTACCTTTATCATTCAGTAAAGCTCTCTGAAATTCAAATGTAACGAAATTAGCTACTAAAAAGTTTGTGTAGTATCGAGCAGGCGTCTAGAGCGGAAGCGGCCGGTAATTCGCTTAAACTAGAGCCCAGACACCGACACCCTACTTCATACATACGTGTAAAATACAGGACTTATGCAGAACTAGATAAGTTTGATCTGGAAATTTGTATCTTGCTCAGAATTTTGAAATCCGTATTGCTTTTACACAGCCGAATAGGTGAAATATATCGTGAGGGATTCTAAATATGGACAAAGACTTCAGAAATAAGGTTTCCTCTGATCCATCTGATACATTGCAGAAAACTACTAACTACTTACGTTAAGTACTTATTTCTTCAAATTAAAACAATTTGACTGACCCTATATCACACCAATACCTACTTAATTATGTGATCAAATCTGTTGATAACAGCGTACAATTATTAGGCGGTGAACTTTGACTCTATTTGTTGTGTGAAAAAAAACAATTTATTGTAGAGTGGTTTTCTCAAAAGGTTTCAATATTACATTCATGTGCAATTATAGACAATGTGCACTAATCATCAATTTGTTCAAGACTTTGCCAGACCTACCTTTAAAAAATGGAAAAGGTGTCCGATGATGATTTTTTTTATGATGTCGATGTCATATTTTCTTGTGCTAAACGGTGTAACTGTACAATTAAGTACATTAAAATATTAATTATCAAAACTTCAAAAACTATCTGCTATTTATAATAACCATGCATAATACGCATGGTTTAAATAAAAGGCAGATTTTCCTAGATTTTCCTTTTCCACTTTCCACCTTTACATTTTGATGGTAAACTCACAAAAACGTTCGCGCATCCTTCTGGACAAAAGGGTGTCTAATTGAAATGTCCACGGTTGAAGCAACATCGTTAATTACTGTGTTTTTGACAAACAATCCACGTTATACAGGATGCGACTTAATGGGTTTGTTTATCCCTTTAAATTAGACTATGAACTATTTAAGTTAGATTTAGGTTTAAATTGTTTTTGTTCGATCAATATACTTACTCAATTATTTATTGCCATTCCATTGCCATTGATTCATTAACTTTCCATATTGGCTTCTCGAAATGTACTTCTTCGATTCCCACCTAGAACATATCTTTGTGTGATGAGCACGATCTTTTGTTCTATGTCTGGGTGTAATTTATCTATACATTTAAAAATTATTATGTTTTATTATGTATTATGTATTATGTATTATGTATGTATTTAAAAATATATATAGTATGTTTATCAGTTGTCTGGTTGCCATAGTACAGGCTCTGCCTAGTTTGGGATTAGACGGCCGTGTTTGAGTTGTCCCTAGATATTATATTATATATCACTAGTTTGTTTAAGTATTTTGTATATTTTTATTGTATGTACAGTCAACATCAAAAGTAGATGATGAATTGAGTTTGTAACTTATGGAGTCGAGACTGATCAAGAATATAATAACATAGCAACTGTACTTTTGAATCACTTCGACGCCACACAGTTCTGATGCGAACTCCGTTCATTAGTATTGAATTTCTGATTTTGATCATCTACTTTTGCTGTTGACTGTACCTATTTAACTCTTTGGGAAGAAACTTCCGTCTATAATAGGACACACCATAATTAAATAGGGTTACACAATAACCTTTTTGTAGCCCCCATAATTTCCGTTACGCATTTAGAAATTTGCAGAAACATTAAAGTAACTATTAACAATAGCCTTATTATAATCTTATCTTATCTCACGAACAAATCAATTGAATTCTTTATAGAGTTAGTCACACATAAACACTTGTATCCTATTTAACTATTATAATAAGACCTCTCCAGAATAACAATTAATTTGAAAGTAGAGCTCTATTTACGAACGCCAGTTTCAATTGACCTATGGGTTGTGACAGAATTAGGCTGGTCTCTCATTCAGTTGAAGTGGTTTGGAATGAGGGTTTAACTTTAACTGGATGGTTCACAATAGCGGAGTGCATTAAGCGCCAAATAGACAACAATGTAAAAGCGATGGTAATCGAATTCGCTGCGTCGATCTTGTTAGGGTGATCATCATTTAGGACCATTTTAAGTGAATATGTTTTTTATTTATTTTGAATTTAATGTTATTTAATTAGTGGTTTTATGAAAATACTATAAAGATAGGATTAATAGTCTCATTTCAGCATTCTTCAAAAAATTCATAAAAAGGAAAAAAAAATACAGTTTTTGGTATTTGGTACAGCGAACACTTAACACGCTTTTTTTTCTAACTTCTCTTGCTTGTTAAAATAACAACTAACAATGTGCGTACTAGACAATGTTTTTCGCTGTCTTATAGCCTAAAAACTAACGTAATGTAACTACTCAATAATCCCCTTACAGCGTTCAAACTTTTTCCACTGTTTTCGCAAAACATTTCCCGATGAGCAGTCATTACGTGTTCACCCCAAACATCTCAATGGCTTGTCACTTATCGTTGTCACGCGTGACTTGCGACAAAATGTGCTAATAAACGTTTTTGTACCTAACACCCCGGTTGAAATACCCCTTAAACGTCACTTCACACAAAAATAAGCTCTATTGGTAGTGGCTTAGAGTGATATTTTCAACGGTGATGTCGTTTTTAGAAGAAGGGTCTTGGAAAATGAGTTTTATAATGTTTGTTTAGTGTAGCGATATTGTTTTTTGCGAATTTGTAAGTGCTATTTATGTTAAGTAGTTACCACTTATGATTTTACGTTTTGTGCTAAAAAATCTTCTGAAAATAGGTACTTACGTAAGGATTATTTTTGCATGTTTTGGTTTTTGCAGATTTTTTGAATTATTTACTACCTATAGGTCTGACTTTGGTCTTTTGGGGATCATTACATGAATAACGACCCAAAACAAATTATAAACAGAATACACCTTGGGTAAAGTCAATATAGATATACCGGGAGTATAGTACAAGTACTACTAAGTTGGTCGTGTTGTATCTTTATGCCTTTGCATTCAAAAGAAAGCTGTGATGAAAGTTTTTGCGGGTTAGCCGTCCTTTTTTTGGAATCTATCCTAAACGTAATTTGTATGGATTAGTAGGCATATGGTATACCTAGATATCCAAAAAATTTAGAGGGTAAGCAAAAATGGTCTTTGATCTGAAAATATCAAAGATAATATTTGCTCTTTTATAAATTTAAAGATAATAAACCAAAATATCTACCCATTTACAAATTAAGCTTTCTTTATTAAACTATAAATGAGAGATTTAAATTAAATTCAAAAAGTATGGCAACTATCTGGCTTTAAACCTATTTTTTTTTACTAAAGTCAGTTTATGAAAAAAGGAGCCAGGTAGGTGTAACATGAAAAAACCGTCCTTACAATATCCATTACAAAAATCACTTTAGCTAAAACATAATTACCAGTTTGAGTTGATGTTAATTATTGCAAGTTGTTAAGAAAACCCGTAATTTTCCGCCACTGAGGCGATAATTGCCGTTTCTTACAAGAAAGGGTTCTTGGAGTCCATTAGAAGTTTTTGTTTCGTCACACCGTTAGTACAATGTCTAGCTTTTCGCTCCCACTAATTATTAGTACTATGTTAATCTACTAAGTGTTTTGTGAGTTATCTCAATCTGATTAGAAGTATGTTGAATCAACATTTTCATATTTTTAAGATCTCTCACGGTCTCCATAAACGCTTTGCATTTTTTTTGTAGGTTGCAAACAACAAGCAAACTACATACCTATGGGTGAAGTAGTGTTATAGTTAGGCCTGTTACTTGTTTGTAGGATTACCAGAAGTCCAGTCATTCCACAATAATGACATAAACATATTAAAAGACCGATAAACTGAGCCCACGATTACTGCAGAATACCTCTCCAAAAATAATTTTAATTGTAAGTAAGTACCTAAGTTCACTTACAGCCAAATGAAACGGTCGACTCTTATTTACCATACAAAAAAAAAATCTTATACTTTCTTTTGTTACTTAATTCAAAACATTAATTACTGCAATTATTACTGTCAGTAAATAAAAAAACATCACTCAAAGTAACCAATAACAAAACAAAATAAAACGCAACACAAAAAACTTAATCAATTTCTATTATATTATTATTAACAGCTATAACAATTAGTATAGTGAGATAAACGCAATTTACACGGTCGTAATCGAGTGTAGTGATAATCCCGTGACCAATCCCGGAAAAGTAATGCGGGATTATGGTCGCCCTATGCGGCGCGTGTAAACGTATGCAGCTGTGTCGTAAACTATAATATATACCTCCTGTGTAATGCATTCTTATACAAAACGTGAGTAAGAATATATAATATGACGTTTAAAAGAAACATAATACAGGATTGATTTAAAAGGAGTGCGTATATTCGACGAGGTAAGTAATCAGTTGCATAAAACTGAACAACTTTCCCCAAAAAACAGGTCGAAATCTTAAAATGGGAAATGAACTTTTCATACAAAGTGACAGGTCACGTGACTTATGTTTTGTATGAAAAGATGATTTTCAATTAGTACCTCGTTGAATATACACACTCCTTTTAAATTAATCCTGTTTAAGAACAATACGATTATCAGTAAAATAATCAAGGAGAGTCAATATTTTACACTCAAGGGGATTGTTTACATGTGAGAGGAATAGATACCTTAATGATTAGATGTAAGCATTTAGACTCCTGTGAAGTTGCAGTTGTTTTACAAATAAGTTATTTGTAAAACTGAATAACCCTGTATAAACCTAAATAATGTCAGCGTTTAATGTCCTATTGATAATTCAAAAATTAACCCTTTGCATACTAAGCTCAAAGTGCAAAAAAAGAAAAAAACTGATCTGATCCTAGACAGAAGCGCCTAATGTTAGATAATATTGTATTTTTTGAAAATTGGCTTTACCAAGGTTTAACTATTTCACACCACTTGCTCACTAATGATGAAGAAAAGTTGCAACTAAGTGTGTTCTTCTTTCTTTTCCGAATACTACGTAAATAGAGTAAGTATGTAAGATATGTAGAGTAAGTATGGCAAACGTAGTGTATTACGCCCCCCAGCTAAATGGACCGATGATCTGATAAAGGTAGTTGGGTCGGACTGGAAGCGGAAGGCGGACCGGGTGTTGTGGTGCAAACGCCTATGTCCAGCTGTGGACCGCGATAGGCTGAGTTGATTGAGTTTAGGTATATTACTCTTCAAGATAGCCACATAGTTTTTCACCTTCTGATCATTTTTTTATTGTGCACTTAACAAAATAAAATAAATAAATAATTTTGAATAAAATAAATAATTTAATTCTAACAGTATCTAAAAACCTCGAACAAGTAACAGGGAGTAAACAATAATAAGTTAACTGCAGAGTATTGGATTAGCACGGAACGAGACGTCGCCTATCGAGTTAGTTCGCAATTAATAACTATTATAACTTAATCTCACACGAGCCAGAAACGTGTACCTGGGGCTTGGAAGCAAATAGACGTGGCACTACTAAAATCTACGGGTATATTTGTACCTAATAAATAAATGAAATTATTTCCAACTGTGAAACCTTCTTATATTTTATTTTGGACTTGGACTTCAAAAGGAGAAGTTTGATTCCCACCCAGAATCTTTGTGTGACGAGCACAATCATTTTCTGTCATCATGTTGGTTTAATTGATCTATCATGTGTATGTCCAGAAATATATAAGTATGTTTATCAGTTGTTTAGTTACCATACCTACTACAGGCTCTGCCTAGTTTCAGATCAGATGGCCGTGTGTGAGTAGTCCCAAGATTTATATTTTTTCTTCCTACCCTTATGTCATATATAGCCTGTCACTTTGCTGATATCGTCGCTCCATCTAGTACCCAGTCGCCCTACACTACATTTGCCCATCCATGTTCAGGCTCAAAACCTTTTTTCATCTTCATCATCATTCCTCCACATCAGGATACCACGACAGCCGTTTTTCACATAGGTTTTCGGTTACTATCAAAAGCTAGAAAATACGGAAATAAATTTCTTCAAGTGTGAAGTCTTTTGTTAACAGACTCAACCAAAGACGCGTCTATTCATTTCTGTTCTGTATCACGTCAGCGTCATAATTCAGTTATCGCGCCGACGCGGTGTTAACTTAAGCTGAACATGGGCGAACACTCAATAATTTACTGAATATACGCATAAACAAGTTAAATTGTCCAAGATATGTTTCGACATGCACTTAAAATAGTTTTGGGGGGTGATAATGCATTTGGAACAGAACATATTATACCCGTAGATGAGGAATGAAGACATACCGTACTTGAGCATAGCTTTATGGTGTCTATAAGCCAGGTTGAACTGAATGCAATCGTGTAAATTTCCACCTTTTCGCTCAGATCGTTCATATTGAGGTAGTTTAGTTAAAAAGTAACACAATATTTAGAAAACTTTTTGCAGATCTACCCCCTAGCCAAGTGACATTTCTACAAGCGTTAACGATGATAGAGATCGCTTAAATGACAATAAATGTATTAAAGTGACAGAATCTAGTCACTTGGCTAGGGGGGCTGTTGTGTTTCGGTTTTATTTATTTCACTCACTCCTATTACTTTATTACATCCGAATGTAGCAGGTATAACCAAAACTATGCTCTTAATTTTGATTTTAACACATGACTTTTATGTAAGTTAACGCTTTGCCCCACCGTTTGTCTCGCATTGTTTTCAAGGCTAACAAAGTTATGTTAATAATCTATAACTTTCTTGGGGAATTTGGTTATAAAACAAAAAGTCTTAAAATCTTTCTGGTCATGTCAGAGATAAGTGACGTCAAAACAAAAAAAAACTCTTTAGCTTTTATATATTGGTATACCCAATTTATATGAAATATCTGCCACGTTTGATCTCAAAAATAATTTCTTAAACCTTTTTAAACAAGAAACAAATTCAAATGCTATAGGTAGAAGTACCAAGAGCACATAAGTCGCGTGGGAGCGTCGGTGTGCCGGCAATTTGTTCAGCAGTACGGGAAATTGTGTTTATTGCGATCACATCATTTACTCCCGTTTCTTTCATTTGATCCCTTACCCCTGCGTCGCTTGCCCCTGCTTCGTCTTGCCCTAGCCTTGCACCTCTCAATGTCGTTACATCGTTTACTTGCGTTTTGTTTTCTCATGAGGCATAAAATAAGCAATTTTCTGTCCTCCACTGCAACTGTATCATAGCAATCTACCACTCGGCTGTAATTACATCTGCACCGTTCATTTCTGGGAATGGTACCTAAAGGGATTCCCTACGTTAAGCAATAATAGAAGATCCTACTTTCTCATTCAGTCCAACTCGCAGACTACCAATATTGTCTGTGCAATAGTCCACTCTACCTTTTTCAACGACCTACTCAATCACTTTTTGTTTTTTTTTTGGATATTTGGATGTTTGTTACTCAATCACGCAAAAACGGCTAAACGGATTTAGATCAAATTTGGCATGCATGTAGCCTTTGACATGGAAAAGAACATAGGCTACATTTTATTCCGATTCCTTAAGTAGTTCCCGAGGGAAAATTGAAAATTGTTTCCGAGCTAAGCCGTGGGCAGACAGCTTTGAAATTTGGTATTTTTCTCTATTACAACGCAAGCTATAATATGGGTGAAAATTTTAATCCATTTTTCATTACTTTCACATTTTTCATTTCTTTTTGGATCCATGTCTGAAGTCCATGCAGACGAAGTCGCGGGCAGAAGCTAGTACGTAATATTTATTAAGTATATCTAAAAGATAATTAGATACGTCAGTCAGAATAGGTATTTTATCTGATGAGCCATTTTGATGATCACGTTAACCAATCAATGATTCAAACGTCTGCAGCTAATCAGACAGGCTGTAATTACCACGAAGTAATTATACCGACAAGTCATACCGTTATGAATGATTGGCCTTTAACATAACACGAAAAAACTTCAATAGACCTTATTAGTAAATTAATACTTCTACATGAACATAATAATAAAATAGTTGAGATCGGTTCAATAGAAGGTAATCATAACTCTAGACTATTGTTCGATAATAATTTGATTAAAATTTGACAGCTCCATCCTGTTGAAATAAACCATTAAAAAACAGGAAACAACTAAATAAGGGTAATTCAATTACAGCTTATACAACGACAACTATACTAAGAGCTTTATAGCAATCATTTGAGTATAAAGTTGGGGGTCAATTTGTGCTGGTTTTTGGACAATGAAATATGAAAGAATAAGGTATTGAATGGATAATAGTAGGTTCCGTACGTATCATGTCGGTGTAAATTACGAGAGCCGGCGGAACTCCAAACTTGATATTTCCGTTCACTTCGCGAGCTTTTATTTTTTTTTAGCTTTTAGCATCTGTCTTTGGGTCTAAATTGATTCTAGTTTTTACAGAATATCAGTTATCTCACGGTAAATAGTATTTTAATAGGTTATACTATTATTCATACAAATTTACATAATTATAAGTAAGTATTTATCTGATAGCAAACAATAAAAAGAAAGAAATGTTATTAATAAAGAAAAAAATACATTGATGAATATATGATTGCTTTATTTTGACATCAAATTTAAAGATAATGATGACTATCACAGTTGATAGGTATCGTATAGTTTAACCGACTTAACTAAATAAAGTTCAAAACCACTTACTTAAACCTCATGTGGATAAAGAACTCACAAAAGATTTTCAAACATCATAATTAGTAGCGAACAATAATACGTCCATCTGCGTTGATACCGACAATGAAAGTGTCTTATTTTCGCGCCATTACCGATCTGACGCCATTTTGTTGTTGTCAACAATGGCGGCTTGCGCAAGCGCACAGACGGATTATCCGTCCAATTTGCCAAACAATTCAATACAAATAGAACGTTCATTTCAATTGAAAACTTTACAATTCGGCTTCGAGTGGCGGTCCGTTGAAAGATTCAACTACCATTATATTAACAGCTTTTAATACTTCAAAAACCTTTTCTATCTCTTTAAGAATAAGGTCTGAATCAGTTTGTGCGATAAGTTTGCTTTGCGCAAGTGATATTTGAGAACGTCACTGAGACTTTGGATTTCTTTACAAACTCCAATGTATTAGGTTCTCGGGTCCTTTACGGATCAGGATTAAGGCATCGGCTAATTTTCTGTGAGATACTCCTGCGGTGCTTTTGACATTACCTTACTAAGAATTTGTAATCTGTAGGCGTTAAGAGTTTGATCTTAGAGATAATGGGTGTCGTATCTTTCCTTCGTTAACATTGAATGAATTGTATTAGAAAGTTTTACTATTGTATATTTATGCATATTTAATGCCGCATGTTTTGAAAAAATACAGAAATTCTTCATCTACTTATGTATGTAAAAACTTCATAAAGATGTCTAATTTGTGCTTTTGGGCTACATTGACCTCAGTTACTGGCTACAAAAAGTGATCCAAATCTTTGTGACGTATTACAAAGATATAAGAACCTTTGTAATTTAATCTATGAAGCTCTAATTACTAATAATAAAATACAAAATACAGCCAAGAAATAAACATCTCATAATTTTTAATTTACCGCCACGCCTCCGCCAGTACATAGTGAATAAACGACACAAATCATCTCTTAATTACATAATTACTCCAATTAAGACAAAGCTCAAGAATTAATTACAATTCGCCACTCAAGCGGGCCCATTAATGGAGCCTAATAAGAATAAGTCAACGAGGGACTCTGCAAACTCGACGTACCCACCGCCTTGGCCTAACACAATTTGAAAAGTTTCTTATCCAACACGTTGCAAGCAAAATTTTACTTTAACTTCTCAACGATAAAGTTCTTTTTTATTAACCAACTAAATTGGCGGTTGTTACCTTCGGTACGGATGGTCACAGTTGACAAATACTAAATTAACCTTTTAGCCAAAGTATGGCGACGGAGTTCGTGTTAGTGCGAAATTTAATTAAGGTTTTCAAGTATGAAAAGTTTTGTTATACAGTCGAAAATAATTTTTAGGGATTCAACGAAAATATTTAATTTACAGTAATGATTTGAATCTAATAACATAAAAATTGAATGATTTACGGTTTTTTTTTTCTGGAATCTTCGTTAATCTTTAGGGATGTCATTTTTTTACCTGTCTTCCGTTTTACAGTTTTCTTTTTCAATCCCCATTACATTTGCCTTTTACTAATGCTGACTTGCGTGGCTTTTACCTTTAAGTTAAAAACTAGCATGAAAATGTGCAAAAATAAATATAATAATGCATTAACGTAATTCCTAATTGCTTAATTGAAGCTGTAAAATTACTGAGATCGAATTGAGCAAAATTTACAATTTCTATTATTAACAGGTCCAGAAGAAAACTCACCTTAAGGAATTGAAATTTATGCTACAATTATTCTAAAAAATACAGTTTCCCTCTTCTCGATCCGAGCATTATATCCATATACATTTTTGAAGTCAAGTACACAAAAGCTTTCTCCATACCAAGGGGCACAATAAATTAATTAACGCGGGCTCGACGGCGCGAACGATTTGTCCGCTTATGTACTACCTACGTAAACGTGTGTGTATGGCTATGTATGGAAATTTAATGGAAATTAGTCGCGCCTTTTCAATGGCGGGACTTTTGTCTCTTTTATGGTGATTACTCTTGTGGGACAAGAGACGATTTATAAAAGTGAGTCTTGCTGTCGATGGGTTAATTTGATTTTTATCGCCACTTCAGGCCACTTGGGTACTCTACAATGGTATTTTTTACAAGTTTTTGCTTTCATTGTACGATATTAGCTAGTCGTAGGTCTTTCTTTACCTTTAGGAATGTTGCCAAATATAGAAACGTACTTTAAGACAGGTATCACAATTTGGAAATGACCACATTTTTCCACCCATTCTTTTATAAAATACCTTCGTTTTCAATATGAATGAGTACTTACCCTGATTTGAACCTACAAAAATAGAAAAAGCAAGTTCAAAAATTAATTCCCTCTTATTCCCAATGTAACCTTATACTATTGCTGGTAAACAGTGTTACGTCAGATTGGCTGTTGAGTGGGCGGAAAACGCGCACGCCACGCACCCGCCACGCACTCGCCACGCACCCGCCACGCGACCGCCACCGCCACGCTAATGACAACAACGATACTCTATTATTTAACGTCACCCATGTCAACTGAACTTTGTGAATATGCTAAATTAGGAAACACTGGTTAAAATAAATCAAGAAATCTATTTAAAATTATCTTTGAAAACTTTTTTTTTAAACTAAACCTGCTGTGTGGCACTAGTGGCACTTTCATGACATATTAATTGTAGTAGATCTCCTTTTTATCGTTCCTAAACTTCATACCACTAATGTCTTATCGGCCTAAAATATTACCTGCAGATTTTGTATCACGACGTTATCTTTCCGAAAGAGCATAATTCAATCTACGAAAAAAAATCATATCTACTTAGCTGTTTATGACACTGCATCTCCAGTCTAATTGCGACAAGGGCCAGTGTAATTAGGCCGAAAGGTTAAGCAAGTTAAGAGGTAAATGGATAAATTCCCGTGACCTAATTTTATGGTTTCAATATATTTTGTCAAAATACTACTTTTTTAACATTACAACGAATGAAATTATTATAAAAGTTTACTAACACAAGTAACTTTCATTAAATAAACACTTTACAGAACTTACGTTACAAAATAGATAATTATTATACTATACACACCTAATACTAAACTATATTAATTAAACTAAACTAAAAACTTATAAGATTAATAAAACTGTCTATAAAAAGTAGACTTGCTAACCAATATTACCTAAGCAATACAGATTACAAAATAAAGGCTAACAAGCATAAAAAAATTCATCGTCATCTTTGTCAACAAACACAAGTTAAATACGAAGCTAACTAATATAAAAATAATGAAGTCCAACTCGAAACGAACTTCGAAAAGATTTCAAGGGTGAAGAGCGAATAATATGTAATTGCAACCCCATTCATCGCATTGTTATTGTTTGTTCAGGGGACTAATGGCTAGTTTTGTATGTGGTGAGAACAAACTGACACAATGGCGTCACTTGAATGGAAACATGGTTTTGTCACGTTTTGCGATTTGTATTACATTTTAATTTGATATGGGAGGTTTGGTAAGTAATTTGCTGGCTAATTGAGCTAGTTATTCCAAATTGGATGTAACTAACATTAATACAGATTATAATCTAGGCAGTACTTATGACAACAAGTATTTACATTACCAGGCTATAAATAACCCACTTGCTTACTATTATTTGACTGCACGGATGGCCGAGTGGTATAGGTCACCACGCTAATTACCACTGTGCGCGACGTGCTGTGGGTTCGATCCCCGCATGGGACAAGCATTTGTGTGATCTACAGATACTTGTTCCAAGTCTGGGTGTTCTTTGTGCATGTGATTTGAATGTTTGTGAAACCCCCGCGACACAAGGATTAAATTTCTTAGTGCGGGCGTCGATTCTTTAACAAAAAAAAAAATTAACTGTTTATAATTCAATTTTTTGGAATCTTGTTACCTCACGTTTTTTTTTTGACCGGTTTTCATACAAATTAAAAAAAGTTACATTGGACTTTCGAACCTCCAACCTTGTGCGCCCAATTCCTTTCATGGAACCGCTAGGCTATCACGTTATATTAAATATTTATGTATAATATGCAAAATTTCATTTCAAATCGATTGAATTTTACAATCAAAGCTCAAGGCCGGCTTGCGATTGTTGTACCTACACGATAGGTCATGACTTTAGAGTGGGTTCGGGTAATAATAGTCTAGAGGGCAACGCTCTAGACTATTATTACCCGAACCCACTCTTACCTAAAAGTGTAATATGAATAATTCAAAGAATATTATTTTGACGGTATAGAGATATGGACTAGAGAAGTGTAACCAGAGATAATGTTCAGTGATCACTCGCGCTGCTGGTCCCGCCCGATCCGGCTCGAAGGACCATTTACCTTGGCCGTGCTCGTATTGGTGTGGATTATCGTGGCTAAAAGTAACCTATGTCCTTTCCTGGGATCCAAGCTTACCCCATGTCAAGTTTCTTCAAAATTTGTTAGATCCAAGTAAAATGAAAAATCGAGTCTAAAATATCACATCAGAATCAGAAACTAATCCACCTCCTCGCGTCGGTCTCCTCATTAGTAATTACATACCTTACCTTTGCACCAGTTATTTGGCCTGTTATTAATTTTATTCTTCACTAGTTTTTGTTCGCGGCTCCGTCCGCGTGGGCCCCGGTTATCGTGATAAATTATAGTCTATAGCCTTCCTCAATAAGTGGGCTATCTAAAAGTGAAAGAATTTTTCAAATCGAAGTTTTACTTCCTGAGATTAGCGCGTTCAAACAAACAAACTCTTCAGTTTCATAATATTAGTATAGATACTGGTGGTGAATACCCCGTTGTAATTTACAAGCTTCTCTTCAATGATCTGATGCTCATACCAAAATATAAGTGAATTTCTAAAAAACATCCTCAAATGTAAAAAAATAAATACCATAAACCCTTGATGGGTTTATGGTATTTATTTTTTTACATTTAAACCAACAATGTAAACCTTAAATCAGACTGGCTGGCAGTCTATAAAATTACAAAATGTATAGCGAACCAATAATTAATTTACCTTCACGGATCATCAAGAAAGAACCAATATGGTGGAGCAATCGAAATCACAAACAGGACCTTTATTAATTTACATCTACAAAGTTGATTCCATTAAAACACCTTTTATTTTTCACAAACAATGTTGCTAACGACTCAATTTTATTCGGACCTAAAGTAATTTGTTTTCGATTGATTTTTCCCTTTTTTATCACTCGCTATTGTCGCAATACGAGTTCTGTTCGAGTCGGTTGCGACGAGTCAATTAATCAGGCTCGGCTATAGCGGAACCTTTATAATTTACTTAATACTGTAATTGGTTTTGAACAGAGCGGAATTTTATTAAAAACCAATTTTGTTTGGTTTGATTTGTAGACTGACTAAGGCCAACGTTTGAGGGACTTGTCGTGTCATCGTATCGAAGATTCTATTGACAAACATTTGACGTTTTGTTAACAAAAAATCGATAGGCTTTAATTAATTAGTTGCAATAATTCTTTGATATTTTAATATTTGAAATGTCAATGTCAAGGAATAAATTAATGTCTAGAACGTATTGTTGTATTGTAATCTAACAGACGAACTATGTGTATAGTTTTATTGATACTTAATACAATGTAACTTGTATTAAGTATCTAATAAATAATTATACATAATTAATGCACCTAGGCTTATTAAAGAAAAGAGAAATATCTGTGCTGTAATTTTCATGCTGTAACTATAAATAATATTGTACTTAAGTTGATGAAAAACACAATGACATTGTATAATTATGACTTTATCTGAAACTTTTATCTGAAAAGGTAAATTAATTTTTCATTAGGGCTGTTATAAATGTGGTCAATACATTTTAATTTGTAGCTCTTCTGTTCTCCTCTTTACACATTTAGAAAATGACATAAATTGGCTTCATTACCAACCTGGAATTTATATATGTCAAAATTTATTATAAAATATATCCGGCCCAGAAAGAGGTGGCGGGACGATTCGGACGTGTACCGCGAGGGCTGGTTCGAGGTAACACGGAATAAGAATGTGTGGAGGAGGGACTTGGGGAGGCCTTTGCCCAGCTGTGGGACAGTATAGGCTATTATTATTATTATAGTTAGTACATAGGCACACCTCCCTCCCGGTCCCTAGCTTCTTCTTGCGAATTCCCCAGGAAGGCATCTAGTTCATCCCGCCATCTCTTCCGCGGCAGACAGTATAGGCTAAGGGAAAAAAATATTAAGTACCAAACTTTCCAGGCAATGTTGGTATCCCAAATCCTTCCAACCATTCGACAAATCAAAACTCCCTTGACAAACGATATTTACTTAAAAACTATCAACCTTAAAGCCACGTGCACCAGTTAATAGTCAACATATTATAGACTGCGCAATTACTATCCCGATCCTTTGTGTAAATAAATAAGTCGTTATTAAGTACGGAGTATACACAGGGGTCGCTTCCCCTCCTTTCCTGCTTCCCTGGTGTACCCTGCGTTCGAAGATGCGTTATGCAATGCTCACGAGTTGTTTGTACGGTACTTTATTGAATTTGTTTGGTAGGTTGGTTGGTACTAGTAAGGCTAAGATCAAATGTTTCATTTCAAAGTTGAGTTGAAAGAAATTTGATCTGTTTTTTTTGGTGTATTAATTTTAATAGTAAGGAATTTTGATATTAGATTTATTCATGGTATTGCTTTCTGAGGTTTACGCGAATGATAGACTTTGAAATAAAACAACATTTTAAACGGAAGCTTTGAGGGTTTATTTTTATTTTAGTTCCCGACGTTTCAGCATCTTTGCAGGTGTCATGGTCGGGGCCCATTTCTGGCCGTAAAAAAAGTATAAAGTAAAAGTTTAAAAAGTAGTTTTATTAAATCTATGGTTTTAAAAATTGTTAGAAAAAGTTGTTGTTGTAGTTTATTGCTACAAATATCTACATAGGTACTTAGTTTATTTTATGAAATGCAACTTTCAGCCCAAAAAGCAAAAAACGCATGTTCTAAGTTTTTTAATCGTCCGGAAAAACCTTACATAGTAACTACTACATCGAACTCACAAAAGAAACGCTTATTTACGCCTTAATAGCTCTTAAATATCTCTCTAATGAATGAAATAAAAACTCGACCCGACTCTTCCCGTGGAAACCCCAACACAATTCCTACAAATCACAACGAACCTTATTCCGTAGGCACAAAGCACATTTTCCATTCCACCACGTCGGTTAAGCCTTTTAGAGGCAGCATCGAACTAAATGATGTGAAGATAGAACGAAATCAAGAGATAAATGCCGTGTTACATTCAATTCTAAATCGTAATGCCACTGTGATAAAGTTGTGGTTTGAAGCGCACAGTAGATTACTGGGTCACGCAAAATTGAACTTTATTGTGGGAAAATAAAGTCAATTATGGTTCGTCAGTTGGTGAGTTAAGGGTGAGTGTGGTCTTGTTTGCCGCGAGTTAATTTAGTTGTGGATTAACTCAGTTTGAGTGATTGATGTTTTTGGGCTCGCTTTTGATGCGTTTCTCGGCGTTTAGAGCTTTTGTGAACTGTTCGGAAACCGGGATGATTCTGTTTGCGGGAATATTTGTTTTAGTTATTTCTATATTGTTTTTTCAGTTTTATTTAAGAATGTAGTTTGAACTTTTGATTTTGAGGACTTATTTGTTTAAAAAGCTTTTTAGTTTTCTGTTCTTACCTCTAGTACCTACTAAGCTAGCACATTACTAGTAATCTCGTTAACCCCTCGTGCACGTCATCACGTCACGATGGGATTTGAACCGGCAACCACAAGATAGCCAGTCCAACGGCGAAGGACCTAGCCGCTTTATTTAAAACTATAATAAGCATCGTTTCCTTTTATCATATGCATGATCGACTTCAATATTTCTTATCTCTGGTATTTGTTGTATTATTCCAAATTATCCTTAAATACGGAGTCATTTTGGAAAGCGGTCCAAATATTGCATTGTAGTTTGTAAGAAAAGCAAAGTAAATATTGGATTTTCTCATTGCTGATAGTTTTTTTTACACATTACATGCATGCATACACAGAACAGCCCATGAGATAATTATCAGAAAAATTAAAAACAAATAATTGGAGTGATAAGGTTGGTTCAGACCTCTTTCACACTTTCCTAACATCCCACATTAATATAAGCCTTGTTATAAATAACTTACTGAGAACATGTGAGCAATATTCCGTCAACACAACCTGACAGTGTTCTCGACTACAAAAGAAACATTCGCCCATTTCCTGATATATTATTACCCGAGGATTAAAGTTCGTAATTGGCCTCCTACGTAACCCTAAACGAATTGCGGAACAAAATACAATTTCAAGTCGACTAATAGGCCTTATTATATTAAAGGCCACTTCAAAACCAGACTTCCATCACAATAGGTCCCATCAAAGACACGCCGTCATTATTTCTCAGCACGTCGCGTGAACCCTCCCCTTAAGAACTTCCCTAGCCTCCGACAAACGTTATTATTAATTTTACCTACAACAACCACAAACAAAGTCGAACTCTAACACGCAAAGAATACAGTTCAATCTACTTCGGCGATTGTGTTTGAGATAAGCTGTTTTTCGTCGCACAAAGCGGGTTATTGGCTAACTTCTGGTCCACGGGCTGCATCTAAGATGGCGATGTGTTCTGTCTCTCTCTCACACGTGTAAAGCTTATGTGCTGTCTCTGTTGTTTTCTTGCGTAATAGAAAGAAGGCGAAGTACTTTTTGTTCGTGTTTATGTAGGGTGTTAGAGCGAGAGAATGTACAAGAAGTCAATTTCGTTTGTAGAGTAAATAAAGAGATATTGGAGACGATCGATTTTGCTTAATACCTGCAGGTCTGCATCCAGTTATGTAATGACTTAAACTAAGCTATAGAAAGGAGCAGTTAGTTAAGTCTACATTATTTCAGTAGAACATACATAAATATAGATTGCTCAACAAGAGAATGACGATGAACTATTTATTGATCTGACAAACATATCTCCGAATACTGAAGCGATCATTTACTTCAACACGTCTTTATATTTCTACTGGCTGCCCGGACAGACTTCGTTCTGTCAAAATGTAATTAATAAATGTAACGTTTTTCGAGTAATCACGTCATTTTTTTTCTATTATTAAAACCTTCCATGGACCTCAGGGAACATACAAAAAAATAATTTAGCCGAATTGGTCCAGACATTCTTGAGTTATGCGCTTACCAACATTCATTTTAATTTATATAGAAGAAGAAGATAGAAGATGTGTCGCTACTTTGCACGTTAAAGTGAGAGACAACATAAGACTTAATTTTTATTTTATTAATGGCGGGTTTCAACTGATTGACGTTTCAGTATTCGGTCATTAGACCACAAGTCGTGTAAAGTATGACAGTGTTTAAATAGCCGTAGTTCAGTATCTAATATCAGTATTTCAGTCTATCTGGCACATCTATTGTACATGTATAAAGGACTTTCAACGATTAACATTTAGAATTTTTATGAATTTAAATTTGCCAATAACCACCAGTTGATATGGTCAACTATTGAGCGCATTAAAATTAAAATAAAAGTAAAGAAAACCGTCACCTCTACGATAAAAATTAGAAAAATATTTCTGAAGGACTTTTAAAACTAATTTTCCGAAGAATGGAAGAGTGCGACATTTTTTAACTATTCAACGTAGCGCAAGCATGACCAATATTATCAAAGACAAAATATTTTTAAATCAAGTTTATACCTTTCCGGGTACTTTCGAAACGTTAAATGACTCTAGTTTAAAAATGACATTAATTGGACAAGAAATGTCAAGAAACTCCATAGGGTACTACTTTTTAAAAATGGTATAAAAATACTTCTCTAAAAGTTGGGTTTATTGGAACATTTATAACTCGAAAATGGGTGGACCGGCTTCGGCTCTGTCCCGAATATCAGAATAAATAATAAAAGCATTGGACAATTGATTTAAAATAAGTTTACGGGTGTGAGGACAAGTTTCACGAGTAAAATCGCGGGATATCGGTAGTTAATTCTAAAATATACGACAAAAACGTAAAATGTGAGCTTTAACCCCGAAACCCATAACTATAGCTAAGTATATACCTAAAGATAAATATGTACAGTCAGTTGATCCCGTTGAAAGGTCGTACGCCATTGGCCACTAACTAGACAATTCGATTAGCGCCCACCCGCGCTTACGTACACACATTAACACCAACTCCAACTGTGCGGTACTGTGTGTACGTATATGACTAAAGTTTCATTTAAGCTTCTGTTTTAATGACAGTAGAAAACCAATTCGGGTGACTTTTGGAAAATTTTAAGTGAAATTTTTCGGCGAATGCAAGTGACAAGTTATCACTCGTTGTTGAGTTTTATGCTTTTGTCCAATTTTGGACGTCTTCCGGCTGCTTTTCAGATTGCTTTATTTTCTTCTGTTTTGTCTGCCTCAGTATAACCTCCTCTACTATAATTTTTCGCTAATGCGGCATATAACTTCATTTCTACATTGGTTACTAAACTTCCCATTAATTGACCTTTTAAACAGAATATAGTAAAATAGTACAGAATTTTTGGATAATGCCAAGTTTTGGTTAAGTTGTTTTTTTTTGTGTTTATGCTGTTGTTTCACTGTCTTTTTTTAATTGTGTCTCTATGCTGTGTCCAAATTAAATGTTCTCAATTTCTTTCTACACTGCCACTGCCATTACTTTTTTACGATATATATGCTTGTAAATTGTATGAAATTGAAGTATTAAAAAGTCACTGAAAGATACGAATTCAAATTAGGGAACCCCCTTAAATTTTTAGAAATAAAACCAAGATCAGAATCAATCTACAAACATGCAATGTCGGTTTTGGTTCATGCAAAATTCGATTGGAAACCGTAGAAAACGAATGAGTAAAAGATCGGTTTCCTTTTTTCTTTTCCATCAATACCACGAACTGTCGAATTTTTACTATTCCTGTCTAGGAATTGTTCGTTTTGCATTCTTTTGCTTTTGTGTGCATGTCAAGTCGATACTGACACGAGTGACAGCTGATGGGAGAAAACAAAATCAATTTTGAGATAAAAATGGTGGTTCGAATGAAATTATTGTTGTAGGTACTATTCTACAACCGATAACCTATATAATATAGAACAACCGATATTTTTTTACTAGTTACAAATTATACAGTTTTATGCAATTGAAGCATATTATCATCCTAAATTTTTTTTCTTAAACGATTATGAAGTTAATCTTTATTAATTTTCTGTCTAGACTTTTTCTTAGCTTTTTTGGGATTGGTTGGTCTCACCAGATTTAATCATATAATTGTAAATATAAATAATCTTTAAGACCATTTAGGATTTTTTTTTTGTTATAGGTTCTTACAACAGTCGGAAAGTTTACCATCATTTTTTGGATAGAATATGTAACGGAGATATATGACCTCAAATTAGAATTTGTCTCAAAATCCTCTATTCTGGAACCAAATGTCGCATTATGAAGATCCCAAAGGTGTGACGGTACAAAAATAAGCGAAACGTATCTCGTTACCTCGCGGAAGTGTCAGTGGCTACCCCCACCCCCCTTTCCCTCTCCTCCGCTCCCCGTACGGCGCCTTATTTGCTCGCGTTTCCGATTTAATAAGGAGGAGCTTGAAGAGTCATATCGACTCGTATCGGACGTCAAGTTACAATTTTGTTTGGATGGGACCATGATCAGCTACTGTTGTAAATTATGGGGAGGTTGTTTATAAAAAAATGATTGGTGAATTGGTAATATTAGAATTTCAGTAGATTTTCTTCCATGGAATACCTACATTTAGAAATTAAAGACATTGTACTTAGGTATTATTTTAAATGAACAACATGTTCATTAAACGCTATAGTTGTTTTTCTATAAACCTTATTAAGAAATGATGAACAAAAAGTATAATTATTGAGCTGATACGCCGTTTATAGAATTACTAAACATATTGTGGTGATGTATATGAACAACAAAAATACCGTCGGGAATTAGAGGTTCCAAAAACACGGTCCATTTATTACCTTTATCCCGAAAAACTGAGAAGAATTTCTCACCTGAAATTCCATTCTTCATTCTAATATTCCATTTTGAAAGAACTGCTGTACCTAAATTAAATAGACCAGCTTCATGCGAACATAAAGAGCGATATAAAGTTCTTACTTGTGCTTCTCAAACATAATTTAGGTGATGTATTGCCACTGGCACGCGTCTCGAAACGAATATTAGAATTGTATGGAGCTGTTAAAACCACGCTCCGAAAGAACTATTTTACTTTACGCGGATCCTCCATTTGTGTAGTATGTTATATAAAGTTTTGTGTGGACCCGAGAGGGATTGCGATTTTTTTTTTTGCAATGGAAATTATAAACAATCTTTTTTTTGCATTTTTTTTAGGTGTCTTGAGAACTAGGCTCTTGATATCTTCTAATATCTAGTGAAGCTTGCAATTTGCCCTAATCTTTGTTAGATGTTTTAATACTCTGATAATTCCTATTGCCATCTCTTCCGTCCCCAACTACTAAATACTCTGTCATATTCTTTTTTTTTGTCCTATTTTCTATCTGTCGGTAACATCCAGATAAATATTTTCAGAGGTTTCAATTTGGGACAAAGTTTCAAATTAAAATTCTGAACACAGTGTTTCGAGTTTCGGCACAGTTTACTCCGCACCGGAGTGTTTGTGACGGCGCGCGTGTGTCGCGGGACCAATTAGCTCTACAATTCCGAGCACGAACTGTTTAACCGCTTTAATTTCACCCCAATAACACGTTAATTCGTCCTTACCCCTCCCACCTCACCTCACGCCGCTTGCGATAACACAGTCGTAATAAAAATTAAATTTGTTCAACTGTGAAGCGACCTAAGTGGACGCACGTAGGTCATGAAACCTTGTTTATAATGAAAATAATAGCAATGAAATCTATTATAACGCAGTTTTGTTTTCTAATTTACATGAACTCGCACACAAAACGAAATGTTATTTCAATTACGAAAATAATCACTTACAAAGTCAATTTGTCGCTCCATTAAAGTCAAAAGACGTCATACAAGCGCAGAGTAATGTAATTACGCGCAATCCAATGTAACAAACAGCGGGATCGACTCTCGACGCAATCGAATAATATTTAAACGAAGTGCCGTCGACCAATCGCGGCGCGCGCTCGGCGCCCGAACGCGCAAATCTGACATCTGTCATATTTGAACCGCATTGTTAGTGTTGTGACGTTCGTTTTTTGAAACGCGACAGTTGGCGCGACCGTCCTCTCGGTTATTTTGTTTTGTTGTGCCGTCTGATTGAATCTGTCGCAACTAAGTAAAAACAACGCGTACGAATATTTGCGCGTTGATTTTCTTGTGACATTGACAAGAATAGAACGTAATGAATAACTTTTTCACTTTCAACGTTTGTAGGGGTGACTATTTTATATTTATGTAATTATAATATGTTTTACGGGCAAATGTTCTGTACTTTCGTTGCCAACTGTCTTCTAAGTCCACAAACCTCTCATGGAATTAAAATGATTCGGGTCTCCACAGACCGTTGACTCAACAAAGCTTAAGCGCAAAATTAATACCATCAAAATGAGGTCGTAATCGATACCCATGACATCCAACACAAACAAACTCGACTTAATTAATTACCAAACTTCTATTGTCATTTAAAGTTCCAACAAACTTGAGTAATATTCGAAATTGATTGACTAAATAAACAAGCTTTTCCAGTAAAAGGGCAATTTCATTGTCGACTGGTACAATACAAGTACTAATTCAATTTCGCAGTGTTTCTTAAGTGTGAGTATCACGAAGCGAGGAACTTAGAACAAAGAAAAGTTGACTATCGTCTCTGCAATTTTTATTACGATGCACTGTGGGACTGCGGGTGACATTAAGCTCTTGGGCCAAATATCGCGTGTTAACAAACGTTCGCGTTAAAATTAGACGTTTTACGATTTCAAATGTAGTTTTCGTTTTCGTTAATTAACAGAACAATACCCATTCTCGTTTTACAACTTGGGTTAACGAGGTTTTATATCTAAATGCCTATTTTTATTAGTGTTATGGTCAGTCGTTTTGTCGCCAAAAATAGTGGCTTTAATTAGTGTACAAGTATTTCGACAATTATGTAGGTTAAGGTTCAGAAATTTATGTGGCCCAATTTCCATTATATTTATGTTTAATGGAAATTTCGATCATTAGTGTTGAAATTTGGATAATTTAGTATAGGTTATATTATAGTAGACACTGATGTTAGGAATCATGGAAAATATCAGTTCACAGAGATGATTTATTGCAATACAAGATGTGAGAAAGAAATCATAGAATATGTTAGTTAACGTGTTCCAAGAAAACAAAGCCAAACTCATATTCAAATCAAATAAGCAGTCGTTTCACGTAAACTTCTGGTGCTCAACTGAATTAGATGAGAAGCTAACACCAACTTATGAGAAGTGACTCAACAGAAAAAGCTTTAAAAGGGAATGGTCCTATCTAATAGAGTCCATATCACCATATTATTAGAACCTAAGAAAGCAATTAGAAACCCGAATCGTCACTGAAGACTTCAATCTTTCAAGAATATGGAACTTTATTTCAACCTTTGCCAAAACACTACCAAATTCCATCTGATAAACCTACAGACATATTCCTCAGTCTAATAGAATCAATATTATAATAAAACACTTTAACCATACGTTTGTACGGTGCAGGTGGTGGCACCGACCGACACCATACTTCATACCACTTAGGGCGCCAGCACACGAGTTATTAATCGAATAACTTTTATGAATGTGTCTCCTGTCTACTAGAACTTCGTGTGTAGGTTGCTGTAATCTTGCTTGTTATTCCAAGATTGCTAATGACTTGTATTGTTGGGTTTTATAGCAGATATGCGTACTTGCATTTTCGTGGACTATAAATCGAACCTACTGGTTTTATTTTGTAGACTACTGATGTTTTTGAAAAAAAAAAATACGTCTTAAATGTTTATTTGAATACAACTAAACTCTAGGTGGACAAGACTTTGAAGTAAAGGCTCTATTTTACTATAGAAAAAATTGCTAGAACAGCTCTAAAATTAATCAAGCCGACTAAATTTATCAAGAACTCATGCTAGTCAGAAATGAGTCCACGCATTAAAAAATTGCAAAAATAAGATAGACGCTACTGGAAGAAGATAGAGGTCAGAAAGAGTACTTAGTTTTGAGAGGCCTATATTTTTTGATACAATGTTTAGTCCTCGAAGCTATTATAACTTTACAAATTTCAAAGTGCATCGCTTGCTCCACCTGATAAATTTTCGTCTGACATTACGGCACTCATTTGTTTGTTAATAGCGGGGCTTCGCTCAAGCAGACCGAAAGGGTCGTTTAGTTCGTTTTGCAAACATTTACTAGAGTTGACAACAGTCACGTATTTTGATATTTCACTGTTGAACAAATTTAATACTTGTGACAGGTATGCTATCAAATGTTGCATGCCCCTAACCTGCTGTCTCCTGCTCTGAAATCGAAACGGTCACGCAAACCACGCGTATTTTTACCGTTCAACCGACCCCCACTGAATATATCATTTCACACTACAATTTGACACCACATTCATGCCATACATCTTCGAAATGAATAACCTGAAATACACTTTATTATTATTGCTATAGAAGTTATATTACAGAGGTTTTGAGAGACTTCTAGGGTGGATGGCACAGTGATGGTACACCATTTATGTGATTGAGTTCGTGTTCCATGCTTGCCGTATTCAAAGTTAGTTTTGTTATGTCTGCCTCCACAAACTGTTTAGAAGTGACGTGTTCACTCACTGATTTATTGTCTCCACGCAAACCTTTTAGGGGTTTTATAGCTTGGATCGTAAAGTTTGATGCTCTAATAGGCGGCGCGTTAATACCGATAAACAAATTTTGTTACAGGTCATAATTTTCATGATAACTGCTTTAACACTGTGTAAATTACGAAGAACTTGGGGAAACATTCGTGATCACGGAATCGGTACTTTTGCTAAGTTAACGAGATGTTTAGCGATTTGCATTGTTACATCGTTATTCATTATATTACCTCCAAGCACCAAGGCCTAATTTTGAAGTCAGTCTGCGGTTTAAATAATCTATCAATTCAAAAAATCGTTGTTAAAGCCATCTTTAGTAGATTAGAATAGTAGTACGAACGTAATTTGTATCTCTGAATGAACCTGACTTGTAACGAACATTTGGCTATTCCAAATGGTTTTAAACGGGTACTGAAAAATTCACAATTGAAAAATTAACTGTGACTTTTATATTATGTTAGCAGTCATCCCATCCAGCTGGGCAGTGAAAGGGACTGATGAAAGACGATTGCATGCAGCGGAAATGAGAATGCTTCGATGGATGACTGGAGTGACGAGATTAGATAGGATTAGGAATGAGTATATTAGAGGAAGCTTGAAAGTAGCGCCAGTGAATGAAAAGATAAGAGGTAAGCGTTTGTCGTGGTATGGACATGTTATGAGGAGGGATGAAAGTCACATAACTAAACAAGTTATAAGTATGACTGTGGATGGGTATATAAGCAGAGGGAGACCGAAAAAGAGATGGATGGATTGTGTGAAAGATGATATGAGAAAGAAAGGACTGGATGCCGCGATGACGAGTAATAGAGAGGAATAAATAAATAAATAAATATCTTGGGACAATCTCACACACGGTCATCTGATCCCAAACTAGGCAAAGCCTGTACTATGGTAACCAGACAACTGATAAACATACCTACTTATATTACATTTCTAAATACATACATATTATATATAAATAACACCCAGACACAGAACAAATGATCGTGCTCATCACACAAAGGTTTGTCCTGGGTGGGAATCGAACCCACGACCTCCGGCTTAGCAGTCAGGGTCACTAACCACTAGACCAACAGGCCCGTCAAAATGAATGGAAGGAAAATACGCATTGCGCCGACCCCATATGAATGGGATAAGGGCAGGAAGAAGAGAAGAGCAGTCATCCTATCTCTGACCCATGTGCATATGACCCAAGAGCCAAAAAATTTGACTCTAAATCTGAAAAACACAAAAATAATTATCAACTTCTCATACAAAGTGACAGGTCACGTGACTTATGTTAGTATGAAATGTTCTTCTGCCTAGCCTTTTCCCAAGTTATGTTGGGGTCGGCTTCCAGTCTTACCGGATTTAGCTGAATACCGTATTTTACATAGAGCGACTGCCTATCTGACCTCCACAACCTATTGCTAGGTAAGTAATACAGTATTCCATAGTAAGACTGGTTGTCAGAATTGTAATGACTTAACGACTGTCAAAGATCACTGTATGACAGTCGGGACCAACGGCTTAACGTGCTTTCCGAGGCACGGAGGGGTCTCGATATGTTTACAAATGGTCACCCATCCACGGACCAACCGCGGCGAGCGCGGCTTAACCTTTACTATCGGTCAAACCGTACGGCTTACACTTAGCCACGAGCCCCTCTGTTAGTATGAAATGTTGATTTGATACGTCGAAATCTTAAAATTTCAAATCAACATTTCAAATCAACATGTTAGTATGAAATGTTGATTTGAAATTTTAAGATTTCGACCTATGTTCCTTCGGATAAGTTGTTCATTTTTATGCACCTGATTACCTCGTAGAATATATGCACTCCATAAAAAATAATCCTGTATATCTCCGTACTTGCAAAAGATATTAAACTGATTCTCTCTCTTTCCAGGTATGGTTCCAAAACCGTCGGGCTAAATGGCGCCGGCAGGAGAAGATGGAAGCGGCTCGGCTTGGTCTATCGGAGTACGGGTGTGGAGCGGGTGGCGCGTTACCCCGGCTTGGAGGGCTCGGGTTACCGGTAGACCCCTGGCTGGCACCGCCACTGTTAACTGCCCTACCTGGTGAGTTGAAACATTTGGACACAATAGAACTTCAGATTTATCGTTAACTTGCTGTTTCCCACTGCTCCGCCCGCGGTTTCAAATATTTTTTTTATATTTGTGATGTAAGCTATCCTATTTTTCAAGTTGGATCAAACTGGACACGGTGTGCAAATTTGATTAAAATCGGTTCAGTAGTTTCGGAGTTCATCCCGGACAAATATCGTGACACTGGAATTATATATAATAGATGTTGAGAAAAATAAGGAAAAGACGGGAAATTGTTAGGAATGAGCAGTTATGTGTGAAGATTAGATATAAGTGTAAAGACTACTGTGAGTTAAAGAGACCTGAGCCATTATTAATAAATATGTCGTTAAGCCACATATAAAGAGTACTTCGCATTTGCATTGGCAGTTCAGAAAAAAATAATAAGTTGTATTTTAATATGTTATAGCGTGTTGATGTTGAACAATGGTTATAAACCGATATATAGATAGAGTAATCTACATCTCAGATCTATAGGTTAAAGGCAACATGTTACTTTTCATTTTTTTATTTTTTTATTTAGTACAAATCTTCATACTGAATACAAATCTGAGTTTTAGATAAAAAACGTTTGAGTCCAAAAATCCTTAAAAACGAACTTAGTTAATAACCAACAATATCTATTTCCCCAGGATTCCTCAGCCACCCACCATCAGGCTACCCGAGCTACCTCACCCCCCCAGCGCCAGCGACGAGCGGAGCCCCCCCAGATCCTCGCTCCTCCTCCATTGCGGCCCTCCGCATGAAGGCAAAGGAACACGTCGAAAGCCTCAACAAAGGCCTCCAAATGGTTTAAGTAAATTTTTTAGATGTACTGTGTAACTTAAGAGATAGTATTTTTATTTACGTTATCCCAAGACGTGTGGTAGAGAGGAGAAATTTGAAATCTCTGCGAAGTAGACTCAGTAGCCTGGTTGGTAAAGCGGCTGGTGTACTCGACCAGTGGTCGCGGGTTCGAATCATGCCTGAGGTTTTAAATTTTCCTGTCTATTTGTAATTGAAAATTATTGCAGGATAGTATTTCTGTCTTGAAGTCATGTTTTGTTAAGGAGCACATTGCTACGAAAGTGTCTGATGCCCGACGATGTAGACTTCAAGTAACTCAGTCATACAAACCATTTATAGAAGTTCATATACACGTCGTTGGAGAATAAAGTCGTCGGGTATAGGAAACTTACGTCGCCTCTTATAAATATCAGTCATAAACGTGGAGTTTTGAAATATTCATTTCTTAAATGAAAATTTCTAAATTCTATTAACACTTTCCCTGTCTCGTCAGAAGACACAATAGTTAAACAATGGAAATGTTCATATGTGATTCAAGGGACAGTGAAAGGGTTAAATATGTTTTGTTGAGTTACTATTACTCGGTTTTATAAAAGTAATAATTTCCGTGTCAATCAGAATATAATGTTGATTGATATTTTTCAAACTATAGACTTTTGAGCAATTGGATATTGTGTTAATTCAAATATTTTTAAGACCTTACTTGACTATTCCGTGTACAATTCATATTATTTATTTCTATCGTCACCCTTAAATGTGTGTTTTTTTAACATTATTTTTTTTATGAAAAGTATGAAAACATTAAACACCAACTGTTCTGAATAATTTAACACGATTGAATATTGTTGTGTTAATTTCCTAAATGCACATTCCAATAAAATATTCGTATTAAAATTCTAATGTGATTAGTGTATTAAAGCAATATGTAAATGTAAATATCGTTTGCTAAGATATATTTAAGAATATAAATACGTAAT
Organism: Plusia festucae; assembly: GCA_950381575.1. Lineage (NCBI taxonomy): Eukaryota > Metazoa > Arthropoda > Insecta > Lepidoptera > Noctuidae > Plusia > Plusia festucae. The sequence continues at coordinate 8,207,742 of OX494454.1, read as the reverse complement.
ATTGTGTTACTTATAAGGTAAATATTCTAAAAGCTGGCTATTAGATGTTTAATAATATAATAATGAGTGTTTTCTTCATAAATGTACTACAGCTCGCTAATTATGAATTTATATACCCCCTAGACAAGTGATATTTCTGCAAGCTTTAACACACATAGTGATGAAAATGACAGATTTAAGTCACGTACGAAAGAATATAATATATATAACTAGCTTTTTCTCGCGGCTCGGACCGCGTGTCGGTTATCGTGAGAAATTATAGCCTATAGCCTTCCTCAATAAATGGCCTATCTAACAGTGAAATAATTTTTCAAATCGGACCATTAGTTCCTGAGATTAGCGCGTTCAAACAAACAAACACTTCAGCTTTATAATATTAGTATAGATATAGATAAGACGATCGAAAAACAAAGTCATCTCCATACATTGTTTTTATATAAAAAAAAGTTTACTAGCATTGTGGGTCGCACATTACTAGTATTCTTGTTAACCCCTCGTGGTAAACTAGATACTTGTGTTACGAGTGGGTTCACGTCAGTAGTGCAATGGGTGGGACTCGAACCCATGTCCACGTAATCGCAAGTCCGATGCCCTTAAGGCTACCGCCGCATTTGATGTAATTTAAGCTGTTTTTAAAATCGATATCGCTTGAAGAAACGTCACTTGTCTACAGGGGAAAATCTATTGCCGTTGTGTTAGCGAGACAACGCAATGTGCAGTGTAGTGCGCCATCTCGCACCCACAATGGCAAAAGTCCTGCTTGGAGAGCTCATAATACAGGCACTGATCTTGACTTTCAATACAAAACTGGAAATATTCCATAATGTAATAAATTGATCTATAGAAATATAATTTTCCTTTGTAACATCAGAGTTCAGGATAATTTAAAAAATGTATGAGATAATTACAGCGGTTTATTGTGGAGACTAAATGCTGACCTTTGCATTTAATTTTTTGTTTAATTATGTGCTAATTGATGTGCTAGAAGAAAAAATCTAAGGTATAAAAAAAAAATTGTACGGCATTACTTACGTGTGGTTAAAAGTAAAAATTCTCATAATTTTGGTATAAAACTACATTGGAATGAAAAGCTTATTTGGTGATCAAATGATATTAATACAACGTATCTATACAAAAGTTCTTTTTTTTATTAAACTCTCTATTCTGGAACCATTCAGAATAAAAAAACTGAATATACGATAGTTTTTCAAATAATTATGGGCTCCGTGAAAAGCATAAGTATGTATACACATAGCGAAATTGTAAAACAATAATTTATCAGGAACTCACCATCAATTCAACTTTAAAATCATTTAACAACATAATATTATAACAGTTCTCAAATCATGTATATATTTTTGAGTTTCAACAAAAACTTCTCGCTAAGTACAATAGTTCTACAATTTCTCTATGTGTATTATATTTATGCTCGTGACTGTACCTATAAAACAAAAGAATATTTGTTATGGCGATTGTACTCTCGCTGAGACGGTCTGAGGCAAGCCGAGCGCTGGAGTGTAGATGGTAGCGCTCGCCCGCTTCGTCATGTCTCGGAGTTCCTAGCTGGCTCTACGTCCAAAGTCGAGACGTTTTTCACCCGAGTCGAAGGGTCTCACGCCGCCTCGTACGAACTGCGACCAGCCCCCCTATCCAAGTGACATTTCTACAAGCGTTAACGATGATAGAAATCGCTTAAATGACATTAAATGTATGAAAGTGACAAGTCTAAGTCACGTGACTTATCGAAAACAAATGTCATTTCCATACATTTAATGTGATTTAAGCGATTTCTATCATCGTTATCGCTTGTAGAAATGTCACTTGGCTAGAGGAGCTTGTTAGGCGAGGTTGTGAGACACAGCGATAGCTCTCATGCCAGATCGTACAGCCGCCATTAATAACAACTAAGTATATAATTTCCTCGTATTCTGAAATATTGTATCTTGTTGTACTGCACACTATACTATGTCTAAGCTTTGTAAATAACTTATTTCTAAGTATTAGTCTCCTTTGGAAATATAATGCATTGTGTTAATTAGTATTAGGATAAAGAACGTGATAATATTAGCGTGTGTTAGAATTGAAAACCATTGGTATGGAAGCACGAAATATTTATTTTTAATGTTTTTTTTTTGTTTTTGTGGACAATTTTTTTTAATAGATTAGTGGATTATTTATGGTAATAATAGTTAAATATTATATTTGTATGGAGCTCATCAGATTATTCGGAATGTGTGCAAACTTACAGGATCGGCGTTTGCGACGCATGTTCGGTGGGATGAGAAAGGCTGAGGATGATAAATGATTTTTAAAGATAGAGATTCGAGAAGAACAAATTTACAATATTCTCTGTAACCCATTTATCTTAGCAAATACCTTTCTTATTATTATAACTATAATGAAAATGTATTGAATTTTTTTACTGGATTTTTGGTCTAGTGGTTATTGACCCTGGCTGATAATGGTTCGATTCCCACCCAGGAAAAATGTTCGTGTGATTAGTTTGATCTTCTGTTCCGTGTCTGGGTGTAATATTATGTACTTATATTGTTAGAAATAATATGCTGCCTAGTTTGGATTCAGATTGCCGTGTGTGACTTGTCCCAAAACATAATTATTATTAAATGCGTGCCATTATTACATTATTAGTAGTATCACACCTTCTCGATAATATAAATCGATTTTTTTTCGATTAATCGTTTATATTCGATTCTATGCCATTTCATGCTTCCATACCATGTCTGTAGAAGTGATTCGATCTTGTAAATACTTATGTACTAAGTGGATGTATTATTTATGTTTGTATATAATGAGTGGTAGTAAATAGTTAAGAGATATATAACTATACATAACGAGAGATTAATAAATGTGTTCTTTCATCGAGAGACTTTTGTTTTTACCTTTTTCTCCTACAAAAACGTTATTTATACTAATGTGATGAAGCTAAGGAGTTTGTTGGTTTGAATGCGCTAACATCTGGAACAAACAACCGGATTAAAAAAACTGAGTATATAATGATGGTCTTATTCACGGAGGATAAAATAGTTTAACGTTATTTTTAATACATTTTAGGGTTTTGCTCAATACAAGATATCCTCACAAAAATAAAATATACAGAGGCTGTCGTGTCTGCTAATAAAACTTAAGGTGTTTATTTAAACGCCTTAATCTCAGTAACTACCACTAAGATTTGAAAAATAAGATAATTACAAAAATTCAGTACCTATTGAAATTTTATGGCGACTTTAAGTCCCTCAATTTTATTTTTAACTAGCTTTTGCCCGCGACTTCGTCTGCGTGGACTTCAGTAATGGGTCCAAAAAGAAATGATTAATTTCATTTCATGAATTTATTAAAGTTTCACCCGTGTTATAGCTTGCGCTGTAATAGAGAAAAATACAAAATTTCAAAGCTCTGCCCACGGCTTAGCTTGTAAACAATTTTCAATTTTCCCTTGGGAACTACGGAATCGGGATAAAAGGTAGCATATGTTCTTTTCCATGTCAAAGGCTACATGCATGCCAAATTTCATCCAAATCCGTTCAGCCGATTTTGCGTGATTGAGTAACAAACATCCCTACATCCACACTTTCACCTTTATAATATTAGTAGGATTAAACCATTAAAAAATGACAAAGAGATAGCAATAAGTGTTTTTTAACCTCTCTTAAACCTGTCCACTGCTGGTCAAAGGAATACCGTTACATGAAATCTTAAAATCACAACACTGATAAAAAAGCAAAGCTACAACCTCCCAACATAGTAGTTAACAATTAATGTTTTGACTTAATTAATCCAATCAGACGACCTCCGCCCGCCACCGCGGCGCTAATTGTTTTCCAATAACTTCATAACGAAGTGAAAATGTCGTGGTGGCCTAGTGGTTCAATGACTGGGTTCGTATGCACATGGTTCGAGCCGAGGTCTTGAATGTTTTACCCGCATTGAATCCCCGTTCATTGTTTTTATCCTGATAATATTATAAATGTGAAAGTGTGGATGTTTGTTACTCAATCACGCAAAAACGGCTGAACGGATTTGGATGAAATTTGGCATGCATGTAGCCTTTGACAAGGAATTAGGTAGTTCCCGAGGGAAAATTGAAAATTCTTACCGAGCTAAGCCGTGGGCAGATAGCTTTGTAATTTGGTATTTTTCTCTATTACAGCGCAAGCTATAACACGGGTGACAATTTTATTCCATTTTCATTACTTTCTCATTTTTCATTTCTTTTTGGACCCAATTCTGTAGTCCACGCAGACGAAGTCGCGGGCAGAAGCTAGTAAAGTATAAAAGGAAAGGTGGGCAGAGAGACTTTTGACAATTAGGTATTTGAAGTACCTAACTATCGCTGTTGCGCTGTATTCTTGTGTATGTGATGAGGACAACTGTACACCACGTAAAAACTAGACTAATTTAAAAGATATTTCATATACTGAATGGGAAGACTACAGACTATGCCCATTTCATTTTTTTTTTTATTTTTCCAATTTAACACAGTACGTCTCTGAAAACTGCGATCAAAAGAAAAATTTAATTCTTTTAAATAAAAAATTTCGACATAGAGAACAAATAGGGGAATAGGACTAGTTTATATTATGTATATTACTGCAAAAATTCATAGCTCTAAGTTCATAAAACACGGAGAAAACAGTCGAGAGCGTTCGTATGGGATGTACCCTCGCTTTAAAAGCTAAATTATAGATAGAAGCTCGATCTACGCCGTAGTTTACGCCTACGACGTAGTTAACACCTACGTCGTAACCGCTACGTAAAATTGGAATCACAATTTATTAAAGTACTTAAAACACTTACGAACGCAAATTTAAAATTAAAGTAAGTAGTTAATTAAATGAAATACCTAAAAGACAATAATCTGATCATCTTATCATCACACAGTAGAATTAATTAATTATTTTTTTAAATTACTCATCGTTTTACCAACCCGCAATGAGTAGGCTTGGTGATCGTGCTCATTCCTTCTCTATATGGGAAGAAGCCGGTGCCCAGCAGTGGGATATTTATATTTAGTGAATTCTGTTAATTTAAGTTTTCTTTTTTCATAATTGTGATTCTTACATAACGCCGTCCATTGTAAATCACGGCTAACTGTAACTTAACCTCGGCTATGTCATACCAGAAGGCTAATTGCCTTTGATTTACATTCTAGTTCTAAGCCCCTACATTAATGTAGCCTTATAATAACCAACAGTAAATTTAAAGGCTGTCGGAGTAACAGCCTTTTTAATTATGTAATTAATTATAATATGGGTATTATTAATTATTTTTATAGGGTTTCGGGGCTGTGTCTCACATATTTGCGTTATTGGCTGGGTAGGTTACTATCAGAAGTTACTACGACCTCAGACCACCATGAGGTTGGGCCTGCGGGTGAATGGGAGGGCACCCCGTCACCCGGCCAGCTGACAGGCCACGGAGGATGCAGGCGCGAGGTCCCACACGCCTGTTCACGTACGGAGTGAGGGGTGGGCACTATACACCCACCCCTCTGGATGGGGTCTAGTAGAGACCGAAGCCTGCTGGAGTTGCGCAGAGCTTGCGTAAGTGATCCTGCGGCTCCAGCAAAGGCAAGGACGGGACCGGGTTGTTTTTAGTCGGTGCAAGTCCGACATATCCCCACGCTGTGCCCTCAGCGTGAGTTGAAGGCAAAAGCATTTCACCCCCAAAAAAAATGGGAAAATTTTTACTTCATACTTTCATAACTCTGGGGTCAGTCACCTCGAGGGACGCCAGTTGACCCCAGGTCCAAATTGGTGCCCATTCAGATGTACTGCCTGTGGCAGTAACCAGGAGAAGCACTGTTGCACTGACTAATTAAGAAAATAGCTCAAACTGTCATACTCAACTTTATTTATTCAGCTAAATCCGGTAAGACAGGAAGCCGACCCGAACATAGCTTGGGAAAAGGCAAGCAGATGATAGTAATGACTCTCAACGCGCGGACAAGACCCGGTTTGCACTTAACACAGTAATAGAAAAGGAATGAGCATTGATCATCACGCTGGCTCATTGCGGGTTGGCGATTTCAGATGCCAATTTTTTGGATTGCAGGTTTCCTCACGATGTTTTCCTTCACCGTTTGTCAATGATGTCTTAGAATGATGAAAGTACATAATAGTATAACGTTGTAAAAGTAACATTGGTATTTGCCTGGGTTCGAACCTGCAACCATGTGCATGTGAATCCGGTCATTGAACCGCTAGGCCACCGAGACATTTGTATATATACACAAACAATTACAAATATAAATAAACTAGTAAAATATAAAAACATGACTAACATTGCCTGTATTAGAAACATTAAGTTCAAATCATCATAAACAAGTTATGCATGACATTAGCAGCAATACATCTGCGTCGGTTAGTTAGTTTAACTGAATCACAGAATTAACGAGCGCAGTTAACAAATAAACTGTTATAGTCCAAGAGACATGGAACTGTTACCCGAAAACATGTAAAAAACTCAAGTCCCTTTTAGTTCCCTTAGTTCTATACACATCAATAAATATCGATTTTAGATTTTAAAAATAAAAGTGTACAAAGTAAATAAGGAAACATAACTTATCAAACCTGGCCTAGCCAAATGACGTTTCTTCAAGCGTTTACGCTGATGGAATCGCTCAAATGTATGGAAGTGACAAGTTTAAGTCACGTGAGTTATCGAAACAAAATGAACCCATACAAGTCATGTTATGTCATCTCAGCAATGTCTATCATTGTTAACGCTTCTTGAAGAAATATCACTTCGCTATGAGGGCAGACATCGAAATCCAAAGTAAACGTGTGTGCAAAGTTCGTGCTTAATCGTAAACCGGGAAGAAGTAAGATTCTACCACTTAAGATTGTTTGATGTTGTGGAAAAAAGTGTGTAAGGGCCTAGTAAGCCTAATTTCGGTGTCTTCAACTAAAAGTTATTGTTATTATTTAGCTTTATTATTTTCTGTAACTTATTTATCCATGCGATTGGTGTATCAGTCTTAGTATTAAGTCATTTCAACAAGCAAGCAAACAGAAAAAATTACCACTTATGCAATACTTTTCTGGGGTCGTCCGTCCTACATACAAGCAACTATCCTATTATAATTAGCAGTTGTTTATCGTTACAAACATGTTTACAACCAAATATTTCCAAAGATTGTTAAATATATTTACCCTGTCTCCTCGCCTACAAGCCGGGCGTCACTCGCGGGTAATTAGGCGTTGATATGAAGGCGCACGAGAGCCGCGCATTAGCCTTCACTGGCTCTCCGACTAAATTCACATGTTGGTCTCCTCCTCTCTATTTGTTACTAGCCGACTGCAAAAAGAGAGGTTTATATTTTTTAGTTTATGATGTTAAGTAGCGGCGAGATGACATCAATTGCTTTTTGCCGGATTGGTGGGAAGAGGCTCAAGAACGAGGGGCCTGGAGCTGCTGTTAAGTAAAGGGAGACCTTTGCCCAGCTGTGGGACACCTAAAAGGTTAATAAAAAAAATAAGGATAACATCTTATTTACGTAGTTACAGCGCTAACATAAACATAATATTATTATAACATACTATTTTATCAATAGCAATTTAACTATAAAAACCCATGTAAAAGTAAGAAGCTGCAAGCCTTCAAACCGCAATTTGATTTGGTGATCAAAGCTCGTTCCTTTCCTACGAAAGAAGAGATATTTGTTCTACAGTAAGACAGTACCAATATTACTTGAAGTAATTCAATTCACATCTTCTTTACATACAGCTGTGCTCCGCGGTTTCACCCGCGTAAGATTCCCCCGTGCCCGTAAATATATTATTTTTGTTTTCAATTGTTTTTAATGTTTATTCTGCGACTTGGGACGGAAACCAATCGAAAAAATCAAGGATCACGAATGTCGGTTTACCCTTTCCTGAGTTATAATATGTGTTGTATCAAACCCGACTTTTTTATACTTTTTTATATTTGTTGTATAAGTTAATACAAAGTCGCTCCTGTCTCTCCTGTCCCGTCTGCCTACGCCTAGATTTTTTTAATTTTTTTTGGTTATCTCTGATTCCATAACACAAGTGCTTTAGGTACCTACTTACTTTTCACATATATTTTTTTTATTATACGATCTAAGTTTTTATTTAACTGCCATAAATAATTAAGCAGTCTTTGCTAGCTCTCAATAATCAAGCCAATATTTATCCTACAAAAAGAACATACTTAAAACTTACAAAGAGAACATACGAGTCTCAAAGTTTTTCATTACGGAACCCACCCCAAAATATTGAACCCTAACAGCCTCATACCAAATGAAATATGTAGTATTTATACAAGTTTTATTCCACTAATTATTCACTTTCCTCAGTAACAATTAGTGTTGGCTATAATTCTGATGTCGTGCGTTCAAAATAGGGTTGTAGTTGATAAAAATTCGGATATATTTACAATATTAATAATTTATTATCAGGCCGATAGATAAATACCTTACAAACTAACATACACATTTTAAAAATATCTATATTTATATTCATGAATATTTTGATATTTGTTTCGGATATTTAATTCGAATTATCCGATAGTTTTGAATATTTTCGGATATGGATTATTAGTATTTAGAATTATACATGTTCGGCTGGATTAAACGTGTTTTATATTCGAATGATATCCGAAAGTATTCAAAACTTTTATATTACATCGATAACAGTTTCGGATATTTCATTTCGGATACTTATCCGAAGGTTTCGGATATATAGTTTTTTAACATCCCATTCGAGGTTAAGCTTAACGTTAACTAACCACAGTTATTAATTACTGTTGTAGTTTTAATACACTTTTATAGTAAACGGTAAAATTCTGACCGTATCTTGAATTCTGTAATATTTAATAAAAAATATAAAGCCCCAACGCTTTATCGCTGTATTAATTTAGGTTAGAACTGATTTTTAAATAATTAGTTGCCTTATTAAATTCTTGTTTTAAAGGGTTAATGAAACATTTTAAAAGACTAAAAAACTATTATATAACATCGTAATGGGAATTAACACGAACTCGTGCATTTACCTTTAAAAAATGATCTTTCGACCGGGTTGCATCGGATGTGGTCGCAATTAGACTCCACCGACAGCTTTTCAGGGCTTGAGATCGCGTTGATTCTGGTTACGTAATTTTATTGTAATCATATAACGCGATAATTCGAGGATTAGTAAGAAAATAAAGCGTCTTATAAATTGTGTAAACTATTATTATAAATTTGTTACTTGCAAAAGATCTATTTCTTACTTGTACAAGACGCGAAGATAACATACTATAACGCTTACTGTAAAAAAGCTCTTTTGACTCTTACGTAGGTACCTACCCCAAAACTCTTACGCCTATTCAAAAATATTAAATTAATTACTAAAAACAATTGTTAATTGTAAGAACAGTTTTTAAACTGTGACTAACAATTAAATGATTATGATAATTGCTAAATTATCAATTACATAAGTATAATATATATAATAATAAATGATTACTATGATTACTTCGAAGCTACGACGAAACTCGTAGCGAAACATAATTTATATAGAACAGTAGTGCCATCTGTTGTTAAAGTATTGAACTAAAAATATATTCTCCAGTCACTATAACTATGTAACTACTGAAGTATTATAAAACTATTTAATATGGTATAAAATTACATCAACTTTAATTAATTACAAGTTCAATTACGTATCCATTTAATTTTAAATATAAAAGAAGTTGTTACAACTATTTTAGTTCAGCTACTCGACGCCGCAGCGCTAGCGTCGCCTCTGATTTTTAATTACGCTCGCGCCTTAGGCGACGGCGGGCGTTGCGACAATTTGCAAGTCAAAGCCGCTGAAAAAACCCTAAAACACCCGACACACAGCCCTTTGGCACTCCGCGGGGAACGGGGAATAGACACAAGGAGACGTGTTTCATTATTGACAATAAAAACACTCTTGGGTTTTATTAACCTTTCAATTTGTATAAAACTGATACTTTAGTTCGAAGTTAAAAATATATCTTGTTTGTATTATTATTTTTAAAGAGGGATTATTCACACATCTAGGTGTATATACACAAAAAATTTGTTAATTATTATACATAAAAAAAGCACAAATGTATACATACTAAACTTAAAACTTACAAATAAAACTAACAAATTAATAAAGTAAATTGTATTTTAGATTATGTCACACATTTATTAACACATTCAAGAGATCGAGCTACTTATACGTTAATAAACAAATTTTTAAATATCCTACTATTTGCAACTGACTGTCTAAAGATTCAATAATATTTTTATTCAACAGTAAAAGTTTTGTTTTGAATAAGCTTATGTTGATTCAAGCCTAATACTCACCTTCCATTAATCTGATAGTCATAAAAGAACTCATACGATATACATACATAGGTATATTACCTTTTTGTTCTATAACTGTCACACAGCTGATTCGCCAAAGATAATATTTAAAACATGAAAATCTGTGACACGCTAAAATAAAAGTTTATAGTCACAAGCCGTCTCCATAGCTCCATTATTCCACGGCCGATCTCTCTCAGAGGTGAATTTCGTTAGCTCTCATTTGTTTTGTCGTAATTGCTGAAGATATGAGGGTTTATTGAGTGCCCCCCTTGCCCCTGTAGCCCCCCATAGCCCCCTATTGCCCCGTGTGACCCTGCCCCGCCCCGAAAGCTTATTGGATTGCTTTATTGGCCTCTTTATAGAGAGAAATTTATGTAACCACGTCATTAAGGCGCTGCAAGTGCAACTCTCAGTTTTTTTGGGTTTAGGTTGTATGTAATGGCGTTTGAGAGCGCTTTGAGTAATTATGTATTGAGTTTAGTGTGAGGCGTCCTTTAAATTTTCTTTTTATAAACCGTACGTTGAGTGCTGTAGGTGTTTTTTTTTATATTGTAGATAGTCTGTCTACCTTAGCCATAATATAAGTAGTAAAACTGTTATTTTTTTTAGTCAGTGTTTACTTACGGAATACAATTAAATTGCATTGGTGTGAGAACTTCAGTGCGCCACAGTAGGTAATACAGAATAAAATTATATACATTATTTTAATGATAAATAGTAATAACTGCACTGCACATGTACCTATATACACTTAAAATACAATATTTGTTATAAGAGGTACCTACAAATTTGTTTTCATTCTGACAATTTATATAAAAAAAAAAAATCTAGTATGTGCCTACATACTAGATACTATAAGAAGAATAAAGAAGAAAATAACGATTAATAAGTAGCTAAAAGTAGTTCATAATATTTAATATTTTTTTCTATTCGTATTTTATATTCGTTTACATTATTATAAGCACGTCATGTTGTCTATTGTGTATCAAACCGCCATCTAGTTTTCATGCAGCACATGTTATATTGTGCTGTCATCTATTAGGGAATAGCTGAACTACATAACTAAGGTAGAGAATGTAGTTTAAAAGCTGCTGGTAGATGGCGCTAGTGGATAGTTTTAACAAACATTTTGTAGAATGTACTTACTTTTAGTTTGATTGTTATGGGTATTTTCTCAAATAACTTTTGTATCATAAAATATTACCTAGTTACTAGATAGAAGAAGGCTCTTTGACTACCAAGTAAAAACTTAAGGTAGGTTACCTATGTACCTAGGTACTTTGTGATTGTGAACCATTAAAACAGAAGTAGACATATTATTCGATTAGTACCTATTACGAACTGAAATAATTCTACTTAGGAACAGGTGTTAGAAATATCTGTACCTACTTATATAAAATATGTTAAAATAATGAGTAGAATAATTTTATTATGAAAGTACATATAATTTTGAATAATATGCCATGGCACTTGCCTGTCATGTGCATACGAATCCGGTTATTGGACCACTAGGCCAACACGACAAATAATATCTACAATACTTATTAAATCATCTCGTAGGTATTTGGTAACGCGTCGAAGAAATTACATTAAATAATAATTAACTATTGCCCGCGGCTTTACCTGTGTATGTGGGTCCCGTTCCCGGGACGTGCATTAAATATGTCGATCACAGGCTTCTATATCAATGAGATTGAAAAAGAAACTGTAAGAATTTCTTCAAATTTTCTTATTTTCAGAATAATGAACACAAAACAAAATTTATTCATTTTTTTGGAGTCTGAAGTTATGCGCTTAGCAACACAATGTCACTTCATTTTTATTAAGATTGAAGATACGTGGTCACCTGTCCACGAAGCTACCGCGGCAAGTGAAGATTGAGAATCCTTTAAGATTGGTTAATATGTACAGCCACATTGTCAAATGTTGACGATAAGTTTATTAATCATAACAATAAAAAGAATCAAATTAAATAATCATTTAAAACGCTTTAATTACAATTTACCATCCCATTCATAATCGCAACACCCGCAATATTGTTGCTTTCAATTCATTCGGCGATGGCCCCGAGCGTTTGCAGAGCCGAGGCCGAGAGCCGAATACCGAAAGCCGAAAGCCGAGCGGCTAATGCGGCGACCCCTAACGACAATTTAATAAAGAAAGCTAAAGCGCACCGCACAGTAATAATGTTTGTAAAAATATCCGCAGACACACGGTTAAGGGGAAGATGTCTTGCAGATAGAAAGGCTTAACTTAATTTACCTTGATACTTATTTATAGATGACGAGCTTCTGCCCGCGACTTCGTCTGCGTGGAATTCAGAATTGGGTCCCAAAAGAAATAAAAAAAGTGAAAGTAATAAAAATGGAATAACATTTTCAACCGTGTTATCGCTTGCGCTGTAATAGAGAAAAATACCAAATTTCAAAGCTGTCTGCCCGCGACTTAGCTCGTAAAATTTATTCAATTTTCCCTCGGGAACTTCAGGAATCGGGATAAAAGGTAGCCTATGTTCTTTTCCATCTCAAAGGCTACATGCATACCATATCCGTTCAGCCGGTTTTGCGTGATTGAGTAACAAACATCAAAACTCATTGCTAGGTAATACAGTGTTCTATAGTAAGACTGGTTGTCAAAATTCTAATGACTTAAAAACTGTTAAAAATCACTGTATGACAGTCGGGACCAACGGCTTAACGTGCCTTCCGGAACACGGAAAATGTAGAGTGGAAATTCAGAAAAAAAATTTTTTTAGTCATTTCAATAATTTAACTATACATATAAATAAAATTGGAGTGTCTGTTTGCAATATTAAGTAACTACTTTTTGCTACATGCATAAATATGATTATTTCTAGTTTCTACGGTATAAAATCCAAAAATATTTTTTTTACAATTTTTGTCTGTAGTCGGTCTTTCTGTCTGTTTGTTCCCGCTTATCTCTGAAATGGCTAGACCGTTTTTGACGGAACTTTCTCTGGCAGGTAGCTGATGTATAAGGAGTAACTTAGGCTACTTTTATTGTAAATAAACCGCAGGTTACACCGCTGGGCGCAGCTAGTTCGTTAATAAATTTAATAATCATTAATTTACGTTATAGTTCAACCCCTTAACAGCCGGGGGTGCGGTTCCATAGAGTTTTATTTGCACGCCGCCTTAACCCGAGCGCGCCGCCAATATTAAATTCTGCACCACTCCCACCCCCACCCAGCCACTATGTTCAAATTACATTATATGTTTGCTGTACTTTGATAACATTCGTAAGATGACTTTTTAAATTAAATAATATGGTTTTTTTTTTGTTTAATTTTGTATGTACTTCATTCGAATACAAATCTAAGCTCAGTGCTGAAAAGTCTGGTCAAACTTAATTACTAGCCAACATTTCATTTGATGTTAATAAATAAATAAATAATCGTGGACAACAGCACATACATTGCTCCGAATCCAAAGTAAGTAGCTAAAGCACTTGTGTTATGGTATCAAAGACAACAAAGGTACCACAAACACCCAAACCCAAGACAATCTAGAAAAGTGTTTTTCTACATTGACCCGTCCGGGGATCGAACCCGGGACCTCAGAGCTGGCGCCATCTTGAAAACCGTTGTGTATGCCACTCGACCACGTCCACGACCCAAGGCCCAGTTGAAAACCATTGCCAGGCACTAGTTGTCTGGCTTTCATGCTGAACTGGGGCCTTTTTGGCCGCAGGGAACTGTTTAGTCTTTACTTTTATTTTGTATTGTCAATAGACAAGTGGTTTAATTTGAAGTAAGCTAAGAACTAGTTTTTTGATCCCGAGTTAACTCAACCAATGGTTAAATATGCTAGCTAATGGTTTCAAACTTGTTGAACGCGTTTATTCATCAATTTTTATTATAAAAAATAGTTTATGAATTATCTCTCCAACTTATTTGACCATTTGATAGATAATCTATTGATAATAAAACGCGCTTTGTCACCATTAGTTAGCATATTTAACCATTGCTCGAGTTAACTTTATCAACAAATTGGGAAAAGTTTAACTGTGGTTTTGCGCGAAATAAACTTTTTTCTTTTACTATTAGTTAGGAATATTGATAAAAAGGCACGTGCGCAGCATTTTTTTTTTTTTTTTTTTTTTGTCGCTGGGAAAAATGCTTTTACGCATGCCCTTCCCGTCGGGGGACGGGAGAGGGGTATGTGGGACTCCCCGGTAAAGTCGTTCCCGGTATACCCACTAAAAATACCCAGCGGCACTCCGACCTCGCCTGAGTGGAGGGGGCCTGGGAGTCTATGTCGTCCAGCAGACATTGACAAGCCGGTATTACATTATTTCCAGTCAGAAACTCCATAATCCTTATTGATCGGTCTATTTTAAAATTTTACTAACAATGTGATGTATCAGAAAATTTTAAACGTTTTGTAGGACAGTTCTAAAAATTTGTTGACACCTATAGATCGTAGGAATACTGGCAACACTCCAATATGCGCAAGTATTTACTGTATGTACAGTTAACCACACTTAACGTACCTTTGGATATTGAGAGCACTCTTAAGATGAAGCAATAAGGTAGATTTTGGTAACTCTTGGTTTCAATAATCATGTGGTCCACTGTATAAAAAAATACTGAAAACTAAATGTAGATTATGTGGTGGAAATGAGCGTTTGAAATTATTGTATAGCCTTGCTTGTTAATGTATTTCTTTATGAGTCTGTCCATCAAATGTGTTTTAGAAAAAATAATAAATAAAAAATATATATTTTAATACACAACACTGCAAGCCACCGAAGGGTCCGTGGCTAAGTGCCGGCCGGCCGTACAGTGTCACGTGTCACCGATAACAAAGGTTAAGCCTCACTCGCCGCGGTTGGTGCTTAGATGGGTAACCATTCGTATACGTTCCGAGACCCTCCGTGCCTCGGATAACAAATTAAACCATTGGTTCCGACTGTAACAATACGTGAAATTTGACAGTCGTTAAGTCATTACAGTCCTGACAATCGGTCTTCCATGAGATACTGTATTTGTATTACCCAGAAAAAAGGGGTTGTGATGATCAGATAAGCAGTCGCTCTATGTAAAATACAGTATCAAGCTGAAACCGGTAAGATTGATAGCCGAAAAAGCTGGGAAGAAAAACAAGAAAAAAAAAGAAGCAAGCCTCCGTTGCTTGCAATCTGGTACTAGCAAAGGCCAACCCCATATTGACTTACATAAGGGTTAACAAAGTACATAATTATATATTTATATTTTATATTATATCAAAGTATAAATGGTAAGTTCTTAGTGAACTCACTTAAGCTACACGTGAATACCTATATTTTATTGTGCAGTTCGTTAATGGTTCCGATTGGTTGGGTGACAGCCGATTTGGCGAGTGAGTTAGTTCGGGCTGTTGGCACCACCAGCGGAGGCGGTCGGCGGCGTCTCCAAACGTAGCCGTCCGGACATCAGTTACCTACTCTTATTAATCCTGTCATCCTGGTTAACAGTAATTATAATAATAATACCGGCCTCTCAGTTCCACTGCTGGGCACAGGCCTCTTCTCATATAGAGAAGAAACGATCATTGATCACCACGCTGGCTCACTGCAAGTTGGCGATTTCAGATTCAAACTTTTGGAACCCATTGATGTCTTAGAATAATGAAGAAAGTACAAAATATAACTTTGATAAAGTCACATTGGTAATAGCCTCTAGTGGGTTCGAACCTGCAACCATTGCTCGAAAATCCATTCATTGAACCGCTAGGCAATCACGACATTTGAACAGTAATTATTTGCGTTAAAATACTCAAAACATGTCCGCGACAGACTACTGCAACAGTCAATAAACATATTGAGGTGCTAATGTACTTATAGCGCTTGACATTAAACAATTTCAAAAAGTTAACGTTTTCCATACAAAAAACGGAACCCGAAATTCCCAGCAAAGCCAATTACACAGTCCTTACACCAAATCAATAAAATACCAACAGAGCAACAAAAACGTGAACATCAAACGTTCATCGATCTAAACCATTGTGACGCGATGAAAAACTTCACAGTCGAATATCATCAGAAAGTTATTAAGTGCGAAATTAATAAAAAGCTGTCGTTCTCTCCGGTTCAGCGGGTACGAAAGAGTAAAATCACTGTTACGGGATAATAGCCCTTATTGAGCGCGCGTCAATTAAATTCGTCTATCCTTTGACAGATGATTCCAACAATGGGCTCTTGTTCCGTTCGTTCCCCCCTCCCTTTCCTCTGTACCCTCCCCATTCCCCTTTAAACCCCGGACGTGCCGTCGCAGGTTAATAATGATTATTAATATAGTTTAGTAGTCGTTATGTCTAAATGAGTCGGCCGCGACAACTTGTCTAATATCGTAGCGCGCAAATACTCGTGGTTGGGGATAGGCCGGGAGCCAGGGATTGTAATGTTAGGTTTAAGTTCCGTGAATGAGGAAATGGTAGTTAGAGAAAATGAGTTTTTCATAATTTTACAACCTATCGAAACCAACTACTTAGTTTAAAAAAGAGTAAGTAAATGGCACTATACCTTTAGTGTTTCTCATCTGCGCTTCATTGAAAATTGCGTACATGCATTTCACTTCATTGAAAATTAAGACCATTGCCGCAATGCCCAAAAACAAGACCCAATTTTGAAAAAAAAGGGTGATGAGCCTCTGAAAAATGTGCCATATAATGACAGGCAAGAATTGTCTCGTGAATATTGTTTTTTTGCTTTAGAACAGTTGTATTTTGCATACAACTGCAATTTTCAAGATGCTCAGGAAATAAATGCATTTATTTCTTAAGAGACCAATCACCCAATTCTAATGGCTTATGAACTATTATCACAATTCCTTCGAAATGATGTCCTGGTAAAATCTATACCCCACTCCCGGCCTATGTAAACGAGTTGAATATTAAACGCGGAGCTATTTCAATTAGATCGCCACCACCGCATCATCTCCAATCCGATTACAAAGAGAATGTAATAAACTTTCTGTTACTAACTATATTCACAAGTTTATCTGGGACTGTATTCTACTAATTTTTCCTAGTTTCCTATCTGGGTTTTGGTGTGTCAAAAATCACAAAGGTTTTGTAACTTTTAGATTGGTGTTCAATGTTGCCTGAAAAAAAGTTAAAGAATATTTTTCATTGAAATAAAACTACTATTAACGGATTCTATCGCGATTTATTTTGATTTTAGTTCCCGACGTTTCGACGCCTTTGCAGGTATCATGGTAACGGGCCGAACATGACACCTGCAAAGGCGTCTGATATCCGCGTAAACCTCAGAAAACAATATTTTTCATTGTTTGTCTATCACAAAATTCCGGACAGCAGTGAAAGGCTGTATTAAGACAATTTTGAATTTAATCCTCTAATGTCCAGAAGTTTTTACAATTTTTTTTTGTTTTTTATCATGGCAAAACATTATTATATTATTATTTTTATTTCTTTTTAATCATGGAATAACTTCGAAGAGACCCGGTCTTTTCGTGGGGACACAACGCCGAAATGCAGCGGCCTTGTTGATATATTTACTCTGATGATGATAATCTGATATGAGACTTACCATAATTGTTATAATTATTAAAATATTGTATAAAAAGGCATACTCCGTAATTATTTTCCAAAGTGAAACGCCTTTAAAATGAGGTTGAATTTCATATAAGCTACAACGAGAATATACTAAACCCATTATATCATAAATTCCAATCATACTCCGAACCACTTTTACATTGTCTAAAATAATTAAATAAACACTGATAAATACTTCTATCACTAAAACAATAAAATTTTACAATACACTCAAAAGTAAGGTCTTAAGGTTTATATTTCGATGGCCAATTTGTTGGCAATTGACTGCTGGCAAGTGGATAGAATCTCACGGCATATCTTGATGTGATGAGTCTTTACCACGCGTCGATAAAAAGGTTATATATAATCTATTTGAATCATTGATTGTTTGCAGGTAATAATAGGCCACACCTGTTTGTTTGAAAATCTAAATATAAATTATATATTTTAGTCCAACAGGCCCGTCGCCTGTTGGTCTAGTGGTTAGTGAACCTGACTGCTAAGCCGAACAACGAGGAGACTAATCTTTGTGTGATGAGCACTATCATTTCTTCTGTATGTTTGTGTTTATAAACATATAAGTATTTTTATCAGTGGTCTAATTGCCCTAATACAGGCTATTCCTAGTTTGGGATCAGATGGCAGTATGTGAGATGTAGAAAGAAAATATCTTAAACTAGCTTTTGCCCGCGAATTCGTCTGCGTGGACTTCAGAATTGAGTCCAAAAGGAATTAAAAAGTTAAATTAATGAAAAATGAAATAAAATTTTCACCCGTGTTATAGCTTGCGCTGTAATAGAGAAAAATACCAAATTTACCAGCTTTTAGCCCACGGCTTAAGCTCGTACACAATTTTCAATTTTCCCTCGGGAACTACTTAAGGAATCGGGATAAAAGGTAGCCTATGTTTCTTTCCATGTCAAAGGCTACATGCATGCCAAATTTCATCCAAATCCGTTCAGCCGTTTTTGCGTGATTGAGCAACAAACATCCAAACATCTAAACATCTAAACATCTAAACATCTAAACATCTAAACATCCAAACATCCACACTTTCACATTTATAATATTAGTAGGATAGGATTAACCTTAGGAGTTTCAACTGTATCGGCACGTGGCTACCTGCGTTAAGAGATGAATAAAGTTTTCACTGCATACATATATTTCTTTGAAGAAGAATGAATGAACTTCATCCGTACTATCCATATCCATATTAAGAAACTGTCTGTCTGTCTTTTTGTTTGTCTGTCTGACGTCCTGTCCGTTGCGGTTTCATCTTCATCCGTAAAATCCATATTCATATTAAGGAACTCTGTCTTTATGTCTGCTTGTTTGTTTGTTGCGGTTTCACTGCTAAACCGATATAGATGAAACTTGGTATGGGGTAAGTTTGGATCTCGAACAAGGACATCGGCTACTTTTGCCGTATTTTTAGCTGCATATGCTTAAATAATTTCATTTTATCTTCTGTTCTCTATATAAAATATATATAAATATTGTCTCAGTCCTTGATATCGAACTCCTCCAAAACGACTTCACCGGATTTTTGTTTTTTTTTTATGTTGTTGTTGATATACATATTATTATATATTTGGTAGGTCTGAGAACAGGTCGTAGGGTTTTATTATACCCTTAGATGATATGTGTGTGTCCCTAAAGTTTTTCATATGGCAAAACGACATTCTTAGAGTACCTTAGTTAATATGGCCAACTACTGGGTGCATCAAATTCAAATACTTTTGAAAAAAGTGTACCACCGACTCGAAAAGAAGAAGAAGGGTACCTTGTATAGTTTCAATTAAATTCACTGATGTTTGGTCAACAATACGAGTACTACAAGGCACTCTACAAACAAAGCAAATAAATCCACAGGTAGTGACCTCAAACTCTCAATCACCACTAATGTTGATACTCATTTGTTTTTCAGCTCCAATTGTAATGTGTTGTGGATTCTCTTTAATATTTTCGTCTTTTCACATATAGCAATCACTGCCAACGATTGGTCATTGTTTACACTGAATCACAAACTATTTGGGAGAGACATGAAGGTGTGTAAAAGAATTTGTTTCGTTGGAGTTGGCTTGGAAGCTAAATGCTTTAGATGCGTACATAATGATTAATATTGAAATAATAGCCAATTATTTTAGAAATCCTTAAGAGCACAATGAGTATGACAGACATTAATAGACTTCGTCTGCGTGGACTTCAGAATTGGGTCCAAAGAAATGAAAAATCAATCACGCAAAAACGGCTGAACGGATTTGGATAGAATTTGGCATGCATGTAGCCTTTGACATGGAAAAGAACTTAGGCTACCTTTTATCCCAATTCCTTTAGTAGTTCCAGAAGGAAAATTGAAAATTGTTTAAGAGATAAGCCGTGTGCAGGCAGCTTATAAATTTGGTATTTTTCTCTATTACAGCGCAAGCTTTAACACGAGTGAAAATTTTATAAAATATTTCATTATTAATTCCACATTTTTCATTTCTTTTTGGATCCAATTCTGAAGTCGCGGGCAGAAGCTAGTACTATACAAAGATGTAGTCGTTTAAAATATTATGTTAATTGCCACTTTCACCGACTAAATACAAGCAGTATACACCAGCTATGTTGCGTACACTGGTGCTATGAATAGATCACCCCGATCTTAAAATCACCCGGAGTGTCGTCCTAGAAAATACACTAGAAAAATACGCAGTACATTATATTAACATCTTTAAAATTAAAGGCGGCTGTATCTACATGAGAACAGCTAATTGTATTTATGAAGTAGGCAGGGTTTAAGGCCTAGATATATTGTATAATGAGCTACATTTTTTAGGGATAAATATACTTATTTTTTCAGTAAACTAAATGGAAAATCTACCTGTCGAACTCTTATTTTCTCGTTTCTCATGCGATAAACAAACATTGATCGTCTTAAGATACCTACTGTTTATTCACATCATTAGTATTCAATGAAAATAATTTTCAGCCAATAGAACTATTTTCCTCGGTGTACCCATTTCTGTACAGCGAATAAAATATATTTTCATTTAGTTTAATATAAATTGATTACTGTTTCAAACAAAAACCAAATCAAAATGAGCACTTTTCAAAGTCAATGATGAAAAATTATTTCCCTTCCCTCCGTCACCGCTTTCAAATTGCTCTGTGGAGAACACACTTTTCTCAACTTTAATATATATTTCCAACATATTAACTCTAGCTTATTACGTTTTGAATCAGTTACATTAGTCAGTCGCTATGAATTCTTGCATCGATGGTGCACGCATGCAGTAATAACGATAAGACTTTGAGACGAGTTATTGGATTTCTATATTATTCACAGTCGATCGAAACCAGACTGAATCAACTTCTATATAATTCCTCAATTACTTATGCATGTGTTTTGAAGAGGTTGTAATGGCTCTTTGATAATGAAATAGACAAAAAAAGATTTGAGATTGGAGATTGACAATTGGGAGGATTTTGACCACATTGGGACTACAATGAGACAGTTAAGAGTCTGTTCAAAATTAGTCATAAAAGAAAAAAAAAGTTAGTTGAAAAAGTTATGAATGTGTCGTATTTTTTGTCAAATTCAATAATATCCGTTTCAAGATTATTGGCGCTTTACTGAACCATCTGTTTTTAGAAAGGTCTTACAACACTGGTGGATTGCACAATACACAAGTCTAAAAACTGTTTCAAAATTCTTTAGGTATACGAATAAAAATATCGATGTTAAACTGCACAACTAGAAAGAAGTGGTCAAAATTTAAAATTGTTTAGAACGTTTTTTAAAGTACTGATAAAAAAATTCAAAACATCCGATGTTCGTTACGGAACTAAATCAACCAATCAGCGCGCTAGCTACTTGTTTTCGGCGTCGGACATATTCAGTATTTAAAAAAAGAATTTTACTCATCTCAATTTCCAACCAGCACTATCCTTACATGTCCCGACTAGTATCTTTGACTTATATTTAAACTTTTTTGTTTTTGTTTAAGGAAATTATTGTTACTAAGAGCTTATTGCGTACTGAAGGAATGTTGGTCGTGTTGATACTTTTAATTCCGGTAGGTTTTGTATCATATGTAAAACAGATGCATTTACACACGTAATGTTTCCCGATCCGAAAATAGAAATATTCAACTATGTTACAGCAGTAAACAAATGTTATTCAACTATTAAACATTTAATTAATATGTTACTCAATTCATCTTCAACAAATTCTCAAACTTGAATGAATGTGACCTGATGTCTGCTGAAAACCGTCCAAATACCTTTCAGTGAAAAAATCTTAAGCTGTAACACGATAACTAATAGAATTCCTGGCACATTCATCCGAATTTCGATGTTTATTATTAACCGTTCCTAATCGCGTGGCTGTAAACACTAAGTCGCGTCATATCGACGTATTGCGTCCAATATTCGTCGCACAGATGTAAACGAAGCGAGCCGGGAGACTTGTATTAATAGACCGGTGGCTTCTTTTACTCCAGCGGGCTCTCGCGATATTTACGGAAACGATACTTCTAAACTATTTTTGTTTCTATGGCAAGCGCGTAAGGTCCAGATTTATGTGGCAGGCCACTCACCGCCGCCCTGAGATATTATGATAAATTTAGAAAATGCTTTTGGCCGCGAGAGTTGTCTTTACTATTTATGGTAGTGCACGCGGTGGCTAATTCTGACGCGTGTGGTAACCTCCGCGTCTAATTATATATCCGAACCCCGCTCTCGCTAGGGGAAGCGTACTCTTGTAATTTAGCTATGCCTCGTTGACATTCCAATGAATTTGTAAAGTTTGAAGCAGGCGGCGATTGATCGCCGGAATGTTGGCACCGAGTGTGACCCACATATAGACAGGTGTGGTCCACTGACTCACATAGCATGCTTGTAACACTACACCGCAGGGGGCATGCGGCTTGGGATAACTAAACAAAAACCAAAGTCAACGGTTGTATAAAAGAAATAATGTAATTAAAATAAATAAATTAACCGTTTATTTATTAATTACATTTGGCGTGAGATCCATAACGATCCCGTGTATATAATAAAAATAAAAAAAAGAAAATTAAATTTATATAAATTTTACAATAAATTACATTACAATAGATGGCGTTATATTAGATGTTCAGTTCTGTCAGGTATCACTACGTACAACGTACAAATGCTAGTGTTCCTTGCGGAACGAGAGCACCACAATACACAGCACTAGGCTCACGCAGCAGCAGCACACGAGATGCACTGATCCTGCATGAGGGTCAGACGCACGCTTAGAAGCACTTGCGGTGGACGATGCCGGGGCCGGACTCGTCGTACTCCTCCTTGGAGATCCACATCTGCTGGAAGGTGGACAGGGAAGCCAGGATGGATCCACCGATCCATACGGAGTACTTCCTTTCGGGGGGAGCGATGATCTTGATCTTGATGGTGGAGGGAGCCAGGGCGGTGATCTCCTTCTGCATCCTGTCGGCGATACCGGGGTACATGGTGGTACCACCAGACATGACGGTGTTGGCGTACAGGTCCTTACGGATGTCAACGTCGCACTTCATGATGGAGTTGTACACGGTCTCGTGGATACCGCAGGATTCCATACCCAGGAAGGAAGGCTGGAAGAGAGCCTCAGGGCAACGGAACCTCTCGTTACCGATGGTGATGACCTGACCGTCGGGAAGTTCGTAGGACTTCTCGAGGGAGGTGGAGGCGGCAGCGGTGGCCATCTCCTGCTCGAAGTCGAGGGCGACATAGCACAGCTTCTCCTTGATGTCACGCACGATTTCCCTCTCAGCGGTGGTGGTGAAAGAGTAACCCCTCTCGGTGAGGATCTTCATGAGGTAGTCGGTCAAGTCGCGACCAGCCAAGTCCAGACGGAGGATGGCGTGGGGCAGAGCGTAACCTTCGTAGATGGGGACGGTGTGGGAGACACCGTCACCGGAGTCCAGGACGATACCGGTGGTACGACCGGAGGCGTACAGGGAGAGTACGGCCTGGATGGCGACGTACATGGCCGGGGAGTTGAAGGTCTCAAACATGATCTGGGTCATCTTTTCCCTGTTGGCCTTGGGGTTGAGGGGAGCCTCGGTCAACAGCACGGGGTGCTCCTCGGGGGCGACGCGCAGCTCGTTGTAGAAGGTGTGGTGCCAGATCTTCTCCATGTCATCCCAGTTGGTGATGATACCGTGCTCGATGGGGTACTTCAGGGTGAGGATACCCCTCTTGCTCTGGGCCTCATCTCCGACGTAGGAGTCCTTCTGACCCATACCGACCATCACACCCTGGTGACGGGGGCGACCAACGATGGACGGGAAGACGGCGCGGGGCGCGTCATCGCCGGCGAAACCGGCTTTGCACATGCCGGAGCCATTGTCGACTACAAGCGCAGCAACATCGTCGTCGCACATTTTGGCGTTTGTGTGTGGTTTGGGACGCGGTGGATGTTGACTCTACGGCAGCGAGACTGCGAGTGCGGCGATCAGCGGCGCCGGAATCTTTTATAGGAGCGGCGCGCAGATGCCGCGCGCCATACATGGCGAGCGCGCCGGCCCCCGCGCTCGCACAACCCCCGCCTTTCTTTCAATAATTCACACAAATCTTACAACTGAAACCGAAACTATTATCCCTTAGGCACCTCTAAGGGTCAATGAAAGTGTTTTTCGAAGTTATTTTGCAGTTATTTCGTGCGCGCCGTAAGAGGCGCGAGCGCCGGCCCGCCCGCCTTGTGCCATTTCAGGCGATGGGCGGACACAGTTTTTACTCTAAGAATATAAAACATTATAATTTCTACCCCAGATTAACTAACTTAAACAAATAATGTTATAAAATCACATGTATATGTACCTACAAATTTTTTCAAAAAATCGTTCCTGGAAATCCTATGAAATCAGATCAATAATAATATGATGAGTTTAAACTTAGTTAACAGTTTATGATAATAGTCTATGCAAATCAGTATACAGTATTCGAAATTACCATGAAAATTTGACCCTTATTACTTTCACAAAATGACGATAATAGCGTAAGATATTTTTACAGCGAAACAGTTCGCAAATTGTTAGTTACTAGGTCAGTAGAGTTTAGCAGATTACAGATTTTCATAACATACAAAAGTACACATAAATTTGAAATTGAACAAAATATAGTGAAATTTTCATAACATTGTTATTTTGCTAAGCCTCGAAGTTTAATTTAACAAGATGGTTTATTTCTCCATAGGAAATATTACGCATCACAATACATCGATCCTGAATTCATAAATATTAAACTTAAGTATAAAAAGCAAGCATATGAATTATTTTATATACTTAGTGGTTCTTTTATCCATAAAATGTACCTGTAGTCAAGTACAAATTATTTACAGTCAATCTAACGTTAGGCAGTCAATTTGAATTTCAATTCTTGCAAAATAACAGTAACATAATAATATACCAAACCTTTTTTTTAATCACTCTCTATTTGTAAAAAAAACATAAAAAATACATTCCGTAGTTTTTGTATATTATCATGTTTAAGACAGAGTTTTGATACTTGTATATAAATATAAATTCCAAATCGTATTCATATTTAGAAACAAATTTCTGTTACAATCCGGAAATACACTGAATTTTAGGTTTAAAGATACTTTATTCTCAATAAAAACAATGGTATGTCACTTACTTGAAAACAATACAAAATAATATACATTAGACTGAAAATTAAATGTTCGTCAACACCAGATGCGATTCGAATTTTGTACCCACCCAATACATTCATTCAAGAAGCGAGTGGTCTGCGATTAAATATTCCCTTAACCGGTTTTTAAATTGAATTTTAGAAGGTTCATTATAAAATTTGCAGCCAGTTTCACATGTTATGTGATGACAGACATTCCTTTTATCTCAACTAAATAAAAAAGAATAAATTGCCATATACGACTTGCGTTTTCGTTTTCAGCTTTAGTAAAATGACTGATGTTCCAATCTTTGCCCAATTTAATACCACAATAGGAAGTTACTATAAAAGAACATAAAACATACAAGTACCTACTAAGAAAGTTAGGAAGTACAAAGTTCAGTGAAAATGTGATAAGGTAGTAAGTACTAAAAATTTACGCACTTATTACATTGTCTTCACAAATTCTCTCAGCTTATTCTTGAAAGTGTCGCACTGTTTCACTTATTTTGTTAGCCTATGTTAAAAGGTAGCCTATGTTCTTTTCCATGTCAAAGGCAACATGCATGTTAAATTTCATCCAAATCCGTTCAGCCGTTTTTGCGTGATTGAGTAACAAACATCCAAACATCTAACCATTTAAACATCCACTCTTTCACATTTATAAAATTAGTAGGATAGTAGGATTGCATTTTACAGGCATAATGAAAAAAATAGCATTCTGCACTACTTCTCTATATTAAATATAATAATTATCTTCATGAATTTATTAATCTTATGCAATACATAAATATAATATTATTGTATTGCTACTGAGCCCTCTTCCTTTCTTCTAATGTTGCTGTGCCCGACAGGGTCCATAATTAATGCAATAAAGACTTAAATATTGAGTATTAAGCGTGCGAAATTTCATACTCCTTCGCCCGCGGAATTTTGGTTAAAAGGGTTGTACCCCTTTTAACGAAAATTCCGCGTACGGAGGAGTTTTAATTCACGTGCATTCGACGTATAAACAGATTTCATTCTGTAATAACCGTGAGTAGCCGGGGCGGGTTAATTAGAAACATTATTTTTAAAATTAAAACTAAAATAAATAAAAACAAACGTAAATTATTTTCAAACAATTACCGGTATTTTACACAATCATCTCCTACTAATACATCTAACTAACACATTAATTACTTACAAATAGTCACGTAATTGTTTTACGGATCACGGTATGTCGCTTAATTGATTGGCTGGTTGGTGAGTGGGCGGTCTTAGGATTGAACAGGTAAATGTTGGTATTGTTTGGGGTTTGGGGTATTCTGTAGTTAGTTAATTATTGTTATAAAGTAAGTAAGATGGTGAACTTGGATATAATAGAAACACTAGGTGGCACTATAAGCTGTATGTGAAAAAGTAATATTTGTTATCTACACTAATATTATAAAGAAGAAAGATTTGTATTTTTGTGTGTATGTTTGTAAACTGAAAAACTACTGTGCCGATTTCAAAAAATCTTTCACCATTAGAAAGTTACATTCACCTTGGGTTGGCTCAAAAAATATAGCCTATGTAAGGCTTTATTTAATACTAATAAATTAGGTAGGTACCGCGGAGGAGTCGCGGGGAACATCGAGTATGTGATAAAATTTTAAATTAAATAAAATTTTGTATTTGATGGTATTTCAGTGGTATGTTAGAAGATTTTTTGATTTGTATCTAGAATACTAGCGGACCAGCTTTACAATGGTAGTACAGAAACAAATGCCTTTTTACACAGAAACCTTTTTTTTTATCTATTTCTGAAAACTGCATCAAAATCCGTAGCGTAGATTAAAAGATCTAACCAACGCAAAAACAGACAGTGGAACCGGACAGAGTTTGTTTTAAATTTTCTCTTGTAACTTTGAAAAAAAATCGTCGTATATGTACTTACTTTCTTAATCATTCTAAGAGATCATTGACAAACGGTGAAGGAAAACATCGTGAGGAAACCTGGATTCCAAAAATGGGAATCTGAAATCGCCAACTCGCAATGAGCAAGCGTGGTGATCAATGCTCATTTCTTCTCTATATGGGAAGAGGCCTGTGCCCAGCAGTGGGACGTTTATAGGCTGGTATTATAACTTTGAATAAAAGATACGAGAGATAAAAATGATCGAAAATGTAATATCTAATTTTAAATAATTAATTAATGCTCTACATTATTTTCATTAACAGTATATAATCATTTTAAATGTCTAAATTTCATCGCTATTGTAACAAAACTTAACCAGACCAGTATGAGAAATTAAACGCCTTAATGTAAGCCATTGAACTGCTTTTAAGTAATGTCTCAAAGGCTACGATGAAATATCGTAGTAAAGTAGCACCTTAAGTTGAGGTAAATGCTACGACGTAGTATTAGGCCTACGTTAAAGTATTAGAACCTAATTCTACGAAGGAATCTATTGAATGTAAATGTGCTTATTTTTATCGTTATCGATTACTTATTTCTGACTTTATAATTTTTACTGGCCTGTTGGTCTAGTGGTTAGTGACTCTGATTGCTAAGCCAGAGTTCGTGGGTTAGATTCCCAACCAGGAAAAATCTTTGTGTAATGAGCGCGATCATTTGCTGTGTATCTGGGTGTTATTTATCTATAATATGTATGTGTTTAGAAATATATATGTCTGGTAATCTGGTTGCCATAGTACAGGCTCTGCCTAGTTTGGGATCAGATGGCCGTGTGTGAAAAAAAATGTACATACATAATGATACATAAAAAAATCGTTTTACCACTACGTAAATATGTATTCCAATGTATTGTAAAAGAAAAGCATGAAACAGTTTCTAAAACTCAGTTTACATATACCAACGACCTCCAAACTGAATTAGATCAACAATAGATACTGTTAATACATGCGGAGATGTAAACTGTCGCCGCTCTTGATAGTAAAACTGTGTCGCAATAATCAGACTACCACGTTCGTTATAATCTTACTTTCAATTTGTTTACTTATTATAGCTTTCGTCGACTAATCCTTAATATGACTATAATAGAGACCTTTTTTCAATAATACACAATTTTTTAAGTATTTGTTGTTTTCTTGTGGGCGAATAACTAAAAAAAATGTAAAAAGAAAGTTGAATTAATTTCTTACCCTTAATATATCTACTTACTTCACAAATATAAATATATTTTACATAAATTCTCACAAACATAATTTGTGAAGTACCTAAGTAAGTAATTTTTTAACACGAGTAATACGGTTTCCTATAAGTAATACCCTACACACAGTCATAGTCTATCGTACACTATTTGATAGACTCACTATTATGAAAAACGCGTTTTGAACCCGGTAGTTAGCATATTTAACCTTTGGTTGAGTTAACTCGGGATCCAAGAACTGGGCCTAAGTCAACTAACATTAAGTACTCCATATTATTATATCCATCCCTACTCGTATCAAAAGACTATAGAACTAAATGCAATAGGACATCGAATAAGACATCGATTGTTACTGTTCTAATACCGTCTACTAGTTCATTAGTCAAGTTTATTTGTACAACGACAACAAACGAATTATATTTGGATTACGGTAGCGAACTATCTGTCACTATCGCCATTCATTGATTTCACTCAATTGCATACCAATACCGCTATTATATAACTACCAATCACTTCTAAATTAATAACCTAATCGCAAACTTCAATATTCATTGACGACTTTGTTTGCCACATGGTTGTATGACCCTGAACCAAAGAAGCAATGTGTAGATTAGCAGCGATAGAGACGTTTGTCATTTGTTAGTTGGTAAAGGTATGATGCAAGTGCATTTGGGTGCATTGGCCGCGTCTATTTACGGTAACAGGTGTGAAACGTAATCACAGCGAGATGCGCCAGAGTTTGAAAGCGTTCGCTATCTATCTTTAAGCGTTAACGGAACGAAATAGAAGTTGTTTCGTTCGCCATGTGTGGTGTCGAAGTAAGTAGGTCTTAAGCTACACTGAAATATAGTTAAGATATAAGTTTTACGTTCTTAGACCGCATTTGTTTCATTAATATTAATTAGTCAGTCATTTCCATGACAACTTTTTTATTTCCTACCAGCTGTGCCCCGCGGCTCCACCCGTGTTAGTTGTCTACGTTTTGTTCGTGTAAACATATTTTTTTTACACAATATTCCTTTGTTTTTCGTATTTATTCTGCGACGATAAATTCAACAAATCAAGGATTTGCTCTTGTCAATTTAGTCTCAAGGATTTAAAAATAGAGAATAGGCGGAACCTGCACTATGGCAACCAGACAACTGATAAAAATATATACATATAATACGAACAGAACAAATTTTAATGATCATGCTCATCACACAAAGATTTGTCCTGGGTAGAAATCGAACCCACGACCTCCGGCTTAGCAGTCGTAGTCACGAACCACTAGACCAACAAGCCCATTATCTATGTTATATATGCACAATATGCACGAAATTTCAAAGAAAAAATACATGTCTATATTTTTTTATCATCTAACTAACGGTATTTAGTCCACACTCCTATTATACGAAGTAAACAAGTAGAAAGATATCTCCCACAAAACAATACTATAATTATTATCGCCTTGCTAACGCCACGGGAACTCGTAACACATTCTTAGTATTGGCTAATAATAAACACATGCGTTAAACAATTTGCATTGCATCGGCGTTGTCGCCTCGACATCTATTTCAGAATTTAATATCCAAACATGTTGTTTCCTTCTAATTTTTTTTAGGGTAAGACCACACATTGTCAATTGTAAATTGATCGAAGCAGCTTCTTTTAAAGCAGTTCAGATAATTTTAGCCCTGGTGGCTGTGACTCTCACCCAGAACCAACCTTTGCGATAAACTAATAATTACAACTTTTAAAATTAATTCTGCAAGACATTTTTAACACAAGCAATACCTTAAAAAGACATAATCAGTCAACAACGTATTCAACACAATTTGTAAACAGAATAAACGGAATAAAAAAAGTTGTTTTGAAACTCTTCGCTTTTTTTGCGAGTATGGCTGCCAGGGGATAGACGTAATACTACGGACCAACATAGTGAATCATACTCTAAACGTACGTACACTGTTTGAATAGTATATCCTATACTTTTAAGGCAATCTTATGTTAAAGGTGAATAAATATTGACGACCTCTGTGGTCGAGTGGTGTACACACCGGTTTTCAGATATCGCCAGCTCTGAGGTCCAGGGTTTGATCCCCGCTCTCCCTATGTAGTTTGACAGTATATATTAAGGCGGTAAGTCTGCATAAACATAGAGAAAAACCACAACTATTATAACACTAATGAACAGTAAATTTATAACTACTGAGTAGCAAATAAACATCTATGCGTTGGTCTTTCACATTATATTTCGGATGTAATTATATTAA
The DNA here is from genome assembly GCA_950381575.1 of Plusia festucae. Lineage (NCBI taxonomy): Eukaryota > Metazoa > Arthropoda > Insecta > Lepidoptera > Noctuidae > Plusia > Plusia festucae. The sequence continues at coordinate 8,176,808 of OX494454.1, read as the reverse complement.
GATATACAAGGTAACTAAATAAGTAGTACAGCAGCAACAGGTTTCCATGTACCGAAAGACCAAATTGCCCAAGTATAAACACAAGCTATAGATACTGAAAAAAGTGACTTATAATACAAAAAGGTACAAGGATTCTGGATACATGTAAGCTACATGCATTTAACATAACAGCCACTAAAAATTACATCAGGTTTCAGTTACTCATTCTTAACATGTACATTGTACAGTACAAAAAACAAGGAACAATCGCAATTACCATTTTAAATTAAAGCAAGCTAATGAAGCCGCAACATACTGGGCCAATGAATCACATAACATATTTTTGCCATAAATAAAAAAGAAGATTTAAAATTCCCGTATAAGAATATTTTAAGGACCAAAATTTCTGTACCGTACAATAACTATACCCACATTTTCCTACTAACACGTTCTCTTGCATGTTCTCGAGTAATTGCTTTATTTAGGCGGCCCTATACGTAAAACGTTCTACTGCTTTCATGAATTACAATCGTCATTCAGTCACAACATTGTAACATAATAGTTCTGCATATATCGACAGTCCAGGTCCAGCGATTGGTATCGATGTATTTCAGGCGGAGGGAGGGCGTATAAATAGCGAGGCAAGTTCACTGCCGAGTACAGACTGCTGTGGGGCTACAGAGCGAGCGGTGATTTAATTTTATTAACATTAAGGCATTCTGTGTAGCGGTATACTATCCTTACGAACTATACGTACTCACTTCATAAGATTCGTTTTTATTAATAGTGTGCGAGTGAGAAAGATGATTAAAATTGAAACCGTTTTGTGTTCTCACTAGATAAAAGTAATAAATTGTAAGTACTCAAAACAGTATAATAAATGGAGACTTTTTTTTAAATAAAAGATCATTTAGTACTTAACCTTCATTCGAGTTTCACTATCTGCGACCTTACTGCTAAATGGGCAAAGGTCTCGTCCGATTTGGTCCAGGCTCTTCGATCTTCAGCCCCTTCCCACCAATCCAGTAAATAGCTGTTTTTCTGTTTCAGCTTTAGGTAAACCCTCGCCCATCTATTAAAATCATCCACATGGATATGGATGATTTTAATTTAATTAATGCTTATTTTTTTTTTTTTTTAATCTTTATTGATTTAGAGGCTTTTATTACAAAGTAATATGTTAGCCCCATCGTGGCCTATTCTAATATATTAACTAACTTACTATGATAGGAGGCAGAGGGAGACGTTTTTGTGCATATATCTTGAATAGGTCTAACGCCGCATTAGAAGTAGGGTTACTTAGGATATTAATGAAAAGTCCCACATCATACACGTTAAGATTATAATTATGTGCGCATCAACATGTCCCTTTGCAGCCGGTATTTGACACAATCCATCAGTATGTGTTGGACATCATCAAGGACTCCGCAAGTATCACAATTTGGAGTATCAACTTTTTTCATGAGATGTCCAAACTTCCTAGATGGATAGTGACCAGAGCGATAATTAATGCTTATTCGAATGTATAATAATGTAATGTTAATTTGATGCAAAATAAATAGTCATGATCGTATATTTTATTTATTTTCAGTTCTCCCGGTTTAGAACTGACATGGGACGAATTTTACAAGACAAGTCAAGTACTAAAATAAAAAAAGCACGTTTTTTATTTTACCTTCAAATACCTATCTGTCATTATGCTTTTTCCAAACATCAGCAGAGAACTAATTTTCAGTTACAGTGGATTGACAAAAAGGCCCTAATTTAACTTGTGAATTTTTATTGTTACATTCATTTTCATTCATTCATTCTTTGCAATTTCGTAAGTCAATGTGAGCTTTTCATTAGTCTCTAATAATAAAATTAGAATTTAACTCTTATTGTATTCAAGTTTAAGTACCATATTTTGATGGCACAGCTTATATACGAATAAACAACGTTTTAATGTCAACATTTTAGCACAATATCTTTTGTCATTGAGTTCCCGCTGTTTCTGTGGCCCTGTCCGTTCGCACGTACAAGTTTGAGCGGACACTTCGTATCTTTAGCCGCAAGCCAACGCGAAGAACATCTGTTGCTCAAGATAATACTAGCTCACGATAATGTGTAGTTTGTTTTTGTACTGTTTATTAGATTATGATAAAATAATAATATTATAATATCTTGAGACTGCTCACACACGGCCATCTGATCTCAAACTAGACAGGCCCTGTACCATGGCAACCAGACAACTGATAAACATACTTATATATTTCTAAATTATGTTTTTTTTTAATTAAATATAGTTTGGTAAAAGGCTAGGCAGATGATGACATATTATAGATAAATAACACTCAGACATAGAACAAATGATCGTGCTCATCACACAAATATTTGTCCTGGGCGGGAATCGAAGCCTCGACGACCTCCGGTTTAGCAGTCAGGGTCACTGACCACTAGACCAACAGGCCCGTTCTCAAAATCTTTTCAAGACTTAGCAAATAATAGATTTTTGTATTTGAAAACTCGTAACCTAAAAATTCTCAACAACATTAAATAAATAATGCAGGCGAAGCCGCGAGTAAATGCTATTTTTTATAATACTAGCTTTTCAATACAAACCAGCAAATAGCTATTGATATTATATATGCCTGTGTCTTATCGACTTACCCCGCGTTCGAATTCCGACTACCCAGTAAATAATTAATTTTCGTACTAAGTAATAAATTGAATAGTAATATAACGCCCGTATACTGAAACGCAAATTAACTTTAAGATGCTCTTAAATGTGTATCTGTCGCTACTTCACACGTGAGAGTGACAGAGACAGCATGAGACTTAACGGCTTCAAACTGATTGACGTTTCAGTATTCGACCATAAGCTACTACTTAATGTTACATACAATGTGATTCAAATGAGAATGGGATCAACTTTGCGCCATATTGTGACGTCATAGCTGTCAATTCTAACGAATTATGACTTTATATAATTAAATTTTATACTAAGACAATTTAGTACTATTTTTTTTTTATGATTACTAGCTATGTGGGTCGCACATTACTAGTAATCTTGTTAACCCCTCTTACTAAGCTAAGATGCCTGTGTTAAGAGTGGGTTCACATCGGTAGTGTAATGGATGAGACTCGAACCCGCAACCACAATATGATCGCAAATCCGATGCCCTAGCCATTAGGCTACCGCCGCTTCAAAATTTGATGTAATATTATTCTTATTGATATGCGAATAAGTTTCTTGCAAACCATACATTTCAAGTGACAATTGACGGATAGAGGTTATTGACATTCCTATTCTTATTTGAATCGCATAGTACACAACTATGTAGAACAAAGTAGCATGTTAATTCTGTATAAATAAGCTTATATACTCGTATTAAATCGTCTGCAACACTAATTGAATACTCGCCACTGATCCACGTAATTGTTTAAATCAAAACGCTCGTTACTGCCTAATTGGCGTACAAATTGATCCGAAAAAAGTTTAATCTACGATATTCGCCGGTCGAGAGCCCAAACCCCATCCAACTTTTTTTAGTGAGAATGCAAAACACTTTCCAATAACACACCTATTAATCGACATACTACCTTAACTCAATGATCTAGGATTGAGTTTCAATTGTCCTGGTATTGTAGTTAAGTCTTTTTGTATGCGATCTGTTTGCATGCATCCCGCCAATTCAAAGTTATTAGTTTTATCTAGTATGTATGTTATTTGATAGTACATGATATTGTTTGGTATCGTGGTGTAACACAATGACGTGGGATAGATCTAAAGATAGGACTTTGTATTTAATCAGACGAATGCAAAAGGACAAGAATACAAAGGACCATTTGATAAAAATCGGTGGATATAAATGTGGTTAGCTTTTAAAAAGAAATGAGTCAAAATCGAAATTAAAATATTTTTATTTCAAGGAGACTTTTCCAGGCACTTTTGTAACGTAAAATTAATCTATTTGTCGGTTCTGCAATACGATACTTTAGTCTGTATGATCGAATGTATCCCGCAAGGGGGCGTCACAAAGTGCACATCGCAGGTCGCGTGGCGCGCTGCAATCATAGCACTAATTGACGATTTGCTGCCCAGTACACTGCGGGACAGGAAAATTGAAACAGCAATCTTTTTGTGGCAATGGCAGGATTGATAGGCAGGGAAATAGATCAGTTAGTAAAACTTGCAAATGTAATTCCTATGAAGAACAACCGAGTAATATTCTAGAGAAGAGAGTAATCTCACCAGTATAGACTCCAGCCTATACTCATCAGATTATTTGCATTTAAGTTTCAGTATTTAATTATTATTTTTATAATAAGATTACAAGACTGTGTGTCCAACAATGTAGGTCGCACATTACTAGTAATCTCGTTAACCCCTCCTACTAAGATAAGATGCTTGTGTTACGAGTGGGTTTACGTCGGTAGTGTAATGGGTGGGATTTGAACCCACAACCATAATGATCGCAAGTCCGACGCCCTAGCTATAAGCCATTAGGCCACCGCAGTTTCATGCTATTATATTTATTATAGGTATGTATTTCATAAAAAAATCGATACTAAGGAAGCTAGTATGATTAAAAAATTATTAAATAAGGTATATGAAGCAATACTTAATCTACTTCAATAACTTATATCATATATTCAATATTCTTTTTGTAAACCCAGTTCAAAAGGTAGAAGAAGCTCAACAATTCTTCGCCCTTTTTCTGAATATCAACACAATAAAACGAAGTGCCGTATCAAAATTAATAAAATCTGTAAAGAGGAGATCAAATAAGTGAGCGTATTAAATCATAAGTCGAGTCACACGCATTGTGTCCAAAGATTAAGTACAACTCATTACTTTGACAGATACGACAAACATTAATAGGTACAATAAGAATTTATTGCCGATTTTAATGTGAGAGTTTGATTTAGTGAAAGGATAAATTATATTGCGTGAAGCAAGTCGTGCCAATAAGAAGTGTTGTTCTATAAAATTAGTTCATGGATGATTTACTTTTAGCAGGTTATGTATACACTAGTCGCAAAGTGCTAGGTGTATTGTAGGTAACATCTAATTGTCTCTTAAAAACATATAATTTAATGAAGCGGATCTACTCGTATATCCATAAACAACGATGATATTATTATAATAACTTCCTTCCGTGAGACGAATTCATAATTATTTAAGGATTCAACGGGTCGCGAGTCGAACTGTTCGACTCGCGACACCGCCGCCGCCGCGCCGCCGCGTCAGCTCATGATTAAGGACTCCTATTGAGTCTGAAACTAGTCGGGCGTTCCCGAGAATGCGCGTGAGTAAACCGTTGAATCCTTAAATAATTAACAACGATGATATTTGACGGGCCTGTTGGTCTAGTGGTTATTGGCCTTGATGCTAAGCCGGAGGTCGTGGGTTCGATTCCCACCCAGGACAAATCTTTGTGTGATGAGTACGATCATTTTTTCTGTGTCTGGGTGTTATTAGCTATAATATGTATGTATTTATAAGTATGTTTATCAGTTGACTGGTTGCCATAGTATAGGCTCTATCTAGTTTGGGATCAGATGACCGTGTGTGAGTTGTCCCACGATATTAAAAAAAGAGATATTATTAATATGGTATGGTAAGACCATCCGAGGCACCAACTAAAATAAACTAACTAGGTCAACTATAAATTGCATCAATACAATGCATTTTGTTACATTGTTGCATAATACTTGCACCTTGTTACATTTTAGAACCCTGGGTTCAATAAAAATGTATTTTTTTTATATTTTGGATAAAAAAATCATCCTGAAATTATCTTTCATATTTATAAAGCTTCTTTAATTTTAAAGATTAAAATTATATTCTACCTATTTGTCGCGATACGATAGTATAGTCTGTATGATCGAATGTATCCCGCAAGGGGGCGTCACAAAGTGCACATCGCAGGTCGCGTGGCGCGCTGCAATCATAGCACTAATTGACGATTTGCTGCCCAGTGCACTGCGGGACAGGAAAATTGAATCAGCAATCTTTTTGTGGAATTCCATTGGCTGGATTAATAGGTAGGGAAATAGATCAGTTAGTAAAAGTTGCAAAAATCAAACGCATATTTTTGATAAGTTGAATGTTTTATACTGATATTTAAAAAATCGCATATAAATGTTATATTTGTAATACTTAGAAGTTCTGTTAAAATTTATATCAGATGCGGTAGTAAATGATTTCTATTTACATTTTTATTAATGGTAGAGACGGAAATGTATAAAAATAATAAATAAAAAATGATTTTTAAGATATAGTGTTAATTATTTATTTTATTGAACTCAATTTAATTTCATACATAGTTCTTAAAAAGGATCTACAAATTATGTATACGTAGACACCGGTAACATGCTTCATATAAATAAATAAAATATAAACCAATTATCAATACCAAATCTAGGTGACCCACTATTCGTGTCCCGACTTGTAAACTGCGCACACGTCATTAATCCCTGTACGATGATCGTACGGGGGCTGTGTACTTAATTTGTCCTTTATTATGTTGATTCTACCATCCCCTGATAATAAGCGGTCTTTCGCGCCTCGTTTACTCAATTAATTGGCAATATTTCCTTTGGGATCACACTAATGTGGATTTACATGTGACAGATTTATTTTAACATGCTTATTGGACTTATTGGTACGTATTGGTTTTATTGAATTTATTTGAGGTGGTCCTTTGAGGCGGGTTGGTGTTATTCATTTAATTTCGGGTTTATGAGTGGATGGGTGAGAAATGCAGTTATTATGAGTGATGTTGTTGACATTTTTGCCCTGCAGTCTATCAATTTATTTATTTTATATCGGCCTATTGCGTCTAGATTCTTATCATAATATTGTATCAAAAAGTAGTAAAAAAAAAACTATTTGATGATATAACTATGCAAAAATAGTTTGACTTGAATCGCTTAATTGAAAATTTAATTAAAAAAGTTATTATTATAGTTCTTATTTTTACTCTTTACACATTTAGGTACCAGGCAGGTCATGTACAATAGCGGGTTTACAATACAATTTTATTGTAAAACATAGTATACTACATACTTATAAACCACTACATATAGAAAACAAGTAAAATCTATTAATTCTGATAACTAATTAATTCAAACATCACATTATTGACCAAATAAATGTATTGTTAATTTTATTGCCAATTATTTATACGTTGACAAATACTAACAAAAGTACAATGAAGAGAGCAAAGAGCAACAAATAATTTGGCACGCAGTGTACGTTCCCACAGTTCTGTGCAAATAGTTCAAATAAACTGGCCACCTAACATTGTTGTTATAGTAGGGAACTGTGATTGTCTTGTGAAGTTTTACATCATTTAGATTTTTGGAATTCTTATCAGAAATCTTTTCTACATTGTTTTTATAGGTATTCTATATTCATGTATTAACAATGTGACTTGAATACTATTTTAGTAACAATAAGATCTGTTTTCGATTTATTCCGTTCTAATACCAATAACTAATACCACTGGTATTTGTTTCAACAATATTTATTTTCTATTCCGAACGGATACCAATCTTTAAATAATTAAATTTAATGTGCGAACGAATACCAACAACTTGAATTTGGTACAGTCAGCTCAGTCAAACCTAATCAAATTATTGTTATAATAATATATAATTCTAAAACTTTCCAAATTCACGACATTCCAATATTTTTACAAACACAAAGATAGTTTATGCCACAAAACAGAGAAAAACAGGTTTATGTGAATCATCTTGCAATTTTTTTTTACCTGCGCGAAATTTCTGAGATATTTTGTAATTTTAGATTGTAAGTAAATTGTTCTTGTTTTGTTTTTTTTTGCAACAAAGATATTATGCACATGCACTAGGAGGAACTAAAATTATAATAATGTTGATTATTAGACATATTTTATTATTGAGCTAGACGTTTGTTAATATTTTTACAAACGTCTAAAAGTTAATATAATTTTTTGGATTAAGATACTCTTTTTTTTTTAATTAAAAGTCTTACAATTTCATACAAAGCATTTTCACTGACTGTACCTTATATCCTTAAACTTGTTTTGGTATTAGTTTAAATAATGGTACCCGTTCGGAATAGAAAATAAATATGAATGAAACAAATACCAGTGGTATTAGTTGTTGGTATTAGAACGGAATAAATCCTGTTTTCAATTATAGATCAGAAACATAAATAATATGTAGATTATTTTCTGTTCTATATGCTCTCGTATACCTAATATCTTAGTTAAACAAAGCTTATTTGCCACATACACGTTAAGGTCCAGAAAAGACTCAGCATTTATTTACTTAATTTTATACAATCATTTGTCTGGACTTCAAAAGAGGCGAACTGTTTCGCAATTTCTTCTCAGGATAGCCAGTTAGGAATTATCGACTCTAGCGAGCTCAAACGTGACATTCCATTTACATGAAAAAAATAAACTTATATGAACAAAACACCAACAATTAAATATCTGCAAATCCTTTACAACTCAAATATTACTTAATAATAAAAACAGTATTTCAACCATCTGGTATAACTTATAATAATAATAATAATATCTATATCTTGGGACACCTCAGCTACGGCCATCTGATCCCAAACTAGGCTGAGCCTGTACTATGGCAACCAGACAACTGATAAACATACCTACTTATATATTTATAAATATGTACATACATATTATAGATAAATAACACCCAGACACAGAACAAATGATCGTGCTCATCACACAAACATTTGTCCTGGGTGGGAATCGAACCCACGACCTCCGGCTTAGCAGTCAGGGTCACTAACCACTAGACCAACAGGCCAGTCAAAGTAATGAAATATACCTAGATATCTCTGTGTTGAGCCAGCATCGAGTTAATCAGCCCGATTGCCCTGGCTGTAGGCACTGCGAAAGCCCTCCGAGTGCGCACTCCACCAGGCAAAGAGTTTTCTGCGTCTACGTGGACCTTGAATACCGTCACCACCGCATCATGAATTGTTCTTTTCCTTGTTCAGCCTCTACTTACGTACCTAATTACTCTATCTACAGTCTATCTTGACGGGCCTGTTGGTCTAGTGGTTAGTGACCCTGACTGCTAAGCCGGAGGTCGTGGGTTTGATTCCCACCCAGGACAAATCTTTGTGTGATGAGCATGATCATTTGTTCTGTGTCTGGGTGTTATTTATCTATAATATGTATGTATTTAGAAATATATAAGTATGTTTATCAGTTGTCTGGTTACCAAAGTACAGGCTCTGCCTAGTTTGGGATCAGATGGCCGTGTGTGAGATTGTCCCAAGATATTTATTATTATTATTATTTATTATCTTACAGTCCCACGTGGTAAGTATTAAATATCATTCATATAATCAGCACGCAGCTATATATAATGCTGCGTTGAACATGTTCCCACGCTGCGGTGTGGGTGGCTGCCTTACTGACACACTGAGCTCAAAACATTTCGACGTTACAAACTGAAATTGTGAGCTCTCCAGAACTACAGCAATGCACATAATTATGCTCTAGCCAACACCTGGTCTACAAGAGTGCAAACCCTTCTAATATGTATAAAAAAAGATCTGTTCGCGGGGATTTATGAGGCAAAGAAATGCGTTACTGTACAATGGATTTTTTTTCTTTTAAAAGATTACTAGCAATGTGGGTCGCACGTTACTAGTAATCTCGTTAACCCCTCGTGCTAAGCTAAGATGCTTGTGTTACGAGTGGGTTCACGTCCGTAGTGTAATGGGTGGGATTCAAACTCGCAACAACATGATCGCAAGTCCGACGCCCTAGCCATTCGCGCGCCGCCGCTTCAGATTATGCCATACAAGCAGTCGGTTCATGTAAAACAAAGTATTGAACAATATTTTTACTAGTGAAACAGCTGTTTTTAGTTCAGCTGAAAATAACTAAAGAAATAATAGAAGCTTTCTCCCAAATTTCCAACTAAGGTTTCGCGACGCCATAGCTGAGCCGCGACGCCAACGACAACTACGCCCTGGCTAATCAGCGACACAACGTCATGGATAAGCAGCTTCGAGACACCATGGCCGAGCAACGTCTCGACACACCATAGTCCAACGCAGAACCACATCATGCAGCGCTGGTATCGCGTCGGCACCTGGCAGCTGCACGCTAGAGGGCGCAACTAGACGACAGAGCGTTGCACATACTTGTTCAAAATCGTTAGACTGCGCCGCCCTGATGGCGACGCGACGCCAGTGCTGCATGAAATCCCTTCAATGGTTCTTAAGAGTATTAAGACCATAGCAACTATGAGCCCAGATAAAACTGTGGCTGTAAGTACCAAAAGCATCAGTCAGGTACCTAACTGCTCATGCTATTAGTCACAGTCTTTCATCAACTTGAAAGAGTTGGTGATCTTTAAACGGCTGAATAGAGGATTTCATTCTAGGTACCCATGCTTAATCCAGCCCTGGTCATTTTCATTAGCTTTGTCCAAATAAAACTCATCTTTAATTTCCGTTTATTAAACTAATGTGGGAAATGTGTCTCAGCATTGAACGCTACATAACTTATGTTTAAAATAATATGTTTCACAAGTAACATGTAACTGTATTAAAAACTTCTTACCAGATTTCTCAAATTGAGTTCATGGTGATTGAGATGACGAAGTGTATTCCTAATATCGATAAGAATTTGTTGTTAGTCATCACGGCGTAAGTGATCTACTGACACTATACTCTAAAAACAATTCTACATAAAATTAAATTTCCTGAAAAAAGCAATTAACGCCAGGTGAAAAATATTTAGTCATAAACAGTAGGCTCCTGTCATTTCGACGTGTTGAATTACAAAATTTACTAATATTTAAAAATAAAATGTCCTATACATTTTATTTTTAAATATTGTACCAAAAACAGTTTTTTTGAGTCAGCTTTGGAGTTTCTTGCCGGTTCTTCTCCATGGGAAAGACACTTTAAAACCGTGCACCTAGAATCATGAAATTAGTATAATTATAACGTTTCTTGAGCGCCTTCTTGAGGTTTATAAGAAATAAAAACTCATTGATTTTGATTGTTGAAAATGGTATAAATAAAAATAAGCAGCGTGAAGTAAAATAAAAATTGCAAAAAAATTAAAACATCTCAATTAGTAATTGACTAAGCAAAAAGATTTTTGAAAAAAAAAATGATTATGCTCTCATATCTTGTATCAAAAACTTCTGTTGAATAAATACAAAAATACATCATAATACTGCAAAAGTAGTCCGACAAAAAATATGAGTCAGATCAGTTATCAAGACATAAATAGCAAAGAATATAAATTTCATATGTGGGTGTGTTCAGCTATATAACACGTCGCGAGCGACATGACTGGCATACTGTAACGAATTGTACTGGTATAATTATATGACTAAGATCTGATTCGCATGCACCTGAAGGAATATAATTAATCATAACCTATAACAATGGTTACAAAGCCGCGCTCGCTGCGGTCCGTGGATGAGAGTCCATTTGTAAACATACCGAGACCCCTACGTGGCTCGGAAAGCACGTTAAGCTATCCACCTCAAAGTCCATTATAATTCAAGCTCATTTCCTTTTTAACTTGGCAACATGTTGTAAACAATCGGGTGGTAGGGTGAAGAAGCTGTAAAACTCTTCATTACACTCCAGGGGTTTTATTCACTAAGTCCAAACAAAACGTAACGTGTCATGATGTAAATTATAGTTCAACTACCCCGGATCGAAAAATATTTTAATGTTCTTCAAATCACCGGGTAGTGTTAGTATATACGGTTTAGACCATTTAACAGATTTTTTACCTTAAAGTATAGTAAGTCGAAAAAGATAACGCCTCTCTACCCGACACGTAACAGTATGTTAATAAGGCCCCTGTAAATAATTTTTCTCAACTGATCCTACTAATATTATAAATGCGAAAGTGTGGATGTTCGGATGTTTGTTACTCAATCACGCAAAAACAGCTGAACGGATTTGGGCGAAATTTGGCAAGCATGTAGCCTTTGACATGGAAAAGAACATGGGCTACCTTTAATCACTATTCCAGGGAAAAATTAAAATTGTTTACGAACTAAGCCGCGGGCAGACAGCTTTGAATTTGAAAAAAATACTATCACACTTTTCATTTCTATTTGGACCCAATTCTAAAGTCCACGCAGACGAAGTCGCGGGCAGAAGCTAGTGTCCCCTTAATTTTATTATACATAAAGTCTATTGTTAAACCAGTTAATAGTTTATTAATATTTATTAATCAGTACTAAATGTTGCAAGAAAGTCGGCTGGCGACAAATCGCATGATCGCTGCCAAAGTCGCAGCAGCTGTTTGTGTGTCGTATAGGCGTTACTGATCTTTAAAATGACAGATGCAGTCGTAATGAGTTATGTTAGCAACTAATTGTGTATAGAGCGATGAAAGTTTTATAATTTACTGCACGGATAGTTCACCACGCAAACCAAGTCTGGGTGTTTTTGTGCATGTGATTTGAATGTTTGTGAAACCCTCGCGACACAAGGATTAAATTCCTTAGTGCGAGCGTCGTTTTTTTCTGAACAATTAGAATTAAATATTTGCGTCTTATAGTAAACAGTTTCAGGAGTGTGGTTTGTTCCTTGTTGTTGAACGAAGTTTATTATCAACAAAAAATAAGATGAGAGATTTAATGGCAATAATAGTTGACGACCTCCATGGTCGAGTGGCGTACACATCGGTTTTTAAGGTGTCGCCAGCTCTGATGTCCCGGGTTCGATCCCTGGACGGGTTAAGGTAAAAAACACTTTTTTACATTGTCTGGGGTCTGAGTATTTGTGGTACCTTCGTTGTTTCTGATTCCATAAGAAGTGCTTTAGCTACTTACTTTGGATTCGGAGCAATGTATGTGATGTTGTCCACGTTTATACGAGTACACATCAATATGAGTTTTCCAATTTTAATGTAGGTAATTTAGTTTAGGCTTGTTTTGTTATTGTTTATAATTTATGTAAAAAAAAAATGTTTTAGATAATTTTATTTGGTTGTAGATTGCTGTGGGCCTATAGGGTTCATGATTTTCCCTCGGGAATTAGTTAAGGAATCGGGATAAAAGGTTGCCTATGTTATTTTCCATGTCAAAGGCTACGTGCATGCCAAATTTCATCCAAATCCGTTCAGCCGTTTTTGCGTGATTAAGTAACAAACATCCAAACATCCACACTTTCACATTTATAATATTAGTAGGATAATTGACGACAGCCCTAGACCAAGAATAGAGAGGTATTTGCCCTTAATTGAAACAAAACGGGATCTATGATTTCTTAACTCCTGTGAGTTACAAAAATATTCATAAGTACGTAAAATATGAGGAAATTCTTCTAAAAATTCTTAAAAATCTTCTTCTTCTTTCTTAAAAATTTTATAGGCAGATATTTATTTCTGTGTACGCGAAGAATGATTTTTACTTCCTAAGATTCTTAGAAGTATTTTTTAACAACGTTAGTATCAAAGGTAACACGATCCCGATTCAAGGAGTTTCCTCAAGACGTGTATTATTAGTTCTCGTTTAATGAACACCTCCCGAAAACGTAAACACTAACTTATACCGCGGTACGCACGCTCAAAATATTCTATTGACTAAAATGAACACGTGCCTACCACGAATTTAGCTAGACAAGGACAGAAACAAGCCCTTATGTAATCCCTACTAAGTAAGACAGAGATAGAAACGCTGCATCGCGACACCATTTCAGGCGAAACCCGCTCCCCGTTGATTCTAAATATGGCTTATGTTCAGCAAAATCACTTAATGTATTTTAAACATTATGTAAACGAGATAAGGTTGTGATTTGAATAAGCGGTTTCGGTTGAGTTATTTCTGGATTTACACAGCACCGTTGAACAAATTTCATTTCAACCGCCGAAAGTTTAAAGTGCAATATAAATATTGCAGCGGTGGAAGCGGGGGCCTGTATTCACAATTTAGGGCCGTTTTTAATACTGACACACAATAGAAAATAACGACACAGTGTGTGTCATACCCTAGGAAAACCTGACACAGAAACAGTAGTTGGAAAACGCACATATGCCCATGAGATACAATTTATAATAACACGCCAGGTAAAAAGAAGATTCCGCGTTATCGTGCAAGGGAAAGTAGCTTCTGTGGACTTGTAATAAGAATGTTTATTGAGTTTTGGTGTAGGTGGAGGACGATATTAATAGAATATTGCAGAATGCGCGTGTGGACCGTCTTATTTGGTGAGAGAGTCTAACCGGGCTCGCAGTGTAGTGCAGGAGCAATTCAAATAAAAAATAATAATTTATTCAACTTTATTTTTGTTATTTTCTTCAATGTCATATTTAATTATAAATGTTATTGACTTTGACTAATTTGACATGTCATGACGCATATGGACTGAGTTTGTCGAAAAATACTAAATTTTATTTAATTTTATTAGGGAATTAAATAAAATTTGTTTTTTTTTAATACAAGCTATTTTGAGGATAATTAGTTATTCATAAATTAATATACTTTTGTCTGAGTAATTTATTTATGTTCTCTCAATTTATATCGATTTTGTAAATTAGTTGATTTAAAATACATAGATCTTCCATCTATCACAGTTACCTCCTTACATACTGTAACGCTTATTTACTTTAACACGTTCTTAAATGTCTACCTGTCACTACTTTTCACCTTAAAATGAAGGAGACAGAAACTTGACGATGGCCTTAAACTGAGTGACGTTTCAGTATTCGGCTATTAAGGTTATATTTTAAGGATCAAGAGACATTATAATTACAAAAATAATCAAATACTTTCGTCCAAAATACAAACGATAACTTCCCTCTTTTTAAAAGTCGGTAAAATAACTTAACACAATAAAATTTACATTATACAGATTATAGCCTCTCAACTACAATAACAACGAAATAAGTAAAAAACATAACCCTAATTCCGTCGCATTTAGGTAAAAATAAGGAGAACAGGTCATTGCGACCTTCGGTAGGGTGCAACCAGTGTTTTTATGGATATCCATATCCGTAACCGAAACTATCGGATATCCGAAATATAAAAATATCCGTAACCGTAACCGAATCCGTAATAAAAGTTTTGGATAGTTTCGGATAGGGCGGAGTCTAACTAAATACTACACTCGTACGAATTAACTGCGCACTCCGCTGGAATGCGACACCTCTCCCGCTACCTAATAACCTCACAGCGCGAGGTGCACAGCTAATTTGTACGGGTTATACTTTATAAGTTACAGTGTTGTTATGGATATCCATATCCGTAACCGAAACTATCGGATATCCGAAATAATTTAATATCCATAACCGTAACCGAAACCGATATTATTTTTTACCAATATCCATATCCATATCCGGATCCGAAATTATATATCCATAACATCCCTAGGTGCAACGACCCGTCCTCATAATTAACAATAAGATGTAGGTACAAAAAATTACACCTAATATTTGACGCGTCTATTTTTAAAATCTTAATTTGTCTCTCGAGGTAAACCTAACAACACAAAATTAAATTTGGCTTCTTTATGTGATCACTCAACAGGTTTTATAGATTACTAGCTGTTTCCCGCAGCTCCGCCCGCGGTCTCAATTTTTTTTATATAATTGAGATGTAAGCTATCCTATCTCTCAAGTTGGATCGAACTGCACATGGTGTGCGAATTTTATTATAATCGGTTAAGTGGTTTAGGAGTCCATTGAGGACAAACATTGTGACACGAGATTTATATATATTAAGATTATCATAAGAACATTCCTTTTTAAATGATGCTAAGCTTCACTACATGGTAGAAAACAAAGTCGGTTCCCGCTTGTCCCTAATAGGGACTCCTCCTAATTACTAATTAAGAAAGTTGAGCCTTTATTTCTGGACTGGCAGGGTTTAATTTCTTTTGAGCTTTGTCTCATAAACGATCAATGAAGTCCAACTTTACTGTGACAAAATGAGTCACTAATGTCTATCAATGACCGTAAAAAGAAATAATAATCATTAATTAATTATATTCCATAAAAACTATGGTACAGGTTAAATTACACAATTTGGATAAAAAGTCAAATAGTTGGTGTAACAAAATGGCATCTGATGTCCAAGGAAGGCTACATTGTAGCCTGAGTTAAGGTCCATCAGCCCTTACCCCAGAAAATAAATGTCGTATACATTCAACAGTTTTAAGAATAAAATATTTAGACTGTTGTTGATATAAATAAAAAAGTTTACATTCTATATTCAGCTTTAAAGGTAATTTAATAACAAATGATAATAAAGAGTGTGTGTGTCTGAGTGTGTGCGTGCTTTGTTTGTGTGTGTGAGTAGCTGACTTTTAAGTTATCATTGTGACAGTGACATTATTACTATTAAGACTATTTAAGACGCGTCTTGTGTACTTATGAATTTGCTGAGTAGTATTATTTTAATATAATTATAAAAATATAAAGTTAATTCTTACATTGTTGGTATTACAGAGTTTGCAAGTAAGTTTTGAATTGATACGACTTTAATATAAGCTTTTTGTTACCAATTGTTATTAGTTTGTGTTTATGAATTGAGCGATTCTAAATTCGAATGTTTTTTTCTTTTGTTTTCTTTTTGCATGTTTGTTACGCGAGATCTTCGGCAATTGTTTATCGATTTAAAAAATATTATATACATATCTTTAATGGATAGCAAACTTAGAGGTCGTCCCATATAAATTTCATCAATATCGATACAGTAGTTTAGTTTTTAAATCAAAGTTATTGGAAAATGTTATGTATGTCTA
The DNA here is from genome assembly GCA_950381575.1 of Plusia festucae. Taxonomy (NCBI): domain Eukaryota; kingdom Metazoa; phylum Arthropoda; class Insecta; order Lepidoptera; family Noctuidae; genus Plusia; species Plusia festucae. The sequence goes on along the minus strand of OX494454.1, from coordinate 8,160,088 downwards.
AACGAAATTGCGTACCTACCTTAATACGTTCGAGCAATTATTATTGAAGTCAGATTTGTTTTATAATAATTCAACTTTTTTTGCAGTCTGGTTCCCAATGGATTTCACAACAAAACCTTAGATCTGAATTGAAATAAATTGATAACTATACCTACCTATTTTTTAACGACTTTACATACTTCGAGTATTTTTTTCTTATTTTTCTTTCTTTTACAAATAAAACATTTTTCTTTCTTTCAAACTATATGTTAACATCATACTTTATGGTGACCTAGTGATTAACGGTGTTTAATTCTCTAGAGAGTTTCGTTGCTAAAAGATAACCACGTTCAAACTTGGGTAAAAGTTTTGTGTTTCAGTATATTATGATACTTTTTTGTCGAAATTAATTTATTAATTTTGTAGAGAATAGACAGCGCTTTGATTTTGTTTAAATAGCCATTAGGATCTTAATCGTTTTGTTTATATTATTATTTAATATCTACTATTATAACAAGAGAATTGGCGGACTGCATACAAACTGAAATGTTCGACTGTATCTATTTTAGATTTTATTATGGGTTTAGAAGATCAGAATCCTTTGTTCCCATACACCAACGAAGACAAACTCAGGTTATTTAAGGAGTTGAATTTGGATGAGCAGGTTTTAAAGGAGGGAGTAGAATCTATCACCGACTGGTTTTACAAACAACCTCACCTGGTTAGCGCTGATATCGGTAAGTATAATAATTATAAAATTCCGGAAAAAATTAAAGCTTATTTTTTCCGGATAAATTCCCATGGACGCGTGGAAAACGAACGGTCACCACGGAAAAAAACACATTATCCAGAATTTTCCTAAAGTTAATCGAAGCGTCAAAAGAAAAGAATAACAAAAATACATCCGTAACCCAAAAACCCGATGCTCATTTTTCTTCTGCAATAAAACAAACCACTTCATTACTATCTGCAAAGTCACCGAACCAATAAGAAAGAAAATACCGTTTTGACCAAATTTTAACACCTTCCCTGTCCCGTCAGAAGACACAATAGTTAAACAATGGAAATGTTCATATGTGACTCACGGGACAGTGAAAGGGTTAATATTTACCGTGACATATTATTTCAGAACCACACTTCATCGAGAAATTGATCATCATTTCGAAGGGCTCCATTGAAAAGGCTAAGCAGAGACTAGACTGTTTCTACAAGTACAGATGTCTGGCACCAGAATTTATTCAAGAAAGGGAAATACTCCGAGACCCTAAGAAAAAACTTTGGGATGTCTGGTAAGTACACGATCACCGGTAGACGTCAAAACGTCAATCGCCATCGTTGAAAACCAGAGCTGGGGTTCCGAACTGGTTTCGAATATCAGCACACGCTGAACGATGACCGTTTTGCACGGATGTGACGCATATTCCCCTAACATTTTAGAAATTATCGTTTAAGTTAGGTTTTTCTTTTTCATTTCATGCGTCAGATGTGGCGCGAACCAATGCATTCTCTTTCTTTTTTTCTATACCACACCTACTAAATTATTGTATGATCATCCTAGTTAAGCAAGGCTGTTAGTAATGGCTCCGATTTTAACCGGAATCTCTCTAGATGTATTATCGTTTTGATGAGCTTAAGATAAAACGATAAGCAAGTACGTTCAGATTTACTACGGAGATCGCGATTGCATCTGAGAGACATTACAGTAGCTGGTAGCTTCTGGACTGCTGGACCTTCAATAATAAGAGTGGGACTTAAATTGCTTTGCAGAAATGGATACAGAGATAGAAATTAATAAGTCTTGCGCACTTAACAATATTCTAGCGTCACTCCAGGATTTCTTTTTGAAAATTCTTGTATTCCATCAGTCATGCCATCATATTTCTTTAATCTGTGTTTCTTTAATGGTTCATTTTTCAGCTCCATGTTTTCCATTGAAAAAATGCAAGACAGTAGAAGATATCATTATATTAAGTTTTGTGAAGATTTGGACATTTTTGATATTACGGACGTCTTCAGAAAAGGGTTTATGGTATGTATATTTATATGAAATGTAATGTAACCAAAATATATTTCCGGTTGGAAGGCTATCTCAGACAGCGCCGGTGCACACGTTGGTGCGCTTTATTACTGTTTTTTTTGTTTTTGCATTTAATTTAATTTGATATTCGAGTTTTTTTTACTATGAAGTCGACAATACCCTTTCTGACCTTAAAATTCTGCTTCGTTTCGGATCAAACAAAATAAAAGTTATGTTTATAATAAGACAGTTTTTTATGGATGGGTTGTGGTAATCATGTTAGTTTTATTACAGTATATAGACATCCGTATGAGGTACGACTACTGGTTGGGTGACATCTGGGTACTAGATTTCAAGAACATCTCTGTGTCACACGCTTTTACTTTAAAACCAACGATCCTGAGAAAAGCTGCCTTGCTTTTTCAGGTAACTATTCATCCAAATAATGATCCTCTTTCAAGAATTCAGTTCTTTTTCAATTTCATTATTTACTAATCTAATCCACTCATTGATTATTTCTTCTAGAGTTTGAATATGAATTTATTTTGCAAGTTTATCTGTTACTTTCCAGATTCTACCTCTCGTACCCAACATTAGTTCACCACAAAAGTAACAGTAGTTCAGGATACATTTTAAAATGATGCTGCCAACATCTAGTTACCCTTTTGGAAGGTTGAAATTAAAGAATTCTTCTTCCACAGAATGGCCTAAACTGGAGGATACAATCTATACACGTCATTAATGTAATGGGATCTGCATCTTTGGTGCAGCGGGCGTTTGATTTCCTGAAACAATTCTTCAGTGTCCCGATCATGTCTCGTGTGGTAATCCATGCAAACCCCGAAGACCTGCTGAAGCATATACCGAAGAGATACCTACCTGAGGACTACGGTGGTACTGCACCACACTCTACCATACTTATAGGTTAGTTGGTCTTCTTTCTATCTCCAAACATATAGTATGACGTCATTGAAATTGGAACTAGCAGTGGAACACAAAATTCGTTGGTTAGTTAAATATTGGAATTAATGTTTTGTTTCAGAAAATGTGGAAAAAGAATTCAAAAGGCAAGAGACGAAGATTTTCTGCTGGATTGCAGGAAATTCGTATCAGATGAAAGCAGAAGACCTAAAGATGAATATTCTGAAGAAAACTTACATGGTTCCTTTAGAAAATTAGAATTTGATTGAAATGGCAGTGATTTTGTTTGAAATGTTACTACGGGGAAACTTGATTATCAAATTATTCTAATAATTTTTATTGACTTGTCTGTTTCTGGACAAATATTGCCTCCTAATAGACCTGGTCTTGTCTATACTATTAGCAGTAGTTATTTTGATTAATTGAACGAAACGGTTGCACAAACTCAACTTCAGCATCATCAAACAATGAATTTTCTCAAGGTAGGTAATAAAAAACATCATGAATGCTGAATGCTAATAATGATGAATGAGATGAAGAGTTGTAGGATGAATGGAAGAACGACATATATTGCAGTGATCCCAAATTATTGGGAACAAGACAGGGAGTAAAACCGCCATCTGTGAGTCAGACTTACACTCGAAGGTACCTGTAAAATGTGTATCTATAAAAATTGTTGTGTAGAACCCCACTATATTTATTTGTTTTTTTTTTTGTATTTGTTGTTATAGAGGCAAAAGAAGTAAAAAAAAAATCAAAACATTTACATTTACATAACGATTCGACTCCTCTACTACACCGTGAGCCACAGAAAGTTCACTCGAGACCACTAAATAAGGTGCGTACGTCTTACTACAGCGGGGCTGAAGCCAACGCAACATCCATTATGCAGAGACCTCTATCAACCTGAAAACTAACTATAACTAGGGATCTAGGTTATCTGGTCTTTCAGTCGCTGTGTTTGGTTCGTGCGCGTGGGCATTCCCCACATGTGTTGCGTGTCAATGTGTGGGTTGAGTTGTATGTGTGTGCGTTAGTGAATTGCACTGTTTTTGTTTATTAAAAGTTAATCTTGGTTAACATGGGAAATTAATTTTGATGTTATTTAATCTTGGTTGATGAAAATAGTCTGATTAAAAATTAGAAACATTATTGCGTTTTTTGTAATAAGAAATTCCTACAATTTATTCATGTATATCTATTGTATAAAGCCATCATGGGATTAAATAATAATCATAGGATAACTACGCAAAATAAATTATATTTTAGAGTAGAACGAAGGAAAATTCACATTAACATTCATTAGAAATCATAATCTCCAATTTTCTCAAAGGGAACGTCGGTAAACGTTAACAACGCTTGTCCGCCTTAATTATATTATGAAGATCATCAATATATTTAAAACATAAACGCAAAAAAAACTGTAGAAATATATAATAATTTATGTCGGTCATCATAAATGTGGTTTTCTTATTAGATTTTGACGCACGCCTCCCTCCTGAAATTTCAAATTTAAATTTTCTTCCCAAATAAAATTGAGCTTCACCACTAGCATTTAAAGTTATCAGTCAATATCTAAAATATACTAAACTTTATGGAGAAGATAAGATTGGTACTAGAAATAATAAAAAAACATAATAACGCAAATTACAATAAAGCAATAACAAGCATTCAGAATCATACAAGATTATCTGCTTATTTTAATCTCAGACAAAAAAAAAAGACAGCTGAGTAGAACAGTAAACTCGGGTTATCCAATAGTAACCAGACGGTGCAATTGCCTCTTCAATGACGTCATCCACAAAATCCCGCGCATTTCAGACATCATTTGTTTTAGTATTCCTCTCGAGTTAACACAGGCAGCACGTCAGTTTCACGAAGGATTTTAGACGAAATTATTATTTTATTTACGTCGTACATATCCGTTCAAAATTAGCTGACCAGAAACCCTGGACTGGGCAGAAAATATTAATGTTAATTTATTTTCTAGTGACGTTTGGAGTTTGCTTTCCGATGTTATCGTTTCGTTGTGTATTTCTGGTTGTGATAGTAACTCGACCAGCAGCTGATTTGTAGCTAAATGTGTATTCACGTGGTGTGTTTAAGAAGTTCTTATTTGATTCTTCTTTTAGTGCATCACCAAGGGATTGCATCTTTAGTTTTCAAATTGGAGGATCGGAAGAAGAATTCGTGGATAGACCAGGATGTGGCGGATCTAGTAACACAACCCACGCTGTGGGTGTGTTGTCTTCCACCCATTGTTGGTTGCTTCGAAATTAGAAGGAAGTGTGGTTCGTGTGTATTCGTGTAACGGCTTCTTGTGTGTAGCCTAGTAAATATAGATCATTGATAGTGGAAGACTGATCGTTTTATTGCTAGATATCTTACTTGTATCGTAGTCTGATCTTATAGGGTCTTGTCTAATAGGAATTTTATAAGCACCACATGTGTCTGTAGTCTAAATTCATTCTTTATCATCACATTGCAAAGATTTTTTTAGTTTGACAATGTCTTCGTTGATTCTAGTCTTAGTTTCCTCGCATATTGGATATAACGATAGCTTGTTTATATAGTTTATGTCAATTTTAATAATTTTTAGTTCGATGTCAAAAATTATTGACTTGGTTGGGATTTAGCTTAATCGGTTTAAAAAAAACTTATGTCTGCTAGCTTGCGTAGAAATAATCTTAATTTTTCTTGATTACTTACAGATTTGACAGTCGAAGTTTCGAAGATTTAATTTTGACGAAAATCAAAACATTATCATAACTTTTTAACGTTTCAGTGTGGTCTATTTTTATCAACACGAAACTAGAACGCAGTATTAAAGTTTTTGGTACTATGAAGCATATTGCTCAATTGTTGTATTTAGCCTCTTCCTCATCCAGTGTATCATATTCATTGTTTAACTATTATACCGCTGGACTTCTATTTGATTCTACTCTTGGATCAGCAATGTTGGACGTTTTCAGTGCAATATTTCAAGAATGATAGTTTTCTATCAAGGCCATTTATTAGTACGCTGTTTTCAAGGGAACTACTTTCTTCGTTTTGTCACGGTCGTTCCTCTTCAGAATTATTAACCCCATTTGATTTTAAGGTCCTTCCGGTTATTTTAAAACTATGTTTATGAACATGTTCTCATCAAAATAATTTCACATACTGATATCTATGAAACTTCGCTTGTATCCACAAATAAGGTTACAGTAATTAAGCACTGAACACCAGTTGATATAAATAAAAGACGCAGGGATTACACAATGTATGTAATTAGGTAATTAGATCGCACGCCAACTTAGATCCTGATCCTAGCAGGAGTTAGACACTTGATAGGCTTCGAAAAGTATTTAGGAATGGATGTTTTTCTTATTTTCATAATTATATTTTCCATGTTGATGATGCAGTCAAGAGATGCATGTTCGCTAATACTTTTAAACAAACCGCAGTCATATTTATTGGTGTAAGCGTTCTACGAGGTTAAAAAGAAAAATTCTCAGCATTCACATCATCAAAACTCAAGAAAAGAAAAACTAATGTTGGGTTTGTCGTCTTACCACTAGTCGAACGATAAAGTACGTATTGTCAATATGCATATTGTCTCTCTCAGACCAGAGAGACGTACTGATACACGTTTTTAAAAATTGTATTTTATTACGACCCTCACAAGGTATCTTTAAGATTTTTGAACCTCTTGCATTGACAATATTATTGTGTGTATGTGGCTAGCCTTACGTGTTTATTTCATTGTCTTCAATATTTCTGTTTTAAATACTCAGGTAAGCATGAGATTGTAATGCAGCAGTGATGTCCCGTATAATTATTATAGTTCATAAGTATAGGTATATCCAGCGGTAAATTTAGCGCCGGTTATGTGTAGGGATCCATTCAGTGGATTACAACATTCTGAGTCGATTGAGAATTGTAACACACGATGTATATCTAAGTATAATATTATTGACTTATATTTTCAACATCAATATCATCAATGTATCTGCTCTTCCAGTAAGTATTTCTAGGCTTTTTCCCTAGTAAGTTACCGTAAGTATTAAAATATTACCTTGGAATCATAACCCAGAATTTTCTCAACCAAAAATTTAAGTAACTTCCATCACCCAGGTTCTTTGGGGACCGTAGCCTAAATTAGGATGTCTTCAAGAAATACCTAGTAGCTATTATTTAAAGTTTAGATTAAGCTCTAAGCCATCAATGTAAACATTGAAAACAATATTTTTTTATTATGTCTTATTCTTATATCGCCGCCCCCGCAGAATAAACGCGTAAGTGCTATTGCGGTGGTTTTAATGTTTATCCATATTCGTTATGTATAGGTCAAAATACATCACCTCAATTTTTTTTCAGATTTTTTTATTAATTATTTACGAAGTTACTAAAAGTTATTACTTTATTTTGCAATTAAAACCAAATTAAAAAAATCAGCAATATGTATATGCGTACCATAATTAAAGCCTTACATTGTGTAAAGTATTTTACCATACTTATCAGGTGCAACTGAGACGTCACTTTAACTGCGTTGTCTATTACGCGTTTATTCTGGTGCAGATTTAAATACTATAATTCCGCAACATGCAATCGCAGAAAACTTCAAGAACTTAATTGAACAATAATATTATTTTATATATTTTATATTATATATTTCCGCCTTAATTGTTATTGTAAACGTCTTTTACCAACCAAATAATCGTATTTTAGACTAGCTGTGCCAGGGACTCCGTCCTCGTGGAGTTCCGGGAATAGCAAAATTTTAATTATTTTCTCATACGAATGAAGTGACATAGCCCGTATTATTCTAATGACCGTAACTTTTCTTTTTGTTAACCGATTTTAATGAAATAGCTACTAAATGTTATGAGGAGCTGGCCACGTTATGTTTGTGAAAGCGCATTCAAATCGTTAAATTAGTTTCTGAGATTAGCGTGCACAAACGCACACACAAACAAACTGAAGCCCTGGTATTTTACGATTTTATTATATGTATAGAATACTACTTATAACGTCTACGAATTATACTTTTAACGTCTCGGTGTAAATAATATAGCCTCTTAGTAACCTCACATAGTGCGACTCCTTTACGGGAAATAGACTGATGTGCGTTATTATACTCCGTTCAGTGTTTTCCTTCATCTTACGTGACCGATCAAATGTACGGCATCATAATGAACGCTAAGACAGAGGGCAAAAGTATGATTTGAAAGAGATGCAACAGGGAAACTTCTTTGATATCAAACAGTTAGTGGACGGCATAAATTGGGATTGACAATACTAATGAGAAAGTTAAATGGTCCCTAGTAAAAATGGTTAGTGTATCAAGCACTACACCAGACCAGCTTATGTTTAAATATGATTTTACTGAAAACTATCGCACGGTCAACACCCAGATAGCACCTAGACCCTCAAGAGGCAGCGCAAGATTACCACGAGGAAAAAAAGCTATTACTAATACCGGCAACAGTTCAGCTGGTTTGGGTTTAGATACGGAATCTACTGGCATCTTGCAAAGTTTAAAACCAGCTTATAGCCAGCTCCTTCCCATGCCAAAGGCACTCTATAATGATTTAATGAGTTTATGTCGTACGGAGGCTAATCCTCGACACTACCAAGAGTTTTATAAATCTTTAAAAAGTGATAATAATACCGAAGAAGCTGAATCTGATGGCAATAAAATAAAATAAAATACAATATGTAATATTGATTTACCAATAAATAATAATAATAATAAATCTTTATTTTCAGACCAGAGATCCATAGCGCAATCTATATATATAAAACTCTTCCGTTACTGACTGACTGACAGACAACGCACAGCCGAAACTACTGATCGTAAAGAGCTGAAATTTTGCATGGGTGTTTGTTGGGAAGAGTAGGCTACCACTAAGAGAGGATTTTTGGGAATTCCCCCCCAAAGGGGAGAAAAGGGTGGTAAATTGAAAATGTTTATTTTTTATGGATTCACTTAAAACTTTGTATGTAGGTTCCACCAGTGAAGCAAGTGAGCATTAAGAAAGGGTTTTAGTACATGTAATCGATAGACCATAGAACAGGCGATAACTAAGTGAAAAACACAAATTCTGACGGAAGTCATTACTCCACGCGGACGAAGTCGCGAGCAAAAGCTAGTAAATAGATAAATAAACACAACATTTCAATAAAACTATTCACATTATGTATTTGAAAGACGGTCTGTGAACCGCCATCCAGTGACATATTATTTGGCCATCTACTCTACCAGCCACAGTAGCAACGAGTCTGTAAATAAAGAACCAAAGTATTATATTGATATATTTTTAAGTTGATTTAGTTTACAGTATACATACCTTAGTTGGTAAAGTTGTTCGTTTCGTCAAAATGCTGTACATGTACAATACTAGTTATTGAACAGGGCGGACAAAAAAAGGCAATAATTAGTAAACAAAAAGAGTTTTTATAAGTTTATTTTTTATGATAATGGAGGTTTTTGAAGGCCGATTAATTAAGTGTAAGAAATGTTTATGTATGACTGTCTAATACTATTAAAATAAACATTTCTTTTTTTAAGGCTTTATTCATGTATATTTATATTCTAACCAACACATCGTAACATAACGTTATAATGCCAAACTTGATGATATATTATCCGGAACAAAAACTTAATCATCTATTACATTATCAGGAACTTTTCGACTGCACCAGAATAAACGCGTAATAGCCCATTAACGGTATCTCTGTACGGGAAAAAACGCAAAGAAAATTAAAGTAATATTAGATTACAAAACAAAAAAATACAATATTTGACAAGAAAAAGAACTCAAAGAAACATAAACGACCAAAAGAACATAAAATATTGATGTAAAATGATTTTTTATCAATAACTCAAAAACGGTACCTGTTTAACAATCAATATTTAACAGACTATCCACATAAAAAATAATCTTTTAAACGACATAAAAATCAAACTTCTATTCGGTGTAGTTATAAAGTTATGGACCAATTTAGTTTTTTTATTTTTCCTGTAAAATTGACTTTTTGCACTTGCGCGTTTATTCTGCGGGGGCGGCGATATGTATCTATAATGTTACTAGTTGACACGGTAAATTTTGTTCCGCCATATTAAAAAAAATAAGAGAGGGCCATCCCTATCCCTCAGGGGTATGAAAAATAGATTTTGGCTTATTCTCAGAGCTACCCAATACGCACACAAAATTTCTTACAAATCTGTCCAGCCGCTTCAGAGGAGTTCTGTAACAAACATTGCGACACGAGTATTTTATATATTAGATTGACTTATAGTTTTACCGTCATCAACATCAATGTATGTTGCTCTTCTAGTAAGTATTTTACTCTAGTCATTTACCGTAGGTATAAAAAACTTTACCTTTAATAATACTCTGGGATCTTAACCCACAATTTCCGCCACATTTACCGGCAAATTAAACTCCGCTTAACGCTTTTACGTGAATAGGTCCGATTTCACCAAACTTAATAATAATGTCAACTGGCAATTGAGCATTCCTCACAATACCTTGAAAAAATCGCATAATGTTGAATGGAACGAGTAATATAACACGAGTAATATTGTTACTTCAGTTGTGGGTGATATAACCGACTTTTTCTTCTGTCATTTGTCGCAGCACAGCGGGCGACATCGATACGCGATTTTTTTTATTATTGTCATTGTCGGTCTGTGTGAATGCGGTTTCTGGGTTATTTGGGCGTACACTTGTGTGCAGATTAAGAATAACATTTTCAGGAAACTTTATTGCAAAATGAATTTTGATGTTGCCAGTATAATGTTTCTTAAAATTTCTAGTTTTCTGTAGGTTCCTACTTTAGTATTTAAAAATATCAGTCTTCTAATATTTCTCAAGTTTATCGTTTCTAGAAGGTTAGGTTAGGTTGGTTAAGGTATATTGTTTTTCGAATTTTAGACATATAATTACAAATAGAAAGGAAAAATTTGAATCTCCAGCAGAACTCGAACCCCCGACTAGTTCAACGCTGAAACTGATACTAAACTGGAAAAACCTTAATTATAATTCTCGACGTAGTTACTCAAATATGATACAATACAGTCCTCTAATTCTCCATGAGATGATAAAGTGTTACAATATTTCTGCAATCATGTGTACTTTGACATTTTTTGTGGGATTAACCAAATATGTCTATCATCAAATCTATTTGTATTAAAACATATGAAGCGTGCTATCATTCACATTGTGTCAATTGTATTATTATCTCCACACAAATAAAGTAATGGACATAAAATTTTAAATTGATATCACATTTTATTGAATGCAAACATCTTGAGGGACTGTTCATTTTCTTTTTTTTATTACATGCCTTTTCAACTACAGTTGTATAGGTATATGTAATAAAATCATGTTCTACAGTAAATGAAACAATATCACATCAAAAAAGAATTCTAAATAGAACTCAAAATAGAGAAGAGTTCAAAATTATTTATTTTATTTATTTACACACACACTTACATCTATCATAACAGGAACTTAACCTAATACGACAGAGAAGGTAATTAAATTCTTATAGATACATATAAAATAGAACTTTCTTGGCAAATAAAAAAAAATTAAATTGCCAAGTAAATTCTACGGTAATTATCTGAACGTATTTATTTGTCGAAAGAGTGATTAGCCACATTTAATTATATACAGGGTACAAACGCATTCAGATCACCACCAACAAAACAGAAACGAAATAATATCCTAAACTCATACACTTTTTTACAAACCAATGAATATTACATTTAATCTTTAAAACCCCAACCCTACCACACCATTTCTACATCTTACTTAAAATCTCACCACATAAAAATTTAATAACCTGTTTACACGCTACTACCCCTAATATTGATATTTATTTGCCGCAACTATTGTAAATACTCATAACCACACTAATGACGTATGATGGGTTTACTAGCAGTTTTTATGCGTACGCGCACAATGGAACAGCGGGCGGTCCTTTTGTACGGACAAAGAGTGCCTCAATTTGTAGGACCAGATCTTTAGGGTGACTGGGCGAGACGCTGAATACGACATGTGGGGATATTGATTTTTGTTGGGGTAGTTTAAGTTTTTAGTTTGGTTGAAAGAGGCTAGCATTGCTCTGGCTCTTCAAATGTAATAAAACAAAAAAAAACCGGTGTCTTATCAATGATATTATTATATAATATACAACACGAACGGGTGCGTTCTTAGTAATATACTTGTTTAATTTTTGTGTTATAATACCTACAAATACTTCGATTAATAGATTAAATTTATTATGACCATTCATTTATAAACCAAAAATTTTCAGTAACAATGAGGCACGTAGACACTTTTAATATAATATCCTATATTCGCATTTAACGGCAGTTTCCTGAGCTGAGCATTCTAACTAGACAACGTCTCAAAAATATACAGCCACACGATAGGCTGATCAATGTTACATGCTACCACACGATTGGTTGATCATAGTGTGAAACGTTCTCAAATTTAAATCCTCAATTCAGAAAACCGTCTATTAGAAACTTGAGAATCGATCAAAATGAAATAAAAATTGTCACATCCATACAAAATATATCCTTCTTAAGCCAATGGGTCTCTAAAGAAACGATTGCATATTGTTGATATTTCCGGTCTCATACAAACAAATTCATACATTCGTTACTTTTCAACTTGCAATGTGATACGTTTGCAGTCATTTTGTGAACATTGTGGCTAAACTTACATATTGTATGTATGTAATTGGTTCTGGTCCTTTGATCCGCAAACTCAAAAACATATTGTGATGCTATTTATAATGATGAGAATATATAAACATTTAATGACGTTAAGAAGTTATCATTATCATCTTCATGCCCATACCAATTTCATTTGGGATTTCACAGCATGCTTCTTCTTCCATACTTCTCACTCACATCACTAGTAACATCGTTTCTAGGCATATCGTCTTTCATAAAATCCATAAAACGTTCCTTTGGTCGTCTCTTTCCTATACGAGTATATCCATCTACGGTTATTCACAAAATCTGCCTCACAACATTATCATTACTTATTTGTATTACATGCTTATACTATTATAGACGATTTCCACATTGCTTTTCGGTTTTAAAAGGATTTAGGTAATTCAGGGTTTTGTTTATTTATAGTACTGCATTGTTTTCATTTTATATTGTTGACGTCCTTTACTGATACTGATAAAAAACAATTATTTGAGAACTCAAGTTCCCACACTTCTAAATTTAAATTCAAGTATTGAAACTACTTAACTACTGTCTTTTAATAAGTACATAATCTCAACCAGCCAGTACAAATAGTTTTAAATACTTTGAATAAACAAAAGAGGTTTATCATTTCAAAAATATTCTAAAGTGTCATCCAAACGAAAATGAAAACTATCTCACGGTAGCAAATAATTATATTTTTGTTAATCCTTTTCTGGCCACCCACTATGCTTTCACTAATCCGTTCAAGCCATTTTCGACCTTACCACAATAGGATAAAGATCTGCGTTTTACGGAAATACGAATGGTCGAATTTGTATGGAAGTAAATATTTGTGTCAATTAGCTCGTTTTATATGTGTGGCGGCAAGATCTGTAAAGTTATAGAAATGTTTTGATACAGAACTTTGTCGGTACTTTTTTTTGGGAATAAGGAAGGATTTCCGTAGGTATGGAATTACGGATGTTTATTAGATTTGTTATTCTATAATTGTTAAGAAACGGATGAGTGAAGTCATTTTAATAAGGGAAAGGAACTAGGTAACGCTTGAAAGAGTTTAAAAGAGATTTTTTGAGAAATAAATTAAAATGTTTACACAATGGTTTGATTTATACGAACAATTGTATTTCTGGTTAGTATAATCAAAATATTCATTTGTATGAAATATAAATGAATACGTGGGCTTAGTTAGCAGCTGTCATAGGTACCGAATAGCTTTTATTTAAATGGACTACGTTTTTTTTTTATATTTTTATTACCGTCGGTGCTTAGTGGATTGTTACATTAAAATTTATTATTTAAATACGATATTACAAAACAATGGTGTCGATTCTTCTTAAGATGGAACACATTTTTAGAATTAATATTACCTACATGTGGTCATCGCAACGTTTTTACAGAGACTATTAGAATAGACGTAATTTTTTTTTTATCCAATGTCAGAATATCATCAATACCTCCTGAGGGTGGTACGGGCTTAAGACGTTATAGGTATGTTGTATTCACTAAGAATAAAACAAATGAATGAAACAAATCTTTATTAGTAGAATCAGTAGAACTCTCCGTCGGATAGCTTCATGGCGTAAAGGTAGAGGGAGCGGAACTCGCAGTACTGGTTGGTGCACCAACCATTATGACCGTCAGTGCAGCGACACGAATCACACTCATCCATGTACTTCTCGCCAGGACTGCACTTGAAGAATGGATTCTTTATCACTGCAATAAACGTGTAAAAAGTCAAAACATCTGACGAAAATGTAAATTGATTTCTATGGTCGGATCAAAAACCTTTCAACTTAGATCAATTTTTACCTATAATTCAATTCAATTCTTTATTGCATACCATAATGTTACATAAGTGGTCAATTATTTATTAGGTTTACAGCTCATTATGGACCCTGTTGGTCACAGCAAAAGTAGGAGAGAGGAGGAATATGCTAATATCAAATAGCTTTCCAGCGATTTATTTATACATAATATTTTCTTATATTTCGAATGGCACACATATTTTTCATCATGATGAAATGAGATGATTTCTTAATGATGGGATGAGAGTTACATAACTAACCAAGCTATAAGTATGACTGTGAATGGGTATATAAGCAGAGGGAGACCGAAAAAGAGATGGATGGATTATGTGAAAGATGATAAATGAGCAAGAACGGAGTGGATGTGAGTGAATGTAAGGAAATTACGCATTGCGCCGACACCATATGAATGGGATAAGGGCAAGAAAAAGAAGAAGAACACATGTTTTTCTTAAATAATCACCAATATTTAACATTTCCACAAACATATTGTTAGAAAAGAGCAAAAATATAACTTCCTAATTATATTCATCTCCGAAATATTGATTGAAATTTGTATGATATTAAGGCAATCAACGAATTCAGTAAAGCACTTCAATTAACATAAACTGCAATATTCAATGTAACGAAATAGAATTTGTATTAGATCTCAGAAGGGCATACAAGTCTGGGAATTCCTATGAAACGCCTGGTGAAATATTATTAGCAATACTCGTAAGCATGATTTATTGGGAAATAGGCCTAATGAGTGCTTCGCTATTAATAATTGGTTGTTTACAAGTAAATTGCAAAATTAGCTAATCGACAAGCGAATTCAATATTTGTATATATAATTTACAGACTTGTCCTTCGATCCGAATTTCAAAGTCAATCTCTATGTAAAACTTTTCATAGGAATTGATTGATTCATTCATAGAGATTTCATTGCTTTCACTCTATATGTAACAGTCTAGAAAGCTTACAGTAGCGACCAAGTGTGCACTTTAAATTTTTCTCATATTTCTAAGGAATTCTACGAATTGATTTGTTCAGTGTGTCTAACAAGCTTTTAATTTCGACGGAGTTGCAACGGCCGTGGACGCCACTGTCTGTTTGCGACCACGGCCGTTGCGATACTGTCAAAACGTCAAGCCCCTTAAAGTAAATGCAAGTTCGCGTTAATTCCCGTGACGTAATTTTGATAAACAATTTACAATGACCCATGACTTTGTTTCGACATTTCTTCTCAGGATAGTCATTTAGGAAATGACTCCCGCTCAAAAAAAAGTGATGATATAAAAGAGGTTGCATATCCTAATTGCATAATAATGAATTTGAATTCTCTCACCAGTACACCGCAAGCAAGGAGTACTTCTCTCACAGAGCGCAGTAACGGTCGGCTCACAGTACACGCACGACGGCATGGCCCTGCACGCGCCTGTATCTTGAGCTTCACACAGCAAGCAGTTCTTGTTCTCAGGGATAATTGTCAAAGAAGTCTCTTCCTCCCAATACTGATGTGGCGGTTTTGGTTTCACGAATTGGGATACCACGTAGCTGTTAGAAAAAGAAATGTGGTATAAAAAGTAGGTCGAAAATGTGGTTTCTAGGTTTAGATCACATTGCAACATATAAGCATGTTGCTTGGTTATAGTGTTACAAAAAGTTTAACTTATCACTCGATAGATGGCGTTGTTAGTTGAGCCCGGTTTTGTGAATCGCGCTATGGTTTGGTTACCTGGCAGACGTATATAGTGGGTGATGATAATACATTTTTTTGTCGGCAATTGTTGTTGTAACTGTGATAATAATGTGTGTCGTTTTGCGAATATTTCCAGTTCAACTGCATTCGATTGTTTCAATAACTATGCGCTTACATACCTACTAATTCCGTGTTCATTGCTAGGCTAGGGCGTTGGAATTGCGATCATGTGGTTGCAGGATCAAAACCCTCTCATTGCACTACCGACGTGGACCCACACGTAAAACTACATTTAGCTTAGCATTAGCACTTAATCTGAATACTAGTAATGTGTGACCCATATTGCTGGTAAACTTAAAAAAGAAGATATGGTGTTTTATTTTGTACTTGTGCATCTACCATGAAATGTCTCTGGATCACCCTAAGGTTCACTGGCGGAGAACTGGTGGAGACTGGCATTAACGGCCATGACGGGTCTAGTGGTTAGTGACCCTGACTACTTAGCCGGATGTCGTGGGTTCGATTCCCAGTTCCCACCCAGGACAAATCCTTGTATGTTGAGCTCTATCAGTTCTGTGTCTGGGTGTTATTTATCTTTATGATGTATTTATTTAGAAATATAGTATTTTATCAGCTGTCTAGTTGACTAGGCTCTGCCTAGTTTGGGATCAGATGGCCTTGTGTGACCTGTCCCAAGATATTAATTTAACTTTATTTTGATATTTATTAAACATAAAAAGAAAAACGAAAAATACTGACGACTTAAGAACTAATTTAATATTTTCGAAGCCAAAAAGGAATCTCACACACAAGCATATAGTAGGTAATAATGAATTCCAAAAATATACCTTTTGGGTAGTCATGTAAAAATCAACTTACGCCTGACTTCCCGGCCGGTAGATGGGTGGTGACTCCTCGCCGGCGCCACCCACGGAACTGAGGGTGCCTGGTAGTGGGGTACCGCGCTGTCGAGCCAACGCTAATACATAAACAAAATATAAATTATAACATCTGACAAGAATTTCTAAATAATCAGTGTAATCACAGTCGTACTTAGCGGTGAAGGGAGGGCGAATCAGGGAGTTGACTTTCGAAAAAAAAAAAAAAAGTTGACTATTTCTTCTCGATATCCAAGCTTACTATATCATCGTTCATCAAAATTTGTTCAGTGGTTTAACCGTGAAACGTAAACGCACAGTCACTTCTACACATAAAATAATAAAATATGGAAAATTCATATGTTGTTCTTACATGTTGTGTGTTACAGCTGTTTACGCATGATTCCATGACCAATAGAATAGGAATACATTATTTCATATACTTAGATAAGTCATTCTTACCATCGCCATAACCGACAACAGAAGTCACCAAACTGAGGAGGGACACAATATATCGGATCATTATGACCCCACAGTGAACCCTGGTCCTAGGGTACAGAGGAGCGTTCGGCAGAACCGGTCCACACAGTATGCGTAGTGGCTAATTGATCGTTATTCGCCAATTATCGCGAATGGCTTAGTGAATATACAGGATGGTTGAGATAACATTAAATTAGTTTTAGTGGTAGGTATATTTTTAAAGTTGCAATCTTTCGGATCGTATAGTGTGCATAAGGTTCAAACCAAATATAGGCAAGTACCAAAGTGACATTTTCAAATTAATTTAATTAAGATATTATTGCCATGCCTTGAGGAGGAGGCCTATGTTCAGCAGATTATTGCCTTTTGGTGAAAAAAAACACCAATAGGAAACATTTTTATTAAAAAACGGCATCTGAAATTGCAGCAGTGGTACATTTATAGGCCAGAATTGGTTCGCTCTGTTTAAATAAAAACAAATTATGTGACATGCTAAAGTGTTCTCTTGTATACCATTTCGTTGAGATTTGCACATTTCTAAAAATTTTAAAAATGCTAAAAATCATAACATACTAAATGTATATTTCATAAAAAAACTTACCGAGAACGTACACATAAAAAAAACTTAAATTACACATAAAAAAATATGATACAGAACTGTTTTTGTTACCTATTATAATTTTATCAACCCACTACAGACCATAGATCATCTTTAATGGTGAAATTCATTTACTGCGCCACAAAAGACCTCCTTTTGTGCAAAAAAACACACAAATTTTATGAGCAGCCTGTATACAATTTGTGTGTATCTGACCAATTAAGCGGCGTATACCTCTCGTTAACGTATCAGATTAGCTTTGCACTTTTAGCCGGCTATTTTGCAGCACTGCGTTTTGTATCGATAGCATTTAATACGATTGATTGGGAGGGCATCACTAAATAAATACCAGGAGTATATAGGTGGATTTTTTCATAAATTTTAATCAATAATCGGCTTGTTGTTATAACAACAAGCCGATTATTGATTAAAATTAACCAAAAACGTAAGGTTAACGAAAGCTATATATAGCTTTCGTTAACCTTACGTTTTTGGAACGAAATCCTAAAAAATAGACTACATGCTAAATATTTTTTATTACTGAATTAATATACACATATTACTAATTATAATTAAAATTAAATTATACTAAACCAAAACCTTATAATATACATTAAATACTATACTAAACTACCTATAATAAATAAAGCTAAATAAAAAATAGAATACTTTTTAACCATTAACAACCAAAATTGATTGATAATGGCTAACCAGCATCAAAAAATTTATCATCATCGTTGCCAATGTCTGGAAACGTGCCCAGAAGGCTGGCAGCATTGCCACGTTAAATGGCAATGCTATTATTTTCTATTACTAATTTTGTTGATTTTTTTATTGTTTATTTTTGTCTATTATGAAAAGTAGAGTATAGTCTGCTTGCGAACACCACCGACACTTGTGTAACCCGGCCGAAACGTCAAGCCTTAAAAGGTAAATGCATGAGTTCGCGTTAATTTCCCTGACGTAATTTATTTATAATCATGCAACGCGATAGTTCAAAAGTTTGTCTATTGTGTTAAGTAAAATAAAATACTTGTTGAGCTCTCTTTAGTGTGTCAATAAATCTTTTCTTTCATCTTTTCAATATCCAGAACCGATACGCGAGCGATAACTTACTAGGGGCTAGAGTCCGTTATTTACGAAGGCACAACATCGCCCTAAAACAATAAACGTAGTATTAAGGACCAATTACACTCATATCGCGGACCTTATCGCTCAAGTGTAATGAAGTATATTTTCTGATAATTTGTCAATGACGTCACAATAATGTAAATTTAATATAGCGATAATGATCCATAGTTATTATGCCATCGATCATTACAATGGGAAACAACAGCTGACGGGGTATATAATACAATATAATGTTTATCTGATAAATGTAGGTATATTATGTTTTGTAAAACTAATGATTTGGTTTTTGTTGTATCAAATGCACCCTGAATATGCGAGTCCAATCATATTTGTGGGGAAACGCGATGGTTCGGACTGTCTAGATTTTATGGCAATCAATCGTATAACGGTGAAAGACCGATACCCACTTCCACAAAGTGACGACAGGTACCGATAGGTTAGGCCAGGGGTCGCCAACCTGCATCCATAAACAGACAAGCATTGCCTTTTATGACTAATAACTTAACAAAAGGGGGCCAAATAACAAAAATGGTTTCAAGATAATGTGGATCTTCAAAAACTTTGAGATATTTTGTTCATTGTAATTTTTTATTCTTCTGATTCAAATGTTTGCTGACCCCTGGGATAGGCAGTTATTAGTTCCTGTACTGTCTTGATATTGCTACTGGTTACCACCAACTGACAGGGTTTGTAGCATCAGGAGACTTGATACTTCGAGTATGTCAAAATACCTTTTGACTTCGTGTTAACAATGGGATTCCCGATGGACATAAAATCTTGCGTTTTGTAAAACCACTATTTTGAACATCGTCTCATCTTCTTATACCTTATTGTACCATCATGATCATCTTATACCATTTGGGGTCGGCTCAATGCGTATTTTCCTTTCATTCCTCAAAAATTTTCTCCCAACCCACCCATCTCTATCTCGGTCTTCCTCTGAATATGAAACCATCTACAGTCATATTCATAACTTGATAAGGTAAGTAACTTCCCATATGTCCATACCACGACAAACGATTATTGTCTAGAACAATTAATTTGATTCAGATTTTCGCGAAAAGTAAAAAAGTTCGTTTATTTTGTTGTTTTTTTTGTTTTTTTTTTACAATGAATAGACTCCGAAACTACCGAACGGATCTTTGAAATTATTTCCCTGTTGGGAAGCTGCATTATCCCCGGGTGATATAGGCGATATAATAGTTAAAAAAGAAATAAAATATAGACCGCGGGCCGAGCTACGGTAAACAGCTAGTACGTAATACAAGTAATTACAAAATTCTAACATTTTGATGAAAGATAGGAAAATTTGTAGCATTCTCTCTGCAATATTTTCTGAGTCCCTTGTGAAAAAAATACTTCACCTTCACAATCACACTTTTTGAAGCAGCAATAGCCTAATGGCTAGGGCATCGGACTTGAGATCATGTGGTTTCCAGTTCGAAAGCCATTTTAACACCAAGGTCCATCCACTTGTAACACAAGCATTCTTTTAATGTGCGACATAATATTGCTATTGGAAAAAATATATAGAAAAATGTCTACATACCATACATCGATAAAACTAAAAAAGTACTCCAAAACAAAAGCCAAATCTACAAACAAGGGGTAACAAAACACACAAATGAACTGAAAATCTTCAGGTGAGCAAACACATGATTATCGACACGTGTTGTGTCTCACGACTCGAGTACGGTATCGATAAGTTCGTGTTAATATCGATAAAAGTTATCGATGAGTAATATAATCAATTGTTTCATTTATGATATTATTGTTGAGTGCTAGTGGTTTTATATATAGTTTAAGCTAGTATTATATTATTATGGTGAAATAAGTTTGCAGAAGGGCTTATTCCATGAAATCCCAAAAATCATTCCACTTAACCCCAAGATACTATCAACATTTCTATAAGACCAATATACTTATCAAGAATGCTCTTTTTATTTCAGTATTTTCTAGGAGATTTGTGTAATGCTAATCTTCTTTTAGATTTGTTCTTATATGAATAAAAAGTGAACACTTTTTATTTAAACCTTATTATATGGTGTATTCCTTATCATTAAGATATATTTCTAACTTCATTAGATAGATATATTTAGGTTGACTGCTTCGTTGGTCTAGTGGTCGCAAGCGCGACTACCATGCACGAAATCTCGGGTTCGAATCCCAGGTCGGGCGAAAAATAGTTACTGGGTATAGGCATTCTCAGTACCGCTCGGAGTCAGGAAGTGTGGCGGTGCTTACAGCCCGTGTCTCGGAAAGCATGTAAAGCCGTTGGTCCTGCGCTTGGCCTTCGCCCAACCCACCGGACTATGAGAGTAAAGGAACAGAGAACTATAATATCTCCTGCGGCTGATCTCACATGAGATTGGCCGCCGAGGTCGAAATTCGATCTGGAGAGACTTGAAGTATATCCAAGAGGATAGGTGGCAGATGGAAACAAGCGTTCATTCCGAAGTCCGATTTATTAATCCCTTTATAACATACAATTATTCATATCGCTAAATCAGATTACTTAGTTACTAGAATATTAATGCTTTGCTTGCGAAACGTGACATGTTATCGTACCGACGACGGTCGTAATGGGGATCAGCAAAGGCATGTCCTTACAGACTATTATTATACATAGGTAGGTACATAATGGTTGAAAAACAAAATATAAATCTAAAAATACAAATAATAAAATCAAAAGTAGAACAACAGACAAAATTAACAACCCTACAAATTGCGCGCCAATTTCCATCAATCAGGTCTATTGACATTCACACAAATTAACCTCTATACAACACAATTGCATTGGAAATGAATTAATTAATATACAATACACACCCTTTTCCCACGCCAAACTATTACATTGACAAGCATTACCCGGGTAATTCGCAACCCGGGTACAATGCGCCCGGTCAACTGTGCGCTTATTTGCACACATTAGTACAATTCACTGAATATTGACTTTCGTGAGACGATTTTAATTTAATTTGTATGGTTCTTGGGTAAGAACAAGATTATTTAAATAATAGTTGGGAGTTATCACACCTTTCTCATGTAAGTCAATTCATACTTTTTTTATTTGACTGGCCGTTTGGTCTAGTGGTTAGTGACCCTGACTGCTAAACCAGAGGGTTCGATTCCCACCTAGGACAAATCTTAGTGTGATGAGCATGATCATTAAAATTTGTTCAGTTTCTGGGTGTAATTTATATATATTTTGTTTGTATTTAGAAATATACATAAAATAAGTATACAAGCTCTGCTAAGTTAAGGATCCAGATGACCGTGTGTGCGGTTTCCTGATATATTATTATTATTATACTACAGCATAATAAATATCATGGTGGCCTAGCGGTTCAATGACCAGATTTGTATGCACATGGTTGCGTGTTCGAACCCAGGCAAGGACTAATGTGAATTTTCAAAAGTTATATGTAGGTACTTTCTAAGAAATCATTGACAAATGGTTAAGGAAAACATCGTGAGGAAACCTGGATTCCAAAATTGGAATCTGAAATCGCCAACCCGCAATGAGCAATCGTGGTGATCAATACTCATTCCTTCTCTAAATGGGAAGAGGCCTGTGCCCAGTAGTGGGACATTTATAGGCCGGTATTATTATAGCAGAGTAAAAAATATATCATAGCAATTTCCTTCTTAACAAAACAACGTAAGGCTCATTTATTCTTTCTACAATAATACTAAAGAAATACGAAGAACGCTCGAAAATTCGCTAGCGTGCGCGTGTCTTTTGTTAATATCGGAAGGAATATGAGACTTAAGTTGTTGAGTTAAAGGTGAATCTGCTATAACTTTTTTATAGATTATTCGATGCACGTTGACTTTGCTGTAGTATAAATCGAACCCAAGATGTCTTTTGAATAAGCATGCTCCAAAGGTTGCTTCTTACATTGAACTAATCTAAATTAAATTCTCGTGTCAAATTTGTAACAAACCTCCGAAACGGCTGGACCAATTTGTTTCATACAAATTGGTCCAGCCGTTTCGGAGGTTTGTGTTTATTTTATGGGTAGGTCTGAGAATCAGCCAACATCTATTTTTCACACCCGTAAGTGATAGGCTTCCACTTACCTACCAATTTTTTTTTTTATTATGACATAAAGTTTGCCGGGTTAGTTGTAGTTAAGTCAGATAATCAAGTTGTAGTTTAAAAACTATGTTTTTTTTTAATAATGTTACGTCTCTATTTATTCTTATTTATGTATGAAAAAATCATTTACAATTCATTATTCAGGATCAACATTATGCCATGCCATGGATATCAAAATTCATTTCACCACGAACGCCTAAACATCTCACCTTCAATATCTCAACTTAAACTAATCCGAACCGCACTCAAAATACAGCGTCACATAAAAA
Source organism: Plusia festucae (assembly GCA_950381575.1). NCBI lineage: Eukaryota > Metazoa > Arthropoda > Insecta > Lepidoptera > Noctuidae > Plusia > Plusia festucae. The sequence goes on along the minus strand of OX494454.1, from coordinate 8,136,506 downwards.
TTCAATAAATTCGTAATCCGCCGCTGAGTACATAAAAATATATTGAATATAATACTGTAATAATGAATGTAAGGTGAGTTTGGCGATCAGCCGCGGGCGTGGAGCTAATATCGCCGGGGGAGGGGCAATTGACCCAATAATAACGTTCACCAACTGAGCTGCTTGTGGGAACGCACACTGAGACAAATAAACGCTATGGTGTCGAATGGATAAGATAATTGGACTGGGCTTTTTTTTTACGTAGTAAAAAATGTTGTTTGTACTCGTTTCAATTGGAATAGTTTTAAATATTTCTTAGATAAATAAATGGTACCTACATGGTAACGAAGTATTTGATGACTTTTTTTTAGTTATTTAAAATAATATTGAAGACATTCAATGACGAGTTTTCTGTCTCCATTTTTTTATTAAATAAGTTGTAATGACGTATTGACACAAAACAAATTTATAAATTAATTAGGCGGTGCAACAAAAAAGTACGATATTTACTATAGTGACATAAATACTATCTACTTATTACCTAGTTTTTACTTAAGATGTCTTCAAAGCCTGTAAATGGTCTCGAAACAGTGCCCGTCTCGTAATCTTAAACAACATCTTAGGCTACATATGGATGAAACTGCTATTTCCAAAACATACTGTCACCAATGAAATAAAACTTCTTTTAAACGGATTGACGTTCATGACACGGGCAGACCACGACCATGATACCTGCAAAAGTGTTGAAACGTCGGGCCCTAAAATCAAAATACCGCGACAGAATCCTTTTAAAAGTAGTTTTATTTCAATGTCTAACATTCGCGTAAACCTCAGTATATAATTTGTGATAGTATAATATACTATCACAAATTTAGGCCTATTTATTTTCCTCACTCAAACAAAAAAAAATATACCACCTAAAATCCCTTACGCCGCAGTTTCTCAATCCCAGTGTACGTTATACCCAAACCTAGGCCGGTGTAAAGAAGGGTACAAATCGCTGTATAAACTTAATATCGGGTAAATTGCTGGGCGCCGCGGGGCGAGGGGAGGGGGTGACGCGACGGAGGGGGGGGGGCGAGGACAAACATCTAGCTTTTATTGCGATCATCGCGTATTGATTGCGGACATAAGCTGATGTAACAAACGATAATTTCATCTGGACTTGTCCGGTAGAGTTCGAATTCCTCTTATGTACCAACTTAAGATAGTATACCTATAATAAGTAGGTATGTTAGACAATAGTTTGATAAAGTATACAGGGTGAAATTTTTAAGTACTACCTTGAGGGAAAGTACTCTAAATACTTTGACAGGCCTGTTGGTCTAGTCATCCCGAGGTGCTCATTTTAATTTTCTGTTCATATCATTTTCTTTTCTCCGACAGATTCCAAACGGCTCCCACAAATAAAATCAAATTGTGGAACCTTTCAGAAAAATCCCCATTAGGTACCTAGTGTATAACATTCTTTAAAAAAATACTCTGTCTACTTAAGCATGATCGTTTATGTGGCAATTAGTTCCAACTGACTCGAAGGCGGCTCGAATATACATACAATATTCCCTTTAACAAAGTCTTGAATGTAATTAACCCACCAACATCTTACTTAAACTTAAAATAACCCGATCCGGTTTAAACCAGTTTTAATAAAATTCTAACATTATTTACCGTGGGGTGGCTTTGAATGTAATCAGTGCTGAGACAACGATTACTCTGTGTTTGTGAGTGAATGAACGATATAGAACGAATGAAGAATTGTAGAGGAACGTTTTACGGGATTTGTTTTAGGAGTTTAATTAATTTTGTTTGGTAATAATATTAGGTTTATCGTTATGTTTATCTTCTTCCACCGAGACTTTTCCCAAGCTATGTTAATTTCAGTTTTGACTCTCTCCAGATTCAGCTGGGTACAGTATTTTACATGAAGTTTTAAGAATGCTTTTCTGTGAATGTTTAACACTAACTTAAAAAATATTAAGCTACACAAAGTCAATGTTCTAACAAACTTTTCGTCCTCGTAATGTACTTTGTTAAAATTAAAACCACTCCTCGACATCCGATTGTTGCCGACCTATGTAAGTTCAGTGACAATACGGTAATTTTTTGCTGGTCTGATGTTGGAAACGTGGTCATAGGATTTGATGTTTTTTGATACGGACAATCTAACCCTGGGGTCGGTAACCTGCGACTCTTTGGATGTGATGCTACGGCTCTTTAGTTCCATACGCATATTATTTCTTTTATAAAAAATGCAAAAAAGGTATTTCTCTGTTTGGCCCTCTTATCTGACACTGTATTTATTTAATTTTTGTGAAAACCACTACTTATATAATATAAATTAATATACATTTTTCGTATGAATCAATAGAAAAATGTGGCCCTTTAAAAAAAATTAAATGTTGTAAGTAATTGTAATTTTTAACTCTTCCGACTGAAACGGTTGCCGGCCCCTGCCCTAATCCCAATGCTGGTCCTTGTTTGATTTGTCTTTTTTAGTACTTTGAGCATATACGTGATTTAAAAACATGTAATAAGAACTAATTACCTCAAAAATTGCCAAAAAAATCTGTTTAAGTACTTTATCTCGCTACAATTATATCCACTCAAGCACTTCTATTTGACTCAAACTGCTATAAAAATGTATTTATTGTCCCGGTAAGTAATTAAAACATGAGACAATGGGCATGTCCCGGGCAGACAGCGGTGAGGGAGTATTGTTATAGCGACCCGGGACTACTACAATATACAGGGGAGATGCAGTAAACCCACTGTAATTCATTAGTTAGTCTTAGTACTCGTACTTAATCATAATTTTAGCTTGAACACGAGTTTATTTAAAGCCTAGACTATCGTAAAAGTAGTAAAGCCATATTTTATCAACAACCCAAGCAAACCCGACATTAAGAAGGCAAATGTAGTGTTATCATCCCACCAATCACAATCTTTTTAAGCGACGGTAGCCTAATGGCTAGGGCGTCGAACTTGCGATCATGTGGTTGCAGGTTCGAATCCCACCCATTATACTACCGACGTGAACCCACTCGTAACACAAGCATCTTAGCGTAGAACGAGGGGTTAACAAGATTACTAGTAATATGCGACCCACATTGCTAGTAATCTTTTAAAAAAAAAAAAACATAATTTTAGCTTGAACACGCGTTTATTTTAGAGTTTTAACTATAGTAAAAGCAATATCCATATTTTATCAAAAACCCCATAGATATTAGGTACCCAAGTAAATCCAACATCAAGAAGGCGACGGTAGTGTTATCATCCCACCAATCATAATCTGTTTTTTTTTCTTTTTGTTAGCCCGTTCTGTCCCACTGTTGGGCAAAGGCCTCCCCATACTCTTCCATCCTTCCCTGTCGGAAGCGTGCTGTGGCCAATCGGCGAGGAAATTGTCCAGATCATCTCGCCAACGCTTCCTTGTTACTTAGTGTTATTTCTAGTTGGTGAAATAAAGTAGACTCTGACCCTTGTAAGTATTTTCCTTATTTTTAAAAAGCATAATAGCAATATGGGTCGCACATTTTTAATCTTCTTGTTAACACCTCTTTCTAAGCTAAATGCTTGTGTTACGTGGGAGTGCGTGGGATTCAAACGTCCACGTGCAAATTTGGTCAAAAATTATCTTGAAAGACAATCTCAAGTTAACCTTCTTTATAAAACTTGCACTGCGCCCAACTCTTGACATCTCTTGGGTTATTGTGCGTCGGTTGATATTGTCAATTACAACAGCTGTTTGCGAGAGATGCTGTTTAATACTCGTTATAAAGTTTATGGAATATGATTTAATCCCTTGATCATGATCTGAATGGGGTAAGCGGAATATAACTTTCACTTACTTTTGTTTGTAGAACGAACGTTTATAATATAAATTTATAATAAGGAAAAATATTTTTTTGATAGAAGTTTGTTAGATCTACACTGGAGAATTGAGATTTTACATAATGTTAGCTCTTCCCGCTGGTTAGCCTGCGTGATTTGTTTCATGCCTCTTACACAAAATGACAATACCCTTTTTTTAAAGAGTGTAGCCTATTATATTATATTTGTATTCATCATGAAATATATTAGGCTATCATATAAATAAAGACTTCCATCCGGCTAAGGGCAATTAATCTCTATTTTTTTACTGATTTTCGATAATAATTCATTTACAAGGCCAAGATTTTCATCACTTCAGAATAATAATAACATGAATTACTTTTTTATAACTTGTTTGAACTACATCTCTAACTAGCTATTGTTCGCGGCTCCGCCCGCGTAGGCTTCGGGTACCGCGGCAAAATATAGAATATTCAGAACATATCTAACAGAAAGAATTTTTCAAGTCGGACCAGTAGTTCCTAAGATTAACGCGTTCAAACAAACAAACAAACAAACAAACAAACTCTTCAGCTCTATAATAATAGTACATAGATATTTCGATATTACAACCTACATTGTAGCCCTAAAGTCTGCATCTACTAACTCTACAACATTGTATCTCTAATCCAAGCATCCGGTAATACAACCTCAAAATGAGATCCCTAAGCTTTTTATACGGAGCCGGTTATTAAGCCGATGTGCACACCGGTGTTCCCAAGTCCATCAGAAAGTTAAGTGAGTTAGGGACCATGGGAGGGGGGCATGAATCACGGGTAGGATAATACTGCCATATTGTTGGAAGAAATAATATGTTACATATTTACCTACTGAATCAAGTTAAAAACGACGTTTTAATAGCTGTAACTAACCGTAATTTAGCTTCTGAATATTATACACGATTTGTTTATGTGATCAAATTATAGATAGGGAAGAATATTTTGGATTGAGAAAGCAAATTAAGAAACAAATGAAGACCAATTGAATGGCGACCTATAAGCGTATTCTTGGTTAATCTGGACTAAAGTGTCAAAGAATATTGAAGGATAATTATTATTGATTTTAGATTCTGATACAGATGTTTTATTACCTATAGTAAAAATAATATTTAATATTTTCACTTTACGTGCAGACGTAAAGTACCTACGTAATATAAGTAGGTATCTATATTATAAGAAGCTTCTTTTGTTCCGAAAGTGTCCTTTTAGAATGTAGGCAGTATTATAATTCTATTAATATTTCTATGTAAATACTTAATGTTCTAAAAAAATATTTAATTCTAATCTGATAATTCTATCTAGATAACAAAAAATTCTTATTCTTTTTTTATTATCAAATACTCGATATACGTAAGTATCCCAGAAACTTCACGTCAGTAGAAATGATTAATTTAATACTCGAAGCAAATTTCTGTGCTTAAAATTATATCAAAAGAAACAAAGACAAATCGATACCTAATACTCTTCATTCAAAATTCTCAAGTAACACCATCTTAATCAAAGTTCTACCAAACTCATTACAAAAGTACCTAAAATTGGAAAGAGCGAAATGTGTCAAATGCTCCAATTACAGGCTCGAAGACATTCGCCGAGAGGGCGTGGACCTCCTTCCCATCTCCCTCTGCCCTCCCCCCTCCTCCTTTTAGGGAACAATAGGTAACAGTTTAAGGAGATTAAGAGAACGCTGAGCGGTGCTAAGGGAGGTTTAAGGAGATAGACGCAACGTCATAACGGTCTTAATACGTATTGGAAAATCTGTAACAGCAATTGAGAGCAAAATTTGTGCAATAATTGCTGTAAAATTGCTTCTTTGTAAAACGTGAGTAATTTTTCAGCAATATTATGTAGATATTATTATATTACTGTTGGTTTGCTTTTGAGATATACCTATGTAATAAAGCATCCGCGTTTATAGCTGATGGGAACATAATTTGTTGATATATGAATTGCGATGATGATTTGAATATTTTCGAATTTGCACGTAAGTAGTTTGAAATAGCTGGCTAGTAATAGATTAAATTATAGGTACCTAGGTACATAATTATAATATAATTAATTTTCCACACCCGCATAAGTACTACCCGCATAAGGAGCCCCGTACCTGATTTTCAAACTACCTAATATATATTTTTCTTTATTATTATTTTCATTTATAAAAACCTCGAACCGACAAAAACGAATACAATAAAAAAGAATCATCGAATTTGGTGCAGTTTTTCGAAAGTTATGCGCTTAGCAACACATTTTTCAATTCATTTTTATATTATAGATAAATCAATAAGTGACCTTTCTGACCTTTCTGGTGTCAATGTTATTATTACTAGTAAATCAAACATATAAATATAAAATTAAAAGTAATCATTGTACAAAAAAAATAGGGAGAAGGGGGCACCTTAGCACAGGGGCAGATTTGAATATGTTGATTCTTAAACGCAGCTTTGTATTAGTCTATGCCACAACTCGATTTTAATGTTGGCAACACCGGGTATGTCAAACGTCAAGTCACAGAGCGCGTGTGTTTATAAGTGAAATCGAGTTATAACCTCTCTTCATTCTTGAGCCGTCGAAGTTTAAAATCAAAATAAATGTTGTAAGAAATTATCAATCACGTGAGTAAATATTTACCACTTAATTATTTTACATGTTTATCTAATACTTATTAGTTTTTCATCTACATGGTAGTTTTTGCTTGACGGTTCTTCTGCCTAGCCTTTTCCCAAGCTATGTTGGGGTCGGCTTCCAGTCTTACCGGATTTAGCTGAATACCGTATTTTACATAGAGCGACTGCCTATCTGACCTCTTGCTTGCTTGACGGTTGTTTTATATATTTTTTTTATTAATGTTTATCTTTCAAGTGAGTATGGGGCAGATTTGATAAAAAGAAAAGGGGCAGATTTGAACACTATGTTCAAATGTGCCCCGACCCCGTTTTAAATGATATCTTCAAATATGCGTCTTTTCATATATTTTAAATGTAATACTAATTCTAATTAAATGCATCACTAATTATAATTATTTATTTATAGGATGGTTAGAACATATAAAAAAAAGCGGGAAAGTACAGTTAATGAAGACGATGTATTAAAAGCAGTTTTAAACGTCATAAACGGAACTATGAAACTTAGGAGAGCTGCTACTATATATGGGTTGACGCCGAGCACACTCTTTTATCGAGTTAAAAAGTATAAAGAAAACATAGCTCCTAGGAGTGAAGTATTTTCTAAATTAAGAAACTATTATTTTAAATATAATTACTATTTAAAGACAAGATTTAACTGTAAAAGTTTGATATAAGTTTATTTTATGTTTAATTTTTAAAATATTCTGCAATGTGATTATTTTTGTTACCAAAGTCGAAGTCTGACTAAATTAAAAAACTATTATTTTAAACATAATTACTATAAGACAAGATTTAACTGTAAAAGTTTGATATAAGTTTATTTTATGTTTGATTTTGAGTCTGTGACAATATATATGATTATATTAACAACAAACTAATACTTTATTCACTCTATTTCCTGCATTTAAACCAGTTTTTCAAAACTGCCCCATGTCGATTCAAATGTGCCCCCATGGAGAGGCAGATTTGAACAAATTCGGCTTTTAAAAAAAACAAAAATATCGTCATACAACTTTTATCAAATTGAAACATCTCGTCATTTTTATATTAATCAAAGACTAAGAAAGCTAAGAAAAATATGTTGTTTAAATTTTTCTTTACAGTTGATTTGTTACAAGCCAAAATATAAAAAATGTGCTAAGGTGCCCCCTTCTCCTACGAATGTTGCAATGAATAGGTATGGATAATATCACATAAATATTGATTTTGTTAGCTGTTATATCAGCTATGCGTTACACAAAATTTTTAGTGAATTGACTTATTTACAATGACCAATAATAATCAAACAATGATATATCTATTATTTATTACAGTAGGTACTTAAATAATATTTAAAAAACCTGCTAAAACTTTTCCAATTCTATAAAAACTTACTGAATACCTTACTTACCAAATTGACTAAATTTACTTACCAAAATTCCGCTTAATTTCGCTAAGAAGGCACCAGACATCCAATAAAATTGTCGAAAAAACAACCAACACACATGTAGGCACAGCTTACGCCCCCAAGCCCCCGAAATTTTTACCAAATTAATCTTTCTTCAAACACTTGATGGTCTTTGTCGAAATCCGGAGCAATTTCGAACTGAACAATCTCATAAACACCCCGTTGTAAAAGATTTTAAAGGGGTTCGAAACAAAAGGCGATCTAGTGAATTGTCAATAGAATTGGGAGATATTACGATTGGTGCTGTGTGAGGTATTTTACAGCCATTTAATGAAATAAAATGGACATTACTAGTCGTTAATTTAATACCAAATAAAATCTACTAGATAAAACAGTCCAGCCCTCTAGACTTGTGGCATTCCTACAAGCGTTAACGATCATAGAAATTGTTTGTATGACATTAATTGGATGGAAATGACATTTCAGTTCGATAAGTCGCGTGATTTAGACTTGTCACTGCCATACATTTAGCGATTCGATCAGCGTTAAAGGTTGTATGTCATATTTCCATTCATTGGGGTTTTCGTTCAGGAGTATTTTCATGAAATTTTAATGATGTAATTTTGTTGTGTTGAATATTCTTCAAAAACATAGTTATAATGTTATAGATTTAGAAGGCTTTCGTTTTACTGGGCTTTTTTCGCACTTAGCCTTCTGATAAGGCGTGCATGTTATATGTATAGAAGACACACTTTTAGAAATATCTCCTAATCAGCCACAGGATTATAGGTACTTACATTTTTGAAACTTGCTTACCCGTTCAAATTTCATACATTTCAAACCTTCATTAATAAAAGTAATGAGTTTTTTATTGTTATAGTAAAACTTCACGTAAAAATTCAAGTGTTCATAGCACAGACTGTCTTTAAAAATACAGCCCCCCTAGTCAAGTGACATTTCTACAAGCGTTGACGCTGACTGATTCGCTTAAATGTATGGAAGTGACAAGTCTAAGTCACGTGACTTTTCGTAAAGAAATGTCATTTCCATACACATATTATCATTCAACCGATTTCTATATACATTAATGGTTGTAGAAATGTCACTTATCTACAGTGGTTGAACCTTCGTGAGCTGGATGTATAAAATCAAACTACAAATAAGGTTGTACTTGTTTATTAACACGATTACACGATGACACATTATTGCAAACTTTCTACGTCTATATCCAATAAATATGATAACTTCGTACATAACTCGAGTGCTCTACAATGGTACTTCACTACAATTTACATTATTTACATTGCGTTAGATAAGACGGGATCAAGTTTGACAGACCTGCTGTCAAACTTGAGTAGTAAATATGCATTTTCGTTTTAACATTCTTGGTAATTATTTTCTGCTCATTAAGAATTAAAATCTAAAACTACGAAATCGATTACCGAAGACAAAATATATTTAATAATAATAATAATTTATTTATTGACATAAAATTATACAGCAGACTTTTTGAAGCCCTGGCTCCTGAGCTAGGTAGAACCTGTGTTACAGGAGCCAGAATATTCTTAAATTAATTCACATTCACATTTCTGGAGATACCAGTTAACAAATATAAAATAAATATAATCGAATAGAGAACTACCTCCTTTTGAATTCGATTTAAAAATTACATTAATTTTAATTGTGTTTTTAATTCAAGTAATTGAAAAAAAAATCTTTAATGTGAATATTAGATTCATTTTAGAAACAGTGGACATAGAATGAATATAGTCATAGTTCTCAAAGTACGTATGTAATACGTAACTGAATTCTTCTTCTTCATATCATAAAATACATAATATGAAAATATAGATAAACATTTTAGGTAATAAGTGCAAATAAAAAAAAAAAAAAAGTTTCTTCTACACATGTATACTCTTATCCCGTTTTAAATCTAACGCTTTTTAAAACTAAATTAGTTAATATTTACAGTTAAATATAATTATAATTGATTTGCATACATATTGGTACTCTAAATAAATGACTTATTATAATAATTATGTTTTCTATTAGGTATAATAAAAGAACTCTGTTCTTGAAATCGTTCAAAAATATTTCTATATAAGTACATAATTAAATTAACTAGTTTATTAATACTATTTCAGTTTTATCAGTGGCTATTTAATGGTAGGTGACGTCATAAACAATGGTAATATTTAAAAAAATAAGGTTGGATTAGCTCCTGTGGTAATTCCATTTGAAAAAATACTATATGAAAAAAAAACCCAATTTTCAATGAATTTAGGTATAGTATTAGGTAAGAAATATTACTACAACTACTATAATATATATACAACATGTAACAAAACCCCTGTCAGATCCAATAAAGGCGTATTCGTGGTAGTTCATGAACCGTCTTGCATAGGCGGCTTCTTTGACACCAAACTGTAGGTAGTAAGTACGTGACCTTTGAGGAGCGGTCAGTAGTTCAGCTGTTGCCTTGGATCAGTTTTTATTTGTATTTAAAGATTTTGACTGGGGAAAATTTTTATTCTCCAATCCATTAAAGGACTACGTATATTTGTTCGCAGTACGATACCGAATAATACTCTCAGGGATCGGACAGGGTTTATGTTACACGCTGTATATATATATACAGTAATACTTATATTATATAATATATATATATAATATAAGTATTACTGTACAACTGTAAAATGTTCAAGATCGCAAGTTCACAATAAATGTTGAGGAATTAACAAAGGACAGTAGGACGTAGTTAGTAATAAGGTTCGCATATTTGTACGAATGTGAGTACGTATAATAAAAAGTATTTAATTATATAATCTACTTGACTACAATACATGAGATCTATTGGAATGTCGAGAACAAAAGTGTTTGTTACAAAGATTTATTTTTAAGGCACACTTCTTAATACAAAATTGATACTGGCAATTGAAAAAAGTTTCATAGAAATCAGTAGAGCGAACTAATGGAATATTTCAAGTAACGCAATAATGCTATACCTACTTCGGTGTCCGGCACTGTTTCTGTAGGGTATAAAACTAAATTTTGTTATAATGGTGCTGATTCCTCTGTAGGCAAACTAAACTAAATTTAAACCATTGCGGTCTTTTACTAACATAAAACGTTAGAAAAGGACGGCAACAGTAAACAACTAACTTAGAAATGTCAAACTAGTAGTAGTAGTGTTTTTAGAGCACACGTTTTTACTTGTCGGCAAATTTGTATGAGAATTTTAATCGGAACTAAATTTGACAGTTCTAATTTTCGTCTATCCTTTTCTAAATATGAAGAAGTGAAAAACAATGTCAATACTCAGTGTAATTATCCTATTGCTGTAAGATGACAAGAAAAATCTAACTTCCAAAATGGAGACACGATAATATGAAAACTATTCGTATGTGTAGGTACTTAGTATTTTTTTTAATAGCATGACGTAATCCATACATATTTATACATTAAAGAGTGATGCCTGTCCTACTTATGATACAATCTACAATCATAGTGCGATTCACAATCGTATACACTGCAAAACATGTGCAGTCACTAAGTTACGTGGACCTAACGTATCTACACAATGGCCCATGATGGCGCATTTGACTACTCACTAATGTGATGCTCGTTTGTTTTTTAATTGAGTGTTCTGGTGAAATCGATTGATAGCTCTCAAATTGCAACTGGCTGAAAATTTTGATCTATCATACGTTCTTTAAATATAACAAGCTCATCTTCCAAAGAAGAATGAAAGAAAGTATCGTAAATTAAATTATTGACATCAAAAATTTCTTCATTATTTTGTGAATTACTTCCGAAATCAGCCCCACTAGCCAAGTGACTTTTCTACACGCGTTAACGAAGATAGTAAACGCTTAAATGACATTAAATGTATGGAAATGACATTTGATGACAATAAGTCACGTGACTCAGACTTGTCACTTCAATACATTTGAGCGATTCTATCAGCGGTAACGTTTGTAGAAATGTCACTTGGCTAGGGGGGCTGATGTTACATCTTTAACTTTAACCAAAAATAAAATGGCTAAACCCCCACAATTCGGAAAGGGGTAATAAAAAAGTCTTCTAAATCATCGCATCAATCAATACCAACGCGAACCCGATCAAAAAACAAAAATCGATCACCTCTCACACCTTCTCCAATGAGGATCAATAATATACAGCACCTCAAACTCATTGTCCATTAAAATCTGGCCACTTGGCTTGTGAAGCGTCCGGTTACGTGTGAACCTTATTGTTATGCTGGAGAAGCACTCGATCTTGGATCAGGGCATCATGAGCCCGGAGACGCAGAGCTTCAGCGCTGGCCAGCCGCGCGAGGGAGGGTGAAGGGGATGGAGGAGACGGTGGCGATGATGGAGATGGTTCGGGCTCCGGTGGCCGAAGTGCCGGAGGAGGTAGGGCCAGCACGTACCTGTTGGATGATAATTCTATTAAAATAAATAAATATCTTGGGACAGCTCACACACGGCTATCTGATCCCAAACTAGGCAGAGCCTGTACTATGGTAACCAGACAACTGATAAACATCCTTATATTTCTAAATACATGCATATTATAGATAAATAACACCCAGACACAGAACAAATGATCGTGCTCATCACACAAAGATTAGTCTTGGGTGGGAATTGAACCCAAAACCCACTAGACCAAATTGACCTTTACCTCAGAAAAATAATCTTCTACTAGGTATTTTAGCGATCATTTACTTAACATCTTTTAGGTTAAGTTCATCAGGATTCATGGCTAGGACGTCGATCATGCGATTACTGGTTCGAAATCCACTCATTGCACTACTGAAGTGAACACTCTTACCACCAGCATTTAGTTCCTGAGAATACTAGCAATGAGTGATCGACAATAAGTAAAAAAAATAAGTAAATGTGGACAACATCACATACATTGCTCCGAATCCAACGTAAGTATCTAAAGCACTTGTGTTATGGAATCAGAGACAACGAAGGTACCACAAACATCCAGACCAGAGACATAAAGAAAAGTGTTTTGCTACATAGACCCGTCTGGGGATCGAGCTCTTGACCTCAAAGCTAGCGACACCTTGAAAACCAGTGTGCACGCCACTCGACCACGGAGGTCGTCAATGCTAGTAAACATAAAAAATATTTAAATTTAAAGTCGTTTTGATTAGTTTACCTGTGCAGCAAAGCTCTGAAGGCTGCGGCCGGTTCGGCGTCATGCCACAGTGGCGCCGGCACCCCAAGAGCGCCGAGACCAGCTCCAAGGCCAAGCGCCCACCACTCTCCACCTGGCGGACCACCGCCACCCCACTCGCCGACCACTGGAAGAGGAACTGTGGTTAGTATTGATTTTCCACCACAAATACAAACTTAAACAGAATCCTCTACTTATACCCCGAATACTTAAAACGCTAATTAACTACAGCGTGTAACAAAAACCCTGTCCGATGATGAATGGGTCGCAAATTACTAGTAATCTCGTTAACCCCTCGTGCTAAGCTAAGATGCTTGTGTTACGAGTGGGTTCACGTCGGTAGTGTAATGGGTGGTATTCGAACCCACAACCACATGATCGCAAGTCCGACGCCTTAGCCATTAGGCTACCGCCGCTTCAGGAATAAATAAAAAAGAATCGAGAAACTACATAATAATCGCACCTTTAAACCCATTATATCGAAAATACAATAACATAGCTCGTATAACTCTCATTATATCCAAAACAGCATTAATAGTCATCACACATAATTACAATAAAAATATTTTCCTTGTCAAACGAAACATCCCCTATAATAACAAGGTACAATCATCAACAAAACTCATACAAGTTATATATTTCTCGTAATTGAGCCCGTTTATCGGCCACAGGCCCACACCGGTAATGAAATACGAACGCGATTGCACCCGATGTTTACCGATCATTTACCGATCGCTATCGGGCGTGTGAGCAAGCAATCTGTACGTTAACTAGGGTTGGTACATTTGGTTTTTTATAATGACCTTAACTTAATGACAAAAATGTATTATCTTAAGAGATTTTATGATGGTGATGAGAATAAACTTTATCGCGATATTGTTACAATTATTGAAGACAATAAAAAAAATATTGCTTCTCAATAAAATGTTTCTTAATAATATGAAAATATGCAGTTTAAAAGTACGTAACTCGAGCCTAATTTTTTTTCGTCCATTTGGGATGTTATTCTGGAATTTGTGTTTCATAATCATTATACAATAATTCTGACAACCAGTCTTACTATGGGATACTGAATTACCCAAATACTGTGTGGAATGGGTTGTGGAGTTCAGACAGGCAGTCGCGCCATGTAAAATACGGTATCCAGCTAAATCCAGTCAGACAGAAACATAATCCAGACACTAACATAGCTTGGGAAAAGGCTAGGCAGAAGAAAAAGAATCATTATACTATAAATATGACGTAGAATAAAGAAGACTTCATTCAAAATAACTTTTAAACATGGCCGGAATAATACAAAACTTACAAGCGTACTAACCCTAACGTACGTTAAGTCGCCGGCCGGGTGTCGTTCACACCGAAATCACCGATAATTAGCACCGATGGCGAGAGTGATTATGTGACAACCCTACGCGCCCTTGTATTTAAAACGCTATTTAAAATATCTCATATATTACGCATTGATTTATTTTTAATTTAAATGCCGTTAAATCTCCCTTTTTTATTTAAAATAAATTTATGATGATAATACGGATTATTGGTGTTTTGAAAACGGTGTACCTACTAGTTTACTATTTATAAAGGTATGCATGATGTACCTTCTAATGCTAACTGTGGATGATAATGAATAATTAATATATAAAAAACTAACTATTTAACTAAAAAAAAATCCGACTTCAAAAACTGAATTCTTAAATTAAACCGAATTCTTAAATTAAACTAATTTGTTTGCAGTCGGTGACCGTGCCAATTTGAAGTCGGTAACGAATACTTTTTTTTACCTATTTTTGTTTGGCACCGACATCAAATAGATCAGTTGGTAACTTAACAATTCTATCCTCAAAAATGATCACGGAAATGCAGTCAATCGCAGAATACACTCAACACCATGCAAATAAGGTTGAATTTACAAAAAAATATGTTCGTTTCAGAATTTATTATCACCAACTTTCTGACATTGGAGACAGTTTTAGCATTATTCTGTGGTTCTGGCTGTGACCTTCATGTGAGACTGTATAGGTTGATTCTATATTATCAATGTAATAAATAAAAATATTGGAAAAACTTTCCAATGTATTCGGAAAATATTAAGCTTTGTTCGTTGTTAGGAATAAAATAAGTACCTAACATCTGCCGTCGGTAGTTTCCAATACAAGTTACAAAATAAATCACAAACACATAATATTTAAAAAATAAATAACAAAAGATACCATTATTAAGCTACCCTTTGTAGTAATTGTTACGAAAACTCACACATATAGAACACCATTACACTAATGCGTGTATAATGACGGTAGCTTTACGAGATGTCGCGATAAAGTCAATTATTTACAATCCGTTTACCGGTCGGGGATTGCCTATTGCTTGTTAACACTTTTGTGTGTGATTGTACGTGAACACACTAGTATGCGTGTGTAACAGTGTGTATGATATAAGTAATGTGTTGTAAATATTGTTTTCTGTCTAGATGTTTAACATTAGTTGCTGAGATGTATAAAAAATTGTATTATATATTAAAAATATGTTGCGTTGATTAAAAATATCCTGCCCCCTTGGACAAGGTACCTTTCTACAATCGATAACGCTGATCGAATTAAATGTATGAAAGTGACAAGTCTAAGTCACGTGACTTATCGAAAACAAATGTCATTTCCATACATTTAATTTCATTCGGGAGTGAAGGCATCATAAGTAGGCGAAAATAGTAGCCACAGACGTGTTGAGCCCTCACTCTGTAACTTTAAATCTCTGTATACAAGTAGATATTTATGTATTTTTTTTACTATGTAAAAACTTGCGGGAAATGTTGCGTGTAACATTCCAAGTGTGTGTGTATCTACGGAACCGTTTAACAAAATAACTCGTGTGTGAGTGTTTCGGTAATTGTATACGGATGAGCGTGTGTGCTACCCTCGGCACGCGACAAACGCGATAATTGCTTATAATTTGTATTGATACGCTTACTCCACATTCATGATTTTATAAGTTTAGTCACCCTCGCTACAGTATCGATTGTCATTTGTATAAAATATTTCTTTTGTAGTATTTTTTTGAATCATTAGTACGCCAAGTCTGGTGGTGGTCTAGCGGTTCAATGACCGGATTCGTATGCACATGGTTACAGATTGGAAACCATGCAAGTACCACCAATATGACATTTTCAAAGTCCGGGGAAGCATTCAAAGCCTGCGCTTAAGCATACTACTAACGTCATAAAAAAATATTCTTTATTTATAATCATTAAAAACTGTTATCAAAATGACAACAACAATCACACAAGTATTACCCGGGACGTAATCTATCACCCTCTAACAGTCAAGTAGAAAGCGCCCTTTGATAGACTCACGCGCAGTTAATAAGCAAATAATGAAGTGTTTGTACAGTGTAACATGGTTAAGGCAGGTGGTAAAAGCGATAGGGTGACAATAACATCGTTGTGTGACGTCACCTGCCACGTAAGGGCACGAGAATCGAACTATAGTTGATATTAGAACTTTTTAGACCTATATTATCCGAGTAACCGAGTCTTAAGCTACAAACTTTTTGTTCTTGATGCAAATAAAGAAAAAAAATTATACAGCCCGTATTAGTTACGAACGTAAGTATACGATCGACCAATGTTTCTTGATGGTTCAGCTGTTTTATGCACCTGATTACCTCGTAGGATATCCGCACTCCTTTTAAAATAATCCTGTATAAAATACAAAATGTTTAAATAATGTACTGTATAATTATTATTTATAAGTAGGTTTTTTTTTGTGATTGACGCCTACCTTACCTTTTAAGCAAATAATACATGTTTATAGAAGATGGCGCTCTTTCATATCTAAACGTAATTTATTTTATTCATTCATTTTTTTAACATTTAAACACATAAAAGTATAACGAATTATATTACGTACGTTTTGACAACATCAATTTGAATATGCTACGCCGTAGCGTTGGGTAGCAAACATTCACATTGTAGCAAGTGTAGCAAGCGTAGCAGATGGACAGTGGACACGTTAGTTGTTTTAGTACAACCGTTTTCCCAGACAAAAAACGATTGTAACGAGGAATAAAATACCGGTGAGGGTTGACACGCCCACCACCCAGTTGCCCAAACCTTGTTACTATACAGTGTTTAATTTAAAACGAGAGTCCAAAGCGTGGACAAAATATTGGCTTTGTTAAAAGATACGAAAAAAGTTCAATGTTTGTAAGGATAGAGGAAAGGAATAAAGAATCCATCTGAAATCAGCCATGAGTGTAGAACAGTCTTAAATTACACTTGCATCTACGACCTACTCATGTTCATCTCATCAGCCTAGCCTTTTACCAATGTTGGGGTCGGTTTCCAGTCTCCCTGGATCTAGCTAAATACCGTGTTTTACATGGAGCCTATCAAACCTCTACAACCCATTTTACTAGGTAACGCAGTATACCATAGTAACTCTAATTGTCAGAATTGTTATGACTTAACTACTGTCAAAGAGAGTTTTTAAATGGATTCTGTGGCGGTTATATTCAAGATTTCGGTTCCAGAAGTTTGATCGCCTTTGCGGGTATGATGGTCACAGGTAGACCTATGTGGTATTCGTCTTGACAGTTTGTTTTTCGACATAACTTTATATTTTTATTTATTTGTATTTTATACCTACAAAATGTGAGTTTACGGTGACTTGAGGTCTTGCGCTGCTCTTGGGTTTGATTTATTTTTTTAATGTCAACAAATAACATGTCAATTAGTTTGTAAAATATTTTCAAAAGAAACCCATACGTCAATTTATTTATATTAAGTTCCAGAATTTTGATATATAATATTTACTAGAATCTTCTAGCTAATGTATACTTATAAATTAGAAAGAAAGAAAGAAAAGAAAAAGTATTTATTGCGACCACAAAAGAGACGCACACACACACATACATAAAAAACAATAAGAAAATAAAACAAGAAACTGAACTAAAAATATACCAAAAAAAAACAAAAAAATATTTAATTAAATAATGTTGAACTGAAAATTTTTAAGCTGACTCCATACCAGATGTATTCTACAAACAACACCCTGCAAGTATTACTTAAATACTATAGCAATAACTTACCATGATCGTGGTGCATGAATGGTGCGTGATCTCTGCCGAGCGCCTTCTCTCGTTTGCGCCACTTAGCGCGACGGTTCTGGAACCACACCTGAGAACAAATGACGATCAAATAGTTAGAGAATGTACTTGTATTGACTCCATTAGTTCATTAATCTGTGTCAAAAATAATGAAATTGGGTATAGTTTTTTTTTTATAATTTAAAAGTGATTTTGCTTTTATGTGCTAAAGTCCTTTGTAAATGGGTTTGTTTTCGTTCTCTTATTACTTCTTTTAAAGTGTTTTTTTTTTTCGTAAAATGTATACTTGTATCGACAACATTATAGTTCATTCATCTGTGGATTAAGTATACATTATGCATTGTTAAATTGTGGTAAAGATGACGTTTTTGTAGATATACAGGATTATTTTAAAAGGTGTGTGGATATCCTACGTGGTAATCAGGTGCATAAAACTGAAAACTTTCCCCAAGGAGCATAGGACTAAATCTTAAAATGGAAAATGAACTTTTCATACAAAGTGACAGGTCACGTGATTTATTTTTGCATGAAAATATGATTTTCAATTAGTTTTGTATGAGGCATAATAAATTAATCTTGGTTGAAAGGTAGGTAATGCAAATTATATGTATATCTTTTAATAAGGCTATTAAAATGGCTTGTCTTCATTCTGACTTTCCTAAAGAATTTGGAATACCTACATTAGTATAAAAAATATATACTCAGGTATGTCAGCGTTATTTTGATATCATTTTCAATCACATTTCATCAAACAACTTTGGTCTAAAACCCAAAGAACTAACATGCACGCGAAAATCACAGCCAGAATCTTCGTAAGTATAATAGAACCAATCGGAGCTGTGGGCGACTTTAAAATTTTTTATTGTGTAATTGTTGGCAATTTGACGCCGCCCCCCCTACCTCCCCCCTCACTCGTCCGCACCTCTCGACTACAATGGAACAGTAATGAAAAGCAATTACGCATACGTGGTTTCCATTCCTACACACAAATGTACTAAAACTAACCTTAAATTTAAATACCGAAAGTTCATTTTCGTTTGCGATCGGATGGAGAATAGAAATAAATTGAGCTAGTCGAGCCACATTGCGCTAATAAAAAGACATTGTAGAAGGAAAAAATTGGTGTAATTTCATAATTTTCAAATAAGAACGTTTTACTGAGTCGCTGCATTCGTACAATTGTTGGGAACAATTACGGCGGCTGAATGGCCTGAAGACCAATCACATCGCTTAATTATAACAATACGAACAATTTGAATTAATTAATTCGTATTAAGCCAATTTACTTTTTTTTGTACTCAGTTAAGTAATGGAAATTATGGGACTATAAATTTGTCATATGATTAAGGCTTCAGGTAGATTCCGATTTACGCCTTATTGTTATGTACTTTTTAAAAAGGTTATATTTAAATGTAGAATCGATTATGTAGAGTAGATTTATCCACGTCGCTGTCGACTGGAAGTGTGTCCAAAAGGCTACCAACTGTTGTTTTAGGTTTGTATATAGTTAGATTTGTATATATTTATCATAAATTCATATACAATGATTTAAAATAAACAATACTAATTTTAATGAACATAATCAAAGTACAGAGCATCAAAACGTAATAAACTTCTATAAATTGACTAAATATGGATATAATAGCGTCAAATCCTCTTGATAAGGCTATATTGTTTTTGCACAATATCAATCTATGGACTTTGAATTCTAGTCAAAACTGATAGGTATTTGTTTTTTTGTTATGTTCTCAAAGGAATTTATTGAGCATCTTTCTTTCTTTTTTAAATTTGAATCTTGAAACCTTGAAAGAGGATGCAGATAACTTATTATGGGTATTTAAGTAAAATCTTGCATTTTATTATTCATAGTTTTCAAATTTCGCTTGTATAGAGTTTTATTTATATTTTTGATTATTAAACTTGGGGTTATCGAGATATCGATACCTACCACTCACAACCATCATATTTCCCACAACACAATCTAAAATTCATCAATTAAAAATAGATTTAATTCGTTCGGCTACTCAAGCACCACTCAAAATGAAAAGAACGCGTGTCGATTACATAGAGCAATCACTAGACATTTTATTGAGACCCACTCCATTGCATTTTATATTCGAACTTTTACTAAAACAAGCAATTTGAACCTTAAGGCAATGATGATAAGGCTGAAGTTCATATGTCGTGGAAAAAATAAAAGCAGTAAGTTCTTTGTCGGCGAACAGCATCTATGGAGTGGATTAAAAGCAATTTGCACTGCGTTGAGTGTGATTTAAGAATTGTGTGGCACCCCTAATGCTTGGCTGCCTATAGGGTTGGTACTTAACAACTTGACAAATACGAATGCTCTTATAGAATGTCTTTGGTATTAAGTTTATATGTTCCTATTTAGTTTTTTATTTTTAATTAGATATAAGGTTATGACGTGTATTTGATTTTTATATTAGTGACGAAGAGTCAATATTTTAGTAAAGTTGTTTTCTAATTGTTCGTTTCATCTTCGAAACATTCATGGCCAATTTTATTGTTTTTTTTTTTTAAACCAAACTGCTGAATCGCTATTGATGACATTTATCTCTGTAGTATACCGTATCGATATCATTTTTTTAATCAATCCTCAATTGCCGGCATATCACGTAATAGTCACACAATGGACAAGATTCATTTAGATTAATATTTTAACTTTTTTAAAAGCCTTCTGAGGTTTTAAACTCTGTTTTTAAACCTGGAGACTAAATAGACACGTGCAAATGTCAAAACTGACGTAAAAGCTATTGGAATCTATGTAATTTTGACATTTTTACTTGTCAATTTAGTCTCCACGATTAAAAAACAGAATATAGGCTATCACACTCGTATTACAAATGCGAAAGTTTGTGAGTGTGTGTGTATGTTTGTTTGTCCCTCAAACGACCTGAACAATTTTGATAAAATTTTGTAAAAAGGTATCTGACACTTTGGAATAACATAAAGGCTACTATTTAATTCAACAATATAATTAAGTTATCTGATAAACCGCGCGGCACAGCCAGTAAGAAATAAAAACTTTTTGATTTGATTTTTAGAAAAACACGTACAATTCTATTGATAAAGTCCTCCTTCTAAACTCAGATAAAAATCAAGAGATAAAACCGCGCGGCACAGCTAGTAAGAAATAAAAGTTTTTGGATTATATTTTTAGAAAAACACAAATTGATAAAATCCTCCTTATAAACTCAGTTAAAAACCAAGAATCCCGAATAATTTAAGTGTGGCGTCTAATATCTTCATTAGTCCCCTAAACCTCTGTCGTGTGCAGACCGCATGAAGTCCCTAATTACCAAATAGCGACCACTTAAACTACAGTTAAAGAGCACTTCGCGTTAAACCACGCTTAATTAAACCATTGTTAGTTGCGATTACGTATAATTGTGAGAGATTAGGTATTTAAAAATGTATTAATGTAATTAGTTACTGAATGTCGTAATTACTGAATGAAAATGTTATAATTAAAATTTCGACGGGCCTGTTGGTCTTGGGTACGATCCACACCCAGGAAGTCTTTGTGTGATGAGTTTGATCATTTGTACAGTGTAATTTATCTATAATAATAATATGTATGTTTTAAGAAATATGTATGTATGTTTATCAGTTGTCTGGTCACCATAGTACAGGCTCTGCCTTGCTTGGGATCAGGTAGCCGTGTGTGAGGTGTCTCGAAAAATATATATCTATTAAATATAATTCCAGTGTCACGATCTTTGTCCGGGATGAACTCCGAAACTACTTGACCAATTTTAATCAAATTTGCATACCGTGTGCAGTTTGATCCAACTTAAAAGAGAGCTTGCATCTCAATTATATAAAAAAAAAGTTCTGGGGTGGAGCTGCGGGAAACAGCTAGTTAATAATATATAAAGTATGATTAATCAAAAATGTTGTTTACCATAAACTACACAAGCAAAAATCTTAGCACCACAAAACAAAAACACTAACAAAACAATCAACAAAATGATCTCCCCTCAAAAACAAAAGTCGTATAAAGTTAATCACACACCCGCGATTTGAATGCGGGTAACGAGCGACTTCTTAAGCAGGATAAGACTTAGCGATGACGTCAGATTGTCTGGGACCTTAGTACTTATTTGGGAACTCTACTGGTAAATTACAAGATTTTTTGTCAAAGACTTCCTCAATTTGCTGTGGTGAAGGTATGTTTGAGGAATTAAAGGGGTATTTAGTGTGTTGTGAGATTTTAGGGAAGATTTTCTAAGTAATTATGGGATATTCTGAATGTAAATATTTGATTTAATTTGTGTTTTGTCAAATAGGAATATTGGGTTTTAGATCACTACTAATACACTGACAGATGACCTTTAATTCCTTTACATCCATTTTTAATGAGTAGGTAGACATCAATTAAGAAATTGACAGTCATAGAAAATTCTTAATCGGTGTTTTACGACACAATACGTATGTATGCATTCTATTCATATAACTTTAAAATAGATTAGTCTTAAAAGTTGGAGCAGTAAGTCTTTTTGTTAACATTCAAAGAATATTATTATATTCAAACGGAGACATTTCATTTGAACAGACTTTATACAAAACGAAGAAAACAATTTCATTTCTCAGCAGCTGCTCAGCAAAATGGCCGTAAATGCACATTGGCCATTATTATCTTTTAACGGAACTTAATAATTTTATTCTTGTACAAAACGCGGCAACAAGAGCCCTGATTACAATATCTGCGACAATTAGCGAAGGAGTCGCGGTAATGCGACGCTGCGACGCTGCAAACATTAGCGCTCTCGCGACGAGAACGTAATGACGCGCGAATTAGCGAACATTGTGCCGCCCGCGCGTCGCTTGCCGCGTCAGTGTGACTGCACTTAATGCGATTAACTGGGACTGGTCTTGTTTTGTAGGATTGTAGGTTCATTACAGTATAAGAATAAGATGTAAGTAGGAACATTTTTCCTAAAGAAAGTTTACAGAACAAATTAATATACAAACACTATGTAATACGTTTAATTTTAAATTGAATAGATACTTGATTTTTGTATGATGATTATTTTATTTTATTAAGTTTATTTAACACTGTAAAGTTCAGTGGATCTACAGCCACTTAATATTTTGTTCAGTGATGATTTTGTCGACAAATAAGAAGCCTATTGTGAAAAAAAAAGTCTATTGAGAAAGCTATACCTGCTTACTGATTTCTTATATTTTTCTATCCATTTCTTAAACACTCCGTGATATACACAGTAGCCCATTAAAACGAAGTTTATTACTTACATTTTTTAGAATATTTTTTAACTTGTCTTGTTGTCTTATGACGTTACACTATCTTTTAAAGATACTAGTCTCCAAAAACCTTTACCACACAAAATTTCTAGTACTTACTAGTATTTTGTATCGCATGTCGCGCATACGTGTATGTGCACCAACCTTTACGGCTGCGGTGAGCGGCTATCGACAATTTGCTCTCATTGTGCCCGCGTCGAGAATAGAACTAATTTTAATTACTGTCGCACCTCTGAACTGCCCTCTAGTGATGATTATATGTTACTAAGTATATAGGAGGTGGGTTTAATCAGGTATTATGTATAGGTAAAGGAGATAGGAGGGATTTTTAAGCGTTTCTTATTCGCAACTCGCTCTGTAATGAGATTGTAAAATTGTTTAGTTCTGTAGGCTATTTCTTTGTACCGTTAACAATAAAACAAGGATTTGCCAAAGTTTTCATATATTTGAAGTTGTATCCATGATGATTTTCTCGTGAAAAACGCATTCGTGCCTATAAACGTGCCTTTGCTGTGCAGAGGCCATTTCCCACATAGAGAAGGAATGAGCATTGATCACCACGTGTGCTCATTGCGGGTTGGCTATTTCAGATTCCAATTTATGGAAACCAGGTTTCATCCATCACTATGTTTCCTTCACCGTTTGTCAATTTTCTTGCCTTGGATCTTGCCTAGAATCGAAACTGCAACCATGTGCATGCGAATCCCGCCATTGAACCGCTAGGGCACCACAACACTGTTCGTAAACTATTGCTACTTTATACATACTTAACTATATGTAGCAAGTCAGTATTACAAAGCTAACAATTTTTTAGAAAAAAAATATACTTTTTAAAATAAAGTTTTTTTTTACATAATGTGTCTTTAAAATCCATAAGTCACTTAATAATATGTCTTCTTCCAACTACTATTTCACGAAGTTTTAATGCAATTTTATTACATAACTAGCTGTTGCCCGCGGCTTCGCTCGCGCGTAAAGTAAAGAGTAGTATTAAAGGTATTCTGTGATTTTCAAAGTAAGGAGAATGTATAAAATTTTTCATCTAATATTATGGCGTTAAAATAATAATAGAAGTAAATTAAGTAGCAAAAGATTTGTGTTATGGAATCGGAGACAAAAAAGGTACCATAAACACCCAGACTCCAGACTATGTATAAAAGTGATTTTCTACATGTGTCCGGGGATCGAACCTGGAACCTTAGAGCTGGCGACACCTTAAAAACCGGAGTGAACGCCACTCGACCACGGGAGTCGTCATTATAGATATGTCTTAGATGGTCATTATCTTATCTATTTATCTTTTCATCTGTCTATCTTTGAGAATACTGAACTTCACATACCAACTATTTTAGCCCTTATTTCACCCCCTTAGAGGGTAGATTTCTAAAATCTCGGAAATACATCTTATTTATTTCTAACTAATAACCCTTGTATGAAATTGAATGTGTCTATCTTTGAAAACGACACAATTCATATACCTACAAACTTCCAACCCCTTTTTCACCCTCTTAGGGGGATGGTTTTTAAAATCGCTGAAATACATCTTTATTTATTTCTATTCAGAAACCCGTATACGATATTTCATGTGTCTATTGAAAATACCGAACTTCCCATACAAACTTTCAACCCCTATTTTACCCCCTTAGGGGATAGATTTCCAAAGGAAAAGTAGCCTATAGCCTTCCTCAATAAGTGGGACAATGACATCTAACAATGAAAGAATTTTTCAAATCGGACCAGTACTTCTTGAGATTAGCGCGTTCAAACAAACAAACTCTTCAGCTTTATAATATTATATAATATAAATATAATATATATATATATATATAGTATAGATAAATAATTATAGTATCTTAGCCGCGTGCAGCGCCCCTTAGTGAACTCCGCTGCGGGTGACGTAACCTTACGACAAACTTATTATTTGCGGTTGGTACAGTATTCGGGTCTAGGGATCGAACCGCAAAATTAAGTTTGTTTTTTTTTGTATATACTTTTCCGGGATAAAAACTATCCAGTGTGGTGCCCAGGATATTAAAGAACAATTATACCAAGTTTCATCGAAATCGAACCGGTAGTTTTTGCGTGATGCCTGAACAAACAAACAGACAGACAGACAGACAGACAGACAGACAGACAAAAATTTTTTTAATCACATTTTTGGGTTCGGTGTCGGTCTAGTAACACACCCCGCCATTAATTTTTTTGATATTTTCAATGTACAGAATTTTCACTTCTACAGATTTATTATAAGTATAGATTATTTCTACTAATGTAATCAATTAAAAATAAATTTCAATATATCAACATTAATTTATTTCATAACAATATTTTAGTGGTTGCCAACCATCCCATTATAAACGAGGTAGGCAATTTATGGTTCGAATAATAATAATTAGTTCAGGTTAATCATACTAATAACGTTACTAATTAGCGAGATAATTGTAACAGTTAATAATAAAACCACATCTCCCGTTGTGTTAATAATTCTGAATTAATATGTGTTTAAAATGTAATTAACTGTTTTACTTTACGCAATTAATGTACCTTATAGGTTATAGTTGTACTCGAAATTTGATTAATATTCTAGGAAATGTATTATTAAAATATATTTATAATACTAGCTTTTGCTCGCGGCTTCGCCCGCGTGGGCGTCGTTTATCGTGACAAATTATAGCTGATAGCCTTCCTCAATAAGTGGGTTATCTAACAGTGAAAGAATTTTCTAAATCGGACTAGTAGTTCCTGAGATTAGCGCGTTCAAACAAACAAACAAACTCTACAGCTTTATAATATTAAAAAAAGTATAGATACACCCAGGACAAATCTATTTGTCCTGGGTGGGAAACGAACCCACGACCTACGGCTTAGTAGTCAGGGTCACTACCACTAGACCAACAGGCCAGTCACACGTACTAAACTTACTTTAGTCCATCGGTATAATATATTATTCACTTGTACATACATAGAAAAGAACTGACGAGAAAAGAAATGAGATTTCGAACTATGTTCCTTGGGGAAAGTTGTTCAGTTTTATGCACCTGATTACCTCGTTGAATATACGCACTCCTTTCAAATTGATCCTGTATAATCGCCATAATACAAGCACTAACCTGGACTCTAGCTTCACTTAAATCCAGTCTCATAGCCAGTTCCTCCCGTGTGAAGACGTCAGGGTACTGCGTCTTGTCGAAGGCTCGCTCCAGCTCATGCAGTTGGTACGTGGTAAACGTGGTGCGGCTGCGACGCACCTGCTTGGACATCGAGAGGATAGGTCGGTCAAGAGCTTATGTAGTAATCCATGATGGGAAATGGGTACTAATAAAATATTGAAATAATATTTATAATCATAAAAAAATTGGGATATGCTTACACAATCGTTGTATCAAATTAATATATAAGTACTAATATTATAAAGCGGAAGAGTTAATTGTTTTCTGAGTTTACGCGAATGTTAGACATTGAAATAAAACTACTTTTAACGAAATCACAAAATTAAAACCAAACCCAAGAGCAGCGCTGCAAGACTTCAAGACACAATGAGCTCATATTGCGTAGGTCGGAACACAAATAATTAATAAAAAGAAATTAAGGTAGAACGAGCAACATCCCATGTCAAGATATGGAGAGTCTAAGTATCTTCCGTATTTTACATGGAGAGTCTATCTCACCTTCACACCCACTGGTTGTCAGAATTGTAATGACAACTTCCAAAGATTTTTAAATTAAGCTGCCTAATGGCTAGGGCGTCGGAATTGCGATCATGTGGTAGCCGGTTCGAAACCCACTCATTGCATTCCCGAAATAATCTCACTCGTGACACAAGCATTTAGCTTAGCACGAGGGGTTAACAAGAATACTAGTAATGTACAACCCACATTGCTAGTTAGCTTTTTCATTTGAAAAATAATTAAATTTAAATCAAGTTACCTTGCGCGGTCTTCCGGCATCCAACGCCTCTAAATGTTCGCCGTGCTCACTGTGCTCGCCGTGCCCGTGTTCGAGGTCATTGTGCTCGCTCAGCTCGTGCTCATGTTCGTGCTCGTGCTCAGAGTCCGAGTGAGCAACGCTCTCGCTCTTTAGTTCTATGCGATCTGTGGGAGAAAGTATTTGATTTAATACCAAGTATGTAACAAGTGTGAAACGACTTTTTATAAAAATACAAGCTGACTCGGCAAGCGTTATTCTTCCATATAAAAAAAATCTGGACTGCCACCCCTATCACTTAGAGGTGTGAAAAATAGATGTTGGCCAATTCTCAGACCTACCTGATATATACAGGAAATTTCATATAAATCGGTTCAGCCGTTTAGGAGGAGTTGAGTAACAAACGTCGCGACACGAAATTTTACATTTTATTACTTACTCTCAGGAAAAACATCTCCTCATTATTTTTAATTATTTATACACATTATCGCATGTGTTAGCGAATATTTGTAATTAAATACAAATTGTAGAAGGAAAAACTTAAACCTCAGGCAGGACTCGAACCTGCGACCACTGGCTTGACGCGCCAGTCGCTTTACCAACTAAGCTACCGAGGTCACTGCCTGGAAGTTTAAATTTCTCCTTCTACTTATGACGTCTTTATAGGGCGACGTATGCGACATCTAGTGAACCTACCTTACGGTTGGCCTCACCGACTCTGATTAACAATGTGTTAATTAGAAGTCCGAGAGATGGCGCTGGCCCAATACTTATTATTTTTAATTATTAAACTTCCAGGCAGTGACCTCGGTAGCTTAGTTGGTAAAGCGACTGGCGCGTCAAGCCAGTGGTCGCAGGTTCGAGTCCTGCCTGAGGTTTAAGTTTTTCCTTCTACAATTTGTATTTAATTACAAATATTCGCTAACACTTGCGATATTGTGTATAAATAATTAAAAATAATAAGTATTGGGCCAGCGCCATCTCTCGGACTTCTAATTAACACATTGTTAATCAGAGTCGGTGAGGCCAACCGTAAGGTAGGTTCACTAGATGTCGCATACGTCGCCCTATAAAGACGTCATAAGTAGAAGGAGAAATTTAAACTTCCAGGCAGTGACCTCGGTAGCTTAGTTGGTAAAGCGACTGGCGCGTCAAGCCAGTGGTCGCAGGTTCGAGTCCTGCCTGAGGTTTAAGTTTTTCCTTCTACAATTTGTATTTAATTACAAAACATCTCCTCATCAATATGATAGAAAAATGGCGACAAAATCCATTAAAAAATCATTTCTGTAGTTACTTTTTGGACTATGTAAAAGTATCCATCGCTTAAAAGGAGGAATGCCCGTCTGATCCTCCAAGCCTATTATTTCGGGATCCGAAACTTCCGTACGAGATTTTGCTACCCAAAATGAACCCCCAGTGCATGTGAAACTTATAATTTCAATTATTCTCTCATAATGAAAAGTTTTTAATGTAGCACGGAAATAAAATTAAGCCAATGTAAGGTTCATGGCTTAATGAACGGGCTTGTATGCAAAAGGATGTAAGTTCGAACCTATTATATTACAGGCAGTACCAATGTGACTTCTAAGTTATGGTGAAGAAAAAGGGATCCAAAAATTGGAAACTGAAATCGCCAACCCGCAAGCGTGGTGATCAATGCTCATTCCTTCCCTATATGAAAAGAGGCCTGTGCCTGGTAGTGGCACATTCGTAGGCCGGTATTGAAAGAGCTTTTGTTTTATGCTACATAACTAAGCAAGAATAATAAAAAACTAAATAAACGAGGACAACATCACATACATTGCTCCGAATCCAAAGTAAGTAGCTAAAGCACTTGTGTTATGTAATCAGAGACAACGAAGGTACCACAAACACCCAGACCCGAGACAATGTAGAAAAGTGCTTTTCTACCTTGACCCGTCCGGAGATCAAACCCGGGACCTCAGAGCCACTCGACCATGGAGGTCGTCAAAAACTTCAGCAGGAATTAGTAAATAATAAACTATGTTGTATATAGATCCAAAAGTAGATCAAAAAATTCTTGAAACTGAACATTTTCTAACAACGGATGATAGGTTTCTCCTTACTATACTTCCTAAAATACAAAAATAAAGCCTTCAAACTAACAGCTTTAAAATTCTAAGAAACTTGTTTTCAGAATGTATGCTTTGGGATCAGTTTTCAAATCTACCGATATTCAAAGTAAAAAATCGAAATGTTTCTAGATATCGAATAGATATATTATTATTTTAATAAAATTACGTCACGGAAATTAACGCGAACTCATGCATTTGCCTTTAAGGCTTTACAATTAAACATAATATATTTATGAAGTACTAGCTGCCCGGACAGACTTCGTTCCGTCAAAAGTAAAGTAATTATGGTAATTCCCGAACAGTAGAAACAGTGTTTTTTACTTATTATTTATGTTTTACACCTTTTAAACCCTTCCTGGACCTCCACGAACATTTCAAGATCAAAATCAGCTAAATCGGTTTAGCCGTTTTTGAGCTAAAACTCAAAAACGGCTAAACCGATTTAGCTGATTTTGATCGAGACTAACGAACAGCAATTGATTTTTATATATATAGATTATTTAATTAAATACTTTTTTTTGGCATTAATCCAGGCAAATCCCTCAAAAGATTTGCGAGAGATTATTTAATCTTTAAAATATATTTAAATGCTAAATAATGACTTAAAAAAAACTGCCCCACTTACGACTTTCACAATTAAATTCTCAGATTATGCACATGTGAATGAAACAACGAAAGTTTGGATTCCCTAAACGTTTGTTCCCAGAGTTCGTTTGATTGACATGACATCGATCTTATAATCCTCTGCTACCATTTTGTACCAGTTTATAAGCCCTATCACCCCTGCACTTTCAACTTTACTACGACAAACAAAAACCAACTTTAAGTGAGACAAAACATGGTACTAAATCCTCTGTATCACAAATGACTCTTGATAAATACAGGGGTTCACAAAAAACGTGTATCGCACTTAACGTCAATTCTTTTTCACTATTTATTTATACTAATTCTATTTTTATATGAGCTTTGATACAATTGTATAGAGAATATTAACAATTGAATGTTTATAAAGGATGATTCGTTGAGTATTTTACAATGATAATCGGGATGTTAATAAAGCCCCTTAGTTGGTTATTTGAGTGTAATAATATCGGCCTATTACTGCAACAAAATGGTGCAGTCTCGCAAAAAAAATGAGGAATAATAATTACTTTTCGGAACGTGGGCTCTGACTGTCATATGGGCCTCACTCAAGACAGCCCAACGAGCTATGGAGAGAGCTACACCCGGAGTTACTCTGCGTGATCGAATCAGCCTCCTTAGACAAGGTACCTACATTACAACAAGCGTTAACGATGATAGAAATCGCTTTAATGACATTAAATGTATGGAAATGACATTTCTCATCGAAAAGTCACGTGACTAAGACTTGTCACTTTCATACATTTGAGCGATTCGATCAGCGATAACGATCGTAGAAATGTACCTTGTCTAAGGCGGAAATGAGGAGAGAAACTATATTTGTCGACATAGCACAGAGAATTAGCAAGTTGAATTGGCAGTGGGCAGGCCACATTGCACGCAGAACCAGTGGCCATTATATAAGGAAGACAGACGACTTCTTCGTCTTCTATTATATTCTTAAGAAAAAGATTTCTAATATCAATTTTGTGATAAGGTATAATATATGGTTATTTCTACCTATTGTAAACAGGATAAAGGAGTGCGTATATTTGAGGTAATCAGGTGCATAAAACTGAACAACTTTCCCCAAAGAACATATGTCGAAATCTTTTAATTGAAAAAAAACTTTTCATACAAAGTGACAGGTCATGAAAATTATGTGTGTGTGAAAATTAAACTTTTGTTACCAAGCTTTTATTAATTGATAATTCTACGGTAGGTAGGTACCTTGTGCCTAAAAGTAACAATTATATTGTATCAAGTAAACATTTTCACCTCCTACAGCACTGTTAAGTATAAAAAATAACATTAGCTTTAAAAATAACATGCTCTTTTCAACTTGCGCTATCGAAGTAATCCAGTCAAATTGGCACTTAAGTTCTCAATAAAATACAAAGTTTTCACAGTATATTTTGTGTTCTACACGTATGAGATAAAGTTTAAAATTGTATTGACAAACAAGCCGATCAGAATGCACCTCTCAGATAGGATTGTTGCTTTTATCTAAATATATTTATAATGATAAGTACGAGAATACAAAATAAGAATATTCTTATAAAACTTCTTCTGTCTAGCCTTTTTCCCAAGCTATGTTGAGGTCGGCTTCCAGTCTTACCGGATTTAGCCGAATACCGTCTTTTTTTTTTCTTTATAAGGATTACTAGCAATGTGGGTCGCACATTACTAGTAATCTCGTTAACCCCTCGTGCTAAGCTAAGATGCTTGTGTTACGAGTGTGTTCGCGTCGGTAGTGTAATGGGTGGGATTCGAACCCGCAACCACATGATCGCAAGTCCGACGCCCTAGCCATTAGGCTACCGGCGCTTCTTAAATTGTACATGAAGCGACTGCCCATATGACTTTCCCAACCTCCCCAAATACTGGGCAATACAGTATCCCATAGTGAGACTGGATGTCCGAATCGAAATGACTTGATGACTGTCAAAGATAACCGTATGGCAGTCAAGCCCAACGGCCTGTAGTGCTTTCCGAGACACGGAAGTTGGTATGTATAAACTGTCACTCATCCAGGGAAGAACCGCGGCGAGCACGGCATAAAACCATGCGACTGACACTGCGAAAAAGATTGTATCTATAAAAAAAATAAGTCTAATAAAATTGTTATTCATCTTATACTATCACACAAATTAATGACGGGCCTGTTGGTCTAGTGGTTAGTGACCCTGACTGCTAAGCCGGAGGTCGTGGGTTCGATTCCCACCCAGGACAAATCTTTGTGTGATGAGCACGATCATTTGTTCTGTGTCTGGGTTTTATTTATCTATAATATGTATGTATTTAGAAATATATAAGTATGTTTATCAGTTGTCTGGTTACCATAGTACAGGCTCTGCCTAGTTTGGGATCAGATGACCGTGTGTGAGATTGTCCCAAGATATTTAAATAAATTTAAATAATATAAATGCAACAGTTTGTGTGTTTGTATTATTGTCACCACTTCACGCTCAAACGGCTTGACGAATTTTCATAAAATTTTGTATAGAGGCAGCTGACACCCTGACTTCACGCATAGGTTACAGTTTGTCTCGATAATATAAGTTATCTGGTACCTGCAGGTCGCAGCTAGTTATATCTAAAATTTCTGCTTATTTGTAATCACTGTACTTAAATATAATAATAATAATAATACCGGCCTATAAACGTCCCACTGCTGAGCACAGGCCTCTTCCCATACCTATAGAGAAGGGCTGTACTTAAATAGTAGATGGATATATTTCCTGAGGGTTACGCGAATGTTAGAAATTGAAATAAAACTAATTTTAAATGGTTCTATCGCAGTTTAGTTTGATTTTAGTTCCCGACGTTTCGGCGCCTTTGCAGATGTCATGGTCACGGGCAGACTGAGTAGGTAGTCTGCGTATAAAAGAAGTTTTAGGAGATATTAATACAGATTCTTGCAGTAGGTATTCTTAATTTGCTTGAATCTGACTTAGTATGAATAGTTCTACTTTGGAATCGTGCTAAGTAGGTATATATTTACTGGAAAGTAACATGTTAACTCCATTACGAACTAGTCTAAAATCAAACTAATTATAATTCAAAAAAATATTGTAGAGATTTCGACTTGACTTGAATACTGTTTAGTAATTGGCCAAAAACCGAAAATTGCAATAAACAAAAAATATAACCATAAGATATAGATTAAAGTTAGGCATCAACATTTTTATTACTTTTTATTTATTTATTTAAACACACATACAACCATTATTACAGGTTCTTAGAACCTAATGCAATAGCATATGTACATATAAAATTAAAAAGTGGTAACTTGATAACTTAAACTAAACAAAACAAACAGTACAATAAGCGGACCATTTTAAGTAATAAATACTGTTAATAATAATAATAATAATAATAATAACTCTTTATTGTACACCGAAACAAGTTTACATAAAAAACAAAATACATTAAAGGTACAATGGGCGGTCTTATCACTAATTGTGATCTCTTCCAGACAACCTATGCAGGGATTGGAGTAAGAAAGTATAATAAAGCGGGTAGATATAGGTGTAACTGATATGTATAACGGAAACTTCAACTTTGAAAATAAAGAGCAAACTGAAGATAACTAGATAAATAAAATAAAAGAGACTTTATATACATACATTCTAACGTAAACCCTACTACATACACTTAATAATATTTATATTACAATTAATATATAAAATAATAAACATACATAAACGTATTGACATAATAATATTATATATATATATATATACTAGTGAGATATGTAGCAAAAACTCTACGGTCCCAGACTCTAATTCTGCCGATCTAGGAGCGACAGGTAATGCTCTTTGACTTGCCTTTTAAATAGCTGTAGAGTCTTAGCTTGACGTATGGATAGTGGCAACGCATTCCAAAGACGGGCGGCTTCAATGTTAAAGGAGTTGTGAAGAAAATTTGTTGAATGCGCAGGAATTGTCAATGTAAGATTGTCCGATGATCTTAGGTACTGTAAATACTGTTAGTATTTATTACTTAAAATAAACGCACTTTTATTAAGCAGTTTAGTAATTACATAAACATAAAAATACAAAACGTAAAATTACATTAGTTGCCAACATTATTAGCATGTGGCTTTTAATGCACTATAATTATAATTCACTAGCTTTGCTACGCGTGGCTACGCCCGCGTTGGCGTCGTTTATCGCGTCAATAAATAGGCTATCTAATACTGAAAGAATCTTTCAAATCGGCCCAGTAGTTCCTGAGATTAGCACGTTCAACCAAACAAACAAACTGTTTAGCTTTATAATATTAGTATAGATAGATAGAATATACTTTATTGTACACCAACATTTTACACAGCTTAATTACAACAATTCTTAATAAAGGGTACAACGGCGGTCTGATCCCTAATAGCGATGAGTATCTACCAGACAACCTTCGTATAGATCGAGTACCGGTACTACTATACACATTTTTCAAAATTACTTTTTAATAATCATTATTAAAATCTTTACATTAAAAGAAACTTATTTATTCTTGACGTTCCGGTAAAAAAATCAAACATTGCTCAAGAACCATGAATTAATAATAATATCTTGGGACAAGCTCAAACACGGCCATCTGATCCCAAACTAGGCAGAGCCTGTACTATGGCAACCAGACAACTGATAAACATACTTATATATTTCTATTCACTACTTTATATACATACGTATTTATAGATATATAACACCCAGACACAGAACAAATGGTCTTGCTCATCACACAAAGATTTGTCCTGGGTGGGAATCGAACCCACGACCTCCGGCTTAGCAGTCAGGATCACTAACCACTAGACCAACAGGCCAGTCAAATTATGTTAAGTTTTTGAAAGTCAATAAAATGTTGCAATGGATCTTGCTTTAAATCTACCATTTGTCTAAATGTTGCGTTTACCAATGTAGGTATCTTGGTTCAGATCACTATATAGAAATATGACTTTTAAAAGTCTTGTTAAACAGTATACACAGTACACAACCAGTCCACAAGGACCAGTATCAAAAGGGTACATAACATACCACACCGGCTCGAAGGACCATCACATCACGGAAGCCACATGTAGCAACAATAATTACAACCCAACAATAGCATTATATTTTTAATCCTTAAAAGACCAGTCAAGTGTGAGACACTATACAAATAATTCTATGGATAAAACATAATATTTCGAGATAAATATTGCGTTATTACAGACCGTCGCGATGGGGGGTTGGTTAGCCCCATATTAAAGCATTATTTGGGTTATTAGCTGTGCTAATATTTACTTTGTAATATTTTTAATACATTCATATTATTATGGCTTATTCACGTACTTATGGGGATGCTGAGTATGCAATACTTGCATACACACTCATGCAACTTTTATTGAGATATTCATTGCTAATTTGCAAATCAATCAATTCAGCCTTTCGCGGTCCACTTGTAGACATATGCCTCCCCCAAGTTGCGCTACAAAACCCGGTCCCCCGCCTTCCGCATCCAGACCGACCCAGCTACCTTTTTCAGGTTATCGGTCCATCTGGCGGACCACCTACGTCCCCAGTACGATAGCCGATTCGCGGTCTCCACTCAAGGACTCGTCTGCAAAGGCCGCCAGTCCTTCGACGTTAAAAAATTGCGAACCAAAGCTAAGATAATTTGAGATAGTACTCGTAACAACAAAATTCCATGCCTCGGAAAGCACGTTAAGCCGTTGGTCCCGACTGTCATACAGTGATCTTTGATAGTCGTTAAGTCATTACAATTCTGACAACCAGTCTTACTATGGAATACTGTATTACCTAGCAATAGGTTGTGGAGGTCAGATAGGCAGTCGCTCTATGTAAAATACGGTATTCAGTTAAATCCGGTAAGACTGGAAGCCGACACCAACATAGCTTGGGAAAAGGCTAGGCAGAAGGCAGAAGACTCGTAACTACAAAATATATTTAAAAAATATTGCATTGCAATTATTCGCTTCGCATGCGTAACATTATTGTTTTCAAATTAAAGGTATCTTGAATGTGGCTTTTCAATATAAAGTTACGTAAGTTACCCTCGAATACTGAAACACTTATTAACTTTAACACATTCTTAAATGTCTATCTGTCGCTACTTCACACCTTAAAGTGACAGAGACAGCATGATACTTAACGGCGGCTTTAAACTGAGTGACGTTTCAGTATTCGGCCTTAAGACATATTACAGTGTGATTTCTCAGGTGTACCTAAATGCTAATAAAAATATAGGTTCTTTAAAGTCTTAAAAAATCTTAGGTTTTAAAATAACCCCTGTATACGGTAGTGGTTTTTTAATAAATGTGGCAAGAAAGAAAGAACTAAGATGACCCACTGACCGAACATTAATTTGGACACAGCACAGAGACACAATAAATTACAATAAATAAACAACATAAACACAAAACCAATATAACTAAATTAAAAAACAAAAAAGAAAACTTTAAAAACATATATATAATGTGTCTCACGACTGGTACAGAGTTTCATAGTTGCTTACAGACTTATGTACCACACCGCGGTCTTAAAATACTTACTAGGCTTCATATTCTTCTTAATGCGTATAGGTAACTACCTTTTAAGTAACCCTAAACTACAGATCAAGAGCTCGGTAGGGTCTGAATCTAGTCCGACCTCCATATATCTCGTAAGTAAAAACGTTTAACGTTAATGATCGGATAATAATATTTGTAGCGGTAAAATTATAGTATTTAGCTAAATCCGGTAAGACTGGGCCGACCCCAACATAGCTTGGGAAAAGGCTAGGCAGAATATTATTTGGAGCGGTTATACTATCAATAATAAAATTTTATGAATGAGTTATTAAATTCTCATTTTTTTTGACAAAATCGTAATTTCATCCAACTTGTTGATAAGTATTATTTGAGTTATTAATATTATAAAACACTTTAATAGTAAAGTCAATAGCTATTACATAACAAAATATACTATTGTCGTAAATTACATTGCTAATTAACCAATTATTAATCATATTATTTCTAAATAATTCAATTAAAATGTTTTAACAATGCAGCAATTAATTAAAGAATTTACTTGTTAATTTATTTTTAATTAAAATGCAATAACAATATGAAATTAACAAAAAACTGTTGGTTAAGATTGTTGAACGGCTTTTGTATGATGATGATTAAAAACCAATTGAAACAATACAAATTGAAATTAGCACAACTGACATAGTATTAAAACTGATAAACTAATAAAATTGCAACCACTAAAGTTCAGTTAATTATTTTAATTACTTTCCAAAGATGTCATTGTATCAGAGAATATACTTGCGAGGGTATAACTGACCCATTTACGGCAAAAAAAATGTTTAAAACCTAAAAGGACAAGTTTTTTTAAATAACGCATTTAGCTTTTAATTATTTAAAATTCAATAATATAATTCGAATAAAATGTTTGATTATTCGATATGAGATAGTCTGGTATAAATATTTACATCTTGTTTACAGGACTTACAAGTTTTCGAAGACTTTACGCAATGCTGCAGCAATATTATATTTTATTTTTATTCCGCTTTTCCTGATTTGGAATCAGAAAAGTAGTTTTAGGTAAAAAAAAATTAATTTTAATTTAATTACAATATTAGGTAATCTATTATTTTTCATTAATTTATTTTTAAAACAATGAAATGAAACACCTTGGCCAAGTTTTAGCTGAAAAAAATATATAAGTATTATTTTCCCTAATTTCTTAATTTTCAACCGTGAGAATATTGTTAATCCCTTATCAGAGCCATTATCCATGCTAATCCTAACATTCATAGAGTACTTAAAAGTACATAACAGTTTTATTCAACAATTTTAATACGATTAAAATTTCTAAGTATTTACATAAATCTATCTTTTTTTAATGTCTGGAACATTAGTAATCCGTAGATTTTTTTTTTAATAACATTACAGAATATATAAAATTCATACCTGGTTGTCTGTCCGTATGTCCGAGTATATTGTCTATAGTGTAAGCGGTACCGCGACGACCGGCTTCCGACATTGTAACGACACGGCACTTCACAAAAACATTCAATTTAAATCCAAAAACAACAATAATAATTAAATAAAAAATAAAATAAACAAATTAATTTCAGACACTAGACACTGACACTTTTATTTAAATTTAATTTATTTAATTCGCGACTCGTAAATAGTTAACCCGTCGAATGCGACCGCGAGCTTGTGACTCAAATTGCAAACTTTGACTGACGATTTGTTGAAAGCTTACTTGACGCCCGTTTCTAGATGCAACGCTTACACATCATCTATCTCTTTCACTCTCGAGCATACTCGTATATCGTCGTTTCTGTTTAAAGCTCCTCCCCCTTTCTGTGATTGGTTGGCGTGTTAAGTTAAGGGTGATGAATGGATTAGGTTTATGAGTGTCACGCGGCGATTCAAGAAGTATGGTTCGCTTACCGATGCTCTGTACATGATTATAATTGTAGTATTGTTTTACAACAACGATACTTCCATTGAAATGGTTTAAAACTAAGTATTTATTTCAGATTTAATCCCTCAAGTTAGATAATATTAAGAATGGTTTGCACTCCAAGAAGGTACCTAAGTACGTATAGTCTAAATGTTTTTTTTTTATTTGAACTGCAAGCTTATATTCATTGGACAAAACTATCAAGTAATTATATTATTAAAAGCATGGCTCAATCAGGATCTGCGTTTTCTTTTTTATTAGTTAAGTTTATAGAAGTAAGTAGGGTAAGTGTACCTACCTACATAAGCTACGATAGATACATTATTAATAAAAATGTAAAATTAAAATCATAAATTCATATGAAAATACAAAATAACAGAAAAAAAATTTTTTCGTTAACCTCATTGAATACTCGTAGCTTAAAATATTGATTTTAAATACCTATCTTAAATGTTAACAAAACTTTGTGGTGTAACAAATCCAAAAAATAATCTTTCTTTCCCAAAACACTTATCTTAACATCCTGCTTAGTACTGATATCATCAAATCTCTTATCTATAATTATTTAAAGTGTGATTAACACCAAACCACCCAATGACGCGTTCCAAAGAATCCTTAATTATATTTTTACGTTTTTGACAATGGGTATAATGGACCATAAGCGGCTTATAAAGTTGTACAAACCTTTTGACACTTGGCTTTGCATTGTAAGGGTTAAGCTTTCCATAGTTTTAAATGAAGAACAATGTTGTAATCTTTCGAAGAAGCGTGCCATAGACAGGTAATTTTATTTTTTTTATGGCGCCTGGTTATTGCGTTTATTGAAAAGTAGATTGCAATAACAAAGATAATCTCTGAATTATTATTTATAGATATAAATAGGTATCTACATATTATACATAGGTAATATCTGTTTTTTTTTGTTACCCGGTGGAAATCCTCATGGACCTCAGCCCTGAAGAAGTCGGAGGGGCGTGCCGGACTCCCGGCGTACCGGCTAAAACCATCGGAGTGCTTCTCCATTCCCTTTTGTGACCCCTCACACGGGAACGCATTTCGCAATA
The DNA here is from genome assembly GCA_950381575.1 of Plusia festucae. NCBI lineage: Eukaryota > Metazoa > Arthropoda > Insecta > Lepidoptera > Noctuidae > Plusia > Plusia festucae. Next base: position 8,096,913 of record OX494454.1, on the reverse strand, counting down.
CTACCGCTTAGAGAGACTTAGGATTTTGTGCGGGTTAGGGCATTTAGGTTATTTAAAATGTATTGTGTTATAAACTGTAATAACATAAGTAGGTACAACCACCTGAAAAGTTTATTAAAAAAGGTAACTTTTTTTTTACCTTTTTACCAATGTTGTTGGTTTAGATTGCGTGCAAATGAATCAGCACCAGTACCTACCTACTGGGACTACTATTAGCACGTTAGTTGTAATAGGTCAAAATCTAATAAAATACACAAATCTGCCATTATAATAATATATACTTACATACTCGTAGCTACGTTCCCAAATGTTTTAAGTTTCACAAAACTAGTATATTACTATTTTAGTAAGGTAAGGTAAAATAGTAAAGTATTTTATTATTTTACCTGTAATTTAACATAATTATATTAATTATGTTTGTGACTTAATGGCGCCCAACAACGGACTTTTGCATTAGATAACTTTTAGGGTGTGAATTCACGCGTGAGAATAAATAAAAGACAATTTAGTTACGCGATTAATAAAAAAGAGGTTTTCGCTTTGATTGGTACACTACAATATTTTTTTAGTGTAGGTACTATTAAGCGAAGTTAAAAAAATATCTTGTTTTTTTAAAATGGTTTAAAAATAAGCGTTTTATACCTTTCTAAATAATGTTCTTTGTTTGAACTTAATTTAAAATTTTGGTCGAAATATTAAAAATCAACTTTTCATACTAACAGAAGTCACGTGACCTGTCACTGAGTATGAAAATTTAATTTTCCATTTTATGATTTCGACCTATGTTCCTTGATAAAAGTGGTTCGGTTTATGCACCTGATTACCTCGTTGAATAAACGCACTCCTTTTAAAATAATCCTGTATAATTTCGGCTAACGCCGGTGACTGACTGCGTTGTACTAGATCTAGTTGGTTATCAACGTAAAACGATTCGAAAATAAATTTTCAGTTTTTTTTTTAATTAAGCAATTTTTGCATTCGTTGACAATCGCTATAGCCAATAAGCCTAGGTACAGATAGGCAGTGCGCCATGTAAAATACATTCTTCCGAATCCACGGCAGTAAAACTGAAAGCCGACCCTAGCATAGCTGGAGAAAAGGCTAAGCCGAAAAATCTATTTAAAAAATGTGTCAGCTATCCTAAAGGATCACAATTCATCTTCAAAGGCTAAAATATTACCTACAACCAAAATTCTCAACAATACTAAAATACGAACATGAAGATACAAATTTCATTTGAGATACCTTCAAAGGCCAGTATAATGGGGACAAACAAAGCCCTAGTCTCCGAGATCGTAGCGGCTCTAATTTCGCTGGTTCCTTCCGGGGGCGCCACCGTCGCGACTTAATCGCTGAAATCCGTCCCCAACTCAGGATCTTATCAATTATATCTTGCTTGTAATTACATGTAACGTTGTAGGTAATTGTGCTTTTTGTTGGATTTTTAAACCGACTTCAAAAGTAAGAGGGTCTCAATTTGACTAAACATTTGACATTTAAGTTTTACTAAAGTTTTAGTTGTTTCGCCGTGTCCTACAGGATACATAAACATAACGTAACTTTAAAACTGTTACATAAATAAATGTGGACAACTTCACATATATTGCTCCGAATCTAAAGTAAGTAGCTAAAGCACTTGTGTTGAGGAATCGAAGACAACGAAACTACCACCAACAACCAGACCCGAGACTATGTAGAAAAGTTTTTTTTTTACAATGATGCATCCGGGGATCGAGCCCGGGACCTTAGAGCTGGCGACACCTTGAAAACCGGTGTGTACGCCACTCGATCACAGAGGTAGTCAATTTGATATAGAATGTTAATTTATCACCTTTGTAAAAACTTAGTATCATCAAATATTGAGTACTGACTGTATGTTTTGTTTTATGTTTGTTAAGTAAAATCTCCGGCAATTGTTGATCGATTTTGAAACTTATTGTTGACATTGATAGAGTATACCTTGGAGGTGGTCCCATATACATAATCTGTAAATGTCGGTGCAGCTCCTTCCATTTTTCTATATCTTGTCCTAGCTCTTGGATCTCTGATACTTCAAGCCTTCCACCATAATATTTTATTTGTGTGATGTAAGTATTGTTCGGGCACCCTCTTCTCCTCGCGCTTTGTATCTTTTCTTTTCTTTTAAAAACGTAGTGTATGTAAGTTTGTTAGAAGGATAAACCGTAGATCAAGACGGAGAATAATGGTAGTCTAAAATTGGCTTAACTACATAGGTATTTATAGTTTTTTCTTATTAGCTAGATAAGATTGCAAATGACACTATCGCTTTTAAACGCAATAATACTCTAAACTAAAAAATAAAATATACCTGGTTAGTATTAATAAGACCGCAATATCGAGGCATTAAGGTTTATTTTAGAAATTTGTAACCGTCGTAATTTGCACCACGAGAACTTAACAAATCGAAATATATTTTGACCTTGATTATTTAGGAAGCTTATTGTTTAAAATTCATAGATATTCTTCAGTATAATTATGTATACAATCACAGAACTACCCATAACAAAATATATGAAACAATACAAATAAAAAAAGCTAACCAACCCCGTTTAAACAAAAGAACTAAGAAAAAAAATCTCTAATCCCGATAAACAATCCACTCAATCTAAGTTGAAGTGAAAGATAAGTTAACAAGTTTGATACGACCCCACACCAGTTAAATCATCTGGAACGAACTCAAAGTGCGACGGAGGAACGTCAAATTTATTTCCGACTATTAGCAAAATGTCTTTGAGAGTCCCTAATGGGTGGCCTATTATTTTATTTTCCGGTGCTCGCGAATTGCCTTAATTTGCTACAAAGAATTGAGGGAGTAATTGTAGTGTAGTTGTTGGGGAGTCGGGGGGTTGGTTCGTGATAGTGATAGTCCGTTTTTATTCGATAATGTTGTAGATTTTTTATAATATTTTTTTATGAAGAATTTGTTATTGGTACGAGATATCAATTTATGTATGAACCTACCAAGTGATCATCTATTTAATTAAAAAAAATCTCATGTCGCCATGTTTGTTCCCAAAATCTTCCGAAACGGCTGGACCGATTTGTATGAATTTCTCAATTTCACGGAAATCAGTCCAGCCATTTCGGAGGCGTTAAACTATAAACACCGTGACACGAGAATTTTATATATTAGACGTTGACATAGTGAGTAATGTGCCCAGTAATTAATCAAATTATAAGAACTGAGTTCAATTTTATTCTTACCTATTATTTTATTACTTTACGATCAACATTAGAAGTATTAATTACTTGTTTTAATTGAGTTTTCTCGTTAAAACCTTTGCTTGAGTGTGATTAAACGGTTACGTGTGGTGTAATAAAATAACTATAGGTATTTTTCCAATCATATATAATTAAGTTTTGTTTAGATGTCTAACTCATTGAATGCTGTACTGTAGCTATCCGTGGAAACCTGTAATTGGCTTTATGTTTTCTATCCTTATTGATTTTTCACATTTTGTGTAGCTGTTGGTTTTCCTTATTATAAATAAATAAATAAATAAATATTCATGAAAAAATAACACCTGAAAATATACATGAACTATCTCATTCACGTCAGCTTTCAATCATAAAAAATCGCATTCTAATCTGTCTATCCGTAAGAGTTTTGATTCTCAGACAAATCAGGGGTTAAACTATAGTCGGACATGCAGCGCCATCTAGAATTCAAAGTTGGAACAATACAGTGTGCATTTTGTTCGTTTTCTTGTATGTAACTGAATCTGTTACTTGAAGGTAGGCATGTAGTCATCAGCGAAATACGAATTTATGGCAACTGTACCAGTAGTTAATGTTTGGTATAATTTACAATCACATACTTTTGAATCACTTCGACGCCACACAGTTCTGGCGCGAACTCCGCTCATTAGTATTGAATTTCTGATTTTGATCATCTACTTTCGCTCTTGACTGTAGGTACAGTCAGCAATAAAAGTCGATTATAAATATGAGATTTCCAAAACCACGAGATGTTATCATATTGCGAAATTAAAAATTTAAATTTAAATAACGTATATGGATAGTAAATCATTAAACCTTCGTGAAAAGAAAATTTTGAGGCCTAATAACAACCAGATGTATGGAGTTTAAATTGTGTTTTAAAACTTATTGTGTTCATCAACTTCGTAGCCGATTGTACTTGAATATACCTATGAATATGATTAAAATTTCAAAGCCTTCCGAGATAGATTCGATCCATGGCTATTGGCTACTTACAATATATATTATTATATATGGACCATAAACCATATTAACACTTTATTTATGAAAGCTGGTTCTGAAACCTAATTATGAATATACAGGAACGATAGGTGGGTGGTCACCACGACAATTACCACAGTAAATAAATAAGTGTAGACAATATCACATACATTGCTCCGAATCCAAAGTAGCTAAAGCACTTGTGTTATTGAATCAGAGACAACGAAGGTACCACAAACACCCAGACCCGAGACACTATAGAAAAATGTTTTTTTCTACATTGACCCGTCCGGGGTTCGAACCCGGGACCTCAGAGCGTGTTACACTTTGAAAACCGGTGTGTACGCCACTCGACCACAGTCTTCAAAAATTACATATTCCATCCGTATCCATGCGCCATTATTACACACCAACATACAACAAAAATCCGTTTAAAATCTACAAATAGCGATTACGTATCGAGGGCCATTCAAATCTTGAGCTGGCAACATTTCATTGTGACTAATGCAACATTAATGGACCTTTCATGGCGTTCATTGTTTAAAATCTGTGTTTAAGAGACTTACGAATGTTTTCCACTAAGTGGTTTTGCAATATGGCTGAAAGAACTGATACACATAGGTACCTACGTACAATTGGTAGAACCGAAGGCACGGTTATTCTGTTCGTATTGATTGGTTACCATACAATTAAACGCAGAAGGTTAAAATTTTTGTTATATAAGTTATAGTTTAATTCATCAGTTTATAACCTAGATTAATTTAAAATGAACTTTTTGCCTCTTTACCAGTAAGTCAACGAGAACGAGATTTATATGGGTTAAAAGTAGAATTGTTTTGTTTCAAATATTTGACAACCTCTGTGATCATGGACGTGGACGGACTTACTACATTTTTAATTTTTAACCCTCGACAAAAAAGCGGTGTGTTATAAGTTTAGAGTGTGTGTCTGTGTGTCTGTCTGTCGCATCGTACCACCCAAATGGCTGAACCGGTTTTATCTAGTTTCTTTCGTTTGAAATGTAAATCGAGTGTTCTTAGCTGTTTCAAGCATATCATCAGCAATTAACTTTTTTTTAAACGACTCCCACACTAAAGAGTTTAATCCTTGTATCGCGGGGGTTTCACAAACATTCAAATCGTATGCACAAAATTAAATAACACCCAGACTTGGAACAAGTATCTGAGGATCACACAAATGCTTGTCCCGTGCGGGGATCGAACCCCCAGCACGTCGCGCACAGTGGTAATTAGCGTGGTGACCTATACCACTCGGCTATCCGTGCAGTCAAGTGAATTGATGAAAAGGAATTGAGAAACTTCTACTGGTTTGATAGTTTGGAAATTTAGTATTTGATTATATTGGAAGAACATGATAACATTGACTTGATGCTGCAGCATCACTTGTGAATGACACAGAAAAATGATTGTTTCATCACACAAAGATTTGTCCAGGACGGAAACCACGACTTCCAATTTAGCAATCAGGGCTATGGTTGCGGCAAGTAACTTGGCAATGTTTTGGAGTAGTGAGAGCGTATTTACATAATTATTCTATGTGCAACAAAAGCAGTTTTATGGCTCGCCTGTATCATTGCTAGTAATCTTTAAAAAAAATGTACATTAAAATAATGATGAACTCGTAACGACTCTTGCCATGTTACGTGCCGGTTACCTTACTAGCCACTAGACCAAAGATACGTCAGTCATGTGTATGAAATTTTTCTTTCCCTTTTCACAAAACTCCATTAATTCATTTCCAAAATTAACCTTCTGATTCAAACACAAATAATACCATTTCTCTACACGTATTGTGTCGCATAACTGGGAAACAGCGCGGTACAGTAATGGATCAAACCATTAACCACTCAATGCTTGTGTTATACGCCGCTTTAAGTACTGCTCAAAAATAAGTCTGCGTTGTATGAACCTTTGTTAGACAAGATTGATTTGTTACATAATGTATTTAGGTACCTACTTATGATATCGATTTTTTTTTTGCGTTGCATGATTATAATAAAAATTACGTCACGGGGAAATTAACGCAAACTCATGCATTTACACTGGCCGTGGTCGCAATCAGACTGGATATGCGGTGTCATAGCACCGTGCACGAAGTACGTAGATGATTTTTCATCTACCCCCAGTTCTTCAACTACCTACCCTACATTGGCTTACCCTGACAGTCCAAATCGAAATTTATTTTTTATTCAGTTTCTTGATATTTAGTACCCATAACGTCGATTATTGATATTTATTACCCACTAGGTGCCCTACGCTGTTACCTGGTGCACCTAGCCAATGTGGTAATCCAGGGTGCTAGTTACCTCCATATCAAATTTTATCAAAATTGGTCCAGTCTTTTGGCGTGAAGAGGATTAAACACATACTCATACTTACAAAATATCACTTTTATAACATAAGTGTGATTACTCCGATTAGTCCGATTCTGGAGGTCACATAGGCACAAGGTAAGACAGTTTTTTAACTATAAGTAAGGACGATTTTCGCGTCACCCTTGTAGCCGTGGGTAAGGTATCACCTTAGTGTCTTTGGCAACTTAAGCCATAGAACAAACTTCTATTTTAAGGGACCAGAAATAAAAACGTAACTATACTTATGATAGCTTCACATACCTACTGTGTATTATCACTCTTTTTAATAAGTAATCTTTTATTTTTTTAGGTTCTTTTTGAAATTGAATAAAGGCTGATAATTATATGTTAGACCCCAAAGGTTCTCTTCAGACACATTACCAAGGACTCTTCTCAAGGCCATACCAAAGTCTCGTCATCCAGGAACACATTAACATGTTTCAAACATTTTTTTTCAGAAACCAGCTATCAATATAAATAAAACCAGACAATTAAAAAACCTGCATTATATGTTTTATTATAGTACGAACAATATTAAATTAGTGAGCTATATTCGTATAAGCTTACAAAATATATATGTATAGATATATAACATTAAACTATTACAACTCTACAGTAACAAAATAACAAACATGTCTAGATAAATACATTTGATGGTACTACATAATTATAATACAGTATGTACATTAATATTGCGGTGTTAAAGGCACGGACTATACAGAATGAAGTTTTGAACGAAGACTTTGATAATTTTTACCACCCGTTGATACCCCGTACCCCGAGTACCTGGTACCCCGAGTATCCCGTACCCCGAGTACCCGGTACCCCGAGTACCCAGTACCTCGAGTACCCGGTACCCCGAGTACCCGGTACCCCGAGTACCCGGTACCCCGAGTACCCGGTACCCCGAGTACCCGGTACCTCGAGTACCCGGTACCCCGTACCCCGATTACGAGAACATAGACCGAGAGAAACGTCAGTTAACTTTCTTCTTCAAGTGCCACTCCAATTAATGAAGATCGCCTACCAGCTGCTGGAATCTATCTCTATCTTTTGCAAGGCGGAACAGTTCAGTTGCGCTCGTGATCCCCGTCCACTCCCAGATGTTAACTTCAACACATTCTTAAATGTCTACCTGTAGCTACTTCACACCCTAAAGTGACAGAGACAGCATGAGACTTAACATCGGCTTCAAACTGATTGACGTTTCAGTATTCGGCCAATAGTGCCTCAAACTAATCTAACCTGGTGGCCGAACCTGGAACTAATTTTATTTTGTATAGCTTAAATAGTAAATAATCGGAAATTAAGATTTAATATACGACTTATACACTTGGTAGCGTATGAAAACCACGAAAATTTTATGAAGTTGAAAGAAAAAATTTAATGACATACGCCGCTGACGTTTGTTTTTGTAACTACGGGATTGATTTTAATGAGGCCTCTATTGGCAGATAGCTGGGGTTATGGGTATATATGGGTACATATTATTGGTCATACTTTAAGAAAATAAGTAAGAGTTCAGCGTAAAACATGAAAAACACCATGACTTAAATAAACACAAAAATATGGAACTAAAAAATTTAAATGGTAGCCTGATTCTTATTGAATATAAATGTATGTGCGGACAAAGATGTGGTGTGTGTGTAGTACTGAATATATATACAAAACAACATATTAGACATATAAAAAACTCTTTCGAATATATCAATAAAGGTAAATAGCCTTTCTTAGTCTTAAAGTTACAATACTTTCATTACAGTACCATTAGGCAAACTGAAATTTGAAAATTATATTGCGTCATCATTCAAAAATTCATTCTATATGATATTTGTGTGTTATCAAGCCCTGTTATCCCTTCTCAAGTAGGCAGAAAGATGGTATAAAATTTCTTTACTTGTTTATCATTCTTTAGATAATCGAGAAGCGATTTATTTTGCTTCGTCATAACATTTTACATTCCATATTCTAGCAACTACTAATTATAAATGTTACAAAAAAAGACGTATTTAATAATATTAACGAGAAATTAACAATTCATTTTTAAAATGCATACTTTTTAATCTTTACGTCCATAAAATATTTTGTAATGATAAAGAGATAGTGTAACAATAATTAAAATCATTTAAAAATGTCAATCAAAATTTAACTTTATCTATTTCTAACAAGTCTGTTTTTTGAATAACATGTTTTAAGATCATACTGTTTTGCTAATCTCAACCATAATTTAAGGTGATAAGATTTATATTACATAAAATTGTAACTTGGCATATCATAATGCATAGCAATTTCTTACTTCGAATAATTGAGTATAACATTATTTATTTCGTGTCATAGATGTCGCTTTAACAAAGTAAATGTATACATATTGAATGCTATAACTTTTATATAAATATACAATTATAAAAAAATAACTAATTGCTTTATACATACACCTTAACAATCACTTGACCACAAATATCTTGATATTGCTTTCAGTTACTGAACTTGGCTGAAACGCTGCCGTGAGTCCATAAATGACAATTATTGATAAAATACTTTATAATAAACTCACAAACAAAAAACAATTATTTATCCTCCGTTTCTGAAACGTTGATCAATAGGAAAAATTGTTTTCTAAGGTTTACGCGAATATTAGACATTGCAATAAAACTATTTTTAAACGGATTCTAACCGCGATAGAATCCGTTTAAAAGTAGTTTTATTTCAATAGGAAAATTATTTAATTGCCTGTCAAACATAATTTAAAGCGCTTCTTCTTTTAAACGTGTCAATGAACTCGAATAACATTTTATCAGACCAGTATTGGGCAACCTGTGCAGCTCTTGGCCTCAATTAGATCTTGATGAGTACAGGAGGTTGCCTAGACGCGCAATGAGGTTGCAAACTAAGTAAGTACATAAGTTAGATGATAAAAAAATATTATACTCGTATTTTTTGTTTTAATTTGACAAAGATGAGGCGCGTTAAATTTGAGGAGTGAGGGGGTTGTGACGTCATAAGTTGATGACGTGTGGAGGAGGGTGTTTGTGCCTCCACAAATCACGTCTCTCAATTTCAAGCGCTGTGATAGATTGTTAAATCGTGATCAGTTTTGAAGACAGATTAAATTGATCATCTATTCAGAATCCGGAGGCTATATTCACAACATAAACTAGGCACAACATTTCCAGTCTAATATTGTCTTATTTTTACAGTATATGTCTACATGCATATATTATATACATATTTAAAACAACTAATACACAAATTACCATATTATGAAGTCGTAATACCATCATAGTCCAATGGGCGGCCAATAAGGGACGTGCTATAAGTGACAAAGCTGATCGAATTGCTCAAATGTATGGAAGTGACATGTCTAAGTCACGTGACTTATCGAAAGTAAATGTAATTTCCATAAATTTATTGTCATTTAGAAGATTTCTATCATCGTAACCACCGAATACTGAAACGCTAGTTATAACTTCACACGTTCTTAAATGTCTATCTGTCGCTACTTCACACCTTACAGTGACAGAGACAGCATGAGACTTAACGGCGGCCTCAAACTGATTGACGTTTCAGTATTCGGCCATTAGCGCTTGTTGAAATGTCATTTGCCTACAGCCAATAATAATATTATACTAATTAATATTCGGCTAAGGCCCAGTTTTGTGATCCTGAGTTAACTCAACAATTGGTTAAATATTCTAACTAATGGTTTGAAGTTTCGGTAAAACGCTGTTTTTCATCGATTGTTAGTCTATCAAATGGTCAAATAACTTGGAGAGTTAACTATTTAACAATTTGGTTGAATCAAAATTGATGAATAAACGCGTTCTAACCAAGTTTGAAACCATTAGTTAGCATATTTAACCATTGGTTGAGTTAGCTAGAGATAAAAAAACTGGGGCTAAGTCCCCTATTAGTCACTTGAATTCTAATAGTGGTTAAAATCTCATAATACGGTTATATTCCTTACATTAATTGGATTTACAGGATGTATTATTAAGTATGGAAGATTCTACAATGCATAAAGCATGGCTTCAATATTATCAAATTGTAGAAAATGGATTCATCTACTCTAGACCTAAGGAGCGTTACTTAAATATACCACATATAATATAGCTTGAGACAGAAGGTAAACTAAATAATTATATATTTTTAATTATTTGTTTGAGCTAATATAGGCCTACAACAACTGTCTGCCTGTTTGTTTATTATGCCGGCCACACACTTAACGATTTATCTGCGCAGTTTTTACGTATCCTAGTCCACAGAGGATGCGGCGACCGTGGTGACAAATTCAGAAGCAAATCACAGAAAATGGAGAACAAGTATGGGGGTATTTCTAGACTTAGCAAAAGCTTTCGATACGATAAGTTACTGCTAAAAAAGCTAGTAGGAGTAGGAATAAGAGGAATTGCACTTGAATGGTTTTAAAGCTATCTTGTTAACCGCAAACAGCAGATTAAAGTAGGTGACTACTTAAGTAGTCTGTTCCCAATTTAGGATATTTTTTTGGAATACCGCAGGGCAGCATATTAGGTCCGACTCTCTTCGCGTTTTACATGAACGAAATACTTAGTATCTCAACGCCTCAAGCTGACATTGTGTCGTATGCCGATGATACGGCCGTAATTTTCAGGGAACAAGTATATGCCCTCGCAGATAATAGCCTACTAACTGGTGTAGAGGTGCTTAACAAAAATCTTTTGACGCTTAACGTCAAAAAAACTAAAATATCACGTTTAACAAAACTACAGTCACAAGCCCACCACGCCATTTAACGCCAACCATGCCGCAACAATAGTCTGCTTCTCAAACGCAAAAAATATAAATACTTTAATTTGTTTTCGAATTTTGTTTACATTTTGTCTCAAACTTCTCAACAGGGTATGTCGCTATAAAATTGGCTTAGTGGCAAAAACGCTTGCATATAAAATTTTATATAAAAGACGACGGATGTGGAATTTGTATTAATTGACGTTACAGCGTATACTTAGCGCGAAGACAGTGATTTTGCAGTCGTGTTATGAAAAGGTGCATTTTAAAAATCCACCAATGAGGATGCTAGTCAAAATCCGATAGGGTCGCTACTGTCGCATAAGGTCTATCTGTCATTCTCCACACATGAGACACCAGTTACTGGCCTGGGATTGGTGGAAATAGACAAATACACCGGATTCGAGACTAGTCTAACGGATTTTAACTACTATGGTTTAATTTATACGCAAGTGTGTAGTAAACTTGGATAAATTACTGTCAATAATTAGACTAAATTTGGCCAATAATGAGACAAAATTTGGCCAATAATTTGACTAAATCTAGTCAATAATTGGACTAAATTTAGACACTAATGAGACTAAATTTAGTCAAGAATATTAAGTAGACCCAAATTTGTAAGTTAAGTAAAATTTAGTTGAAAGACAATGATTTTGGAAGTTTGTGTAGAGTTTAATAAGCGCAACCTTTTGCGAATATAAATTTAAGATAGGCTAAACGTTATTGAGTATTGAAGACAAACAAGATTAGATTTTACTATAAAGTGTGAAGCTTTGGCACAAAAACTAATTTACTGTTCATAAAAAAATATTACAGCCATTTAAATATTAATTAATATCATTCCGTTTCTTTCTTTCTCCTTACGATTCTCATAAGAAGAAACAAGATAGAAATAACGTTTTACATTATATAGTGGCATCTTAGCTGCTTTGTTCGATTGGCAAGAAAATTGCAAGAAATTCTGCTAAAAAAAAGATATTAGCATTATTTTAATTTTTCATGATTTCATGGTTTTGTTCTTGCAATGTTAAAAATACCTTAAAAGTTATACAATTGAATTACATTAATATTATTTTTTTACTGACTGTAAAAAAAACTTATTACATCGGCGTGTCTAGTGCGTTTGTTTTACGTATACGCGATCGTGACGTTGATGACTTTCGGCGTTCTGATTGGAGCGGCCAAGTCACTCCAACCAATCAGAGGCAATCGCGGTAAAAGTTGATCGCGTAATCGAAAAACTCGCATTAGGCACACTGGTCTTTTAATCTCACAAATATGTACTCCAACGTTCAATGTACAGTCGGCTACAAAGGTTGATGAACATAATTATATTTATAAAACACCTAAATACAGCAAAATTGAGAGGTAGCCTAATGCCTTTCGGATTTGCGATATATGGTTGCAAGTTCAAAACTTACCCATTCCACTAACGACACCTGAATACACTCGACATGCTTAGCACGAGGGATTAACAAAAATACAAGTTAAGTATAGGTCGATTATTATCAAACTTAAGTGCGGCCTATACCCACATTGCCAGTAAACAAGATAAAAAAAAAATTAGGATATATAGCGTCAACCCATCGTGTTATGGACTGTAAATACAATTTTCGCCGTTTACTAAAACTAATTTTTTTTCAACAACTTTTGTTTCTGACTGTACCTTCTACCTGTGTATTAACGATCTATGTACTTCTATCCCTGCAGTGCTGGTCTAAAGTGTGTAGCCCCGTAGCACCCGCTACGCGCGTAGCATGCCCTCGTAGGTGAGAGTTGATGTGGGCGTTATGAAGCTCTGACACTTGGGTGGAGCAAGCTGCTGCCGGATCCCCTGAGCCAGTAAGGCTTCCAAGCCTAGAACATTATACGATATGTAACAAAACCCCTGTCAGATCCAATAAAGGCGTATTCGTGGTACAGTTCATGAACCGTCTCGCATAGGCGGCTTCTTTGACACGTAAATTACGTGAACTTTGAGGAGAGGTCAGTGTTGATGTTGCCTTGCATCAGTTTTTATGATTATTTAATTATTTTCACTGGGGAAAAATAATAACCTCCAATTCATTTAATAGCGTTAGCGTTCGTAGTACGATACCGAAAAATACTGTTAGGGATCGGACAGGGTTTTTGTTACACGCTGTATACAATATGTACGTAGCTATTAAATGGATTGGAGATAAATTTTTTTCTCAACTGAAAATAATTAAATCAAAATAAAAACTGATCCAAGGCAACAGCAACACTGATCTATCCTCAAAGTTCACGTACTTACTACCTACAGCTTTGTGTCAAAGAAGCCGCCTATACGAGACGGTTCATGAACCGTATGTTGTATAGTTATATTTTTTTTTAAACACTTTTGCGAAAAGTACACGCAACAGGCTTAATGTACTTACCAGAACTCGTTCCCGGGATGTGCGTTTCCGTCCCAGGGGTATGTCATGACCAGGAGCTTGCCTTCATCCTCACCGACTAGTTTTGATGACGGCTCCCTTTTCTTTAACTGAACTGTTATACCACCTACAAAATATAGGTAATATGGTTAAATAAGGTTTCCAAGATGTAGGCTCTAGGAGCTCAATTAATTTAGGCATTTGAGGAGTATTAAAATATTAAATTGTCTTATTTATTTATTCGATACTAGCTGTAGCCCGCGACTCGGCCCGCATGGGTATCGGTTATCGTTGCAAAAAGACTATGCTCTTTCTCGGGTTGTAGACCATCTCTGTACCAAATATCATTTAAATCTGTTCAGTAGTTTAGGCGTGATTGCGTAAGATACAGACAAACAGTTACTTTTGCATTTATAATATTAGTAAGGCTTGGTTTTATGGAAAATTAACAGCTAACTAAATCAATGAAAGGAAAACAAAACTGTCAGCCAATTAAGTCTTCGCTTTTATAGAACGGAGTAGACTAAAATAATCTATGGACACTTCTATGCCTAGTCTTTTCCCAAGCTATGTTAAACATATAATTTTAAATTCCACTCGATAACTCCACGCTATCTCAAGATAAAGGATCTTGACAGACAGACGGTCAACTAACTAATCGTAACAGGGTCCCTTTTTTTAGAGGTACCCTATAAACGAAACCGAATAACCCGAAGCGTGTCAAAATTCATCATAGAAGCGTCTCGGCGGTGGTAGCTTAACGACTTGGAGCGTCGGACACGCGATCGTGTGGTTACTGGTTCGAAACCCACCCGAGCTTATAAATCCCGCTGTGTGCTCTCGAGTTATTGCGACGACGTGAACCCAGTAACACAAGCATTTAACTTAATAAATAATAATAAATAAATGCTTTATTTCCAAGTTTACAATTTAGCAGAACAGCACTATGTAGAACCGACGTCATAATCTTAAATATTGTATAAAAAATCCACTGAATTTAAACCTCTGGCACCCAAGCTAAGATTAAACCTGTATTATGGGTGTCAGGGCTCTATAAACATTTACCAAGATAATTTAAACAACTTTGGAGTTACATAGTGATTAGTATCACTAGCGACTGTCATTGCTGGAGCAAGCAGTATAGTTAGTTTAATACAGAGAAAAAATATTTAAATGAGCTTATAACTATGGACTTAGCACGAGGGGTTAAAAAAATACTGGTAATGTGACATTGCTATAAATCTTAAAAAAAAAGAGTACAGACCTCTTGGATGTCGTTTGCTTTCAAAGAATACTTTGTGCTCCGCATCCTTATCGGTACTTGACGTGTTTTTAAATAGTGCTGTAACAAATAAATAACAAATGTACATTTCAGAAGACCGAGGGAAACAACGGCAGGGGCCTTATTCAAAAGTCTAAGCGGTTTGCTATGCTGTTACGTGTAGGGTTCAGAGAGGCTTTATCACTTTCGACTTACTATGCTTATAAGTAAAAAATCTGTTAATGGCCTAAAGTTAAGTGACTCTCCGAACAGAAAAAAGGTTTGGAGACCGAGATTCTTGATTTTTTTGTTTCGACTTAGAGAATAGTCCCGTACGTTCTTTAACAAATGGCAATTTCTATATTTAGGGTATAGAACCCTAAATATAGAAATTGCCAATAATTTAAACAAAGATTTGCTATACAGGATAGTAACGAAAGGGTATAATTTGTGCAGAATGTAATTAATATTAAGACTTAAAAGTAAAGCACGCAAGCCAAATTAGTTGTGTATCTTGAACCACAGGTGAAATAGCAAAGTGCTGTCTCTTAAACTAGGCCAGGAGGGCCTATTTTAAGAGACAGCACTTTGCTATTTACGTCTTATTTTTTGAGATAAAAAGTAGGAAATCAGCTACCTCCATACCAAATTTTATCAAAATTGTTTCAGATGTTTGACGTTGATATCAAACATACACACACTCACAAACTTTCGCCTTTATAATATCAGTGTACTTTTTGGGAATTTACTTGGTTTCCTTGAAAAATATAAGTTTCAACGAGCAGAAGTAGTGTTTCAAATATTATATATTTCAGAAGTACTTACCCAATATAGGGTCGCTCGGCGTAATATATGCGAAGTTAACATCAGTCACGTGATGCAACATGTCTCGCCGCAGTAAGTACCGCACGCGCTCCACAAACGTCAACACGTACACATCTACTTGGTGTTTAGATATCTTCCATACACCAAGACCTGTGGAGATTTAATAATATTACTAGAAAAAAAAAATCAATTACGCTCAAATTGAGGACATTTTTCGGTTCAAACTTAATGGCGGCTGTGAACGTGAGGCTAGTCGCTGCGCAGTAATAAATACTTGCACCAGCGGGGGTGAGGGGCGAGGTATTGCGCAATGTGTAACTAACTTCACAGCCGCCATTGAGTTTGAATCGACTTATACCATTGAAGAAAAAATCCTCGGTACATTTTCGTCACAGACAAAACTATCATTATATTTTTTTTCTAAATACAACCTTATCCGCATGGCATCAAATCGTTTCTACAGCATACAAAAAAATAATTTTATGACCACGAACTATTTGAAATGAAAGTGGAAATAACTATGTACATAATATTATGTTGACTATGAAAAGTTTAATTTGTAATTTGTGTGTGTCGATTCAATACAGCAGAGCTGGCGTCATTGGAGCGTCGCGTCGATCTAAAAGCAAATACATATTTCAAATTCACCCTTAAGTCAACTAGATAAGGGTCATATTTATTTCGAGATAAAAGATTTGCGATTATGCCCCGGATTTTTATCTTGTTTTATCGGAGACGAATATGAGCATTATATACCGTTGGGTTAAGAATGAATTTGCTTTATTTCTTTTAAGATTGACGCCTCGATGCGTTTCTGCTCTGCTGTAGAATGAATTGTTCCCATAAACTTACAGCGATAGATTAGACAGATCATCATTTTGACGGTAAAGCTTTGCTATGGTATCAATATTCGGATATTCAGACAATAGGATGTTCGGATAAACGATTTTCGGAAAATCGATGTTCGGATAATCGAATGTTCGGATAATCGGATGTTCGGATAATCGGATGTCCGAATAATCGAAGTTTAGATAATCGATGTTCGAATCGATGTTCGAATCGATGTTCGGATATTCGATGTGCGGATAATCGGATTTCCGGATCATCGATGTTCGGATAAGTAATCGATTTTCCGATCGGTGTTCTCTTGTACTGAAAAACTGGCTTACCACATCCAATAACATTAAGGTAGGCATCTCTCCCCGTCTCCCTCGCTCTCGCCTCTGCTTCTAGTAGCACTGTCTCAGCTATTATACTGATGCGCTTATAATACACCTCGTTATCAAATATATAGTCGTTTTTAGGTAGCTTCACGTATCTATCGATATATTTCTGGTCGTCATCTTTATTTTGAACGTTGACATATGATGTTAGCTCTTCGTATGTATAGCTATGTACCTACAAGACAAAAAAAATGGTATTTTTCACCCGAGTCGTCGCAAAAGATGGTATGTTTATAGGTTTTTATAAATATGGTATTTTACTTTCGTGAACAGTGTCTGTCGCTTGGTTTGCCTGTCAGGCCAGTGTTAGCGGCGGTAGCCTAATGGATAGGGTGTCGGACTTGCGATGCTGTGGTTGCCGGTTTTAGTCCCACTCATTGCACTACCGACGTGAACCCACTCGTAACACAAGCATCTTAGCTTAGCACGAACCGCGGTGCGGTGCGTGATCGACTTGCCGTTCCCGCGCTTACGGCTCTCCGTACCCTAGCTTACGTCTTTTCGTCCACGAAGACCGCAGTCTGCGTTGCAAAGTAACCAGCGGTTAAAGTTACAACAATTTCAAATAAGTAGTTAAGATTTAAACGCATTCATAAGGAAAGGACCGATTTTGGAAGCATTGGATACTTCATTTTTTTCGCGACAAGTTTTCTTGGGGCCCCATAGGTATGTAATGGATTTACTAAGGGCCTCAGATGGTATAGTTACGCCAATAATGAACCCATTTAGGGTTCGCAGAAAAAAACATTTTGACTAAATATTGCACAAGAACTTAAAACACAAACCTGATAGAACTCTGACCACATCTGCCTCCACATATGCTTAGCGGATTGGTTGTTCCTCACGTATGTAGTCTTCAACACGTTTAGACAAGTCGTAGGCGTCACCTCTTCCCCGTAGCCGTTCTGTGGCACGTTCTGCTCCTCAGTTATTAAAATATCCTCGAAATCCATCCGGAATAGGCGCTCGAAACGGGGGCCTATGGCTCCTGCAATTTTAATGAAAAGTTTGATCTAAACTAATATTATAAAGCTGAAGAGTTTGTTTGTTTGTTTGAACGCGCTAATCTCAGGAAAGATCCGATTTGAATTTTTTTTTCACTGTCTGATAGCCCACTTATTGATGAAGGCTATAGGAAATTTATACTATACTACGCCTGCGTTGATATTGGTTAGCAACTATTCAAAAACATAACAAATTATATAATATCAACGAGTAAGATCTAAAATAATCAATATCTGCATCTAACCACAAAAACTACACCAACCCAAAAAAAAATATTTATTCAATAAAAAGTATTTTATGTTACTTCTAATACCTCCAAGAATATGTGTACAAAGTTTTATGACGATCGGTTAAGTAGTTTTCGCGTGAAAGCTTCACAAACAAACCTTCATTCACATTTATAATATTAGTATGGAGTATGACGTACACTTACCTATAATAACTGCGTCTTTCTCCGAATCCTCCTCACTGACAACACCCTTATTGTGTCTGTGTCCATTATTAATGCACTCCGTATGCCCACTGACAAACAACATGGCGGATATCTTAATCTCATCATAACTTAAGCAGTTCTCAAGTAGTAAGGGAGCTTTCTGGTTCACTGTGCCTACACTCTGCCATCCTTCTACACTGAAATATTACAACTATAGTTAAAACTAAAATGGGTATAGTTAAACTAAGATTTAAAATAGATGTATAATAATTATTTAAAGTTTCATAAGTAAAATAATTTGTTCAAAATTTTAGGAGGCAAAAGTTATGGGTATCAGAGCTCATACAGCGCGAAAATATTATGGAAACATGTGCGTGAATTTAAATAAACGAAAATTAAAAGACTAAAACTAATTAAACATTTTGATATGTAACAATAAAACAGCAGGCAAGTAGAGGTTATGAGTGAGTGCACGCGCGCATGCGCGGAGTGTGTGTGGGTGTGCGTGTGTGTGTGTGGGTGTGCGTGTGTGGGTGTGCGTGTGTGTGTGTGGGTGTGCGTGTGTGTATGTGTGTGTGTGTGTGCGTGCGTGTGTGTGGGTGTGCGTGTGTGTGTGTGTGGGTGTGCGTGTGTGTGTGTGGGTGTGTGTGTGTGGGTGTGCGTGTGTGTGTGTGGGTGTGCGTGTGTGGGTGTGCGTGTGTGTATGTGCGCGTGTGTGTGTGGGTGTGTGTGTGTGTGGGTGTGCGTGTGTGTGTGTGTGTGTGGGTGTGCGTGTGTGTATGTGTGTGTGTATGTGTGTGTGTGTGTGTGTGTGGGTGTGCGTGTGTGTGGGTGTGCGTGTGTGTGTGGGTGTGCGTGTGTGTGTGTGTGTGTGTGTGTGTGTGTATGTGTGCGTGTGTGTGGGTGTGCGTGTGTGTGGGTGTGCGTGTGTGTGGGTGTGTCTGTGTGGGTGTGCGTGTGTGTGGGTGTGTCTGTGTGGGTGTGCGTGTGTCCGCGTGGGTGTGTGTGTGTGTGTGTGTGTGTGTGAGTGTCAATGGGTGTCTGAGTGAGTGTGTGTACGTGCCTCTTCGTGTATGTGCTTTTGTGTAAATGTGAGGGTACATGTGTGATGCGGCACATCTGTGGGTAAGTAGGTTTGATGTGTGTACGGATAAGTAAATACAATTCCTGTGTAATTAAACCTAGATTTAAGTTAGGTTATAACCTCCACCCATTACAAATTACCTCCTAAAATGCTGAGCTCGTATCATCTTGCGCTCCTGTGGCGATAACCCGTATAACATAGATCTGTACAAATATTAAAACATGCAAAACATATGCACACACTCATTCAACACAATCACAAACATTAAAATAAAATAAACCCCCCAGCTTACATGTGTTATGTTGAATTCAAATAATCATTGGGTTATGTACATAAACTCATGAATAATTGGTTTATGTACAATATCCCATTAATAAGGTTGTGTACACAGCCCAAATATAAAAAAAAAATATTCAAAAATAAACTAAAAACTATATCGAATTCAAAAATAGGCACATAAATTACATTTATATAAACTAATCACAGATGCAAGATTACCTACAAGCAAATACTGATATACCCCCGGCATGCTGGAAGGTAGACGGGAAACGGACGGAAAACGAGCGCGCAAGGGGGGAGGGGAGACATTACGTCCCCCACCACCCACGCGGACCGAGGGAGCTTCACGAACGAATTTGCCAGGCTATAACCACTACAGATAAATTCTTCTCCGATCCTTACCCTTCCTCTCCGGATATCAGCATGTATGTGTCAGCTGCCCCCATGAATGTGATCGCTCGCTTCTTCAGGAGCCTGTCAATGAAGTCGGGTACGCTCATGTCTTTGTAGAACTCCTTCTCTATGGTGCTGCCGAATTCTCTGCAAGTTATAGATTGGATATAAAATCCTTTTTACTTTCACACTAAGCGTAATGCTTTTTTACGAATGGATTCACTTCGGTAGTGAAAATTTTCTTGCCCAAGCTGTTAGGCTGCCGCCACTTATCATACTACGTATTGTTTTATTGCAGATAGAAGTTACAAGTTTTTTGAAGTGAAATCTTATTGAACGACTATGGGAAAAATTTAAATTGTCTATGATAATAAAAGCCTTTTGCTTAAACTTGTATCTATACAAACAATGTGTGTGTATTAGAATACACACACATTTTTTAGTTCAAAACATGAGTTAACATAAGAATCAGGTCATTTTTTGCCTTCCGGCGTAGACCGGTTTGTACATGTGTAGTTGGCTATAGAATAAACCAAAGATACTTAAAGAAATTAGAAGCATCAATATTATTTTGAGTGGACAGGGTTTTTTTATTGATTAGCATTGTAATGGTTCTTATGTACTACACATATTAAAAATATTTACCTTTTGTATATAAGAAAGTGAGTCATGAGTAATAACACTCGCTCGTGTATTAAAGGATAAGTTGAAACTATATTTTTCTTGAGCTTTTCTATGGGACGACGAACTTTAAGTTTCTCTAACCTGTAACAAGAAATATTCTCAAATTACACCATCTCCCTTGTCCTTTAAAAAAATAATACAATCTTACAAAAATAATAACAATCTTCAAATGATTACAATCTTACAAAAATAATTACAATCTTCAAATAATTATAATCTTACAAAAATAATAATTATGATAATTGAAAACTGTGGATGTTAAATTTATCATAGTTGATTTTGTAACTTCGAAACCTGTAGTTAAATTATCTTCATTGATTGAAAAATAAAAATATATTTAGGCTGTAAGTTAGAACGAAAAATCCACGACGATACCTGGATTTAAAATTTCTCGATTATGTCTTTACTTGTAAAACGGATGCACACAACTTGACTGCACGGGTAGCCGAGTGGTATCATCACCAAGCTAATTATTTCTGTTCGCGACGTGCTGCGGGTTCAATCCCCGCATGGGACAAGCATTTTTGTAATCCAACTCGTTCCAAGTCTGGGTTTTCTTTGTGCATGTGATTTGAATGTTGGTGAAACCCCCGCGATTAAATAACTTAGGTCGTTTTGTAAGCAAAAAAAAAAAAAGGGGTTCCATTTTTTTGTTATCAAATTCACGGCCTAAATAGATTCTTTTCCTTTTCCAAGTTTACATCCCTATGTTCACAATGTTTTATGCAAGTGCACAAAGACTGACTTTCTACATTAAAATATCTTTTTAGTCATGAAAATTAATAATAACCGGACAGTCTCAATAGGGAAGGGTATGGGGAACGCCTTGCTCCTCGCAATGAGTTCATCTACATCATCAGACAGCTGAACTGAAGACAGGTCTGCACACTGCCGCAGTAACTCATTTGTCTCCTTGCTCATGCTGGGGAAGCACCAGTCCGGTTTGCACCTGGAAAAATAAATTGGTACTGCTATATTTTTGGGGTACACATAGCAAACTAGATAGTTATACGGGCCACACTAACAAACAAATATGTGTGTATATGATGGTGTTATCATCAGCTTTGTTAGTGTGCCCTGCATATCCTAGATTGCTGAATGTACATAGATTCAGTACATTTGTACAAGGAGACGTAAATAAATATTGTGAATAAATTGTAATGTTAATTTTTTTGCCAAGATAAGAATAAAGGCATACTCGTGGTACAGTTCATGAACCTTCTCGCATAGGCAGCTTCTTTGACACAAAGCTGTAGGTAGACTAGGTAGTAAGTACGAGAACTTTGAGGAGCGGTCAGTGTTGCTGTTCCCTTGGATTAGTTTTTATGTTTATTTATATATTTTCACTGGGGAAAAATAATAATCTCCAATCCATTTAATAGCTACGTATATGTTTTTGCAGTACGATACCGACTATTACTCTTAGGGATCGGATAGGGTTTATGTTACACACTGTATTTATATTTTTTTGAGGATTTTTTCCACAAGGGGACACCAAGCCTCATTGTACCATTTGGACACATATGATGTACAGAGTTATAGTATTTATGTTTACAGTTAATATAAGTAGAATGCGTAAATACAATACACACATATAATATACTCTAAGGTACACAGTAAGTTACATATTTACTGTAAATCTTGTCTTTAATTTGATATCATATAGCTATTGCAGAAACACAATACAAAAAGAAGGAATTACATGGTTGCAACAGATTAAAAAAAAAATTGTATGTTGTTTTAGCACCATACGAAATCACTGTGAAAATTTGAACTAATTATTTCAGTTCATGAGTTAGAGCCAGCTGGCAGATAGACAAGCAGCAGAGGTACTATTACTGGATAGGTTCTCGTTGTCACCCTTTGAGTAGCCCTTACTCAAGTATACTAAAATATTTTTTAATAATTTAACACCTTCCCTGTCCCATCAGAAGACACAAAAATTAAACAGAAATGTTCATATATGACTCACGGGACAGTGAAAGAGTTAATCACATTTTGTTAAGCAAGAAATAGTTCATATACATAGAAAAATACTTTGTTATTAAAAACAAGATTATATCAATCAAGGTTATCAAAACCAATTAATGTGAGTGGAAAAAACAGGTACAATGTTTTTATACTAATTAATTATATTTTTGTTATGATTGTATTGTTAACATTACCACTGTGTGAAAAAAAATATTTTATTATGTTGATTTCGGTACAAAATTAAAATGAAGGTAACTTCATCTTTTCTTAACAGACTTCAAAAAGGGAGAAGTTATTGATTAAGTTGCATTTTTTTTACCAGCTTACAAAAAGGAGATGGTTCTATGTTCAAAGAACTGTATACAGTATATTTTTTATTAAGGTATTGTGAACTTACCAGGCCAAACTTTGAAACTGTTTTACTAAATCCATTTTGTGTGATTTTACCTGAAAATATGTATATTTTACTTATTTACTATAATTTAATTTTTTTTTTCTAAAATACATATATCGTCTGCTTACTAGTAAAACAAGATAAATGCATTTTTTTGCTAAATTGAGTTAAAAATGCAGTTAAATGTAATTTTTTACGCTCTATCTACTGGTAAAACCGAATAAATGCAATGTCCAATGGCTGCAGAGATAATGAATTTGTAAAAGTTATATCTTCTCACATTTAGAAAAAAAATTACCAGTACAACATAATAAATAATCTTATGCCTTAAATCCGTTTCAATTTATACAGTTAAACTACAATAAATACTGTTAAAGCTTTTTACATTTTATAATTGAAATAGTAAAATGGTAAAAAATGTTCTGAGAAAAGGTCATAAACGCATTTATTATTATAAACCTTATAGTTTAAACAACATAAACATATTAAAGTTACTTATTCCATTTTACTAGTTAAAATACTTTACTTGGTTTGCTTGTCTCTACAGAAAAAACGAAATAAATGTCATTTATGCTTTTTTACCAGTAGGAACGAGGGTGATCGATCGCAGTTGTCACATTGCGTACGCGCGTGCTCCACGTGTTCCGCGTAGAAATAAATACATAAATACTTGAATATTCTAATATAAAGCTGTGTTTGGTTATAATTATGGAATCCAGAGGAAAAAGATTAGTGTCCATGATAAATAAACCTAAATTAATTGAAGGTAAGTGATTTTAACTCCAATAATTGTAAATTTTGAGGTTATGTTGATAGCTTTTGTTTTGTTCAACGATTTACTTATGGAATGTTTTGCTTGGGTGAAGATTTTAGTATGTACATAGCTTTTTATAATGTATGTAGGTACGTACACAGGTTGTATGATACTTAACTCCATTTTTAAGGTTACGATGTTGCTAGATTTTGGTTTGTTTCAAAAATTTAATTGATTTTGTTTTATATGTGTGTGTCAAAGGCTTATAAACCCTTATGTCGGTACCTACGTAGTTTCTATGATACTCACTTTCTTTCGATTGTTAATATTTGAAGCCCCGCGCTGTGACTTGTTGCCGCTAAATAGTAGGTACATTATAACGATTTACACGATCGAAACATTAACATTGAATGATGAATTATTGGGCGTGATTAATTGTTTGTTTACATTATAATCGTATGTCTATTAAGTTTTCTTTTTAATTTTTTACAGATGATTTCGATGAAGAGCCAGGCCCTTCGGATCAAAGGTCTGCTTCGAACTGCACTTCGACTTTGAGCGAATCTAGGGAGAAAATAGTGGCTGAGATGGAGCGCATATTCGACAGTGATGACTCTGTTAACGATCCCACTTACAACCCGGATCCAAGCTGTTTAATACATCCAGAAGATTTATTTGGAGAACAATGGGCGAATAATGAGACCTTTGAAAATGTTGTGCGATTCTGTGGAGACGAAGCAGTTCAATCTAATGATGGCGACGTTATGATTGCTGAGGTGTTGCCAACATCTGATGCACATGAAGTCGTCATTTCTCTGTGGGGGCTCTTATTGAAAGGAGTATTTGATGCTACTCGGAAAAGGAAACGTTGGATGAAACCAGAACCTGAAAATTGGAAAGTAAATGTTGCGAAGAAAAAGCGATCTGAAGGCTTACCTTATTCTACGAGAAAAAAAGAAAGGAGTGCTAAAATACCAAGAGAGATTGACTGCGAGAAATGTTTCTACAAATGTAGTGTATTCTCTCCAGAAGAAAGAAATAATTTCTGCCGTCACTACTGGAGTTTGAGATATACTGAACAAAAGAATTTCATTCTTAGTAATGTGGAAATAGATACTCCGAAGAGAGTTCTTGCTATTCGTGGATCAAAGAAACAGCGTCAATTCACAAAAAGATGTTTCTTTTTTTACAATGGGGTGAAGAAGCAGGTATGTCAGAAATTTTTTTGTTACACGCTAGCAATTTCTCCGACTGTTGTAAATGATGCTATTCGAAAGCGGAATGATATGGGGCTGTACAAGGATATTGACAAGAGAGGTAAACATGAACCACCTAATAAGACCAATGAAACTGATGTGAACTTTGTTAAAAAACACATAGAATCCTTCCCTGTCATGGAGCCACACTACATAAGGCAAACTTCGAAGCGCCTATATCTCGATGCTTCGTTATCTATCACGAAAATGCATAAACTTTATACTGAAAAGTGCACTGAAAATAATATGATTCCGGTATCTGAAATAACGTACAGGAGAATATTTTGTAACCATTACAATTTCAGTTTTTTTGTTCCAAAAAAGGATCAATGTTTAACATGCTCTAACTTCAACAAAGCTAGTAATGACCAAAAAGTAGTATTGAAAGGGGAATACGAGGATCATTTAGCAAGGAAAGAGTCCTGTAACTTGGCAAAAGCCATGGATAAAGAAAGAGCAGAGAAAAATAAGGAGTTTTGCTGTGTAACATTTGACTTACAAGCTGTGTTACAGATACCTTCTGGACTGGTGGGACAGCTTTATTATTCTCGAAAACTATGCGTTTACAATCTTTGTATTTACGAAGCAGCGCTGCCGAATGACGCATATTGCTTTGCTTGGTCCGAAATTAATGGAAAAAGAGGCAGTTGCGAAATAGGTAGTATCCTGTTTTACTATCTTTCCAAGTGCGTTCCTTCTCATATAACTGAGGTTTGTCTGTATTCTGATACGTGCGGAGGACAAAACCGTAATCAATATGTTGCTGCATTGCTTTTATTTGCTGTTCAAAACATTTCCAACTTACAAAAAATTGAACACAAGTTTCTTGAATCGGGACACAGCTACATGGAGGTGGATAGTATGCATAGCAGTATTGAGTCAGCAAAGAAAAATTCTGAGGTTTTCTGCATGCCTGATTATTTATCTATTTTCAAACGAGCAAGATCGAAAAAAACAATAACTGTTGAAGGTAATTCTTTCATGAAAACGCCCTACAAAACTAAAGAATTTAAATTCAACGAATTTTATGATTTAAAAAAATTAGCTGATGAAACTGTTTTCAATCGCTCAAAAGATTGTAATGGACATCAAGTGAAGTGGCTGAAAATAAAGAGAATACAATACCTTAAGAAAGAAAGTTCAAAAATTTATTTCAACTATGACATGTCTGAAACGTTCTTATACATCGATGTCTCAAAAAATACTGAACCATCTCAACGTCTCAGTACTAGAGCTAAAAAACGCATGGAAAACGCTACGCCTCAGACTAATTCTATTACCTTAAAACACCTTTACCTGAATCCTTTACCCATCAGTGAAGCTAAAAAGAGAGATCTTCTCAGTTTATGCGCTAAGAACATAATTCCTGAGGAATATCATGGTTGGTACTCTTCTTTACCAACTGCAACCAATGAAGCAGATCGTGTACCTGAACCATCGGTTGACGAAGAGTCATCGGAAGATTAGGATACTTATAAGTCGTTTACCCAGTAAATTCGTCTTTTTTATTGTTCTTCATCAGTGATCGAATTTTGATTGCCATAATTATATTGTGATAAGTAATAAAATTTATTGATTAATAAAAAATCGTTTAATTTACTATCGTTTCATACACATTACCTTTGGAAAAATTAATTTATACTTATCTTTTTAATTAATTGATCACTTTGTATAGAGTTTATTTAGTACATAATAATTGTCATACTTACACTTAATTCTACAGGTAAAACAGGTTAAATGTGTCAAAACTATCAATATTTAAGGAAATCTTGTAAAAAAAAATCTTTCCAATAAAGAAATTGGTTTAAAATACAATAAGCTATTGTACAAAACTGAAATATGTATTTGAAATCAATGAATTCAGGAGATATAACATGTTTAATGAGTACAGGTAAAACAGATTAAATGCGACCCGCTTTCGATCTAAATTTAATTTTATACAGTTTTTACTTACACCAAATAATTTATATGAGTAAATCTTAAAAATACGGTAGTTAGTGCAACATTTTGCTTTAACAGTTTTTAAATTAAATAGTTCGAACTAAATCAAACTAACACATAAACTTTAAAAAGTCATTTACTCGAATTGACACTTACACCACTTATTACTTTTTACCCGTAAGCAGACGATATTATATAATATTAATTTTTTTACTACAAATGTAGTATTTAATATTATGCCGGCGGGAAAGTTGCGTCGCAGTTGCAACTTCAATTAAACACACATTATCACCACTTGACAATTTTTACATACCGATTAAATATTAAAAACAACTTTTCAGTAAATTGTTATGTTCTAATCTGCACTAGTACAGCAACAACAGATGATCATTAAGTTACGAAATAAAATTGTTAACGGTACTTTATATAAGATACTGTGCGTAATTTAACGATTTCTAAAATCCAAATCGCTTACACAACTATTGCAGGATTAGCGAAAATATTACTCACGGACGTCTGACGCAGTAATGCCACAGTAAAAGGTAGAAACAGGTTTCGATACAACATATAAACACTTAAGGAAAATTATTACAGGTGTTTGGTTTTAAGAAAATTACGGTGAATCACTGAGGTACCGAGACCGACACGGACATTCCACGACCATTTGTTTTGACACATTAAGAAAACGTTTAGATATTAACGTAGGCTAGTATTTTACAAGGACTTCCGGTTAGTGTTTTGTGGCTAACACATGTGGAGATTCTTTTATTAAGCTTTTGGGCAGTTGTAGTTTGTATTTTCGTGCTTATTTTGGTTGCTTTTTGCTCATTTGTGTGTGTTTTGTTTGTTAAGTGTTTGTGATTGTGTAATTTATTGGTAAGTACAGCGTTCTTCCCTGTTTTATGCGGCGAGCGCCGTGTAAACATGGACGCTAAAGAGCGGCCTCCGGGCCGCCCGCCAGATCCCAATGTTTCTCCCCATACCGACCCTGAACCTCAATCCCAAGACCTATTTGCCTATTCTCCGGTGGTAACAGTTCCATTATCCTCCTTTGAGGCAATGGAAACTCAAATCACCCACAAACGTAAGCGCGCCATAGATACCGATGACAATGTTAATGATAAAAATGACGCAGAATCAACCACAACCAAACGGGACAGAACTTCGGCACCGTCACTCATTGCTCGGTCTAAATATACTGGTACTGACGTAGCCCCATTTATAGTGTTTGTGTCGCATGTGGAGGCCGACCCTAAGGCAGGTTCATCTATGCATCCGGTGAGATTTGGACAGTTGCTGGTTAGAAATAAAGTTAAAAATATTACCGAGGATGGAATAAAGAAGGTGGGCAGGAACCGCATATCAGTGGAATTTAAAACATCTGTGGACGCCAATGCTTTCTTGGATAGTACATTTTTAAAGGACAAAGGCTACTCCACAATTATTCCCACATTTAATATAACCAGAATGGGTGTTGTGAAAGGTGTCCCAGCTGACTGGGATGACCTAGAAGCATTAGATAATTTAAGTTCCCCTTATGGCTATGGAAAGATTTTGAAAATGAGACGGCTAAACAGAAAAATTACCAATGATGGCAAATCAGAATGGATACCAACTTCTACAGTTGTTTTAACTTTTGACGGTCGAAAACTTCCTGAACGTGTCTATTGCTGCCACAACTCCCTCCCTGTAGAGCTTTACCACTTCCCCACAATTCAATGCTTTGGGTGTTGTAAATTTGGTCACACCAAAACTCAATGTAGATCCAAACCACGGTGCTTCCGCTGTGGTGAAGATCACTTTGGGGATGGGTGCACAGCAGAAGAGCCAAAGTGCTTCTTTTGTGATGGTCACCACGTTGCTACCAGTCGCCAATGCCCAGAGTATTTAAGACAGCGTAATATAAAAGTCTGCATGTCCGAAAAGAATATATCCTACTCTGAGGCAGCAAAACTATTCCCCTCCGTCACAAAGTCCTTTGCTGATGTTTTATCATCTGCTCCCTCTGCGTCACATCCTCTTCACCCACCACAAACAGCTCGCTTTTCCAACCCTCGTCAGCCACCATCTACCACATCATACAAAAAGACCGTTTTCCTTCCTCCAAAATCCCATGCACCACTTTCCCCAGGGTATGACCAACAGGCGCACCGAAACATCTTGAACAGCTTTGTGTTCCCACAGTCTGCCAACGGCTGTGCCCTAAACAGTAATCCATCTCCCACTAATGAAAATGAAAATGTCTCGGCTATTGAGCAGATAGTGATGTTACTCACAACTATTCTTTCCTCTTACCCCTTACCAGACCACGTTGCCAACAACTTATTAAAATGCCTTAATAAACGTAACATTCCATCTGTTACAATGGAACGCCAGGAGTGTCCTCCCAAAAAAGCATGAGGTCACTCACCTCATCAATTTATTTCATCCTGCAATCTTTGCAATTTCAGAGACGTGGCTGTTGCCACGCCTTAATTTTAATGTTTCTGGATATAGCGTGCTCCGTGATGACCGTCCAGACGGTTATGGCGGGGCAGCTATACTAGTTAATAATTCTTTATCCTTTTCCCCCCTCTCTCTTCCGCCCCATGGAGATGAGATTAATGCTGTGGGTGTCACCCTCCTTGGCATTAATTTTATCTCTATTTATATTCCCTCCCCAAATCCATTATGTTTCGATTTTATTAAAAATATTTGTGCCGTCCGTAATCCCACTATAATTTTAGGAGATTTTAACTGTCACCATTCCCTGTGGGGATCAGACCACTGTGATGGCCCGGGGTACGACCTTGTCGATTTAATGGATGAGGTGGGATTCTGTGTTATCAATAGTGGATCTGAGACCCGCCTTCCAAGACCAGGTCAGAGTAAAAGTTGTGTGGACCTCACTCTCTGCTCAGCCAGTTTGACAGGACAACTGGAGTGGAAGAGATTGGATCTGACATATGGTAGTGATCATTATCCGATTTGTTCCACTCTGAGGACTAGATCATTACCTGAAAGAGGCAAACCCCCACTCCTAAAATACAAGCTACCAGATGCTAAATGGGACTTGTATTCCCAGACCCTGGATAACCTAGTCCTTTCCTTGCCAGAAATTTCCTCGGACAACCTAGACGCCTGTATGGAGCAATTTTCTGGTGCTGTCTCGTTGGCCGCTGACTATAGCATCCCACTGAAAAATTCGGCTTCTGGGAAGATTTCATCGCCTCCATGGTGGGACCGAGAGTGCACTGCCATGGTGAAAGCCCGGAAAGAAGCCGAATTTCGCTATGTCAGAGTTATGTCAATGACTAACCTGATAGAGTATAACCGGATCGTTGCTGAATCCAGGCGTCTGTTCAGAAAGAAAAAATATGAAGGTTGGAAGAAGTTCTGTGCATCCCTCTCTCCCTCATCTCCATCCTCCCTCATTTGGAAAATGTTTAAGGGATACAGCCGTGGCTGCTCAACGCAAAATTCGTCCACCATCCCACACGACCTAGCAGCTTCCTTTATCCATAAATTAGCTCCTCCCTATGTTCCTCTTAGTGAGGAATGTCCATCTTCTTCCGATCCCTTGACTCCATCTAATGATCCCTTAGACCTGCCCTTTTCACTGCGTGAGTTAGAGACAGTTCTCAACCACGTTCACGACTCAGCTCCTGGGGTAGATGGCTTCCCTTATTCCTTCTTCAAGAGGTCTGGTGCCCATAGTCGTCAGTACCTCTTGTCCTTAATCAACGCCTGTTTTTCATTATCCTATATCCCTGATAGCTGGAAAACCCAGCTTATTGTCCCCATCTTGAAGCCTGGAAAACCTCCTAGTAATCCTGATCATTACCGACCGATAGCTCTCTCTTCCGTCATGTGTAAAATTCTGGAACACCTTGTTAAAAACCGTTTGGAATGGTTCGTGGAGAGCCGTGACCTATTGGCCGCGTCTCAATTTGGCTTCCGTAAGGGAGTCAGCACTATGGATAGCATTGGCGTCTTAATCACAGATACGCGGATAGCATTCTCCAAAAACGAGTCCGTTTTGGCTGTCTTCCTTGACATTTCAGCTGCCTATGACAGTGTCCTTCTTCCCGTACTCAGTAGTAAGTTACGCCAGCTGAGTATCCCGGTCAAGCTGCGTCAGTGTATATGTAGCTTGATGTCTGGACGTAATGTGAAGCTCCATATCCACGGTATAGATTCTGTGCCCAGAACCGTCTGGAGAGGACTCCCCCAAGGGTCGGTCCTCAGTCCCATACTCTACAGCATCTACACTTCTGACCTACATAGATCCCTGAACAGCGACTGCCAAGTCTTGCAGTATGCGGATGACCTATGTCTGTATCTGCCGAATACATCCATGGAACGGGCCGCGGGGTCCATGCAGGTATCACTCAACTCCCTAAATCACTGGCTCGTTTCTCACGGTCTCAGTTTGTCAGCCCCTAAAAGCTCCGTGGTAGTTTTTACTCGTAAAAGAGTTATCCCGGATGTCCACCTTGAAATTGAGGGATCTCCTATCAAAGTCGAAGATCGGGTAAAATTTCTTGGTGTCATCTTGGATTCCAAATTATCTGGTGTCTCCCATATGGACTACGTCTCCAGTAAATGTGAGAAGAAACTTAACTTGTTGCGGGCTCTCGCAGGCGTTTGGTGGGGTGCTCACCCCTTTACTCTTAAACTCATTTACAATGCCACAATAAGAAGCCTCCTGGATTATGCCACTTTTTGGTTGGAGCCTTGTAACAAAGTTGCAATGGCTAAGCTGGATACCGTCCAGTCGAAGGCTCTCCGCATTGTATTGGGTTGTATGAGGTCTACCCCGAAAAACGCATTGCAAGTAGAGAGTGGCGACCCTCCCCTTCTCCTTCGTAGGCAATACCTTGCTGATAAATTTATTTACAAGACTTTTTTATGTTCCAACCACATGTTATTGCCGAAACTGTCCACTTTGGACAGCTTATGCAGACGAAGTCTATATTGGAGACATAAAGACATCCCTTTAGTGTTAAATTCATTCAGAAAGATCCGTATGGTCGGAGAAAGCGCCCCGATTCGCCAGTGTAATAAATTCCCTGTTTTTATGTCCCCATACGATATCCTTCATTTTGTACCCAACTGTATTCCCTACATTGGTCTGGATAAGGAAACTATTCAGGCCAATGACCGTTTTTCTTTTATTGCCAATGATAAGTGGCCAGATCACTTCAAATTTTATACGGACGCTTCGAAAATAACACCAGATGGCAAGACTGGTATTGCTGTGTACAATTCAAACTCCCAGACCTTTCTTCAATTCCAATGCCCTCCAGAGACATCGGTTTTCACTGGAGAGTGCATTGGTATTTTAGAGGCTTGTCAGTTTATTTTGTCTCACAGTAGTGTATCCAAAGCTGTCATTTTCTCGGACTCCAGAAGTGCTCTGGAAGCTATAGTTAAAAATTCCCTTAAGGATAATCTCCGCAGTCCCATCATTTTAGAAACTAAAAAACTTTTGTATCTTCTCTCCAGTAAGGACATAGAAGTGATACTGGCATGGATCCCAGGCCATATGGGCATCACGGGAAATGAGTGTGCAGATGTTGCTGCCAAGGCGGCTACCGTGAGCAGCTTGGCAGATAGGAAGCATTTCGGTATTGAGGTTTACGACTTGATCCATAACGCTAAAGTTGATCTCTTCAAAGCCTGGCAGTCTTATTGGTCAGAGACCAGTAAGATCAAAGGCGGAGCGTTTGCAGCAATTCAGCCCTCTGTTCCTCCTAAACCCTGGTTCTACAAATTCAAAAAGGTCCCAAAGACGGCTACGTCTGTAATATGTCGTATCCGCATTGGTCATTGCTGTACTCCAGTTTTCCTACATAAAATTCGGGTTCGTGACAATTCCCTATGCGAGTGTGGTCTGGACGAGGGGTCCCTAGATCACATATTCTTAAATTGTCCCCGCAACAACGCTTATACTATGGATCAAGTCATAAACGAACTTCAGATCCAAAAACCCGTTAATGTCCGACACCTACTCTCCTTCTTCCCTAATCCCCAAATTATATGTGCTTTTATTAAATTTATAGTTACTAACAAGATAAAATTATAATTATTCAATATATTTAATTTATAAGTTTGTAAATATTTTCTATAGTAAGTATTAATATCTACTAACACTTATATTTGTGTTGTTACAGGCATCAAAATATCGCCGAAATTCGTTTTAACTGTAAAAAGGCCCTTGACTATACCCATGTGTGGTCACTACGCGAGTCTGGCAGAAATTGCTAATAGCAGATTGCCATAAAATAAAAAATAATAATAATAATAGTATTTTACAAAACATCTTTTTAAGTCAAACTGTAACTTAAATCGACTTATTTGTTTTCATAAAAATGAAAAATTAAGATGTGCTCTTAAAAAAAACATATTTTAGTATTTTTAGTCAGTTTTATGGCCTTCCATTCATAACTTATAGCAACCTCACCACTTGAAACGTGAAAACTAAACGCTCATTGTTGTTGAGTGTTTACGAAGGTTGATAAAAAAGAAAATTTGACTATTTAACATTCCACTAATTCTGATTTCCATTGTTCTTCAAAATATTTTCAATATAGAGTTTCTCAAGTTTGCTCATCAAAATTGTGTATTGATATTGATTACAAAACGTAATTATCTTTTTGTGTGCTCCATTAATGAAAACATAAGAAATATGAAACGATTCCTGCAAACCATTCCGTTAAGTCGGTGTCATGTCATGTGTTTGTGACTTTTTGTTTTGACGTAATAATTGGCGCGACCGCAAGCCGCCAGCAATGCTGCAGTGTGATTGATAACTTTAATTAAATTAGTGTGAAACTCAAAAAACTAATTAACAATCTATGAGTAAATAATAGTTTCGACAAGTAAAATTAAACTTTCAACTATGGGGGACGTACAAAAAATGCGTAGTGAAGTGACTTCAGCGTTTAAAATCAGTGGTTTTATATTACGAAAAGATGCAGGCACGTTTCTTGCTGAACAGTTATTGTTATTGCCGCGGGAAGAACGGCAAAAGGTTATGGAAAAGCTAACATTACATCTAATGCACCAATGTATATCTCAACCAATTTTGGAGAAGGAACATTTAGAAACTGCTTACAAAGAATGCTCTACATCTGGCTTGGAAGAAAACGAAACAGTACTTAATGTGATCGATGCTTATAGTGTCCCAAGACTATGTTATGATCACGAACTCAAGAAATTTATAAAAGAAGTAAACAATGAAAAATGTTTATTTCCTGATCCAAAATGGAAATCACGTTTTATCATAGAGAGGTATACAATTATATGGCAAAGGACATTGCGAAACAAACTCTTTACTGCAGACGCCATTAACTCTTCAGACACAGAAAAATGTTTCCAATTACGCAAGATAGAATATTTATTAAGTTCATCAAGTAGAATTGATGATGTTGTAGTTTTAGGATTATTAATGCAAGTTGTAGAACGAAAATATCATTTAGAAGACCCTACTGGTACTGTAGCACTAGATATGACAAATGTGAGATATCATTCTGGTCTGTTTACAGAAGGTAGTTATGTGCTAGCCGAAGGATATTACGATGATAAGACTTTATATGTCACGGGCTTAGTACAGCCTCCAGTCGAAAGTCGAGAAGCATCTGCACCATATTTCGGTAACTTAAACACTTTTGGTGGTAAATCAAGAACATCACTTAAGAACTCAAAAGCTCTCTTAAAACTTGAAAATGAGAATAGAGATGGAGTGTTTGTATTTCTCTCTGATGTTTGGTTAGACAGTCCAAAAGTTATGGATAACTTGAAGAAACTTTTTGGAGGATTTGAAGACTACCCACCTATAGCAATAGTATTCATTGGTGAATTCCTATCGTGTCCATACACCTTCAAATTCCATATGCACCTGAAAAATGGCCTGAACAGCTTAGCTGATATGATTTGCCAGTTCAAGAAGTTACGTGAGAAATGTAAATTTATATTTGTGCCTGGAAAGACTGATCCAGCTGCACCAAATGTACTCCCCAGATCATCATTACCAAATTATTTAACTGATACAATACAGAATAAATTAGGCGATAGTGCGATATTCACAACAAATCCATGTCGAATACAATATTGTACGCAAGAAATCATTGTTTTTAGGCAAGATTTGGTTATGAAACTTTGCAGGAATACTCTACATTTTCCGGAAAGTGGGGATATACCGGATCACTTAGCTAAGACATTATTAAGCCAGTGTACTTTAGCTCCCCTCTCAATTGGAGTACAACCAGTGTTCTGGAGGCATGCAAGCGCTTTGAATCTGTATCCGTTACCAGATTTAGTTGTAATAGCGGATCATTTCCAACCATTCACAAGAAATCATAAGGACTGTCAAGTTATCAATCCTGGATCATTCCCTCGGACTGAGTTTACGTTTAAAGTTTATGTTCCTGCTACAAGGACTGTTGAAGAATCACAGATACCAAATGACGATGACACTTAAAATAATAAAAATATGTCAGTGAATTTATAATGTGATATTAAGTACATAAACTTAATAAAAGGCTAAGATTTTGTAACAACCTACAGAAAAAGGTTTATATGTATACTAAGTATATAGAGCATTTATAAAATGTTACTACAGCCTATAATAATCTCCAAAAGTGTCTTCAAATATTTTATTGCCTGCTTTACACAATGTCTTGTTAATAAATTGATAATAAATATTTTAATTTAAATGCATAAAAAAAATTACTTACCTGTACTCTTGGGACAAAGAAAAAAGGTTTAAAAGACCTTTTACATTCCATGCCTTTACTGCTATCTACTATTTCTTATAATTATAAATCCTGAATATATAGTGATAATGTGTTTTCATAAAATGAGTGATTTATGAAACAAATAAAATCCTGAAATATCATACCATGCACATGCCAATAATTTGAGTAATTTTTCAGCTCTAGAATTCATTTCTTGCACCCCAAAATTATTAGATCAACAAGACTGCCAAGTTGACAAATTGGGCAGTATAGTGCAGTATCCTATTAGTAGGTAGGTACCGGTAGGTACTCTGTGTGGCTATGGCTTGTTCAGATCTTACGACTACACTTCACATTTTTTCATTTCTACTAAGTAGGTTAGTACCTACATACTCGAGATTTTCTCGTGATATGGTAAAAATGTTCAAGCTACAGTACAAGTATGTACTTATGTGGATTATTTGGCGATGACACAAGAAAACAAATACCAAAAAATAACTTGTAATAAACTGAGTATAAAAATTAAATCTATTTAGTCCCTCAGATAATGGAAATGTAGGTATTTTGACAGGTATTTTCCCTTATTTCCGTTTTAAAGTTCAAGAGTGCGGGGGAGGGGCTGTAACGTCACAACCAGGGGTATGAAACTCCCCTACAAAAATGAGATTCAAAAATTTCATAGAAAGTACCGCCATCTAGTATTCAGGGTCATCAGTTATCATCCGGATATTGACATAAATGACAATAGAGGGCAGCAGCTACTACTAGGCATAAGCTGAAGGAGAATATTTGCAAATAAAATATTTTAAATACATCTTTCTAACACGTGTTGGTCTTTTCAGGATGTAATTCAATTTAAAAATATAAAGTGTAACAAAATTAAATTTGTGGAAATATATACTTAATTTAAACCGCGGCAACATTATGGCAAAAAGTTTTCGTTACTGACAGCCATATTTGAATTCTCATTTTCCAACTTTTCCACTTGTGTTTTGTTTTGTTTCGGTTTTTTGTTTAGTGTTCGCTTGTTTTTTTATTATGTCTCGATATTTTTATAACTACTTGCTTACGGTTTCTGATCTACCTACGTTTTACGATATCACCTGGCTTGTTACTTGGACCCCGGACTGATGGCATAAATAATATTTATGATAACTCGGCACTTCATCTCTCGGACTTCGATTTTATAACTTGGATTTTAAAAATGCCGAAATCATCTCATTTAAAATGTTATATTGAATGTGAGATCGATGGTAAGTTAAATTAATTAACAAAAGTTTTTAATAGATTTATTAATTATAAAAGTGACATGTTATTTTTGTACATACTGTTTGCTTAAGATTTTATAGTAATAATTGTTTTATTTATTTAAAGGACCTCTACACCATTTCCCTTCTTATGAATATCCTCATACTGAGAAGTTAAACCAGCAGAAGTCTATACTTAATATTGCAACTCAAGAGAGAGGAAATTGTTATACCTATACAAAATAATATTTGAATCTGCCACCAACACTGAGGATTATTATAAAACACCAAGCAGACGTTTGACTAGAAATGCGATACCTACATTGAATTTGCGTAAGCCTTTTTTACCTGTATATAATTAATTATACTTTACCATAGTTCTATTTTATAAACATGCTGAAAAAAAGCTGCTATTAAAAATATGGACACACAAATCCCGAGTTCCCTTAGCCACCTTCCATCATCAGACCAGAACTAAATTATTCTAAATTACCATAATATTGGGTTTTAACTTGGGCAAAATTTCTTATTATTAAGATGTCAGTGATAATAATTTTACTTGCAAGCTTTTTTTGTAATGCTGAAATAATATTAACCTATTCGTCCCTGAGCGGCGACCGGTCGCCGCGTTACAATAGAAAATCATTTG
Organism: Plusia festucae; assembly: GCA_950381575.1. Classification (NCBI taxonomy): domain Eukaryota; kingdom Metazoa; phylum Arthropoda; class Insecta; order Lepidoptera; family Noctuidae; genus Plusia; species Plusia festucae. Next base: position 8,059,036 of record OX494454.1, on the reverse strand, counting down.
TGTCTCATTAACGGTGATTAGAGAGATTAAAGATCCAAATATTTATTTTACAGCCTCGCAACAAAATGCCCAAGTAATTCTGACATCATGTGATGTAGATGTTCCTTCAACATCAGACATTTTTTATCAAATAGAAGCAGAGCCAGCAACAACTTCATCAAGCGGTCAGTAAACTTACATTTATAATAATTGTAGGCTCATTCTGTTTAATGTTTTTTCTAAATAAAGTTTTATTACATTATTCTAAAAGTAAACACATTTCTATTGTTACTTTTTAATGAACAAAGCTTTTCTAAGATTATTGTAAACTGTAAAAATATGTTTAAATAATCCATTAAATTCATGTAATTTTATTGACACATAATGAAGCACATTGTTCAAAGTTCATTTGACTTTCCTCTACATAATAATTATGGTGTCCTGTAGATTGGGAATTTATTTTATTTGTTTAAGTACACACAGCATTAACTATATACACACCTTTAACTTAACTATAATAATAATTATAATTAAAATAAAACTATACTAAACTACCTATAATAAATAAAGCTAAATAAAAAATAGAAAACTTATTAACAAGCATCAAAAAATTCATCATCATCATTGCCAATGTCGGGAAACATGCCCAGAAGGCTGGCAGCATTGCCACGTTGAATGGCAATACTAATTCTTTGTGCCAAGAAAATAGATAGATGAGATTTGATGTCCTGTAGATATTTTGTATGAGTGAAAGCAGTGTTAAAATGTGAGATGTTGACCAACAACTTGATACTTATATTTATTAGACTTATTGTTTCTTTCAGCTCCTGAGAAGAGCAAGTTTAAATTTTCTGCGCAGAAAAAAGGAAATACAATCAGAAAGTAAATCAATTATTAAATGGAAAGATTAATTCTTTTGACGGTAATGACCAGATAAAGAAGAAAGCTTTTGATTATTTATAAAAGAAAGCGATAAATAAATATGCAATGACAACTTGAAGTTTTTGTTTTTACCTTTCTGTTTAATTTGACCTAGATAATTTTAGTAACTTGTTATAATATAATTTTTAAGTGTTTTTAATCTTTGCTTTTGTATTAATAATAAAATTAATTAATATAAAAATAAATAAATTGGAAAAGTAGTATCCAAGCGCCACCTATAGGGCCGGTGCGAAAAATAATTGTACTTGCGCGCCATCTAGTAGTCAGGGTAACGACATAACTTTCATTTTGACCTTAGGAGTGGCGCATCTATACCAGTATAAGTGTATAATCTATGCAGGTAACTGTCTATGAGCTCTTACATAGGGATGCGCGAGAGTGGACAGTAAACTATCGATTTAAGGATATCAATTATAAGTTCTTTTCCACATTTTTTTAAATATTATACATTAGGAATATTCAGATACGAATATTTGTCAGTAAAAAGTAATTGTCAAAGTAATAGTAAGCTACTTTCAATAAAATATTTCATAAATTTGGAATATAAGTTACCTTACCTACCCATCACTAGCTGACGTGTCTTGACGTCTGTGGCGTGGGGAAATACACAATTTTACGGATTTCGATTAGCAATATTTGACGATTGTTTTTTCTTGTGAATTCAAATAATGAATATATCTTTGTGTCAATTTACGATATTTCACTAAAGTAGTTTGAAATAATAGGAAAAAGAAACACAGAAAACTTAATTTAGTATATTTATTTTGTATTTAAAAAATGTCGTTTTCTTGACGTCTATAGACGTCGGTGGCGTGTTTGGCACGATTTCGTTAGACGTCTATAAACGTCCGTGGCGTTCAAAAGGTTAAAAACCGGACATGACATATAAAACGTTGAATACCCTAAGTATGACGCAGATCTATTGAAACCTGCTGCATTGCTTGAAGAGGCTTAGTACGTCAGGCGGCGTGGATCAATCGGGCCACGAATGTTGAAACAAGTGCTTAGTGTGCACAGTGATACACGTATCGCACGCCAATAGCTTTGTGCTACGTTGAACTGGTGGTTCAAATTAAATCATGTTGATTATGGATACATCCAGTGTTTATAGTGAAAGAGATAATCACCTATAGTAACATAATGACTATTAGGTACCTAGGTACCTACTTCTAAGGAAACCGCAACAATTTTAGCAGTACCGTCTGAAATGACCTTATAATTATGACAGCAAAGTAAATAAATGTAGGATTTTTTAACAAGGAGTTCATAAAGCTATTAATAGATATGCGTAATATAGATAAATAGGGTATCAGAGAATAGGGTAACATTTTATTTTTTTATTCATTCCTCATGGAAAAGGCTAAGGTCATGGAGCATGCTGCCTCGGTTTCAGTTTTTTTTCTGTTACATTCACTTTTCATTATTATGAAGGATTTTAATTCTTCAGCCGGAGTCGAGCAGAATATGCGCGAGTGATCCCACGACTCCGGCCAAGGCAGAGACCGGACCGTTGTTGGTTGGTGTAAGTCCGACATATCCACACGCCGTGCCCTCGACCTGAGCATTAGCTTTTCACCCCGAGAAAAAAAAAAGAATCTTAATTCTTCAACAAAGACCAAGCGAATAAATAAAATTGTTTCAGTTCTATTTAATATAAGTAAGCCCAGGTCGAATGTTGTGGTGGCCTAGTGGTTCAATGACCGGATTTGCATGCACATGGTTGCAGGTTCGAGCCCAGGCAAATAACAATGTGACTTTTTCAAAGTTATATGTACTTGCATAACCATTCTAAGACATCATTGACAAACGGTGAAGGAAAACATCGTGAGGAAACCTGGATTCGAAAAAAAATATATCTGAAATCGCCAACCCGCAATGAGCAAGCATGTTGATCAATGCTCATTCCTTCTCTATATGAGGAGAAGCCTGTGCCCAGCAGTGGGCCGTTTAAATAGGCCGGTATTATAAACTCAAGACTGCTGGAATAAATATTGAAAAACGACACTTAAAATAGACACCGAATCACGATAGTTTATTAAAAATGATAATTCACAAATCATAAATAAAAATTTAAGGTGAAAGAAAACAAAAAAAAAGCCTTATATTATTTTTAATTCCTCCAAACTATATTTACATTGTTATCTTACAATAATTACTTAATTGATTAAATTAATTAATTCTAATATCTACTGTAACATTTATTAAAGTTTTTAAACTTAATAATATGGACGGACTGCGCAATATAAGTATTAACACTTGCCCTGTCCCGTCAGAAGACACAATAATTAAACAATGGAAATGTTCAAATGTGACTCACGGAACAGTGAAAGGGTTACAATTCTTTTTATAACGTAATCAAAATTTAATGTCTCAATTTATATAACGTCATCTTATTGGATATTGTTTTTTTTATTTAGATACCTATATAAAAAAAATATTATTTATTGTATTAATTACATTCAAAATTATATTTTGGTCTGTTTTTGTTCTAAGCATACGTTTAAAAATAAACCTAGGTACTTATTCTACCTTCGTGACTTGAAATAACATAGTAACGCCCGATGTTATATAATTTTTAATACCTACACTTGCGTATAATGGCAAAGCAGTAGGAGGTGATCCCAAAGTCAAATTATTTTGTTATTAAAATTCTATAAAATTGCAACTTAGTCAGATACAAAGGCATAATTGATTCATAAATAAGTTCAACAAGTATCAATCACAGACACAATTAAAAAGGTACTAATTGACAATATTCGTGCAACACTTAAAACTAACCCCTCTATAAAAAAACTAAAGCCAATTTTGAAACAAGTTACATTGGTTTTTATTTAAGAGCGAATGTAAGACTTCGTGTTTTATTTTGAGTTTAATTCCCGACCTTTCAACGCCTTTGGGGGTAGAGAGTCTACCGGTGACCATGACACTTGCAAAAACGTTGAATCATTATAAACCGCGATATAATAGTTTTATTTAATCTTAATTAACATTGATTAAATCGTTTTTATATTGGGGTACACAATAAACTAATATAATATTTATGAGCCCATTAGAGTGTCATACACTTCAGTGATGGGCGCCAATGCGACTAAACAAACCATGGCGATGGCGAAGAGGAGAATTATAGGTGTGTAGATACCCAGAAGTAGCCGTCTGAAGCTTGAGAACTGGAAACAGAAAATACTTATTAAAACTCTTATATGAAAATGCAAACAAAAGGATTTTGATTTATGGATATGAATGTCGTGGTGGCCTAGCGGTTTAATAACCGGATCCGAATGCACATGGTTGCAGGTTCTCCCAGGCACATTTCAAAGTTACATGTACCTATTTTCTTAAATACTCTGAGACACCATTGACAAACTGTGAAGGAAAACATGAAGAAGAAACCTGGATTCACAACATTTGAATCTGAAATCGCCAACCCGCAATTGGCAAGCGAAATTTTTCACAACCACCTGTATTTAATGAATAATATGATCCGTAAGCTCAAAATTTTAGTAATCTTGTTTTTATCATTGAATCATTCAACTAGATTTGCTCCATCAATTAGAGTAGCCGTGATACCTTATTTATTACCTTTATTTATATGGGTAATGGAGAAAAGTCGTGATATTTAAAAAAAAATGAGCCCCTCTTCTCTTTGTTTGGGGATACGGTGGGGTTTTATGTTATCTTCGTCTAACAAACCATAAACAAACATCTTAATTTTTTTATCAAACATTGTGGTATTTTTCCACTAGAAAATTAAGCAACCGTTTTAAGCACGTGATTATTAGACGATCCCGGTATCCTTGTTTTAAAGTGTCTTCTGAGATTAAAATATAAAAACTTTTTTAGAAAATTTCGCATTAAGTATAAATACAGTGACCACTGTATTTATAGGTAATACGAAATTTTCTAAAAAAGTTTTTATATTTCAATCGAAGAAGACCTTTACGATTTGATACCGATAGCATTTTTCACCGACAAACTTTTATAAGAAACTAATACAGTGTTCTTGTTTTGAATCACATCTAAGAACAATCTAGATCAATTCTTTCCTTTAGAATCAAAATGTACCCATTTCAGTACTTAGGTACGTCGTGACAGACAAGAACACGTGAATCCAATACCACAAATTGTTTTGTTGAGGGGACTTTGTGGAACAGGATGCGAACTTAACTCGCATCAGAGCGTTGGCCTGAGAACGCGCCGACATCAGATGTACTTACGTCTAATAGGTACAATCAATAACAAAAAATTTTGTTTTTCAAGTAATTTATATCACATTTTTTTTAATTCCGTAATTTAAATTGCTACTAGTGCGGTATGACCTGTAATACAGATAAAGCCGCACTTACCGCGGTTGGTTCGTTGATGCGTGACCATTTGTGAATATACCGAGACCTCTCTGCGTCTCGGAAAGCAACGTTAAGCTGTTGGTCCCAACTGTCATACGTCGAAAGTCAAATAACGTTTTTCACCCGTTAGCTGCAGAATTGTTACCATTCAAAATATCTATTTTTAAAGACCTTTCGAATGGTACTTGTCTCAATTTGCTAAAAGCTGGGTACGTTTTGTTTCACGCTCTTTAATGTTTGGTAAATTTGATTGTTGTCGAATTTTGTTTGTGACTGTACCTATATTCCTATAAAAGCAGCAGCTGGCAGAGCCAGAGTCAGAGCGCAGGGCTTACTAGTGTTGTTCGGACACCATTAAGCCCTGCGCTCAAATAAAAATACCATAATACATTTTATTTAAAATGTATTTTATACATAGCTTTTAATGCTGATTTAAATGCGTTGTATAAAATACGTTTTATACATAGCTTTTAAAGCTGATTTAAAAGTTTTGTATAAAATATATTTTATACATAGCTTTTAAAGCTGATTTAAAAGTTTTGTATAAAATATGTTTTATACAACGCTTTTAAACCTGATTTAAAAGAGTTGTATAAAATATGTTTTATACATAGCTTTTAAAGTTGATTTTAAAGCGTTGTATAAAATATATTATACATAGCTTTTAAACCTGATTTAAAAGCATTGTATAAAATATGTTTTATACAACGCTTTTAACAGATTTAAAAGCTTTGTATAAAATACATAGGAATTTCGTAGTTTCGTAACGGAGTCCTATGGTCATCTCGCTTCATAGTGAACGCAAAGTGCTATATTATTATACTAGCTATAGCCCGCGAATCTACCCGCGTTATTATCGGTTTTCGCGGCAAAGGGTAGCCTATGTTCTTTCTCAGTGTCTAGACTACATCTGTTTCAAATTTCATTAAAATTGGTTCAGTTGTTTAGGCGTAGTTGCGTAACACACAGACGGACAGTTGCTTGCGCATTTATTATATTAGTAAGTATTGTTACTGAACTTAAATAAGTAATAAGTAAAAATTCATCGCTATTCGATGTCAAGAAGAGATTCTGATTAATCGGTCATAGTAGCTAGGGTGTCGGACTTGCGATCATGAGGTTTCCGGTTTGAAGCCCACTTATAGCACTACTGACGTGAACCCACTTGTAACACAAATTAGCTTATCACTAGAATACTAGTAATGTGGAGGACCCACATTTCTAATAAAATAAAAAAAAAATAAAAAAATTGACTATTTTTTTTAAACGACTCTCTCCCTTGTGTCGCTGGGGCTTCACAAACATTCATATCACATGCACAAATAACACCTTGATTTGAAACAAGCATTCATGGATCATACAAATGCTTGTCTCATGCGGGGATCGAACCCGCAACACGTCGCGCACAGTGGTAATTAAAGTGGTGACCTATACCACTCGGCTATCCATGCAGTCAGTTATTGGATCGGACAGGGGTTTTGTTACACGTTGTAGGTATGTATGTATGTCTGTGAGATAGATATACAACATGTAACAAAAACCCTGTCCGATCCCTGAGAGTATTATTCGGTATCGTATTGCGAACACATACGTAGCCATTAAATGGATTAGAGAATATTATTTTTCCCCAGTGAAAATAATTAAATCAAAAAGAAAACTGATCCAAGGCAACAGTAACACTGACCGCTCCTCAAAGTTCACGTACTTAATACCTGCAGCTTTGTGTCAAAGAAGCCGCCTATGCGAGACGGTTCATGAACGGTACCACGAATATGCCTTTATTGGATCGGATAGGGGTTTTGTTACACATTGTATGTATGTATGTATGATTGTGGGATAGATATATAAGTATGTTACCGGTGCATCCGTGCTCCTGTCGACCTGCGTCACCTGCCGCGTGTGGCCGAGCATGTCCTTCATGGGGAACGCTGTGATGCGACCATTCGAGATGCGACCATCCGACACACACACTGTTACCTGTGAACATAATAAAATTACATAATGGATTTCCTTTTATTTAAAGTATTAACAAAGTAGATATTTACAACCTTATATAAACTAAAATAATAAATCATATACATATGTAACACGAAAAAAAAAAAAACTAAAAAATGGCGTCAAAGTATTCATCCGCATCGCTGTCGACCGGAAGCGTGCCCACTAGGCTGGCTGCATTGCCACGTTGTATGGCAATGCTCATAATGGATTATCTTATTATATTAGGTAATAATTATCTACTATATAAAAATAAGTCGGGTTTTCCTTCCTGACGCTATAACTCCAGAACGCACTAACCGATTTCCACGGTTTTGCATTCGTTACAAAGGTCTCGGGCTCCATGAGGTTTATAATAAAGAAAATTCTCAATTATATAAAAAAAAAAAATTAGACAGCGGGCGGAGCTGCGGGAAACAGCTAGTATATATTAAAAAAATCTCATCATCGGGAAAACGGTGTTTTATCTGCTCTACCTAGCTTTTTCCCAAGCTATATTGGAGCTTTCAGTATTACCGGATTTACCTGGATACCGTATTTTACATGAATAGACTGCCAATCTGACCTCCATAACCCATTTTACTGGGTAATACAGTATCCCATAGTAAGACTGGTTGTCGAATCGGTATTGTAATGACTTCACGACTGTCAAAGATCACTGTATAAGGGTTGGGACCAACATCAAGGCATTGAGGGGCACAATAAGTTTATAAATAGTCACCCATCCACGGACCAGCCGTGGCGAGCTCGGCTTTACCTTTATTTATAGCTTAGGAAAAGGCTAGACAGATGATGTCTATTAAGTAAGTATACTTTGTAATCGTAAACGGATATGTGGACAACATCACATACATAGCTCCGAATCCAAAGTAAGTAGCTAAAGCACTTGTGTTATAGAATCAGAGATAACGAAGATACCACAAACACCCAGACCCGAGGCAATGTAGAAAAGTGTTTTTTTCTATATTGACCCGTCCGGGGATCGAACCCGGGACCTCAGAGCTGACGACACCTTGAAAACCGGTGTGTGCGCCACTCGACCACGGAGGTCGTCATCTATTGACTGACGGGCCTGTTGGTCTAGTGGTTAGTGACCCTTACTGCTAAGCCGAAGGTCGTGGGTTCGATTCCCACCCAGGACAAATCTTTGTGTGATGAACACGATCATTTGTTCTGTGTCTGGGTGTTATTTATCTATAATATGTATGTATTTAGAAATATTTAAGTATGTCTATCAGTTATCTGGTTACCATAGTACAGGCTCTGCCTAGTTTGGGATCAGATGGCCGTGTGTGAGCTGTCCTAAGACATTTATTTATTCATTTATTAAGTAAGTACTTTGTAATCGTAAACGGATATATTGGTAGGTAACTTACGGATAGCATAACATGCATCACAACATGGAAGGCGACGAAAGCAGCGAGGATGTACACGCTCCATGAAGGTAGCTCCGCCTTCTGCAGGTATACCGCTAGGAAGATGGTCACGACTGGAACAAACATAAATATCATGTAGTTTAGGCTAGGGCATCGGATTTACGATCATGTGGTTGCGGGTTCGAATCCCACCCATTACACTACCGACGTGAACCCACTCATAACACAGGCATCTTAGCTTAGCACGAGGGGTTAACGAGATTACTAGTAATGTGCGACCCACATTGTTAGTAATCTTTAAAAAAAAAAAAATACAGTTGCAGACACTGCTGACGCTTTTTATATGAGTCGCACTAAGTAATGCGCGCGACGCAGCAGTCGTCTCCCCGCATCCAGTATGTTAGGTTATTTGTATAGTATTGTATCTCGTACCAGTAATTATATACATCTAAAATATAATAATTAAAAAAAAAATTAACGCTTGTTTTGCCGTGGATGCGCAAATATTAGGTAGTAAATTATATTTTAAAATTCTAATCCACAGTAAAAAGAATATGAAATAACTAATTTCAATTGTACCAAAATTATTGTGCGCCGGAAACGGCAAAATATTGTGAATCCAAATCTTTTGTTCAACTGTACTGTACCATATTCTTACAAATAAATCTGTCTGTCTGTCTATCCAATTAACAACATACAGAATTAAAATTAATGTAAACAATAACATATTATTATAAAGCTAGGTATTAACTTACATAAACTTGTCATTAACAAAATCATGTACACTCTAACATCTTTCAATTAAATAAGTAGTTTTTTATTTTTATTTTGATTAAGGTGTTTTTTTTACACTGTCGAGTATTTTACTTAAGATTTTTGGGGCAATGCCGAAGAGACTTTTTTAATAAAGCAGTTTTAGATTTTAGGTGACACAATTAACTGTTCTGAGTGTACTAAACAGTATAGGTTGCACGTAACTTACTTCCAAGTATGTGAGCAGCATTTCCTCCGAGCCAGTGCATCCAGTTGAAGACCGGCCGCTTGCTGGTGCCCGGGTGCGGCCTGAAGTATGCTCCTGTGGATAATACAAGTAACATTAAATAAAGCAGATTTATTTAAAAAAAAATCGACTACCACAATCAGGAAATCCATAGTACAGGCTCTGCCTAGTTTGGGATCAGATGACCGTGTGTGAGATTGTCCCAAGATATTTATTTATATTATTCTTACGTCGTGGGCGCTTTTATAAAAATTCAAATCATATGCACACACATGCGCAAGAAATAGCTAACGATTTTTTGGTTGTGGATTGCTGGTGCCTGTGGTAGGTAGTAACACCTGTAATAATCATGAGCTGACGCGGCGGCGGCGGTCGCGCGAGTCGAACTGCCGCCGCCGCGTCAGCTCATGATTAAGGACTCCTATTGAGTCTGAAACTAGTCGGGCGATCCCGAGAATGCGCGTGAGTCTCATGGGAGTTATTATAAAAATTTAGTGAAATTGCTAGGAATCACTCAATTGATTGAAAAAACCGCATCAGAACCGTTGCGCAGTTTTAAGATCTAAGCATACATAAGGCGACTTTCATTATACTATGTAGTGATAGTCGTTTCTTAAACGACGTATCTACTCGCTCCTTATATAATAAATAAATAAATAAATGTGGACATCACATACATTGCTCCGAATCCAAAGTAAGTAGCTAAAGCACTTGTGTTATGGAATCCAGAGACAACGAAGGTACCACAAACACCCAGACCCGAGGCAATGTAGAAAAGTGTTTTTCTACATTGACCCGTCCGGGGATCGAAGACCGGGACCTCAGAGCTGACGACACCTTGAAAACCGGTGTGTACGCCACTCGACCACGGAGGTCGTCATATTATACACAATCTACACTAATACCTACAAATAACCCATATCCACTCACCAATAGGCTGTATGAAGCACAGTATAACAGTGACAATCCCGGTGATGGCGTGAGGGTTGTCTCCCGTCGTGGACCAGCCGCCGACCTCGATGAGGATCAGGATGAAGCCAACCACGGTAAGCAGCCAGGTTAGCACCATGAAGATGCGGTGGTACTGGAATTATAGCAATCATCAGCATCTTCAGCCTAGTATAAGTTAACGAAGCTGTCGATAGACGCAAGTGTGTGATTACTTGAAAAAGTTTCGACGATTACATGCATGTGCATGTAAACGTAATACATTTAATACTCTTTGCTTATAAAAATATTCGTTTGTTCCTGGGTAACTACACATTACTTACATACATAGGATTAATTTAAAAGGAGTGCGTATATTCAACGAGGTAATCAGGTGCATAAAACTGGACAACTTTCCCCAAGGAACATAGGTCGAAATCTTAAAATGGAAAATGAATTTTTCAATTTTTAGTTTGTATAAATTTTTCATACAAAACTTTGTATGAAAAATTTATACAAACACTAGCTTTTGCTCGCGGCTCCGCCCGCGCATCGTTTGTGAAAAATTATTTTCCCTTCCTGTTTTTCTCTTGAAATTTTTCCTGAATTTTCTTTACTATAAACCTCACGGAGCCCGATACTTTTCGCACGAATGCAAAACCGTGGGAATCGGTTCGTGCGTTCTGGAGTTATAGCGTCAGGAAGGAAAACCCGACTTATTTTTATATAGTAGATAATCCTAAGTTAGGTTCGTATGACGCGTGCAGTGCTTCTGCGCGCCGCTTTATCAGCGAAATGGGAAGCAGAGCTGTCTCACGCTCAACGTTGTGGCCCTGTGAGGAGCCTCCCTGCTGGGGTCGCGGTGGTGCCCAGTATAAGGGAAGGGAGAAGCACTCCGGCGGTGTTAGCCGGTAAGAGTCCAGCATACCCCTCTGCTTTCCCCAGGGCGGAGGAAGTCCATGAGGAATTCCCCCGGGTCAAAAAAAAGGTTATAGGTCAGGTGACTTATGTTTGTACGAAAATATGAGATTCGAGTGGCCATCATGAAGAAACAATCGTGACCTTTCACACCTAATTTTTTCTTTATGACTTTTATAATATTACTTAGAAACGTATAAATGGTATGTGTCACTTACCGCAAACCAAATATCCTTTCCTCCCAAAGTTTTTCCAACCCACGTCTGTCTGAAGTACCTGATTATACAACCAAAATGTAATTAGTAAATAATATAATAAATAATAATAAAAAGGCATTTATTGCTACAAAAAAAAACGGTAAACAATAACAGCAGTCTTACAAAAAAAGGCGTAACTCAGTAGCAAAAGGAGATGGCTCAGCTAATGCTGTACTGGGTCGGGCACGACCCGTCACAGCGCTGATTTTCAGCCATTCCTTCTCCCTAAGTTGAAATGCGGGAGTTGCAGGACAAGATAATTGGCTATACCATTCGCTAGACAACTTCTCAAAAATTTATTCATAGCATACTACTCACTCTAACAATTTACACAGAAACAGAAGTTGAGTATTTTAACCCTTAAGTATATACATTACTAGCTGTTGCCCGCGGCTTCGCTCGCGCGTCAAGTAAAGAGTATTTATCCATAGCATACTACTCACTCTAACAATTTACACAGAAACAGAAGTTGAGTATTTTAACCCTTAAGTATATACATTACTAGCTGTTGCCCGCGGCTTCGCTCGCGCGTCAAGTAAAGAGTAGTATTAAAGGATAGATGGATGTATTCTATAATAATAATTATCAAAGTAAGGAGTATGAATAAAATTTTTCTTAAAATATTATGGCGTTAAAATAATAATTATAGTAAAGTACCTAAGTAGCAAAGCACTTGTATTATGGAATCGGAGACAACGAAGGTACCATAAAAACCCAGACTCGAGACAATAATAGAAAAGTGATTTTCTACATGGACCCGTCCGGGGATCGAACCCGGGACCTTAGAGCTGGCGCCACCTTAAAAAACCGGAGTGAACGCCACTCGACACACGGGGTTCGTCGTTACAGATAAATGTCTTAGATGGTCATTATCTTATCTACTTAGAAAAGATAAGTAGATAAGATAATCTATCTTTGAGAATACCGAACTTCACATACCAACTATTTCAGCCCCTATTTCACCTCCATAGGGGGTAGATTTTCCTAAGAAAAGTAACGTATAGCCTTCCTCAATAAGTGGGCTATCTAACAATTAAATAATTTTTCAAATCGGCCCTGTAGTTCCTGAGATTAGCGCGTTCAAACAAACAAACAAACAAACTCTTCAGCTTTGTAATAATTAGTATAGATCATGTGTCTATCTTTGAAAATGACACAATACATATAAAAACTTCCAACCCCTATTTCACCCTCTTAAGGATATAGATTATCAAAATTGCTGAAATATGTGTTTATTTGTCGAATCGAACCAGAAGCAGGCATAAGAAAATTCATGTCCCTCATCTTTAAAAATTAAGTTTTTAATATAATACCTTGCAACCCCTATTTTACTCGGGAGAGGTTTCCAAAATCGCTAAAATACGTGTTCATTTATTGTACTTATTTTCGTGGGGGATACTCACACACCACGTACTGGCGCCGTAGTAGTACATGCTATGTATCAGAGATGGCGCTGTATGTAAAAAATGATTTTCCCTTCCTGCTTTTTTTCTTGAATTTTTTTCTGAATTTTCTTTACTATAAACCTCACGATGCCCGAGACGTTTCCAACGAATGCAAAACCGTGGAAATCGGTTCGTGCGTTCTGGAGTTATAGCGTCAGGAAGGAAAACCCGACTTATTTTTATATAGTAGATAATACATTGACACGTCTAACCTTAGATGCAGATGTGGTATCACTCCCCAAACAATGGAACACCTGCTATCTTGTCTTTCGTACCCTAACACCTGCACGCTGGACGATTTAATGAAAGCTACCGATAATGCAGTTCTCGTTGCAAAATTCTGGGCTGACACAATATGATTGCTATCGACACGATAAGAAGAAGAACCCTTAAGTCATTCCAATGTTAAGGTTATCGTATATAATTATGGCACCCCGTACCTGGCGAGCAGTATCCCGAGCGAGGCGGTCCCGAGCCAGGCGAGCAGCATGCAGCAGCCGTGCAGCTTCAGCAGCAGCCGGGAGCTGTATGTATGGTGTGCCGGGTACCTGGCGAGCAGTATCCCGAGCGAGGCGGTCCCGAGCCAGGCGAGCAGCATGCAGCAGCCGTGCAGCTTCAGCAGCAGCCGGGAGCTGTATGTATGGTGTGCCGGGTACCTGGCGAGCAGTATCCCGAGCGAGGCGGTCCCGAGCCAGGCGAGCAGCATGCAGCAGCCGTGCAGCTTCAGCAGCAGCCGGGAGCTGTATGTATGGTGTGCCGGGTACCTGGCGAGCAGTATCCCGAGCGAGGCGGTCCCGAGCCAGGCGAGCAGCATGCAGCAGCCGTGCAGCTTCAGCAGCAGCCGGGAGCTGTATGTATGGTGTGCCGGGTACCTGGCGAGCAGTATCCCGAGCGAGGCGGTCCCGAGCCAGGCGAGCAGCATGCAGCAGCCGTGCAGCTTCAGCAGCAGCCGGGAGCTGTATGTATGGTGTGCCGGGTACCTGGCGAGCAGTATCCCGAGCGAGGCGGTCCCGAGCCAGGCGAGCAGCATGCAGCAGCCGTGCAGCTTCAGCAGCAGCCGGGAGCTGTATGTATGGTGTGCCGGGTACCTGGCGAGCAGTATCCCGAGCGAGGCGGTCCCGAGCCAGGCGAGCAGCATGCAGCAGCCGTGCAGCTTCAGCAGCAGCCGGGAGCTGTATGTATGGTGTGCCGGGTACCTGGCGAGCAGTATCCCGAGCGAGGCGGTCCCGAGCCAGGCGAGCAGCATGCAGCAGCCGTGCAGCTTCAGCAGCAGCCGGGAGCTGTATGTATGGTGTGCCGGGTACCTGGCGAGCAGTATCCCGAGCGAGGCGGTCCCGAGCCAGGCGAGCAGCATGCAGCAGCCGTGCAGCTTCAGCAGCAGCCGGGAGCTGTATGTATGGTGTGCCGGGTACCTGGCGAGCAGTATCCCGAGCGAGGCGGTCCCGAGCCAGGCGAGCAGCATGCAGCAGCCGTGCAGCTTCAGCAGCAGCCGGGAGCTGTATGTATGGTGTGCCGGGTACCTGGCGAGCAGTATCCCGAGCGAGGCGGTCCCGAGCCAGGCGAGCAGCATGCAGCAGCCGTGCAGCTTCAGCAGCAGCCGGGAGCTGTATGTATGGTGTGCCGGGTACCTGGCGAGCAGTATCCCGAGCGAGGCGGTCCCGAGCCAGGCGAGCAGCATGCAGCAGCCGTGCAGCTTCAGCAGCAGCCGGGAGCTGTATGTATGGTGTGCCGGGTACCTGGCGAGCAGTATCCCGAGCGAGGCGGTCCCGAGCCAGGCGAGCAGCATGCAGCAGCCGTGCAGCTTCAGCAGCAGCCGGGAGCTGTATGTATGGTGTGCCGGGTACCTGGCGAGCAGTATCCCGAGCGAGGCGGTCCCGAGCCAGGCGAGCAGCATGCAGCAGCCGTGCAGCTTCAGCAGCAGCCGGGAGCTGTATGTATGGTGTGCCGGGTACCTGGCGAGCAGTATCCCGAGCGAGGCGGTCCCGAGCCAGGCGAGCAGCATGCAGCAGCCGTGCAGCTTCAGCAGCAGCCGGGAGCTGTATGTATGGTGTGCCGGGTACCTGGCGAGCAGTATCCCGAGCGAGGCGGTCCCGAGCCAGGCGAGCAGCATGCAGCAGCCGTGCAGCTTCAGCAGCAGCCGGGAGCTGTATGTATGGTGTGCCGGGTACCTGGCGAGCAGTATCCCGAGCGAGGCGGTCCCGAGCCAGGCGAGCAGCATGCAGCAGCCGTGCAGCTTCAGCAGCAGCCGGGAGCTGTATGTATGGTGTGCCGGGTACCTGGCGAGCAGTATCCCGAGCGAGGCGGTCCCGAGCCAGGCGAGCAGCATGCAGCAGCCGTGCAGCTTCAGCAGCAGCCGGGAGCTGTATGTATGGTGTGCCGGGTACCTGGCGAGCAGTATCCCGAGCGAGGCGGTCCCGAGCCAGGCGAGCAGCATGCAGCAGCCGTGCAGCTTCAGCAGCAGCCGGGAGCTGTATGTATGGTGTGCCGGGTACCTGGCGAGCAGTATCCCGAGCGAGGCGGTCCCGAGCCAGGCGAGCAGCATGCAGCAGCCGTGCAGCTTCAGCAGCAGCCGGGAGCTGTATGTATGGTGTGCCGGGTACCTGGCGAGCAGTATCCCGAGCGAGGCGGTCCCGAGCCAGGCGAGCAGCATGCAGCAGCCGTGCAGCTTCAGCAGCAGCCGGGAGCTGTATGTATGGTGTGCCGGGTACCTGGCGAGCAGTATCCCGAGCGAGGCGGTCCCGAGCCAGGCGAGCAGCATGCAGCAGCCGTGCAGCTTCAGCAGCAGCCGGGAGCTGTATGTATGGTGTGCCGGGTACCTGGCGAGCAGTATCCCGAGCGAGGCGGTCCCGAGCCAGGCGAGCAGCATGCAGCAGCCGTGCAGCTTCAGCAGCAGCCGGGAGCTGTATGTATGGTGTGCCGGGTACCTGGCGAGCAGTATCCCGAGCGAGGCGGTCCCGAGCCAGGCGAGCAGCATGCAGCAGCCGTGCAGCTTCAGCAGCAGCCGGGAGCTGTATGTATGGTGTGCCGGGTACCTGGCGAGCAGTATCCCGAGCGAGGCGGTCCCGAGCCAGGCGAGCAGCATGCAGCAGCCGTGCAGCTTCAGCAGCAGCCGGGAGCTGTATGTATGGTGTGCCGGGTACCTGGCGAGCAGTATCCCGAGCGAGGCGGTCCCGAGCCAGGCGAGCAGCATGCAGCAGCCGTGCAGCTTCAGCAGCAGCCGGGAGCTGTATGTATGGTGTGCCGGGTACCTGGCGAGCAGTATCCCGAGCGAGGCGGTCCCGAGCCAGGCGAGCAGCATGCAGCAGCCGTGCAGCTTCAGCAGCAGCCGGGAGCTGTATGTATGGTGTGCCGGGTACCTGGCGAGCAGTATCCCGAGCGAGGCGGTCCCGAGCCAGGCGAGCAGCATGCAGCAGCCGTGCAGCTTCAGCAGCAGCCGGGAGCTGTATGTATGGTGTGCCGGGTACCTGGCGAGCAGTATCCCGAGCGAGGCGGTCCCGAGCCAGGCGAGCAGCATGCAGCAGCCGTGCAGCTTCAGCAGCAGCCGGGAGCTGTATGTATGGTGTGCCGGGTACCTGGCGAGCAGTATCCCGAGCGAGGCGGTCCCGAGCCAGGCGAGCAGCATGCAGCAGCCGTGCAGCTTCAGCAGCAGCCGGGAGCTGTATGTATGGTGTGCCGGGTACCTGGCGAGCAGTATCCCGAGCGAGGCGGTCCCGAGCCAGGCGAGCAGCATGCAGCAGCCGTGCAGCTTCAGCAGCAGCCGGGAGCTGTATGTATGGTGTGCCGGGTACCTGGCGAGCAGTATCCCGAGCGAGGCGGTCCCGAGCCAGGCGAGCAGCATGCAGCAGCCGTGCAGCTTCAGCAGCAGCCGGGAGCTGTATGTATGGTGTGCCGGGTACCTGGCGAGCAGTATCCCGAGCGAGGCGGTCCCGAGCCAGGCGAGCAGCATGCAGCAGCCGTGCAGCTTCAGCAGCAGCCGGGAGCTGTATGTATGGTGTGCCGGGTACCTGGCGAGCAGTATCCCGAGCGAGGCGGTCCCGAGCCAGGCGAGCAGCATGCAGCAGCCGTGCAGCTTCAGCAGCAGCCGGGAGCTGTATGTATGGTGTGCCGGGTACCTGGCGAGCAGTATCCCGAGCGAGGCGGTCCCGAGCCAGGCGAGCAGCATGCAGCAGCCGTGCAGCTTCAGCAGCAGCCGGGAGCTGTATGTATGGTGTGCCGGGTACCTGGCGAGCAGTATCCCGAGCGAGGCGGTCCCGAGCCAGGCGAGCAGCATGCAGCAGCCGTGCAGCTTCAGCAGCAGCCGGGAGCTGTATGTATGGTGTGCCGGGTACCTGGCGAGCAGTATCCCGAGCGAGGCGGTCCCGAGCCAGGCGAGCAGCATGCAGCAGCCGTGCAGCTTCAGCAGCAGCCGGGAGCTGTATGTATGGTGTGCCGGGTACCTGGCGAGCAGTATCCCGAGCGAGGCGGTCCCGAGCCAGGCGAGCAGCATGCAGCAGCCGTGCAGCTTCAGCAGCAGCTTGGAGCTGGCCTGCGCCGCGCCCACGCTGGCCAGCGCCAGCGGGGAGCCTGTCGCCTCGTACACTGCGTCGTGGAAGCCTACGCGGTTCGCGTCTAAAATGGACGAAGTCAGGTTTGATCATAAATATAAAAATATTTTATTACTAGCTTCTGCCCGCGACTTTGTCTGCCTGGACTTCAGAATTGGGTCCAAAAAGAAATGAAAAATGTGTAAGTAATAAAAAATGGAATTAAATTTTCGCGCTTGCGCTGTAAGAGAGAAAAAACCAAATTTAAAAAAAATCTGCCCACTTATCTCTGAAACAATTTTCAATTTTCCCTCGGAAACTACTTAAGGAATCGGGATAAAAGCCTATGTTCTTTTCCAAGTCAAAGGGTAGCCTTTGACATGGAAAAGAACATAGGCTTAGAACGGATTTGGATAAAATTTTGCGTGCATCTACATGCACGCTAAATTTCATCCAAATCCGTTCAGCGGTTTTTGCGTGATTGAGTAACAAACATCTAAACATCCAAACATCCACACTTTCTCATTTATAATATTAGTAGGATAATAGGTTTCTACGAAACATGACATAACATACCTTTCATGGAGTTTCCTGCTACCACCATCAGATTATACATATTACTCGCCAAATCAAAGGTCTGTCCTTGTACGACCGACACCACATCCCTCCTAAACTTGCAGTACAGCTTCCCATCTATATTCGAAGACTGCAGCAGCTGGACGATCTCTTGAGGAGAGTCTGACCGACTAACATACGGTTCAGTCTTAGGGTAAGTCCAAGAAGTGAAAAGATTAATCCTTCCATTATCATTTCTGACACATTCCATTGCGCTATCATCTCCCATTTTGTTGTCTAAACTTAGGCCAGCTGCTACGTATTTAGGGTTGTTGCTCGCTTGAAGCTCGAATGTGTATACATCTCCGGCAACGAACACTGCTACGATAGCTTTGCAGTCTCCTTTTGCGATGCAGTTTTGGGGGACACCGAAGCATAGTTTTGTGTCAGCACAGCCCTGGTAGATGACGTCGAGGGGACGAGCTTCTTGTCTTTTCTGAAATTTAATTTAATCTTAATTATGTTATAATAACGCTCAATTGTTGGAGACATTCATGTTAAGTATTTTCGATTAATTAACAATAATAATATCTTGGGACAACACACACACGGCCATCTGATCTCAAACTAGGCAGAGCCTGTTTTATGGTAACCAGACAACTGATAAACATACTTTAAATAGAATGTTACAGATAAACTACACCAGACACAGAACAAATGATCGTGCTCATCACACAAAGATTTTTTTTCCTGGGTGGGAATCGAACCCACGACCTCCGGCTTAGCAGTCAGGGTCACTAACCACTAGACCAACAGGCCCGTCACTCATCCATTAAATGATTAATGATAATCATTGATTAAATATTAGGTAATCCTAAGGTTAGTTCTCATCCTGTCTACCTACATGTTAATATGGCTAACGTGAACTACAACTTCCCTTAAAATTAATTTTCTCCACAGCTTCAAATCATGAATTAGATTTCAAATTTCAATTTTGATGTAAATATACGGAACCTGTCAACATAAGCTTAAAAAGTTACATTATCTGTACCTGTACAATATTTTTTGTGAGGCGTTTGAAATGCAATCCCACCATACCTTAGTCTCCATGATAACAGGCGGTGGCGGTGGAGCCCTGGTCGAGGGCGGAGCGGCGGCCGGCGCGCTCACCGGCGTGTCTGGTGTCACGACCTCGACCAGAGGGGACTCCACGTTCTTCCAGAAGGTCGCGTAGCTTTGGGCTACTGTTGCTCTGTACCGAAGATGTTTATGACATTATTCAGCCCGAGACCACTCACAATGGCCTAATCAAGAGGCTAAATGCGGTAATCTGTTCTCGACAAGTCCGAAGTCAATGAAACAATAACGTAATTATAGAAGTAAAGTTTTATATGCGCCAAATATTCACCATTTTATATGCACTCGTGTTGAACGTAAATTGGTTGAACGTAAATTGGCAAGAAGAAGTAAATAAAAGTAGGTACAAATTTTTATCTGGGTAAAATAGTTAACAATTTATTGATTCTAATTACCTTTTGCGCTAGCGCCTACACAAATAATAATAGCAATAACGCTAGTTCATGAACATTTATCGACTTACAAAAAAATAAATGTTTATTTTTATCCATGATGCGTCTGATAATAAAGATTTTAAACAAAAGGAATGTAAGTAAATTGGACGGGACAAAGGTCTAAAAAGGGATGAATGATCAGTTTGACAGTAAAAAGAAAATGCGAAAGATTTTGAAAAAGCGTTTGATTAAGTATAGCTCTTATATATTAGTGGAGGCTTTACCTAAACTCGACTCCCCCAAGGAAGTCAGTTGGGGCCTGCCACTGGAAGGTCATAGCGGGCTTGTCTTCGGGCGAAGAGTGCGTGACGGTGTCGTTCTCATTGGTACACGTAGTCATATGCGTGGTTTCCGGGTCGGGAACGCTCACGAACTTACCCACTATTATGTCTGGGTTCTAAAATGGTGAAAAAAGATTAATAACATGTTTTTTTTATTGCTAAAAATAATGTTATCGCTTCTGCATATTAAATTGTAATATTATTTTTTTTTGTGCTCACTAAATTCATTTTCTAACTGATTACCCTGAGCATAATAATTGGCGAAACAAACTCAGGGCTCGTAGTAAATAGTTTATATTCCAACTTTATATTTATTTTTGGAACGATAAGTGTTAAAATATACTTACTAAAATGCGCGCAACAATTTAAAGAAAGTCATAAAGGGGAAAACTCGACAGAAGTGAGAATTAAAATCAGTTATGAACTTCGTATGAAAATAATAATTTAAAAGTAAACCGAATGACGCTATCTATCGTGTCTTTATGTTTTCGATCATGCAAACGTGTGTACATCACGTTACTGAATCAAAAATGAAAGCGTTGTAATTTCAAAGAGAAACACGCCAACACTTGACTCTTATAATAACAATACATCTGTGGGTGTACAATAGGGTACAAGGTGTTATTAAACCAATTAGAAAAAGCCTCGTACCTATGTTTACATTTTGTCGTCAAATGTTATACTATCTAGTAATAATAATACCTACATAAATATGTATTTCCTAAACAGTCCCCTTGATCGAGTGTTGATACCGTTTATTTATGTATACCTACATATATTACACTGAATATTTTACGGTCGATATTCATTTTAAGCATACCAGTAAAATTATCCATCCGCTGCAGGCCACCTTCTCACTAATCGTCTGTATATACTATAAAGGCAACCTGATGCATTTAATTTAATATTCCTTTAATGCTATCTTATAATCTTTCTAAGTGGGGATACATTGACACATCTAACATTAGATATAGATGTGGTATCACTCCTCAAAAAATGGAACACCTGCTATCTTGTCCTTCGTGCCCTAACACCTGCACGCTGGACGATTTAATAAAGGCTACTGATAATGCAGTTCTCGTAGCAAAATTCTGGGCTGACACAATATGATTGCCATCGACACGATACGAAGAAGAAGAATGCTATCTTATAAAACATCTGTGATGTCATCCTCTTTCTATCCATAACCTAAGCTAACGTTGCCATCGCAATATCTTCAATCATCCGTAAAAACCACACTGGAATTTCTTTACGCAAAGTCCATTCATCAACCTACATAATATACATACATTAGTAATGTTCTCGGCCCGATTGCTAAGTCAAGTCACTTAACATTCTGAGCATCTAGATTGAGATGCAGGTCAAGTAAGACCACATGCGAAACTGGCAAACCTGTTTTAACTTCATTGAATAATGTGGTTACTACATTTTTTCTTATAGTATGTTTTGCGTATTGATTTGGTTAACGTTTTGATAAAATCTGATTAGCGTTTTTTAAGGTAGCTTGTAATTTTCCTATTGCAGGGCATTGACCGCGTCTCACATTAAGAAGTACGAGGCATTTGATACCTGAACTTTTTTCTGTTTCGTGTTCATTTGCTTATGAAGTTTTGAAGATATTTTTGTTCTTGTGTATCGTTTAATCTGATCCATTGACACATACCTACATATGTACTTATATTATACACAGTGATAGGGCAAAAACTTTGACCTACAACACCTTGCATAAAATTTCAATCACCAAACACGCCACTATTATACCATAATTTGTAAACCATCTAAATAAATAAATTTAACCATACTGCGGAAACAGGACGCATTCTGAACGTGTTTTCGAGAAAAAATAAGTAAGAAAATAAATAAAATCCAGTCTAATAATCACCTGTATCTGTCTCGCCTGCATAATGAATCCCCCGATAGGCAGGGGAGCGCCGGCGGGACTGCCCACAGTCACCTGGATGGTGTCACCCTGTCTCACTTGTGCGGATGACGTGAGGATTAAATACGGTGGCGTCGATGATTGGGGAGAAATCGACTCGTGACGCGGGATCTGGTCTGAACAGGCCTGTGGAAATACAAAAGCTGTTTTATTATACTGTACCTATGATATTTATAGTGCAATATGATCAATCAATGAACTCTGCCTATAGCAGTCCACTGTTGGACCTCTCCAAAGATGTGCCACAACACCCGGTCCTCTGGTCTCCGCATTCAGTTCGACCCAGCTTACTTTTTCAGATCATCCGTCCATCTGGCGGGGCTTGGCTGGGACCTTGTGGTTATTAAGTGGTGCGCAATCATGTGGGTGTTTGATGGCATAGTCACCACGCTGGGCAAGCGGGTTGATGATCGCAGTTTTGTATTCGTTCTTTAGGAGAACGCTGCTGTTCATTCTCCTTGTTTCTAGATTACTTAGTGGCATCTTACGACACCCACGGGAAAGAACAGCTCCCATTAGCTGCATGTGGTAAGATGGTATCATCTTGCCACAAGCAGCTGTGGATGGGATGGGAGATTCTGTTTTGCTATTTTAGTTGCTCCAGCGCAGTTTTTTTTTTCAAGTACAGATGCTCAATTAAAATCTAAGGGATATGGATACACGACTCAAGTTTTGGCAAAAAAAACTTTTTTTTTCTTCAGAAAGATTTAGAAATATTCTCATCAATAATCCGTTTTCGTAGTATCCTTAAAGGATTTCGCGAAAATTGGAATGATAAAATCTGACGCCAGATAGATATTGACGTCTCCGTCATTATGGATAGCTGACGGTGACTTTCGATTGTACTTAGTTAACCTGCCATCAATAAGGAAGATAACCATTACTATGTATGTTTTGTACTAACCGTTGAAGGCGCGCCTGACCCATATTGTTCAGTGTTCTGCACCAATATCACCAATAACACGCTGAACAGCATCATATCTCTTTTCCTCGGTAACATCGTGCTTCTGAAACAAAATACGGATACATTATAATAACGGTAAAGCGCTTTTTACACTACACATTTTATCGGAAGATGTAATTACTTTATGCCACTCCAATAAATGATATAAAATGATAGTTATGCTATCCTTTGCATTATGTCAATATAAGTTATGCGAAAAAGTTATGCTAAACAATATTATGGCTTAAAATTGTATGCCAAAAGGGGTACCTAATCCATGATACCCTTCGTGCCCGAGTCTGAGTCTGGTTTTCTTACATTTTATTATTAGGTACAGTCATAACGATATCTGGGTTCTTTATAAATTGAAGAATTTATAAATGGTATATATACTAAGGAGTTGACTCAGTCAGAAAATAATAACTTTGAAACTTTGCAAATAAAATTATGGTTTGAAATGTTTAAATTCTGATCTATCTCGGAAGAATTTTTAAAGCATTTCATTTCATTTTCATCATTTCATCAAGCAGGGACCGTTAATCACAAGTATTCGGAAAAGTCATAGATTTACAAAGAGATCTCATCATCGTACTCATATCCACGGCATGGGCTATGTTTGTTTATTGTTTGTCAGGGAAAGCCAAGCCCTACTTAATCATGGTGGCCATGTTGTTAATTTAAACTTGTAAGTTATTCCACATCACCATCGAGGTCTATCTATCTGTAATCTCAACTGACATATCTTACGAAAGAGATGGAAATATACAAAAGAAATATTACAGAAAGGGATGGAAGACCACATTCTGTCATACAGTAGGAAGTAAGGTCAGTGAGCGGTGAAGGGAATTCTGTATCAAGGTGTGTGACGTCATCAGGTAACAATGACTTAGCAATTTATTGTTGAGAATCCTTTAAAATATAATATTTTTGTATGTTTAATTATATTAAACGAATGAACTACCGAAGTATATTTTATTATAGAAAAAAACCTTAAGTCTGCCTAACTTGAGGTATTTTTCTATAATAAAATATACTTCAATAGTTCCTTAGATTTTATTACGTCTAACGATGCTTTACTAAAGCTATCTAAATATCCTTTTTTTTTCCTAGTTAGTGTAGCTGGTAGTTTTCCAAATCGATAAAAAATACCACATTAAAATAACTTACAAAAAGAACAATCAAGACTTACAACGAACATTTGACTATCACACAAATATTTATTCCATGCGGGTATCGAATGGTAATCTTTGTAATCGGATGCAGTAATCGTTGTAACCCCTACAACACTCGATTTAGAGCAGTTAATATGGTTAGGTACTAACCCAGAGACAGGTGACATTTCTACAAGCGTTAACGCTGATAGAATCGCTTTTAATATGGGCGACAATTCAAGTTACATGACTTATCGACAAGGAATTTCCATACATTTAACGTCACTAAAACGGTTTCTATCGTTCAAATTCAAATTATTTATTAATTTATATCGTGCAAATTCAATAAGGATTTACAATCACTTTTACACGTTACTTTTTTTGAGCTTGAGTCGACATTTCCTAACTGGCTATCCTGAGAAGAAATATCGAAACAAACTCAGCCGTCAACCTCTTTTGAAGTCCATAAATTTTTGTTTAAAATTGTATAAAATTGATTAATAGTATTTTCTGGACTGGCCTTTTAAAGAAAGAACCAGATAGACTTGAGCAAGCCTGTGCCAGCAGGGGGCAAGCATGCCTAGCTCATGCAGCTCAACCATTTTCAAGTTAAGGCTAGTAGAAATATCACTTATCGACAGCGGCTGAGGAGCTAATACATAATTACTTAGGCCCAGTCTCTCGATCCCTAGTTAACTCAACCAATGGTTAAATATGCTAAATAATGGTTTCAAAACGTTTTTTCATACATTGTTTTTCTATCAAATCGTCAAATAAGTTGGAGAGTTAATTATATAACCATTCTTTACAATAAAAGTTAATGAATAATCGCGTTCTACCGAAGTTTGAAACCATTAGTTAGCATATTTAACCATTGGTTGAGTTAACTCGGGATCAAAAAACTGGGCCTTAGTTGCTTCAACAGTCATAATAAAGTTAACCGCAAGTTCGGGGCGTAGTCATACCAGGGTGCCTAGTGTGAGATTTTTTACGTTTAACTCGATCGAGGCGTTTACCGCGTTTGGCTCTCTGATTAGTTATGAGTTTGGAGCGGGGCCAATCGGAGCGCCGAACGTCATAAACGTGTCGATCGCGTTGACGTAAAATAAACTCGCACTCGGCACAGTTGACCTCAAATGTTTTGCATTCCGTCTCGGATCGGATCTCGATAATCAGCGACAATGTCACTTCCTGCACAAAAAATAATTACGTAGTTTGACAATATCCGATTGCGGATACTCCAAGGTTTTAGATTCAGGAATTAGATATTGATTACATGTCCAAACATTTACTTTTTTCACAAAATCAGAAGGTTTTCGTATCTGCTTTGATCATGCATCGAAAATACTGTAGGATTTTTTTTTTCCTTCGACTTGCAATCGGCTTCTCTTTGGTTGTTAGATTTTTACTTTTCTGTGTGTAGTTCATGGTCGTTATTTAGATCAATCTACTTTGGCAACTATTCTTAAACTTATTTAGTCAGTTAGTTGAACTTGAACAAAGACATATCAGAAGACCGAAAGACACCACGTTTTTCCTTTTTTTTTAAACATTTTTTGCTTGTATTATGCATATACCCACTGCTATTAATTGGATAAGTGCCTTTTGATTTCTTGAAGTCAATACTCAAGTAAGGCACATAATCGGACTTATGTGATTATTTCGTGAACTAGGTATAACCGAAATTGGCTTCGTCCCAATTGTTATAAAAGGTTTATTTATTTCTTTTATAATACATGTACGCACATAATAGAGGGGCTACTGGCTAAGCTAAGTGTAAGCCGTATGATTCGAACAATAATAAAGGTTAAGCCGCGCTCGCAGAGATTGGTCCGCTATGGACTGAAATATTTCCAAGTCATCTCAGTTTAAATAAGGATGAAATTTTCAACCATCAAGCAACACTCAACACTACGGTGTTTGACGTACAAATATTAGTAAACTCGGAAGTAATAAACAGTATACATATAAAACTAAACACAGTTTCACACGCACTCGTTTTAACGTCAGACCTGACATTGCCTGCAGCAAGGTTATCGGTGACCTAAGATTTTAATTGAGTTGGATATAAAATTTTGTCCATGTTTGGAGTTTGATATATAATGATTTTGGTTATTTGCCGGACATAGATTTGAGGACTGTTGGTGATAAATGACTAGAACATAATTTGCATTAAGAGGATGTAGGTGAACATATAGGTAATCAGATATTATGATTGTATGTGGGAAATGATTCTATCGAAACTTGTGTGTTTAAAATCTTTGTGTTTCCCTTAAGAAAGAGATTAATTTAAGCCCATATATTTTGACTACCAGAATTGTCTCTGAAATATCTTATATCTATGGAGATAATCATAGTTTTAATATCTATTATATATAACTAGATGAAAACCCGGCTCCGCTCGGTTTAAATGTGACTCATGATACACAATGTAGGTAAATATTCTGTAGTCATCGGTTCTATAATATCGGTTCAATTGGCCAATCTCAGGTTTAAAGAAAGAACACAGTCATAACAAAGAGTTTATCATAAAAAAGTTTCAAAAACAATATTTTCGCGAAACGTCAATGACTGAAGAAAAGTATTAAGTTTTGTTATGATTCAATCAATGTTTCCGGCAAGACGTTTCTATAATAATAATAATATGTAATTAAGAAATAAAATTACCGCTGAGCATTGATTTTTGTTATGGTTAGTATTCTTTTTTCTATGGTTGTTATCGCAATTGGCCAATCTCAGGTTTAAAGAAAGAACACATAACAAAGAGTTTATCATAAAAAAAGTTTCAAAAACAATATTTTCGCGAAACATCAACGACTGAAGAAAAGTATTAAGTTTTGTTATGATTAACTCAATGTTGCCGGCATTTTCAGGCTACTTAGGCCCATAGATATATACCTTACAGACTACACATATATATTTTATAAGTACATTTTGCGTTATTAATATAAACGTTTCGTTTTACACAGTCAAATGAGTCACAGTTCTTTGTGATGGCTACTTCTTTGGCGCGACGTACGCGATGCGTTAATTGGCGAGGCGTATATTATGCAACGGAACGTAAAAAAAGCGAAATAAATATCGCGTTCCGAAACGATTCTGGTCCCCACTATCATGCAACTGTCATACGCCCTGTCAGCACTGTAATCACTTCAAGGAGGTTGTATGATAATAAACTCCTTGAATCACTTCGAAGCAGAATAAAATTATCTGTTACGGAACGCGGCCTTATTAATTACCCAAGATGGCGACTGCGGTTTTTTTGTTTGTCAGTGCCATTCGAATTTAACGAAATTCTCCATAATCCGAATTTTGCGGATATATGTTGTCGACTCGAAATCAATATTTTTTTATGTTTTGTTATTCATATAAGGTTTCGATCGAGTCTACCGTAGCCCTGAACGAAATTATTAATATAGATTATTCCGTGTCACGATGTTTGTCCAAGAAGAATTCCGAAACTACTGAACCGATTTTAATCAAATTTGCACACCTAGACAAAGTCTAACTTCTACCTTTCTGCCGAAACTGCGCTGGGAATGCACAAGTGATCCCGCGGCTATGTCTAAAGCAAGAACGGTACCAGGGTGTTTTAATTCGGTCTAAGTCCGATGTACCCCCACGCCGTGTTCTTGGAGTGGGTAGAATGCATAAGCTTATCAGCCCGAAAACGTCCAACTTCAACCTAATGTTACTCCGTAACCTTTTCAGGTCTGTGGCCTTATGTTAATTCCGTGTGGTCAAACTGACGGCTTCCGTTAGTGCCCTATAATTTGTGAGTCATTAATTATAACATACCCTTAGCAATCGCGTGAGTTGTAAGGGACGTGTACCTACTCGTATGTAGGGCAAGAAAACCATTTCAAAGGGCCGATAGTTCCTATTACTTACGAATAATTAACCAACCAAATGGGGTCGCCCTGATTCTTAAGGTTCTACAATCTACACCTTGGTATGTAATTTACATACCTTTTTTAGACTTTTTAACCCAAATTAGGTTCATAGAACTTTTTGCGCCCTCCTTTGGCTACAAATTTTTACTTTATAATATATGTTTTTTAAACTGCTTGTGACGAATTTAATAATTTATTTTCATGTCAAAAGCTACATGTATCCCAAATTTCATCCAAATCCGTTAAGCCGTTTTTGCGTGATTGTGTAACAAACATCCAAACATCCATCCATCTAAAAATCCAAACATCCGCTCTTTCACATTTATAACATTAGTAGGATTTATATTATGCTTAATGAAATTAGGAGCAGGAATAATGTTATCCGAGTCTTGGTGATTTATATTACATCCAAGATTATGTAAAGCATGGATTACTTTCCCTCATGGAATAAAAACGTTGCTGGGGTAGGCAGGAGAGTATATTGCTCGTTCCAGTCTCTAAGGCGTCTCAAGAAGTTCTAGCCACTTCGGACAATAATCACTCTTGTTCTCTTCTTCTTCCTATTCCAGGTATTCAGATTCCTATAGCAGACATCGGTGTAGTCTACTACAATGATGTCTGATGGCACGGAGGAACTTCTAAACCACGTCTAAGCGTCTGAAGAATGTTTGTACTTTATCTTTGGTTTGGGGAAGTACAACCACGTGTCGGAATTCCAGGTTAATTTTGAAGTGTTTGCCTATTCGGCAACGTCGAGATCCTCATACTCATCTCTTCTTTACTCCGGTTTGCATAACCTCAAATATGCGACCTACCTGCGGACATGTTTTGAATACGGTCCCCAAGGAAAAGCCTTGTTGTACTACTGCCTCTCTTCTCCGTCGCAATCGTCTTCATACCTCAAGTCGCTTATGAATATTTCACTATTCCTGCTGTGCGCTGGAACTCGTATCCTCATTTATTTCGATCACAAAGCTTTGAATAATTTGCATGTATGTCAGAATAAATAAATTCTTCACAACGCTGTACGCCACGGACTATCCCCCCTTAAAAAGTATCATCTTTTTGTCCATCCTAAAGTTGTCTGGTAGACATCGCTATTAGCGATAAGACCGCCGTTGTACCCTTTAATGAGATTTGTTTATTTCTTTGTGTAATTAATTTGTCTAAAATGTTGGTGTACAATAAAGTATATTCTATCCTATATTTTGACAATATTTACGAAGTCACTGTTACAACACAATCGGCCAATTATGAGCCATACGTGTCTAAGGAACTTATCACGTTTTAAGCTGACGCAATATATTTTTTATGGGCTCGCTAAAAAGAATAACGTGTGAAGTCACTTATAGCCACTAAATTGTTTAACGGGACGTATATGAGTAACTTGTAAATAAAATTAGTGATATGTTATGTCATTGTGATGTTTTAAACATATACATGATATAGTATTTTTATAAACATAGGTACATCATAAGTCAACTAACCATGTTAGAAGGATCAATAATAATTCTGATTTATCATCCGAATACTCCGCTCGAGATTGGATAACAAGAATTTTAGCATATAGTAATGTTGATTTACTTATTTACACACAGTTCTGGTGTGATTGAGTTTCATCCATCTATCCGCACATCTCTAAACTTTCCCAGGATTTTAGTTCTTAGGATTAGAAGCATTATTTTAAAGAAGTTTTGACTATAAAAATTGTATACGTAACTTATTATTATTACTCTAACAAAATTTATGGTATAACATGACTGCAGGTTTATACCATGATATTTCTTCAGTTGTTAGCTAAATAATCGATGGCAGGTCAACGTACACTCAATAGCGCCTTGACACCATGCTGTATTGCATGTCAATATAATTGATTGCAACATAAAACCTGTTATATCATCTGGTATTATGTAATGGTAACATCACGTTTTCGACAATCATACCCCTATTATTGTCACTATAGTGTACACATGTAAACTACGTTGAGTCTTCTCGTCGCCTAATCTGTGGAGTTTGAAGAAAAAAGTTTTCAACCAGTGCTTCCGGCCTTACATGACCTACGGCGTCGAAACGTGGACACTGACAGCAGGGCCAGTCCACAGGCAGAGTCTCATTGCAAGATAAGATTTGCCATTTGCCAACCACTACCATCACAGTGTGAATTGAGCCTTATAACCCTTTTAATTAATAAACAAATTTGTTTGTAGACAAACTGGACCTAATGGATTTGGTGCTTATGTGAAAATTCTATAACAACTACAACCAGAAGAATTGGCTTATATTTTAGCCTTACCTCATATTTTAGTTTAGATTTTTCAGGATTTGTGTGAAATATTCCAGAAAAGAAAAGGCTGGATTCGGATGGAAACTCTATGATTAAATAATACCTGTTCATATTAAAATAAATACGTAGTTAGTTTTTTTTTGTTTGCGGGGGAAATTTTCAACGGGAGCCCGGTCTCAGGGGATTTTATTATTTTATTTTTGCGGGATTTTTACCTCACTCACCGGGTCACAACCCCATGTTCACCATCTGCACATGATGAGCAGCTTCTGGTACCTCTTTAAAAGACCAAACCAGAAACCCCCAGTGCGCACTGCTAAAGCATATCTCTAAGAAGATTATAGAGGG
Organism: Plusia festucae; assembly: GCA_950381575.1. Classification (NCBI taxonomy): domain Eukaryota; kingdom Metazoa; phylum Arthropoda; class Insecta; order Lepidoptera; family Noctuidae; genus Plusia; species Plusia festucae. The sequence continues at coordinate 8,028,366 of OX494454.1, read as the reverse complement.
TCTTCCCTGAGCCTCGCTATGCACGGCAACATTATACTCCCTCTCCGGTCGTGTCGGTCAACCGTCCCATCGGACTATGAGAGTGAACGAACAGAAAGTGCATCTGTGTTTGCGCACACACTTGTGCACTATAATATCTCCTGCGTACTTAGCTGATTGGCCACCGAGACCGAAATTCGGTCTGGAGATTATTATTGTAAAACTAAAATATAATTCAAAATAACAAAACGCACTACGTCCTTCACGCATCAACAAGTTTCCGTGACAAACTGTTAACATAATTAAGACACTTATCACCGTCATCGACCATCCATGTCCCATTAGCTTTGTCACAATAAATACGGTTTCACAGATAGTCATGTTTAAATTATTCGATTTGTTACTGTCAAGCAATAGACCGTACCTTTACACGCCATAAAAAGGTAACAATACAGATAGCGTAGACGCAGACAGAGTTCCTGCTAGAGCCGCGCTGAGCTTGCGTAAGTGATCCCACGGCTCCAGCAAAGGCAAGAACGGGACCTGGATGTTTATTGACGACGCGAGCCCTTAAAGTAGGTTGAAGTGAGGATTCCATCCCAACAAAAGAAGACCTATCTTATTATAATAACTTCCGTGAGACGAATTCATAATTATTTAAGGATTCAACGGTTTACTCACGCGCATTCTCAGAATCGCCCGACTAGTTTCAGACTCAACAGGAGTCCTTAATCATGAGCAGTCGCGACACCGCCGCCGCCGCGTTAAGGACTCCTATTGAGTCTGAAACTAGTCGGACGATCCCGAGAATGCGCGTGAGTAAGCCGTTGAATCCTTAAATAAAAGAAGACTTAGTTGGAGATGAACTTGACTCAATAGCTTACCCAGCGACTTTCGAGTTTATGGACTAGCCGTACAGTCATGGTCCACGTTTCGGCGCCATAGGTCTTTACAGGCAGGACGCACAATGTTAAATCAAAGGTATTTTAAATTAACTAATATCATGTCCAGTCTACATAATTAGAGTATCAATTATATTATTGTTATTAGGTACAGAGTAATTGATATCAATTATGTTAAATGGATCTGTAAATGTTTGCGTGTTGAGAGCTGATTGATAGCCTTGTTTTTTTTTGTCTCGGATTACTTGTTAGATAAGTAGGATTCTGTGATTGCTATTGTTTTTCGATTTCTAATAATTCCATTGTAATTAAATTGATTTTGCTCATCATTCCAGATTATCTTACTGCTTGATGAAGAATTCTTCTGATATGAAGAACTTCTTTTATAGTGTTTCAATCTAAGCAGAAGCAGCTAAAAAATTAAAATATATTTTTAGATAACTGATTACTAGTACCACTGCTGGGTAAAGATCACCCCCACTTAACTCCAAGCTCTTCTGTCATAATCGATATCAAAATAGCGATTGACATCATTATACAGATCGCTATTCAGCGGATTAGTGAGAAGTGGCTCAAATCAAACAATAACAATTCTTAATAAGAATGTTTTATCTTAACCAAAGTTTCCACATGTTTAACGACAGGAAAAACGTGTTTTACATACGTACATATTAAATGATTCATCGCATTAATAATGTTATTAAACCGCTTAGTTTTTTTAACACTTAATATTTGTGGCTACATTAGGTACTTTGAAATAATATTATGATTTAACGATTTTCCGCTTACAATAATTAAATTTATATTTAAGGATTTTCCGTTTTGTGTAGTCCAAAAAGCTATTAAAAATATATTTATTATGGAGGTAAGTACGTAATACTTACATAAAAAACCACACGTCTAAAACAGCTCTAAATGTCACAAATTATTTCATTATATACAACTAAAGAGAAAAAGAGTATTGACAAGTTTTTTTTTTCTTTTTTTAGTTTACCTACACGCAATTTGGTTCGCACTTTCTTGTTAACACCTCGTGCTAAGTTAAATTGCCCGTTACGAATCGGCACGTTGGAAGTTGTATAGGTGGGATTCGAACCGGCAACAACATTATTGCGAGGACGACGCCCTAGCCACTTGGGCTTCAACCGCTCCTTAGTCTGATTTGACCAAAGTCAGATAATGTTTATTTTTGTCTGATTTTGATAGTTGTCTCATACAAAAAAACTGTAAATTCTTCAATTTTATTTATCTGGCTATTGAAAAATCAGCCCTTATACGGGGAAAAAAGTTTGATAAAATGAACTCACAACTTCATACCTTGCTGATAACCTAGAAAACTTTTATAGAATTATTTTAATTCAATTATGCCTCAGCCTGTGGTATTGCCAACGGTACCATAACAAGTCAGGAATCAAACAAAAACCGGAAAACCAGCTTCAAATTACTTTAGAATAATATTTTGGTCATTTTAAAACCTGTGTCTACAACCCTACGTTCGCGGTTGACCGACGACGTCTTAATAGGTTGAATATAACTTATATTAGAAAAATATAAAAGTTCGATAAACCTTACCTGTGATAGCAATAACGAAACAGGTTTTGTAATGTAGCAAATCATTAAGATGCCAACGTACATAGCGCATCGCTCTCACTCAAGTGCAAAATATATGATTACCAATCAAAATAATGTCAGAAGTTCCAATGTGAAAATATTTGAGCATTCAATGTAAAAGTACTACTAGTCTCAAAACGTTAGATGAAAAAAAAAAGATGGTAGGTATGTAAAATAAAAAACTCTGCGACGTCCAAAACTCTAGAAAATGTCTATTGATATTTACTAAAAAAAATCTGAAATAGAAATATAACGAACAAAGCTACAAAGTTCTCGAAGCTTTAACAAAACACTAACTCAGATTAGAACCCGGGTCACCAGTCAAACACATTGGATTTTTACCTTTTAAAGGACTTGAAAAAAAACTATGTTTTTTTTCATAAGTTACCTGCACGAATCTACCAAACCAAAAATGAAATCGACGCAAAGTAGTTACAAAGTCACGGACCTACAATTTTTTCGAGGTCGATAATTCGCTGTAAACATTATCGTAAAATTATATGCCTTTGCTAGCACCGACCGACCAATGATCAGCACAGGATAGCCATAAGTAATAATAATCTAGGCAGTAATAAAAAAATATCTCTTTTAAGATACTATTCTTTGATAAGGAAAACGAAGAACGCGGTAAATCTATAATAGTATTAAAGGTAATTTATTGTTTTCTGTGGTTTACGCGAAAACGACATTGAAATAATAAACGGATTCTAACGCGGTTTATTTTTATTTTAGTTCCCGACGTTTCAACGCCTTTGCACGTGTCATGGTCACGGGCAGACTGCGGCCTTGAAACATTCGCGATAGAATCCGTTTAAAAAGTAGTAGTATCAGAAGAGTTTGTTTGAAGGTCTAGTTGAACGCGCAGGCCCGATTAGAAAAAAAAAGTGTTTTTATGACTCATTTATCGAGGTAGGATACACGCAACTTTTTGCTGCGTCAGCCGCCCACGCAGACGGAGCCGTGAGCTAGTTAGATAATAAAACACTTAAACATACGAGTGATAGTGTGTTGTTAAGTTTTTATTTGAGCCTTCTGTAATATTTATATTGTGACACAACACAACGCAACGGTCGTGTCAATAAGGGAGTGGGATTTCCCCACGATCCGTTATGCTTAGAGCTACATACCTTACTAGTAGCAGTCGGTCGAGTCGGTTTTCCTTGTATATATTAAATAAGGAGAAAACTATCGTAAACCACTTTAGTATCTTTAGGCGTTGATTAATAAGAAAGTTTTGATTGAATCACGTATTCCCAAAAAAAATGTAAGCTGTATTAGCCCAGAATTATGGTCACATAGGGTCGAAAGACAAACAAAATGCAGTTGCAAAATAGAATTGAAAACCGAATGAGCACTTAGCATTTATACCATAAAACATTTTAACAAAACAAAAGCCGAATTTTAAAAACCATGAAACGAAAATTCCCTAAATTCAACTTTAAAGTGAAAAATAAACGGAACTCATAATTAAATTAACTCAATTGATAATATACCAACTGAGCTATTTGCAGTCGGACCACAAATGGGGAAATCAGTATGTACAAAAAAAACCGTTCGAATTGAGAATATCATCCTTATGAAGCCGGTTAAAAATTCAAAACCTTAGGCGGCATAATACAAGTCCACATGTGGGAAAAGGAGAGGGAGGCCTTTGCTTGATTTGCTGTGGCGTGGGACATACCAGGCTTAAAACAAATAATATAAGTCCCCTTCATGATATTTTTTCTAAGGGACGGTGAGGGGATGATCCATCAGGTGACAGTTACTCATTAACTGATATTATCTTAGTTTATTAGTACTACATATTCAGAGAGACCAGGAAATCAGGAAATCCCACCAGTTACAGAAACGTTCAAGAAAAATGAACTATTATCCAAATAGGTAAGTAGTCTATACAAAAAATAATGACAATAACACGCACATTCAACCACACATCTTTCAACTCTATCCTAGTAAACACCGTATTATTAAAGCAGTTAGGTTCAGTTTGGCGTATCGTTGTTTCTGGCATTTGGTGGACTGTACGAGAATATTCATGGTAAGAATCCCACGGTATTTATTACGCACAGTTAGAGGCACTCGAGGTCCCACGACTTACACGTCTTGATAACCCACTATACCCGCATATTATGTAGTTGTATCAAAATACTCGTTTAGCTAATCTTTCTGATTCCTATCATCAAGATAATGTTCTTTTTCTAGTAATTTTAGAGTAAGTAGTCTACAATCCATTAATGGCGTTCGCCGTGGCGTTCCGGCTTTGAGTAAATCCCCCTTTCTACCCGTGTTTCTATTTGTTTGAGTATATCCTTAATTGAGTTTGCTATACAAGGAAATGTAAACATTTGTAGCTTTCATAGTTTCATCTATTGTGTATCTGTATACGCCTTCGAAACTATATCCGTATCCATCCATCTCATCTTCGGTCTTTCCTTGCCTATCATCAAGACTGTCCATATTAAAAACAGCCTTTTGGAAATCATTAAACGACCAAATTTTATATGAGTTTATTTATGAAATTTATGTTCATGTAGTTACCTATTCAAATATTATAATTGTCTAAGTAATACACCAAGATTGATAAATTCCATCCCAAACGGCCAATGGGATTTATTGGAATATAATCGATCAAAGAAATTCTATTCTCCTAACTTTCGAAACAATTGACCATTCTCTTGAATTTGCTCTTTCTTTTGTCTTGAATTTTTTTCCGAACTAAAATTTCAAAGTTCATCGATATCCCTAGATTTAGTTCAATGTCAAACGTAATTAAGATCTCAGTCGATTATAAATCACGATAATGACCTCTGTGTCTGTGATCTAAAGTGTATATTACAACCTACACAGTTTTCAAGGCAAGCAGGCAAGTTATGAAGCACTAAAGCAACTTTATGTTGTTTTGGTTATTATTAGAAGCTATTCATCATATCATTTACTTCATAACATATTATTTTGTTGACGTCATTTATTAATTATTATTTTTTTTGTAAATACTTTGGTCAGACTCTCTAGCTTGTTGTTTTCTTTGAGATAATGTCGTAGTGGCCTAAAATTTGGTGGCCAAGCGGTTCAATGACCGGATTCGTGGTTTCGGGTTCGAACCCAGGCAACTACCAATGGGACTTATTCAATGAAATTCCAATAAAATTCAACCACCATTGACAAACATCGTGACGAAACCTTGATTCCGGAAATTGGAACACCCGCAAGCGTGATGATCATTGCTCGTTCCTTTTCTGTATGGGACGAGGCCTGTGCCGAGCAGTGAGAAGTTTATAAGCCGGTATGTTTTTTTATAGAATATGTGCGTATCCTTTTAATATAGAATACCTACAATACATTTATAGCTGGTCAAGAATTAGAAAGGTGAGCCTAACATTCACCGGCCAAGGTCCGGCCTATTCTTAGTAATCCTTGTATTCAACGAGGAAGCGTGGTGACTGTGGAGTTCCGCATTTCTCACAAGCGGATTTAATTTTGATTTATGATAAATAGGTGGTTTTCGATCCTTCATATCAGCCCTGATTATCCCATTGTTGGGCATTGGGCTGTCTTTGTTTATGTTATTCGTCTTAAAACTTTTTCAAGTCATCAATAAAATATCTTGGTGGTCTAGCGGTTCAATGACCGGTCATTTCTTTTCAAAGTTATATGTACTTTCTTAATTATTCTAAGTCACCATTGACAAACAGTGAAGGAAAATATCATGAGGAAACCTGGATTCCAAAAATTTTAATTTGATGTCGTAAACCTAAAACCCGCGATGACGTTATGGTGATCAGCACTCGTTCCTACTCTGTATGGGAAGGGGCCTGTACTCAGCAGTGGGACATTTATAGGCTGGTATTATTAAGTCATCAATAGTTTGTGTGCGAAATGGAATTTTCCTCTGAATCGACTTATTCTTGTACCTATAGTATTTGTATCTACGTTGTAATTATGTCGACTTTTGGGCAAGACCCTCTGGAAGATTTCAATCGTAGGCTGGTTTGGTTCCCTGAACCATTTATGAATTAAAAATTGTTTTATCCTCTCAACTGTCGACTGCATTCCAAGAACGAAGCTTAAAAAGTCGTCATCTGTTGTTTTCAGTCCATGAGTGAAGCTGAGTTTTTTTTTACTTTGCTCCCGGAGTGAAGTCAATTTATAGTTGAGAGCAAAGAGTATATTCGAGAGCTTCAAACACCGAAATAGGAAATGTAACAAGTATGTAACCACTAGGCATGTTGTTCACATTAAACTTTGAGATGATAATTAGGTAAATATATTTTGGTAGTGTTGGCTGTTATTTTAACCTGTGTGCTGCCTGTGGCACACGTCCAAAGCGGGTCTACCGTTGCGTCCGGTGTTTGTGCAGTCAATCGTGAAGCGACGCTACCAGCATTTCAGATATCATTTTTACTAATTCCAAATGGTCAGAAAGTAGTTTTAGAATCTGTTGGTACTTCTTGACTGTTAATATCCTTTACAGTGTTGGTATCTATTTATATATTGTATAGCTATTTACTGTTAATGTATAGCTATTTACTGTTAATGTATTGTATAGCTATTTACTGTTAATGTATTGTATAGCTATTTACTGTTAATGGAGCAAAACGATGAAATATCTCATCTGATAATGTTATAAATAAATAGACAATACTATATTAAAATATTATCTTCTAAGTGTTGGCTCACTTCACTCGATTACAAGGATTCTTTAGTATCGATTTAAATAATTCATCACTCTAAAATTTGGGCTCACTTAAAACGATTACAATAAAGAATAACTTTAGTAACGCGCTCAATGTTATTCAACTGAAGCATTTTATGCTAAATAGAATTTTCGAAAGTAATTACAAAATCATTTCCAAAATCCATTGATACGTTAACTGCTTTCTTCAAATGTTTATATACTTTACGTAATAACAATAAGTTTCTCCATACGTGTCACAATACAAACAAATGAATAAATAAAGTATGTTTGGTTGGCGAAAGTGGCTTGAGTCACTTAACATTAATACCCACAAGCCGTGAACGGGTTAATGTGTCGATAAGCAAGCACTGCACATCTCTACGCGATGCCCTAGTGACGTAACTACGAGTATTTGATTTTATTTACTATGCCACCTTTGTTTATCTCATTTATTTATTTTATTAGCTTTATTAGAAAGTTAGTGAAACAGTCACACCGGTCTACGCCATAACGCCGACCAGCGCTGGGGTTCCCCCAATCCCAGTGCATATTGAGCGAAAACATTTTCGCAAGAATGTGACGCATATTTCCCCTAACATTAAATAAATTATTAATTATGTTAGTACTTTATTTTTATTACCTATTTGCGAAATATTTTCAGGGCACGTATAAAGTACTAGCTGTTGCTCGCGGCTCCACTCGCGTGAGCATCGGTTACCGCTGCAAATTGGCCTATAACCTTCCTCAATAAGTGGGCTATCTAACAGTGAAAGAATTTTTCAAATAGGATCATTAGTTCCTGAGATTAGCGCGTTCAAATAAACAAACAAACTCTTCAGCTTTATAATATCAGTATAGAATTATAGATAGTGCCAACGCTGGTGTATAAATTTGTTACTGCGCAGCAATTTTTATTCCAACAAATGGTTAAATTATTAACTCTACAACTAATTTGATCATTTGGTAGCAACAATTGATGAAAAAATGCGTAGGTATTGAAACCAATAGTTACCATATTTAACCATTGGTTGAGTTAACTCGGGATCAAAACTGGGCCTTAAGAGGTTATAATCTTGACGAAATAATTCACATGTTTCTAGTAAACAATTTAGGCTAAAAGTAACATTAAAGGCAAAACGATGTTACCTCAAAAGCTGCCAGTGTCATAAATACCTAAATAAGCTTGTTTTGTAGAAATACTGGTAATACCAACGTATACAAAGTTGATATCCTTGAGCGGACGCCTGCGTCATGACCAATCGGTTTTTGCCGACAACAGCCGAGGTCGGCCGAAGTCGCAGAAAAAGTTAATAGCCTTATAAGATCACATTGTTATGTAAAATTAGATCAATTTTATTGTGTAATTGAAAAAATGATGTCAAAGAGTGGAATCTTTTGATAATCTCTCGGCTCTGTACGAGTCGGTTATCGTGGCAAAAGCTTAAATCCTATAACTTACCCCGACACAATGGGATATCTAACGCTAAAATATTTTTTCAAATCAGATCAGTAGATTCTGAGATTAACGCGTTCGACCAAACAAACTAATGAACAAACTCTTCAGCTTTTTAATATATTTGCATATTCCCAGATTATTTTGTTGATTACTGCACGTTTGTTTTTTTATGGAATAATATACTAGCTGTTGACCGCGGCTTCACCCGCGATCACTTACTCCTATCTTACTCAGTGATTTAAATGCAGTATTCTAATGAGAAGATTTTTGAGGTTATTCGTTACAGACACACAAAACCAAAAATCTTTAATAATATTAGTTTATAGATTATATACTTTAGAATCAGTTACAATTGTGATGGGATATATGTAGTAATTCTTCTCTATTCTATTTTCGTAATTTTCCCAAATGTACTCTAATTTATGAGAAGGAATGAGCAATGATCACCACCCCCCGCCACCCGCGAACACCATGGGAGTGTTACGGACGTATAATTTGCCAAGCTATTTACTAAAACAGGTCTCTTTTCTTTGAAGAAAATATTTTGCCAAGCTATACGCGCTCCTCAGTTTTCACGATAAATCCAAGAATTTTATAATGGATTAACTATAAAATCGGAACGAATAAACTCTAATCATTAGCCTTGATCTCTGCGTGTTGGCAATTTCATATTGTTATTGGGTTCACAGTTTTCTCATGGTATTTTCCTTAATGCCTGTTCTACCTTAAACTGATTAACTAGGCAAATACGACATTCAATAATACCATTTTTATTTAATCAGCTGTTCTGTAAATATTCATAATTCATCAACAAAATCGGATCTAAACACCGCTAACTACTGATCATGACATACTTTTTGAAAGCAATTATGCAATCCCTTATGGAGAAAGAACTATCATTAACCACGATGTTTTAGGACAAGATTCGCATTTACTTATGTAAAATGAGGTTTCAATTATGAGAATATACCTACTTTTATTCACTGGTTTTAACCATCGGTACGTTATAGGTATATCTTTTAACAGAACGCTACAGCAATAAGACATTTCAAGCATCAGAGTTTATGAATTAAATTACTGGCTCGAGTGGCTCGCAATAACTAAAAGCACAATTTTTCTATAACTTAAATAATGACATTCAGTCAATGAACAGCTACAATACAATACTAACTACTTAGGAACAGGCATACAAACAGCATCAGAGGTCATTTGCTGGCCTTTAAATTGGGTTTGGGTGGCTAGATCTCCCACAACCTCGAGTGAAACGAAGAGACATTACCGGTACTTAATAAATTTAACATTGGACACCAAAGTGTAAGTTTACATATCCGATGGACAAACAGACTTTATAGAAAGAACGATGCCAACATGACAATAATATTAAAAAGACGAAATTTTGTGTGTCTTACACAGACACACAAAATTTCGTCTTTGCCTCTTCACGCTAAAACGGCCGATCGATTTTGATAATATTTGGTGTTGATCTTTTATCCTGATAAAATTAAATTATCACAAAATTAGACATTAAGTAACACCGCGGGGCGAAGCTGGTGTATTTATAAAAAGTATACTAAAGCCCTAATACGAAAACGTTTATTACTTAACTTAAACTCGTTCTCAAATGTCTATCCGTCTACTTTACACCTTAAAGTGACAGAGACAGAGACTTAACGACGGCTTCAAACTAATTGAGGTTTCAGTATTCGGCCCATAAGTAGATAAGTAAGAATCTTTTTAAATAACTGAACGCATTCTCACGCGACATTCTCAGATCGATCTTCTAAACATTAGCACCTCTTTACTAGAGTAAATATTTATTTAATGACACGAAGAAAAACATCACTGTTCGCATTCATACTAGAATATTAATGAGAAAGTGTCTGCTTGTCCGTGTTATTTCACGAGAAAATCGCTTGACAGATCTTGATGAAATTAAGCTTTTAATTTAGTAGTTTAAGTAAGTCCCGACAAAGATCTTAAAACATGTTTTTTCTTATTTAAATCTCTAAAAAATTTGAATAGGAGATGAAAGTAATTATATAACAACTTCGCCATTTTCGTAGATAGTGCTACTAAATTTTGTATTCAACGTATGATTAAAAAAAATAAGTAACGTGTATAGTCTGATTTAGGACTCAACCCGAGAGGTGAGAAAAGAAGATGAATGAAATAAAACTACTTTTAAACATCTATCGCGGTTTATTTTGATTTTAGTTCTCGACGGCGACGTTTCGACGCCTTTACTGTCTACCCATGACCAAGACACCTGCAAAGGCGTTGAAACTTCGAGAACTAAAATCCAAATAAGTAAGTTTTATTTCAAGGGATACAAGATTTAATTAGAAGCTAAAATCATGAAATTAGGTTTATTATTATTAGATAGGAAACAACTAAATATCAATAAAAGAGTCCTTAAAAATAGACTTATTAATGTAGGTAATTATTCTGCGCAGACGAAGTCGCGGGTATCAGCTAGTTCACAATAGTCGTTATAGTAGTAATTCTAGTTAGTACACTTCCGTGTGTAAGATTCCCATGCAAGATTATTGCTAGGAATGTTATTGAGTACACTTGAGTACAGTTTTTCTAGTAATTTTCATTGTAGTGTAATTTCTTTTACAGCGTTACACTTTATCTGACATCTGTAGTGTGTTAGTGTATCTGTAAATACTCTAGATATAAACCAGGCAACGGCCCGTAAGTGTAACCTCTTTTTTATCTGAGGACAAATATCAGTGACGTTTGCACATCCCTACAGCATATTTTATAAGACCAATATCAATAATTTATGTAACGCTAGCTATAGCCCGCGAATCCCCCTGCGTTGGTGTTGGATATTGCGGTAAAAAGCCTATGTCCCTTCTCAGGCTCCAGACTATCTCTGTACCAAATTTCATTTATATTAGTGCAGTTGTTACGGCGTAATTGCGTAACACACCACAGACAAAGTTTAGAATTTGACCAAAGTTGAATAAAATAATTTACTAAATTTGTTCAATTTTTTCTTTTGTTTTTGTTTTTCTATATTATTGTTGTTTTCTAGCCTTTTTAATTAAGGTGCTTCTATTTGTAACAACGGATATCAAGGTTAATTTAATAAAATATATTATATTCATTTATATAAATATATATTATGGGTTAATAATATTATAATTTACAAAATATTAATATAATATTACTTTATTAAGTAGGTAAATAAAACGTGAATGTGTAACCGACCTTCGGGCATTGTGTGTTTTTATTTTGAGCCTAACGAACCATGAAATAATTTTAAACGACTGTCGAATAATTCTTTTTGTGTGCACAACTGTAGAGCAATTTAACCAAACTTTGAAGTTGCAAAATAATTATTGTCTAGTTATAAACAGTGTATTCTGCCTAGCCGTTTTCCCAATCCATGTTGGGGTCGGCTTCCAGTCTTACCGGATTTACCTGAATACCATAATCAAAACGATCTTGCCAAACCCCGGCCCTGGGCCGCCCTGGGGTTCCGGCTCAATTCCACAGCCAAAATGGAACTATTGTACATTCCGAATCGCAAACAAAGTGCGATGTGAACATGAGGCAAGTCGCCACGCAGTTAAAGTACCTACTTGACTGCTTGTAATTAGCAAGTGCTAGCTAGAAGCATGCGTGTACAAACGTTGCTAGAAAATCGCTTGCTTGTTAGGTTGAATTATAATTATAAGTGAAAAAAGACATCCTTGTTTTGAGCATGCTAATTTCGAGCAAGTGTATCTATACCCAAATTCATGCACCAGCGCGAGTGCGGGGTGAGATACTGCGCGGTATGGAACTAAATTCACAGCCACCATTAAGTTGGCTATCAAGCTATACATTTCCAGTATATGCTGACCTTGCAGTGTACGGAAATCCTATACAATGCGAGATCAGCTTATACTGGAAAGTTATAGCTTGATGTGTAGCCGTGTGTACGCACGGACTTTAAAAGTAAGGAAGTACTTAATTAGTCATAACGTTTATAATTTAAACAAGAGGTTGTATTTGTCAACACCTTTTTTTTTGAATCAACGCCCGCAATACGAAATTTAATCCTTGTGTCGCGGGAGTTTCACAAACATTCAACTCACATGCACAAATAACACCCAGACTGGGAACAAGCATTTGTGGATCACACAAATGCTTCTCATGCGGGGATAGAGCCCGCAGCACGTCGCACACAGTGGTAATTAGCGTGGTGACCTGTACCACTCTGCTATCCGTGCAGTCGCATTTAAAACATAAAACCTTATCTGTGTTGAAGTATTTACGATGTTAGTGTTCGTTGCTAATTGTGTAGCAAGGCTAATTAGTATCTACCATCATAAGCAAAAATATTTGATAATTCGTTAGGTAGTTTTTTTTTCAAACTTCATATATTAATTTTATTATCAAACTAGCTTTTGCTCGCGACTTCATCCGCGTGGAGTAATGAAATCCGTCAGAATTTGGGTTTTTCACTTAGTTATCGCCTGTTCCATGGTCTATCGATTACATGTGTAAACAAACATTAATTAAAAAAATCAACCTAAATACTAAGTTTTAGGTAAGTGAATCCATTGAGAAATAAACATTTTCAATTTACCACCCTTTTCTCCCCTTTGGGGGGGAATTCAATAAAATCCTCTCTTAGTGGTAGCATACTTCTCCCAACAAACACACATGCCAAATTTCAGCTCTTTACGATCAGTAGTTTCGGCTGTGCGTTGTCTGTCAGTCAGTCAGTCGGTAACGGAAGAGTTTTATATATATAGATGACTAGCGACCCGCCCCGGCTTCGCACGGGTGGACATTTATTTCTTCATAGATGTGCACCCCTGCGGTTTCGCCGTGCGAGTCGTGCGACACAATCATATCGGCCGGCGGCCATCATTCATTTTAATACCAATTACAATTTTAAATTCGTAATATCTTTTGAATGAATTGTCCGATTGGAATAAAATAAAAAGTTATTTATAGCTATTGAAACAATCTTGCTCTATAAATAGTTTATTTGGATAAGGATTAGTATTTGACGATAATATGATCAATAAACATAGGCATAATTTTAATTACTTTTATTCTATGGAAAAGTGGTTATAATGGCTAAAATATAAATGTTTGGTTTATACTATCGCGGACTTTTTTGTAGGCATTATTGAGTTCTACAACTTTTCTATAGAAGTCAACCATACATCTCTAACCATTTAGGCAGCGTTCGCGAGAATCGTTAACGTACGGCAGTTTTTTCGTCGACATACTCCACAATTTTCACTACCACGAAAAATCCTACCTATCTATTTTCCGGGATAATAGCCTATACGGATTCGGAAGAATCCCTCTAAGTAATGGTAAAAGAAATTTTGAAATCGGCCCAGTAGTTTTTGAGCCTATTCAATACAAACATACAAAAATACAAAGGTTTCCTCTTTATAATAAGTACATATTAGTATAGATTAGAAGATTAGCGATCAAAAGTTTGTACAACTATGGAATTCGTCACGAAATCTGAAATCCTGTTAGATGAGTCCTTTAAATAAACCTTATCTAAAATATAATTAATACGGTCTATATTCTATATCTCGATACTACTTGAATAGGAAATGTAAAGGAATGTGGAGTTTTCCTTGAGATAAGGTTTTTTTTTTAATTCGTTCTTGGAAATTGAACTAAATTCAGTTAAAGGCCTAAACGTTGTTTTATGTCCGTTTTAACCGTCTATCTCTCAATCACTTTAGATAAGTAACTAATAAATTAACCTGGTTCATTGATAGGTTGTTATGGTCCCTTATCGGAATAAAGTTTCTATCAATAATCTATCTATATATATAAAAATCAATTGCTGTTCGTGAGTCTCGCTAAAACTCAAGAACGGCTGAACCGATTTAGCTGATTTTGATTTAGAAATGTTTGTGGAAGTCCAGGGAAGGTGTAAAACAGCAATTGATTTTTATACATCTAGATTTTACTTTTGACAGAACGAAGTCTGTTCGGGCAGCTAGTACCTAATAGATATAGATTAGATACGTAGAACTTCCCCCTTAGACAAGGTACATTTCAACAAGCGTTAATGATTATAGAAATGGACTGCACGGATGGCCGAGTGGTATAGGTCACCACGCTGATTACCACTGTGCGCGACGTGCTGCGGGTTCGATCCCCGCATGGGACAAGCATTTGTGTGATCCACAGATACTTGTTCCAAGTCTGGGTGTTCTTTGTGCATGTGATTTGAATGTTTGTGAAACCCCCGCGACACAAGGATTAAATTCCTTAGTGCGGGCATCGTTTTTATAAAAAAAAAATATGACATTAATTTCTCTTCGATAAGTCACGTGACTAAGACTTGTCACTTTCATACATTTGAACGATTCGATCAGCGATAACGATTGTAGAAATGTACTTTGCCATCAGGGAGCTTATCACATTGACATAATTGTCCTAGTTCAAATCATTGATAAGGATAATTTTACTTCCTTCGATAATAAACTACGAAAGCATGGGTCATGACGTCATATGTTAAATTTCGACCATCTTGTGACAATTGGCAGTCACGTGACCATTAATTAGCCAATGGTTTTTGTTGGTTAATTTTAACCACAACTAGAGGCCCAACAGTGACCATAACTCGACCATAATTCGTTTTAATTTCAAGTTAAAAAAAAGGAGTATTTTGCTTCACATATTAATCTGTTTGACATTCAGAAACAAACACTATTAAATCTATTCTCTATTCAACGACAACGCAGTAAAGTTTAAACAAAAGAGTATATATTCGTGTGTGTCTCAAATACATGATAGTGTGTGTAAAGGATATTAATTGATTTAATGCATCATTAAAAAAAATATGAGCACTTTGAACTCCTTTTGAATACATACATGAGGAAAATAGTTATGACGTCATAGATTGATATATTTGGTTGAGTTTAAATGGCGTTGATTTAATTAAATAAACTAAAAATGTGCGAAATTTCATACTAAAGTGTTTGCTTTAATATTGACTGAAAACTCAATAATGTACTAAGAAGTCAAAACCGCATAAAGATAAGAAGTAGGTAATTAATTATATTATTTTCCGGATTCGTTTAACAAGGAGTAATTGAAAACAATAGGACTAAAATAGTCAACAATGAGTATGAGTAATGTAAAACACCGAATGCCAACAAAACTGGTTTGTTTTGTAAAATAACTTTTTTCATACAACTTAGGATAAGCGCGCACTACGACATTTATTTGTTGCGATTTGTATGCACTAGCAATGCGCGGAGTTCGTTACAAAATATAAGTAAGTACGAGTACCTACCTATGTAAGATTCCGGAACTGCAATTTTAAAGCACAATTTATTAATGTTTATTTTCACAGCGCTTCGTTTCCTTTTCATTTTGTATTATACCTATTTTTTATGAAACTACTATGAAGTTGCTTGGCAAATAAGGACTTTTTTTTAGTATGGTTTCGTTGAAGTAAATTGCTAAGTTTTTCAGCAGATCCAGTATTTATTCTAAGATCAGTTGCTCACGTATAGCTGTAGCACTTACTAAAGAATTACTTTTAAGTAATTGTATTAAAATATAAACGTACTTACTGTATTGTACCAAGATTTGTGTCATTGACATCGGAATTGGCGGCAACTGGCGTGACAAAACCAACCTTCACGCAACGCTACTCCCTCAACTTAACAAAAATGCACCTTTTTAACAGTTTATAGTTTAACTATGTAACTAGATTTTGTCATTATACCCCGACAAAAAGAGGGGTGATATAACTTTAGGGTGTGCGTGTCTGTGGTGTCGTAGCACCCAAATGGCTCAACGGATTTTGATCTAGTTTTTCTTTAAAATTTAGTTATAATATACAATGTGTGTCAGAATGGGAATCGTTGTATCGTACTAATGTGTACCTAATCGTACCTACTCATAATAAAATTGTGAACAACTTCACTATGGGACCAATCCCAAAAAGGCGACAATAAATCACCTGTTCAATACTTTTTATCAAGGTAGGTATGCGCTCATAAATGTATGGGGCAGTCGATTTTTTTTCGCGTTCAGAGTTAAGTTCCAAGACTTCCAAACTACACGTCTTTTCTAAACTGGTTACCATCATATTTTATTTATCACACCAACTAAGCATGCTAATTGACGATTTACAGATATCGCAAGGCGGAAAATGTTCTTTTAACAGATTGGTGCTAAATTGCTAATTACGTCAAACAGGATATACAACCTCTTTTATCCAAATAAAATCTAAGAGCCTCGGTTGAAAATTATCATAAGATACAGTCAACAGCAACGGTAGATGATCAAAATCAGAATTTCAATACTAATGAACGGAGACCGCGTCAGAACTGTGTGGCGTCGAAGTGATTAAGAAGTACTTATGTGATTGTAAATTATAGCAAACATTTATACAGTTGCCGTATATTCGTGATCAGTTTTGACTCCAAAAGTTATAAACTCAATTCATCATCTACTTTGCTGTTGACTTTACTACCGCGAGATTATTTAAACTATTTATGGAGTAGAACTAAGAAGGTTATATCATAATAATAATTAGGTCACAACATGCGATTGACGTGTTTTAAAAAAACTTAGAGTTGACTTCTTAGGCCCAGTTTTTTGATCCCGAGTTAACTCAACCAATGGTTAAATATGCTAAAGAATGGTTTCAAATTTTGGAAGAACGCGTTTATTCATCAATTTTAATTCTAACAAATGGAACCGGTTTGTTCATTAATAGTAGATTACCGTGTTTTACATTGTGTTATATTAACAATGTATTCGGCTTTATTATCATTGTCTTTATTATCATGTATTCGGCTTCTACAACCCATTATATATTTGAGTAGCATTTGGTAAGATGCGTTTTCAAAATTATAGGGTCATCATCACAAATTCTGATTAATTTCGTTGCGGGTTCCCGAGATAATTAATTGTTTCCCTTGGATACACCGAGCTTAATTGTCTCGGTGAAATACATTGACATGAACATCATTGTAGATTTTTTTTTGGCGTGGTGAAACGCTATTGCCTTCAACCCACGCTGAGGGCACAGCGTGGGGATATGTCGGACTTGCACCGACTAAAAACACCCCGCCTGTCCTTGCCTTTGCTGGAGCCGCGGGATCACTTACGCAAGCTCTGCGCAACTCCTGGGATCCTGGCTTACAGGAGTTGCAATGATGAGCACGTGTGGTGGGGTTGTCCCAATTTTAAGATTACTTTTTACTTTACTTTTTTTTTTAAAGTTTACTAGTAATGTGGGTCGCACATTACTAGTAATCTCGTTAACCGACGAGTGGGTTCACGTCGGTAGTATAATGGGTGGGATTCGAACCCGCAATCACATGATTGCAAGTCCGATGCCCTAGCCATTAGGCTACGGCCGCTTTTTTACAGATGATATCGCTGTAGCCGCCATGGACGCAACTCACCGACTAGGTACGTAGGTACGAATAGCCTAACACGCCTGTGCCACGGTCAACCAAGAATGTGTGAATCAACCTCTAAGGTCTACCATAACTAAAGCCATTATAGTCTTACAACAGAGGTTGTATGATTAACGGCCTACGTAGGTATCGCATTAGGAAATAATAAGCTTTGAAGTTTGGCGGAAGAATAAATTATAGTAGGTACGTAATGAGTATAAATGTATAATCTGGTCATAAATTATTTATTGAACAATAAAAAAAAATTGCCTAGCCTTTTCCAAAGCTATGTTGGGCCTACCAGTCTTATCGGATTTAGCTGAATACCGTATTCTACAAGGCGTCATAAATTAATTACTGAAAAAAATAAAAAAATTGCCTAGTCTTTTCCCAAGCTATGGAGGGGGTCGGCTTCCAGTCTTACGGGCTTCAGCTGTATACCTACCGTATATTAGAAGGAGCGACTGCCTATGAGGCCACCACATACCACAACCCATTGCTGAATAATACAGTAACCTATAGTAAGACTGGTTTTCAGAATAATTTAACGACTGTGTTATTATGTACCTACCTATCTTACGAGGTCAATGAGGTGTTATTCAAATTCAAATGATTTATTTTGTAATTATGATTTTTACAACCACTTTGACTCGTCACTTCTTTGATCTCTCTGGAGTTGACTATTCCTAACAATATACCCTGAGAAGAAATGTCTAAACAAATTCAGGGGAAATATTATGATGTAGTAAAGAATAACGTACCTAGGTAGGTAAACCTATGTGTATTATTGTGTATTATAGAATAAAAGTTGGTCTGTAATAAAGAAAAAAACAAGCAAAATACCTAATACGAAATCGTAAATTTAAAATACTTGATTGACTAAGCAAGAATTTGGAGCGATGGCATAATGAACTAGGTAGGTACCTATGGTGATCAAGAGTCATTTGTACAATATTATGCAAGGAATCTTTCGGTCACGGTCTCTTAGACTAATTAATTATATTATCTGTATAAATAACTGTCCAATGACCAATGAGTGGCCATGCGGCACTGTGTTTGCATTTTGTAATACGAAGCAGGTTCTTTTTAAATGTTCTTATGGCCGGAAATAGTCCTAGTCAGTAAGACTGAAGACATCTTAGTACGTTCCCGGTAGGTAGTAGGTAACTATTTAGTAATCTGTGGTTCCCGTTTGAAGGACATAATAATATAACTTTTTTTTCCGGGATGAAGAGTTTGTCTTTAGGAATGTCTGACTTTAACCGACTAAATAATTGCCTTACAGAGCCGCTGGATCACTTGTGTATTCCCCGCGCAGTTCCGGCAAAAGTATTCCTACTCCACCTTACCCAAGGTAAAGGAATGCCACCAAATCAACACAGGACAACAGGTTTGTAGTACAAAAGAAGTTGAGAAAAACTCACAAAATTAAATAATAATAAACAATCTGGGCTGTTGGTGGTTTTTTTTTTTAAGATTACCTAGATTTTTAAACTTGGTAGCTACTTTTTGTTGGTTTATATATTATTATGTAAACTTGATGCTTACGAAGAAATAAAGTACCTACCTATACCTAATTACACATTAAATTACGCAAAATGACGTAAAAGATACTATAAAAAAGCGATTGAATTCTAACTAGGTACCAAGTTACCTAACTTCAGCATGATCAGGTTACTACTCCAAGTTTACCAAATATTTTCCAGTTTCTACACAAATACGAGACGGCAAGACAGTTTTTAATTTCAAAAGCATGTTCACATTCTTAGTCGTGCGTACACGAAATCGTACTTTTACTTTCAATACTCACATATAAACCGGTCAAGCAAGCCGCGAAGTATACTCCAAACAATATGAATAAAGTTTCTAAACACTGATCGTGAACTAAATAATTAATTTCTCACTAAACTCACAGTGATTTCACACAACACTCCGACGATTTGTTTTTGTTGAGCTAACGGTAAAAACTTTATGTAACTTTCGTCAGTTTGAAGTCAATAAACTCTTTTAAAAATTCAACACCGAGTTTATTTTAAACTTGTAAATTACATTTCGAATTTTATGCACTTATTTTCGATAATTCGACGTAGGAGAAGCGTGCGCTCACTTCTGATTAATTTTTGCAACTGGTTGAATTTGAATGAATGAATGTGATTCAAAGTTTGCTGTTCGACGAAGTTTAAACAAGTGAAGTGAGCAACACACGATGCGGTCTTGGCGCCGCGCACACCTGTGTGTGACTGTGTGTCAGTGGTCAGTCAGATTGCGTGAATGAATGAAAGAGACAGAACGATTTCTTTCTTTACGAGTCGAATGTCCTTACTCTTTACTCATACCGTACTACCACTACCAGTTTATTTTATACATCTGGGTTTTTACATTTACCGACGATCATTTTGCGCATGACTCATTTTTATTATTGTTTTCCACATTATTTACTCATTAAGGAAGTTTAAAATGTTCCGTGAAAGGATACAGCCAATTTAATTAAAAATCTTTCCCCCTAATCATAGCTAATAGCTCAGATAATATTGTCTCAGTTTTTAACTATGTACAACTATTACCTATGCTTCGGGTTCGATCCCCGCATAGGGAGTTTTCGTAATTTTATTGAATAAACAAATAGGTAGAACCTACCTAAGGGTACGCACACATTAACAGATATTAATATTTCAATTGAAAGCGGCGCGGCAGTTGCCTAATGGCTAGGGCATCGACTAGCGACCATGTGTTCGTAGGTTCTAATCCCACCCATTACACTACCGACGTGAACCCACTCGTAACACAAGCATTTAGCTTAACACGGGGCTAACAAGATTACTAGTACTATTAGTGATGTGCGATATTGCTTGTATATATTTTGTGTAAAAAAAGCAAAAATCTTTTAGAAGTCTGTGAAGCCCAGCTGTATTTATTTTATGAGAAAAAGCTTTTGCCTTGCACGGAAATATGTTACATAGTTCTGAAACTTAAACAAAATGGGTTGCAAAAAAAAATCAATTTTATTTATATTTTTATTGATATAATTTTGTACAAATAACGGCGTATAATACATCGGACAGGTCTCACATACAAAACTAACGCTAGTCAAGCTATGTCACAAATAGTAACTACTTATTAATGTGTATCGATAACTCTTAATTCGATTTAACTCACTCGACTCAATTAAAAATATGACGTCACAATTTACGGTACGTACTACGTAGACATTTACCACCCGACAAATAATTAAAAGAAGTTGAATAGGATGTTACCGTCAACGAATGCAAATAGAGAGAACCATGAAAAAAAAAATCGAAACCGTTATCGCGCGATAAAAAGATCCTACTGTCAGTGTCAAATCACATTTTGTAACTGTCATTTTAAAAGTAGAGTAGCTATGGTAGAAATCTTATGAGAAAGAATAATAATGTTATTATTTTTTGTATTTCTTTGGTAGACATCAACATCGTTAAGCTGTCTTTCCGTCGAATAAGATACATTGATACTTTTTTAAAGTTAGGTAATTTTATTTCATTGATGTGTATCATGGTAAGTTAAGTGTATGGGGTTCAAAATTAAGTCGAGTGAAGTTAAACAGAATTATGTTCTTTTACAAAATGTTTATCAAAAGCCAGTGGTTAGCTATTTTAGACAAGAGGGCGACAAGCGCAGGGAATTACAAACAAACATCATTATATTTATATTATTGCATAATTATATCCTTATATTGTTTCGTTATAAAATTTATTTTTATTAAGTATTTTTTTATTAAATTATTTAACAATTTGTTGGTTCTGATACGAGTACATGATTCCAAAACTTTATTAAAAATGATTTACATTTAATCTGGATAACGACTTTAAATGAAATGGATAACGCGATTAAATGAAACGAATTAGCAATGTTTCGGCAAATGAAAATGTTGTATTAAATAAACGGGAGACCACAATAAAGATATGTAGATATTTATGTAAATAATTTCCACACCCTGTGAAATATTATAATTGACGAAAATTATTGGTGTAAATGAAATCCCAGTAAAGGGCATTTAGGATTTGTGTCGAATCGTTTGCTTGTCAATTGTTTATCAGAAACTTAGAACTTCGTTCTTCAGTTTTGAATTATAAAACTCGAAGTTAAATGCTTAGTATTTTTTTTATATTGCATGTAAAACATCGTTTTAGCTAATGTTACTTGTATGGCACGCTGCTGCCCAATTATATATAATTAATCAAAGTTAAGTTCAATTAAGGAGATGGCTTTCCTTATTTTCCTATTTCGTTTTTTTAACAATAGGTATTTAAAGTCCAATAAACAATTGACAAGCCGAGCAACACCTATAGTTTATACATACAAAGCGCGTAACACTACGATAAATATAAATATGTATCGACTATATTATTACTAACAGTGCTAGGTCCAAGGCAAATTAAATCGCAAAACAAAGCTAGATCAACCTAAAACCCGGGAACTTATACATTAACCCTTCACTGACAACACAAACTTTCGTCAGTTTATACGCATTTGTCACATACTTATATTACAGTACATTTTTGAAAAAGCAAGATTGATACAAAATTGTCGCATAAATAAATATACGTGCAAATGTGAGATACTGGATGATAATTGCACCGATATATTGACAGCTTAAGGACCTAAAAATAAAATTTAAATGTAACTTTGGTTATAATCTTTGGAATGCATTTACCTTAGTTTACAGTAATCTCCCGAAAAGGAAGCTTTGAATTGATGTAATATTTTCTATTATTTTAAATGTTATTCATGAAATTTATTGAAATGATGACTCAAAATGAATCTTCAGTTCGTTTAAAGATTTGTATTTTCGTTTAATTGCTTTTAACATTCCGCCAATAATTCCCTCTATGTAAATGTATCGAAGAAGAAAAGGTCTTTAGATTTAGTTTGATTTTATTCATTTATCTTCAATAAGTGCATGACAAAGCCTGGATGTATACAAAAGTTATTTAAAATTACAGCCTTTAATCCCATTATTTATCTTGCATATAAACTTGAATATAAGAGCAAATCAAATAGTTCCCGGGCTTGAATATAAAAAGCTCAATTAATTTTACAATATCATCAAACTCTATTGTTCTACTTACAAATGTTCTAAAACCACGTTCATATGAAAATGTTTTCAATATACAAACGCTATGTATGTATACTTATTGATCTATTTGACACAGACGCAGCCTGAAGGTTTATGAGGCATTTTTAGTATGGCAAAAAACTAGGCAGTAAAAAAATGCAAATACATGTATTACATACTTCATTACTCTCGTTATACATACTTTAGCCAATAATTTAGCGTTAAGCAAATATTAACACTTATATTAAGATGATTTTACAAGCTTTTAAATACATCCTCAAAAAAGTTCTGGCCACGTCTGTGTGATTATATAAAATACACTCACATCGTAACAAATTGTGATTAGCTACGAAACGAAACGTTTCTTACAAAATGATACTGCGTGCAAACCACTCGTACGACTAGAATTTTATTTAATTTAACATTACAAATAGTTTTTTTTTATATATCTACTAGATAGTAAAGCACTTTGAAAAGTTATTCCATCGTACATGGAAACTAAATTGAAAGAAAGTACGATACTAAAAAAATAACTATAAGATGACAGATTTAGAAACCCGCAGTTCACTTACACTAAATTGACTAGAGTATTCATTTAAAAACTAAAAATAAAACCATCGATCGCTTTTACAAGTTATCTGGGTTCATATAAAATGTTGAATAGTTCATTTAATTTCGTATTATCAGTTTATTGCCTCCGACATTTAACTTACATTGATATGTAGATACGGAGTTATTGGTCGTAATTCCAACGCAATCGAAAGCAACTCCTGAGAGAAACGAAGAGAAATCTATGAGACACACCTAACACTAACTTAAACACCGAATTCAAACACATAACCGTTTAAAATGAACTCATCAAGTTCATTTAATCCGTTATGAATAAAATCATTAAGTTCATTTAATTCGGTTATGTGTTGGTGTTGAATGTAACAAATTTTTAATTCACTTAAATGAACTTTTTGGTTCATTTAAATGAATGGTACATGTTTTATGGTGCGCATCGTCCTACGTTGTTGGTTATGGTGTGTGGGAGTTTGGAGAGGGTTAAGGGAATATCAAAGTCTCCGCTGAGAGATATTTGTGAGACGCAGCCGACGAGACCGCTCTTATACCTGCCTTGAGTGTTCAACTCTATTGAGGGTAGACCACCTGTGGAAAGAAAAAAATAATTAAATATTTTAATAACATTTTTATTTAATTATATTGATGGATATCAACTTATTATTACATAATTATTTTCAGTTTCATATTTGTAGATATGAAGGATGTCGTGGTGGCCTATTGGTTCAATGACCGGATTCGTACCAATGTGACTTTTTCAAAGTTAAAAGTACCTACTTTCTTAATCATTCTAGGACATCATTGGCAAACGGCGAAGGCAAACATCGATATGAAACTTGGATTCCAATAAATTGGAATCCGAAATCGCCAACCCGCAGTGAGCAAGCGTGGTGATCAATGCTCATTATTTTCTTCTCTATATGGGAAGAGGCCTGTGCCCAGTAGTGGGACGCTTATAGGCCGGTATTATATTATTATTTATTTGTAATCATGGCAAAGTTACAACTTCGCGTTACGTGTAAAATGTCAGGCGCAGTGCTACTGAGTAGATTCTAAATCTGAATCCCACTTGGTAGTAACGTACCTACTACTCATATGACTAATGATTGAATCTATCTAAATTTGTCAAGGATAATTATTATTGTTTTGCCTTTAGAAAATATATAAGGACTGACGGAGGGTTACGTACAAAGATATTTTTTTTTATTAAATAATTACAAATGTACAGTTTTTAGAGTTTCCCCGAATTGATAGTGTGAGACTATAAAATTTCATAATTCTAGGCCAACGGGAATAAAAAAACCCTAGTTTTGATTTCCTTGAGAGTTTAAAATATAATAGGTACCTACTATATTTCTGTAGTGTTAAATATCTTTTTTTACCTAAAAGTTTGACTTTTTCTCAGATTCAAGAATCTCTAGGCTTAAACATATGGTTTTAATTTCAACTAGATACCTCCATACGTCGCCGAGATAAAGGGTCTTGAGAGACATAAGTCAACAAAGTGATCCTATAAGGGTTTCGTGTTTTTTTTTCGAGGTACGGAACCATAAAACTACTCCCAAAATAAGGAATTTAGTACTTGTGTTTTGGAGGGATTTACACACATTCAAATCAAGAATCCGTGTCGTTTTCGGGGATTGAACCTGCAGCACGTCACGCACTGTGCGTGACGTGCTGCGGGTACTTAAAATATTATTGTAATAAGTATATGAGCGCGGTGAGATCTTAATCTGAACTATCGCGTTGCACGACTATAATCAAATTACGTCACGCGAACACAACAACAACGTCAAGCCTTAAAAGGTAAATGCATGAGTTCGAGTTAATTCCCGTGACGTAATTTTAATATGCAATGCGTTATTTATTACATTTACAAAAGTTATTACTATTGTTTTTTAAGTAAAATTATTCCTTACCTATGTACAGGCCATTTTCTGTGTTCAGCTGTTTCAGTTTCCCGGGCGAGACCTTGCCGACTGAACCCAAACCGTCCACTTCCAATACACCCGCTTGTCTATTCCTAAAAAAATTACAAATCTAATTAGATATCTACATTTTGTGATAATATCTTGGTAACCAGACAACTGATAAACGTACATACTTAACTAAATATTCATATATTAGATAAATTACGCAACAAATACGCTCATCGCATAAGTATTTTTCCTGAAGGGAATCAAACCATCCAGTTTAGCAGTCAGGGTCACTATCCAATAGGGCCAGTTTTTTGATCCCGAGTTAACTTAACCAATGGTTAAATATGCTAATGGTTTCAAACTTCGTTGGAACGAGTTTATTCATAAATTTTTATTCTAAACAAATGGTTATTTTATTAACTCTTCAGCTTATTTGATCATTTGATACACAATAAAATTATGAAAAAACGCATTTTGAAACCATTAGTTAGCATAATATTTAACCATTGGTTTAGTTAACTCGGGATCAAAAAACTGGGCCTAAGTCCAGAAGTTTCCAGACTTTTTTTTTCCTTAGAACACTTTCATTTAGCTGGTTCCGGTGGACCTGCAGCTAGAATTAAATTTAAGTACCCCTCTTACGAATTGTGAACCCCCATGTTTTTGTTACGCCAGCATAGACCTCTGTCGAGTCTCCCGTGGGGGGTCCACGGGAGACCCTCTTGGGACTAGTGCGTTAGACCAACCAGGCCAGTGTAGTGTATGGTGGGTTACCTTGTCGCCCGCGCCCTGTGCCACAGGCCGTCATCAACTTTGGTGTGGTTCGCGATGATCACTACCTCGCCGCTTCCTAAGTCGTACCTGTAACGAAGATATCCAAAATAATTTGTATTTTCTGAGTTCCCAAAATATAATAATAATACCCCATCCCATTTTAGAGAAATTCTCATGTTCTGAGTGTCAATCAATTTGGATTAACTATAACATACTTATCCCGAAGAATGCCCTTGCTTTATTGATTTCAATGTAGGTATTCAGTTTTTTTTTAGAGAGATATATTATATACTAGCAATGTGGGTCGCATTACTAGTCGTCTCGTTAACCCCTCGTGCTAAGCTAAGATGCTTGTGTTACGAGTGGGTTCACTTCGGTAGTGTAATGGGTGGGATTCGAACCCGCAACCACATGATCCAAGTTCGGACTTGCGTTCATCAAGGCGTCGGCGCCTTGCCATTAGGGTCCTGCCGTTTCTACGTTTGACTTATCTTCTTTAATTATTAATGTAACGTTTAGTAAATGATTTTTCAAATAACACGAAAAGTGTGATGACGTGTTTGCGATTTTATGAAAATATACAACATGTAACAAAACTCCTGTCCGATCTAATAAAGGCGTATTCGTGGTACAGTTCATCTGACAACCGTCTGGCATAGGCGGTTTTTTTGACACAAAACTGTAGGTAGGAAGTACGTGAACATTGAAGAGCGGTCAGTTGTTCAGCTGTTGCCTTGGATCAGTTTTTTGTATTAATTATTTTGACTAGGGAAAAAATATAATCTCCAATCCATTAAATGGCTACGTATATGTGTTCGCAGTACGATACCGAATAATAATCTCAGGGATCGGACAGGGTTTTTGTTACACGCTGTATATAGTATTTATGTTAACTCCTAGTGGTAAATATGTTTGTGTTATGAGTAGGTCACGTTGGTAGTGCAATGGGTGTGTGTGTGCAACCCGCGACCACAAGATCGCAAGTCCGATGCCCTAGCCATTAGGCTACCGCAGCTTCTAAATTGGGTAAAGGCCAGGCAGAAGGAGGTGTTGTGTGTGTGAGTGTGGTAGGTACCGGAACACGAGCACGCCGTCCTCGACGGCGAGCGCCAGGAAGTCCGGCGGGGCGCGCGCGCCGCCGCTCCACAGCAGCAGCCCGCGCGCGCCGCACGCGCGGGCTGCTGCTGTGTTGTGTGTGTGAGTGTGGTAGGTACCGGAACACGAGCACGCCGTCCTCGACGGCGAGCGCCAGGAAGTCCGGCGGGGCGCGCGCGCCGCCGCTCCACAGCAGCAGCCCGCGCGCGCCGCACGCGCGGGCTGCTGCTGTGTTGTGTGTGTGAGTGTGGTAGGTACCGGAACACGAGCACGCCGTCCTCGACGGCGAGCGCCAGGAAGTCCGGCGGGGCGCGCGCGCCGCCGCTCCACAGCAGCAGCCCGCGCGCGCCGCACGCGCGGGCTGCTGCTGTGTTGTGTGTGTGAGTGTGGTAGGTACCGGAACACGAGCACGCCGTCCTCGACGGCGAGCGCCAGGAAGTCCGGCGGGGCGCGCGCGCCGCCGCTCCACAGCAGCAGCCCGCGCGCGCCGCACGCGCGGGCTGCTGCTGTGTTGTGTGTGTGAGTGTGGTAGGTACCGGAACACGAGCACGCCGTCCTCGACGGCGAGCGCCAGGAAGTCCGGCGGGGCGCGCGCGCCGCCGCTCCACAGCAGCAGCCCGCGCGCGCCGCACGCGCGGAACCGCACGTTGATGTCCAGCGACTCGCTCACCAGCCTGCCGGTGCGACACACGGTTAGGTTATAGGTAAACGCGGGCTAGTTTTCCGCAAATCGACATCTTTTCTTGCACCCGTTTTGCGTTGAGAGGGGGTGTTTGCACTACTCTAGCCATCACAACTCCTCCACGGAGCCTAGCAGACCCTTTACGTTGCCGACGGCTTCGGAGAGTGACTTCGGTCCCGAGGTGTAGTGCCCTCGACACGATTAGGTTATACCACAGTACTATGGACTGGATAAGACTTTTTGAAGTGATAATTTCTTATGGAAAGAAAAGAAAATAAATTAAAATACGTATGGAACCTATACGAGACCAAAAAGATTCCTATCTCAGCACAATGCTACGACATGGAATGTCGCTGGTATTCTGATAGTTGGGAGAGACTTATGGAAGGGTAAACCGTAACATGTCGCGTTACGGCACCCCTCTGTCTGGCTTCACTTTCTCTCACGATGTAGCAGCAAGCAAACTCCTCCTCGTGTGCCTACTACTGCCATATAGTTCAATTTAGATTAAAATAAGTTACCACTTCTGTCGTGCGTAACTGTATGTTACTATAACATTAATTCTGAGATCAACTTACTAACAAACTCAACATCTGCTGTCAAAGACATAAATAATAAAATAATCTCTTTAAAAGACTCAAAGATTATTGGATCGTTTACCTAAAGTTTGCACTAAATGATCTTACCGTTTCATAGTATCTTCATCATCAATATGTATGAAGCTATCCTTGCCAGTGAAGCTGGGGTACGTGTTCATGTCTCCCCAGTTCACTTCATTCTCACTCAGATACTTCACTTGCATGTACGTCTGGCCATCGTAAGGCGGGTCTGTCGCCACCTCATTATTCCTCTCTAAGTCTTCAAGCATGTACTGATGCTTTTTACTAACGAAGTACTTCTTCTTCTTATATTTGTCTATATGTGTGCGCTTCTTGTATTTGCTTTTGTGGTATTTTTGTTTGAATCCCTTTTTCGCTACTATGGAATGGTGCACGTCGTTTTCTGATATATTTTGAGGGTATTCTGGTATCGGTTCGAGGATTTCCTTGCATTGATTCTTGTCACTGAAAATTGAAACATAATTTGTTTAGGGGCTATAAAATATCGGCAAATTTGATGACATGTCTCATAGGTCAATGTGTTTCGGGTATGTGTTTTTGATGTGTATGCGTATGTATGTGTGCGTGCCTGCACCGCCATCTTGGCAGAGGTCATGTCTTCCAGTAATAAACGAGCGTCCATTTGCAATGGTGGTTTTATTTGGTAACTGACAGATCACTGGCGACGAGTTTCCCGCGTATTTTGAAAAGATATTAAAAGTCGTGTAAAATGCCGACTATTATCGGAAATCTTTCAAGCTTTGATCACGACGCCCAAGAGTGGCCTATATTTAAAGGTCGGCTGCTACAATTTATAAAATTGAATAATGTCAAAACCGAAAATAAAAGTGCTTTGTTACTGACTCATCTGTCGGACAACAGCTACCGCCTTGCACGGAACTTACTTCATCCTGAGGTACTCGAGGAAGTTAAGTTCGAGGATTTAATTGAAAAATTGGATAAGCATTTCACTCCGAAACGTTGTACTTTCGCTGATAGAGAGAAGTTTTACGAGGCGAAGAGATCTGACGGCGAGAGCGTCGAAGATTGGGCAGCGCGTGTGAGAGGTTTAGCCGTAGAATGTGAATTTGGTGAGGCGTTGGATATGCTTCTGCGAGACCGTTTCATACTCGGGCTTGCACCATGTCGCGAACGGGACCGGTTGTTTGAAGAAGATGCCAGCAAATTAACTTTTGCTAAGGCGTTGGAAGTAGCTCAACAGGCGGCGTATGCGCGATTGGCGCGATCCGGTGGCGCGGCGGTAGTTGACAACGCAGCAACCAATTTCAAGACCACGCAGATCAAGGATGAACCTGTGTACCGGCTAAGCGGGCAGCGCGCGCGCGGCGAGTTCGTCGCGGCGACCCGCAGCTCGAACAACAGTTCCGAGGAAATTCGTCGGTGTACAGTGTGCGGTCTTAAAAATCATTACGCTGAAAAGTGTCGTTTTAAAAACTATCGGTGCCAAGTGTGTGGTGTGAAAGGCCACTTGAAGAAAGTGTGCAGTGGAAAAAAAAGTGAATCACGTTTACATTGCTTGAACACGGAGAATAATATTTCGGAGCAAAGTGACTGCGAGGAATGCGAGTTAAACAATGTAAGGTATGTTAGTAACTCGCCCATAATAATAAAGGTGTCCGTTGATTCCGTTAAATTAGACATGGAGTTGGATTCGGGGTCAGGGGCTAGTGTGATATCGGAAACGTTTTACAAAAAATATTTTACGAACCATATTCTAAAAAAATCAAACTTAAAAATGTGTCTTTATAATGGTCATAAAATCTCGCCCTTGGGATATTTTCAAGGGCGAATAACATATCTAAATAATACTCATGTCATTAAAATATTTGTTTTGTCAAATGGAGGTCCACCCTTACTAGGACGAGATTTTATGTCGAAGTTTAAAATTTATTTTACTGCAGATGTCAATAACATAAAAAGCCACACTGTAACCGAGTCTGACACGAAAGAGGTGCAGCAACTTTTATCTATGTACTCCGATTTGTTTACTGATGAATTAGGTAGGTTCAACAAATTCGAAGTGAAACTTATTTTAAAGGAAGGCGCCCAACCAAAATGTTTTAAGCCACGTTCCGTACCTTTCGCTTTAAAAAAAAAGGTGGAGGAGGAAATAGATAGACTAGTAGGTTTAGGAATATTACAACCGATTCAATTTCCTAAATAGGAACCCCTATTGTTCCGGTACTAAAAGAGAACGGAAAGGTTAAGATAGCCGGCGATTATTCAATAACACTAAATAAAGATTTAGAAATAGATAAATACCCAATGCCTAGGATAGAAGAGGTTTTTGCCAAGTTAGGAGGAGGGGAATGTTATAGCAAAATTGATCTCAGTAATGCTTATAACCAATTTGTCCTAGAAGATTCGTCGCAGGAACTAACCGCGATAAGTACATCTAAAGGTTTTTTCAAATACACGCGACTTGTGTATGGTTTAGCAAACGCTCCCGCCATTTTTCAAAGAGCAATGGAATCACTATTAATTGGCATAGAAGCTGTTAGCATATGGTTGGATGACATTTGTGTAACTGCGCCGACCAGAACGTTACATTTCAGCAGGCTAAAAGAAGTATTAAACAGATTGAAAGAAGCCGGTTTAAAATTACATAAAGAAAAATGTTGTTTTTTTCAGGTTAGTGTTACTTATTTAGGTTATATTATAGATAAATATGGATTACGTACGTGTTGTAAAAAAACGGAAGCAATTAAAAATGCGCCGCGGCCAACAAATATTACAGAAGTTAAGCGATTTATAGGATTAATTAACTATTATCGTAACTTTATACCAAATGTCTCAGCTAAGTTGCACCCACTACATGAGTTATTGCGTAAAGGGGCACAATGGGAGTGGGGCGAACGTCAAGAACGTGCATTTAATAGTGTGAAGACCGAGTTGTCATCGGAAAGAGTACTAGCTCACTTTGATCCCGCAGCACAGTTGGTGTTGACTGTGGATGCGGGGCCGTCCGGCCTGGGCGCGGTATTATCACAGCGCGACAGCGAGGGCGCGTTACTCGAGCGACCGCTTGCGTTTGCTTCAAGGTCATTGTCCGTTAGTGAAAGAAACTACAGTCAGATTCAGAAGGAGGCGACAGCCATTATTTTTGGTGTCAAATATTTTCACCAATATCTGTATGGACGTCAGGAACCATTTGTACTTAAGACTGATCATCGACCTTTACTTTCGATATTCGGAAAGAAAACTGGTATTTCAGTCATGGCAGCATCGAGGTTACAGCGTTATGCGATTATACTGTCTGCATATAATTATATCGTCCAATATATTAAAAGTGAACATAATGTCCCAGCTGATTTTTTGTCGCGCTCGCCTTTACCTGAATATGAATGTAGAACAGAAGAAAAAAACGATTCATCTTTCTTAAATTTCTTAGATGCTAACGTCGCACCGCTAACTTTTAGTGATATAGAAACCGAAACACGTAAGGACGAAACTTTACAAACAGTGATTAAATACGTCCAGAACGGCTGGCCGCGTAAAATTTATTGTAAATTGGTTTTGCCTTATTTTAATTGCAAAACAGATTTGGAAATCGAAAACGGATGTATTTTTCGCGGCCACAGAGTCGTTATACCAACAGTATTCCGAAGTAGGTTGTTAAAGGAACTACATTCGGGACATTTCGGGGTAGTGAAAACTAAGAGTGTAGCTCGTAGTAGATTTTGGTGGCCTTCGATTGATAAGGATATAGAAGAATGGGTTGGCGCGTGTCACACGTGCGCCGGCACACGCGCAGCTCCACCGCGCGCGCCGCCGCTTTCCTGGCCGCGCGACCACACTCCATGGCGTCGCTTACATATCGACTATATGGCTATAAATCAACGTGTATATTTGATCGTCGTTGATTCGTATAGCAAATGGTTAGAGTGTATACATATGAGTTGCGGCACTTCTAGTCGGGCACTTATAACAAAACTAAAAGAATTGTTTTCTAGATTCGGTATACCGAATGTGATAGTTTCTGATAATGATGTAAAAATTAAGTCAAATGAATTTAAACATTTTTGTGAAATGAACGGTATCCGATATGTAACGTCCCCAATTTATCACCCTTCCAGTAACGGACAGGCCGAAAATTCAGTAAAAACATGCAAGAAAATGATTAAATGTATTATTAGCGATAACAGTCCGCAAAATATGATTCATGAAAAATTATTAGGATTTTTATTTGATTACCGCAACACACCACATTGTGCAACGGGTGAATGCCCAGCAAAGCTTATGTTTGGGCGAAATATAACATCTCGACTGGACCTTTTACTAAAAAATAGCCGTAACAACTATAACAATAATAATGAAAATTGTAAAATGAAAAGAACAATAAATATAGGTGATAGGGTATGGTTAAAATGGTACATAGCTAGAAAAGAAATATGGGTTTTAGGTACAATAACTGAACTAATAGGTAATCGCATGTTCCATATATTTGTAAAAGATTATAATGTGCAGTGTAAAAGGCATATTGATCAAATACGAAAATATACAGGTGCAACCGTTACTGGAAGCGGGACGAACGGCGCACGTGCTGATGTGAGCCCCACGCCATCAGAGGCGCCGCGCCCGCGCTCCCCGCCCTCGCCTGCAGCAGAGCCGCAGCCGCATCTAGCACTACCGTGTGGTAATAAATCGCAGGAAATAGAGGGCGAGGCAAATACTATTGAAGAGGAGGATGAATGGGTTGAGGCTCAAGGGGAAATCGATGCGTATGATCATAATAATGATGGGACTATCCAAGAAGTATTCGAGGATTGTGGCGATCGTACCTTTGAACCACAGCCTACAAGGCCGATTCGTAGTTGTAGACGTAAGATTAATTATAAGGTTTAAATTGTAATTGTATCGCATTACCATGCATTTTGAATATATCTTTAACTAAGTAATTTATAGAGAAAGTTGGGATTGACTATGTCAAGCCTTGTTTATTGTTTATGTTTAGTTCTTACTTATATAATAGTGTTGGAGGAGTGATGTGTATGCGTATGTATGTGTGCGTGCCTGCACCGCCATCTTGGCAGAGGTCATGTCTTCCAGTAATAAACGAGCGTCCATTTGCAATGGTGGTTTTATTTGGTAACTGACAGATCAGTTTTGCTATGGTCACTATCTAAAATATAGTTACAGTTTAGCAATACAGCATGAACCTTTACTACAGTCATACCTACCTAATTTTTTTGTGTTCTACAATAATATACTTACGTGCAATTATTTCCAGGATTGTCACAGTTGTCAACATTGAGACCTCCTAACGCTGCTGCTACCACCGATAGTTCTTCATCGTTTATGATTAACTGAAACAATAAGTTAATAATGTTATCAGACATATCTATTTGAGGAAATAGATGTGCTAATCTAACCGGCAGCGAATACAGAGCTCCGTATAGTAAAAGCCTTAATAACATTTATCGTCGACGTCCTTTTGAAGACATCACGCCAGCTGCTTCATTACCGCTGATTACAGCGCTGAAATTTGCTGATAGGGATAAAAGGTGAAAATACCTGTAAAATGCATGTATTGGAAGACGCAGTGAGTTCTCGTATCGTTGGTAGCAGATGTAAAGATCCGTCTAGCTACAATGTTGACCGTAAAGATAGGCGTCATCTTGTTCTTCTTGAAGACTTCACGCTAGTTGCCAGCCGATGGCATCAGCGCTGAAGATGCTGATATATTTTCTATAGAAGATACACATCTATAGAAAGACATTGCCACTGCTTATCTTACTGGCAACAGGTGTTGTGCTCCGCCTTGTAATAGCGGTGACCGCAATGGCAGTCATCGTTTCGGTCCCCTAAAAGACACTATCCGAGCAGCTCCACTGCCGCTGGTGCCAGCGCTGAAGATATTGATAAACATTTTGAAAAGATTACCTGTGACACACATCCATTGAAGGAAGTAGCCAGTGCTAATCTAGCTGGCAGTGGATGTGGTGCTCCTCCTAGCAACAGCGGTGACCGCAATGACAGTCGTCGTCTTGGTCCTCTGGAAGACACAACTCGAGCAGCTCCAGTGCCGCTGGTGCCGGCGCTGCGGACGCGGAGCGTGGCGCGGCGGCCGGCGCGGGACACCGACACCCACTGCCATTTGTTAGGCTCAATGCGGTGCGCTGACCTGGAGATTGACATTAGGATTTTAGAATCAATAAGGTACCTGACAAGAATTTTCCGTCTCCTGACCATATTTCGATCTATGCTACCTATTTGTAAAGTAATGGAGTTATTACGAAGAATATGAGTAATGATGACAATACTTTATACACTCACGTATGTTTTTGTTTTGTCTCAAGGTACAGTGAATGGAATTGATGCGTGACGACACTTCTAGGTACAATTTTACCAAGACACAATTTTTCTTTCACCCAGTCATCATCACCAGATAAAGAATAGGAACAGATAACAACCTTAATGGATATAATTGAAAAATTATAATAAAATTACGTCACGGTAATTAACGCGAACATGCATTAACCCTATAAGGCTTGAAATTTCGACCTTAGTTCCAGCGGTCGTGGTCGCAAGCAGAGTGAGTGAGGGTCTTGGTAAAAATTAGATTAATATCCACAATCGATCTGACTTCGCTAAGTACCTTGTGTCGCGATCGATACATACAAGCTGTGATACAAGTAAGGTTTACACTTGCCCATTGATTTTCAAGATTTTGATTATGAATCATACAGTTACCTCACAAGAGCGATCCCAGCTCCAAGATCGAAGGCGAACTCGACATAGAAGTCTCTGAGGTGTAACGAGAAGAAGTCCCCATCACCGTCCGGCCGTTCAGAGCTGTAGAGAACTAAACCATCACCACTGCTCGGCTTTAGTGTTATCTGGAAGAAAAAGAAAATTTAGGAATACCTTCTTTAAATGGAATTTGGGAAATAATCAGGAGCAATTATTTTTACAATTATCTTGTATGTATGAACACAATTTATTGTTTAATAGTACTTTTTGAATCACCAAATCTCATCCATCCTGACAAACGGTTAAGGAAAATATCGTGAGGAAAACTGGATTACTGTTTAATTGAGAAACTTCAATAAGTTTGTTTAATTATTTCTATTTTTAATACTTATACATAATTTTCGAAATTATGTTGGAAGCACTTGAACTGCAGTTTTATTATTTTTCTTAAATTGTAAATAATGTGTCCAAGTTTTTTATTGATTTAATTTGATTCAAATTTTGTTTACACGTAAAAAAAATATAAAGGTCAAAGTAAATAGTGTCTTTGCAACAAGAAGGTGCCCACTCAGCATCATGCTATTTGTGTCACAATCCAGCGCTAGTTTTCAGCTATATTATTGGAACCCCCTTGCTGGGCCTCTCCATTATTTTTCCAAACTTCTATAGCTCTCGCGCGATTTCTGCGCCGCATTACCTACTTAACAAAAATGACAAAATTCGTTTTTTGAACTATCCGAATCAGAATGAGAATCTGACTCTTATCTATTTATGATCCAAATCTTAGTTAAATGGACATAATCAAAATAAAGTCATCACGTGAGTAGCAAAAAGTTAAATTATTCTTTCTTGTGCGAACAACCTTTTAACCCGTACAAAATCTAGTTATTTAAAATACGAATGTGTGGCCGTTAAAATTACAAATGTTGCAAGTTTCGTCTTAAAATTGTAATTAAAGTGTTGCCAGTGCAACGAGCAGTTTGCGATTAATTCCCGCCACCATTAAGAAAGATGTCGTTAATTATCATTAGAAGACTCGCTTTAACTCTTCAAATTAAGAGTTATGTGCGAGAAACTGTATAATTACTTGTTATTATTACGTCATTGAAGATGATGTTTTCAGAGAAAGCTCGAAAGATGTTACAAAAAACTTTTAAAGAAAAAAAACCAACACCGACTTCAAAAACCAGTACCTAGGTACCTATATAATAACCTTACTATACTTAAAAGAGAAATAAGGTACCAACTGATTTGTTTGAAGTCAGTGCCCGTGCCAATGAAAGTTGATACGAATATACTTTTTTGGTTTGACAAGGCAATCGGTAGTTTATAAGATGCAAGCATTTAAATTTTGGGAAGGCTCAAATTTCATACGTGCGATTTTTTTTTCAGATCGACATGTAGTTCTGGCGATCAGAGAA
Source organism: Plusia festucae (assembly GCA_950381575.1). Taxonomy (NCBI): domain Eukaryota; kingdom Metazoa; phylum Arthropoda; class Insecta; order Lepidoptera; family Noctuidae; genus Plusia; species Plusia festucae. Next base: position 7,991,476 of record OX494454.1, on the reverse strand, counting down.
ATTTAATAGACTGTCAATGCTCATTTAGTATCCGTTTTTAAGAAAATCACATCCGCCGGTCTATGCTTATTTTCTCGTCCGTAAACAAAAATATGATCTAGGTCTAGGAGTTCTTTGCGCCGTTTCTTCTTCCCAACTAGCGCACTTAGGAAGCGGTGAAGGGTGGGCTAATCAGGGTGCTGTCAATGTAGTTGACCTTCAAAAAGTACTACTAATTAGCCTTATTTGAATAAATGATTTTGAATTTTGTATCTAACTGTACACTAGTTTCAAACGCGATCATTGAACTATTGTATCCTTATAAAGCTTGAACGAAATATATCGTCTAAGTTTGAATGGGGTTCATTCCAAAAGCTCACTCCTTCCGTACGGAACCCATTTGTCTGTGTCCTGTCGTTATATAATTTATCTAAGACGGAGGCAAAGGCGACGTACGTGCCAACACCGTGGAGATTGAAGCTCAAAATATTTTACGGATTTGACGACGTTAAGACTGTATGCAACTGTTTTGCTTTTGAATTAAGTAGGGAATATAGGCTTTGCCTTTATGTGCAAAAGAAATACAGTCGCGGAAAATCATATAATAATAATCTTTACTTCTATAAGTACTAATATTATAAAGCTGAAGAGTTTGTTTGTTTGAACGCGCTTATCTCAGGAACTACTGGTCCGATTTGTATAATTATTTCACTGTTAGATAGCTCACATATTGAGGAACGCTATAGGCTATAATTTGCCGTGATAACAGACGCCCGCGCGGGCGGAACCGCGAGCAAAAGCTAGTCAAGAATAAAACGCGAATTATGGATGACTAATGCGTGCTTAAAGACATCATAATTATATTTGTGTCTGTCCGGGTCAGCGTTGCCAGACGTCCCGATTTTGGTCGAACGACCCGATACCTAAAATATTGCATGAAACGTGAATTTTCCTGCTCGAAATACAAGTTCCTGGAATTGCTTCAACAAATCCTTCACAGAACCCAGGATATACAATAGATACTAGGAGAACTAGAATACTGGAACAAAACATAGCAAGCGATCGTCTTCCAACGTCTATTGATTGAAGATAGCCCGGTTTGCTACCTATTCCAAGAACTGTGACCGTGAGCTCAAGTATTTGAAATGCTCGAATTTGTTAGAATGCTTCGATGAAATGGGAATGTTTGGGAAATGCTATTTATTTTATTATTGAATGATTCCTTTGTTACGCAATAATTCAGTTTTTTTTTTTTTATATATATAATTATATAAGTACTTACGTATTTGTGGTTTGGGATAGGAAAATTGATTTGTTAATGTGCTTTCTTTTATCTGTGTTAGATCACGCTGTGTTTGCGTTCAAGAAGGCGTTCAAGAAGCGATAGGTTATTGTTCTTAAACAAAACACAAACTATATTTTACATAGGTCAACCCAAAATAAAAAACGACATTAAAAAACTTGACAATTGTAAGTTGGACTTGCCCACCGATGGTTCCGTACAAAGTTTTTTTTTTTTTTCATATTTTATTTACCAATGTATGGCTTTTCTGTACCTGTTGTAAGGATATAAAAAATGTACTTGACAAATTTCAAAGTGTTAGTAAAAAATCTACGTTTTAAATTTTGATTCCCTTGGGTGTGTCGAAATGTACGTTTTTTGTGGTTTATACCGCACTATATCTTTTTTTACGTTAACTAAGCAACTTTTTTTATCACAGCATTAAAGAACTGTGCGTCTAAACGTATGGTTTTAATTTCAACTCGATACCTCTACGCGTTCCCGAGATAAAGGGTCTTGACAGACGGACCGACAGACAGACAGTCGGCAAAAAGTGATCTATAAGGGCTCCGATTTTTCCTTTTAAGGTATGGAATCCCAAAATCGTTAAATCATCAGTAATAGTTTACTACGTACAATTTTGAAAACACATCAATAATCACCAAACTGACTATAGTAGTCTGGTAGGTACGTTGGATCCTTAACAAGCAATACAAAACACCCCACAAATTTCTCATTCTATTTCTAAAAACCCATTAAGGCATAACATTAGCAGGTCGTACAGGCTATTCACAACACCTGAGCCAATTAATTTATGTTACAACTTTCTAAGTGTCTGTAAGCGTAATTCTAAATTAGGTATATTTGGTTCAGAGTTCGCTGGAAGCTTTTAAAAAATGCGTGAAGTTTGTTCAAAAATACGAGGGCCGTTTCGTTTTTGTTCTGTTTTGATATCTGATGGCGCCGGGAAAATTGGAGGTAATTTAAAATGGTGCTAGGTAATTTTATTTTCTTTTTTGTGTCTTTTTATTGTAGATTCAAGATGATATAAAGATGCTGGAACAATAGATTGTTTTTCTTATGAAATAAATAAACATGACTGTATCTGTGTATGACAACTTCACGCGTATTGGAATACAAAACAGGAGAAAAACATCAGAATGTATTTAAAGACAGCGATTGTCACTGGTATTCCAAAATAATTAATGCAATACAGGTAAACCTTAATTTTTTAAACCTTACTAGTAATCTCGTTAACCCCTCGTGCTAAGCTAAGATGCTGGTGTTACAAGTGGGTTCACGTCGGTACTGTAATGGGTGGGATTCGAAACCGCAACCAAATGATTGCAACTACCCCGGCGCCCTAGCCATTAGGCTACCGCGGATTTTATTATTATTATTATTTGTATATCATTATACATTATCATTTAATTAATTGTATCGGCTCACGACCGGGGGTCCTGGAGCAGGTTAGGGGGTCTCCCCCCAACCTTGCCTTACAGTGGGACACATAAAAGGTTGAATAAAAAAAATAATTGTTATGAGATTAATTTTCATTTTTATATTTTTTTTGTTATGTCTAACTCATGCTTTACTGTAGCTATCCGTGGAATTGTTTTCTATTCTTATTGCTTTATCACATTCTGTACAGCTCTTGGTAATAAATACACAGCTCAGTATTTTCTAAGATTTGTTCTTTTTTTTCTCTACAAAACATCCATAAATCGGCCAATTCTTTAAAACAACTTCTAACTTTACTTATAAATAATGATTTCTGAGGTTTAGGCGAATGTACGCATTAAAACATTTTTTTTTTAAATTTACCGCAGAGTATAGTCTTTCAGTGACGATCCGCTAAGATATGTGACATTTCTACAAAAGTACGCTGATTGAGTCCCTCAAATAAGTCCTTCAAAAAGTGACAAGACGAAGTCACGTAACTGATAAGAACGAAATGTCATTTCTAATATCAATAACGCTTGTAAAAATGTGTTTTGTCTATAAGAGCAGGTCTCCTGAAAAGGCATTAAAACTTCGGGAGCGACAACTTTATCAATAAAAAATGCGACGCTTTGATAACATTTTTTAGATTTTAACTTGTTATTTTTTTCTTTTATATTAGTTTATGTTAAGTTTATAAATATTTAAATATAATAACAATAAACTGCGATGAAAGCCGTAATTTTTTTTTCTTTAGAAAGAACGACGCCCGCCCTTAGGAATTTAATCCTTGTGTCGCGGGGGTTTCACAAATATTCAAATCACATGCACAAAGAACACCCAGACTTGGAACAAGCATCTGTGGATCACAAAAATGCTTGTCCCATGCGGGGATCGAACCCGCAGCACGTCGCGCACAGTGGTAATTAGCGTGGTGACCTATACCACTCGGCTATTCGTGCAGTAAAGAAAATAGTTTTATTTAAATTAAAAAAAAATGTTTATAGCCAACCTGTATATCAAGCCAGGATTCCGCCGCGCTGCCTAGCCCCGGCAGCCTCAGATACGAGGACCCATTGAAGCGAGGCACCTGAAATAACACCAGTCCATAAAAATATACAGTGTGGATGGAAGAAAAATATTTTGTGCTCCAAAAGTGGGGGAGAAATTATTTTTTGGCAGTGAAAATATCGCTTTTCGATTATTATGGTTTTGATCAGAAGTATGACTTATATAACTGTCAATGTGAATGTGGAAAACATCACATACATTGCTCTGAATCCAAAGTAAGTAGCTAAAGCACTTGTGTTATGGAATCAGAGACAACGGAGGTACCACAAACATCCAGACCCGAGACAATGTTGAAAAGTGTTTTTTCAATACTTCTATTGTTAATTATAAGAGAAAATCTTTGTTACAGGTCTTAATTCTATGAGGAAAAATACGTCACATTAATTTTCTTAGGTTTGTTTTGTTTTCATGTACCTAAGTATATTATTATGTGGTAGTTCTACGAATAGATCCTTTTTTTCGTGATGAGGTCTACCAAAGTTAGCCTGAGCGTGGGCGATAAAAGAATAGGCTGTAGGTTATTTATATTCACCTTCTCCTGGGTGATAAGGGTGACGTCTCCTGAATTAGACAAAACAACGTTTGCCGGGTCGACTGGTTATTTATAAAATCTAAACTTAGTCTTGACAATATCTAAACTTCACACAGAACACCGCACAGAATTCTGTAAACTATGGAGTATGGTATGTTTAAGCTATGGAGTTTCTTGCCGGTTCTTCTCCATAGGAATGTAATTTTGGAATCGCAAAACTAGAGTCATTTTACGTTTCGAAGTGCCTGATAAGGCCTAGGTACCTACTTGAAATTAAATAAGTTCTTTGATTTGATTTGACCTGTTATGAAAGTTTTATAAATACATACAACGAATATCTCCGCTTATCTAGTGCGTTCATTATGTACCGTTTTAATTATGAGATATTTAAATCCACATAATAATTGTATAAAACAAAACTGTCTGCAAACGCAAGCTAATTACTATTAATTGTACGGTCTGAACAGTTGAAATAAATGACGTACAAAACGCAACTTTAAAAATTCAGACATAAAGGCGATTTTGAGGCTAAAATTTTAATAGAGAAACGTGGTTGTCTGTACTTATAAACTGGTTAAATTCCAAGTAAAACGGGTTATGTTAGCAGTAAGCGATGTTAGCTAACTACATTGTTAAATTAATAGCATCTTGTTATGAACAGTTCCGACAAATATTCGAGTACTTATCGTTTTATTTAAGCTTTTAGGAGGATATGTAATAAGTTTATTTTGTCGTATGTTTGCTGAAGAACTTACGGTTCTTTTTTGCTTGAATTATTCAATGTTTTTTTATACGTCCATGATTCAATGAGTATTCTTTATTGTTTTCTGAGGTTTAAGGTACAAGTTGGTAGCGTAGCGTAGTAGTAGCGTTTCTATGTATTTCTATGAAATTACCTCGCTAGCTTCATGTCGCTAACTACGGAGGTAATTTCATAGAAATACATAGAAACCAGTAGTGTCGCTGCGACACGTCGTCTGCTGCTGCCTCATGTCGCCCGCTTTACGCGTTACATGATAGACATTGAAATATACCTACTTTTTAAAAGGATTCTATCGCGATTAATTTTGTTTTTAGTTCCGGACGTTTAACTAAATGATTTACTTTTATAATTATTTACAAGTACTCTTTAACAAAATTAATACCTAACTCCCGATTACTGAAACGCAACTTAACTTTAAGACGATCTTATAATTATGTTTGTCTCTACTTTACACCTTATAGCCGTTAAGTCTCATGCTGTCTCTGTCTTACAGAGACAGCATGAGACTTAACGGCTACTTGAAACTGATTGACGTTTCAGTATTCGCTTATGAGTCTATTTGGAATTGAAATAATTTCAAATAAAATATCTTTAGTATAAATAGAAACATCTACGCTAAGTATAAACTATACCTTACTTCCTTTGCATTACTTAATTAATACATCACTGCTACCAAATGATAGTATTTATAAAAAAAAATATGAAAAATCGTGTTTTTCTCAATCGTATTCATAACCTGAAAAACTATTCAAAAAGGTATCTCAATAAAACTTAAACCGGGTAAGTATTGTAAAAACTATCAATTTTCAAAGTATTCAAGGACTAACAACTACAAACTGAGTAAGAAACACTTTTCAAACTTTTCCAAATAAAAAAATACTAAAGACTTGCTCCCTCCCTCATTTGATTTATGAAAGAAATAAAATAAAGGGAAAGAAACTCATTGCTCTGAGCACGTTCTTAAAGTAGAAAAATAATGGTACTGTTTCAAACTGTTGGCAATGAAAAGCAAGTTAGGGTCATCACGTGAGCCACGTGATCGACGGACACAACGCGAAGCATAAATAGCGACTCCATTTTAAACACCAAACAAGAAGGTTATGTATTTCGTGATTTTCTCGTTCTTTACAGGAATTTTATTCATAAAAATCGAATTGCAATAGTTTTTTTTTTGTACACTAGTTTAGGATCGTGGTGACCTACCTGTTCAATCAACGGATTTGTCTTCCTTAGGCTCGTACTCGTACGGTTGATGAGTTTAATTTGGTTTTCATGATTATTTACATTCGTACAGACATATGCTATAAGTGACTTTACCATAAGTTACTTTATTTTGTGACTGTAGAGGCGCGTGACAACCCTAATTCTTAAACGTAGACGTTATTTATTTAGTATCGAAATGAAACGGTTTTGTAGTCGTTCATTTGTTTTTAAAAGACTTTAAATGTAGATGTTCTCATGTGTTTACTTTTCTTTGTGATCGTTCATAATATGAAACATTGTATTTGATATTGAAATTGAGTTCGTACTGGATCTTTAGCGCAATTTGTATGATATTGAAACTTTCAATGGAAAATATTGAAAGAGTTGGCATTTTAACCGATCATTTTGTTGAAAATCGCAGACAATTCTTGTGAAGGCAAGATTAAATGTCCATTGAGGTTTTATCAATATCAGTTCTATCAGAGTTCACTACTACTACGGCGTAAGATTTGGGCTATTTTAAATAATCTCCATGTTCCCTGTTAGAGTTAAATTCTAAAAAAAAACTCTTCGTCCATCTATAACATATTTACTAAGTTCTCTTACCTTCAAATCCAAAGTAATCTCGCATTTCTCTCCAGCATAGCCCAGAGGACAAAGACAGACATTCGCCACACAACCTCCTCCATGTTGACATTCACAAGATTCGTCCTTCTTAATTTCATCCTTCAAATCATTGCCAACCTCAATCAAATCACGACTCTTATCTTTAAGAAAGCGTTTCTTGACATCGTTGTATGTAAAAGACTTGTATGGATCTACAGAATTATCTAGTTTATTGTTGTCATGTATTTTGCCTCTCTTTGCATCTCTCATCACTAGATCGTTGTCTTCGAAATGTACGATATCATTGATATCGTAGACTGCGTGTGTTTCGACATCGTTCGGATGTTGGTGGTGTGTTGCTTCGCTGGTTGTGACGTCGATTTGAGGTCTCCATGGAGCCAGCGTAGGTGCGCATTCCGCTGTTGACAAAAAGAAGATATTAATTTTAGAACTGCGTCAGGATTTTGTTTTAAGAGGTCTATTGCAAAGAGCCTGACCGCAGGCTCTGACAACTTCACCGGAAACTGTCTGGAAAAGAATTGTCAATTATAAGAAATCATTGCACAGCTGTGGGACGGTTAATTTCGAGGTATACTGGAACATGCTTAAATTTTTTGAATCATGTTTTTTTCTCTTGGGATTGAGTTGTACACATTGTTACAAAATTTCAAATTGACAATTACAGGAATTCTGCTAAAATCAAGAGATTTGCATAACAACAAACATAAATACACATTAGAAATACCATAAATTCGCGAAACGGAACTCGAAACATGAAACAGTATACATAATACGAGAACAAAACAGACGAAATGCCCTTATAAGAGAGAACGTGACTAATCATTACGTATTCAATACGCGACGAGATGGAATTTCATTTCTCCAATGTGCTTCGTATTAGCGATAGTAATAAAACAGGGATGGATTGTATCATTGTATCTGCATGAGTATGTAGATAGAGTAAGCTTCTTAAGTTCTGTTCTCAATTACAAATTCGATTAAGCTCGCGTCGATCAATGGCGCAGTTGCGTTGATCGGCGTTGAGTGAATAAATCAGTTCATTATGATCTACTTGTTTATGGATGTGTAAAATTGGTTTTTAAGAACGAGTAGGCGCAAAATATTTGGCCAATGTCTGAAAGTAAACGCCCTGTATACGGAAGTATTTAGAAAGAAGAAAGACCGAAGGTGAGTCTTTTGATTACAGAGTTTCTTGCCGGCTCGGCTCCTCTCCATAAGAATGACTCTTAGGAACCGCTCACATAGGTAGTCATTTAGTTTTAAAATTCATATTTCATTTTAAGTTAAGTGCCTATTTTAAATTTACTAGAAATAAAAATATTTGTTTTTTTTTAACCATTGATTTACCAAAGTATGGAAGTATTTCAGTAATAAATGGTCCAAAATTGATATATACATGCATGATCTTTACCCAACTTCACATCGGATTGATTGTTTGATTATTTGTTTTTGTGTTTGTTAAGCTTGTTATAGTATTTAGCAATATGTAAACTGCAAGTAGGCACCGACCTCGATATTAGTGCATAGCGACGGTTTTACACGTGCAAGCAAATTACGACGCCTCGTGGAATTGTTCGATATCTGACACCCTTGTTTACCGGAAAGCGATTTCATAATTAAATATACGTATTAATTTGTAACTAAATATATTGTAATAAATGATCATTCTGTTTCTAGCATCGAACGGAACCAATTGTACTTAGGAAATAATTTCTCAGTTAATTAAAGTTTGTCTTTAAGTAATTTTGGTTTTTTTTTGGAGCCTCCGGCAGCGATTCACGTAATTGGCGCAGTCGGTAGGATACTCGAGGCGTCTCGAGATAATAGTATTAGCTAGGGTTATTCTCATATCGAAGAACCGTATCGCTATTATCGCTAACGTCGTCGCGAGCGATCCGGGCGTCCGAGTATCCTGAAAGAACCTGTGATCCTGATCGGAGGGGACATCCAGACATCGATTCCAGAGAAACCAGAATGATGTTTATGTAAGTACACTAGAATCGTTTCTGTGTGTTGCTATTAACCTTCCTTTAGTTATTTTTGTCGCAATCATTTTCCATCCCAGGAAAGTCACCCCTAGTGGGCCTTCGCGCGCTAGGGAAGCACGTAGGTTAGATCTAGATCATACTAGAGATATTAGTGTAGATTCAAGTGTTAGGTTAGGAAATTATTTTAGTTCATCCTTCACAATGGTCGACGCAGATAATATCTATAAAGCATTACGCCTATTACCCGAGTTCGATGGTAACGCGAATGTGTTAACGCGTTTTATTCATCTTTGTGATAAGTTAGTTGTAGAATATATAGATGCTAATCCAGGAAATTCATTAGTTAAACTCTGCTTGATAAATGGCATACTAAATAAAATTAAAGGACCGGCCGCACTGATAGTCAACTCAAATGGTATATCCGAGAATTGGAAGGATATTAAAGCTGCGTTAATAAATAACTTTGCGGATCAGAGAGATGAAACCACTCTTTACAATGACCTAATGCTAGCTACACAGAATAATGACACTCCACAGGGATTTTATGATCGTTGTGTTAATCTATTCAGCACTATCATGACCTATGTAACGCTGCATGAAACTATCGAAACTACAGTTGAAGCCAAAAGGGCGCTTTACAAAAAATTAACTATGCAGGCATTCGTTCGCGGATTAAAAGAACCTCTAGGATCTCGCATACGATGCATGCGTCCTGATAGTGTTGAGAAGGCGCTCGAGTTCGTGCAGGAGGAACTGAACGTTATGTACCTCCAGAACCGTCATGATCCAGTTAATGAAAAGAAAACACATCAATCAAATCAAGCTCAGTTACCTAAGCCTTTGCCTATAACCCCAGTAGCTTCTTCAATGTTAAAACCATTCAATTTCCCCGCTCGACCTGCGCCTATGAATAATTTTCAGTCACCGCAACCTGCTTGGAAACCTAATATTAATCAAGGTGTACAGTTCAGACCGCCAGCAGGCATGCCGACACGTACGCAACAAATGTTCCGCGCGCCACCGCCTAGCTATAATAACGCTGGAAATTACTTTCAGGTACCTCAACGGAATTTCAATATACCTAATAGAAATTATAATCAGAATTTGGGCCCAAAGCCCATGAGTGGAGTAAGCCACTACGTAGCTAAAGATAGACCGCTACCGGGTCAATTAGCTGGTCATGACTGGCGTAAGCAAGGTAACCCGCCGCCTTCAAACTACTTTAAAACTAAAGAGGCAAACGTAAACGACTGTGCGGATTACGGCGAATATTATTGTTACCCGGACTATAGCTATAACGAACATGATGCGTACTATGGTGCTAGTAACGTTGAATTTTATAATATCGAACCCTATCAACATTATTACGAAACTCACTATGAACCTTATTATAATTCGGCTACTGAGTATCCTTCACTTCCGTCAGAAGAACCACAGCCGTCTACCAGCTCTGCTGGAGATCAGGATTTTCGGACGGGTATGAAGTTAAACAAATCAAAATAGAGTTAAATTTGCAAACGCAACGCCAGCTTCCGTACTTACAAATCTCAGAACCACCCTTAAGGTTTTTAATTGACACCGGGGCAAACCAATCGTTTATAAGTCCAGACGCCGTGAGCAAATATTTTTATAACTTGCCTTTAAATTATACCCCTTTTGAGGTAACCAACGTACATGCTACTTCTCGCAATCATTATTCAGTAAATGTTCCCTGTTTTGCAGAACTGCAAGACCCGGGCGATATACAATTATACATCTATAGATTTCACGATTATTTTGATGGGCTTATAGGACTCGACCTTTTAGAGAAATGGGAAGCTAAAATAGATCTTAAAGATAAGGTATTAATAACTCGTAACTCTATTAACCCTATTAGCATGTATAATTCGCGAAACTTAAATCTGTACGAAGACGTAATCCCCGCTAATTCATCAAAGATAGTTAAAGTACCTATTAATTTACATGACGGAGAAGCCCTTATTGATGAACAAGTAATTTCGAACTGTGTAATTAGAGAATGTCTCACTACTGTTAAGGATAATCGTGGATTTTTGGAGGTCACGAACCCTACATCTCACGACTTAGTTTTCTCTATGGACCGCGCCATACGAGCGGAAGTTTATAATATCCAGTGCGAGCGTGCCGAACAAACGAGCAACCGCGCTAAGGAAGTCTTATCGCGCTTGCGGACAGATCATTTAAATAAAGAAGAGCGGATTAATTTAGAAACTTTATGCGCGAAATATGCGGACGTGTTTTATATAGAAGGGGAGGCTCTAACTTTTACTAATAAAATTAAGCACCGCATTCGTACCACCGATGAAGTGCCCGTGCACACCAAAAGTTATCGCTATCCGTATGTTCATAGGGAGGAGGTTAGAGAGCAAATAGGTAAAATGTTAAGCCAAGGTATTATCAGGCCATCCGAATCCGCTTGGAGTTCACCCATATGGGTTGTGCCCAAGAAATCTGACGCCTCAGGTAAAACTAAATGGCGTTTGGTTATCGATTTTCGCAAATTAAACGAGAAAACTTATGACGACAAATACCCTATCCCTAATATAAATGACGTGCTAGATAAACTAGGCAATTGTCAGTACTTTTCAACATTGGATTTAGCTAGTGGTTTTTATCAGGTCGAAATGGACCCTGATGATATTCCCAAGACTGCATTTAATGTTGAAAATGGGCATTATGAGTTTTTGCGCATGCCCATGGGGTTGAAAAATTCACCGTCCACCTTCCAGCGCGTAATGGACAACGTATTAAAAGACCTTCAGAACGTAGTCTGTTTAGTTTATTTGGACGATATCGTAGTATTCAGTACATCCCTTCAGGAACATATCATTAATTTAGAGAAAGTATTTAACAAATTGCGCGAGTCAAACTTCAAGATACAAATGGACAAGTCAGAATTTCTCAAACTAGAAACCGCATATTTAGGGCACATTATCACTCGAGACGGCATAAAACCTAACCCGGATAAAATTTCGGCCATACAAAATTACCCTATACCAACTAGCTCAAAAGAAATTAAACAGTTCCTTGGCCTTGTAGGTTACTACAGAAAGTTTATTCCCGAATTTGCGAGAATTACGAAGCCACTTACCCAGTGCTTAAAAAAGGGCAGAAAAATTATTATTAACTCAGAATATCAGAATTGTTTCGAACATTGTAAAAATCTTTTAACTAATGATCCGGTACTGCAATACCCCGACTTCTCAAAAGATTTTATATTGACAACCGACGCCTCAAACGTTGCATTAGGTGCTGTACTATCCCAGGGCACCATAGGGTCAGATAAACCGGTTTGCTACGCATCCAGAACCCTCAACGAAAGTGAAATAAATTATAGCACCATCGAAAAGGAACTTTTGGCCATCGTCTGGGCGACCAAATATTTTAGGCCCTACTTATTTGGTAGAAAATTTAAAATTTTGACGGACCATAAACCACTCCAGTGGGTTATGAATTTGAAGGAACCAAACTCACGACTAACTAGGTGGAAACTAAAATTATCCGAGTATGATTATACAGTAATTTACAAAAAAGGTTCATCTAATACTAATGCGGACGCCTTGTCTCGCATAACCATACATAACGAGGAGACAAATTCAATGATTGCCAACGCGTCAGAGCGTCCACCGTCAGTGGGCAACTCATCCACAGCATCCGCTCATACCAGCAGGGAAAACCCAATTCTTGAGGTCCCGATAGTCGACGATCCCGTAAATAAATTTCACCGACAAATTTTTATAACTGTAGTAGGCGACATTAAGAAACGCCCTACAGCTTCCAAACCATTTGATACGCACACTAGAACGGCGGTACAGGTTTCTAAGTCCAATCTAGAGAATGATATAGTTAACATTATTAAAGAATATGTTAACCCTAAAGTCAAGACAGCATTACTCATAAACCCTCCCTTAGCAATGTATGACATAATCCCTATTATTCAGGAAAAATTTAAGAGCTCTGCTATGAATTTAGTACTGGCTAAAAGCGAAGTCGAGAACATAAAGGAGTATCTGAGACAACAGGAAATAATTAAGCTTTACCACGAAGGAAAAACCAACCACCGCGGCATAAGCGAGTGTTATTTAGCCTTATCCCGACGTTATTATTGGCCTAAAATGAGGGATCATATAACAAAATTCGTTAATGATTGTATTATCTGTGGTCAAGGAAAGTACGATCGCAATCCTATCAAGCAACAGTTTCATATAGTTCCCCCTGCTACAAAGCCCTTCGAGACCGTACATATAGATTTATTAACCATTCAGAACGAGAAGTATTTAACTATTGTGGACGTCTTTTCTAAATATGCTCAGGCATACCATATTCGTGATGGCACAGCCATTAGTGTATTACAAGCGCTGTTAAAATACGGTACACATCACGGTTTACCTTTAACTATAGTCTCAGATAACGGAACGGAGTTTACAAACCAATTGTTTAATGAATTTATTAACCTACACAAAATTAATCACCACAAAACTTTACCTCATACTCCTAACGATAACGGCATCGTAGAAAGATTTCATTCCACTTTATTAGAGCACTTGCGTCTACTTAAATTAACTCATAAGGATACTGACGTGACTAATCTTATTCCCTATGCACTCTTGGCATATAACAGTTCAGTGCATAGTTTCATAAAATGTAGACCGCACGATATTATAACGGGGCATTTTGACCCTCGCGACCCTTTCGATGTAGATTTGACTAAACATTTATTGCAACAATATACGCAAAATCATAGGGACCAGATGAAGACGGTGTACGAATTAGTTAATGATTCTACTCTCGCGTCACGCACTAACATGATAGAAAATCGTAATAAAACTCGCGAACCGGAAGTTGAATATCAACCCCAACAACGCGTATTCGTAAAAAATCCGTTAGCTGACCGTCAGAAATTAGCTGCGAGATACACCCATGATACTGTTCTAGCAGATCTACCCATACACATTTATACGTCTAAGAAACGTGGCCCTGTAGCCAAAAGTCGTCTTAAAAGAATACCTAAAAGTGCCCAATTGTTGCAGGGTGCTACTGGTCCTGACTGCTCCTTTAGTAACGACACAAGAGATACACCAGGGGATAACATTTGAGAGCCTGGGAGATGGCCCGGGATTACTACCTTTCCGTTTGGGAGCCACCAAGCTCGTAACTCATTATCATTCATTCCTACAATATATACAATTAAAAGATATTGATGAAAAAATTAACTTGCTACAAAATCAATTATATGAATACAAAATTAGTTTAAGTAATGACACTTACATGCTATACGAATTACAGATAGATTATCTTGCAAATAAACTGCTAAGAATCACAAATCATTTAAAATCACTAAAACCAGGTCGCGTAGAGAGAGGTCTCATAGATGGTCTTGGATCGATTATCAAAAGTGTAACCGGTAACCTAGATATATCAGACGCCATTAGATACGATAGAGCTATTAAAACTCTTCAGAGTAATAATAACGAACTAAGTGAAGAATTTAATAGTCATATTAGCCTCAGTAAACAGTGGATGGTTCAACACTCTAATATAATTGAAAAATTAGTAGAAAATCAGATTAAGATAAATGAAACTTTAAAATTAATTTTAGATAGTAATGCCTACAGAGATTCTAACCTTATCAAATATGCTAAATTTGCTCAATATTTAACTATTTTAACCGAAAACGTTGACGAAGTGTTAAGAGAATTAGTTAGAATAGAAAATATTCTAGCCTTTATACATGCATCCAGTCCACATCATTCAATGTTAAGCATAGACGTATTGAGTCATATGATTCAGAGATTAATTAGGATTTACAGTAGGGATCAAATAGTAGATTTAGATATTAGGGAATACTATGATTTAATAAGACCCGGTTATTACTATTCAGGAAGCCAGATAGTAATAGTTTTCAAGTTGCCTATATTTGCAAAAGATAATTTCGATCTCTATAAGTTGTCAGTAGCCCCTAATAAATTTAAGCAGGCCCTTATCCCTCCTTTTCCATTAATAGCAACCAACGGGAAAGGTTACGTGTACATAGAGGCAGAATGCCCGAAGTATAATAACTGGTATCTCTGCGACGACAAGATGAACCATCAACTTCGGCAACCACCCGATTGCATGCAGGATCTTATAACAAATCAAGTCATCGATGAAAAATGTGACGTCGTAAAACTAACCCTAGCAAAGGTGTCTATGGAAGAGCTAGATCAAAGACACTACGTTATATCCTTCCCGAATTCAACAAGGATACATACTGTGTGTGAAAAAGAGGACTATTTAACACTGGACGGCAGTTATTTGGTCACAATTCCTGTAAACTGTCTCCTGTACACTTCCGAATTTACTATAACCAATACCAATGATCATGTGGAAGGACGACCTTTGAAGATTATGAATATCTCCTACAACACAAGAAGAGAAGTTGACAAGATGACTCATGTGGAACTTAACTCAATCGATCTTTCAAGAGTACGTGATGTTCAGTATAAAATAATGGCGCAGCCCGATGTAAGAACCAACCAAATCTCAGGCGAATCGCTATACCACACAACGATTCCATTTTATACTATACTGATGTTAAGTGCACTTGCACTCATTATATTAGTCATGGTTCGGCGCCTTAAGACATCGCAAAGAAGAGGACCTCAAACGACATCTCCTCAGGATACGATATATGCAGAACCTGGGACTTCGGAAATGCAAAAACCAAATCCAGCAACATTTTCTCAATTCATGTCTCGAAAATAATTGCTGATCTGCGGGTGGAGGTGTTATAGTATTTAGCAATATGTAAACTGCAAGTAGGCACCGACCTCGATATTAGTGCATAGCGACGGTTTTACACGTGCAAGCAAATTACGACGCCTCGTGGAATTGTTCGATATCTGACACCCTTGTTTACCGGAAAGCGATTTCATAATTAAATATACGTATTAATTTGTAACTAAATATATTGTAATAAATGATCATTCTGTTTCTAGCATCGAACGGAACCAATTGTACTTAGGAAATAATTTCTCAGTTAATTAAAGTTTGTCTTTAAGTAATTTTGGTTTTTTTTTGGAGCCTCCGGCAGCGATTCACGTAATTAGCTGTATCTGTATTATTTCAACTTTGACTTCTGTTATCGATAGGCTATACCTACCTGTCTCGGAAGTCCCATTAAATTTCACCGAAATCAATTCAGCAGTTTGATCTTTGAGTCAAAATATTGGAAAAATTGCAAGAATTTCATAACGAAATTGAATTGAATATTAAGTTGTAAGAAGTATTTTATTACATTTTATTTGTAACCAATTGGTACCATCATTAGAGTTGAAGCAATCAATGTTATATAATAGGTAATCAAAAAATAATAATAGGTGAGTCATACCAAAGAAAAATTGCTCAGCAATTCTTGTTCAACTTAAAAATAAATCTCAGATAGTTTTCCTATAAAAATATTTTCGCTATTCAAGCTGATGTCATCAGTTTCCACAAGGTACCTACAGAATCACCAATACTTTAGTAGCCTGATTCATCCTAAGTATAAAACTTTAAAAGTTTCCCCTTTATACTACGTACGGGAAGCGGCATGGCGTGTTCAACTCGAAAGAAATCTCATTTATCACTTGTGTACTTAATCTTGTGGGATGGTGTCTGGTGTCGATCGCTGAAACAAATGTGTCTGTAACCTGATGCGTTTAGTTTTCTAGAAATTCGTTTTAAGCACGACGATAAGTCTACTGATCGGAAATATATTGTATGGTGAGATTGCGCTCATCGCCATCTGAATATCTCCATATGAAACGAATAACTCGCCAACGGGTGGACCGATTTTCAAGATCGTCATTTGATGGATTCGTCTCCGTCCAGATTAGCAGAACAATATATATTAATATCAATGGAAAATTGATTACCACTTATGTTGGTGATACCGCGGGGCACAGCTAGTTTGAAATAAAATGGAATAAAACACAAAGAGAGAACCCATGCCGATACGAGGAGGTACGTTATAGTTTTGAAAGCGACTTCCCAGAATGATCAGGACTCAAACCCATATTCCAGACAGCAGTAATGGAAGGTGAAATGGTTCAGCAGGAATAATCAACTCTGGTGATCCACTGCAGGACCTAGGCCTCTCCCATGTTGCGCCACAACACCTGGTCTCCAATTTGAGGGCTGTGTGTTCTGACGTGCCATTATTAAGGTTTCTGTCTGCCCTAGTCAGCAAGTTCGGCAAGCGGGTTGGTGACCGCAGTCTACTTTCAGTTATTTAGGAGAACGCTGCTGCCCATTCTCCTTTTTTCTTTATCTCTCACAACACACCTTTAGAAACAAGCAGATTAGGCAGCAAGAATGATGATGGTCACAAATTAAACCAAGCATTATTTATGACACTGATTCGTGTGTTCGGTGTTATTGGTAATGTATGATCGAAGAAATGTTTTCAATTTTAAATAGCGTTCTTCCTCAGATTTTTGTTTTGGCATTTTGGGTGGAGGTGGTCCTTGTTGCTATTGTACTGGTTTAAATTCCCGCCACACTACTTTGTTAGATTTTTATAAGACACCAACTATGTTCCGCGGCTTCGCTCGTGCCTATTAAGCTTGTGTTACTGTGGGATAAGTAATCTAGCGTTCTAGTCGTGAAAGATTTTTTTAGAATTGGTGGATTGGATCCGTGGCTTTTGAGTTTATTCGATAAATACAAAGCTTTATAATATTTGCGGAGAAATATAGGCAAATAATGTTTTGAAGCTGCGGTAGCTTAATGGCCGGGACATCGTACCTGCGATCATACGGTTGCAATTTGGCTTAGTACAAAGGGGTTAACAAGAATACTAATGTATACTAATGTAGTAAGTAAGTACTTTGAAAACGGCAACTGCGCCATCGACCATCGTCTGAATTGCATCAAATTTTCTATGAAAGAAACTGAAGCTATAACAAACATTGTTGCCCCATCATCATGTCTATGGTAAACGTAAAGTCTATTATAAAACTACTTAGTGTTCTCCAAGCCATAATAGAGTAAGTTCAAAAATCACCCGCATATGAGGTTACCCGATCTCTCGAACTAAGTTTTAACTACTTAACGAAGAAGTTCCGAACAAGTTACTTCAACATAATATCCTGAGAATTAATCTCCAGTCTTCATTATACCAAGGAACTGACACTTCGTACTTCAAAAAGATTTTTAAGGCAGAACTTAGTTGTTTAACTTCTTGTACTTACAATGCACCTACTTGAACGATTGAATACTCACTTAACTAATTTATTGAATTAGTGAATAGTTAACTTGTAAAATACAGGGTTAATTTAAAAGGAGTACGTATATTCAACGAGGTAATCAGGTGCATAAAACTGAACAACTTTCCCCAAGGAACATAGGTCGAAATCTTAAAATTGAAAATCATCTTTTCATACAAACATAATTTACGTGATCTGTCACTTTGTATGAAACGTTCATTTTCCATTTTAAGATTTCGACCTGTTTTTTGGGAAAAGTTCGCTTTAAAATGAATCCTGTATATTTATACGGACAATTCTTGAATCAAACTGGTTCAATCTGAGTTCACACGATCTATGAGAAAATGCAAACACGAGATTTAAACACACACAACATAACTACAAATAAAAATTTATTAAAGATATTTATATTTATAATTGAGTTATGAAAAGTTTATAAAAACATGGGCAACGTAGCAAACGCGATAATAAAAAGCCAATACGGACGTGAAAAAAAAGCCAATCTGTCGGCAAATTACAAATAAAGTGAGTTTTTTACCGTTTGTCCAACGGAAGGTAAGCCTTTCCCTATTGTACCTTTCGTATACGCCAATCTACCCCAAATCTTTCCGGCAATCTTCACTACATCAATGACCCTGCGGTGAATTCTACCTTTTTTCAATGCACACCATATTATACATGCCTTGACCTACTTTTTACGGGATCGTAAATAAGACATTGTTTGAGACAACTTTGAAGCGAGGAAAAAGAATGTCTTTATGGAGAAAATTGGGGTAAAAATATGCGTAAGTTTTTCGTAATATTAATGTGTTTTGTAACATCGATTCTCGGAGAAGCTCGTGATGGTGTAGTAGATCCTTTTAAATTATCATCATTAAAATACTGAATTTAGCCAGTATAATTTGTGTTCAGTGAGCAGATATAATTTGCAAAAAGGTCAGTTAAAAAACTAAGTTACAGGTTTTTTTCTAGTCAGTCTTCTAAAAACTATCAAAGACAATAATGTAAATAGCGTTCTAGCAAAGTGGGACGCACGTTCCTAGTAGGTATTCTTGTTAACCCCTCGTGCTAAGCTAAATGTTTGTGTTAAGTGGGTTCACGATGGTAGTGTAATTGGTAGGTTTCGAACTGGATACCAAATGACCGCAAGTCCGACGGCATTAGGCTACCGACACTTCTATATTTATTTTCCTAAACATCATTAAAAGGTCTAATGTGTATTTTCGACCCAAAACATTAAGTCCTATTGATCAAAAAGGCGCTAAAGAAACGTTAAACTAATCTAATGAGTCTAGGTGCACTGTTCCAAAGTGTCCTTCCCATGGAGAAGACCCGGCAAGAAACTCCATAGGTTACTCTTAAAAATGGTATTATTAGTAAGATCAATCACAAAAAGAAAGACATAAAATGTGGGTTCTGCCTGCTATCATGATTAGTGGGCGCAATTTAGAACTACCCACGCCACCCACACACAAACGGTTTTGTGAAATGTTTATTTTCATAATAATCTCATGAATATGACTCGAAATATACCGCCATTTACGTAGAGAAATGGAAAGCTCTCGTTACCCTATTTAAAATTTTGATACATAAGGGTCTTAAATAAGAATACATTCCTAAATTTTTGTATAACGATAACGTAGATATAGAAAGAGATTTAGTGTAAGACTAGCTGATCGCAGGGGCTTCGCTTGCGTGGATGTCGGTTAGCCAATGTATACAAAAACTTGACAAATTATATACTAAATAAAACCTTCCACGAGAACCACTCTTTCCATTAGTTAAACGGTATTAAAATGGGTGCAGTCGTTTTTGAATTTATCGCGTACAGACAGACAGATGCAGCATAGGATTTTGTTTTGTAATAAGTAGTGATGTTAAAAAAATATTTTTAAATCTAATGGAGATATACAAAGGTATCAAATTGGTTTATTTAAGGTAATTCCTACTTAAGGTGCCTCTCCGCTACCGGTGGTCGGTCGTTAACTTCACAAACTTATTTCGGTCCTGTGCCACACAAAAAAGTTCCTTTGCGTTGGATATGTCCACTCCCGGATGTTTCTGAGCCACGACTTCTTTCGTCTTCCATCACGCCTCTCCTCGATCTTGCCCATAATTATTTATTCAAGCAGTTGGTATCTGGCATGTTTAAGCACGTGCACGTGGTACAACTTTCCGCTTTTTAATAGTGTGCAACAATTGCTTGGACCTTCCGACACGCTGTAAAACCTTTTCGTTTGTGATCTTTTTATGTAATTCCACGCTCTTAAAACTATATTATTATGATATTTGTTTAAAGTATGTATCGTGAACGACAGCCGCGAAAATTTATATACTTACTAGCTGTTTCTCGTAGCTCCGCCCGCGGTATAATTTGTTTTTTATATAATTGTGATGTCTGCTGTCCTATCGTTCAAGTTGGAACTGCACACGGTGTGCAGGTTTAATTAAAATCGGTTAAGTAGTTTAGGAGTCCATCCCGGACAAACAACGTGCAAGTAATTTAGGTATTTATATTAAGATATGTAAGTAAAATACGCAGTTTTACCAAGGGTTAGAACTAATTATGGTAAAAGGATGCTGACATTTGAAGGGGCAAAACTTTATAATAAACTACCCTCACACATTTAAAATGTAAACTCATTTATTGTATTTAAAAAACAATTAGCTCAATTTGTAATTGCGAACAATAAGTCTCCTCATACACGAATACGTTAGATGTGTATTAAAGAAACGACGAATTGTAATCATTAATTAAGACAATATGTTGTTCTCAAGTAAGTGAATATGTATTTCTTTTATTGAGAATAAAATTATTTAAACCGTAATACTAAACCACTCAATTGATTGGGATGAGTATCGATATATAAATTATTCTGTATCAAAAACGCTTCGTTCAAAACGAAGACATAAAATATTTCAGTGAGCTCGTTGACTGAGAAAAATCAAGTGCCTTATTGCGAGTAAAAATGAAAGGGAAAATTTTATGCTCCATAGAAACTTGGATCAAGAACCTTACCTTAATACGAAAATTATAACAGAGGATTGGTTTACGCTTACTTTTATGCCTCGATATACGATTTCTTTTGTCGGTTGGATACACACGATTTGTTTGATACTGGCTCAAAACTGTACGGAAAATAAATAAATGTTCATGTTTTTTTTTATACGGCAGATGTATGGTACAGGCAATAAGATGTTGACGTCATACCATTGATATTAATAAAAGGAAAATGCACATTCAGTCTCAAAAAAAAAATGAAAGCTCGCATCGCAAAAACAGCTTTAGGTACACCAATGCGGATACGGTTGAATATGCGAAAAAAATTATAAACTTTTCAATATTGTCACCACCTATGTCTTAATTGAAAAGTTTTGGATGTGGCTTGAAACAAAGTAGCGTACGGTATTTTTAACACGCTTTTATTAGGTCGACCTGTATGTATGTAACTATGTAGTCAAATCTAAGAAAACTAATTTAACCACCTTAAATTGGCAGTTGTATGTGATTTTGATGACAATACAATAATATGGTACTGTCGAGCTGATCTGATGATGAAGCCGGAAGATAATGATGAAGATGAAATATCGTATCATAGCCGTGTTTGGACTTGTTAGAAAGGTCTTGTAATGAACTTTGACCACGATTAAGTAAAGCGTGTTTTTTAGTGTTTTTTAAACTATTAATTTATCTATATTAATGCTTAATACTCATATAATGTTTTAAAGATATGTTGAACACATGTTATCACTTTTCTGTGAAAATGCTGGTTGTTAACCTGTAATTGGTGACCGTGCAAGTCCATGACATATATCCTAAACTTAAGATCTATTGTTCATAGAAGCTGTTGGTAAAGCTTTTCTAAATAAGCAAATAAATAAAAAATAAAATAATGCAAAAAAAAATATTGCCTAGCAAGAACACTTTCTAGCTCAAGAGATTTTTCGAGAATCCGGATATTGTATAAAAAAAATCGTTTACTAAATTTCAAGTATTTCTTGTTGATCTTAATTAAGACCTTTTTTCTAAATTTTGATATTAAAATCTTTTGTGTTAATGTATAAGTAAGCGATTAAAAGGCGGTAAAAGGCCTTTAAATTCCAACACTAGTTCCATTACCGTCAGAAGTATCAAAATGTGTAAACCTTTATCTGGAACTCCAAGCAATCGCCTTTTACCAAAGCCTCACTATTTGCCGAACTCCATCTTGAAATCGTTGGCTCACATCACAATACATTCCTTTCACAAACATGGTCGTAGCTGATTCTGTTTGTCGTGTCAAATGGAACGTTTAAAATCCAATCGGCACCCAAACGCTTTCAGATTTTGTCGAAAATTGTTTAAACGGGCCAATACGCTTAGAGAGAAACAAGGTGCATTTGAATGGGGACACGGTGTTAAGCTTATTCAGGGCTGTTTCACATTTCTTATTTAATTCGTTGACGGAATATTTTTTGAGATAGTTTACTATGATTACGTAAAAAATTTGGTGGTGGCCTAGAGGTCCAATGAACGGATTTGTGTTGGAGGTTCGAACCCATACTAATTACCAATGTAATTTTTTTTTAAACTTATATTTACTTTCTTAATTATTCTTAGATATCATTGATACTCAGTGAGAGAGAACACCTGGATTGTGGCACTTAGTCACCAATAAAGTTGTCTTACATATAATTATACTCATGAAATAATCTCATTTCGGGCTTGCATTCGATACAGTTATTTTAGTCGAAAATCACCGAAATCAAGCTTTGACTTGTTGTTAAAATATAAATAGACCTGACTTGAGAGTTCACAATGACACTTCAATCATAGTCCCAAGTTTCACGCAAAAATTTAAGTTATCAACAACAAACCAAGTTAATTAACGAAAATAAATTTGAGAGCGAAACTTCGTCTGTTTGATCAATTCGCTCGAGAACGTAAAACTCAAATATCTGCAAATCCCGACTTACTCGATATTTCTTTTTTATAGAAATCTTAACTTTTCAAAACTTTACAAAATTATTTTCGCTTAAATAACGCCAGGTCGTCTATCTAGGTGTTATTATTATGCTATCATAGCATAATAATAACTCCTAGATAGATAATCTTCATACAAGCGTGTAAGTAATAGTGAAGCCAAAAATATTGATGTGTGCATCGAGTATTATGTATTTATTTTCGTCGATCTATACGTACACACGTCGCATTGTTGTTGCAAATAGACGTTTTTTCTTTCTTTCTTAAATGAAAGGAAAACCAGAAATAAAGAGATAATATATTTGATTATAAATAAATTTCTGATTCTATACGCTGCAGCTCTCTAATCAAATAATTCCAGCTCTTCGACCACTAGAATCCAGTGTTATCTTTCCATTCATAACATAAACACTCTTTAGAGAACATTCTCGAACGAGGGTCAGGAAGTGTTGACACCAACGCGATGGGAATCAAACCCGTCTTCCATTCCATTATCTCACGCGCCTCAAAAAGAGATTTAATCGCATTATTATTCCACTGACATAAGTTCCCGAGATTCGGGTTCGCCTTACTTAAATATACGGAATTTTCGCGAGTTCACAAAAGGACCAAGTTCGGCTCATTAGGCTGTATTGTATGGCTTAAAATACAAACCAAATACAAGTAGATAGGGCCGGAGGCTTTGAAGATGAAATAAAAATCGGGAATATATGCAGAATGCTACATAAATGCATACTTTAACTACGGCTTCTGTCCGTAGAAATAAACAACTTCTCCAATAAAGTAGAGTAAAAAAAGGTTGATCAGCAGATGATTTATTTCGAACTAGCTATGCCCCGCGTATGTTCTCCCCGTTTCCGTAAACATCATTTTTTTAGTCAATATTTCACTGTTTTTAATCTTATCTTTATTCTGCTATTTGGGACGAAAACGTATCCAGCAAATAAAGGATCATGAAAATCGGTCCAGCCGATTTCTCGATTTCTCGATTCGAGTTCTCGATTAAAAAACTTAATACCAACCCGAAATTCGTCAAATAATTTGGAGGCAAAAAAAATAATAATTCGTTTCAGGGAACACTTTCGTTTCGGTTGCTCATAGAAAAATAACTAAATATCACTCAATTATAAGTAGCCGTTTTCTTTGATTCCATCGCGGTTTATTTTGCTTTTAGTTCCAAGCATTTCAACGACATTGTAGGTGTCATGGTCACAGACTATATGGGCAGACTAAAATCTTCGGGACAATCGACTTTTTGGGGAGCTAAAATCAGTCAGAATTAAAAAGTAGTTTTATTTCAAAGTTATCTGTAATTCTTTTGAGTAAACGAGTACAGTCTACCTTTTCATCAGGTCTGTGGGTTAAAAGTATTTCACCTTCGCTCAATTCAAAAGTCGTACAAAGATTAACAGTAATTTTCAAGGGATGTCCAAGGGATGAAGGGAGGGAGGGAAAGGGGTATTTTTGTCACCTGATTCGATGCGTATTTTTCTTTGATCCTTTAAAAATTTAACAATATACTCGTAATGTTCAATTTTATTTCTTTTAGACGTATTTGCATATAGTTCGTTGTTACGTAGATCTTGAAGACATGTCTAATTTATTTATCAACTTCAAGAGTGGAATTTGTAAAGGTTATTAGAACGACCTAACGTTCTGACCTTTATGACATTCCACGTGTAACATAATGTTCCAAGAAAATGGTCGATGGCTAAATAAAAGAAAGGGCACATCTGATAAAACTAGATATAAACATACTTTTTGTGTTAATACTTTATTTCTCTTCTGTTCCGTATTTTCCTTGTTTGGTTTTGCTTAGCAAGTCTCAAGTCTAAGCGGAAATGAGAAGCGCCAATGATTATTTTTTAAAGGCTTAAGACGAACAGGGATTTTAAATATTTATTTCTGTTATTGATAAGGCAGCTAAATAACAGGAAAAGTATCGAAATTTTTGCAAGATGATTCAGTTTGATCGGCATTTTTTTTATGAAAATCTGGAGATTTAAGAAACATGATGTCAACTAGATTACACAAGTAAAAATAGTTATTAATTATTAAATACTTTAGCACTATGAAATCTATTCAATATATTATCACTTTACCTATAGGGATATACAGTTACAGGTACTTAAGAGCATCGTAATTTAATAAACCAAGAGTTTGAACAAAATAAGAAAGAAAGAAGGAAAACGCATTTATTCGCGCCACCTTAATAAAAGTACCATAAGCAAAAAACACCATAGATATTCAGTTTTAAATTGTCCTGGAAAATGTGTGTCACATCAGTGCAAAAAGTTTAAACACAAAAAAGCCTGTTATACTATACTCACAAATATCCAGAGTCGCAACAGCATCCTTCATGAGCTGGTAGGTGTCTCCGTTGATCCTCAGGAAGTCGACGCAGCCGAGTAGACCGTCAGAGAGACCCAGCTTGCTCTGAAGACCAGTGGTATTGCCCGCACCACCCACCCACACTGGCTCCCGGAAGGTCATGCGAGAGAAGAGACCCTGGTGACAAGACAATATATTTTATGTGTTTTGAAGAATGAATTCCTGCACGAATATTTTTTTTTTGCTTTCTTTTTTTTAAAAG
Organism: Plusia festucae; assembly: GCA_950381575.1. Classification (NCBI taxonomy): domain Eukaryota; kingdom Metazoa; phylum Arthropoda; class Insecta; order Lepidoptera; family Noctuidae; genus Plusia; species Plusia festucae. The sequence continues at coordinate 7,965,790 of OX494454.1, read as the reverse complement.
AGTACTATCAATGTGGGTCGCATATTACTAGTAATCTCGTTAACCCCTCGTGGTAAGCTAAAATGCTTGTGTTACGAGTGGGTCCACGTCTCATCACTGATTCCATGACACAAGTGCTTTAGCTACTTACTTTGGATTCGGAACAATGTATGTGATGTTGTCCACATTTATTTATGTATCCCAATTTATTTTTTTATCTGTTTATGTGTTTTAAACTTTACTAGCAATGTGGGTACAGGTCGCACTTAAGTTTGACAATAATCGACCTATACTTAACTTGTATTCCTGTTAACCCCTCGTGCTAAGCTTGTGTTACGAGTGGGTTCACGTCGGTAGTGTAATGGATGGAATTCAAACCCGCAACCACATGATCGCAAGTCCGACTCCCTAGCCATAAGGCTACCGCCGCTTAATATACCTACAATATAAAACTATAACGCCTAGAAACTGAATACACGCAAATATTGATGAGCGTACACATTGCTGCATTGCTTCCGACTCTGTTGAAGTGCTACTATAGTGTACTATTGGGAAGCATTCCAAACTGTGTCATATCAACACAGTTGGTACGTCCGAACGTACCGTCATTGTCAGTCGTCAAGGTCAAGCGCTAGTGCTAATATCTACTTGATATTAATTTTAATGGCGGTTTAAGTAGGTAGTGAATGGAATATCACTATCCACAAATGTGTGCTCACATTGGCAATTCAAGTAATGTTTCTGTAAGATATATTAATATATTTACAGCTGCAGCAATAACTAAAACGTATCACCTCACTATATCAAACCTATTTTTTAAATTCACAGTCTTCGATGACATTTTTAAGTCCATCATAAATTCCAAGTTTAATTTCGGTCCTGACTTCCTGAGACCAACTCAATTTATGCGTTAATTGACGTCATTAGCAAGGCGTGGCCTTAGAGCAAAAGGGGTTACTATTATGGCCATAACTTACCCCACTGTATGGCGAAGACATGGGAATTATATTCTGTTGAAAGTAAGGGTTTTTGTCAGGAACCTTGCTTTTTGTTTGGGAACTGTTTTTGCACTTGTACTTTTTGGTATTCAATCGCAGAGAGGTGGATTAAATGCTATACTTATAGTTAACGGTAGGGTTAACAAGAATACTAGTAAAAACCGGCCCACATGGCTTGTACCTAAGCTTTAAAAAAACCAAAACAAAGCAAATCATTTCAAATTATATTTTATTCTACGTTTACTACCGTTACGGCAAGTAGGTATTTCAGGTGGAAGGAATTTGGGCGACAGTCCGTAGTAAAGGAATTCCGTCAATTGTTCTGAAACATTAAATTCGAATGTTTCAGCAGTAATCGCTGTCCCCGGCGAATAAAACGGTAATCGTAAAAACTAAATTTTACAGGAAAAATAAAAAACAGTTTTTTGTGAATATCTCATAAACTAATATACATAGCGGGATTGTTCAAATATCAAAAGAAAGGTATTTTTTTGCAAAATAATTGTAAACTATGTTAAATAATTTATCTTTCTTAGAAATGCAGTTATTAATGAAATTAAATTAACCATGAATTAAAGACACAAACTTTAACTGTAAAGCAACATTACGATATTATTCGCGTAAAATGTCATGTAATACGTCACCGTAATAATGCATTGCTATGTTATTGGTCGATAAATTGTGAAAGGATCCCTTATCGTAATGTACTGTTACCATTTTATTCGCTGACAAGCAATCAATTACAGATTACAGTAATAGCAACATACGTGAATATTCTATGGAACATTTATTATACTAACTGGAGGCAAGTATCAAATACTGAATAAATATTTTGTGCGTGTGCAAGGTAATGTGCGAAGAAAAAAAACAACTTACTGTCTATTTATTTTTTATTTATTCATAATAATTAACAACTGTTTATAAAAATCAACAAATTAGGAACTGTCTACTTCAAATTACTTAATTCTTAATTTTTTAATAAGCAGAGACCCCGGGTAGCTCTACTCCGCATCGTCTACATGCTCAGAGAGTTCAGAGTCTGAATGTTCGCTAGGGTTACCCTCGCAGCTCGTAAGAGAGTCATAAAACGCATGGTAGTGCTGTGGGATTGCATCACTAGAACACAAACTTAATAAATCTGCATGAAGCGCTTTACTTATAGGTATTTTCTGATCATAAGCTTGTTTCAAATCGATTGATTCAGCTTCTGCTGCACTTGAGGCTGTCGCTTTTCGCCCTCGCCTGGGTCTAGTTATTGGTAACTCCGTGTCTAGTTCCAAATACTCTTCTTCGAAGTTGTACTTGAATTGTAGAACATGAGGCTTAAAATGTGATATCTTTACTTCCATTATTTTTGCCCATTTAATTTTGTTACCTTGACTGTCTTTTAGCCAGTGTTTGCCAGAAATAAGGCTTTTTATGTTGTAAAAGTCACGCTGCTTCATCTCATGGACCTTATATTTATTTCCAGTAACTTTTGCATTCATGATGATGCTGTAAACTTGGTCAGGAGTATATAATACCTTGTTTTTCATGGCCCTTTCTATGCACGAATGCATGTTATCACCTTCGTTCTGGCCGTGGCCAGTCTCAAAAAATCGGTGGGTTATATTTTCTAGGCCATAAGCTCTTATGGCGTAAAGGTATAAGGCAAAAATGTACCTGTTTTTGTTCTGACCAGCGCAGCCATCGGAATAAAAAGATAAATTCTTGATACCTTTGAGACCTTCTTGCTCGATGAACTTCATTAGGCAACTGCCTATTTCAACAGATCCTCTTTTGGCAATAGACAGATGCCAGACAAAGCAATGACCAAATTTTCGCAGTGAGTCGTAGACAGTAAAATTATAAACGGGGTATTTTCTCTTGTAGTGAAAAACCCCTACTTCAGACTGAGGGATACTGAGGACCTTTTCTAGATCAAAAATAGCAATCGTTGTATTTCTTTCATCCACTGCAGCTTTTTCTTGTTCTTTTAACTGGCGCACTTTATTCTTTCTCATCAAATGTTCCCTATACTTAGCCTCTAGACTAATTTTGGTTATTTCATTAGCTTGATCATATTGGGAGCAGATTCCGCATAAATCTTTCTTTGGTTTGAAAAACGAGTAATTAAACTCCGTATTAAAAGTATATTCATAATGCCGCTTTGTAGCCTTGTGTTCTGCAGAATAATGTTGATTGGGGAACCAGAGTTCATACAATCGGTACATTTTAGAAATATTTAGGTGCTCTGATAAATATAGTCGCTTTGTATCTTTCCTGACATAGTGGGATTCTACGGCAGGAAATATTTTAATATGCGTCATCACGCTTTCTTTCGTAGAATCACTCATCTTATGGGGCCTGTTTTTATGAGTTCCCCTTTTGTCTATTAAACTTTCGTCTCTTTTAATTTTTTCTAATGCCGTATAAACGGTTTGTTCGGATACTTTGATAGTATTTAAAAAGTATGTTTTGCAAACGTTGATATTTAAGCCGTCTGAAGGAAATGAGTATTTTATGGTTTGTGTTCTATTGTTTTTTCTATCTAAAGTCATTCGCTTTATAGGTTTAACATCTGTGTGTCGAACAATGTATTGCCATTGATGTTCGTGATTCCCGAGTTGATAAAAGGTCTGAAATATACTTTCTCTTTGATCCATGGTAAATTTTTCTGCGCACTTTTTGTTACAGTTGCATGCTGGTCCAATTTTCTTTTCATCAAAAGTTTTTTTAGTACGAACCCCTTCGTAAGATTTTCCAGAGTTTTTCATAGCTTTATTTTTTTTATCTTTCCATTCATCCATGTTACACGTTCGTTTTCTAGTTAATTTGTTTATTTGAGATTGTTGTGTTACAGAAGGTTCAAATTGTTCATTATTAGGCACACTCCCTGTAGGTAGATTTTCCTGATCAGAAGTAGACAATTCATTTGATTGAACCATATAGGTATCGTTAATCTGCGGGACTTCTTGACCTATTTCAATGTCTTGACAATTACTTAATTCACTTTTATTTACTATTGTTGATACGCTAGTTTGATCCATTTCTATTCTTTGTAGAATATGCAGATTTTCATCTACTGCTGTAATATCTATACTTGGACTGTTTTCAACAAATGTTTCATTTGGGTTCAAGGTATTATCTCCATTGTTTGGTTTTAATGTCTCGTCACCTGAATTCTCTTCTACTTGGTGTTTTGCGCATGATGGTGTAAGAGAGGGTGCTTTAGATCGATTTAGGGTGACTAGATTGCCATACTTGTCTGTGGGTTGTTCCAATATCACTTTAGACGCCCCGACTGAACCAAATTTGTAAATAGCAGTGGGAGAAGCAACAAAGTCCACATCATTATCTAAAACGAAGGATATATTAGAAATTACTGATGGACTCCAAAGCTTATTGTTGGTTTCAATTAACTTTTCTATACAAGCTGAGTCTCCTCCAAAACTAGAAGTGGAGCTTGGTGTTTGGATTTGACGGTTAGGGCTTGGTAAATACTCAGAAGAGGCATCTGTAGAGTAATCTTCGTTCTCTTTATCACGTTCATCGTAATATTTTATTTTCAAATCTGCAACGATAAATATAATAAAAATTGCTTAGGTACATAACTAATACCACTAGACTATACTACTACTATACTAATAGATGCTTGTGATTTAATCATATTAAATGGATGAAATTATACAGATTATACAGTGCTGCTGTGCGTTGCAATGCTTTTTTTCTAAGAGACCTTCCTGGGTGCTCGTTCAACAATCAACAACAAAAAAACAAACATTATGTTTTATACAGAGTGGCTAGTAGATGATAAAACTATTTATATGTATTAATTACCTCTTAAGTCGTAAGACTGTTTCCCTTTCGTAGATCTTTGGATTGCACTTGGTGTAACAAGTTCTTGATCAATATCTCCTGCTTTAACTAAAGAAGTTGATATATGATATTCAGAAGAATGATTTTCTGAAAAATAGAGAAGGTAGGTGCATAAGTATCATGTCTATTTAGAAACAAATTCGCCAAAGTGTGAGTTAAAAACTGAACTGAACCTAGTAAGCGTAATACACAAGTGCACCCACTAGCCATCACTCTCATAACCCGATGGGGTGGTAGACTGGCAAGACCGGCGAGAGATAAGGCGCAGGACCAACTATTTTACCTACTTCTCCGACAGCACGTATCATCTTTCTTGTCGGACAATCAGGTGATCAGCCTACAATGTCCTACTAGCCCAACTAGAAACACCACCATATGTTGTAATTCTCCGCGGGAATCGAACCTGTGACCCCCAGATCTAGAAGCTAGTGCTCTCATCACTAGACCACGGAAGATTTAATGAGCTAAGTTAATATATTCTTATTCTTTAATGCACAAAAATACATATATACATACAAATTGCAAATAGCAATGTACGTTGTTATTTCACAGCATATTATGGTTTGTATGGCAAAACGGAGGAAATAATACTGTCATTATTTGCTCAGTGTAAAGCAGGAAAAAATAATAGTAATCAACTTACCTCTTAGGTCGTTTGGCTGTGCTTTATTTACATCAATTTGGATAAAACTTGTTTTAGCAGAGTGACTATCTGAAGTCTGATCTCCGGATAAACTATTACCTGAGAAAAAAAAACTGTTTGTATGACTATCATAACAATGGCTTCAATTTCATTTGAAATAACATAGGTAATGGTGGTATAACTTAAGTAACTATTAACCTTACCTTCATTATTATCAAGAGGTATTAAATCCAACATTCGTCTCGCGCGAGGGTTTTTCAAGACTTGCTTTTTCATTTTTGTAAATTATTACAAAAATTAACAACTTAACAACACCTTTGAAAACAATTCTCATTAATACAAATCACTTCAATCAATCTAAAATAATAAAAAATGAATAATTCAACTGAACTTGTTTATGACACGATCACTTTCTTGCGACTGATATGCGTAAACAAACAACGCGAATCGTTGGGCACGTGCTAGGGGCGGGGCATAGTGCTGTCACTGTTTCACAGGTGCATTTAAATAGAGAGCGATGCGTCTTACGTATTTAAAGTGATCACAGAATAACTCGTTAAACCCATTACAGAAAATATGTTCGTTTTCGGATACAGTAATCAATATTACCTTCTTTAATTTTTAATCAAATGTATCGTAAAAAATATTACGATTTTAAAAAAACTGGTCTGTCACCGGAATAATATTGTATTAAGCTTTACGCAACTTAAGTTGTCTATTTTTCCCGCGAATATTATGGTAAGAGCATTTTACTGCAAATGTAACGTATCGAAAGAATTGTAATAGTCTCTAACAATTTTATTCGTTGCAAAAAGACTACTAAGCATACAAGTAAATAATAAAGTTAAATTTATTACAATAGACATGAAAATTTCGTAATTTCTACAATAACAGTAGGAACTGTCTAAAAAAAATTGACAAAGTGTAATCGGACCTCTAAATAACGAATACGCAATAAACTTTAAACTATCGTAATAGCACATTACCATTTTATTCGCCGGGGACGGCGAGTTATGTTAAATAGGACGGACGCCTTAAAAGCAGCGTAGACCGAAAATCTAGCCAAATTTTAAACCCATTTAAGGTAAATAGTAAAATACTTTTGCGTTTACTAAAATACCTTATTATTCAATACAGTGCTCATATACTTGTTTTGTAGAAATGCCACCACAAATGGTATTATCCCGTTTAAATAATAGTAGCATTAAATAATACGTATGTGACCTATTAGCTATATTATATATCACACCTCTAAAGACCGCCATTTTACCCTTTCGTTACTTTGTATATTTTAATGCAGTAATTCTTATAGTGTACAATATATAATATTCTATTGTATTATATTCTAAGGCAAACTTTTAGCGTAAGCTATCCCTAGTTGTGATTACTTGTGATGGTGCTGTTAAGGGGATTACATTATTTGCAAAATCTAGGATATGATATTATATATCGACCAGCGCCCCTCTGTGCTCCCTCGGTTTACGAGATTTGTTCGGGATAAAAAGTAACCTTTGTGTTAACCCAGAATGTCAGCTGCCTCCATACTAAATTTTATCAAAATTGGTCCCTCTGTTTCAGCTTGAAGAGGTTAGAAACATACTCATAAACTTTCGCCTTTATAATATTTTTTTTATATTTGTGTGATAAATTACAACTTTAGTACCTAAAAGTAAATCAAGCAGAATGTGTCCGAAGCAAGCCGAAACCAAGGCCTTACCTAAAAAAACTTCAAGAGAAAATCATATTTGCACAACTAGCTAACAATAAAGGTGAAGAATCACAACCTTGTTTATTTAATTGATGAGTAACCTACCTCTATGGAGGAATTATTTTATTTAAATACATATAATCTTAACACACCTAAAATAATAAATCATAAAATATACAATATTTAACAAAACCCCTGTCCGATCCCTAAGACTATTATTCGGTATCGTACTGCGAACACATACACGTACTCATTAAATGGATTTTAATTAAATCAAAATAAAAACTGATCCAAGGCAACAGCAACACTGTCGGGCAGGACAGGGGTTTTGTTACATGTTATATTATTGTAATACACACGAAAGAAATAAACAAACATAACTATGTAATTAAAATAAAATAAAATGGCGTCAAAGTATTCATCCGAAGAAGTTGAAGAAGAGATATAAAACACACATATCCACATTAAAGTAAGCGAAAAAGTAGCTTAGTTTAAGACTTCAACGTTATCATAATATGACAGCAACAGTAAAATATTATAAGGCACTTCAAGTCCTTAAACTTCTGTACATATATTTCAAAGTTAGAGTATTACCTACTGAATGTCTTTGACTTGCTAAAAATGTATCATTTTGCAAAGTAAATAATATGGTACTTTCTTCAAGAAAATGTGATTGTTATTCTCAGAAATAGACGACATAAGAATTGAAATTGATAAATTGTAATCGTCTTCCAAATTATTCTAAATAATTTTTTTTGGTTATAAATAAAACTTACTAGCAATGTGGGTCGCACATTACTAGTATTCTTGTTAACCTGTCGTGGTAAGCTAAATATGTGCTTGTGTTACGAGTGGGTTCACGTCGGTAGTGCAACGGGTTGGGATTCGAACCAGCGACCACATGATCGCAAGTCTGATGCCCAAGCCATTAGCGCGCCGCTCATTTTTAATCTGTCGCTTTGTATGATTATCATAAAATCACGCATTGGAATAAACGCAAACTCAAGCGTTTTCTTTTTCTTTTTCAGTCTGCTTGCCATCACGGCGGATAACCCAGTGGAAACGTTCTTACGAGGTAAATGGACAAATTTGTGTTGATTCCCGTTAACAAAACTCTTTGTGTTCTGAGAGTCACGTAGTAGTATACGTTTTAGATCATTTAACCATATTTAGTAATAAGTGATTTAACATTTCGTACTTACAATAAAATTATAGTTAGTCGAAAGAGAAAACCCCTCTCTTAATCCTACATTTAACAGCACGTTAACTGCTAGGGCTTACTGAATAAGGCCCCAATACGTTTCACAAAATCTGAGATCTTCACGAAACCTTTAAAATTCATTGGCCCACATTTTTAAGAGGAGATATCAAAGCCCTATGGTGCAAATGTCGGCTCGTTTGTTCAACCCTTTAGACTCAAATGCTCTTAATGAGCCCGATTCGCTTTAGCAGAACGATTTCAGGGAAAGTACAGTCGGAAAATTAATTTAGAGTATTTGTCAGTTTACAGATTAACGTGTACAAAGGTACAGATTGAAACCCATTTGATTCGAAGGATTTTCTTTTCTTGAACTTTTTCAAATCCCTATTGATGTCATGTAGTTTTTCAAATACCTTTTTTTTTGGCGGGTTGAAACGCTAGTGCCTTCAACCCACGCTGAGGGCATAGTGTGGGGATATGTCAGACTTGCACCGACTACTCCAGCAGTCTTTGGTCTCTACTGGACCCCTTCCAGAGGGGTGGGTGTAGGTATAGTGCCCACCCCTCCCTCCGTACGAGAATAGGCGCGTGGGACCTCGCCTATTCTCGTACGGAGTGAGGGATTTCAAATACCTAACTACCTATAAATTGACTCAAACGAGTTACAGTGAAGAAAAACAAGACCTAAAAAAGGTAGCTGGGTCGGAATGGATGTGGAAGGTGGAGGACCGGGTGTTGTGGCGCAACTTGGAAAAGGTCTATGTCCAGCAGTGGACCGCGATAGGCTGAGTTAAAAAATATAAAGCAAGAGGCTTTTGCCTTGTTGTGGTAGTATTACTTGCTTCTATTATCGTGGTTTAAGAAACGGGTCTTAACATAATAATGGTGAGGACAAGGTAAGACATAAAAATGTATTTAGTTTGTAAGTTAAAAGAATATTAGGTAGGTAGGTACCTACGTAAATTTTTACATTTTTTCAAAACAAATAAATTTGGGATTTTTTTTTCTTGAAATAACGACGCCCGCATTAAGGAATTTAATCCTTGTGTCGCGGGGATTTCACAGACATTCAAATCACATGCACAAAGAACACCCAGACTTGGAACAAGTATCTGTGGATCACACAAATGATTGTCCCATGCGGGGATCGAACCCGCAGGACGTCGCGCACAGTGGTAATTAGCGTGGTGACCTATACCACTCGGCTATCAGTGCAATCAAATAAAATAGAAGAGATAAGATATTTGAGTTAGATAAGACGCGATAAGTTCAGGAGAGAACGCTTGTGACGTCATATGTAGGCAAAACAGTAGCCACAAGAAACATGGCGACGCCCGCTCCTTAATTTAAATTCGTTGAATCAAAGCATATATTCGTAATTTCGACAAAAAATATCTACAATTATTTCATTATCAAAACCGACCAGAAAAGAATAAGTAGGCCACATATTAGGAATAGTCTAATAATAATAAATAATGAAAAATTGCTTGCTTGTCTTCACATAGTTTTTAAGATTAAATTAACATAGTATGACAATGGTAGTTATTAAAGTTTTCATAGTTGTTAACAGTGGTCCCCAAACTAAGCCAAAGCTTGTATCTTGGGGGCCAGAGTGTGGAGGATACATTCAAATCTTTTTCATTTGGTAGGTATTGTAAGAAGTAGACAACATAACAGGTATGGAATAACAAAAAAGTACTACCAAATCGATGCTGCCGCCTGTACTTAGATGTTTTTACGCGTTATTTTACACCTGTCAGCGCAATTTCTGTGAGATTAATGTTACTTGGAGAGATGGTCTCGTTACCTGCCAGGAAACTTATACAGATAAATATACGGGTATCATACAAAAACGAAAATAAACTTTACTGCGTCAATATAAAGGCGATTTTAATGTTTAAGTCGCATCATTCATGTGTGGTATACTGTACGTGGCTATTAATTTCGTGTTGAAAAATGAGTTCAGTGACAAGATAAGAGCTATGCGGATGTTTTAAGGTTCAAGTTTATTTCGTTTGTTTGAATTTTTTATTTGTAATTTTTACATTTAATCAATAATTTTTCTATTTAGTTCAAAGATATCCTCCTTTGATTTTGGTATAGAGTTAGTAACTTCTCGAGCCTTCAATTTCAATATAAGATGTATTTATTGGGCAGTCATTAATTAGAATTTTGGCAACTATTCAAGAGATACTATGTTACCCAGAAATGAGTTGTGGAGGTCAGATAGGCAGTCGCACCGTTTAAAATACGGTATTGTGTTTTACCGGACTGGAAGCTAACTCCAACATAGCTTGGTAAAGGTAAGGCAGATGATGAAGAAGAAGAATTTTAATAAGTATAATTATGTACATATTTGTGCAAAAAAATAATCTAATGATCAAAAAACATCTCAGATAAGTACAAGAAAAGTTGTTTTTACAATGATAAACATACATATTTATTTATTTATTACATAATAGAAGGAGAAAAGGGATTTTCCCAGCAGTGGGATCTATTACAGGTTATAAAAAACAATTACTAACATGAACAAAATTAGTTAACAATAACGATACATTATGTAAGACAACAGCCGCTGGCACAACAACTTACAAGATGAAAATAATAAGAGATAATATGACAGCGACCTCGTAAAATAGTTCCGTTATACAAAACTATATAAGACACAGCTGTAGATGAGTTCTCCTTTGTTTTACCCGGGTCACTCCCAAGTGTGCAAAGTTTTCGTAAACTCGTGAACCATGCATGTGACGTCACATTCATTTCCAAATGTTATAATAGTACCGATATTATAAACTTGCCGCACCTGGTATTCGTGAATACGTCGCGATGTCTCGTTGATTAAACATATAATTATTTAGTTGCACATTGGGGGTATTTTCTTCAGTCAGCAACTTTGTGGGGCGTCGTAAGAAGACTCAGTCAAATTGAATAAAACGGATTCTATTACGGTTTATTTTAGTAGCCGACGTTTCGATGCCTTTCAGGTTTCATGGTCATGGGTAGACCCTTCTTCGGGTCCACGATATAATCCGTTTTAAACGTAGTTTTATTTCAATGTCTCACATGCGCGTAAACCTCAGAAAGACTAACCAATTTCTAAAGTACATTGCGAGACACGGCATGCCTTGGTAAGAGTAGTTGCCAGAATTTTAATGTTTAAACGACTGCCAAAAACCACTGTATGACAGTCAGGACTAACAGCTTAACGTGATTACTGAGGCACCTGTGTTATAATAGAATCAGAGATAAGAAGATGCCATAACCACCCAGACCAGATTTTTTTTGCATTGTCCTGTTGGGGAACGACCAGCGGCCGTACCATGACGTTTAAAGTAAGATTGTTTCATTCTTATTCCACTTTGGGAAAGAGATGGCGCTAGATAACCTTCATAACTCTGTCTCTTTCCCACACTGAAATAAGAATGGAACAATCTTACTTTAAACGTCATGGTACGGCCGCAGGACTTCAGAGCTGGCGATACTTACCAGTGCGTGTGCTGCTTCACCACGGAGGTCGTTAATAATATTAATTACCCACAGATATTTTTTCGTAAACCATTTTCGGTTTGCCTCCTCTGTAAATGTGAGTAACCGATATTAGGAGTAACCTTGCAAGACCTTGTACACGATATTGATCTAATAAACACGTGCGCGTGATGGCTAGGCTTCTAATTAAGAAGGCTGATTGACTGCTGTAATTAGTTAATCTTATTTGATAAACGATACATTACGAGTATGCCTGTAGTTGTAGTAAATGTATCTGCTGGCTGAAGAAAAGAAAAAGAAAATTCGGAAATGCATAAGATATGAAGTGAAAATACAAAGTGACAGGTCACGTGACTTCTGTTTTCTTAAAAAAAGTTGTTCAGTTTTAAAAGGAATTTTTAAATGTATCTTTTATAGATTCACAGAATACCTTTAGAAACGCGATATTTTGTTGACCGAAACAGAATTTCAAATCTTAATATCGAAGTCTGACTGAAATATAGCCACTGTCAATGCCAATCTTGCCACTAATGTAAGGAGAGCCTAACCTAAGTGTGTCACAGTGCAATCTCCAAATGGACCGTCCGAGATACGAGCTAGCTTGTATTGACAATTTGAGCTGTTAGTAGGTACTTGTGGGAAGCTGGAATCTAGTCACTTAATGTGTTCGCTTTTGGCATTATTTGGTTTGCAATTCAATGTTTGTTGGATGAGTAGGACGATGTGGACCTTGTGGTATTTGGGATGCAAAGTTTAACTTCTTTAAAAACTGTTTTGAAGATTACACCTAGATATTGTGAGATGTAAATTATACCTACATCCATTCCAAATGTTACTTGAAAAGTATGTAAAATTTGGATTAATATAGTAAATTTCTCATGAACAATTTTATTCAAAGTTACAGTAATTTAATTTTTGTTAATTCTGGGTACCTAATATTTCAATATTATCTATTGCGTAGTTTAAAAAAAAATTAAGGTTACCAAATAACCCCGTGCTTTTTAATAGTCCCATTTTGTGGTACCTTAGATTAAACATTGCTTAAAATGTAGTGCCTGTCAAAGAGTAGCAGAAATAATTACAAAATAAAGTTAACTCTCTTGTTATATTTGGTTAAATTCATTAGTTTTAAGAAAATAAATGAATAAATATGTCCTATTAAAAACTTAATAATTTAAGCGAGCAATATCAAAGTATTATTGATAGCTTGATGCTATTAACTCTATCTGAACTACTTTCGAGATCCACTTGAAACTCTCGATTCCTGCAATTGTATTAAACAGTTCAGAAGTACATCCAGCAGTGGTCTAGCCAAACTTTCCCGTTCTTACAACTTAAGCTTCCAAGATCTCTTTATTGAAATTTTATTCTTCAAAACGATAGAAATTTATAATATTGGATCTGTTAAATCTTTTGGACAGATGTTCGAAAAGTTTCGTATATAATTTATTCAGGCTCGCAAAGTTAGATCGGGCTGTTTCGGACTAATTAAAAGTATTGGAGTTTAAATTACCTGACTTTTAGACACAAATACTTTTTCAGCGTTGACTGGAGACTTTGGAGCTAATAAAAGTACACATTTAAGTTAGGGGAGTAAAAATATTAATTAAGACGACAGTTTTGGTAAAAATGTATTTGTAATTCGGACTGGATACAGAAGGCGGAGGACCGGGTATACAATACTGACCTATCAATGTCTCACTGGTAGGTACAAGCGTCATCTCATACAGAGAAGGCACGAGCATCGATCATCAAGCTTGTTCATTGCGGGTTGGCGATCAGATTTATTTGGAATCCCGGTTTCCTCACGATGTGTACCTTCACCGTTTGTCAATGGTGTCTTAGAGTGATTAAGAAACTACATATAACCTTGCGAAAGTCAGAAATTGCTTGCCTGGGTTCGATCCTGCAACCTTTCGGTATTTAAAACGCTAGGCCACCATGACACTCGACAAAAATACTAAACAGGTTATATTTCAAACTTTATTAATTTATTGTTACGTTTAACAAAAACACTCCTCAATTTTCTCATACACCCACGTTTTTGTGGGCGCACATGGAAAATTCTCGGTCTACTTAATTATTTAGGTGGAGGAACTGCCTCTTCCGGGTATAAGTAGCGAGCCACCGACAAATTGTTTTGTGTAACCTCTGAATAAACTATACCGTGTTATGGGCCCTGCTGTTATGATTTTGGGTTATGAATGATAGATCGTTAGTCTCTTGAGAAATAGGTTTAACAAGGTTGAAAATTACCTCCATTCCAGAAGCTTGTTCTTACTAGAAGAATTGTTAATGTTTTCCTGTTTTTCGGAGATTGTACGCTCTTTTCAAGTGAGAAATTATTATACTCTGTTTTTTTTTATCCTAGAGACCAAATTGACAAGTGCAAATGTCAAAACTGACATAAAACCTATTGTAATCTATGTCATTTTGGCATTTGCATTTGTCAATTTATTCTACAAAGGAAGACCTGGATTAAGAGGGCGGCTGGTGAAAAAATTGGAAGCGCCCATTAAAACACGAAAACGCAATAGACTGTACAGAGAAGAAGAACGAAAAGGAGACCTTTGTCCTGAAGAGGTATGCAAATGCCTAAACAAAAACAATATAGAACTAAATATTTCTAGAATAAAAAAAAATCTGTAGCCTGCGTCGTGGCGTGTATTAAAAGAAAAAATCCTCAAACTGTACACAATAAGTGTGTGAAATGCACGTATGAGGCAAACAATGAGTTTATTTGTGATGTCATTTCGATCGAACCCATGATGGATGGACAAACAGGTTGGGTAAACAAGGGTTACACTAATGGATAGACGAGATACTATCTATTTTCTGTTAACTTTTACTATAGCAAAACTATGCAATTTCATCGACCACGCAGAACTATACAAGATTAATTTAAAAGGAGTGCGTATATTCAACGAGATAATCAGGTGCATAAAACTGAACAACTTTCCCCAAGGAGCATAGGCCGAAATCTTAAAATGGAAAATGAACTTTTCATCCAAAGTGACAGGTCACGTGACTTATGTTTTTATGAAAAGATGAATTTCAATTTTTAATTTTCGATCTATGTTTCTTCGGAAAAGTTGTTCAGTTTTGTGCACCTGATGACCTCGTTAAATATATTCACTCCTTTTAAATTACTCCTCCCCGGCCCTAGACAAGAGAGAATCCTTGTTAATGATGAGAGCAATCTCTTAAATTAGACTGGTCAAATACACCTTGAAATACTTAGACTTAGAAATGCACTTGTCTAGGCCTATACAATCCTCCTATTTTTTTTATTTATACTTATTTGTATTCAAATTTGACATCATAAACGAGAAAGTGTGTCTGGATAGATGTTTCGTACCTTACGAGTATCATGCGAAAACAACTGACTGAATGTTGTTGATACAGTAATGTATTTAGACTATGTAAAAATTTTGTGTATAAATGTATAAACGAAGAGAAGTCAGAGAAAGAAACTAGATTTCTTTTATAACAACCAAATACTTTGAAGTAAACTTTTGAAACATGTCAAAAACTACACAACTAAACTTCGTAAACTCAGCGAAAGTCTGAAATAAATGTAGCGTTTTCTTTAGAATTCGAAAGTCGTGCAATAGCTCTTGAATTGTGAACCCCTAACTTAAACCCTACACGGTCAATTGCTTCGAGCTTTTTGAACAAAGAAAGTAGAAAAGGCAATTTGACTTTCCGTTCTCGTTGTAGCTGTAAAACGTAGTTTTGTCACATTTTTCAATCACAATAAATTGGTTACGGCTCATTGGTGTTAAAATACAAGAAAAGCTTTGGAGTATTTATATAGTAGATTATTACATTCGCAGCATGAATTGGACTGTTTGTTAAATGCAAACTATGATCCGTACTTATATTCCTTACTAAAATCGAAATAAAATATGCGATCATGAGATATTGAAATAATCAGCGTTCACAGCAGTAAGACCCAGTTCTTTGATCCCGAGTTAACTCAACCAATGGTTAAATATGCTTATGGTTTCAAAATTCATTTTTCCATCAACTGTTAGTCTATCAAATGGTCAAGTTTAAACCATTGGTTGAGTTAACTCGGGATCAAAAAACTGGGCCTTAATTGATTAAGCTTCTAAAAATGTTCCTCTTTCTGTAGTGTTTAACTAACCTACGCAAACCGCATCTTCTAGTTCGTCCAAAAATAGATTTTCCTTCGATGGAGGCAGAACTTTAAAAAACTTCTTTACAGGTCCTTATTAAAAAGTTATTCATTCGTTTTTACCGAGATTTCTTTTGATCTTACCTTCGATCTCCCTCGAACCCTCTTCCCGTTGTTAAGCCTTAGCCACGCGTCCCATCGATGCCTGTACACCGAGATGGTGTTCCAGTGCCCCAGTCTGACTGGCTCTGGTGACCTCAGTATACCCGCGCCACTGCCGCAATCAAATCTGTGGAGAGAACAATGTTTTAACTTTTAGGTGGAAATCAAGTTTTGGAGTTGTCCAGAAGGCACAGCTTTTGGAGTATTATGAGCTATTGGAATTACTAAAGATTAGTAAATACAATTATTAGGTAACTCTTTTTTATTGTACTTTAGGTGTTTTTAATATATATATTTTTTGGTTTTGTTATTAATTAAATAAATAATTCCGTTGCCTAAATATTTGTATCTTAGACATAATTTTTAATGAACCTGCCACACATATCTCTACACCACCCTTCGTTGACTGACAGAGAATGCCTAAGGAATTAAGTTCGTCTTTGTACCAATTTTGTGTAAGTAGTTTAAATAAATAAATAATCTATGCCGCAGCGCTTTAGAAAACTCGACTTGGGTAAAACATTTTATTTACTAGTTTCTCCGTGCACTCGTTTCCTCCTTATATAAATAACAACAAAACTTTTACATCCCAATTTTAAATAAACCTTCCGATTTCATCTTGTGTAATTCCTTCAAAGCTTCGTATAAAAATCAAATTAAGATAGTTAATTAAAAGTCAAGAGAAATAAGTTTATAATAAAAATACAACCAGCTTCTCTTAAATGAACTAGCACAAAGGATGGAAAAGTAAATTTCAATGCGGGAATTAATCTGAACTTCATTCTACCACTGGATTTAAGCACAATACTAACTAATTATTCACGGATGGAATGTAATCCGAGATCGATATTAATATTGGACTGCACTGACTGTTGCTAATTAGAACTTGGATCAATATACAGGTTTAATGTAGAAGGTTCATGGGTGAAATTATTATTCTATATCTGTCCATCCATGAATCTTCGTCTATTTTAATATATGAAAAAAGTTTTTTTTCCTAGACTGAATATTTTAAGACATGAAACCCATGAGACTAAACAAACGGACAAAGTTGTGGGGGACCGCCAGTTAATTCCTTGTAAACAAAATTAGGTATCAGGATTCGAAAATCTCAAATTCGTCTAATTCTCATCTCAAAATTGTTGGGCAACATAATGGTTATAGTAGAACTTCTGATCGGTTATTGTATAGTGGCACTTGAATTTGACAGGTATGTACATAATCCTTTACATAATGAAACATTATTAGGAATTAGATTTAATTTTAGATATCGATAATTTATCATAGATAATATATTGAAAGAGCATGTTATAAGTAGTTACGAAATAATGAGGTATTGTATTGGGTAATTATGCAGTTTCCACCGAATTGCTTCAATAATTTTGTAAAATCATGAATAATGTGAAGTGATTTATACTCATGATTACCATACAACCGAATTATTACTTTTTCATATATTTACATTGTGAGAAAAGGTAGTATTAATATTTGTTTTTAATAAGCATTATCATCTGCATAGCCTTTTCCAAAGCTTTGTGAGGGCTTCCAGTCTTACCGAATTTAGCTAAATGCCACATTTTACATGGAGCGACTGCCTGTCTGACCTCCACAACCTATTTTACTGGGTAATACAGTATCCCATAGTAAGACTGGCTGTCAGAATTGTAATGAAATAACGACCGTCAAAGAGAAGCATGACAGTCGGGACAACGCAACGGCTTAACTTGCTTTCCGAGGTACGGAAGGGTCTCGCTTTAATAAAAAATGGTTACCCATTTACAGGATAACCGCGGCTAGCGAGGTTTAACCTCTAGTATCGGTCAAACCGTATGTATGCCTTACACTTAATCTCGAGCCCCTCATTTGTTTTAGATGTAATTAAAAATATGCATGTATGAATGTTGGTCCACGGAAATCTCCAAAATTACTGATCGAACTGCGACCATTTGTTTTTGTTTTATATTTGCCTACACATTACTTTAACTTAATTAAGAGTGCAAGTTTCATTAAAATCGGTTTATGAGTTTTCTAGATATGGACCGTTAAGTGTGTTCAAGGATTGAAATAAAGTCAGCATATTTTTTTCTTTCTAATTTACAAATTTTTGTAGCTCCATATATATATAGTTTTTTTTTGTGATAAAAAAATGTGTATTACAATCTTTAAATATTTCAAACCCTAAGTAGTCAAAATATATAAAGTGGTATGTTCATGTGTAGTGTGTGTCACCGCACCCATGGGTTGGCCACTTTACTAAAACAAACATGAACCACTTACGGAAAGGAATGAACCGATATCACCCCATACATTATGGTTTTATGGCTAGGGTAGTTTGCGTTGGTAAATATTAAGCGATCATCTGTGTTTCTATACATTCTTGGGTCAATGAGTTTCTTGCCGGTTCTTCTCCATACGAAAGTCATTGTGGAACCGCGGAACTAGAGTAATTTAACATTTTGAAAGTATTTGAAAGGGTGTTTGTTGTGCCACAGTTTTTTTGTTGGTTTTACGTGCTTTCCGAAGAACCTTCGCCACAATTTCTGACTTTGCGTTCTACTGAGTATTTCTCAGAGACAAACTCTCTAGCAGCTTAATTTCAGTTCAGAATCTGATTGAAAATTTGCATTGTTGCTTCTAACAGAAGCATTAGGCTAAGTTGAAGATGTTTGTTTTATTATTTTCTAGTTTTGTGCCGTGGCTTCACCAGCGTAAGTTTGACCTGTTCCCGTAAATTTTTATTTAGTCTATTTTCCATTATTTTCAATATGCTATATGAAACGGAGACGGATCCAACGAATCAAGGATAATGAAAATAGACCTGTTCTCGACTTATAAGTAGGTACCTAATAATAATACTATTTTTTTTATTTATTTTTTTCAGTCATGTAGGTTAAAACTATATAGATTTCTGTGTTGCTAGCTTGGACCTAACTTTGTGAGAGACTGGTGCCTGAACTAGATTCTATAAGTGTTGTTACAAATATTGTGTTTTTTTATTATCTAGTAGGTACTTCAGAAATAAACGTTAGTCTTTCTTTCTTTCATCTATCAGTGAGTAGTACTAACCTGAGTTCAACATGTCCATTCCTCAATATGAGCGCCAGATAGTCCCCGGACAGGTCGTCATGTTCCCCAGTCAGGAGCAACACGCCGCGAGTCCTCTCCGGTCGCACCCGGACCCTCACTCGCACGCGCTTGTACGCGCCCCGGAGAGCGCGCAGCGCAAGCCAGGACGTGCCCGAGAAACGGGGGGTTGATACTTGATCTGTGGATAAAATTTTACTGTAGAACAAATATTCTTAAAAGTAGAAAGTAGAAATAAGTTAGCGGCAGTTGTCATATATTCAGTAAGCAACCAAAGTTCGAATCAATCTATTATTTAAAGGAATCTATTTATTGTTTATGCTATACACTGTAATAATATCATCTATACATATAATAAATCTGTAGAAAAGACATTTTTGTACATTGAAGAAATTGAAAAAAAAAATAGACACCGTGTGAAAAGATAACTAACAGAACCCATTTCCATCATTTTTAAAATTTTTGTCTGTTTGTCTGTTTGTCTGTTTGTCTGTTTATATGTTTGTTTGTGCGCACATCACGTAAAATCTATGAATCCCATGTAGACAATGTTTATATACAAAAATTATACGTAACTTGAGGTATAACTTAGTTTTGGTTTCATCGAAATCGGTTCATAAACAAAAAAGTTATGTACATTTGAATCAATAGAAAGCGATATCGGCGACACAAAGTCCAATTTAGGATGAGCTCTCATCAATATGGTCGTCCATATTAAATAGAGACCAAACTCTAAATTTACACAATCTCCATTCATCGGTACACGTAATCTTTGACATATAAACAAAAAAGTAACCATGGCGAAAATAACGTTGCCATAGCGATCAGTTTATTGAAGTATGAATAACTATCAATAATATAAAAGCCCACGTCACTCACTGACTCACTGACTCACTGACTCACTGATTCTGGAACGCTCGCACACTATGATAATTTTTAAAGAAAGAACACATAACAAAGAGTTTATCATAAAAAAGTTTCAAAAACAATATTTTCGCGAAACGTCAATGACTGAAGAAAAGTATTAAGTTTTGTTATGATTCAATCAATGTATAATACTTTACGCGCGAGCGAAGCCGCGGGCAACAGCTAGTTTAAGATACTTACAGTAGTATTAAACAGCTCGGTGGTTATACGATAGGAAACGTGAAATATCTTGCTGCATGTTCAAATCCTGATGTTACTACATATTTTGTTTTTTATTTCTAGAACCGACTCAGAAGTACGAATATATCGAGCTAACCCTTTTTGTGTTTTGTATTATTTTTTAGTTTGTAATTTTTTACATAGCTATTTTTTTAGATAGCTTGCTGCTCATGTAATTTTTGATGCCTGATCGAGACAAACAAAAATGCATAAAGTTTTTACAATCACACTTTACTCTTAAACAGGTGAAGTTCATAGTCAGTTAGAAGATAAGTCCATCATCTAAATCCCGCATTTTCTGCGACTTACATAAAATAAAACAAATTGTCAAATACCCGTATCAGGCGACTTGAGCCATCTAAAGCGCATTCAGTGATTCAGTCAGTCAAAAATATTTTTCACATGCATACCTATTACGACTGATCAGCGCGAACAACGTCGCGGGTACAGCTAGGTCATCAAGGTTACTTTATTCATATTTTTGTCTTTATTAAACTGAACGGACGGTATTTGAATCTCGCATCCACTACTGATTAATGCCTGAGTGTGACGAGATCTGATGGCAAACTGCTAAGCTGGCATAAATAAATATACAGGATATAGCGCATGTTCCAGCTTTTGATCTGGTCATTATTATCTATACTAATATTATAAAGCTGAAGAGTTTGTTTGTTTTTTTGTTTGTTTAAACGTGCTAATCTCAGGAAGTACTGATCCGATCTGAAAAAATCTTTCACTGTTAAATAGTCCACTTATTGAAGACTATAGGCTATTTTTCTTTTGGAAATCTATCCCCTAAGGGGGTGAAATAGGGGTTGAAAGTTTGTATGGGAAGTTCGGTATTTTCAATGATAGACACATGAAATTTTGTATACGGGTTTCTGGTTAGAGATAAATGAAGACGTATTTCAGCAATTTTGAAAATCATCTCCCTGAGTGGGTGAAATAGGGGTTGGAAGTTTGTAAGTGTATGAATTGTGTCGTTTTCAAAGATAGACATTTTCTATTTCATACAAGGGTTATTAGTTAGATATAAATAAGACGTATTTCCGAGATTTTAGAAATCTACCCTCTAAGGGGGTGCAATAGGGTTTGAAAGTTTGTATGTGAAGTTCAATATTTTCATTGATGGACACATGAAATTATGTATACGGGTATCTGGATGGAAATAAAAAAGACGTATTTCAGAGATTTTAGAAATCATCCCCCTAAGAGGGTGAAATAGGGGTTGGAAGTTTGTAGGTATATGAATTGTGTCGTTTTCAAAGATAGACACGTTTAATTTCATACAAGGGTTATTAGTTAGAAATAAATAAGACGTATTTCCGAGATTTTAGAAATCTACCCTCTAAGGGGGTGCAATAGGGGTTGAAAGTTTGTGTGGGAAGTTCGGTATTTTCAATGATTGACACATGAAATTTTGTATACGGGTTTCAGGATAGAAATAAATAAAGACGTATTTCAGCGATTTTAAAAATCATCCCCCTAAGACAGTGAAATAGGGATGGAAGTTTGTAGGTACATGAATTGTGTCGTTTTCAAAGATAGACACATTCAATTTCATACAAGGGTTATTAGTTATAAACAAATAGGATGTATTTCCAAGATTTTAGAAATCTACCCTCTAAGGGGTTGCAATAGGGGTTGAAAGTTTGTATGGAAAGTTCAGTATTTTCAATGATAGACACATGAAATTTCGTATACGGGTTTCTGGATAGAAATAAATAAAGACGTATTTCAGCGATTTTGAAAATCATCTCCCTAAGAGGGTGAAATAGGGGTTGGAAGTTTGTACGTATATGAATTGTGTCGTTTTCAAAGATAGACACATTTAATTTCATACAAGGGTTATTAGTTAGAAATAAATAAGATGTATTTCCGTGATTTTAGCCTTTTAGGAATCTACCCTCTAAGGGGGTGAAATAGGGGCTGAAATAGTTGGTATGTGAAGTTCGGTATTCTCAAAGATAGACAGATGAAAAGATAAGTAGATAAGATAACGACGTTTTTAAGGTGTCGCCAGCTCTAAGGTCCCAGGTTCGATCCCCGGACAGGTCTATGTAGAATATAACTTTTATAAATTGTCTTGAGTCTGGGTGTTTATGGTATCTTCGTTGTCTCAGATTCCATAACACAAATGCTTTTGCTACTTACTTTACTTTAATTATTATTTTAACGCCATAATATTTTATGAAAAATTTTATTCATACTCCTTACTTTGAAAATCACAGAATACATCCATCTACCTTTAATACTACTCTTTACTTTACGCGCGAGCGAAGCCGCGGGCAACAGCTAGTTCATTGAAATAAAACTACTTTTGAACGGATTTTACCGCGATAGAATCCGTTTAAAAGTAATTTTATTTTAATGTCTAATATTCGCGTAAACCTCAGAAAATAATATCATTGAATCAACGAGGTCTATCGCGGTCCATTGCTGGACATAGTTATGTCCTAATTTGCCCATCTGGTTGGGGGGCATCCTACACTACCTACGTCTATGGGGGCCGTGTGTTATGGTACGCAATCATAGGGTGTTTTTTGCCCTTGTCACCACGCTGAACAAGCGGGTTGGTGACCGCAGTTTTTTATTCGTTCTAAACGTCAGGAAAATGCTGCTGCCCATTCTCCTTGTTTCAAATTTTCTATAACTCACAGTTGCCGCTTACGACACCCACGTGTAGGGGGAGGGGGTTGTTCTAACTCCACGGCCCCAAAATCGTTAATAAATATTTATAATTAAAAGGCCAGCGCCATATTGATTATACTACAATTATTCATTCAATATTACAATTTTAATACATCGAGTGACGCGCGAGCTGCCTCATATAGTTTTTCCGCGTAGTGTTATTCGATCTTCTGGTAATAGTGACGCGCGGTAGCTAACGATATCGATTTTTCTTTACACTACCATCAATAAAAAATGTCAGCAAAGAGATCATTTAATTAGAGCACATCACAAAGACACTATTACAATAAAAAAACATAACACAAAAACTGAGGTCCACGGCATAGACCTTCCCGAAGTTACGCCTGAAGTCCGAATAGCTAAATGAAACTGTGTCTGAAAATAACTAAAATACCTGTTAAAACTAAGGTACTATCCGTAGTCTAACTCGAAAGAAAAATATTAACTACATTTTTCAAGATTTCAGTACTTTCTAACTGGAAGTATCGTCAAAAGGCTGACTTTCAGAATATTTCGACTTTTCTAACTGGTGTTAAAACAACAAGAGTACTTTAAGAAGTTCTATCGTTTCACTTTTGGTGTCTTTGAGTTTTTTTTCCTGGACTTTTAGATCCTTTTCAGGTTTTATAATAATTTACTGAGATATGAATATATGGAACGTACTTTTAACCTAAAGGTTTATAAGATAAGGACTCAAAGATCAGGTTCTAAAATTTTGAAGTTGGGTTATACATAAACCAAGGACGATGCCGAGCCGCTTTAAAAGAAAAGTGATTCATAAGTGAAACCAAAAAAATCTTTGTCAGAATAAAGCCGAAAAAAGTGTGTTACTAGTAGGTACGTTACCTAATAGAGGTCACTGACCGAGTCTAGCTTAGTTGGGAAAGCGACTGGTGCGTTGAACCAGGATTCGCAGTTTCCAGTCCTGCCCGAGGTTTAAAATTTTCCTTCATACTATTTGTAATTAATTTACAAGTTAATATGACGCATAAATGCGGTTTACAAAATAAATAAGAATAAAACACGCCTTTGTAATCTTAATATATATAAATCTCGTGTCACAATGTTTGTCCTCAATGGACTCCTAAACCACTTAACCGATTATAATAAAATTCGCACACCATGTGCAGTTCGATCCAACTTGAAAGATAGGATAGCTTACATCACAAATATAAAAAAAAATTAAGACCGCGGGTGGAGCAGCAGGAAACAGCTAGTACATAATAAAGATATACCTAAGAAAGACGTAAGATATAAGAAGATTTGTATAGATTATTATCGTCGGTGTCTCAGAATTTTCTTTTCTACACTTAATCATCTCTACGGCTACCAGGACCCAGTCATAACATATTTCCAAATACACATAAATTCAGTCGCCATCTTTGCCTTTTCCTATCGCCTTCCGGACCATTGCCGGTTCTATTTCCGACCTACTTCCATCCAGTATTTCCATACAATTCCACTGGTCTCAGTTTGTCATTATAATGAGGCAACTATTGGTTTTTTGGTACGCCATATATCTGTGGTAATGGTTGTTTTTATTGCTTTTACATAGATAAAGATCATGTAACTAAATGTAAGGAAGGTACCTATTCTTATGATAATATTTATGTATATTTTTCTTTCATAAAGAAATTTTATCTCTTTAAGACTTCATAGTATGACTCAATCAACCACCCTAGCCAAGTGACATTTTTAAATCGCTTATATGACATTATATGTATGGAAATGACATTTGATTTCCATAAGTCACGTGACTCACACTTGTCACTTCCACACATTTTAGCGATTCGATCAGCGTTATCGCTTTTAGAAATGTCACTTGGCTAGGGGGGCTGCTGGTCATAGGCATCTCCCAAGTTGCGCCTCTATTTGGAGCGACGTCCGCGACATTTGTAAATAGTACACAAAGTGGATTTAATACCAGTAGACATTTTCCGCCAGTCAACATTTGGCTAAAAAAAGGTAAATCAACATTGGAGGCCAAAAAGACTGAAACGAAAGGAACAAAAAAAAATACGTGATCAAAACCATGTCACAATTACAGCTGACCTCAACGAGCTTGAAAATGTTCCATGACTCGAAAGTTCGGAGCCATAATCAACAAAATTGAATTGAACTGGAAAATTACCTCTCCTCAGTCCATAGGTAAGCATACCTAGATCCTGACCAAACAATATAATTACCTCTTCATATTCACTGCTATCCATAATATATGTGTCCTCATATGTGTAGTTCCACAGATGACGTCACTTGTCCGGATCACAACAGACCGTTGGAAACGAGATTAAGTGTCATCCTAAAACTGTCACTTGACGGCAAACACGCCTTTGCACACAATACACGGATTAAAACACGATTCGAGTACATTATACCGCATGATATTAGAATCTATGAATTGCAAAAACCGACCTTTTCGTTTTCCAATTAAGGTGTTTTCATTGTTAAAGTGTGAACAATTATGTGTGGTTGACTGTACGTTTGAAATTTCCGGATAAGCTCTGAATAAATTAATATCGTTTACGTTATTCATATTCAAACAAAAGATTGTTCAAATATTTTTTGAATATGGAATGATCGATGTTACCCAGTAAAATAGGTTGCAGTGTTAGAATAGGTAGTCACTACATGTAAAATGCGGTATTCAGCTAAATCAGGTAAGACTGGAAACCGACCTCTGGAAAAAGCTAGGCAGGAGAAGAAGAATGCTAGGTGTAACGGACACTTTTGGAATTTTTCATCGATGGCATTTCTTTTGAAAAGTACCATAATTTATATATGAATGTTACTTTATAACAAGTATCCTAAGTAGTGGAAGTACGTACAATTCCATGTATACGTACACGTATAAAAGTACATTTACGTAAAATAAAAACGTTATTAACATTTTAACAATTTCTAATTATTATTTCAAGACTCCATGTATTTCAATCCACAACAAATGACAATCGAATCCAGCAATAAGAAAACGGTGTCGTCGCTATGTAGGTACTGTGCTTAATTTATTAAAACAATACATCGTCCTACAAAACGTTCAGAAACAACTTCATATTTAACAAAAACAGAGAAAAACTTTAGGAAACAAAGCAATAATATATAACAAAATGGTTTCCAGAACAAATGTGCGCACATTTATCAAGCTGGGAAATTGAGTAATTTCACCGTGAAACAAGCTTCCTTGGGGCGAGATGAGACCTCTTAATTATGAAAGACACGTCACGTTGACAATAAAAACAGTCTGCGACGGTTTGACATAGATGACTCCCATTGTACACGGAATAAGGCTGATCTCGTAAAATTATAGGTCACAATTAAATACCTCGTCTTACTATAAATGTTGTTGAGCTATAAAAGGACCGTGATAATTAAAAAAATGGGTATAAAACATGGCCGCTACACGAAATGATTGATTGATAGAATGAATGATTTTCTTTGTAAGATGGAATTAGAGGAAATTAAGGTATTCAGTTTATGATTAAAAACTTCATAGTTAGTATAATTATACTAATGGCCTATAAACGTCCCACTGTTGAGCGCAGGCCACTTCCCATATAGAGAATGAATGATCCACCACGCTTGCTCATTGCGGTTTGGCGACTTCAGATATTTTTTTTTTTGGAATCTTGGTTTCCTCACGATGTTTTTCTTCACCATTTGTCAATGGTGTCTTAGAATAAAGTACATTGAAAAAGTCATATTAGTACTTGCCTGGGTTCGAACCTGCAACCCTATGCCTGCGAATCCGGTCATTGAATCGCTGGGCCACCACGAGATACTTAAACAAAATAACTAAAACGAACTATTACGCTGCTTTCAGCAACTAATCTCCGAATTTCTATAACATTGTTTTCGAAATCGACTGGCAAACAAGCTCTATGATACACTATTTCAATTTTACCTTAAACTGAACCAACAATATAAACACTTAAAACTTTTCAGAAACTAAACGTTCAACGTTTATTTTCATTCAAAACCATTACAAAAATATAACTCCAAAAAATATTCCCCCCGAAATTGTTCGTGTATTTTTGTGGAACAAAAGCCGTCGAAACTAACGAAAAATGAAACTGGGATTGAGGTGGTAAAGTTCCTATAGTTTGCAAATCGTGTGATGGAGACGTAGTATGGGTAGATAATTCAGCTATTTTCGCCCCCAGAACACCTAGGGTACGATCTACAAGGGCCGTAGATCAAGGACCCTCCGTATTACTTAATATAATTCAAGCCTGCATTCTTCGAGGGTCGATTAAGGGAGACTGTGGGGGTCGCTAATCGAAAAATCGGTCCCCTCAGTTCACGCTACGTAGTTTCGTATCAAAAGTTGAGATTTCAGTAAAGTTTTGGAGGTGCTTTAAGGATTTGTCGAACTTACAGTTAATCGATACGAAATAAGAGTTTTAAACCTATTTATTTTATGTTTCAATGATTAAATTACTTGAGGTGTTGAAATATTTTTGTGTGCCAGTGTTGAACACATTCGATCTAGACGATAGTTCTAGAATGGATGTTGTGACTAGTGGGGTGACGTCTGATGGAAAATTATGGAAGGAGAAAGACGTCATGCTGCGCCGACCCCAATATACACAGGATTAATTTAAAAGGAGTGCGTATATTCAACGAGGTTATCAGGTGCATAAAACTGAACAACTTTTCCCAAGGAACATAATTATATAGGTCGAAATCTTAAAATGGAAAATGAAATTTTTAATACAAAGTGACAGGTCACGTGACATAACATGTTTGTATGAAAAGTTGATTTTACTCGTAGAATATACGCACTCTTTTTAAATTAATCCTGTATATATGTTTAAGCTAAGGATACCAAACCAACTGTATCGATTCTAAATTGTATTAAAACGGACATTTCTAAACAACCAACTTGCTTAGATAATCGTAAACTTGAACTTATATTGAAATGCACCTAACAACGTTTAATTTAAAGTAAGTTCAGTATAATCGGATCAGTTCGTGCGACGAACTCAATAACAACTGTCAAGGATAAGTTAGGGGAAGTTGGGGTGTGTTCCGGAAGTGGTCCGTTGGTAATGGCGGCCGTGTGCCTTCCGGTTCGAGTTATATAATCGGCTCCGTAAAGACATACTACAAGTAAATGTAGAAATACTAGTAGATTTTTTTTATAAGCATCGGGATGACAATACCTACCTAATGGATTGGCGACTTGTAATAGGTGACTTTTTTTTTTGTGACACGTCGGACCTTAACCGACTAAAAACACCTCGGTCCTGACCTTGCCTTAGCCTAAGCCGCGGGATCACTAGTGTATTTCCTGCGCAGCTCTGGCAGGCCTTGGTCCCAAAAGGAACCCTTCCAGAGGGTGGGTGTAAAATTTCCACCCCTCACTTCTTCCGAAATTGTAATAGGTACCTGGGTTTGGATGTGGAAGGTGGAGGACCCAGTATTATAACTCAACTCAGGGGCCTCATTCCAAGTCCAAATAAAACATAACGTGGTATAACGCAGATCATAGTTCAAGTACCGTAGGTTGCCACATCTTTATTATATTCTGAAAGTCACCAGATAGTGTTAGTATATACGGTTTTTTTTTTATCTTAAAGTATAGAATGTCAAAAGAGATCTCTCTCTCTTAATCCGAGTAACAGCACGTTTACTTTTTGGGTTTAGTGAATAAAGCCCCTGAAGAGGCATATGTAAAGCTATAGACCATAACACTATAGGCCGAGATGTTTTATGCCCACGAGAAGTTTCTTTTCTGTTTTTGTCTGTGTGGAGGAAAAGGAGAACTTGCAGAGCTGCCTACCAAAATCCGCTAGTCACAAAGGACCTAGAAGAAGTTTAAGATTATGTAGTTAACCTTCTGAATTTCATGTTTATTCCACCTTCAACTGGTAAATCAATTTCTCTTTGCCTTGTAATTGACAGTAACCAGGCGACCTCGGTTCTTATTGCGCAAGTATTTTGACGTTTCCACCTCAAATATTTTCTGGCGTAAATATTTTCGAAAAGATTTCGTGTACATTTGTAACGTAATGGTGGAGTGTTGGAATAAAATTTATACGTAGCTGGGTACATAACAGTATGTTTACATTGCATACAGTGGGAATCTGTGTTATTTGTGCTCTGGA
This sequence comes from Plusia festucae, assembly GCA_950381575.1. Lineage (NCBI taxonomy): Eukaryota > Metazoa > Arthropoda > Insecta > Lepidoptera > Noctuidae > Plusia > Plusia festucae. The sequence continues at coordinate 7,936,586 of OX494454.1, read as the reverse complement.
CATGAATTTTTGGATGTGATATCAAAAAATCATGCTTCTGAAAGAAAAAATTATAATAATTTGGTGCAAATAGTAACGCTAACCAAAAACTTTCTGCTTCCTGATGCATTAAGAGTATAATTTCCAAACTGCCTCTGGCATCTAGAAATATTTTAAATGTACCAAGCCTCGTCTTTTCACTACACACCTTACCGAAAGCAAAACTTAGTAACATTTTCTAAGATCTACAGACCTAACTATAAAATAAAGGTTTATCTTTAGCTAGATAAATATCCTTCAATACTACAAAAAGCGTGTCGATGGTACAAGTTGTCCGCCATTTTCGTGGCATTAGCGGCATCGTAAAGGTTTTGTTATTATACTTTTAATATGTCCCTTACACATGATGTTGTATAAAGTTATTGCATAATAAATCTTATGGACCAGAAATTACTGCTTATTTTGTTCTTTTAGAAGTTTGGCTATTGTTGACCAGTAATACAGTCTGTACGTTTATGGTCGATTCATTTCTAGTTAAGGTTTTTTAGTTATGCTTAACCCATTAAAAATGCATTCCTCTTTATTTTATTGGAGAATGTAGGTTTTATTTAAACAATATCAGTAGGTATGCAATAAATCGGTCACCAACCCGCTTGCTCAGCGTGGTGACTATGGCAACAAGCACCCCATGATAGCGCACCATAGCACATGGCCCCCAGTTCCCCGTAGTTCCACTGAGGAAGGCAGAAGACAGGGTGCTGTGGCGCAACTTAGGAGAGGTGTATGTTCAGCAGTGGACTGCGATAGGCTGAGCTGATTGAGTATACAATAATTGATAACCTTACCACATAAAATCTGACGACCTCCGTGGTCGAATGGCGTACACACCGGTTTTCAAGGTATCGCCAGCTCTGAGTTCTCGGGTTCGATCTCCGGACGGGTCAATGCAATGAATATAACACATTTCTACATTGTTTCGAAGCTGGGTGTTTGTGGTACCTTCATTGTCTCTAATTTCATAACAGAAGTGCTTTCAGCTACTTACTTTGGATTCGAAGCAGTGTATGTGATGTTGTTCACATAATTATACATATATTAGTAAAAAAAAAAAAAACAAAAGAATCTCATACATATTTCGTTCTAGAACCTGTTCCTGGCCTATAAGAGTTTTTACAACTACATAGACAGAGTCAATGGAATAATATACAATGAAAGCTTAAATAAGTTATTGCCACTTGTAAGAATACAAATCTGATACTAATCCACTAATTTAATAAAAGTCACTTTTCCAGAATACTTTTAAATGTTCTGACGCTGAACTGGCATTTAACAAGGCTTAGAAAGAAATGAACGTGAAAATTGCTTTATCTGGACTTTGAGATGTCTATTCAAGTTTTTATAAGTCTGACGTTTGGTAGAGTTTGACCTCAAATCTATTACTCATGCATGCAAGGGAGCTTTCACTTGATGAATTAAATAAAAGTTTCCAGTAGGTACTGCCCGAGAATTCTTATGAGAGACTGTCATGGTTTCGTCAATAAGTCTATGGTGAGGTAGGTATAGGGTGCAGTATAAATAAGTAGGCAACTCACGTTCTACAGGATTATATTGTCCACAAGTCCTTACACAGTAAATAAGATCAGAAGGCACAATAGGGAAGTGTTCACAAGCACAAGCACATAGCACAGAATGTAGTAGCAGAAGAATGAAAGTAGAAGGATGATAGACAGATGGTATATAATGAAGTATACATGAAAAAAGCAAAGTTGAATCGCGATATCCGCGTTTATAAAATTAAAGCGTCAAGCGTGCGCTCCGCGTCGAGGTGTGATCCTGACTGGTTAGCCTTGAAGAACATGCGCTTGCGTCTCTGCGGCCGGCCGTATATCGCTATTGATAGTTGTACGGATATCGTCAATTAGTGATGAGGGTTCGGTCGATAGTTTGATGATCATCGACTATCGATGGTAAATTTATCGACCAACTGGTAAGGAAGTATGTATGTTAGTGTTCAGTGATTGTGTTTGTTTGTGTAATTTAGTTTTAATTCAAAATATAGATAAATATATATATAAATAAATGAAATAAATAGTAAAGTAGCCTACACCACCCCCCTCCAGAGACCGTCAAGGGCGATAGTAGTCAGTAAATTTAACTCGCCTCCCAGAACGTGTTATGTAACTTGGCGGAGCTACTGGTGGGGGTTCCTCCACCTGGTCAGATAGAATGAAGGCTGGCTTTAGTCGGTCAATGGAAACTGTGACTTCCTTGTTCTTAACGAGTAATTTAAATATCTTTTCCCCTCGTGACAGAACTTTATATGGCCCAGAATAAGCTGGCTGGAGAGCACCTCGCAATGCGTCTTCACGGAGGAAAACGTGGCCGCAAGTTTCTAGCTCTTTATAAACGAACACTTTGGGCTTGCAGTGTCGGGAAGCTGGTACCGGTCGCAATTTCTCGGCAAAGTTTCTAAGCCTTGCAGTAAATTCAGCTGTGTCCACTGTACCGTTGACAGTAGGCTCGAAAAATTCTCCGGGTAATCTTAGCGGCTCCCCGTACAGCAGTTCCGCAGAAGAGGCTTGTAGGTCATCCTTAAAGGCAGATCTTACGCCTAATAAGACCCATGGCAAAGATTCCGTCCACCTATCGTTTGCATGGCAGACGATCGCGGCCTTCAGCTGCCGGTGAAACCGTTCAACCAGGCCATTGCATGCCGGATGGTAGGCTGTCGTCCGCTTATGTTCGAATCCGGCTATTTTCGACAGACATTGAAACAAGGCCGATTCGAACTGGCGACCACGGTCGGTCACAATATCGGTCGGGCAACCGAACCGAGATATCCAAATGGACAGCAAAGCCTTGGCCACCGTTTCCGCTGTAATATCTTGTATCGGTACTGCCTCTGGCCACCGTGTAAATCTATCCACGGCCGTTAAGCAGTACCGATAACCTTGGGAAAGTGGAAGAGGACCTACCAGGTCGATATGGATGTGCTTAAACCGGGCGCGCGGTAAGTTATAAGTGCCGAGAGGGGAAGTCACATGACGGTTGACTTTCGTCCTCTGACACGGTATACAAGCACGCGCCCATTCCCTACAGTCTTTTCTCACGCCCGGCCATACAAACCGCTCGGCTATCAGCTTGGCCGACGCATTGGCACCAGGGTGGCTTAGGGAATGCAAGCTATTAAAGATTTGCTGTCGAAGTGGTTTAGGTACGTATGGCCTGGAAACTGGAGTACTGACGTCGCAGTACAGGGGAATTCGACTTCCAGGGACATTTAATTTTTTAAGCTGCAGAGATGAACCTTCGCTCAGAAGCTTACAGAGTTCTGAGTTAGAAGCCTGAGCTTGAGCTAGTTTCTCGAGGTCTACGGGGTCTGCTAGCTCTTCAATTCGCGACAAGGTATCTGCAACCACATTATCTTTACCAGAAATGTGGCGGATGTCTGTCGTAAATTGAGAAATAAAATCCAAGTGCCTAAACTGCCTAGGCGAACAGCTGTTCTTCCTTTCGTTGAAGGCAAAACTTATGGGTTTATGGTCGGTATAGACTATAAAATGGCGTGCTTCTAGCATGTGCCTAAAATACTTAATGGCCTCATAAATTGCTAGAAGCTCCCTATCATATGGTGAGTATTTCACCTGTGAAGGACTCAATTTCCTTGAAAAGAAAGCTAGGGGCTGCCACGCATCATCTTTAAATTGTTGCAGGACCGCTCCGATCGCCTTGTCGGAGGCGTCTGTGACTACTGCAAGTTTAGCGGTGCAGTCCGGATGAGCTAGTAGAGTAGCGTTGGCCAGACTTTCTTTGCAAGCCTCAAAAGCGGCTAATGTGTCACCTGTCAAGGTAATGGGGTGCGAACCTTTAACGGACCCTGTTAGTAAGGCGTGAAGTGGGGCTTGGATCTCGGCTGCGTGTGGAAGAAATCTCCTATAAAAATTAACCATGCCTAGGAACCCTCTTAGTTGGCGAACATTGGTTGGAGGGGGAAAATCCTTCACCGCCTGAACTTTGGCGTCGAGTGGCTTAGAACCGCTCTCGGTAATCCGGTACCCCAGAAATGTTACCTCCTCCATACCAAAAACGCATTTTGAACTATTCACCATCATGCCATATTCCTTCAGCCTATTGAAGATCTGACGTAGGTGATCCTCATGCTCCTCTGGACTTCTAGAAAACACGAGAAAATCGTCTAGGTAACAATATACGAAGTCCAGTCCTCTCGTCATTTCGTCCACGAACCGCTGAAAAGTTTGGCCCGCGTTCCTGAGACCGAATGTCATGAAAGGAAATTCGAATAATCCAAATGGTGTCGTGATTGCGGTCTTAGGAATGTCCTCTGGGCTGACAGGTATCTGATTATATGCTTTCTCTAAATCGAGCGTGCTGAAGACTTTACATCCAGCTATACTATGGGTAAAGTCGTGTATATGCTTAATTGGATACCTGTCAGGCACGGTACGGGCATTCAACTTACGATAGTCGCCGCAAGGACGCCAGCCATTGTTTTTCTTTGGCGCTAGGTGTAGCGGTGATGACCAAGGGCTCTCAGAAGGCCTAGCTGTACCAAGGGCCAACATAGACTGGAACTCTTTTTGGGCAATCTTGAGCTTGTCCGGTGCTAAACGACGAGGTGAAGAGCAAACTGGAGGGCCTGGTGTCGTGCGTATGTGGTGTGCTGTGTTGTGCGGTGTGGAGTGTAGCTTACCAGCTGGTCGAGTAATTTCCGGAAACTCGCCGAGAATTTTATGATACCGGGTCTCACCAGTCACGACCTTAACAGAAGAAATTTTATTACATTTAGCTACGGAAGCAATAGTCGAAACAGAAGTTAAATTATCAATTAGGCGTTTGTTACGACAATCAACAATAAGATTATGAAAATTTAAAAAATCTACACCAATTATTGGCTTCGTAACATCGGCTACAATGAAACGCCATTGAAAAGTTCTGCGTAAACCAAAATCTAAATCTAAATTGATACAGCCATATGTAGCTATGCTAGAACCATTAGCAGCACACAAACTATAGTCCGTACGAGCACGACGATCATGAAGCGATGACCGTGGGAAAACGCAGAGGTCGCTCCCTGTGTCGACCAGGAACTGCGTCTTCGAAGATCGGTCAGTAACAAACAGGCGACCAGAAGCAGGCAAAGGGCAATCGTTGGTCGCCATTACCGACCGCCCTTGGAGTTTTCCGCCTTGTAGTCGCAGGGCCGGATACACTTGTTGGCTTTTTCTCCGAACTTGTTGTGATACCAACAATTGGGAAACTTTTTGTAGCTCGATAGAGAGCGCTGCCTCGAACTGCTGCGAGTGTTTCTGGTGGAACGGGAGCGTAAACGGCTGTTCCGAGTTGACATCTGCTGGAACTGTCGACGAAGCTCAGCTATCTCCCTAGTTAGTTCGTTCAAAACCGAGCTAGGGACAGCGTCGTTCACAACGGCGACCTTTGGAGTTGTCGTAGCCAGGTCGTTCACTCTGTCGGCTAAGTCAGCTAGATCCTCGAGAGAAGCTGCACCTGGTTGACCTGCGAGCACTGTCTGGATGCCATGTGGTAGGCGACTAACCCATATCGTCCTCAGGAAGTCGTCAGGAATGTTTGAGCCTGCCAGGCTTTTTAAGTGTCGAAGAAATTGAGAAGGCTTGCGGTCGCCAAGCTCTTCATGCATCAATAACTGCTTGATTTTCTTCTCTTTGGACGCGGTGAGTCGCTTGATTAGCTCGGCCTTCAGTTTTTCATACTTGTTAGTGGCAGGCGGGCTAATAATTATATCCTTTATATCTCTAGAATATTGATTGTCCAGATGTCCGATAACATAATTAAATTTTGTGACATCACTAGTTATTCCCGCTATACTAAATTGTCCCTCGACCTGGGCAAACCAAATCTCCGGCTCTTCAGCCCAAAACGGGGGCACTCGTACGCCAACTTTGAAAACATTGCTGGGATCTATCGACATCCTCCCATCACTAGTGCCAGGTTGCGGTGACCTTGCCGCGCCTCGTGCGTCTTTAAACATATCCCCTTCCATTGTTCTTCACGGGGTCACCAGTATGGTGAGGTAGGTATAGGGTGCAGTATAAATAAGTAGGCAACTCACGTTCTACAGGATTATATTGTCCACAAGTCCTTACACAGTAAATAAGATCAGAAGGCACAATAGGGAAGTGTTCACAAGCACAAGCACATAGCACAGAATGTAGTAGCAGAAGAATGAAAGTAGAAGGATGATAGACAGATGGTATATAATGAAGTATACATGAAAAAAGCAAAGTTGAATCGCGATATCCGCGTTTATAAAATTAAAGCGTCAAGCGTGCGCTCCGCGTCGAGGTGTGATCCTGACTGGTTAGCCTTGAAGAACATGCGCTTGCGTCTCTGCGGCCGGCCGTATATCGCTATTGATAGTTGTACGGATATCGTCAATTAGTGATGAGGGTTCGGTCGATAGTTTGATGATCATCGACTATCGATGGTAAATTTATCGACCAACTGGTAAGGAAGTATGTATGTTAGTGTTCAGTGATTGTGTTTGTTTGTGTAATTTAGTTTTAATTCAAAATATAGATAAATATATATATAAATAAATGAAATAAATAGTAAAGTAGCCTACAAGTCCATTGTATCAAGCTGCAAGCTTATTCTCAGGTTAACAGCGGGATTTCCTTTCAAAATAAACGTAAATTTGCTTTTTCGAAATAAACAATAAGTACATAACACAAGTTAAAGTTCAGGAGTAAGCGCTTGTGATTCTATTTATGCGTGTGATCAAAATGTACGGAAATATGACGTCATTCTACATTTCAAATTAATGTTTCATAGCCAGTTATATATGAAATAACAAAAATACTTGTCTAATATTATTTCATAAACTCTTTTAAATTTTCACATTTCTAGTTCCAAATTGTTTAATTTTTAAAACATCGAGCCGTCATATTTTGCTTATAATTAAGTTTACTCCAGTATCGTTATAACCTAGTGGCGTGTTTTCGTTGCGTCACTTGTGAAACACGATTAGAACTTCAACTACCTCGAAAAACCGATTGTGAGGTGCTAGTAAGTTAAGTTGGATTTACATAAACTTGCAGCAACTTGCAACCATGTTTGAAGTTCCGGTAAGTATTTTGAGGGCAGGAACTATAGATACTAATTCTATGTTTATTACAGTGTCATACAATTTGAAATTGCAAGGTGTTTAGGTACTTGAAATTCGGTTTGTTTCCCTAAAAAATGAAAACTTGGAATTGACCTACTATTGCTGTTTTTTCCTTATTAAAATTGTTAGCAACGTACATAATATTTGCGGTTCGAACCCGCTCAGGGGGTGTCCTTAGTCAATGTTGCTGACGTAGTTACGTTTTTCTATTGTTGTGTCACAAAAAGTCTAGTGAAGCACTCAAAGCTGGCGGGGTTATCTGCGGTAGACTCCTTAAAAAGTATATAGTTATCCATCATGGATGGAAATATTTTTTTTTTCGATAAGTCATGATAGTCGTGATGAAAAAAAAAACTTGTCATTTTTATACATTTGAACGATTTGATCAGCGTTTTCGATTGTAGAAATCTCACTGGTCTTAATTTCTTTGAGATGTTAGATCAATCCGAACGAAATGAAAAAAAACCTTGAATTAGTTTTACAGGAAGGTTTTTTTTTTTCTATTATGCCTGAACAAGATGACTTTACCCCGCCTGATCTTAAGCAACAGTGAAGTATAGAAATAAGACCGTCGGCATCGGAGAGTTCATCGCCGTTGCCGATCAGCCTAAGCTTGACGAACTAAGAACTTTTTCATGTTCCGTTTAAAAACCCGGGATCAAATGAAGAAGGAAACACATGGCTGGTCTCATACCAGCTATGCACCATTCCATATTTGAATGGTGCGGCAGGTAAGAGCCGGCAAACCTTTCCGTAGGTTTTCCGTAAAAAGCTTAATGTTTATCTAGCTGTGACCCGCGCTTTCACCTGCGTAAGGAGTTCCCGTTACTGATTTCAATTCAGTATTACAATCTTCAAACTTCAAAATTTAAACAAAATACTTTTTTTATTATTTTTATGTATATATATTTTATATAAAAACCTCGTCCTGACAATAACTAACACAATAAAAAAAGAATCATCCAATTTGGTGCAGTCCTTCGAAAGTTATGCGCTTAGCAACACATTTGGCGATTTATTTTTATATCATAGAAGATTTACATGGAATAATGGAACTGAACTTTTTATTAGCATTGAGGATAAGGCCTTTGTAAGAATAGGTGCTTTTGCTGCATTTGTAAAAAAAAAATGGAATAGTTGATGGAATGTCCATGATTGCCAAAGTCTGCCATTGCAAATTCCTGATTGAGACAAATATTTCTACGGTATTTACGAGTTTGAATTTTTCCATTTTAATTGGGACGAAATGTGATCCCTGTCCCGGGAATTTTACGAGGGGAAGTGCGAAGGCTTAATTTAATTAGGGAAATACCGTCTTTTTGTCCCTTTTGTTCTTTTTATTTGATTAAGCATATGTTCTTTTTATTAGATTAAGTGTATGTATGTATATTTATTTGATAAAGTATTTGAGTTGAATTTGTGGTGTTTATCTGAGTTAATTGAGGAATATCATCAATTTGTGTCTAAAATTTATCTACTTATTTCTAAAACAAAAACCTAATTTGGTATTACAATAAATTTTGTCACAGACCGTAGCAAGCATGCTATCGAAAAATTTCGTATTGAAGCGTCCTAATTTATATGGAGTACGGTGTTCTATATTCGAAATTTCCATAAAAATTGTCTAATTGTTCACCGTACGTTCACCTTACGTGATTCTAAGGAAGTTTTTTTTTCTTAAATTATTATATTACTATATTGTGTTTTTATTACAAATCACAAATCGTAGTTAAATTACTGAATTATAGCCTGAAATTCGGCTCATCTTTAAATATCAACAAATTTATCTTTAAATAACGAAATACAATCAAACCGAGTTTGGTAGTCGGTTGAACAGAAAATCTCCCTTAAATCTTCCATTTCAAAGTAAAACTCAATGAAAGCAATTAAAGAAGGCCTACAAAAGATAATGGGCAAAGAGTTGTAACGTTCGAACCGACCAATAGGGGTTCGCCATTTGAATTATTGCCGTTCGAGTTGTTTACAAATTTAAGATGGCGGTGTTTAACGGCCTTGTTTTGGTATTAAAATCGGTGGTTAGACATTCTGTTGAACAACTTAACTGAATAACAGACGATAAACAATTTTAAGGGCTGATTGATGTGACTTGCAAAAGCAAAGAGAGTGGAATTACTAGAGAAAAGACTATCCCTATCAAGGTGTAGGTATACGGCATAAAATATGATTATAGTGATATGTTCTCCTCTAACTAAATCCGCACCAAATATTATCAAAATCGGAATTAAAAACGTTACAGATAGACATTCAGCTACATTCATTTAAGATTTATGAAGTATTTTTGTATAATAACACTTTCGCGACACTATCGCCACCAAGTTAGCTCATGATAAAGGACTCCTATTGGGTCCGAAAACTAGTTGTTTGATCTTGAGCCAAAGTCCGTCTCACGACAAAAGTCCCACAGACGCGGCGCTAGTGTCAGTCATGCTATAGAATTTTGCTAACCTCTACCGTTGTACATTTCCCTAAAATTTATTTTTATACCAGGCGTCCTCAGCCTTAGGTGAACACATTATACGGAGGGGTAAATCATTCGTCGCAGTTTGGGGATTTCATTATTGTCATAATTAGTTCCACTTATTGCCGTGGGACTTCTTTGATGAGACGGGCTCTACCTTCGGTCGGCTTCCAGTCTTACCATAAACAGCTGATACCGTAAGTATTTGATATGGAGTGACTAACTTTACATATAGTAATTAAATATGAGAAAACGTTGTAGATTGTACATTGACCTACTTATCTGTATACTTAGATGTAAGACAAAATGAACAATTGTTTGTTTTCTCTAAAAAATAAGACTGACACCAGACCTCCACAATAGTTAACATATGGTAACACAATATGCAATACTAAGACCAATTGTTGGAATTATAATGGCTGTAAAGGCAATCGAAAAATACGCATGAGTAAACCGTTGGATATAAATAATTCTTATAAAAGATGTATTTATCGTAATCTTACCTGGTTTACAAGTGTTAGGGTTGCCGGCACACGGACATCGCTCACTGCTGCAACTCTCACAGTCGCAGGCTTCCACTGCTGCCGTCCATGGTGGTGATGCTGTGGCTCCTGGTACCTGGGTATGATGAAGATAATTTTAGAATTTAATAGTTTACCTATGCTTTCTGGAAAGCAGCACGCCGATTCTGTAAAATTCAATCAACAACTCGCATCTCACATCGCTATTCACTCTCACTTCGCATAAATTTCAAATTTTAAGGTGGGTACTGACCGGCGTTACGGGGCGTAATGTAACGTGTTACACCGCGAGCATTCGTGCAGTCAGTACGTCGTGTTACGGGGAAACCAGCGAGCAACGAGCCGCTCGTTGCTCGCTTTGAGTGCTCCACCCGGCTGTCGGTTTTTTGGCGAATCCTTTGAGTGTTACGCGGTTCGGTCAGTACGTATTCTATAATTTGTATCCTTTTTATGTACACTTGGTCCAATTAAATTCACGAGTTCTTAGTACAGAGTTTTGACGAGCATGTTACGCCGATTTTAAAACACAGCGTTTACACGCTCGATGCGAATGTTACATTACAACTCGTAACGTTGGTCAGTACCCACCTTTAGAGAGAGCGAAGCGAGCGTTGAAGTGACCAGTGATTACTTTACTGAATGCCACTTCATACGTCATCTCATACTTTGTCTGTTTAAATCTCACGGTTAATTTAATTCAACTCGCTGACACGCTCGCAAGGGTAGCGCTAATATATCAACCGAGTTTTTAGAATGCCAATCAAGAAACTCACAGTCGATTCAGATTCGAAGTTTAGAACGAGGTCTTACAGAATCAACAAGCTGCTCTAGACCATGTCATAATTTCTGCGAAAATTTGTAGGGTTCGAATGCTCGCAATTTTAAGATACCTAGTCATAGTCGTCGTTCACGTCTTCGTCGATGGACGCGTCACGCAAGTCTATTTGTACATGATGCGATTTATGTTTTCGATACCTAACGATTTCAGTCTGAAGCCATTGCCGCCATTCAATCTAAAATTGTTTGTAAATAAGCAAGCGTCGTTGGAGAATAAGGTCGTGGGACATCTGACGTCAATCTGCCCTATAATTTTTGTTGACGTTGTGAAGTAACAAGCCCCCATTCCTGCATTTCAAAATGCTTCATATTTGTCTTTTTTATTGTTTTGATAAAGGAATAAATATGTTTCATTTTTTTTATAATCTAACTGGCATACTAAATAGATGTTTATTTTTCATACCTAGTATGTAATTCTCATATTACTTGGCCTAGTTTATGTTACAAGCAACTCACACTACAGACTTACTCATATTACTAAGAAAGTTAATTTCAGTAATTCAATATTCGTTATACCGAAACACTAATTTGTGTGAACCTGATTATCTAGCACAGACCCTTCTCAACTTGAATACATATTAAAAGACCAGCAACTTACTTTTTGTTCTAAGCTTGGCCCAAGAGTCGTCACCTTTGACTCACTGGCATCCAACAAATTGTCCCTTTCTTCATCAGCAATGATGTTCAAATCCATTTTACTAACACCATCTTCTATTAAACTCTTCAATCCATCGACCTGTTTAGATTTTTCACCCGTATATGTATAATTAAGTGTGCTTCTAGTGTTAAAAACTATTGGCAGTGTTGTTGTAAGTCTTTGCGTTCTATTTTCGTCGATATGTTTTAAGCTTACAGTAGGATTACTAATTCTATTGGACGGTGCTATTTCTAGTTCTGCTGAGAAGGATACGTCTTTCTGGTAGAGTACATCTTCAGCTGCGTCGGAGGTGTCAGTCGATCTTGTTGCGTTTAACTCTGTGAAAGAAATAAATATTTAAGGCAATTCAAATACAGGAACTCTTATTTATTTTTTAACCGAAATTGTATTTTTCTTTGCTCTATAGCATATACAGTTTGATAGATTTTAGCTTGAGAGATGTCATACATGTCTTCACTGTGAAAATGACGCAGTGACACACAAATACTTTTTGTTTCCTATATTAATACTTTGATTTATTTCATGTAAGATGAATATTTTTATGTTTCTTTTATATATTTATTTGTTGGGTAATTTAAACTTCATGTCATATGAAGACTGTTTTAGTTAGTACTCCGAATTGGCATAATACAGTTTACCGCCATTCAGAACAAAAATATGTTTTCCAAAAAAAAAAACAGTGCCTACATAGGTAGTAGTAGGTACTACTGCTCTACATATACCGTACATACCTCATATAAATAAATGTTTTACTACTTTTACTCGATATAATATAGGTACCCAAAGAAGTACACAGCTCTCACACTTTATACACTTCATAGTTCCAGTTGTTGCAACAAATGCAGCAATTCCATCAATCGTATTCACAGACAATCGAGAACTCGAGCACGGAGGAAATCGATTTATATCACAAATGTAGTTGTACGCTTTTATGATATTCTGAGCAACATTTTGTATCTCCTGAATCGAATTTATTGTGGTTAGGTAAACATAGATTCGTGCGATTACTAAAATGAAATTGGAGACGTGTGATATCACACTAAGGTTTCTTGTTTTTTTTTCTGACAAAATACTTTTACTGTATCGTAGGTTATACGATAACGTCTTTAGGGTACAAATCATATCTAAGTACTAAATCGTTACAACAACCATCTGTGTATATACATAAAACTAGCTTTTGCTCGCGACTTCGTCCGCGTGTAGTAATGACTTCCGTCAGAATTTGGGTTTTTCACTTAGTTATCGCCTGTTCTATGGTCTATCGATTACATGTGTAAACAACATTAATTAAAAAATCATAATTTGTGACAGAAAAAAAAACTAAAAACCCTTTCTTAATGCTCACTTGCTTCACTGGTGGAACCTACATACAAAGTTTTAAGTGAATCCATTGAGTAATAAACATTTTCAATCAATTTACCACCCTTTTCTCCCCTTTGGAGGGGAATTTTCTAAAATCCTCTCTTAGTGGTAGCCTACTCCTCCCAACAAACACACATGCCAAATTTCAGCTCTTTACGATCAGTAGTTTCGGCTGTGCGTTGTCTGTCAGTCAGTCAGTAACGGAAGAGTTTTATATATATAGATAAAGTCGGGTTTGTTACAATACTCACGACTCGAGAACGAGTGGACCGATTTTCATGATCTTTCTTTGTTGGAGCTGTCTTCATCCCGAATAGCGGAATAAATAATATAATATTGACTGATAAAAAAAATTGTTTATGGGAACGGCGACAACTTACCGGTAGTAATCAATATACACACAAAATCTACTTTATTTGTGATTCGAAATAATAATCAGTAGACTATTGTTCTGAAAAGCTTATAAATTCGATCAACTCAAGAAGACAGTGTTTTTTTGAATTTAGCCGTTATTGCAGGGCAAAGGCCCCATTCTTCCACACGGTCTATTGCTTTTTCGTGCAGTTTTGTCGTTATCATCCAATTTGTTCCTCGATCTAATAAGGGGTCTTCCTCGTCGCCGCTTTTTGTTGGGTGGAATTCACTGATTGGATATTTAGACCTACGAATTATTGGGCAAGCGGCAAACGACTGTGATTGTTTAACCAAAAGACTAACAAGTAATTAAAACGCTATGATCAGATTTGACAGGTGTTTAACATATTTTTGTGGTCGCATCTCAAAGTTCACTCACCTAAACAGCCATAGCCGTCCACATGGAGCACGAACCCTGGCCCGCAGCCACACTCGTAGGTTCCGTCGTGCAGCTCGCGGCACAGCTGTTCGCACGGACTGCCCTCGCCGCACCGCCCTGCAACAATAACTGCGCTTGTATCCTCCATAACTAACTAACACACATTAAAGGTAGCATTGTCCAGAAAAATATTATTTTAAATTTCCGAACCCAAAGGGTAAGACTCCGCTGTCCGGCCGTCCGTCATTAGGCTGTATCTCATAAACCGTGATAGTTAGACAGTTGACATTTTCACAGGTTATGTATCTGTTGGCGCCATAATAGGCTTTACTGAATAAAATAAATATATAAGGGGGCTCCGATACTACAAACGTGATATTTTTTCCGTTTTTGTAGATAATGGCAAGGAATCTTTTGTGCGCAAGACCGTGAGTCCTTTTTTACTAGACTTTAGTTATTAATATCTTGGATGGTGGATTTCTTCCGTCCTGTGCGCTTACTATGAATGCATATAACTCAGCGCACAGTGTAGGGCATGGTCTCTCTTTTACAGTGGAAACAGTTGTTTTAAGAACTCATAGTAGACGCACTAAGACAAAAGAGGTGCTGTATTTTGGTTGGCTACAGCCACAAAAGTGCTCTTCTTTATACGTCTACAATTAATTCTACTTAAAAAAAACGAAGCAAGAGGAAATCTTCGAAAGTCATCACGCTTTTGAATAGTTTAACATTGACAGAAGTTTCAAGGTACACTTTAATTTTTCGAAACAAATACAAACACGCGCAGGTTAGTTTCCTATAAAATTAAATATAAGATAAGTTTTTTTAAATCCCATGCTGGATCAAAGCATCATAGCGCAATTTATTGTATTCGCTTAAAATTATCAAGTTAATTAGAAATCTTGTCATGTTCTTTAACATTTTGGATTTAACGAAGATTATATAAAAGGCAATTGTTACAAGGAGGAAATACTTTTAAGGTTAATGGGCGTATTTTTATTTTCTTGTACCATATTTTACATTAATATGAAACTTCAATAAAATACGTTTTGATTTTTTTTTTATTATCTTATATATATCTATTATCTGAATATTAATATATTTTTTAGGTAAAAACCATATGTTTTAAAATAAAACGATTTTTAATGTGCTAGAACTGATAAACTGCTCCATTGAGTTACGAAATATCAATACATTTTTCATAAATTAAATGGGCCACTTAGATATAAAAAAATATTTATTTCATATATATTCAGTTAGTACTACACTTATCTATTAAAATTTTTACCTTTAAACACAGCTTAATCTAAAATAATCTATAAATACTCTCCTTTGAGTTACAGTTTGGTCATAGACCTACATTTTTGTTTGCTTAAAAACGTATTTTAGGACAAATTAGCCAGTAAAATCAAAGAAAATTTAAAAGAATAAACATACATATTTATTTATTTGGTATTAATTAAACGTTAAATAAGGAACATATGGAAATATCTTTACTTTCTTATCACAAAATAACTAAATAGAACGAGTAAAGCTTTGTTTACAACAAAAACAATGAGTGAAATGTTTCTCAGTGGACGTAACGCTTCTATGTGAGATAATAATACAAACATGAATTTATCGGTTATTCATTATCCCTTTTCGTAAATTTTGATTTAAATTAAAGGTATTTACTTTAATCTTCCTTAAAAACTGAACAAATTCTCTATAGAAATCGTATTACTTTGAATTTTCCTTGAATATAAACCGTTAATCAGTGGAACATTTCGACTGTCCCAAACTTACTTTCGCACTTTTCGGCTTCTCGTCACGGTATGAAAAATGACTGATAGTTTTGACGTTTGAAGTTAGTATTGCTGCATTGAAAAATATACCTAGATTCGGTAGAAATAAATTAAATATAGTAAAAAATTGCGTAACTCAGTAGGAATTTTCCACTTAATCGAATTTGGGTTACAAGAAATAAAGTCGTATTTCGCATTATTTACGCTTGATATTTCCGTGTTAAGCGTTATGAACGTTAGCAAATATACAACTGTCATTGGATTCAGTAAAAATTTAAAGTTTTTGGCGGAAAAAATGCCGTAAAATTAAGGATTAAACCACTGTATACAATGAGTTATTTGCCAATCGTGGCAAGGGTATAATTGAGACTCAGATGTTCGTAATAGTCTAATATAATTGAATACAATTAAACCTTATATACTAATGTGGTACGTGCGTATTACTATCTAAACTTATCTTATAATTTATCCTAAAGTGTGCTTTATCTGACTACGTGCAAATATGTAGGGGCTACAAGTTACATAACATTTTCCTACTTTCGTCTACTTACAGACTATCATAAAAAATATAATATAAGGAAAATCTCACAATAAAAATCATATTTCGATACAAATATAAACACTTAATCTTTATTTTCTATACGCATAATAAATATTAATAATTTTCATCAACTAATTAATAGCACAAGTGACGTGACAGGTGAAAAAATGCAAGGTACAAAGAAAAAAAAATACGCCCTAATAACATCTTTCTATAAACGTCGAACAATGTAATCAAGGGCAAAAGTAATTACCGTTTCTGCGTAATTGTCGTACAATCAACGCAAATTATAATGATAAGGTAAATTCATAACCTTAGGTTTAATAAAGGGTTGATTTGTATTCCAGGAATTGCTGGTAATTTTGATAAAAATATTTTCAACAGGCACTAAGACAAAACAGTTTTAAGGCTGTTTCTATTACTTTGCTATCAAATCAAATCCAATTAAATTATTTATTCATTAATTTAATTTTGGTTATTACAGTCATGGTTACATTATTAATTTGTATCACCAAAGTCTACCTAGGGATGAGGCGTATGAAACTATAGCTCTCTGATCGAATACCTACCAATACTACAGCTTTTGCTTCTGCAGTTTGCAGTTTTCTGTATCTCATCTTGCTTAATGTTGGATCAGCATTTCCCAACGGAAAATTACAGCCCTATATTATAAGTATCCAACTGGGATACCCAAAATACCCCATAAAACTATTTCCCTACAATTTGGACGTAAACAAAGGATGATCCAGAGGTTGTCATATAAAAAGCTGAGGAAACCCTAAAAATGGAACGAGACCCGACCCAAATCGCCATTATAAATGATCTAGTGCCAGCGAGGAAAAATGAGGCGCCCATTACAAAATAAATGTCAAATGAGTAGGATTATTTTTAGGATCTCACCTTTTTCGTATAAAAAGAAAAGAATAGCTTTTGATTAGTAATTTGACGTGGGATGCCTTTTGTTTAGACTCATTTACTTGGGGAAATTATATGGCTTGGAGTTGAAATATTTTTCTTGTTTGAAATAAAATGTTTGTGGATCAAAAATCTCATATGATATGAATCCACGTTTGATACAGTTTGGATCGAATCTTGCCAAACAAGCAAGAGCCCTTCTAACAATGTTAGCTTGATACCTACACTTTTGACTGGACCCAATCACTAAACCAATCTTCAAAATGACATAATCGTATAACGTTTATTTATCCAAACGAACAAAGTTCTTGCTCTCTTAGTACTTAAATGTATTGTCTAGCAATAATACCACCTGTAGCTTTAACAGGCTTTGAAATCGATGGAAACTGTTCAATGTTCAAGCCTTGGAGTCTGCAGTCAACAGGTTTCTAACGAAATTAACTGCCCCCGTTACCCTATGCAGGTATGTCACTCGGTTTGTGCAAACCCTAATGGGGAACTAGATAGGAAGTTATTGAAACTGCTCTTAAAATTAAGGTAAAAATGGTGACCATACATAAAAAATACGCATGGATTAGAATTGTCCTTTTCCTTTGAAGACCGTTTATGAGATAAAAATGGTTGATATTTTGTACGTGTTTTCAGTATATAAGTTTTTTAGATAAACCGTAGGTGATCCTGTGATATTCATAATGGTTTTAGATAAAATACACCTGAACTCTTTTGCAATCGGATCCGTAATTTCAATGATTATACATATACATTCCTTTCAAAACCAACTTTCACTCTATGGAAACCAAATGAGAGTGAGTTATGGGAAAATTTTAATTCTGCTATCGATGTAAGATCATTTACAAAACAAGAAGAAAATAAGATAAAATAAAAATGAACCGCAGAAGCATGCAGGAATTTCGTTCGTGACATTTTGTGCTTAAAAATGCATGGCGATTCAGGGATATTTTCTGTGAGTAACGTTCGCGTTTCAGGAACGAAAATCAAATGGCAAGACTATAAATTCGCGACCCCTTTGTCTTTTATAATCGAGTAAAAAGGGGTAGCGAAAATGGTATGTAATTAGTTCACACTTTCACATTTAAGTCATTACAAAAGGGTGGGGGTGAAAGCTTTTAACACGCGCCGTGGAACACAACCCTCCGTGACGGTGGAAGTCAACGAATTCTTTTCAATACTCCAGATTATTTTCTGATTTTGGAATGATACGAAAGTGGAAAAAATCTGAGATACTGTTTTATCTACCTAGTAAATGGGTCGTGGGGTCAGCCCCTGTAGCCAAGTGACATTTCTACAAGCGTTAACGATGATAGAAATCGCTTAGATGACATTAAATGTATGGGTATGACATTTCGTTTTGATAAGTCACGTGACTTAGACTTGCCACTTCCATAAATTTGAGCGATTCGATTAGCGTTGTTGCTTTTGGAAATGTCACTTGGCTATGGATGCTGTATACCAATTAATGCACACAAAAAGTCATGCAGATGAATCTGTGTAGGTTGCAACTGGACCCTTATATAGTTTAGTAAAATTTCCGACTATTGAAGTGACTGTTGCTATCGGTTTCATAATAATTAAGACAGTCAGAACTCCGAATCTACTTGAAACATAAAAATACTCTTCCGGTGTGCAGTCATATTCTTATTGGAAATTCGAATAAGTTAACAATTTTTCTAAACTGTAGAACGTTATATATTTCAGTAAATGAAGGGATTTTTAAATCGTAGGCACTGGCGATAATGCATATCATTTCAAAATTATAGGGAAACTTATGTTCTAGCAATGTGAGTTGCACATCACTAGTATTCTTGTTAAACGCTTGTGTTACGAGTGGGTTCACGTCGGTAGTGCAATGGGTGGGTTTTGAAGCTGCAACAACATGATCTAAGTCCGATGCCCTAGATATTAGGTTGTTGCTCTTAATAATAACAAAATAACAACTACAATTTATTTACTCTACAACCGACGGCTAACGAGCAATAGGTATAACCCTTAATTATTATCTGTCTAACAAAAAAACAACGTTAAGAAACATCGGATAGCATCGGATGTCATCGGCTATTATCGGACAATGATCGTAATCCGTCAGCTTTTGATGTTGAATTACTTTTACTAACTTTTGTATAATTCTCGAATGCCGCAAAAAAAGCGAATGGGATAAAATAGATCCCATTTGAAAATGTTGTCCCACACTTATGTTTTCGTATATTGATCGCGCATACTCTAACAAAAGATTATTTTAGTACAATTTCGGAGCACCCTTACACTTGTATTTTTACTTAATGTTGCTCGCTACTTTGACCTCGTGTAAGCCAATAATCGCGGCCAACAGTAGCCTATCATTATTTCCTTGAACTCAAGCTTACTGCATGCAAACTAAGTTTTAGTAAAATCAGTTTAGCCATGATAGTGTGACAGACGGGCAGAGTTAACTATGTAAGGACGTGTATGGATCTCATTTATCATCCTTAAGTTCTTATCCCAATTTATTTGGTGTCTGCGCAGCATATACTTCTTCCATACTTTTCTATCTGACGTCATCTCCTTTCTAGCCATATCGTCTTTCACACAATTCGTCCATCGTTTCTTTGATCGTCTTCCTCTATATCCATCCACATTCATGCTCCAAACCTTTCTTACAATATTCCTCACTCCTTCGCATCACATACCATGACAGCCACTTCCAAACTTCCTCTTACATACTCGTCTTCTTCATCCTGCCCTTATCCCATTCAAATGGGGTCGGTGCAATGCATATATTCCTTGTATTCATATCTTTCTTTCTCATAATTACCATCTTTCACACAATCCATCCATCTCTTTTTCGGTCACCCTCTGCTTGTATACCCATCCACAGTCATACTCGTAACTTGTTTAGTTATGTGACTTTCATCCCTCCTTATAACACGTCCATACCACGACAAACGCTTACCTTTCATCTTTTCATTAATGGGCGCTACTTTTAAGCTTCCTCTAATATACCTTATTATTGTACAAAAATTAAATATGCAAAAGTGTTCGGCATTACATAAAGGTTCTCCGCGTAGTCAGACGTGTTAATTGGTTCATCGAACACGGTGATTTCATTATTGTAACGCTATTTCATCGTATGGGAGGTAGCGGAGGTAATTCTATTTAAAAGTAAAGTGATGTTATAAAAATGATCGAACCTTAAAAAGTTAAGTGTAAAAATTTATGAGCAAGGCTTTTTATTCATTAATTCGTTGGGTTAAAATATGCTCTTAATTACTTTATGATTTTTCGCTGTTTATTTGTTTTGTATTTTGTTCAAGTCAAATCTTGAGTGCTAAGTTAGATACTTTTTGATATCCGCATAGGTTTTCAAGTCTGGTGAAAATACCGCTAATAGGGCACTTAGAGCTGCTGGTCTGATGATGGAGCCAGAAGGTGGGCATAGAGTATCAGTACCTAACAAAACGACGGCTTGTTTAATTTGTACACTGCACTAGTATGCACTAGTATTATAAGCCAGGTGGATTTAAATCCCTGTGTTTTAAAATAGATCTTCTTATGTTAATTGTCAAATCCCCGCGACAAGAACTCAGCATTGCGTACACTGCTAGCTAGATAGATACTGTATTATACCTAGATATTAAAGTGTAAGCAAAATGTAAGGCGATATTTTATCAAATTATAATAATGATAAAGATACACAAAATACACATTAGTGTAATCGATGCAAAGACTTCTGGAATATCCATCAAACCGACAAGCTACAGGAATTTCATCACACGGCCAAAGTCATGAAATTCCTTCACATATATTTATTTAGAAAGGGAATCTCACCCTTAATTTTTACCACATGGTGTAGCGTGAGTGATGGTTTTAATATAAGCCTCTTTGATCGTCTGCCGGCTCGCTGCGCTAAACAATATTGATACTTTGATATTATCACGTGGATGTATCCGCTTTGTAGTCTGTATTCTTGTATTTGTGATCTGTAGAGGCAGCCATTTTGAACTGTCAAAAGGTTTTGAAAATAGAATTATGACGGTTGGAAGCAAAATTCGGACTGTACAGGTTTTAAAAATAGAATTGTGCCGGAACGTCAGTACCTAAAGATTCGTCATTAGAATTTTTATAATCTTTTGTGATTGTGGAATTTTTACAGGTGCTTTAATATGTATTCTAACAAAGTATGAACAACATAAAATATAAAGTATGTCATAGGGATTTTTAATCACTTTTAATTTTCAATCTTAGAGAATTTCCAACGAAGCAATAATTTGGAATTCCTTTGAAGTACAGTGCTCATGTACAAATTAGGTTAGCCGCAACTAATTGAGTAAAGAATGGTGAAACGTAGTAATACTGTTTGTTGGAATATAGCTATAATATAAATGAAACCATTTCTCTAATTAATACAACAGAAAGTAATATTTAGAAGTAGATACCTATAGTATGGTTATTTTAATATATTTATTTGCATAAAAGAACAAAATTCATTATCGTTGATGACATTGAAGATAACCATAGCAAATTCTTATAAAAATTATAACCTAGTTATATAAAACCGACATGAAAATATTGTATCTATTAATAAGGAAAAAATATAAAACTTCGTGCCAAAACCCATTAGGGCTGCTACAATTTTTCTTTGAAGCGAATTTTCACTTCGAGACGGTGTTGGGTGTTACTACAAGCGGGGAGACATTTTCAAGAAATTGGCAAACTGTCGCTGTTATACCCATTTCCCTGTACCTACTGTGCGTCGCATGAACAATTCCTTGTGGTGTCTATTGGCGGGATTTAAGTATTTTTTTTTCCATAAAAAGCTTACTAGCTATGAAGGGCGCACATTACTAGTATTTTTATTAGCCTGGTAAGCTAAATGCTTGTGTTGCGAGTGGGTTCACGTCCATAGTGCAATGATTGGGATTAAAATCCACATGATCGCAAGTCTGATGCCCTAGCCATTAGGCTACCGTCGCTTATGCCTTGTTCACACATACCGAGCAAATGGGCGACACAGTGCTCTCGGCCGAGTACTCGGTACGTATGAACATGTTGGTTCAGGTATATTTTATATTTATGCTCGTTCGTCGAAAGTATTTGACAACATAATTATTAAACAGATTCCAATTTATATGTATCTATTGGTTTCAAAAATCTTGTAAATATTAGCAAATAAAATAAAGAATAGTTTAATCCCGCAACTAATTTAAAAAAATACATTATTCAGTGTTGAACCTATATTTTTTTTAGTAGTCACAGTTTCTCACATTTTGGTAAAAAAAAATCTTGAAATCGGATACAAAGATCCTCAAGTAAAATCTCTTCTCATTTTCCGTAATTGGTTTTACCTCGTTACGAAGCTATTAGCATCGATGTTGCCGCCACCGAGAGTGACGCGTTCGAAGTAATAGAGTTATGGTAACTACTTCCTGGTAACAAGTTATTGAGGAACCTACAGATTTTTGAATTATGGAAGAACCTTATGAATGAACTAGCTTTTACTCGCGACTTCGTCCGCGTGTACCACCGTTTATTAAATTAGAACCTTTTTCTCCCATTTGGGGGGGGGGGGGGGGAATTTCCAAAAATCCTCTCTTAGTGGTAGCCTACTCCTCACAACAAACACACATGCCAAATTTCAACTCTTTACGATCAGTAGTTTCGGCTGTGCGTTGTCTGTCAGTCAGTAACGGAAGAGTTTTATGTATATAGATTATATACTTTATACTTACTAGCTTCTGCCCGCGACTTCGTCTGCGTGGACTTGAATTGAATCCAAAGAGAATTAATTGGGTCCAAAAAGAATTGAAAAATGTAAAAGTAATGAAAAATGGAATAAGGGGTGAAAATTTTCACCCATGTTATAGCTTGCGCTGTAATAGAGATAAATACCAAATTTCAAGCCGTGGGCAGCTTTGAAATTTGGTATTTTTCTCTATTACAGCGCAAGATATGACATGGGTGAAAATTTTATTCCATTTCTCATTACTTTCATATTTTTCATTTCTTTTTTGGACCCAATTCTGAAGTCCACGCAGACGAAGTCGCGGGCAGAAGCTAGTATATAATAAGTTTATTGAGTTTGTTTATGTGTTTGTAACTTAGTGCGCGGTTTCTATCACGGAGTTAACTAAGCTTGATATATGTAGAAAGTATTGCTAACTTAACTAGTATATGTAAATTAAGTGTCTCTTTTAGAGGTCTCTGTAGTATTAAATTACGCTGGTAACTGTTACCAGATGTTTATTCATAGTGTTAAATGTTATTTAGATTTGAAACGTATTGAGCATTAGTTACTTAGTTAAAGTACATGTTACTTCGAAGACTCACGTAAGATGTTGTTGAATTCTCAGTTGTGGAATACGTTAAGATAATTCTACAGATTCCAATATGTTTATCAAAAGTGAGAGTAAAGCGACTACAGATTAACATAATGGAATCGGTATATTATAGACTTTTTACCCCTATATGATTATACATATAGGGGTAAAAATAGGAGGGGCTCAATTGTAAGCCGTACCTACGATTTAACCAATAATTAAGGTTGAGCCGCGCACGCCGCGGTTGGTCCGTGGATGGGTGACCATTTGTAAATATACCGAGACCCCTCCGTGGCTCGGAAAGCACGATAAACCGTTGGTCCGGACTATCATCCAGTGATCTTTGGCAGTCGTTAAGTCATTACAATTCTGACAACCAGTTATACTTAGGGATACAGTAAAGTTGGTTGTGGAGGTCAGATAGGCAGTCGCTCTATTTAAAAATACGGTAATCAGCTGAATTCGGTAAGACTGGAAGCCGACCCCAACATAAAAGGCATTCATTTGTGGCTTCTCATTCATCACTATCCAATGACACTTTTTTGCAGCAAAACATTTTAATGGAATCGTTCTAGCATAGATTTTTTATACCTTTTCTAAAAGCAATGAGACTACAAGTCGTCATAATTATTACCCTGCCCTTATCCCATTGATTTAGGGTCGACGTAATGCGTATTTTCCTTCCATTCATCTCTATTACTCGTCATCACGGCATCTACTCCTTGCTGTCTTATATCATCTTTCACACAATCCACCATCTCTTATCGCTCTATCTCGGTCTCCCTCTGTTTGTATACCCATCCACAGTCATACTCATAACATGTTTAGTAAATTTTACTAAAATAACCTTATCGGTTTTAACTCGTAGTTTTTCTTCAACGCTCGCAGTGGGACCCCAACCCATTTGCTTATTTAGGCTCTTTCAAGAGTATTATATCGCTCGCAATTAGTCCCTGTCGGCAAGTAATGTTTACGGTTCTGCTCCGTCGTAAAAATGTACGGTTTGTTTTGTTTTATTTAATTTGGGAGCATCGGGACCAGATTTGAGGTTTCAGAAAGGGTTCTTGTTCATTACGCCTGTCCGCCAGTGTTGAGAGTACAGGATGGTATTAAAAGGAACCTATTGAAGAAGGGTGTTGTCCTAAATCATTTTGATTAATTTTTTACTTACGTATTAAGTCATACCTACTGAAATAAATGGGGTTTACAAACCTAGATTAATTTATAATTTTTTATATGACCAAATGAGTAGACGCTCTACTCTCACTTTGTATTTCTCATACCAGAAATAAGAAAAAAGTTTTGTTTATCTAAATGAAACCTTACGATGATATTGTATTCATTATGCTTGTTCTGATATAGGATCTATTTTAATACCAGGTGGCATTATGTTGTGTTGGGAGCCGGTTCTGTTTCATAAGTGATTTGTGTTAATAATTTTTTGTACTTTTGTTTTCTAGAACAGAATAAATATGTTTTCTTTCTTTCTCTTTCTTTCAAATCTGTTCAAAATCAACCTGTATAATAATGTCAAAGTTCGTTTACATTGTCTTCGGAGTATTATTTTAGGGGAACACCAACACTTGTAAAGTTTTTACGAAGGGTACAGTTGGTCCAAGTTTAATTACGTTAACTTACGGCATTATTGCCGTGACTGTTGTCGGTTACGGTTCAACATCCTTCGCTTCCTTCGCTTTATTTAAAAATAAACTTACCTTCTTCATTGTTTTTAACACCTACAACTTTGTAAGGACATAAATATCTAGTTTTATAGAACAAACATTAATAACAAATAACATATTTTTTCTCTTTTTTATTTTGAATAATGAAGAAACATGTCATTCTATGTGGAACTCATCAGCTATCTATTTGAGACAATTTTTCAATATCCACATAATTATGAGTTGTTTTGTTACAATTTATTTATTTGCTTACTACGAAAAACAGATCTTATTTTAGCGTAATGTAGGTACAGATTAGCAGCCTTTTTCAGGCGTTGCAAACTTCGAGGGCTTATAAGTAATCGTAATTACAATCATGGATAAGTGGGGATTTTACTTTTGAGCTCATTAACGTATTTTTTGCATTATGAGATTACTAGCAATGAGGGTCACACATTACTAATATTCTTGTTAACCCCTCCTAAGCTAAATGCTTGTGTTACGAGTGAGTTCACGTCAGTAGTGCAATGAGTGGGATTCGAACCGTCAACAACATGATCGTAAGTCTGACGCGCTAGCCAGCTACCGCAGCTTCAATTCATAATGAATCGTATACCTAGCTATTCATTATTTATGCTATTCATTTTAAAGTGAGCTAAATGTTTAATATTAAGACAATTAATGTCGTTTATAAATTAGAACAAGATAATTTATTAATTACATAAAACGAGCCGTGAAGAAATACTCTTACATTTTTTTTTCTACGGATTAGCCCACTGTCTATCCTAGCGTTGTCTTCCCGAATTAGAGGCTACAGGGGAAAATAGATACCCATTGATAACAAGGTACCGTGTTGCGTGAATTATTCAGACCTACGCACACATAAATCAGTGTTGGTGTAATCAACGCCGACGTTTGCTTTCCAGACAGACCTTACTTCTTGATTTCAAAGTAAATTAACCTTTATTTACTTTGGAAGGATCTGATATAAATGGCAGGGGATTTTTGTTTTAACTTTTGTTGTATTAAGGTGTTTAATGGGGTCACAGGTTATCTTTTGTGTAAAATTGTATCTTCTTTTAGGAAGTCAGACTTTAAAGGTTACTTTTAAAGGTGACGTTTCATTTATCAGAAAGAAGAGATAGAAAAAGGTGGAAAGAATAGAATTTCAGTCTAGGAAAAAGAGATCGACTCGTGAGTTTGTTTCGACATTTCCTCACTGATAAAATAGTAAATTTTTATGTCGGCCATTATGCTCAAAAAAGGCACATGATAAATTTATAATATATAAATAAATGCTTTTATTTAATATTTCACAGTTCGATTGTAAGAAAACTTATCTGTTTCCTCTCTCATTCATCTATCTTCTCTCTGTTGCAAGAACTAACATCCTTTTAAACCTTTATACATACTAGGGATATTCATAATTTCTTTTTGAATAAAATAAAATTTTTGTGTACATAAACAGTTAAATTAAATAAATAAATTCATAATATTATACCATAATCTTACAAAAAACATTTCATGTTGTCTACAAATACACAAAGTAAGGATCTCGTTAACAGTTTTCAAATCATATAAACGTATTACCGCAAAGATTTAATTATTCATTCAATTTGGGAAGATAATAACCTTATTGTTATCCACAATAGAATGTAGCGAAATGGGGTCGCGCAGTTTCCATACATTTGGCCTATTGTTTGTTCAGTTCAGCTCTGGAATGTTTTATCGCGAATTTTCGGCGACTAACGAAACATTTGGACAATATCTATAGATACAATGGATCCCTAATTTATGGGTGGAATAAATGTGGATAGCTTTTGTTGTTGAATCGAAGTGAAAGTTTGTTGTAAACTGTTTAACTTTGGGTTCTACATCTTCGGTCGCGCCCCTCGACGCTTGTAGTATAGACAGAAAAGTATACCTTTTATCGAATTTTAAATGACTTTTATGTTAAAACTTTAGACTCTCACTAAGTATAGATCTTTCACTAAGTATATCTTGTAATGCCAAATAGATTAGGTACTTAAATTTACTAATGTTATTTGAATTTCGCTCCTATTGTTAATATTGGAAAAATGATTTTTTCTCTGCTATTTTTTCGTTGAAATATCAACCCTTTGGTCACCAGTGGGACGGCACAGGCTGCTAACAAAATTCCACTCTATAAAGATGAGAGAATCAATTAAATAAATTAATAATGTCAATTTTTATTTTAACGCATTTAAGTGGAAAATTTACAAGTAATCGGGTTTCGCAATTTTCAGCTCTAAAATAACACAAGCCCCTCTAGACATGGTAAACTTCTACAAGCGTTAAAGATGATAAAAAAAGCTTAAATGACATGAAATGTATGGAAATGACATTTCTCTTCGATAAGCCACGTGACTTAGACTTGTCACTTTCATACATTTGAGCGATTCGATCAGCTTTAGGGTAGTTCTTCGAAATTTGATTCTTTGACTGATTCATATGGCCAAAATTTAATTTCACTTTCAGCTTAGTAACGCATCTTCATATGAAAATAGGTTTGCCAAATAACGTATATTTGAATGAGGGACTCGTTTTTACAAAGTAGTTTTCGAGATATCGACATTTAAATATTTTGTGCCTAGATGAATCAGAATTTGTTACAGATAAATCAGAAACAGAAATAAAAATGAAAAGGTTTGAATGTAAATGGGCTCAGTCTTATGAAAATAATCATAATATTATAACAACAATAATCAGTTTTTATAAAAACAATTATCAGTGATCATATCGCGGATAAAAAATGGTCAATTCAAACTTGCGTAAAATATGTTTCATGCGATTTCTTTTTAGCAGGTGTTTCCCGTGCAGCTTTTTTTAAACTTTTGGGCTGACAATGAGATGCTACTTTGTGGGCTGGGAGTCCTCGGTGAATCTGATATCCAAGTATTGGGCGAAGGCGATTTTATTATTCTCGATGGGACGTCAGCGTTGGATGAGACATCGGTTTCATTTTCTGTTAGGTTCAAATCGATTCCCAGTGTCTTCTGTTGTCTTATTGTGGATCTTGTTATACGTGCCGATAGTGGTGAAGTCTGAGTTGAAACCTGTGATGAGCTGGGAATTTCCGGAGATCGTGGTATGATTAAAATTCCTGGAGATGATGGTAATGATCATTTATTTCGGTATTGTCTGCTGGATCACATTTGTCATTTATTTCCTGCACTCTACTTACTTGGACAAGAAAAATTACGCAACAAAAGTGCTCCTTTCTTGCTGGAAAAGGGAAAAACTAATTTATTTTCTGATTCATATAGGGTTTTGAACATATGAATCAGGCACAGATGAATCATGATTTTGCCTAAAATCATGCATAACTCATCATACATCCAGACTTCAATATTGTGATTTTTCTACACGAATCTGTAACCCAAAAGCATCACACGAAACTCAGATTGAGGTTTCAAAATAACGAAATAAATTTTATAAAGTAGGCATTGTAATCAGGAGGCTACCTGAACCAAGCACAGATGAATCAGATGTTTACCTTCGTTTCACCGGGATCTAATCCAACTAGCCACAAGTCCACCTTCTAGCTCATAGGTTGCACAACTGGCTCCCCCCCGCGCGAGATTGCAGACCCTTATTATTATTACTCGACCAAGTACGGTCAAGCGCAGCTTACTCCACATGAATCAGTATTATACGCCGGACACTTCTTATTTAATTAATTATAAACACACTAACGTAGTTATAACTAATACATATTTTTTTTGTAAGAGGTCAATTCATTTCCTTTGGATATAATTTTAATTTATATTGAAGAAACAAAGGGAAAATCTGTCATCGACCATTTTGTTCCGGAAAATGGCAAACGGACGCCCTATATGAATCAGGAGAACAGACTTCAAAAATTTTTATTTTATATCTAGACAGCAATTATCAAAAAAATATAATTTGTCCTAGATAGAGGTAAAGCTAAACTGTATAAAAAAATATTACATGCCGTTTTGTTTGTTGGTTACAGAAATATACCCACAGACATCGAAAATTTTGTCTCTGAAGAACTACCCTTTAACGATTGTAGAAATGTGTCTTGTTTAAGGGGGAGAAAAGAAACACCGACAACTACTTACCACCAAACCTAGACCTTTCAAAGTTTGATCCGAATTTTAGCATCAAGCTATCAGTCACAATTCACTCAAACTAGATTATCTTCAATCAATTCGTAGATAAAAGCTCAATTCGAAGACTAGACTCGTAAATGACCAGGGGATATTGGACACTTCGAGGTATGGGACTTCACTTCAGCTGGTCATAAATGTTTAACGCCCACACTATTCTCTTTATTGGCTATAGATGGCGTTTTATTTCTCTCGTCTTCAAATGACCCGTTATTTCACAAGTGGCGTGTTAAAATACTTTCATTGTGATTGGTTGGTTTATTTGCTTCTTTAATTCTGTTGTTATCATTTTGGAATATATTTGTTAAAAAAAGGCCGTGGACCTCAACTACCAATAATCGAATTGAAATAAATTAATTATAAATATCTATATTTATTGTCTTATTGTAATAATTATTTAATAAAAAATATTTTTTTCCTAAATAAGTATTTTAACTTATTCCTTCTAATACAAACATAGAGAAGCCTCACTAGATGGACAACAGTTTGCAGTAGGCCATGCACGACATATTTTTCTTAAAAATTCTTAAAATCCAGCATGTCAACCAGCTCGCAGGAAATACTGGAGATATAAAAAAATATTTTAACTTTTCTAATTAATTTTTAACCATACTCGCAGATAAATTAAAATGTTATACTGAATTAAAAAAGTATTGATTTACACAGTCTATAAGTGATTTAGAAACCAGCCAGAATATCTTACATAAAAGAAAAAAAAACGAGGTACAGATGATGATGAGTCGTTGAGTGCCGATGCAATTAAACTTGGTATGCGTGCCTTCATTAATTAGTTCGGCTTTAGATGTTAAAAGTGCTCTAAGTCAAATACAAATATGTTTCGTCTGGTGGTTTTTACCTACTGGGAATACGATATCAGCGTGTATATGATAATAGTGTGATTACAAAACTGTTGAGTGTTTTGGTTTGCACAGAAATGTGTTCTATCTATAAAAATCGATTCTATGGACGAAGTTAGTATCTTACAAATATGTAAGAGTAATTTCAAGGAAGACGACATAAGCAGTGGCAAGAGACTGCTGTACCAGATTCTGGACAAACTCAACCAGATCGGCATCTGGTTGAGTTTGTCCAGAATCTGGTACATCCCTCGACGGAGGGACGGGACCGAAAAGAGTGTCCAGGACATCATCACCTTACTAAAGGTGACCGACCCGGACGACGTGCCGACTTTCGTGGCGAAGGAGCTGCATAAGCTGCCCCCCGTCACGTTCGACCACGTCGACGTCACCAGGCTCCTGAAGGATATCACCTTCCTGAAGTCGAGCCTGACAGAAGTGCAGTGCAAATTGGAGGTCTCGGAAAGGACTATTCAAGAGCTGCGTGCTGAAGTAGTGTTACTTCGTGTTACTGGGTGTTCCGTCGCTTCCGCGGACAAGTACCAACAGAACGCGCTAATACGTAGTGCTAGGAAGTTTTTACTAACATTAGTTTTAAGGTTTATATACTAACTCAATTATTGTATTGTAATATATATGTTAGTTTGTAAGGTATTTATCTATGGGCCTTAGTTGCCTGAAAATAAATGATTTATTATTATTATTATATTATTATTATCTCCTTTATTTTAAAATACACATATAATTTACATTTTTAAATATATACTAAAAAAAAAGCAATATACATTTAAAAATATAAAAAACAGTCCCCAACCGGCATCGGGAACAAGGTCCAGGCTGCCGGTGGTTAGGGCTCCAGAGAGAGGAACCTCCTCACGATACGCGCCGTGTCGAGAAGTACCGCTTTCTGAATCAAACCCTTGACCCAGACGCCTTATTATTATTATTATTTGTATCTCTTTTAAATCACGGGCTATCCTCAGTAATGAAAATACCCGGTCCTTTGAAAGGCTTACGTGGGGACACAGGTCCAACACGCAGAGGCCTTGTTGAGAACTTTACTCTAAAGTGGGATGGGGCACCTACCAGGGGCCACGCATCCCTGCTCTATGAAAGAACAGGCATGAGCGGCCCAAGGTAGTTACAAAACTATTGTGAAAATTATGGTGTTAAAACTAATTTGGGCTATTGATATGTATGGGTTACGTGGATTGGTTTTCTTATATAAAATCAGAAAACTATGTCAGCTGCCTTTCTACACATGAAAATGTAAATATATAGGCAGGTGGTGACTCGCCACTCACTAGATGGGCCCCCCAAATAACCGCCACTGCAGGCAGCAGGGGGCAACACCAATGCGAGCGGCTAGGGGTGTCGAGCGGTGCGGCCCCGATTTCGCCATCGCGGGTCACAGTGCGGACCCGGAGCGGGTTTCCTCGTTATTACGCCATTAGACACTTCCACCCCCGAGCATATAGCTCTAGCGACCCCTCTCTAGCCAGCCAGTTAAGGCAAGAAAGAGCTGGGAGCCCTCCCTAAAGAGTGACTCCCTGGAGCACTCAGGTCCGTTGTGTCGCTACTCACAAACAGCTCGCCACTAGCTGCCCTGCGGATGTATGCTCCTACATAGACCTTCAGATACATTTTTTATTTATATCTTAAGGTTGCAAAAAGCAAGTTAATATGCCCTCAGGTATTGCGTTATTCTCATGACGAGGTAACGACTTGCCCCGAGGGTATTATTATTATTATAAACATAGTCTTAAAGTTTATAATTTTAATGGGAATTTAAGTCGCACTAGGTCATAAACAGCTTAAAAATAAAGTTAAAAACTACAACTCGACGTAAAAAAGGTGTCTCATAAGGACGAAACAAGTCCAATAGAAATCTAGAATTGCATAGGTACAAAAATGGTCAAGCCAGAGCCGTGGTCGCATCTACTGGGTACCTACTATGTTTATGTGAGAAAAATGTGTATCCTTACTTAAAAATTGATTTGAATCTGATACTGCTACGTCACAGATCGATGAAAAAAGCTGTTGGAAAATAATAAAATTGCTTTTTAAAATTGCTTCTATGGAGTCTCGATATAAATTCCTTAAACAACGATGAAGAAAATTTAAGCGTTCATCCCAAACACAACTATAGAACTGGCTTAATTGGTGCGAGCTACAGGCTTGCGGCTGATTAAAAATGTTCAATGTTTGCCCTCAGACTTCCAGCGCTCGAGGGTACAAATATAATTAAATGTGGATTATTCACCGTCTTACTCCGGAACACGGATTAGCTAATAGCCGAGGCGACAGTTGAAATCATAAAAAACACATTTACATTGCAATTACCCTATTATGAACACAAGATGTCGTTTATGGTCCAAATAGAGGTTTGTTTGAATAAGATCGGTTTCCTGATTGAGAAATTACGCAAATAATACCGAGTATAATAATAATTCCAGCAGACTGTTCCGTTGTCGGGCTACCAAGGAATGTTGGTTTTTCATTGTTTCTTTTCGTCGGTACAATTAATTCTAAGATTATGAAGGGGAGCCGCTTTAAAGAGCTCTCTCGACGGCCGCCGTTTGCTCCAGGATTTAAAGAGTTGTCTGCAAAATTGCATCTTTCCGGTTTTCTGTATTTCTTTCTTTAGCAAAGGAAACAATGAGGAGAAATTGTGGCTTGTTTTATTTGCGAGTTGCAGGGTCTCTAGGGGTTGAAAATAAAAGATCTGGAGCATTATCGTTTTTAATTAGAATTTCTAAAGGTCATTCTTTATGGCCTTTCTGGTAAAAGTTCGAACTCGTTAGTATTCGCCTGTATATGTGTAAATAACAATTAAGATATCTAGATTTTATAAGTCAAAAACCTTTATTTGAGCATGTTATTTCAGAGCTTTGAGTGATGTTTATCTTTCAGCTGTGTTTATTACCAGACTCTATTTGTTCACATTAATCTAAGGTAGTATTTAGCTACATGTAATATATCTACTCAGACATGTAACCAATTATTAGACGCAAGACTCAAATCCCACTCAAATGCGAATGTTGTTTTATCATATTTTTTTGTTAATGAATCAATTTTCAGCTCTAAAAAATACGAACCTTTCCAAAATATGTGAGAATTAATAAGGAAGAACTGTCTGATATTGAAAAATCTTAATTTAGGGTTACCGCATAACGAATTTAAAATTACTGAATGTGGTCGCGTTAGAGTAAAAATAATAAATTATTTATATCTTCAGGCAGTTGATTTCACATAATGTCGAAGAAATTTAGTAAAACCAGCTTGAATTCAACACAAAGAATTTGAGGCTTGCAATTCCTTAATTATTTCTTAATAATACCTACTCAATAAGTGTTATTCTAAACGGGAAAGTATTAATCAGGTCAATATAAAGCCTACAATTATGTTAGGAATTTTCTGTTTCTTGGAATGCAAGCTATTCGACATTTCGATGTAACGATCGGGACCAAAGAGGATCGTTAATAGGCATCGAACGGTCGATTAAAATGGAGGCGTTTGGTATTTCCAAATTGATTTCAGACCTTTTAGTACCTGATTTCAATATAACGTTTAATTGAAAAGTTATTGGAACGTAAAGAGAATTGTATCGACAGCTGTGTACCTAACACCTATTTTAATTAGTAAGTGTTCTAGGTCAATTTCTTGTACCCGTTTTCGTCAATTTGCCTTAGATTACGTGTACGAAATATCGGGAGAAATGGAGTTTGATTGCGAGATCTATAAGGCCTTCCACAAAGGAAACTTTCAGTAATGAAGAACACGCCTTGTTACCTATATTTTGTGAAACCCCCAGAAAAAGTATTCGATCTAATATTATTTTTATTTGTAGATTTACCAACACCAACAGCTGAAAATAATACCTAAGTATTTTTCAATTGTGCAAACCAGTTAATAATGGTATCTTTCGAACTAGCCTGGCATTCTCATTAATATCTCAAAAGACTTAAGCATAGCATCATATTGATCGTAAACTAAAAAAATAATTAGCGGTAGCCTATGCCGATGGACTTTCGACGACCTCTTGCGACCTAGTTCGAAACCCTATCATTGCACTACCGACTTGAAACAATTGTTAATACAAGCATTTAGCTGAGCACGATGGGTTAACAACAATACTAGTAATGCGACCCACAATCCTTCTTCTGCTTTTTTAAGTGCCACTCCAATTAATTAAGGTAGACCAGCTGCTGCAATCTATCCCTATCTTTTACGCGATAGAACAATTCAGATGTCCATTGCTATTAAGCTCTTTTTAGGGTTCCGTACCTCAAATGGAGGAAACGGAACGCGTATAGGATCGCTTTGTTGTCCGTCCGTCTGTCAAGACCCATTATCTCAAGAACGCGTGGAGGTATCGAGTTGAAATTAAAACCTTGCGTTTAGATGTACAGTCCCTTCATGCTGTGAAAAAAACGTAAACGTAAAAAAAAGATACAGCCGTTTATACCGCAAAAATGTATATTTAGACACTTTTAAGGGAATCAAAATTGAAAAATATACATTTATTTGTAATTAAAACATGAAAAAATATCGTCTTTGTACGGAACCCTCGGTGGGAGACTCCAACTCGTACTTGTCCGGTTTTTATTACGTTAAGCAACTGAACTGACCTTGAAACGCGGCCTCAAACTGCACCGGGTCCTGCGTGGAAGCGCGCG
Source organism: Plusia festucae (assembly GCA_950381575.1). NCBI lineage: Eukaryota > Metazoa > Arthropoda > Insecta > Lepidoptera > Noctuidae > Plusia > Plusia festucae. Next base: position 7,901,890 of record OX494454.1, on the reverse strand, counting down.
AGGTGACCGAGACCAACAGCGCGGTGAACAGCGCGGCCAGCGGCGCCACCCGCGGCGCAGCCATCGCGCTAATGCGCCATGCCATCTCCGCCCATCACTACACCGACAACACGGTCCTGCTGACAAAAATATACTCTTTAATTGAAAAGAAGCTTAAAGAAAAAGCCGATTGGGATTGTAACACTTGGAACGGGGGGCCCATGTTTTATAAAGATCTAGCCAAACGCCTTGTTGACACTTCGCGTGACCCAAGGGCTGGCTTTTACCTTGGACAAAGAATAAGCATTGCCATACAACGTGGCAATGCAGCCAGCCTAGTGGGCACGCTTCCGGTCGACAGCGATGCGGATTACTTTGACGCCATTTTTTAGTTTTTAGATTTTAATTTGTTATGTTAGTTTATTTTTTTTCCGTGTGTATATGTATATGTATATTATGTTTTATTATTTTAGTATAACTTAAGATTGTAAATATCTACTTTATTAATACTTTAAATAAATTGAAAAGAAATAACAGTGACGTAGTAGCTACAGTCAAGGGCCATAAATGCAGTCTAAATTTTGGAACTCGTTGTCTCTATACCCTTCGGAGTCATCTCCTCCCATCAATTTCTTCGAATTATCCTATCATAAAGGTAAACTGTAATTGTTTGCGTTCAAATAATCAAAAATCGTCCGCGCAAAGCTTTTTGACTGCATAAACACAAATTGAGATGCTACTGCACTTATAGCACTTGACTATAGGTACTTAAGAATTAAGGTGTGTCAAAATTCATAAATCCGCCGACCGCGACCTTTTTTGGGTCCAGTGCAAAGCTGTGAATTTCAGGTTACTGTTGAATTTTAACACAAGAAGTATAATATGGTGACGTTGGGATAGGTTAGTGTTAATAAAAGCTTATTAAACTTACAAGATCGCATTTGTTTATTCACTAGTTTTCAGTTCACGTTAGTTTTAAGTATATTTATATATTTATTTGAAATATTACCGAAGTCTGCTCATGTTTTTATTTGTTTTGAAAAGCTCTTCGTCTCGTGCGGATACACTGAAGTTTTCATAAACGTTTACATCCTTTTACGTCCCTGAGGGGTTGATCTTATCTTTGTAAAAACGCAGAAAAAATACAATTCTACATATCTTTAAGATTAGACTGATGAGCCGTTGCTCGTTTAATATAAAAGTATATAAGAAATACACTTTAATAATTTTTCATTTAATTTTTTTACTAGCTTCTGCCGGCGACTTCGTCTGCGTGGACTTCAGAATTGGGTTCAAAAAGAAATGAAAAATAATGAAAAATGGAATAAAATTTTCACCCGTGTTATAGCTTGTGCTGTAGGTAATAGAGGAAAATACCAAAGAATCTGTCTGCCCACGTCTTAGCTCGTAAATAATTTCCAATTTTCCCTCGGGAACTACATAAGGAATCGGGATAAAAGGTGGCCTATGTTCTTTTCCATGTCAAAGACTACACGCATCCAAATCCGTTCAGCCGTTTTTGCGTGATTGAGTAACAAACATCCAAACATCCACATTTTTACATTTATAGTTATTAGTAGGATTTCGTAGCCGAGGTTCAGGAACCTAGTGGTAGATCCGATGAAGCTCTATACGTCCAGTCATCGTCTGCCAAAGCCAGATTTCCGCGAACAAGGCCTACAACGAAAATGAAACATTTGAAACTACTCTAATTTACTGCCAACAACCAATGCCTTTTCATTCAAATGTCCTGTGAAGTAGACAAAGCTTGCGCTCAGGCTGAGACCTTTAAAAAAAGAAAGCCTGTTTTCTTCCATATCTAATTAAATAAACATAGAATAATCCACACATCCAATTTGTAAGAGTAAACCACAGACTACTAAACCATAGACATTATCATATTAAATAGAACTTCAGCAATACCCGCAGGGACTACTGTCGACAAACATATTGTTTAATAGAATAACTTCAATACCGGCTACCTCTGATCCGGGCCGTAGGGAGACCGCAGTAATCTATTTTATTTGAAGTAGTATTAATGGTCATATAGGTAACGATGTCTGTTTCCTTTGTGAGGTTGGTTATTTCTTTTATTAATACATAGAGCTTCTGCTTCTTCCTGTTTTCGGGTAATTGGAACTCTTTTCTTTATTAATATTGATTTTTTTTATGCGCCAAGTATTTGACCACATCACCTGCGGCGGTATCGACAAGATTTAAATCTTCCATATCTAAGGGTTGGATTTATTTTTGGATTCCTTTATCGACGTTTTTTTTTGTTGGTGAACAAACCATTAGCATATAAATAACTGTACCTAGGCAGGTAAATGTGTAGGTAGGTACGCAACTTACAACCGCTTTATCTTTTAATTTTCTTCTCTACATGACAATCAATGGCATTTTTATTAAGTTTTCAGGACCAGTAATCTTTTCTGGATTGCAGGAAAGTAGCCTCTGCGAGCGGTTTACTATTACATATTTTTCGTCTGGAGCAGCCTGGCCAAAAAAGTGAGGACAGATTAGTCGGTAACGCAGATTGGCTGATTTTTTCACAACGACCAAAAGCAACCCACCGTCTTACAATTAAGATAGATCGACTAATCAATCGACCGATCGATCGTAATCGGTCGGATCAGATTAATCGACTTCCGTTGTAATTATTTCGGCTTAAAATTAAAAAGTTGCAAAACGTGCAAATATTAGTACTAAAGGAGAAAAATATTATCATGATATTTTTGGCAGGTAGTCAGGTACGTTACACGATATCTATGTATGAATGACAGGTAGGAAAGAATGTTGATTTATTAAACCTTCACTTGTTTTTACCGTTATTGTATATTGATCGATACCAATAAAGCTTCGTCATTTATAATAACAGCGTACATCTGGTACTGTAGAGCGATAATCAATCACACAAGTTGAGCGTGAAAAACATCCCGACTGAAATTCTGCGCTCTCCACGCTGCGTACCTACTTCAGAATTTTGCAATTCCCATTAAAGTTGTGCGATTGAATTACTTATCTCTGCCAAACGTTCATTTCAAATATTATATCGTAATGAAAATTTGATACTGTTTAATGTTTAATAAAACTTGAATATAGTTACGTAACGGCAACTCTTCCATAACGGCTGGATCGATTTGTACGAAAATTTTGTGTGCATATCGAGTAGGTCTGAGAATCGGCCCACATATATTTTCCACCCATAAATAGAGGAGGCACCCTCCAGATTTTTTTAATATAGCAGTACAAAGTTTGTCGGGTCAGCTGGGAATATCTAATGTTAGTAGGTATAATATATGTATTTTAATTATAAAATAAGTAATAACATAACAATAAATAAAGAACTTTTGCACACATCATCGAACAGTTTTATGTCTTTGGCCCGTGTTACTTACGTTATTTTAGGAAGTGAAAAAGATAAAACGCGCTGGCTACCCATGTTCGACCCTTTGCCTAAATCGTGTGGATTGACGACCGTTCACATTTTTATTGTGCTTTCCAATTGCTTGACGCTACGTGACTTATCGCGTTTGATGTTCCTTACTAGTTGACTCACGTTTTACGTGAAAAAATCGTGTTCTAAAAAGAGGATTTCTATCTGAAATCAAAAATGTTTATAATAGATTGATAACGCTGAATATTTTTATATTAGGTACTATAGTAGGTAAAGTTGATTGGAAAACTAATCAACTAAAATGTAATATTATCTATGATGCACTCTGTCTGTGGTAGGTATCAATATCAAAGACATTGTACTCAATGTCTTTGATCATGAAGGTATAGATGAAAATGGAGACCGCACTTCGAATACCTACTTGAAGCTCAAATGATGGTATCGCTATCTCGCTCACTGCGGTCCCACCCTCTCTTTCTAAGTAGGGTAACCTTCATTTTATTATCCCCAGGACATCACGTTTGGTAGTTGCTTCTATTTAGTGGTTAATATAAATATATCTACCTGCTTATTTCTAAGACCCATATTTGAAAATAAATATCTTTATCTTTTATCCTGCTTTAGTTCCAAATTCAGAAAATGGTGCTTCTAATTCATGACCCCAAATATGACCTAAAATGTAAACACATGTGATCCCTATACTTGAGTAGATATTAGAGATTTTTTTTTAGATTTTTTAACTACTGTTTCTCTTAAACTGTTCACTTTTGGGAAAACAAAGTTGTAGAACAAAAGTTATTCATTATAATGTGTACTTTAACACCCTTTCGCATTAGTACCCCCTTTCTGACTAACCTTGTATACATATATCATTCGGGACTATAATAGGAACGGTATATTATTAAAAACTTCAAAAAAGAAACAAAAACACTTTCCAAATTATTTATTTATTTATGAACTTAACCGCTGACCAAGGTAAAAACCAGCCTTTGGGTCACATGAGGTGTCAACAAGACGCTCGATAAATCTTTGAAAAGAATGTGAGCACTTGGACCCCACGGTCCCAATGTTTCAACCCCAAACTTCTCGAAAGTATAACTTCCAACTAGGTTGTTGTACTTCCGCCGCTTGAGGTTCTCAGCAATTTGCACCATAGACTGTTCATGTAATGAACTTGCTATCTGAAAATTATAATATAATTTACAAAATATTGCATTTTGTCTATTTGGAAATATAAATTAAATATGTAACAATAGAAATTCGTTCCTCTTATGGGTATAAAATGACTAATAAACATGCATAATTAGTTAAGGTCCTACAGAAAGTCCTAAATATTTCCGCAATATGGTTACACTACTTCAAAATGATTTCTTATGAACGTAAAAGATAAAATTGCAAAAAATCCATGAAATTCGATGTAAAACTATTGGATCTTTTCATGGTTATTAGTATAGTCATTTACCAGTATGTTGAAAACATTGATTAAGCCTTTTATGAAGTAATTAATTGAAAATACAAAGAAATATCTTTACAATCATTCAATGTTAGAAATCACGTTTTAAACACTTACGCGTCAAATCGTATATCACCTCCTGGACACCACGTACTACCGCAACCCCGCACTACACAAGTTTGCACCATTTCTTTAATTATAACAATAATTACGGGCAAAAATTTCAAACGAAGCTCTGAATCGAAAGTAAACAACCGCCCTAATGACAGGAATTGACAGGATTTACTTGACATATGTATTTAAAAAGAGAGATCAGACCCCAGAGAGTGAGATAGAGAAACGTAGGTATTTGACTCAAACCGTTGTTCCGACAGTGGCCTCCATTTTCATCTATACCTTCATGTCTTTGATCAATATTTATTTTTTCTTAGCTATTTTTTAATTTGCCGCGTTTTCCACTGATTCTATCTTTGACATACTGCCTTTTGAGTAATGTTCTAAACATTATTTATTTATTTATTTACACACACACTTACATCTATCAGTCATGAGATTATTGTGCAAGAATGTAAAATATGTTTTGCAAATAAGGCTTCACTTCATTTCTTTCTTAATCATAACATCTGAACACGATTCATCTTTTAATGATATTGTTTCAAAAAATCATCCAAGCCATTTACACAAAAATAAATGCAGTGAAATCAATACGTTATGTGACATTGACATGTCTGTCATCGCTTATGTCAAGTCCTAAATGTCAAATAGCCAATGGAATTGTATGAATGGAATGTAAACAGTTTGAGTTTATCTTTCACAACAAACAATGATTAATGATTTTAATGTGTGATTTGTTGTGGTGAGCCGGCGTGGCAGTTTGAAATGCCGAAATATGTTTTAAATTCTGATAAAACTGTATAGGTAACACTGTACACGTCACGAATGATATAAGAACGAGTAACGTTGTGCAAAATGTATTATTTTTGTGCTATTTTAACTCTGTTTTTCGCATTTTTATTGGATGAAGTGGATCTTTTGGAGAATGGTTTGGCTCGTACACCTCCCATGGGATGGATGTCATGGGGTTATTACATGTGCGGCATTAAATGCGAAGGAGACGAGTCGAAATGTTTGAAGTAAGTGTAATTTAAAATATATTTTTTTTCTGGATGGCTTCGAATGTATCAGCGACACAGTTGTATGTTTATGACCCGTAAAAATGTATTAATCTGAGTAAAAGTACATTTACTTACTGCAAGACGTTTTTGTGTTTAGAACTCTGAATCTGATATCAACGCAAAACATTAATTTCAAATCAAAATATATGACAATAATCTTTACCTAGAATGTCGCCACAAAAATTTACTGATTTGATATATCTAATTGAATTGTAGGATTCATCTTCAAAACACTACAAGTATATAAAATAAACAAGTAAAAAAAACAACAATAAAATATCAAATAAAATCTTAATAATAATAATAACATCTTGGGACATTCTCATATGGCCGTCTAATCCCAAAATAGGCAGAGACTGTATGGCAATTTGGCAATTGATTAACATTATAACATATTTCTAAAAAAAAATATCATAGATAAATGACACCCAGACACAAAACGAATAACTGTGCTCATTACAAAAAGATTTGTTCTGGGAATCACATCCACTACCTCTGGTCTAGCAGTCAGGGTCACTAACCAACAGACCTAGAGACCAATAAAAATATTTTTTCTATATAATTATTTTCAGTGAACAGTTAATACTGTCAGTGGCGGATTCTTTCTTTAATGATGGCTATCAAGAAGCTGGATATGAATACATTATTGTTGATGACTGCTGGTCGGAGAAGACGAGGGATATGGAAGGGAGGCTGGTGGCCGACCACAAGAGGTTCCCACGAGGAATGAAGTTCCTTGCTGATTATGTTAGTATGTTATTAATCCTTACAGTCTTATTATGGGATTTTAAATGGGCTGTGGAGATAAGATAGAGAATCTCTCAATGTAAAATATAGTATTCAGCTGAAACTGGTAAGACTAAAAGTCCAGTTTGTATTTTACTAACACCAAATAAAAAAATTGTCAAATACCCAATTTGGTATTTGACAATTTTTTTTCATTTCATAAATCAAAACAATACTTCAAACTATAACAAATTCTAAAAATGACAAATTAATTTTATATTTAGCTAGTTACAAGCATTTCAAAATTGCTAATTTGACAGAGATAGCGTTAATGTTTTGTGACGTCAATATTTATTTCTCCATACTAATCTGGGGCTGCCCCTTACAAGTCGCCGTTTTGCGAAAAAGAGATAGAGCATGCGATATCAACTGACTTTAAAAGCTTATCTACTATAAAAAAATAAGTCGGTTTTTCCTTCCTGACGCTATAACTCCAGAACGCACGAACCGATTTCCACGGTTTTGCATTCGTTGGAAAGCTCTCGGGCTCCGTGAGGTTTATAGTAAAGAAAATTCTCAATTACATAAAAAAAATTAGACCGCGGGCGGAGCTGCGGGAAACAGCTAGTAACTTATATAATTGTGTGTATATTTTTGTTACTTATTCGCAATTTTGCTTCAATTTACGACTATTTTTAGAAATATTTGTCAGAATTTTTTTGATAGTATCAAATACCCAATTAAAGTCAAATTTTATTGTGTAAACTCAGAAGGGGACAGTAAAGTTGATTTTTAAATGTACCTCCTACCACAATAGTGAATTATATGAATTTTTGACTTTTGTATGTATTTATGGTTTGCAAACAAATTTGAAACAGGTCAATGACATAAATTGTCCTTTCTTGTAATAAAGTAGTAAGTACAGTCACGACCATAAATATGTATACACGTAGCGAAATTATAAAACAATAATTTAACAGGAACTCACCATCAATTCAACTTTTAATCATTTAACAACATAAAATTATAACAGTTCTCAATTAATCATGTATATATTTTTGAGTTTCAACAAAAATTTCACGCCAAACAAGTTTCACAATTTCGCCATGTGTATACATATTTATGCTCGTGACTGTACTTGACATTGCAATGTCCTGTTATATATTTAAATAATAAATTCTTAATATCGTAAACAATGCATAATTATTTACACTTGATGTTGCTAAAAATTAATAACCATGTTCAGTGTTTTCTTGGTTTGTTATTTTTATGGCGATAAATATTCTTTGTAAATATATTGCTTAAATAACTGATTACACATGGATGCAAGAGCCAATTTTAAAATACACAATTATATTTCGATATTGGTATTTTTTATAAGCGGCGGTAGCCTAATGGCTAGGGCGTCGGACTTGCGATCATGTGGTTGCGGGTTCGAATCCCACCCTAACTACCGACGTGAACCCACTTGTAACACAAGCATCTTAGCTTAGCACGAGGGGTTTACGAGATTCCTAGTAATGTGAGACCCACAATGTTAGTAATCTTTATTTAAAAAAAAGGAAAAAAAAAATTAAGTACTTTGATATAGTAACCAAACTGCTGAGTTTATCTTGATCATCATCTGTGAATCATCCTTCTAAAGTTCTAAAATATCTGTCTATCTCTATAATACTTTTTAAAATGACAGAGACAGCATGACTCCATGAATTTATCATCTGTTTTTCACTTTCCTTGTAATAATATTACAAGGAAAGTGAAAAACAGATTAACTTCCAATATTTTTCTTCTCGAGTCTTCTCCATATGTATAATAACTTCTAGATCCACGCCCGAGGCCTCAAGTTCGGAATGTACACGAACATAGCCGACGTGACGTGCATGAGGTACCCTGGTTCCAAACAGTTCTTAAGCGTCGACGCTCAAACCTTCGCTGACTGGGGCGTCGACTACCTCAAAGTTGATGGCTGCTTTGTTACTGAAAACTTCCTCAATGTGGGTGAGTTGGATTTTTTTTTATATTATACAACTATTGCTTGGCAAATTCATACGTGTCATTCCAATGGTCTGCGGGCGACGGGGGACGTAAGGCAGCGGGGGTGGTAAATCGTGCGCGCGGGACGGTGGTATCTGACAAGGTCACTCTAAGTTCAAACAAAACAACGTGGTATAATGCAAGTTATAGTTCAAGAACCCGTCGCTTAATCTTTTTTGTGTTCTGATAGCCACCGTAGTGTTAGTATATACGTTTTAGGCCATTTAACAGATTTATTACTTAAGTATACTTACAACGTCGAAAGAGACAACGCCTCTCTTAACCCTACACGTAACAACAGCACGTAAACTGCTTGGAATTAGTAAATAAGGCCCGAGTGCGTCATCTCACACACACGACCATGGTAGAATCACGAAGCTATAGTAGGTATTATACGTAGCATAATACGATACAGTCCCCCACAACTTTATCCACTTGTTCTAGTTTCATGAGTTTTTAATATCCATAAATCTTTTTCTGATATAAAAGCCTATAACTATTTCGAATGAATCAGGCTCGTTTTTTTATGTAACCTCATTATTGTTCCAATGCTGGGTGAACTACCCGTTTGGCTCCAGATTTTTCAGTCTTGAGCTACTTGTCGCCAGTCACTTAAAAAACGATTGAAGTCATCCCGCCACCGTCTCCTCGGCCTACCTCGTTTGTGAGTTCCAGTAACAGGAAAGCACTCAGTAGCTATTTTAGCCCACCTAGCCAAGTCATGCGGCTAACATGACCAGCCCAGCTCCATTTTAGCTTGGACGATATGATGGTTGACGTTAAGAGAGCTCGTGTCCTTTGGGCGCGCCGTTGTTTGACGGGGTATCATTGTCGGTTGGGGATTCTTAGCACCAGGCCCCAGTTCTCCTCCGGCTACCGCCGTTGCCAAATTTGCTCCTGAAAACGCCGGGAACTCGGAGACGTTTTATGGATAGTTGGTCCCGGTTAGCAGATAATACCACGAGCAGGTGAGGTAGGCTTTGGTTCTATAAGTTGGTATTTAGAACCCCTTCCTATCTTAGGCTATCATATACACATTTTTTTCCCTTCTTTTTCTATTTCTCTATAGATTTATATTTAAAGAATGTCGACTCTATTCTCATTGTGCAAAGCATTTACCTTCAGCAGGATGCGATCCGTTTTGTGCATTTCTTGAGAATAATCTATAATGTATCGAAACACGTGAGCTATAGAATAATATGTCTACATTTCATTGTAGCCGTATCATAGTACACCTTGTTGATAACAGTTTTCTTACGCGTAATTTTATATCGTGACCCGAATACTGGGCTGCATAGTAGCTATGCACAAAATCTATTAAATAAAAATGAATGCTGGTAAGCGCATAACTCAAGAATGGCTGGACCAATTCGGTTAATTTATTTTTTTGTATGTTCCCTAAGGCCCACGTAAGGTTTTAATAGTACAAAATAAAAATTAACGTGATCACTCGAAAAACGTTAGTAAAATGGGGTTAATAGAAATGATTTTGGGGTGAATAAAGACAACTTTGGAGAAGGATTACAGCCTTTTATGGTGTCGCAGGTATATAATTTTACAATAAAATTGGTTTCCTTCAAATAGTTTTTTATAGGAATCAATCGTTGTCATTATATTTAACCTGAAAAATGTAAAAAACCGCAATTCTCTATTCACCCCCTGATTTTCTATTCACCCCATTTTACCCGGTACATATTTTTACTATTAACTTTTGACAGAACAAAGTCTGTCCGGGCAGCTGTTTACTTTCAGTATAAACTAAAATTGATATACCTATACTACATGCCAAATATTTTCATTTATAAATAAGATCTATGCAAAATTTTAAAACTGTATGATAGAAACTCAGTTACGTACCTACATGTCGTGTTTTCAAGTTACGTGCGAAAAGTAAATAATTTTATATATCGATTTTTCGTCTAATGAATTGCGTTGCCAACGAAGACTTACTTACCTCTTTGAAAAGAATAAATTTTAGGATCATAATATTTTGTGGCATTGATGACACAAACAACTGATCTGCCTCTAGAAAAGATGGTAAGTAGGTACATTTAGACTTAGACTTAAAACAATTTCCACCAGCAAATTATGTTATATAGCCGTCTGAATTTAATTCATATTTCTGATTTTATAATATGGTGAAGGGTGCGTTTCAGGGCGCTGTCTAGTTTATCGTCATTCAAAAATATCAAGAATTTCCATTTTGAAAATATTAATTTATTACTAATTTAACGTAACAACTCAGTTTAGTCTTCGATTAGTCGAAGATCAATCCTATCGCTGTTTTATAATCGAACCTAAAACCAATTAACGATGAAAACAATACACCGATAAATATTTAAAAAGTTAATTGAAATACATTTATAAACACAGGTATTTGACGGGTTTCTCAGATGGAAAACTCCAGTGAAATTGTACAAGGTTACGTCAGAAAGAAAAACCAATTTGTTTAACTTTACACTTAGTCACGAGCCCCTCAAGTTTTTTCAACAAAGTCGGTACGCTTCTTCTTCTTAGGTCGCCTATCCGCTACTAGAGGTCGTTATCTTCATAAACTTATCTCGGTCCTGTGCCACGCGAAAAAGTTCTTCTGCGCTGAATATGCCTGTACACTCCTGGAAGTTTCTGAAGCACGACGTTTTTCGTCTTGCAACACTTTCCCCTCAATCTTGCCCATCAAAATTAATTGAAGATCTTTTAAATTGCGTAGTTGATGCAGCTCCAGTACTTTCAACAATCGATAGAGTGGTTGGGCATGTATTACTCTTCTACACGTGTGATGCCAGTGCGGATCTGCTAGTATAATAAATGTGGCCAACATCACATACTTTGCTCCAAATCCAAAGTAAGTAGCTAAAGCACTTGAATTATGGAGTCAGAGACAACGAAGGTACCACAAACACCCAGATCCGTGACAATGTAGAAAAGTGATTTTCTACTTTGATCCGTCCAAGGATCATAACCGGGACCTCTGAGCTGGCGACACCTTGAGAACTGGTGTGTACGCCACTCGACCACGGTGGTCGCCAAAAAGTCGTTTGTAATAAATATGTCAATGGCATCTTATTTTCAGGGTACATAATGCTGGGCGAGTCCTTAAACAACACTGGACGACCGATGGTATACTCGTGTAGCTGGCCATATTATATCGAGTTTATTCATAGGAAAAAGGTGCGTAATATTGTTAATATTTATGTTATTAACCCTACCTTGTTTTATTTTTGAAACATAAAGAAGATAGGATAAGGAATGAGTTTTATAGAGGAAGCTTGAAAGTAGGACCCATGATTGAAAAGGTGAGAGGTAAGCGTTTGTCGTGGTATGGACATGTTATGAAGAGGAATGAAAGTCACTTAACTAAACAAGATATGAGTATGGCTGTGGATGGGTATACAAGCATAGGGTGACCGAAAAAGAGATGGATGGATTGTGTGCAAGATGATATGAGAAAGAAAGGAGTGGATGCCGCGATGACGAGTAATAGAGAGGATTGGAAGGTATACGCATTGCGCCGACCACATATAAATGAGATAAAAATGAAGAAGAGCCCCTTCTGAACTGTACAACATAAACGCGCCCGTTCTTGAGCGGCCAACGCACTGCACCGCTGATAAATATATTTTTTCTGAAAAAGATTACTATCAATGTGGGTCGCATATTACTAGTAATCTTGTTAACCCCTCGTGCTAAGCTAAGATGCTTGTGTTACGAGTCACGTCGGTAGTATAATGGGTGGGATTCGAACCCGCAACTACATGATCGCAAGTCCAACGCCTATATTATATTATTATAATATTATAATTATTATTATATTTAATTAGTACCCTCAACATTTTAGCCAGACTACAAGCTCATATCTCAGTACTGCAATATGTGGCGAAACTACCACGATGTGCAAACGTCATGGGAGGCCATCGCTGGTATTATAGAACATTACAGGACGAAGTATGACGAGATAGCGCCGTACCACGGACCGGGGCAGTGGAACGATCCGGATATGGTAGGTGTTCACGTATATTTAAAGTAGCGAAATCATAGCGCGAATGTCAGTGCTAAAAGCCAATAGATGGCGTTATTGTAAAGATTTAGTGAGAGAGTTTATATAATTCAACAACAGATGGCGCTGACCCAAAATGGTCGATTTCTGAATCGCGCTATGGTTTCGTTACACGAGATAACGTAAATACCCAATACAATTTTTGGCTAATTGAGCAGCAGCAAGTCATTCTACTGTATTTGTTATTATACGCGATTAGTTTATCAAGTCAGTGCTTGATTTCCATCCCTCTCCAAGACGACCTTCGTTCAGTAGGTTACATGGAAAGTAAAATGTTTAATACAGTGTAAACACTAATTTAAATCTATGAAGCGAGCTATGCTCCAAGTTTCTTTGGAGAAGAACTGAAGTGACCGGCATAGCTTGCAGAGTTAGTAAGCTGAAGTGGCAGTAGGTTGGTCATGTGAGGAAAAAGTTACGGCACAATAAAGCCAGACAATTTTCACTAAACTGGTGATAAGCGTTTATTTTTATGATCTTCAGTTGTTTGAGTAATTTTTGTGAAAAACATATTGAAATCACAAAAAATATGAAAAATCCTTTCTAATGATAAAGCGCATATCGTTATTATTTCCTAGGCTGGCCTCCATACATTTTTGCCAGTTTATCCTTTATAATTTTGTATAACATTCCAGTTAATATTCGGCACTGGTATCTTAACTAGAAGCCAGAGTCGCATCCAGCTCGCGGTCTTCGCGATGCTATCTGCCCCCATACTGCTAAGCTGTGACATGAAGAAGATAACTCCGTATGAAAAGCAGTTGCTACAGAATATGGACCTCATAGCGGTGGCTCAGGACCCTTTGGGGATCATGGCGAAGCCTTACCGGGTATGTTTATATTGAAAAAAGAAGAAAATATAGGTGTTATAAATTTAACGTGTGTTTCTGTATTTTTGTGTGTATATGTCTGCAGCCCTTAAAGTAATGACCAGATATAAAAATAATAAAAACCATACATTTAGGTCTATAGTCCCTTTAAGCAGTAAAAAAATCTAACTTCTATATTAACGTAAAGAGAGATACGGCCGTTAATACCGCTAAAAAAAAACTTATATTTTTAAGGCTTTCCTTATAAAATATATCGTATTGAAACCTATTTAATCGAAATTCTTGAGAAAAAGAAACGGAAATGAATGAGTTGGCCACGGAATCAACGATCTGACCCTGAAGGTAAAAGTAAAAAAAAAACAAATTGCGGGTAGTTTGTGTAATTGTGATTAGTCATACAGCAAACGTATTACCTACTTATGAACCATAAAAATTAAGAATTTCAGATCTTTAAAAACAATATACCCAAAAGTTATTTCAGTCCCAACAGAAGACAAAAACGAGAATAAAAAAGGCGCGTAAGTGTTTAAACAAAATTGCGGATGCCTAAATTTCGGTTCCCAAACTACTTAGGGTCGGGAAACTGAAATTTCCGTTTCTCAAATTAAGTAAAAATAACATCAGACTGTAATATTTGCTGTCTTTATATTTCACTAGCGGCCCAAGAAATTTTGGGATACGTTAATGTATTTTATTCCGGACATGTAGTTCTTTTTTTATTTCAAATTTCTATTTTTGCAATTCAAAATTTTATATATTTTTTGAGTGTTATGTTTTAATTGAAGCTTCGCTTCGTGATGCAGCCAATCTTGTCTGTGACTCCTCTAACATACCGTACCTACTGCTATTCTATCATATTATGGGTTGTGAAGGTCAGGTAGGCCGTCGCTCCATGTAAAATACGGTATTTAGTTAAATTTGGTAAGATTGGTAGCTGACCTCAACATTGCTTGGGAAAAACTAGGCAGTTGATAATTACCTACAGTCAATTCAATATCAATTTTTTTTGTACCTACTTATACTACTTTGAGGAGCTCTTGGCTAAGTGTAAGCCGGTTTGACCGATACTAAAGGTTAAGCCGCGGTTAGTCCGTGGATGGGTGACCATTTGTAAACATACCGAGACCCCTCCGTGCCTCGGAAAGCACCTTAAGTCGTTGGTCCCGACTGTCATTCAGCAATCTTTGAGAGTCGTTAAGTCATTACAATTCTGACAACCAGTCTTACTAAGGGATACTGTATTACCCAGTAATGGGTTGAGGAGGTCAGATCAGTCGCTCCATATAAAATACGGTATTCAGCTAAATCTGGTAAGACTGGCAGCCGACCCCAACATAGCTTGGGAAAAGGCTAGGCAGAAGAAGTGTATTTCTACTACTTTCGTACAGAAATTCACAACCCACCTAGGATACCGATTTAGAGCTTTACAATTAGATCTATGCGACTATAAAATATAATAAATATCTCTGAGTGGCCAAACGACAAAATTAATAGTATTTAGCGCAGCTGCATCTGATAGTTACAACTATTTATTTAAATGCACGATACGGTTGTGTTTGCACGAAAACCAAAATGTTGCCATTAGTGGAAAAGCTTTATTTATTGAAATTGTTATTTTATTTAACTCTGATTTATATAAAATGTAGTTATATTTTAATCTTGGTAGTTTTAATTTATCCAAATGCAAATATTAAACTTGATTAATGCCCTGTCAGGTTTGGTTTGTCGACAGCAATGTTTTTTTCAATAAAGAAAGATAATTTTCCATATCATCATTCACAGCCTTCGTAGTCCAACTGCTGGGCCTATGTCTCTCTTCTTACGTTCTATGAGACAATCTTAGTGTATGTAAACAAAAGTATATTCTTGTGCAAGTATGCTAACCGTATCTGCAGAAAAAAAACAGTTTCCAGTTGGGAAACAATCCGGCCTGCCTGTTTATTTAGTGAAATTTTCTCCCCTAAGTTTATGTTTGTTTTTTGACCCATTTTCGTTTAACATTTTATGTCCAAGTTCCTGGTTAGATGAAAATGAATTACTTATTTTAGTGATTTTTTAAATGTTTCTCCTAAGAGGTTGAAATAGAGGTTGGAGGAAGTTTATATGAGCTTTGAAAGGATTATAATATGGCCTTCACCAATGGCTAGAATGATTTCACAAGAAGGTTTTTGTGTATAATTAATTTTATTTGTGCAAAAGGTTGCGTTACCTGTGCGAAGCTCCTAGTAATAAAGAATCTCGAAATATCACTTTAAATTAATGAACAATTTTTTCTAGATATTCCTATCTAGAAAAATGATCTATTATAATTTACTATTATTAACCATACTGGCGATATAATAGTACAACCGATAGATTTTGATAAATTAGAATCTTGACCCATTTTGACGATGAACCATTTGAAACCATCAATATTATAAAGATCAAAGTCGTTACCAAAGAAATGTATGTTTACGCGAATTTCGACCTTATTGTATTTGAATGAATAATTGTGGACAACATCACATACATTGCTCCGAATTAAAAGTAAGTAGCTAAAGCACTTGTGTTATGGAATCAGAGACAACGAAGGTACCACAAACACCCAGACCCGAGACAATGTAAAAAACTGTTTTTCTACCTTGACCCGTCCGGGGATCGAACCCGAGACCTTCTGAGGTCTCGGGTTTTCAAGGTGTCGTTTTCAAAGGTGTCGCCAGCCAGTGAAAACCTTGAACACCGGAAAACCGGTGTGTACGCCACTCGACCACGGAGGTCGTCAAATGTCTGTACGAATTCAAATTAAGTCGATTGTAGTATAATATCTCCAGTAAAAAACTTTTCATTCTTTGTTCAGCAGTTCCATGGCGTCACCCTGTGGGTAAAACCTCATCTGCCGAAGAAAGGTGACTCCTACCCCACTTACTCGTTCGCTCTCGTCAACATAGACATTGAAGATGTTCATGTTAATTTGAAACCAGGACTTTATGGTCTCAATTCCACCGATGGATATACTGTCTTGGTGAGTAAGAAAGAAGGATATACAATTTGTAACAATATAAACATAAAACCTCTTAAGGAATCATTGCACTCATCATTATGGACAACATTTTTTTTAAATGACGCCCTCACTAAGGAGTTTAATCCTTATGTCGCGGGGGTTTTTCCAAACATTCAAATCACATGCACAAAGAACACCCAGACTTGGAACAAGCATTTGTGGATCACACAAATGCTTGTCCCATGCGGGGATCGACCCGCAGCACGTCGCGCATAGTGGTAATTAGCGTGGTGACCTATACCACTTGGCTATCCGTGCAGTCACACTTTAAGTGACTAACACTGAAATCGAGAAAAAGATAATCGACTGCCCCATACATTTATGTGTGCTTTTTTTTTGAGTATCTCTACTGCAATTAGCCTAAGCGCTGGCTTTGACTTCTTCACTTTTAGTGATAATTGCTTACAATTCTCTGACTGCAGGGCAAAGATTTATTAGGATTATAAAAAGGTCCGTTTTATGTTTTTACTGTCGTGAAATATCATGATTTGCCAAAAAAAAAGAAAGAAAGTTTGAGAAAGATCCAATTGATACAAAATTCAATGAACCACAATAGCTCGTAATGGTTACAATAATGAAACGAGAAATGGCGGTTCGCCTTTCTATAGAATGATCATTGAAATAATATCAATAAAATCAAATAGATACATAAAATGTTATAGATATCTTAGATGCTACAATTTACTTTTCCGCCAAAATCTCTAAATTGAATAATAAAGTCCAGTAACGTTTATTGGTATTTATGTATATGGAACCAACTCTGAGGTACACGCATATACAAAACAAACATGCAGTCGAATTGAGCATAACCTCTTTTTGAAGTCGGTAAAAAAATTAAAAGCAACCAGAATCTACGGCGCAAAAACCGCGCGATCTTATAACGCGCGTCATATTAGGCCTTATTAATATTCACAAAGTGCAAGCAGATAACATGTTGTTAAATGTAGGTTCAAGAGAGGCGTTATCTCTGTACTTTTGAGTAAAAAAATTGATTGACGTGTGTCGCCAGCTCTGAGGTTTCGGGTTCGATCCCCGGAAGGGTCAATTTAGAAAAAAAAAAACACTTTTCTACATTGTCTCGGGTCTGGGTGTTTGTGGTACCTTCGTTGTTTGTGATTCAATAACACAAGTGCTTTAGCTACTTAATTTGGATTCGGAGCAATGTATGTGATGTTATCCACATTTGTTTATTTATGTGAAATGGCCTAAAACGTATACAGGATTATTTTAAAAGGAGTGCGTATATTCTACGAGGTAATCAGGTGTAAGTATAAAACTTAATCACTTTCCCCAAGGAACTTGGTCAAAATCTTAAAATAGAAAATGAACCTTTCATACAAAGTGACAGGTCATGTGACTTAGGTATGTTTGTATGAAAAGTTGAGTTTTAATTTTAAGATTTCGACCTATGTTCCTTGGGAAAAGTTGTTCAATTTTATGCACCTGATTACCTCGTAGGATATCCGCACTCCTTTTAATATAATCCTGTATACTTATACTTTTTAAACAACAAATTACAAAATCATCCTTATTACGTTGTGTTAAAGGTTCATTTACAATAGCTAGTCATGTGCAGTCTTCATCAATAACGCAACAAGCAGCCTGTATGGAATCATTCAGTGAACATGAAAACGAATTGATTCGGACCGACAATGACCGACATACTATTAAGCCTCCAAAGCGCTTGTGAACGCTGATCGACCAAATAATCGAATTTCCGTAAAATATGCAAACATCAAATAGATCAAAAATGTTCTTGTCGGTTTCTATTTGAGTATTTATTGCCTATCATAATCGCGCATATCGCGGATAGCCGAGTGGTATAGGTTACCATGCTAATTACCACTGTGCGCGACGTGCTGCGGGATCGATCCCCGCATGAGACAAGCATTTGTGTGATCCAAAAATGCTTGTTCCAAGTCTGGGTTTTCTTTGTGCTTGTGACTTGGATGTTTGTGAAACCCCCGCCATACAAGGATTAAATTCCTCAAAAAGAAAAAAAAAGTAATTTCATCTTGATAACGTCCTAAACTCTAATCAACCAATCGCGTGTTAAGGTGAGACCTTTTCAAGTGGCCTTCTTAAATAAAAACCGGCCGTTCTTTTGTTTATTATTTTGGTGCGCAAGTGTCCCAATTTTTCTAATGGGTTGGATTTTTTCAACTAATGGGATCACTTGTAGAGTTTTTTAATTAATCATAGTAGATGGCGCTGTTATCGATTTTAAGTAAAAAACTACGAACTTTCACAAAGTGCTTAGATACTATCATTCATGATAGGGGCTGATTTGAACAAAGTTAGATTACTTATTCCTGAAATAAAAATGGCGCCTACAGTTTTCGTTTACAAGTTAATTATTCGATATTTATCCGAAGTATAAGCCTTAGACGGTAATAAATTTTAGGTACCTAATATGGAAAATTAAATGTTATCAACCTCACTGGTAAAATGCCGGGATTTCATTAGAAGAATGTAAAAA
Organism: Plusia festucae; assembly: GCA_950381575.1. Lineage (NCBI taxonomy): Eukaryota > Metazoa > Arthropoda > Insecta > Lepidoptera > Noctuidae > Plusia > Plusia festucae. Next base: position 7,882,720 of record OX494454.1, on the reverse strand, counting down.
CAAAACTCAAATTCGAAATTTTATGATATAGCTACTAAACGACATAACAAATGAAGATCTAGAACTTAGACAGCTTTGCCTACCTTAATGAATAAATTTCATAAAAAAAAACATTTACAATCCTAGAACACGTAGACACTTATTTATGGGATAGCCATCGATTATATTATGGGTGAGCTGCAGTGGAACTATACGCTTCATTACACTAATGAGTGAGGCGAGACGGGTAACGTAATGACCACGAACTTTATGTACATTTTAATACAGGTTCAGTAAATAAACAGTTAAACTGGTTAAAATTTGGGTTGAGATTTGGATTTCTCAGATAAAGATGCTTTGGATCTTCATTTTACAACCTAGGGTTTTGTTAAATTTAAAAATTCTAATGTAAAAATTTTGGTTTTGTTTGTTTCAGGACGTGTTTTCGGGAAATTACTTAAGAAACATAACATTAAAAGATTCTATGTCGCTTATCGTTCCAGGACAGGGTATGTTGTAACCACATTGTGTTTTTGCCGTAACTTTAATTTTTTGCTATCTTTTTTTTACTTTTGAAAAAAGTAAATCATTCTAGTCCAAGATCCGCAGTTGTCGCTATAAAAAAATGACGATGAAAGGCTGTGTTAGATGTGAGATTCAGGCGTGAGAGGAAGATGCGATTTTTTTTCTTGAAAATCACATTATTATTATGAATGCGTAAGTTTGTGTGTGTGTGCGTATTTTTGCTACCTCGTCTCGCTCAAACGGCTGGACCAATTTATATAAAACTAGCTGCCCGGACAGACTTCGTTCTGTCTAAAAGTAAATTAATTTAGGTAATTCCCGAGTTTAGGAACAGTTTTTTTTTTACTTATTATTTATGTTTTACACCTTTTAAACCTTCCCTGGACTTCCACAAACATTTCAAGATCAAAATCAGCCAAATCGGTCAAGCCGTTTTCATGCTATGTCGTGACAACGGAAAACGGGTTTCATTTTTATATATATATATATATAGATGATATTGAGGAATGCGACAGCCCGGAACCTAATACACAAGCTACTTTTTATCTCTTAGTAATCAAATTATCTGGTAACTGTGGAGAGGAGCTAATAGTTTTAAAAAACGAGAAATTCTGCTTTAATTTATGAATCTACTGTTACTTGAAATAATAGCCAATCGTTGCTTTCTTAACCTTTCGACAGCATTTGATAAAAAAGATTTTTTTATCCCAATTTCCAGATGTCCTCATGTTTACTATATACCCACTGTAACTAGCTACGTAGCAGTGTTGCCAACGTTACGCCATTAGCTGTGATCACCATATTGTTACAAGGCTACCACAATCAGATAATCAAGTTTGCAGGTACAACGATTATATCTTGTTTAGGTAAGCGTGTTAATGTGTATTGTTATGTAATAGTTATTAGTATAGATGTATGTGTGATTCAAGCGGCGATATGTTAATGGTTTAGGCGGTGGACTTGTGATCATTTAGCAGTCGGTTCAAAACCCAGCCATTGCACTACCGCCGTGAACCCACTCGTAACATAAGCATCTAGCTTAGAACGAGGTGTTAACAAGAATACTAGTAATGTGCGACCCACATTACTAGTAAGTTTTCCAAAAAGAAAATAAAAAAGAAATAGATGTGCAGTTGGCACTGAAATGATTTTGATAATTTCAGAATTAAAATGTAATTCTTTACATTGTCTTACGTTATAGAAGTATGTTAATATTAATAATGTTAATTTAGTCGTTTAACATAATTCTATTAAAGTTAACAGTATATTGAAGGCTAGTTGCTAGTATTAAGTACTTATTTTAAGTTTCTTAGTTTATTAAAATGACATTGTTTTTTTACATAATAATCTTTTTTTCTACAGTAAACAAAATGCAATGCAAAATGATTTTTTATAGGTACCGAAAAATATTACACAAGAGGCATTTTTTAACTTTGGCAACACCTTACTTTTCAAGGACGCCATCTTTACTTAACATCTTAAACATTAAAGTAAAGATACGCGCGAAAACCATAACCCTTTTTTGAAAGACAGGTGTAACATACTAATGACGCGTTTAAAAATAAAAAGTCTTGTAAAAAGAAATGAGTTTATGTCAATAGTGGTTGGAAATGTGAAATTGAGGTTTCAAAGACTGTGTCGACGTCTGAACTCCTGGCCTATTTCGCTCCAGAACTAGGTAATGTCAGTTTTAGGGCATCTCGTTAAGAAAACCATGTTTTATACAACCTTATTTATTTGACTTCTTCGTAATACTAACTTTTAAACCATTTCGTTGCATGGTCATAAATAAATTACCGTCACGTTTTTTTATTCTTTTTATTTTTTTTTCTTTTTAAAAGATTAATTTAATAACTTCATATATTTACCTTTTGAGGCTTGACGTTTTGACACCGCATCACCAGTCTGCTTGCGACCGCGGCCAGTGTAACCCAGCCGAACCGTCAAGCCTTAAAAGGTAAATGCATATGTTCGCGTTAATTCCCGCGACGTAATTTTACTAAAACCATGCAACGCGATAGTTTAAAGTTAATTGTATTATAATTATGTTACTTATGTATATGTGTTTTTTTATGTCAAGTTATGTCGTTTGTACTTTCTATTTTTTATTCAATTGCAAAAAATAGTACGTGATACTTGCTTATTATTTATTTATTTGCAATATATGTTTTTAAAAGTAGGTAACACAAGCATTATCGTCACTTGAGAGGTTTACAAAAACACTAGTTATGTGTGAAACATACAGACCTTTAAAAAAAAGGATTATTAGTACCTAATTCATACCAAATTATACCCTATGATATAAACACAACAACAATAAAAACTGAATATAATGTCATATGTATTAGAACATAATTATATGTACATTTCATATGTAGGTACATAATTATATGAAATGTAATACATGTTCCAAGGAGGTTACAGTTATGTCTTTTGTCATTTATTTGACAGTGGAGCTTGGCTTAACGTACCCCCTAACTCCTAACCACCTATTTAGAGAATTATATGAACGAGAATGTAATTTAATATCGCCTACAATGCTTACAACATAATGTGTTCTGACAACTATAATGTAGAATATACCAAATATAACTGACAGTATAATTATTATATTTTAGTTTACCATTATACTTTGGTATACTGTGTTACCATTTGAAGCGGCGGTAGCCTAATGGCTAGGGTGTCGGACTTGCGATCATGTGGTTGCGGGTTCGAATTCTACCCATTACACTACCGACGTGAACCCACTCGTAACACAAGCATCTTATCTTAGCACGAGGGGTTAACGAGATTACTAGGAATGTTCGACCCACATTGCTAATAACCTTTAAAAAAAAAAAAAATACTGCGTTAGGGCCAACCCATACGTACCACAACCACACCACGACCGCACCATGACCACAACCTCACCACGTGGTCGGGTGCATATTTTGTATTGAAAATGAATAGGACTATTCACACGTACCTACCGCATTTTGCAGTCACTGCTGGACTACATTTTGACGCTGCGGTGTGCTGTAGTGTAGTTGTGGTACCTGTGGGTTGAGCCGAACACAGAATAAATTGTATTTTGGAGGTCAGATAGGCAGTCGCTCTGTAAAATACGGTATTTGGCTGAATCCGGCGAGACTGTCAAGCCTTTTTTTTTTACCCCGGGGAAATCCTCATGGACTTCCTCCGCCCTGGGGAAGACGGAGGGGTAAGCCGGACTCTTACCGGCCAAAACCGCCGGAGTGCTTCTCCTTTCCCTTATACTGGGAACCATGCGGGAACGCGTTGCAAAACCACCGCGAGAGACTGTGAAGCCTACCCCAACATAGCTAAGGAAACGGCTAGACTTAATTTTATACAACGTGGGGCAGATAATACGACACAAAATTGATTCATCGGCTATACTAATCCAAGGAACGCATAGCATTTATGTAGTGAATGGGTGTCACAGTTCAATATATTTATGTAGATGACGAAAGTAGATACATAATGCTCGATGCACACATCAATATTTTTGGCTTCACTATCAGCTACGCGCTTGTATGAAGATTATCTATCTAGGTGTTGTTTTTGTAAGTGTTTCAATTAGATGATAAACAAAACGGACACGTGTTTTTCTGTTATCATATCAATAAACGTCCATTCGCTGTGCCTTCGTATTTTTGTGTAAGAGAAAATATGTGTCTTTTTAGCCTAAAATTATACAGGATTAATTTAAAAGAAGTGCGTAAATAAATTTTACGAGATAATCTGGTGCATAAAACTGAACAACTTTCCCCAAGGAACATAGGTCGAAATCTTAAAATTGAAAATCAACTTTTCATACAAATATAAGTCGCTTGACTTGTCACTTTGTAAAATTTACGCACTCCTTTTAAATTAATCCTGTACCTATTTGATCTATTATTAAATTAAGAATTATTTTATTGTTTTTGTTTTTGATTGTACTGACTTAAAATAAATGTTCACAGAACTATGTGATATTAGAATTTAAATTAATAAAATATGTTATATTTTAATTCGGCATTTAAGGTGCTGATTCCTTGGTACGCAAACTAAACCAAATTTAAACCATTGCTATCTTTTACTAACTTAAAGCGTGAGAAAAGGACGGCAACAGATAACAACTTTAAAACACTTAGTTTTCGCCTTGAATATCACTAAGTTTTTAGTGCGCACGTTTTTGCTCGTCGACAAATTTGTATGAGAGTTTTAGTCCGAACTAAATTTGACAGTTCTAATTTTCTTCCGTCCTTTTCTAACTAACTACTTTACTGATAAGTTAATCAGGAATATCCTAGCTTCTACACTGATTAATTTTGATGTGCCGTGTTTCTCCGAGGCTGTGGATGCCTGGAGACTTGCTTGCCCAAAATCAAATCTTCCTGACTACCCATCTTCCCAGAGACAGTGGGATGAGCCGCTCTGCAGAGTAGTTCAAGAAAGTCTTATTTCTACGTCTACTTCTACTGCGGAGCGTGCGCGCCTGCTGGCTGTTGGCGAGTGGGAGTCAGGTCTTTGGCTTCACGCACTGCCATCGTCGCACATCGGCACCTTGTTCGACGATACTACTTTCCGCCTTGCTGTTGCACTACGCATAGGTGCTTCATGTTGTTCACCGCATCGCTGCCACTGCGGTGAAGTAGTCAACAGCCTCGGACACCACGGCCTGTCCTGTAGCCGTAGCGCAGGTCGCATAGCGCGGCACGCGAATATCAACGACATTATTCGACGAGCTCTTGTTGCCGTCGGCGTTCCAGCTGTACTCGAACCCAATGGCTTGGCACGTGACGATGGCAAGAGACCGGACGGCATGTCGCTATTTCCATGGAAGATGGGTAGGCCTTTAGTGTGGGACGCTACATGTGTCGATACTCTTGCGCCATCCCATCTTCCAAGTTCATCGTGCTGTGCTGGTGCTGCTGCTGCGGCTGCTGAAAACCTCAAACGGCGGAAATATAGCAACCTAATGGGCAGTTATATATTCGAGCCGTTTGGGGTTGAAACACTTGGACCGTGGGGCCCGAGTGCACATATGGTTTTCAAAGATCTAGCCAAACGCCTTGTTGACACTTCACGTGACCCGAGGGCTGGCTTTTACCTTGGACAAAGAATAAGCATTGCCATACAACGTGGCAATGCAGCCAGCCTAGTGGGCACACTTCCGGTCGACAGCGATGCGGATGAATACTTTGACGCCATTTTTTAAACTTTTATTAATATATATTAGTTTATTATTTATTTTTTCGTGTGTATATATCATTTATTATTTTAGTTATGTTAAGATTGTATATATTTAAAGTTATTGTAAATAAATAATAAAGTTTTTTACTAACTACAAGTTAAAAAGATACCAATGGGCTAAAATAAGTATAGTGCGTGTCCAACAGCATCGGGGCATATGTACTTAACTTAGTTATAATTTAAAAGCATAATAGTCTAGCATTTTATTGACTAAGGTCTTTATTTCACGAAGATTTAAAATTATGTATAAACTTATGAATAGAGCGAAAATGTGAGTGATGATGATGAGTTTTTTTTTTCTTGTAGATATCAAGACATTTTATTTAATTTTAAAATAATATAAATTTTAAACTTTTTTTTCTGTAATGTTTCCGATATATCCATTTTAGACATTTAGATCTAAGCGTTTGATTCCGATTGCCATGGTTACGACCTTTAAATGTCCAAGACATATTTTGTTCCCTTTGTTTTTTTTGGTATTCAATAATTGTTTGTTGTGTGTAATATAGTACCTATTACAAAATAAATATGTTTCAATTTCGTGATATGTTCAATTGGAATGATTTGCGATTACAGACCGGAAAAAAAATTGATGGAAAAAATCCGTAATGAAAGCAGCAAAATTTAAAAATGATGCCATGTATTTTAATAGGAAAAGAAACAAATGTAATTTCATGGTACGCCTCCTCTTTTTTTCTGCCCAGTGGGTGTAAGAAATTTTGATGTATCAGACATGCTTCTTTTTAGATGAATTAATATTCTAAACGAATTTGTATTTATAACAAATACCATTTAATGGTAATTAAATTATACTTAATTGTTCAACGATATTTTTATTTTTATTCTTAGTCAAACCTGTTCCTCATTGTTTGTGTTATAAACTAATTGCCTTTCTAATTTGATACTTGTGCATATTTACGTACAGCACGTTTAAAAACGAAGCGATTTTGCTTTTAATACAAAAAACAAATAGTTAATAGCAAATTCGCGAACACATTAGTATGGTTTTAACATAAAAAAAACGGGAATGACTTTGTGAAAGACCAAACAAGATAATTATATATCAGTAAGTATGAATTAATTAAGATTGAATACACTAAAAATTATGGGCCCACTTTTATTATTAAAATTAGTTACTTTCTGCATTTATGGATTTTTCTGTTTAACTTCTCTCTTAACTCTGTCATTTATATGTACTTATTGTCTCCAAATGACATGACCATCAATTTCACATAAAGCAACAAGTACTAAATGACTAATTCAATTAGACTCCATGCATGTCTGTATATAAGCACAAGTATATACGCTGCTAACGACAGTGTGGTAAAAGGCCGGTCAAAATGCGGCTGATTTTAGTGATCCTAGCCGTGTACGTAGCATACGCTTACGGTGGACTCTTTGACAGCATAATCAAAGATGACATCATTGATGGACTACTGTTAGGAGGGAAAAAATACTCCAATCCCTGCACTCGGGATATCTTCAAAAACTATAAGAAGTCCGTAAATAAGTTCTACAGTCGTCTGTATAATCAAGTGGCCGCGCACAATAATTACCACTTCGTATTTTCTCCAATTTCGATTTGGTTGTCCCTGTCAGCTTTAGCTGAAGGTGCAGATCCATCTATCCAAAGCCGACTGTTCTCTGCCCTGTATTTGCCTCAAGAAGCGTGCGCTAGAGACCGGTACTACGACATAGCCCTCACCCTCGAGCGACCTGGCCCGGATGTATTCTTAAAACGGCGGAGAAGTTTGTTCTTAGACGAGCATTTAACCCCAAATCCAGAATGGGTTAGGAAAACCAACAGAAACCACGAAGGTTTTCGACTTTTGGACTTCAAATCTGCTCCTATCAAGAGTGATCCGAACGCGGCCTCCCAAATAATGAGCGATTTCCTATCTACTAAAACCAATCTAGCTGTGTCTGGTAACTCAATTATCCTGGACTATTTGGACTACGAAGGCATGTGGAAACACGCATTTTCAGAAGCGAGCATTAAGCGTCAACCTTTCTTTGATGAATCTGGGAACAAGTTAGGATACGTGGAGATGATGAGGATGAAGAGACGGGTGCGCTTGGCGCATGTCCCCTTCATGAATGCAAAGGTTTTGGAACTGCCGGTTGGAAAGCATGGACGGTACACTATGCTCTTTGCCAGGGGTACCGAAAACTCCTCTATAAAAGATGCTATCAACATTTTCATGGGCTCGATTATGGAAATATTCCCGCTGCTTAGAATGAGTGAGTCTCCTATTGATATCGCCATCCCAAAGTTCTCGCTCACATCTGAGATAAATTTGCGTGCCCCACTTGAGGATATCGGCATTTGGGACTACTGGTCTAATCCTGCAGCTACAAGGTAAGCTCTTGTATTTCTTCTAATACTTCATCCTTTGTTTTAGTAATTGTAAGAAATTAAGAAATGGCCTACTGCTGATTACTGTGTATACAAAAAAGTATATAGGTGGGCTACTGGGACGGAAAACCCGTTAGTGAGTACTTCCCAAAATTAATTCCTCACAACAAATAATATTAAACTCAACCAGCTACATTTTAGATCAACATTTTAGACATATTCGATTCTGAATAAAAATTTAACCTTGAGAACGTCTTGAACTCTTTTACACCAACCGTGAGACTGCATGTGACATTGCGACCAATCCCGTGGCCCAGGGATAGTTTGAGAATTTGTCAAGTTAAGTTCTCAATCTGAAAACCAGCCGATACGTCTTCTTCATACTGTCGTCGGCAACCAGGTTGTGCTAATAAAATAACCAGCTCCCAAAATTTCATAAAAAAACCTTTTTTGAAAAAAGATTTCTTTTACACAGGTTCGTATCAGACCCTCCAGCTGCTCCAGGTGGTCTTATCCAGCACGTCTCCATCCACGTCGACGGTCGTGGCTTAAAGCCGCCAAAACATCATGGCTCAGGCGGTCTTCTCTCCGGTCTTTTCGACTCGGCTGAAGACACAATGTCTGACGTCACTAAAGTCGTCGGTCACCACTTCATTGCTGACAAACCATTTATTTTCGCGCTTTTCGACACTAAAACTCACACTTGTATATTCGCTGGTGCTTTCTCAAAGCCTAACTGGCAAGAATATATTTGAGAATAAAATGTTTTGATGATTATGGATGTTTGAAAGAAAGAAAAATGTTTTATTTGGAACTTCGCGGAGGTCAAAACAGAATAAAAAAACAAAAGTTTCTTTAATTTAATTGTAGTAAAATACAGACACATTGCCATCAAATTTTTCTAACTATTTAACAAATATAGGTAATATAGCTATTGTTGCCAACTGGCCTTCCATAGTAATCATTCGATCTGAATTCTGGGCAACATCTGTTTCTTCCTTATTTATAGGCCTAAAATGGACCTAAACAGTAAATAAATAAATTATAACATCTTCTCTGGGGCCTTACTCCCAATTGCATCGATGTATGTTTCAATCGATTTGAGATAGAGTGTGTACTTTAGAACCCGACACTAGCGCCAGATCGTGCAGTAGCCCGAGTTGTAACTAAGCTTGTTCGAGAATGACAACTCTGCTCGACTCGACTGCATGGATAGCCGAGTGATATAGGTCACCACGCTTATTACCACTGTGCGCGACGTGCTGCAGGTTCGATCCTCGCATGGGACAAGTATTTGTGTGATCCACAGATTCTTGTTTCAAGTCTGGGTGTTATTTGTGTATGTGATTTGAATTTTTGTGAAACCCCCCGCGACACAAAGATTAAATTCCTTAGTGAGGGATGTTTAAAAAAATAACCCAAGAGAAAATCCATCAGAAAATATTAGAAGACGAATTACAAACAATAAAAAACTAAATAAACCAAAGAGTTTTAGAACTTTTTACAGCTAACGATGCTAAGAACACTCTGTTTTAAGTGGATCTCAATTTTCGACTCACGGAAACCCAATCGAATTCGATACAGAACCAAACCAGTTTTGGTAGTGAGCCTGCATTACCTAAACCATATCAATTAGGACCAAACATTTTTATCGTCATTTGTCTTTTTTCTGCAAGACGTCCCATATTCATTCGCGCTTAAAACTCGTATTTTTATATTCTTTATAGACCTAAATATTTCCTTAACAACAGAATTAAAAAACAACATAAAATTGCGTCATTGTTAGAAATAACATTGACCATAGCCAGTAAACTTTTGTGTTTCATTAAAAGGAGTTCAGACTGACGGGTACGTGACCTTTGCGTGTTATTAGAGGTAATTTATTAGTGTTCATGATTCAAGGAAATCGAATAATATGTACTATACTACTACCTCTTTCTAAATTAACCTTTAAAAGTTAATCTTTTTGGAGATTTTCCTTATTCAAATAAGATTTTATCAATACAGGATTATTTTTAGATTTCGACCTGTGTTCCTTAGGGAAAGTTGCTCAGTTTTATGCACCTGATTACCTCGTTGAATAAACGCAATCCATAAAAAATAATCCTGTGTATCCAAAGCCTTCATTGTTCCAACGACTCGATTAAATCCTATGGAATTAAAACGCAACATATTATTTGTATTAGGACGTACCTACATTTGAATAACGCTGACCTCTTTAATATTAATGAAGGCTTCTATAATGTTAATGTGACAGCGTTCGTATCAAAGGACCAAAATGCCATTCGTACCATAGGTCTTGGCACCTAAACAAAGCTACCATAACAAACCTTTGTTCAGGGAAAACAAAATAAATATATTACAAACAATATAATTATATATATTATATTTTCTTTAACACGCTTAAAAATTAGCTTCAATAGTAACTTTTCTTGCGACTCCGCCCGCGAGTGCTTCGGTTATCGCGGCAAAAAGCTTATAGTCTTCCTCGATAAATGAGCTATCTAACACTAAAACTCGTACACTAGTAGTTCCTGAGATAAGCGCGTTCAACCAAACAAATATTCTCTTCATCTTTGTAATATTACGAGTACAGAGCGGCCAATGTAACTTGGCATGTTTCGATAGAGCTAAAACATATCGCTGTCTCTGTCTCACACACCATTTGCATGTACCTACTTGCATCTCGGCTTAACCATCTTTTATCTCTTTCCAGATCCGCCAAGTTATATTGGCCAAACTTTAGTATAGATTTCCTTAAACAAAACTAAATAGTCTTTGAACCTATTTCCGGTTTCGGATTAAGCAAAAATGTTGTATACACGTTTAGATAATGACGATGAAAAAAATATTGTTTGACAATAAAATCATTTTTTATTGTATGTTTTTGTTAGGTACCATCTTAAAAATATTTATAAGTAGGTGTGCTATAAGCAGATGCCATTACACAGGTTAATGTTTCTGCATCGAACAGGGCAAACATGAATGGTCTATTGGCTATGAAATCCGCTCCAACTATTGGGTCCAACCCGGTAGGCGTGCCGTATGGATGCTCTCGTTCTATCGGAGGTGGATGAACACCATAGTTATCGATGGTGACTGTTGCTCGTTGAATGTAGCTACTTGGCTGCACCGGTGGATACGATATGTTCCTGTTTGAAATAATATTTAAGGCTTAATGTGTCATGTATAAGATATCAGTGAATGAAAAGTGACTGTACGGATAGCTGATTAGTAGGTATAGGCTACCAGGATAATCACCACTGTGCACAACGTACCCCGCGTTCTATCCCCGCATTGGACTAGGATTTTTTATAATCCACAAGTTCTTGTGCTTTGTGCATGTCATTTAAATATTTGTAAATTCCATAGTGTGGGCTTTGAAAATGTTGTATAATTTTAGGTGGATTTTAATTTACAGTATTGATCACCTATAATTCTTATTATTAATACCAGCCCATTCTGTTCTACTGCTTAAAAAAGGCCTCCCTTCTTTCATTAAACACCTAAGGCCGTTTTAACAAGAAACTGGTTATGTCCACATTATAGTTTTGTTTTGGCCAAACTTTACCATTACTTTATATTGGAAATTAAATAATCTAGGTATTCAAAATGATGCTTATATTTGCACATTTATGATCCTAACGTCCTAACGTATTTACAAATTATTTTAATTAGGCAATATGTGTACCTGGTAGCTTCTGGATTATTCCAAAGGCTCGTCACTCCGAGATCCTCAAGCAGTACTCGTACGTCGACCTCACTCGTCAAAAGTATTCGAGGAATGGCAATATCCAGCGGCTTGTAACTTGGTCGCAAGTTTTCAAACAATTCCCTTACGTTATTTTTCGTAACTCCTTGAACCGCCTCCTTCGGATCATTCGTTTTTAAGAATACCATGAACAACATTCTGTACCTTCCATCTTTACCAACTGGTATCTCCAAAACCTTGCACTTTATGTCTTGTACGTACCCCATTCTAGCTTGCCTCTTAAATCTCATCATGTCCACTGAACCAATCGGTGATCCTACTTGGTTGTAAAAAGGAGCTCGCTCGATTCTCGCATTTCCAAATACGTTAGTCCATAATCCGTTGTAATCCATCGTCTCCAAAAGCACTGAGTTTCCATTCAAGTTTAGACTCGGTAGACTTGCAGACATTAGCCACCTGATCTCCGTGGCTGTTCCCAAAGGATTGTGTCGAATTGGAGCAGTGAATATATTTAAAAGCGAGTTGGATTCGATGATGTTATACCAAGTAGGGTTGATAGTAACACTCGTATCGATTAAAAGGACGCGATAGTTTATTATGTGCACGTCATCGGAAGGAGAGATTCGGGCAGTTGCAAGTTTATAGTACTTGAGCCGAATGCACGGATCTTTTGGTAGATTAAGGAGGTTAAACAACTGCTTTTGAGTATAAGGATCAGCTCCTTCTGCTATCCCAGCTAACGTCAGCCATATTGACAGTGGGGAGTACACAAAGTTGAAATCGGTTCGCGCAGCTACCGCCTTGTAGAAAGTAATGTCAAACTCGTATAAAGCGTCGCGGTAATCCCAAGTCACGTCGATGTAGTCATTGCACGACCCGTGTCGACTAATATCGTCTAAACTTACTTTTAATCCGACTTCACTTTGATATGTTGATGCAAAGATGGTACAACAAATAAACAAAATTTGAACTCTCATGTTTCTAACGTGTGTATCCGAAACTGTGTCTCGAAGGACTAAGACCCATGTTCATTTTGATTCCCTTATAAAGGTTAAGAAGAACATTATTTCATTTATTTATGTGTTTACTTACTTTGAAACGACATAGTTATTTTAAGGTTTCGTGTTCCCGTATGATACAAAATCGTAAAGTGTGTTTTTTGCTGAGCGCTCAGGATTTTTATAACTATCAAAGAAGAAAGAAACCAAGTAGGATCAATTAAGACTTTTATTCGTTCGAATCTAAATAAGTTGCCAATAACACGAAAGGAATTTTTGCTTTGGATACGTTTAAATAAAATATGGAATTTGGGTGATGTATGGAAACCATGTGTATCTAACATATCGACGTCCGTACCAAAGGACCAAATCGTATTGATCAATAGCGTTGAAGACCCCTAACTTTATATTTTAATAAGTATGTACATATTTTATGTTAATGCATTTAACAAGGCTTGTAAATTACATTTAAAATATAACCGGTTTTAGTATAATATTACTATAAAAACGAAGAGAGCGCGAACGATGTTTACGTCATGCGGCGATCCTGTTTAAGAGTCTTTTAGTCCTTTTTAGTGTTAAGTGGTTGGGACTGATCGGGAAAATATAATTGAATCAAAAGGCACTCAGCTGCCTATACCCTCACATTTATGCTCACATAATAATATAAAGTATATGTATGTAGGTATCTTCTATTAAGTTACGTTGAACTTTATTTTTTGGCGCAAAATAATTTTCGTAAACATAATTGCCATAAGACAAGTGTAAGTTTCCGTATCAAATAGTCCAAACATGAAAGGTCTGTTCTCTATTAACTAGCTAAAGAACTGGTCCTTTGGTTCGGGATGGAAGGACCGCAGTGATGAGGGTGGAGGGTGGAATACTCCATCCTTAGACAGTGTCACTGTTGATCGCTGCTCGGAAGTGCGGGTGGGTCTGATATGTAACTGTTGTAAAATATTATTTAGTGCGTACGTTTTAAATCTTTATAGAAATGGGCTATCACGAGGATGACAGTGGTGTCTCACAAACTATGAACCACCTGATGTACTACCCTTGTCGCGGCTGTCATTTTATGCACAGTCGATTATTTTACGTTTTAAGAAGTTACGGTTAGCGGATAACTTAAAGATTTATGCAATAAAAAATCTCACATCGTAAAGCTCTGGTGTAGAGTGCGTATGCGGCGGGGGAATGACGCGAGCTCACGAAACGTCAAACCCCGCGCCCATCCCCCTTACGTAATTGGGGTATTGGGCTTTTTGCCTTCGAGTGCGTGAACAACCCTAAATGCCCCATGATTACTACAACTGAAGACCGAGAGTTATCCAAAGACCAAAGAGCAGATCCAATAAAAACGAACGAAAAAAAGGAATTTAAAAGGAAGAAATTGTGTTAGGATGTTTAGTCAGTAGCACATGTGATTAAGAATCCCTGCACAACTGGTAAATTAAAAAATGTACCTATAAGTACTTATTTCTTTAATTATTTATGTACACTGACAAAATCATACAGTAGCTTTTAGTAAACTGATTTACATTATTACCAAAATTTGGTCTTAATTAGCAACCTCGAAAACGTTATCCAATAAAAAATGGACCTCGAAATAAATTTAATCTTTTTCATATATTACTATGAATTGGGAAAATAATGCATAAAAGCTTCCAATATAAAATTAATTAATGTATTCAAATTGGTGACATTAAATTTATTATGCCTCACCCTAACGGATTCAGAACCACAAATTGTGTTTGCGGTCCGTGGACCCTAGCGGTAGTTTATTTAAATTTACACTTCAACCAGCGGCTTAAAACCCAAAGTGGGAGAAACATCCTAATTAAATATGAGAAAGATGAGCTCATACCTTGTTACCGTCGGATCAGCCCACAGCCTCGTAATTTTCAGTTCTTGTAGGATTATCTTCGCGCCCAATTCCGTGTTCATCCTAAACTGGGGGATGGCCATATCTATAGGCACTTTGCTATCCTTCATAGCTTCTAATACATCATACATAAGCCTTTAAATGCTTTGACAGCCGGCACCAAATCCAGCTCCCCCGTGACTAGAGCAAACACCATGCTGAACTGTCCATTTATTCCAACCGGCAAATCTAGAATCTTAGCTTGAATTGACTTTAAGTAACCACTTCGGCCATGTCGCTTCACTCTCATCAAGTCAACGGAACCTACTTGTTCTCCTGATCGATCGTAGAAGGGCTCGTTTGACGACTGCGTCAGCGAAGGCTGTTGTCCGCAAGCCATTTTAGTCTAACGTATCAAGTAGTACTAAGAGTTCCTTCATAAATTTAATGCGGGGAAAGTTGCTTGAAATTTGCTGACAACTTGTCCGATAGCATTAGCTGCTAGAAAAGAATCCCGTCTGATTGGAGCTGATACAAAATCAAGAGGCGAATGCTTTGAAATAGGCACACATAAAACTTAAAACGAATGTTCCGCAGAAAAGGGTTATGTTTCTTCAGATTAATATTTTTAACCAGATAAACCTATTACCAAACCAAATAATAAAATAAATACGAGACAGGTACAGACTAATTAGGCCCAGTTTTTTGATCCCGAGTTAACTCAACCAATGGTTAATTATGCTAATTAATAGTTTCAAAACGCGTTTTTTCATCAATTCTTAGTCTATCAAATGGCCGAATAAGTTGGAGAGTTAATTAATTAACCATTTGGAAGAATAAAAATTGATGAATAAACACGTTCTACCGAAGTTTGAATCCATTAGTTAGGATATTTATTCATTGCTTGAGGTAACTAGGGATAAAAAAACAGGGCCTAAGTCTGTTCAAAATACAGATTTCTAGGCCTCTAATATTAAAACTCTAATAATAAAAAATCGTCAAAGAGACCTAGACAAATATCACGTACCTACCTACGTACCATAAGTCAGAATATACGTGCCTAATGTAAAAATGGAGTTACTACTAAGCATAACTTACAAATATTACCATGGACTTCACAGCTGACCACACGATACAAATAGCTCTCACTTTAAACTTGCAAAGAATAGTGCATTACTCGCTTCAGGCATTTCTCAAATACCAACTATTTGAGAAGCTATTGAACGATGTCCACTGCGCACTTAAAGAAATAGCGAAAAGTCGAATAGAATTTGA
Organism: Plusia festucae; assembly: GCA_950381575.1. NCBI lineage: Eukaryota > Metazoa > Arthropoda > Insecta > Lepidoptera > Noctuidae > Plusia > Plusia festucae. The sequence continues at coordinate 7,866,779 of OX494454.1, read as the reverse complement.
CTTTATACCCGGTTGAATCTATCTGAATTTTATTTCGTATTATGTTAAGAATGAACTAATTTTCTACATATTTATGTAAAGGTAGTGTATAAATAGCTTCATATTATAATAATAATAAAAGTGGACAACATTATATACATTGCTTCGAAACCAAAGTAGGTAAGTAGTTAAAGCACTTGTGTTATGGAATCAGAAACAACGAAAATACCACAAACATCCAGATCTGAGACAATGTAGATAAGTATTTTTACTACATTAACACGGCCGAGAATCGAACCCGGGACCTCAGAGCTAACGACACCTTGTAAATCGGAGTATACACCACTCCACCACGGAGGTCGTCATATTAGGTAGTATTATGTTACAAAATTATGTTTTTATGAGTTTTGTTTTTCATCGTTAGGGTGGGTATACCTCAGATGTGGTCCAATAAACTATTCAAGAAAATTAATTCATAAGTTTCAACCGAAAGTTTGTATTTAGTACAAAGTCGTTTCTATTTACATTTGTGTGTAATATGTTTGGATTTTTGGTCCTTGGGGTTTAACATTCTAGTAGAAATTATGTGGATAAAAAACACGCTTATATTAGCTCAAAAGCATTTATAAACTTAATCAAACACAATTTTTCCATCTACATTCTCGCAATCAGCAGTCAAAGCAAATGTCATCCGATACCATTACCAACTGAAACTCAAACTTTCGCAGTCAGGCTGGGTACAAAGGCAACAGTGCCCTTTTAACTCTCATCAACTCAACTGCACGCTTATTGCCTGTATTGGTTAGAACCGGATAATTGCATCTGCAAAAGCAGTTCCACAGCCTATTGAGTCGGCTGGAAGCTCCACTCAAGTCGGGATTCAACAAGCTAAAGCAACTCCGCTAATCGTATTAAGCGTTTTGATCATATCGAAGCCAAACTGTATTTAGAGATGATTGTTTAAGAAAGTTTTGCAAGTTTGAACTGCTAAATATTGAGAACAAATTTTCGATAATTTGGAAGACTAAAATAATATTATTATTATAATACTGGCTTACCAATGTCCCCTGGTGGGCACAGGCATCTTCTCAAATAAAAAAGGAACGAGCTTCGATTTGTAATCGTTTTTTTTTTTTTTTTCAATTTTTAATTCTTATCTCTAGAATCCAGGTTTTCTCACGATAAGTCCCTTCACCGACTGTCAATGATGTCTGAGAATAAATGAAAGTAAATTTAACTTTGAATTCAGATAAGAGAATATGATATAGCTGAAGTTTTTTTTTGTGTTTGGCTGAACGTGCTAATCTCGCTAACTACTGGCCGATTTGAAAATTACTTTATCGAAAAAGGCTATAGGCTTTTTGCCGCGATAATCAACACCAACGCGGGTGGAACCGCGAGTAAAATATTCATATCAAAATTCTGAACATTTCAACAGCCGAGAAGATGATCTAGGATTCAATTTTTTTCGTTTCATATTCAAATTAAAGATCAAAATAGGGTTTTTTAGGTATCTTTAGAGTTCTATGCATCGTTGTGCCTTTGAGCGACTTCATAGCTGGATACAGTTGAAGGCACACCGAGTGCATTATGCTGTCGACACGTAAATGCCAGTAACGCGAGGCTTTGATACTCCATTTGTCGTTTTGCTCTTAGTGCGCCTATTGAATTCAGGCTTGAGGTGAATGCATTCAATGTTACATTTTTAAGGAAAGTATAAGAAGTTTGAAAGAAGAAAGAAAATGCATTTATTCGCGCCACATGCGACGCATAAAAAAAAGGAGAAAAACTTTTGAGCACGTTTCCCGTCATTTACAAAGATGGCGATGAATTTTTAATGCTTGATAACCTTTATTTATTAATCAATTTAACTAAATAATGGATAACATGGCAAACTCTAGTCCTACTAACATTATAAATGTAAAAGTGTGGATGTTTGGATGTTTGTTACTCAATCACGCAAAAACGGCTGAATGGATTTAGATGAAATTTGGCATGCATGTAGCCTTTGACATGGAAAAGAACATAGTTCCTCTTATCCCGATTTCTTAAGTAGTTCCCGAAGGAAAATTGAAAATCGTTTACGAGCTAAGGCAGCTTTGAAATTTGGTATTTTTCTCTATTACAACGCAAGCGGGTGAAAATTTAATTCCATTTTTTATTACTCGTTTTGGATCCAATTCTGCGCAGACGAAGTCGCGGGCAGAAGCTAGTAAAATATAAATATAGGGAATGAAAAACTAAGAACTCAATTTTATTTTAACACAAAAACTCGTTCTGGCACCTCCCTTGTGTTCATTTAAAAGAAAGTCGTTCATTCTTACATGCCATAGGGGAGATCAAGCACCGAATTACAAACAATTAGATGATTGAGTGAGCAGAGCTGCCGCGCTCGCGAAACTTAGCGATAACATAGGCTCAGTTGTACTTACAGTCAACAGCAAAAGTAGATGATGAATTGATTGTATAACTCTTGGAGTCAAAACTGATCACGAATATATGGCAACTGTAGTAGTAGTAAATGTTGGATATAATTTACAATCACATATTTTTTAATCATTTCGACGGGACACAGTTCTGGCGCAAACTCCGTTCATTAGTATTGAATTTCTGATTTTCGTCATCTACTTTTGCTGTTGACTATACAAGTTTATGTTACTTAATAACTTACTTGCACACAATCGAATTGATAAATCTTACTTAAATAGTATAAAATAAAACCACTCCCGCTGTATGTACGGTTCATTTTTTAAACAGGTTTTTGCCCGTGGCTTCACTCTCGCTTAGTAATATTTAAAAACAATATGTAACATTTAATAGATAAAACCTATGTTACTCAGGGACAATGTAACATTCTAATGGTAAAAGATTTTTTTAAATCGGTCTAGTTTGAATTTGTTTTATACAAACATACAAACCTTTCTTCAGTATAATATTAGTTTACATTGATAGGTGTAAATCAGACCGCCATCAATAAAAAAATAGGAAAAAAAAAACACTGCGATTGAAATAGTAAACACAACAACTCTTAATTATTTTACTTGAATAACGTTTCAAAAAACACAGAACATCTCTCAGAAGATTGACACATAAACAAAACTAACATTACGATCGCCAATTGTCTGAAAAGAACCAAGGGGCAAGGACCAGTGGTCCTTCGGGGCGCAATGATTACGAACGCAAGCCGTCAATCAAACAATCCTAGACGGGAGCAAGACGCGGCACGTGCTGCGTAATCACCTCGAAAGGGGAGAAGAGGGGATAAAAGGGAGTTAAAGGGGAGAAGAGGACCTTCCCCTGGGACGTGCTTGATAGAGGTACAGGAGGGTTGCTAGGGAAGTCCGTGCCAGGTTCTCTTAAAAGTTAAAAGATAATCTTACTAATGTTTGAAAGTGTTAGACAGAGTTTGTCAATTACTTTAATTCTTCTATAAAAATAACAAGAGAAGGTTAAACTACATTATGTAGTAAATGATAATTCGTAGGACACTAATTTCGGGCTGAAAGTTTAAACAACATTGCTAATAGGTGATTATGATCAAATTAAATGACATTTTTAAATTTTTCGAACTAACTAACATTAATTACTTTGAGATCCTTAAGTAGGTACCTTTAAAAAAAATCACCAATTTTTAATATCCATTCTGCTATAAGAACAGTCAAGCGCGCATTATCTATAGCTCTTTAATAATCTATTATAAAGCTGAGTTGTTTGATGGAACGCGGTAATATCAGGCTCAATGGCTCGATTTAAAAAAATATTGCATTTTTATAATATAAAGGTTATAGTCAACATCCAAATAGGCGGAGACACCAGCAAAGAGTTATCATTCGTTCAACTTTATCCGTACATCACAGAACACATAAAAGTAGAGTGGTAACAAGGTGTGGTTTTGACAGCTTGCCAACATCCTAGAATCAGGTTCACTGTCCTACTTACAATCTGGGCTTATTGTTGCTTATTTATGTTACAGTAATGTCATTAGTTTTTGTATACCTTTGTTAGTGCCCCTGTCACACTGTAGGTGTGTTTAATAACGTTATTTATGTACAATGTCATAAAGTAGTGGGACATTCAGGGCTAAAAAATAGCACTACTTTATGAGTTGCCTTGTAATAAATTAATTAATTATAATTATGTTATTTTTAGATAGACACATATGGGCTTTTCTTATTACACGAAAATCCTTGTCCTTAAAATATTCTTTAGCAAAATTATTTATCAACGTACAAGCAACTGAGCGCTGCCGCTCCGACGTCTAGGGAGCTGCCGTCCGTCATGTGTGCGTTGCATCGACGCAGCGCGCCATGTGAACACTGGTTATTTGTATGTACAAAAACTCAACGGCAGCGCTGCGTCGCGCGTCGACGTAACGCTGACGCAACGCGCCGTGTGGACCGGCTCTAAGTCCAAATATTTCCCTAGTTTCCTAATAGAAATATTCTCAAAACCAAATTAATTGTGTAATATTATTTCTTGACCTAAAAAAATTGATGCAGAAGCAGAGTACAGCTAGGAATATAATTTAATTAGACGGAGTTCTGTGAATGGTAGTGAGAGATGGAACATAATTACTTGGCCGGCTCTGGGATGCACGTTATGACAAACAAACACAATTTTCCATCGCTGTTCTTAGAAGAATGACTGGGACAGAGTTTCATAATGATATTCTTAGAACGTCTAGTGCCTTATTTTATTTTTAGGGCATATTTTTTCATCCACCAGATAACTTATTCGAGAAATAAAAAAGTCATTTGACGGTTTTATATAAAACACATGTCAAAATTTCAAAATTATTTCTCGAATAAAATTATCTGAAGATTGAAAAATCTGCTCGTAGTTAATTTTGACTTTTCGATATTATTTTGTATTTTTTTAATTCGGTGTATTTTTTTTATTATTTTAAGCCTGATTCGTCCCACTGCAGGACAAAGGCATCTATAACTTAATATAGCATAAGAGGGTGTTTGTTTCCACGCCCAGATCTTTGAACTTACCTAAAGGGTTAAAATTTATGCTATTTTTTAAAGAATAAGGCTTAAGCGCAAATTATGACCCATGTAACTAAAACAGGCGGACGAACTCGCGGAGGACAGCTAGTTTCAACAATATATGTCAACAAAGGCATTTAATAAACACATAAGGTTCGATAACACGGTAAGTGTTGGATGTTCAGGACCAAATGACCCATGTGGTAATATCGACATCTGCTTGGATTATATACGAGTGGTCAAACAGAGCATATCACACAGGATCGGACCCAGTCTTGCGTAATTTTAGGGGACATTCGCTTGCCATTTTATATATAGTTGATTCAATACTTTATGATGTAATGTCAGTAGAAATATTTAAAAAAATAATCAATAATCGGATGAAACGTTTCAGGTCTTAATAACTATGAAACCATTTAGAGCTTATGAAAAAAATAAACGATTAAGTACTAGCGGCCTATAAATGTCCTTTTGCAGGGCACAGACCTTTTCTTTTATAGAAAACTAGCTTCAGCCGCCGACTTCGTCTTTTTAGACTTCAGAATTGGATATAATGCTTCGCTCGTTAAAATTTTCATTTTTCCCTCGGGAACCACTTAAGGAATCGGGATAAAAGGTAGCCTATGTTGTTTTCCATGTCAAAGGCTACATGCATGCCAAATTTCATCCAAATCCGTTCAGCTGTTTTTGCGTGATTGAGTAACAAACACCCAAACATCCACACTTTCACATTTATAATATTAGTAGGATAATAGGATTGTTAGTTACAGTTGGGAATCTGAGATTCCTTTGACACTTAGGTAACATTCCACACAGTCTTTGGATGTGAATTTGACGCTGTATAAACGTAACTCTACGAACTAAGTTGAAGGTTTTTAAATTCAGTAATTATACATCGTGAACAAGTATCCACCGGTGCCTTACACTTATTCACGAAACCCTCATAAATGTATATCTTAAAATCATCGAGAATTCACGGATAAGATCGCGTGACTATATTTTGCTAAAAAGGAAAACATTTCTCTCATCCTACAGTTCATTCAGTCTACTACGCTCATTCAACAAAACGTACGCATCTGTAAAGCCGACAACGTGCTAATAAAGTGAAGCACCCATTTATGTTTCAGCTCTGCCCGTTTATCAGCGGTGATCGCCACTAAATACATTACATGGGTTCATCCCAAGAGGCCCGCGGGTAAAAATATCCTCTCCATCTTAAGATGTCCTAAGTTTCAATGATGCTGTAAGCCGACTCGGAATAAGGAATAAGACTGTACTTCTGACGACAAATATTTGGCATTGTAAAGCTTCCCACTTCCTGCACGGATAGCCGAGTGGTATAGGTCACCACGCTAATTACCACTGTGCGCGACGTGCTGCGGGTTCGATCCCCGCATGGGACAAGCATTTGTGTGATCCACAGATACTTGTTCCAAGTCTGGGTGTTCTTTGTGCATGTGATTTGAATGTTTGTGAAACCCCCGCGACACAAGGATTAAATTCCTTAGTGCGGGCGTCGTTTTTAAAAAAAAAAAAAAAAAAAAAAAAAAAAAAAAAAAAAAAACTTTACAAGGTCTGAAGATTTCTTGGAAGCATAAAACCTGTGTATAAAACGTTTAAGAAAGAGCTGTATACTCATAGTTTTAGAGTCCAAGAGTATATCAGTAACTATAAGTGTGTGAGCTGTTAGCTTTATAGGAGTAAGTGTTCAAAGTTGACGTGTTCTGATAACAAAGAAATAAGTCACGGGAATTGATGCGAACGCATACAATTTTTAAGGTTTGTCGTTTCGACCGGGTTGCATCGGTCGTGGTCGCAAGCAAGACTTTCAAATTCAATTTATTAAGTAACTAGATGAAAACCCGGCTCCGCTCGGTTTAAATGTGACTCATGATACACAATGTAGGTAAATATTCTGTAGTCATCGGTTCTATAATATCGGTTCAATTGGCCAATCTCAGGTTTAAAGAAAGAACACATAACAAAGAGTTTATCATAAAAAAGTTTCAAAAACAATATTTTCGCGAAACGTCAATGACTGAGTTTTGTTATGATTCAATCAATGTTTCCGGCAAGACGTTTCTATAATAATAATAATAACATGTAATAGGTATGTATGTAATTAAGAAATAAAATTACCGCTGACTGACAGCATTGATTTTTGTTATGGTTAGTATTCTTTTTTCTATGGTTGTTATCGCAATTGGCCAATCTCAGGTTTAAAGAAAGAACACATAACAAAGAGTTTATCATAAAAAAGGAGTTTATCATAAAAAAAGTTTCAAAAACAATATTTTCGCGAAACGTCAACGACTGAAGAAAAGTATTAAGTTTTGTTATGATTAACTCAATGTTGCCGGCATTTTCAGGCTACTTAGGCCCATAGATATATACCTTACAGACTACACATAATTATATTTTATAAGTACATTTTGTGTTATTAATATAAACGTTTCGTTTTACACAGTCAAATGAGTCACAGTTCTTTGTGATGGCTACTTCTTTGGCGCGACGCACGCGATGTGTTAATTGGCGAGGCGTATATTATGCAACGGAACGTGAAAAAAGCGAAATAAATATCGCGTTCCTAAACGATTCTGGTCCCAACTATCATGCAACTGTCATACGCCCTGTCAGCACTGTAATCACTTCAAGGAGGTTGTATGATAATAAACTCCTTGAATCACTTCGAAGCAGAATTTATTATCTGTTACGGAACGCGGCCTTATTAATTACCCAAGATGGCGACTGCGGTTTTTTTGTTTGTCAGTGCCATTAGAATTTAATGAAATTCTCCATAATCCGAATTTTGCGGATATATGTTGTCGACTCGAAATCAATATTTTTTCATGTTTTGTTATTCATATAAGGTTTCGATCGAGTCTACCGTAGCCCTGAACGAAATTATTAATATAGATAAGGATATCTTCAATCATTTTTACACGATAATAAAGGTTAAGCCGCGTTCGCCGCGGTTGGTCCGTGGATCGGTGACCATTTGTAAACATAACGAGGCCCCTCCATGCCTCGGAAAGCACGTTAAGCCGTTGGTCCCGACTGTCATACGGTGGGTGATCTTTGATAGTCGTTAAGTCATTACAATTCTTCAACCAGTCTTACTATGGAATACTGTATTACCCAGTACAATAGGTTGTGGAGGTCAGATAGGCAGTCGCTCCATGTAAAATACGGTATTCAGCTAAATCCGGTAAGACTAGAAGCCGACCCCATATTATTGTATTGTCATCAAAATCACATACAACTGCCAATTTTCATAACGCTACGATCTTTAAAAGGTGGTTAAATTAGTTTTCTTAGATTTGACTACATAGTTACATACATACAGGTCGACCTAATAAAAGCGTGTTAAAAAAAGCCTTCTAAAACCCTAATTAAATATCACGGTCAACTTCTAAATGTACCAGGCAAACATAAAAGTTAGATGTCAACATTAACAAGTGTAGGCAGCTAGATACAACTGCTTATACTGTTTTCTGATGTCCTGGTACTTTTGAAAGCTGCTCACGTTTTCTTAAGCCTGGCTGTAGGACCCAGCGACACATGTTATCTGGCTCTTATGTGAATTAAGTAAGGTAATACATACTTATGTTTGTTTGAACTTCGCGAACTCGGATCTTGTTTTGAAGGAAAATGTTTGTCGAAAAAACGTTTGGAATATTATTATAAGAACAGTAATTTTTTGGGAACTTTCCATTGCCAATGACACGTTACCAAATTCTGTAAAACAAATATTACCGTTTTTAGAATATTTAATAAAGTAGATTAGCATTAGTTAATTAGAATTCTAAAAAAGGTCACCCAAAAATAGCTGTACAGACAATGAGAAGACCGTAATTAAAATCTCTAATAACTAGGTATTTATAATAAGTAGGGTTAAAATTGTTGCTGACGTACACAAAGAATTAGTTATTTCAAAAGAATTTTAAAAGTTTGTATTTGAATCACGCATTTATCGTTTACTAGTGGTCGCCCAATGGTCGAAATTCGACCTTATAATATAAATTTAAATTGTGAGTGACTTAATATACATTATTAAAATATAATATTCAAACATTATTAAGGTTCTACTGTCGAAAACTAAACTACTATAACCACACATTTGACCAAGACTGTTATTTGCCAATTTATTTTTTGAACAAATTATATGAAATTAAAAGGAAGTAAAATAAAGAATATCTATTTAAAAAATGTTTATTAAAAGAAAACATGCTATAAGAGGAAAATACTATCCATTTAGAGCATATTTTATCGCATATTGCAAACTTCTCTGCAAACAATGTTTTTTGTAAAACCTCTTTTATCGTTTGCTAAATGTCCTTGGCCGTTATATTCGGATATATAAAAACTTAAACCACTTATTTATGTCAATGTCAGTAAGCAGTCAATGAAAAACAAAACAAACATGTGTGTGTGAAATGCATGGTAGTGTGGGTAATGTTTTATTTATTGATTTAATGTACTTTATAAGCATTATTATTGAAAAATATTAGCGTTCTGCACTTCTCCTACACATAAACTATAAGTGTGCCAAATTTTATGCTCCTGCGTCCGCGCAATTTTCGTAAAAAGGGGTCCAAAGTTTTGGCATCACGTATTAATATATAGATACAGGACTAACATGAAGTGTTTATGTATACTAGCAGTATAGCGCGGTTAACGCCGAATACATAAGTTGTCCCTGTTCCCGTCAACGTCTTTTTTCGTCATTTTACATTGTTTTTAATATTTAATCTGCTATTTAGCGCGGAGACGAATCTAAAAAATTAAAAATCATTAAAATCTGAAAGTTGTGTTGTTACCTTGTTACTAATCCGACTTTGTTTTATATGATACCGACTCAATATAAGATTAGTCTGTGTAGAAAACAATGGTAATAATATTACTTAAATACATCCCTTTTTTCAATACCGACTCAATTTCCCACATTCACAAAATGTTCAAATTTCAGTGTAGGTAATTTTAAAAGGTCAAATTCTCACGACACATAACAAAAGGCATAAAACAAAAAAAAAGACGTGCGTGTAATGGTAACAAAAAAACAATTGAATAACAAACAGTAAACAGCTCCACCATCCATAATGTCACGTTTTTGATATTGGTGAGGACGCCCCATTGATTCGCTGAGCGGTATTGGAGTGCGTTCACCTCTCTTCCCCTCCGCACTTATTAGAGTTCTGAGGGACAGTTACTCAGGTACTCTTTGTTACATTCATAATATATTAAGCGTTATTTTCCCTTATGATGGACATTCGTGAATCAGGTTTCGTTTCCCATGAGGGGACGAATTGTTTAGTATTTTTTTGTCGTAGTCCTTTAAGTACCTTTTAATGTTAGGCTATATTGGATTTTTAATCTAAGTATACAGGATTTTCATGGAGTATATTCAACGAGATTATCAGGTGCATAAAATTAAACAACTTTTCCCAAGGAATATCTTCCATATGTTTGTAAATATGTTCCAGGTCGAGATTTTAAAATTGAAAATCAATTTTACATACAAACATAAGTCACGTGACCTGACACTTTGTATGAATATTTCATTTTCAATTTTAAGATTTCGACCTATGTTCCTAGGGGAAAGTTGTTCAGTTTTATGCGCCTGATTACCACGTAGAATATACGCACTCCATAAAAAATTATCCCGTAATACTAATATATAAAAAATATATAAAAATATTCTTCTGTCTTTACTTTCACCTTAAAGTGACAGGTACATGATGACTTAACGGTTACTTATATCTGATTAACTACTAAGAATAGATACAATGTTTAAAGGCGAAACTTAACTTAACTTGAGTTAAGTTGTATTAGTTAATTGCCTACAAATTATGTTAGCGAATAGTTCGCTTCATGTTTGTGTTTGTACTGGTTAGTGTGATACTCCAAACATGTTACAAGTAAGTAATTAGGATATATGAATATGCTTACAATGTTGCTGGTTTTATCTTAATTGACTCGGATCATAATTATTAATGATGACCTACAAGTTAGTTCATTCCATCATACAAAAATAACAAAAATCTATTGTTATTTTAAGCGGCGGTAGCTTAATGGCTAGGGCGTCGGATTTGCAATCATGTGGTTGCGGGTTCGAATCCCAATCATTACACTACCGACGTAAACCCACTCGTAACACAAGCATCTTAGCTTAGCACGAGGGGTTAACAAGATTACTAGTAATGTGCCACCCACATCGCTAGTAATCTTTAAAAACAATTGTTGTCACAGAGAGAAAATGGTATTTAAGCTGCCGAAAGATTTTTTTATACTTCACTATGTACCTAAGACTCACTTATATAGTGCTCTATCTTTTCACGAGCCGTATGAAGTCAGAGGCCGTTAGATAATGAACATCCATTAATTTTTTGCATCGACCTCTCTAGCTTTGGAGATATCCATCAAGATAATCTTCTAAGAAAGCCCCGAACAGGTATTAGCAAATTTACGAAAGTCACTATTGATACTGTGAAAATCATAATTCGTTTATCTGTCGCCATTTCGTGGAACAAATTATGTACAGCCACAGATTACTAAATAGTTATGGTACAATTAGCTTCTGCCCGCGACATCGTCAGCGTGGACTTCAGGATTGGTTCCAAAAAGAAATGAAAAATGTGAAAGTAATGAAAAATGGAATAAACTTTTTACCCGTGTTATAGCTTGCGCTGTAATAGAGAAAAATACCAAATTTCAAAGCTCACGGCTTAGCTCGGAAACAATTTTCAATTTTCCCTCGGCTACTACTTAAGGAATCGGGATAAAAGGTAGCCTATGTTCTTTTCCTTATCAAAGGCTACATGCATGCCCAATTTCATCCAAATCCGTTCAGCCGTTTTTGCGTGATTGAGTAACAAACATCCAAACATCCAAACTTTCACATTTATAATATTAGTAGGATTTTGAGAACATTAATTGTAAAATTTTCACCGTCCAATTGAAAGAAATAAACTTCTATTTTATCGCTTGACTTTTGCAAAATGGGTAATACCGCTGACGTATAGCGTTCTGTATAATAGAACCTAATATTTGACGACCTCCGTGGTCGAGTGGCGTACACACCGGTTTTCAAGGTGTCGTCAGTTCTGAGGTCCCGGGTTCGATCCCCGAAACCCACATGTGATATAATTAATGTCTTTAGTAGACTATAAACATAATAATAATAAACCAAGCCCCTTTTAAAATCACACGATGAATAACTATCATAATACATGATGATGTTGGTACTATGGCGATTAAAATACACACTTAAGCTTATTTCGTGAGCCATAAAACAACCCTACCTTACTACTCCTGCCCTTAGTAAGTCCACCACTATCCATAAATGTTACAATAGCCACTGTAACAAGCAGAGAACGTACAGTAAATCCACAGCATCTCTAAATTAATTATATTTGAAGCGGCGGTAGCCCAATGGCTAGCGTGTCGGACCTGTTATCATGTGGTTGCGGGTTCGAATCCCACCCATTACACTACCGACGTGAACACACTCGTAACTCAATCATCTTAGCTTAGCACGATGGGTTAACGAGATTACTAGTAATGTGCGACCCAAATTGCTAGTAATCTTTAAAAAAAAATATTGTTTGAGCGTCAAAGAAAGACAACAAATCAACTATATTATGTTAAGTACCTTATATCCAGACTTTTTTTTAAGAATTCATAATTAAAGTAAATTGGAAAGTGTCAATAGAGCTGACAATTTCTTTTTCTTACAATCGATAAAATTTTTGAGGATCAGAGGGCTGCCCTAATTGACAATACTAATGATGTAAATTAGTGAGTGGGGTGCGACGAAGGCTATCCGGTTAGTTTCCATCCTTGTCGTCTGAACAATTCTATGTCATTTTATTATGGAAAATAATAAGAATTGGTATGAACCATTGCCGTAGAACAACAATTTATCCTTAATATTAAGCGTGAAACGCTGCGTCGAATGTTAAAAGTATAGTTCCAGAAACCTATACTTACTATTTGGCTCGGTGGCGTGGGTGACGGTGTCGCTGTCGTTGAATTTTGTGTCTTAACTCAATAGAATTATCGTGGTTTTTAGGGTAACAATATTGCCCTCGGCCAATTGTACAAGGAGTAAATTAAATCTTAATTTCCGATTATTATAAACTAGCTTCTGCCCGCGACTTCGTCTGCCTGGACTTCAGATTTTGTTTCAAAAAGAAATGAAAAATGTGAAAAATTCTCACCCGTGTTATAGCTAGCGCTGTAATAGAGAAAAATACCAAATTTCAAAGCTGTCTGCCCACGGCTTAACTCGTAAACAATTTAAAATTTTCCCTCGGAAACTACTTAAGGAATCGGGATAAAAGATAGCCTATGTCCTTTTCCAAAGGCTATGCCATGGCCATGTCCATGCCAAATTTCATCAAAATCCGTTCAGCCGTTTTTGCGTGATTGAGCAACAAACATCCAAACATCTAATCATCCACACATTCACATTTATAATATTAGTAGGATTAAGCTATACAAAATGACATTAGTAAAATATGATTAGTTCAGAGTGGGCCACCGAGTCCGATAAGTTAGTGGCATTTTAAGAGAAAATGATGTTAAAAGGTTTGCAATCGACACAAATTTTAAATAGAAAATCTGAGGATATTACCACGTCTCTACCAAAAAAACTAGTATACTTAATGGACCTTTTTACATTCACCTATTTAGTGGTAGTCGACCCGCGCACGCCGCACCCTGCCATCGATTCCACGCACATGTCGGAGCTGATTGCTAAAGAATTTTGTACACTCCTAACGTTGGCCTAAATTTTACAAGCGAGACCCATTCGTGTGCTTTTCGATATTTTCTTTGTATTCTCGTTACCAAAAGATCCGATTGAGGGTAATATTGTAATTCAATTGTGTTCGATGCCTTTTAAGTAATGTTTAGATGTATGCCTGCTCAATGGTTTATGTTGTATTGTGTTATATGTTTTCATGGGGGTAAACAGCTTTTATTCTTATGAGGAAAACCGGGATAATCCAAGGATGATGTAGGTATGTTCTGTTTGTGTTTTTCTTTCAAAATTTCGTGTATACAGGATTATTTTATAAGGAGTGCGGATATCCTACGAGGTAATCAGGTGCATAAAACTGAACAACTTTCCCCAAAGAACGTAAGTCGAAATCATAAAATTGAAAATCAACTTTTCATACAAACGTAAGTCACGTGACCTGTCACTTTGTATGAGAAATTAATTTTCAATTTTAAGATTTCGACCCATGTTCCTTGAGGAAATTGATACAGTGTTTTGCACCTAATTACGTCGTTGAATAAACGCACTCCATAAAAAATAATCCTGTATAGAAGTTTTCAGCTTTTGGTAGATAATCCAGCTGCCTTCAAGTGTTAATCAAAAAATACTTGTAAAAATTGTTCGATAATGCTACCAAAGTTCATAGCCAAGCTAGTCCATTCACAGGACAATTTCCATCGCAAATAGAAGGTTTGAACTACAAACGGACCTGCAATACTCTGGCAGTAAGCCTTTGACAGTGCTCTCCTTAACGCTCCTCTGGATTCACATTCAGTCTTTGATTTGTTTGCAAACACAGAACTACGTAGGAGATGTTTTTTGAAAATTCTTGAATCTTTATTCAGAACTTCACTTTAATTTATTTCAAACACACATTATATTTTGTACACAAAAATTTTATGCAAAAATAAACTGACGTAGTATACAAAGTCGCTTACCACTGTCCGTATGCCCCTAAATATGCTTAGATCTTAAAAACGACGCAACGGATTTTGATGCAGTTTTTTAATAGTAGTAGTACATTTCAAAGAACGTTTTAAGCAGAATAAAAAAAAATCGTATTGCTTGGCTCTATTCTTCGGGATGTCCGACTAATGTTGGAAGCATAGTGTCCCGAGTTCTACTCGCCAGCTGATGATTAAGGACTCCCACCACCTGCCACATATTGGGCCCAAAACTAGTAGGGTGATCCCAAGAAATACCGATAGTAAAAAATAATTATGAAACCCACTACCGAAAGTTATTAGTTAAGTATATTATATAAACAGGATTATTTTTTAAATCTTAAAATTTTAAATGAAATTTTCATACCAAGTGACAGGTCACGTGACTTATTTTTGTATGAAAAGTTGATTTTCAATTTTAAGATTTCGACGGTTTCTTGGGAAAAGTTGTTCAATTTTATGCACCTGATTACCTCGTTGAATATACGCACTCCATAAAAAATAATCCTGTATCAACCAAATTATCACTCACTTAATCATACATGAATAAAGAAAACAAATAGAGTTCAAAATCGTAATTGCACAAACATTCCACGAAACAACTTGACTCGCATAGAAATAGCCAAGTACCCAAGTACCCAAGTTCTTTGTAAGTGCTTTAGAAGATGTCTCTTTGTATGTGTGTGTTGAGAATATGTTTGAGTCATCTAGACTCAAACTTGTTTGCGGCAGATTTTACGTGATACGGGAGTCGTGTCAATTTATGCTCATTTTATGTTACTTGTGGCTCTTAAAGTAAAGGCAGAAATGTAGTTCTTGGGGTTTACACGTGTTGATAAACTCATTTTAGGTGGATCTTTAAATAAAGGTTAACGAAGAATTGTATTTTGCTGTCATGTTTTGAACCTCATTTATCAATAAACAGAGAAAATACTTTGTTAATTCCTGTCACAAAAAAAAACAAATTAAACACACAAACCTTACCGCCCATTGTACCTTTAATGTATTTTGTTTTTTCTGTAAACTTGTTTCGGTGTACAATAAAGAGTTATTATTATTATTATTATTAAACCTAATAGTTAATGCTTAAAATTTACATTACTAATTTTATTCACTAAATATTCAGTTTCATCAACCGTGGCAACCCTAGCTATTTATTTACAAAATGCAATTACAAGACTTTTACTAGCGACTTTGAAACGAAGATATTTTTTAGTTTAAATAGGTATCGTACATTTGAACTCACATACAAGTCTGTGCAACTAAGGTTCATTATCGCATAAACAAAATATAAAATAACGTTCGCCTAATATCTTTATGATTCATCAGCAATATTTTTGTGGTCAATCACTGGCAGTTGAGTCAACAATTCTGTCTAAATCAGAAGCACAAATACGTTTTCCTTATTGAAATCCTAACGAATCTCATGTTGACAGCCCAATTTATATACAATTCTTGGTTTTATATATTCTTGCGTTAAGTTAAAATTCAATGAGTTTTTAACAAAAAACATGTCTAAAAAGCGAAGTTTTTGATCACTCTCTTTGGGATTATCGAGATTATATGTTTTAATAATAACGGCCTATAAATGTCCCATTGCTGGGCACAGGCTTCTTCTCATATAGAGAAGGAGCGAGCATTGATCTCCACGCTGGCTCACTGCCTCGAGATTTCCACTTATTGGGATTTTCAACATAAACAACATATGTATAAATAAGACAAACAGTAGCTAAGGAAAATATCTTAACCAAAACTTAAGAATAATTTTCTGCCTGCTAAGATTGAACAGGATACCCCTGGACAAGAGCCGTATGAGTTAACCACTAGACTATAAATTTAAAACCATAAAAACCATATAATCTCATGTTAAAACCATAAAAACAGATTCAATATTTTACAAAGAACCACAGACTGAAATCCCTTTATTGTACCCATGTTTGAACTTGTCCCTAAATCCATAGACACTGATCGCTACCACGTGTACCATAGACAACAATGCTTAACTTAAAACCTCATAAATCATCGGCACATCCGTACATCCGGGCCGATGCCTGTAACGGAAGCGGAAGTAGTCACAGCGCCGGATATGACGCGAGCTGTCTGACAGTTAATATCCTGTTATGCACTGCTATGTCATCTTCGACCTACATTCGATTTTAGACCTTAAAGGTTTCGAGGTAAAATCCTATTTTTCTTTCAGGTTTGCTTTACGTATGTTTTTGAATTCTGTTGGAGATTTGATCCGTTCGTTCGGAGTGCACTTTTGAACTGTGCTCAGTCTTTTGTCGTTGGTTCGTTTTACAGTTGCGAGGCTTCGTAATTGGATTTTCGTATGATATTTGTGATGGTACAAAACTTAAATTAGCTAGATGTCACAGCTAGGTTTATGTTTTTGAAACTTGTTTCTTCTAAATCTTGTATTTTTTTAGTTTACGCTTATGTTAGGTAGGTAGGTACTCGTCATCATCTCCTTGCCCTTATCCCATTCATATGGGGTCGGCACAATGCGTATTTACCTTACATTTATTTCATCTCTATTTTTCGGCTTCGCATGTTCCAATCCTTTCTTTCTCATATCATCTTTCACATAATCCTTCCATCTCTTTTTCGGTCTCCCTCTGCTTGTATCAGGTATCCACAGGCATGAGTATGACTGTGGATGGGGAGCTTGTTATACTATCCAAACATAAAAATATTGTGGTATGTAAAATGTTGTGGTATGAAAATTCACTTCTCAAAACTTGATTATGTATTTTTCATTTTATTTTAAAATTTATTGTTTTTGCATTATTATTTTATTTGGAATCAATGCGTCTAAATTATAAGTTATTATTTAACAATCCTTAAATTCAACCGTACTGTATTGTATAAAAAGGGTTGACACGTGACTCAAATATTACGACAGAAAAAAACAAAACAAGATCGAGTTTGAATTTCGAATTGAAGTTTCAACCGCTTCAATTAGGGCGAAGCCACACTAGTGTGCGTTCAATAAGGGCTTGAGTTGAACGGACGTGAATAACGATTGACGGCAACGTTAATGTGTATGTGGCTTTATGTAGGGTAGTTGGTGACAGACCGATTACCTGTACGATCACTGTCCTATCGACAATGTATGCGTATTGTTAAATCTATCTGTATTAATAAAAATTAATAAACACAGGTGTTTTGAACATTTTTTAATGAACACAAAACATATTTTTTAACCTAACTCAGACACCAGTCTCTATATCACGCGCAAACAATTTTAAATCTGTATAAATTACTGTTGTGATGATGAAAAAATAAAGATTATTATTATTATATTATGATGATATGTTTTAATTCTGATTCACCAATAAAGCGATCGCCAAAGGAATAAATATCACAATACGTATTTTACCAACTTTAATAAAATATATTTTACAACAACAATTATGGCTTTTTATTACACGTTCCAATGAAAATACAAACATAAATATTTTAATAGGTCCATAAACGATGATAATTACATCGATTAATCTGATAAAAGTTTCCTGAAATCAGAATTCATAAAATATATTCGATTTATTGTTGATATAAATTATTAAAACCGTAATTCGTGGTAATATTAATATTACATGTGATACCTACCATCTGTGTTATTCCAACTTCATATAGTGTTATCAATTCAACTGACTATTTTTTTATTGCCAGATACCAGGATCTGACAGAAATTGACATATAGATTTTTTATGTTTGTAGAGAATACCTTATATGGACATGCTACCTATTACTTTCGAAGTTGAGACATTGAAATTCACGTGCTCTGCTCATAGAATAAAATATTCTATAATGTACACCATGAGAGATAGGAGAGAGGCTAGTATTAACAGAATTTAATTTTTTGCTTGTATCTTCTTAATCTGATAACTTTATCTCATTATTTTTGTACCTAAATATCGGATATTTATTTGTCTTTTGTGTTTTGAAGAAAGACACCTTCTTTTTAATGTCACCTGGTAAAACTGGGGTAAGTGTTAACGTTAGTAAACTCCAAATAGTTACATTTAAAGATTGAAGTAAAATAAAGCAACATTAGTAAGTATATTTATTTATTTGGAACTCCAACAAAGAATATACCACTATGAATGAAGGGGTACAATATTCATAATTTGTATAAATTGTATTAATATTAAAAATTCATGCAAATACTAGTACAACAGGAGACGAACCGTTATAAGACATAGGTAATATTTTGGTCACTTGCCAATTCTTAACCACATCCAAAATTAACTCATCATCTGCCTAGCCTATCCTCAAGCTATGTTGGAATCGGCTTCCAGTGTTACCGGATTAAGCTGAATGCCGTATTTGTATACATCCAAAAATAACTATTGAGCCTAAACTAAGGTTCCTTAAAATCTTCAAAAACTCTCACTTTCTTAGGATAGTTTCAGTTTTAGTTCTAAACTCAAGCCATATAAATCAGCAGATGAAGTAATAAAGTTTTACGCGGGAAACGGCAACAACTGTCGCCACAAATGAGTTTACTCTGCCCCGTAAACAGACCACCACAAACACAACCCTTCATATACACACACACTAACACAAACAGTCAAGGAACTAATAAAACAAAAGTCTGATATAGTGGGAAAGTGGTGACGGAAAGGAAAATGCTTGACGTCACCCCAAACCTTTACGAAGAGAAATTCGGTGTATAGGTACCATCAGATTTCAAAACTCGAAATACTGTTTGAGTTTTTTTTAGGTGGCTCAATTAGCCTGAGCGCAGTTTTTGACTGCTTCACCGGATTCCTTAGTGAGGGCATTGTAACCGAGGAGACATGTCTCAAAATTGTGTTTTATTACCTACGAGAAAAAACTTGTTTTAGATCGTAAATCATATTGTTCGATTTTTTTGTAAAAATAATCTTGTAAATGTTATTAAAATGCATTACTGTTCTATTTGTAGATTATTCTTAACCCTTCAAAAGACACATGAAGAAATAGACGAAACATTTGAAAATATAAGTCGATTATAAGAGATAGGGAAGACGGTTTATTTTAAAACTAATTAATAAAGCAACTGTATGTTAACAAAAAAAATACAGAATGGGAACAAATCCTCTTTATACTTATTTGGCGCCCCCGTTTTAGCTCCATTATTTTTATTATGTCTCAGGTTTCAGGTTGTTTAAAATTCCAGGCAACGAGTAATACTGTAAATACAAGTTATACGTTCATAAAGCCGGAGTATTCGAAACGTATAGTCGTAACTTAGACACTTGAAGTATATTACATCTGTGGTCGTAATGTACACATATCCTTTGAATATCTCAATGGTTCAAAAGGTCTCAAAGGTTTCTCAATGTTTTACGAAGGAAGCGTTGGTATTTTATTTAAATATCAATTTAAAAAGAGATATCTTTTTGAAACTCGTACTAAGGATCCAAACATACCTAGTTGCAAAACTGTAACATTGAAAAAGATGATGATATATGTATTTGAAAGATAAAACTTGCTTTTTTCTAAGTCTAAGTAGGTGGGTACGTTTATCATCATCATCTTCCATTTTAGTGTTGGCTTCCAGTCTTACCGGATTAAGCTGAATACTGCATTTTACATGGAGCAACTGCCTAACTGACCTCTACAACTGACTGGTTTTCTTAACTGTAATAATTAACTACCTACTGTCAAAATCACTGTATGAAAATCGTGCTTAACGTGCTTTCGGAAGCACGGAGGGGTCTCAGTATGTTTTGCGAATAATCACCCATCCACAGACCAACCGCGGCAAGGGCGGGTTAACCTCTATTATCTATCAAACCGTAGGGTTTACACTTCGCCCGAATCCCTCTAATAAATAAATCGCGATCAAAACAAAAGTATTGAAAAAAACAAACTGTCAGGCATACCTACATGACATTCCAAAAAACTAGAAAAGTCTTTAGCAAAATCTAACCTTAACCTAGATACGGCAATAGTAAGGTAGAACAACAAATATCGTTTTATTTGAGCTCAAAATGCCCGGGGCCTGCAAAATATCTAAGGTCTGTTCATCTATACTTGTCACAAATAGTGAACAAACCGACGTCAATTACAAATCACGATTTATCTCAAAAATCACACAATGTATGTTACCACAATTAGTTTACAATTCTGAATAGATCACACAAAGTTTCCCATCACTAATTTTATTGACATTTCTTACATACGCCATATTTGTTTACATGTTTGGACAAGTATAGATGAACAGACTATACAGAGTTTATCTGATTGCAGTACAGGCGAGTTCGCGGGTTATACTAGTTTGGTAATCTGATCCATTGGATCAGATAAATAATATATAAATAAATAAATAAATATAAATAAATATCTTGGGACAATCTCACACACGGTC
This sequence comes from Plusia festucae, assembly GCA_950381575.1. Classification (NCBI taxonomy): domain Eukaryota; kingdom Metazoa; phylum Arthropoda; class Insecta; order Lepidoptera; family Noctuidae; genus Plusia; species Plusia festucae. Next base: position 7,845,722 of record OX494454.1, on the reverse strand, counting down.
ATCTGATCCCAAACTAGGCAGAGCCTGTACTATGGTAACCAGACAACTGATAAACATACTTATATATTTCTAAATATATACATATTATAGATAAATAACACCCAGACACAGAACAAATGATCGTGCTCATCACACAAAGATTTGTCCTGGGTGGGAATCGAACCCACGACCTCCGGCTTAGCAGTCAGGGTCACTAACCACTAGACCAACAGGCCCGTCAGATAGCTCGTGTTCAATGTTATCAAGCCGAAAATCCTGTATGCTATGCAGCCTTTTTGGTATAATGGAATGACTGTATCTATCTTTTGATTTTTGTTGTGATATCGACAAAATGTATGTTGATTGTATGGTATTAATAGTGCGTCTTGGGACAAATAAATGTGTCAGCATCTTCATTGATATAAAAAATACATTGCAATATGCACAGTACATATGCACTAGCGAATTTCTTTAGCCTGTAATAAGTTGTATTCCAATTCGATATAAATTTTAACAGATTATGATTTAACATAGAAAGTTAGCTATAACTTTTTGAATGAAGCATATAAAACCTTCTAACAATATTTGTTAACATCTTACTTATGTAATAAAATATGTATGTATTTTATACCTATATCGGTTAAAAGACTTTTATTTGTTCAAAAAAGAATAAATTACAGTTCACTTTTATAAGAGAAAAGAAAATATATCACTAAGTATAGACTATTACACGCAGTTACAAATCTGTGAGACCACGCTAACTGATATTTTTATTTTTAATTAAATATGTTTTTTTTAATATACCTATGTCTCTAGACGTTTATATAGATATTATCATATAAAATGTAATACAACACTTTAACTCAGACAGTAAACACAATGTAACGATTTCAGTCAAGCTCAAAGCATAACAAATTAATCTTCTTACATCCATTGCCTTAATACCATTAAGTGATGTCAACAAACTACCTTCATTACGAACAAACAGCTAAAACATTGTATATGAAGACAGATCACCCACCTGTTCGTTATCTGACAACTATTTCAACAACAAATTGCCTACCAAGACGAATTACACGGATCCTAATCAATTAAGGGAAGCTTAGATGTTTTTATAAAAAATATATACAGGATTATTTTTTATGGAGTGTAATCAGGGAAAAATTGTTCAGTTTTATGCACCTCATTACCTCGTAGAATATACGCACTCCTTTTAAGTTAATCCTGTATAGTCAGGCAAGGCAGATTAACAAATTAAACTAACTCGTATTTGACCAAGAAATGTTATTACTTTATTTAATTAAAAAAACATATGAAACATCCCACAGAATACCAATTATATTCGCATAGGTATCGCACTATTCCATTTCAATCACTAAAATAAGTAAACGCAAATAGTTATAAAAACTAATTCCCATATAAACACTTATTCCTAGAACCTAGTCACACGAAAGTATATAAAACATCCATTAACACTTCCCGGAAAACAAAAAGCTGCAATATTATCTTTAGTTCACATCTCAATGTTCAAAGCTTTCAGCGCACATTAAACTTATATATATCCGGCGGCCATTTTGTTTGAAACTCATAAACAATACCTCGCACCGACGAGGATAATTTGCATAGAAACAAGCGAAACACGAAACTAGGTGATGTACTAAACAAAAATAGATTAACAAAACGAATTTAGCTTCATTTGCGAGTATGTGAGGTTAATTTTTATTCAAGTACTTAAATTCTATTTTAAACCCTTTAACTAAAAACAGAGATTGCATTTTCAGTTGTAGACAATTGTTTTGTAGGATAATGTCAGAGAGGTTTTAAAAAGGTTTACATTCAGTATTTTTAGGTTTTCTAGAGTGTGTGACTTTTGTTGACATTCCCACTCTATAGAGACGGCAAAAAAGCTGCAACGTTTTGGGGCATCTCAATTTAGTTTGTCAAGTGTATAAATGGAAAAATTGAGTGCCCTGTGTATATCATGAGATAATAATCATTTATTTGCTTGAAATATGGTTACAATTACAGGTCTTAAAATACAATTACATTTCTTCATATCTCATATTCAGCATGCAAATATAATATGAAATAATTCATGGGCATAATTCTCTATTATTTATAGCAAAATATTGTTATTAACTAATTTATGGTTTAGAAGAGGTTGATGTTTTTCAACATCTACGACTTTTTATTCGTTTCATGTAAATTCTAAAATGTCAGTTATATTTGAGTAGAATAACTAGCAAATAAAATTTCTAAGTATCTTCTCAAAAAGGACTCCCAATGTTTTTATTTTTCGCCTATAGATTATTCTCTTTACCGGCTGCATACATAAATACCTGGTAATTTTTTAAACAATGTTCAAACATACAGGCATGAACAACTTTCTCCTAAAAAGTAATATCTTCAATGAGTCTATATTGAAATAATGTTATCTCCTGTGCTAATTTCGATCAGCTTATGATAATTTTGTATGGCTAGGCCAATTGTTTTTGGAAATAACTTGACATTTTTAACAAAAATTCACTTCTATGGAGACAAGCAGTATTTTTAAAATATGAACGCGGCTATGAAAGGCTTGAAAAATCAACCATATAAAAACAATTTATTGACATATTGTATTCATTAATGAGGTCTTCGACATGAAGTTAGTGAACATGGTGAAAACCTGTGAATACATTCCAAGGTAAATAATTACACTTACAATACTTTTTAGTTAAAAAGTTTTTTTAGTGTTTTTTAATGAAAAGCCTTTATTGTTTTATTTTTAATTATGTGCCTGTCATCCGTTCACATGACCGATTTACCAACATGATTTATATAATATATTTTTATGTTTCTTTATAAAGTTCGTCAGATTTGATGTATCGGTGTTCGTACCCGAATAAACTAATTAAAATTATGTTCACGTAACTTTTCTCCCTGAAAAGGGATAGGACAATATAATCATGCTACTAACCGTATATTTTCTAATTAACCTCTCTACCTTGTTTCAAACTTGTATTTTAATTTGTTTGATATTCTCGCTTATATGTAAGTTTTAATATATGATATTGTAATACCTGCTTTTCTAACTTAACTAATAAAAATAATAAGGACAAAATAAATTTACGAGTTGAGTTAAATTTTTTGCACAATAATAAAATACGAAGCGGTGGTAGCCTAAAGGCTGGGTCGTCGGTCTTGCGATCAAGTGGTTGCGGGCTCGAAACCCACCCATTTCACTACCGACATTAACCCTCTCGAAACACAAGCATTTAGCTTAGCACGAGGGTTTAACAAGAATACTAGTAATGTTTACATTGCTAGTAAACTTGAAAAAAAATAGAAATTTTGAATTAATTTTCTTTCTTCTTCCATGATGTATGTATGTAAGGTAACTTTTTCACTCACCGTTGCTCTTGTTAGAATTTTTGTTATACGATTAATGTCCATAATTAATGCGAATTATAAAACTTAATAGACTTTGAAATGTTTGTCCATTTAATTTAGATACAAACTCGTTTTGTAACTGAGTAGTTCGTGATCAAATTCCAACATTTTTTTATATCGTTTTGTATCATTCTCTGTTATTGGCAATGACTAAAAATATTCTAGATTAACTCAGGCATGTGCTATCGAGTGTACATCCGATATAGTATTTAACTTTGAACTAAATTGTGACATATGAAACCTGAAATAAAATTGTCAGTTTTAACTTTTTAATTACGATTGAATTTCTCAAAATTTCAAATCTCATTAAAGGGTCAACGGAAGTGTACGGATGGGATTCGAACCGGCAACCTCACGATCGCAAGTCCGATGCCCTAGCCATTAAGCTACCGTCGTCGCTTCAATCATTATATGAATATGTTTCATGTTTTGTTTTATATCGTAAAAAAGCATAAATGGTACAACGTTTCATGTTTGCATATCAAATCAATCAAACATGTTTAGTCACGTTGTACCTGTCGGGTATTAAGGCCCCCGGCATTAAGGGGTTGCCTGGGGAGTCGTTTACTAATTGCAACATAAAGGGGTATTTTTGGGTCACGGCGTATTTTGATGACCCCATTTATACTGTGGGTTAGTTGGCATGAAAAACATTATTGATTACGATTACATTATTGATTTTTTATTTGTTTATCAATTTTTTTATAATTATTTAACTCTTTAATTAGTGTGAATAATGTAGATACTTAACTTAAAAAATACGGTTTTAGTTTCTTCAGTGCATTCAAAATTTGTTGTACATTGCGCGCGATATTGAGGCATTTTTACCGTTTGTTAGCACCTGAATTGAGTTTGATTTAAAAACTTTTCATTTGTGTTTAGTTTTGTTGGTTTTTAACTGTTTAGTTTTCGGTACAATCATGACGAGAACCAATATTAATGTTCTGAAATCCTGAAACAGCTGAAACTTCAGCCCACCGTGGATTTATACTGCTTTGTTTAAGCTAGTTATACAATAGTTTCAAACCAAAATCAAACAAGTTAGCTTGAAGTATTCGACGCTATTTATTAGAGGTTACACCACCCATGTTTACTTCGCCATCCAGCATTCGTCTAAAGCGATTCAACTGGACCCATCATACAAATTTAAACCATGTCACTGGTCTATAAGGTTGGAATTTGCTTGATGGTCCTCAGAGTTATGGCGTTTTAAGTCTGTGTATGTTTTACGTGACCTAAATAAGACGGGCTGAGTAAATTTCAGGCTGTATTGGATTTGAAATGTCCAGTCATCGCTCGGATATTATTTTATGGTCAATTGTTGTGTAGCGGTGATCTGCAATATTGTTTGTTTCGTGCAATATATTAGAATGGGGTAGGTACAGTAATTGTTTTCAATTGGAAAATTTTCGTTGTTTTGTAATGTAATATTTTGGCTAAGTATACAATATAACGCTAAAATTGTTATAACACACCTATAACTATAACGACTAGAGTAGGCGAACCAATTAGGCGACAGAATAGTGAATCACTTCAAACTGTGTCCTATCAACACAGTTGGTACGTCCAAACGTACCGTCAGTCGTCAAATTCAAGTATCTCCTTAATTTTACATTTAATGGCGGTATATTAAGTGAATGTGCGTCACAGTGTAATTAATACTATGACGACGAAAGTATATAATGCTCGATGCACACATCAACCTTTTTGCTTCACTATTAGCTACGCGTTCGTATGAATGGTGTTAATAACTTTCAGTTCATTAAATTTGATCGTTATAAAAGTATTGATAAGTCGTAATATCCGTTTCGCACGGATGTGACGTATATTTCTCCTAATATTTTAGAAATTATTGTTTAACTTTGTTTTTTATTTTTCTTTATTTTATGCGTCTCAAATGCTTTTTTTTTCTTTCTTTCTGATGCTTAAGCGTGGTCACCTTAAATTCTCAAGATTCCACTGTCTGTTTGAACACACCCTTACTCCTAGTTTTTAAAAGACAGATCAATTTTATCTGCTGTTTAATAAACTGATATTACTGTGAGTGGTCGACTCTTCTACACGAACGTACCTTCCAATGGAGTGTAAGAGAGATAATTGCGTCACAAGCCGAACGCTTACGTCGATCATGCCTCTTTATCGTGTGTTTCGCGCTCTCGCTTGCACACTCGGCTCCGGCGAAACGTGACACTTATAAGTGCGTGCAGCTGGCCGTTCATCGATTTAAAAGAAGTTATCACATAAAAAAAGGTATTATATAAATGTATTGCTTGCTAGATTATAGATCCTCCGATATATAATCTTGATTCTTACTGAAATTCAAGACTGCCTCTTCATTCGTTATCAGAATACACAACGCTGATCAGTATGCATGACAAATAATAACCAACAAACTTATACTCGATATTACAAACAAGAAAGTATTTGTGGAACACAATCACGTTCCTGTATTGTACCGAAACTTGGTACGAGAATAGTGGACGGTGCCAGTGAATGACAGACTTTTCTTTATTACTATACTAGCTGTTTCCCGCAGCTCCGCCCGCGGTCTAAATTTTTTTTTTATGTAATTGAGAATTTTCTTTACTATAAACCTCACGGAGCCCGAGACCTTTCCAGCGAATGCAAAACCGTGGAAATCGGTTCGTGCGTTCTGGAGTTATAGCGTCAGGAAGGAAAACCCGACTTATTTTTATATAGTAGATAAATAATTCTTGTGGACCCACCCCGGCTTTAAACGGGAACATAAACATTCCTCTTGAATAACTGGTGGTGAAAAGAACATTAAAATACAAGGTGAAAACCATATTAAAATCCGTTTAGTCGTTGTTAAGGTTAGCGCGTTCAGCCCGATGCAGTGGAGGACTTTATTTTTTGACTAGCGGATGTTCTCCGGCTTTGCACGGGTAGGACCCTTAATTATACTCAAAAACACTTTTCCTAAATCAATCTATCTATTGCTGGAACTGCAATAAAATCCGTTGCTTAGTTTAAAAGATCAAAGCGAACCGATATCGGGAATGATCTTATTATATACTGTTATATGGATAGACAGATATATCTATATAAAGATTAATACTGTTTAATTTCCTAAACTATAAAATATGACGTCAATTCATGGAGGATATCACCACATCTTTTGATAATAGCCCCCTAGCTAAGTGACATTTCTACAAGCGTTAACTATGATAGAAAACGCTTAAAATGGAAATGACATTTGTTTTCGAAAAGTCACATGACTTAGACTTGTCACTTCCATACGTTCAAGCGATTCGATCAGCGATAACGCTTGTAAAATGTAACTTGGCTAGGGCAGAACAGCACGTCGATTCTGTAAAATTCAATCAACAACTCGCATCTCACTTCGCTATTCACTCTCACTTCGCATAAGTTTCAAATTTCATGTGACAAGCGATTGTCGAAATTACCTTACTGCATGCCACTTCATACGTCATCTCATATTTAATCTCACGGTTAATTTAGTTCATCTCGCTGACACGCTCGCAAGTGTAGCGCTAGTGTATCAACCGAGTTTATAGAATGCCAATCAAAAAACTCACAGCGGGTTCAGATTCGAAGTTTAGAACGACGTCTTACAGAATCAACAGGCAGAAACAGCCCAAACTTTTAAAAATTCATGCTGGACACATAATTAATCAGCTCATACATACGCGAATCCACCTGCATATCAATCAGCGTTGTCGAATGCAATAAAGAAAACCACAGCGCTAAAGCACCGGTAAAACGACAAAAGAACGAAAGACCACCAATCAGCGTCCGCCGTCCAAATTTATAGCCAATCAGCTTCCAGCTGCGGTCTGCTGCAGTATATTGTGAATGCTCGCAATTAGTACGGCGTTAGGTGGCAGTTGGAAATTTGACACGAAACCCGAGTTTTAGAGTTCCGTGTTAGTTTTAATTAGATTACAAGCTTAGTACTAAACAGGAAATTAATACTATTATTGAAACCTGGAAATACGTATTACATAACAAAGCCAAGTTAATGAGAAAACTTAATTTTATTTAAACTGAAAAAAACGCCTCATGTTAGATTTTTTGGTTTGACTAAGCCTTGTTAATATAATAATAGATTACTGTTTTATTGTTAATACTAGCTGTTGCCTGTGACTCCGTCCACGGTCCCTAATGTGTGATGATACTCGAGGATTTATAGCATTATATTGGTGAAATAATTTCTAAAATGGGTCCAGTAATTTTTATTTTATTACAAACATACAAATCGTTTTAGGAACTTTAATAATTATTATCATTTAATGAATAAAAATAACTCTATTCCATTATTGTTTCACCTTTTAGTTTTATTTTTCGACGATTTACTAAATTCTACTAACCTTGTCTTCAAATCCACCACAAGTATAAAATTTAGTACACACAACTACCAACAATTTCATACTAAAAATAGCCGCAGAAATTCTGAAACTTTCCCTCCACACATTTGAACACAAACTTTCAGAAAATCCGTACTGAAAAGGTGTTCCTGAAATTTCACAAATAAAATGTTCACACAGTTTGTTTTCACAACTGCTCAAGTACAAAAGATAAAGGAAGAGGAAAAAAGGCTTTTATCGGAAATAAAATGGCCATCTAGGATTACGGTACACAAGGCCAGCATAAAATGAAACACATAACCTTAGATAAGATATAATAATAATACTAGCTCCTGCCCGCAACTTCGTCTGCGTGGACTTCAGAATTGAGTTCAATAAGAAATGCAAAATGTGAAATAATGAAAAATGGAATAAAATTTTCACCCGTGTTATAGCTTGCGCTGTAATAGAGAAAAATACCAAATTTATAAGCTGTCTGCCCACGGCTTAGCTCGGAAACAATTTTCAAATTTCCCTCGGGAACTTACTTAAGGAATCGGGATTAAAGGTAGCCTATGTTATTTTCTATGACAAAGGCTACTTGCATGCCAAATTTCATCCAAATCCGTTCAGCCGTTTTTGCGTGATTGAGTAACAAACATCCACATTTATAATTTTAAGTAGGATATAAAACAAAGTCTGTTTTGTAACAACACTTATAACCTCGAGTTATATTGTTGTAGCAAACCCGAATTCGGAATTGAATTTACGATGTGTTTCATATTTTACAATAAATTAAGAATCATGAAAATCGGTCCACCCGTTCTCGACACGACCAAGAAAGCGATGGACAGACCGCGCGATGACTAAAAAAGATGTTACTTGTTTGAGATGACGTCAGAGAGAGAAGTTTGGAAGAAGAAGACGCAAGGGAAGCTGGAAACAATATTTTTATACCGTAAAGAAGACATAACTATAGTCTGTTTTTTAACCCTAGAGACTAACTTGACAAGAAAAAATGCCAAAATGACATAGATCAGATTCCAATAGCTTTTACGTCAGTTTTGACATTTGCACTTGTCAATTTAGTCTACAGGATTTAAAAACAGAGATAGAATAGTTCAAATAGTTCACTTCTTGTTATAATTTCCAAATTAATGTGCATGAAGATGGTCTATTAAAATTATCGGAGGAATATCTTTCAAGACTTTTTCCATACCAATATTGCAAAGAGGAAAGATTTGATTGTTTGCTTGCATCTTGTATCTGTATATATAATTAATCAATATAGGCCCCGAATCTACTGAACAGATAAAAAAAATATTTCACTGTTTAGAATCTACACTATCCCCGGGTGACAGGATATATTATATTTGTCGGGGAATAGAAACTTATTTGTTATAAAATAGGTTTCAACCTTGTTTGTGAAACCTCTTTGGTTATAAGATTGTTTTAATACTGGCACATTGGTAAACGTCAAGCATTATGCTTGGATAAAATCAAAGTTGAGACGTGTGGATAATTATGTGATATAGAGGATTGTCGTGAAAATAGCACGAATATGGTTATTGAATGGTAAATTGGATAATAGAAGGACACGTCTGCAACTCTGGGATTATCGCGTTTACTAATGTGTTAGCGAGCCATGTGATTTGATGTTAGTGAATTGATTGTAAAGCAACTATAGACGACTTATAGACGACAGCGTGCCGCTGGAGAGTTTGTTCCGCCGCTTGTTCTCTCTGGCCTGGCACTAGTAAGCGGCGATGGGTGGGCAATCTTGGGAGCTGTCTTATGTAATGATAACAAAGAGAGTAAAAGATGATGATACGATCTAGTGTTTCATTGAAAAACCCACTGATGTCGGCTATCCTGAACACACACATGCTACCCTTTGTTGTTGTTTCCGACATCAGAAGTGGGATGTGACAAACGTCCACAGTGCTAATCTGGAACTACAATATCGAAAGTTTCAGAGTTTGATGTGCGATCCGGAAATTTGGGACAATCTAGAAATGTTGACAATTGATACGGATGAACTGGATTGAATCTTTTGAAAACAATTGAAGGTTGAACAAAATACTCAAATCATATTGAAAGTAAACGTGATATAAGAGTGCAGACTGGAAGAGCCCTGAATCAAGAAGAGGCGATTTGATGTTGTTATTTGGAATATGAGTCGAATGGTGGAGATAAATTGGTTTTGATTTAATCTTTGATCTAGCTTTACAGGTACCCTAGTTCGACGGTCATTGAATATGACTGTGGCTGCTGTGTTATGATGATTAACTTGGAAATTTCTAATCTGATGAAACGGTGATGTCTGCGAGTAAACGGAAATGTTATCAGATAACAAAACACAGGTTTACAAATAACATAACCGAGACGTATGGTATCCGATATTTGTTACTATGTCGAAGTGGTAAGGATGTGATTGTTATTTGGTAAGTTAACCTGAGTCCCTGTTAACTAGAGTATTTGTTACCTTTTTGAAGGGGTACTAAGTTAATGTAATTATTGAGTTTGTAATGTGTTGTTTAAAATTGTTAGCTTTAGTTGGTTGAGAAACATTGCGATGGTTCCTTAGAACTAAGATGTGGTGTGGCATTGACTGGCCGGAGTGGCATTGGTTGGCCTGTGTGGCAATGGTCTGTGTGGAAGGTGGTCGAAAGGATAATGTCGTCCGGGCCATGCAGCTGATAGCGGCTGGTTGAGGGGACACATTCATCCGGTCCAACCTTAAGTTTTCCTTGGTCGAAGGGACAGTGTCGTCCGGGCCATGCACGTATGGCTGGTCGAAAGGACACACCCGTCCGGTCCAAGTTGATATTGTGTAAAAAGTTGATCGCAACACGAAGGTCTCGTCCAGGTTGTCCTAAGGATAGGACATGCTGATAAAGTCGAGAGTGCATTGCTTGTTAACTGATTAGAGAAAGGTGCCGTCCGGTCCATGATTGGTCGAAAGGACACACGCTTTCTTTCTTCTGAGACAATTACAGTTCTATGAGAGTTGTGGAGTTGTTGTTGTTAACCGCTCTTTGAGAGTGGTGGAGTGATGATGCTGGAACTAACCTTGGAGGGCTAGTTTTGGGCTAGTTTTTAGATATTGACTCGCTGAGTACTTAAATGACTTGATGTGCTGTAGTTGTACAGTAAAAGTTGTTGTTACGAGCACGTACTAAAGTAGTGATGATTGTTGTTGATGAAAATACCGGTTGGTAGAAGTACTGAGTTTTTGAGATTTGAAGTTGATTTACTTTACTACAGATTGTTTGAATTATGAGTTTGATGTAGTGAGTAACATTTGTGTTGCAAATGCCAATAATATTATGGAGCAGCAAGTTGTTTCTGACTATGTTCAGGTTGGCCGAGCGGACTAGCTTTTGCTTTAAGGAATGTTCTTCTTCTCAGATTTCTTACTCGAGGTCACGTGATGTGGAGCCTGGTTGCTTGGAGCTGTTTCACACAAGTACATGTTAAGCGTCAGCACGGCTGTCGGAGAGCCATCACACGAGGACGTGTGACCTGTCAGAATGGCCGTGTCGGGGAATAGAAACTTATTTGTTATAAAATAGGTTTCAACCTTGTTTGTGAAACCTCTTTGGTTATAAGATTGTTTTAATACTGGCACATTGGTAAACGTCAAGCATTATGCTTGGATAAAATCAAAGTTGAGACGTGTGGATAATTATGTGATATAGAGGATTGTCGTGAAAATAGCACGAATATGGTTATTGAATGGTAAATTGGATAATAGAAGGACACGTCTGCAACTCTGGGATTATCGCGTTTACTAATGTGTTAGCGAGCCATGTGATTTGATGTTAGTGAATTGATTGTAAAGCAACTATAGACGACTTATAGACGACAGCGTGCCGCTGGAGAGTTTGTTCCGCCGCTTGTTCTCTCTGGCCTGGCACTAGTAAGCGGCGATGGGTGGGCAATCTTGGGAGCTGTCTTATGTAATGATAACAAAGAGAGTAAAAGATGATGATACGATCTAGTGTTTCATTGAAAAACCCACTGATGTCGGCTATCCTGAACACACACATGCTACCCTTTGTTGTTGTTTCCGACATATTAAAAAAAATAGAGTTCGCAGGCGGAAGTTCAGAAAACAGCTAGTTAAAAAAATAAAATAGAACGTCCTGAAAAATTTCTTCTTCAAAATTATTTGTATTTTATTCCTAGCGAGAAAACACTATTCGTAGCTTAGTCCACGTAGAAAATTCCGGGGTTGTTTTCCAGAAAAAAGGTACACCAGCTCCTTCCTTAGAATTTAAAACTTGTTCAGCAGTTAAAGATGGGTTTAACCGTAAATAAAGAAGGTTCTTTTTCTCTACTTGCTTTCTGAAAAGATGTAAGGACAAAATATGTACCGTATTATTAATATTTATTTTTAACTTTATTGCCTTTTTCTCTAAGCTATATTATATAGCACCTAAAAATCCATTAATTTCTTTCGTAACATCAATATTGCTGTGATAACACTTGTTATTTTTTCATAAATAAAATTGCCTTAAAAATTTCTTCGATACATTGTGACTTAAGGGCTTCAAACTGATTGAGGTATTAGTATTCGGCCATTAGTTAATTTTACGTTTCCTATAGAGAAATAATATAATTATGTCTATGTCTAATATAATGTTTTGCTCGTTCTGTTTGTTAACGAACTCCTCTAAAATGGTTTCATCGATTTTAATATTTTTTGTGTGTATTTGGTAGGTATGAGACTATTCTCATACCTACCAAATACACACCTATGTGCTAGGCTATTTTTATTTCCTTTTTTTATATAGTAACGTTTGATCAGCCGGATCAGCTAGTGATTGTATATATTGAGTGCACATACAAAGAGTGTAAACAAAGAAAATGTGACAATCATTATAATGTTTGACTAACCTACTTTCTCACGCTTCGTGGTCCTAATAAAGTTCTCAATCTCAAATGCTTCTATTCTAAGTGAATATCACCCAAAACATAAAAGTCTTGGTACTAATAAAACTCGAATTTAGTGTATTCTGTAGTATCACAGATCTCCACTGAAGCCGGGTTTAGCACCATCTATATTTCACTGAATCGCCTGTGGGGAGCCGCATATAACCCGACGGACACTTTCATTGCAAACGGATTCTTCGACCAACGTATTGCAATGAGGTACTTTTCTATCTGGAATAGTTTACATGATATGTTTGATTTGTGATCGCTATTGTTTGATTGTACACGATATTTGTATTGTTATTTTTATAACTTTACATAAATTTCATATTTTAAACCATTTTATTAATAATATTTAGATATTTAGATTAAGCTAAAAGGTTAAACCTATAAGCCCTCTTCTCTGTAACTATATTTTGCTGTGCCCGACAGGGTCCATGATTGTTACAATTTGAATGTTTATTTACCACCTAAGAATATAGTATATACATTGTGGAATGGCAATAAATGATTGAGTATTGAGTATTGTGATATTACGATCGTTTCTTGTGCTTCTAATATACTCATTTATATTTGGTTTTCTCGGAGTATCTGTTGTTTGTTTTTTTTTTATTGAAAAATCCGGAAGCAAGGCTCATCGGAAAATATCCGTCACATTTATCATATTAATACTTTGGGGCTTCGGTAATCCAATCGTCGTCCCGAAAATTACTTTTAAATCTTTTACAATTTAAATATCATAAATTAATATGAAATTATAATGGGTACTTAAATTAATTGGATTTTTTGCACTTGCAAAATAAAATTAGTTGTTGTTTAAACGCAACTACAACATACCAACCTTCTTGTTAAAAAATACATTTTATATGCTTTGGGAGCTACATGGTTTCTACAAGTTTGGATACAAAAGATCTTGTATTATTGTATCAGTACGCATAAAGGAAAAGGTTATATATCCAAAATATGCGAACGAAGGCGAATTTATTTTTCCCGAAGGAGCTGGCATCGCAAACATCCTAACTTATGAGTTGGGACTAGGGATGAGCAGCTAATTTGTATTTATTGCGGGACTGCGGGACCGCGGGATCCCGGGTGCGGGACTCAGTTGCGAAGAGCACAAAACTAATATATCGACCCAATACACCAATAGAATTATGTTGAACATTGACACTTCATTTTGGATGGTTTTGTCTTGGGTTCACTTGGGTTCAAAAGTTTGTTAAAGCATTTGGTGGTATAATGTATGTACTATGTGATGCATAGGATCACTAAATAATGTAATGTGAAGCTAATAGGTAGGTAAAATAAGCAATTGACAGAAAGGAAAAATATACCATAATATACACAAATATATACAGGATATATCCTCCTGTTCTGCCCAACGTTAAAATTCTGCTCTAGTATTTGTATTTATTTATAACAATACAATATTATTACAAAAATTTGCTCACTATAATAATTCCACGCTGATAAAATAAAATATACAATTTAAAACCTAAGGTAAAAAATAAGATCATTTTTTTTCCATTCAGTTGCTTGAGATACTTATAAAAATTAAAAGGTTTTGTATATTTGATAATATCGGCCTTTATGGCATAAGCTCTTAAAAGTTAACGTTACCGCTATCCACCTCGAGACTGACCAGGAAATGAAAAACCAACATTAAAATAAAATTCCAACAAAGCGAGAAGCCCATTCATCACTCACCGAAAATAATCCGGTATTAATCAAACATCATTGTTTACCAATCGCCATCCGCCGATAACCGCTGAAGTGACGTGGCGTGCGCTGATTGGTTGAAACGAACCAATTGAAGGAACGCTCCGGTTTTCTAATAATAATGTCAAGTATTTGTAAATAGAATCAGGTACAACTAGCCTAATGGATTTAAATTGAAGGATAATTTGAATATTTGCGGCTTTTTATTAAGCTATTTGGATACTCGCAAAATTGATTGAATAAGTTTTATCGAAAATTAATATCGACAGAATTAGTACAGCCCTAATGTTACTATGAACATTTAATATTTCAGTTTATAATACTAATTATACAGTATGGTTCCGTATAATTTATATTCAATTTGAAATTACCTACTCATTAATATTCAACTAATGTGTATAAAATAATTTAATGCTTCATTTTAATGTAAGTAAATTATGTATTTCACAGCAGAAAATTATTCACCGTTATGTAATAAATTCTAGTTAGACATCAATAAATGTTAGTTTATCTAATATGGGATTAATGTTTCTGACTCTACCTTATTTTTAGAATTACACAATTATGGGAAAATAATAGCCAAATCACAATTTTATTACGAAATTATGTTTTTGACGCTTTACTGGTTAAGCCTCGTTTTGAAAATATTTTTTTTTAAAGATGACTAGCAATGTGGGTCGCACATTACTAGTAATCTTGTTAACCCCTCGAGCTAAGCTAATATGCTTGTGTTACGAGTGGGTTCACGTCGGTAGTGTAATGGGTGGGATTCGAACCTGCAACCACGTGATCGCAAGTCCGTCGCCCTAGCCATTAGGCTACCGCTGCTTTCTTAATATTGTGAGAGTGAAATTTTAAGATGCGCGCGCATCACTGTTAAGTACATATAACTTCTCACGCTCGCACAAATGCATACGAACCCATTTTTTTTTATCCATTGCACATGAATGGCTAACTGGAACTGAAATAGATAAAAATCGTTCAATAACTCTTTTATAGATTCCGGTAGACCAATCCTTTGGAGATTGATTTCCCGGCGTTCGTAGTGCCGTCAACTCGAACATGATTGGTCGGTGCGGCCGAGGCTTAGACAGCGTCGAAGCTAATTCCTAAGTTGAATACGTTTGAAAATTTCTGATGTAACATCTACTATATAAAAATAAGTTGGCTTTTCCTTTCTGACGCTATAACTCCAGAACGCACGAACCGATTTCCACGGTTTTGCATTCGTTGGAAAGGTCTCGGGCTCCGTGAGGTTTATAGTAAAGAAAATTTCAAGAGAAAAGTGGGAAAAAAAATTATTTATTAAAATCATTTTTTCACATACAGCGCCATCTCCGATACATAGCATGTACCTACTACAACGGCGCCAGTAGGTACGTGGTGTGTGAGTATTCCCACGAAAATAAGTACAATACCTAAATGAACACGTATTTTAGCGATTTTGGAAACCTCTCCCGAGTAAAATAGGGGTTGCAAGGTATTCTATTAAAAACATAATTTTTAAAGATAGGGACATGCCTTTTCTTATGCGCTTCTGGTTCGATACAAATGAACACATATTTCAGCAATTTTGATAATCTATATCCTTAAGAGGGTTGGAAGTTTTTATATGAAATGTGTCATTTTCAAAGATAGACACATTATCTATACTAATATTACAAAGCTGAAGAGTTTGTTTGTTTGAATGCGCTAATCTCAGGAACTACAGGGCCGATTTGAAAAATTATTTCATTGTTATAGCTCACTTATTGAGGAAGGCTATACGTTACTTTTCTTAGGAAAATCTACCCCCTATGGGGGTGCAATAGGGGCTGAAATTGTTAGTATGTGAAGTTCGGTATTCTCAAAGATAGACAGATGAAAAGATAAGTAGATAAGATAATGACCATTTAAGACATATCTGAAACGACGGACCCCGTGGTCGAGTGGCGTTCACTCCGGTTTTTTAAGGTGTCGCCAGCACTAAGGTCCCGGGTTCGATCCCCGGACGGGTCCAAGTAGAAAACCACTTCTATATTGTCTCGAATCTGGGTGTTTATGGTACCTTCGTTGTCTCCGATTCCTGCTTTGCTACTTACTTTACTATAATTATTATTTTAACTCCTTACTTTGATAATCACATAATACATCCATCTATCCTTTAATACTACTCTTTACTTGACGCGCGAGCGGAGCCGCGGGCAACAGCTAGTCGTATTCTAGAAATAATTAATTGTTTTTTTCTTTATTGAATACTAGCTGTTATGTCAAACGCTATAAAGCTTACAATAGAAAAGTTAATATGGTCGCTAAGTTTTTTTTTTTTTTAATGTTTCGCGCAATTGTTTTATGTTTTGCTTTCTTAAGAACCTTCTCCTGATTATAGCAAACACGTCAAAAAAGAATTAGCGATATTGGTCCAGCCGTTCACGAGTGATGACGTGGCAAGGGAAATAAGAATTCATTTTAATGAGCGCAACGGCACTAATTAATGAACTAATTAGAATAAGAATGTTTTATAGTTAGCTCATTTACTTTTATTCATTAATTTATGATTATTGCGATGTAGAAATAGTCTCTAAATTGTTTATTTACAATAATTGTAACGTGGGTACGTCTAAAAACGTGTCACTATAAATACGACTTCACAGACCGCTCTACGTTCATTTGTAGCCGAGCAGTCGAACTGTGAGGATCTCTTTGAAAGCATTGTTACTCTGTCGGTTGAATATAGCTTTGGAGTAAGTCTTGAAGTTTTCTTTAATAATTGGTTAATAAGATGAGTTCCGATCATCTAGATAATATGAGTGACGCCACGCTTTTTAAAAACAATGAGAAGACCAATACTGCGTCATATATATAGAAGATCAGCGGACTCGACTCTAGTCTGTCTAGGTACCAAATGCTCTGCTAAAGGATCAAGGATGTTGATGCATTTGAAAACAAGATAAATTAGATGATAAGACGATTAAAAAATGAAAAATTAGGATTAATGCAAATGACAGGAGAGAGGATTGGTATTTATAATCAATGGAAATATTAGTGGTGGTTGCAAAATTAAAGACGAACATGATAAAATTACTCAATAAATTAGCTTTTAAAGACATACTGTACTGCTATACAAAGCAATATATTTCAACCTTATCATCTTTTATAACACACCTATCGGCAATTAATCCTTATTGCATTTATCGCTACTCCAGAAATGCGATTTTTAAATCGATAATTGATAAATTCTCTTTAAGCGTTATATCGATTCCTGATACCATCCCTAGACGATTGATCGTCGACCATTCATACGCTGTCCACTCGAAGATGATTGGTCGGCACACTTGGTACACGACGGCCATTGAATACCAGGATTATAGGTAACATGTGATTTATATTTCTGTGGTTGTATTTGTTACACAAAAACCTTTCTTTTGAATAACTCTATCTATTGCTAAAAACTTCATCAAAATCTGTTGCGTAGTTATTATAGTAGTTATTATACATTTCTAAAGACAAACATAATATAGATAAATTACACCCAGACACAACATTTATCATGCTGATCACACGAATATTTGTCCTGGGTGAGAATCAAACCCATGTCCTCTGACATACCAGTTAGTTTTAGTGTATCTGTGTGTGTAGTTAGTGAACCACTAGACCAAAAGGCCAGTCAAGTACCTATGTCAAATATATTATGTTTTTCATTCTTATAAAGTATAACTAGTATAATAAATATATACTACTATAAATTAAGTATAGTATGTATATTGAAGTTGAATGCCATTTGTTCATGAATAATAAAAGCCAGAAGGTTTCGACAATCAAAACTTTTTAGTTTATTCATCATTTCACAAGTTAGTGAGATCAGATTACATTTAAATCCTTCAAATTTTAAAATAGAAGTTAGATTTTACGATACCAAACTGAAAATTCAGCTGAGCGTTGTTCAAAACTTACCTGCAAAATTCGACAGAATAAATGTTTCAATTCGCAAACTAAAGTTGATTTATTTGCGATGCTCAAAGGATTCTGGGGTTCAGAGAGACGTACCCAAGGACTGATCTGCGAGCGTTTTGCCCTGAGGCTAGAGAACTGAATTATTTTATAATACAGC
The DNA here is from genome assembly GCA_950381575.1 of Plusia festucae. Classification (NCBI taxonomy): domain Eukaryota; kingdom Metazoa; phylum Arthropoda; class Insecta; order Lepidoptera; family Noctuidae; genus Plusia; species Plusia festucae. The sequence continues at coordinate 7,827,236 of OX494454.1, read as the reverse complement.
TTACAGCGCTACCTTGGAACGCACGTACCAGCGCTTTGCGAAAATCAACCGTAATACTTTGAAGTAAAGTGGTTTTTAATGTCAACGTCTTAACTATCGTGCAATCTATTGTAAGCATTCAGAGTAAAGTACAACATTCTCCCATCTCTGTGTATAAATTGAAAGGATTATGTTAATAATAATATAGATACTGTACTTCTCCCCCGAAACAAAAACATATGTTTGTCTAGACTCTACACATTCTAAACTTACTCTCGGAAATCGTTTTTCCGCTAAAAGACTTAAAAGATGTGATTAAGTAAACTATCGTAAAATCAATAAACTCATGAACTATATTGCAAATTGTAATTGAATATTTTGGAGCGATATTTCCTCATTGAAGGCAAATATGTGCTTTGAATACGGACCGATTCGGATTCTAATTAAACCGTCCAGTTTTTTTTATATGTGCGTTTTGCTACAGCAGTCAGTACGTTTCATTTTACACCTGCAAAAGATCGGTGTCCGATTATTGTAAGTAACTCAGCATGTTTACTTAGTTCCAATTCAGAACGTACAAAAATATTTTTTTAAAGTTCAAAAATGCTAAAGTCTGGTGTCATTGAGACTCAAACGGATCCTCGACAATTTAGGCACCCTTTGCGCTCGCTTCGAAAAATAGAGAACAGGCATATCAGACACCTAACCCTCTCTTCTGAGTCTACGGTAGACGAGGGGTTATTAGACACCTGCAACGACTGCAAGGAATTACTGGGGGCACTTAGACCCTTCACAAACACTTAGCAACATTGCAGCATTTATATTTCTACTGAGACGTAATGGATGCATCTTGCAAATTCAAATGTCGTGGCCTCACGGTTCAATGACTGAATTCGTATGCACATAGTTGCAGGTTCGAACCCAGGCAAGTACTGATGTGACTTTTTCAAAGTTATATATCTACTTTCTTTATTATTCAAACGGTGAAGAAAAATATCGTGAGGAAACCTGGATTCCAGAAATTGGAATCTGAAAACGCCAACACACAATGAGCTAGCGTGGTGATCAATGCTCATTCCTTCTCTATAAGGGAAGAGGCCTGTGCCCAGTAGTGGGACGTTTAGGCCGGAATTATAATTATAATTTTATTTTTTGTCTTGTTGTTTTTGAAAAGAAAATTACTCTTTCAGACAACTTAAGTCTATCGCGTCGCGGCCATTGTCCCCAAAGGTGAAACTTTACGACAACCAGTTGATTTCGATAGTAAGTTTGTATTTTTTGCTGTTTTATAGTAAAAAAAATTGGACCACTGTCCCAATTTTTCATATACATATGAATTAATACAGTTGAAGAATGATTATTTTACTTAAATGAAATTGTGAATCTTTTTGTTATATTCATGAAGAAGTTAGAGAAGAATAAGAAGAAGAAGATATAGGATAATAAGATAGAGATGATAAACAGCAAATCCAATCCAATTTATTCGTAAATATAGGTTTATATGATCTCAAATTTATCAAAAAGTCCGCTATGTTTTGTAATTAACGCCTATTTTACAATACCAAATATAAGAATTAACTCCGTAATAATCAGTCTTTAGTTATTAGCTTCTAATATTATTAGCTACTGTATTGCTGATAATTCCTTTAAAAAAGTAATAACCGGCTCACTGTATTCTTTAGTAACCTTTTAATCAACACTGTATACAACTCTACAGAATTCTATGCTCCTCTAAAAATTCATGCTAGAATAATTTTAATTCGGCAACTGCGGGTTGTTTCGTAATACAAACAGTAAAACAAAACAACATCGAAACAAATGTTCCATTCTTACGCGATCAGCCAGAAAGCTTCTCCAAAATTAATGTTGGAACAAATGCATCTCACAAACATAGCCACGGCTTATATCGCTAACCGGGTATTGTTCTACAAGGTAAGGTAAGCGCAATATGTTCCATGATCGCTTAATATTAAGTTATTGTTGTGTTGTGTGTTGTCCAGTGTTGTTATATATATTTCAATTATGTATATAAAATAATGTCGGTTTGGTTACTACACTTATAACTCGGTCCACCCAGACCGATTTGCCACCAAACCTAACCGATTTGCCGATTTGGGTTGGTCCTTGATTTGTCGGATTCGTCTCCGTCCGAATAGCAGAATAAATATTTATTAAAATCAATAGATACTGCTAGTAGATAGAAACATAAGGGGAACATAGATTTGACGAGCTCCGTTGTTGAGTGGCGTACACACCGGTTTTCAAGGTGTCGCCAGCTCTGAGGTCCCAGTTTCGATCCCCGGACGGGTAAATGTAGAAAAATACTTTTCTACATTGTCTCGGGTCTAGCTGTTTGTGGTACCTTCGTTGTCTCTGATTCCATAACACAAGTGCTTTAGCTACTTACTTTGGATTCGGAGCAATGTATGTGATGTTGTCCACATTTATTTATTTATTTATAGATTTTGGAAGATCGACCTTATTGTGTACCTGAACGTGACGTGTGATTTACCTAAAAGACTCTGTGAATGACAATTTTACATTCGACAATGTCGAGTTAAAATATCGATACTAGTGATGGCACATGGCACGTGGATGATAGTAAATGCATTGTGACCTGACATTACACCACAATATTTTTATAAAAATCTGCCGTTTCTTTTAACTTCACAGTTAAGTAGTAAAGAAACCAAAGGACTCCAAGTCATCAAATCTTTACATAGTTTATAAGCATCTTCTGCTGTCTGTACGTTTAAATATTCAAGAGCAAAGGTATTGCGTATATTTATAGGTCCAGTTTGTGCGATGCCGGGGCGGGTCCGCTAGTTTTCATAAGGAAAACTAAATGAGGACAGCATGATTACTCCAAGGAAAACTTTAACATGGTTTACTGAACTTACTGAAAAAGAATGGAAAAAGATATTCACTATTACTAGCTAGTTTTTTATTATCTAATTACTAGCTGTTGCCCGCGGTTCTGCCCGCGTGGATGTCGGTTAGCCAACGTCCCAAAAACTTGTCAAATTTAACTCTATCCATTAAAAGCGAGTTCCGTCATTCTGCGCTGACATCTTTCTCAAGGAAGAATTTTGGCCGAAAGGTGTCGTATATCGACGTTTCCGAGGGAGGATACGCGACACCTCGCAGCGCAACACGACGCCGAAACTTCGTGTAAAATAATAGTATTTTAAGTTGATAATAATATGTATTAGTTTATAAGTTTTGTTTATATATGTATTCTATTTCTATGGGCCTAGTTGCCTGAAATAAAGAGTTTATTATTTATTATTATTATTAAAAACAGCATGATAATCAGTGTAGTAGTTTTTGAGATTAAAGCGAAAAAAAAAGACAGACGCGGAGTACTTTGTTTTATAATTTTTATTTATTTATTATAATAGTTAGTGATGTGCGGGAACACAGGACAATTCAAGGTACTACAGAAGAAAATAATACGTCGAATACTAATCAATCAACAAAAGCTTCGTTTGTTGGATACTTGTCAATGTATTTCATTACAACCTCATTGTTCCGAGCAATCAACCGTCTATTGTTTTATGATTGTCGCTATATCAAGTGGTTGGGGCCTCGTCCCAGTTTTATTTTTTACAGAATCGGATCAACAAACAGATACCAGATGCTTTATTGACTGGATAATAGTTTGATTGCTACTTTCCGGTATAAATGTTTAAGTTTAATTGTAGCTATTTATATTTCGTTTTTATTTCTCTGATTTATGGTAATATTACGACCTGCAATTGTTGCAATATCGGGCAAACTTTCCTCATAAGGAATTAAAATCGAGTAATATTTAACATTAATATGATAATGATTCATGATTTTTTTAAATGAAAATAAATGATGTTTTTAAAAACTGTATTTGTTAAAAGCACTTTGAGAATTAAAGTTGTTGTGCGTGTCCGGGATACTTTAGGGAGATTCAATAAAATGTAACTCTCATAAAATAATTAACTTGTATTAACGTTCCACAATACTTTGTTATGACTAACTACGTACTATGTATGCGTTGAGGCAGGGCGGTGTACTGTAGACGACTGGCGAGCCGTCCGCTCGCGCTCTCCTTATTCATCGAAATTGCAACTCTGCAAATCGCATTACTAAGTCGCTACATCACACCCCCCCTTTCTCAAAAAATTTTTTACAAAATAAAAAAAATTTCTTAACTCTAAACCATTTATCATTAAAACTACACACTCAATTATTACAATACATGCAAGTTCCTACGCTTACACTGTTTTTAACTATTTCAAATGACATGTCTTAAAATAACAGAACAAAACAATTGGTTACTATCTGACTCGATACATTGCAAGAAACTTTAGTACATTAAACAAAACAAGCTATCAAGTTACTCGTGCGCAATTCGCATAATGCAAGCTTAACAAAATTACAACAATGCTTGATACATAGGTTCGTGGAACGGATGCTATTACAAATTAAGAATTTACAGTTACTGACCGACAAATAAATTGAAACACAAAATCACATAAACACTGCCGTTTCGCCTAATGCTCGTGCTTTACGTATGACGCTTTGAAAGCTTTTCGTACGAAATAGCAAAATCAGCCAGCGACGATTACCGGTATACTGAATCAGCTAGGTCCTCAGCGCGATGACAGGCTGCGCCTTCCAACACTGGTGCGGTATTTGCCCTCGCCCCCCACTGGTGCGGTATTTGCCCTCGCCCCCTAGTGTGATGCGAGCCACTGTCATGTACTATCCCGGGAACCTCCGTGCTGCCAGATTCTTTGGTAGTCGCTCTCGTCAGTCGTTTAGCTGTTCCTGTGTTTCACGTATTTACGAGTCGTCTCCCATGATGCGTGATCAGGTTACCTCCACGTGCGTCCTATATAGCCACGCCGCACATGCGCGATTTTCATGCCACGCTGTCCATGTACGCGCGTTGCGACGCCACGTTGTCCTCGTGCACGTTCCTTTTTCCCACGATGCGATGCCATGACCGAAACATGCATGTTCGTTGTCCTTATGTAACCGTACACGAGGTTATATAACCTAACTTTAACTTGCACCACGCGGTTGTAACACGCTCCTGCCTCAATTGCCGATTGAGTCGCCTACTTTGAAGTCGGGGTCACCAGTGTTGTGCGTGTCCGTGGTGCTTTAGGGAAGATTTAAATAAAATGTAACTCTCATAAAATAATTAACTTGTATTAACGTTCCACAATACTTTGTTATGACTAACTACGTACTATGTATGCGTTGAGGCAGGGCGGTGTACTGTAGACGACTGGCGAGCCGTCCGCTCGCGCTCTCCTTATTCATCGAAATTGCAACTCTGCAAATCGCATTACTAAGTCGCTACAAAGTTAATAATATTACATACTTATTAAGAATTATAAACATAGTAGGTAGTACATAAATGAAAATACCTAATTCATTAAAATTATTGCAAGCTCTTTATTTCCAACGGAAAAATCAGTAAAACAGACATAATAGATCTTCACTGATAAAATCTCTTTCTATATTCAGTACGCAAAATTTCTATTTTGATCATAAAAGTGAATGAAAATACCATATTAATTATAACAATTTATAGCAGACTGTCCAACACAAAATTCATTAAAGCAGACAAAAAAAATCTTTACTAATATTTTAAAAAATGTTCAGCGAAAATATTACAAATATCTAAACCTACACTACAGCCGACGAGTCTTGGCGAGTGTGAAAGGGATACAAGATAGTTTGTGAGTGGGTGGGAAAGAGACCACAATATCTTGTATCACTTTTGAGGCCCGACAAGATATAGTGGTCGAAGAGTAGACTTGACTGTTATTTAATAGATAGAAAATTACCGTTTGCAGAAAAGATCTATCATTGACATGACTTGACATTACGTAGGGTTGAAAAAACTAGCTATTCAAAGACTTCGAGGGTAACAGTGGGGTCTGTTTAAACAAAGAGGAGGGTTGCCCCTGGGGGTGTAACCCCCATTTTCTTGACTCCCTGAGACTACTTTTTCTATGACAGATGAAAAATTATATTAGAATGAACTTTTACAGGTTAGATATAAATTGAAGTTTTAAATTTGATTTTGGGTCTTCGATTTAAAGTTTGATTCGTGTTTGTGATCGAATCGCGGTAATCGTATGAATTCCTAGATGGCTTGGCAACGAAAACTTTTGTCGTATGTACCTAGTGAATTTTTTGGATACTTAATTAGTATGAATGGTTTTTTTAAAATGAACCTAAGTTTTCTTTCATTAATTAACAATAACAAAAATTATACAGCATAAATAATATAGAATACTAGCTGTTGCCCGCGGCTTCGCTCGCGCGTAAAGTAAAGAGTAGTATTAAAGGTGATAAATGGATGCATTCTGTGATTTTCAAAGTGGCGTTAAAATAATAATAAAAGTAAAGTAAGTAGCAAAAGCATTTGTGTTCTGGAATCGGAGACAACGAAAATACCATAAACACCAAGACTCAAGACAATGTAGAAAAGTGATTTTCTACATGGACCCGTCCGGGGATCAAACCTGGAACTTTAGAGCTGGTGACACCTTAAAAACCGGAGTGAACGCCACTCGACCACGGGAGTCGTCATTATAGATATGTCTTGGATGGTCATTATCTTATCTACTTATCTTTACATCTGTCTATCTTTGATAATACCGAACTTCACATACCAACTATTTCAGCCCCTATTTCACCCCCATAGAGGGTAGATTCCTAAAATCACGGAAAACATCTTATTTATTTCTAACTATGTACCCTTGTATGAAAATAAATGTGTATATCTTTGAAAACGACACAATTCATATGCCTACAAAATTCCAACCCCTTTTTCACCCTCTTAGGGGGTAGATTTTTAAAATCGCTGAAATAAGTCTTTATTCATTTCTATCCAGAAACCCGTATACGAAATTTCATGTGGGGGATAGATTTCCAAAGTAAAGTAGCCTATAGCCTTCCTCAATAAATAGGCTAGCTAACAGTGAAAGTATTTTTCAAATCGGACCAGTACTTCCTGAGATTGGCGCGTTCAAACAAACAAACAAACAAACTCTTCAGCTTTATAATATTACTAGCTGTTGCTCGCGGCTCCGCTCGCGTGATCATCGGTTACTGCTGAAAATTATTTATTTATTTATTTATTTATCAGAAAACAAACAGTCACACAGTTTTCTTATTCTAAATCAACACAATAACATAAACAGACCTATAGTTTCCTTAATTTAACAATATATATTAGCATGAACAGCTTAAAGTTCTTACAAAAACGAGAAAAAAAAAAAAATGACACAAGTATTGGAGAAGATGTTGATAACATGGTTAAACTGATTAATTACATTAATTGTCGAAAGCTTTTTTAATGGAATTTAATGTGCAACTGAAAATATCAATATCAGTCAGTCGGTCACTATCATTATAAAGTTTACATGCACGCCTTATGAACATGTTTTTACAGTAGGATGTTTTACATTTGGGGATACAAAATAAATCTTTTTTACGACATCTACGCTCATGTCCTCGGGGCACTCTAAGTGATATGTTATGCAGAAGTAAGGGGACATCAAAATAATGGTATTTATATCCTAAAGCCTTCCTCAATAAGTAGGCTATCTAACAGTGAAAGAATTTTTCAAATCGGACCAGTACTTCCTGAGATTAGCGCGTTCAAAAAACAAACAAACAAACTCTTCAGCTTTATAATATTAGTATAGATAAGTATAAAAGTATAGATTTTATTGAAGATAGTTAAATTATCTTTATTATTTTTTCTTTTGCTGAATATGTCTCATAGTAGCAAACTTTGGGAAAGGCCTATGTCCAACAGTGGATTAATACGGGCTGATGATGATCATGATTTTATTAACTACTAGCTTTTGTTCGCAGCTGCGTGGGCATCTTTTATCGCGATATAATGTAGCCTATAGCCTTCCCCAATAAATGGGCTATCTAACAATGATTTTTTTTAATTGCGGCTCAGTAGTTCCTGAGATTAGCACGTTCAAAAAAACAAACAAACTTTTCAGCTTTATAATATCAGTATAGAATAAGATAGTTAAAAGTAAACCCAAAAATAAATTAAAAAAAACAACTACTATGTTATGTACAGTAATCTTTCAAGTTTATAAAAAACTTCTTTGATACCACTCTCAAAATACAGATGCCACCTAAACAAAAATAAAATTGTATTCTCATTTAAAATTCGAATAACAAAAGTACACAAAAAGCGAATTTTTACGAGCACCGGGGCACGCGAAATAACAACCGATTATGTTAATAAGGTACCATTATTTATATAAAACGCTCCCACGCTGCTTTTTCGAAATAAATGCCTAGTTTTATCATATTGGTATAAATAAGTAAAGTAGCTTGAACTTGGAAAGCAAATGAAAGAAATTTATTGTTTACAATTTTTTATTACTCTGAACTTTCCATATTTTCCTACTCTTTAGGTCAAACTTCATTTGTTTAATTATATTATTGCGGTTTCCTTGATAAGTAATTCATCTTTTCCCGGAGTTTCGCACTATAGGTACTAAATTAAATATTATAAAAATATGGTTCTATTTATACAAATAAGCATAAAGTTCGGTCTTTATACAGGATTATATTTTATGACTCATCACAAATCTAAATCACTTTCTCCAAGGAACATGGGTCGAAATCTTAAATTGCAAATGAAAATTTCATACAAATTCACAGGTCACCTGACTTATGTTTTTATGAAAAGTTGATTTTCAATTTTAAGATTTCAATTTATGTTTCTTGTTCAGTTTTATGCACCTGATTACCTCGTTGATTAAACGCACTCCATAAAAAATAATCCTGTATACGGTACCGGCTAAGGCGGTTAAGTACAAGACATAAAAATTGTATCCGTGTGTACATAAACAGCATTATTTTATCTACTTGTGACTCGTACAAATAAACTGTCCTTTATAAGACTCGACACGCGAAATGTAAGTCAACGCTAGAAAACCCTCTGCCTGGCAGACCTTCCAATTTGGCATCCCTCCCAGTTTGTTACACCACTCCTACAGTATGTATGTATGTGCAGGATGTTACCGAAAGGGTATATCCATCCAAAAGTTGAAGCATACATCTGGTAAAGAGTCAGTCTACAAAAATTCTGCTCCAAATCAGGTAATTAAATAATTAATATTCTTATTTGTGATATAAATTATTTGACACAAAAAATCATACCCAACGGGTCACCTCATTATTAGGTCAATATATAGATAAATAATCAATATATAATAGTTACCGACATGCTCTATGTTGTTACAGCCGTCTTAGTTTTTTTTTGTCTAACTAGCTCTTGCCTGCGGCTTCTACCGGGTGTGGATAAAATTTGGTATGGTCTAAATCCGTACCAAATTTTATCATAATTGGTACAGCTGTTTGAACATGAAGAGGTTACAAACAAACACACACACTCTCAGAAACTTTCTCCTTTATAATATTGGTGTGAATAGTGTGATAATAGATGTGAAAAATGGGATATCACTTATTTAAATAATTGATATTTTGCAAAATATTGTCCGGACGACGACTATATACAGAATGTACTTATCACCATTTTCGGACAGATATATATTTGGATAGATTGTCAGTACGTAAAGCCTTGTATATGAAGAAAGTACACAAACATATGTGTTCAAGGAATCGTACTTATGTGGAAAACGTTTAGAACTTGTTTATTTACTTCATGCGTTGTCTTTTGATCATATTCATATTCTTGAGCCAAATATTACGTAAGAATATAACATACGTATATTTTAAAAGTTGTTGAATTGATTTAAAATGTCTAACTGCTGGATACTAACCTCTTCTCATTATAGAGAAGAAACGCTATGAGCATAGATCCTCACTACGGATTGACGATTTAAGATTTCAATAATTGAAATCCAGTTTTCTTCATGATGTTATCCTTCATCGATTGTCAATTATGGTATTTGCCTGCAAAGGGTTCGAACCTACAACCTTGGGCGCACAAATCCATTCATTGAACCGCTGGACCACGACTATTTTTTCAATTCATATTAGCTTTTCTCTCATTACCATTTATAAAAAAAAAAGAATAAAATCTTACTAGCAATGAGGGTCACACATTACTAGTATTCTAGTATTCTTGTTAACCCCTCGTGGTAAGCTAAATTACTTGTGTTACGATTGTGTTAAAGTTGCTTGTGCAATGGGTAAGATTCGAACCTGCGACCACATGATCGCAAGTCCGATAACCTAGCCATTAGGCTACCTCTATATTTAGTACGTTATTGTAATCCGCTTTCAAAATCGGATTGCAATAACGTACTCAATATTACTTCAGTTATTGGAGGAGAACCTGTTGCCGTTTTAGATTCGATTAAGACCCCGGATGTAACTATATGTACAGGGGTCATATTAGAATAAATATTGGTTCAATGAATAAACGCATTCTACCGAAGTTCGAAACCATTAGTTAGCATATTTAATTTCTTTTTTTTTAATATCGTGGGACAGCTCACACACGGCCATCTGATCAACTTTTCCCAAGGAACATACGTCGAAATCTTAAAAGTGAAAATCATACAAAGTGACAGGTCACGTGACTATTGTTTGTATGAAAAATTGATTTTATTAATATGTTCCTTGGGAAAAGTTGTTCAATTTTTAATTACCTATTTACCTCGTTGAATAAACGCACTCCATAAAAAATAATCCTGTATAAAGATACGAAATTCAGCTAAATCTAAATAAATATCTTGGGACAATCTCACACACGGTCATCTGATCCCAAACTAGGCAGAGCCTGTACTATCGTAACCAGACAACTGATAAACATACTTATATATTTCTAAATACATACATATTATAGATAAATAACACCCAGACACAGAACAAATGATCGTGCTCATCACACAAAGATTTGTCCTGGGTGGGAATCGAACCCACGACCTCCGGCTTAGCAGTCAGGGTCACTAACCACTTGACCAACAGGCCATTGGTTGAGTTAACTAGGGATCGAAAAACTGGACCCAAGTAAAACAATTTCTACATGCATTTTTCTTGTCCATATCTCGAACTGGAAATACCAAGAAACCTGAAACCTTATATAGTGCACTTTAAAACTCAACGTTATCGCAAATGGCACCATATCGTGAGGATTCCCATTGTATGATGCATAAAATGAGCCAGCAGTTGTGCTATTGTTATTTATTTATATAATAAAGAAAAAAAAAAAAATATCTTGGGACAATCCCACACACAGCCATCTGATCCCAAACTAGGCAGAGCCTGTATTATGGTAACCAGACAACAGATAAACATACTTATATAATTTCTAAATACATACATATTATAGATAAATTACACCCAGACACAGAACAAATGATCGTGCTCATCACACAAAGATTTGTCCTGGGTGGGAATCGAACCCACGACCTCCGGCTTAGCAGTCAGGGTAACTAACCACTAGACCAACAGGCCTGTCAAACCTGGCCTGTATATGGAAGCTTCGCGCTTGGCTGCACTTAAATATTTTATTGTCTGTTTTCTGTAGAAACTATTATAAGAAGCATTTCATACTAAAACTAGACTGAACATAAATTTAATTAAATGTATGAAATAAATAATTTTATAGCTAATAACTACAAACGTATACGTAAGTAACAAATTGGAATAAAATAATGAATAAATTATTTATTTATAATACAAAGCTTTTACTCAAGGAGGGGCTCGTGGCTTAGTTTAAGCCGTACGGTTAGACCGATAATAAAGGTAAAGCCACGCTCGCCGCGTTTAGTCTGTGGATGGGTGACCATTTGTAAACATATCGAGCCCCCTCAATGTCTCGGAAAGCACGTTAAGCTGTTGGTCACGACTATCATACAGTGATCTTTGACAGTCGTTAAGTTATTAGAATTCTGACAACCAGTTTTACTATGGGATACTGTATTACCTAGTAATAGGTTGTGGAGGTCAGATAGGCAGTCGCTCCATGTAAAATACGGCATTCAGCTCAATCAGGTAAGACTGGAAGCCGACCCCAACACAGCTTGGGAAAAAGCTAGGCAGAAGAAGAGCTTTAACACAACAGTCATGCTACGCGCTGTGCAGGTCAGATAGGCAGTCGCTCCATATAAAATTCAGTGTTCAGCTAAATTGGTAAGACTGGCAGTCGACCCCAACATAGTTTGGGAAAGAGGCCAGGCAGAAGAGATGCGATGCAACCGAAAGAAATAGTCATAATAATAACGAACTACAAAATTCATTTTTACTGTGTTGACCAGTTTATTTTTAAAGTAAGCAAAAAAAAACAAATCAATATCTGTATTTTAAATGTCACAATGACGTCACAACGCAGTAGGCACACTATGTTGGTACTAAGGTAAACGTACTAAGCCCCCGAAGTTCGCTATATCTGTGTAGTTTTTATCCCGATAAACCAAAAAATTCGTGAAGTACTGTACTACTTATAGTTTTTTTATTATCCAATTGACCGACAAAATAGATTTTTCCTTTTCATATACTTTCATACCCCGAAGTCGTCCCTATTCATCAATGCGGAGAGTTAATGCGGGATAGTGGAGTGTGCGACACCTCTGCCTCGCGACACCCCTGGGTAATAACCCGTAGAGTGAATGGTTTGTATAGTTATAGCTGTGCGGCGACTGTTACTGGAATCACTGAGGATTACGTGTGGTGTAAGTTACTGGATTAAGGCTAAGGAAAAAAAATCGAAGATCTATCTAAAGTTGTTGATATGAGAGTTTTATTTGATCTTCCGTGCGATATGATTGTAAACAAGTTTACTTAGAAAAAAGAGGCTTCTTACAACATTGTCTCTATACACTAACATAATTGAACTGGGAATATATTATGATATAATATGTAGAAGTTTGAATTGATAATGACACACTAAACTTAGGTTTCTACATGTTAAAAAAAAGCTTATATATATCGTTATTATCGCATAACCCCATTTCTCACCGAAGTGTAATTTTTCACGACTGGCAAATAACCATTTTTCATTTTAAAATTCGATATTAAAACAATATTGAGCCACTCACACTTTAATTTTAATAAAATCTTACATTAGGTATAATAAAAATAAATAATATAAATTATTTATAAATTCATAACTATAACTACACTATTATATTAGGTTAAGCCTGTGATGATAGCTGTATGTGTTTTTAAATAAATAAATAAATATACCAGGTGTCAAACTTCTCCACTCTTACGCTCATCATTATAACAATCATTATGTCTCTTATTTTTCAACTCGCTACCGCTTATCACATTGACCGCGCTTAGTTTTCCGCGGGCAATCTTTCCTTTCTCACCGGGACTGACTTCAATGTGAGAATCACCGACTGATTGCGTCTTCGTAACGACTCCTAATGGCACAAACTTCACTACCACACTATACGACACACTACTTGTAATGAACTGGAACCTTGTTTTATACATAGAGATACTGAGAAGCCCAGTCATATTTAAATTCCTACCTCAAAAAATTAAAACTTTCAAAAAAACAAGTTAAATTGCTACCTTTTTTACGGAATAGACTATTACTATCTTGAGTTCCTCGTAGCTGAGCGTAAGTACGGTTTGACCGATAGTAAAGGTTAAGCCGCGCACACCGCGGTTGATCCGTGGATAGCTGACCATTTGTAACATACCAAGACGCAAAGTTATTACAATTCTGAAAACCAGTCTTACTATGTGATTCTGTATTACTCAGTAAAATGGGTTGTGGAGGTCAGATTCGGTTTTCAGCTAAATCCGGCAAGACTAGAAGTCGACCCCAGCATTGCTTGGGAAAAGGCTCGGCAGAAGTTGGATATAACTTTTTATTTATTTATTTATTTCTCTCAACACCATCATTACAGGTACATACATACATACCTAATGCGACAGTGTGGTCATCTTAATATTTAAAACATATAATATGCATTGCGATTCTTGCTAATTCACTCATTGAGCAGGTAAAAATATCTATGCAATCTGCCACTTCATTGAGTATATATATAAAGTATGCGGTAAAGGGGCCTTGCTTAACAAATTTGTCTTGCCAAACGGCACCGCTAATAGTCGCGGCCTCTGCCACCGAAGTACGTAGTTGTCGGGCACTTATAGGCTTAGCTCCTTCAGAACGGGTTCAACGTCTATAGTTTAAACATATTATTATACATAGCAAGAGCCATCGCTGTTCTTGTCTCCAACTGTATTAAATGTGCTGTGAAGTTGGGAAGGCATGTGAGAGCCAATAACTTGAGTGTCACGGCCCAAGACCTAACACAGATGTTGATAGCACGCTGGCAAAGAGCCAAAGCTTACACATTGTCTAGATTCTAATAACATGGAAACCTTTTAAGCGATATCCCAGTTTTAGATGTTTCGCTTACTACATTAAATGTCTCCATATTTACCTAATAGGACTACCACCAGTTTTTGAGAAACATACTCAATCTCAGCCGGTTTTTTAATTTATAATTTCACTTTGAGAACGCCTCAACTGTGTGTTCAGCGTATGATTCACGACCTTTCATGCGATCTATAGTTCCACAAACTTATCATACCGGTGGGCAAATCTGGAAATAATATTATTACAATGAATTTGCACATGGTTTCAGGTTCGAACCCAGGCAAGTAACACTGCGACTTTTTCAAAGTTATATGCTGTACTTTCTTAGTTAGCCTAATACACCATAGACAAGTAGTGAAGGAAAACATCGTGTGGAAACATGGATTCCAAAATAAAACTGCAATCGCTAACCTACAATGAGCAAGCGTGGTGATCAAAGCTCGTTCCTTCTCTATATGGAAAGAGGCCTGTGCCCAGCAGTGTTACATGCAGGTATTTTTATTACATTAACCCCAGATTGATTACTCTATTGATTCCAAATCGCACTGCTTTACGTAGACCCTTCAATCGTAATCACAACATAATCTATGAGACAACTCCTATCTCTATAGAGACAGCCAGAGTTTCAGTAGCCCTGCTTTTGACAAGGGTCACGGCAGTCTGAATGAAGCTGCTACTGATATTAACCGCTATAGATCAAGTCACTGTTGTATCAGACTATAAATTGTCTTTTGTGTATTGCACAAGATTTTGTTGAGTTAAAGATCATTTAAGTGTAGATGGGACTGAATTTCCGGTTTCCATAATATACGTTCTGCCTAGTTTGGGATCAGACGGCCAAGCTATTATTATTGAATGTATTGGCTAATACCTTAATCTTTTTCTGCCTAGCTTTTTTCCCAAGATATGTTGGGGTTAGCTTCCAGTCTTACCGAATATAGCTGAATACCGTATTTTACATGGAGTGACTGCCTATCTGACCTCCACAACCTATTGCTGGGTAATACAGTATTCCATAGTAAGACTGGTTGTCAGAATTGCAATGACTTAACGATTATCAAAGATCACTTGATGACAATCAGGACCAAATTCTTGGATTCCAAATTTACTCCATATTATTATAATCTTTCATCAAAATTCGATTCAGCTATGAAAGCGTTACACATAGACAGAAAGTATGGATTTCGAGTATTGACTAAAGTATACTGTGACAAATTTAACCGGAAAAACCTTATACTAACAATTATAAAATAACTAGCTCTTGCTTGTAGCTCTGCCCCGTGTGCATCGTTTATCGCGACAAAAAGAAGCCCATAGCTCAATAAATAGGCTATCTAACAATGAAAATTTATTTTTTACAGTTTGGCCCAGTAGTTCCTGAGATTAGCGTGTTCAAACAAACGTACAAAGTTTTCAGCTTTATACAGGGTGAAATTGAATAGATGCGACAAATTTAAATATACAATAATACGTGTTGTCAAGAAAATGTAGAAAATATCAAATGTAAAATTAAAAAATAATTGATCAGTGTTACGAAAAGCGTTAAAATAATTAAAGTATCAAAGAATTTCGCGTACTACCATTTTCGTGTAGTGGGCACGATTTAATTTTTCTTATTTATTTTTCTTATTTAATATTTTGCTGGAATACCGATTATTCGTACTTAAATAAAGATAATAACATCAATGGACCTTTTGAAAACGATAATCGTGTATTTTTTTTTAACGATTTAGATTGAAGAAAAAACAGTTTATAATTGCTATGTTACTGAAACTGAAGCTCCCATTTTTTTTGTCGCATTTATTCAATTGCACCCTGTATTAAAGTATAGAAATAGTCGCATTGAATACAGTAGAACAAGACGTTTCCGCAATATAGGTAATATAATTTTGTTATCAGCATTACAAATATTATACTCAATTCAAATTCGTCCTACTTATACGGTATAAATATTTATTATTTACAGTCCTTTTGAGTATAAACAAGGGATAACAGCAAACGGCTTACAAGTATCACTGGGGATATGCGAAAAAAAACAAATAAATATGTATGTTTGTTCGAGATGTAAGGGTCGAAATACATTCGTACATCACGACACAATGGATTGGCGTGTGTTGTATTTATTGAGCTATTGGTTTAGTTTTTTTTTTGTGTAAAATACAGTATAAATTAGCTAAATCTGGTGCCTAAGACTGGAAGCCGAAAAAGCGAGATTGGAAAAAGGCTAGGCAGATTTTTATTTTTTATTAAGCCAGCCTAGATTCGTATTCTTATGATAGGCAAAGGTTTAGCCTCGATTTTTCAGCTTATTTCCTTTCTTCTTACTATAATTATACTATAGTTTACGCTTTAAAGTTCTTCACTACATAACTTGACATCTATGTTTTTTTCCGACAGCAGTCAAATTTTGTAAATGTGTTTTGGCCCTTACAAAGGCAAAGCTAACATCTACTTACTTGTATGAGTAAATTGGCTGAGGCGTGAGCCAGTTTGCATTTAAGCTAATCTGGGTACATTGTTGTATCTTTAGGGCAGGGATTGAAGAATCCTATTTGTATAGCACCTTCTGGTGTCGATCTGTTTATTCATCATCAGTATTCGTCTACGGATGGGGTAAAGCAATATTTCTTGAGATATTATTCTTCTATATCTAGGAGTATATATTTATGAGTTCGTCTGACTATGCCTATTTTGATAAAGTGCATGTATCTGAGTGGGACTCTGGATGTTTAAGATTTACAATAAGATGTGATGCATGTAGGTATATTATATCTATAATATTAATTCTACAGATTGTTATATAAAAATAGAAACTAAATTACTTATAAATAAGAAATATTATAGTTAGTTTATAATACTGTACTTTGTTCCAACAAACAAACTATGTGTATAGTTTTGTTAAACATTGTTGTATGTCATACATTTATCATGTTCCTTGTATTAATAAATAAATGTAGATTCAATCGGTATAATAAGATATAATATCTATATTATTATTAATAATTTCGTTCAGGGAGACGAGACGTAGACTCGATCGAAACCTAATAATATGAATAACAAAACATAAAAAAATATTGATTTCGAGTCGAAACATAATCCGCAAAATTCAGATTATGGAGAATTTCGTTAAATTCTAATGGCACTGACAAACAAACTGACAGATAACAGATAATTCTGCTCAAGTGATTCAAGGAGTTTATTATCCATACAACCTCCTTGAAGTGATTACACTGCTGACAAGGCGTATTACAGTTGCATGATAGTTGGGACCAGAATCGTTTCGGAACGCGTTTGAAATCATAGTTCAAGAATATTTATAAGAATAATTAATGTTGGTGTTCAGTTTTAGGACAATAACATTAAAAAACACTTCTTGAAAGCTGGTTTTGAACTCAAAACGTATGCTTCGCCATTTTACATCACAGACCTCTAGGACACCCCACCATTTCTAAGAATAACAAAAAACGTGTTCTATTGTATCGATCAGCTTTCGAAGTAGGTCATGACGTAACATCTTTACATCAAGATCCCGTCTCTTTGAACTTCAAACTGTTTGCCTTTTTCGTTAAATAAATACCTTTGACAATAGTTAGAGGCGGGGCGGCATACATCAAAAGGCTTAGAACATTTTTCCGATAATGCTTTTTATGAAGCTGCGAGTGCTGCCATAAAAGATATTTTGTAATAAAATTAATTATATAAAAAAGTGATTTACTAGCGTTTTAATAAGATACGTATGTAAATAATAATGACAAAGAATTTTAAAGGCATTCATCCTTAACAAAATTTATCGGTATTTAAGAATATTTTCTAAAGGGCTATATATATATATTCAAATTCAAATTCATTTATTGCAAATATGGGTAGTAATACAGGTGGTTTTTTGACAAAAAGGAAAGTTGTCTGGGCATGCAACATTTAGTTCGGAACATGATTAGTCCCTAAATTAAAAAAAATACATTTATTCAAGTTCAAAATTACGTGTCTTTTAAATTGCCAATTTAATTCAAAGTATATAATCTATAGTCAAAATAATAATGTCAAAGTAAATCTAATAAGCTAAAATGTCAAGAATTAGTAGACAATTGTGAAATCCGTCATTTATGTCAAACTTAAGTAATTAACATTATTCAGAGTTTGTCACACAAATAATAAGATTTTTCCAACAATTTTTTTTTAACATTTAAATTTAAATATATATTTACCCAAACACACAAATATAAAAAATTCTAAAGTCGGCTTAAGATTCTTAAGATAATACTCAATCACGAACAAAAAAGAAATATCACGTAATCAAAAAGATCCTTTCGCTTAAAATAATAATAAAATTTCCTATTCAAACCATTTCTTTACACCTTTCTGCATAATTCCATCAAAGAGGAATCTCATTAGAATGATTAAATGTTGCTCGAGGGTGGGTCTCTTAATAGATATTAAATCTAACATAATTCAACGTAATTGAACTGAATTATCAAATATTAAGAAATGTTTGTGAGGAATCACGGAAGTTGATAATCGATATTGATGTATGAAGGACTAATTGACGGTTTACACAAACACAAAAGAGTCTTAAATTGGCAGTTGCCTCTGTATGCTTGACATTTGTATATAGATTTCTTGTATTTTCAACTATATACGGTATAATATTTATTATATGAGATCTATCACCTGCGAAATATGTGAGCAAAGGTACTTACGGCCTAACCTACTTATTGCCTTATATTCAAATATGTACGTTAAGCAAGATCATCTAATATTATATTGAAAAATGTCATATATTTCACAATACCGTATATTTCTACGAATTATACTTCTAAGAATTAAATGCTCAAGCTAGCTTTTAATAAGACAGATAATACTCGCGCGTGCCTACATTGTTTTTTCTCAATAACTCAATTTTTGTCATGCTGTGCAGTAGCTATCCGTGGAAACCTGTAATGACTTTATGTTTTCTATCCTTATTGAATTTTCACATTTTGTGTAGCTGTTGGTTTTCCTTATAATAAACTAGCTTTTTCTCGCGGCTCCGCCCGCGTAGAAGTTGGTTATCGCCGCAAATTATAGCCTACCTCAATCACTGTGCTATCTTACAACGAAATAATTTTTCAAATCGGACCAGTAGTTCCTGATATTAGCGGTTTCAAGCAAACAAACAATCTCTTCAAAATATTAGTATACATAAATGAAAAAATAACACTACATAGGGGTAGTCGGTAACCGCAGTATATACATCAAACCAATGTAAGTAAATGAAAATAGTACATAAATTTTGTTAAACGTATCATGAATATTTAAATACTCTGTTAAGGTTGGTTTATTACACATAGTTAGGCTGGTATGCCACTGGTCTATCCAAGGCATCATATTAATATATTGTTTTTCGATTATGCTTCGTTTAAAGTCTATTTGTCGGAGTGGCATTTGCAAAATATACCTTTATATTTTTGATAGCGAGACGAGTTTGATTTCTTTATGAAGAATTGATCCCCGTGTGCACTTAATAGAGAAGAATGGAAAGAGAGGAGGGAGGTCTTTGCCTAGTAGTGACACAGCATGGGCTGATAATAAATATAATCATTTTGATCGTGTGAATTAATGTGATTATTCGGTGTAAACAGAACATCCGCCATTTTTCCGTCGTTTATCTTAATAAACGTAATGCTTTCTTTTTAAAACATTTTTTATTTTTAAACAGATTGTATCGCGGATTATTTCGATTTAGTTACCAAATATTTTCAGTCTGGTGAAAACTTCAGAGTATAAAATCTAAATAAACCCCGAAAGAAACCATTTACAAAATAGTTTTATTAAATACACATAACCTATTCTGTGAGATCACATCATCAACAAACTAATTAGCTAACTAAGCTTTGACTGGTGTCATGTCATCCTTATGAAGGTATTGTATACAATTAAGTAGTTGGAGATCCTTTGTTTGATATGAAGCGGGAGCTAAAGGGTTGGCGATGAGGCGAGTCTAATGAGGTACAGTCAGCAACGAAAACCGATGAACAATCAGATTGACTAAGTACATACACTGCCCAGCCTTTTCACAAGCTATGTTAAGGTCTGCTTCCTATCTTAACAAGTTTAGCTGATTTTCGTATCTTTATTTACAGGATTATTTTTTATGGAGTGCGTTTATTCAACGAGGTAATCAGGTGCTTAAAACTGAACAACTTTTCTCACAGAACATATTAATAAAATCTATTTTTCATACAAACATAAGTCACGTGACCTATCACTTTGTATGATTTTCAATTTTAAGATTTCGACCTGTTTCTTGGGAAAAGTTGTTCAGTTTTATGCACCTGATTACCTCGTTGAATATACGCACTCCATATAAAATAAAACTCTAAATAAATTTTGTTATAGATAAATTATTTTAATGTTTTTTCTTTAATATACTAGCAAGAGTGAAACGTTTAAGTTGCGTTTAGTTTATCTAGTTATACGTCTTTTGTGTGATAATAAAAGCTGGTTTAGCCTGAAGGGGTCGGCAATGACGTGAGTTTAATGCGGAGATGCCTTAGTTACAGGAATATACAACCTTTTTCTTCCAACAAAACGACTCTTGAACAAGTGAATTGATCATCTGCCTAGCCTTTTCCCAAGGAGTTATTGTATTATTGGGATCGGCTTCCAGTCGTACCGGATTAAACTGAACAAGTGAATTCGTTGAACTCATTTGAATATAACAGTAGTAAAATATCATAAGTTAATCCTTATAACTAAAATTTTAAATATGAAAACTCTGTCTGTCAGTGTGTTACGCAATCACGCAAACTACTGAACCGATTCGAATGAAATTGGTATTGATACAGAGATAGTCTAAAGTTGGAGAAAGAACATAGGCTGTAACCGATACCCACATGGGCGGATTCGCGGGCTACAGCTGTTACTTTATATAGGCATTGTTTGAAGTAGTACCTTATACTAAAAACCCATCTTAGCACAGGATAGAAGATGAAGAGTGAGGCCTTTGTCCAGCAGTGGGACATTGATGGACTTAATAGATTACATTGTATTTCATATTCAAAATTGTAAGACCCAAATAAATTTTGTATAGGAATATCGTGTCAGACCTCAGTAATACCAAAAATGTAATTTACAATATTCCTCAAACATTTTACATAAAACTCAATTTATATACATTGGCAAGTCAATTTATTTCAGTTTGCATAAACTTAACATTTAAATCCAATAAAAAATAATGAAATAACCTGATATTTGAGCTACGAGTTTTCGCTGCAAGCTACCATTGTCTACGACCGTGCTACGCCATTACTACGGCGTAGCGGACGCTACGGACCGTGTTATTTTACCTGTTGGTTTTATAAAGAACATTCATACAACTTTCTGAGAAAACTCATTCTTTCCAACTTTTCCACGGAAAAATGAACCTTATTTTAATGAGTTTTTGAAGGATTTTCGTTTTTAAGATAATGTTCGAGAAAATTATGTTATAATTACATCATTATTTTTATTTATTAAGGTGTTTTGCGTGGCTTGGGTCAGTTAGTGGATATTTAAAGTTGAGGACTCGATTAGGATAGCTAAATTTTCAAACAGTGGCTTACGAGTTACTTACGTAGATGTAAGTTTATTTTTCCCGTTAAATTTTCGTGGAATTTATAAAACTGACTACATTAAAATTGGCATTGAAGCCTTTATTCCAATCAATTTATTCCACGGTAGCCAAATGGCTAAGGCATCGGACTTGCGGTCTTGTGGTCGCAGGTTTGATTCCCACCCATTGCACTACCAACATGAACCCATTTCGAACTAAAGCATTTAGCTTACCACAGGGTGTTAACTAGAATACGAGTGACCCACAATGCTAGTAAAAAAATACCATTTTGTTGATTATGGTTACGTCGGGGTGTCAACGATTATTCCAATGTCAAGGTTAGGAAGACAAGTGTTATCAGCAAAAACAAAAACGACCCGAAAAAAAACTTAAAGAAAACATATACGTTAAGTATAGCAGCTTTGACGACCTACGTGGTCGAGTGGTGTACGCACCGGTTTTCAAGGTGTCGTCAGCTCTGAGGTCCCGGGTTCGATCCCCGGACGGGTCAATGTAGAAAAACTCTTTTCTACAGTGTCTCGGGTCTGGGTATTTGTGTTACCTTCGTTAACTCTGATTCCATAACACAAGTGGTTAGCTACTTCTTTGGATTCGGAGCAATTTATGTGATGTTGTTCACATTTATTTATTTAGTTTGCAACTAACATTCCTAATGATACTCGATAGAGTATTAAAGTCGTGCAAGATTCATACAATTTTATAACATATAATAATATAAACAAACAACAACATACCAGTAACAACATACCAGTACACTACCGACGTGAACCCACTCGTAACACAAGCATCTTAGCTTAGCACGAGGTGTTAACAAGATTACTAGTAATGTGCGACCCACATTGCTAGTAATATATATAAAAAAAAAAACTATCTCCATGAAAATTCTTTCTTTTAATAAAACCTCAAACGGCTAAGCTTAGAAATTAGTGATGAAACATTAATTTGGGAGCAGTCCCTAATCCCGCGGCGCCGGTACACCCAATTTAGGTAATATCGTTTATAACGCCGCTCAAACATAAAGACCTTTCAACTGCCCTTATTTTTAACACGAGTGATGTCTGACATTGTAATACTTTGTGAATTTTTAGGTATTATGTGGTTTTGGAGGGAAAAAAGAGGCGAGGAGAATTCCTCCGTGGCACATTTTGTTTTTATTTTACATTTGTGTTTACAGTTAGATTCATATGTCTTTAAAAGATACTAGCTGTACCCCGCGATTCCGCTCGCATGGATGTCGGTTATCGCGGTAGCCTGTTCTTTTGTAGGCTTTAGACTATCACTATCATATACCAAATTCAAGTTACTTCAGTTCAGTAGTTGAGGTGTGATTGCTTTTTTTAGGTACTCTTAAAACTCAGTAGTGACGTGAACGCAGTGAAACCTTTTTTATCGAAGAAAAATCAAAATAAACCGCGATAGAATCCGTTTAAAAGTAGTTTTATTTCAATCTTAATATTCGCATAAACGTCAGAAAACAGTCGTTAAGTCATTACAATTCTGACAACCAGTCTTACTATGGGATACTGTATCACCCAGTAAAATGGGTTGTGGAGGTCAGTTAAGCAGTTGCTCAATGTAAAATATAGTATTCAGCTAAATCTGGTAAGACTGGAAGCCGACCCAACATAGCTTGGGAAAAGGTTACGCAGAAAAAAAAACATTAATCTTCTGCCTAGCCTTTTCCCAAGCTATGTTGGGGTCGGCTTCCAGTCTTACCGGATTTAGTTGAATTTTACATAGAGCGACTGCCTATCTGACCTCCACAACCTATTGCTAGGTAATACAGTATTCCATAGTAAGACTGGTTGTCAGAATTGTAATGACTTAACGACTATCAAAGATCACTGTATGACAGTCGGGACCAACGGCTTAACGTGCTTTCCGAGGCACGGAGAGGTCTCAATACGTTTACAAATGGTCACCCATCCACGGACCAACCGCGGCGAGCGCGGCTTAACCTTTATTATCGGTCAAACCGTACGGCTTACACTTAGCCACGAGCCCCTCTAAAAAAAAACATTAATGTCAAAACAAAAAGAAAGAACAAGTTATTTTCGTAAGAGCATGTTAAACAAATGACCTCTAGACTTTTAATCTCTACAAACAATTGTTTTGTTTCACAAGTGATCGAATTTTGTTGGCAATTTCAACGTTCCCAAGTTTTCGAGGTCTTCCCAAACTTTATATCTGGCCAGATGGTCTGAAACTTTGGAATTATTCTTTTTGGTTTGTAAAAGATTTAGGAGAGATACAGATAATGGACCTGTTGGTCTAGTGGTTAGTGACCCTGACTGCTAAGCCGGAGGTCGTGGGTTCGATTCCCACCCAGGACAAATGATTGTGTGATGAGCACGATCATTTGTTCTGTGTCTGGGTGTTATTTATCTATAATATGTAATGTATGTATTTAGAAATATACAAGTATGTTTATCAGTTGTCAGGTTGCCATAGTACAGGCTCTGCCTAGTTATTTATTTATTTAATGTAGACTGATGAGATCGTTTAGAGATTCTTGTATACATATCCTTGACTGTACCTAAGATAAACCAGGTTTTAGAAGCAGTAAGTTAAAAATGTCTTCCAGTCTACATGATTTATGAAAGACAAAATCTTTCTAAATGCTTTTATGAAGTTAATATTTTATTGTATAGTATGTGTATATAAACATTCACGAATTACAGTAAAAGTTGAGTTTTTGCCTTAATATCACGTACAGACCTTGTGAAAACGACAATTTGATTCTCTCACATAATAATATTTAATTTGTACACCTGTCAGGGTAAAACATGTCCTGCCGGTGCTGCGTAGAGCTTGCGTAAGCGATCCCGCGGCTCCGGCAAGGACGAGGACGGGACCGGGGTGTTATTGGTAGGTGCAAGTCCGACATATCCCCACGCTGTGCCCTCAGCGTGCGTCGAAGTCAACACTTTCACCCCGACAAAAAAAATATTATATAAATGTTGTAACATCATTACTAATTTATTATTTTCACATGCTTGAAAAAATTTAATATCTTTATCTTTGGGATCTTTAATGACTAACAAAAGTAGTATTTCACACTCTTTATTATGATAAATATATTTGCGAAAGGTAGGGGTCTGGCGACATGACACAATAATTAATGGATGCCTATATCATCGCGTCAAATACGAAAATTTGTGCGTCGGCTAATTTATAAGGAGGGTATGTAGACCTTTTTTATTACGTCTGGGATTTACTAGACTGGAAAAAAGATACTTCTTGTAATGTAGATAAAGTTATTCTGAAAAGAAATATATTTTTATTTACTTATTATATAACAAAGGTTTTAACAAAGACTTAGTTTTATAAAAGGATAGAATGTCATTTATTTCTTACCATGTAGGTAATTATAGATGTTACTATTATGTTATGGTTCACATATACCACCAAATCAAGTGGAAAAATAATACAATAAGAATAATATTAATAATATATTAGCATGTTTTTATTATTGTTATTGTAATAATATTAATTATCCCGCGATTTTACTCGCTTTAAGACTTGACCCTGCTTGCAAGGTAACGTTCAAACAAAAAACGTCTTTAATTTTATTATATTATAGTATAGATTATCCAATCATGCTGTGTGTACCCAAAATATTCGATAAAATTGTTTCAAAAGATTTAAATATTCAAAAGATCTTAACGCATCGTTTTAGAACTCGTTTTCTCTGACATAAAAGCGCTTTCGTTTCCAGACATACTTATTTATTTAAACGCGTCAATTCAAACTCGGTTACATCACAAAAAAAATATAACAACTCTTAATATACCGTATCATAACGCAAAGCCTGCCATTGCGGACCGAGCCCGACATTAACAAAAGAAACGTCGGAGGCCAAATTAAAAAGGGGATCTTTTATCTTTTGTACAAAACCCGCGGGTTACGTGTGAAAAGTAAATATTAACGAGAGCTAACCAACAAACATTTTTATATGTATGATATCAAAAGTCTTTATTACTTTAGCAATACGAGTCATATTCGTAATTTACTGATGTACAAAGAGGTTAAGTCCAAATTCCAAGCCTCTAGCAATGTGAGTTAAAAGAAGTGTTCCCTTTGAGGAACTGTCATCAAAATTATATGTCAAACAACGCGTGATATGATTACGTAATTTAGGGTCTTCTAAAAGCAGAAATCCTTGAGTTATTTATTTATTTTAAACCAGACACAATAGGAAAAAATCCGATCACATTACAAAGGATTTCACGTGTGCAAATGTCAAAACAGAAGTAATAGCCATTGGAATCTATGTCACTTTGTCATTTTCACTTGTCAAATTAGTCTCTAGGATTAAAAAACAGACTATAAGTCCAAGCATTTACGTGTCAGGTTCAGAGAAGCCTTATCTCTTTCGACTTACTATACTTTAAGATGAAAAATCTGTTAAATGGTCTAAACCGAATGTAAAAATAAAAAGATTTGGTAACCCGGGGTAGTATACTATAATCTGCGTTATGCCACGTTACTTTTTATTTCGACTTAGAGAATAAGACCCCTGCGATAAACTATGTTATGTTTTTTTAGACTTAGAGAATAAGACTCCTGCGATAAACCATTGATATTATTATGTTTTTTAAACTTGGAGCATAAGACCTCTGTTTAAATACGTCTTGATAAGACTCGCGTATACAGATTAGATTTAAATTTCGAGCTACTCTTACAAGTGGCCAGGAGGCAGCCTTCGACCCATATTATATTTTTTATTATGGTATCCGTTTCATCCCTGTGATCCGTCATACAATCATTCATTCGTTCTTTTTTTCATGCATATCATCCCTCATGCAAACCTTTTTGACCTTTCTTTCTCTCCATCCATTAACATTCAAATCCATTAGTCTTTTGTTTTCGCACCTTATTCCTCCTCATTACGTACCACATTTGATGTTTAATCAATTGGAAAGGAGGAAAGATTGTTATAATTATGAAATATTTTTAACTGTTATTGAAAGTCAGGTATGTACGCATTCAGTGAAAGGTTATATTTTACTTGTTGTTACGTATTGGAACTTTATTTATTTTTTTATTTAAAAAAAACGACGCCCGCCTTAAGGAATTTAATTCTTGTGTCGCGAGGGTTTCACAAACATTCAAATCACATGCACAAAGAACACCAAGACTTGGAACAAATATTTGTGGATCACACAAATGCTTGTCCCACGCGGGGATTGAACCTGCACGTATATATTATATATACTAGGTATCCGTGCTGTCATAACTTCGTTTTCATTTATAATCTACAAGTACCTACCTATAAAAATAAAATAAATCTTTATAAAATGTTGAATGTAATAGAACCTTCTTCAGTTCTTGGCTTCACTTGTCTAAGTCCTTGGAGCTGGAGAAGAATTTTCTCAGAACAATTTTCTCCATTAAAATAATAGTCTATTCCAAAGAATAAATTTGAACCCCTGGCACTAATTTTGATCTCAGTCAGCTGGTGTCAATTTATGTTGTAGGTGTATAGACTTGAAGAAAATTGTTCATTTCCTTAAGCAGTATTTAAAATTTGACCACACATCCTTACCACCCTGAACATCAGATGACTCGTATTTTTTTAATCATCATCAACACGGAACATGTTCAAACAGTTCACTAAGTCCAATCTATTTCGTTACACGTCTATTTAATTGATTACTGTCCGTTAAAGTGATTAGTCAGTTTGATTGTAACCGAAATTGTCGACAGATTTTAACTGATTCTAACCACAAACGCCAATTTCAGCTCGTCGAACTAAATCTGGGACTAGTGCGTAACAATCTGTGATGCTGTTCTGTATGTATTTATTTGAAGTTGTATGTTTTGCAATGTTACGATGTTTTATTTTAATTAGGAATATATTAATTACTTAATCCCAAAAAGTGCACAGCGCCGCTAAAGAAGTATTCACTTCAAAAATATACACCTAAAAATATGATACACTTTTTTCAATTTTATCAGACACAGCACCTCTTTAGAATATACAGGATATTTTTTTATGGAGTGCGTATATTCTACGAGGTAATCAGGTCCATAAAGCTGAACAGCTTTCTCCAAGGAACATAGGTCGAAATCTTAAAATTTAAAATGAAATATTCATATAAAGTGACAGGTCACGTGACATATGTTTGTATGAAAAATAGATTTTCAATTTTAAGATTTCGACCTATGTTCCTTCGGAAAAGTTTTTCAGTTCTATGCACCTGATTTCCTCGTTGTACATACGCCTTCCATGAAAAAAATATCCAAATATAATATTTCCGTAATACTGTGTATTCTCTACAGGGAATTTCCCATAAAAAACTTTTGACACAGAAACTTGAATGAAGTTCACCAATTATTATTGACGTTTACTTGAACAGCTAACTTCGTAGTTGAAGACAGTTTGAATGATAGAGAGAGGATAACAACTCTCATTAGGAGGGCCCAAGTTCTAACGGAGATTGTTATAGTAATTGCTGTGTACGGGTTTCTCGCATCGTTTTGATGGACTTATATTGTTTGAAGTTTAATAATACGTGTTTTGTATAATAACACTAGCTTTTGTTCGCGGCTCCGCGCGCTTGGTAAGTCCTTCAGACTGTAAGGAATTACCCATTATCTATCTACCAATCTACCAAACATTTTGCATATATACAACATGTAACAAAAACCCTGTCCGATCCCTCAGACTATTATTCGGTATCATACTGCGAACACATTATATGTAGCCATTAAATGGATTGGAGATTTTTTATTTCCCAATTGAAAATAATTAAATCAAAATAAAAACTAATCCAAGGCAAAAGCAACACTGACCGCTCCTCAAAGTTCACGTACTTACTACCTACAGCTTTGTGTCAAAGAAGCCGCCTATGCGAGAGGGTTCATGAGCTGTACCACGAGTACGCCTTTATTGAATCGGACAGGGGTTTTATTACACGTTGTATAGAGTAGTTTGGGAACTTTTTTTGGTTTGTAGCGCGGATCCGCGCGCGTGCGCGCCGGTTATCGAATTATCAAAGTAGACAATAACCTTCCTTAATAAATGGGGTATGGGGTAATAACACAGAATTAATTTTTCGATTCGGACCAGTAGTTCCTGAGATATGCGCGTTCAACCAAACAAACACACAAACTCTTGAGTCTAGTGGTTAGTGACCCTGACTGCTAAGCCCACCCAGGACAAATCCTTGTGTGATGAGCACGATCATTTGTTCTATGTAACAGTTTAATTTATTACAATAGTAATTAACTAAGGCAGAATAATCAGTCGAATTTCCAGTATGTAATCAAAATTTTGTGTGTTTGCCATTTAGTGGAAATGAGTCCAGGACAAATATGATTCCACAAAAGTTTCAATAGTAGGTACTTTTAGTTGGAAATATTTCGTGTTGCCCTGTTTCACAAGTAATTGAATTTATTCGTGGAACCTCGTTAACGAGGCCATTTTACATTTTAATTCGATGCATACGAAAATGTAACTTTGAAAACGTTGCGTCTGTTCTACATATTATTTCAGGTTTTCCGAATGCACGTTGTTATTATTTTGGGAGATTTTACATGGAAATGGCGTATTTCGTGAAAAAGGCTTTTGTTGCGTTTGAAATATGAATAACTAGCTTCTGCCCGCGACTTCGTCTGCGTGGACTTCACAATTGGATCCAAAAGGAAATAAAAAATGTGAAAGTAATGAAAAATGGAATTAAATTTTCACCCGTGTTATAGCTTGCACTGTAATAGAGAAAAATACCAAATTCCTAAGCTGTCAGCCCACGGCTTAGCTCGTAAACAATTTTCAATTTTCCCTCGGCAACTACTTAAGGAATCGGGATAAAAGGTAGCCTATGTTTCTTTCCATGTCAAAGGCTACATGCATGCCAAATTTCATCCAAATCCGTTCAGCCGTTTTTGCGTGATTGAGCAACAAACATCCAAACATCTAAACATCCAAACATCTAAACATCCAAACATCCACACTTTCACATTTATAATATTAATAAATATAATAAATATATAAAATATATAAATATATATAGTAGGAGTAGGATAGGATTGGAGAGGGAATAAATGGTGCACCTCATTCTGTGTAGTAAATAATGAAGGAATGTAATAAGGATAGTGAGAAAATAAAGAAAAAAAATATTTTTATTTATTTATTTAATCATTTATGTACAAACACAAAATATACAGAAATAAGAATCTTAAAATTAAATGTACAAAGATGCTGCTTATTTCCAAAGAAATTTCAACCAGCAGACACGCGATAGGAGAAGTGGTGAAAATTGGTATTTTATTGTGATTTCGACTGTAATTAGCCTGAGCACAGGCTTTGACTGCTCCACTGGACTTTTGACGAAACAATAGAAAAACTAAAAACTATGTTACTCAGGGCTCCTTCTGGGGGGGTTTGGACATGGACATGGACTTAGTGCGTTGCTTGCTTGCTTCTATCTTGATAAGGCAAGCAGCAAAAGAGGGTTGGATCTTAGTTTTCATTATTCATAATTTGGCTGGCTTGGGCAAGCTTGATCTAGGGAGGTTAAAAGAGTGAATGCTTAGAAGTTGAGCAGTATGGGTGAACGGAAGAATCGCACAGATTAGGTTGACCCCAAATAATAGTAATTGGGAGCAGGATAGAGAGAAGAAGAAGTTATAGGATTTAACTTCGTTTACGGAATTTGGACTTTATTATACCTTCCTGATAGCTTCTCTATTGTTGACATAAACATAGTGACTATATAAGTACATAAACAAAATATACACGTGTCGTTTACAAAGGTTTTGTAGGTATAAATTTCATCATATTTTCTTGGTTAGAAACAGCGTATAAACCCGATCCATTGTTTCATTACGTTCATCGTTTCAAAGTTCGGAAAAGCTCCGAAATATCGGTTTTCGAAGGATACTCCATTAAAATTGTATTCACCAAATGTTCTAGAAGTTTGAGACCCTTTTCACGGGTTTGGAAAACGTGTAACCTAACCGCACACGAATTTTAGTTCAACTTACATTTAGTAAACTAGAGAACCATTGTTATTTAAGTGATTACATTTAAAGCAAATTATCTCTCTTATTTTGTGTCAAAAATTTTAATTAATTAGAAGCTGAAAATATACAGTTTATACTGGATTTAAAAGGAGTGTATATTTTACGAGGTAATCAGAAGCATAAAACTGAACAACTTTCCCCAAGGAACATAGATCGAAATCTTAAAATGATCTTTTCATAGAAAAACCTCTTAAAATATACGTAAGTACTTCTTTTAAATTTATCCTGTATAACATGCTTAAAGCACATATTGAAATAAAAAAATGTTTACACTTTAAATTGATTACCTATATTTGTTCGCCCTTCACCAGTCCCAATAGGAAAAACATCTGATTTTAAATATATGCATTAATCTTAAATGTACGTAAGTTCAAAATCGTTCAAAAAACAAAACAACCTTTGTGTCACTCTTTTAACACAAAAGTTTGTTAATCATGGCTCAAATCTTAAACCAAGAATTATTATTGCTCCTTTGGTCAACCAATCAAAATAGCTAACAGATCAATTTATCAAGTATTCTCAAGACCGAAGTATAACTAAACCATGATGTTAACCACTCAAGCTGTTTGAACTCACAACTCGAGGACAAATATTTTTATTTCTAAAATGTAGCGATGGCCAAGTGTGGACAGTCTATGAATAAATTTGCGTCATCCCACAGCTTACATAAAATGTTCGACAAAACAAAACAAGATCAATATGCGAGACGGGCCTGTTGGTCTAGTGGTTAGTGACCCTGACTGCTGAGCCGTAGGTCGTGGGTTCGATTCCCACCCAGAACAAATCTTTGTGTGATGAGCACGATAATTTAATCTGTGTCTGGGTGTAAATTATCCATAATAGGTATTAGAAACATATAAGTTTGATTTATCACTTCTCTGGTTACCATAGTACAGGCTCTAGCTAGTTTGGGACCAGATGGCCGTGTGTGAGATGTCCCAAGGTAGGTATTATTATTATAAAGAGAAAGGAACTAGATTGACGATAACTCACGATTTTAACTCCTCTAATTGTATGTGCGAAAGAGTAATCTAAGATTCCTCTTGAATTGCAGCAGCCCGACTGGAGAAATACCGATCATATCCAAGTTGCGTTTCGTCCCTGCGGAGAGAAGGGTATCCAGGCTCCTTCGAAGAACCGGAGACAAGTTGGCGACGCGTCTGTAGGTCTCCTGGTGCTATAAGCGTTCATGGGTTATGGTAACCGCTTACTTTCCGGCAGCTCATGTTCTCTTTTGCCGACTAAGAGCAGATTTTTCCACCGACAGACAAGTTTTTTTTTATCATGGCAATCTGCTGTTGGCAATTACTGCTAGTGTCGTGTAGCGGTCAGATAACTTTTCTTCGAGGAATAATCCTAACGTTTAATAGTAGATTATTTCGAAATAACTTTATTAGAATAAAGTTATCTGACGATAAAAATCTCCTTTCGCAGGTCTGCTGTAAGAAATTTCTTTTAGAAATAAGCAGTACCTTTGTACTCAAATATGTTTATGCTATGTCCTTTGTCAATTCTTTGTGTGTACATAAATTGTAAATAAATTAATAAATCAGCGCTTAGTAGTATAAAATAAAATTATTTGTCAAAACAAGGTATTTTAATTAAAAGCATCAGAGACTTGCATTTGAATTTCGTTAAATGTGCACATCTTTTTGCAGCCTGCACGATACTCCGTAATTTGTACCACGAAAATATATTACTTTGAACAAAAACCCACAACGAAATTTTGTGTTTTAGCTGGAAATGTAATTCAGCTTTTGCACCAGTCACGTTGGTTTTGAATCGGGACAAAAGTAAAAGGACTTTGAAAAAAGCTTCTTTTTTGCTTTAGTACTGTCTAGACATTGCGAAAATATAACTAGTTTTATTACAGGGCCTTCACATAAACTTAAAATGGCAGTCCTCTTAGCCAAATTAAATTTAAATCATTGGTATTGATTTAATACGGCCAGATACATCAACATGGCATCAGCTTGACACGTGGATAATGAATTAGGTAGGGACGTACCTATACAGTTTTCCGTAATAAAATTTTAAAAGATACTGGCTGCATAATTTCTACTTCTGCCACAGATTAATAAATAGTTACTTCGTAACTTCTGCGTTGATTCCAATATTTTTAGAATAGAATTTGTTTTTCGAATAACATTGCTGTTTCTTCTTTTTTTTATATTTGCTTTTGAATTTTGAATGTTTAATGGATGAATATTTGAATATTCAAACTCAACTTTAAGTCGTCGTTAATTCTCATGCTGCCTCTGTCACTAACGTGTAGAGTAGCGACTGACAGACTTAAGAACGTGTTTGTGTTTTGGTTGAGTATTCAGTTATTGATCTATTTTAACCGACTTCAAAAGGAGGAAGTTCTCAATCCGACAGTATGATTGTTTTAGTTATGTTTGTTGCGCGTTAATATTTATTCTGCTATACGCGAAAAGACGAGTCTATCAAATCAAGGATCATGAATAACAGTCAACCCGTTCGCGAGTTATACCTAAGTGTTGTAACAAAACCGACTTAGTTTTATATATACGTACCTATATACGATAAAAATAAATAAGATATGAAGTCTGAAGTTAAGTGAGTCACGTATCGTTGAGAGCATTTCTGTAGTGACAGACATCTTGAAGTAGGTTAGGTTATATAGGTTGTCTGTGAAGCGACTGAATTGCTCGTTCAATCGTGTTGTAATCGGTCGTCTGAACAAGTTCTTACGTTCGTTTGTTTTTTGTTCGAGTTCTCGGTGGATGGATTGGTTGATCGATTGAAGACAATCTTACAAGAGTATAAAATTGAAGTTGTATAATTTGTTTTATGGTATTTTCCGCTTTTTCGATATTGTTATCTACGAATTTGCGATGTAATATAGTTTATTCCGATTTTAAGTTTCTATAGTTAAAAAAATATTAGATCTAAAATTTAACAGGGTTTTCTGCCTCGTGAAAGAACAGGTTTCAGGTTACATATATTTTTTTGATTTAATTTACAGATAACTCATTCTGCTCACATAAAATATAAAATTATATCTAGTTCCATATTTCCTATTTTTAATTTAAATTCCTACCTATTAAGGTAGGAATTTAAAAATAGGAAATATAAAGTTGTAGCTATTAAGCTACAACGGTAAATTAAAATTCAAACGATATCCCCGAACCTGTTAGCTGCGAAGTAAAGGACGCTTATTAACAGTTTCCACGTCTTACCGAAACTAATTAATTATGAGCACCCAAGGGAAAAATATCCACCCCTAAAAAGTGTCGAGGCGTGTAGGAGAAACTTTACAAAATCAATAAACTGTATAAACATTCTAAGCAGACATTAATGTTTCTTTCACCGTTACACACACACGCGCACATTACGTTCATTCGTAAAACGTGTTGGATGTAAACGCACACAGCTACCGATCACGTACTATGGGCGCGCTAACTTAAATCGAATCATCTATTATCGATACAAAACTATTTTTACAAATTCATATTCTAGTACTCACAATTAGCAGATAACTGGTGTTATCTGGAAAAATCCGGTTTTCTCGATGTTCACGAATATCCTTAATACTTAAAACACACGCAACGCGCAACTCAAATTATCTTTCACAATAACACTTAAATCACAATTCGCAAATAAAGTTTATATGGTTCTTTGATTTTTATGGTCGGAAACGATTATTGCAAGGTGAGAGGGATACGCGCGACTCGGCGGCGTCGATACACGGACTGAGCGGCCATGACAGTTTCGGCTGGGGTGCGGTGCGCATGCGCCCTGCGACCGCCACCTTAAGGTCATTCCCCATTGTTCACCTCGTGATGAGGGTACAAAATTGATGCCAGCTTCAATTCAAACTGAAGAAATCTTTTAAGTTTTCAAATCCTGTTTCAAAATGGCTGATTTGCATTAGCGGGGGCCCGTTACAACCTTTAATCTTCGCTTTCATGAAGTCAAGTCGTTTTAGACGTCTCCCTTGCATACAAGCTGTTTGATGAATTGAATTACGCTGATGTTTTGTTGACAGTCACTTCTTGGTTCTGGTTTATTTAAACTGTACTTTATCTTTGAACATTCATTATGAATGCTAGAACTAGCGCAACGTGGAAATTTTTCGCTCACAGAGTAGAACTTTAAATGGCATTAATGGTTTATGCGCTAGGATTCTTGAAGCTACAAGTAGCTGTATTGTTCTGGGATTTGAAACTTATAAAATCAAATCACAGAAAAGTTAGCTTCGTAGGGAATCACTAACTCTATTACATTCTTCACAACTGTATTAAAAATTCAGAAAAAATACGTTTTTTTTTCATACTTTTTCTTTGGGTTTATTGCTATTTTTCACCGTTTTGTGTTGTTGGAAGGAGAGTTTTCTAAACCAGGGTAAAGGTAAGGTAAAATATGTATGACATAAAATAACCTAACAGAAGGTAGGACGATCCACAAAACAACTATAATTCATGCTGTGACAAATAAAAGAGATCCAGCGATGAGTGAAAACAATCAATAAAACTGTTGTTGAATGTAACATTGAAAAAAAAAAACTTGTTAGATAATAGCTATAAAATAATGGCAATGCATGTTTAATAATGTGTAGAAAGGCAGGTGTCAGTCAGTCGATTTTGTTTAAGTTACCGATCCACGTATCCCGTAGGTACATACCAATAATCAAAATAAATTTTGACACCATAATGTACAATAGTTCTGTAGCTACCTTGGGCCTTTCATGTCTGTTCTTCTATACAACAGGGGTGAATGGCCCCTGGTAAGTCATCCCTTATTACACTAAATTTCTCAACAAAGCCACTGCGTGTTGGACCTGTGTTCTCACGTAAGCTTTTCAAACGAACAGGTCTCCAGAAGTAATCATTTCCCGTGATAAAAAAAAAGAAATACGTGTGCTGTAAAACAAGAAATATATAAATATGGATTGTATTATCTGAATAAAAATAAATGTAAAATGTAAATGAAACTCATTTTTTCTTTCAAAGACATTCGAAGGCACAAAATAAGTTTTTACAGACATTTGAACTCTTTAACTGCTCTAGGTATTATAATTAACTGTGTATAACACTAATTAATATCATGTAATTGATTTAATAGGTTATACAATCAACTGGTACCAATATTGGCTGTCACAAGCAGGTTGGTGTTGTGAATGTTGCCTTATCCCTCAAGCCGCCCACAGACCTGCGGAGCCTGAAGACAGATACGATTCTAACGTTCTATTGAGATGAAGGTTATTTTTATCAATAGGCCTTGAAGTCATTTGACGGTAATCTTATTTATTTGAAGTACACGCGACAGTCAAAAATTATTAACATATTATGAGCGCTTTGGCTAAAATTCAGAGTTCAACATAGTTTTTTTTTTTTGAGTTCCTAAAATAATTTTTCCAATGCTTGTGATAGAATTGTGTTCCCGGCTCCTGAACTTATTTAAAGGCCCACTTTAGGCTACACATTCGTTTTGAGACAGAATACTTCTCTACAGAATGAATGAGTTTGGTCTGTTTATAATGGACGAATTGAGTAAAATCATCAAAATAGAGAAATTGCACAATTATAAACCTACCTTAGTAACTTTTACGAAACTAAACCTTGTCCCTTAATCTAAGAAAATATTTAAACACATAGCCTCTAAAAGTAAAATAATATCCGTCAATAACTTCATTATCCAATAGCATGCAAAAATACATGTGGAAAAAAAACGTACATTTTTATCGATAACTGTACAAATGAAATAAAACGCCTGCGGGAAGAAAATAATTTTTATTACGACACAAGTGAATTCACGTTGTTACTTTTAATTTGTATTTGATGGGAACGGAACGTTGTTATGAAATTCTGAACAAGATTTGTGGATAAATTGAACCTCTTGTTATTGTATGTAACCTTGATACTTGATTTGATATAAGCGGCGGTAGCCTAATGGCTAGGGCGTCGGACTAGCGATCATGTGGTTGCGGGTTCGAATCCCACCCATTACACTACCAACGTGAACCCACTCGTAACACAAGCATCTTAGCTTAGCACGAGGGGTTAACGAGATTACTAGTAATGTGCAACCCACATTGCGAGTAATCTTTTTTTAAAAAAAAAAAGAAAAAAAAAAAGAAAAAAAAAAGAAAAGAAAAAAAGATATTGTTGTAATATTAGTTTGTTGTAATTTTGTGTTGAGCATTTGTCTATTACCTATTTTGTTGCTTTTTTATGGTTTTGATTTGATGATGAATTTTAACCTAAACTTATATAAAACACAAGCTAAGAAAAAAAAGCAAAAGTCAAATTTATAAGTTTCGCCATATTTTTTATATATAATTACAAAACGCTCAACAAAACCCCTTGGGAACAAGGGGACAAACGTTTTTGTTGTTTCGTTCCACTAACTTCCAGGCTAAGCTCTGTAGTACCAGAAATAATTAATGTTTAAACTTGGACGTAGGTGCGCTGATAACAGGGACCAACTTGTGTCGTGGTGGTAAGCCTCACTGGCGACAATGTTGGTCCCAATATTGGGTAGTATTGGAACAAGATCGTCCGAGGGGCTCGTGACTAAGTGTAAGCCGTACGGTTTGACCGATTATAAAGGTCAAGCCGCGCTCGCCGCGGTTGGTCCGTGCATGGGTGACCATTTGTAACCATACCGAAACCCCTCCGTGCCTCGGAAAGCAAGTTAAGCCGTCGGTTCCGACTGTCATACGGTGATCTTTGACATTCGTTAAGTCATTACTAGTCTGACTACCAGTCTTACTATGGAATACTGTATTACCTACCCAGTAAAATGGGTTGTTGAGATCAGATAGGCACTCGCTTTAAGGTAAATGCAGCTATTAACGACCCATCGAAAATCCGCAGCTATTACCGATCCATTCCATTAATTTGTAATTTTTACGCTACTGGAACGATTCATGCTGAAGACACTTGACGAAACACGCATGTTTGTTCTTTGAGCACCGCAAAAACTAACGTTTGTGTGTGTGGCATCCCGGAAAAGACACAAAATTCGTTAGTTTCCGTGAAGACAGCGAGCTCGCCCGCCGTTTGGTACAAGTCCTTGTTCCTAATAGGTAAGCACATCAAATTTTTGCTTAAGACTTTGTACATCGATTTACGAAACCTGTACTGTTGTGTGTGTATTATTAAATGTGTTCATTTGAGTGTGAATTCTTTATTTCGTATAGTATTTCATAAAGTTTAAGTAATTTAAGAGGATAAAACTTGAAATTTAAATAGAGCGGTAATAGCTTCAATGATTTTAATAGTGGCAGTTATTGCCGATCCATGGGTCGGTGATTACCCTGCACATTATATTTAGTTTAAATTCTTTCCCGTCGATATGCGATGACAAAGAAAAAATTTGAATATGACATTATAATCTCAAATAATCAGCCATTGTTACACACTATTAGCGACCTATACTATTTTGTCTAGTTTACTTGTTTTATCATTTTGTGTTCACCACGTTTTGTAAAATTATTCATTATAGTTATTTTAAAGAAACATTATTAAAACACCTTTCTTTGTATAACAATGTGTGCATTCATTAATACTATTTGCTTAATCAATTGTTTAAAATCCCTGTTATAATTAGAAAGATCAAATCAATACATATTATCTAGTTTTTGTGAGTCGGAGAAACGATTTTATATTTGTATATACATCGCTTATTACCGATCCATGTGAGTCGGTGATAGCAAGTATGGGAGCCTATCACCGATTCTATACAAATCATTATCCATAATGTTAAATTACACTGATTAACTGGTTACAGAAAATATTAGCTTATAAACTAATAACAAAAATAATTATGAATATAGATATGGCAAACGAAATACCTACATAAAATAACTTTTTGCAGAAACATGGATGTCCGCTAGGGCCGATGCCTGCTAGGATCGCGGGTTATTCGAAAAAGTTACTGTGGACCTGGCAACAGGTATCTGAAGGAACATGTGTAGGTATTAGTCAGAAAAAGCCTTACACTATAACTTCAAATAACTTCTTCCGCTCAGAGTGGAAGAAGTTATTTCACGATGTTCATGACAAAAAAAATAGGTGGCTAAGTGGCTTTTCCTCTGCAGCACTATACATAGGAAAAGCCACTTAGCCACCCAATTTTTTGTATGAAATAGGTAAGAACTTGAATCAAGCCTACATTTCTTAATCCATGCTAATATCCTTCACGAAATCACATACTTAATATTAATCAAAATATTAATCTTCTAGTTTTGTTACACTCGGTAATACCTTCAGCAAAATCGTTAATAGCTACATAGCTGCTCCTATGGGTCGGTAATACCAGAATCGACTTGTCCACTTAATATTTTTAAAATTTATAAGAAAATCTTCTAATTTTGGGTTTATAAGGTAATCATTATAAACTAGATAAGTAAGAGTTTCATATAAAAACCAAACACTGCATGTGAAAGCAATCAAAACTCTTAATAATTATCATCGATTACAAAACTACCTTAACAGGGTCGGTAATAGCTGCGTTTACCTTAGTTAAAATATTGTATTCAGCTAAATCCGGTAAGACTGGAAGCAGACCCCAACATAATTTGGGAAAAGGCTAGGCAGAAGATTGGAAGAAGATCGTCCAATGTGAAATGATCGTCGTTTGAGAAATTAAGCTTTCTTTTGACAAATTTTCTTGACAGGTATGTCATGAAAGGCGAGCAATAGCATAT
Source organism: Plusia festucae (assembly GCA_950381575.1). Classification (NCBI taxonomy): domain Eukaryota; kingdom Metazoa; phylum Arthropoda; class Insecta; order Lepidoptera; family Noctuidae; genus Plusia; species Plusia festucae. Next base: position 7,787,615 of record OX494454.1, on the reverse strand, counting down.
TGGTCCTATTATTTTATCAATCTTCCAAGTCTGCCTAGCCTTTTCCCAAGCTATGTTGGGGTCGGCTGCCAGTCTTAATGTAGTCTTAATTAGATGGTCGTGTGTGAGTTGTCCCACGTCATTATTAGAAGATATGAAGATATTATAATGATTATTTTTTAAATTTATAGACTAGTATAACGTCTACCACGATCTCATCAAGAAATAAAACCTAACCCTATTTTCTCAAACCACTCGTTGGACATAATTTTGCACCAACGTCAGCCAACATGTGGATCCAAGGTAATTCCTCGCAAGTTCTCGTCTAGACAAGACGGATAAAATTGTGCCTTGCGATCTTTTGTGCTGAAACAAAAGACGGCGATGAGGCAGCACCGTCAAGTGCTTTTAACTATGTATAATTACTGTGAAAGTAAACGTGTGTAGGTATAATTGTGTGTGATGTTTTCGGTCTTTGTCGAGTTTTCAGTAGGTATTTTTAAGGTAAAGAGATCGTTGAGAGAGACAGTTTATTTAAATAGAAAATGTATTTAATTTATTTGTTCAAAAGACAACGTGAAATAAGTTACGCGGTCTGAAATACATTTCATAAGTATAATGCAGTACAGGGTACTAAAAATATGGGTTCTTTTCAGTTTTGGATCAATTTATTTAATACTAACTGTTTCACGCGACTCCGTCCGCGGTACCTAACTTTTTACTAAAAATATAGCCTATGTTGCTCAAGGTGAATGTAGCTTTCTAATGGTGTAAGAATTTTTGAAATCGGCCTTGTAGTTTTTGAGTTTATTCATTACAAACATACACACAAAAATACAAATATTTCCTCTTTATAATATTAGTGTAGAAGAAAACAGACCTAAATATTATTTAGTATACCTTTAGGTGAGCGGTAAGTAGTAGTTTCCAATTAACTATACCAAACCTCAAATAAATTTAACTACGGACAATATTTCCAAACAAACCTTTAAAACACGAAAACATCTAATAAATATGCAAATAAAGTCTTGTTAACTGCGATACGATTCACTCACGGAATCAAGACACGCAAGGGTATCTTTAAGTTATCGATTCAACATAAAATTCATATAAGCTGATAAATGAGGTGAAAGTGGAAACTCCTTGGATGGTGAAGATTAGTACTATTTTATTATAGCGCATCCTGTTCTACTTTTCGCATAAAAATTAGCTTCGAAATGTCAGAAACAATATGAGTTATAATTCTGACCTAATAATGTCCCACTGCTGGGCACAGGCCTCTTCTCTTATAGAGAATGAACGAGCATTATTCACCACGCTTGCTTATTCCGGATTTGCGATTTCAGATTCCAGTTTTTGGATCTTCATCACCATCAACATTTTGGATCTTTCAAGATGTTTCTTCATCGATGGTCATCGATATCTTTGAAAAATTTAAAATATACAAATAGCTTTGAAAAAATCAAATTAGTACTATCACAAATCTAGGTCACCACGACATCTTATCGATTGAGAAGACATATTACATTATGGTAAAGTATAAAGTAGTCAGCACATGACGGTTTAAAAATTAATAATGATTTTTATAAAACTGCGAAAGATTTTTTTATGTATTATTTAATAATCCAAACCCTTAGCGCCTCCCTGCCTGCCTGATACTCTCGAGGAAGATAAAAAAAAAGCATTTATTCGCGCAAGAATTAATTAATTTTCAAGAATCAACTCATTTAGATTAATAAACGAGAATTGACCACGCTTGCCTTCTGTGGGATGAGGTATTCAGTCAAGGTATTGAACCCAAATTTCCTTTAAAAGGTTTTTTGCAACATTAGACAGTTTAATCGTTTTATCAGTGCCCTACAATTAAAGTAACCTTCAAAAGCCATATGGGGATCATAAGACCGGTCTTTGTGGAATTATTATCTCACTAAAAGTACCCCTTGGTAACCATCAGATGAGGGTTCTATTACTTCGTAAAATACCAGCGCAGAATTTTGATCTATTTTTAAATTGTATGTCCATTTTTTGATAAATAAAAAAAAAATAAAAAAAAAAGAAACCCTCCGGTCAAAGAAAGAAGAAAGAAAGAAAATGTATTTGCTCAACGCCTGGTATAGCTCTTTTCCACATACTAACTTTGACATAATTTCACTGTGACTTATAACGAATACTCTAGTTATTAATATAAACAAACACGGACCATACACTAATCTATAACTGCCATGGAATGTTCATTAATTAAGGATAAATTACACGGCGCAGTCGTAATGTTCAGATTATAATCAAGGGCCCACTATTTGGGGCCTACTGGAGCAAACGGCATAGAGTGATGGCCACTCAAAGATATTGCCGGGGGCAAAAGTGCCCTTCAAGTAATGTGAAGCAAACTTATTCATTGAATTTTGTATTGTATGAGCAGGAAAAAGTTTTTATTTCGTTTCGTAATTGCTGTAATCAATAAGCCAGTTTTATTCGGTTACATAACGTTGCTATAGTTTTATATATGCGTAATTGTGCGTAATGATAATTTCTGTTAGATTTTTTTAAGTGAAACCTTCTTTATCGGCTTGTATGCAGGAAATTAAAATTGTAACGTTTTTCTCTTACGCGCCATTTTTATTTCTAAGTCGCATTTTTCCGTTACGCGCCATATTTATTTGTATTCATGTCTATGATAATAAAAGCCTTTTTCTTTTTAACTTTATCTAATTTAGCTTTATTTATACCAATTTCTGTAAAGTTGTAAATAGTAGATCATTTTTCGAAAAATTATGTCATAAAGAAGTTTCACTTCTTACGTACTAATACACATCTTTTTTTACATTGGTAATGATTTTTTCAGATATATACAAGTTGTGTTTACATAGTTTTAACCATTATATGTACTTAGTACAAACATTTAATGCATTTTATTCCGCCATTTAGGATGCAATATTCATCACAATTCAAACTGTAAAACGTATGACTCTTAGAAATAAAATTATTTTTTAAACCACAGCTGGGGCATGGCAAAGACATTTCCTTTGATTTATTTCTCAAACCTCTCAGTCTTTGACGATATCTGGCTACTCGCCCCACATATCTTACAAGATCATCACAATACTTAAAAATAAAATTCTCTAAAATAGAATTTCGTCTTATCTATCTTGAGTTTAAACGATTCATACACGTTCAGACTAAAGAACAAAGACTATATACCTGAAAACAACACTAAAAACCTTATCAGATTAAAGCGAATCTAGCATGAATGCAATCTGTTATCTTCCAGTTTGGAACATGCGATCCTTAGCTACGATAGCTTGTTTGTCTGTTGCAGTTGGCAAGAACTATTAGGAGAAAACAAGGTATCGACGAATATTCCCGTCTTCACAAAGTAAACTATGCATTTTATACTAGTATTTCTTTTTGCCTTGAACATCACTGTGCTTAGTGCACACATTTCAGTGTGACGTGTGCCATGTGAGTGCGGCATTTTCCCTCAAACCATGGCCCACTTAATGAACTGCCCAGCGTGTCCCAACACCTGCACACGCGAAGATCTTTACAACGCCACCGACAATGCTGTCTGCGTGGCCGAGTACTGGTCTGACAAAATATAAACATCATATTGCCATTGATCGACACGCTAAGAAGAAGAAGTGTGACGTAAAATTTTAAGCCCCGTCCCTATATTCCGAAACGAATCGTTTCTATTACGGGCAGTGAAAATGTCAGCGAGACGTCATCCAAAATCGTTCGTAAAACATACAACTCGTTATCCATTATATAAAACAAAGCGGCCTTTGAGCAAACAAGTAAAATAAAGCTCTCTGTAAATATCATCTCAATAAAAATAGTTAAAGTTAATTATTTGCAATATGTTTAGTGTAATTAGGTAAAGTGAAGTCTAAATATTAAGTGAAAGTGTTATCCAAAAAATCAACAATATAATAACAGTTAAAACAACAATAAACAATTATGTGATAAAGTGACTTGAACACTAAGTTGTGATAATAACTATCAAAGGACTTCTAACTTTTAAAGTGTTTAAATAAATGTAAATACTTATGAACAACAGACTTGAGTGATTAAAACAACTTTCCAGTGTGTAAAAAGATAAATAAACCATTTGGGAGTGCATAGTGAAAAATAAAAATCGTTACAATATTCAAAACAAGTCATTGTGTCACAGATAATGTAACGTCTACGATTATCCACAACAACACCATCTGTGATTCAGCAAGAACAAAGCATGATACGACATCTATTGACGAATAACTAAATGATCAAAGTTGATCGATATTATATTACTAAGAAAATACAGTGAGTAGCCGAAAGAGGGCACTATATAACAGAACTACATAGGAAGAAAATAAATAAATACTTTGAAATGGAGTGCGAGAACCAGAATGTTACTTTTCGTTCTCAAAAAAACAAAAAATTAAATGAGTCACTAAACATGTCATTCATATCTACCACCTCAGACTACTTGGCAAGAAGCTTACCAGACTTATCTACTGCACAGATATTTGAGCAAGACTCTGAGTGCTACAAGGAGCAAATATTAAAATTACAGGAGCATCTACAAATAGCGCATGCTGAAATAGATAATCTGAACTCGGAAAACAGCAATCTTAAACAGCAAATTATTAAACATGAACGAGAAATCCTACAGTTAAAACAAATTTGCACAGGCTCGCCACAAACATTAAAAATTACCGCTTCCTTAAAAAAGAAAAGAAAACAAAATTTACTACAAGAAAATAATTTAAACATGAGTATTGGAGATCTTGGACTAAAGAGAGTTGATGACAATATACCAACAGATGGCGACACCAGTAACATGAGCAAACAACAACAAAATATACAAGTGGCTGAACAGGTTCCAGAATCTCAGGTTCGCGTATCACGATTAGAGGACAATTTACTAAATACAAATATACATAAAAACCGACAAATATTTATTCTTGGAGAACAGCAGTGCATGGGGCTTTGTAAAAAACTGTCAATTTCTAGAGATACAAGTATATACGAAAAATACAAAATACATTCCTTTATAAAACCGTTTGCTAGGTGTAATGAGTCATTGAAACCATGCTATAATCTGGACATAACAGAAAATGATTGGGTAATACTATGTATTGGTGAAAATGATACAGATCCAAACCAAATCCAATTTCACCTGAGGAATAGTCTAGAATTACTGGCCAAATGTAATGTAATAATACTCAGCATTAATAGGAATAAATACTTAAATGAAATAAAATTAAATACACTTCTAAAATTTACATGTAACTCTTACCATAATTGTAATTTTTTGGATATGTCTAATTTAAAAGAACATTATAATAACTATCACTACTTACAGGGTCATATATGCAGGTTAATCAACCTAATTATTGATACAAAAGACTATGAAACCAAATACATACCTTCTAGTACTAATAAGTCAAAACCTTATTATCTGCCTATTATTAAACGTAGTCTACCTAATAATTCCCATTCGGGTACAATAAAAGAAAAAGGGACTATCCCATATTATTTTCCTATTATTAAAAGTAATTCCTCTAAAACTTCTTCTAAAATAATTAACGATGAGAGTTTTTTATGCGTAAGCCAGAAGACTTAAAAATTGATAAAATAAGACTACTCCATCAGAACATCGCAGGTATTTTAAATAAGATTGACACCATAGAATTAAGCTTATCGGAACTTGCCAAAAATAACAATCCAATACAGATTTTATGCTTTAGTGAGACTTTTATAAAAAGAGGGAATGAGTCTAATATAACTATTAAGGGATACTCAGTCGGCAGTTACTATTCTAGAAAAAAACAAAAACGTGGTGGCACGTGCATCCTTACATATAGTGGAATTGACTGCAAGCCAATAGAAATATGTAAGGAATGCTCTTGTGATAATATATTTGAATGTTGCGGTATTGAAATCCCTAGTATCAATACTTTAATAATGTGTTTATATAGAATACCTTCATCTGACATTAATTTGTTTTTTAGTAAATTAGAAATACTGCTACACAAATTAAGATACAAAATTATGAGTAAAAAATTCATACTGACAGGTGATTTAAACATTAACATTCTAGTAAAAAATAAAAATTCGATTACTTTACATAATATCCTCTCAAATTATAATTTAAACCTACATATAAACGAGCCGACGCGACAAAATAGTTGTATAGATCTAATAGCAAGTAATTACGAAGAGGCATATGGTACAGTACACCGACTTTTTCTGTCGGATCACGACACCGCACAAATGTTAGAATTTCCAGGCAAATGTGAAAACATCTCAAAATATTGGTACGTTAAAAAACGAGATTTTTGTGATGAAAATATAGAAAAGTTTCTGTATTACACGTCACAATTATCTTGGCACGATGTCTACGCGGAGTCAGACGTAAACAAGGGATTTAGTATATTTCATCAGGAACTTACATTGTATTACGAGTTATGTTTTCCCTACTATAAATCTAAAATGACGTCAAATAGTCAATCTCCTGCATGGATAACTAAAGGCCTGAGAAAGTCCAGTGCTATTAAAAGACAAATTAGGTTTACATATTATAAATATAAGAAGCAAGACACACTTAAAAAATATTACACGTATGGAAAGATATTGAAGAAATGCATCATATGGTCTAAAAAAAATATTAATAAAAAACAACTAATACGAGCAAAAAATAAAGGAAAAGCCACTTGGAATATAATAAAAGATAAAAATAATAGTATAAAGTCGATCAACAGTGTAACTTCAATACTAAAGGACGGAAATGTCATTCATAATCCAACACAAATTGCAACATTATTTAATGATTTTTTTATAGCGGTTAGTAATGGAAATAATATACATTCGCAAAACAAAGAATATCAAAAAATAAAAATAGATGTTAATGATAAATCAATATTTTTGAGACCCACTTCGGAACCGGAAATCATAAATACCATTAAATCATTAAATAACACTAAAGCCGTCGGGTATGACACTATTACTACAGAAATAATTAAAGCAAGTTCTCATGTCATTGCCCCTATTCTTGACCATTTAATTACAAATTCCTTGATTCAAGGAATATTTCCAGACAAATTAAAGTATTCTATTGTCAAACCATTGTATAAGAAAGGTAACAGAAAGGAACCTAATAACTATCGTCCTATTACTCTTGTACCTATAATATCAAAAATATTTGAAAGAATCTTCTACAACAGATTAATCGAATTCCTGAATAAACATAATATTATTAAAAAAGAACAGAATGGTTTTCAACACAATAAATCAACTTCTTTAGCAGCATTTTCTCTTATTAAAAATATTACAGAATATATTGATGCGAAAATTCCGGTGATAACCATATTCTTTGATATGAGTAAGGCTTTTGATTTTGTAGATCATGAGATTTTGCTCTACAAATGCGAAAAATATGGCATTAGAGGTGTAGCTTTAGACTGGATAAAAAGTTTTCTAACTAATCGTAACCAATGTGTTGAAATAACTAGTTTAAATAATTGTCATGAGTGCAGTGTACACAAATCTCCCTCAAGGGTCAATAAGTATGGTGTTCCACAAGGTAGCGTTTTAGGCCCTTTGTTATTCTTATTGTACGTTAATGACCTACCAGATTCAATAAATTGTCAAAGTGTTTTATTCGCAGACGACATATCTATAATAGTGCCATATAAGGATAACGATACATCTCATGAAATTAAAATTATTAAAGAGGTACAAACAGTATTAAGATGGTTAAAAGCAAACAAGTTAAATGTAAATCTATCAAAAACAAAATTTATAAAATTTGGTTCTTATAAAAGTAAACAATCTGATAATAATATAAACATAAGGATAGCAAATGATAATATAGAAGAAGCAGACAGTGTAAAATTTTTGGGTATCACTCTGGACAGATATTGTAACTGGAAACAGCATATAAACGATGTTTGCCTCAAACTAAGCAGATTTGTCTACGCCCTTAGAAAGCTTCGTGCCGTGTCAGACGAAAAAACTGCAGGTATAGCATATAAAGGCTATGTAGAGTCAACCCTTAGATATGGGCTAATAATATGGGGGAATTCCACTGATGTTAGTCAGGCATTCATTGCACAAAAAAAATGTTTAAGAGCTATTTGCGGAGTGAGTCCACTTGACTCTTGTAAACCCTTATTTAAAAAACTAAAATTACTGACATTGGCCTGCATGTATGTTCTTGAAGTATCAGTTTTTGTAAGGAAATTCAACGACTTTTTTAAATTCAAGGGAGATCATACTACTAAATATAAACCACGAGATCCTACAAAAATAATTATTCCATTTTGTAGAACAACTTTAAATAAAAAGAATGTGTATCACATGTGCATATCAGTGTTTAATAAGCTGCCTAGGAGTCTAAGAGAGCTTCCATTTAAATATTTTAAAATAAAATTGAGAGAATGGCTAGTAGATAAGTGTTTTTATACGATAGAAGAATTCATGCAATATAAAACTAATGTATCTGATTATCTATAAAATTAATATTATACCGAATGTAATTTAATAATAATAGTATTATATAATTTAATAATCATAAGTTAAAATAATAATAGCTTGACATTTTGGTGTGTAAAAGAATAGTATTGTAATTCCTTTATATAAAATTATAAATATTTGCATGCCTAATACAGGCAGAATATGGCTCGAACTGTGCACCAATGTTAAATCTGGTATTACCTGTCTTCTGTGCAAATAAATGTCTTTCTTTCTTTCTTTCTTTCTTTCCAAAAAACTGTCAGTCACTGAAGTTTGGTTTCTAACGGATGGGTGAACGTTAGTAAGCAAAATATGTCCATGAGATTTTGACCCATGTTCCTTGGGGAAAGTGATTCAGTTTTATGCACCTGATTACCTCGTTGAATATACGCACTCCATAAAAAATAATTCTATATAATTCTATATACGGACATACACTTGTGTCATTCGAATATTCACCATCAGTCGTAATGAATAATTACCTATTTGGAACTCCACAATCTCAACAGCTGGCCAGTCCTGTATACGCTCCCGGCCCTAACTATTAACTAAATTAACCAGTAATACTGCCATAAATCTGTCTGCGCACTCCCAGTAATAGGGGTGGACGACCTCCCATGATATTACCCCGTAAGTACCCCATAGGTGGGTAAACCCTACGGCATAGGTGACCAAGCTGTGGATCGCTTGCAGTTAATCGATTGTGGTAATTTAAGCCCACTAGACTAATTTCATTTCTATAATCTTAACATTGATCAATTGACGTAGAGTTTTCAGTTGTCATACATTTGAGCGTTTTCTATCGGAAGTTATCGTTTTAAGGGTTCCGTTTGTCAACAGTAAAAACGTGACCCTTATAGCATCACTTTGTCGTCCGTCAGTCCGTCAAGCGCATTTATTTGGGAACTCGGAGACATTGAGAATTAAAACGTTTCTTGAAACTGTAAAATAAAAAACTTCAAAGTATACGTAAAAAAGAGATCCGGACTTTTATACCGCACAAACTTTGCGTTGACCTAGAAATTTGAAATTTGACAAGTAATATTGTCTTAAACTTCAGATACAGGAAGAAGTCTGAAAACAGTAGGTACATTTATAATTAAATCATAAAAATATGGCCTTTGTACGGCACCTTCAGTGAGAAAAGTCCGCTTTTACTTGCACTTGTCCGGTTTTAGAAATGTCAAATGCCTGCACCTTGCCGCCGCGGCGTTGGTGTTGACCACCCCTGGCTTACGGTGTGTCCACTTGTGTATTATATATACTAGGTCGGTTCGTGTCTACTTGATTAGAAAGCTTATTGTAATCATTATTTAAATTATGTACAATGATTCATATTATGGAGTTAAAAACAGTTTATTATTTTTTTTAGGTAGGTATGGTACTTATGATGAAGTTAAAAATGAATAATGAATTTAATTGTAATAAGGTTTTTCTCTGTTTCTTTGTTAAACTGATGGAATTAATGGTTTTAATCTACGATAAACTAGTTATTAACATCTAATAGATAAGATCTTTTTTTTTGTTAGCCCGTGCTGTCCCACTGCTCGGCAAAGGCCTCCCCATACTTCCATCCTTTGCTGTCGGAAGCGTGCTGTGGCCAATCGGCGAGGAAATTGTCCAGATCTTCTCGCCAACGCTTCCTTGGTCTGCCTCATAAGATCTTATGAAAACTTTATTTTATTTTATTCTTCTAATCACTAGATTAGTAAATATAGTAAAAATAATTAAGTATAGAAAAATTGGCATGTATGTTTTTTTTTATGTGGACAACATCATATACGTTGCTCCGAAACCAAAGTAAGTAGCTAAAGCACTTGTGTTATGGAATCAGAGACAACGAAGCACCACAAACACCCAGACCCGAGACATGTAGAAAAGTATTTTTAATACATTAACCCGTTCGGGGATCGAACCCGGGACCTGAGTGTTGTGTAAACAATTTTTTACGCCTGTACTAGACAAAACATGTATGGGTTTTACTTTTATTATTTTACACCTTATGTTGCATTTTTTTTTTGTAAACATACACCCATGTTTTAACAAAATAAATTATCTTTATCTTTATCAGAGCTAACGACACCTTGAAAACCGGCATACACCACTCTGCCATGGAGGTCGTCGATGTATGTTTGGTACAAAAACAAAATATATAAAGGTATCCGCATAATTGTTTTGTTTATTCCTGGGAACCATAAACTAACACAGTGTGGATAGGTTTGGACGTCTGCCGTGAATTATGACGATCGCCACACGAGGGGCGAGTGTGATAGGGCACGAACTTGCATTTGTTTTGTTTTTAGAGAACCCTTATATAAATGGCACGTCGTAAATATAATTTCGAGAGCTCACAAACTTTAGTTCGTAGCCCTAAAAGACAAAAGTACCTATCTAAAATGTCAACGAACGAAAAAAAGGACAAAATGAAAACGATTTCCGTACTGCTGTAATACAAAGTCGGATTACTTATTAAGAAATCTGTGTGATTCAATTATGTATCATTTGTGGTTTCTATTTAAAGAATATTTATAATTATATAAATAACTAGACTTCTAGGAGCTAGGAAAACAATCAGACTTTAGACATAAGGAACATTAGAAAAAATACAGTCAAATTGAGAACCTCCTCCTTTTTTTGAAGACGGTTAAAGAGAAAACACATTTCACTATCACGTTAAATAAAACATTGGCACAAAATTCCTTTTTATTTATTTCACCGACTACAATTTGTCCTTACAGGCTGGTAGCTAAAAAGACAATTTAGTATTTCATTTGTTAAAAAAAAATTACTACATGTAAATTAATTACAAATTGTTTCGCATGAATGTTTAAATAGGAATAATATTTTCCCACTGATTCTTTCGCTTCCATATTCAAATTATTAAAAGGGTAGTTCGCGCCAAATACCCTGTGTAAAATTGTACGTGTTGTTAAGACGTACTTCGCTTGGTTACTTGTGTATATCGTCTCCAAAGCAACAAGTTGGATCAATATATAAATAAAAACGTAGTCAGACGACTCGGGAATAATTTGTGAAGGACAGTTACATAAAGAATACTAAAACAAAATGGTTGGTGTAAAAACAAACAATAAACAAATGACTGTGTACTTCGGACATCCATTTCAGTTTTGGAAGGTAAGTTTGATTATTATATATTTAAGCTTTAATTACGGGTGCTTAGACACGTGGGTAAACAAAGAGAATATTTGAAAATAATTTTCTATCAAATTAAGTAGTATTTATTTAGTGAGACATGATAAAATACAATCAACCCAGCCTTTCGCGGTCCACTGCTGGACATAGGCCTCTCCCAAGTTGCGCCAGCACAACACTTCGCCTTCCGCATCCAGGCCAACCCAGCTACCTTTTTCAGGTCCTCGGTCCATCTGGCTGGGGAGCGTCTTACACTACGTTTGTCGATTCGCGGTCTCCACTCAAGGACTCGTCTGCTCCAACGGCCATCAGTCCTTCGACAGACATGACCAGCCCACTGCCACTTCAGCTTAATAACTCTGCAAGCTATGTTGGTCACTCCGGTTCTATTCGGATAATCTCATTCCTGATCTTATCCTTTTAAGAAACTCCGAGCATAGCTCGCTGAGCGACTTTGAGTTTCTGGACTAGCTCTTTTGTCAGTGTTCATGTGTCGGCGTCCATGTTTTTTGAGGAAAGTCGATCAGTTTTATGCACCTGATTGCCTCGTTGATGTATATAAATATTGAAACTATTTAGTCTCGCAACGATTTATTTCTATTGTTGACAGATTTAAGATTATTTTTTTCGCAACTATTTTTATCGTTGTGCTCACGTAGCCCTATATTTTAAGTTAATGGTAACAGTGACTTCAATATTATAGTACTATGCCGAAGCGCATGCTTCGAAACATTTTTTTATCGACATAATTCTCTAAATCTTTAAGCTCAGTTAAATAACTTTAGTTCCTTTTCAAATAAAAATAAATAGGTACTTTAACCAAGCTAAACCACGCCAGACTGTCGAAGTACTAAGTTATATTTGTGATTTTGTGACTCATACATAAATAATACCTATCAGCTAAACCAAAACTAAACTAATATTATTTAATAGTAATATATCTTGGGACAGCTCACACACGGCCATCTGATCCCAAACTAGGCAGAGCCTGTACTATGGCAACCAGACGACTGCATGCTAAACATACTTATATTTTCTAAATATGTACTTACAAAATGTATAGATAAATAACACCCAGACACTCAACAAATGATTAAAAAGCTGAAGAGTTTCTTTTCAGCGCTAATCTCAGGAACTACTGGTCCGATTTGAAAAATTCTTTCACTGTTAGATAGCCCACAAAATTAGGAAGACTGCAAGCTAAAATTTGCCGTGATAATCGATGCCCACGCGGGCGGAGCCGCGAGCAAAAGCTAGTGATAAGTCAAAACAAATCTTAATAACTCTCTTTACGTCAAAACCTTTTTGGTATAACTCTATCGTGCTAACTACACATAAAAGATGATATCAAAAAGTAAAGGGCAGATTAAGGGCAAAACTAAATATTATTCGGCGGAACTTTTATTTATTCGAATTTAAGCTTTATTTCGTTATGTTTACTTAGTAAATTGGTTGTGGAGGTCAGACGGGCAGCTGATATTTTAGTGTGTTCGTTGAGACTGAATTGATGTCGGTCGATAAGACTAGAAGCTAACCGTAACATATTTCAGACAAAGGGTAGGCAGAAGCATGGTGTCTCTACTAATTTAATAAAGTTGAAGAGTTTGTTTGTTTGGTTTAACGTGCTAATTTCAGGAACTTCTGGGTTCTATTTGAAAAATTATTGTTGTGTTGGATAGTCCATTTATCGAGGAAGCCTCTACGCTATTAAAATCAATATTACGACCAATGGAAGCGGAGCAGTAATGAGAAATGTTGGAAAAACATTTCTCATTACTGCCGATTTTCGAAGCTCTGAGGTCCCGGGCTCGATCCAAGGACGGGTCAATATAGAAAAAAAAATTAACACTTTTCTACATTGTCTCGGGTCTGGGTGTTTGTGGTACCTTCGTTGTCTCTGATTCCATAACACAAGTGCTATAGCTACTTACTTTGGATTCGGAGCAATGTATGTGATGTTGTAGCTATATTTATTTATTTATAATCAGGAAAAAAAAATAATATTTTCGAGAGCTTCTGTTGCGTGAACTGCGTAAACTGTCAAAGTTACGCAAAAATTATGTATAGTATGACGGAATTGTTTCCCTTTAAAAGTTCTAAAAAAAAGTTCGCGACAGCATGTCTTTATTTTAAGATTGACTAACTGTAACTCTTTTTGGTGGCAATCATAATTTGTTCCAAAATACTAAAATAATTTGCAAAGATATTTATAAAAACAAGTTTTTAATTTTGAACAAAATTGCCCTTGCCTTTTTTTGCATTCTTTCGTATAGGCAACTTACTTTTAAGCTTAAAAACTTTTATATTAAAAAACTATAGAGAAAGTCTAATTTATCAAACCTAAAAGTAAAAAAAAATGTAATGAAGCCAGCCCACCCCTTTGCCTACGTCCCTGTCTGCTTTCAACCTTTATAAGGCATGACTCAAGGCTTCTTAGTATTTTCGTTTCGTGATTAATCTCGCTGTAGTTTTCAATTACCTTAGGGTACCAAATTAGTCTGGAAGTAATTTACTGTAAATATTGTTTAACAGAGTAATACTAAAATGAGTTTAGTTCCCGACGTTTCAACACCTTTGCAGGTGTCATGGTCACGGGCAGACTGAGATGGTATTCGTTTTAACAAGATATGTTGCTCGTTCTACCTTCATCATTAATCAAAATAAACCGCGATAGAATCCGCTTAAAGTAGTTTTATTTCAATGTCTAATATACGCGTAAACCTCAGAAAACAATACTAAAATGAGTTTTTTTTTAAATTGCTTCCTTTTTCTGCTTTTGCCCCAAAATTAACATCGCACTTATTATATAGGCGAAAATTTGCGAGAGTAACCACAGGACATTTATTAAATAAAAAACTAAAATTTGTGTAGAAAAATCAGAAAAATAATAACTAAATACTAGGAAATTAATAAACACACATTACAAAGCGTCATTTTAAATATAATTATTATTATTATTTTATATGCTTAAGGCACACTGTAAGGATTCAAATATTGTTTCGGCTCATAACACAAGATGGCGTTGCCAGTCTCAAATCATCAACGTTATACATTACTGGAAAATGTGATTTGATGTGGCATTCGCTTCATATTTGGCCTCCGGAAATACGACCATGTGTCGGATTGCCGGGCAAAGCTGATGTGGTTGCCTATTCGGCAGCGTCGGGATTCACATGTTCTTTCTCTTCTATACTCCGTTCTTCATAACCCTAATACCCCGAATTACTTGCGGGAGCGCTTTGATTACCTTGTTCCCAGGGGTAATCCTTGTCGCACTTCTTCCTCCCTTCTCCTTCGTACCCCTCCTCACTCCTCTACTCGCTATGGTGAATCATTCACTATTCGTGCCGTACGGTTGTGGAACTCGCTTCCACATGTCTTGCGGGATAGCCCTTCGTTGAGTGTCTTCAGGGGAAGAATCAGGGAACATTTTCTGTCATCTTGAGTAATATGTATGTATATGTATATGCATGTTTATATAGAATATTTATATGCTATTAAATATGTATTTTATGTACTATTCTTATGTATGTGTATTTTATATTTGACGTTGTGCACTTCTTCTTATCCTCTATTCATATATTAATCTCCCTATCACTTAAAGGTTTGCTGTAAGAGAACTCAATTCTGGGTTAAGCTCGCCTGTGTACATACTTTTTCTGATACTTGTATTTTATGTATTTTATAGTGTACAATAAAGAATTAAGAATTTTTTTTCTTCTATTCTTCTGCACACTCGCCACAGTTCGCCGCTACTATACTGGGCTACTGGCATGTCCCGTCTTTAATACGAAGCACCATTGCAAACGGACAGCTCACCAGTCAATAAATCATCCTGCAAAGCATTGTTTCATACGGCTCGTGAACCTCCACAGTTTCAGCGACACCCTCATCTTCGTGAACAATTAAATACTTATGCGTGTCAACTCTCATATTTAATTTAGTTTGAACCCCGACCGTTGCATTGGCGCCCAACGTGGGGCCCGAACACACGACCCTGAGATTAAGAGTCTCATGCTCTACCGACTGAGCTAGCCGGGCCCCACGTTGGGTGCCAATGTAACGGTCGGGGTACTTATTATTTTTGTCTCGAGTATGTGTGTGTACGTTTGTACCCTCTTCACTATTAAACGGCTCGAGCAATTTTAATAAAATTTGGTATGAAGGTAGCTGAAACCCTGGGTAAACACATAGGCTACCTTTTCTCAAAAAACATCCGATAAACCGCGGGGCAAAGCTAGTAAACCAAAATAATATCTCACGGAAGTTTAACACAAAAATGCTGACTTGTGTTGTTTTGTAATATTCGTCATTAAATTTATAATTAATCAACACGTAACATAAAGTTAAATGTAGAAGATTAATTAATATTTTAAAGTAATTAAACTGTAACTCATTTTAATAACACTTTATAATAATTAATAAATACGAAACCACATTCATTTATCATTTTGAAGGTTCATTGGTTTTCTGTGTTCAATCAAGGCAGGGTGTATATTAATTAAAATATTCAGATTTTTTACTGGTAACGAAGTGGAAATATTTGTTAAAATGAAGGTTATTAAAAGAATTTTTGAGCGGAATGTTCATCTAACCCTATTCTAATTAAGTACCTACAGTTTTAATGTAGGTAATAACATATTTTGATATAGCGCAATAGTATGTACTGTGTAGCACAAAGGACAAGATGTGACAAATTGTGTATAATTTTTGTGGCAGTAGTTTAAAAATGTAATATTAAATCAATGCAAATTATTTATTTGTTAATCACTAGCTGCCCGGTCAAAAGTAAATTAATTTAGGTAATTCCCGAGTTTAGGAACATTTTTTTTTTACAAATTATTTATGTTTTACACCTTTTAAACCTTCCCTGGACCTCCACGAACATTTCAAGATCAAATTCAGCTAAACCCGTTCAGCCGTTTTCATGCTATGTCGTGACAACGGAAAACGGGTTTCATTTTTAACCGACTTCGAAAAGGAGGAGGTTATATGTTCGGCGTGTCACTATTTTTTTTTTATATATATAGATAGATATATAGATTTACATACATAGACAAAGCATACAGAACAACATAATCTAAGAAATCTAAGAAATCGATAATGATCACTTCAAAAGGTATTTTCATGTAATAAAGTGGAAAGTAATTCAATAAAATTAGGTTCGGTTCGGTTCTCAATTCGTTAGCATGTTTTTTTTGCACTTATGTCACGCGATAGGACCGGCAATTGCGGCGTCATTTCTAAAATCATTTTGTCATCGATAGGGCCTAAATTTTAAAGGTTGTGGTCCAATATACATTTTATCAAAACCGTTCAAGAGTGATATTCAATCAAAATAGGTACCTAATTTAAAAAATTAACAAGTATTTCAAAACGATTAATCCTACTAATATTATACATAAATGTAAAAGTGTGGATGTTTGTTTGAAAATTGAAAATTGTTTCCGAATTAAGCCGTGGGCAGACAGCTTTGATATTTTCCTCTATTACAGCGCAAGCTATAACACGGGTGAAATTTTTATTCCATTTTTCATTACTTTCACTTTTTTCCATTCTTTTTGGACCCAATTCTGAAGTCCACGCAGACGAAGTTGCGGGCAGAAGCTAGTCTACTATATAAAAATAAGTCGGGTTTTCCTTCCTGACGCTATAACTCCAGAAGGCACGAACCGATTTCCACGGTTTTGCATTCGTTGGAAAGGTCTCGAGCTCCGTGAGGTTTATAGTAAAGAAAATTCAGTAAATTCAATAAATTAAAAGAGAAAAGCAGGAAGGGAAAATATCGCGATTATTGACATTAAAAACGAATAAACAATGCGGTAACCTTGGTAACCTCGGTAAAATTTGTAAGTAGGTAGTTGCCATGACGACCAAATTTCGTTATTTTTAGTACGATTTACTATCCTCCAGATCCTCCTCCATAGAGGTTATCAATTAAATAAACAAGGTTGTCATAACTTCTTGCAATTATATTAAAACTGTTTTCTTTTTTAAATATCAGGCTCGCAGACTTTTATGTTTTTTTTCGTTTGTCTATTTGGTAAGTCAGTTATTATTCTATAGGTAAGTCTGAGAGTCGGTCGTAGGTTATAATTATGATAAACAGGATGGATTTTTTATTGCCACCAGAAAGAAAGAGAGAAAGTACTCTAAATACATAGCAAATTAGACTCAATTTATTTTTGAAAAGAAATAAAGCTGCATTAAATAGATTTTTAAAAATACGCTTTGCGGACCGGGAATCGAATGGGCTAAAATTCGAAAAAATAGCACTGTGTACTTTTTGGCATCAATTAATCTATACAATAAAACAGTAAAAAAAACTGTGTCTATACATTTAAAATATAAAAAAAAAATTGAGAGGGGTTTACAAACAGTTATAGAGCACGAATCCAAAAAAAAATTCTGTCTGTTTGTCTGTATTTCTGTTTGTCTATTTGTTTGTACACGATAATCTTCGGAACTACTAGACGGATTTGAATGATTTTTTTGTTGTATTGGTATTAAGTCTGGGTAACATATAGGCTATAATTTATCTTGGAAATTTGAACACCTCATGCAGAACCGCAACAGACCAGCTAAACTATAAGAGATACAAAAATGGTACCATAGCAAAAATTGTTCCACGTGATGCATTTTCTGCTGAGAGAATAAATTTGAAGATCTGGAATACCTGATGTGGAACGCCAAGAGCCCAGCTACAGTATAACACATATAGGAATGGCGTCTTAGCAAAAGTTGAACGGTCTGATGGGCATTCCCTGTTGACTTATAAAAATCGAAGATTTGAAACATCTGACTTGGAAATCAAAACTATCACTAATTTCACTGTATAATTATAAAATAACATAACCTTTAGGACAGATCTTTTATTTTGACGACCCTGTTGTCGCTGGCATAAGTAACAGGATCCGCGTACGAAGTCGCGGGCAGAAGCTAGTTGGTTATAAATTAGTTCATTAATGAATTTTCTAATATAATTTTCCGATGTCTTTTATGCAACAATGTAGAATCTTAAATTTATTTACAGGAACGCCAACGACTGGAGATGAAAGCGACTGTCGACGTTGAAGACATGAAAAAGCTGACTGACGTCGTGGACTATGACTTAGTGCATTTACAAAAGTAAGTATAATTCAAAAGCTATTTTGAACAACAACTTCCAAGTCTCAACCTCTTACATATATATACATATATATATATATATATATATATATATATATATATATATATATATATATATATATGTGTATCTTTAAACTTTATCGTGTATGGCGCGCATTTGCGGGCTATACACGATCAAGTTTGCAGCGGACTTAAAGCGGCGTCCGGTAAACTTGATTGTGTATGGCTATGGGTGCGCGTGACGAGTCTACTTGTAGCAATATATGGATGCGCTGAAAACTGGACGCCATTTCAAGGTCTCGCCCGTTCGCTCGGTACGTGCGATCAAGGCATTATGCGAGCCACACACGATCAAATTTACCGTCAAGTGTGCTGGGGCCTTGAAATGGCTTCCAGTTTGATCTCGGTACATGTGGTCAATGCAACAGACAGGGGGACAGACAGCGGAGGCTTAATAATACAATAAGAATATTTACCATATTGTCTCCCGTTGGCACTCTTCAGGCAGGAAACCTTAAAGAGCAGAAAATATGAATTCTATTACTTATTGCTTCTTTAATATGAAGGTTATTAGTATCACAATTCTCTATTAAATCTATTAAATAATCCGATCCCTTCACGGCGGATGTTTAATATTTATATAATAGTTTTTTCTTTGAAGTAAGTAACTCACTGAGAATTAATAACGAGCGTTAATATTAAATTTCATGAGATCAGAACTAAACGTTAAGTAATAAGAATCCTTAGAAAGCAGAGTATAATATGTAGTAAGATTCTAGGAATAGGTATAATTAAGGTTTATCTTGAATGTAGTTGTAGGTATATATAGTTAAGTGCAGCTTCGTTGGTGTTCGGAGTAACATCTGTTTTCAAAGCTTAGAATGAGTTGAAATTTCTGAATCATGCTCTTAAAGCAGCCAAACTTATAGAAACCGTAAAAAGATTTAAGATAAAAGGGCACTTAAAGACAATTGTCACATTTCTTAATCTTATTTATTTTATTAGATTAATTAAATAGTTTAGTGATACGGCCATACCGTCGACGTCATCACTTCAACGCCTGACATAACTGAATACCACCGCTGGGGTTCGAATCTTAGCACATGCATGTATCATGCAGCGATGACCGTATCGCACACATGTGATACATATTTCCTCTAATATTTTAGTGGTTTTTGTTCTTATTATTATTTATTTATTGCGTAACTCGAATAAATGCTTTTTCTTTCTTTCTTAGTTCAGCCTTAGTTCAAAAGCTGTGAGCAGAAGTTTGATTTAAGGTGATACCTCCGATGTGGCCCGCGAAATTCAAATTTTCATGTGTTTTTTGCAATTTGCTTATCAGTGACAAGTTGTAACTTGATCAAAATTCGCGACAATAACAAGTATAATTTTAAATATAAAATGATCATAACATGTGCTTCATTCATTCTCACAAAGATTAGTTCGAAGTTCGTAAAATTTCCGAAATCTAACTCATTTTGAATTATTCTTTGTGCGAGCGAATGGAGCGAACGTTTTAATCATTCTTATATTTGAAGTTATATTTGTTATTGTCGCGAATCATATTTTGATCAAATTACAACTTGTCACTGATAAGCAAATTGCAAAAAACACATGAAAATTTGAATTTCGCGGGCCACATCGGAGGTTTCACCTTAATATGAAATCTTTATGATTTTTGTCCACCGTGGGAAAGGCAAGGGTGTAAGCCAGAATCCCAGGATCTAAAGGTCGTCCTACACATGTTCAGAATCAGCACGAAAGACATGCTTGTAATGAGCAAGTGCTAGTTAGAAGCATGTGTGTACGGACGTTGCTAGAAAATGCTATGCTTATTAGATTGAATTACCAAGTGCCAAGGAGTAAGGGTAAGGACATGATATTCATGAGCATGCCAATAAGCATGTTAGTTTACTAGCATGTGTATTAGGAAAAAAACCAAGAAGATTCCGTATTAAATCAAACTAGAAGTTACTGTTTTAACTAAATATCTATAATTACAGACTGGTAATAAACCGTACAGAGGAAAAAGTAAAAGACCTACTAGACCAAGAAGAAATTAATCTATGACATAGAAGGGAAAAACTACGAAATCTATTAGAAGGAGAAGAAGAGGCGTTAACAGAAGAACTCGCTAGGAAACAGTCGATGGAAGAATGTGGCTATTACAAGGAAAAGGAAACGAAAGCGAAAGGTTATTTAGAAGATATTGAGAAGGAGAAAATAAGAGAATGTCAGAAGGCATTGGAGAGAGAGAAAATGTGAGTATTTGATGCAATTACAATACTCGTAATCTATACTAATGTTATAAAACTGAAGAGTTTTTTTGTATGTTTGTTTGTTTGAACGGGCTAATCTCAGAAGATACTAGTCCGATTTGAAAAAATATTTCTCTGTTAGATAGCCTACTTATTGAGGAAGGCTATAGGCTATAATTTGTCGCGATAAACGTCGCCCATGCGGGTGGAGCCGCGAGCCAAACTTAGCGCGAATACAGTCACCCCTAAGACGTGAAACTTTATGGAGAGACGAAATTTGAATTCTTGGTCAGTGTCCACTGTTAATAAGTTGATAAACGGCTGGTTTGCGTAACCAGTAGTCGCGGGTTCAAGTCCTGCCTGAGGTATATTCATACAAAGTGACAGGTCACGTGACTTATGTTTGTATGAAAAATTGATTTTCAATTTTAAGATTTCTTTTAAGATTCGACCTATGTTCCTTGACCTATGTTTCTTGGGAAAAGTTCTTCTGTTTTATGCACCTGATTACCTCGTTGAATTAACGCACTCCACAAAAAATAATCCCGTATTTACACAGTCGACAGCAGTAGGCTGCTCTAGTTCATATAATATATTAATGTGTATGATTACATGAATCATAAATAATATTATATACGTATAGAGTTATATATAATAGAGAGAGGAAAGCAATGCCCCAAATATTACCAAGCTGTGCTTCTGGATCTTAGCCAAGTAAGCAATAACGTATTGTATTCAAACTATTGCTACTGTTCTAGATTAAGCTATAATGATTCATCCTTAACAGTATACATTAAAAACATTAAGTATTGTTTTCTGAGGTTTACGCGAATGTAAGACATTAAAATTTTGACGAGCCTGTTGGTCAAGTGGTTTGTGACCCTGACTGCTTAGCCGGAGGTCGTGGGTTCGATTCCCACCCAGGACAAATCTTTGTGTGATGAGCACGATCATTTATTTGTTCTTTGTATTGGTGTTATTTATAAATAATATGTATTTATGTATTGTTTAGTATTAAGAGTGTTTTTAATTATATATGTATATAATTATGTATGTTTATCAGTAATTGTCTGGTTATTTATTTATTATTATTATTATTTATTAAATCAAAATATTTTTTATCAGGATTCTATCGCGGTTTATTTTTATTTTAATTCCCACTAGGAACTTAAATCCGTTTAAAAAGTTTTGTTTTAATGCTTTTATTATTTTCATTTCCAAATTAGTTTAAGGGCGCAATTATACACGAAAATACTATTTATTTATGCTATAAGTCTACAGATGGAAAGAGTCACAGACTCATTACTTCCACAAAGTTAATATTAAATTATGTATTACAGAGAACAGTAAAGGAATTAAAAGTAAAATACATGTATGTGATATAATGAATCACGTTGCTTAAGATACAGAAACCAACCTTAAGGTCTCTCCCTAGAGAGAAATAGGAATCTAGTAAGAAAATGTAATAAAGCCAGACATTACCTCGATTCCTCTGAGAATACTGCCAAAATCATGAGATAAGAAATGAATGTGTAGATCAATCTGCCTGTATGGTTGACCATATTATATTGGTAGCTCTAGCTCTACGAAAACCACCTTTATTGCTAAGGAAATAAAGCTCTTAGTGTCGGTGTATAAAGTATACGTGATGTTGACTATACCATTGATGTTCGACTCAACTGACGATTTGTTTCATAATCGGTAACCGCACATTGGTGGACTGGTTCGGTCTTCCCGGGCGATAAAAACTAGATAAAAGTTTAATTTTGGTGTTGAAACTAAATCTACCATGTCTAAATCTAAAGTTAATTTTACGAAGAATATTAAAAAAACCCAACAAAATAACTATGTTACGGAAATGGTTGATCAAGATTTGATTACCTACATCAAAAATTCTGACTTTTTCCCTCTCGAATCGCTGAAAAAAATGTTGATGGTTTTTCTTAGATCCAGGATTGTTCAGGGCTGTATAACAATAGTATAAGATATTTAGAAGCTTTAAAACGCAGCATCTTCGTTTCAGAGCAAAAGGAATGCGTTGCACGAGAGAAGATGAAATACAGTTGAGGCAGTTACAGAAACTGCAGATGGCAGAAAAGAAAAATATAGAGAGGGAGGACCAGGACAGGGAGATGATGTGGCATCAAGTGTTGATAGAAGATTATACAAGAAAGGTAAGTATGATATCATCTGTATTTGTTTAAAACTGTATGTAACACGAAAATCTATAGTAAGTATTTATAAATAGGCATAAGTACATTCCTTATTACCTATGAGCCTGGCGAATTCGTTCATGACACTCCCATGGTCGGCTCGGGTATTTGGGGTCGTTACTACCCAATGCCGGCGCAAGAACGATGGCGCTACCCCCTTCTCGTCGTCCCGCGCGCAAGTGTTACTTCGCCTGGTGCCACACGTGTTTCTTCGCGCTTTCGCTGGCAGACCTTGGGTTATCACGAATGAATTTGCCAAGTACCTACCTATGTTGTCAAAACATTGATGTTGTATTCCATATTTTGTTAAATAAATGGCAGATTTTCTGCTATGACTATTTTCTAACTGATATTGAACATTAAAAGATTAAGCGGTGATAGCCTAATGGCTAGGGCGTCGGACTTGCGATCATGTGGTTGCGGGTTCGAATCCCACCCATTACACTACCGACGTGAACCCACTCGTAACACAAACATCTTAGCTTAGCACGAGGGGTTAACAAGTTTACTAGTAATGTGTGACCCACATTGATAGTAATCTTTAAAAAAAAAAGACTAAAACTCTTGAGTTCGTTTTATGATTACTTTTCAGGTAAGTCAGATAAGAAATGTTGACTCAATCGAGAAAAAAAACAAAGAAGTAAATGTATCGTAGTTACCGAATAAATTGTTAAAACATTCAACCAGGTCAATGTCTTCAACAGGAACAAATGGAACGGTTAGCAGCTCAAAGAAGACAACAAGAGACATTAGAAAGGCGGAGATGCTACGACGAACAGATAGCAAGCGCAAACAAGAAGAGACAAGAGTTAATAAGACAGGAGAGAGAGAAGGAGAACAGAAAACTTGAGAAGATGAAGATGAAGATGGAACAAGATCACTATGAAGGTACCTACTGCAAATATGTGTGCAGACTTCAATTAGTAACTAAGTGCCAAGACACTTCAATTTCGGTTTTTAAGTCTCGATATATAATTAAAGGTCAATGAGGGGCTCATGTATAAGATGTATGGTTTGAACGATAATATAATTATTATTAAGCCGTGCTTGCCGCGGACCCCTCCATGCCTCGGAAAGCACGTTAAGCCTTTGGTCCCGACTGTCATACAGTGATCTTTGACAGTCGATCAGTCATAACAATTCTGACAACCAGTCTTATAGGATACTGTATTACCCATTAAATTAGGTCGTGGAGGTCAGATAGGTAATCGTTCCATGTTAAATACGATAAAACTGGAAGCCGTCCCCAACATAGCTTGAGAAAAGGCAACGCAGATGATGATAATAATAATAATAAATTCTTGATGATGAAATGATGATGGAAAGCCATTTATTTTTGCTTCTTTGCATGTTTTTATAAAAGTAATGTAACGAATTGATACATAGCTCTTATATAAAAATAATTCTATATTCCAGCAATAAAAAAGAAGAAAGAGCAACAAATGACAAATAGACAGAACTTCATAGAAGGACACGAGATGAAGGTGTCACGACTTCGGAACGAGAAGATGAAAGCGAGAGAGATCGACAATGGTACTATCAGAATGGCTTTGGAGGGGTTACGGAGGGAGCGGGAAAGGAGTAGGATTCAAATGGTAAATTATATGCATCGAACCATTCAACTTTATGGTAATATATTTTAGTAAATGGTAGATGCCTAAAATAAAGTAGTCCTCGATTTAAATATAAATGACTTTAATCTTGATATAAAAAATTAAACATATTGTGTTGATAAAAACATAATGGCCCATTGCCATCGATTGAATGTTTAAAAACCTGTAGGTTCATAATTAAAAATTTATGCATTTACATAGCATACATTTCTGATTCCGGAATCTCGCATGAAAAAGAAAAACGCAGAAAAATTTCAACCAAAAAAGCTACTATCAAAACCTTAGAAAACCTCGATTTGCTGCATAGGTCTGGAAATACTACATTTTTATTACTTTTTATACAGAAAACCCTACAGATTGAGAAACAGATATGCGTGGAGAACTTCAACCGCGAAAGAAGAGTAACGTCAGGCATTGAAGAAGAAGCGGAGAGGGTGACTGAAGAATGGATGCAGCAGGAACACAGCAAGACTGACGAGCATTTGAGGCAGGTGGAACTGGAACAACGTATAAGAAAAGAGGTGAGAAGTTGATTTAATTCAAATATTACACACAGTACTACCCAAAGGCCTCTTCCCAAGCAGCAGAAAAGTGAAAAGTTGGTATGTCTTGTGATCTTTCTAATAAATATAAATAAACGCGGAGGTTAGGATAGATAAGAATAAAGGATGCGTCTAAGTTACTCGTAAATTTATCATGCTACAATGGTTGATCGGATTTGGATGAAATTGGTGCAGACTAGACAATTACCTGGAATAGCGGATACGCAATTGTTTATCCTGCTAAGAACTTGGGAATGGCAATTACGAGGAAATCAACTAGTGACGTTTCAAAATCTTTTAAGTTTTCGTTTGTCTGCGAAACTTTTAGCCAGCCCCCTTAGCTTCATTCATGATTCGCCCGTGTCATTCCCGCTCAAAAAAATGGCTATATAACACTTTTTATTTGTCATCAAAAGGTTCTGGATTACCCAGTAAATGGGTCGTAGAGGTCAGGTAGGCAGTCGCTTCATCTGAAATATATTGGTATATTCATTAGATCCAGTGAGATCGAAGCTAATAAGACGCACAGGTGCACAGGACACCTAAATACGTTAGTGCGAGTGTCGCTGTTTACAAAGTAAAGAAAAATCTGCATAAACTTTGGGAACAATCTAGGTAGTCGTTTTTATCAGTAGAGTTTTTAATATATCTATGGAGTACAGATAATAATCCATTTCCCACAGAAAGCCGCAGAAGAATACAAGCGCCACATACAAGCCCGAACTCAAGAGTTGGAGAGACAAAAACTGGAGAGATCTGAAAGGATGCAACGAGTCAAGAGGTCTGCGCACTGCGAGTTGCAGAAGAGGATCGAAGACGCGAACCAGGAGCTGAGAAAACAGATAGAGTACAGGCAGGGCTTGAGCTGCCAGATCAGGGATAATGAGAGGCACTTGGTGAGATATAAGCTTGATATAAGGATATGATTATTGACACCAGAATTTAATTTTGTGGTAGCCTAGCGGTTCAATGACAGATTCGCATGCACATGGTTGCAGGTTCGAACCCAGGCAAGTACCGATGTGACTTTTTTAAAGTTATATGTACTTTCTTAATGTTTTAAGACATGTGAAGGAAAACATCGGGAGGAAACCTGGATTCCAAAATATTGGAATCTGAAATCGCCAATCCACAATGAGCAAGCGTGGTGATCAATGCTTATTCCTTCTCTTTATGAGAAGAGGTCTTTGCCCAGTTGTGGGACGTGGTACTTCTTGAGGAAGAAAAAATAAGACCGATATATTCAATTTAACAAGATTCAAACTTAATGGAGGCTGTGACCATGAGGCGAGTCGCTGCGCAGTAACAAACTCATGCACCAGCGGGGGTGCGGGGCACGTATGTACTGCGCAGTGAGTACCTCACTTCACAGCCGCCATCGCACAGTTCTGTAGCCACCAAATACTTAGGTATAACTAAAATTGGGATTCAGGCAGATTTTGAGCCATTAAGGGATAATGGGAGGCAGTTGGAGAAAAATTAAGGAGACAGAAAACTAGGTAGGCCCGCACAAAGATTGTGTAAGCGATCCCAATGCACCAGCAAAGGCAAGAACGGGACCGGGGTGTTTTTAGTCGGTGTAAGTCCAATATATCCCTACCCTGTGCCATTAGCGTGGGTCAGCTGGCAGTAGTCATTAGGTGTAGTCACCGACAAAAAAGGACCTGCCTCAAATGGTAGACGGACCTTTTTAGGCAGCAGAACCTATACTTTGAAAGATGATACATTTTCAATGATTAATTTACCATTCAATCTAAAGACAACCGGCTGTTTATAAAACGCTTTTGTTTTTTATTTCAGGAATCAGAACTAATAAACAGTGACACAAAGTACAAAACTTTTACGAAGAAAGCAACAATGTTTAAAGATATAATGGCAAATAAATATTCAAGCTCTTCGGCACGGACTAGGCAAGTGAAAGCGTTAAACAATTGTTAAAACTAATCAAATACAAGCTACAGAATTACAACAATCTACAAAAGGCAACGAAAACCATGAATAAAAAGACTGAGTGTAAAAATAAATACACACATTTTAATTATTTTTTTATTTAGCTTTATTTATTATAGGTAGTTTAGTATATGTAGTTTAATTTATATTATAAGGTTTTGGTTTAGTATAGGTAGTTTTATTTTTATTACAATTAGTAGGTAATATGTGTATAGAGTTATGTTTGTATATAAATAAATCAAATACATAAGTACATAAACAAAAGTTATTGATTAAAGTATGTTGTAATTAAAATAAACTTTTTTTTCAGCACTAATCCAGTTCATCCCTTCAGAAGAGTCATGGAATCAAAAGACAATAAAGAATCAGTACACTTTCCGTTAATAGGATAATTTTATTTAAATTTATTGTCTTAATTACCTTGCTTTATTAATTTTTTTGTGAAATGTATAAAATTAATTTATGTAATGTTATCACAATGCTTATTAAAATCATGAAAAAAGGTATTGTCGTCATTTTCCTTTCATAATATTTTACGAGAACATAGTAACGCCATCTATTGAAATAATTTATAGTCATAAAACTGCCATCTGTTAGAATTTCGTGGAACAAATATGTATTATATGTGAGGAACCAGGTTGTAATTTGTGTCTGAGGCTCTGAGCTCACAGTTTTTTCTTTTTTTCATTGATTCCTTCGGTTTCCGCAGCAGTTTCCATGAATGACCATATTGAATTAACATTATACGCAGCAACTCTGAAACGCAATATGAACATTAAAAAATTGACACTTTTGTATTTGTATAGTTTAATAAAAATTTGCCTACAGCACTACAAATAACTAGATGAGATTAATAACCAGAAATTTACGAGAAATAGATAAAACAGTGAATTCTACTTTCGTAGAAAGAAATGCAACTTGACAACATCTGAATGGAACGTTTTTGAATTTTCCGTTTCTACTTCCGGTAGAACTTGAAAAATGTTTAGAAAACATCTGATTTCGAGTAATTCTGAAGAAACTTACTTCGAAAAGATTTAATTACGTTTATAGTAATTAAATAATGAGAATTAGTATCTTTTTTAAAAGACGGTAGTTCTACATAACTTGAATCGAAATGTTAAATTACAAGGGAGAGGGTGATTTTTCTAGTTCGCATTGATAAATTCAAACACGTGTGTTAGTTCTAATGGGTTGAGGATTTGATAAGTTTCGTAAAACATATAAAATGGAATTGTCTAGCGAGGATCAAAGGACAACAATGGAAGAAGATGAAAAATACTCATTAAGTAACTTGCAAAGATGTTCGTATAGATATCTGCAGCAAATGGCAAAAGCTTTGGGTCTTCCATCTAACGTAAAGGTAAGATTTACCATATTTTATTTTTTATTGATTGTTAGTACAGTTTTTGCAGAATATTAACCAGTAAATGGGTTGGGTATGTTTATTTGACTCTGCTAACGTTAACAGGTAATAAAATTAATTTACATTCCTACATAAATAAATTATGAAACTGTTGTCGTAGTTAAAAAGTTTATTGAGGATATCATTGATCTTGTATTTCAAGAGATAGATTAAATAGATTATTATGTATAATTATTATATAGGTAGGTA
Source organism: Plusia festucae (assembly GCA_950381575.1). Lineage (NCBI taxonomy): Eukaryota > Metazoa > Arthropoda > Insecta > Lepidoptera > Noctuidae > Plusia > Plusia festucae. The sequence goes on along the minus strand of OX494454.1, from coordinate 7,758,662 downwards.
TGTAAGTAAAAGCAGTTTTAATTTTATGTAGGTAAATAAATTAAAGAATAATGTAAGTATGTATTGCTCAAGGCAATAAGTACTTGTAGGTAATAGTAATCGTGATTAATTTTGAGATGCGCCCCCAAGACAACCCACTGACCATATTTTTTTTTACATTATTGGTGAAATTTAAATAAATACCAAAATTTCTTTATGTACACTTTAGTTAAGATGTCTGATGTAAGTAGGTACATTTAACTGTCATACAAATTAGAAATGCATGTTCTAAGTCTTTATATTCACATGCATAAACACCGAAATATATATTGAAAAAAGTATTGTAAGTCATGAGGCAATTATTTACATACAGCCTTCACAACTTAAGGCTCCTTCTAATAAGAAACTGCATTCATACATACCCACATTACATTATGTTGCATAAATAATGAAGACAGCCACTGATACCAAAGACAATGAAAAATTCATTTGACAGTTATTTTTAACTTCTTGAATTGAATAAATACTGCATCCTTCATTAATTAATTCGCTTACAACAGTACAAAGATGAGTTATTAGTGTGTCTTATTTTGCATTCAATTTTAATTGGGTTTGTCTTAATCATTGCATCTAGTTTCATCCATGTGTAATTTGGATTTGTAATATTTAAATTACAAGATATATATTTTTCTACATATTTTTTTACAAGTCAGAAGGCCCTCTGATCCTGAACTAGGCAGAGCCTAGTACTATGGCAATAAATATGTAACATACATGATAAATAAATTACACCCAAACACAACAAATAATCATGCTCATCGCACAAAGATTTCTCCTGGGTGCGAATCGAACCCACAACATCCGGCTTAGCAGTCAGGATCACTAACCACTAGATCAGCAGGCCTGTCAAAGATGTCAGCATAGATTAAATTGAGGCTCAACAAAATTTTGTTTTTTTTAATACTGTGTTCTGAATAAATACTGGATTATTTTATATGGAGTGTGTATATTCAACAAAGTAATCAGGTGCATAAATCTGAACAACTTTCCCCAAGGAACATACATCAAAATCTTAAAATTTTAAGTGAGCTTTTCATACAAAGTGACAGGTCACATGACGTGTTTTTGTATGAAAAGTTGATTGCACCTGATTAGCTCTCTTATATCTTGGCAATATGTCTTAACTCTTGCTAGTTTTCTCTCCTTGTGACTAACTTAAAAACTAATATTAATTGTGATACATATTCAATTTAAGTAACTACTTACAGAAGGTGTATTTAGTGGAGTTAATTCACACAAAGAAGTACAGTACTTCAGAAGAAGTTGAACATCTAGTGAGGAAAGTACGTCAGGAACGTCAACAAGTATCTAAGAGTCGTAAGAAGCCCAAGCGCAGAAAAACACATGTTCAGGTAATTACTAACTAAATTCCGTTCTCGATCCGTTATCTCTTGTTTTTTTTTTTAACATGTCAATCAATCATGCTTCCAAGAAAATCTGGCGCGATACGGCGCGATGACGTCACGCGGCGACCGGTCGTCGCGCGTGATATAGACAGGAATTATAGTATAATAAAATATATGTTTTTAAAAGATAACGGATTTGTTCAACTGTGGATTTCAACCAGATGTTAATGTTAATTTTTAATGTATTTTTATATTTTGTATTTTTAACATATTATGCCATTGAAGCTCAAAACAGTACCATGAAAACTTACAAGTACCTACTTTGAATATAACTCTCAACATATAATCTTCTGTTAAAAGCTGCTTCAGAAGATGACAATGTCTAGTCATGTTACTACATAACTAAGTACAAAATTTCTTCCCTACAGAGTACAGAAATATCGTCCACAAGCAACAGCACATCACCTCCAATAGCCAGTACCCCTAAACGACAAATACAGATAAGGGGGTACAGTCTAGAACCACCCTCTCCTTCAAAATACCCGCAGTCAGTAGCATCACGGTTAGGTTCTACCAACGGTAGCGACAGAGTGCTACGAAGCTTTAACAGGGTTAAGAAACCAAGTTATTTGATCAATAATACTTTATTTGGTTTGGAGACAAGACTTAATATTGTGAGTAAGGATCAAAAGTATAGGAAAGTTGACAGGTTTTGTGTACAACACAGTGTTGCGAATTGGAAGACTGAACAGGAGCGTCTGCCAACGCATAGGAGCGTAGTTAGTGTAAGTATATATTTTGGCGTATTTTCATATAGGTCGATTCAAACTTAATGGCGACTGTGAAGTTAGTTACACACTGCGCAGTACCTGGCCCCGCACCCCCGCTGCTGCAAGAATTTGTTACTGCGCAGCGACTCGGCTCATGTTCACAGCCGGCATTAAGCTTGAATAGTCTTATTCCTGTTCATTTATGTAAAAATCTGCAAGTTTTAGTTCCCAGTCTCGAAAAGCTATATTTATTTATTTAATGCTGAATGCAATATACAGAGTTTATTGTTTGGACACCGCCATAAAATATAGGTTATGAGGGCCTATTTGCTATTCAATACACAGCATCAAATTAGCATACTTTTCATTGCTAAACTCCACAACCAAACAAGAAAAACTGTTAATTAAAGCCATTAGGCGATGAGACGCACTTTACTAGTATTTTTTTGCTTATTACATGAGTGGGTTCACGTCGGTAGTGCAATGGGTTGGTTGAACCGGCAATCAGACAATCGCATCTCCAACGCCCTAAACATCACCCTACAGCCGCTTGAAAGTTTCATTTCGATCCACATATGAATTGTCTGATAGTATTGTATTATTCTATTCACTTGTAGCAAACATCCCCGCGCCCGAAAATAAGAGCACAACGTCGAATCAGCGGTATATACCCTCTTAACAACGAAATACCAAACGTAACAATCAGAAGAGCCGACGGTACTCGAACGAAACTAAACGCGATCATTCAAAAGCCTTCACAACACAACAACAACTACATAAGGCAAGCAGAAATTATAAACGAGATCAGAAACTCTCCGTTACTCACTATTGAACCAATGAGACCTTTAACCCCGGAAGTAAACTCCCAAAATCTAAGACCAAATGCAACCAACGAACAACCAAATTTCTATGCAATACCAGAATTGAATCCTAATTCTTATAAAGAAAGTGAGGAATCTGAGTATTATCATAAGAAGATTAGGGCAGAACAGGTTAGATCGAGAAGAGAGTCTGCTAGATGTGTTGATGAGTGTACACTTCCTAGGATCAATGAGGTGTTTAGTAAATTCAATAGTATGTACTACAAAGATTTGACACAGCCGATCTATGTGCAAGTCAATGAGCCTGAGATTGGTAAGTAATCGTCGTTTGCTTAATTTTTGATACAACATTTGTGCCCACTAAATTAAAAATTAGATGTCTACGTCTAATCTTCCAAAAGGTTTAACCAATTTCGATAAATATTTTGCATGAAAGGTTTTTCGAACAGCATTTGATAAACATCGGCAGTTTCAGGAGAACTCTATCTAAATTAAAGCTTAATTCGAGCTTACTGTATGTACTTACTCCTATACCTACGTATGTTTATATAATCGCAATTTTCTTAAAAACTACTGATCCAATCTTGATGATGTCGTCGGTATTTTGGGATTCATGAGTTGTTTCCTTTCAGCTCCAATCTCATTCTACTTTTCCGACCCTAACCTTGAACACCAGGGTCCTATAATATTGGATAAGTATTACAATTTGAAGAACATTATGTTAAGCAGTCAGCCGTTAGAACGCTCTACTATGACCAAGACGAACACAGTTTTCAGCACACCCCTTATAGTTACTTCGTAAGTTTTACTTTTTTCTAACCTTAGTATAAAAAAATTTGATGATTAAGATAGGGTCATTCCTGCTTGTAAACTTACTTATTCATCTAGTATCTTTTCCGTACATCGTAATTGTTATAAACTGTCTTCTTTCTTGTTTTCTGTTTTCTTAGGCCCAGTTTTTTGATCCTCAGTTAACTCAACCAATGGTTGAATATGCTACCAATGGTTTCAAAACGCGCTTTTTCATCAATTGTGATCATAATGGTGAAATAAGTTGGAGAGTTAATTATTTAACCGTTTGTTAGAATAAAAATTGATGAATTAACGCGTTCTACCCCCGTTTGAAACCATTAGTTAGCATATTTAACCATTTGTTGAGTTAACTCGGGATAAAAAAACTGGGCCTTAGTGTCCGACCGTAACTTCAGCCGAAACTTTTTTAAATGTGTATAAAGCCCTAAAGATCTGTTCATCTTAACCTATCTACTATATAAACAGTCGTGTACGTATAACTCGAGAACGGGTGGATTGTATATCCATTTTCATTATCCTCGATTTGTTCGGTTGTTTCCATCCCAAATAGCAGAATAAATATTAAAAACAATGGGAAATAGATGTTTACGGGAAAGGTGACAACTTACGCGGTTGAAAAATCGCAGCTATTTTTACATGTCTGACATTTTGACGATCAAAATAGTGCGATAACACAAATACAACAGAAGTAAGAGGAGAATACACAAACGGACGTATGTTTCGGTTTCCAGAAGTTCGTTTTCGGCAAAAACCGAAACAGAATTTGCTGCCGAAATCTGAATCCCTCAAAATATATTTTCGCTTAGTAAATTAAATAAATAAATAAATGTGGACAACACCACATACATTGCTCTCAATCCAAAGTAAGTAGCTAAAGCACTTGTGTAATGGGATCAGAGACAACGATGGTAACACAAACACCCAGACCCGAGACAATGACGAAAATGTTTCTACATTGACCCGTCTGGGGATCTAAACCAGGATCTCAGAGCTGGCGTCACCTTGAAAACCGGTATGTACGTCTGCCTACTTAAATGTAGAACAAAAAGTCATGATGTGAGATAAACAGATCATTTAGGCTTTAAATACATTTTTAAAAAGGTTCGGCAAAAGTTTGATTGGACTAGGGACCATATTTTTCCATTTTGTACTTTTATCTCGCACTGCTTTCTATTAACGGTCGGTTGTGTGGCTTACAGCTTGCATGTTGCTTACAGCGTGGTGCAGCCCTCCCCTCCAGCGCGCAACAACTATGATACTGCTTGTGAGTCTTGGCTTATTTTGTCCTAAAACTTCATAAAACATTCATAAAACACTCTAAACGCATTGTATCTTCTCTTTACCACTGTAGGTAAACCAAATTACTATAACCAGTATCAGGTCATATCATCCCTTAAATTTTATTGTTTTAATTATGGCACACACTTCATTTTTCCAAAAAAAAATTTACCAGCAATGTGTGTCGCAAATTACTAGCAGTCTTGTTAACCCCTTCAGCTTAGCTAAATACTTGTTTTACGTCGGTTACAACGTCGGTAGAACAATGGGTGGTTCAATTGCAAGTCCGATGGCCTAGCCAAGTATATTAAATGTAGCAAGTATATTGAATATTTTATTTTATTTTATTTTATTTTTATTTTATTATAAGAGGAACAACAAACAGCTACATTATGTGTTGTTGCAATAAGAATAACTTATATAAACTAAGTAATAATGCAGCCCACAGCGCTGTTCACAGATTACCATTAGTGAATAACAGTTTAGTCGCTAGGACGTATGCTGCTTATGCATAACAGTTATACTATTATAAAAAACAGAAATATGTACATAAACTAATATAAGACAAAACGTACAATATTTAAATTTATATGAGAAAATAAATATATATTAAAATATTCAAAGACATTAGTCTAATCTAAATGCTCAAGTGTCTCATACAAAAGTTTACGAAACCTATTAATTGAACAAGTAAATATATCTATGTGTTCGAATACTTTGTTGTATGTTGTTGTCATTCGCCTGATTGGTGAACGAAGACCAGTGTTAGATCGGCAGGTACCTACTGCAAAAAGTTTGCCAGCACGGACCCGCCGTCTATGGACAGTTCTGGGGACTGTGTAACACAATACATTATTTAAGTCCATACAGTCAAAATTACCATTAACAATGTTATATAATACCATTACTTCCAATTGTTTGCGTCTAGAGCTGAGAGTCAAGAGTTTGTATTTACTGAGCAACTGACTATACTGCAGATAAGTTCTATGACATCTATAATGCATTGCACGAAGAAACCTGCGTTGGACGTTTTCAATCCTGTCAACGTATAAATTATAGTACGGGCTCCAGATGGGAACGGCGTATTCAAGCTGTGAGCGAACCAAAGTTTTATACAGGCAGAGGTATGAGGAGGTCCGTTTAAAGTCATGAGTAGATCTCATTATAAATCCATACATTTTGTATGCTTTATTTACTATTTGTTCAATATGTAGATCCAAGCAGAGTTTTGAGTCAAGCAAAATGCCAAGATCCCGTACTGCATTAACTTTGTTCAGTGAAGCATTACATAGAGAGTACGCGAACCGTATAATATTTTTGTTTTTGGTAAAATTTAGATAGTTGCACTTGGGGACGCTTAGTTGGAGTTTACTTGAATAACAATAATCCGTTAGTCTATCCAAGTCCTCTTGGAGAAGATAGCAATCCTGTAAGTTACGGATAGGTCTGTATACTTTAAGGTCGTCTGCATACAATAGAAATTTGGAGTTGTGAAAACAGTTACGAATATCATTTATAAAGATAATGAATAAAAGAGGACCGAGAATAGATCCTTGGGGGACACCAGAAGTAACCATAGAAGTATAAGAGTGATGTCCGTTGATAACAACCTGTTGGCATCGGTTAGTGACGTAAGAAGTGAACCATCGTAACAAGTCACCACGAATACCATTAAAGGCTATGCGATTCAGCAGCAATTCATGATCCACCCTGTCAAAAGCCTTTCGGAAGTCCGTGTACACTGCATCAACCTGTATACGATTGTCTATGTTGTCAAATAGGTCAATAGTAAATACCAACAAGTTTGTTGTCGTAGATCGCTTTTTCACAAAACCATGCTGTTGCTGTATTATAGTGTTACGTAAGATAGGGTACACTTCGTTGTGCACTAGTCTTTCGAAAAGCTTCGACAAGGTGGATAAGATAGAAATCGGCCGGTATTGCTCAACGCAACGCTTTGATCCGCCTTTATGTACAGGTGTGATATTAGCTCGCTTCCATACCGCTGGCATAACACCTTCCGTGATACATTTATTGTAGATAACAGCTAGGGGTTTACAGATAACAGTGGCAGTATTTTTAAGGAAAAACGCGGACAACCCATCAGGACCTGGACCCTTAGAGGGATCCAGGGATTTTAGTTCTTTCATAATCGTTTCTTCCTTGAAATGAAGATTGGAGACAACAGTATCATTATTGTTGGACAGTGTTTCGGACGGTGGCTCCCATTGAGAAAGTGTAGGTGAAGCAGGTTCATACACAGAAGAAAAGAAATCAGAGAACATGTTACAAATGGATTGAGGATCGCTGGATACATTGTTGTTATACTGAACTTTTGCCGGTATACCAGGTTTATCTTTACGGTTTGAAATGTAAATCCAAAAGTCCTTAATGTTTTTATGTATGCTATCTTCAATCGACTGAATGTATTTCAAAAAACATTTATTACAGTTTTTCTTGAATAAGGCTCTGAACTGCGAAAATGTTTCGTAGTCTACAATGTTGCCATATTTCTTCCATTTAACCCATGCCTTTTGTTTTTTATTAAACGTGTTAATTAATGATCTTGAGAACCAGACCGGGAAACCAGCGCTTCTATTTGCAGATAGTGGTGTGTGCTGTTTAATAATATCATCAATCCTATTGTAAAATATGCTTAGTGCCTCTTCGGCCCCTAGAGGGGCAAGGAGTTCAGTCCAGTCAACATTGTGAATTTTGCGGTTAATATGCTCATAATCTGATTTATAAAAGTTGTATTTTTGTAGTGGTCGCTTTTTCATAGGATTAACTTCTACGTTTAGACTTATATCACAGATAAAAGGCGGATGATAAGTGTCGATTGGGAGCAGAGGAAACAACGCGGCAGATACCTTACATGAGTGGTTAGATATTAGTAGATCAAGAATTTTGTCATTTTTATTTCCAACGACGTTGTATTGTAAAGCGTTAAGTAATGACATTAAGTTATTCAAGTGGGTACAAGTTATGGACGAGCCCATGCCCAGCCCAACGCCGATCAGGGAACCGGTTCGACCCGACATGTTCCAGGTAATTTCTGGAAGATTATAGTCGCCAACGATGTAAAAACAGTCCACACTCGGATCGTCTAACACTTGCTGCAAAATATCAAAATGCTGTTCATAAACAGAGGTAGCCGTTCTGGGAGGAATATAAGCGGCACTGATGACATGACGCTTGGACGGTCGTGTACTAGGTAATTCTACGAGGACATGTTCAATAAGGTTATGGGATTGCTGATTTACTAGAATTGAGGAAAGATCAAATCCAGAGGACTTAAGTGTTCGCAGCAACGCAATTAACACCCCGCCGCCGTCAAGTTTTTTAGTGCTAATACGATCACGATCACACCTGTACACAACATAGCGTTGATCAACAAATTCATTATTGCTAATCTCCGGTATTAGCCAAGTCTCAGTAAGTACAATGATATCGTGGTTACCGTTCAGAATGTTCATGTATAATGTGTGTAATTTTGTACGGATACCTCTGCAGTTTTGGTAGTACATAGATATATGCTTAGTACTCATCGCGGGGTATGTATATTAACATAACGATTACCAACGATGTAAGAAACAACAACAGGGACGTGCAATGCTCAGGATTAAATTCATTAATTATGTAAGGGTAAAAATAATGTTTCTCAGTCACATAAATAACACCAAAATAATATTGAAATTTGACGATACAAAAACAGACGCATTCGAAATATATAACAATTGAAAGTTTAGGCAGAAATAGTTTACAGAACACAATAACACATTTACCAAGACAACAAGTTAACAAATTCAAAAAATTATATGTAAAATCTAGTTCAACAAACACACTTATTTTATATTTATCTGATTTCAGAACTAAACTTAGACCTAAATATGACACATAAGAAATGCCCGGAGTATTATAAAGGCTATATATAATTAAAAACATTACATAACTCATTTTTAGTAATCGGACAAAATGCTGAATTATTATATCGCATGCTGTTTTTATGTTTAGAGCATTTGTTTTTTTATTCAAACATTTTCTCAACTGTGTAAGGAAAGATTTAAAAACCACATTAAAAATTAATTGACTATACACTCTAGGCAAACACAAGCAATTCAACACAATGCAATCGTATACGACAGAGTCCATACGAGATACATACTTTGATACAATAATGCCGATTAAAAAAATATTGTACAAAACATTAATAAAATAAAGAAAATTATACAGGTACAAGAAATTATTGTAGTTAGAGTACGTTGGGGTTAGAGCCACTATCAATGTTTTTATTCGACGGACTGTTTTTAATTTTACGAATATCGTCTTCTGTGTGTATTGCAAACGCGGTATCACCGTCCCGTTCACGCACGAGAATAGTGGCATTTCGTATCCAGACATACTTATGTTGGTGCGATGTTGCGACTTCCCTAACCTTACGAAATAAATGTTTTTTCTTGAGTGTCAGATGCTCGTTCATATAAATAGTCGACGGTGCACCTGTGAAACCCAGCTGGTCCGACTTCAAGTTTTTGGCTTTGCGAAAAGCAGCGAGTAAGTTGTCCCTCAGGATACGCGACGACAGCTTCACAATAATGTTTTTAGGCCTATTTGTTTGCTGCCTGTTGATTCTGTAAGACGTCGTCCTAAAATTCGAATCTGAACCCGCCGTGAATTTCTTGATTGGCATTCTATAAACTCGGTTGATACACTAGCGCTACACTTGCGAGCGTGTCAGCGTGTTGAACTAAATTAACCGTGAGATTTAGACCCAAGTTCACCAACAGATGGTTAAATTTTAAACAAATGTTTGAACCATGAACGGATGTTTAACAATATTTTGCTGTTCACCATTCTCTAACAATTGATTATGTACTGTAATCGAATGATTAGCTTAAACGATGTAGCCAACTCAGTTTAGCCATTGGTTTATGCTTCCTGACATGAAGTTTTTATTTTGTTATTCTCCCAGCAAGTGTAAGCTGTAACAAGTAAGCTATGACAAATAAATATATTTGATTTGAAGCTCTCAAGAGAACGTTTGCAGTGAGTACTAAGAGCATTAAACTCGTCAGCCAGATCCTTCCAACTTCTTGCTTTTTCGGCATTTGCTTTAGCGTCCGATTTTTTATTTTCTATTCTATCTCTGTACTTTATTACGAGTGCCGTTAGTACAGATTTCTCGCCACTGGTGAAATTCAAAGTACGTTTACGCTCATCTTCCATATCACTGATATATATTCAATAAAAGATTTAATAACAAACACGACACGAAAAAATTATAAATTGAGTTAGATGATTTGATCACAGAGTTTGACAATGAAAATTGATTGACGTGACCATTAAGACATTAAACATTCACAAAATAATGATAAACCATTCCAGCATTTGGTAATTTTGGACTCACTCATTCAAAACAGTTTGGTTAGCAAACCGTTGGTTAGAAATAAATGGTGAACTCTAAAAAAAAACGCGGTTGGATTGAACATCGATTTAATGCTAACGGTTACGTAATCAATGATTATGATGTAGTTAGAAAACTCGGGCCTAAATATGAGATGACGTTTGAGTTCGCACTCGAAATTTGAAACTTATGCGAAGTGAGAGTGAACGTGAAGTGAACAGCGAAGTGAGATGCGAGTTGTTGATTGACATTTTACAGAATTGACGTGCTGGTGAGCATGAGGAACTCTGTGTATAGATATTATATCTCGTTGAGTAACGGGGAAGTTGATCACAGTGCCAATTGACTCCATTACATGAATCAAGTTTTCACTTCGTGTTTCAGGCATGTTAAGGATTTCCACGTTACACTGTCTTGCTTGTTGTTCAAGATGGTCAAGCTTGGTCTCAAGGAGACTAATAGACAAACTAGATTGATCAGAACTTTGTTGACTTATGTCGCTCATGCGCTTTTTTAGTTCAGCCTGTTCCTCTGAATGGAATCCTATTGAAGTTCGTAATTCAGCTACATCCTGGGATATGTCAGATACATTTTGTTTTAAAATACTGTATTCAGTACGAAGACTGGTCATTTCATCCCTTATTTCATTCAAGGCACACCTCAATTCGTTGTTCAGTTTATTCAGACTCGTGTCCATTTCATCACGCCAGCCGTTTAATGTACTCTTTATATCCTCCTTGAAAGTTGTTAGGGCATTGTTTAAGTCGCTCCTCCACCCTTGCAACGTAATGTGCAGCTCATTAGTAAATGCTTGGAAAGTATCAGCTGTCGCCTGAGCGACGGATTCATTAGATGTCTTTAACGAGATATTGGCATTGCACGGTGAGACAGCACAATGTTCTATGATATCGCATGACATGTTCATGCTATCTTCGTATGTAGGAATTTGCGAGGACTGTACAGGTGTTAGTAAGTTAGACCGAGTACGGCGGGTAATATTATTGCATGATGGACATTTCCAGGCTGCCTTAAATTCTTCCGTGAGAGCTTCATATTGTTGAGGCTTTATATTTAAGCATTCAAAATGATAGCTTCCTTGGCAGGCAGTACATTTCAGAAGCCGAGCCCCAGTTAAAAAAAGTGTATTACAGCCAGCACAGTTCATATTGATTATGCGTTCGGTAATTGTTTATTTCTAATTGAATGTTAGCCCGGCGACAGGCAGCGCCACCTTTCGCCGTATGACAGCGCAACGTCTCTCGATCGATGTATCGTTTGTACGTGAGTTAGTTAAGCGGTGTTAATGATTATGCTAATGACAGATCTTTGCAGTTTTAACTGTTACTCATAGATGGCGTTTTTTTGACTAACGAATATGACGATGCAAAATTGAAGTTTTGCAAATCACTGATTACAGTCTTAAACTTTTTAACATAAAGAATTAAGGTTTATATAATGACACACACTGTTATTATTTCTTGAAATAAATGTACTTTCAAGGTTTTACGACACTTGGCTGGATTAATACCATGCATAAACAGCACTGTTTTGTTTATGTCACGACAAACACAGTTCACACAGGATAAACTTAGTTCACTTTAAATCTGGACTAGTCCGAGAACGTATTTTAACTGATTATGGCAAATAAGCGCAGTATTAACAACTTTTTCTATTTTTATAAATTAAAGTTTACAGAGAGCAAATTACGTATGTCAACACACTCCCAACTCCCACTCCCAATATATTTAATATACTAAACATGTACATAGACTATTTATCCGATAGATATACCTGGCATTGGCTATTGATCGTCGCGACTCCATATCTCTACTAATATAATATTGGTTATTTTTGTCAGGTGGACATATTTTCCGTCTCCTCAATGCAAATAAAACTTATTTAAGTTTCTATTGTTATGTGTATGTGATAACAGCGTTGGAGGGTAGTCAGCATTTTAGAGAACAAGATCAAGAAATACCTCGCGTACAAGACTTCTTTAGAAACTTTCGTTGTGACGAAGAAACTATGCATGGTTAGTCACGTTCACTTAATTAAACTATTTGTTTAAATAAAAGTTTGTTTTGTAAAGTAAAATCGGTGTGTCGTAAAACATACCGAGTACTTAAAAAAGTTAAAAGTCGTAACCTGTTCAGAAGTTTTTTCAAAAAAACAATTTTAAGTTTAGCTTGCCTGAGTAAATAAAACATCATATTGATTTTCTTTTGTGTAACTTGTAGAATAGTGAAATTAAATATTTTGTCTGCCTATCAGGAACAGGCTGATGATACAGTATTTTCATAACTAGATTCATCGACAGCTGACTTCAGATGTTCGTCTGAAGAAACCCCCAATTACCAAGAACTTGGTGCCATCACCTTACCTGAAAAACAAATGGTGGAGGACGCTTTAGAACTCATAAGTCAGGATGGGGTATGTTTTATGATCTATTTCCAAATAAATATTAAGATTGATTCAATACTAGCGATCCCGCCTCGACTTTGCACGGATAGCACAGTAATAAATGCCCATAATTATAGTAATGCCCATAAATATATTAAGTAATAAATGCACAGTAATAAAAACATAATGTCTCGTACTTGGACAAAATGGAAGTTTGTGCAATGAAACAAACCTCGTTCCTCCTCAATAGTGTTTTTATTTGTTATAAATTTAGGTCACAGTTACATTACGGGTTCACTCGAGAGTCTTAGTATTGAAGTGAATTTTACAATATGAAAAATAGTACAATCGGTGGGTGGCAGAATAAAACAATATTTATAGTATATTAGCTATCACTCGCGTATCCTCAGCAATACTATGACTGTTATGGCAGGCGCCTTAACATCTTCCCCCCTGTTGAAAGACCACTTTCAATATCTTCAGCATTGTCCTCTGCAGCTGGCAAGGGGCAGATGCGCGTGAGCGGTCTCCTGAAGTAACCTCGGGTCGTCTTAATGTCAGCAACACGTGATATGTTGTCGGAGCCTGGAAAAAGTCGGGCGACTCGTCCCATCCGCCAGCTAAGTGGAGGCACGTTGTCTTCTTGTAGAAGAACTAAATCTCCCACGCGTAGCGAATTTGTATTAGTGCGCCATTTGGAGCGCTGTTGCAGCTCCGATACATATTCTTTTTGCCAGCGTTGCCAAAAATGTTGCCGTATTTGTTCTTGACGCTTAAAGCGATTCAATTGGTGTGTTTTATGATTTTCAAGAGATGGGCTTGCTATGTCTTTAAGAGCACGACCTATCAGAAAGTGACCTGGGGTAAGGAAGTGGTAGTCGTCGGGGGAAGGTGAAAGTGGGCATAAGGGTCTACTGTTTAATATGGCCTCGACTTGTGCGAATAATGTAGATAGCTCCTCAAATGTCAAATGACTGTTCCCCATTACGCGTTTTATGTGGTATTTTGCGGATTTTACACCGGCCTCCCAGATGCCGCCGAAATGAGGAGCGTAAGTAGGAGAAAAAACGAAATTTATACCCTCACTTATGGCATAGTCAATCACAGGCTCCTGACATTTGGCTAGAAAGTTACTTATTTCCCTTGCCGCCGCGACAAAATTACGCCCATTGTCACAAAATATTTCCGCTGGCTTGCCCCGCCTAGAAATGAACCTACGTAAAGTCAATATGAAAGCATCTTTTGACAAGTCGCTGACGGCCTCCAGGTGAATACATTTAAATCTAAGACACACGAACAAACACAGATAAGTTTTAGTGACGCGAGCACCTCGACCCCTTCTATTTATTGTATAAAATGGACCGGCAAAATCAACACCAGTGGTAAGAAAAGGAAAGTCAGGTGCCACACGCTGTGCTGGTAAGTTGCCCATCATAGGTGTTATAGTTTTGCCTTGAAGGCGTCTGCATGTGACGCAAGTATTAACTGTGCGCCGAGCTAAGTTACGGCCATTAATCGGCCAAACAGTTTCCCGTACACAAGCGAGCAATAATTGTGGTCCAGCGTGCATATTGTGTAAATGTTGATGTCTGAAGTAAAGTTTAGTGAGTTGATGAGTAGAATGCAGAAGAATGGGATGTCGTTTATTAAAATCGTAATTAGAAAGATGTAACCTACCACCAACCCTGATCACCTTGTTATCATCTAAGAAAGGTGTAAGAGATAAAAGTGTGGATTTGTTACTAAGATTTTTATTTTTAAGTAAAGTCTCATATTCGTTATTGAATGAATTTTGTTGAGCAATTTTACACAAGTTTAAGAATGAGTCCTCCAATTCATTAAGTGTTAAGATTCCTTGAACCTTGTTTTTAGAATGACGTAAATTATATAAAAATCTCTTAACATACGCAAATGTGCGTTTCAGTCTAATAAATGAAGAAAATCTATTCATTTGTATAACTTCAGGTTCCTGAATCAATGTAGAATGTGCCTTCAATTCAGGTAAGTCGAGTTCATTAATTAATGCAGGCATGTGGGGCCATGACGATTCCGGTTGCTTGAGAAAATCGGGGCCAGTCCACCATAAATTAATGTCTTTGATAAGGTCCGGGCTGACGCCCCTTGATATGAGATCAGCCGGATTTTCACGAGTTGGAACGTAACGCCACAAACTACAATTGGTAAGTTCACTAATTTCAGCTACCCTGTTAGCAACAAATATTTTTAATTTTTTAGTGCTACCTTGAATCCAGCTGAGTGTGACACTAGAGTCGCACCAATGAATTAGATGATCAATTTTGTATCGTAATGAATCGTTAACTGCTTTACATAGCCTTGCAGCCAATAAGGCAGCGACCAGCTCTAATCTGGGTATCGTCATGGGCTTCAAAGGCGCTACCTTGGATTTAGCACATAATAATTTAACAGTGATTTGCCCACTCGAGTTGAATGATCGCATGTATATACAGGCTCCATATGCGGACTGAGACGCGTCACTGAAAGAATGCATTTGTACATTGATTGGTGAATTACATAAAACCATTCTAGGTATCTGTAAACACGACAAATGATGTAAGTTGTTGGTAAATTTTTTCCATGAATTTAATATATCGGCATCAACAGGCTCGTCCCAGTCCGTATTACTGAGCCATAAAGATTGTAGTAACATTTTGGGCTGTATAATGCAAGGACTTAAAAGCCCCAAAGGGTCAAAAATTTTGAAAGATGTAGATAATATTATTCGTTTTGTAACAACTTGATGTTGTGTCGGGACTTCAACTGAAATATGAAAGGTATCATTAGTAGGATTCCAGTTTATACCTAAAGTATTCGTGGCTTCACTCAGGCTTACATTATTGTTGTCAATAAATTCTGTATGAAAGGTGTTGGGTAGATTTGATCTATATTTACGTAGATTGAAGCCACCAGAGCTTAAAATAGTTGATACCGAACGTTGTATATATAGCAATTCCTCCGCATCATTCGAACTACAAATCAAGTCGTCGACATAGAAATCGTGTTTGATTATATTACTAATGATTTCATCCTTGCAATCATCCCCTAGCTGCCAAAGACATTTTGTACTTAAGTATGCTGAACTCGCAAGACCGTAGGTGACTGTACTTAAACGTAGAGTTTTAATAGGATCAGACTCATTTTCTCGCCATAATATAAGCTGTAAATTGCGATCCTGCTCGTTTACTTGAATTTGCCGATACATTTTTTCGATGTCAGCAGTTAACATGTACTTGTTCTGACGTGCCCTAATTAAAATGGAAAAGAGTGTATCTTGTATCTTAGGACCGGTCATATGAATATCATTTAGACAGAAACCTGACGAAGTACGAGCTGAACCATCAAAAACAACACGTGTTTTAGTAGTTTCACTACTCCGCTTAAATACTGCGTGATGGCAGAGATAGTATGAAGGGAATGGCTTAAAGGTAGGACAGACCTCCAAATGACCTAAGTCAGCATATTCACGAATAAACCTTACGTATTCGGACTTAAAGTCTGGGAATTTCCGAAATTTCTTTTCTAAACTAAGAAATCGTTTCCTTGCCATCGTATAGGAATCGCCTAGACAATCTGGTGTATCTAATAGGGGTAGTCTAACACAAAACCTACCCGAGTCTAAACGGTATGTATTTAAGGAAAAGTGCCTCTCACATGCTTGCTCCATCTTGCTTTGTAAAGACCTTTCGGGAATCTCTTCAATCTCCCAGAATTTATTTAGTTGCGTATGAATGTTTTTGTCATTGTCATTGCAATTGTCGACGAATGAAACGTTACATTGGACATTGCTATAATATTTATTATTATGTGCCTTGGAAGGAATCGAACCTGCAATAAGCCAACCCAGTTTAGAACTTCGTAGTTTAGGCATGTTATGACCTAATACGAGCTGCTCACAACCTAGCAGATCCCAGAACAAGTCTGCACCTATGAGAACGTCTACTACAGCAGGCTGGTTAAAATAAGGATCAGCTAGCTCTATATCAATGGGTATTTTTAATTGACTTATATCTATAGACTGCTTAGGTATATTACTTGTCAATTATTGTAGTACGAAGAATGATTGAGTAACGTTATAATCGTTAACTGATGAACTTAATTGGGCAATGCAACTTTGGTCTACCTTTTGTGCTAAGTTGTTGCCTATGCCTATAATATTGATTGTATTTATTGGACATTGTTGGAGAGCAAGCCTGTCCCTAAGAGACTGACTTATAAATGAGCATTGGCTTCCACAGTCTAAAAGAGCGCGCACTTGAACATGTCGATTTGTGTAGGGGTTTGTGACTCTTATCATAGCAGTTGATAGAATAACTGGATTACCTATGGAATCACTGTGTATGGAGTTATTGACTGATAATACAACTGTATTGGTATTATTATCATTGCTAATAGGTGAGTGCAAGAGTGAGTTATGTCGACGTTTGCATTCACGGCAAGGACCTAGCTTACAATCGCGTACACTATGTCCCAATCTTAGGCAATTGACACATAAGTGCAATCTAGATACCTCAGCCTTTCTTTCCGGTATACTCTTCGCTATGAAGCTAGGGCAATCATATATTCTATGATCACCTTTGCAGACAACACAGCGGTAGTTAACATTTACTTGGTTACTGGAAACAAAAGATTTGATATTGTGTGAAGCACTATCAATATGGCGTGATTGCGTTTGAACTACCTTATAATGTTTATCGGATTTGCCACGATATAAATTTTCTAATACGTCAGCCCGATCTACCAAAAACTTATTGAATTCCTTTAGAGTGGGATAGTCATTTAAACTATTGCGATATTCTTCCCATTTTGTGATGGTATGATTATCAAGCTTTGATGCGAACATGTGTATTATTAATGTGTCCCAGTGTTCCGTGGGTTGGCCTAAGTTAGATAAAGCTCGCAAATTCTTGGTGATGTGATCAGCTAAAAACCGCAGCGACTTGTCCGACTCGCGCACAATCATTGATATATTAAGTAATGAGTTTAGGTGATGATTAATTAATTGACGTTTATTGTCATAACGATCGCATATGAGTTGCCAAGCGCTTTCATAATTAACTTCAGATATTTCTAAGTTAGAAATTATTCGTGCTGCCTCTCCTTCGAGATATGATACCAAGTAATGAAATTTGTGAATAGGTTTGATACGCTCATTGCGATGAATGAGGGACAAATAGGTATCGCGAAACTCAAGCCAGCGGAAATATGCGCCATCGAATTTGGCAATTTGTATTTGCGGCAATTTAAACTCGACGCTATGGCAGTGAAATGAGTGGTCGTGATGACATTGTGATGCATTATGTGATTCAGAACGATTAGGATCATAATTATATTTTGTCAATAACTCTTCGGCAATAGCTAAGAGAGAAATAATATTTTTTTCAATGTCATCTCGCTCGTCAATCTCGGTGCTTAAGTTTTCAGAATTTATGACCTCTATTTGACCCTGTAACTCATCGAATTTGTCAGACATTACTCGAATCTTCTGTGTACTAATTTCTAATTCCTTAACTTGTAATTTAGATAATTTTGAGGTGACGATAATATCCAAGTATTTTTTAAATTTTGTTAATCGACCCTTGATCGAGCTACGTTTGGCAAACAAATCCCTTAATTGTTTTACGTTAGCTTCATCACTCAGAGACATTTTTGATATTTGGTAATGTAGGTTGTAAGAAATGATTCAAATAAAATAATTTAAGACTACTCGCTATTTGTAAACTAGCTCTGCAATGCCATAATGCCAAAATAAAGGAATAAATATCATATAATAGTAAGTTATAAATCTTATCTGGCACTCCTCAATTCGTCAGCACGGCAAGGCTCAGCGGAGACTCGGCACGGTACCCAACGCAGCACGATCCGCGACGCGGAGCACGTAGACAGCGATGACGTAGATTGCTGGAATATTCGGCCAATGATTTCAAATATGTGTAGAAATTTGCATGGAACTACCGAATATGTACCTATTAGTTAGGCCAACGTTAAAATATTTGTAATGAAGTACGTAGAATCTGTTAAGGTAGTTTGATAGAAAACTATTTTTTTTATGATTAAAGGCTTATTTTAGACAAATTATTGAGGAGGTAGACATTTGAAAATTACAGTTAATATGTATTTTAGTGACTTTGGAATTGCACTTTGGTATTATAATTAAGATAGTTGGGTTATTATATTTGTTAAATAGCACAAGCAAAGTACCTACATTTAACAGCGACCCTTTATGATAGGTATAGGACGGATAAGAATAGGAAAGGGCACTTAACTGAAAGGCGTGATGCTGCTTTCTGCTAGTAATGCTCCTCTCTGGTAGCCGCTGCAGGCGCTGCTTGCGTTTTCTTAAACCTTGATCTTGTACAGATGTATGGAAGTTGTATCTCGGCGAGATGCTAAGGCTGGGCACAGTGTCACGATTACTAACACCGACCTGGCTGGCTTAGTCGTTTTCTTCTTTGGCTATATCGTTGTATCCTTATGGCACGCCTTTTCATAGATTTCTTTGTCTTCCCAATATATTGCAAATATTGTCCTGTCACGGTCGCCACTTTTTGTCTCGTACTTGGACAAAATGGAAGTTTGTGCAATGAAACAAACCTCGTTCCTCCTCAATAGTGTTTTTATTTGTTATAAATTTAGGTCACAGTTACATTACGGGTTCACTCGAGAGTCTTAGTATTGAAGTGAATTTTACAATATGAAAAATAGTACAATCGGTGGGTGGCAGAATAAAACAATATTTATAGTATATTAGCTATCACTCGCGTATCCTCAGCAATACTATGACTGTTATGGCAGGCGCCTTAACAAATATGATATAAAGATTTTGTAGCAGTATTTTTTTATTATTATTATTTAATAAGATCAGAACAAGCATAATAATGGTAAGCCGTCAATTTTAATTTATCTTACAGATTTTAGTAAGGCTTTCGATTACGTATATCACACATGTAAGGTTCGAAAAACCCTAATAGTTATCATATGAAAATAAATTTTTTATAATATATTACCTAGGCGGAAGAGCGAAAGAGCGTTTATACGACAAAAATATAACTGATATTGTTGTTTGAAATTGAATTTACGCAGGGTACTATTCTAGGTCCAATACTAAAGGAATATAATTTTGTCGTGGAGACGGTTTTTGGTCTTGAGAATTATTAACAAATCGGTTTAATATTATTTGTAATTCAATGTATCTACCTAATATTTTCAGTAGTTTTAATATTTTTACAAAGTTTTATTTTTCACAGGATTATATGGAGCGTATTGGAATGGATGAGAAGGTGCAGTGCATTCTTTGTAACTGGGCTGGCCCCAAGTTCATTCTCGAATTCCATATCAGAAAGGTAAGGTAAAACTTTCATTTTTATAGATGTCTTGTTTAAATAAAAATTACAACTACAATATTCGCAAAAAACCGAGGCATTTACTGTGTTTTAATAACAGATCTCTCCACTTGTGCTTGCTATATTTCAACTCTGAATTAATTTAATTTACACTATAACCAATTAACTAATAACACTCATAAAAAATTAAATAAAAAAAAAATTGGTTTTAATTTACGATATCAGGACTAAACTTATCAAATTATAGATATCCACAAAAATAAGAAAGTATGAAATTCATACTTTTAGCTTAAATAATATCCCTCAGCTGGCTTACCTCTCTTCTTCAAAACCTCTGTCGTTTTCGATTTCCGGACAAAAGTGCTCCACTGTGACTTGAGGATTACATACATGATATGAGTTTTTAGATTTTCGCGGTTTGTATACATCGTACAATTAAAGACATACGGTTCAGACCTATAATTGTATCTTCTTTAAATGGGAAGAGGCCTGTGCCCAGACGTTTATAGGCCGGTATTATTATTATTATTACATAAATTATCTTAAAGTACTATAGTTATCATAAACCAATTCTCGTTTCTTTACGATGCTATGGCCTAGCACTTAAAGGCTGATATTATATAGGAGCACGCATCAGACATACTGGTATGCTGTCAACGTGATATTAGCGTGACGTACTCGCTAGGCCGACTGGCCGGCAGCCGTCGCTGGCTAGCACGGCTACTGGACCACGCCGGGGCGATGTATGTTCTGCTTGCTAAGTACGAGGATCCTGACTGCTTCATGGCTGCACTAGCGGTAAGACATTTTGAATTTTAGAATTATTGGGTTAGTGTATAACGTTTCTTGAGGTTTATAAGAAATAAAAACGTTTTTGTTTTGTTTTTTTTTTAATGTTTATTTTTTAGGGTAGTGTAATAATGTGTTTTATGGTAATCAGTTTTCTGGTGCATCATTATTTTATTGTATAATCAGTTTTAATAATTGCCAATAATATAAAGTTCATGTATGTTTGATACTTCTTCGTGCTCAAACGTCTGGACCAATTTTGTTATAATTTGGTATAATGAAGGTAACCGACACCTTGGATTAACACAGGCCATTTTTTATCCCGAAAACCAAGTTATCTAATAAACAGCGGGGCGCAAATAGTTAAAAAAAATCTCAGATTTTTTTCATCTTTGGTTTTTTGAAGATACTTTATCCAGATGTGGACCTACCAGGATGACCTACAGTATGAAATATAGGTATCATGTCTTTATAATGTGCTTCTACTATGCTAATTTGAGCTTCTCTAGGATCCAGAATACAGTAGTAATAATCCTCGATTACTATTTATAAGGTGTAAGGCTTTTTTCCTTATGTCACACCCTTACAGGTCTTTCAGCAACATTCCGGTACTTCAAGCGATTTGACATCGAACAGCCTTTAATCATGAGCTGTATCCTCGGCTGCATCGTGAGCTAGAACCGACACAGCCGCGGATATAGCTTACGATTAGGAACATAGAACGACGTAGAGACGCGGTCGGTGAGAAAGAAAGAAAGAAGAAAGCGTACATTTTCTATTAAGTATTTCTAAAATCACCCATTTTCAGGACACGCGTGAATAAACCATCAAATACCTATATTTTTACTAATTTTTATTACTTGGTGTATAATAAGTTCAGTGCGTGTTTAACAGAATCGTTAAACACGCACTGAACTTATTGGCATTTGCATCTTTTTCATTTGTACACGATTAGAAAAGGACAGGTGAAAATTAGAGCTGTCGAATTTAGTTCCGACTAAAATTCTCATACAAAGCAGACATGCAGAAACATGCGCACTAAAATCACAGTGATATTTAAGGCGTAAACTAGTTTGACAGTTATAAGTTTTTTGTGGACTATCGCTGTCCTTTTCTCACGCTCTATGTTGGTAAAAGATAGCAAAGGTTTGTTTTTAGTTTGCGTAAAAGGATATCAGAAGCATTACAACTAAAACTTTGTTTTCACAGACGCTATCGGATCTGGAGAACCTAAAATCAGGTAGGATGACAATCTACAACAAAGTGACAGGCGAACCTTACACTTGGGAGGGGGAAATCCCTGAACTACCCTCCTCCATGGCCTACGACTTAGAACTCGACTGTTTCAAGCTAGAACTTTCTAGGATGGACCTATTACCAAACAGTGCTAACCTGAAGTTGTTAAATAGGGAATTGGTTATTGATTCGCCGAATAAAGTTGTAGTTGGGCAGCCTGAGTTAGATAATATACATATCAGTATTAATATTAATATTTTTTGAGTACGGTAAAGTGGGGTCATTTGGATAAATTTAGATTTCATTAAATTTCCCATCAAGGCTATTTGTGAAGGCAAAAAATATTTTCTTAATTTCAGATAATGGATCAATAATTCATTATTACTGTTTATTAATCGTAGTTTTGAACATATTAAAAAGAAGCAGACGGCAGCTGTTGCCAAATAACCACCGGTATATAACTACCGGTATTTATTTTAATGCTTACTAACAATATGTGTTTGACATTACTAATATCCTTGTTAACCCCTCCCCTGCTAAGCTAAATGCTTGTTACTCTCTTGTGATAAATGTAAATACATTTTTGTCTAGTGGTAGCTCTCATTGATTGAGTTAAAAGAATAGCTCGCTATAAGAAATCATGTTATCATATGTTATCATTATGTTTATAGTACCTATGGTATGTGATCTTATAATTTTTATAAAGTTAACAACAACGAAACAATACTCGTAGTTATTTGTACGGTATTTTTACTCAAGATTTTTAAAGCTGTACGTACAACTTATTTTTTTATTTATATTCGTTTTTTATTATTTTCTTATAGACTAGACTGCTTTGGTTGTGAGCTTTATGTAAAAAGACGTACTACATATCTATCTCACAATCATTCACTTACATTTGTTACAATTTAAAGATAAAGATAATTTATTTCTAAAAACATGTGTGTACAGTAAAAAATTATAATTTGCAAATTATGGTGTTATAGTATGACCTATAAACATGTTTTGCCTAGAATCGGCATACAAATATATTTATACTTTTTTTTTTGCTGATTTGGCGAACTATCATAATTTTAGGCGTTGTTTATTAAACATTAATGTTGTACATGCTCTTCTGTTCAAAATTTGTCTATTTCTTTTTCAAGTTAATGACTATGCACTATTAGATATGTTTTGCCAAAGCAAATTCCTTCTAAAATGAAGGAAAAATCTCGAGTATACAATTAATATGTGTAACTCGAGAAGTCTCGATCAGTTTCTAAGCTTGTTGACTTTCATAGAATTCTTATGCACTGTATTTTTTATATTTTTTTGATATTTAACTCTTCATAATTTTTTTTTTACAGTAGTGTCTATATTCTTGTTCGCCTAATAGATTTAGTAATTAGATTTTAAGTTAATACGATCTCATATATTTTGTACAAGTCGAGAAGTGCTTAATTATAAGGTTCAAAATCCTATATAAAAAGTTAAGCTGCTTAAATATTAAAATTAGTGAGAACTTCTTATAAAGAAATTACTCATAATTTGATAAATAAGTAGTTTATTTCGAAGATTTACTTTAGCATCTATTTTGTTTTAGTTGTAAGGTATAAAAAAAATTAAGACCCCTTTATAAAAATTGTGTGAAATGATCAGCTCGTAATCTTCATAGCCTTTTTTTCAATTAAACCATTACAAATGTTGCACTTCAAAATGTGATTTCAGAAACGACTTAAAAACCTTATTACTTACTTAAGAATTTTGTGATAGCTAAGAGTACAAATTAAAATATCTTAGGAATAAAAAATCTTAAATTACTTACAATCTTAGAAATATTTATAAATGATAGATTTTAAGTTTTTTGTTGCCATTTGTGAACTTTTTTTGGAATCAGTACTAATGACTATGCCTGGAACAGTTTGCATATAAAAATCAAAGAATCGATTGAGCTTAATATCGTGAATGATAAATAGGTATTTTAGTTTTTACTCATACAGGCTTTGAATCATAATCATAAAACCATATTTTTGAAGACTATTGACAAAGTAGACATAAGGTAACGGATTTATTAAATTTTGATACAAAATAAATATTATTCATAAAATATTAAAAAATATGTATTTCATTACACATCAAATAGGAAATCATGAACAAAAATATAATAAATATGTACACACAGCGAAATTGTAAAACAATAATTTAACAGGATTTCGCCATCAATTCAACTTTTAATCATTTAACAACATATAATTATAACAGTTCTCAAATGATGTATATATTTTTGAGTTTCAACAAAAACTTCTCGCTAAATAAGTTTTACAATTTCGCTATGTGTATACATATTTATGCTCGTGGCTGTACTGTTATAACTTGATCTAAGATTTTTTTTCTTTCAATATTGTTAATTTTTTTTTTATTAAGAATATACAAAAATTATGTATATTTATTTCTTAATCTTAAAAAGTAAACCAAGTTGTTAGTATGTAAGAAATCTTGTTGATTTTTTGATTAAGTTGATTGTTAAATTTTTATAATTACGTTATTTTTTTATTTTGACTCGTTTATTACGTTTTGCACATGTTTATATAATTTTATTTTTCAATTAGGTACCTTTTTTGTAACTTTCGACGGCTACGGCAAAATCATTGCCTATGCATTTTGTAAAACATCTTTGTTATAAGGTTGATTAAACGAAATAAAGATCTTAAATTGTGAAACATTTTACTTTATTTACACTGAACATTATTTAGATTTTCCTTTGTTCAATTGGATTTACATACATTTTATAAGGAGGTAAATAAATGGTATCTATTAATAATTAAAGTCAACCGTAATACCATTGTATAAAGTTAATAGATAGTGTTTTTTTCTCTTCTTAATTACATTAATTTATTGTTAGTGTTTGCACGCATCACTACTAGATGGCGCCGCTAGTCCCACTTTTAAATATTGTAATGGTTATAGATATCGAACATCATTATTTACATATTTATACATTAACATTAGTACTTACATATATTTTTTTTAGTCTTGAATACACCATTACTGGTTATCATTTCTCTCTCATCCTAAAATAATAAAATCATGTAAACAAGTAGGTAAGCATAGGTATTACTGCAGAGTTCAAATAAAGTAAATTCAAAGGTTTATATCGACGTGCGAATTCGCTTGCGTACGTTGTGTTATGGGTAAAGCTATATATTTTCTTTTGATTGACTGCTGAAGTATGAATCAACCGTAACAGTATTTCTGCAAGGAGTCTACTATACTCATAACTAAACGCCATTAAATAACAAAAAATAAAAAACTCAATCTGACATGAGTCAGATCAATTTATACAATTTCTATCATATAAAATGTGTAACAGGGAACCACCACCGCCGCGGGCAAATAACGCGCCCAAAGACGGGTACGGACCCCGCGGCTATCCAGACTGTTATTATGTAAGTTATTGATCAAATAATTAATATAAGTATGGCATTGGAAATGGTCGCATTATTATCTTATACAGCATGTAACAAAAACCCTGTCCGATCTCTGAGAGTATTATTCGGTATTGTAATGCGAACACGTCATGTACGTAACTATTAAATGGATTGGAGATTATAATTTTTCCCCAGTCAAAATAATTAAATACAAATAAAAACTGATCAAGGTAACAGCTGAAAAACTGACCGCTCCTCAAAGTTCACGTACTTAATACCTACAGTTTTGTGTAAAAGGAGCCGCCCATACTATGCGAGACGGTTCATGAACTACCTCGTATACGCGTTTATCGGATCTGACAGGGGTTTTGTTACATGTTGTATATACTAAGGTAGTGATCCCGCTCCAGTCGTGTCAGTCAACCGTCCCATCGGACTATGAGAGTGAAGGAACAGAGAGTGCACCTGTGTTTGCGTACACACTTGTGCACTATAATATCTCCTGCGTACATGTCTCATCTCACTTGAGATTAGCCGCCGAGGCCGAAATTCGGTCTGGAGATTATCACTAAGTGCTTAAACGCTTATATCTTCACAGATTCGTTATGCATTCTCGCACCGCTCAGCTTCCTAGCATCCCTGGTGTAATCGCAGCCTATTGGTTGTACATTGAACATTGCTTTTCAGACATCACGAGTCTTAAACTCAACATTCCGGTACGTGAAATTCGTGAAGAAATTGCGCGCATTAGAAGAGGAACAACGTCGAGGCGCCCTCAATACACTCAAGGAACACAATGACAAACAGTACAGCGACTTCTTTATACGATGTGATCGCAGGTTCGTGTGGTATTATCTTTAATATTTTCAGTGACTTCAACGGTGACACTATCCCGTAGTAGGTAAGTTTGGTTGCCACATCCGTAACGACTAAGATTTTTGATCCCGAGTCAACTCAACCAATGGTTGATATAAAAAAATATATATGTATGTACTTATATATTATATAATTATATTATTATCAGTTGTTACCAGAGTTACCAGAGTACAGGCTCTGCCTAGTTTGGGATCAGATGATCATGTGTGAGCTGTCTTGAAATATACCATTAATATCGGTCAAACTGACACCCTTTATGCATCATAATGTAGGTTATAATAATATATTGTTCTTTCATCATTTTAGATCGCTGATAAACAATGTGGCTCGACGAGTGGATTTTTGTCTGCAATCATATGAAGAAGATCTCAAAGAGAAGAGGAAGAGGTTGGTCGAAACAAAGTCCATAAATTATTTTGTATTGAACAGACTGACTGTGAACGTATATCACCACGCCGGAGTGCCTATGCCTATTACAACTGCGCGACGTGCTGGTTCGATTCCCACGATAAGTTGAGTGATTTGAATGTTTCTGAAGCCGCTCGCGATGGCTTAAATATCTTAGGCGGCGTCAATTGAACAAATTTGAACTAAATCACTGATAGGTAAGTACTGAAAATACAAAGCCTAAGTTTGCGCAGCAATCACAAGTACTTACCTGCAATAATTCCAAGCTTAGTCGTTCTTCATACATTTTTTGACTTCATGATGTCAATCTTATACTTATTTGGCTCAGTCTTATAGTCATGAAAACACTCTCGTTTTAAAGTGATTATTGGAACTAGGGTCTTTGGTAAGTAAGTCCAATCAGTTAACGTGTTGTTACGTGTAAGGTTAAGAGAGGCTTTATCTCTTTTGACTCACTATACTTTTAAGCATACAATCTGTTAATTACCTTAAACGTATATACTAACAGTACCCGGTGATAAGAACACAAAAAAGATTTAGCGACCCGGGATTCTTGAACTTTAATCTGCGGATTAGGGATTAATAAGACCTCGAATTGAAAATTCCAACTTGACAACGTTTCAAACTATACTGAAGCCGACTGTGATTGGTCAAGGAATGTCCCGCGATTGGATGATCAAAATTTGGGACGTTATCATTGTTCTTTTAATTTTTAGGTTAGTAAACTTATTGACATCGGAAGAGGAGATGAACATTCGAAAGTTCGTGGAGGAGGCTCAAGCCGGCGCGGAAGCTCTCTGGCAGGACAAGAAGGATCGCCTCGCGTACTTACTGGCTAAAAGGAAGAAAGAACATGAAGAAAAGTATAAGGATACCCCTCTGTAAGTCACACGTCACCTGTAGACAAGTGACACTTCTACAAGCGTTAACGATGATATAAATCGCTTTGACATTAAATTTACGGAAATGACATTTTGATAAGTCACGTGACTTGTGATTTCCATACTTTGCAGCGATTCGATCAGCGTTTTGAAAACTATCGATAAAGTCACAGTATCTATAACAGCACTATTGTTCTGGAGGACGAGCACGATTTTATATCTACTTATAGTGTTTGTGCCAGGGCCTCGGCTCCTCAATAAGAATGTCTTGAAAAAAGAAATACTTGCTTAAGTCAAACTTATAATAATATGTCCATGTAACATACTGATAATCAGCTGAATCTATTGGGATAAAAGAAACGCAACTGAATCCGCGATAAGTCTAGCTTTGTTATGTAATTAGCCCCCGCTCGCTACGTCACAAACCTCTATATTGTGTATCGGTTTGTGACGTCATGTAACATTTCAAATAGGTAAAAAAATAGGAATTTATTTATCAACCTGACGGACTTTAAAATAAATTGTCTACATGCAATTAAAATATATTTTTGAATCAACTACTTTCATATTATTAATTATTCCCAGCTCTAAATGCGTGCACGTAACCGCCTGCATCCATAAATGGCGCGCTAAGGAGGCACAGGAGATCCAACTCTATCAAATGAAGGAGAAGCAGGCGCGCAAGATGGCCGAGAGAGAGTTCGAGAACATGTGGCATGAAGTGGCTATGAAGGAATCTGAGGCTTTGGTGAGAAGTTTACAACCTTATTTTTACTTCAAAAGGAAGAAGTTGCAAATGGGGTTTACCTCGTGTCCGCTAGGGTCGCTAGTGTCGCATGAGGTATATCTCTCATTTTCCACCAATGAGAGGCAAGCTACTGGCCTGCGATTGGTTGAAATCGACAGGTAGACCTTATGCGACATTAGCGATCGTAGTTGTAGCAGCACCCATTCGGTCTTAACGTCATTTTTGCAAAATGTAAAAAATTGGGTCTTTTTCTTAAAACGTCGTTTTCGCAAAACGTCACGTTCGCATAATGTCGTTAAAAACATGCGACGACCCCCAATTCGACCGCTATAGTTTTGTGTTTGCTACGCGATATGTTCGGCAATTATGGATCGATTAAAAAAATTGTCATCGGATATACTATGTTTTTGGTGCCGCAGCATGTCCGATACGTTTACAAACAAAACAATTCTAATCGTTTTTTAGGCTGCACGTATGGAACAAGACACGATCGAGCGTCTCCGACGCGATCAAGACTGCCAGCAGTACGGTGAACACCAGATAAAATTGCGGGAACAACAGAGGGAGAGGGAGCGAGAGGTGCTCAAGCAGGAGGCGATCAAGATGAAGGCAGAAGCTGAGGCGTACGCTAGGGAACAAGAAAAAGGTAACAGACCTTACAATGCCACTCAAGAAATTAAATTTAATAATATCATGTACTTATTTGAGTAACGACCTCCGTGGCGTACCCACTGGTGTTCAAAGTTTTTTACTGCACGGATAGCCGAGCGGTATAGGTCATCACGCTGATTACCACTGTGCGCGACGTGCTGCGGGTTCGATCCCTGCATGGGACACGCATTTGTGTGATCCACTGGACTGCGTGTTCTTTGTGCATGTGATTTGAATGTTTGTGAAACCCCCGTAACACAAGGAATAATTCTTTAGCGCGGGAGTCGTTTTTAAAAAGAAGTAAGTGAGCCTGCTCTTAAGGTCCCGGGCTCAACCCCAGACCGGTCAATGTCGAATATTACTTTTCTACATTGTCCGGGTCTTGGTGTTTGTGGTACCTTCGTAGTCTCTGATTCATAACACAAGGGATTTAGCTACTTACTTTGGATTCGGAGCAATGAAGTGTAATGTTGTATACATTTATTATTTAATTAATTTAAAAAGTAACTAAATACCAGATAAACACCTGACCTGTTGGAAGTCTAATTAATTGGTACTAGAGTGGTCAGTGACCCTGACTGCTAAACCGGAAGTCGTAGGTTCTATTCCCACCAATGAAAAATTGTTCTGTCTGGGTGTAATTTAGCTTTAAATAAGTATGTATTAAGAAATAATATTCGTATGTTTATCAGTTGTCCGTCAATTATACGTATTATTATTAATTTATTTAATAAAATATTTAATGGACTCTAACAGAAGCGATGAAACGCGAAGAAATGCGTAAAGAACAAGCTGCCGACAGAGAAAGCATGTTAAAAGATCGACTGGAGACCTTAGCCAAGCAAAAAGCTGAGATCAAAGTCATCAACGACACTTGGGACTCTCTGGCCGGCATGGGCATCGCTGATGAAAAGGCGCATGAGGAAAGGCTGAAGCGGAAGGAGGTATTATATGTCAAATTACTTGAGTCAAAATTATTAACAAACTAAGGTCAAGGTCATCGTCGGCATGTGGACTCTAGTATTTGCATCTCTAATGAAAAGACGCATGAGGAAAGTTTCAGGCAGGAGGAGGTATGTTATTATAAGTCAAGGTACATAAGGTCATTCCTAGCAACAAGGTAAGGTGAAGGTCTTCAAATCCACGTGGGACTCTCTGGCCGGCATGGGCATGGCTGATGAAAATGCGCATGAGGAAAGGCTGAAGCGGAAGGAGGTATTATATGTCAAATTACTTGAGTCAAAATTATTAACAAACTAAGGTCAAGGTCATCGTCGACATTTGGACTCTTATATTGGCATCTCTAATGAAAAGATACATGAGAAAAGTTTTAGGCAGGAGGAGGTATGTTATTATAAGTAAAGATACTTAAGGTCATTCCTAGCAACAAGGTAAGGTGAAGGTCATAGACGACACGTGGGACTCTCTGGCCGGCATCGGCATGGCTGATGAAAAGGCGCATGAGGAAAGGCTGAAGCTAAAGGAGGTATTATATGTCAAATTATTGAGTCAAAATTAGTAACAAACTAAGGTCAAGGTCATCGTCGGCATGTGGACTCTAGTATTTGCATCTCTAATGAAAAGACGCATGAGGAAAGTTTCAGGCAGGAGGAGGTATGTTATTATAAGTCAAGGTACATAAGGTCATTCCTAGCAACAATGTAAGGTGAAGGTCGTCGACGACACGTGGGACTCTCTAGCATGGGCATCGCTAATGAAAAGCAGCATGCTATAACAGCATACAACTTGAATGAGGTTTTCTTTATTAGTCTCGCATGAAGTCTTGTTTTCACAAATCAGGAGCCAATAGCCAGTAACTTGCCACTGTGAAAATTGACAGATTTATGTACGACTAACGAACTTAGCAGATTTTAGCGAAAACCCTCATTTGCAGTAATATTATTTTTGAGCAGTGTTTGTGAGTTAGCAATGAAGGTTTAGTATTTCCATTTGCTCCTGTGCAATCGCGAATATGCTTAATCTTTATATATATAATTCTTCTGTGAGTGTGTATGTGACTGAACTCCTCCTAGACGGCTGGACCGATTATAATGAAATTTGCTGTGTGTCTTCAGGTGGATTCGAGGATGGTTTAGATTCACAATCTGGTCCAATTTGAAATGTTTTTTTGTTTAATTTTTATCAATTATTAACATCGCGATTATTGACATTAACAACGAATAAACAATGCGGTAACCATGGTAAAATTAGTAAGTAGGTAGTTGCCATGACGACCAAATTTTGTTATTTTAAGTACGATTTACTATCCTACGCTATAGAGGTTATTTAACAATTAAATAAACAAGGTTGTCAAAACTCCTTGCAATGATATTAAAACTGTTTTCTTCTTTAAATATCAGGCTCGCAGACTTTTATGTTTTTTTTTCGTTTGTCTATTTGGTAGGTCTGAGAGTAGGTCGTAGGTTATATTATGATAAACAGGATGGATTTTTTATTGCCACCAGAAAGAAAGAGAGAAAGTACTCTCAATACTGAAGAATAGCAAATTAGACTCAAAGAAAACATTCTTTTATTTTTTAAAAGAAATAAATCTGCATTAAATTGATGTTTGAAAATACGCTTTGCGGACCGGGAATCGAATGGGCTAAAATGCGAAAAACTAGCACCGTGTACTTTTTGGCATCAATCGATAGCAGTGTCATGATGTTTGTCGGGGATGAACTCCGAAAATACTGAACCGATTTTAATCAAATTTGCACACCGTGTGCAGTTTGATCCAACTTGAAATATAGGATAGCTTACATCACAAATATAAAAAAAATTGAGACCGCGGGCGAAGCAGCGGGAAACAGCTAGTATACTATAAAGCTCAAGTTGTTTGTAAAAGTGAAAAAAAATTGTGTGGTTTTATGAAACCACGGTAAAAGTGAAACTTTTTTTCACAATATAGATATTTAACTAAAAATTTTCGGAATAATATTCCATTAGGGGTATAAAAGTAATATGAGTAAATAGTCTATACACTACACGGTCAGCTGATGGAACTAAGACGCCGCCATATTGGGCTCGGCTGCTCTGACGAGCGCCTTTCACTTTATCCCTACTCCGCAGCCGACCGTCACGAGATATGCGACACACAGACCAAAAAATTTGAAACACTGTAATAAAAGTTACACTTAAAAAAAAATCTTCTATTAAAAATCACATCATTGCTTAAGCTTCCATTATGAATAACTATTCACCTTTTTATATTAGTGGTAATCTACCTGTCCCGGTAAACGTTGTTTTGCCATATTCTGAAGAGAACCCTTACCACGTAAAGGTTAAAATATATCCTGCTACCTATTCTCAAACCTACCAAATAAACAAAACCAGTTTTAGATGATACATACGTATTACAGCGAGACCTCGACGAATGCAACAAAAAGATGGCGATGTACAAGAAAGGGCGGAGTGCTATGGAGGCGGCCGACAAAGTTCTACTGCAGCAGGAGGCGCAACGCATGCAAGACAAGATGGATCAAAAGCGATGCCAGGAAATTATGAAGAGTAGGAAGGCTGCCAAGGTATCAATATCTGATTATTATTATCCTACTAATATTACAAATGTCGTGGTGGCCTAGCGGTTCAATGACCGGATTCGCATGCACATGGTTGCAGGTTCGAACCCAGGCAAGTACCAATGTGACTTTTTCAAAGTTATATGTACTTTCTTAATCATTCTAATACATCATTGACAAACGGTGAAGGAAAACATCGTGAGGAAACCTGGATTTCAAAGTATTGGAATCTGAAATCGCCATCCCGCAATGAGCAAGCGTGGTGATCAATGCTCATCCCTTCTCTATATGGGAAGCGGCCTGTGCCCAGCAGTGGGACGTAAATAGGCCGGTATTATAACATTATAAATGTGAAAGTGTGGATGTTTGGATGTTTAGATGTTTGGATGTTTGTTACTCAATCACGCCAAAACGGCTGAACGGATTTGGATGAAATTTAGCATGCATGTAGCCTTTAACATGGAAAAGAACATAGGCCTTTATCCCGATTCTTTAAGTAGTTCCCCAGGGAAAATTGAAAATTGTTTACGAGCTAAGCCGTGGGCAGACAGCTTATAAATTTGGTATTTTTCTCTATTACAGCGCAAGCTATACCTACCGGTGAAAATTTTATTCCATTTTCATTTCTTTTCGGACCCAATTCTGAGTCCACGCAGACGAAGTCGCGGGCAGAAGCTAGTTTTGAAATATAACTACTTTTAAACGGATTCTATCACGGTTTATTTTGATTTTTGTTCCCGACGAGACTGAGATGGTATTAGTCTTGACAAGATATTATGTTCCTCGTCAAAGACGAATACCACCTCAGTCTGCCCGTGACCATAACAACTGCAAAGGTGTTGAAACGTCGGAAACTAAAATCAAAATTAACCGCGATAGAATCCGTTTAAAGTAGTTTTATTTCATTGTCTAATATTCGCGTAAACCGCAGAAAACAATATGATTATTATCATTTTATTAATTTTTTCTCCCTTCTCAAGTCTCAAGTGGTAAAATAACGTCGTTAGCCTAATGGCTAGGACGTCGGACTTGCGATCATGTGGTTGAGGGTTCGTATCCCACCCATTACTCTACCGACGTGAACCCACTTGTAGCACAAGCATCTTAGCTTAGCACGAGGGGTTAACAAGAATACAAGTAATTAAGGATATAAATTGAATTTACACACTCCATAGAAAATAATCCTTTATATATTTAAGAACATATTGAAGTTTATATGCATTTCAGTATTATAGTATATAGAGGGGCTCGTGGCTACGCCGTACGGTTCGACCGATAATAAAGGTAAAGCCGCGCTCGCCGCGGTTGGTCCGTGGATGGGTGACCATTTGTAAACATATCGAGACCCCTCCGTGCCTCGGAAAGCACGTTAAGCCGTTGGTCCCGACTGTCATACAGTGATCTTTGATAGTCGTTAAGTCATTACAATTCTGACAACCAGTCTTACTATGGAATACTGTATTACCTAGCAATAGGTTGTGGTCAGATAGGCAGTCGCTCTATGTAAAATACGGTATTCAGCTAAATCCGGTAAGACTGGAAGCCGACCCCAACATAGCTTGGGAAAAGGCTAGACAGAAGAAGTAAGATGCATTTCAGTATTTGGGGGTTATTCTATTGCTAATATGACCACCTTATATATCGCTAATGCAGTTCTTTTTTACAACAGGACGTCCACGCCGCAATAGTCGAGCAAATCAGAGAGCGGGCGGCTGAACGTGAAGCCAAAGAAAAACACAAGAACGATGACAATGAATACAACAAGCAGTTGTTCGACCAAGTGTCACAGCTCGTCGCTCACAAGCAGATGACGGAGGAACAGGCCCGCAAGCTGTATCGGAAGCAACTGCTTCAACAGAGCGACTATAATAAGCTATTGAAGGTGAGTGTTCGGGTCAATCACCGAACAATAATAAGCATGTCAGCGTAATTGCGACACAGCGCTCTATGCATTAAATGTTTAATGTATTACTTAAGTAATAGAGTCAGTACGCTGTCGGAAAGCATATCGGGCGCAACTCAATCTCATCCCATTCACCTCATTAGTTTTAATTGTTATCTCATTTGTATTACTGAAATATAGTAATCTTTATAATCTTCAATCTTAGTATATTTTAAACCTCACCCCAACCCCGAACAGTGAGGATGTCTTCAAAAAATTAATGTTGCGAATATTTGGACGATGGACGAGCCTGTTGGTCTAGTGGTCAGCGACCCTGACTGCTAAGCCGAAGGTCGTGGGTTCGATTCCCACCCAGGACAAATCTTTGTGTGATGAGCACGATCATTTGTTCTGTGTCTGGGTGTTATTTATCTATAATATGTATGTATTTAGAAATATATAAGTATGTTTATCAGCATAGCGATTCCGATAATACATTAGACAAAGTCACAGCGAATTCGTCGGTGAAAACTAGATTTCGTATTCCGAAAACCAGTGAAAACTAAAGTGGCGACGCCAGTGTGAGTTGTGTCGGCGAATAGAACTAAATAAATGTGAAATCTTTTCACGAGTACTGTCAGTGACATTATCAATCGAAAACATGACATTTGAAAGGGGCAGTTGGTATTCCGAAAACTCACTTGGCACTTTTCACGTATAAATCACCTGTCAAAACAAAAGTTACTTATTTCTCGGTGAAAACTGAGGTGAAAACTTACGATATTTTTTTTTAATGACTAAATAACCTGTAAATTACCTAACATTGTTTCTCATTAAGTTTTTATTCTAAACCAAATTAAATGTTCATTATTTTAATGCCTAAAATAGGATAGTTCCTATTTTAGGTATTAGTATACCAACAACAGAATAACGGCGGCTTACCCTTTATATCCATCGGTCTGTATACGACTTGTATTTAGCCACGAACCCTTCTCAATAAATCACTTTATGGAATTTAGATAGACACAAGCACTCATTATTTAAACCGCACCAGTTTTTTTCAAATGATACCTACGCCTAAAACGATGCCAAACTTGTTAACATTTAGAGATAATAATTTAGATTATTTAAGATGCAGAAAAGGATACCATCTCAAATAAAGATTTTTACATAATCGTAGATGGTGAAAAACCACTTGAATATCGAAGCACAAAGGTTTTTTTATTAATTAAAAAACAACACCAAACACAAACTTCTGAATGTACACAAACAATTTGTTTACATTTAACAACTTTTCGTACCGAGTGCTGTCATAGCAAAGGTAATAACACATACAGCCAATACAATCCTATTAAATTAAATGACACCCTTTTAGCTTCTTGAAGAATTATTTTAACCAACAAACATTCAGTAATCAGTCTCGAGAACATATCTTATGGAGTCTAGATCCTTAAATTGAGTAATTATTTAAAAAAATAAGGTTTATTTGATGTTACTAAAAGCAAGTCCCGTCTAAGCCCACCTCTAAAGTTTTCACCTGAGATTTCGACATCACTTGAACTTGAGTGCGTCAAAGCAAAGTTTCAGAATACGGTGAAAAGTACAAGTGAGGTGAGCAGTGATGTGAATGTGAAAATCTATGTGAGTGGTGAGGTGAGTTTGGTCATTTTCGGAATCGCTGGGCAGTTGTCTGGTTACTATAGTACAGGCTCTGCCTAGTTTGGGATCAGATAGCCGGGTGTGAATTGTCCCAAGATATTATTATTTGCATCCGCATCCGCAATTGCGGAGCTTCGAATCTGCGCGATGCGGAAATTGATGCGAATGCAGATGTACTTACCACAATTCGCGACAAGACAAAATAGGCGGAGCCAGCGACGTCCGCGAGCGCAATGCACGTGTGTGAAAATGGATAATATGCATATGTGCATAAAATGAATGTGCATATATGCATACTTATGCTTTTCGTTTGATAACGCGTTTCTTATTGTTTATGTATCATTTTTATCCCCGAAAACAGAGCCCTAAGTCTTTTTTTTTTAAATCTAGTAATTTTGAAGCCATTGTGACAAAATTGTGAAATAGCAGACTCAGGGCCCAGGTTCCCGTGAGATCGTTAGCTTGAGCGAAGTGGTAGGCAGATGCTAGTTTTACCCTTAAGCGGTCGCTCGTTTAGTCTGTTACACTTTGTATAAGCTTGTATAGTAGTTAAATTACTCTTAATTCTAAAGATTTATATCACAACTATATTCTCTTCACTAGGAACGTGCAAGACAAGAAGAGTTGGAACAGCGGAAGAAATACCAGATAGCAGCCGATGAGTATCAACAAGAGATTAATAGGATGATGTGCCGGTAAGTATAATACAAGTATTGTAAACGTTTCAAAAGACCTGTCGACCTCACTTTGTGGTGGCCTAGCCAAGCTTGCAGGTTCGAACCCACTACATGCAAGTACCAATGTGACTTTCTCAAAGTTATACTGCACTTCTAAGACATCTGGACAAGGAACCTGGATTCCAAAAATTAGAATCTGGAGTCACCAAACCGCAGTGAGCCAGCGTGGTGATCAAAGGTCGTTACTTCTCTATATGGGAAGTGGCCTGTGCCTAGCAGTAGCACATTCATAAGAGATTCTTTGGTCGTATAAAAGTACTGCACAATCAGCTTGAGGCGCATGCGCGAAGTTATGTCACGAGTCCGCACGAACATACAATAGTTTATCGAGCAAGCACCGTACCTCGGCTGATACGTTGGGGTGTCAGAGCCGCAAGGAAATATGTCCTGTTTTATCACTGTAATAAACAAACTCGACTTGCGGCTATGCCCGCGTGGGTGTGGGATATCGCGGCAAGAAGTAGTTTGCTTACCGAATACTAAGTTACGTATAATTTGGTTAAGCTGTTGAGTCGTCAAACCGATATAGATAGAACTTCCACATTTATAATATTACTAGTCATGGGCGATTCCGCCCGCGTGGATATCGGTTATCGCGGTAAAAAGTAGCCAATGTCCTTTATCAGTCTTGACTATCGCTGTACCAAATTTCATTAAAATCGGTTTAGTAGTTTAGGCGTGATTGTGTAACACACAGGCAGAGCTACTTTCGCACATGAGACATTAGTAAGGGATAGTAAGGATTATTGACATTTAACACCGCGAGTCTGCTTCCAACCAATAATTTTTGACGACCTCCGTGGTCTAGTGGCGTACACACCGGTTTTCAAGGTGTCGCCAGCTCTGAGGTCCCGGGTTCGATCCCCGGACGGGTCAATGTAGAAAACAACACTTTTCTACATTGCCTCGGGTCTGGGTGTTTGTGGTACCTTCGTAGTCTCTGATTCCATAACACAAGTGCTTTAGCTACTTAATTTGGTTTCGGGGCAATGTATGTGATGTTGTCCACATTTATTTATTTATTATAATTATTCAATTAATTATTGGTTGGAAGTATTATATTCAATTAAAATAATTTTCCAGGCCATTCTTGAGCGATGAAGTGCATCCATTCATGAAGCAGATGGCTAGAGGCCTGAAGATGCGAGAGCAGTGCCCTTGCTCCAAGCCCACGTACTGCGCCACTCCGGCCAAACCAGATAAATAAACGATTTGATATTAATATACTTACATGTGTTTGTGAATTAAATTTTGAATTTTATTTGGTGTTTTTATTGTTGACTTAGAGTTGAGGCGGATTTGCGGTGTAAGTATTGTGCGAGTTGGGCTAACTTGC
This sequence comes from Plusia festucae, assembly GCA_950381575.1. NCBI lineage: Eukaryota > Metazoa > Arthropoda > Insecta > Lepidoptera > Noctuidae > Plusia > Plusia festucae. The sequence continues at coordinate 7,720,302 of OX494454.1, read as the reverse complement.
CGTCAGTGAGCGATCACTTTTGCCGTGTCGAATCGCTATGTACTGCAACTTGCACGATGCACGTCTGGACCTTGTTCCCGATGCCGCCGGTTGGAGAATAATATTTAAATAATATTTAAATGTATATTGTTTTTTGTAGGTATTTAAAAGTGTAATTTATATGTATATTTGGAAATAATCAGAAATTAATTATTTCGAGTAACTATGAGGCTCATATACAATTGCAGGGTACCAAGAAGATTCCAAAAAGTATTTAATATAAAACAAAATGGCCGTCTTGTAATGTAGTTATCCTTAATATCCTTTATTATATATGTTAACCTTGACCGTAGTAGACCTCATATCTCATAATACTTGTAGAACAATGAACCCATTCAGTAAACAAGGATAAATCATTCATGGTTTTATTTACGCACTAGCTTATAGCCGACGACTCCACTCGCGTAGAATGTTTTGAAACAAAATTTATGGTGCAAAAGAGAAACGAGAGCCAGTCATCCTTGGCAATCTAAGGAGATTCTTATTTCTATTCTCTTTGATTGAACTTGGTAGATTAGATTATCTACCAAGTTCAATCAAAATCAGTTTAGTTATTTTGGACATTAGGGGGCGTTCATAAAATACGTGAGATATTTAGGGGCCCCTCCCCCCTAAATATCTCACGTCGAGTCAAATCTCATCTAAACTTACGTTGGAGATAGGGGACCCCCCCTATCTCGGCAAATATCACGCAATTTCTTTCTGATAGAAACAAACAAAATATTACACAATTTTGGTCCATTTAATCCAGATTGTACATGCTTAAGTTAAATTTTTATTACACTTATAGTTAAACTCTCAGCAATATTGATTACTAGTCTTAACTAGTCGTAAATAAAAGCACGAAGCAATTTTTTTTTGTTACTATAACAATCCAACGCGTTCACGTAAGAAAATCTCACGACATCTCACCAGGGGGGGAGGACGACCCCTTAGCTCTAATGGACTGGACGTAAATTACGATTCTTTATTAGTGTACCTACGTTTATTATGTTGGATGAATCGCAAGACAATGCATGATATTGTATTCAGTAAACGTACGTTCTGAATCGACAATGACGTCTTAAACAGATATTAACCACAATAAAAACACAGATTGACGTCAGCTCAAGTTCTGTTCTCACACGAGGAAATTATTACTGAAACACAAAAAAAACCTAATATTTAACGGAACAAAGACGACCCGAATTTCGGCCTTGACAGTCAATCTCTAGTGAGATCAGGCATTTACGCAGGAGATATAGTGCACGAGTGTGCGCGCAAACACAGGTGCACTCTCTGTTCCTTCACTCTCATGGACCGATTGGACGGCAGATCGATGAGTAGGTATTTATAAACAGAAAACCCGGTAGATATATGATTACCGGACCCGGGACTCGCATTCACGCTTGCGATCACTAGACCAAGGAGGCAGTCAACGCATTTTTATGTATCTATACTATGTTGACAGGCCTGTTGGTCTAGTAGTTAGTGACCCTGAATACTAAGCTGGGGTTCGATTCCCACTCAGGAAAATCTTTGTGTGATTTGCATGATCATTTGTTTTGTCTGGGTGTAATTTATGTAAGTATAATTTGTAGGTATACGAGCTCTGCCTAATTTGGGATCAGATGACCCATGTATGAGTAGTTCCAAGATATTATTATTAATATACCATTTACCTTAGTTCTGTCCTTTTGTAGCTTCTCACATGTAACCAGTACCGGTATTCTTATCCGGAAACCAAGGATGTTTTGTTTACTTATACGATCGCATGATTCACAGATCCTACATTCATAGGAAGCTTACAATAAAATACATCGGGTCGTAAGATCTTTACAAAAGAAGACATGAGACATCTTGTTGAATTAACAAAGAACGAATACAACAGCGGATATGAATCAGACCAATTTGCAGTGAACAGACATCAGTGCTAACACTTTGTCTTAATAAGGCTTCTATTTCAAAGCATTAAGGTCGATTTTTGTGTTTCATGGTCGTCATTCTTTTAAACTAAGTACTTAGTTTTGTTTTAAATGTCATTTTAAATAGCTTTAGCCATGCCATCGCATGGTAGTGCTAGTCCAGATTTTATTGCTTGAAGATTTTTTTTAACGAATCCTGTACCGATAGGGATTTATTCCGTTTTAACACCATATTCGAATCCACATGCTTTGGTTTGAAATCTAATATTTTTTTCTTTTCCGAACGGATTCGGTTCGAACGGAAATGCGAACAATTACCAACATACAAAAATATTTGTATTAGTTTAAATAATGGTAGATATGATCATGAAGAACTATCAGTCTGGTAAACCTTTCTAGATAAAAATATTTTTGTCTCAAACGGGGTTCGAACCCAAGCGGATAGGATGCAAGAACCTGTATGATATCGACAGACTGGACGTTTAACACAAAGCTCTATGAAACATAAGCATCTATATTAGCGACTTATACGTGGTTCCACTCACGTTTGTATCATTTTAACCATCTACGTATATAGTTTATTGTCGGAAATCCTTACTTCAAAAATGACACGTAGATCAACTAATTTTAATTCTGTACGCGTTTAGATTTACTTGTGGATAAATGTCACGTTACTACGTGTACAATCATCGTCAAAAACGTTATGTGGATTCCTAAAATCTGCTTAAAATTTTGATTCATTTGACAAAAAAAAATGAATTTTAACTAGATTATGAAGACGACTAGAGAAGACTCTAGGTATAAAGGGGGAAATAAAGGCAATTAACAATAAAAACTCCTTTTAATTTTTCTTTCTCATTTTGCTTTAACCTCAGACTCCATACAGCTTAGGTAGGTACTTTTTGATGTTAGATACATTTCAACATGGAATAAATGTACACTAAAGTATTAAGTCATTGCATTGGTATCAAACAATAACAATGATTTATTATGAATAGGCATAAATGACGACTTCGTGTAGTTTGGGTGGGTACTTTCTAAACGCATAAGAAAAAATCCTTGAAGGAGAATAAAGTCTAAATCCTACGTCCAAAGTACAACGGGAAGTCCCTTACATATCTATACGTAGGCTAAACTTGTTTTACAATTACCTAACCACCTTGTCTTTGAAGAAACCAGATCTAGTTTCGTAGTAAACAAAATAATTGTTCTAGATACTTTATCATTCAATTATTTTTCATAAATTGTAACTAGGTACTCATTTGTGAATGTTTATAAGCTTACAATAATCGAGACCAGACTGCATTTTTAATACCATTTAAATAAGGGGGAAAATATTTCGACTTGACTCATGAACAAACGTAATGTGTTGGTCACAGGTCAACAATTTGTCATTGACTGTACTTGTCACGTCGTATTTTCCTGTAGGAAGATTTTAATATATGGTAATAAAAAAAATATTGTATGACTAGGTGACTTACATTTGAGATGTTTTCCTCATCCCGATGTTCTATATAAGCGTCTTGTTTCGAGTTATAGGTACATCAGTCGTTTCTCAGCCATCAAACATGTATAAACTCCTCGCGTTCGTCGGTTGTCTAGCCGTGGCTTCAGCCGCAGACTTAACTGCCGGTGTTGAAGCTGGTAAAGTTATTTTCGAACAAAATGTTACTGCCAGTCCTGCAATTTGGAGACAAATGAAGAACCTCACTGTGAATGCAACTGAAAACGATGTCATCGGCCGTGTAGTTGTTATTGACAACAGGCCAGAAAAGGATGGTGAAGCTAAAATCGTTGAAGGGGGAGAGGGACACAATAATGTCACAATTGAATTGAAAAGCCCAGCTGTCTTCCGAGGATTTGATTTCAGCATACAAGTGTTCGGTCAAAACAGTGAAGCGCAAGTGCCACAGACCCCTCAAATTGTTGGACAGGACGGTCAAACCCAAGTACCAATGAAAGACCTAGATGTGAACGATGGTGCACAAAAACACGAGGAAGCTGACGTCGTAGAGCAAAAACCAACAAACGAAGATCAGCAGAACGTTCAAATCCCAGCAATTATAACCAATGAACAGACGAGACAAAACCGAGAAACAACTGAACAAAAAGAACAACCTCAAGTTCCATTAGACGTTGCAAATAAAGACGATAAAACTGAAAACACCCAAACAATTGCTGACAAGCACTACAATGAATTCAAAGGAGTAGTCTCATCTATTTTCCCCGAAGAGTCGAAGAAAAATGAGGATTCAAAGGAAGGCCGAGTGGGTCCAGCTGTTTTGGACAAGGACTTGAATCAGCAAACACAGAAAAGTGATATTTCTACTACCCTAAAGACAGGACAAGACACACAAGTTTTAACAAATGAAGATCTACAAGTCAAAGGTCATCAAACCCAACATAAAGTGCCCTTGCCTTACGTTCGACAGTAATTAATTTCCAAAGTGTGATTTACTTATGAGTATTTATGCTGTGAGCGAACTCGTCCGTTTTATTTAACATTTAAATAAAATTAAATAAGAATATTAATTATTTTATTTTACTCTATTTCTCATTTTAGAAAATAATTATAAACTCCATTGAAAATATTTCCAAGAACAATCACATACTTATTCATTTTAATTTTAAAAGCCCATTTAATATGTTAAAAATATTAACTTGATATTTTTCTCAAATAATAAATGTGCTCCGAATCCAAAGTAAGTAGCTAAAGCACTTGTGTTATGGAATCAGAGACAACGGACGTACCACAAACGCCCAGACCCGAGACAATGTAGAAATGTGTTTTATTTTGTACTAGCTTTTGCTCGCGACTTCGTCCGCGTGGAGTAATGACTTCCGTCAGAATTTGGGTTTTTCACTTAGTTATCGCCTGTTCCATGGTCTATCGATTACATGTGTAAACAAACATTAAAAAAATCAAATTTTTATTATATTAGAAATATGTCTCCATGAAATCATGGTCTAAAAAATGCTATGTTCACTTATACATATGCTATGCTCACTTGCTTCACTGGTGGAACCTACATACAAAGATTTAAGTGAATCCATTGAGAAATAAACATTTTCAATTTACCACCCTTTTCTCCCCTTTGGGGGGGAATTTCCAAAAATCCTCTCTTAGTGGTAGCCTACTCCTTCCAACAAACACACATGCCAAATTTCAGCTCTTTACGATCAGTAGTTTCGGCTGTGCGTTGTCTGTCATTTACCACCCTTTTCTCCCCTTTGGGGGGGAATTTCCAAAAATCTTCTCTTAGTGGTAGCCTACTCCTCCCAACAAACACACATGCCAAATTTCAGCTCTTTACGATCAGTAGTTTCGGCTGTGCGTTGTCTGTCATTTACCACCCTTTTCTCCCCTTTGGGGAGGAATTTCCAAAAATCCTCTCTTAGTGGTAGCCTACTCCTTCCAACAAACACACATGCCAAATTTCAGCTCTTTACGATCAGTAGTTTCGGCTGTGCGTTGTCTGTCATTTACCACCCTTTTCTCCCCTTTGGGGGGGAATTTCAAAAAATCCTCTCTTAATGGTAGCCTACTCCTTCCAACAAACACACATGCCAAATTTCAGCTCTTTACGATCAGTAGTTTCGGCTGTGCGTTGTCTGTCATTTACCACCCTTTTCTCCCCTTTGGGGGGGAATTTCCAAAAATCTTCTCTTAGTGGTAGCCTACTCCTCCCAACAAACACACATGCCAAATTTCAGCTCTTTACGATCAGTAGTTTCGGCTGTGCGTTGTCTGTCATTTACCACCCTTTTCTCCCCTTTGGGGGGGAATTTCCAAAAATCCTCTCTTAGTGGTAGCCTACTCCTTCCAACAAACACACATGCCAAATTTCAGCTCTTTACGATCAGTAGTTTCGGCTGTGCGTTGTCTGTCATTTACCACCCTTTTCTCCCCTTTGGGGGGGGGGAATTTCCAAAAATCCTCTCTTAGTGGTAGCCTACTCCTTCCAACAAACACACATGCCAAATTTCAGCTCTTTACGATCAGTAGTTTCGGCTGTGCGTTGTCTGTCAGTCAGTCAGTCAGTCAGTCAGTAACGGAAGAGTTTTATATATATAGATTGTGAGTAAAATTATAAGATTTTAAAATAAATTAACTTATCTAAGTAAGAATGGAATTTTGATGTTTACTTTTGATATAGAATGATCCATTAACTGCACGGATAGCCGAGTGGTATAACACCACGCTAATTACGACAAGTATTTGTGTGATCCACAAACGCTTGTTCCAAGTCTGGGTGTTCTTTGTGCATGTGATTTGAATGTTTGTGAATCTCCCGCGACACAAGAATTAAATTCCTTTTTCTAAAAACAAAAAGAAAATGAACTAAAACTAGTTTTAATCGGATTCTATCGCGGTTTATTTTGTTTTTAGTTCCCTTGTTTCAACGCCTTTGCAGGTGGCATGGTCAAGACCAGACAAGTAGTTTATTTCAATGTCTAACATTCGCGTAAACTGAAAACAATATGGAATGATCCTATTTAACTTATTTATTCAAATAAAACAAATCAGTAAAGACATATAAAACTTTAATAAACAATACAAATACATCATACAACCAGGAATGCTTTACGTTGTCATATATATACATACCTACATTATATACAGTTATAAAATGGTTGTACAATATACAACAACTTATTATTATGTACTTGAAAATTGAGCACGGTTCTTGAGAACAAACCTACAAAAATAATCAAAATTATCTTATTATTAGAAACAAAAAATTTTTCGTAGCAATTGATATAAAAAAAACATATAGATCAGTGTCTCAAAAGTTTTGCATCGCAAAACCGTCAGCATGGCATGTAGTTAAGGTTGAATTTGCGAAAATTATGTTCGTAATTAAAGACGGTTTGGCTGTGACGTTTTTCAGAGACAGTGAATCATGGGTTTTTTTTTTATAAATTTTTCGTAGTACATTTTTTTTCTCTAACACGACCATGTAAATATTTAATTATTGTCTTAACATTAAATTATTATTATTCGAATGTTTGACGATACCCCAACTTACATTAGTACCCATATTAGTACATCACATATTAATTCTACTTCTACAAAATTGGGCTTTATCTCTATGAAAATAAAGCCTAATTTTCTAGAATTACATCTTCGCCCCACAATAATATTCTTATAATAAAAGCATATTACAGATATGCAATAATAAATATCTCAGATTTCCGTGCTACGCTTAAACACTTCCCATATGGTCACACAAACACTGTGTTCTCGTTAATTGTAAACTAAATTGAATATGCATTTTGCATCTTATTCACTTCTGAATATCAATATATGCAGATTTCGATTTATATGCTTGTGATACGAGTGTGTTCACGTCGGTAGTGCAATGGGTGGGTTTCGATATACATATTTTTTTAAATGATTACTAGCTATGTGGGTCACATATTACTATTAATCTCGTTAACCTTTCGTGCTAAACGAAGATGCTTGTGTTACGAGTGGGTTCACGTCGTTAGTGTAATAATGGGATTCGAACCTGCAACCACATGATGGCAAGTCCGACGCCCTAGCCATTAGGCTACCGCCGCCGCTTTAGATATAAACTAGGTATGGCAAGTTAATATCTATTTAGCACGAAAAGTATTATTGTCTTTAAAAAAAGTGAAAGCTAAGTAGATAAAGCGAATAAAAATTCGACGCCTAATGACGTCACGATCTCACACATTTCTGCGACATTGTGACGTCATGTGACATTCCAAATCAATTCCATTCAAAATCGTCTCGAGTAGTATCTACTGATGAACCTAAAATAGTCAACATCACCAGTTTTATCCATATTATATTTTATACAAATGTCACTATAAAGGTAAATTAATGAAAAAGTATAACAAGAAATATGAAAATTCCGTAAGGACATTTGTACAAAATCCAAAACTATTTAACAATATTTTCTATCTAACGCAGCTACTTATATAACTAAATGTAAATACAACAACCCGTTAATAATATTACTTATTATTATTGAAAAAATTATGGTTCAATGAACGGCTCTGTGTTTGTGAATACAAATCCGTTCATTGAAGGTTCCGGTTGCAGGTTCGAACCTATTGAGGCATGAATCAATGTGATTTATACAAAGAAATATGTTATTTCTTAATTACTCTAAGACATCGTGAGGAAACCTGGATTATTATCATTAACATCTTTACAAATTACATAAATGTACCATCAGAATAAAATTCCTGGTTTTGGGAAGTCAATAAATCTCTTGGTTTTGCTCTTACTTGATTTTGTTTTCTGAATAGAGTATGTCAACTTGAGGACGTCTCAAAGTCTGATCAACCCATCGTGTGACAACGTGTACATAGCAGTCACCAGAAATTGTCAATTAGGAACTTTCTATTCAAAAACCAGCCGTTAGTTCTGTGTCCGTTTGCCATGCGAAAATCGCTCTTCTGAACAAGATATTAAAACACAAAACCTAATCGTACTGTATTAGGGAATGTACCGGTATGGGAATGTTGGCACGGCCGTGCAGTGACGTCAACTCGATCACCACCAGACATCCAATGACTTCAGCACCACAAGATCTGAGCAGCATTGTGGCCGCGTTGATGGACCCACCCGTAGCTATGAGGTCATCCACTATGAGGCACTTTTGACCCGGACGGACAGCATTTTTCTGTATTTGTAGTATGTCCTGTAAAATATATTTCTTGTATTAAATAGGGAACTTCTTTTTCCTAATTATTTCTGTGTCACTGCAGGGCTAACGGCTCTTTACCCCTTCCATGCTAAATAAATGAGATAAGTTTGTGTTAGGATTCAGCTGGAGTCGAGCAGAGAATGCGCGAGCGAGTGTCACAATGTTTGTTACCAAACGGCTGAACCGATTTGTATGAAATTTTGTGTGCATGTCGGGTAACTCTGACAACCGGCCAGCATCTATTTTTCACACCCCTAAGTGATAGGGGTGGCCCTCCAAATTTTTTTAATATGACAGAACAACGTTTGTCGGGTCAGCTGTCGGTAAGTATAAAATCGACTCTGAACTGAAGAGCTCGGAATCAATTTGGAAAGATCTTTTTGCACAACCGTTACGCTGGACAACTATAAGTTATAATTATTTAAGGATTCAACGGTTTACTCACGCGAACGACTCGCGACACCGCCGCCGCCACGTCAGCTCATGATTAAGGACTCCTATTGAGTCTGCAACTAGTCGGGCGAACCCGAGAATGCGCGTGAGTAAACCGTTGAATCCTTAAATAATTATGAATTCGTCTCACGGAAGTTATTATAATAACTACAAGTTATACATACACATGTACATAATAGGTAGAATTTTTACCTACCGAACCGTACTCCAAATCGTATTGATACGATATTACTTCCCCTGGAAGCTTGCCTTTCTTCCTCACTGGTAGGGAACTGATTTCAAGCTCCTGTGCCAAGGAGAATGAGAACAGGAACCCTCTGGACTCCAGACCCACCAAGGCCTCGACTCCCGGGAATTTGGCCTTTATTGTTTGAATGAGAAGACCTTGTAGAAGTTTGCATGTAGCTCCATCAGATATCGCCGAGAAAATGTCCCTGTAATTGAAAGAGTTTGTACAATTTTTTGTATGTTTTAGAAAGTAGTTTTCTCACGAAGAATATATTGATGATAAACTTAAGTGTTACCCTCATTTTAGTGTCTAAATTTATTTAATTAAAGACTGGACCAATTAAAATTCAATCAACATTAAAATGCTACCTTAGCCTTGAATAACATAATCTATATTTCTTACCAGAAAAAAATAGGGAACAGAAAACAAAGAATATGCTTATGAACACTTTGTTTGTATTGTATTTAGTATAGAATCAATTTACTATGTATTGGACAGATTGTATATTGTATACATATGTATGACTAGAAACACAACATAGAAAAAATCACTGTTATGGTTTAAAACCTTGTTTCTACAAGAGGAAAGAAAAACTTAAGGTAATAGATAAAATTATGATGAATCATGAATGGTAATTACTGGAAACATCAATCTAAGGCGAAATTCCTATAGTGAATTAAAATCAGTCATCAATTATTTAATGTAAATATTGACACATTAATAAATCACACAACAGGAAAACCACAACTTCTTTGTGACTTGTTTCAATAATATTGTAACGATTTCATTAAATAATTACATAGGTACTTCTAACTTAAAGTAATTAACATAACTTAAAGAGAGACAGCATTAATTATATTTGTACTAGGGTCTGCCCGCGACTTCGTCTGCGTGGACTTCAGAATTGGTTCGTTCCTCGGGAACTACTTCAGGAATCGGGATAAAAGGTAATCTATGTTCTTTCTCATGTCAAAGGCTACATGCATGCCAAATTTCATCCAAATCCGTTCAGCCGTTTTTGCGTGATTGAGTAACAAACATCCAAACATACAAACATCCAACCATCTAAACATCCACACTTTCACATTTATAATATTAAATAAAAAATAAATAAAAATAAAATCTTTTTATTTCAGACACTTGGCCCATAATAAATATTATTATATTAGTAGGATAGGATTATTTAATTATTTCAATATTTTAATGCTACTACAACTTTGTTAGCTTAGGTATAAATTCTATTATGCATGCTGTGGTCTCCTGTAATTGAAGGAGTACACCTACGCGATACTCTTGTTATATTATTATTAGCCAAATAATTAAATAACCCATGCACTTATGTACCTCATAGATATGTAACATACTTCATAATAATGAAAGTATTATTTCACCTTTATGAAACACGATGTATAAGATACAATAAATAAAAAAAATATGATTTAATAGATAAAAGTAAACATGGGACAATGTAGTTATGAAAGATAACGTTTTATAAGCCTATTTGCACTGGTTTATTACACTATTACTGTACTATAATATTATTACTGTAAAACCTTATTTTATGACGAAACTAATGGAAATGGTTTTCTGTATGAGAATTGAGTATATGAAGGTAGGTAGGTATATCTATACTGTCTGTTTGACTGGCCTGTTGGTCTAGTGGTTAGTGACCCTGACTGCTAAGCCAGAGGTTGTGGATCGATTCCCACCCAGGACAAACCTTTGTGTGATGAGCATGATAATTTTTTGTGCCTGGGTGTTATTTATCTATGATATGTGTATTTTGAAATATATAAATATGTTTATCAGTTGTCTGGTTGCCATAATACAGGCGCTGCCTAGTTTGGGATCAAATGGCCATGTGTGAGCTTGTCTGAAGATATTATTTATACTGCAATCCGTCAAACTTAACTATGCTGGCACTGGGACAACTAAAGGTGCTATAGTTACTGTACCTATAAGGGGAATAGGTGCTGCACAGGGAAGCGAAGCGGAAGGTTTTAATGTATAATTTTACAAGTTTTTGTATACATTGGCTTTTATAATTTGACAAGTGTATATATTATACACCAACGACTAACCAACATCTACATAGCCGAAACAGCATGCATCAGTTGGAAAAATAAATAAATTTATATTTTTGTAGATGTGGTGGACCAAATCTTTTTCTTTTTATTTGATAGATAATATAAATGTTAGCCTAGGAAGAACAGCCAGGCAAGTGACACTGCGGACACAGCTAGTTTTAGAAAACTATCAGAAAATGTATGGAAAGATGGAAAGTAAAAAAAAAACCAAGAGAATGAACAAGATAACTTAATTATCCAAGTAGTGGGGTTGCAGGTAGTGACCAAAAATTTTAAAACATGATTTTTTAAAGATTTTATGTAAATGAAATCAGAAATAATAACTAATTCAATGACGAAATAGGCCATACTTAGTACTAATAAATTTATACGCTTGAGACATTAAATCTATAGTTGATATCCGCAACGCCCCTAAGACGACCCAATAACTATTCTTATCTACGCAGATAATGACATCCATCGAAACTTGGCCTACACAAGTACTTATAAACTGATAAAGTAACTTTTAGCAAATAATGTACATACCAAAATAAAATTCCTGGTTTAGGGAAGTCTGGGAAGCTCTTGATTTTGCTTTTTAGTTCTGCTATTTTCTTATCGTAATCAGCCTCCATTTTTATATACAAGTATTATATTTAATATAATTTGTGGTAATGTTTTAGCTGCAACAAAATTAAGTTTAAAGTTTGTTTTATTTACCACTTTACCGCCTAAAAATTCGATGGTTTAGTTACTATCTGTTTAATTGAATTTACTTACAAAGGTATTTTTTAATTCAATGTGCTACTTCTTGCAACGCTACGACTATTTAAAATGTATGATAAAATGAATTTAATGAATGAACAATTGTTAATTATTGTTCATTGATATGACATTTGAGATAGCTAATAAATATCAGTATCAGTACATAAGGAGAGCCGGAAAGGTTAGACTTAGAATTGTTGAGTTGCCAGAACTGTGGTTCTAAAATACCTTTATTATTGTATTTGTTCTATTCTCATTTTTTGCCGATTCACCACATCCACTTTAACGTAAAATTTTATAAAATTGCAGTTTACATTCCCATTGCAAATATTTTTCAATTGACAATATACACATTAACACTATCAACTATTTTATAAAATTACATTAACAATATTTTTTTTTACATTTCAGTCTTATTTTAGATTGTAACTTTGAAAAACATCTTACTTTCACCGAGTAACGCACATGCAATATGTAATTTAAATTAAAATTATACATTATTTATTTTAAATTTTTGATACGAATTATGTGAACATAAAAAGAATGATGAAACATTATTTCTTTTCAATGTTGGTATTCAAGTTTCGTAGGAGTTACCACATGGCACATAATGATTAATATAATTACAATAGGGAAGCTGGTCTAAATTGGTGGTTCTGGTTACTGCCATAACGATAATATTTGCATTCTTCCTCCGAACAAGAGATTCTTCCTCCAAAAAATTGCGAGTTAACACTTCTTTAGGTACGGTAAAGGTATTTCGACTCTTGTAAGTTCTTGTTTAGGTCCATATCCTTGACTTTAAAAGTTTCTGAATCTCATATCAAGAACTTATATTTTTTAGGGTTCCGTACCTCAAAAGAAAAAACGGAACCCTTATAGGATCACTTTGTTGACCGTCCGTCCGTTTGTCAAGACCCTTTTTCTCAGGAACGCGTGAATGTATCAAGCTGAAATTTATATCAAATACTGTGAGCTGTGAAAAAACGAAACCAATGTTTATGCCGCAAATTTCCGCAAATTTTCGACACTCGCAAGGTAATTAAAACCTACAGGGTACTTCCCGTGAAATTAGAATCTTGGTATTTGGTACGAAGCAACGTGTTATAGCACAGATAAAGGAAAAATTGCTGAAACCGTAAATTATAAGTTACATCATATAATAAAAAAAAATTTTACGGAACCCTCGGTGCGCAAGTCCGACTCGCACTTGACCGGTTTTTATTGTATTTTGTGTTCTCCTTAGATCAAGGACTCATGATCTGAGGTATTCTCCCATTAGAATATTCTTACCCTCTACCACTAGCAGCACTATTAAAAGTAATGTCACACGTGACCATCAAATAATGACATATATGACAACTTGACAAGTGCAGTCAAAATCTGTCAAAAGGTTATCTTCTGTCAAATTCAAATGAACTTGAAATAAACGATTTTTTTTATTTCAAACTGAAAGAAATACATTATTATAGATCAACACAACATGAATCAACTTATCCTTTAATCGGTTGGGAACTCTGTTTTCAATTGAACCGTTCTATTCAAAGTGATACAGTGTAATAAATAAGTTTCCCGCGAAAAGTGAAACTTGTATGTTCACATCACAACAATGCTATCTACATCTGACTTAGAAAGGCTAATTGCAGAGAAAAGGCGTGAGATAGAGAAGGAGAAAACTGTGTTGGGATTGCCGCCTCGAGAGCCGGCGACTGCAGTAAGTGTTGTTTACTAACATAATATCCACCTGTTGTTGCTGCCCTGGTACCGCACGGCGTATAATATTGATTTTCCTATGCTCAACGTTCAGTCTAGTTCAGTAGATGTAACATTGTATCGATTCTGCACGCTCTCCGAACGCTACAGTCCCTCTTTACAGACTGTATTATTAAAATAAAATTGCTAATTGAATGTAGGAAAAGTGGTTTATTATTCAGTGTTGTGTTGGTGGGGTATTTTTTATTTAGTAACGATAGATAATTCGCAGAAGACTCTGTTTGTCAATAAGGAAAACATAAGGTTTGTGTTTATTAATTATTTACTTCAAAACTTTGTTGTTGTTACTTTTGAACTCATTTCAATGTTGAGCTAACAATTTTGTTAATAACACTTTTGTTATTACACTTCATTGTGTCTATCTATATAATATAATCTAATTTGGGTAAAAGTAAAATTATCTACTAGTTTCCATCAAATATGTTTAATATTTTTATTGCAATACTTAAAATTAAAAGATTTACCTGTCATGTATTTTTTTTTCATGAAATTAATGTTTCATTCATTCTTAATCATGGAGGTAAAGACAAAATGAGTGAAAATATGATATTCCATAAAAGAAATGTGATATTACATTAAAATTTAGACTTAACAATTAATTTACGGCTTGAAAATTATTAAGAAACAGATGATTTGAAAAAATATATGTTTTACATTCTTTCTTATTCTGTGTAATACCTTTAACACAAATATGAAAAATCATACTATTATAGTGGAGTTTTATCTCTCACAGTTTCTGGACTACATTGAAAATTAAATTACTAACTTACATCATACTTTTAAATTAAAAATATTAAAAATAGTTAATCAATAAGTTTTTTTATAATTACACTTGATGACAGTACTAATATCATTAAAGTAACAAAATTACTACTGGCCAACAGGAATCACCCATTAAGCCGCCAGCACCATTAAAAATAAATGCTGTTCAAATTAAGAACTGCACCATTAACCAGCCAGTGGCACAACATCATAAAGTTTTCATTGCAGTAAATGCCAACCAAGAAGTATTGATTAGACATCAGGAGTTCATTGCTCTTATCATGAAACAGACTTACAGTACATTACTCATTGGGGTCACTCAACATGAAAAATGTAACTGGCACACTTACTTAACTCTCTTAGATTCATATCTTATGGGATTATGTAAGAAATGAGTGGTTGGTTGTGACACAACATTCTAATATAATTTTATCTAAAATACCTATTACAATTATGATTAAAATCTACTTATGATAACTAATGTTAAAATGCTGAAGAGTTAGTTTGTTTGCTGGTCCAATTTTAAAAATTCTTCAGTTTTAGATAGCCCCTATATTGAGCAAGGCACTATGCTATTTTACATCATTACTGAGTTTATTTTGGTATTTAATTTTATTTTATTTACCTATTAGGTTTCAAAATCATGACATTGGTTCTGGAAAAAATATTTGTGATTTACCATTATAAATTAACAATGAAGTAATTTGGACTTTGGTTTCTGTATAAAAAAACGTTTATATTATTTTTCATGATACAGAAGAATACAGAGTTCTTGTGTGTATCATAAAACATTATACAATCTAGTTGTGCCCACCTCAATGTAAGATAGATTTTATCTAAGTAATTTATGTAAGTGGAAAAAGTCTAGACAGATTTAGTTTTAGGCATATAGGAGTAGAACAGGACTCAGAGGTCACAAGAAAAAACATTCAATCAGGCATAGAATAAGGACATAAAAAAATCGAACTCATAAAAACTAAATTAAAATTCTAACTCTCGTGTGGCATAATACCGAAAAAACTTTTTTTTAATTCAGTAGGTTCTTTCGAATTTTGATGTTCGAACGATCGTGTCCACTGAGTATATTTATAACTAAGAAAATCTTTGTTTCAGGACCTTGAACATGAAAATTCAAATGCAGAAACACAAACCGTTAATAAAAAGCAAGTAAATTTTGCGCAGACCCTTTCATTGCGCGATGAAAATGACTTCACAGAAAATCAGGAAGAAAAAGACCATCAAGAGCTATTTACAGAACAAGAGGAGAGGATACCACCGGATCTAGAAAGATATATTAGGGTAAGTAGTATGTAACACTGTTGGTATTCGTAATCTTCTGCGTAGCCGATTTCAAAGCAATGTTGAGATGGGCTCCTAGTCTTACCGGATTGAGCTATAACACCTCATCTGGCCTCCGCAAACCATTTAATTAGGTAAAACAGTATCCCATACTAAGGCTGGTTTTCAGAATTGTAATGTTTTAACGACTGTCAAAGATCACTGGAGGAAAGTCGTGGTTTGCTCAACGAGCTTTCCGAGATACGGAGGAGTCTTGGTCACAAATGGTACATGTTTGATTTGTAATAAATAAAATTGAGTGTTAAGCCGTTCGTATTGCTCCAATCTAAATAATATCTAGATTAATGATCGTCATTTCTATATTCTCATCCTCTGAAAAGCACCCGAGTTGCCGCGCGGTCTTTTCGTGGTCCCACTTACGCCTTTAGTACACCTACGCATTCGTATGCGGTAGCGAAACAACGAAAAAACTGTAAGTAGTGTGGCAGGTTTTCGCATATGATATGTCTCACTCTAGCACATAGATAGATGAAATAGTTGCGTCCTTGTCAGTATTGTTTCGCAAGGACCTGCGAAATGGCCGTTACATAGACGCATACGTTTCGCTAGTGATGTTTCGCATCGCAAAGCGTCAGCTAGCGTTCTGTCGGTGAGGACAGATTTTCGCGCCATGGATGCGGAAAATACTGAATTATTTTTGCATTCTATTCGAAATTATCCCGTATTATACGCAATTGGACACGCAGATTATAAAAATACGTAGATGACATTCTGAAATTACGTCTGCACCTGCAGTCGTCGAAAATTTTAATGGCATATCATTGCGAAAAAGTTGCGAAAACATTGCTGTGTACTAACGTTCCGCAGATATTTCGCTACGCAGTAGTTCCGCAGAGACTCGCTGCCGCATACGAATGCGTAGGTGTACTAAAGGCGTTATTAATGATTTTATATACGGCCTTTTTATTTTTGTAAACCCTCTATATTAAAAAACAAAATAGGTAAAATACGTTACATACGTTCTTAATTTAAAAATGCGTTTATTGCTCGTAAGTTGAGTTCTAAAGTTCTGTTCTGAATTTAAATTCAGATTCGATGGCTGACCCTTAGCTCGTTAGCAAATTTATTTTAAACTTCTAAAACTACCGCATTTTTTACGGACTTTGAAATTTCACACATACCTACAGTAATATATTGTTCAGCGTTTATGACATAACAAGCTTGAAGTATGTAATATCGTCTGCAGATATGCAATGTATTTTATAATGAGGAATTAGCAAATTTTAACCATCTTTTTGCGCTTTATTGGTACTAATTAGGGAAAGTGTTGATTGTTTACACGTAAACCAATTCTTCACGTTGGATTATATCGTAAACCATCGACAAAACATTAATTATTAAAGGTCGGTTAAAGACTTTTTTTTACCCTACTTTTCAATAACTGCGGAATGATATTAGTTTTGTATCTGAAAACTAACTAATACCTTTGTTAGGGATATAAAAAAACGGCCAAGTGCGAGTCGGACTTGCGCACGAAGGGATATTAATATATTATTATGTTTTAGAACATTCCAAATTCTAAACCACTAATAATATTTCACTGTTTAGAAATCACATGTGTGTCTAGAGCTAGACTGGGTGATATCGTGAACATTATTTTTATCAGACAGTTATTAATCGTCCATTGTTCGTCGGCGTTCATTATGATTTAATTGGTACCGTCATGTTGCTTGTGTTGCGTAGCTTCTATAAATAGGATGAATATATATAAAAGTTATTTGATGAGTGAGTATGAAAACGAATGACTGTTTAGTCCGTCAATTAGATACCAAAAACTGGACAAGTACGAAATATTTTTATTTAATAAGAAATGAGTAGTTTTCAGATTTTTTACTTGCCAAATTTCACAGTCTACAGGAAGTTATTAATTTTGCGGTATATAAGGCATATTTTTTTATGAGGTGTTTGATTTTTTCACAGCTTCAAGAAAATGTAGACTTTATTTTTTAACTCGATACCTACCTCTACGCGCTCCCAAGGTTCTTGATAGACAAACGTACGGCCAGACAGACGGACAGTAAAGTTATCCTATAAAGGTTCCGTTTTTCCTTTTGAGGTGGGGAACCCTAAAAAAAACTAGACAATATGCAGTAAGATTTTCCTTGCAATATGGAATATTAAAATGAATACACGGTATACCTAGCTAATTAATGCTTAATAATATTATTTAATACATATAATTATTTGGATCTAAAACTCAAAAGAACGTTATAATAATATTGAGGAAAAGCTATTTCTTACTCGTGATATCTACATAAAACTACTTTGAACATACAAACTACAAAGGTAAATTATTCAGTTTAGATGATATATGCGTGGCCCGTATAATTTTGTGAATTGAACCAAATCGGCCTCCTTTTAGATTACGTATACTCCGCCCTTATAATGAACGTAGCCTATTTTTTTTTATATTTGGCTATGTCATGTCATATGGAGTGGTCATTACCATAGTAGCAGTATTTTTTATTGTACATACCATTTATAATTAATTATCATTAATTGTGTGTAGTCTGCCTTTCTTGTATCTAAGAATATATTATTAATATAATATTTAAGAACTACTTGATTTAATTCTAATCCATGTGTGAGCTGAATGTTACATAGACAGAAATATAAATTTGATTCTTCTTCTTTCTAACACCTTATCCATTTATCTGGGGTCGGCTCTCCTTGACAAAAATAAATTTGATTAGATATAACTAATCATAAGACTATCATGCCATAATTCCTCAAAATCTGTCAAGCCGTTTTCGCATACACAGGCAACAAACATACGAACTCGCACAATTATAAGTTCGGTACAAGTTAGAATGTATACCATGATTGTGTTAGCTGTAATACTAATACATATTATAAAGCTGAAGAGTATGTTTGTTTGTTTGTTTAAACGGGCCAATCTCAGAAGCTTCTGGTCCGATTTGAAAAAATCTTTCACTGTTAGATAGACCACTTATTGAGGAAGGCTATAGGCTAGGGCGAAGCCGGGAGCAAAAGCTAGCATGTATGTACATTTGTTATGAGCAAATTGTACTAAATCAGAGTTGTGTTAGGTGCCTATTCATATTAATCTGGCCAAGTGGGAAACATCCATCCAGTTTATGCCTCCTTAGTTGATATGGCATTGACAATGGCACTGTCATTCATTATAAACACTGCATTTTAGTACCCACGTTGTTTGTTATGGTCATGGGTAGTCGAGTGCACGGTAATACGAACTTAGAATTATGATAATCAACCTTATCTCTTTTGAATAGCTGTCAATATACATTATACATATGTGTGGTCCACTATATTATGTACTGAGTGAGAAACGTATGTATTGGTATGTTATTAATGTTATGGGAGTTTTGTAATGTACTTTTATTTAACTTCTGGAAATAAATACTGATAAATAGATAGAATAAAATATTGATTGCAAGTTTAACAAATAAAAATGTTTTATATTAAAATATGTTCATACAGTTCCAAGGCATGTAATTAAAGCTGTCGTATAAATAAAATACAATTAATAGTAATAGTAATTATTTAATAGTATTTTTTTTGTGAGAAGGTACCTACTCTCTACGTTCGAACTGAATACATAATTTATTTTACAAGAACACATAGATGAACACTAATGCGTTACCTATCGACTAAATTAAGAGATATTTTGAAGTCTTCTGTGAAATTCAGAGAAATAAATTCTTGTCTAAAATAGCTCAATAAACCCGACTTCTAAAACTCCGTTCGAAATTAAATCCTCTTTTAAAATGCCCTAACTTGTACTTATATGCCCATATTTGTATAACGAAACTTAATGCTACATGGTATTGAGTACTGAATAAATAAAGTTCGAAGTATTTACATAATTTTCCGTTGAGACATTACGTATTTATTGCCTTCTATTTAAACATTACAGTACTTACGAAAATGACCCGTCATTATTGAATAAGTAATGTTTCAGACAGAATGGTCAGTAATTTACTGAGTTATCAGTTAAGTAATGACACTACTGAATTAAATAAATGTAGTGAAAACATATTTTTCAAACATGCTTTCACTGATGTTTACACGTAAACTCATACACCGTTACAAAATCTTAGATATCTTCGGTTTCCAAAATATAGAACCACTAGCTGTTTCCCGCTACTCCGCCTGCGGTCTCAATTTTTTTTTGGTGATGTAATCTATTCTATCTGACAAGTTAGATGAAACTGCACACGGTGTGCAAATTTGATTAAAATCGGTTCAGTAGTTTCGGAGTTCATCCCGGACAAGCATCGTGACACTGGGAATTATATATAATGGATAATAGATATCTGAAAATATGAGGACTTTTTTAAGCAGTCTACCGATTTTCCCAGCTTTGGCTCCTTCATCGGACTTTTTGGTGAAACCAAAGGGCCCTCAGCCGGTGTAATAGAGAAACTAACTTTCACTTAGGGTACCCCCTGGTCGACTAGTAATTAACTAACAATCTTGATAAGCAAAAATTCCATATATCAATTCCTTCAATCTTAGAAAATTCTCTATTCATTCGGGGCTGGTCTTAAGAGCATATACATAAATTTTGTTTGTCATTTGTAAAGAAAACCAGCTTTTCTGTAGTACAACGACATGATATAGAGGACGAAAACAAGGTCGTATTTTGTTTGTATTTTTGGATGAAAGGTTTTATGCATCAAGGGCAAAATTGCGAATCTAGAACAATGAGTTTAGCGCTCCATTGTACCAGGCTGCCAGACGAGCGTAGGAGTCACACAATTACACGACCACTGTTCGAACTAAGTGACAGTCGCTTGTTTTTGTTCAAACGCACTTCGTCATCTCACGCATCATGAACACGTCCTTCGAATACGTTTACTGTTTGATATGTCTGCAATCCTAGTGCTCCATACATGAATAATGATGTAAGTATACGCAATGCTATTTGCAAAGTAAATTTCGGGTCACATTCTTTGCTGGTCTAGTGAGTTTCTGGTTCAACAAATACAATGAATTCTTTACGTTCGAACAAAGGGTTATTCGAAGTTCGTCGGTAATTTTACGCTTAATGGCAGTTCAGTAATACCGGTAATTTCCTGAGAGCTTTTATGCGCCTGCTTTTCGCTTGTCAGCGGGCTTAACGGGGTTATGTTGGGCGTATTTTCGTTTGTTATTTTTATTGTTTGACATATTATTTAGATAATGTCGATAAGTCGTGATATATTTTTTTTCTAAGTATATAGATACGTGTTTTCAGTTAATGTTTTTTTCAAGACTCATTCGCATAACTTCGTCCTCCATACGTCCCTTTGGGATCACTAGAATCAATATATTAACAAATTCTACAGAATATGGATGTTGACTAGGTAGTTTTTAGTGACGGGACTCTAGGTTTTTAGTATAAATCAAATACTTTGGACTAGAATTTTTACTTTTTTTACATAATCGATATTCATTTGAAATGTCTGATGACGTCATTAGCCACTAATGAATCCCGTTCCTTAACATTAAATATTCTAGTTGTTATATCAGCAAAGCAATACGTGACAAATATTTGTTTATCTAACTGACGGTCTAAATAGATTTTTTCTCTTCAAACTCAGTTTTAATCACTATTGATATTTTCATGTCAGTGTATGCTTGTTAGTAATAAACTTACTGTTTAATGACCACATCACTCAAATTGTTGCAACAACAAACATTGAATTTCCTGAACTCTTAATCGCCCACCCGATCTTACCCGCATTAAACTTAGCGTCACGCTCAACCATCGTTAGTTTTGATTTAAAGACTTTAATCAAAACACGTTGAAAATATAAAATTTTCCTTTCCTTGATCGTTTAAATACATATTAATAACATTAACTATGGCCCAATTCTGTTACGCACTAAAGTTATTTTAGTCCATCGGTATCTTTTTCACTTGTACGTAATTAGAAAAGGAGAGACGAAAATTAGAGCTGCCAATTTTAGTTCCGACTAAAATTCTCATACAAATTTGCAAACAGGCAAAACTTATGTAATACTTTATGCCCAGTGTACATTGGTGGACTTAATGCCAAAAGGCATTCTCTGCCAGTCGACCTTAGTGTGATGCAGAACGGTGTGGTAGACGCACTGAAATTGCACTAAAAACGCAGTGACGTACAAGGAGAAAACTAGTTAGTTGCTATTTATGTTAGCAATGATTTAAATTTGGTATAGTTTGCGTACAAAGGAATCAGCACCATTTTTGGTTTATTTATTTTTGACCCTGTTTTTCTGGTTCAGACAGACGCGGCGGGTTAATTTGTTTTTTATTAAAAACATGGCCACTAGTTTGGGATATGCAAATTACAAGCGTTTTTCTGTTTTTATCTACGTATAGAGTCTAACGAAAATGCGTTGTGCGTTCTGATCCGAGTTTGTTTTTAGGAATTGATTATGGTTTGTTTAAAGAAAGTTGTTCAGCGCCATGAGTACAAGCAGTATTTAAATGATGACCATTTTATTTGCATCCTGTGTACCGATTTTCAATTCATTCTCATGTACAAAATTTGAGGTGATGAAAATATAGAGATAATGACCAGAATGACGTATTGTTATTTAAAGTATGAGGTCTACTGTCTCCACTCCAAATAAGCATAGAATTTAATTATTTGAACTTCTATAAATTATACAAGAAGGTATTTACTCATACCTGGGGCGGCAGTCTCGACATGAATCGCTATGACATAACAACCGAAAATTGTCGTTAAGTCATAAAAATCAAACTTCATCGATATTTGGTAGTCTCGACTGACAAATATAACGATTGTCATCGCAACCGTATCTATTTATCGTTATAATGGGACGCTATTTTATCGTCTAATTTTGACAGCCCGATACGTCTTAACGATAATTCGTTGTCGGTATTTATTTGTGAATTTATGTAATTAAATTGAAAATTATAGCGGAACAGTATTTAGCTTGGGACTTAGTGACGTTGGAACACAGGCAGAATATGGTAATGCTAGGAGAGTGGCCCGCATCCGACGCCAAAGTGAAAAACCGTTGGACTTGGAAGACAGTCAATGTCTATCCTACTATAGGATATCGAAAGATATGTTTGCAGTTCTCGTAGATGAACTGCAGCCATCTCTTCAGCGACAACGGGCTTATGGACTGTGTGTCGAATTCCAAGTGGGTGTTATTTTGAAACTATCCATGAATAGAAAGAAATGCAAAACTCATTTTTGAATTCTATTCTTATACTGACGGTGCTTCGATTTTACGCCAGTGGCTGTTACCAACAACCTGTTGGACTGCAGTGGGGATGCATTATGAGTCAGAAGTCGGTAAGCAGAGTGATAGGATATACCTAGCTGTAACCACTGCAATTAATGAACGGCTGTTGCGGAAATATATAAAATTCCCAATGTCACCACAAGAAAACAAACGTGACAGCCAAAATTAAGCCACTAACTGACGCTGAATATAAACTATTATATATATAAACTATCTTGTAATACCATACCATGTTTCTAGCAAATAAAATTTCTTTATTCTTTATTGTTATTCTTTATTATTACTTTATTAACAAAGTATGTAGGTATATAATAATAAAACTCAACTGAAACCCACTGCTCGGGTGTCTTACAAGACCCGCTAGGAACGTTTTTTAGCTCCGTCGTCGCCACCTTCCATCCAGCTTCAAAGTTATCCCGGCCTTGCAAACCAGTAAATCGCCTTGTGAAGAGGAATGGGCGGGCCTCCAGCAATCCCAATAAAAGTTCCAATTGCTTGTTAGAAGCTTTAGCGGTTCGCTTACGCCATAAATATCATAAACATCGATACACCAACGAAAATACAAACACTAATTGAAAAAAGGGACCGTTAATTTACTAGCCGCTGCTTGGTCCGGGACGCGGGTTAAAATTGTTCGGCCATATCCACATTTTATTCTACAATTCAAATGATATAAGATTATTTTAAACCATAATAATATGTAAACAAACCAAAATATTTTGAATTTGTCAGTGTCATTTAGTCAAAGAGTTGCAATCACGCATAAGTATAATATATACCCTTCTTAATTTATAATTATTTAGTAAATAAATCATTTACTAATTATTCTGACCGTAATGTGCAGTTATTTCAAGGTTTTCATCAAGGAAAGCGTTTTTAAAACAAAGTTAATCTAATATTTCTTTAATTTTCAATAAATTTTAGTGCATAATTTCTGCCATATATCCAAGGAATATTTTTTTGCTGGTAATAATCTTCTATAAAAATACGAGACTATGAATACAGTTTTCGTAGTTGTATCTACATAGCAAAGACACGATTTTGCACGCTATCTCGGCTGTAGAGACTTGCGTTCATAGCGAATATCGATGCTGCAAACATAATTTTTTGATATGACATAACGATCGGTACGTAGCGATGACATATCGACTCATGTAGAGACTGCCGCCCCTGGTAAGAAATGTATCATCCTTTTGCCCTTATCCCAGCCGATTTCCACATAGCTTTTCTCTTTCCGTTGCCAATTTCAAACTTCATGCCAACGACAATTAGGAACGAGTCTAGAATCTCGTTCCTAATTGTCGTTTGCATGAGATAAGTAGGGTTAGATATAATTATATTTTTGTAATTCTCCATGAGGCTAGAACTATCCATTCGCGTACACCCACACATACCTATTTAGAACTTGTTCTATCAAAATAATGTACGCAACCAACGCAGCGGACACCCTACTTAAAATGTCCCGCTCGTTCAACTGTCCGTCCATATTTCCTTTCATTGCGAATGCCACTTAGGTACTGCACATTATCTAATACAAATGCAGGCAGATCTTATTACCTCATTCGCCTCTCTATCCGCCACATTCACATTTGAGTGGAAATTGAGGAAAGCAATTTCATAATTTATACCTGTTGGCAGTGTTGGTAATTGATTAGTGCTGCAAATGCAACCATTGATTGCAACGTTGATGCCTAGCTGACATTTTCTGAAATCCTCGGAAATTGAAGCCTGTTACTTTATGAAAGTCGTACTAAAATAACAGAAGGTTTTAGTGTGTCTAGTTAATTTTTTTTGTTCCATGTGCTATTCGGGATGGAGACAAGTCAAAGTTCGTAAAAATCGGTTTAAACGTTCTTGAGTTACAAATGGCGTTATTAACCCGACTTTATTTTATATCCAGTACCTGGATGACCGAGTTTTGCTCGTCTTGTCGGACATTTTCTGAAAATGAATCCTAGCTAGATCGATTTAACAGCCCCGAAACCCCCTGCATACTAAATTTCATGAATATCGTTGGAAGTACATATCGACAAGAATTGCACGTTTAAAGATGTATGATAAATGCCCATGACACACAAAATAATGCAGAAATAACCTAATAGAACAAGTGTACCTAGGTAGGTACTTACTTACTTAGTATGTATAATTTACTCTACTAGTTAATGAATGAATGTTAGTTATCGTGGCTACACACAATGGACTACCTGTTATTGTATTTCTAGCTCATTTCCTGCCTTGTAAAAGACACTCTTATAATTGTCCATTTTAAGCCGATGCCAATCCAATATCCGACGATGTTGATGCGTCGCGTCGTTTGAAAATAAAGTCACTGGGTATTCGAGACTTACATGGCCTCGTGGAACCCTGTATGTACCTGTGTAACAGTTTATCTATGTTCCAAATATTAGCTTGTAAGACGCCTTAGTTATGTCGTATTATCATCTCTGAACTAAACTAAAAATGCCCATATTATGTGAGACCAGTTCGAGCTGCCAGTGATGAAAACAAGTGCAACTTTACGTATTTATATCTAATCTTATCTTTCGTCAGTGTTGACAATCAATATGCACCGTATAATGCTTTAGGGTATTAAACACATCAATGGAAGGTAAAATAAAATTGTTTGAATGAGTGACCCAGTTGTTCCGTCAAAAGTAAAGAACATTTTCTTGGCATCTGAGGTTAGGAAGTTTTGATACGGTCAAGGTTAGAGCTATTACTTAAATTAAATTTATTTATTACTGGCTGAAATACGCAGCCAGTTATTTTCCATTCGAATAGTTGGAAAATAAGAATTCTTGGAACTATGCAATTAGGTATGATTGCTCCATCTTTGCATCAGACGGTTTTTATCGGATTTGGACGAGTGCCCAAAAATTGCAATAAGCTTTGTCCTCCAAGCGTCTTTTCATACCCTTGACCATGGACCTATAAAAAGTCCTTGACTCGTACTGTCTGGCAATGCGATGAACTAAAACTCTCAAGAACATTCGAAGTAGAACGAAAATGAACTTTTTAAACCTGACCTCACAAAGAAGTCAGGGGTAGTAAGTAAAGGCAGTGACTGGACAAGGCAAAAAAAATGCCAGTCGTACGGAATCCATATCGTCGAGATGGTTAATGATAAGAAAGATTTTGGGTCAAGCGTGGATGACATTTTCGTATGTAAATTGCTGTTTATAAATTAAGACTATGACCTATTTTACAAACGAATGAACATTAACATCATATATCGCAAACGCAAATAAAAAGGGTTAGAAAACAAAGGCAAATAACTAGGATATCGTTCCCGTAGGTACCAGGCAGTCATAAGTTAGAGGAGCTTTCACGTGCCACCAACTTTTCCCGATGAACATTAATAATCTTTGTAATTTGGCTAATGTTTCACTAATGTCAGCCCCGCCTCGGTCGCGCCCTATTGCGTGTATACAAACCACGCCTATTATTGTCAAGCGTTGCGCAAAAATATTAGATCTTATTATTTTTATAGCCCTGGTAATTTAGGAACCAACCGCCAAATATAATTTTATATTTCTTTTTGTAATTTTTTTCTTGGCCCAGCATTACTTTTCCTCAACTTTTCAACAATGGCTGGTCTTACAAGAAAGTTAAAAAAGTACCTATTGCGTACCTATATGTGTTGTTCTGTTGTCTTAATATGATTCGTTAAAAATTTAATTTGATTTCCTATGTATTTTACAAAACTCTTTAAGTAGATGCTTCCGATAAGGCAAAGCGATTAGTGTTAGAAAATGCATACATGCAAATATTTCACTTTACATACAATACTAATTGTATTAAAAAGTTTTAAGGAAAAGAAACGTGTTATATGCAGAACGGAACATCGTTTATGTATGCTACGCGAATTATAGTAACGCCTGGTCTAACAATTTGCATATTTATATGAAAATTTAAAACACCTAATTACATTTTTTTTCTGTTTCTTTGGGACTTTTATACATGTCAGTCCATTAGGCCTAACCTTAAATTTATAAGCAGCTACATTAATTATTGCGACGACATAATGCTAGTTCATATAGCCCAAAACTCCGCTCTGATGTCGGCTCAGCCAATATACTCTGGATAATACCGACATCCAAGCGGTTTACTCCCAGCTTCTCCATAATCAAATTTCTTTCATCTTGGTTCTTGACACATTCCATCAACAAGTGTTGAACATCATCTAAAACGCCACATGTATCGCAATTTGGTGAAGTTGCTCTTCGCATAAGATGCTCAAACCTCCTTGATGGAATATGCTAATTACATTTAAAAATGTAAAAAAAATGAGATCAATACCGATCAGAAATAATACAAGATTTAAAAGAGGGGGAGATAAAGAAAGAGCTATAAAAAATAAACCTTCTTGTGAAATCTTTTTTATCAGTATATCAGGATTATTTGGAAGCCTTAACTGTGTACAAGGCTACAAGCGGCTGCGGAAGTCTTGGATGCCTAACCTGGTGTTTTGTCTTCATCTTTCGTTCTTGTAGCATCGTTAGGTGTGAGTTTGGTATTCTCCCGCAAACCATGGCCCACTTATTGGACTACCCAGCGTGTCCCACCACCTGCATACGCGAAGACTTTACAACGCCACAGACAATGCTATCTGCGTGGCTGAGTACTAACTTGTCTGATAAATTATAATATACTAGCTGTTTCCCGCAGCTCCGCCCGCGGTCTAAATTTTTTTTGTATAATTGAGATGCAAGCTATCCTCCTTTTAATCCAATCTTTTAAGTTGGATCAAACTGCACACGGTGTGAAAATTTGATTAAAATCGGCTAAGTAGTTTCGGAGTTCATCCCGGACAAAAATCGTGACACTGGAATTATATATTCCAAATAGATTGCCATTGATCGACACGCTAAGAAGAAGACGATCAACTAGGTAATTGCAGCAACGTATTTGTTTGATTCACAAATAAAACGCTTTGATTTAACATTGCCAAGTCAACATACTGTTATCTATTTTTTTGCCATTGTTCAAAATTAACAAATGAAGGTCACACGACACATACAAGATAACATTTATATTATTAAACGTTGATGTCAAAACATAATATACCTACAATTCCGTTCCGCGTTCGATCACTAAAGGGTCCGTCCATCAACAATTCGATGACGCAATTCCCAAGGGCACTAACCAATAAATTCATATCAGTATTACAAGGGCAGGGTATTCCGGTCGAACTAGGTAACTAGATGTACCTAGTCAACTTTTGTTTTAGGCCGAATTCTGTGTAGGTTTGTACGTGAAGGAAGGATTTTATGGGGACTGAGATGGTAGACAATTTCCATCGTACTCAGTATGTCTGTTTCACTATTCTCAAGTTCATCATCATCTATCTACTCTTCTTCAATTTATGGCGTCGCAGTGCGTATCTTCTTCTATACTATAATATTATAAACCTGAAATTTGTTTGGTTGAACGCGCTAATCTTAGTTACTGCTGGTACGATTTGAATAATTATTTCACTGGTAGACAGCCCACGTATTGAGAAAGGCTATAGGCAATAATTTGCCGCGAAACCCGAGGCCCACGCATGCCGTGAGAAAAAATCTTTACATACTCGTCATCGTAGCATTCATCTATTTCTTTCTCATAGCTTCTTTCACACAATTTTTCGGTTTTCCTCTTCTTGTATTCCCATCCTCAGTCATACTCATAACTTGTAGGAATTCACCTTATATGTAACTTAATTTTGAATCCAAAATAATTTTGTGAAATATGGTGCAGAAAAATTTACGTTTAATGTCTGCTTTTTACGAATAAAAACAGGTGTTCCTTTAAAAAGTTTTGAGCTTATTACACTTGTACTACAATTAAAACAATAATCATTGGTAAAGTCAAGGCAACTATGTTGTAGTTGTTGCAAAGGCTTACAAATTATTTCTATGAAACGAACTGGTTCATGAATAGCAACTAATACCATTTAAGTGTTATGTGATAGACGAAAATATACCATAATTATACAGCCTTAACTTTTAAATATCTAAGTTAAATAAAGCGTTCAAATAATGACATTGTTAATGGGGTTTTGAAACGTGAATTTTGCTATCTATGTCTTAATTAATATTGTAGTGAAGGCAATAACTAAGCCAACTTTGTTATAGTGCGGCGCTTACGGCGACTAAAGGTAGGATTTTTAACACATTTCAGAATATTTAAATTAACTGTAGTGTTCCTAGTATTTACATACATATCCTCTATCCAATTTTAGTTCCCGTCCCTAGCAATAAAAATATGTCACTAAATAATCTCTCACTGTTTGCCTTATTAAGATTGTTAGCGAAACAGGAAAGCAAAATGTCGCCGGGGATAATGAATCAAGGGATAAGTTGTAATATTTTTGAAAAAAATGTGTTTTAAGTCTAGGTCCGAACCCGGCAGGAGGTGGTGCCCTTACAGCCGTTTCAATATCCTATACATCGATGGATTTGGATACTAAAGATAGAATTTTGATATTTGCTATGGAGCTTATGTCAAATACATATCTCTAGTAGCTACATCGATCGATGGATAGAGTATTGAAAATGATCATCAGTGAACGTCGCTAACGTAGTTAGTTTTTTTTATTATTCTGTATGGATACTCTTATGGTTTCGTCTTCGTCAATAAGTCTGGTGATGCAGTCAGAGCCTGCGTTACCTAGCTGTAGATTCCTATTGTGATCATTTAGTGGTCTTGTTATCCTCCTTGTTTTTTTAAGATTTATCAATAAATGGAACTTATGTCGTCTAGAATAATTTTGGTAACCGAAATTTTTCCTCACTTAACATCGCCAACATTAAAACATAATCTGACCTCAACATTGTTATTTTTCATAACAGTAATGTTTTGATAGCACGTCATACCACCCACGTTGACATCGAAACATTATAGATTGACTACCTTCTAACTTAATGGAACACTACTGTTATGTTGAATGTACATGTAGAAATTGTTCTAGAACATTCTCTATAAAGGCATAGTACTTTAGTCTTAAGTTTTGAGTTATACTGGTTACCCCAATTTACCCTTGAAAAGGAAATTGAGACGTTCCTCGTGTTAGTTGGTCGGAGTTTATCATACCAGGTCTGCTTTCCTCGGAGCTGTAAAAGCTGGGGAATGTTTGTTGTTTTTGCATTCAAGTTGTAACAAAAAGATAATTGGTGTACAGTGGATACTAAATCATATTTTGCAAAGTACGGTGTTTCAGGACATAGTGTTTTTTTTCACATTATGCATCACTACCCTTTTTCATTGTATATAATTTACTATCTCCCAGTTGAGGATTACATATGAAGTGTTTTTAATAGGTATTCTAGTTAGACGATGACAAAGTCAAATCCATTTCTGTAATTCACGTTTATTGTATTACAAAAAGCCAGTTATACAATAACACGATGCGAGTACAATTACTTAAGCACTATTCGTAGACCTACACATTATTATTTGAGTCTAGGTTTTTATACGACGGTTCAGACAATGACATCTTTTATAAAGACTGACAGCCACTTCATTCGTGTCGTTATAATATTTGTATGTATAGAACTAAATATTACGTCATTTCTTAATGTAAGCAAATACAATGAATCTAGTTATGGTTATACCTCACCCCTGTGTCTTAGATTAAGTATAGCATAGAAGTTTTACTTTGTAATAACAGTTACTTATTGTTTTTAAAGCAAGCTCAGCTGAAATGTATCGCCGGATGAGCCCGAGATTTAATTCATTAATAAATTGCCTCCGAATCGACTAACACGTTTTATTAATCACTTTAGTTATAAACTTAGTTTTTAAAAAGTATTTCATACGCTCTGAAATCAAGAGTAGGTACCTATCTAGTATTTTATGTCCCCATGTGTAAATAAATGTGAATACCGTAAAATGCTGCAACTTTGCCAAGAAAGCCCAACTTTGCCTTTTTCGTTTCAATTACGATATTTCGCGTTAGCTTAGTTTTTTCCTATTTTCTACCATTTAATAGTAATTTTACATTATTAGGGCAACATATTTTTATATTTTTGCAATAGCACCTCCATTGTTACTCTGCCAATTGTGCGACAAAAACCGGCGCGCGTGGTTTGAATTTTTTAGTGTCCTGTAACTTTTGCAGTTTTACGTAGAGAAAAGGTGTTTCTGAGCAGAAATAACTTCCTAAGGTTAGAAAACACTGTCTATTTCCCGTATTGTTTGATATTTTTATGAAAAGGACACCATTTCATTAAAATAACTTAGTAGGCAATGTTGTGCACTGTTTTGGAAACTTGATTGACACAACTTTGCCTGGGTCTAGGGTTATCACTTGTCGGATTTCATTAATGATATATTTTTAATGTGATTTCATTGAACTGCATTTTTTTGTAGTTGTATGAACAATGGGAAGCACAAAAAAGTGAAGCTGGAGAAAACCAGGAGCTCGCAATTATGCTGATTATTCAGAGGAAATGTTACAAATTAATACAGATCTCGTGAGAATTAAAGCTATTTCATCTAAAGAAGCAGAGAAGCAGTTTGAGATGCCGCGCCGGCACAATATCAACAAATTCAAAAATTTACATAGCATTTCATTTGATCGACCTACAGAATTGTCAGCTGAGGAAGAAGTCCACATTGCAGACGTACAAAATCTTTCAGCTGAATTTGGTTGTCCTCTCACTCTCTTAGATTTGCGTATTGTAGTATACAACTATACAGGATTAATTAAAAAAGAGTGCGTATATTCAACGAGATAATCAGGTGCATACAACTGAACAACATTCCCCAAGGAACATGTAACGCCGAAATCTTAAAATTGAAAATTAACTTTCATACAAAGTGACAGGTCACGTGACTTATGTTTGTATGAAAAGGTTATGTTTAATTTTAACATTTCGACCTATGTTTCTTGGGGAATGTTGTTCAGTTGTATGCACCTGATTACCTCGTTGAATTTCAAATGAATCCTGTATAGTAAAAACTGCAAAAGAATATATTTTTAAGGGAAAGATGCCAGGTGAACTCTGGGCCCGCGCTTTCATACAAAGACACAGTTTTACACAAAGTGCAACACAGAATATAAAGAGAAACCGAGCTGCAAAAACATATTAATTAGTTTTGTTACCCACATAATTTGTGGTAATCATTTGTGATTTATACTTACTCTTAAAAGTAGCAAACCATTACTTTTTGAAATTAAATAAAAGTATTAAAAAAATAATGTTTTTGTTTAGGACAACCCTGCAGTCAACGATATTTTTCTATGGAAAGTTTGTGGTACCTGCTACAACTTTGCCTATTAGCTGTGAAAAAAAATATATGACCTATAGGGCAATATTGTTATTGCCTGGACCATCAAGGTGTCATATGTACCCGGAAAAAAAATCCTGCAAATGATCAACATTTTATAAAATGAGATATCCTTCTAGGCAAAGTTGCGTCTTTTACCTACAACTTTGCCTGCGACTTTGAGAGCTTGTTATTCATAAAAACAGAATTATTTTATAATATTTGGGTCTTACCTGACAAGATATAAGGTCTGTTTTCCGTCGTAAACTCATTAAAAGTCATAATAATAAATAGGTTTCGCTGTACGAACAAAAAACTTCAAAATTCAGGCAAAGTTGCAGCATTTTACGGTACCATATTTTTCTAGCTGTTTCGAGTCCTGAATTTGCCCCAGGTAAATAAAGTCTTAGGATTTTTAACTTTTTTTTACCAATGCAACAAAATTTAAAATTGCTTAATTTACTTCATTGTCACGCACGAGGTTTTACGCACGCTTCGTTTACTTCCGTTTTTCTTAGCCATAAAGATAAGGTCGTATTTTGTAGAAACTTTTAAGTCTATCCTTACCAAGTTCTCATCTTTTGTGCTAGCTAGTCAAACGAATACGTACTTAGTATTTTAATTTAGGAGATATTATTTTTGAGAAACGAACGTGTAATCGTTTATACTCCCTGTGATGCAAAACTAAAAGCGTCGTAGCTCACAATTTGAAGAATATTTTGGTTTGAAAGGAGTCTTGCTTGGCATTCTTGTACTATTTTTTTCAACATACTTTCTTAAACTCGTTCGAAGTAAGAAAACTAGTGCTTAGCCGTGAAGTTAATGCTTTTTAAGACGAAACAATTTTTCATAAAAAAAAAAAATGTAAAAAAGGACAACTCCACTACAAAAAGAAATATTGTAGGAAGTAAAAAATACGCAATTTTGGTTTTCACAAAAATATATGAAATATTGACCCTCTCTGATATATCAATCAAATAGTTATTTGCCCAATTACCCTAACAGGAATAAAAAAAAATCCAAATTGAGATATCGCGTAACAAATATACTTACAAAAACATAAGTCGAATTGCGAACCTCATTTTGAAGTCAGTTAAAAATAGTATTTAATAAATGTTATAGTTTTTATACTGTACAATTGTACATCCCTTTTACTTTACCGATAGTTACAATATAACCCCTGTGTACCGAAATGGGTCGACGCGGCCGCTCGCGTGTTTCGCCCATTTTAGTTTCGCGAACAACTCCGACCGAATAAGTTCCTTCGATGGAGGCCGGTTCCAAGGACTGTTTCAAGGTATAAGGTGTTAAATCAACGGAAATTCTGCGGATTTTGAGAAGTTAAGGGTTTGGTTCTGTGGTGTGAGTGGTTCTATAGATGTTTAAGTCCGCTTTCGCTTCGACGAAACCGGGTCTATTGGTAAGTCTGTTTTATTTTAGTGATGGTTTTTTTTTTATTTTAGAACAGAATTTTGTCGCTGAACGACAATACTGTTATATATGTATAAAAAGTATACACTTAGAAAAGGAGTCCCATATATAAAATACGCACCCCCTGATCTACCTAAGTGTAGTAAAGAAGAAATAGGGATTTTTTTTCTCAAGAAAATGCAGGCTTTTTCTTAAACTACAATCTAATACATCCGGACACTTAGATAAAATATTAATTTGTGTTTGTTAATTCCTCAATTTAATTTCCACTAACGAAAGTTAGTATCTACATGTTATTTTCTATGAACGTGAAAAGATTTATAAGGACCTATACATATATTGTATTGTTAATGAAATAATTAAGTTGAAAATATTTATCTTTCCGAAGCCTATTTTTAGAGAAAGACTGTTTTTTTCAAGTATTTATCGAAATTATTGTTTTTTTTTATGTATCATTTTCTTGACGAGGCGTGCGTTTTACCATGTAAACATATGTTATTATCGACACTAGGTGCTCATCAGGCAACACGAGCGCCATTATATTAGACTTCAACTGTGTTTACTTTCACAATATACAACTATACTTCCATCCGTTTCATACTTTCATGGGTGTAAGTAATAATATTATAGGCCTGTAGGGTTTGCGTGAGATCGTTTTATTTTGTGATAAAAACATTTAAATTTTTCCGATATTGTGTTGTACTGACAGTGGCCTTAGCTGCTTGCATTTGCAATAAAAAGAAGTCGATTGTCTAGTTTTGATCATTACCTTCTATATCCCTTTTTACCTCCACAGAAAACTTTAATAACTAATAAAATATTTGTTTGATTGATTTTAATGATTATTCATCATGTTAATTCTAGCAAAAATTACGATTGCATCCAATGAAATTTTAGGTAGGTACACATTTCATTATCAAACCCCTAAGAATTAAAATTCAAATAGAAAGAAGGAAAAATTTGAACAGGTTTGAGTTCGTTCGAGTTCTGCAGGCGGTTCAAATTTTTCGTTCTTTCTTATTGAATTTTAATGTACAAGTTATTGTGACGCATGATTGCGGAAAGAATAAACCCAAGTAGTACCAATCATGATCCTGCCTAGCCTTTTCCCAAGCTATGTAGATTTGTATTTTAGTCTCAGGGGTTTCAGTAAACATGATATTAACCAAGAAAATCTATTTCAACAAGCTAACCAGACTTTATAAAAATAATTACATCACGAGAATCAACGGAACTCATATGAATTTACTTTTTAAGGCTTGACGTCACGGCCGGGTTACACTGGACGTGGTCGCAAGCAGACTGAGTCGAGAAGGCTGCTGTAAATGCATGAGTTCGCGTTAATTTTGAAGCGGCGGTAGCCTAATGACTAGGGCGTCGGGTTGCGATCATATGGTTGCGGGTTCGAATCCTACCCATTACACTACCGACGTGAACCCACTTGTAACACAAGCATCTTAGCTTAGCACGAGGGGTTAACGAGATTACTAGTAATGTGCGACCCACATCGCTAGTAATCTTTAAAAAAAACCCGTGACGTTAATTATATTATTTATAATCATGCAACGCGATAGTTTAAAAGTTAGTAACAGAACATTGTATCAATCTCGCGACTCGAATCATAAACTCGCGTGTATGTTGATGCTGCATCAACATATGCACATAATGTGTGCGTCAATTAATTGAGCTATTAGTCCCGCTACCAGTTATTAATGGTCGATGCTCACGCTTCAATTAGCCATACTTATGTTTACACTCTGTTGACAATTGCTACGTTTCGTTTTTGTTTACGATTGTTAGTTTGTGATTTTAATGACATGATGAATTAATGTTTGACTTCAGTTTTAAATATA
The DNA here is from genome assembly GCA_950381575.1 of Plusia festucae. Classification (NCBI taxonomy): domain Eukaryota; kingdom Metazoa; phylum Arthropoda; class Insecta; order Lepidoptera; family Noctuidae; genus Plusia; species Plusia festucae. Next base: position 7,684,504 of record OX494454.1, on the reverse strand, counting down.
AAAGGTATAGTCAGCAACATTAGTTTTACACGTAAAACGCAATTTAAGCCCCTTGGATGAGAATACAAATTACAGTTTATGTACAAAAATAAATTAATATATTACATGTCATATTACATACATTACGTTTGAATGAAGCTGTACAAAGGTTCTGCAAATTAATACTCGTATATATAAAATTTTCTTGTCACAGTTTGTAACCAAACTCCTCCGAAACGGCTTGACCAATTCTTATGAAATTTTGCGTGTAAATTCGGTAGGTCTGAGAATAGGTTTTTTAACTATTCTTCGTACCCTTTGGCTCATTTAGGTGTGGCGCTCTCCAGTTTTTTTAACATTATGGCAGAACAACGTTTGCCGGGTCATCTAGTTTCTTAGAGAAATCTCTTCCAGCAGACTTGCGAAAGGGAGATTCATGACACATAGGTATAACACCTTACTCGCTTACTCAATAGTTAATTTTGTCTATTGCCCTTCATGCGAATCTAATAAAGAAAGTACACAAGCCTTTATCATAATCCAGTATAAACCGCCCATGCGAGCATGGATGAACAATTTCTAAAAAATGATTAATCTTTTGCAATTTTAGATAATGTCGGCTTGTTATGTTTGTGTTAAATTTAATTAAAATATGATATATGGATAAGATACTATATGCGCAGCATACACGCGATGTCATAATAAATAAATGAAAATAATAATATATTCACACGTATGGTATACATTTTCACAATATAAGTAGGTACATATTATAAAACAAAGTCCCTCGCCGCGTCTGTCTGTCTGTCTGGACTCTAATACCGGATAAGCGCGAGTTAAACTCGTACACCAAAATATGTATGTGTGTATTTAGAAATATATACCTAAGTATGTTTATCAGTTGTCTGGTTGCCGTAGTACAGGCTCTGCCTAGTTTGGGATCAGATGGCCGTGTGTGAGATTGTCCCAAGATATTATTATAGATATATTTTACGGGAACTGGATCTTCTTACGCGGGTGAATCCGCGGGCCAAAGTAATACATTTTGTGGTATTAAAAGCAACAATTCAATTATACCGTGTAATAAAACAGTTAGTTCTAATAAGGTTAGTCGTAATTTGGTTGTTAGACCGCTATTTGTTGAACGTTTATTAATATTAATGAACCCAACGACCGATAAATATATTTCTTTTGGCATGAAAATTGTACTTAGCCCACAATAACGTTTACGTTACAGTTTAGTTCATAGTCTTGCTTTAAGTTTACGTAATTATTAAGTATTTTTTGGTACTGTCGAGTATTAGGAATCACATTCATTAGTTTTTTGTTATAACTCATATATACTCATGCTTTGCTGTATCTATCCGTATATTAAATATTCTGCTATTCGGGACAGAAAAGAATCCAACAAATCATGATCATGAAAATCGGTCCACTCGTTCTTGGAATATAAGTGTTGTAACAAACATTGTTTTTAACAGATTAATTAATAATTACGTTTGGCTAAAAGTTCTTGAGAGATTGACAGTGGCAAAGTTTCAAGTTCACGGTCCAGACAACCTCATATGATACAACTACGCATGAAATATTTTAAACCAGTTTTCATTCATTGTTTGAAACTAGTTTGTCGCGTATCCAGTTGTTGTTGCTGAAAGGACTATGAATTCCTCTTATACTGTCAAGTTCAAGTTTTATAAACATTATTTTAAGTCTTGTAAACATTTGTACAATTCCGATCGCAAGAAAATTTATTTTTATTAAATATAGACATACAATTTCAATTAAGTCATTTCCGATTTTTCCGAGGGGAGTCTTAGTGAAAATTATAGGCACGGTTTGACCGAAAAAAAGGTTAAGTTGTGGTTGGTTTGTGGATGGGTGACCATTTGTAAACATACCGAGACCCCTCTAGGCCACGGAAAGCTCGTTATACCGTTGGTCATTAGTCTTTCTATACTTTACTCGGTAAAATGGGTTGTGGAGGTCAGATAAGTAGTCAGTCCATGTAAAATACGGTATTCAGCTAAATCCAGTAAGACTAGAAGCCTTCAGGAATTTAAATTCTTTTAATTGACATTTATATAATATGTGTTACCGGCCAAACCCGATTTCAGGACAAACTAGTTTTGCCTAGGCTAAACTAGTTCTTCCTATACGCGATAGGATTTACTAGTCTAGCCTAGTCTAAACTAATTTGTCATAAGCCCGATAGCATGAACCAGTTTAGCCTAGGCAAAACTAGTTTATCCTGAAATTGGGTTTGGCCGGTAACATATGTATTATTAAGACAAATTATTGTACAAATTTTTCAAGCTACTACAACCCTCTAAACATTTAAGCTGTCTTAGATTCCTCTCAGGTTTACTTTCACTAATAAAAGTAATTTTCTCTATACAGCGCTACATAGGCTTGCCCGTAATGCTGAAGGCAGGGGAATATTCTCCAAACAACCCCCTGGTGCGGGGCGAGCGCGCGCAGGGGGACGCTCTGCTCGGCCTCGGCGAGTATGAGCGACGGAGGAACACGCTCCGGAAGATACAACAGAAGCAGTACAGGGAATACCTAGACCAGGTGAGGCAGGAGAAGAATCTTGTAATACTCTTGATGACCAGCAAGCGCTGTGGGGTGTTAGGGTGCTAGAAGAGCGCGGTGCAAAATGCGGTAGCAAGAGTGCAGGGAATATCTAGACCAGGTGAAGCAAGGAAGGAATCTTATAATAAACCTTGATGACCAGCAAACGCTGTAGGTGTAAGAGAGCTTTTAGTGCGCGGCGAAAGTGCGCCAATAAGAAAACAGGAAATATCTGTACCAGGTGAGGCAGGGGAGGAATCTTGTAATGACCCTTGATAAGCAACGAGTGCTGAGGGGTTTTATGGTGCCAATCGTGGTATTGTTCTATCTGGGTTGTGCAGCTCCCTCGAAAATGGTTGAGCTGCATGTCTTGCTATGTCGATCTGTTTCTTTCTTCAGAAGGCCAGTCCAGCAAAGACGCTGAATTCATTTGCTCAATAATGAATTTTAAAAATTGTCTGGTCTTTAAAGAGGCCCTTGAGTTTGTTTCGATATTTATTATCTGGGTAGATAGTTAGGACATGTCAACTCCTGTCTTGGGGAGCAAAAGAGGTTAAAACTGCAAGCATTCAATACGCTTTATAAGTATTTAATTACAATAACTAATCAATGCTGTTAAGCTTGCTTTTACCCATGCAAATTTTCTCTTCGCCATTGAATATCGTTTACCCATGTTTTGTTCTGCCCTTCCAGCAAGCAAAGAAGAAGCAAGAGGAAAAGCAACGAGCGGAGAGAGAGCGTCGCGAACGTGAACAGAAGGAGAAGGAACGAGAAGAGAGGGAGAAGGAGATATTGCAGGAGCGAGAGAGGTACAGTGCGGAGCGGAGACGCAGCGTGCAACATGCTAATGAGAACGCAAGCTATTACAGCCAGTAAGTTAACAACACTTTTTTTCTATCGTTAAACACCCGGAACGCTGCACCGACTAAAAATATCCCCGTCCCGTCCTTGCCTTTGTTGGAGCCGCGGGATACACTTACGCAAGCTCTGAGCACCTCCAGCAGGCTTCGGTCTCTACTGGACTTCTTCTAGATCGGTGGGTGTGTAGTCCCCACCCCTCACTCCCTCCGAGAGCAGGCGTGTGGGACCTCGCGCCTGTTACCTCCGTGGCCTGTCAGCTGGTCGGGTGGCGGGGTGACCTCCCAGTCACCCGCAGGCCCGACCTCATGGTGGTCTGAGGTCGTGACTTCACGACACATGATGTATTTATTGTGTTTCAGTACGGTGGACACAGGCGTGCAAGTGGACAAGTTTTCTCGACCGCTGTCAGTTGCCGTGCAGACTGACGAGACTGAATTGTATAAGGTAAGGCTTATATAGATTGCCATATAGATTGCTAGCTAAGTATCGTAGCGATGAACGCCTACGATCAGGAGCGTCGCAATGCCAACGCCTAAGGGTCAGCGCACACCGAGAGCAGAGCAGAGCATTTACTGAGATTATTGAAAAAAATATCTTATGATTATTATCATACTTCGCAAAATTGAATACACGCCCGAATTTGATGCTCGACCATGCTCGAGCAAGCCGACTGCGTGTTCGAGCATGCATTCTACATGCGCGAGCGTGAGCGTCAGTCATCCCGGGCAACCCAGACCATATTTAACAGAGATGGCTCGCGCATACTCGAGCAGTAAAAATTTTGGTTGACCATGCGCGAGCATTTTGCAGTTCGGTCTGCGCTGACCCTAAGATTAGTGGCGTCACGATTAACGTTTACGATGAGCGGTATTCTGGAAAAATAACTTTTTGCGAAAGTGACGTTATGCGTCAGACCCGACTTGGCCCAGTTTGTTTTTGATCCCTAGTTAACTCAAACAAGGGTCAATATGCTAACTAATGGTTTCAAATTTCGGTAATACGGGTTTTGTTTGTCCATCAAAGAGTCAAATAAGTCGGAGAGTTAATTATTTAATCATTTGTTAGAGTAAAAATTTATGAATGAACATGTTCTACCGAAGTTTGAAACCATTAGTTATATTTAACCATTGGTTGAGTTAACTAGGGATCAAAAAACTGGGCCCTAAGGAGGAGACTTGTTCGATTGTTTGATTGTTGCTTGCTCCGTGGTCGAGTGGCGTACACACCGGTTTACAAGGTGTCGCTAGCTCTGATGTCCCAGGTTCGATCCCCGGACGGGTCAATGTAGAATAAAACACTTTTCTATGTTGTCTCGGGTCTGGGTGTTTGTGGTACCTACCTTCGTTGTCTCTGATTCCATAACACAAGTGCTTTAGCTACTTATATTGGATTCGGAGCAATGTACATACATTGCTCCGAATCCAATATAAGTAGCTGATGATGATGATGTTGTCCACATTTATTGTTTTTAGGTATCCCAAACCAAACTGAACTGAGTTTATTTAACTTCCAGTTATCCCCATCACCCACAAAAAGCCAGTTAATGCTGACACAAGCGGAACGGGAGCTGTCCCCCCGCAGTGTGACGGACACGGCTCGAGCGTGGCCGCCGCTGCACGCCTGGCCCAGCAACGATCAGTGCGAGCGGAGACGCAGCTATGGCGACTTTGATGGTAAGCTTTATATAACATGTAACAAAACCCCTGTCAGATCCAATAAACGCGTATACGTGGTAGTTCATGAACCATCTCATATAGGCGGCTTCTTTGACACAAAGCTGCAGGTAGTAAGTACGTGAACTTTGAGGAGCGGTCAGTGTTGCTGTTGTCTTGGATCTGTTTTTATTTGTATTTAAATATTTTGACTGGGGAACAATAATAATCTCCAATCCATTTTATAGTTACGTATATGTGTTCGCAGTACGATACCGAATAATACTCTCAGGGATCGGACAGGGTTTTTGTTACACGCTGTATAACCATTCAACTTTATTTTTAGAATGTCAATAAAACGGACACGGTAGCCGTAGAGTACGTATTGACACCAATGGGTGTGTGTGCGACCTGTTGTGTCTTGTGTACATAAATTGTAAATAAATAAAGATTAATTGCTTGTTGCTGTAGTAAATACCATCTGTGTTAGAACAAATTATCGTGCTTATCACACAAAGATTTGTCCTGTGTAGGAATCGAACCCACGACCTCCGGCTTTAGCAGTCAGGGTCACTAACCACTAGACTAACAGGCCCGTCAAAGGCCCGGTATTTGATCAATTCAAACTAAACAAAGTATTCGATAAAGATGTAGAGAATAAGGGTCATAAGAAAAATAACTATACAGGATTATATTTTAAGGAGTGCTGAACAACTTATCCCAAGAAACATAGGTCGAAATCTTAAAATTGAAAATCAACTTTTCATACAAACATCAGACACGTGAAGTGACACATTGTAGGAAAATTTCATTTTCATTTTTAAGATTTCGACCTATGTTCCTTGGGTTCCTTGGGGAAAGTGATTTTTCCAGTTTTATGCATCTGATTACCTCGTTGAATATACGCACTCAATAGAAAATAATCCTGTATAAACATTTAATTTGCAGAGCGCACATCAACATTAGTAAAGAAGTCGAACCGCGAAAAGCTGACTTCAGACCTGCGTCACACCTACATGCCGTCTATATTCGATGCCGACGCTATACAGCTGCGCAACATGCAGGCTGAGAAGGTACGACTTTTATTATTTCTTTTAAATTTCTGTAAACAAAAAAATATGGATGGGACACGAAGACATTGCAAAGGTGTTTGGCGCTATTCCAACGTCGCGACGCCCTTATTCCAACGTCGCGATACCCTTATCCCAACGTCGCGACGCCCTTATTCCAACGTCACGTCACCCTTATTCCAGCGTCGCAATGCCCTTATTCTACTGCCGCGACGAACTTATTTCAACGTCGCGACGCCCTTTTACAACGTCGCTATACCCTTATTCCAACGTCGCGACGCACTTATTCCAACGTCACGTCACCCTTATTCCAGCGTCGCGACGCCCTTGTTCCGTCTTCACAACGCCCTTATCCCATCTTCGCAACGCCCTTATTCCATCTTCGCAACGCCCTTATTCCATCTTCGCAACGCCCTTATTCCATCTTTGCAACGCCCTTATTCTAATGCCGCGACGCACTTATTTCAACGTCGCGACGCCCTTATTCCAACGTCGCGACCCCCATATCAACGAGTTTAGTTGTTCTTTCCGCGAATAATGAACACCGAGAACTTTATTAATAATTTTTTTTTGGATACATCCTGTATTTCTCGTACTTCTTACTACTCCTCTCGGTCATGAACTGTACCACGAATAAGCCTTTACTGGATCGGACAGGGGTTTTCTTACATGTTGTATAATGGTATTTCTAGTAATTCTCCCTTAGTTTGTGTTAAACAATATTAAGACACAAAATAATTCTTTGCAGGAGGCGGCGGAACGTCGTCAGTACTACCAACAGGAGCTAAAGAACCAAATACAGGAGCAACAGAGAATTAGAGAGGAGAGGAAAACGAGGGAGAAGTGAGTTCCTACTCCTATAAACTACTATTAGAGAAAACGGTCCAGGAGGCGGGGCCTAGCGCCACGTCACTGTGACGTAGCATCGAACGATCGGAGGGGGCACCTCCAGAGCGCGGGTTTGGCGCGCGCTCACTTCTGCGGAGGCATTTGGACGTGACGGACGTGTGTAGGGTTTCATATTCATATTTCATATCACAGGCTGACTGAGGTGGTATTTGTCGTGACATGGGATGTTGCTTGTTCTACCTTCATTTATTTTTATTAATTATTTGTGTTCCAACTTACGCAAACATCCTATTAAAAGCTTGCCACATTATGTCAGTGAAAAGCGCATTCAAATAGCTGTATCGTTTCTGAGATAAGCGCGCAAAAAGCAGACAAACTGAAACCCTGGTATTTTACGATTTTATTATATTTATAGTTGTAGATTTATAATAATTATGCCCTTTAATAAATACAGATTGCTAGAACAAGCGGAGATGCGTCGTCTGGAGGAACAGCTGCGGATGCTGCGAGTCGCGCAGGAGAGAGAAGTTGGGAGGCAACACGACATCGCTGCTGCCGTAAGATATACATTATACACTACTTAAACAACCTCACTTTAGTATATACAACATGTAACAAAACCCCTGTCAGATCCAATAAAACCGTATTCGTGGTAGTTCATGAACCGTCGCGCATATGCGGCATCTTTGACACAAAGCTGTAGGTAGTGAGTACGTGAACTTTGAGGAGAGGTCAGTGTTGCTGTTGCCTTGGATCAGTTTTTATTATGATTTAATTATTTTCACTGGGGAAAAATAATCATCTCCAATCCATTTCATGGCTACGTATATGTGTTTGCAGTACGATACCGAATAATACTCTCAGGAATCAGACAGGGTTTTTGTTACATGTTGTATATACTAAATATAAGGCGACTGATACAAGAATATTATCAAGAAAATAAGTAATGCAAAACTTTGAAACGCTATTTTGAAGACTCACAAACTTGTTTGTGACTTTTGTTCGAATTTTGTTGAAACTTGTGTATCTAGGGTTTTTTCTACATATTGTATATCAATATAATAAAGTCGGTTTTGTAACAACAGTTTATGGACAGATTTTCATATTCCTTCATTGACTAGATTCGACTCCTTCCCGAATAGCAGAATAAATATTAAAGCGATGTAAAATAGACGAAATAAATACTTTAAGGATTGGGGACAAGTCATGCCATCATGGGGACAAAAATACTTTTGGCCCCAGGATGGGGGCATAGTTAGTTTGTAAAATACATATAACAGCCATCAATTACTCATTAACAAATATGGTTTCTTCAGCAAACGATATAAATTATTGTTTATAAACTCATTTACAGACCAAAGAAAACGCAACAAATTACCACAACAAACGCACAGAGCTACAACGAGATATAGACGCGGAACAACATAAACTATTTCGGGCGACATCGCAACCTATACGGTTGCAACCAAAACGAAGCACAAACACCTCCATAAGTGACAACAACCTTTCCAAACTACCATTCTACTACCCCAGAATACAAGAACGGGACAATGAGATATCAAACAAGAAACCATATTCAATAAATATACCCGATACTTCAATTTTTTCCAAAAATTATGACGTCGACAGCTATTTAAGAAGGAATCTTAACTTCAATAAAGAAAAAAATTACGACAATGACGATGATGATCTACAAGTACAGAAAGAAACGAAACGCGTTGTCGTAGAAAAGGCGTTGGTTCACGACCATCCTGACGAGCGACTAAAAATCGCAAGCGACGATAAAGTCGATAAATCTGTACCAAACGTCGATACCTTACCTATACCCGTCTTAAGACACTCAAATAAGACCCACCAATCAGAGAACGAAGATAATGGAATGAGTGATGCGATGAAGAAAGTTGACGATAAATGGAAAGTACCGGCCGTGCAAAAGAATATATTAAAAGCGTTGCCAAATGAGGATGGAAAGAACGTTAATATTTTAACTCAGTTGGGTTCTATAAGACGACAACTGCAGTTGGAACAGTTGAAGTTAGATAAAATGATAAACAAAGAGGATGTTTGATATCAACCAATGGACTGCTTGAGTAAAGATATTACGGTCAGAAGGGGAACGAATAGAGGCGCTTGCTGTATGGGATTTGTTTAGAGAATCGGAGTATAAAAGTTCTGCAGGTCGAAGAAAGGAATGACGTAACGATAGATTTCGCAAATCGAAAGGAAACCACAAAATTCGCTATTTCGTTTACTCAAAAGACATTATTTTTGGAGTTATACTTCTTTAGGTGTGTTATGAAAAAATATTAAAGTGAAGTTTTAAGATGCACGCGCATCATGTAGAAAAGTTCATACTTTGTTTATGCGGTAAACATGGCAAAATTGGTAAGTAGACAGTTACCATGACGACCAAATTTCGTTATTTTGAAGTACGATATACCATGATCCTCCTCCATAGAGGTTATTTATCAATTAAATAAAGAAGGCTGTGATAACTCCTTGCAATTATATAAAAACTGTTTCCCTCTTTAAAAATCAGCTTCACAGATTGTTACGTTTTTGAAGTTACATAAAGTTCGTTATTAAAAAAATATGAGATTGAAATTTTAAGATGCGCGCGCATCACTGTAAAGTATAACTTCTGACGTGCGTACATAAGTACACGCATCCATTATTTTGTTATTTATTTTAATTTAAACTAAATCTATTGAATTGGTTTTACCATATCAACAGAGCAATTTTTTTTTCAAATCGGGCCCCAATTTCTACGCTATTAAGTATATGACGATTCTAACTTAATGGCGGTAGTGAAGTGGGTTAACACTGCGCAGTACTTCGCCCCTCACCTGCGCCGGTGCTTACATTAGTTACTGAGCCGCGACTCTCCACATGCTCACAGCCGCACAGTTTGAATGGGACCGTAACAAACTTCAAAACCATCAAAATTGAATCATTATTTCTGCATTCGGATAATATACACCCGCTGATGAAAATATTTTATTGCACCAATAATTATTTTGGTTTTACTTATTTGAAGGTTCATTAGTGAAGTTATGTCTAAGACCTCTTGAAACGTGGTTTTGGTGCCCTTGGAAATATACTACAGGAGTTTATTAAAAGGGTGTTAGGGACATGAATGATGTATAAAATGCCTTTATGAGCAGAATAAGAATGTCCAGAAGTGAATAATAATGATGGTTGCCCTATATCTATGGGTAAGGTAAGTCAAATAAGGTATGTTTAGTCAAGCAAGTCCATTTTACAAATAAATGTCGTTGAAAATACTTTCCAGCCCTTCCAAGCTTATCACTATTAAATATTAAAGGTATACAATAATAAATCACATTATATAATGTTTCATTGATAGGGTATTACACAAAAAATATTACACACGTTTTTTTTTTTCGTTTTGTTAACAAAAAGTTACAATGATAATGTGTGTCGAACATTCGCGTGACGTCACTTTTATTATTTTTGCTTACTTTGTGACGTCACGAGACCCCCACTCCTCAACTTTAAAGCGCCCTGTTAACGGTTAAATTTGCTTGACAAATTAGTTAGTTAAACTTCACGTTTTCATCAAACAATAGCATAAACGATCAAACCAAATATCAAACAAATTTGTTAACTTTCTAGTAGCTTCGGGTTATTCCTTTAATTTTTTGACATCAATCCAGATTTTCATCAAACGCTTCAAACAAGATTATTTGTCAAACGCCTCAAACACAGCTGTACACTATAAAATAATTTTACAAATAATTTGATCGTTTACAGGGCACTTAAGACGTTATAAAATAATATCGTCCTATGAATGTCCCAACTGCTGGGCACAGGCCTCTTCCCATATAGAAAAGGAGTGATTGATCATCACGCTGGCTCATTGCGGGTTGGCGATTTCCGATTCAAATTTTTGGGATCCAGGTTTCCTCACGATGTTTTCGCTTACCGTTTGTCAATGGTGCCTTAGAATAATGAACAACGTACATATAACTTTGAAAAAGGTTATACCTCGTCATTACATCCGTGTCAATTTATTTTGTTTTTTTTTTCAATCTTAAATCCAGTAAACAATATTTTTTGTTTAATACCCTATCAACTCGCTGTATTGAAAATCTTAGTACATTCTATTTACTAGACTGCACAAATAGCCTCTTTAAAGGTAGTAGAAAAAGGTAGACCTTGTTTTTATTTCCGTATGAACTCAATTGGGGGCTATCGCGTGTCGAAAATCCGCTAGGGTCGCTACTGTCGCTTAAAGTTCTGGCAATTTCGACCAATTGCCGGCCAGTAGCTTGTCCCTCATTGGTGAAGAATGACGGATAAACCTTATGCGAACCTAGCGGATTTTTTGATACGCGATAGCTCCCATTATGTACAAATATGTAGTACCCAAATATTTCCAAATGTTGTTAATTGTAAGTTCGTGATAATTGTTCGATTATGTTTAAAATATATTCTTTGATATGTTGTAATTATAATTATAACTTGTCTCGAAATGGTTATTGTATTAATTTATATGATTTAAATTTAGTTTTTTTATATTATTATGTTTTAAAATTATTATTTTCAATGAATTCTCGTTTTGCATATGAAGATTTATATTATTAGTTCGCCATTTCGATGTCATAGTTATTCCGTAAATATTACATTAAAATAATATTTCAATCTATGCAAGGAAGGCGATACAAACAATTTTGAAGAAGAAATCGATATTTGTTATCCCTTTCTTGCACTTATATTCCTGTATTCTTAGACCTAAAACATTTTGTAGCAGAAATATTCTAAGTAGTGCCAAAATGATTCCTTTATTTATATTAACCGGTGATATCCGTATTTGTAATTATGTATGGTGTAAAATTTGCAAAAAGTATTTACCTACCACACAACACTACATTAATCATTAGACAAGGACAGATAATAATCTGTATGTATTGGTTTTATGTCTTAACTTCCAAAAAAATAGCATTGAATGATCTCGAAATATCTAATTGATCTAGTGCATGGCTGAAACTAAAACAGTACCTAAGCACTTTGTTTTATATTTTATTATTAATAAAAAAAACCTCTAAAAATGCGACTATCCAGGCCACCCCGGGGTACGCTACAAAGCTAAGCACACACGCCAAAGTCCATTTCCAAAGAAAAACATAGTATTCAAAATCGGTTTATACATTTAGAAGTTACGTTACCACAAACAGATGTCCTTAAATAAACTAAAATATGCACTAATACCCATCTACCAGTTAAGAAATATATTTACACTAGGCATAATTTTAAATAAACATGTTATCGCGACATATTCCTACTCTCAATAGTAATATTAGATGAACAAAGGAAGCTGGAAGCATTTTGTATCATTTTTGTTCGCGCAATTTTCTATAGGTATTGAAAGACTGCATGATACTATGGTAGAGTAAGGAAACGAGCTTGGCGTAAGAAAAGTGAGATTAATCATAAGATATAATTTTAATGTTATTTTTGTAATAGCTATACTGGATTGATTTTTATGGAGTGCGTATATTCTACGAGATAATCAGGTGCATAATACTGAATAGCATTCCCCAAGGAACGTAGATCGAAATCTTAAAATAAACTGAAATATTCATACAAAGTGACAGGTCACGTGACTTAAGTTTGTATGAAAAATTGATTCGTTTTTCATTTCCATTGACTGTTGTTCAGTTTTATGAACCTGATTACCTCGTTGAATATACGCACTCTATAAAAAATAATCAGTATATTTATATGTTATAGCTTAAGTAATTATTTTGGTGTTTACTAAACGAATTTATTGTCAATGTTATTAAGTTCTTTATATGTATATAATTTTTTATAATGTATGTCTATAATAATACCGGCCTATAAACTTCCCACTACTGGGCACAGGCCTCTCCCCATATAGAGAAGGGATGAGCATTGATCACCACGCTTGCTCATTGCGGTAACGTATGTCTATAAAGAACAAGATAATACATTCGTTTAGTAAACAAAAATGCAAGTTATATTATGTTAGCACATTATTTATAGTTACGTTATCTGTGCAATTATTATGTGTATAGTTACATTAGTTACTGTTATGGAGGGTAGAAGTAAGGAGGGCAATCTGCGTACATGAAAATTGTCCGTCAAAATGTATTAAATTAGGATGGCGCCACATTTGCATCAGGGTAAATTTTAAAGGAAGCTAATAAAAAGTCAATCAACGTACTATTCACAGTTTACGAAATAAAATCACTCCAGCTACAAGTTTTCTCATCAAAATTCTTCAAGGTTATATTTACTACATTATTTTGAACTACGCAAGTAGTTGAAATTTGAATAAGTAACTACTTTGGTCGATAATAATATTAAATTGTTTAACTCGACATACTTCACTTCGTTTACAAATTGCTACATTCATACCATACCCTTTGGACACACCAGCGCCATTCTGGAGGATTTTGGAACTGTTATTTAGCGCATACAACTGGACACTTTTTCAACTTTTCTCCCATATAAGATTGCCCTCCTTACCTCTACCCTCCATAGTTACTGTTAATGGCTAGGAGAGCACTTTGTACAAAGTTGTCATCCAAATATTGTACACATTTGTTTTAAGCTCCAATGTGACCTGCGATGGAATGTTAACCATTCAATTAATTTTAATGTGAATGCTTTGTTTATATTGATGTTGATAACTTTTTAATGTGATTACTATGGAATTACCTAACGATGTAGAATCGTGAAAACAAAACATTGATTCGTTTCGAAGGTTTGCGGACTAGTTATGAAACGTCAAAATAAGTCCGTAAAAAAATATACATATTAGATACGTATTTTTTATTTTTCCAAAACAAGAAAAATTGTCAATGATAAGACGCGTTAAATTTCAGGAGTGGAGTTTGTGACGTCACAAGTTGTCATACGTTCGAGCCCCACTCCTCAATGCGCTGTATCTTAGTGCCTAGATATTCGTTATTTCGAAAAAGCAACAATACGTGTCTAATAATTTTCATTCATTGGAAAACCGTACAAAATTGAGACAATGTTACGTCGTCAGCCGCTTTTTTATCCAGACTTATCTACTATAAGAAAGGCTACATCTATCGGAGGCATGAACTTATCTCAACATTTTGTAATTGTTGGTACCTCGCTGAAGCAGTGAATTTTGTTTTGTTTTTATTAAGTTCCTTAACGATTCACAGAAAACATTGTCAACATCTTTATTCTGTAATTTTATTATATTGGTAACAGAATGTGCCTTTTGTTGCCTCTTAGAATAAGAAAGAGTTTTTGTAAGCCAAAGTGTTGTAATACAAGTACCCGTCTTGCAATGAGGCGCGGTGACGCCGGCTTCGTAATGTCTTGTATTGTAAGCATAAGTTTATTAAAAACGTTTCAATTTACTTTGTTGTTATTTATTTAATATCTATGGAATTACTTACAGAGAAGGAAAACTTAGGGTATAGGTAACTTGAATTTGATAGCAAATGAACTTTTCATACAGTGACAGGTCACGTGACTTATGTTTGTATGAAAAGTTCATTTTCCATTTTAAGATTTCGACCTATGTTTCTTGGGAATAGTTATTCAGTTTGACGCACCTGATTACCTCGTTGAATATACGCATTTTAATCCTGTACGGAGGAGGGTTTTTTAACAGTTTAAGGAGTTTTCTGCCTGTCAAAGATCACTGTATGATAATTGGGATCTACGGCTTAACGTGGTCATGGTCACCCATCCCACTAACCAACCTCGGTTTAATCTTTATTTTCGGTCAAACCGAACTACACTTAGCCACCGCTTTTTAACAGTGCGAAAATGTATATGGCTATAACTAATGAGACATTCAAGTAATATTTTTTTTTTTGGGAATTCCTTAAATAAAAGAATTTGAGTAAAAAAAACAACATATATTTACAAATTTAGGGAGTTTACAAAATACTGCAAGCTTTTAATCACTTCAGTAGGTATTTACAAAAGTTAAGACATTTCTTTTGTTAAATTTTGTACGTATTTTGCGATTTTTAAATGAAGGAAGTATTCAAGGCAGACGTTTTGCTACATCGGTAACATCTCAATTTATTTATTAAGATAATTTCTTTAAGGTTTTTCTTTACACAAATAATTATGTGTGTTCATTCATACTATTGATATTGATTACTTGTTATGAAAAAGGCCTTGACAGTCCCTCATTTAAGAATCTATAAGGTAATAATATGTACTCAAAAAATATCTTTAGGTACATTATAATCAGTAGAATGGTCTGTATTCACTATCCAGTTCGATTACAAATTAACAATCTGATTAAAGAAATTCAGAGGGAAATTGTTTATACTACATATTATAATGTGAATGGTAGATGTATTACTAGTTTACTTTTAGGTGTTAACACTTTACGGCCGTTTCTCAAGCATTTAGAGAACAGAAAGAGAATCAACCCACTTATTAATATATAAAAATGTGAACTGTAAATGTTATGTAATAGGTATAATTTATTTGGAAAGTGAAAACATCGGTCTGCATTGGTAGTTTTAAACAGTAATTTTAATGATATTCTTGTGTTTAAACAATACAATTTATGTACAACATGTTGAACTAACTAGAATAGAAAGAGAATGAGTATCTTATTTATGGTCCATTGAATAATTTTATGAAGAAAATTCAGTTAAGTTATAACAGTTTATTTCTGTCAAATATTACTGGGAATTTGATCCATCTATTTTAGGTTTATGGTAATCAACAAAAGAATATTTAATTCTATTTATCATTAAGGCATAAAATAAAATAAAAATGGAAAAAAATCTGTAGTTAAGTTAGTTTATCTAAAAATGTAGTTTTATTGACATGGAATTTAGTTGCATTGACAAGGCTAACGTTGTTCAGACAGATATCCGCATCGAAATCTACTCAATCGAACAAGGACGACATTAATACTCCAAAACGACTTCTTCAACCATTTTTATATGAGATACTGTGTTACTCTGTAAAATGGGTTGTGGGGGCCAGATAGGCATTCGATCTGTTAATTTAATATGTCTGCAGCTGAATCCAGCGAGTTTGGTAACCATACCCTTATGGGTTTTGAAGAGGCATGTGTATGCCTTTATTTTTGGACCATAAATAAAATTGTTTACAAATAAGTCTATAATGTAAAATCTACATTTTATATTAATCAACATACATCTATTATATCACGTCTTCAGTCCGATAATCCGACGACTAATTATTTTAAATTTATAATGTACTGTAATTAACACTTTCGTGTTAATTCCTTAGTATTTCAAATGCAAAAGTATTTTTGTCTTTTAATTATCTTTTATACCCATAAATTAATTGAAAAACATATTTTTTTCAATACGTTATTTTCTCGAAGACTAAAATAACAAAGATAAATAGGAAAAAAGGATTTCTTTAAATCAAGTAGTTGAATAATGTCCTAGACATTCCAATGTTACAAAATTAAATGGTTACAAAATATGTATTTACTAATTAAGTGTAATGCAAATCAAAACAATATTTAACAATTTTCCAGCTAATATTTTAAACGATACTTTAAAAGTGCGGTTTTTAAACAATTTGTAACTTAACGCAGTCTTCGAGAAAACCATCGGATTACTGACAATGAAAACCTTAGATAAGTCTTTGGTTCTCTATTTTAAAAGTAAAAAGTATTCGAAACTATTCAAATACAGTTTTTATATAATAATTATTTCAAAATAACCCAGAAAATTATGAAAAATACTAATGTGTAAAGTTACTTTTCAATATAATTTTCTTTACTCAAATACACAATTTATAAAAGTATCCTATAAGTAACAGAATGATTACTTTTCCAACATTTTGTTCTGTATATAATTTTAAATATATTATCAAAATATACATAATAACATGGTACATATTTTATATGGCCATTGACTTGTTCAGACGCCTTTTGAAAGAATCGTTTTTAGAGAGGAATAGAAGATATATAATCATATTTGTTATGTAATAAAATATTTTGTATGTTTATCAATGAATACACAGCTAATGAATTTAGGACAATATTAGTTGTACTCTCCACTATTTATTTGCAATCAACACGAGTGGAGTTTCTTAACATCAGATGTAATTGAGGAGAAACTTAGAAATCAATCTCAATACTGCTGATAACAGGTCGTTTTTATACCAAAATCAATGGATTGCAGAAAATCTTGTGTGATATTATTTTATCTCTTTCCAACAAAACTTATGAGAAAAGGACAGAAGATATTTTGTGTTACGTTTACATAATAATAAATTACCACAGGTAGGTTTAATAACGTCAATAATTATAGAAAACACCTTTCTGTTAAACGTAAGAAAGAGACAAAATAAAACCAATAATTCTTAACTCAAAATCAGACATGTTAAACAAGATAAAACTCTACAACAAGGTCCTTAGAATCCATTTTATTATGACATTACACTGTTTCACCGAATTTCTTACAAAATTACATTTTTTTTTAATTTCCTGCCCTTTTTGGTTCGCTGATAATTGTCGATGGTATGGGGTGTCTCAGTAATGTTTCTAGTGAGGGCCCGCCCCTACCGAATGGGTCTTTAGGAAACATTATCATGTTATTAACCCACGTGAATGGTAGGACGCGGTTTTCAATTATATATCTCCATCTGGGATTCTCATTAATTAAGTCTCGATAATTATCGCCTGACACGATAACGCCATCAAATTCTGCGGCGCATTGTATAATATACCTGTAAGAGAATAGAATATACATATAAGTATGTACTATTTTTGACCAGTTTTAAAAAAAGGAGGTTCAATTCGTCGGAAACTTAATTATTACTGGACTTGGAAAAATCTTTTTTTGTTTGATAGTGTATATAGATTATTATAGATCATGGCCAGTGACTTTAAAAGGATCAGTAAGCAATTAATTAAAATAAGTTAAATTAATAATTCCGTATATTTATCGCTCTTAAGTTCGGTTTCAAAGGAATATTCTGTTCTGATTGATTTGCTTGTAATGGTTTAAGAAAACTCTTAATTCGATGAAAGGGGGAGGGGGTGGGATACTTCAATTAAAAGAGGAAATTGATTTTACTTTGTCACTGCGGTTATATTGGCGGATGTTATTTTAGTATTTTAACGCAAACAATTCAGTATGACAGATAACTAGGAGAAATTTTATTGATAATATTGCTCGCGAAAGCATTGAGACGGCGAATAAAAATGCTGCTTATGCGCTTATGATCATTGACTGTACAATAAAAATAAATGGTTACCAACCTATCATCGTAAGGAACACATGATTTTCCCTGGATCTCCCTCGAAGGGGTGTAGACCACCAGACCCTGCCTCTCCAGAGTATCTAATAGAGCGGGATCAGAACTCTTCCCATATTTACACCTGCAGAAATTAAACAAATAAATCTTGTGGACACCTCACACACGGCCATCTGATCCCAAATTAGGCAGAGCCTGTATTATGGCAACCAGACACTTTATAAATTTTAATATACATATTATAGATAAATTACACCCAGAACTAGATCATGCTTATCACACGAAGATTTGTCTTGGTTAGGAATAGTACCCACCACAATATTGGTAAATTAAATATTTGAATATCATAAAATAATATTTTGGGATGTTCATTAGTCTTTTGTCTAAAGTTCGTCAGGTATATTAATAAAAAAAAATGAACACATATTTTCCTTATTTTTTTTACTTTATATAACTTTTGATATGACTGTCACAAACCGATACATAATATAGCGGTTTGTGACGTAGCGAGCCCCTACTATTTTACTTTAATTCGCTTTCTCTAAATAGAAATATAAAAAATAAAATAAAAAAACGTTCAATATTTTTTATTGTATGTAGGTACTAGACATGTGCGCCGATCGGCGTGGCGCACGCCGCCGGTCATTTTACCCACGCCGACGCCGCCGGAGTTTTCATCGGCGTCATCGGCGCCAAAATTCAAATAACATTCTAGATTAAATAATGCACTTTATTTATCAAAAGTGGTAAGTGTTCTGCGATTTCGGCGGTCTCTCCAGTCCTGAAGCCATAGCGCTTGATAGCGCGCCCCTTCCGGTCTGCTCCGACTTTCGGTATCTCGGTTCACTCATCCAAGGCGAGGGCGATATTGATCGGACAGTCATGCACCGAATTAACATAGGATGGTTGAAATGGCGGCAGGTTACGGGAACAACTTGTGATCCCCGCATTCCCCTTAAACTTAAGGGGAAGATATACAAGACTATGGTCAGACCTGCCGTCCTGTATGGATCAGAGTGCTGGCCCACAAAAGGGATAAATGAAAGACAATTGCATGCAGCAGAGATGAGAATGTTGAGAGGAATGTGTGGTGTTACGCGAATAGATAGAGTGAGGAATGATTATATAAGAGGAAGTTTGAAAGTGGCACCGGTAACCGAAAAACTATGTGGAAACCGGCTGTCGTGGTATGGACATGAGATGCGGAGGAATGAGGATCATGTTGTAAGGAAGGTTTTGAGCATGAATGTGGATGGGTATAGGGGAAGGGGACGAAAGAAACGATGGATGGATTGTGTGAAAGTCGATATGGCAAGAAAGAATGTTACTTGTGAGATGACGGCAGATAGAAGAGTATGGAAGAAGAAAACATGCTGCGCCGACCCCAAATAAAATTGGGATAAGGGCAGGAGGATGATGATGAATTATGACTTGTGTAAGAAGCAAGTACAAAAGCTAAATAACTTGCATCTTGCTCTTAATTTTTTTCATTTTCTTCCCTTTTTTGTACTAGTTTGAATGTGGCCATAGAGATTTTTTTTGTTATTAAAATTTTGATTTTATAATTGTATTTACTATTGACAAAATATGTCTCGTCATAATTTAAAATATGATTCATTTGATCTCTAATAAGCGTGCCATATAATGTGGATTAAAAGTGAATAAATAAAAACTTTAAGTGGTATTTAGGCGTCATTTACTTATTTTAACCATCCACGCCGATTACGCTGATGACGCCGCCGCCGCCGACAAATAAGATGCAAGACGCCGCCGCCGATAAAATGAGCAACGGCGCACATGTCTAGTAGGTACTAATATTATTTTTCTTTTCTTACCATGTCAAAATTCCCATTAAACATGCAATGTGGGAATATTTGATAATAATAAATGAATGACACTATACTTGAATATATTAATAATTTTAAATGAATAGTAAATGAATGAATTTAATATGACTACATAATATGTAGTGTCCGACCGAAATTTCGGTTTCGGTTTCGGCCAGTTTCGGCCAAAAAATCAAGTTTCGGCCCGAGTTTCGGTTTCGGCCAAAAACGGCCGAACCCTTCGGCCGCGCCGAAACTTACAACATCGTCCCTTCGGGTCGCGCTCGGCTAACGATTTGGTTATATGATTAACAATTTGATTATTTTGATTATCTAATTATATTTGAATTAGCCATTCGAGGCTAACTGATTGTGATATTTGTGAGTATTTTTTTTTTTTTATATAAAAACGACGCCCGCACTAAGGAATTTAATCCTTGTGTCGCGGGGGATTCACAAACATTCAAATCACATGCACAAAGAACACCCGGACTTGGAACAAGTATCTGTGGATCACACAAATGCTTGTCCCATGCGGGAATCGAACCCGCAGCACGTCGCGCACAGTGGTAATTAGCGTGGTGACCTTTACCACTCGGCAAACATAATATATGAGCATCATATTTTAATAATAAATTTGTTTTATTTTATACCACCTTTAAAAAATCGCTAACTTTGTGTTACAAATAATGTTTGTAAAAATTTTTTATAAAAGGTTCGGTTTCGGTTTCGGTTTCGGCCGAAACTACAATGAAACCGAACCTTCGGTTTCGGTTTCGGCAAAATAACATGTTTCGGTCGGTCACTAATAATATGTAATGGCATTGGCAAGATAAGTATCTTAATTTTGCAATTATCTGCTCAGCACAGAAAAAGGTTAAAACCAACCCAATAATAATTGCTTTTGAAAAATTTAACTAGTCACACATGTGTACACAACCATTCTATATTTTCACCACTATTTTAATCTTTGTCGCTTCAGCCAACAAAAAAAATATAATGAATATGAGATAATCAGTGAACATCAGTTGAATATTTAAATCGCATTTTTAATTACCTGAACCTAGGCACGAAAGCCTTAACATTGTGGCCGCGTCTCAGAAAATATTCTATGCAGATCTTCAAACCTTGCACTGAAAACATCCTGCCTCGAGTATGCCTGCAATTAGAGATAATACTGCAATTCTGGGGCCAGTGGGCAGCACTAGCGTACACAGTAAACAGTGTTTTGATACTTGTCAAAACACTAAAAATAATTATTAAAATTGTTCGAAGCATAATTAAAATTGTTACAGCCTCTAATTAAGTTTTATATTACCACATCAGTGCTGCATATATTGATGAGGGAAAAAGGGGAACTATTGACTTCCGGAAGAAACTAAATAAGAGCTTGTACAAGAATTGTCAAATGTTGAACATTGATTGTCAAATGTGAAAACTTCTGTTTCTTGCTGTTTATTAAACTTAATCTCAACAAAGTGCTGTCCAGCCGTGGATTGCAATAGGCTGAGTCAATAACATCTAAACATTTAAAAGTAAGCAAGAACAAGTTTAAAATATCTACATCACATCACACATTGTACTTAAATAGGTACTTAAAAGTTACAGCAGCACATAACATGGCTTAGGTCTT
Organism: Plusia festucae; assembly: GCA_950381575.1. Taxonomy (NCBI): domain Eukaryota; kingdom Metazoa; phylum Arthropoda; class Insecta; order Lepidoptera; family Noctuidae; genus Plusia; species Plusia festucae. Next base: position 7,662,819 of record OX494454.1, on the reverse strand, counting down.
ATAAGTTTTTCGCATACACTGCTTATATATAAAACTAGCTTTTGCTCACGGACACCAACCTCAATAATTGGGCTTCTAACACTCGAAACAATTTTTCAAATTGTACCAGTATAGACTGAGATAGCTTTAAAAAATAAACAAACTCTTTTCATCATTCATCAAAAGCCAAGTCTAGTTTGACGAAAATCTTCCCTTAACACCGATATGTCTTTGAGTGATTCACTTTCTACAGTATAATATTATAGAAGGAATTAGAAAACTTACTCCATAGCAACATTACTGCCATCAATGATGATCATTCGTAAGCCAGTTCTGTTTTTAACATCCGTCTTCGGATGGTATATGTTGCTCCCAATACTGTTCCTCGAATGGCATCCATCCAGGTTTTCGTTTCTGGACTCGCCGAGTATTACCTCTTTGATAAAAGCATCTTCTTCAGTTTCAACCGCTCTGGATTGCTGCAATTTTAATTAAATATAGTACAGTTCAAAATTACACAGTTAAGAGTTTGGATAATGTACTCTAAAGGGCAAATTGAGCTTTTGGAAGAATTAAAGATAATGCTAATACTCAATTAACTGCTGCCCGCGGCTTCACTCGCTTGGATGTCGGATTTCGTCGAAAAACCTTAAGCTACAAAATGTCGCCAATTTAATAAAAAAATTGTATAGACCTAATAATCTACAAAAATATTATAAAGGATTATAAAGGATTAAAAAGGAAAGTTATGTCTGTTTTAATGATTGCAAGGTTGAAACAGACATACGTTTTATTGCTTGCAAGGACTAATTTCCAAATATTTGTTTAAAGTTAAAATGCTACAAGTAAATTAGGCTATATTAGATTCGAGAAAAAATAAGGGATTGGGGTCAAATCCACAGGAAACAACTAGTATAAGATGAATGGGTGTACTCAATTTCATTATTACCTTAACATTAGACAGGCCGGTTTGATTTTCACTGTTCATATTGCAACCGTTGAAAATCTTTTGAGCAATATATTCTAATAGTTTCCCCTTCTCGGATGCATTTAACATAGCTATCCCATTTGCAAACCTTTTAATTTGCTTATCCTTTCTTTTGACGTTGTTCTGAAGTACTGTTACATCTGAATCTCCGCTCATTGATAGACTAGTGTTAGACACAGACACGACAGTGCAATCTTGTGTTTCATTAGCACTGTCATCACATTTTTCAACGTCAATTACATTATTTGTTTTATTTTCACTATCAGCGGTTAGATCTATTGTTAAATATGAATCCCTGTTTATTACCTTCGTAGCATTTCCTTCTTTATTATTATCTGGTATAGTGGTATTATTAGTTGGTTGAAAGTTGTTTATGATCATATTTTGTAGGGTTTGACTGTCTCGCCTGGCGATTGGTGTGGAACAATTTATGTGAGAGTTTTTCCGTGGAGGAGATATTATTATACAGGAGTCATTGTTTGTGTTAACATCATCGTTGATGACAATAATACTATTATCACTTTTTCTCCTAGCCTTTACAGGTTCAGTAACTACTGTGGAACTTTTCCGTTTCCGTTTAGAGTCAAATGAGTCGTTTTGAACGACAATAGTAAGATTGCTTGGTGTAACATCAAGCGAGGCACTTGTAGAGTCTGGTGATATCTCGGAGTCTCTTTTAAGTTTGTTGAACAACTTTTTTATATTTTTCTTGACCTGTCTGTGATTTTTTTTCTTTAACTGCTCCATTTTGTGAGCACTCATTGTAACTTTGTTTTTCTGTTTACTTGAACTAGAATGGAGGGAACATTCGGAGTTTTTCTGCAAATATATTAACAAGTATTATTAAAAAAAACAACATACATTGATAATAAAACAACAATATACATTGACAACAAAAGCAGAAGAAAGATAACTTGTTAGAAACGATAGTGTGCTCGCCCATGCCACCCATTCAGTTTAAAACAATGCAGCCCCATGAATATGCAAGAAAGTATACAAAATAAAACCGTGCACAAAATAACCATGTTTATACACACAAAATAGCATTATATTTGCAGTAGCATTGAAAATGATTATAATTATTGAAATGATTGACATTTTATGAGACGTAATATATTGTGATGACGAAATCCAATGCGCTGGACCCTTAGACTATAATAGAAATATTTTTGACCTTTGCTGTCTTTTTAATTATTAGCTAAGGTACTTAATATTGCTTGTTTCGTTTTCATTTGAGATGTAAAGCACAATAAGACTCGGTTCACGAATGTTTAGTAGTATTTCGATTATTATATGATTTATCAAGAAAATGTAACAATGTTTTCGATGGATGGAGGTTAGATTATCAATATGGATTTTAAATTTATTACACTAGGAACCTTCTTCACAAAGCAGCGTTTTCCCCTTGCAAAGCCTTTCATGCTTAATTATTTGATAAAACATACTTGTACCAGTTGTTTATAAACAACAATCGGAACTCCGAACGATAAAGTATAAAAGTTTAACTAACAGTAAGCGAGGTAGACGATGGTTTGCCCATTGCGATGTAGTTTTCACCAAATAAGTTGCAATGGAATATTACAGAAACAATTCACTTTAATTATGTCAATGAGTGAACAATTAGAATTATGTAAAACAGTTCAATTTTTAAAATTTTATTTTGCCAATTAAAAAATGGCGGATTGAAGCATAGACTATAAAAGGCCTACGTAACTTCTTTGTTGGTATTTCTTCCTACAGGTTATAAATCGATATAAGTTAGTCTATGGTCATCGCGATGGGACTCAAAGACATTGTAATGTATTGTTAGTAGAGTACAATGTCTTTGATGGGACTATACTATACTATATAAACTCCTTGGATGGGACTCATGAAATAAATACAAAGGAATTGAATATAACATGTAGCAATTTAATATTAAATATGTAACATTAGAACGCCAGTTTAAGAAGTATGCATTTTCTTAATTATAAAATTGTTAGAATGATAAGTGATAAAATTCGAAAATTTTCAAATTAGACGCTTGTCGATTAAACAAAATACCAATCGCATAATTACTACGTAATACTAGTAAAGATTACGTAGTCATTTATCTATGTCATATTTATTTGTTTTATAATACCTACTGTTGGGAGGCCTTTGCCCAGACGTGGGGGATGGCTAGTAAAAAAAAATATTGTTCTATAATGTAACTATCTAACATGAAAACAGTTCATGAGTTCAGTTTAGAATATAACACACCTTCATTCGGGTGATGGACCTTTTATCCAACTTCTGTCAGTGGAGGAAGTTCCAATCAGTCGTTATTCAATGGGAGGTGGTGTCATTATTTCATTACCTTAAAGGTAATGTGTAACTATGTAACTACTATAATATGTAACTACCCACATTAAATCATTATTTGCAATATTATATATTATGTAGGTACGTACCTACTTGGTATTTTTAGGTGCTCGTGGCAAAATTTATAAAAGGGTTAGGCCACGCACGCGGCCACGCCGCGATTGAGTGTTCATTTATTTTGTAAGCATACCGAGACATGCCCGGATGTCCCGACTGCCTTAAGGTGATGCTGTACTGTGATGGATACAGTAAACCGGGTCGTGGAGGTCAGCTATGTAGTTGCTCCATATAAAATACGGTATTCAGCAGAATTCAGCAAGACTGAAAGCCGAAAACAGCAATGCTTTGGAAAATACTTGGCAGAAGAAGACTTACAAAAAAGCATTTAATGGGATTGGAAAATAAAAAACAAGCTACTTAATTGAGACTTAAATATGATTTATTTACAAATATCTAATGAGTATTCAACGGTTACAAATTATGTAGGATAGATTTTTTTATTAAATACAATCGTAGATTAATTCTAGCTATACTTATGTATTTTAATGTATTGTATTTATAGTTTTAAGTAGGTACTTTGAAGCTGTATCACACATTCTAACCCCGCATGCACTAACAGTTTAGCTTTAGCTTTGATTTTGATAAGTTATTCATTTTTATTAGTGCAAGATGGCCTAGATTTAAGTACAAAAGGTTTTAACAATAAATTAAATACTGAACAGTACCTATTAATTTATACTTACATAATTAAATACTTACTAAATTAACACTAACACTTGAGATTTAGTAAATTTAAAGAATTTACAATACTACGGCAAAAGATGGTTGCTTTTCAATGATAAAGTTTTTTTTACAACACAAAAATGAGGGACAACGGCATTTTAATAAAGACAAAAAGATAAAAAAAGTTTTCGGTTCATTATATTACGACAGAAAAATAGAGAAATTTATTTATTCGCATGAAAACAAATCAAGTATGTAATGTTAGTAAAATAATTATTTATTTTATTGTAGATAAGTTACTTAAATTTTTGATAATTCAATGCCACTAACATTTCCTATTTTAGTCAAGCAACCACTTTTACTGACACAAACAAATTGAGATCTATGAAATTTTATTTCATTCTTATAATATTATGCATCGCACTTATTAACCCCCTAACCATTGAAATTAATTAATAAAAGGGTAAAATGGGACCCCAATACTGAGACTGGTGACAGTCAGATGGATGAACAGCGCCATCTGACTGTCACCAGGTTTGAAGCGGCGGTAGCCTAATGGCTAGGGCGTGAACCCACTAACACAAGCATCTTTAGCACGAGGGGTTAACAAGTTTACTAGTAATTTGAGACCCACATTGCTAGTAATCTATTTAAGAAAAAAAAATAATAACGAAAGTTGAAATTTTCACAGATGGTGTAATCCTGTTGCCGCTCTAACAGAAAATTAATACTAAAAAACAGAATAAAGTAGATAAGTATAAGGGGCTCCCATACAACAAACGTTACTTTTTATACCTCGAAATTATCATCACGTAGACGCTTGAAATATTCACAGAAAACTAGGTTATATATTCACTTTAAAAGTAAACAATGAAATTAAAATAAAACAAATATTTAAGGGAGCTCCCTTACAACAAACGTGTTTTTTTTCCTGTTTTTAAAGTAGATGGCACGGAACCCTTCGTGCGCCAGTCCGACTCGCAATGGTTGTAATTGTTTTGAGCTATGGACGCGGTTCCTGTCTATAATAAATGTAATAAAATGTAATAGTCGTTAGGTACTCAAATTAACAATTACATTCTTCAATTTTTAATCCTGCAAAATTTGACCTATGGTTAAGGGATGCTCCCTTTAAAACAAAACTTTGACATTTTTGCCATTCGGATGCTTTCCAACTAGGACCTATTTACATGTATACTTTTCGGTGGACCTGACACAAGTATTGCATTCGACGCGGCAACACCAGTGGAACTTGCACCCACATCTTTCCTTGATCACCGCCCGTCTTGTATTGTAGCCTCTTCCGCAGCACATCAGGGCACAGCCGTCCATTCCTGATGAGGTTCTATTGCATTCACGGCCTGTTGTGCCCTGAGAACCCTGAGATAGAAAATGATGTAAACATTTTGGGGAAGTAGGTAAAACATATTATTATAAAAAGTTACGGAAAAAGTAATGCATTTTTTTCTCGAAGCCTAGCAGCTCCGAAGGATGAGGTATTTAGCCTTTTAGAGAGAATAGGAGCATATAATGTTCCCTAAATCTTTTGCTAACAGATTATCTAAATTTATTTTTTTATTCCAGAGATATGCGAGAGTTAAAAAAAAAGATAAAACTGGGTGGTTTGGTACAACATAAATAATAATACATTTGTTTAAGAACATGTTTTTTTTAACTATTATTTACCAAAGACTCGTTCCTGACGCAGTAGTTAGGTGATTCTTCGAGGTATACTAAGTCTTGGGCGGTGGGCAATGTGAAGTGCGGGTTGCTTAACCTCAACTTGCCGCGGCGGGAAACTTTCACCTCAGTCGCACCTTCGTATTTGTCCTTTAGGTAGTCACCTGTATTAAAATAATTAGTTATTTAAATATTGTTAGATATTAAAATTTATTACTTTTCCAAAAAACCTGCCAGCATAATTACCAAAAAATAGCCATAATTATAATACCAGCAGGTACAAAATAAAAATGATACAAATTATATTATTTTGTTATTATTTGCCTTATAAAATTCATACAGAAGAATCTATAGCATAATAAAATAACAACAACTAAAATCACGGCTGTATTAACTAGTTCCTTTGCCTTTCGTTTAGAGGGCGTTTGATTTACGCGGCCACCCGTAAGATGGCGCGCTATTCATTTTCCTGTCGCTAATTACAGCCATTGTGTGATTATGGCCTCTAATTATGTGTTTGTTACTTTACAGCCTTTAATAAACGAAGCAGGTACCTGCCCACAAAATCAATGCGTATTATGAATTATTGATTCCTATTTGCTGCAACTTTGAATGAGAATATCTATTTGAGTAGGTAGGTACATATTTTTCTATAAATTCTTGGGCGCGTTAACGGAATTAACGGAACATCTCGTTTTTCATAACTGTTCTATATTCGAAATTCAACCGTTACATTTTGTTCGGTTATTATAAATACTTATTTCGAAATTAAGATAATCTTACTAAGTCGCGGTGAAAAATAAAATATATTTTAAGGCCGCTTAAACTGCTTATTAGAAACTAAAGAGATCCAATTCCATGTTTACGAGCTACTAGAGTAATAACTTTGTACGTATGATAAGAAAGTTACAAAAGGTTCACAAGCAATGCGTCGCAAATTGGCCTTTTTGTATTACATTAATATTTACTTTTCCATTCTTTCCTTTCTGATAAAATGCCTCCATTATGCAGTGAATCAGTTAAACGTATTATAATATTATATTCTGTCCTATTTGACGACATCTATAATAATTTATATCGTATTTATTTATTTATATTTAAATATATTGAAAAACAGTAAAATAATATAAAAGTGTACTAGAAAGATATTCCAATATATTTTTGAAAAATATTAAGAAGGTAAGTACCTTATAATTCTTGCCATCAGTTTCTTAATCACTCTAAACTGTGTGAACAAAATCTTCAAGTTTATGTGAAATGGACATTCTGATTAACTTGTATAGTGGTGTTATTGCAGTGATATTTTATATTTATTATGGGTTTTAATTTTTATTGCGTTACGGTAATTTATTGTTTTCGATAAACTTGTTACTGTTTTGGGTGGTCTAATTACATGCTTCGACCGCACGTCAGAAAAAAAAAATTGATATCGACATCGTCTTTATTTCGATGTAGTAAAGTTCATTATCGCACTCAGTTTTTACGCCTGTCCTGAAGTTGACAGTATTGTCGGTAGTTGAAATATAAAGTTCTTACGACTACGTAACTGTAGAAAGCGCTTGGGTATTTAGTTTATAGTCGTCAAAGAAGTAGTAGTTAACTTTTTTTCTCTAAAGAATTGGACGAATGTCAGTCTTTTTGTGATAAATAATGAGTGCTTTAACCTTCCAAGTTCTAAGAAGTGCGACTTAGTAATTATGTCCTTTAACTAAACACAGATTAGCGCCGAGATTTTGTGTCCAATTATGTAGTATTTTTGTAAATCCAGACACCGGTGACTTTAGAAACTTAACGATAGCTAATTATAGAATAATTAACGGGACGAAAAAATCTAGACTAAGTAAAAAATACAGCTTCAACAACAACAATGAAGAGTAAAAAAGGTCATTGCATTTCTATGAACTAACTATCTTTAGCTCGCGGCTCCGCCCGCGTGGGCGTGGGTTACCGCGACAAATTATAGCCTATAGCCGTCCTCAATAAGTGGGCTATCTAACAGTGAAAGATTTTTTCAAATCCGCCCAGTAGTTTCTGATATTATCGCGTTCAAACAAACTCTTAAGCTTTGTAATATAAGTATTGTTGAACACAACAAATTGATGTGTGCATAATTATAACAAAACTAAACAAGAAGGTCTTATTAAAGTACGAGAAGGTCTCTGTAAGAATTGCTTTTGGGTTATTTTATTTTGTGTATTAAAACTTAAAGATTTTGAATTTTTGTTTTAGCGACTGGTATAAATAAATAAATAAATGAATGTGGACAACATCACATACATTGCTCCGAATCTAAAGTAAGTAGCTAAAGCACGTGTGTTATGGAATCCAGAGACAACGAAGGTACCACAAACACCCAGACCCGAGGCAATGTAGAAAAGTTTTTTTTTTCCGGGAATCGAACCTGGTACCTCAGAGCTGACGACACCTTGAAAACCGGTGTGTACGCCACTCGATCACTGAGGCTCGTCATAGCCAATTATCTTGTCATACAGCTCGCATTTCAACTTAGGGAGAGGGCTGAAAATCAGCACTGTGACGAGTCGTGCTTGTCCCGGTACAGCATTAGCTGAGCCATCTCCTTTTACTACTATTATTTTACTCTCTTTTTGTAAGACTGCTGGTATTGATTACCGTTTTTGAAGTGAAACTTCTTTAGGCGCATGAGGGTAAAATTTTTACAGATGAAACGTCACGCCGGTATGCAACGGAAGTGACGAAGACGTCTAGACAGGGCAATCGTGCGGGGTGCGAGGGGCGAGACGGGGAAGGGCGCTCCCGAGCTGCATACATTACCGTGTTAGTAGCTCGGGAGCTAACTTTCAGGGCTATCTGGTGTTAGTTTAATTATTTTTGTATTTTATTAAAATGGGTGCCAAGAAACCAAGATGGCGTCGACGACAATTTGCTAATTTTTCGTCATCGGTGTCATTTTCATGGTACCCGAGGTCGCTAAAAACGATTATGGGGTCGAAATCAGAATCCAAGATGGCGCCGAGAAAAATATGCATTTTTTTCATCATGGGTGTCATTTTCATGGTACCCGAGGTCGCTAAAAACGATTATGGGGTCGAAATTAGAATCCAAGATGGCGCCGAGAAAAATATGCATTTTTTTCATCATGGGTGTCATTTTCATGGTACCCGAGGTCGCTAAAAACGATTATGGGGTCGAAATTAGAATCCAAGATGGCGCCGAGAAAAATATGCATTTTTTTCATCATGGGTGTCATTTTCATGGTACCCGAGGTCGCTAAAAACGATTATGGGGTCGAAATTAGAATCCAAGATGGCGCCGAAAAAAATATGCATTTTTTTCATCATGGGTGTCATTTTCATGGTTCACGGGGTCGCTTAAACCGATTATGGGGTCGAAATTAGAATCCAAGATGGCGCCGAGAAAAATATGCATTTTTTTGTGATAAGCCATTTTTAAGGTCAAGCTTGAAACATTATCGATAGAATGTACCTATACATTATATATAGTACGAAAATGAGTTCAGTAAGGAAAATAAATAAATACAGGTTAGATCTACATGTTTTATTTTACATATTGTGCATATAACTATGATAATCACATAAAAAAAAAAGTATTAGTTACTTTCACACAAGGGATTTTTTTAATGTAAGCAATTATTATTATACAACCAAAACTCAAAAGTACCTTATAAAGTAACAAAATAATACGTGTTACACAATATAGAATATGCAAAAAATAAAAAACTCTTTTATTAATTAAAAATGCAAACAAAAAATCCAACCAAAAATCATTTATTTCAAATTAGGCTACTGTGTTGAGTACTACTAAGCACTTTTTGAAAGTCATTATTTACACAGACAGCACCCTGATTCGCCCACCCTTAGTCGCTTTCAAAGTGTTCTAGCTGGAGAGAAGAAACGGCGCAAAAAACTCCCCTGCAGCATGTTGCCTCATTTACAATAATAATAAAGATCAAGTAGCAATTATGTACTACTGAGTCCAAGACAGCAGCACCCGTTTTTTTATTTTAATGACAATTAAATTCCTAACCTATCTTCCTTTTTCCCTTCCTCTTAATCTTGGAAATTTAAAGTTTTAGATTTGTATAAATATAAACAAGATTTATAAATGAGTTCGCCAAAGAAGTTTCACTTCTGACATGTGTACTTTGTACGCACGCATGTTTTTTTTTTTTGTAGCAATAAATGTGTTTCGATGACATCGATCGCTTCTTAAGTGATTGTTTCGGTCTTGAGCCAAGAGGGGGAGACCTTTGCCCAGCAGTGGGACAATAAATAGGTTACCAACAAAAATAAAAGATTTAATTTTTATTATAATTTATTTATTTAGAATTATATATCTGGTAAGTAGAATTACTATACTCATAGGTTGATAAACGAAAGCATTAATTCACCACTGTTAATAAATTATAATGTAACCGAATAATTCATAGTGATTATCAAGAATCACGACAAAATTAATATTAACCATCCTAGAAGAAACAAAGGAATTAATGATGTAATTAAACAAAATCCCGGTGGAACAATTAAAACTATCAAGTTAATACCGGGAGTATTAATTATAGAGTACCAGGGCGTCATGACCACACAGGAAGTAATAGTCACTCATTAATTCGGGTAGTTTTGACTTCAGAACAATGTAGAGTCGTTTACTCGACAATTTGTTTAATTGAGTGAGACCATTTTGATTGAATGTTCAATGGTGAGAATGTTTGTATTTATGGCAACGATTAGAAAGGAGAGCCCCCTACTTTAGTAGCTCCAAGTGAAACATTCTCTTTTGTTAAATATTCTTTCTTTCAAAGTTATAGTTTAGATTTGCGATTGTCCTAGTTATTAAGTACATATCAGTCATAGAAGTTTATAAACACAATTAGATTCACAAAATATTTCATAAATTAATATTGGCAAGTCTTTGTCATAAAACTATTTTATTTTCTATAAAAAAGCCTATTGGCTTTGTGTTTTGCACATAACGAACGTTTACACATTATTCTCGTGCTAAGCTAAATTGCTTGTGTTACGAGTGGGTTCACATCGGTGGGATTTGAACCCGCAACCACATGATCGCAAGTCCGACGCCTTAGCCATTAGACTACCGCCGCTTCAATTTTGATTCCTAGTTACTCAAACTTCATAAATTAGTTTGAATTGTGTTTCTGCTTTATTGTAAAACTAATTGTGGTCTTCAACTTTTGTTGCTGAATGAGCTTGTACTCAATTACATATTATTATGTTCCTGTTCACCCCTACGATAAATAGAAGCTTAATGATAAGTTAATGTAACTATAATGTATGAGAACAAAATTTAACATCGGTTTGATTTTATCATTTCATCTTTCTACTGTCCTAGTCACACGGTTCCTTTTGTCCAGGTAGAAATGATCATTATTTGGGACCACATTAGAAAACTGTCATTTATATCATTTATCCCGGAGTTATGGTTTGATGACCATAAATTGGGTAAACTATTTCTTGAGTCTTGGTTATACATACAACGTCGCTGTTGTTGCATTTAGTGTTGCAACCCAATAATGAATGTCCATGGTTTTTCAGGTAAAAATAATTTTCTCGCCCAAGTGTAGTGTAAATTAAATCTTAAATTCCGATGATTCTACATTTAAGCAATAGGTATTTTTTTTTATAAAGTGCGTATATTCAACGACGTAATCAGCAGCAGTAACAACTTTTCCCAAGAAACATAGGTCGAAATCTTAAAATTGAAAATAAACTTTTCATACAAACATAAGTCACGTGACCTGTTACTTTGTATGAAAAATTCATTTTCAATTTTAAGGTTTCGACCTATGAGGATACGAAATGAAATTAGTGAAATAATATTAGGATTTGACCAGATTAGGCCACCGGTTCATATAGGTTTGTGTCACTTAGTGGCACTTTTAATGTTTAGTTATAGAGCCAGCCAACCCAGAATTAGTTTTTTCCCCTAATAGGAACACTAATGGCTAGGACGTCGGACTTGCGATCATGTAGTTACCAGTTCGAATACAATGAACCCGCCCCACTCGTAACACAAACATTTAGCTTAGAACAAGGCGTTACAAAAATTGATTATCTGTAAAGCCGGTTTACAGACGATAATTTTACGTGATAACTTCTACCGATGAAGTGGAAGAGAAATAGGTGCGTCACAAGCCGAACGTTCAGTCCGATTGTGCCTCTCTATCGCTTGTTCCGCGCTCTCGCTTGCACGCTCGGCTCAGGCGGAACGTGACACTTTTACGTGCGTCCGTGAGTGATTGTTATTTTTCATCGATTTATAAGACTGTAGTAGAGTTATCACGTCAAAATATATATTGTATATTCTTACCGATCTCCCTGAAGGTAGCCAGTTGTTGCCAGCACGTGATCAGGCTACATGATCCTGATACGCCATGACACTTACAGGTCACACGAGATTTAGCTATCACGGCCTGTGGGACAAACAGCTTAATGAGGGTCTAGCTAGTTGTAATCCAATAGGGTTGCAAGCATAGAGCTATAATTACTATAATTTTATCTATAAGAAAAAAGACAAAAATATTTTAACAAAAGTATAACATAAACCTTAATTATGTATTAGCATAATAAAAAAAGATGTTTTCGCTTTTGTAATTTATTCATGTAGAGAGCAAGACAATAACGAAAATGAATAACACATTCGTCCTTCGAATTCGAATCCATACCAGGAACTCATAACAGCAATGGTAGTAAACCAGATCTTATTAAACCACCAATAAACTGAATCCTGATAACATCTCAAAGACACTACAGCTTTACGACAATTGGTTAGATATTCATAAAAATACAATAACAAAGGCTTATAGTTGAGTTGTGATACTAAGCAGTGAAGAAGCAGTAAACGTGGCAATTATGGAGGCCTGGTATAAAGATGTCAGATATACGACATTACGACTGGCTGAGAGTAATCACAAGTTATGTGAAACTGTATCGGGAAGCGTAAGGTCGGAAAGAAGTGAACGTTTGTGCGTATTAGATTTATAAACGTGCGATATATGACCGTGGTTTCTAATGAACTTAATCTAAACATTTTAGCCATTTTTTAGATTTTAATTAGTTGTTAGTTTCTTTTTTCGTGTTTAGGTATAAATATCATTTATTACTTTAGTTATGTTAAGATTGTATATATTTAAAGTTATTGTAAATATCTAAAGATAATGAAAAATAATTGATAGAGGTGTCATACAGATTATCTACAACCAAATCTTATATTTATTATACTCTCAGATCATACTCTAATCTTAACCAATCATTGTACGGGTTTGACGGCAAAAAAAATTAGCGTTGAGTAAAATCATTTTTATTTTTTATGTAAATCTTTATTTTTTTTACCCACAAAAAAGAATTTGAATTCGAATCTTATGTGAAGCATAGATTTATATTAATTTCTTTATTAAGGCTGAGTCACACCGGAATGGCAGCGGCCGGCAGCGACGCGGCGAGCACTTTCAGTGTGTAATAATTTTAAACTTTAACTACAATATACTTATAGTATCGCTTGAAAAGCTTGAAAAGGTCGCGCCGCGCGCCTCGCGCGTCTTGTTGGTGTTTCCGGCCGCGGCTGGCAGCGGCGACGCGAGGCCGCTCGCGGCACCGCGGGCGGCTGCGCGCTACTATACGATACCAGGCGCGCGGGGTCTGGAGGCCGCTACCGGCCGCTGCCGGCCGCTGCCATTTCGGTGTGACTCGGGCCTTAATTGAGATTTGTTTTACCTAAATATTGTTTATTAAAAAGAACTCTACTGAGGAATATTCCCAGTCTATCATAGCGGGGAATCCTTACAAATATTTAAAATCACAGGCACAAAGAACGAGACTAAGAACGAGTTTAAATTATTTTACGAGGGTTATATTCTTCGAAAGTGTATTTCTTAAACACGCACTGAAGTATAAACGGCTTGATACGTTTTAACTTGATAGGTGTCGTTAGATTTTAAATAAAAAACCCCGACCGCGCTTTTTATGTGCCTTCGATTCACGACCAGGTTATGTAGGTCTTTCACCGACTAAATACACCCTGGTCCTGTCTTTGCTCGACTCCGAATCCTGACTTATTTTTTTTTAAGTATTTTAACTTGCTATGAAAGTAAGTATACCCGTCTGCCTGCTTCGTTGTTGTGTCTGTTCATCAACTGCCTCCCTTGCTCCCGGCTGCCTCTCTTGACCTTGCGCTCCCGCTCTCTCACGTCGACAAATACCTCGGTAAATCTGGGAAAAATATTTTCGAAATTAAATAAAATTGTTATAATTATTCTGGATTTCACGTTTACATCATACACGAATCTTTCTGGAGTCGGCATTTTTCGATAACCAAGTTGAGAAGTAGGCGCCTGAATTCTGACAGTATTTATTAATAATATATAATATCTTGGGACAGCTCACACAATGCCACCTGATCCCAAACTAGGCAGAGCCTGTACTATGGTAACCAGACAACATTTACTAATAAACATACTTATATATTTCTAAATACATACATAAATTATAGATAAATAACACCCAGACACAGAACAAATGATCGTGCTCATCACACAAAGATTTGTCCTGGGTGGGAATCGAACCCATGACCTCCGGCTTAGCAGTCAGGGTCACTAACCACTAGACCAACAGGCCCCATTAATTAAAGGGCCTCCATCAGAAGATACACAGCCATAAATATTGAAAATAAGTTTTATTTCTGTGTACTCCTTCAATTACAGGAGATTGCAAAATTAAAAAAAAAGTGGTTAAGCTACAACTCCGTTGTGAGGAAATTTTGTCTGCATATATTGTTTTAATTCGTGCTATATAAGCTTATAACTACTTAGTAACAATTTGTGAATTCAACTTGGCTCAAAAAAGTTGTAAAATAGGAGTTCTGAACATGCACAATGATACTAAAATTTTGTTGTTCAAACTCATTGGTTGACAAGTTTACTATTTATGAGGCTAGATTGAACGCATACTTGTAGTTCAAAAGTGACGTACTGACTGATAAATCAAAGTAGAGCGGGAAAACTTTTACTCCTGGTACTTTGAAGCTTTCAAGGGATGGAAAGAGATATTTGAGCAGAAAAGAGACAAATATATGCACCGCTACGTGTTTTTGCTACGCCCACACCGCTACGCAGTCTACGAGAAATATTGATCGCTTGGTTTGTGTATTGGAAAATGAAGCTTGTACTCTCCATATAGCGTGCATAATTAGTTCTTAGTTATTTTAGAGGGTGGACGGAGGGTAACATTTTTGTTTCCAAGGGGATGGGGATTAACGTAGTAGGTCACAATTCGTTGTACATTGCGTATTTTGTTTAACATTAGTTAAGGCAAATCCGTTCTGAAGGAGCAATGAATTTATTTTGTACTCTAGTTTTAATTTCTAGGATTTAAATAGTATCAATGTCTAATATTATATCTTATAGGTTTATTATGTATTTTTTTTTGGTAATTTTGTAGTAGGTACATATAGATATGTATAGAACTGTCTACTGTTACACATACAATTTCGTACCCCGCAAAATTTGTCGTACCGGATTAACTCTATCTACCGACCTATGATACCCTGGTAGAAGTTATCGGGTTAAAGCGTTCGTAACCCGCTAAACCCGGGTTATCCGGGTTTTATCCTGCTGGATTCTCTGCCAACTTTTAAGCGATCTTAAAGTCAAGTATTTGGCTTTGGTTCGATCTTAAAGTTATTTATTATAGTTTTAGCGCCATTTAAAAGTATTCATATTTAATTAATCGGATTAAAACGAGGAAAATATTTATTATAATTCTATATATTATATTTTTTCCGGTTTTCTTTCACCCCGTCCAAAAACGGACCTTTTATTTCAAATTTAGAAATTTTTATTAAAGAACAGGAACAGTAATTTAAGTTGAATATAATATATTATGAGACATATTCTGACAATTCAATCATAAAACGAGGGCATTTACAGACTCTAAAGGAAATCTATATTATTGTTATACAAAATAACTAGTCTCTTTATAATAAATAATTTATTAAATACCAAACAATCAATTATTACTATTATTTATTTATAATATAATTTTCCTAATAGAACTAATAAAGGCAGAAAAATATGTATGAAAACTCCCCTACAGATTTCCCGCATACCATTTTACGAATAGTTTACCGTATCCTTTAAATCCTGCTAGCCTGGTAGGAAAAATACGCGAATGCGGGAAAATCTCCTTTATGAAGCCGAGGCCTTTCAAACGCTTGCATTCCCCATACCGCGATCGCATACCAAACATTCTTGAGCTTCTGAAAATCATGTTGCCCTGGTGAAGAAAATTCAAACAGACAAATCGGAAAAGCGTTTTTAAAGTATTCCTTCAGTAAAAAACTTAAAAAGCTCACCCTATGGAAGTTGCTTGTTTATGTATGTGGCTCCGCCCTATTTTCCCTGACGATATATTATTGTGTGTGTTGAGCACGCACACATAGAATATGATGTCTACCAGTTTCATTCAGAATATCACTGTTTGTATTTTATGTTGTCTTAGTATTTGAGACTCTGATTTTTGCGAACTAGTTCGGTCCTGTATTTTCCGATTTCTCTTGGCTTTTCTGCAGTTAAAATTGTATGAATGTGTTTTTTTTTTATTGATTGTGTGTGCACTGCATGGTATAAATAGTACAAGCAGCTCATCAAGCTTTCTATTAGTTTCAAAATGTTTTTATTATTTTGATTACACCAAAAAATATTGTATTTAAAATCAGTTTTTTTACTTTGTAGTAAAATAGATAACCATATTTTTTATGTTATGTAACTTTTAATTCCAGCTCAGCATCATAAGCAAAGCTTACGTTATTATTAAAGAGCAAAAACAGTGTTTTTTTTACCTCCAATCTATTTCATATATTATTATAACCTCTCTAACGTCCTGTATTCCTGGTACCAAAGTCTGAAAAGCGTGACGTTTGAGCGTTGAAAAAAGCGCATGACGAAAGCAGTGACGACACGATTAGCGTTCTTTGAATTCTGATACCCTGGTGAATGTGACTCGAAATATGCAGAAAATTCCATGTTTTTGTGATAAATTGTTTAGGGAATAACAATCAATCAAACCGTGATCCAGTAATAATATTTTTCTTTTATTCATTTTATCTTCAATCAAAACGAAACAATTATATGTAACTTCTTCCTTCCCTGGTATAGGTACTATGTTTTCGTACGTAAAAAAGGCTATGTTGTTGTGAGCTTCAAGGGCTGATTGATATTCAAAAATTTCAAACTAACGCGGTACCTAACCTACGTTTCGTTTGGCGATTGCAAAAAAATTACGTAAGACTATGTTTTTGTATTAATAATATACACAGAAAAATTAATGGTTTCAAAAGAAGGCCGGCGGGGTTGGTGTATTTGTAAATATGCGTTTGTATTGTCATGAAGAATTGGTAACCAGTCACCGGCCAGGAAGCATGATAATATTTATTTATATCTTTCACATCATAAAATACGTTTTAATATTTTTTGTTATTCCCAAGTCTCTATTTATTTATTACCTAAAGTTTCAACCTTCAAACTTTAGTTTAACTCAAACAACATTTATATATTATTATTCTCTCAGGAGCATGTTTATTTTGGCATGGCATGCCAAAATAAACCATTCCAGAGGCATGGAATACTAAGGGTATTTTGCACGATATAATAAAATTTTCACAAGACGTTTAACACCGCAATAACTTCATTGCATTATTGATTCCTATTGACTAAAATACCAAACGTATTTTGAGAGAGTCCCAAATTCCAAGCAACAACAAAATAATTCTATTGAGATTTTTTTTGGATCTTTTTAATAATACCGTTTAACCCTTTCATGTTTTCAGCAGCGCTAACCCTTTCAGTACGTGAAAACTTCCTAGGGCGGCACGACTACGTAGGAGGTGGTCTACGGTGCTACGCGCTGCTACGTGGATTGTAACTCGGTTCATAAAACGTAGACCGTATTAATTTGTACTAAAACCATTGTACTATAGTCTGAAATGTCTAAATTGAATGAATAGGATAAAAATAGCATGAATATTTTTAATAATTAATTAATTTACTTTATTTAAATATTACTAGTAAGGATATTTTTTATGGATCGGAGGCGTATGTATTACGACCGTTAAAGGTGAATTTTGAATTTGCAGTTAGGTCAAAATTACATAAAATACAATTGCAACGTACCTATTACGGTGGTTTTCTTTTGACTCAGCAAAATGTGTATCGTGTGATAACCGTAGTATAACTGACAGCTACGAGTAACACTACCTCTCGTTTATTTCTGTGAGCCTAGTACACGACCTGTCTTAAGCCATGGTTTGACACCCGTGAAGCCCGGTTGACAGCTGATAAACAATTTTTTCCTTGCTTTCAAAATTATTATGATTATGTTTTTAGCGTTTGTACCTATTTCCGATATAATTGTAATGAATTACAGGTCTCCCAAAGTGATAATGCGCATAGAAATTTTCGTCACTGTTCGCCAACGGTCGTATTCCCCGAGTGTCGGAAGACGATATGTATATAGAGTGGTTAAGTGCATTTTCTTCATGCATAGTTTAGTAGAATTATGTGTTTTGTGCTAAAAGAGATAAATATTGATTTATCAGTAATGAAATTTGATTCGATAATTCCATGTAAGCGAGGAAAACCACACGATTGCGAATATGCTATGCACAGCCTTTGAAATTAATAGCTTCGATCAACTTTTTTCTCAAATTATTTACAGTTGGTAGTTCTTTGAGCGTCAACTGAAAATTGTATATCATATTACGAATAACACAGTAGTCGAAATCATCAAGTCCCAGACGAAATCTACTTTTAGGTTTTTTTCGGTGTGGAAAATTTCATTGATTGATTCTGTTTTTTTTTTCGTTTAAGATTTTACTCAAAGTTCGTCGTGAAATTCCTGTAGCTTTTGTAACACGGTCCTGATTTTTTTTTAAATAACCATCATGTTCTCTTTTGAAAACATTGGCTTCATTTAAGAAATAAAGGTACACATTAAATACCATTTGCCGTGCTTGTGACTCAAGCGGCTTTCCACGTTTAAATTTATCCATTCTGGAAGAATTCGTCTGAAAGAAAATGGTATGGACAGAGTTAGGCATATTTTTATTTATTTGTTGTATTTTTGCATCATGTACTTAATATACTTGATAGGTATTATTATTTATTCCTGTATCTATTTGTTTATTTTATCTTTCTATTATATTAGTATATTTAACTATTTTACAAAATTATTTAAATTTGAATAGGATAATTAAAATTGAAATTAATTTCACCTTTGAAAACAAAACCAAGAAGGGTGTGTAATAGCAGCTCTATATTATTCCACACAGAGAGAACACGTGCAGTCACCACCAATATATAAAGACGACTGACGGACTTTTGACTGACCGGCAACCGCCGCCGACCGCCCGAATTGTTTTCGATTGTGTACACATGATATTGACTCCTATTTCTTTTGAACAAGGTGCAAAATGCAAGTGCATTGTTTAGGGCTCTTACGATTCAATGATTCGGGTGTTTCCGGGAATACGACAATTAGCGAAGATCTGCATGTGCATTATTAATTTGGGTATACTGTAATGTTTTTAACATGATTTTCACTTTAAAATTTTATTAATTTGAATATAATTTTGTTGTATTATTTATATTAATTTAATTAATTACCTGTTTTGTTATATATTCTATCTAGCTTACATGATTTATAACTATTCCAACTAACTAAACTACTAAACTTAAAATTTTTTTTTCATACGGCTAATTAAGATCATGTGCATTAATTAAGTTTAAATTTTATATTAGTTTATTTTTTGCTACAACAAACAGGTGCGAAGTGAATTCACGTGAAGGTGTAAGAAAAATTTCGTCGAGGTAAATTTTTCACCTGTCTTACCTCTCACCTTGATACTAGGGTATAAGAGAACGCCAGGAGGAAAATTCACCTTATTTCACGTGTTTTCAGGTGTACTCACACAAGTGCAATTCACGTTCACCTTTATAACTCACCCAAAAACATTTACGTCGATGCTTAGGGAGGTTTTGCTTTGTCCCTTTCTGGCCCACTGGGAAGACCGGGGAAAATTTCTATACTCTTCTCACTCGGAGAAAAGTTTTCCCTACACACACTTACGGAACGCTTCAGGTGAAAATACCTTATGGCGTTGTGGCGACTACAGGTAATCGACATCCTTCCAATGTTGCTACCCTAGTATACAGGTGTCGTTCGACACAGGTGAGCTCTACCTGAAATTTTCAGTTTCTCTACACACACTAACGGAACGCTTCAGGTGAAAATACCGTATGGCGTTGTGTGCGCGCGACTACAGGTAAACGATATCCTTCCAATGTTGCTACCCTAGTATATAGGTGTCGTTCGACACAGGTGAGCTCTACCTGAAAGTCTCAGGTGAAGTACTGAAAAGGTGGGAAATGTCAAGAAGCGGGGTTTTTATTATAATTACCTGAAGGTAAAAGAAAATACAATAAATACATCGGGCATGCATGTCGGCAGAATTTATTCGATTTTCTTGTGAAACAGCTACCAATACGTATAAGTAAAATATTATAATATTTTATGTACATAATTATTAAGATAATCGTAATAATTATGTAGATAATTTATTATTACGATCAATCAATCCCACGTGTACATAAATAATGGTGTTTTGCCAATAAAATATTTTTGGGATCGAGTCAGAGTCGAACTTTCCGCGGGGAAAAATTTCGATAAAGTGGGGGAAAAGTACTAGGAGATCATGAATTGCAAAGAGGTGAAAGAGGTTGAACATTGGCGTAGGTCAGGAACGTAGCCGGGAACCGTATTTAAATAAAATAATAATCTATTCACAGGACTACATGAACGTATAGAGTGTATATATAATTCTAGAAGTAGGAAAGTATATAAAACGGTTCTAGTTGTAGTAGAACATAGTAGGATGTACTGGGCAAACATAGGTTGTTGGATGTTTATTTGTAGAATAATAGCGTGATAATAGTTTAGTTCCAAATTTTATTTTTATTACTTTAATATACCTGTTTTATTCATTTTTGTTGTGATTTTATCAATTAGAAAAGTTAAAAAACCGTACATAAACTATATCTTTAATGTGGTTAACATAGTTGTTAAGTTCTTGTGGATTCGATGTTATTTATTGCCTGTATAATACTAAAGTTCTGTCAATATAATTAAGCTAAAAATATTGTTTAGCTGTGTTATAATTTAAGTTTTTTTTCAATCTGCTATTTAAGCACTTATTCTCCCCAGCCTTGACATTGGCAGTATGGGCAGTATCTTTTCAACACCGTCGACCGAACCATAGATCAATGCCCTCGAGATAGATTTTAAAATAAACGGAGCCATAATAATCAACAAAATTGCAAGTTTAATTTAGTTTCGAACTTTTTACAAACTATTTTAGATTATAATATTTTTGGTAGAAAAATAATTTTTATCGATTCTACCCCCCCCACGCAGACAAAGCTTTCTGCCGCAGTTCAATAACCTTTACCTCAAAAGTACTAGGAGAGCATACTTACTTGTAGCCATACTCAAGGTTATCGCCGCAGCCACCCCATACCCAGTCGGAGTGTAGGTTCCGCGGCCTGGCGGCATGACTGCAACTGCAGCTGGATAGCCGACCGTCTCGACAGGCCCTCGACACAGAGAGAGATACCCCGGCTGATGTGATAGCGTGTGTAAACGCCGTTTCCCGGGACGCTGAGGAAAATTTTCTTGTATATTATGTACTCCTAATTTATGAAGTTCTGGTACGTAGATACTATTGAGACCTAAGTTTGGATTTTTTTAAGATTTTAGGGGAAGGGGTTTGTGGACAAAGTAGGATTTATTTTACGGATTATGTTTCGCTTTGTCTGCGTTTGCATCTGACGCTATAGCGTATAGTGCATTTTTTATGTAACCGGTTTTCACCCACTGCTGGGCAAAAGTGTCCCCGTTTGACTTTAGAGTGCATTTACAATTTTTAAGATGTATTTTAAAGTAGGTATTATACAAATATATGGGACTGAAATTCAAATGATACTGTGCTTCTATATTCTCTATCATCTCCATACAAGTTAGCGGCCGCAGCTGTAATTAATTAGAACACAGTAGTTCTATGTGCAAACATGGTTACACGTAACAAAAAAATTTTTGTTGCTTCATACATCATACAGATGATCACAAGTCGCTATTAAAATAATGTCTTTAATGTTTCATTACGCGCTATATTTTAGAGCAAGTTTAAAAATAATATGAGAACATTAAACAAAATTCAAGTCTTTTAATTTTAAACCTTAATTACGAATAATAGTCAAACAAAATACAAAAAGGTTTAGGTGTATATGTTGTTAGGTTTGAAAATATTTACTGAAAATGTAACAAATAAAACTAAGTCTTTTAATATAATACTAACATAACGTATTCCCAGAGGAGACGTCCTTCGGTAATATCTCTACAATTTCCTAGAATGTATTTTCTATCTAGAACAGTGTGGTGGGAACGGTGCGTCACTATAAATCAGAGCCTGTCCTGGCATGTCGGCAACCAGCTAAGATTTAAAGCTTTGTTACAATTTGGATTTCACATACACGAGATAAAATATATTATTATCTGTATTGTTCTAGTCTTTATCGCGCAGAAAATCACTTTATAATTTAGTATTTATTTATCTACTTTAAGGCTTAACATTTAAGTTTTAAGACCGATTTTTCTATATTCCACTTATATATTTATAAAAGAATATATAGTTACTAGCTGTTGCCCGCGACTTCGCTCGCGTGTAAAGAGTAGTATTAAAGGTAGATGGATGTATTCTGTGATTTTCAAAGTAAGGAGAATGTATACAATTTTTCATAAAATATTATGGCGTTAAAATAATAATTAAAGTAGCCTATAGCCTTCCTCAATAAGTGGGCTATAACTATAACGGTGAAATAATTTTTCAAATCTGACCAGTACTCCCTGAGATTAGCACGTTCAAACAAACAAACTCTTCAGCTTTATAATATTAGTATAGATAAAAGAAATATTGAATTTCCTTAGGCCGCTTATCATTTTCCAAGCATTTGCCTTTATTTACTTACCTTACTTTCACACAAATCGTCTATCTGGGCATCCTAAAATTGTCTTCGGAGATATTTTTATTACGTTACATGTCAATTCTTTTTGTCCTAAAAGAGAAATTTATTCTCTATTTATCATGATATATGTTTGTCATATGGCCTTGGAATATGGTAAAGAAAATGTACAAAAGAAGTAATATTGAGCACGTTTGTCTTTATATAAGAAAGGAACACGAGGATGTCATCTGAGAATTATTTTTATGTTGTTTGAGGTCCTAACTTTATTGAAGTAATGGTTATTGTGTTGTTGGTACACACTACACTGTTAAATAAAATTCTGGAATTGTCTTTTAGTTTTTTTAAAAGCAAATGCTGTTTGTATAACAGCATCATCATCTCTTTGCTGTCGACAATATTATTTGGAGGTCAACGTCATGCGGAATCTGCTTCCATTCGTCTCTACTATTCGTCATCTCAGTATTTACTCCTTTCTTTTGACGTGGTAACGTCATATAAATCGATGAACACCGGCTACTCGCACGAAAAAGTGTCACGTTCCAACTGCGGCGAGCGTGCAAGCGAGAGCGCAAAACAAGCGAAAGAGAGGCACGATCGGTCTAAGCGTTCAGCTTGTGGCGCTCTTTCTAGGTATTCTCTACCATTCCATCGGCCAATGTATCCGAGTAGAAGAGATACAGTATGTAATTTTTCATCCATATTTTCTTATCGTCCGGTAAACCCATTTCACAAACAAAAATTTTTTTATAACAATAAAAAATAATTATTACTTACTAGTTTTCATATTTTTAAATGAATATTTTTTTCTTTGTGGTAGGTATATATTTAAAAATGTAATTTATATTTATATTTGGAAATAAAGAAAATAATATACCTAAACATAATTCAAAGAAAATAATATTTTTTATAATATTTGATCTTTGCCTCGTAGTCTGTAAGTGTTTTTAGTTCCAAAAAACATTTTTTTATTTTTTTTATTAGTTTACAGGTTAAATACTCACCAATCAACGTCAGCGGTCCAAAAACAGTCTCGTCACTAGTCACCGTACAATTCCATCTTCTTCCTTGAAATTGGTACTGGCACTCAGTGATGCCCTGTTTCACTCCCGCACTGACGACCGGCATGTGGTCCTTATGACGTCGGCAGACACGTCTCTGGCCTGGAGTCAGTCCTCGGAGACGAGCGCAGACGCGAGACTTCTCCGAAAATAGGTCTGGTTGGTTCGACCATTTCTCGAATTCCAGTAGACCCATATTGCTGTAACAAGGAAATTAAAAGTTATTATTATATCTTTGTAGGTTGGAAATGTGCTCCAAACTTCAGTCTGGTGCAAGGTAATATGGAGGGAGCAGCATACCTAAATGAGTAAGTTTTTGAGGATTTAAAACTTTTACTTTTATCTGGGTTTATCCCGACAAAATATAGGCAAGTTTGATGAAGTATAACTATTATCCATTATCCATAGACGAATCCAGTATCCATAATGAAAGAATGGAAAATACTAATATACCTTTTGAGAATCAATTAATCGAGAATCGAATCAAATAAAAATGGTCAGTTAAGTGATTTTTAACTTTTGTATATAAGATGGTGGCAAAATACCTTCGCAGTGTACTGTAATTAAAACATTAAAACTCTGATACCTAAAGTAAGATATAAATTGTGTTTTGAGTAAATTACTATTTACAAGTATTGTGGTAAGGAGGTACGTAGTGGGCACAATAGATATTCAATTGTTTTAAACGCAGATTACATATTTTGGATAAATTCAAACAATTTATTTGCATTTAGAGATGTAGGGCAAAGAGGCATCTTAAGACTCATCTCGAATTGGAGCAACCTGAGAAGATCGTAGCCAAGCAACCTCGTTTAAATACTCTATACAATACAATGTAAATTTATTGAATTTTGAGATGAGCAAAAATAATTTACGACTCAGTTGTGCAAATAAGTTAATGTTTGCCATAGTGTACCATCCTCGAAAGGTAAAGAAACATTTTCCTTAATGCGTCTGAAAGATCATGAAGCGATAAGAGTACCAATTAGGTAGTTCACAATTTATTTTATTTTAGGAAGAGTTGACAGCAATGATAATTGATGAAGGAAAACATTGTGAGGAAACATGGATCTCAAACTTTGCATCTGAAATCGCCAACCCGCAATGAGCCAGCGATCGTGATGATCAATGCACCCTTCCCAATATGAGAAGAGTCCTCTGTCCAGCAATGCACTGGGACATTTGATTTAATTTATTATTTACTTTGGCTGGGTACACAGCACACCTGCATAATTCTAGTTATAGGCAATAGCAATTGAGGATAATATGTGACTATTGTTATCTTATATTAACAAATAATGACGTCACTTATTTCCTTACGTATATTACCTTTTGTTTTCTTCCTATTGTTTTCTAGTGTGAGTCATTTGTCGTAGCCTTCATTAACATTAAAATCGAAAAATTATGTAGCGAAATGTAATTTTTAGAGGTCTTGTCGACATAATACTTGGAAATTTAAAAGAAATACTATTTTCCTTTTAAATTAATACTTCAGCGTGTTGTAGTACGTCGGTAAGTTTAATTTTGTTGCGTACTGGTACTCAAGTGGTAGTTGGCAGACCACATAGCAAGACTCCAAGAAAAAAATATTACTTGTCAACAACTGAGTAGCCTGGCCCCACTGGGAAGCGACTAAGCGGACGGAAAGGGAAAGATGGTGAGAGAAAATATAGATCTATAATTTCTGCATCTATACTATTATTATAAAGCTGAAGAGTTCGTTTGTTCTTATCTAGGGAACTGACGCCAGCCGCGAGAAAAAGCAAATAAAACTCAAGTGTGCAGTAATATGTGTTTAACTGGAAACAAACTAGCAAAATAAACATATTAATACTGATAAATAGTTGAAGCTCTGTAAATAAATAGGTTAATTCTGAGTGACAGCTGTCAAGATACCACGCATGCGTAGAAGTTGTGCCCGCCATTTTAATTGAGCAATTAGTTTATTGAACAATCATAATTAGCTTCTTATCAATCTATTTATTTAAATAAATCTCGGAAAAGACTTGACCGATTTTTATGAAATGATACGTAGGTTCATTCGGTAGGTCCCTCATACCTCTAGGTGATAGGGTCTCTCCAGTTTCTTTTTTAAATGACAGGACAACGTTTGCCGGTTCAGCTAGATATTAAATAATAATTGCTATTTGTATTTTGCAGCTGTTAAAATATTCATGCGTAAGCAATTTAAATTAATTGCTTGCGTTCTGAGTTTGTCCTCTATTATACCAGTTTTTGTTTTTTTTTGACGACAATTTTATTTAACGTGTATTTTAAAAAAGGATATTTGAAGATCATTCTGGCCTTCACCGGAACAGAGACACTCGGATATTATGTCACCTTTTCAACATCCTACATGAATCTCAATATCCTTTATATCTTTGACAACGTTTCTCCTATACCAAGCCCCCTAACACTCCATGTAGATCCCACCACAAAACCCTCCTAAAATTCAAACCTCATAGCACGGAAGACTTAGGGAGAGACTTCAAGAGAAGACTTAGGGAACACTAAATGTCATCATAATCTATTTGTATGTATATCAAAATGTATAGGTACTTTGTATTCTTAGTATTTCATATTAATTGTTATAAGTATTTGATATTCCGTGTTATAGTATTGTTGTTTGTACATATCTCTTAAATTTCTCCATTCGCGGGTCTGCTAGAAGAGATTTCTTAAGAAATAAGCAGTACCTTTGTACATCACTTTCCGAATGTTGTATCTTATTTAACTTGAGTATATAAATTGTCAAATACTTAATACTTGTTATTATTATTGAGTACTTAAGGCCTAACATAACAAGTTTTAAAGCGCTCATAAAGGTGTGACAAATAAAGAAAACAATAAAGATGTTTTCTTTCTTGAAATAGTTTTAGTTCTTAAATTCTTCAACTGTAATGTAGTGTGTAAAATTTTCAACATTAAATAATGGTCCGTTCTTAATTATACGTTCGATCATGTTCCATAATTATTATGATGACAAGTTTCAGGTGAATATTACGGTTCCAGTGATACTACCTATTATGTAACTGATACCTTGTAATTGGTTTTAATTTATTATTACACAGATCGACAAGCGAAAATGAGTTTGTGTTATTACCAGAGATCGTATTATGAAATGAAAAAGCCATCATGTCTATAGTACAAAATATTGTTTAATTCAAAGGAGAATGCCCAAAATCAGTTTTATCACTCGCGAAGGGTTTTGGATCATCAAACGAGATTTAAACTATGTTTATTATTATTAATATTATTTATTGTACACCACAAATGATACAATAATTTAGAATAAGTGCTAAGCTAATAAGGTTATGTTGGTGGATTTATCGCTAATAGCGATATTTTCCAGACAACCTTTGGATGGACAGGCCCTCTAGCCAAGTGACATTTCTACAAGCGTTAACGGCGATAGAAACCGCTTAAATGACATTAATTGCATGAAAATTACATTTGTTTTTTATAAGTCACGTGACTTACACTTGTCACTTCCATACATTTAATGTCATTTAAGATATTTCTATCATCATTAACGCTTGTAGAAATTCCACTTGGCTAGGGGGGAAGGAAGGACAGAAAACTAATAGAGATAACTATGCACTGTGTGTGTAGAACTAAACTTCATTGCATGTTAACAAACGATTTGAGATAATCTTCCAGTCTTACAAGTTTAGCTGAATACCGCATTTCATGGAGCGACTGCCTATCTGACCTCCACAACCCATTTTACTGGGTAATACAGTATCCCAAGAGTAACCCATAGTAAGACAAGTTGTCAGACTGTAAACACTATATTTTACAGGTACTGCCTACCTACAGATGCACAGACTTAATCCTTTAAAATAGAAAGCCTGTGTTTCTCTTCTTAATTAAAGAATAATAACAACCCGATACGTAAGTTTATTGACTCTGGTTTTATTTGAAATTTAAAAAAGATTCAGTTAATCATTTGTTCAGTAAATAAACGATGGCATGTATCCTATCAAGATCAGTGAACTCTGTTTCTTATCTTTTCTTTCGCAATGATGGCCCACATTACTAATATAACTGAAGGAACAAGAAAATTATGTACCGAACTGAGCATGAAGTATTAAATAAATAAATAAATGATTGCAAGAAATAATATCTAAAGCTGAAAACCGACTATCAGATGCTTCTGACGGACGTGGCTGACAGCCGCTTCTTAGGCTGCGGCTCCATTGAGGCGGAGACGAGCGGAGCTGAGAGGAGCAGAGCTGTGAAAAGAGGTACGTGATTCCACTGAGGCGGAGACGAGCGGAGCTGAGTGGAGCAGAGCTGTGAAAAGACGTGATGGTCGATCCCCACACGTCTCCTCTCCGCTCCGCTCGTCTCCGCTTGACTGTTTCCATTGAAGCAGAGCGGAGACGAGATGTGGATTTCATGTAATATGATTGGTCGATCCCCACACGTCTTCTCTCCACTCCGCTCGTCTCCGCTTGACTGTTTCCATTGAAGCGGAGCGGAGACGAGATGTGGATTTCATGTAATATTATTGGTCGATCCCCACACGTCTCCTCTCAGCTCCGCTCGTCTCCGCTTCAATGGAGCTGAAGCGGAGCGGAGACGAGATGTGGATTTCATGTAATATTATTGGTCGATCCCCACACGTCTCCTCTCAGCTCCGCTCGTCTCCGCTTCAATGGAGCCGCAGCCTTATAGCTATCTACGTATTAAATGTACACTGAGCTGTACGAACAATCGGACGTAAGTTGTGGACGTAACCTTGCGCTGACCTTGAGCGTTCGGACGTCTGAAAGATTCTGGCGCGTTGGATGTTTTTAAGGCCATGCATACTTATCAGCCGCGTCCAATAATTTGTTTCCAGCATGAATCCGACTGCGTGAAAACTAAGTTGATAAAAGCAATTCTATATCCGTAGCCAGTCTTTGAAAAAGGGTTATTCGATATAATATTGTTGTCACAAGCTGTTTTTCATAATTCTTCTATAGCCTTTTCCCAAGCTATGCTGGGGTCGGCTTCGGCTAACTGCAAGCCGCACGGTGTGACCGATAATAAAGCCTCGGAAAGCATGTGAAGCCATTGGTCCCGACTGCCATACAGTGATCATTGACAGTCCTTAAAATTCTGACAACCAGTCCTACTAAGAAATACTGTATTGCCTAGCAAAGGGGTGTGGAGGTCAGATAGGCAGTCGCTCCATGAAAATATGGCAGTCAGCTAAATCCGGTAAGACTGGAAGCTCCAAAATAGCTTGGGAAAAGGCTAGGCAGATGATGATAAGGAGCATCTTTCATCTGACCTCCACAACCCATTGCCAGGTAATACAGTATTCTATTAAGACTTGTAGTCATTTAAAATGAAGGAACCTTTTTAATTATAAGAAAAAAAAAAATAAGAGGTAAGCTTGTCATTAGTAAAATATGTAATCAAGCTGAATCTGATGCAACTTAGAAGAAAGGCCAACAAAGGGAGAACCAATAAAAAGTTTGTATCATTTGAATAAAAAAAAATACACTTAAGTTATAGCTTAGACGAATAAAACCATTTCTATTATTAAAGTACACTTTAATAACATAACGAATGATAAAATATTGGTAACATGTATAAACATAATTAACAAAATATTTGGCAACATAATTATAACATAGTTTAATTTCTTTTACAATTTAAAAACACATTGATTATAATATTAAATCAATGGAGTCAATGATCTTCCGGTTTTGTAAATAGGAGTCAATTATAATAATTTAATCCTTAAAAATATATTGATATGTTACATATTATTATATTTCCTACATCCAAGAGGACATCA
This sequence comes from Plusia festucae, assembly GCA_950381575.1. Taxonomy (NCBI): domain Eukaryota; kingdom Metazoa; phylum Arthropoda; class Insecta; order Lepidoptera; family Noctuidae; genus Plusia; species Plusia festucae. The sequence continues at coordinate 7,633,168 of OX494454.1, read as the reverse complement.
ATTGAATATTATGTACAAAATACCGTATGTATAATTTAGAATCTCCAGACAACCAGCCAAAAAAGGTTCACGTCGAAAAAGAAAAAAAAAATTTAGCCATTTTGACTAACCTTACCAAAAACAAAAGAACATCGAAATTCTAGAGATTTTAAAACCAAGCTTGGACAGAATTATATCACATTTGATTCGTTTTTTTGTTTTTTGGTGTCTCGTCGTCGCCTCCCGTTGTAGTTAACATTTTCTGTCTCCATTCCTATATTATCACTGATTCCGTTAAGCGTATCTTCCGTAGATCGTTATCGTGAAGTTCAATCCATTTCCCCTTTGACTCTTCAACTTGATCTTCACAAACCTTTGTCCAACACCTCCTGCTGCAATCGTTGGATAACCTCCAGAACCATCCTTATTATTATCATTTATGTAAATCGCTTTTATGTAAGCATAATTGCTCTGTCCAGGCTCTGGGTATTGAATAATCGTTGTTCGAGTGATTAAAGGGAATCCATATTTCACTTCGTCGATTTTGTAGATGATGACGTCACCGTAGGTAGCCTGTCCTATGGCCAGATTGTGGCTTTGACAGGCCGCCAGGACCGCGAAAGAAAGGAGTATGGCAACACAAAGAGTTTTCATTTTGTTCGTTCGATTAACACTAAGGTGTTAATTGAGAAACGGTGTTATATATAACTGTGGACGGTGTTATGTGATACGGAAATATTTGGTGTGGAATATTGATAAATTGATTAAAATAATCAATTACTTACTGACAAATTTATAAAATTTTAAACCTTTCTGATTTGCTGCGTTAAAATTCGATTTAAAAGTAATGTTAAAAATGTAAAAAATATTGTTATACACAATCTATTAATCTTGATTTCAAATAACTTCAAATACTACTAAAACGACGCAAATGAAAGACTAGTACTCGTAGTGTGAAAATATTTGTATGAACTATTTACACAGTTGGATAAAGAATAACATATACATATTATGCTTGTTAAAACTATATCGGTGTTAGTTCACATGCTTCTTTATAAAAATATGGACTATTGGTTACATAGAAATACCGGCGGTAAAGTTAGGGTCAGGGTTAAAAGTCAGGGTGAAAGTATTTTTATCGTTGTAATCAGTAAGCAAGTAGTGATTTAAAATTGGGATCTTTTAATAATTTAATTAATCTATCTCTTGCCTCACCTTTACATAAAGTCGTTTCTGAAAAACAAACAGTCTACAAAGAGCGTATCCATCATGGTGGACAAGTCAGTGACGTCACATCACATGCTCAATGTCACGGATCAACAGACATGCTCAAACAAACGTTCTAAGAGGAAATTTTACATTATATTTTATAGAAATATATGTTTAATTTTACACATTTCTACTAAGGGCTCATTGGCTAATGTAAACCTTTCGATTTGAACCGATAATAGAGGTTAAGCTGCGCTCGCTGCGGTTGGTCCGTGGATGGGTGACCATCTGTTAACATAGCGATACCTCGGAAAGCACGTTAAACCGTTTGTCCTTTTATACAGTGTTCTTTGACAGTCGTTAAGTCAATGGTAGATGATCAAAATCAGAAACTCAATACTAATGAACCGAGTTCGCGTCAGAACTGTGTGGCGTCGAAGTGGTTCAAAGTATGTGGTTTTAAATTATACAAAACATTTACCATATCCGTGATCAGTTTTGACTCCAAAAGTTATAAACTCAATTCATCATCTACTTTTGCTGTTACTGTACAGCCTCTGCCTAGTTTGGGATCAGATGGCCATGTGTGAGCTGTTCCAAGATATTATTATTATTACATACTGAAAAGGTAGCTGGGTCGGACTGGATGTGGAAGGTGGACGAACTTAAACATCTACAACGAATAATCTTAGCATTTGCTCACGACGTTGGTTATCGGGGCAAAAAAATGCCAAAAGATACTTGGCCTCTGGATAATTTACCTCCTAGATAGGTCCATCTCACGAAAGAAGTCCCACAGACGCGGCGCTAGTGTCAGTCATGCTACAGAATTTTTCTAACCTCTACTGATGTCCGTTCCCCTAAAATGTATTTTTAATCATTTTATAGTGGAATTTATAGCCTTATGAGAACACATTATATGGAGGGGAAAATTATTCCCCGCAATTTGGGGATTTTATTCTTGTCATAATTAGTTCCACTTATTGCCGTGGGACTTCTTTGATGAGACGGACTCTAAATGATAAATACGGATATCTAAAACTGTAGGTAGTTCCTGAAAAGATTAAATAATGTTTAAACTTCATCATTCAGGTACATCACCTTTGATTAATTATTCATTTACGGAATAAGATATCTTTACAATTATTATTGCACTCACTTATGACGTCACTTCGTTAAACAATTGTCTCTGCGTTGTATGTAATTCTCGCGAATTATTTGAGGGAACTAAAGTAGAAGGTAAATAAGGAAATTGGTATTAAATAGTTACTCTTTTTTATATCTATATCTATACTATATTCTACTGAAGAGTTTCTTTCTTTGGTTGAATGCGCTAATCTTAGGAATTGTTGTTCCGATTTGAAAAAATATTTCACTGTTAAATAGCCTACTTATTGAGGAAGGCTATAGTGTCTGGGTGTGATATTTATCTATAATATGTATGTATTTAGAAATATACAAGTATGTTTATCAGTTGTCTGGTCACCATCCATAGTACAGGCTCTGCCTAGTTTGGTATCAGATGGCCGTATTATAAACCTTCACATCTTAAAGTGACAAAAACGACATGAGACGGCCGTCATTGCGTCAGTATGTCAATGGTTACTTAAGGGACCCCTATTGATTTAAGTAAGCCAAAACAAAAACTAAACTAAATTATTGCGTCTAAATAATTTCAGTATTCCGTGACTAATTTAGGAACATTATAATGTTCTTCTATACTTATGTTAATTAGTTTACAACGCAAAACAAAGAAGAACATGAAATCAAAAGGAAAACGTGGGCTGAAGTGAATAACAAGATTTATCATCTAATGAGACTTAGCTATTATTCGTAATTGTATTTCGTCACCGTTGTATCATGTAGCTTGCACTAATTTATTCATTTCTCAACTTCCTCCCGTCTGTACTATAACAATAAATAAAAAAAACCCTCAACAGACAAAATTTCACTTGAGGATCGGGTCTTCAAATACATAGGAATCAGATCAATAACACCACATCTTCCATCTTCTATTGGAAAAAGACTTCCCTTTCCCCTTCCAAATCTTTTTACACCCATACACACGATAAACTAATAACACAAAAAAGTAACAAACACTTTTAGCGTCTAAAATGACGAAGGCCTCTTCTTTTTTTTTTATTTATTATTATTACAAACAAGTTTTTATATAATCTATATCTTAAATCTATGCCCCACAAAACCGTTTACACGGTTTGTCTGCAGAAACTGAACATACTTTAGATACTTACTAATATGTTTTTATTAATGCGGACACTGTCTCATAGAGTTAAGAAACAAGAAACTAAAAAAATAATATGAAATTGCCTCGTCAGACTCCAGTTATACCAGTGCTTCTCCTCTTTGCCAAGGAGCATGGTCCAGGCCATGGAGCAGACAGGTTCTAGAGTGGAGATCGCGTTTAGCCAAACCTAGCGTAGGACGTCCTGCAGCTCGATGGACCGACAATTTGAAGAACGTGGCTGGCAGCGGATGGATGGGGGCTGCCCAAGACAGAGATGGTTGGCGCTCTTTGGGGGAAGCCAACGTTTAGAAGGACGGCTGACAGAAGATAGGCTGATATGATGATGTTTCAGGTGGAGTTGTAACTACCCTGGTAACCTAAATTCAGTGCTACTGAAATAACTGCTGGGGGTGCTGACTATTCGAAAGACTTGGGTCTATATGTGTGTTAATACGGTTGAATTTAAATATATTTAAATATTTCCTTTTTCTTAAATAATAACGTCTAACTCGGGGTAATGTTGTGAAAAAGAAAATATGTTTAGGCATGACTCACAATTTTCCAAGAATACAATATTGTTTACATATAATCCATCTTCTTTATAGATATAATGAACTTAAAGCGTTTGTTTACGCAGAATATTCCTATATACTTTCAGATAGTATTCAAATTCAAACAGTTCCTCAGTTTTGTTACTATTTTTGACACGTAACAAAAACTAACCAGTAACCGACTAAAATTCATAGGATAAGACAAAACAGAAAACAAGGATCTCAAAGAAAACTCATTTTAGATTTAAAAAGTAACGAATTTATATTGGACAATAAATAATCACAATCACTTATCATTATTGGATGTAGAGGGCGAAAGACCGAGGCCACATGGAGGAGGCCGGTGTTCACCAGCGGACCGCGAGACGCATTTATCAGTTAAAATTTCATTCCGTACCGATTGTCACTAAAATACCCCCTGCCTCCATGGAAATATCCTTCGTTGGGATTACGGGCATAGACTTCGATGTGGAACTCATATCCTCTGAATATTGCCGGACTTTTTAATCCAATGGTCACACTTTTCATTCCAACTCCACCGCTTTTAATAAATGCTTCTCCATCGTGTTTTTTCCTTAGATCTTTAACGATTACAGCATCAATAACATCATTGAATGGTGCGTCGACTACAACCTCATCAGCCCTCTTCCATAATGCTGGTTTAGCTTTTTTCAATTGAGTGTAAATCAACTTAGATGAAGGAGTAACAGTTCCGCTAATAATATCGTTGGACTCAGCAACACTTAAGTATACCACGAGAACTAACAACAATTTTGTATACATAGTGACTTGATTCCACAAAGATCGATTGCTAAATGACGTGATTTTTATTTGAACCGTTATATATACGGTATTTAAGAGATTAATCTACTTCCAGAATGTCGTTAATTTGGAGTTGCATTATATAGATAACAAACTAGATTTTAGACGTGCTATGGCTAATGACAAAGGAAATACTTATGATGTTAAAAATAAATTAGAAATAATTATGATCTACTGTTGTATTTGTTGTGTTGTCTGTTCATGGAATTGCTACCCGTGTATTACTAGTTTTAGCAGTTACTAGTTTAAGGTTGGTTAGATAAAATTAATTAACTTTTATTTGGGAGTAGGTAGTACTTTATTTACTTAACCTATGCTGGAAAAACGTAAATCGATTTTAGTAATACGATTTCTTGTTATAAATATTCATAAGTTTGCGATGATTCAATCTCCTCCTAGTTCACGATTTTATATGATGGATAACCTATTGTTTACATGTTTATTAATACACCTTTACTCATCTTTACACAGTATAAAAAAAGTTCCTGCTATCTGTACCTACGCTTAGATCGTTTAAATATTTTAGATTTTGTAGTTTGCAATATATTTCAGATAGTTTTAGTGATTCAAGAGAAAGGTTTCTATGTACATATAATCAAAGGCGTAGGAAATATGTCGTGGTGGCCTAGCGGTTCAATGAACGGGTTCGCATGCACATGATTGCAGTTGAACCCAGGCAAGTACCAATGTGACTTTTTCAAAGTTATATGTACTTTCTTAATCATTCTAAGACATCATTAACATACGGTGAAGGAAAAGTTTATAAGGAAACCTAGATTTAAAAAAAAATGAATCTTATATCCCCAACCCACAATGAACAAGCGTGGTGATCAATAAAATGTGAAATATGGGGAGATTCCTGTGTCCCAGCAGTGGGACGTTTATGGGCCAGTATTATACAATCAAAGGCATTTCATTATTAGTTGCTGTGCTACTCGTGTGAAGCTTTTAAGGGTCCACTATAATAATAATTATAATGAAGAGGAAAAATTTGTATTTTTGTGTTGGCGAAATCGGGCCCGCATCGTTCGCACTGGTGTTGCCCCCTGCTGCCTGCAGTGGCGGTTGTTGGAGGGCCATCTAGTGAGTGGCAAGTCACCTGCCTATTAGTTGACATTTTCATGAGTAGAAGGGCAGGTGACATAGTTTTTAGATTTTATATTAGTAACCAATCCACGTAACACATACATATCGATAGCCCAAATTAGTTTTAACCATAATATTCACAATAGTTCTGTAGCCACCTTGGGCCGTTCATATCTATTCTACCATAGAGCAGGAGTGCTTGGCCCTTGTGTGTGCCACATCCCATTTTAGAGTATCTCAACAAGGCCTCTGCGTGTTGGACCTGTGTCCCCACGTAAGCATTTCAAAGGACCAGGTCTATTCTTAGACTGGCTAGTTTGGGATCAGATGACCGTGTGTGACCTGTCCCAAATTATTATTATTCTCTTGTCCCGTTATTTAAAAAGAGATATTTAGATAAGAAATTAATCATTTATTTATTTGACCAACATAGAACATCAGATTTAAAATATATGTTAGACATAAATTTACCTAAATTATACTTACACTAGAGTGAAACACTGATGTAGGTACTAATACAATATATTTTGACTGCACGGATAGCCTTGTGGTATAGGTCACCACGCTAACTACCACTGTGCGCGATGTGCTGCGGGTTCGATCCCCGCATCGGACAAGCATTTGTGTGATCCACAAATGCTTGTTCCAAGTCTGGGTGTTCTTTGTGCATGTGATTTGAATGTTTGTGAAACCCCCGCGATACAAGGATTAAATTCCTTAGTGCAGGCGTCGTATAAAAAAATGTACCACGCTTTCTGAAAATGTTAATTGCTGCCAGTCAGAACTAGGATAAATCTGTGTTGCAGGTGAACACTAGATATATATTTTTAAATAGGTGATTATTAATTCATTTAGCCAAACATTAAAATGAAATTAAGTTTAAATTAAAGACTATTTACTATATTATACTTTTACTTTAACCACAAAATAAAATAATTTATTAATATCCATTTCAGTCTCACTAAATAATTTCAAGATATTTTTCCGTGTCTGCGTAATTCAATTTACGTACCTAATTATTTGCAAGCAATTTCACAAGATACTTTTTATTGAACTTTTTTTTTCAATTTCATTTCTGTCAATTTTTTTCGTTCTATTCTGAAGATGAACTTAAATTGTGACCTAGCTGTTGTATCTTGATTTTAAATATTATTTAAGGTTTTGTGAATGAAAGGACCAAAGTTTGAATGATTCTATCTGCCCAGTTACGTCCATCTATACTTCTTGTGATAAAAAAAGCATTTTTTTTTCTTAAAGATTACTAACAATGTTGGTTGCACTTTACTAGTAATCTCGTTAACCCCTCGTGTTAAGCTAAGATGCTTGTGTTACGAGTGGGTTCACGTTGGTAGTGTAATTGGTGGGATTCGAACCCGCAACCACATGATCGCAAGGCCGACGCCCTAGCCATGAGGCTACCGCCGCTTCAAATTGCGCGTATTGAATATCTTGAGCCTATGACAACACACATGATATTTATATATATATTTACATCTATCTAGTTCTTCTTACACAAGTGTTGATTGATAAAGAAAATAATGTTTTGACATGACTCACAATTTTCAAGGAATACAATATTGTTTACATAAAATACATATATACTTGATAGATGTAACGAACTCAAAGCGTTTGTTTATGCTAAAAATATTCCTTATTTTTTATTATTATTGAGATTTATAAGAAAAAACTCTCCTCAAATTCAAACAGTTCCTCAATTTTGTTACTTGTCTAAACGGCTTAGAATTAATTTAGGCAAATAAAAAAAACAGTCGAATTTAGTACATCCTTCTTTTGGAAGTCGGTTAAAAACAGAAAACATGGATCTCAAAGAAAACACATCAGGAATAAAAAAGTAACGAATTTATATTAGACAATAAATAATCACAATCTCTTAACATTGTTGGATGCGGTAGGCGAAGGGTGGGTGGTTACACTGCATGACATCATTTAAAATTTCCTCGCGAATTGAGTGTCATCAAGATATCCGCTGCCTTTATGAAAATATCCTTCATTGGGTGTGTTTGCATACACTTCTATATGGAACTTATATCCTCTTAAAATTGACGGACTTCTTATTCCGATCGTCACACTTTTCATTCCAACTCCACCACTTTGAATGGATGCTTCACCATCGTGATTCTCCCTTAAATCTGTGACGTAGACAGCATCTATAACATCATTGTATGTTGCATTGACTACAATTTCATCAGATCTCGTCCACAATGCCGGTCCAGCTTCCTTCAATTCACTGTAAATCTTCTTAGATCTTGGAGACACATATCCCATATGAATATCATTGGATTCAGCAACACTTAAGTACACCACGAGAACTAACAACAATTTTGTATACATTTTGACTTGATTTCGCAAAGATCGATTGCTAAATGAAGTTATTGTTGTTTGAACCTTTATTTATACGGTATGGTATGAGATCATACTACTTCTAGAACATCGTTAATTCAGAGTTACATATAGGTATGAACAAACAAGGTTTTCCATGTGTTATGACAAATGGCTTAGAAAATACGTACGGTGTTAAAAATAATTCAAACATTTGATCTATTGTTGTATTTGTTGTTATGTCTGTTCATAGAATCGTCACTTGCTAATTAATAGTATTAGCAGTTATTAGTTTATGGCATATTTGTGAGTCGGTACTATTTGCTGATCCAATGATGGATAATTGTAAATCGATTCTTAGTAATACGATTATTCAATCTACCATGCTAGTCTTCCATGGTGTTGTATGATGATAACTTATTGTTTAAAAGTGTGTTTGTTTATACATCTACAGTTCTACACTGATATAATAAAGAGGAATTAGTTTTATGTTTGTATAGAATAAACTCAATCAAATAATATTGAAGTAAACTAAAAACCAGACTGCAGAAAAGATAGAAACAAGTTGAAAAAAATAAGCACTTTTTTCTGAATATGAATGATCATAGATTACTACAATATTTACAAACGCAGTCGAGGCATCGAATACATTAAGTAAATATGATGTATGTACCTATATTTTGCCTCCAACTGTATTTGTGAACACTAAACTATGATCATTCATATTCAGAAAAAAAAATAGGTAGTAGGTATACATGCATTATATATGTCGGAAACAACAACAAAGGGTAGCATGTGTGTTCAGGATAGCCGACATCAGTGGGTTGTTCAATGAATCACTAGAACATGTATCATCATCTTTTACTCTCTTTGTTATCATTATATAAGACAGCTCCCAAGATTGCCCGCCCGTCGCCGCTTACTACCGCCGCCAAGCCAGAGAGAACAAGCGGCGGATCAAACTCTCCAGCGGCACGCTGTCGTCTAGTTGCTTTACAACCAATTCACTAACATCAAATCACATGGTTCGCTAACACATTAGTAAACGCGATAATCATTGAGTTGCAGACGTGTCCTTCTTGTATATAATTTACCATTCAATATATTCTGTAACACACTACCAGTCTATTCCAATTCGACATTAATCAACCACCACAACAATAATACTCTAGGCGGGAATTAACCACACGTCACAACTTTGGTTTTAGTTTTATCCAAGCATACTGCTTGACGTCTACCAATGTGCCAGTATTAAAACAATCTTATAACCAAAGAAGTGTCACAAACAAGGTTGAAACCTATTTTATAACAAATAAGTTTCTATTCCCCGACATATACATAAAACATAACCCTCATTCTGGCGCAGTAGGGTAAAAAGAGACGTCTATCTATATAATAGGTACCTATGTCATTTTTCAAGTGTTTTATTCTTAACCTGTGTTATCGTATTATTTCTAGGAAAAAGAGTGACTTACTTGCTTGCTTAATGTTATAATTATTCAATTTGATTCATGTTTATATGAAATATTTCTTTACAGGAATTATTAGGAGCATAACTTATTCACTTAATTGTTAACTGGAAATGTCATATATACGCTAACCATTGCGTACCAGAAAAGCATACATCATTTCTTAAAAAGGTCGTAGCAAGCAATGTATGATAAATTTTAAATAAAGTAACAATTTTCCTTAGGATTATAATTTAACGTGATAAGGTCTGGGTAAAAACCTTCATTTATATCAGATGTAAAGAAAACAATAGTCACGAAATTAAAAACATTTAATTAAAATAATCAACATGATTCTAGTCTTTACAAAAAAGATGTTTTAAAATTCGAACACTGAGACAGCGATTGAGTATTACTTTTAATTAATTATAAACAGCCAGTAACAACACATTACGCGTAGATTTCGATTAAATACTTATATCCGGAACCTCTTTCACTTTTTAGCTTGATGTTCACAAAACCAGACCCAAGGCCACCACGGGTGATTGAAGGTTCAGCTTTTCCATTCGAAAGATCTTTGATAGAAATCCCTTTGATCCTCTGATCTCCTTGTGGGTACTCGTAAAATACCTCTTCTTCCCTCTTTATAAAAGGGATCCCAGTAGCTTCAACCATTTTGTCGTAAACCTTGCGAACCAAACCAGTTTGGTCGTACGTTTGCCCCACAAACACACTATTGCCGTGTACTAAGGTTATAAAAACAGATAATATTACGATTATTTTATACATCTTTGCTTGTACGCGGTGGACGTTGTGAAACCAAAGCTTGGACTGTCAACTGATTATTTTATGCTGCCGTGTGACTGAGATGGAATTATATGCAAGAAGGAAAGGTCAAGTCTAGTGGTTTAACTCACCGGTACGACGGCGTTTACATGGAGTAAAACGAAAATTATCCCTGCCTTTTTATTTTATTTACAGAACTAAACCTTTTTGTTGATGTACAAAGTTTTGAATCAACTTGGCTGCTTATAAATAAAAAGTATATTTCGTTCTCTATTTGAAAATAAGCGGGGAAACCCACACGTCATTTAAATATGAAATAACAAACCTTTACATACAGTGTATAGAAATTTAATGGCACATAAACGGCACAAGAATTAACATTATGCATTCGTCATAAAAACATACTGTCATTTGAAAACTATCCACACACAACAGTCCACCTTATCTGTATAAATTTAAAGTTCAAAGTTCCATCACGCATAAACTTCAATAACAAAAACAAAACCCGATCCTCGTTCACTCTTCAATTTGATGTTCACATAATTGAATCCAAGTCCGCCAGAAGTAATTGAAGGTTCTGCTAATCCATTATCCATGTCCTTGATCGCAATCCCTTTAATTTTCTGATCTCCAGTCGGATATTCGAAAGTAACAAACTTTTCTCTTTTAAATAAAGGTATGGCATTCGCGTCTATGGTCGTTTCGTAGACTTTTCGGATCCCCGCTTGCTCCCATGTCTGTCCGACTATAACGCTCTTACTGTGGACTGCAGTTATTACAGCGAGGAGAATGATAATTTTGTACATCGTGTTAATCGGTGTGTACTGCCTTCGTCACTGGTGTAATGATTGTGACTGAGTTTCGTCGTAAAGGTCAATTGTTCGTTTATAAGTGTGTGTTTACATGACTGAGATTTTACATCGGAAATGTTGAGAGATTTGAATACGTCTGGTATTTAAAATCATTATTCAAACATGTATTTCTATTGCCGCTATAATAAAAACTGTATACTAAAAAACAGAATTAAACAAATATTTTAGGGGAGTTTCCATACCACAAACTTGTTTTTTTTTCGGTTCCCTTCGTGCGTTGGTCCAACTCGTACTTGGGCGGTTATTTATTATATTTATTGCCGTTTTCGTGATTTTTCGTCGTTAATTGTTTTTTTTTTTCCGATCGATTAATACCCCGAAAGGGGTCCAAAATAAATCAAAATCTTCGTTAACATTATGGTCATAATCGCATTAAACATATATTGACTGCTAGTCTAAGCAAGTGGTAGGGTCGCCACGCCATTTCACACCAATTATAACTGTGCTCGTCTTCTGTTTATAAGGTCTAAGATTCTTTGCGTTTGTGTTACAAAAAAGAAAGTAGGAGATAATATTACATTAACATAATTTCAATTCATATTAGTACAAAAAATATATATAATTTTTGGTTCCATGTAACTCCACCCTTATATTGTTTGAAACAGCGGAGCACGATCACACAAGGCTACTGAGGTCACATAACATATCAAGTCTGAGATAATAAATATTCAAATAAACAACCTTATGCCTTTGCAATAAGCGTCATAGCTTTATTTTCCCTTAAACAGATTTCGATAAACTCACAACTCTTTTGATTTGTATTCTATTGTTTATTGGGAATTGATAGTACATTGTTATTTGTTTAGGAAAATTTATGTAGCATATGTATATCATTATTATTCTCTTGAATCATCTTCTGCCTAGTCTTTTCCCAAGCTATGTTGGGGTCGGCTTTCAGTCTTACAGGATTTAGCTGTATGTCGTATTTTACTTAGAGCGACTGCCTATCTGACATCCACAACCTATTTTACTGGGTAACGCAGTATCCCATAGTAAGACTGGTTGCCAGTATTATAATGACTACTATCAAAGACCGACGAATGATGGCACGGAGGGGTCTCGGTATGTTTACAAATGGTCACCCATCCACTGACCAACCGCGGCGAGCGCGGCTTAACCTTTATTATCGGTCAAACCGTACGGCTTACACTTAGCCACGAGCCCCTCCCCTATTATTCTCTTAAATGTAGTTAGGAATATTTACTTTTCTTCCGTCCCAAGATCAAGCTGGTCCGAGCCGGCCAAACTATCGATAAAATTATATCCCTAAATAAGAAAAGCTTAGATGCAGCCCTCTCTTGCTGCTAGTCGTCTTAAGATTATAAAAAACGTACTAAGCGGAGTTCCGAACCCAGCAGGGAGACCAAATAATTATGGTCTCACCAAAAAGTCAAGTGAAGCAGTCAAAACCTGTGCTGTCGACTGCGGTAGACCTCATAAAAGAAAAATATAAATATGTAAAAAAAATACCAGTCATATCTTTGTGTATATGCAAGCATTCATGTTGAACCAATTAACTTAGATATGGACGAGTTTTCTTGGAAACTAACCATACGTCAGAATACCTACATAATAATAAATATAGGTATTGTCTCTTAAAGGATCATAGAATGTATGCATGGCAATATAATGCACTTGCACGCAAGTCGAGGATTTTACCGGGGCCTTTATTCATGAGCTCATGACGCGTCGATGTCGCTCAGTGAATCGTAACCCCTAATTTATTATGTTACGCTCTACGTTTAAAAAGTCATTGCCCACTAAAAAGTTTTTATGTCTATATTCTCCAATCTAAAAGATGCTCGATTCCAAAATGTAATTTCTATGGAAAAGAATCGGAAAAAAACCTCATAAGTATTAAAATTTATGTTAAAATTTAATATTACTGTATGTACTAAATTAATTGGAGTGAAAAACATTTTATAAATTCATTATGTATTTTAGTAACACAATAATATTGACTACACGGGTGATCAACAGATGCTTGTTTTTAGTCTGGGTGTTCTTTGTGCATGTGATTTGAATGTTTGTGAAACCTTCCGCGACATTATCCTAGTTACAAAATAAAGAATTTGGATTTGTTCTAATATTCGACGAATAAAAAGATGCACGATTAGTCAGTAATCTATATATTACGCAACAAATTATTTTTTAATTATTTCTCACAACTTAAGTGAATCATATTCAATGTAATTAAAAACCTTTTATGAAGTGATCTAACTTCATCAGGTAAATTAATTTAAACAATTTGGAGATTTCGTAATTATTAGTGGTGTTATATTCACAGAAATATCAATGTTCTTGTACAGGGACTGTTCTGGAAAAGCTAGACACGGAATTGAGTGGATACAGGTGGAAGAGACCTGTGTGTCAGGACACGCTGATCTCTATACAGGAAAACTCGATGTGTTAGATATAAGTTTCTTATATAACTACTATTTTATTCTAGGCTAGGCTAGGCTTAAGAACAATAATAATAAAGACAAGAGAAGAAATATTTAATTGCAGTATTTAATGTATGCCAACAGAGTGGCCAAGTTGCTCCTCACAGTTCGATAAGACAGATAACCAGCCCCCCTAGCCAAGTGACATTTCTACAAGCGTTAACGATGATAGAAATCGCTTAAATGACATTAAATGTATGAAAGTGACAAGTCTAAGTCACGTGACTTATCGAAAACAAATGTCATTTCCATACATTTAATGTCATTCAAGCGATTTCTATCATCGTTATCGCTTGTAGAAATGTCACTTGGCTAGGGGGGCAGACTTGAGAGAGATCAATCACGGGTCCCACAACTTATGGTTCTCATCCCCAGAGGGGAAGTACCTAGAAGGTTATTTACCCATCCACAGCTCAACCTCATCAAACGTTGTTTAACCCTAATCAATAAAGCTTCTCTCACAAGAATATTATTGCATATTTACTTAAAAACTTTATAATGTTTATTTTAGAAGATAGTTTATATTATCCTCTGAAGAAGATATTTTCAGTTCATGTAGATTCATATTAATGTTAAAATCTTACTATTAAATTAGTTCTAAGTTTGTTTAGTAAGATACTTCAGACTCCCACTAACTGTGTTGTTAATATTAGTATTATTGTTGAATATTCTCTGTTGAGTTTATCTTGTACTCAAGAGGTCATACTCCCATAAACTGCCAAAACATTTTAACATGACCCTTACGGTGTAAGCAATAAGGTGGATTTTATATAAATTAATTAACTTAATGGATTCTCTGTTACGTTGTAAGGTCGATACAGAACTGCAAATGTTTGATAACGATTTAATATTAATTGCGCGTTTGCGGAGATTTTAATTAGCTTAATTATTTCAAGTTTGTTTAATTTGTTCTTAAATGGGATAGTAATTACCATTCATGCATCTTATTGTGCAATTCAAACTATTTGTACCCAAGTACCCAACTGCGCCCGGAGGTAATTTTTTTCAAGTGTCTATATGATAAGGATTTATGTATATTTCTTTTTTATTTTAGGGTAAGGGATTTTTTTTTAAAAGATTACTAGCACTGTGGGTCACACATTACTAGTAATCTCGTTAACCCCTCGTGCTAAGCTAAGATGCTTGTGTTACGAGTGGGTTTACGTCGGTAGTGTAATGGCTGGGATTCGAACCCGCAACCACATGATCGCAAGTCCGACGCCCTAGCCATTAGGCTACCGCCGACTTGTCTCAAAATTTAAATAAAAATGGACCCCAAATTTTATTTATCCCATCGATTGTGGATTTAAATTAAAGGCTTTGATCAATGGCTTACAAATAATATGAAACTTGTTAGTATGTTTAATCATAATTTTGATGACAATAAAAGTAAACTTAAGAATGTGTAGTCTGTTTCTTTAATTTTAATGGATTATTCAAATATTTTATGCAACTGTATTTCAAACAACAGATTCACGACACAAAAAGGATTCCAATTCACACTACTTAATTATATTTCATGACATTAAAAATTCTTTTAAATTTAACCTCAGTTAGTTTATGGAGAATTGGAGTTGTCCATCAATTCTTCCTTTCTATTGGTTTTCAAAGATCTAGCCAAACGCCTTGTTGACACTTCGCGTGACCCAAGGGCTGGCTTTTACCTTGGACAAAGAATAAACATTGCCATACAACGTGGCAATGCAGCCAGCCTAGTGGGCACACTCCCGGTCGACAGCGATGCGGATGAATACTTTGACGCCATTTTTTAGTTTTTAGATTTTAATTAGTTATGTTTGTCTATTTTTTTTCTTCGTGTGTATATATATATGATTAATTATTTTAGTTTTTATTGAGATTGTAAATAATTCTTCCTTCTGGTAAAGTCTGGACACAATATAGCTGTTTGCCGTCACTACATCCTAAATGTCCAGAATATTCAGCTAACTAAACATTGACAGGCCTGTTGGTCTACTGGTAGTGACCCTGACTAGCCAGAGGTCTTGGGTTCGATTCCCACCCATAACAAATGTTTGTGTGATGAGCTCGATAATTTGTGTTGTGTGTGTGTGTGTTCTGTGTCTGGGTGTTATTTATCTTTAATATTTATGTATTTAAAAATATATAAGTAGTAGTAGTTTATCAGCTGTCTGGTTATCATAGTACAAGCTCTGCCTAGTTTGGGGTTAGATGGCCTTGTGTAAGATGTTCCAAGATATTATTATTATTTTTGAACATTATCTCAGTAATAAAAAAAGTTTTTATGTTGAGCATGTGGATTCTCTTAAAAATACCAATATTATAAATGTTATTATGATTGTATGCCTATTAAAATTATTTTAATTGTAATTTGTAACATTGGATAAGGAAAAAAAAAAAAAAATTTGGTAAATAATTGAATAATGTAAATGATTGAATATAAGAAATTGGTTTAACTGTGATTGATATTTAGGATATTTAATGTAAAAGTGTCAAATTTAAAATAAGACATCCAATAATAATTATTGTACTTAAGATATTTGCACGCCATGAAAAATGGCAGACATGTCATGAGCCACTCTTATTTAAGATCTTACATGCATGTATTATTTTAATTCTGTATGTATACACATGTTTGAGCAAATAAAATTTCTTATTCTTATTCTTATTCTTATTCTTATTCTTAGCAGCAAGAAGAGGTTTGAAGTAAAAAACATGTAAACAATCGCTCAGCGTGTTGCAGCTTAGACATTATTAACATTTCTTACAAAGGTTTATCATGGCACTTATATAAACGTACAATTACTAAACTTCTATTCTCATGCATGCATTCTGTTCTTCTACATGTCACACGAATCTCTTGTAAGAGGCCCACTAAGGTCAGTTACTGATTCACATATTACAATTATTTAATTCACCTCATTATCATTTCTAGAAACACTATCAAAATCAACTTATCACTTAGAAATACCGGCTTTTTAACCACATTACTGCTAAATACCAATCACGCATTGGGCAACCACTAAGTGGTCTATACATTAGCTTTCTATATAAATACTTGACAGTAGTAAGGGTACTTCAGTAGTCGAAATAAGCGAAGATGGCCACAAAAATTTTGGTATTCTGTGCTTTAATTTCAATTGTCGCATCTGTAGCGGTAGAACGCGGACGGATAGCCTTAGGGGATCCATATGGGGCCCATATTATACACCACGAAATCCACGAAAAATACGGATTTCCTTTAATAAGGAGGAGTGAGGATGTTATTGTTAAAGCTCAAAGTAATGAAGTGATAAGAGCTGTTATCGTCAGTGACTTGAAAGGTACTGGGAAATGTTACATCAGAGAAGGCGGGCTTGGCCAAAGATCCGTCACCATCCATTTGGAGGGTGGCAGAGGCGAAGGTTACAAGTTTCTCGTCGAAGTTTACGCTTACCAATTTAGATTTAAGTGATTTGTTATTGTTCTTTTATATTCCTATTTATTATATGTTAAATTAGTCGCCTACTGCAATCCTTGTACTGTACATTTCAGTGAGACATTCAGATCTTTCTCTGAATTAAAAAAAATCGGGCTAGTTGATTTCTACCTGATTTCTATGATCTTTGATTTGTGGGTTTGGTTCCATCCCGAAAAGCAATTCCATCTGGCTGGCATCACCATCAAACCATTAGAAAATAGACAAAAATAAATCATATACAAGGTAAATAGCCTCTAACTGATTGTCAACGTACTTAGTACTTCAGTGATTGTAATTTAGGCTCAATGAAAAACTACAATAAATCTGTATGTTCATAACACTGTTTCTTGTTTTTGTGTTTTATTCCTTACCAGCTATTATTGGTTCCTATTGTCCCTATTTAAAATTGCAATGGTACCTATAAAAATACCTAGTTGTGATTATATAAATAATAAACAAGCATTTCGCCAATAAACGAGTACCTACTAACTTCTCGTGTTGACTCTATAGAAAATTTAGAAATCTAATAAATCTATTTGTATTTTTGGACATAGGTTCTTTACATTTCAGTTATTAGCTAAGGTCAGTTAGTTTACTTCAGGAGTCACGGAGTTATTTGTCAAATCTCTTCATACAAAGTGACAGGTCACGTGACTTATGTTTGTATGAAAAGTTGATTTTCAATTTTAAGATTTGAACCTATGTTTGTTGGGAAAAGTTGTTCAGTTTTATGCACCTGATTACCTCGTTGAATATACGCACTCCATAAAAATAATCATGTATTCATTCAAAGTCACGTTTCTTATAACACTTATAACTCGAGAACGGCTGGACCAATTTTCAAGATCCTTGATTTGTTGTATAATAAAAAATATGAAATTGTGTTTACGGGAATTTACGCAGGAAAACCATGTGGCACAGCTAGTAATATATAAAACAAAGTCGGGTTTGTTACAACACTATAGGAATCAGCCAAATTGGTCTAGGTATTCGCGCGTGATGCCGTGACCAAGAGAAATAGGGGATCATTTTTATTAGATGAAACTTACTTGCATGGTGTATCAATTAATGCATTCAAGGGTAAGTATACTAAGTATTAAAAAATCTGTGAATGCAGTATGATAAATCTTTAAACAAAAGGAGTAGTATTAGTAGTAGTAGTATTTGTTTTGAGTATAAATTATTGATATCTCTGATAATAAGAGCACTTTTCCTCCATATAAATTCCACCCTGTTGAAGTCATTGTTGGTACCAGGTCTGTATTCCCACATATTGTTGAATTTAAAGTAGGCAAATGACAGTCTTGTTGTCCATTTTCTATTCCCATATTTATACAAAAAGTAAAAGCACAGGTAAAAGGTTATTATTGAAACCAACATGCAGCTACACATATTTATTTACAATAAGTTATTAAAAATTAATAACACAAAATGAGGATAATTTATTCATTTCATACAATTATCGAGCGTAAACTTCAATCAAAAATTTGTAACCTTCACCGCGGTTGCTTTCCAGCCGAATGGAGACGCTCTGACCACCAATCCCTCCTTCCAATATATAACTCTTTCCGTTCCCGTTCAGATCACTTATAATTATGGCTTTTATTCTTTCTCTGCCTTGAGCACGAACTACTACATCATCAATCCTTCTGACCAACGGTATAGCGTACCTCTCATAAGTCTCATGATAGATTAGATCACCATTTGACGGTTTTCCAAGAGCTATAGTCCCTCGCGCATGTACCAGGCTGGCAGTAAATGCAAGGAGTGCACAAATTACTTCAAGCTTAGAAGTCATGTTTAGTCCGTTCTGTAAGCCTGTGCGTCGTTTTTAAATCTCACGTAATTTTATAGTACGACTGATGTCTAGAATTAATGGTTTTTGTAATATGTAATGTGAGATCTCATCAGGAATTGATATACAATTGAAATTTTCCATTGGTGGAAAATTGTTTTGGTAATTTGTGGTATTGTGTTTTTTATTTTGTGTTTTATTAATCTTAATTAAACTTTGGACCGTAGATAGTTTCCTATATGTACTTTTTATAAGTTTTCATGTAGGTACTATCAAACTTCGTTCTGATTGTTGAGATTGTCTACCCGCTTTACCTAAAATATATTGCAGATTTCTTACAGAATAATATAATAATAGTCATTAAAACGTGCATTCAATATTTAGTAAATATCTAATAGGTAATAAAAAATGTTTATAGGTATAAAAAAGTGAATGCTAATTTAATTCATGGAAGTTATTCATGTTAGCAAAAAAATAAGATAAAAAAGTGTATAATTGGAGGTTATACATAGATATTCTAAATATACTTCCTTTGTTTAGTTAAAACCTTGTAAATCATATAGCAACATGACTTAAGTAAACGTTGCTATCAGCTACGTATAAGGCGCTTCGTCCCCATACTTAAATATTGTGAATTCAAGTTCAAACATATTAAATCTTTCAATTTATAAACTAATTTTGAAGGTTGTGAGTTATCTGAGAGTGGCTAATACAAGGTAGAAAATGGAGCAAAGTTAAAAAAAACTTGCCTATCAGAAAAAATAAATGTGTATTAGGTAAACTGGTACCTATGTAACTATAATCAAGGCATAAATTCCCAATGTACGATTTAAAATATAACTTACGACACCCACGAGAAGAGAGTGGGAGTTTCTATTCTAATCTGAAACTCCATGGCTAAGTATAGAAGTAATCTTTCCAAATTATATCAATATACTGTATGTGGCTTATTCACTCTGACCTATCAGTTTGTATACTGGTTATACTTAAATTAGGTATAAAACATAAAATAAGTAGGTATTACAATGTTTGAGTGCACTCAAAAGTCTCTTTAGTTTAAAATCAAACGCATCTGCAATCTACTTTGAAAATAGGACGCTAACTAGAAATATAAAACAAAGGTTTAAAAAACCAGTAACGAAGAAAACCACTTCGCACTCACTTAAAATATTCATAAACTAGAATAAAATAATTAAAGTCTTATACCATAAACATGCATTATCACCTCCATAAATATAGAGCCAGACCATAAGTTACCACGTCTATACCGTGATTATAATGGCCTATAATAATGTTTAAGTAGCCCTAATGAGAGAGATGAGAGAGAGCGCTAAGGGCCCAGACACACGAGTCGCGACGATATCGCGCGTTTTTTTTAACGCGCTTCGTGTGCGAGAAAGGACTAAAACTGCCTAAATGTACTCGTTAATAAAGAATATTGTCATTAACAGTTTGAAGTGAGGTTACATGTCATATTACAAAATTATATTTAAGTAGTTCTATTTATTATTTGCTCCAAGTTTTCCTTTTAGAATCAGCGAATCTAGATTTTCTAGAAATTAGAATAGTACATAAAATTGATCTTAAAAATTTCTAAAGGTCCTCTTTTGACTTGCACTTAATCAAAATGAAAACTAAGATAAGCACTTTTTTATTTTATGTAAATTTTATACGATATTAAATAGCTAACATACATATGAGACGTTTCTATGTAAGTTATGTTAGCTGTGGAGCATTAAAACACACCTTTTAAAGCTTGACGTTTCGGCCGGGTTACACTGCCCGTGGTTGCAAGCAGACTGAAACGTAGTCGAAACTTTAAGCCTTAAAGGTAAATACATGAGTTCGCGTTAATTCCCATGATGTAATTTTATTATAAGTCTTTATAATTATGTTTAAATTATTGCATATTTTCTACGCTTTTTTTAATCGATACTATCTTTGACGCGCGTCAACGTGTCTGAAAAGAGTCGTGAGCATACGGCCTAAGACTAAAAGGGTTCTAAGCGTTTTTGTTGGACGAAACCAGTTCTCAAAGGTTCTATTAATTATTCACTTATGTAGATCGGGATAAGTTATGTGCCCGTTTATCATGTGTCATAAAGATTTGGGATTCAATCCCATGGATAAGAGAGGATATGATAATGAATGGAGAATTTGGAGGTTATGAATTGACGGTTTTATTGTTGACTATTTTGTTCGATTGATATTATAACTAAGGTCCAGTTTTTTGATCCTAAGTTAACTCAACCAATGGTTAAATATGCTAATCAATGGTTTAAAATTTCGGTAAAACGGGTTTTGTTTGTCAATGAAAGGGTCACATAAGTTGAAGATTTATTTATTTATCCATTTTTTACAATAAAAATTGATGAATAAACACGTTCTACCGAAGTTTGAAACTATTAGTTAGGATATTTAACTATTGGTTGAGTTTACTCGGGATCAAAAAACTGGGCCAAGTCGATGAAAACAACGAAAGAATAAATTGCGAGGAACAAGTAGGATTTGCAAATATTTTTTTTGTGCCTTTTCATGGACCATTTTTTTTTATCATCAGCATTGGTTTGGAGGTGTTTCTTCCCCATATCAAGCATTTATAACTATAAATTTATCATAAATGTAAATGCATATAGATATTAAGCATGCCATTGCATAAGCAAGTTAATTTATTCAATTAGATTAAAAGTATTTTTTTTTGTGTAAGTTGTATGATTGCAACATTAAAGTATCCTTTTTTTCGTCGTCATCGTTTTGGGAAAAGTAAGTACTGATATTTGTTTATTTCTGTATTTGTTTCTGCTAGCGTCATTCGGTGTTATAGTAGGTACCCAATTTTATTATTAGAAAAACAATCATGATAGATAAAAACTTTATTACACAAGGAACTCATAGAATATACATTCATACTTAAGCTAACCAATCTACTCACACTGTTCGAAATTAATAAAAAAAAAGCAATGATTTTTAATTCCAGAACGCTGCCAATCTAATCACAGCAGGAATAAGTATTTGTTTATCACCGATATACTCAATATAATATATGATGAGTAAATATTTATCAAGACATGATAACGAAATCGATTTGCAGGCATTTATCAAAAAAATTCGTCCTATACAGTCGACCACACAACATCCCATACTAAGTAAAAAACATAGTCTCTATTTCAAAGAGTTAAGGATGATATTGTTTGAATATAACAAGTGACATGTGGCGGACTTTATCTTTTAATATTATCAATTACGTTCCTAATTACAAAAGTAATCTTTTTATTATATAAATGACATGTTTTGTATTGTTATCCTATATGAATTGTGCCGTTATGAATGGAAATACAAGAGTGTTTATAGTTCTTTTGTTTTGTGTGATTTGTGTAAAATGTATGAGGTTAAGACCTAAAGTGGCTCCATTATATCCATATACTGCTGAAGAAGAGATACATTTTGAAGATTTGGATAGACGAAACGGACGAGTTACATCCACTGTATTTAGAACTGTCAATAAATTTTTGTGTTCAGTCGATTCTATTGTTGAAGGTATTTTTGTTTTTTTTTTATTATTTTACATTCGATTTTGATGACATCTTTCGCTTTTTGCCGGATTAGTGGGAAATGGCTCAAGACCGAGTGGCCTGGAGCAGGTTGGGGGAGACCTTTGCCCAGCAGTGGGACACCTAAAAGGTTATTAAAAAAAATTGGGTTTACCCGTAGTTCTTTTTACCATGGACGTACCTATTGTAATGAAAGATATTCCTTGTGTTTCAATCTTTAAATTTTTACTTTGGTAATTCAACCTAACCTAACTGGCGAGTTAATATTAATTTGCAAAAAATATTCATCGCATTTTATTTTACTGTAAGTACTTCAAAAAGCGGGCTCTTTTCAGTTTCTTAGAAGTTCAAACGCTTACTTTTTTAAATTAGATCTTAGTCAACAGCTTTAAATTTAATATTGAGGTTATTATAAATAGCAAAATATTTTACTTTTTTATAAATAAACAATTGGTTTGAGTACCTAGTGTGTTTCTCTAATAAAATTGCAATTTAAATAAATTATTTTATGTTATTTTAACGTTTTAAGGAAAGTCTTGTGTCGACCTAAATAAATTGTTTATATCTTATCACGCATGCGTGTCACAGATAAATTTAGTCGGGTAATTAAAGCGATTAACATTTAAGCACTTAATTTTTTTCTGATAAACACACCAATTAAAAAACAGAAGAAATATATATTTATGTCCTCAAAAAAGCGCATCGTAGGAGAAAAAATGCTATTCTCTAAACATTTAGCGTGATAGGATTTTGTTTAAATAGCTGCATGCGTTATAGCATGCATCAATGTTGCATGCTTTGACAAAAGTTGAAATTATCAACACAGTGAGAATTTAATTTTTTTTCAAATCCATGTAGGTACATTTTAGGGTTAAAACTAAACCTATAAAGGATCACTTTTTTGACTATGGTGTTGTTAGTCTGTCCGTCTGTCGGTCCATCTGTCTGTCAAGACCCTTTATCTCTAGAACGCCTGGAAGTATCGAGTTGAAATTGAAGCCATACGTTTAGATCAACAGTTCCTAGATGCCGTTAACAAATTAAACTAAAAAAAAATACAGCAACGTATATTTCGACACTCTCAAGGGAATCAAAATTAATAAGGTCTCATTGACCCAGAACTTTGAAATATGGCAAGTAATATCGTTATTTACTACTAGCTGTGCCCTGCAGCTTCGCCCGCGTAAGTTATCCCCGTTCTCGTATTTTTATTTAGATATTAATATAAATAAATAAAATTGTGGTGCGGCTAGACCTTTCCAAAAGGTTCAGCCGCACCCGCTGCGGTTGGTCCGAGGATGGGTGACCATTTGTTAACATACCGAGACCCCTCCGTGCAATCTGACAACCAACAAACTCAATTTCTGACAAGGAGTCTTACTATGGGATACTGTATTATCCAGCAATGGGTTTTGGAGGTGAGATAAGCAGTCGCTAAATTTTAAATTCGGTATTCAGCTAAATCCGGTAAGACTGGCAGCCGACACCATCATAGTTTGGAAAAAAGGCTAGGCGGATGATGAATTCGTGTAGATTACAGGAATCCTTGGTGATCATAATCTTGACTGCATGGATAGCCGAGTGGTATAGGTCACCACGCTAATTACCACCGTACGCGACGTGCTACGGGCTCGATCCCCGCATTTGTGTGATCCACAGATACTTGTTCCAAGTCTGGATGTTCTTTATGCAAGTGATTTGAGTGTTTGTGAAACCCCCGCGACACAAGGATTAAATTCCTTAGTGCGGGCGTCGTTTTTTCAAACTGTGATAGTACAATAATGTGATGAATTGTTTCAGGTAGCCATTTAATTGTGTACGGGACAAGGGGCTGGACGTTTCCAGTGCAAGATGTGAACCTCACTCTGAGATATCCTACGGCTACTGAAGAAGTAATACTAATTATTTTATTATAAGTAGCAACACTTTTTTCCATGTAATTAAATGTGCTTTAAAACAATAATACTGACATAAATAAATCTTGTCAACATGGTTACTGAACACACTCGGAGGGGCTCGTGGCTAAGTGTAAGCCGTACGGTTTGACCGATAATAAAGGTTAAGCCGCGCTCGCCGCGGTTGGTCCGTGGATGGGTGACCATTTGTAAACATATCGAGACCCCTCCGTGTCTCGGAAAGCACGTTAAGCCGTTGGTCCCGACTGTCATACAGTGATCTTTGATAGTCGTTAAGTCATTACAATTCTGACAACCAGTCTTACACTATAGGATAGATACTGTATTACCTAACAATAGGTTGTGGAGGTCAGATAGGCAGTCGCTCCATGCAAAATACGCTATTCAGCTAAATCCGGTAAGACTGGAAGCTGACCCCAACATGGCTTGGGAAAAGGCTAGGCAGATGATGATGATGTTTACTGAACACACCATGATTGCTCCCCATAACACACGGCCCCCAGGTCGCGGTAGTTCCACTGCGAAAGGGACCCCCCTTTCGCGGGTGTTGTGGTGTAATGTGGGCCTATGTCCAGCATTGGACCGCGATAGCCGGAGTTGAAAAAAAAGTATAAATAATCCATTAGTTAGATGTAAAAAAAATTATGCTCGTTTTTTTTTCTAACTAAACAATTAACGTTTACTAAGATTACTGTTGAGTTGAGGCTTCTATCATCGCACGAATGTTCCATTTCAACCACGATTTTTTTATTTTTCCATCCTATCTTTCAAGTTGGATCAAACTGCACACGGTGTGCAAATTTGATTAAAATCGGTTCAGTAGTTTCTCTAAAAACTGTATAGCAAAAATGTTAACACCCCGTTTCATGAGATTCTAGATCCGGTCATAATATTTTTTTTTTTCAGGGGTATGCACAATCTCCTGAAGAGTATATTATAACTGGTTTCCAAGTATTCCTGTACAGCGATGGAGAAGACAGTGAGGGTTACATCATAGATGGAGGAGTTCTGATGGTTAGTAATTTAGATACAAGAATACTTTTTTATGTGTTTGCCGGTTTGAACCCACCCATTGGAGTACTGGCGTTAACCCACCCGTAACACAAGTTTTAGCTTAGTACAAGGGCTAATAGACCAGGGCCGATAATTGTTAAAACCAAAAAAAATAATAGTAGGATGAAACTAATTAGAAAAGGAAGGGAATATGATAAAAATTAAAGAAAAAATAAATTACGGTCGATCCGAGTTCGGGAAGGGGGGGAGGGGGGGTTTTAAGGGTAAAAAATGGTTTATCTTGATTTCCAGCAAAACTACAAGTCCTATGGAAAAAAGTCAAATGGCAAAGTTGTAGGTAATAAAAAGATCTACAACTTTTGTATTTACACTTTTTTCACATAACCTCAAAATGTATGTGAAAAATCCAAAAAACTAAGTTTTTGGTTTTTTATTTTTATCTTTTTCAAAAATAATTTTTTTTTCACGTAATTTGGTGAAAACTTACCTTTTTATGTTCCAAATACGCTGTAATTTATTTGATTAAAAATATTGATTTTTTCACCTTATTTTGAATTAATATAAAAAAAACACCCTAATTTTCAATCGAAAATTCACCCGTCAAAATATCAGCTTTTTTCAAAAAGTATGGGGGTTTTTTGTTCGTTGAAATCTCTACTTTCTGATGGTGTAAAAAAAATATTCATTACTATAGTAAATGTTCTCAGAAAATGCATAATCACTATGTACAATTTCATCAAAAAAATGTCTTTGCTTCAATTTTTTCCAGTCTGCATTGGTTCTTCATCCAGAATTTCATCTGAATCATTTTGTGAGATTTTCTATGACATGAATGTAATTCGAATTTAATAAATAAACTTAAAACTGAAAAAAAAATTAAGCAATGTCATTTTTTTGATGAAATTGTACATAGTGATTATGCATTTTCTGAGAACATTTACTATAGTAATGTATATTTTTTTTACACCATCAGAAAGTAGAGATTTCAACGAACAAAAAACCCCCATACTTTTTGAAAAAAGCTGATATTTTGACGGGTGAATTTTCGATTGAAAATTAGGGTGTTTTTTTTTATATTAATTCAAAATAAGGTGAAAAAATAAATATTTTTAATCAAATAAATTACAGCGTATTTGAGACATAAAAAGGTAAGTTTTCACCAAATTTCGTGAAAAAAAAAATATTTTTGAAAAAGATAAAAATAAAAAACCAAAAACTTGGTTTTTTGGATTTTTCACATACATTTTGAGGTTATGTGAAAAAAGTGTAAATACAAAAGTTGTAGATCTTTTTATTACCTACAACTTTGTCATTTGACTTTTTTCCATAGGACTTGTAGTTTTGCTGGAAATCAAGATAAACCATTTTTTACCCTTAAAACCCCCCCCTCCCCCCCTTCCCGAACTCGGATCGACCGTAATTTATTTTTTCTTTAATTTTTATCATATTCCCTTCCTTTTGTAATTGGTTTCATCCTACTGTAATTTTTTTTCACTTTTTACAAATTTTGAAGGCTTCGGCCCTGGTCTATAAGCAAGAATAGTGGTAATGTGCGACCCATATTGCAGGAAAGTTTTTTAAAGAAAAGTGGGCCGGATTAAACTTGGTATATATATATTACAACCCATATTGACGACCTCCGTGGTCGAGTGGCGTACACACCGGTTTTCAAGGTGTCGCCAGCTCTGTGGTCCTGGGTTCGATCCCCGGACGGGTCAATGTAGAAAAAACACTTTTCTACATTGTCTCGGGTCTGGGTGTTTGTGGTACCTTCGTTGTCTCTGATTCCATAACACAAGTGCTTTAGCTACTTGCTTTGGATTCGGAGCAATGTATGTGATGTTGTCCACATTTATTTATTATTTTTATTATTATTTATACCAAGTTTCATAAAATTTTACCTAATCGTAAGCCTAAGTCCTTTCTTGGTATCGAAGACTGAATCTTGGATCCCAAGAAAGGACATTAGACTTGCTGACATGACACCCAGCTGGCGGAGTCATGGGAAAATATTTTTTTTTTTATATTAGGTATTATATTTTTATCATAAAAGAAAAGCTTTTTATTAAAGTGGGGGGCTCTTAATTAAATTCTTCAATATGTTATAAATTGGTTTATTTTTTTCAGGATTCGATAGCGCTGTCTTTCATAAGCAGCCAGGTGACGTCACTAAGGTATATGTTCTGGGTATATGGAGTAAGGAAGGACATATCAGGCATAGATCTCAACAATCAATACCGTTTATGTTAATAAATTTATAGTAAACACATACTTCTATTGTACAAAAGATAAACTGTTTTTAATTGAAATAGTCCCTCTTTAAAATAATGCTTGTCTATTACGAGAAGGTTCATAGGTATTCAATCCACAAACACCAACAGCCCTGACTTGGAACAACCTTCGTGGGCCTCGCAAATGCTAAAGCAGTGTTACACTGCGGCGCACGGGGTTCAAATCAAATCAAAAAGTTTTTATTTCTTATGAAATTCAAGAAGGTGCTCAAGAAACGTTATTATACTAATCTAATGACTAGAAGCGCGGTTAAAAAGTGTAATGCCTATGGAGAAGAACCGGCAAGAAACTACAAAGGTTCCGGTTGTCTACGGCACGTTAGAGCTGCATGTAACCGCTTTTAAGCGTTCGTTGTTATTACTGCCATTAATATAAAAAAGGAAGATTGACACTCGTAACTTATCCGTAGGCTACAGTGGAACAGCGCCTTAAGTCCCATGCGAGGTTCTAGCCTGCCGCACGTCGCGCAATGATAGGTGACTTGTTGACCCCTTACTATTCAGCTATAAGCAGGTGGTTGGACGCGCAATTAAGGAGGTGTTGCATGTCCTGTACAGGTGCTCTCTGGCTGGCGCTGGCAACCCAAAGGTTGGATGAACGATACCGCCTTTGGCCAGATTATTTTAACAGTGGCCAACCTGGATCTGCACTCGGGAGATTTCCAGATTGGACAATAACGACCTAAACGATGCCAATGATAGAGCTGTACAAGTTGCCCAATACTGGTCGGTTAGAATTTGAATCGAGTTCATCGACACAAAGAGAAGAAGAAGCTATAAGCACGCTCACTCTGTTTTTTATTTTATATGACTGCACGGATAGCTTATAGTGGTAATAGGTCACCACGCTAATTACTACTGTGCGCGACGTGCTGCGGGTTCGATCCGCGCATGGGACAGCATTTGTGTGATCCACAAATACTTGTTCCAAGTCTGGGTGTTCTTTAGTTTGTGCATGTGATTTGAATGTGGTGAATCCTCCGCGACACAAGGATTAAATTCCTTAGTGCTTAAAACTAAAAGATAGGATTAGGAATAGGTTAATAGAACCTTAATTACTAGAGTAAAATTCTTCTTCCCACTTCAACTATCTTTCTCAAGAACTGTCTAACAGTGTGGTGCGTCAAAATTATACATTACATATTACTTTTACCACATGTATTGACAGATTCTAAGTAAAGCATTTGTGTTTGTAATCAGATATTACACTTGCTGATTAACAAACGTGCCAATTAATTAGATTTCTGAGAGCCCATATACGGAATAACCATTTCTAAAGAGAATTTCTCATGTCATCTAAAACATGTATGCATATTATCATCTTCTTCGAATATTTGTTAGAGGATACTCCAGTTTTATGCAATGTTTCTTTAAAAGGTAAGTATATTATACATGTATATGTACAAGCTCTATTGTGCTTGTACATATTATAACAGTGATATATATTAGAAAAATCCGGAGTCGATTGGTATTTAATGCATAAGCGTGCGTTTTGTAGGACTTTGGCCGGTTAGCAAATGAGTACAACTAAGCAGATTATAAGAATTTCTGGAGACAACTGCCTATATCCGTGCAAATTTTAAACTTCAATTTTCAGTTAAGTTATATACTTCAAGGGTATAAGTACAAAGATGATAAAACTACAAAAGGATTTTATAAAATAAATCATTTACACTCCGGAACATGAAAATGGTAGTTGAGGGCATCGACAAAGATTTTTTTAAACCTTTTTAGCTATGAATGTCGGATATTACTAGTATTCTTGTTAACCCCTCGTGGTCAGCTAAATGCTTGTGTCATGAATGCGTTCACGTCGTGGGGTCACGTTCACGTAGGTGGGATTCGAACCCCGAACGAGAACGACCACATGATCGCATGTCCGATGCCCTAGCCCTAACACACAGACATTCAAATAAACAAATGAAAATCAAAATAAAATGACAGCTGTCTACAAATAACACGTCTTCGTATCCAATTTGATATTCGTCATATAGTGAAGTAAAATGAGGGCTTATTGTGACCGTAACGCCACCTGAGCCTCGTCTAGACTTGCTTAATACTTACCTACGATCGATATAGCTACGTATTACTTTACGACTCTGGTCTTTGAATATTGTATAATGTATGGAAAGGAATAAAGAGAATAAAGAATAAATAAATTTTATTTGCTCGAAACATGGTATGGTATTACAAGATGTTACAGTAGGTATAATGAAGTGTTTCACATGTCTCGCCGTTTTACCGGCATGCAAATTTTATATGACACATAAAAAATTAATTCTGTGAAGTTACAATTTAAAATATATTTATTATTTATTACTATATTAACAAAGTTTCTAAGCATATTTGACAAACAAAATAAATAGATTTGAATAAATGCAATTATTATACACCAATTTTTTTTTACAAGGAGTTATTATTTGTTCTGTTGATGCGATGGGTTTATGTAAAAATATCAGAACACATTAAGATAATGCGATATTAAGGTGGTCGCATTAAAATTAATTTAATACTAGCTGTTTCCAGCAGGTCCGCCCGCGGTCTCAAGATTTTTTTTTAAATATAATAAAGCCTATTTCAACCGGGGATATCTTTTCATACAAACATAAGTGACGTGACCTGTCACTTTGTAAGAAAAGTTCATTTTCCATTTTAAGATTTTGACCTATGTTCCTTGAGGAAAGTTGTTCAGTTTTATGCATCTGATAACCTCGTTGAATAGAAATAT
This sequence comes from Plusia festucae, assembly GCA_950381575.1. Lineage (NCBI taxonomy): Eukaryota > Metazoa > Arthropoda > Insecta > Lepidoptera > Noctuidae > Plusia > Plusia festucae. The sequence goes on along the minus strand of OX494454.1, from coordinate 7,602,652 downwards.
TTTAATTCATGAATAATATAGCTATGAAATATTAATATACATAAATACTCAGACCGGAACAAATGTCTGCGGATGACACAACGATTTGCCTCGTGCGGGGAACGAACCCTGGCTTTCTGACGAAGGCTAAACACTTGGCCTTGGTCTCTTGTATGCTAACGGATATTTGACTTTGGTTCTGCAAAAATACATTCATATACTGTATGTTGGTATGATATCATTTTTGTACCAATGTATCTTTCTATCTAGACATTCAATGAAAAATAAACTTTCGTGAATAAACAACAAAAATGTGAAGAAATGATTTGTCCGAGTTTTATAGACGTTTTTATATTACGAGTAACTTCACGGGCCGTAACAGTTTGGTTGGTCCGCTTGTTTAATCATATCTCCTAAATAGTTGAACTGCCATTCATAAAATTTATGAAAAAAAAATTAATAAATTATAAGCACACATATTATATGATTTAAACAGAAGAGAAATATTATTTAATATTTTTGTAGGACTTTTTATTTGAGTAGATTTTTTTAAACTTACTAGCAATGTGAGTCGCACACTACTAGTATTCTTAATTAAAGCTAAATGCTTGTGCAACGAGTGAATTCACGTAGGTAGTGCAATGGTTGGGATTCGAACAGGCAGCCACATGATCGCAAGTCCGACGCCCTAGCCGTTAAGTTACCGCCGCTTATTTTTTTGTATTTTACATAGTAAATTAAATTCAACGCTAATATAAAAATACTAAATCTATATACTTACAACCAGCTTCCATTTGTAGAAGGATACCGTCGTTGCGTCTCGTTCCTCTCCTCGGCCAGCACCCATACAAGCGCAGCCAACAACACCAAGAACCGGAACACTCCAACCGACGCCATTTTACAAGATGGCTGACTTCACATCATAAAACTGTCACTGTCACATTTATTGTTTACTTTAATTCATGATATGTTTAAAGTGTTGTGTTTATTTAAATCCTTGAAATTAATTTAGTAAGGTTAAGTTAACATACAAAGACCAGATGGTTTGGCAGATGACGTGTATGGAAACAAAAGCGACAAATTACCTCAAAAAAAGTATCTATCTACACTCATGTAATTTTTAATTATTTACTAGCGCTATTGGTGTTTTTCGTTTGTGATTTTATGTTAAGTACTATCAATCGATCAAGTAACCACGGAGCTAGGGTTTGTAGTTTTCAAGTTTCAAACGACAGTTTCTCATACCCCTTAAAAAGACCTTATAAGAAACCACCATTATTATTCAAACGATATATAAAATGTAAATATTTATTTAATAACAATATAAATTTCCGTCCTATAACCCATATTAATATCGCGTCTAATTGGTTTTAGAATGAATATGTGAAATATATATGTTTTAAAGATCTGTAATTTCCAAAAATGCACTAAGAAATAAACGATATTAATATTATATTGCCATACAAGTCTCTTAGATAGCTTGCTCTGCACACGATAGCTTTGCCCTATGTGTGATCAGTAATGTTGGCTACTTTTAAACTACATTTTATATCTCGGTGCTCCGACTATAATTATAACGTCTTGGTGTGCCTTTAAAATTCGTTTATGATGTTCGTCCCTTCTCTTGGCCCGCTCTAGGTTTTTAACCAATCAGAGAGGCCAACGTCTCTATCACGTAATGAATAACAAAATCGCAAAAGACACTTTAGACTATAATTAAAATTTTAATAAACTTTGAGGAAGATTGACAAACGGCCACCTGATCTCAAACTAGGCAGAGCCTGTACTATGGCAACCAGAAAACTGATAAACATACTTATAAATTTCCAAGTACATACATAGGTACATATTATAGATAAATTACACCTAGACACGGAACAAATGATCGTACTTATCACACAAAGATTTGTCTTGGGTGGGAATCATAAAACAAAACTAGAGAGTTATTTCTCGATCTGAAGTTCACCTAGTTTTTTTAGAAAACCTAGTTTTATTGAGATTTATGCTAAGTTTAAACATAGATATCTCCAGTAAAGGAAGCAAATAAACTAATCACAATTAGAGCTACAACTTACTTATTCTAAACACGTTTGAAATCTTCAAGCCTAGTTTAGTCTTGATAAGGAAACTGCTATATAGATGTGCTATAGCTAAACGAATCACATTACGTGTGATTTAAACAAAAAAAAATAACTTATAAGTATAAGTAAATCGTCAATAAGGTGTTACTGACGAACTATATTTAATTCAAATTATTTAGTTATACAGGATTAATTCAAAAAGAGTAATTCATATTCACATTCAACGAGGTAATCAGGTGCATAAAACTGAACAACTTTCTCCATAGGAAAAGGGAACATAATATAATAGGTCGAAATCTTAAATTGGAAAATGAACTTTTCATACAAAGCGACAGTTCACGTGACTTATGTTTGTATAAAAAGATTTGAGGTCCTGTACACAATACAATAAAAAATAAGCATAAAAATGCAAAATATTTGAAGAATTAATAAAATTTATTGCTACGACATGTTTAGGTCGCATTTTGTAAAATAAAACGAAAAAAAAAACATCTTTTGATTTTTGTATTTACTGTAACGAATAATTTATTTGAAGATTTTTTAAATATATAATAAATAAATTACATAAATATGGTAATAATATTATTATCTTCAAAATAATAATATCGATGAATTTTTTAACCTATTTTTATACTACGCAGATTTAGGACAAAAAACAGCTTTATTTTTCCAAACGATGCTAATGATAAAAAAATTTTATGTTGATTAGAATTTGAACAAACTTCCTGGTAAAAGAAAATTCAGGTTCCTAGTTTATAATGGAAAGCAAGTTGTACTTGCATAATAATAATCTACTATAGATTAAGGGAATCGAACCACAACTAGTGGGTGGACGTACAAGATAAGATAGAGACTCGTCCGTATTGAAACTGGTGGACATCTGCTGAAGACAGTGATGCTCCAATAATTGATTAAATAAGGACGTAAAGAATTAATGTGTTCAGGGAAATAGTTCTTCTGCCTAGCCATTTCCCAAGCGATTTTGGGGTCGGCTTCCAGTCTTACCGTATTTTACATGGAGGTACTGCCTATCTGACCTCCACAACCCATCTCTTGGTTACGCAGTAACCCATCGTAAGGATGGTTGTCACTGTTGACAGAATTGTAATGACTTCACGAAAGATAATATATATCTAATATTTATAATATTTCGGGGCACCTCACACACGGTCAATTACTGTTCCCAAACTAGACAGAGCCTGTACTATGGTGACTAGACCACTGATAAACATACATTTGATTGTGGAAAATCGATAAATGTGGACAACATCACATACATTGCTCCGAATCAAAGTAAAGTAGTACTTTACTGTAAATAAACCGCGGTTAACACCGCGGGGCATAGCTAGTAATTTATAAAATAAGAATTATAATTGAATCTTTTACTTATCTAAGGAAAATACAAAAGTCTCTTTATACAACAGATCGTCAAATCATTTCTTTTTCAACTAAATTTACAAAGCAAGTACCTACACTTTTACTTACTACTTTACTTTACCTTACTTAAAATTGAAAATTATCTTTTCATACAAACATGAGTCACGTGACCTGCAACTATGCAGGAAACTAGGTTTTCAATTTTAAGATTTCGACCTATGTTCCTTGAGAAAACTTTTTCAGTTTTATGCACCTGATTAACTCGTTAAATATAAGCACTCCATAAAAAATTATCCTGTATATTAGGTAATTAAATAATGTTGGCGTTTCAATGTAACTGACCTGAGAAACTAACCTGGGTCATTGCTCTTCAACAAAGTAAATCAACGTAATTTAATATCTCACTAATTAGGTTTCTTTGTAAGTATTTTTTAATAGCTAAAAGCATTTAAAATAAAAAGATTTTCTTTGTGTTTTACTTATAATTTTGTTGATAACGAACTTAATTTAGTTTTGTGTTATCACCTAACTTTGTATCAAATAAGTATTTCAAATATTGTGTAAAACATATATACAAATGAAAGTGTTGGCACTGGCGTGTCTCAATGTGGCCACAAGCCATTAACTAGTTGGACTCTAACAGTAACAGCTTATATTAAAAAGAACTACATAATATGTGCATTAGATTCAGCAGAATTTATAGAAAGCTGCAGTCTAAGATAAGATAGTGGAATAAAGCAGTGTTTCTCAAAGTATGTATTTATTACTTTGTAGTGAATTGGGAATGGTAGGTGAAAAATCCTGTTTTGAAGTAGATTTCGTATGCATCATCGTATACAACTAGATAGTGACTCACACCGTGACAAAATTTCATTCTGTTGATGTTTGCATAGATAATATTTTCTAGGTACGTATATTTTGGATCAATTTTCTCTCTCGGATTTTCCCAATAATTTCTTTTTCTGGTAATTATTACCATTATAATTTTGACCAAAATAAATCGACTCTTTTTAAGAATTTGAGATACATTTCCCCAGATTCTGAATAGCTGAACAAAAATAATAAAAAAGTAAGTTCACTTTACTGTCATGCTCAATAAATGTGACATACTTTATTTTACCGGGCTATTTTCGCAATAGACGAAAAACTTTGAGAACCTCTGGTTTGTATTGTCGGAGGGTGATATTTATTACCCTTTTGCCAGGAATAAAGGTACCATGTTAGTATTAACATGTTGCTACTGCTGTGCATCGAGGATACGATTTAATTTTAAGTGCATTTATAGTAACAATGTTGTCCGATTGAAAATTGAATTGATATAAATTTTTTTTGGCGAATGTTTGAGAAATTCTCATGATTATAGGTTTTTTATTTATTAAGAAGAGATTGATCCTTTATCTTCGAAATTTTATTTTATTGAGTCGGTATATTTTTTATAGGTAGATAATGTAACGGAAAACTTCGTGCGCGAGTCCGACTCATACTTGGCCGGTTTTTATTTATTCAGAAAATATGACAGAAAAAAATATCGGAGAGCACTTTTTCAAAACAAAATTATTAATACGTTCTGTAAGCAAATTAAATAAAACTAACCTATACATATAACCGATACATAATTAAGAAAGCTACCTATGTCTTCTCGATGCCAAAAACGATATAATTCGAAACTACTCGGGCAATCCCGAAATACGCGAACGTAAGCAAGTAATTACAAACAGGTTTCCACGACAAGTAAAAAGAACATCGAGGCAATAAACGATGCATTTTGTTACAGTAATATGCAAATTACTAAATGCCATTAAGATGTTTTGACGGAGACATGTGTACTTTTACTGATTACGAAATATACGAACATATTATTTTGTCGAATGTTGTCGAAATTCGTTTCTTATAAAACAATTGTTTGGGGGACCTGTGACCCCTGAGTGTTTTCAACATTTCTTCTCAGGTAGTTAGGAAATGCAGATTACAGCGAACTAAAAAAGTGACGTGTAAAAGTGATGAAATCAAAATTACAAAATAAACTATTTAAATTTGAACTTACCTACTTATACTTGAAAATATTACTGTTTTCAGCGATAATCTAAATCATACAACTGACAGAAAAAAAATACTATCCTATGACGTAATACGTATTATGCCAACCCCGTGTAATCGGGGTAAGGGCAGGGAGGTGTTGAAACCGTAAGACATAATACGTAATGTAACTCAGCAAACGACTGTACTCATTCAAGGTTGCCGAAGTACCCGACTAGTTTTGGGCCCAACCACGTTCCTTACAGACTACAACAAAGCATGAAAAAACATGTTAAAATTACTCAAAAGTCTATGTCTATGAATAGAAATCTCATAGCCATACATTTAATTATATTAAAAATTGTAAACGCTCGTACAAAGAACTGTCATTTTTCTATACGTTTTAAAGGCACTAAAACGTTAAAAAACCGGCTAAGTGCGAGACGGAATCGCGCAATGATATAGTCCAATATACAGAGAGGACACAGGAAGTATCGTTTATATTTTTTTAAGTAAAAAATAATACAAAATTTATAACAAATGTTTTTAGAAAAAATACAATAAATTAAGAATAAGTTGTGTTTCTAGAAAAATTGGAAGAGGGAAGCGAGTTTACTTAATGATGTTATAGCTTGCCGACAAAGGTCTTTTTTTAAATAAAGTATAACTTAAAGGTCCCATAGGATAATTTGTATACGGTATTTGTGTACAGGTGTATTTATTTTAATTTATTCAGTACTCTCTTGTCAATTAGATTAATTAAAAGTACACACCTTAAATGTGATGCACAGTTATAATAAATAAGGTATTATGAATAATATTGATGCATATTATTTACTGTATAGTATGTATACAATGATGTTTTTTATACGCGGCGTTCTTTTGTTTTCTATTTTGGGATATACGACATATTGACTTTGTACGTGGTACTCTTTTATAGAAAAACGTAATGAACATAGTATAAATTAATATCGTTAGTAAAAGGATCCAAAAAACCTTAAGGAATATTTATTTTAAAGAAAGTCTTTTAGCGGCTTCACATCATAGAGCGATTTTGTTTTGGTAGGTACATTTCATGGACTTTCATGTATTAATTTCAGATAAATCCTTCTTGATCAATTGCAAAATTTTCTGTCCCATATTAAGAACTAATTTTCTTAGATATGGGTATACATACGTAAATAATAATAACGTAAGACTACGTCAGAGCCGTTGAAAAATTGTGTAACTAAACATCAATCTATAATGTCGTACCGCAGTCGTGTCGTGGCTACTAAAATAACAATAGAACATCGTTCGTCTCCCATAGAGAAATTAGTGACGCCTTTGACTATTCCATTGTGTTCGAAATTCAAATCATTTGGGGCGGCGTGACGTTTCCAGACAGATTATACGCACAAAGAATTTGATTCTCACGTAATTATTGTTTATAAAAAAATGTTCCGGTATCAGATGTATATTGAGCTAAGGTTTACTATTGTTGTTATTGACGGAGTGTAACTCTGAGGTAGACAAAAGAATTAAATACACACATCAAAAGTGTCTAGGGATCAAGCATTTTTATGCGGATTTCTTGAGATTGAGATGTGGCTTTGTAATAAATTTATGATTTTATAAATTTATATGGATCCTTTTTGGTGCATTTCATAATTCGAATCAGGAACTGTGAATCAAATTCGAGTAAAAGATGAAAATCAGCTGTCAATATTTTCCCTATAAAAACATACAACGCATTGAAGACATTATTAGTGCTACTGTTTCCCTACTACTGATTAAAACCAACGTTATTATGGAGCGGCGACGTCATTTAAGCAGGGAAGAAATGCTCAGAGCCGTGGGAATGATAGAAGCTGGTTCCCGGCAACGTACTGTGGCTTTAGCTCTGAATACAAGTCAGAGTGTTATCAGTCGACTTTGGACACGTTACCGAAGCACTGGTACCGTGGCTGAGCGCCATGGAGGACGGTATCGCTGCACCACACGGAGACAAGACCGATACATTCAAATCTTAACTCGAAGAGCTCCAACAATAACCGCCATGATGTTAGCCGTGAGGCTTCATCACTCTTCAGGGAACTTAATTAGCGACCAAACAGTCAGAAACCGCTTGCATGAAGTGAACCTTCATTCCCGAAGACCGCTACGGGTACCACCTATAGCAATGCACAATCGTAGGATTCGATATCAATGGGCTCTTGAACACAGAAATTGGGCAGAAGAACAATGGCGTTTCGTGTGCTTTTCTGATGAGTCTCGTTTTGGTATGAGACCGGATACAAGACGTATACGACACTGGAGAACCCCTGGACGCCAACAGCGATTAAAATCCTGCCAGGAAGTCCATCCTTATAGTGGTGGAACCATCATGGTATGGGCGGGTATTTGGATCGGCGGAAGAACTGAGTTGATTTGGATCAGAAGCAACCTCAACGCTCAAATTTATGCTGAGACGATTGTATCAGACGTCATCGTTCCTCTACAAGTGCAAATCGGTCCCTTATTTCAGTTAATGCATGATAATGCACGACCGCACACCGCAAGAGTTGTAAGACAGACTCTCGCCGCAGCTAACATCAATGTCCTGCCCTGGCCTGCTCAGTCGCCAGACTTGAACCCGATTGAGCATGCATGGGATATGCTACAGAGAAGAGCTCTGCCGAATATGGAGGGTATCCAGTCGCAAGAAGACCTTTTTTTGTTGTTGCAACGAACATGGGCGGCCATTCCACAGCGTGATTTGGATGAACTCATTTTGAGTATGCCAAACCGATGTTCTTGTGTTGTTAGTGTTCGCGGTAGAAACACGGATTATTAATTGTTTAAGTTACCCAATAAAATTTTAAAGAAAACTGTTATTTCAGTCTTTTTTTCGAACTTTTGTGTTAGTGGTTCAAATGTCAAAAATCCCTTTATTAGGAAAATGGCAAATTTCTTTATTAATGCAAAGGTGACTTGGTTTATCGTTACTGTGACAAACGAAAACACTTTATTCGATGAATCCTTAAAGAAAATTTTAATTAATATCAATCAGGAGAAAAGTTATTGCAAAAATATATGTTGATCCCTAGACACTTTTGATGTGTGTATTTGATAACTAGAAATTAATAGAAATGTATTTAAAACAGTTATTTGCTTAATCTGATTCATTATTAAAGATTAAAAAATATTTAAAGCATGTGTAAAGAAACTGTAATTTAATATGACATAAAAATAACAAAAAGTTCTACATGATTTTCCAAGAACATGGCATACAAAATTGGATAGTGAACACAGAAATACAATCTAATATAAGTAATATAGGTATAATACTATATTTAGGCACTTTACTTTTTTAAATATGGTTGGCTGTGATAGAAAAGTTATTACTTATACGGGCAAATTGTTGTAATTCGTTGTGTATTTTGCATCTGTTGTATTATTTTTTTTGTAAATGTGTCGACAAGGTAATGTTTAGTAAAATGCTTAGACTGTTTTATTTTTTTCCGGTTTTGATATCATATTATGCAATAATAAAAATATGCTTTTGTTATCTTACGTTGTTGTCGTATATTTTTTTCTAATGTATTTGATATCATTGTATACATATATATAACCATTTTTAAAAGAGTAACCTATGGAGTTTTTTGCCGGTTCTTCTCCATAGGAATGACATTTTGGAACCGCGCAACTAGCGTCATTTAAAGTTTTGAAAGAACCTGAAAAGTCGAATCGTAAAAAATATTTTGATTTTGATTAAAAACGATAGTGAAAAGTCCTTGGCATGAAAAATTACGTAAACGTATATTACCGCCATAAAAAAGTAACTGTCACTAAAAATCTTGTTGTACAATAAAAAGTTCTTGATAAATGAAAATATAGTGTCTACTTAATTTGTTTGTTGTTTGTTTTTTAAATACACAATTGATTTTCATTTTCGAAATTAAATTAATTCTCGATGCCTAGGCATATTGTCACGTATAAAGACGAATAAGACTTGAATTAAATTATGAACGATTATTTTTTCTGCATATTATTATGTGAAACTTGACCACATGGTAAAGTTTACCAAATTAATTTCTGTCTGACATCAGACAGAAACTAATTTGTTCTATATATTAAAAATTATGTGCAAGAAAACTGGCATGGACTCATTTTGAAAGCGCACTCAACGTATAATTATAAACGTGTAATTAAGTGAGCTTAATAACACACTACTAGATTGCAATATCCTAAGATCAATCGTCACAAACTAGTTCATGTTGATTCTATTTATTTTATTAATTTTAACCTGTAGAAAAGACTGATATTTAATGTAATACTCGCCTGTAAATGTCCCGCTGCTGGGCACAGCCAATACAGGGTGAAATTGAATAGATGCGACAAATTTAAATATAAAATAATACGTGTTGTCAAGAAAATGTAGAAAATATCAAATGTAAAATTAAAAAATAATTGATCAGTGTTACGAAAAGCGTTAAAATAATTAAAGTATCAAAGAATTTCGCGTACTACCATTTTCGTGTAGTGGGCACGATTTAATTTTTCTTATTTATTTTGCATATTAAATATTTTGCTGGAATACCGATAATTCGTACTTAAATAAAGATAATAACATCAATGGACTTTGTGAAAACGATAATCACGTAATTTTTTTTAACGATTTAGATTGTAGAAAAAACAGTTTATAATTGCTATGTTACTGAAACTGAAGCTCCCATTTTTTTTGTCGCATTTATTCAATTTCACCCTGTATAGAGAAGGAACGAGCAATGATGAAGGATTGAGCACTGGTTATCAAATATTTAGAAAAAATAAAATAAAGTAGAATTCATGAAAACCTCCACAGCTATAAGACAAACAAAATATTATAATACCTACGTTTGGTTTTGAACAAAGGTTAAGAGCTGATTTGACCAAAGTTAGTCTTATATTTGTGGAATAAAATGGGGACTGACAGTTTAGGTTTTCAAGTAAGTAAAAAAAAAATTGTTTTACGAAGTGTATGCCGTGAACGGGGAATAATAGTTTGATAAAATCCACCCTCAATGGGGTATAAAAATATTGGCTTTCTATATTAGATTACGTATGTACCTATCCTCGGTAATCAATTCTCGTCCCTTCGATTTATTCCGTTCTAATACCAACAACTAATACCACTGGTATTTGTTTCATTCATATTTATTTTCTATTCCGAACGGGTACCATTTTTTAAACTAATACCAAAACAAGTTTAAGGATATAAGGTACAGTCAGTGAAAATGCTTTGTATGAAATTGTAAGACTTTTAATTAAAAAAAAAAGAGTATCTTAATCCAAAAAATAATATTAACTTTTAGACGTTTGTAAAAATATTAACAAACGTCTAGCTCAATAATAAAATATGTCTAATAATCAACATTATTATAATTTTAGTTCCTCCTAGTGCATGTGCATAATATCTTTGTTGCAAAAAAAAACAAAACAAGAACAATTTACTGACAATCTAAAATTACAAAATATCTCAGAAATTTCGCGCAGGTAAAAAAATTGCAAGATGTATCACATAAACCTGTTTTTCTCTGTTCTGTGGCATAAACTATCTTTGTGTTTGTAAAAATATTGGAATGTCGTGAATTTGGAAAGTTTTAGAATTATATATTATTATAACAATAATTTGATTAGGTTTGACTGAGCTGACTGTACCAAATTCAAGTTGTTGGTATTCGTTCGCACATTAAATTTAATTATTTAAAGATTGGTATCCGTTCGGAATAGAAAATAAATATTGTTGAAACAAATACCAGTGGTATTAGTTATTGGTATTAGAACGGAATAAATCGTCCCTTCTCTACATTTGAAGAGATTATTCGTTTATAAACTCGAATTATTTATTAGATCACTGAACACAAAGAATTCATAAATGTAGTAGTTTAAGTTGATTTATACTCAAATTTATTTTGTTCAATAAAATTTTTTATTTATTTATTTATATATCTCAACCCGCCAATGCTCTTTCAACTAACGTATAACTAACGTATTTCTATAAATACGTTACTTTAGAGATAACATTAATATCCATAATTATATTAGAAATCCGAAAGTTAATCTGTTTCATATGCTTTCACTGCTAAATTGCTAACGCGATTTCGTTGAATTTTGCTTTAGAGTAAGCTTGCATCCATTAACAGCATACAATTACAAAGGTTTTTTAGGTTAACCACGAATAAATAAATTTTAATGTAGTAATGGAACTTTTTATAGAGAAAAAATCGAAGCAAATAAGTTGTATTTCATTTTAAATTTACTTGAAAGAGGAGGATCTTGTTGTGGATTTATGTGTATGTATGATTTTAATAATTGTATGGGTTGCATAGGTACCTATGTAATTTGTATCAAGGCCGACAATTTTATCGTGGTACTCTTTTTAATAAGAATGCCAGCAATTGTGGCTCTCTTTTTTATTTTCATTTTATTCGCATATTTTTTTTATTCGCAGATTATTAAAAAAAAAAATCAAAATGTTTTATTCTTGAAATTTTGTTGTAACAATGGTTGGTTGTGTTTGAGGACTCCTTTTAAGCAAATTTTTGCTTGTGTTAAGAGACCCCTCTTCCATAGCAAAATAATAATATAGAGCACATTTAAAGTTAATATTACTAGATATAAAAAAGTATAGCTAAAATGCACTCTTATTTAGAGCGGCTAAAAAACTTAGAGGAAGAGCTCGCTTAAAAGCAAAAGGCTCTTTTCAATCAAGAAACAGGATATGATTAAAGGCGATAGCAATTTCATTGAAAACAATGGAAGACGTCAAACTTAATCTTTCGGTTAAGTAGGTATAACTTTGAACACTAATCAGGCCAAAGTTTCAAAGTATTGAAGACCTTCATAAAGCTCTAATGGAAGAATACTGAAACGTCAATCAGTTTGAGGCCGCCGTTAAGTCTCATGCTGTCTCTGTCACTTTAAAGTGTGAAGTAGCGACAGATACCTAGATATTTAAGAACATCTTAAAGTTTTTTATCGTTTCAGTATTCGCGGTTAGTTTGCTTCTAAACACATCTGCCAAACCTCATAAACACAAGCGCGATAATAACTTAAAACAATATCAAAGTTAAAACTAAGTACCTATCACAATAAAAACTTAAAATCTCACACAAAACTGATACATATTATGAACACTACACTAAAAATTAAACATTCCACTACGTATCGAAAAAAAAAATCAAAACAAAAAGTTTGCACTCCAACTTAACTCGCAGCTTTACTTAAGTATCACTTAGCTACCGTAATAAAGCGTTTTGTTTACACAACGATTAACTTAAGAACACTTTCTGATGTAATTTTTATGTTAACTTCGATTTAGGATACGACTAACTTATATTCAAGTTACGTGGAGCAGCGACGTGCGGGCTCCGCGCACGGTGAAATAGTACTGTTGATCAGAGCCTCTTAACTTGAGTAACTTAAGTCCAACTTAGCGATAAAGGCGAGAGCTCACTCGCAGAGATTATCGTGACCTTTGTGCAAGTGATTATATCTAAGTAACTTTTCGTAAAGGTATGTTGAGAGTAGATAACTTATCAACTTAATGGAAATATTTTCTATGAAATATGCTTCTATTGTAATATAATTTTGGTAGAGTAATGGCCATATTTTCGTGTCGTGGTTACAATAACGGTTTGAACATTGATGTGGGAAATAATTTATGTTAGGTGATTTTCTGAAAACGAAATATTTCATTTATTTATTTATTACCGTAAAATGGGTATATTTATCAAAATAACAATAAAAAATACAACTAACGAATTATTTTGTTCATTTTGTTCTTGAGTTATTATTTTTCAATTATTACTGCATCTTGATTGTCTGTTGTCTCATTTATGACTTGTATCTCAAATCAGTTGTAGCGGTATTTTGATATTTTGCTGGGAAGTTATCCAGTTGGAATCTAATTTTCGGCTGATCGGAAATGATCGGTAAATAGCTGGATCCGAGCTCGCATTCACCTAATTACCGACATCGGACAGGTATTTTATGTGTAAAAGTTATAGTTATAGCTATTTCGCTATGTTATTAACTTGAGAAAATTGGCACTCGAACTAATATTTTTTGTGCGGTCGAAAACTTCTATTTGTGATCGGCCTTACTTAGAAAATTGAATTAAAGTTGTTTCATCTACATAACTGAGTCTTAAGTTAAGAACAACAAGGATTATGGTAACTTTGGTTCTTCTAATCATTTTCTCTTCTAATCGTTCTCCGTCAGATGGATAATAAACTATAGTTTTTTTTTGTCTCGTAAATAATATAATACGAAGATACAGTGAATGAAATTTCGCGTGACGTTACGTTTCAGTACAATAATGCTTAAACATGGCGTCTCCTGAACTTTATACTTTTAACTTTGTCAATTATATTATTATTGCAAGACAAAGAAAGTGGGACAGTTAGGGCTCAAAAAATATGGCTTAAATAAAAGATTATTTATTAAGATTAGTTTTTTTTATTGTCTTATAATAATAATCTCCAGACCGAATTGCAACCTCGGCTGTTAATCTCAAGTGAGATCAGCCATGTACGCAGGAGACGTCATAGTGCACAAGTGTGTGTGCAAACACAGGTTCACTCTCATAGTCCGATGGGACGGTTGACCGACACGACCGGAGAGGGATCAGGCGCAGGACCAACGGCTTAACATGCTTTCCGAGGTACGGGGTGTAAACACCGCCACACTTCCTGCGGTACAAAGAATTTCTAAACTCAGTAAATGTTTTTCGCCCGATCCGGGAATCGAATCCGAGATCTCGTGCACGGAATTCGCGCTTGCGACCACTAGACCAACGAGGCAGTAGACGGGCTAAATAGATTAATTATTTTCCTAACCAGTCATCATGACTACTGTAGCAATCAAACTATGATTGTAATAACGAAACGTTAAAATCTCATCTAGTTTTGGCTACTTTGATTTGTCTTCCAAGTACTATTTGCATATGTTTTTTAATTTATCTAGATGGTTACTAGATAATTTCGTCCTGTATAATAAAAGTTTTTATAAAAACAAATCTTCCTTCCAATCAATGAGAAATATTCCAAAAATAAATTAGAAATATCTGTTCGTTATACCATGTTACAGTAATACGAATATAATAAATAGTGAAATAGCACCCTAAGAATAATTATGAGGTGTCTAGCAAAGTCGGAGCTAAATAATAAATCTGTTAAGTTGGCTGTCTACTAATAAATCATGATGACGCGCTGGCAACACTTAGTAAAACACTTGGCCTCATTGACATTGATATTTACTATGCCTTTGCCTGAATTATTCTAACAACTAAACTAGCAAGATGAAAAAAAAATTTAAATAATTTTTTGTTTGATTTTAAAAATATTTGTTAGATCTGAAATTATTATAATTATTTTCTACATTCAACATTAACGTTTAGTTTATACTGGGCCTCTTAAAACAGAACAAGAGGCAACTCAAATAAGTTATTATGATTCTTATTACATTATAATTAAATACAAATAGAGGGGAAAAAATTTAACCTCCGTCAGGACTCGAACCTGAGACTCTCATCAGCGGCGCTTTAGGCCTGCCCGCCGACAGCTTACAGCTTCATTGGTTGTTAAGTTAAACCCATTACCCATAGTAGGGGAGCCCAAGAGGGGATTTCGGGATTTACTAAAGCGCGGCAGATTAATATACAGGGCGATACCTTGTATCCGCTTAAGTACCTCCACCAAATATGAGCCCCATATATAAGGCCGCCCGTGAAGGATTAAGGATCAGATTAGTAAAAAAAAATTGATCATTAGAAATTGTCGAGCGCGTCAGATTAAGGTAGGGTGAGTTAATTACATGATAAAAAGTGTATATTCCACTAATCTGACAATTTGAGAGTGACGTAAAGAAAGGGGAGGGCAGCAAAGTTGTAAAAAAAAAACGTCATCTCGACATTCTCGAGCGTAGCCAATTTTTTTTTTATTTTGAAGAATATAATTTAAGGATAACGAAAAATATATAATCTGACGATTTCCGCAAGCCGAAATAATAAAAAATTGTCGATAAAGTTTAATGCGTGCAGCTGGGTGATGCCTATATTTCCCTCCGCGTTTCTACTCCTCTCTCACTTTTTCTCTATCTATTACTCTCTCACTCCGTCCCCACTCTGGATTTTATTGCCACGACGCCATCACAGATCACAGACATAAAAAAAATATTTTTTTTGGGAATATTTTTTTTAATTATTTTCTTATAAATACAAGTATTCTACTTAAAAAACATACACTTATTTATTTGCATGCTATTTCCTGAGCTTTTCAATTAATTAGTTCAATAATTTAAAAAATAGTCAAACAAAAATTTCTTTTTGTCAGATTAGGCGAATCCCTTTAGATAATCGTCAGATTATGAAACAGCACGTCTAGAACATAAAGATGAACCATATATATCTTAATCTGACGCGCTTGAGTATTTCAAAATGGCGAATTTTTTTTGCACATTAAAATAATGGCCGCGAGTTTGCGTCAGATCAAAATCGTCAGATTATTGAATGAGAGCTTTTTTTTTGGTGCACTTAACACCCCCTTAGAAAACCTGACGCGCTCGATTTTTTTTTTTTTTTTTCATTTTTGACCCTTATGTACAACCACCCGCATCATGCAAATGATCAGATTAACATACGTACATTATTAAAAATACGTAGGACATTGATGCTATCAATATCTGACGCGCTCGAGTATGTCCATGCAGCAGTATTTTTTTACATATTTAAAAATCTATAGCCGCTTCCCCCACCGATGAAAAGGTATTATTATATAACATTTTTTTCTTCTTATCATCTAAGCTTTGCAACCTAATAAGTCTCTATGACGCTCGAGTAAATCCCCATTTAGCATCGTGGCCTCCCCTACCACCAAGTAACCGCGGCAATGGTAGCCTAGCGGTTCAATGAACGTATTCGTAAATAGTTGCAGGTTCAAACCCTGCCTGGGTTCGAACCAATGTGACTTTATCAACTTTCTTAATCATTCTAAGATACCATTGAGGAACGGTGAATGAAAATATCTTTAGGAAACCTGGATTCCAAAAATTGGATGGAACCCGCAATGTGCAAGCATGGTGATCAATGCTCGTTCCTTCTCTATATAGAAAGAGGCCTGTGCCCAGCAGTGGTACATTTGTAGGCCGGTAATAAAATCCCGGTAAAATGGTTCGTTTGCGTGTAATTATTTTTGTAAGGTGAATTATATTGTTTGAAAAGGCCGACTATTTATGACATCGCATCTTCACCCAAAAAATTAAGACTGGGCCTGAAAGTAAATGGGAATTCCTGAAAAATGTGAGTAAGTGATCTTTCAACACATAAAATAATATAATCGTCTGCGAGTCACTGTAACAAAGGTAGCATTTTACTTATTCGTCAAATTATATCTGGTAGAGAACAAAAAACAAATGAAACATGTCATACTTCGAACGATGTAACTTGGCGGGTCTCGTAAAAGATACGAGCTATCGACATCTCTTTCTCGCCCACCTTTTATGTGTACTTGCATCTCATTCAAACTGTCTTGTAGCCGTTTTCAAACTCGCCTAGTTACATCAGCCGTTGATAGGTATAGCTCTCGCCAAACTTTATGGCCCCTCTGAACTTAGCCGCATTACGCTGCGCAGAACACAAAATCAGGTATCAGCGGGACGTAGCTGGGCGGGGAGGCAGGGCATGCCCGCGCGTTAGTGCGAGTGTACGAGTAGTGTGTATGACAATATGTAGTAGTATGAGTGTACCATGCGCGAGTTCGTACCGACGGCTACATTCAGAGCGGCCATAAAGGTTGGCGAGTGCTGCAAGTAGTTATTATTTTCAGTTCTATTTGCAATATCACGTTGCATGTTTCTCTGCAAGATACAGAGAAATCAGATGCTGTGATCTAATTGATTATGTAAGCAAATGCGTATTAAGTGCACTGTAACTGTATGACCGAGCTGATAATAATTACCGTTATAAGCTCAGATCGTGGCCACATTAAAGATGATTTCCTTGTAGGAAGTTGCTCTTTCGTAATTTATAATAAGTTAATAAGAAATTGTGTAGATTTTGAACAACTTGTAAGTTTTATTTGCATAGTATTTCCAGTTAGAAAAGTAGTCGTTTGTTTGAAGAAGGCCTTAATATTTCAAATAGGTATTTTAAAGGACTCATTTATTAGTCCTAGAGGCCTATGTCCAGCAGTGGACCGCGATAAGCGTTGATTAATAATAAGAGTTGATGAGTTTGACAATTGCTGAAGAGATGGCAAATTTATCGGATTCTTATTGTGCTAATTGCGAATTGCAATTCCTATAAATTCTGCGGAATATAAATAAAAAAAATAAACTTTATACTACATTGCGTTATTTGGATACTAAGGTACAATTGTTTTAATCTAACATAGGTATCAGTAAACTAATATAACCTTCTTCTATGTGCTAATGGTGACTATCGGGGTGGCTAGCTGTAAATATAGGCAGGTAATGCCACAGTGCCACACTTCTTGGTCTTAGTCCCCATAAGGCCGGGCGCGTTTCGAAGGTTTACCCCCACAAAAAAAAAGAATCAATAAATTCAGTGATCACAATGAACCGTTAATATATATTCACATAACTTTTAACTATTAAACGTAAACTAATGTTAACTTCTAACATTTCAAACACACATCTAATTTAATGTACCAGGCGCGCATAACATCGAAGAGCTCGCCTAACGAGGTAGCTAATGTTCTAAATACACGCAATATCTATGCTAATGTTAGGCCGTCAATCTGTGAAGTAGGACGCTGGCTTAAGATATACTGGACCACAGTTCTTATAAATTGTAGATAATAAGAGCTAAGAAAAAAAAAAAAAAAAGAACATCAGAAAAGTTGGACGTGGACCTCTACTGTCAAAGACAAGCTCTGGCTTTGAGAGTGGTCTCATGAAAAAAAAATATTCTTATTGATGGCAAGCTGACACGTCCAGGGGTGCAAAATCTGGTGAATCATTCGAAAGCCTTTGCAACAGCTATCTGCGAAAAGCATAAAGCTGACCCACAGAACAGGCGTCTTCTTATTAGAAATTGGGTTAAGCTCTTCTCATACACACTTATTCTTACTAGGCTACTGTATTAACCGGTAAAGTGGGTTGTGGAGGTCAGATTGGCAGTCGATTCATGTTAAATACGGTGTTCAGCTAAATTCGGTAAGACTGGAAGCCGACCCCAACATACCCTGGGAAGAGACTAGGCAGAAGAAGAAGCGTGTGGGCACTATACACCCAACTCGTTGGAAGGGGTCTAGCAGAGACCGAAGCCGGCCGGCGCAGAGCTTGCGTATGCGACCCTGCAGCTAAGTAAAGGCTAGGACGGGACCGGGGTGTTTTTGGTCGGTCTGTCTGACAGACTGAAGTCTGACAAATCCTCACGCTGTGCCCTCAGCGTAGGTTGAAGTCATTAGAGTTTCACTTGGACTTTTATTCGAATTAATATTAATTTGAAAGTATAATATTATATAAGCTTGTTGTCTTCCAAGATTCTACCTATCATGAGAAGAAACTCTCAATATATTTATTGTTTTATCTGTCAGCGTTTTACGTACAAGTCTGTTACCTCACATACTGTTTGCTATAAACTCTAATCGTTTTATTCTGTTTAGTGTTTACCCACAATCAAGTAGTGGAGATGCAATGTGCAGGGCAGGACTTGGAGAAGATTTTTATTAAAAAAAATAATTGAGTGCTATAAATTGAGACCGATAAAGAGATGGATGGATTGTGTGAAAGTTGATATGAGAAAGAAAGGAGTGGATGCCGCGATGACGAGTAATAGAGATGACTGGAAGGAAAATACGCATTGCGCCGACCCCATATGAATGGGATAAGGGCAAGAAAAAGAAGAAGAAATGGTATAAATTGAAATTATTTGTATCAAAAACAACAACTCTTCCACTCTTAAGTGGTCTCACAGGTGATTCTCACACTAACTACACCCTATGTTATTACTCCCTATTCGTCAAGTACTCAGCGGAAGGTACCTACAAGAATTAACAACAATTGGAAAAACTTAGATTTGCAAAGTAATATAATTATGAAAGAGTAATATCACCTTGCAATTAACCTTTAAAGTAAACGGAATTCGTTATACCAGCATTTCATGTGTAAACTATTAAAATAAATAGGTTTAGTTTTAATACAGCGAAATGTTTTCAGTAATATTTCTTTGCCCTCACTGAAGAGAAAAAAAAATAGGCAGTTTATAAGAAATTGTATAATGTTTTTTTCCTTATAATTATAATAATATTAATTGAATTGATAATGCTATATAAGTAGTATTATGTACTTGCGAAGTAATTTAAATTGAACAAGTATTTATCAGTTTTGTACTGAACTTGTTTTAATATCATTCTCATTTACTTAATTGTTAAATTTGCATGCCGAATGGAGTAGGCGAAATATGAAGAACTGTAATTATTTTTAAGATCTGTACAACTCTATTTCAAGCAAATAAATTTCATTCTATTCTTAGGAGAATTTGGAAATCAAACTTTCTGATTCGTCCCTGTCGAGCACTTGACGTTCGTTCGTACGCGCATGCGTACTTGAGCCTCTGAGATGCAGTTATCAAATAATAATACTTACTTAGATGCACGCTGTAGACTTGTTGTAGTAAATTTTATTTTTATACCACTTAAGTTAGTATGGAAATTGTTCCTTCATCATCATCAAAGTTGGTAATGAAAGGAACAGTTTTTATAATAGTTGAGACCTATCTACTTATTATAAACTATTTAAAATTAGTAAATGAGTCATCCTAATTGTACCTCATGTCATTCTAAGTGTAGGTACACAATTGTTGGTAAACCAAATAAATAAATAACAGCTCGGAGGGTTACTCAATGTTGAATCACAAACTTGGAAATAGGACAGTATCAACGGGCAAATATGAAATCCCCAGAGATCATAAATACTAAGGGAGACGGAAGTCTTGAAAAAATAATCCGATAAGTAGTTTGCCTCCAGTGCTTAGAAATGTTAAAGATATTTTTTTTTTTAATTCCTAAAAGATAATTTCATTTTGTTGATGAGCTTGTAATGTAACAACAGATGAAATTTAATTGAACTGGTCTTACCTGAATGAGTAAACCATCAGTTGTGTCTTTTAATTAACAGACAAAATATGAGTAAACGGTTTTGTGGGATGACCCCACAAAACCGTTTACCCATATTTTGTCTGTTAATTTATTTTTTATTAAAATACTTAATTGATAAATGACAATAATAATAAAATATGTGTCCTACTCTGGAGGAAAACAATCTTTTAAAATTGGCTAAGCATACAATATTATTTTCTAATTAAATAAATAAATATCTTGGGACAATCTCACACACGGTCATCTGATCCCAAAGTCCCAAACTAGGCAGAGCCTATACTATGGTAACCAGACAACTGATAAACATACTTACATATTTCTAAATACATACATAATATTAAAGATAAATAACACCCAGACACAGAACCAATGATCGTGCTCATCACACAAGGATTTGTCCTGGGTGGGAATCGAACCCATGACCTCCGGCTTAGCAGTCAGGGTTACTAACCGATAGACCAACAGGCACGCCAAAAAAAAAAATTAAAAAATAAGATAATAATTATTATTCGCACAGATTACGATTACATTTTCCAACAAAACGCCATCTATAGTCAAACCCTTGCGCTGAATAAGTTAACGGTATTAGTTATAGTCTGTGCTATTGCATACTAGGTGGCGCTTGACTCAATATAAAAGTTTTGGCCGCTCATCAATAGATGGCAGAGGCGAGACAATTTACGAATCTTGAAATTGAAAAAAAATATTAACCAATGGTATTCATATTGTTTGAATATATAAACAATAAATATTAAGATGTTATACATATAACAAGGATTGATGACGAAGTATAAACTATTTATATTGTTGTAATTATTTTATTTCGAGCGCCAACTGTACCACTGCAGGAAAAAGTCCTCCCTTTCTTGTTGTAATAGAACTTGTTTTTTAAATAATACATATTTATTTATACGTTCTCTAAATATATTAATAAGTAATTATTATTTTATTTAAACTTTTTATTATAGCAATAAAATTATAGTTATTAAATTAAAGATTTAATCTTTAGTCTGACGTAATACATTATATAACTTGTCTATTGTTTTACTTTATTAACACAATAATAATTAATTAAACCCGCTAGTCATAAATATCTCTGCTTACCCAGGTATTTGTAAATAAAATTACGTAAACACCTACAAAATTAACTTACAAAGAACTTAGAAAGCTTACAATTAATCGGACTTAAATTCTCTCATTCCCATTGCAATCAGTGATGCGTGGACTTTAGCAAAATCCAAAATAGAGTTCCACAAATAGATCGGACCTTTTTAAAAAGGACTTGACAAAGTCCGTTTATGTCTGGCAGCCAACCGCATGGCTATTAGTCGATTTAAAATACTTTTAGTTAGTTAGTTAACCTTCACTGTCGAAGGTGGGAGCTAGGTCTCCTACTCCTGTTGCGCAGAGCTTGCGTAAGTGATCCCGCGGCACCAGCAAAGGCAAGGACGGGACCGGGGTGTTTTTAGTCGGTGCAAGTCCGAAATATCCCCACGTTAAGAACTCGGCGTGGGTTGAGTAAAATAGCTTTTCACCCAAAAAAAAGGTTTCTGCATAGGGCGTAGTCGCTGGATTCTTCGTGCATTCACTGCTCGACTTCTGATGTTAAAGAACTGTCTAAATTACTTTTACAACCCATTAAGGCATTAAGTAATATCTACAGGTTCCTATAATTAAACCCCATATACAAATACTACTTTGATATAAAAATAATGTTTTTATTCCACTTTATTGTCATTGATATAATTATGACTTAAAGGCTACTTAAAACTATATCTTTTAAAATTTTCCATAAGTAAGACAAAATAAATCATCTAAACTTCTTCAAAAATATTCTCATCATCGTTTCTAAAATATTGAATATTAAAAATATCGTGTTTCTACGTCCTCACGCCATATGCCAACGCAGGTAGGCGGCAAAAAGACATCGCAAAAAATGGGACCTTCTGTTATAAAAACACAGCCTTATTCACACGTTAAGTACACAGTTACGAAGGTTTGAGGTACCTACTCTTTGTATTAGTTACTTTACTTCATACATTTTACGGAACAAGCAATTTTATACCCAAAAATAAAGCTAGGTAGAAGAATTCCATAATACATTTTGGCAAAATCATGTCTATAATTTTACTTTGGGATGCAATTGATCAGACACTATTGGATATGTAATTTATTATACTTAAGACACACATCAAATATAAATATCATCAAATATATACGAAGCGGCGGTAGCCTAATGGCTAGGGCGTCGGACTTGCGATCATGTGGTTGCGGGTTCGAAGCCCACCCTACACTACCGACGTGAACCCACTCGTAACACAAGCATCTTAGCTTAACACGACGGGTTAACGAGATTACTAGTAGGTAATGTGCGACCCACATTTCCAGAAATCTTAAAAATCAAAAATCATGGAGGTATAAATTATATCATTGGTCTGATTGATAAAGGTCGCAGGGAGTTGCTAGATGCAGGTCGCTTCCAACAGGCAGATCTGGAAATTATTGAGGGATCAACATAGGCTTTGTTCAGCAGTGGACTTCTTGTGGTGGATATGATGGTGATGATATACCTAATCATTGAAACGGTACAAGGATAGTTGTGAGTTTTGGATTCCTAAGACTTACAGTTCCGTAGGACCAAGGGAATTGATTGCAGAAGGGCACGTGTTATTTTTTGTATTCTGTTAGTCCACTTTTAACCTGAGAAGAAACACTACCTTTAACCTTTAACCCTTGCTCGAGGGCTCCATTCGTTTGTATGTTCTTCCTTCAATTATAATCCATTATTACAAATAAATATAATACTTGAAATAGATAGGCTTTCTTAGGTTTACGCGAATATTAGACATAAAAAAACTAAAATCACAATAAACCGATATAGAATCCGTTTTAAAAGTAGTTTTATATTAATAGATAGGTTTGGTATTCTTGTAAATCGAAGACCTCTGAGCATGTGCATTATTGTATATGTAGACTGGTTTTGTTCCAACGGAATCTGGTCCTTAGGTCCACAGATTTGCGGGAAAAGGACCAGTAAGAACAGCACCAAAAATAAAACAAAAGTTTATTAAACCTTCCATCCGAAGGTATTGATATTTATTTCTCCAAACATATTATTAAAGGTCTAGCCTTAACTGCACGTAATTGTTTTGCGTAAACGCTTTGGACTTGAAAACTATATCGTTTCTATGTAATTTTAGTGTTCATTCTCTACAATGTAGTCTGTATAATTAGATGCAATAATTTTAAATTGCTATTTGCATAAGTGAAGCCGCAGGCAATAGTTTTACTATACTAGAATTAAAAACCTGTGCCAGACACGCAAGTTAGGGTTCCGTAGTATAATACTTCAAAAATAACATAGTGTATGAATCTTACTTATTATCTTTCGGTTTTATACATCTTGGAGTGACAAAGACAGAATGATTTTAATGGCAATTTAAAACCTAGCGACGCTTCAGACTAATTATTATTATTTTTAAAAGTGAAAGTTTTTTTATAAATTGTAACTCACATACAATGTAGGCTAAATAAAAGTTTAAAATCTGGAACTATAACAATAATTATGCTATTCCTCTTTGATTTATGAAACTCTATTTGTAGAGTTTCATAAATCAAAGAGGAAGTTTTTTTTTCTCATTTGGCAAATAATTAAATAAACTGGGAATTTTTATTGTTTATTATTTTGTCAAATAGTTTTTGACGTGTACGTGTCTATTTTAATCATCTTTTGACAAAACCACTCGAATAATGCACTAATGTTACATTGAACGAAACTAAACAAAATATAATCTAAGTAAATGATCATTCTACGCTTTATTAAAAATAGTTGTCTTTCGGTCCAATGATAAAAAACAATGTTGATACAAATTAACAAGTTTCGATCCATGAACAACAATTTACATCCTGTGCCACTGTAAGTACCCAGATGAAACAAGATCTAGTATTAAGCCCAATTAATGTGCTGTCGACAATAACAAAATTACCCAGGACACGTATAAGCTGGGCTTATTAAGTTATATTGGTCCTTATAGTCTTAATCCGGATGTTAAACATCCGTTTGTCATCTTTACAGAATTCCAAAGAAACACGGGATTTGATAAATTCTTCGAAAATATATTGTTTAAATAGAATTCTTAACTGTATCCTTAGTTTGGGTTTTAGTTTATCGTATCGTCACAGGTACAGTCAGCGCAGTGTTTTTTTTTATTTTTTTACTTAATTTGGGATACAAACAGATGTAATTACACATGAAAGGATCAGTTTTATACACAGTTTATAGTCCATACAGTAATGTCGACTAGGAAACAAAACAGTCTTATCACGAAGTGTTTGTTATGTGTGTAAACGTTATGTCCTATTATACATATATCCTTATTAGTATATTTACAGCATTATAATTATTACATTCAGGTAGGTGTTTTATAAATCTGATTGTGTTCACCATCTTTTGTTGCTGACTGCACTGTACCTAATGTATTGAACCTTATATAAGTAGGTATGATTAAATATTACAAAACGATTGTGTATTTATATAAATTAAAATTTCTGCACCATTGTTGCAACTGCATAGAATACTTTATCATCAAGGAAAAACTCAAATAAACTTGGAACTACAAGTATTTAGACTGTGGACAACTAAAACCAACTCTATCTCAACTTAACTCTTTTAAACACCACTAGCAGTTTTTGGTCTTTTGGTCCACAACTTAAAAAGGAAAAGGACCAGTACTAAAATGTAGATATCCAATGAATCCATGGATTCAGAAATTCATAATTTACCTGGCTAAGTTAAACTTCAGCAGATGCACCATGTTTTATGGAAATAACTGTAGTTTACAAGGGACAATCTCGAATTTCCGGTTATAACTCGAACAGTTGGAGCAGTGAAAACCATTCCCACGATCGAGTTAGTCATCAGTTTGCATCATAACGGATAAAATTATTAAGTACTTACCAATAAGCATTTAATAAATATTTCAATTAATGAAATTAATATGCAGCTTAAAAATAACTACCAATTTTTCAGTCTGTGTGAGGTATAAAAGACCATAGAGTTGAGGAAAAAAGTTCGAAAGGACGGATTCTTTATTCGAAACAAGGACCAGAGCCCGCCCCGTTAATTTTCTAAACTGTTCGGTCAACTCGCCAACTTGCTCGCGTTCCATTCTGGAACACGTTTCAATTCGAAATTCATATTTGGAACGCTCGCAACCGGTCGCCCTTGTAATAGTTGGCTGGTGTTATCAAAAAAACAATTTATGTTGATCTATGTCACAATATGGGGGATTTTATAATATTTCTTAACTGTAAGAGAATAAGGGCCATCGAAACAGTTGACAGGGGTCTTTGTATAATGGTCGCAAGTCGTCGGCAAGTGCAACGCGAACGAAAATATACGTCGCGCCGAGTTGTTTTGCCGCCTTATCACTACTGACAAAGATTTTGTAATTCTTGAGTCTGGCTTTTTGTGCCTATTATTTTGAAGATCTCTGAGGAAGTTAACAATTTGACTTGCATTTCCTTAAAATGCTTCGTAAATAATGTAATCTCTCAAAACTTAAATGAATAAACACAATAATAACACAGTACTGTTCTATATCGCCAAGTAGAGTACGCAATAATCCTTACGCTCATGCTGTACCTACCAACTAAGTGAACACTTGGCTAATGGAGGTTAAAAGATTCAACGTGACCTTAATAAGCTTAGTTAACAAGCCTTCTTGGTGAATACACACGATTTAAATAACTTAATTAAACAAAAAAAACAAGGTATATATTTTCAATCAGCATTTATTTTACGTTTCATTCTTACTAAACTAAAAAAGAATTTTTCTTTGCTTGTCCAACAACGAATTAAAGTTACTTACTTAATAACACAAGTGCGGATGTGCATTAGTGCTGATGAGACAATTAAGTACCTAGTTGTGACGTTAATTACACATAAAATTTAGTCCAACTGTTTTACAATTCTTGGAGTGTCGTCACTGGAAATAGACTTAAATACAGTAAGAAACTGGTAACAGTCCTAACTAATAGGTATAAATCAGTTGTGTGAGATATCTGCGCGGCTGGTTGGTATATCTCGCGGGCGCCGGGGGCCGCGCGGGGCGAAGGCGGGCTCTCGGCTCGCCAACTTAAAAATGCCGCCGCAGAGCCTCCGAATCGATACGACGCGCGTCACGTGCCGGCGACCGCGACCAATCGCCGCGCTCGGGCGGCCGCGGGAGCCGCGGGGGGCGGGCTCCGCCGAGCGCCAGTGCACGAGGAGAAGCCGCGCGGGACGGACGCACGCCGCGCGACCGAACACCACACGAGTTTCACCGAAAACCGGTCCGATGCATCGTGACATGTTATAGTGTGCAGTGACGCCGCTATGAGTGCGTGGACGGAGGAAGTGATGTCCTGGCGGGACGAGCGGCTCGGACTCACCGAATTGAGGGAGCCCAGTACGAATAGAAGAAAACAACGCAGTGCGCCTTACAGACTACACCGGCCACACTTGCCCGTGCCTCACGTGCCCGAGTTGCCGCCGGAGCCGCAGGGAACACACATCACAAGGTTGTACCCGGAACTTTTAGCTCTGATATTTGAAAGGCTGCCAGTTCGGGACAGAGGCCGCGCGGCACAAGTTTGCCGCTCGTGGAGAGACGCAGCTGATCGGCGGTCTGTGTGGCGCGGAGTTGAGGCAGCGCTACATCTGAGGAGACCAGCTCCAGTGCTGTTTGCATCGCTAGCCAGAAGAGGAGTACGGAAGTTACAAGTTCTCTCGCTTCGCAGGGGACTCAGAGATGCAGTCGCCGCGCTGCCGGGACTCGAATCCCTGTCCCTTAGCGGATGCTACAGTGTAACGGACGCTGCTCTGGCGAGCGCGTTCGCAGCTGAATTACCAGCTTTAAGAAGATTAGATCTTTCATTATGCAAGCAAGTGACTGATTCGTCACTCGGCAGAATAGCGCAATCGCTTAAAAACTTAGAAGAGTTAGAACTAGGCGGCTGTTGCAACATTACAGATACAGGTCTGTTGCTCATTGCTTGGGGACTTAGGAAATTGCGTCGCCTAAACTTGCGATCATGCTGGCACGTGAACGACGCGGGAATAGCGCATCTCTGCGGCGGCGGCGAGGCGCGAGGAACCCCGGAACTGGAGAATTTGGGACTACAAGACTGCCAAAGGTTGACAGACGAAGCGTTGAAACACGCAGCTACAGGTCTTCCTAAACTTAAATCCATAAATCTTTCATTTTGCGTCGCGGTTACCGACGCAGGCTTGAGGCATCTGGCTCGACTACCGCACCTGGAGGATATAAATTTGAGGGCCTGTGACGGCGTGTCTGACGCAGGGGTGGCGCACCTGGCCGAGAGTGGTCGACTGAGGGCCTTGGATGTGTCATTCTGCGATAAAGTCGGCGACGAGGCGCTGTCACACGCTACCCTGGGTCTATCAGGCCTGCGGTCGCTCTCCCTGAGCGCTTGCCGCCTGACCGACGAAGGCCTGGAGCGGGTCGCCAGGCTATCACAGCTAGAAACGCTAAATATAGGACAGTGCACGAGGGTCACAGATAGAGGCCTGCGCGCGCTCGGGGACGGCCTCCGTAATCTGAAAGCGATAGACTTGTACGGTTGTACGTGTATCACTCCGCAAGGTTTGGACCACATCGTGAAGTTGCCTCGGCTTAGTGTACTTAACCTCGGTCTGTGGCATGTGCGGTGACCACACACACACTAGTTAGTGTCTGTACGCGCGTGTGTGAGTGCGACGGCCATGTTGAAGTGAAGGAGCGCCAAGGTTGTAGGTATGCTCTGGACAGTGAATAAAGGAATTAACCAATTTTAAGATATTAAAATAACGAATTATTATTTAGGCTATGGGGCTGCTTTCTTATGTATCTGTTTCTCTGTCAGTTGTGTTATTTGTTGTGTCGATTTCAGTTTGTGTTACTTTGCAAAAAGACAACTTTGTGGTTAAGTTTCTTTGAGAAAGTTGCCCCAATACCTAGTCGCAATGTTGAGCCAGGCCTTTTTGAATGTTTTCTGTTTTCTTTTTATAATATTCCGTTGTTTGTTATAACATGAACATGACGTAACGCCAACAATGTTAATGTCTAAAGTTATGTAATTTTTAAAAAGGTCTGGTTTATCAGAATAATTTGCTCCATTAGTTAGGTAGATATTTAGCCATTCTTCAAATTATCATGTTTTTAATTCGATCTTATGCGAAAATTTAGGAAACTATCTAAATTGTTAATCGTTAGGTTTTTTATGATTAATTTTGTGACGGTAGCGTGACTTGGGAGATGAAATATGATTTACAATAAAACTCTTCCAAGCAAAAACCATGTATGTTATAAAAACGATAAACCGATTTTAATATTTCTTTTATACATTATTTTACCGCAATTGATATTTTTATTAATTCTTCATGTTGAAAAGCGGATTAACGCGGATTATGTGATTTTATACTGTAGTCGAATGTATCCTTATGAATAACTCTAGAATTAATACTTTATTGCCAAAATGATGATGAAAATAAATGGCAATACCACCACATCTTTATTGAGAATTGTTTAATTTGAGAAGTACCTTGCATAAGCAGTAGTAGGGGACCTTATTTTTGTCAGATACAAGGAATTTAAGATTATTCTTACAATTTGAGGTTAGAATAGCCTCCATACATTTTCTTTGGATGATGCAATGAAAGATTTAGACAGTGACGTATCATAACCATTTATCATGTAGCTGAGATTCATACAAATCATATAACTAATGAAATCAGCTGATGTTATAACTTCCAAAGTCTAAGAAATGAGTTTCTTTAGTTTCTTCAAAGATATTCCAAGAATTTATGACTGAAAAAGCAACTTAACATGCATTTGCGAATATGTTTTTTAGGTCTTTACCAAATAAAAATTGTAACGGTAAAAAGACATTCAGATTCTATACGTCATATATGACTCAACCTTAAAATCATGTAACAAGAATATATAAAATACATCCCGACCATACTTTGTATGTCTTTTTCTCCTTCTTACATTATGGAGAAACATTGTTATGACATGGTTCTGCAAAACAATAGCTAATCTGAGACTTCTTGTATTTCACGTCATTTTGAGACAAGAAAATATATTAAAATTATGCTTCCAACCATTAAATCAATTTAAGTAATTCTTTGAAGTCTTTTTGTTTAGTATTTGTTAATACTGGTAGTCATTCTTGTTCACTAACTAAACGCAGTTTAGAGTATTCCTATCATTCACTAACAGATAGCGTTAGAAAAGGATGGCAATAGATAAGAACTAACTTGAATTGGTAAACTAGTATACGAATTTAATATCACCATGTTTAAAAAAACTATTTTTTTTTAATTTGACAACTATTCCGCTTGTCCTTTTCTAAATTTGAATGCTGGTTACAATCTAGATTACGTTTAGTTAGTGCATAACAGAATCGGCTCCGTACATTACTTTTAATTTTGTCTCCCAATGTATAGAGATCTCGTTGATACGTAATTTTTGATATTATTATTAGTGTTTAATTGTTTTAGTGTACGATGGTCGTATGAGGTCGAATTAAAAAAAAAGAAATACGTTGTATACTTCATAAATACGTTGTTTTTGTACAAAACGAATGTAATATAGGAGGAAAGTGTATTAAAAGTCATCGTTTAAGTTACAAATTAATATCAAGACATTTTATTTCAAATCCTACTAAAGCCTTCAAATTATAAGTTAATTTTATTTTTGTTTAAATACGATAAATATTAATAAAATAAGAAATAGTGCCCAAGCTTGGTTGAATCACATTTAAATGTGTTAAAATTCCAAAGCCAATAAAACCGAGGCCAATCCTTTTAAAACATGATCAAGAATTCCTACACAAATAAAGTTTTACTACTAAACTGAATGGGCGAGCCACAGATAATACAATATGGACGCTACAATGCAAGCAAAACGTTATCAAAACATTGATAAAATGTTTATGTATTTAGTTGCAGCTGCTAAACTTAAAAGATAAAACAAATGTCGCAGTGTTTTGTTACCGATACTAGCATAAACCACAAAGTATAAAAAATACAGGTTTTACTTATTTTTATGATACCATTGAAGTGTTAGATCTAAAACATAGCAGACATAGAAATTTTAAAACAGTCGTTTCCGGACGGTATTCGTACCAGTGACAGACAGAAAGAAAAAAATCTATTCACATAATCTGTGATTGAATGATAGGCAATAAGATTTCAGAATACACCCTACCTTATTCACAAAAAACAAAAACGAATTTTGAATGAAACCAAATTACAAAACAAAAAAATACTTTTTCAAGCATGGAATAGACAGCGGTGTTAATACTATAAAATAGAAAAGAAAATGAATTTATGCAATTAATACGAAATTTTTGATATAAGTATTTAATAAAATATTAAGTTAAAAGAAGCCAAAACAATTAAGTAACCAAAAGATAAAAACTAAATAAAAATATAATTTGGAGACTTGAGTTTTTAAATAAAAAAGAAAAAAAGAACTGATAAAATTACAAAATTATTATCTATTTGATTCATTGTATGAGAGAGAACCATAATCAAATAACAAAAATAAAATGGTACTACTTATTACAAAAACATTTTACACTAAATCTTTTCGCTTGAATGTTTAGTGTGACGTAGTGGTCGCCATTTTGACGATAAGACGAAACATGATAATCGTGAATGATAGGCGAGGTGACTCGATAACCCAGCCAACATGTTTACAAGGAAAACTCGACGAATGTAAATAAAACATGGCTGTTGTGATGACGTAACACTGGTACTAGGTATTTATAAGTCCCTAGTACCTACCAATTGGGTGAGGTAGCTACACGCTGGTTTTATTATGGGATACTTACTCAGTAAAATAAAATAGGATATTCAGCTAAATCTGGTAAGACTAGAAGCTGACCCCAACATAGCTTGGGAAAAGGTATAGCTTTAGACTAGCTAAAATAAACATGAGAATGTTTCTAGTAAGAAAAAAAACATGTATGGACGTTGGACCAAGTCCCGCCTAACATTGAAACACAGTGCACAATGTTCCTGTAACCCAGAGCGCTTCAAAATCTATCGCAGCAGTTTTGAGAAAAAAAAATATTGAACGTAGAGATCTTGCATTGACAAAAAACTTTTCTGAGTAATTTGTAGAACCTTGAAAATTGTATGCATTTTAGAAAATAATTTAAGTGTTTATGTTTAAAAAATCTGATCTATATCATCTATTTAAATTAAAGTTGAAGGTAGTTGAAAGTATTATAATTTTTGAAGCTCTGGGCATTTAAATTCTATAACTAGTTAATCCACTCTAATCTTCTTAGCGTCAAGATTTAGCGACATTGTAAATAGTTTATCACAAATTCTAGGAAAACGAATATGTACCTACTTACTTATACACAAAGAACTACATAATCTTCAATTGTTGTCATTAAGATTAGATGCCATACTAACAACTGATCCCATTTATTGAAACTTAACAAAAAAAATCCTAATTGTTTCAACAAGTAACTACTTATATTTTAAATGACTGCTAGGTATTATGAGCTAAGCTTTAGATAAAAGTAAAATTTTACTTAGAAATGGATAAAAACCACGTCATCGAAAACGTGCCGTTCCTTTGTTTAATGATCTGGTCTTTAGAAACGGAAAATTAATGTAAATTTTACTTAAAAAATATAAAAATAGCAGAAAAATAAAACAGCGAATAACGAGAATATTAAATTATTACGACTGAATAAATAAGTATTTAATTTATAAAAACATGGGTGGCGTGCAATTTTACTGATTTAACTGAGATATCAAAATAATTTATGTAATAATTATAATTTTAAATTAAGTTAAAAATACAATCCACAACGCTTTAAATAATAAAGATCATTTTTTATAATTTTTTTAACGTAATGAAATCGTTTTTAAAACCACATTTTAATACGAATGTATCCTGTCCAAAAAAGTTATTCTATAATTTCTATAAAAAGCGTTATTTAATATAATATCTCGATATCTATAATTAAACATTATCTATATTATGCTAATAATTTTATCATTATTATTACCAATGAAATGCTGTACTGCGTGCCTAGAGTTGACCGTTGTGTCGTTTTAAACGGCAGTTTTTTTAAACAAAGTAAAAATATTGTGTATAAAATAAATTATGAAGATAATATAAAAGAGAAAGTAAAGAATAATTAAAAAATTAAAATTCGACAACTTAACATAACTCTATGTTAATAGACTACAGTTAGAGTAGGTAGCTACCTACATGAAAAGGAGTATTATGAAAATGTAATCGGCTTACACCATTTCAAAGAAATAACAGAAAATAGAAACAATAAATTTAAATCCCGTATTCGTAACAAGAAATTGAAGGTTTTATATTGTTGTTTTATTTTTGCTTTGTTAATTATTCAGATAATGAAGTTTACACTGTATCGGGGAAAGTGTCAAAATATTTAAAACACCTAATAAAATTCATACAACATACAATTTTAAATCATCTACAGCGGAAAACGTTACTAATGGGTTTGTTTATCACTATTTTATTAGTAGGTACTAAAAATATTCTAAAAGAGTACCGCTACGGGTTGGTCCTTTGTTTCAACTAGCTTGGTCCTTTGAGTCGAATGACGGTCCCGGTCCTTTTTCACAAAAAGTATCACTATCAGTAACGAAGTTATTATTTTTTATTACTTAATGGTGCAGTTAGTCCCCGTACAACCTCTTTTGTTGACAGAAATTCTCATGGACTTGCTTTCTATTCGACTCAAGTTTACTTTCGTTTATATTTGTTTATTGCTTTATGGTTCGAAACACATGGCGGCCATTAAAAGGAGTTTGTAATAAGAATTTTCGAAAGTCGTCCTTTATGTTTTTCATGTTAAATCTATAGATTACTAAATAAATTGTGTAAAATGTAGACTGTATGGGTTACGGCCGCAAAAACGAAAATAAGTAGGTATTTCTTTGACAGGAAAATTAATCAAAGTAAAAAAAAGACATGTACATGCATGGAATCTAAATTTATAAACCAGAGTTCTCATTAGTACAGATAAGGAGTAATTACTTAACAAATGCTGAGAACGTTGTACTTTACCATTGGTCTATGCTAATATTATAAAGTTGAACAGTTTGTTAGTTTGGTCGAACGCGCTAAAGTCACGAACACTTGATCCAATTTGGAAAACTCTTTCAGTGTTAAATAGCACCATCCGTTATTTTTCTACTACTGACATAAACCTATAAATAAATAACGCAAAAAGTTTTATTACCAAACTAGCCTACATTCTAAAAAAAAAAACATAAATCTATTATTCAATTGAATAAAAAAAGAACAAGCTCGCATTTCGAACTTCAATATTTTAAAAGAAGCAAGATGGCCGTCCTTTTTTCATAGTTTTTGTCGGCTAGCCTTGTAAGTAAACCTTCAATTTCCAAGTGAACCTTGAGTTTTATAATGCAATAATTTTAATGGGTTGGTACTTAAAGTTCAAGTGATCTCCTATTTCGTTATTTTCGTAAACGACGTGATTTTTTCAAAATGTCTTTGTGAGCGCCGATTTCAATTAACGGTCAATTTGTTCGTTCTTTTGTTTATGTTATTATTTTATGGCAATTTGTTAATGAGAGTTGTAGAGATGTTATTTACAAATAAACAATCTTAAAGCATGCTATACATACAACAGGTTTTATGGTTTTATGCTATTTAATCATATTTTAAATACTTTTTAAGCAAACATTGGTGCTGATTCCTCTGTAGGCAAACTCTGTACGCAAACTAAACTAAGTTAAAACCTTTGCTGTCTTTTACTGACATAAAGCGAGAGAAAAGGACGGCAACAAATAACTGAGAAATGTCAAACTAGTTTTCGCCTTGAACATCACAGTGTTTTTAGAGCACATGTTTTTACTTGTCGTCAATTTTGTATGAGAATAATTTTAGTCGGAACTAAATTTGACAGTTCTAATTTTCTTCTGTCCTTTACTAAATATGTACAGGTGAAAAAGATGGCGATGGACTAAAATTTGTTTAGTACGTGTTTAACAGAATCGGGGCCAATATAAAGCCTTGAATTAAAAAAAAATTACGAAGTTACTTTAATACCACGAAGAAGAAAATATTCTAGCTAAAGCAATTTCGTTATTAATTTTGATGTATGAAAAAGATAACACTGAACAGCCCACACAAACCTAAGCAAGTACGACGTATCAACACAATATTTCTATAGAAATAATTATATGGAGGCGATGATAAAGCAAAATAATGATAAATGTCCCTACATGGATGTTCTGGATTTAATAAATAGAAAGCTAAAATATTAGATATTAATAGAAATTTTATACAAAGTCTACGAGCTAAATAGGTTTTCATTCTGAAAAATATGAACTGAAGCGTCGTAAATGACTTGGTTGGCAATTAATTTAGTGATTTAGTTATACATCAAGAACAAAGTTGATACGATAGAAAAACTTAACGATAATTAAGAGTAATAGCATTACACATACCAAGGGCCAAATACTGAAAAAATTAATCATTTTAAAGCCGTCGTTAAGTCTCATGCTGTCTACACTGTGTCTGTTTAAGGTGTAAAGTAGCGACGGATAGATATTTAAGAACATCTTAAAGTTAATAAACGTTTCAGTATTCGCGGGTAAATCAATCATAAAAAGTTAAAGGATCGACCATAAATTTCAATATAGTTACCTAGTACTTTTTCATAAACTACATTGAATCAAACAAATACAGATTTCTTTGTCTTGTCGCGATCGACTTGACTAACATCCGCCACGTGAAAAACTAAATCTCTGAACAGACAAAAAATCGTCGATATCCTATCTTGGCGAGCCAAAAATGCGATACAAGACATGTTTGTCTCTTTCTCACTCACAATTTATGTGTACTTGCATCTCACGCAAAATGTCTTGTAGTTCTTTTCAGACTCGCCAAGAAAACAACGTATCTTTGTGTTTTACTAAGATTCAGTGACGTCAGTTTTATATGAGAATGCTGGAGTTGCAAAACTACGTTGCACTACTTCACTATATATATACCTATACTCTTACTTAGTTTTTACTTATATCAACAGTTAGCAACAGAAGTTGATAGTAAAAAACAGTTTTACTAAACAGCTATCAATAAAAATAGCCCAATGATAAAGACTTAACGCAATGATATCCTCATTCGTTAATTTATGGAATTTAATTAAAAATGTTTTGTGAATCTGATTTCGGTCATCAATTTTTGTTGCTGCCGGTACGTGTGTCATGTCCAACACATTTTTTGTGATATTGCAAACTTAATCTGACCCCAGTTTACTTAATCTCTCTAATCACCGCTAATGAGACAAAATTGATTTTCTATTGTAATGCGGCGACCGGTCGCCGATCGGGGACGAATAAGTTAAAGATCTTTAGGTGAACGCTGCTCCCCATTCTCCTAGTTTCTATATCCCTTAGTGACCTCTTACGACACCCGCGGGAAGAGAAGAGGTTGATTTCAACGCAAAACCCCACTGCAAGAATTGAATGTATGAATGAAATGATTTAGCGCTAGAGGCAGATTTGTTATGGAAGGCAATAATATGGACCTTGACCCGCCACCGATGAATGACGGCTTGCAATTTGTAATCAATGTCAGAATAATACGAACTTGAGAGAATAATCGAACCGTCCCACTTATGAATGGATTTGGTAGCTGACCTCAGATCAATGTTTTGATTATCTTAGAAAAGATACTAGTTACATGATAAAGGATAGAGAACTATAAACAATTTATTTTTCAAAAGAGTAAGTAACTTGATTTATTACTGATCCTTTAGCATAAAAATACTGACAGAAAAACTAATTGTTGCCACTCCTAAAACCACTGGATTTACCTGAATACCGTTTTTTAAATGGATCGACAGCCTATCTGACCTCCACAACCCATTGCTGGGTAATAGATTATCCTATAGTAATATTGGTCGACAGAATTGTAATGACTTAACGACTGTAAAAGATTCACTGTATGACAGTCGGAAGTTCGGGACGTCGTGCGCGGAGGGGTCTCGGTATATGAACTAATTGTCACCCATTCACAAAGCCACCGTGGTGAGTGCGGCTTAACCTTTATTATTGGTCTTACCGTACTGTTAACACCTAGCCACGGCCCTCCCCCAAAAAATAAATAAATACTCATGTGTATCTATCATTCTATCTCATTCTACCTTAAATACCACTCCGATTAATGAAGGTCGTCTACCAGGTGCTGGAACCTATCTCCGTCTCATGCAAGGCGGAACAGTTCAGATGCGCCCGCGATCCCCATCCACTCCCGGATGTTGCGGAGCCACAACTTCCTGCGTACCACGCGTCTTCACCCCGCGTCCTCGCCCGTCATTACTAGATATCTTAATATTAATTATATCATTAATAATGAAAGTTATTTTCAATACTTTTAACACAAGTTTCAATAAACCTTTCAGAATAGGCGTGTGAACTAAGTAGATTATTGAAAAGTATTGGACACGTAATTTTTAATTTTTCGTTTGTTCAAAAAATTACGGAGGTACATATATAGAGTTGAAATGTCACATGACGTCACGCCTTGGTTAAATTTATACTGAGCCATGACGTAGTGAGCCCCCATTCCCCAACTATAATGCGTTTTAACTAAGTCATTATTTGTTAATTTGATAAAACAAAAAATATGGATGTAATATTTTTTCATTACCTAACTGACGGACTAAATAGAATTACGTTTTGTTTACCCAGTCAAAATGCCTATTAACATAAAAGATAGCAATGGATATAATTATATTTCTATTGCTTAGACTTTTAACCATATAAATAAAAACTCTATTC
The DNA here is from genome assembly GCA_950381575.1 of Plusia festucae. Taxonomy (NCBI): domain Eukaryota; kingdom Metazoa; phylum Arthropoda; class Insecta; order Lepidoptera; family Noctuidae; genus Plusia; species Plusia festucae. The sequence continues at coordinate 7,565,213 of OX494454.1, read as the reverse complement.
GATACACGGAGCTATTCAACAGCCAACTTTCAATTGTTTCATTGTTTATCATTTTCATTGTAAACACTGGCTGACAACGAGTGATGGTACGCACTTGTGAAGTCGTGTGCAAAGTGATACTTGATTTAAATTTTAAATCCTACTCAATTTTGAGTAGTCTTTCAACTTGTCGCATCGCCAGAATTTCAGCTTGAAAACGTCACGAACTCTGATCAACCTATCGTGTGACAGCGTGTGACATTGTTCCACCAATCACTCGGCTTAATTACAGTTTAAGACGTTGTCAAGTTGGAATTCTCATATCATAAACCGGAAGTCTGTAACATTAAGATGGAAGGTAGAGACAGAAAGACTAAAAGTTGACTAGTCATATTACGTCACCGTGTTCTGCCTAACTTTTTTCCAAGTTTCGCTGGATTCGTATCTAACCTCCAACACCTATGCACTAAGAAATACTGTATTGTCTTGTAAGGGTCGTTGTCAGAATGACAGAATTACAGTCAAAGAATAACATCAACAACATTAATAAATGTGGACTACATCACATTTATTAATGTTATTCATATTGCTCCGAATCCAAAGTCAGTAGTTAAAGCACCTGTGTTATGGAATCTGAGACAGTGCAGGTATCACAAACACCCAGACCCGAGACAATTTAGAAAAGTAGTTTTTACATTGTGACCATGTAAAAAACTTTCGGGAATTGAAACCGGGACTGCAGAGCTGGTGACACCTTGAAAACCAGTGTGTACGCCACTCGACCACAGAGGTCGTTTAACTTCTCGAAAAATCTTTAAGGTCTTTATATATATAACAACTTCTTTAACTGATATACACAATCATATTTACTAAACACAGTACATAACGCAATAAAGTTCCATAAATTGAACTATTATGGTGGTATGGAAATTGTTTCCTTATAAGTAATAAAATCAACTCTTGGACTTTAAGAAGAACCGGGATAGATGGCTTAACGTTCTTTCTGAGGTACGTCACATTTCCTAATTAAGACTGGAAGTTAACTCCAAGACACAGAGAAAATACTAAACTGTTGGAAAGTTAAATTAGCAGTTATGTAATAATTCTCATTCTTTATTCGACTGCTAGTCAAATATAAGTACATAGAATAATAAAAACAATACATAACGATGAAGCGAAACATAAATATACAACACTATGACAATTGAATAACCAATTATGTAGTTCTACTCGTATTGTTGTGCAAATTCCCGAGGTCAATGCTCTCACAACACAATTTGATTCAGAAGTAATAGAAAATATACCACTGTCAAACTGGACTATTGGAGAAAATTGAGTGACGACATCCGTGGCCGAGTGGCGTACACACCGGTTTTCAAGGTGTCGCCAGCTCTGAGGGTTCGATCCCCGGACGGGTCAATGTAGAAAAACACTTTTCTACATTGTCTAGGGTCTGGGTGTTTGTGGTACCTTCGTTGTCTCTGATTCCCTAACACAAGTGCTTTAGCTACTTACTTTGGATTAAAAAAATAAATAAAAATAATTCATAAGCATTCACATCTGTGTTGTATTTATCAAAACAAGATAAAACGTAATGAAGTTTGAGATTCGATGACAAAGTTTGTTTCTGAAATGTGAACTGTTCTTTCGCAGGAAGAAGGTCTATTCTTAAACGAAGAAAAACTGATCTTACTTGCTATCTTAACTTTGAGGATATCTGTGCTAAGTTTCCCATCGCACCAGCCTAATTCCCGAGCTTCAATGCAATCGCATACAGAATTTCATTTCAATATTTAGGGTCTTTAAGAATGGAGTTATCAACTAACAAAACGTCAATGAGAAGTAATAGATATCTCTATTTACAATTCTATACTTTAATTTAAAAAAAAAACAGATTCCTTGTTGTCCGTCTGTCTGTCTGCCAAGACCCCTTATCTCGGCAAGAAATTAAAACCATAAATACCATATATACATACAGTCCCTTAACGCTGTGAAAAAAAAACAAACTTCTAAGTTAACGTAAAAAAAGATATGGCAAACGGCCATATCTTTTTTTATACCGCAAAAAACATACATATACATATATAAATACATACACATTTTAGCACTCTCAAAGAATTCAACATTTAGAGGGTCTTTTGACCTAAAACTATGAAATATGGATCGTAAAAAATATGTGAAAACAAAAAAGATTAAAAAAAAACAATAAAAAATAATTAAAAATGAAATCCCATTAAGTTTTTAGGCCACTCTAAAACAGTGTAACAATACTTATTACAAGCGTGCCAGTTAATGAACTTTAATTATTATAATTGCTAAGTCTGACAGCTTTAAGATAATTTTGCATCGCCCATTACGCTATGCTTGTACGACTGTTACTTATTATCAGTTACGATTATTAAATACTTTAAATTACTATTTTTTAGTATGGCAATGACTAGCCATAAATCAAATTTAATTGTATCTATGTAATGGATGTATGTATGTTACTATCAAATACTATCAATAATGAAGCACAAAATTTTTAACTGATTCTGGTGTTTCATGTATATCTTTGTTAATCCATATTCCATACTAAAATTACAATACAAACCACCTCTTATAATAAAGTAGAGAATATTATTCTTGTACAGATTTTGCAAGATAAACCAAATATCAAGCTGTATTTGAGAGAGAGATGAAATGGCTTTTTAGCCAACTACCTACTTATTTTTACTTAAACCAATGTAATATAGGTACTCTTTATTTATTAGAATACATCTAACAATATACAGATACCTGGTTAAAATAAAAAAGAGTAACAATCATAATTTTAAATGTTGACGTTCTTCTTTTACCTAGAAGCACTCTTTCAAAGTTACTACTACGTATTTTCGTGACCAAACAATGTGAATACAAGTCAATTATAGAAACTTCACGGTTATTCCAGAAAATAGCAAACACAAATTTGTTAAATATCTACAAATTTAACATTTTTTCAATCAAATAACGCTGTAATAACTCTTTATCAACGTAATTGAGTATTAAAAGGGCCTTATTTGATTAAAATATTATGTTCAAAATTCGTTTTACTTGCAGTAAACTAAAAACGGGAATCACATCTCAGAATGATCAAATCTCAAGAAAAATAAAATTATGAAAAGACAGCAATAAATTATATAAAAGAAATAGAAGCAACTAAGTAGTATCATTAATATTAGAAACATTCATTGCCAGCCATAAATAAGGAATTTTAAATTAAAACATGGCAATATTAAAATCTAACAAAACAATAAAAACCGCATGCCATTTAGCTTCTTTATTTAAAAAATTAAAACACAACATTTCTTGCATGGCTAGTTCGAAATACAAATTTACATATATGCCGTTATGACTCGTACCAGCGGGCGTATTAGCCATTCCGGTTGCTAACTGAAGTGATGATCTCTGCCCCCCTAGCCAAGTGACATTTCTACAAGCGTTAACGATGATAGAAATCGCTTAAATGACATTATATGTATGAAAGTGACAAGTCTAAGTCACGTGACTTATCGAAAACAAATGTCATTTCCATACATTTAATGTCATTTAAACGATTTCTATCATCGTTAACGCTTGTAGAAATGTCACTTGGCTAGAGGGGCTGGATATTTTATCAGTCAAAACGCAAATTTCGTATCACCTAACGTCAATGATCATCTAGGATGTAAATCTATTTGCTTACTGAGGTTAGCTGATACGAAATTTGCGCTCAGACCGTTATAGTATCAAGTGGTCATCGCTTGAGTTGTCAACCGAGATAGCCACTAACCCCGCTGGGAGGCATAATAAGTGCGCATAATTTATTCGTTGGTGATTAAAAAGTTGCGTTTCTGCCCACTGCCCGTAGCCAACTGGTTTCGCCTTCTTGTGATTATGATCAGTCTACGAGCAAGTAGATACTTGATTTCGCAACGTTCCCGCTGTGTGGCAATACTGACTCACTGTTGACTACTCCTACTAAAATAATGAAAATTAGACACATTTTAAAATTTGATACAGGTATTTTGGTGATTGCGATTTGGAAGACTGCTGACCATTAACTACTTACAAGCAACTCAATCTTATATGTAAGTAGGTTTCTGAATTGAGAATTCCAACTTGACAGCGTCTCAAATTGTAATTAGGCCACGTAGTAAGTTGAGCAATGTCACACGATTGGTTCACTCTCAAGTTGAAATTTTTCAATTCAGCAACCGGCTGTAATTCTTATACTGCCTCTGGCACTATAAGGAATAATGTAGTGACTGATGGACATTTAAGTTGTTTGAGTATTTGTTCAATAATTGGTGATTTCTTTCTCTTACTGGAACTTCAAAACTATTTTCCATACCTGATTGTTAGACAAACTAAGAATAATAACACCTAGATGAATAAATTCGTAACAAAATAAGGCGAAAAAGATGGATGAATGCATCCGTCGTCATAAATAAATAAATAATAATAATGTGGACAACATCACATACGTTGCTCCGAATCTCTTCGTAAGTAGCACTTGTGTTATGGAATCAGAGACAACGAAGGTACCACAAACACCCAGACCCGAATCAATGTAGAAAAGTGTTTTTTTGATCCGTCCGGGGATCGAACCCGGGACCTCAGAGCTGGCGACACCTTGAAATACGTCATCTACATATTTATTGCATTGTGGCCCATTCATTACTAAAACTGCCATTAAACTTAAAATTTTGGAGATATTTGCACTAGGGCTTGACCTTGATGACTGGCGATACGTTTGGACGTACGATCAACGAGTTTATAGCTTTTTGAGTCAAAACTGATCAATAAAATATGGTAACTGTACTAATAGTAAATGTTTTTTATAATTTACAATCACATATTTTGAACTTCGATGCCACACAGTTATGACGCGAACTCCGTTGATTGGTATTGAATTACTGATTTTGATCATCTATGCTGTTGACTGTACCAACTGTGTTCTTATGACACAGTTTGAAGTGTTTCACTTTTCGAGTATTTGGTTTCCAAGCATTATAGTACTATGGTTACAAATAAAACTGTACGTTAGTGCAGTTAGTTAGCTCGGGGCCGCGATAACCTAATAATTTTGGTCACAGTGACGTCATCGGGCACGAAACACGCCCACCATGACATTCTCGCATTAATCAGCTCTTTTATAATGAAACTCTTTTCTATATTTTTATTTTATTTGCGTACTTTGTCTATCAAGTGAATGGTATTGTATTAGTTAGCCGGTAAGGATGTATGTTAAGTATTTTTAAAGAAAACTATATAGTTAATTATCTTTCAAATCACGAATAAAGTGCTTAATCTTTAGGTTGAACAATCACGTGTTTACATTATCCTACTACATACATGTGAAAGTGTGGATGTTTGGATGTTTGTTACTCAATCACGCAAAAACTGAACGGATTTGGATGAAATACTGATATGGAAACATAGGCTACCTTTTATCCCGATTCCTTAAGTAGTTCCCGAGGAAAAATTTAAAATTGTTTACGAGCTAACCTGTGGGCAGAGAGCTTATAAATTAGGTATTTTTTTTCTATTACAGCGCAAGCTGTAACACGGGTGAAAATTTTATTCCATTTTTCATTACTTTCGCATTTTCATTTCTTTTTGGACCCAATTCTGAAGTCCACGCAGACGAAGTCGCGGTAAAGCTAGTATTCAATAATGTTCTTAAAGGATTTTCAGGGTAACAAAAGTATACGTAATATATTACGTAATCCATGTTGTTTAATGTCGGTTTGTGGAATAAAAATTTAAAATATCGATCCTCTTTTATTTTATCACTGAATACTTAAGTATCTCTACAACAACTCCTTTAAATTTAGACCTTTCCCTAAAAATAACTTCTAAAGCTTATTCAAAGCAAATTCTCTTCAAGGTCCGACCTCAGGTAGTTATAACGGTGAAAGATACATCCATATTCATGGGCCGAACGGATCCGAGCCCTTTTGAACGCCGCCGATTTTTTTGTATGTCCAAAGTTAAGGGACAAACAATGGGACAACGAAATACTGTCGGTCACTTTTGACGGCGGATCAAAGATTTGAAACTATGATCATTCCTTGCCGTTATTGGTCATAGATCATAATTTTGACGTTTTAAAATAGAGAATTGTTAAGAATTTCTGTTGTTTTTGCTAACTGTAATTATGATGAAATAAGGAACATAATATAATATTATAATGGATGTTTACGAACTATTATTTAAAAATATTCTAGAGTTTGAAAAAAAAACCCTATAATTAAAACACTATCGCTGTTAATGGCCCACTAATGCTGAAAACAACTTCATTAAGTTGTTTTTTTTTCATTATTCTGATAACATAAATAGAATAGAAAAAGACAGCAACTGATACATAACAACTACCTTTGAAATGTCGAATTAGTTTTCGCTTTGATCATCACTGTGTTTTTAGAATTTAAGACGGAACTAAATTTGACAGGGCTAATTTTCGTCTGTCCTTTTCTAATTGTACAAGTAAAAAAGGTACTGATGGACTACAATAAGTTTAGTGCATGTTTAACTGAATCCGGGACATTCACCGGGGAATTCCGAATTCTAAAACCCGGCAAATTCTACGTATGTTTCGTGGGCAAAGTTGTTCAGTTTAGTTGTTAGTATATAAGTTTTCTAATATAAATTGTTAAATATCATTCAGCCGATTTGAATTAGGTACGTTTGACTTCTATTAAGTGTCACAAACTTCAAGTCATAGACAAAAGCCAACATCGTCAACGACGGTCGTCAAGAACATGAAAACAAATGAACGACTTTGACGGCTAATGCAAAATCATAGCAATTAACATGACTGTTAAAATTACATAATTACGAATACGTAATTAGGTTTCAACAAGTCTACCAGACATTTCATGGTACATTAAAATAAATTGAATGCTGACGTTTTCCAGATAAAATGGCTTTATGAGAGTCGTAAGTATTATTTATCTAAGTATTTTAATATCATGTACATATTGATTATAATATTGTTAGGGTTGTAAATGGATTTCAAAATTGTGAAATAGCCAATCCACAATAAGCAAGCGTGGTGATCAATGCTCGTTCCTTCTCTATATGAGAAAAGACCTTTGTCTAGCTGACGTATAGTTGGAGGCCCGCTGCATTTGCTACATTTTATAAATATTTATTTTTCATCGCGTATTATGATAGTTTGCTAGTGCATTCCCGACTGGTTCCGGAAGTTCCGGTAAAAAAAAGGAGAAGCAACCCGGTGGTTTTTAAGGTTTTGATTCCTTCTTCTGCGAGGGGATTCCCTGGGGATACAGAGTTGGAATCAAACATTCCTTAGATTGAGGAAAAGTCCATGAATATTTCCGTAAGAAAAAAAACTCGTATATTATTCTCAGCAATTGTGTATTTTCTATGTAATTTGAACCTTTTACCATTATCAGCGATAACTCAAACAACAGAAACAAATTAAGGAATTTTGACCTCGGAATAAACATAGGATTTCTGATAACGAAATGTTAGCTTAACTTTACAAGATGAATAAATTACAATCAAGTAAGTAAGTAATAAAAATACAACATAATCGATATATGATGACTGCATAAGAACATTTTATTATCTAATCTAAAACTTCCTTTTTTACACATTATACAATAACTGAGAGTTATTTTTTTTTCATACAATTCTATAAACTATTCATAATCTGTAAATTCTTTTGAAAAATACCGTACCGTATAAAACCGTCATACCTTTCGAAGAAACATGGTATAACAATGAATATAGGGACAATAAAATCCTTGAACCTCTATTTGAATAAACCTTTGGTAACGTGGCGGACAAGTTGAAAGAAACAACGAATGCATGACAAAGAGGGCTTCTTAGAATGGAAGGGTCGATTATAACGGAATCAATGAGTGTCGCGGTGGCCGAGAGGGGCAATGACTGGGATCGTAAAAATAACTTGGCTTAGGATCAAATCCAGGCTTACGCATTGAGATTTTTTCAATGTTTTATTGTACTTTCTTAGCTAAGCTACTACGGCTCTGACAGAATATTAAATAGAACTTTTAAAATTATTGTTAAAGAAACTGAGAAGATAAGCCCGAGTAGTGGAGTGGATTAGGAAACCTGAGAAGAAAACACTTGCTCTTTCGACACTTAATCCATAGGTATAAAAGATTTGATTGTTTGCATTGCATAGGCTCCGAATCTACTGAAACGATTTAAAGTTTTTTTTCACTGTTGGGAAACTAAACTATGCCCGGCTGACATAGGTGATATAAGTGTTGTATTGAAAAAAATTTAGACTGCGGCAATCAGCTAATGGTAAAGACATTCCAAATTTTCGCTAGCTCAGCAGGCTTTTTTTACCTGGAGGTGATGTCATAGACTTCCTTCGCCTTGACCGAAGTGGCGTAACAACAGGTCTGATACTTATTTTTTCGATGAGGTCTACCGCAGTAACACCTAAAGTACCTAACCTAGTATAAAAATAAGTTACAAACCTAAATGTAACCTGACAGCTGACAGCGCATCGTAAAATATTTATCGTAAAATTAATTGCGAATATCCTAGCCGTGTCTAGAATAAATAATTTCAGTAACAAGGCCTCATATTGTTTTGTTGATTGTGTCCCGAATAATAAACAACAGACGTTGAGTTAGAAATTGTCTGCCGTTTGGTCTTACAGTAACCGACTTCACAATCTAGCTAAGCTTAGCGGTTCTGCTCAACCTTTGCTTGGCTCTTGAGGGTAGCGTGGTATTAAATAACCAATCCAGACAAGGTGTTGTCAAGATTTCAACTTAGTTTATCCACTGCTGGACCCAGAACTCTCCCAAGATGCGCCACAACTCCCGGTCCTCAAATTACCCACCACGCTGAGCAAGCGGGTTGGTGACCGCAGTCTACTGTCAGTGCTTTAGGAGAACGCTGCTGCCCATTCTCCTACTCTCTATATCCCTCAGACGCCTTTTTCGACACCCACAGGAAGAAAGTGGAGGTCCTATTCTATGCCGAAAACCCCACGGCAATGAGAACGGCAATGACGGCAAAGAGTCGGGAATTATATAGAAGAAAAGTAAAAGAAGTTTACCTACTCCATGCACAACTTATGCGTCGGGTTAGCTTAAGAGAAAAGATAAAAAAACATATTCACGTCGATTGAATAACCACAAATATAATTCTTCTTCTTCTTCTTCCTGCCCTTATCCCATTCATAATCATGTGGTCGGCGCTATGCGTATTTTCCTTCCATTCCTCTCTATTACTCGTCATCGCGGTATCCACTCCTAAACACAAATATAATCCAACATTTCTATATAGTCCATGCCCTTCCAATATATAGATGAAAATCGCCGTTTTTTAAATAAACATAAATACAATGTACTACATAGAGACGTTCTTAATTTTTTTTTCATTACCATATACTTATATATGTAGGTACATACAATCACTTTTATATGACACTATTTATTTGCTTTGCTTTCGCTGGAGTCGGAATTTTGTAACTAGAGTCAAACGGGGTCAGTTTCTTTTGAAGTAAGAATAACTTAAATTAGTAACTAAATAAAAAGTTACTAGTTAATAAAAATTAAAGCATTTCATGTAGACTTGCATTTACTATGATTTAATGGGAGTTCCAAGAAATGTGTCGTAAAATGCCATCATAACCCACGTTTATGGGGTTTTGAGTGACTGTTATGGTAATTATTTTCTTAGAATTATTCTTAGTAGATATTAGATATAGCTACTGATGCTCGTAGCTCAGAAACTTACATCTTAAAACTTTTTTTTCTGGAGCTAAGTTTTTTATGGACTCAAGTATTCTTTATTTACTTTTGTGACAAATTTAATGACAATAAGAGGAAATGAAAAAAGAAACAAATATCTACGCTAAAGTTAAAAAAAGATTTTATTGTCCCTGTATTGGTACTATTTAACGATATTAATAAGAAGACTAAAACTACATTTGTCAATAAATCGTAAGAAAATAATTACGACTTCGAACGGAATCCTCGATGGGCGAGTCCGACTCGCACTTCTCCAGTTTTTGTTAATAACAGCTACAGATATAGTCTATGGAATTTATTGCCAGTATCGCGGGGGGTTTCACTAAAATGAAAATAACATGCTCAAGGAACACAGTTCGAAACAAGCGTAATAATAATTATATAATATATAAAACACAGAAATGCTTAGAGGTATTCATGGGGAATCAAACCCGCAGCACGTCGCACACTGTGGTAATTTGAGGTTGACAATACTCGGTTATCTGCAGGATTTTTTTTTACTGAATATGTTATTGATTTCTCATTTTTATTAAAAATCTTATTGTTAAGCAAGTTTTAGTCTCAAGAAAGGCAAACATAGAAGATATAATAAACTTTAATAAAATAAATCTCATGATGTCCATAGATAAAATTACAGGAATGTTAAGTTGTGTTGCTAATACAACCTTATTTATCATATAACAAATAAAATACGCTTGTGTCTATGAATTTACAGTCTTGAATTACATACAATGGTTTGTAGTCCTATAATATTTAATCTAATGAAAATGTTACTTATAAAAAATTTAACACATACATATTCTTTACCACAGCGATCTTCTTCTGTTTATTGTATACATTAATATTTATAAATTTTGAGAGAATACAATATTTCTTTATTCTAGGTATTACTTTCATGGCTTATTGCTTTTTTAATTATAAATTCGAAAATGTCTGTATGTGTATACGCTCGTCGCATATCTATGGCTAAACGGCTGAAGATAAATTATTGATTATTGACAGAGAGATGACAATTAACTCGTAAAATGGCACTACTTTTATCATGTTCGAATCTAATATATTAATGAAGTTATTCAAAATTATTTTTTTAGATTCCGTAACGATCGTTCTATTTTCCGATGTTTCCTTTTTCAGCTACAAAATCACAGAAATGAAGAAATGCCGGCAAGTGACTGGGTTCGTTTTACCTAGTTTTATTTTAAACTAACAAGTTTAGTTTATAAATAATGTAGTTCTTTACAGATATTAAGCAGATCATGAATGTAACTCGCTCTGCAGACAGCGTACAAATAAACTAAACGTGGAAGTTATCAGTCTGCAATCACTTTGTATGTGTTTGATCCCAAACTAGGCAGAGCCTGTACTATGGCAACCAGACAACTGATAAACATACTTATATACAGACATCAAAAGTGTCTAGGGATCAAGCATTTTTATGCGGATTTCTTGAGATTGAGATGTGGCTTTGTAATAAATTTATGATTTTATAAATTTATATGGATCCTTTTTGGTGCATTTCATAATTCGAATCAGGAACTGTGAATCAAATTCGAGTAAAAGATGAAAATCAGCTGTCAATATTTTCCCTATAAAAACATACAACGCATTGAAGACATTATTAGTGCTACTGTTTCCCTACTACTGATTAAAACCAACGTTATTATGGAGCGGCGACGTCATTTAAGCAGGGAAGAAATGCTCAGAGCCGTGGGAATGATAGAAGCTGGTTCCCGGCAACGTACTGTGGCTTTAGCTCAGAATACAAGTCAGAGTGTTATCAGTCGACTTTGGACACGTTACCGAAGCACTGGTACCGTGGCTGAGCGCCATGGAGGACGGTATCGCTGCACCACACGGAGACAAGACCGATACATTCAAATCTTAACTCGAAGAGCTCCAACAATAACCGCCATGATGTTAGCCGTGAGGCTTCATCACTCTTCAGGGAACTTAATTAGCGACCAAACAGTCAGAAACCGCTTGCATGAAGTGAACCTTCATTCCCGAAGACCGCTACGGGTACCACCTATAGCAATGCACAATCGTAGGATTCGATATCAATGGGCTCTTGAACACAGAAATTGGGCAGAAGAACAATGGCGTTTCGTGTGCTTTTCTGATGAGTCTCGTTTTGGTATGAGACCGGATACAAGACGTATACGACACTGGAGAACCCCTGGACGCCAACAGCGATTAAAATCCTGCCAGGAAGTCCATCCTTATAGTGGTGGAACCATCATGGTATGGGCGGGTATTTGGATCGGCGGAAGAACTGAGTTGATTTGGATCAGAAGCAACCTCAACGCTCAAATTTATGCTGAGACGATTGTATCAGACGTCATCGTTCCTCTACAAGTGCAAATCGGTCCCTTATTTCAGTTAATGCATGATAATGCACGACCGCACACCGCAAGAGTTGTAAGACAGACTCTCGCCGCAGCTAACATCAATGTCCTGCCCTGGCCTGCTCAGTCGCCAGACTTGAACCCGATTGAGCATGCATGGGATATGCTACAGAGAAGAGCTCTGCCGAATATGGAGGGTATCCAGTCGCAAGAAGACCTTTTTTTGTTGTTGCAACGAACATGGGCGGCCATTCCACAGCGTGATTTGGATGAACTCATTTTGAGTATGCCAAACCGATGTTCTTGTATTGTTAGTGTTCGCGGTAGAAACACGGATTATTAATTGTTTAAGTTACCCAATAAAATTTTAAAGAAAACTGTTATTTCAGTCTTTTTTTCGAACTTTTGTGTTAGTGGTTCAAATGTCAAAAATCCCTCTATTAGGAAAATGGCAAATTTCTTTATTAATGCAAAGGTGACTTGGTTTATCGTTACTGTGACAAACGAAAACACTTTATTCGATGAATCCTTAAAGAAAATTTTAATTAATATCAATCAGGAGAAAAGTTATTGCAAAAATATATGTTGATCCCTAGACACTTTTGATGTGTGTATTTCTAAATACAAACATATTATAGATAAATAACACCCAGACACCGAACAAATGATATTGCTCATCACACAAATATTTGTCCTGGGTGGGAAACCACCTCTGGTTTAGCAGTCAGGGTCACTAACCACTAGACCAACAGCTCCCCTAGCCAAGTGACATTTCTACAAGCGATAACGTTGATCGAATCGCTCAAATGTATGGAAGTGACAAGTCTGAGTCACGTGACTTATCGAAAGCAAATGTCATTTCCTTAAATTGAATGTCATTTTTAAGCGATTTCTATCGTAGTTAACGCTTGTAGAAATGTAACTTGGCTAGTCAAATCGTTAGCGATATATTTAATACTTTATACATTTTATGTATTAATAGAAGGCCCAGGTGTGAACCGTCTCTTACGATCTGACATTAACCTAATTGTGAGCACTCTACCACGGCACACTCACGGCAAACCGTTTTTTCCGACTATTAAATATAATAATAATATGTAAATTTTATGCTTCTTTCATTTTGTTCTTGTAATTTAAAAAGTTTGTTCCATGAAACTTATATTTTGTTTTAAAAAGGGGAAAGCTTGTGATTATACAAATAGCTAGACGACTCATTTAGTTATACTGCGTTGCTTGTGTGCTTGATACCAGCAGGGTTTAAATACAGGCCTGTTGGTCTAGTGGTTAGTGACCCTGGCTGCTAAGCCGGAGGTCGTGGGTTCGATTCCCACCCAGGACAAATTTTTGTGTGATGAGCACGATCATTTGTTCTGTGTCAGGGTGTTATTTATCTATATATATAATAATGTATGTGTTTAGAAATATATAATTATGTCAGCTGTCTGGTTACCATTGTACAGGCTCTGCCTAGTTTGGGATCAGATGGCCGTGTGTGAGCTATCCCAAGATATTTATTTATTTGTATGACAAAATGAAGCGACGGTAGCCTTATGGCAAGGGCATCGGACTTGCGAAAATGAGGCCGCAAGTTCGAATAAAAGAAAAACAAAAACACAGGCATTTTGCTTCTTTATTCTATCTTCTCTACAATGAGACTATGTATATTATAGTTACTACTGTTATGTGAAAATCGGTATCGATGTCCAAGTCACGACACTACTACTGGAAGAAGTAGAAGAACGAACAACACTGTTTGCGTGGAGACATGGCGGCGCGCGCGTCTCTTGTTGTACTATTGAATTGTATAATTAATTGTATTTTAATCATATTGGCGTTGCTGGCCTTTTATTGTATCGAAAATGTATTGCTTAATGTAATATAATGGCAATCTTAAAGCGGCGGTAGCCTAATGGCTAGGGCGTCGGACTTGCGATCATGTGGTTGATGGCTCAAATCCCACCCATTATACTGCCGACGTGAACCCACTCGTAAGTCGTAACACAAGCATCTTAGCTTAGCACGAGGGATCAATAAGAATAGGTACTAGTAGGTAATGTGTGACCCACATTACTAGTATTTTTTTTTTTAAATCCTGCGCCTGTATTTAGTAGACCTCTCCCAAAAAAATCAGGTGGTCTTAGAAGTAGCTTTAAAAAAGGATTTGAGCCAAGGAACAAATCAAACTATTACAGCCATTCCACCAAAACAGTTGTGAAAATCCGAGTAGGAAGGATAAATTACAACTGATATAACTAGGACAATATGGGGAAAATTTATCATATGTATCGGGGAAATACACATCATTAATGATGGTAGATTTTACTTGAATAATTTTGTATGTACCAGGCATTTGTTGGGGTTTTTTAACAAGCAGTTTTTGGTAATTCACCAGGAAGTATGAAATAATAATTGATAAATTGCTGGATTCCAATTTTTTGGATTTTTCGGTTTGGGTTTGGAACTGTTGCCAGTGACGTCATTTCCAATTGTCACGGTGTTATTCATAGGTTATTTAATATTGTGGTACCTAGGAGTTACAATCTTAAATTGTATTGATAAGAAAAGACTAACTCTACATAAAAACACCAGTCAGTTCTAATCTGTTCTCTTTAGAACCAAGGATATAACTGATCATTCGGGTATAATTATTTATTAACATTATTAATCCTGATAGTTCCAAATAGTGTATTGTAGTGTTGCCAAGTAAATATAGTTTTACTTTTTTTTGTTATATTTGTAGTTCAGTTATTTCTGTCAGCGTCTCTTCTGTGGTTGCAATAAATACTTTTTCTTTCTTTCTTCCTTTCTTTCAAATGCGCTGTCTTAAGGATTCAGGGTTGTGAACATTTTCTTACGTAATTAGGCCAATAACCTGACTCTACCAGGCATAACATTGTAGGTGCACTCCATAGCTACTTGTGAGACAATCGCTGGGAATTATTATTCATCGCACACCGTATCATGACTAACAATCTACCAAGTTATACTTATGTGTCGTGAAAGTACAAATACTGCGTTATTGAATAGTGATTTGATTTACGTCAATGGACGACACATGTAGGTATGAGGTGTGTAGATTTAGGATTTATTTAGTAAGGTCACTTTGTCGCATTGGATCATAGATCTGTAATGATAGTGTAGGTAAGATTGTTATAAATAAATAAATAAAAAATGTGGATCAAAATTTACAAATATCAGTCAATTTCGATTTGTTATACTTTTTTTATGCATGTCATATGATCCACCGGATTGTATACACTTTTATCTGGTAAAGAGATGTTATCGACTTTTATCTGGTAAAGAGTTGATATACTTATAGGATAAGGTATAGATTTCGGGTATAAAAAGTCAGAATTAAAAGCTTCTGGGATTTAAATGAAAGTATAGTATTTGTGAAGAAATATTTCTATAGGGTAATTGATAATTTGTAGGAAAACTGTGGCCCCGAAATTCTTGACCCCTTAATATCCAAGGGGCAGTTAGATTATCGATGGTAAGGAGTCTTTCAAGGTGTTCAACACGTTTACGATTTGACGACCTCTGTGGTCGAGTGCTGTACACGCCGGTTATCAAGGTGTCGCCAACTCTGTGGTCCCGAGTTCGAAATACCACTTTTACTATACTCTGTAAAATATAGCTTGATACCTGTGACGTTAGCGACTCCGTTTTAAAGACAGCTTTACTAAATTTATTTCTGAAAAAGTTCAAGTTTTTAAATATGAATACGACATTTGTGTATAAAAATAGAACACATTTTTAAAAACAATCATGTTATTATAAAGATACCAGTAAAAACAAGGGTAATTTAAATAATTTATAATTTTTCTTAAATATTTTTTTGGTTGTTAGCTTATTTTATAAACGCGTTTTGAAGACTGGTAGGGTCGTGTATAAGGTACAACATTATTATCGACGCCAAATAAAAAAAGGAAGAAAGTTTCTCCAGTCACTGAAATTGACGACTTCGATGCCAATGCAATTCGCAACCATATTTATGCGTATTACACACGTGGTGAATTTCCCACGTTAAGAAAATTAGCCGTATCTCTGAAAGACTCGGATTTATTTAAAGGAAGTTTACCATCGCTATCCAAGATTTTAAGAAAAATCGGTTTTGCTTATAAAAAAAGCGATAAAAGAAAGATTTTAATGGAGCGAACAGATATTGCTTTGAGCCGAATTGACTTTTTGCGCAAAGTCAAAGACATTACAGATTGGGATAAAGTCGTTTTTCTTGATGAAACATGGCTCAACGCAAACCACACTCTATCAAGATCGTGGACAGATGATAAAGCAGAATCTACCACCAAGGTACCCGAAGGCAAAGGGCAAAGATTAATTATTGCTCATGCAGGAACATCGTCAGGTTTTGTGCCCAATTGTTTGCTGGCGTTCAAATCAGTAAAAACAACAGAGTACCATGAAGAAATGGATTTTACAAAATTTAAGGGGTGGTTTTTAAATCTTTTAAATAATTTGAGTGAACCACATATTATTCTGATGGACAACGCTCCGTACCATTCAGTGCAAATAGACAAGGCACCTACGACGAGCAATCGCAAAATGGAAATAATTACTTGGCTGCAAAACAAAGGAGTAGAAGCCAACAACAGCATGCTCAAGAAAGAATTGCTACGATTAGTTAGCATTCATAAGCCCCGAAATCCAAAATATATTTTAGATGAAATTGCGAAGGAAATGGGCCATACCGTCATCCGCTTACCACCATATCACTGCCATTACAATGCAATAGAACTAATCTGGGCTCAAGTCAAAGGTTAGTGTTGTCTAAAAAAAATAATTACATCGAGTATACACATTTCTTGTTTGAGTTTCTTGCCCGTTCTTCTCAGTACGGTGTAACCGAATGGGCGGACAAACTATGTATCTGACGTTTGGAAAACATACTGAATATATTTAATTCAAAATAAAACAATTTGATTTGATTGTTGTAGGTTTTTTTACTTAATCGAATCGTTATTTTTTCAGGTTACGCTGCTAGACATAATGTAGCACCGCCTTTCACAGCAAACAAAATGTTAACCTTACTAAACGAAGCTTGTGTTCATGTAAACGCGGATGATTGGAAAAAAGTAGTTGAGAGAACCAAAAATGTTATACACAAAGATTGGGAGCGCGATCTTCAGTTTGACAACATATGTGATCAAGAATTGATTATTAATCTTCAGGACTGCTCCAGCGATGAATCGGAATTTGAGTGTGATGTTGATCTCGAATGTACACCGTTCGACAATTAAAATTTTAAATACATACTAATTCCTACTGTTTCATTTCATTTAAATAAACTATTAAATAATATTGGGGTTACTTTTGCTCTTTTTTTGAAAGAATAATGAATGGCAAAATAAACCGATAGTTGGGAGTTTTCTAAAGAAAACATTTTTTTCACCTTATTATGATTTAAACATTTAAAACTAAGGTACATCTTTAATTCTTTCTTTCAATGTCGTTACAATGTAATTTTTTATGAAACTCATAACGACATAGATATCGATAAAATACGAAAGACGCTCCCATCCCTAGTAATGTCATTCTGACAAACGTCACAGGTATCAAGCTATATTTTACAGAGTATAGCTACATTATCTCGGGTATTTGGAGTACCTTCGTTGTCTCTGATTCAGCGTTTTAGATACTTACTTTGGATTCGGAGCAATTTATGTGATGTTGTCCACATTTATTTATGTGTTGCTATTTCTCCAAATTTGTCTTATCTGTGCTATAGAAGAATTACAAACGTCATGGATCTTTAAACAAATGGAATCTGTAATCGCCAACTTGCAATTAGCAAGCTTCATGATTAATGCTCGTGCTTCTCTACATGAGAAGACGCTTGTGCCCAGCAGTGGGACATTTACTGCCAATATTATTATAATCCATGTTAAAAACAACATCTTTCAAAAATTATTAATTTTAGAGACCATTTTGGTACCACCGTCTATGTTTATCCTTCTACGACAAAAAAACATCTTCTACTATAATTTGCGAGATTGTGGTAAAAAAACAAAAGAATAGATAATAGTGCGTCATAACAGTTTCCACCTAAGGGACGCTTGACTACCCCAGCGAGTGACCCCCTTACTTAACAGCAAAATAAACTATAATTTACTAAATGATTGAATATATTAAAACGAAATTATGATCACGCTAACGTACGAGACATGCTTAAGAATGTTTTCAATAGACAATGAACGGGTATCTGGTAAAAACTCAGGTAAGTGGCTATCTAAACACTAAACAAATAAAAAACCAACCATAAACTTTCTTCAATACGGTTTAAAATCCTTTGAAAGTGTGTAGAGTCACATCTACAGCTATTCAGTCGTACTAAACTTGAATGCAGTTATTTACCTCCCTATTACGACGTAATAACAGCCATTTTTGAACCTATATAGAGCAAATGCAGAAGCTTTATCAACAATATTACAACTACAACTGAAAACAACCTTATCTCAACGCATTAAAGGTGATTTTAGAAAATATCAGACGCAAATATAAGTTTGCGGGACTGCGACGATGCACAAAGTTATGACTGCGTTGGACGTGCACCTTTTGTAGTTGTGTTAAGGTTTATTTTTGCAGGTTGCAGTGTTCTAGTTATTGTTGGTTTGGGACACGACAGCGGCAACCCGTGTGAGACGGCATGCAACGATACCGGATTCTGTGCTCCACATGAGATTAGAACTGAGAGATAAAACAGTACAATGTTCTTTATAACGATGGAAGAGAGTTTTATTTATATGATAATTTCATATTATGTATTTGAATATTAAAGTAGGTATTTATATTCATGTAGAAAATAAAATATAAGTTCCTTGCTTTTTACAATGGTAGTAAAAGTAAAAATATTGTTTTACTGAAAAGTGGTCGAAACAGCGTAGCTCTAAAGGTTAAAAGATTTATATACTCAAGTAGGTACTTTTATCCCGTACCTACAAAGTTCCACCAAAATTGGTTCTGCAATTTATACAAAAAGGGTAACACACAAACTTACAGACATATTTCGAAGAAAACTTTCGTATGTTTTACACATTGAATATTGGAATACTTGTTTTAGGCTATTTACACTAACATTTTAAAAATGAAAGTTTGTGAGTTAGTAAGTTTGTTACGTGTTCAAGCTCAAACGGCTGTACCAATTTTGATAAAATTTGGTATGGAGATAGCTGGGACCCTAAATTAACACAGCAGATTCCGAAACATCTATCCGATTTATTCCGAAAAAATAGTTGTCTAGTAAACCCCGACTAACATCGTGGGGTGCAACTAGTTCATTATTACAACTCCTTGATACACTGGATACATTCTAGTACATGGACTTAAATCTACATATAAACGGAAATTCGTACCCTTTTAGTCTAAAGTTGCCATCCGGGCTACCACGATTCGTCCTAGTTTAGAAGTCATCCGGGGAGCGTCCGGGCAGGGTCTGATTTCTAGTCCAGGTTTAAAAATGTAAGTCGGGCCGGCGGGAAGGTGATTTATGACATTAACAACTGTTTTTATTAGGTACAATGATTTTAAATATAAAAAAAAAACTATTGACATGACCGGGTTCAGGGCTCTGAAATCCAGGGTTTTCCCGCGTCTTATCCCGGTTGGCTACCCTATTTTAGTCTCAAGGTTTTCGTACTTAACTACAGTTTATACCAAACTAGAATAGAAATGGTTATTATTAGCCACAGTAGGTTACGTTCAAGGTGTCTAGTTTCCATATATTAAAAAGAAATGCAATTCCAATGAGGTTATTTACATTAAATAGCTTGATTTTTCTGCATAATGATTTATAGTGCAATTTGAGGTTATCGTGAAATTTTAACATTTAATTATCTTCTGCTTAGCCTTTTCCTAAGGTATGTTGTGGTCCTGTGGTGTGTGGGTCTTCCTTCCAGTCTTACCGGATTTAGCTGAACACCGAATTTTACATGGAGCGACTGCCTATCTGACCTCCACAACTCATTTTACTGGGTAATATAGTATGTTATCTAACCCATAATAAGACTAGTTCTCCTTCTGCCTAGCCTTTTCCCAAGCTATGTTGGGGTCGGCTTCCAGTCTTACCGGATTTAGCTGAACATCGTATTTAACATGGAGCGACTGCCTATCTGACCTCCACAACCTATTGCTACGTAACAGTATTCATAGTAAGACTGGTTGTCAGAATTGTGATGACTTAACGACTATCAAAGATCACTGTATGACAGTCAGGACCAACAACTGACGTGCTTTCTGAGACACGGAGTGGTCACTATAAAAATGGCAATATGGTCAGCAATCTACTGATCAACTGCGGCGGCTGGCGCAGCTTACCTTAAGTATTGGTCAAACCACGGCTTATACTTAGCTACGAGTATGTTAGACATTGAAATAAAACTAGTTTATAAAGTTTATTTTTGCCGTTTTTTTGTGAAAATCCCAATACCAACAATAATTGAACCGTTCAAAATAGTCTTATTTCTATGATGAATAGTTAAGTTCTCTGCGATCATATTAGATTTAAGTTCCTTACTTTTTATTTCTCAAATAAGCTAGTTAATAAGTATTAGTTTTCCATTCTTACAATCTACTTTTACATCATATTTATTTCAAGAAAACCGATAAAAATGGTTGATTTTGAATTCTTATAACAATTAAAATATCTTTTATAATTAGTAATATTCAACTAAGCTTAGATATGCCTAGAAGGCTTATTATGAACAAAGATAAACGAATATTATAAAGAAGAAAGATTTGTGTTTCTGTATATTTGTAACGAATATACTCATAAACTACTAAACCGATTTCAGAAATTCTACGTTTTTACATCAGCACTTGACATAACATTATCGCTAACTAACATAGCCTATAGCTATATTTCGTACTAGAAAAAAAATAAGATCGCGGGCTGGACCAACTGAAAGGACCAAATCTAAGATATCATGGTCCTTTCGTCTTGTACAAAATATACTAAAATATCATGAATTGCTTTGTATGAAAAGGTCTGAAACAATTGCAAAATAAATCTTCAACTATCTCCTCATAATGACAAAAAAAAACAATTGAACATAAAACAAAACAAAAGAAATAAAAACTTCAAATCAACTGCACCATAATCAATAAACAAAAGAAAATCGATCAGCGCAAAAATTAAGAAAAAATAAACAAATCTTTGTACCAAAATCTAGATAAGTACATATCTCGTGAAATTAATCCCTTGTGCATCAGTACAACGTCGCGACACGAGTCGGGCGGGGCAGTCTACTCTTTTTTCCTTGACGTTTTTTTTTAAACATTTTTTTCTTCGTGAAATCTGTATTGCACGATACACGAATTCTTTTTACGTATTTCTTAAAAAAAAACATTCTTGGTGATCTAGTTGCAACAAAAAGTACTATCACGGATCACTGATTCACTGCCGACTGTCGAATAAATCGGTGAAACTTTACTTTTTTTTTTCAAATTTCGAATTCCTGAGGTACTGAGTCAGACATCTTTTTTTCTTTGTTACATGCCAGTGGTATTAAAACTGATTGTTATGTCATTAGATAATTATTACGAAATAGTCCGCTAAATTCCGTTTTAATTAATCCATACATACTTCGTCATAAAAACAAATTTACCGATTGAGTAGAATTACGGTTGAATAAATAGTAGACTAACATAATAAGTAAGTTTATTGACAATGAAAAAATCTGCTATTGATCTCATAAATTCCTAGCCACCGTGGTCTGGAATTTGACTTAAGAAACTTAATCCCCGTTTTTCGATCGATAGTTAACTCAACCAATGGTTAAATATGCTAATTCGGGATAAAAAAACTGGGCCTAAGAGCGTCCATATGATTATAAAACACCAAAGCTACAGAAGCAAAATTTGAAAACTGAGTTACGAAATAAATATACTATATTATTATGTATAGTGAGATATGAAAATCTGTATAAAAAAAACTTCTTTGCGTGTACTATCTATTATACATAATTCCAGTGTCACGAAGTTTGTCCGGGATGAACTCGAAACTACTTAACCGATTTAAATCAAATTTACACACCGTGTGCAGTTTGATCAAACTTTTATAAAAGATAGCTTGCATCTCAATTAAGTAAAAAAAAATAGACCGCGGGCGGAGCTGCGGGAAACGGCTAGTAAAATTATATTTTTCAGAATACTCAGCCACGCAGACAGCATTGCCGGTGGTATTGTGCAGGTCCTCGCGTGTGTGGGTGGTGGGACACGCTGGGCAGCTCCATACGTTGCTGAACATAAAAAAATTGGCCTATTTTAAAATTAAAAAGATTTTTAACAATTTTCAACAAAACAAAAACGTTTTCATTCTAATAAATGCCTACATTACAGTCATATTTATTAGTCCGACCCTACTACCTCGCCATTGTTTTGAAATAATTGTGACAATGGCAATTACATGCAAATGTATTGTCGCTGTATAATCATATAAATATTCATGTTGTATATTAATTTGTTGGTTTGTTTGAAAGCAGGCAGGCGTGAGGGGCACTGCTCCCGTAGACCATGTTCTGTTTATATGTATAAGCTGGTAGAGTGAGGCTGTCCGATAATCGGTGACCGAATTTTTGTAGGAAAAAATGGAACGTACTCATTTCAATAATATAAATCACTCGACCTACGAAAAGTCGGTCAGAAATAATAGCGGTGCATCCCGACCATTCTGTATCGGACCGATTAACGGTCCTACCAAACGTCGTGACGTGGAAGATGTAGGCAAGGCGGGCAGGCTAATAGTCTTATGAAATTTCCAATCATATGCAAAAATTTAGGGAACTGTGCCAGTATTACTGCATTCGAATTAAAAAAAGATGTACCTAGTGAGTACTATACTGAACAATGGGATTGTGATAAATAAAGAGAGAGGCATGTCCTCAAATAGTATTTATTCAATAATACAAACAAATAAATACACTATTGATATAACACAATTGGTAATTCAAGCATTATGTAATTACAACATTACGCCTCTTGCTTGAAGGGTTGGCAGCAAGTCAGTGTATCACACCCACATTCCTGCTACGGCATCCGATAGGGAGCGACCCTTTAACTACAGGAGGCCTAAACAAAACTGACGTTATATCGAGTAATTTGGACCTCTGCTTTCCCCATGAGGCCTTAGTAAGAACGCTATCGACTAAGACCCAGTTTTTTTGATCCCGAGTTAACTCAAGCAATGGTTAAATATGCTAGCTTATGGTTTGGTTTCTCTCCAACTTGTTTGACCATTTGATAGTTTAAAAATTTATGAAAAAACACGTTTTGAAACCATTAGTTAACCATTGGTTGAGTTAAATTGGGATCAAAAAACTGGGCCCAAACATTCGAGCTCCAATTTATAAGGCTTCCACGCGGCATTAATAATACCGGCCTATTAACGTCCCACTGCTGGGCACAGGCCTCTTCCCATATAGAGAAGGAATGAGCATTGATCACCACGCTTACTCGTTGCGGGTTGGCGATTTCAGTTTCAATTTCTTTGGATAACAGGTTTCGTCACGATGTTTTCTTTCATCGTTTGACAATTATGTATTAGAATGATTAAGAAAGTACATATAGCTTTGAAAAAGACACATTAGTACTTGCCTGGGTTTGAACTTGCAACCATATGCATGCGAATCCGGTCATTGAACCGCTAGGTCACCACGACATTTTTTCGCGGCATTATACCTACTGCACGTTACCGAATAAACAGTGGCGCATACATAGAACAATTCACACGTCCATTGTTCTGCAAAAGATTGTACACCATTTATACATTTAAACCAATACTCACCGGAATTGTCAAGCAAATCGCATGAATTTTGACGTATTTGGTTTGCAGTGTTACATACACTCTTTACACTCACTTAAAATGACATCCGTGGACGAGTGGCGAACACACCGGTTTTCAAGGTGTCGCTAGCTCTGAGGTCCCGGGTTCGATACCCGGACGGGTAAATGTAGAAAAAATAAATTTTCTACACTGTCTCGGGTCTGGGTATTTGTGGTACCTTCGTTGTCTCTGATTCCATGACACAAGTGCTTTAGGCACTTACTTTGGATTCGGAGCAATGTACCTACCTATGTGATGTTGTCCACATTTATCTATTTATTTACTGAAATCATAAACCTTCAAGGAATCTATTGTTATCAGCATATTTCAAAATGGTGGATCTTCGCGGGTGGGAGTTAGTATATTTGACGCAAGGACAAATGGCTTCCAATAAGTTTTGCGGCCAAGGAGGTTTTATTTCAAAGAATTAAGACGTTACTTTCTAGTGACAAGTTAAAGCTACTAAAATCGCAGCGTGTTACCTTTTTTGCCTTTCTTAGAACTACTTCATAAAATGAACCCAATATCCGACCTTTTCTGATATTCCTTCGAACAAAAAAAGTAAGTATAGTTCTTAAGCTCCCCAATGAGTCGAAATTCATTTTTGTGTCATAAATCATAAGGTTTAAATTACTAAGTTCATAATCTAATCCTTACAAAGTTAATTTGCAGTTCGCTGTAGCTTATTTTCTAGGTGATAAGGAACATTTTCGTTTAGAGTAATTTTATTAATTTGGTTTGTACTGACTATAAATAAAATACGAAGTTTTAAGTGACAAAGAACTACCCTCTTGGAACAGGTTCTTTTAATTTATGGGTTGTCAATATGTGTGCGTGTCTATATGTATGTGTGTGTACACTTGCCAAACACTGCAGGGGGCTTTGACATGCAAGGGGTGTGATGAGCTAGTTTAGTAGGGTTGATACATCTAAATTAAAATAAGTAATTAAAATATATTGTTTACTCCCTGAATTATTGTTACCTACTGAAATGTTTCATATCTGTGAGTTTATTTGTTTATTCAATTATACGAACTTGTACCTAAAGCAAGTAAGAATAAAAGTTGTCTTTTTTTAGGGTTCCGTACCTCAAAAGGTAAAAACGGAACCCTTATAGGATCACTTTGTTGTCCGTCTGTCTGTCTGTCTGTCTGTCTGTCTGTCAAGACCTTTTTTCTCAGGAACGCGTGGAGGTATCAAGCTGAAATTCATATCAAATACTCAAGTCTATGGTCTCTTGGAGCTGTGAAAAAATCAAACTTCTAAGTCAACGCGATCAAAAGATACTCCCGTTTATGCCGCAAATTTTCGACACTCGCAAGGGAATCAAAACCTACAGGGTACTTCCCGTGAACTCAGAATCTTGAAATTTGGTATGAAGCAACGTCTTATAGCAGAGATATAGGAAAAATTGCGAAAAGTATACATTTTTAGTTATATCATATAATAAAAATATTTTTAATAATTTTAACCCTTAATTTGGTATTGTATGCTGTGCCATACAAAGTTAAAAAAAAATAAAGTGTTAAAGAAATATTATGATTTCAATATAATTATTCATATTTATTCTCATATACTAGTCACACTTTATGAAAAAAAATGTTTTTGAGTGTTAGCTGTCTGGTGCTGTCACTTTTTTTCAAAATTTCTGCCCGAAAGAAGCCGGCTGTGCTCACTAAGATATTTATTTGTTTTTTTATTACTTTTCTTCGTAAATTTCTAATAAAACACTAATAATTCGATCGCGACATTATAGTGAAGTGTTCACTGTTATAATTTTGGCAATATTTGTGGATGTTTGTTGTTTTATTTGATAATAAACTTTGTTTGCTGTGACATACATTGCCAACTTAGTAATGAATTGAACCTGTATGTCACAGCATACATTGCCAATTTCTTATTGTGATATTTTTTTTGCGGTTTATGGGTTTTTGTTTGCTTGGGCTTGAGTTTTGGTGTATGCAAGCTTTTTTTTCTTTACAGCACGCGCTACTAACACGTGGTGGTAGAATTTTAGCTTTGATCCCTACTGAAAATGCACTCTCTGATGATGGTAATGCATCTGACGTCGATGATGAATTATTGGGCGTTCAAGTTTCGCATTCAGACTCACCTTCCCCAACCCCATCTATCGCAAGTTCCTTAGAAAGACTGAATATATTAGATTCCGATGATGAAACCTCAACTGATGAGAATGTTCGGCTTACGCCTGTATTCCAAGAAGTATACCCGAATCCATCGCTTGAGCCTGATTGCAGTACTATTCCGATAATAAGCGACATTCCAACACTGCCTGTAACCCCTGCCACGCCTGCAAGTCCTGCCACTCCTGTTACTCTAAATCCTGTATCTCAAGTCGCTTCTGACCCACTTGACATCAAAAAACGACCACAAAAAGCGATAGGTACAGCCAGTTCCCGTTGAGTCTTCGCGATTTGACAATGTGGGTCATTTCATGACCATGACATCTCAGGGTCGGTGCAGGTTATGCTCTAAGCTCACGACTTTCATTTGCAGCAAATGCCAAGTCCGGTCATGTTTCGTTACCGGAAGTAAACCCAGGAACTGTCAACTAATTTATCATTTTCAAAAATAAGTCGAGTTTCTGGGTTTACTTCCAGCATTTACTGCCAATCACAGTTTTGCAGAGCCATTATACCAGCTACTTTGCTTTCATAATGTATGTCCATCAACTCATTTTTATAAAGAGGTTTGATTTATGTTTTTTTTAATTAAAGTTACAATACATATTTATGATTTTTATTCTTACTGGTTTTGGCAAGGTATGTCCCAGCATACATTCAAATGAATACATATTTCATTACCCACTTGGCAATGTATGTAGTAGCATACATGATTTTTCAGGAAAACTGAAAACCCTAGATTTTTTTTACAATTTTTCTGGGCATATTTAGGCTCTACACATTCCTATTTCAGTATTTGTTTCAATTCAAAATGTTTTTTTTTTTTTGCCAAATAAAGGGTTAAACTTACTACCCCTTTCCTCATGAACGCGTAGTGGTATTATATTGAAATTCATATCAAATACTCAAATCTATAATACCTTTAAGCTGTTACAAAATCAAACTTCTATGTCAACGCAATCAAAAGAAACAGGAATTAAAACCGCATATTTTGAAACTCGCCACTACTCGCAAGGGAATCAAAACCTACAGGGTACTTCCCGTGAACTCAGAATCTTGAAATTTGGTACGAAGCAATGTCTTATAACACAGATAAAGGAAAAATTGCGAAAAGCATAAATTTTTAGTTACATCATATAATAAAAATATTTTTAATAATTTTAAACTTATTACCCCTTTACTCATGAACGCGTAGTGGTATTATATTGAAATTCTTAACAAATACTCAAGTCTATAATATCTTTAAGCTGTAACAAAATCAAACTTCTACGTCAACGCAATCAAAAGATGCAGCAATTAAAGCCGCATATTTTGAAACTCGCAACTACTCGCAAGGAAATCAAAACCTAAAGGATACTTCCAGACGACCTGGAATCTTGAAATTTGGCATGAAGCAACGTTATAAAGTACACATATAGGAAAAATTCCGAAAATCTTAAATTTTTAGTTACATCACATAGTATATTTTTTTTAATAATCATAAACTTACTAGCTGACCCAGCAAACGTTGTTCAGCGATTAAAAAAAAAAAACAGATGTTGGCTTTCCACATTGTTATGTTATGGATTTCATTTAGCAATAAAAATACCATAACTTTTACTTATATATACCTACAGGTTTGTACGGAACCCTCGGTGCGCGAGTCTGACTCGCACTTGGCCGGTTTTTTCATCTTAATCTTGTACAATTCTAAACTGAGTAATGCTGTCTACAAATACAAATACAGTAATATTCTAAATAAGTTAGAAACTTCCTTTGCAAATTAATGATCAACGAAAATATAGTAGGTACCTATCTTCTTATTACTTTTATACAATTTTTACTAAAATGGAGAAAAAGCTCCTGAAAAGATCTTAATCCGGCTAAAAACATTATTTCCTTGTTATTTCAGAGATCCAATCGAGATTTCTAAGTCTTGTACCTATACTTGATTGCTTATACATATATTATGACAGTGTTGGTTCTTATTACTTTTGTTCTTTATCAGAATATTTAACGTACGAATGTACGATTGACGGTAGCCATCTTGTATTTTTAATACTCAAAAAACAAGATTACTACCGTCAACCGTATAGAAAAAATGTTATTTAAAAGGCTTAATTTTGCAAGATTTATATTTTTTGAGAAAACCGTATGAAATAATTGCAATTATTGATATTAATAAACTTTAAATGAGCCAATTTTAAAGGAAAAGGTCTATCTATCCAAACTTGCACTGGGTTATTATTAAATTATTTAAAGCCAAATGTTAATTATTATTAACATAAGTGACAGCCCTGACCAGTCTCGCTACGCAAGCACAGCAGGGGTTGTCGGCCCATACGTCACCACACAAACACACATAAAGTGTATACGGTAGGTATGTATGTGTCCGTAAATACCGATGCCCAGCTGTGGGCCGCGAACAAGTGGAGCGAAAATGGCGATTTTGAGGTATTTTACATATGGTATAGGTTGGTAAGTGAAAAGTGTTTGTGTTTCCTTTTTTTCTTGTGCTTGTTTTACTTATGATTAGACTGGCCTGTTGGTCTAGTGGTTAGTGACCCTGACTGCCACCCAGGACAAATGTTTGTGTGATGGGCACGATCATTTGTTCTGTGTCTGGATGTTATTTATCTATAATATGTATGTATTTAGAAATATATAAGTATGTTTATCAGTTGTCTGGTCACCATAGTACAGGCTCTGCCTAGTTTGGGATCAGATGGCCGTGTGTGAGCTCATCCCAAGGTATTATTATTATTTATTATTATGACTAGCTGTTTCCCGCAGCTCCGCCCGCGGTCTAATTTTTTTTTAATGTAATTGAGAATTTTCTTTACTATAAACCTCACGGATCCTGAGACCTTTCCAACGAATGCAAAACCGTGGAAATCGGTTCGTGCGTTCTGGAGTTATAGCGTCAGGAAGGAAAACCCGACTTATTTTTATATAGTAGATTATATTTATGAACAAAAATGTAAGTACTTTTGTCTCTACATAAATTATTAAGTAGGTAAATAAAAAAACACGAAACGCAGAATTGATTAAACTCTCTACATTAATAAAATGCGAAACAGTCTCGAGTCACGATAACTAACATCCACACAGGCGAAGCCGCGTGCGAAAACTAGTATTTAATATTCTAGTCATAGACTGCAACATAGCTAGTTAAATATATACTTTGTACAACTCTGCACTGTTCTAATAGTAAAATCAATTTTTAATTCGGCACTGTAGTTTTTGAGTTAATTCATTACAAACAAACATACAAAAATACAAATCGTTCATCTTTATAATATTAGTGTAGATCAATAATCTGTGCTGCAAAGTCAAACATAGAACTAGGTTGAGCCTAAAATCTGATTAGGCCCACTTTTTTGATCCGGAGTTAACTCAACCAATGGTTAAATAAACGAATGGTTTCAAAACTCGTTTTTTTATCAATTGTTAGTCTACCAAATGGTCAAATAAGTTTGAGGGTTAATTATTTAACCGTTTGTTAGACTGAAAATTGATGAATAAACGCGTTCTACCGAAGTTTAAAACCATTAGTTAGCATAATTATTTAACCAATTAAAAAATTATTTTATTTAAGATGAAATAAAGGAGATTCTTGTGGAGAATTGTATTATAAGTAATACAATTCAATAAATAATTATGTAGACGACGACGAAAGTATATACAGAGTGCTCGAAGCACGCATCAATCTTTTTTGCTTCACTATTAGCTACACGCTCGTATGAAGATTATCTATCTAGGTGTATTAATCTATTACTGAAAATTACTTAGTCAGACTAATTTATCAGTGAATTATTTTTTATGTATTTTCTGTTTTTACAATAAATAAATAAATGCTTACGACTCGCGATTCTTCTTTGGCGTAACAAGATAAAAATCTTTTTAAATATTTAATCCGATGTTTGTAGAAAGAACAACACTAAAAAATGTCATGGCAACTAGATACTTACCAATTTTGCCATAAACCACTTGAACTTTGCGTTACATGCAAACCTGTGAACTTTGCTTAACATGATGCGCGCGCATCTTACAATTTCACTCTCATTATTTGTGTCATATATGCGCCATAAGAAGTATAACTTCAATAAGTTATGTAACAACTGCTTGGTCATACCGGAAAGATAAAATAATAATGAATTTCTAAGTAAAAACAATAAATTATTTTAAACTAAGTACTATCTTCATATAATCTCCCAAAAAGATCTACACACACATTCTTGTGTTTGATTATACAATAATTTTCTTGCCGCATTTGAAACTGGACCACTGAGGGCAACAGACCAAGGAGGTGGAAGTAAGTCGAGATAAAAACTCCTTAGATGCAGTTGACCTACATAGAGTGGACCATGAATCAATAGTGTTGTTAGATACTTTATAACATAGAAAATATGTAATTTTCATATAGCTACTAGTAGGTATGAACTGGGTCGAATGGATGCAGAAAGCGGAGGAGAGGAGACAATATTGTTTTCTAGCATAACTTGGGAACGGCTTTTGAGCAGGGGACAGTCATAGGCTGAGAATCAGGAGTTATCTATAACCATCAAACCTTTTTTTAAAGGGATTCCGCAATACGGAATTTCATCCTTGGATTCGGAGGTTTCATATACATTCAAGTCACATGCAGGCTTAGAAATAAGTGAAATAACTCACAAAATGTTTGACGGTCATACAATAAAATTGTGAGTAATCGCAGGGGTAAAACTTTGACGCATGCCAGGATCGAACCTTTATTATATCACTCGGTCCTTTTCTGTTTTTATCAAAGAACTATATTTCAAATTTAAGTTTTTAGAATTTGCTTTTAAAAACTTTAATTCTCAAATATTTGACTATGAATTCTTCAATAGGTACATTATCATCACAAATAACACGAGACTAAGAACTAAATGTAAGTACACTGACCTGGAAATCACTTAAGTCGTGGACATAAGGTTTATTTTCGAAGTAAAATACATCTGACTTTTTCGACCGAATTATAGTGACCTCCAAAACTACTCTATAATAAACTAGTCAGCAATTATAATAAACTGAAGGTGTTAAGTATTCAAAATACCCGTTAATTTACGTAATAACCGGTACGAAATACGAAGCAGTCTGTTTAATATAACTATGAGAATTTGTAATTAGTTACGTAAATAATTAAGTTTATTTCCTTCCTACTTCGTGTATACGGGATGTCTTTTTTAGCTTGGTACACAACTTCTAATAGAATTTATTTTTAAATAATATCTCATTATGGTAAATGTCAATAGTATTAAATCGCTGAATATAATAATAAAATTACGTCACGAGAATCCATGCTTTTACCTTTTAATGACGTTTCGACTGACACTGGCCGAATTCGATAGTTTAAAAGTTAGATAAACCGGTGAAATATAGATTTACTAATTACTTAAACCCAATATTTTGATCTCGAGTTAACTCAACCAATAGTTAAATATTCTAATGGATCAACTTTAAATAAGTATGTCATAAATAATAGTTATGTAAGGTTTTAATAGATTGTACAACACATAGACTTACAATAGCACTTATTATAAACCTAGTGGTTTTTTAAGGTTGCTTTTTATTAACTTGTACTAACTCTTCTTGTATATTGATAAATAAATAAAAAAAAATCAAAACGCGTTTTTTCATCAATTGTTATATTAGTCTGTCAAATGGTCAAATAGGTTAGAGAGTTAATTCATTAACCATTTGTTACAATAAAAATGGATGATTAAACGGGTTCGACCGAAGTTTGAAACCATTATCATATTTAACCATTGGTTGAGTTAACTCGGGATCAAAAAACTGGGCCTTAGTAAGACTGGAACCCGAACTAAAAAAGCTAGGGAAAAGACTAGGCTTCTGCCTAAATTTTTAAAGAACCGAAGAATAATAAAAATATTAAACACTCCAATGGGTTCTAAAAAAAATGTTTGGTATGTCAAAAATGGCGGTACATCGTGGGAACGCCGCGTAGCCACGTAGATAGCATGCTACGTTCTACGAAGCATAAACCGTCTGCTACAGCCCATAAGATACTATACAAAAAAAATGGAGGCTCAAGTTTTTACAGATATTTTTTGTACTTACATATTTTGGTGTCGGTAATGATGTGTACTTATACTTATAATAATAATATGTATTTATTTTCTCTTCCACAAAGGTATCTTACAGCTATATTTATACATAATTATCTGTTAGACTCAGCCTTTGTGGGAGACTGGTATCTGCACTAAGATACCCTGTCACACAGATTACCAGGCCCCCCCCATTAGAACAACGATACATTACTTAAAACAATGCCAAAAACCTTTATTAATATTGTAGGTAATATTATTTATTAATTTTATAAACAAAAGAAAAAGGAAAAGATATGGGTATATGTAATATGTATGTATGTAGTGACGTACTGAGTGTATGTGTGTATGAGTGATGAGTGTTGTATAAATGTGTGTATGTATTTGTTGGGTAATAGGATAGTGTTATTTTGGAATGATTAAAAAGTCTTCTGTGTCATCATAGTTAAGTTAATTAAGTAGGTACAGTTGATATATGCCTATAGATTAATAATTGGTGATAAGGAATGTGGACCAACATTTGACGTTATAAAAAAGATCCTCTATCATTGAAATAAAATTACTTTGAACGGATTCTTTCTCGGTTTTTGTTAGTTCCCGACGTTTCAACACCTTTGCAGGTGTCATGATCATGCTGGGCAGATCCCCAGGATCCTCTATCATATTATAATAATACTGGCCTATAAATGTCCCACTACTGGGCACAGGCCTCTTCCCATATAGAGAAGGGATGAGAATTGATCACCACGCTTGCTCATTGCGGGTTGGCGATTTCAGATTCTCTTTTTGGAATCCAGGTTTCCTTACGATGTTTTCCTTCACCGCTTGTCAATGATGTCTTAGAATAATTAAGAAAGTACATATAACTTTGAAAAAGTCACATTGGTACTTGCCTGGGTTCGAACCTGCAACCATGTGCATTCGAATCCGGTCATTGAACCGCTAGGCCACCACGACATTCTTTCATATTATATGATGACAATATATTTGGTTAAATAATTTATTTGAAGTTAATTTTTTAAGAATTCGCGAAAATACGACTGTAAAGCAAATAATTGGGTTTGATAGTATTGACTTTAAAAAAGAATTTAAAACTTGTAAAATCAATAGATATAATTATGTTCTCCCATTCGTACACATAAACTCATAAAATTCAAGCATACCTATGAAAAACAAATAAGGCCTTCCTGATGGAAGCAAAATTGAAACATCAGCGAAAGAGGCGAAAATTCAGCTGAAAAACCACCATTTTACATACGGGCTGCTGAAACATAGTAGCACCATTACTCAGTTACAAAGTCTCAATAAAAAGGAAGATTTAACGTTGCCAAATCGACACAAATCCGCCAAAAGCGACCTGTTGCTCGCAAAAAATAAGAATGGTGAACGAATGCATTCGAAACATTAATCATTCACTCGGAGTTTGTACGAAAACGACAGAAAAGTTTGTTTACCACGAAGTTCAAACTGGTATAATAGAGTTATACGTAGCCATTCTTTTTTCGTTTTTTTTTTATTTGTAGTCGTAGATTAATTTATCATATTTAACCTCTCTGATCCTATTCCCAAATTTTAAACGCATAAAACACATGTAGGGAAACGGCATGATAGTAAAAAAAATAAGTTTTTTACATTTTTAACATCGTTTTTCTCTACATTTGTAAATCCTAACATTTCACTTCCACCTACCTGATCTACAAAATAAAACTCAAAAATGGCAGGTTCACATAATATATGTGATCCCAAATACTCCTTCTCCAAGTGATGGAGAAGAAAAAACATACAGAAATTTCCATGTGAAAGAGATGCAGCTATTCTTTTCGCAACTTTTTGTTCTGTGGATAAAAAAAAACACAAACAATTTAAACATTTTACATTATTATAATAAAATGATTCTATCAGGATTAAATTGCGTCGCTAAGAATCCTATATCTAGCCAAAAAACTTAACAAGGAAGCTGCGTGACCTATCTTTATAAACGATCGAAAACCAAAATTAACACTGAAAATTCAAATAAGAGCAACAAAGATCACCTGAACTACAGCTAACAGTTACGTTTGACAGCGAACAAGGCACAGCCGGTCACACACATACATTTGTGTGTATACAGAGACGCACACGACCACAGGAGCAACAAGTGGAGGGGTGCGAGGGATGATCAACTGAGGGGTACGATTTCAGTGCCGGGAAGTTTTCTCGGGCTGAATTTTTAGGAGAAAAATGTTAGATTTATTTATTTTATTAATTTACAAGCTGCCCCGACAGTCGTTGTTCTGCCTTATCTATTAATTTTCGCTAACTGTCAAACAACTGACAGCTATGTCACACGCCAGGGTTACCTACAAAAAGTTAACATCTTTATGATTTTTTAATTATATAATGTTTCGTGAAATTTTCTTTTCTTATGAAACATTTCGAAACGGGGCGAAGCGAACTTCGACCGAAGTTGGTCTAGTTGTTCACACGTGATGTCCTGACCAAGGGAAATTTAGGGATTCATTTTAAAAATTACTGACCTGACAGATGTCACGTCAAACAAGTAACAGTTATGTCAAACGTCATAAAGGTAACATTATAATTTATTATGGATTATTATGGTTAAGCTTTCTTTAAGGTTTAGCGCAACTTTATTATTTTTTCGTTCGTAAAAACCTTCTCTTTATAATAACAAACACGACAAAAAAGAAATCGTTTATTAAATATTTTAATGTATTTTTATATTAATTAGAAAATAAATTAGGTAGGTATGCTTAGTAAGATAGAGTAGTTAGTTAGATTTAGGCAGGTATATAAGTATCCATAATAGTTTAAATTCTTGTTTACTTGTATTTGTTACATGACTTACTAAAATACACCATGTATCTACTTATGTTTGCAAAGGACTGACTAATTACTGAGGACGTTACCGTTATAATCATGTGTTACAACCAAAAGTAACATATTCACGCATGACATCTATAAATATTAATTTTTCACATGATTACCCATTATTCCTTGTTAAACAAACGTTTGTAAAACAGAGAAGAAGTAAAGTTTAAGTGATATTGGTTACAAATAAATGTTAAAACGTTAGACATAACTAATAATACAAAACAAAAGTTTACATTAAAAAAATAATATCTTGTTCTAATTAGAAATTTAAAAAGAAATAAAACCTTAGAAAAAACAAAAGAAAATGAAGTTTTGTTTTCAAAAAGTGACGTGTTAATTATTAGACATTATGATATTTGCGTGTTGGCATTGATAATGCAGACCCGATGGCGATGAAACAATTAAGTGAAACAAAGAATCTTGGAAAATAATTTCACTGCGACCTCGCCTGTCTTTCGACTGTCATAGATAATTGTCTTGTAGTTTTTTTCTCGTCTACGCTAATTGCAATTTACACGGACGTAGCAGACACTGAAAACCGTTAGACACCACAAAAATAATAAACTGTCACATGAAAAAAAAACGTTCTTGGGAATAACTATTTCTGAGTTTGTTTATGTGGACAAACATTTTCTGTATCATTATAACATTATACTTAATTGAACTGGCGATCATAAGAGTACCAAAAAATACCGTATGAAAGTGCAAAATAAAACTATTGTTAACACGTTCACTACGGCAAAGAATTTTGGTGACTTTACCTGGGTACGACATGGGGTCTTTTAGATCCGACGTATAACTGTACTCTGGTGCGTTAACGGGTCTAAAAGATCCGTTGGGTATACTCTTCTTTAATTGTGATTATCTACGTAGTTGTAGACATTCGTGCAAATATATTTCTATCAACATATTCTTACAAAGACAACCTAACCAATCTTCAAAACGCAGGAAGATTCACTTAACGGTTTGATTGCAGAACAAAAAACAATCTGTCGGATCTTTTAGACCCGATATCCGCACTGAATGTAAACATTGTCGATATTTTTTTAGTGACGGGGTAGAAATAAAATATCGATATCTATAGTTATTAATTTCAATAGGCTAACTAAGACTAACTAGATACATAACATTTTGAAATACTGTTAACATTATTTATGACAACTTGTTGAATTTATGTGATGCATTATAACATTCACGACAAAGTGTTTTATTACACGATTCACACATTTCATTTTTGTCACACATAAATAACATTTTCCGCGACCGCTTCATGATCGATAATTCACCTTATCTCGTACTTGTATATCACTGTAATTAACATCCACCAACATACTTGGACGTCACTGGCTCAACTAGATTTTCATCCAGTACGGCTATCGGGTCACCGGGCATCGGGTCCTTAAGACCCGGTAGCCGTACTAGATGAAAACAGTTTCTCTCTGGTCGTCATGGGGTCGAAAAGATCCGATGAGTTTTTATTACGTAAACCGCCTATATTCGAATAAAAATGAATAAAACACTAACTGTCCCTTTTCTACTCCTGTAAAATTCTGAGATATCTGTCCCGCAGCAACGGTAAGAACAGCAATTTCTCCCCCGCACCGGAGGAAAGTTCTTCATCGGATATATTCGACCCGATGCCGTAGTGAACGTGTTAAGGTGTCCATTGTAATTTTTTATAGCTCTATGGTTGAAAAAATAATTTCTCATAAAAAATAACTGACCATTTGTGGAAATTCTATCAGTAAAACTACAGAATTATTGTAGAAAATACGTTGATGTCCAACATGAATATACCGGAACAGCCTCTACTCATTGATAAAACTATACAAAAAATTGAAATTTTATTTCGATGTGTCGGAATAAACATCAAATCTGGTGAAAAAACACGAGCTGATGCAATAAGGAACCGATTCGTGTATATTTTCAACTTTCTCTGGCTGAATACGGACTTGGCTGGGGCCGTTGTCTGGTTTTTCAGCGGCATAGCCAACTCAAAAAGCTTCACCGAACTAACTTATGTATCCCCGTGCATAACACTTAGTTTTCTTGGCAATCTAAAGTCCCTCTACCTAATCCTCCGTGAGAGTAACGTCGATAGACTTATTGGAGTTCTAAAGAAAATGGAAATTGAAGAAAGGGCGCGAGAAAAAGACGAAGAAAAAGATAAAATAATTAAATCCGAACATGAGTTTGTAAATACTGTTATAACTGTTTTCAATGTATTTTATTTTGTTTTGGTCATTGCGTTTGCATTGAGTCCTGTAACATTGGTAGCTCTTAAATATTTTACGACTAATGAGGTTGAACTGCTTTTACCATTTTTAATTGTGTACCCATTTGATGCTTACGATTTGAGGTACTGGCCTTGGGTGTATCTCCGGCAAATTTGGTCAGGTTAGTACAGAAAATAAACCTTTACCTTTTTGAAAATATGGTTTAAATTCATTTGATACTTGTGTATGTCACGCGATATCGCTTAGTTTTTGAGGAGGTCTACTGCAGTTAGCCTGAGCGCAGGCTTTGAATGCTGCACCGGACTTTTTGACGAAACCATAAGGGCCTCCAGCCAGAGCAATAGCGAAAATAACTAAGTTAGCAAGGTTCACTAAGGGCACCCCCTGCGGGGTTCAGACCTCAACGTAGTGCGTTGCTAACAGTCTTAATAAAGCAAAAAGCAAGGGAGGGTTGCATCTAAGTTTTTATTATTTGAGGAAATATTTTTATTGCTAGTTTCGCCGGCACGGTCAAGCTTGACCTAGGGACGGAGGGAATATCGCTTAGTTTATTGTGTAATAACTGAGAAGACTTTCTGTTAACTATGAGAAGAATTATTCGAGGATTTTTCCCATATCAATTAGTCACCAAATTCCAAAAACAAGAGGAAAAAAATAAGAAAAATGAATCCTCACAGCAGGATTTGATTCGATTGAAGTTTGATATTGCTTTTTAACATATGAATGTGCTAAGTATGATTTAAATAACTTGTTTGTTACAGAAGTGATTGTC
This sequence comes from Plusia festucae, assembly GCA_950381575.1. NCBI lineage: Eukaryota > Metazoa > Arthropoda > Insecta > Lepidoptera > Noctuidae > Plusia > Plusia festucae. The sequence continues at coordinate 7,527,191 of OX494454.1, read as the reverse complement.
GTAATAGATATTTGTACAGCCGACTACATGTTTTATACATTCTGTACTTACATTCGAATGCAATTTCGGCTTTTGAAGTACAATATTGAAAAAATTATACCGGCGGATGCAAATCGTAATCATGTACATGTTAATAAGGAAATTAGAAATAAGTTTCTTCATTTGATTAAATGGCATCAAGAATTGATAAGGTAACAAATTTTTCCAACTAAACAATTCTAATCAAAAATTAACTTTTTTTATTAAGACTGAAATTTCCTCTGTGTATAATCTCAATGAAGATAAAACCGCTCCCCACATATATAGTTCGGTTCATGGTGACTCTGGTAAACGAACATAATATTGCACCTCATTTTCGTATAGTTTAATATCTAGCTTGATGCCCTGCCCGCGTGGGCTCTGGTTATCGGGGCAAATAGCCTATAGCCTTACTCGTTAAATGTGCTATCTAACACTGAAATATTTTTTCAAATCGGACCAGTAGTTCCTAAGATCAGCGCGTTCAATCCGTCCCAAAAATTTGCAGAATTCCACTAGTGCGAGTGTCTACAATTCCCAAGTCGCTTGAGCAAGTCAACTTTCGCAAATTTTATTACTTACTAATTCACAACAATGTGCTAAACCGCCCATAATAATTATTTTTTGATTAAGTTCTTTATTTTTTAGTAACTAGAAATAAATATTATGATCTTTTAATAATAATAATAAATTTATTTATTTGCTTAAACATACCTAGGTAACATTAATGGTGTTAAAATATAATAACAATAGTATCACTATGTTTCACCTTAATTGGTATACAAATGTAATCTTATGTACTAATACAATTTAAAGCATCTTATAATATAATTAATATATTATGTTTTTCTTCCTTTATTGAAGCTGGGTTATTGATTTTTTTCATATTTTCAGTTCTGCGAATATGTTGGAGTCTGTATACACAAGGTCGACTCTACTTAACTTTGTGTCAAGCTCAGTTTTGATCTGCCTGACTGGATTTAATGTCGTGGTAATTTTAATATACTTATCTGATTCTGATTTTACATCCCCATTATCGACTAAATATCCCATCTGAAATAACTTTCTTCTCTTCCTAAGAATTAAACATTTCGTAATTACCTGCCTTATTTGACCATCTTACTCAAGTAAATGAAAAAGTAGATATAAGTTTGTAGTTCTGAAGTCTTTTGTTACTAATTATTTTAAGCAATATATTTAGGATTTTCTGTGGTTGCTTAGAATAAAACTCCCCCTCTATATCCGTGGCGGTCGTAAGAGTTGACTTAGGGATAGAGAAACTAGGAGAAAAGGCAGCAGCGTTCTCCTAAAGAACGAATACAAAAATGCGGTAACTAAGGCGACAAACACCCCATGGTTGCACACCACAGCACACTGCCCCCAGTTCCCGGTACTTAGTTCCATTGCGGAAGGCGGAGGACCGGGAGCTGGGGTGCAACTTGGGAGAGGCCTATGTCGATTTAGGATTTACTGTTTTTAATATACTTGTATGTTTTTTTGCTTTCAGGCTATCAGCGACGTAGCTTTTGTGGTCACATTTTTAAGTTTCCTTTTCATGAGTCTACTACAAATCTTCTTTCTCTGTTTCTTTGGAGATTTACTCATGGCTTCGGTAAGTACTATTTCTTCGAGGAATAGTGTTATTTCAAGAATTTTTTATTTTGCATTGCAAAAACCCTATAAAAGAAATGTGTATCTATATCAAATTATTTATACCGTACGACCTTTGAAATAAGTGATTTGTATGGTACTTTTTGTTTAAAAGGAAAATTACTTATTCGAGTATATTCTAAAGGAAACCTTATTCAGGCTATCAAAGACGAGGAAAGTATTTAACATTTAATTGTGTTTTGAAATTACGTAATATGATGGTGTATTTCACAGAGTATGGAAGTAAGCGATGCTGTGTATAATTGTCGTTGGTACTTAGCTGATTCTTCTCTTGGAAAGGATTTACTTTTGGTGCAAACAAGGTACAAAATCACAATATCAGTATAATTTATTTAATTCCTAGCTGCGCCTCGCGGTGTTACTCGCTGTTTATCAAGCACCTCTTTTGTGATGAAAAACTTATATGTTAATACAGGGTGTCAGCTACCTCCATGCCTTTTATTAAAATTGATTGAGCCGTTTGAGCTTTAGGTGGTAAGTAAGTGAACTTTGAAGAGCGGTCAGTGTTCCTGTTGGATCAGTTTTTATTTAATTATTTTTACTCGAGAAAAATAATAATCTCCAATCCATTTAATGGCTACGTATATGTGTTCGCAGTACGATACCGAATAATACTCTCAGGGATCGGAGAGGGTTTTTGTTACACGCTGATATAGGTCACCTCCACTTGGAATTACATTATTTAACAAAAAGAACCATCACTAACAGTTATTTTTTTTTTCTTATGCAAAGACTGTATTAGACGTTCTTTCCTTTAGCATTTGACTTAAATTAAATTAATCTACAAGTACATAATTTCTTAAGCTTGTATTAATTTACCAAGCATTGTTTTTCAGAGCCCAAACCCCTTGCAAGTTGACGGCGTCAAACTTTTCTGAAGTTAATCTCAAAGCATTCATGAAGGTACGTATAGATGACCTTAAAAAACGCATTTGTTGGTACTCAAATGTCGGACACAAATTTCTTGACTGTTTACACTACGACACTATTTTTGGCTGGATTATAGTGTCGGTGTTTCGATATATTATTATGTCCCACACTATGAGTGAGAATAACGAATGGTGGTTTCTAAAAAAATCACATAAGATTATGATATTTAAAATTAGTTCGTTAATTAGGAATTTGTTTATGAATTAGTGATCTTTTGATTTTCCAATATTTATAGTTTGTATACAAATGTTTCTCGTTTCATTTCAGATTCTGAGCACCGCTTGGTCATACTTCGCTTTATTGCAGACCTTGTATGGATCTCCAGCATAAATAAAAGAATTTTTCAGTGTAAAATAAAACACATAATTTGTCTCACATACTTTTATCACTTAAAGTTTCTTAAACAATGTTATAATCTTACACAATATGCAACGTATTATAAAACAATAAATAAACTTAAATTTATTATTTTCACACCTTTTTTTAAATTCTCCATGCATATAATATTTCCAATAGGTATATATATAGCTAAATACACAATTTTTAAGAAATTATTACTCTCTCTATTATCGATGACTTTTGTCTTGGTTTACCTTCATAAATACGTTTATAGTGTTTTTTTATATATTTTAATTTTTCTTAACATTAATTTATTATTATGAGAAATTAGTTTTGACATTCATAAGAATTTTGTTATGTCTAAATTCCTAATTCTGACCATATTCTACTAAAGGTATCCGTGGAAACCTGTAATTGGCTTTATGTTTTTTATTGTTACATACTTGTTGTACTTTATGTTATAAATAAATAAATATTCTAAACGTGACACAACATTTTATACCACTGTGCTTATATTAATACTGGGTAAGTTATCAGGACTTTCAACAAATCTTTCTACATCTCAATTTTATCTCAAACCACAGAAACCTAAATTGATCGTCCCCAAAGGAGTACACAGTCCCACAAAACTGGCAGTTTTACATCCCTCTGTCTGACTGTCCCGTGACTCGAGATCTTTCTCGATTCGTGTATCGCTTAACTATCACTATCCCTGCCTGAATTTTTCAGACGATTTTTCTTTCATCGTTATCGATAACATATCAAAGAAGTTTTATCGTACTAGAAACAGAATACTGTCAAATTTTGTCATATTTTTATCTATAGTTAGTTAAACTAAGTGCCACAAAATTTCTGGCCCGTTGTCTAAATCTGAAACTAATAATATTAACTAAATTCATTTTGTATAAGCCTAAATATAAAATAATCGAATATATTTTATTCTACTCCTTTATACTTGAGGAGGGCGTTATTTTTGCCCAAAAAATAAGGTTTTTTTTGTTGTTGAAATATTAAATCCAACAGTCTCCGGGTCAGATTATAAGATTGTAGCACTGTAACTTGCATATGTATAGGTTTTTAAAATGGCGTCAGAGTTATTATGAGATTTGTGGTTTGAATTGAACAAAATCTCGCTCGCAATTACACTGCAGTTATAAAATTATATACTTACACTAGTATTATCTATGTGTATTTCTTTTTGAAGTGAAACTTTCTTTATCGACATATGGGAGAAATTGAAATTGTAACGTTTTTCTGTTACGCGCCATTTTGATTTCTAAGACACATTTTTCCGTTACGCGCCATATTTATTTGTATCCATGTCTATGATAATAAATACTTTTTGATTAAACTTTATTTATTATAGCTTTATTTAACCAATTTCTGTTAAGTTGTAAATAGTTGATCATTTTTCGAAAGATGATGTCTTAAACAAGTTTCACTTCTTACGTGTACACAATAATACACACAACTTTTTTTATTCAATTTCTGACCAACAATTATACTGAAACCACAAGTAACACTCCACTTCTCTTTCTGTATACCGATGGACCACCGATGAATCCTTTCCCCATTTTGTGTTAGCACTCCCGGGAACTTGACAAATAATAAGACAGATTCTTTAACTTTTTAAAGTTTCTTCCCATGTCGTAAAGTTTCGTTTTCCAATAGTTTTTTTTACATCCACGTGATGTTAATACTTCATTTAAGTGAGTCATCATCCGTCAAGCTCTAACGGATGTCGGATGTTGGAACTGTGTGCACATAAATCAGATGATATCAGTTGCTGAATAGGCTTGTTTCCTAGATCGTAACGGATCGTTCTAGATAGTGTTGTACCTAGTCGGTGAGTGACCACAATGTACATAGACCTTCACGGGTTATTTATTTTAAACTTGGTCACTCATATGGAAACTTACATACTTTTTTTGCATAGTCGTAAGCCGCAAATATGTCATGCTTTTCCATGCTGACATGGAAAAGCCTACGACGCCGTATTAACTTCATAACCATAAGCAGATGTTATCCATCACTACTGGATTTGCGTATATCGGCATATTATGAGGTAATTCCTCATATACCTCTGACTCTCGGCCGTCGAGCTCTAGCGGCGCGTGCTGCAGGCAGTGGTCGAGCTTAGGCACGATGTGGTGGTGCAGCATAGCGGGCAGCGCGGGCCCCCAGCATACAGTATGTGGTATGTGTGGTGTGTGTGGTGTACTGACTGTTCTCTCGGCCGTCGAGCTCTAGCGGCGCGTGCTGCAGGCAGTGGTCGAGCTTGGGCACGATGTGGTGGTGCAGCATAGCGGGCAGCGCGGGCCCCCAGCATACAGTATGTGGTATGTGTGGTGTGTGTGGTGTACTGACTGTTCTCTCGGCCGTCGAGCTCTAGCGGCGCGTGCTGCAGGCAGTGGTCGAGCTTGGGCACGATGTGGTGGTGCAGCATAGCGGGCAGCGCGGGCCCCCAGCATACAGTATGTGGTATGTGTGGTGTGTGTGGTGTACTGACTGTTCTCTCGGCCGTCGAGCTCTAGCGGCGCGTGCTGCAGGCAGTGGTTGAGCTTGGGCACGATGTGGTGGTGCAGCATGGCGGGCAGCGCGGGCCCCCAGCATACAGTATGTGGTATGTGTGGTGTGTGTGGGGTACTGACACATACATCAAACCCGATGATGCAAATGTTTCAACTTTTGATGTTAGTTCATTGCATTGTTATATTTTAAAATTAAATAACTTAAAGCAGAATTATAAAAAAAAACACCTAAATATAGTAGCATTGCCCACGAACATTTTATAAATTAAAGAACTACGCTCTCTTAGGGCCTGCGCAGACGAGAAACTTTTGTCTATAGAGGTCAAAAAGCCCTGAATCGTGAATATTACTTTTATCCGCAGAGGACAAAAGCCTTTGTTTTCCTGTTTTTAATAACTGCTTTGAGATTCAATAACTCTACGAGGAAACACAGATTTACAAACAATGACTTGCGGAAGTAGGCAAAAAATATTTCGTCATTACGTAACTATGAAATAAATTACAAATTATAATATATTAACGATCGAAACGAGTTCGCCCGTAATTAGTCAAACGCTCTATAATTTTGTTATCAGAATTTCAGGAGCCATTCTGCGATCAGCTTACATTTTAATGATGGCAACTCATAAATGAGTTGGTGCGACATCATATTTTTAATGCAGGTAGGTATGCAGAAAAAACTGGTTAAAATTGGAATATTTTTTTGTCTATGTCGGGTTTCCTAGGAGAGACTCAAGTGGCTATTTTTCAAGCGTTATCGATGATTCTTCTTAGCGTGTCGATAGAAGAAGAATCATCGATATCGCTTGAAAAATTGCCACTTGAAGTGCATGAAAGGAGCAAGAAAGGAGCCTCCCCGAGCGGTGTACTATCTCATTTTACACACCCGGCGCACCCTGGGCAATCTGCGAGGACAGCTTAGTCGGTAACGCAGATTGGCTGATCCTTTCACCACGACCAATCAATCGATGATTGAAATCGCTTAAATGCCATTAAATGTATGGAAATGACATTTATTTTGGATTAGTCACGTGACTTGAACTTATCACTTCCATACATTTGAGCGAGTCTCTTATCGATAACGACTCAGTGGTAGGTCTTAGAAATGCTTAGAAAATAAATAAAAAACAAAAGCAAAAAAAAACGAGTTTACTTTTGACCATACGACTGAAGTAACACTTCTTTAGCTCAAAGGCCTGCACTGTCTTAGATATACGTAACGTAAATGGCTATGAGAGAAAGAGCGAACGAAAATGTGTGCACCTCTCTCTCTTGCCCCTACAGTAATATACAAAACGTAACTCTTTCTCTTTCTATCGTCACTAACTTATATCGTGATCTGGTGAGTGTGTCATTGCAAGAGGCAAACGGAAGTTGGGAGGGATCTCAACTTCCGTTCGTTTCGCCTGATCACAATTTTCGTAACGTCGTAACGTTCTCGTCACGCAATGACCAACTTACACTCCAAGTCAAGCGTGCGTAAAGCAGTTTTAATTTAAAAAAGCAGAACTATTTAAAGTAAGTATGGAATCCTCCTTCTCCCTCCATCACGATCTTCTGTTCTGTGCTGCGATGGGTCACTCTTCCAGTTCAGTTTGTATCTCCGGCTTCTTTTTGGTTTGCTGCAATGTAATCTAGCGTCATGCGGGACCCACTCTGGGGTTGTTTTTACACAGCCCATTTGACATGCTTCAGTCATAACTGGCCCAAGAGAGGGAAGCCTTTGACCAATGGGACAAGACCTTTATTTCAAAAGTGTTACCTTGTGAATATAAAAAGTGTAGTCTTAATGTTTCATAATGATCATAAATGTGTCAACACAAATTGATTAACTCTTGCAGGTTACGATAATATAGTCGCAGTCTACTCTTTTAAAATTAAAAATATGAAGTAGGTACAAATAGATGCTAAGATCAAAAAATATGTCATCATTCAATTAGATTGAAACAAATTTTTACAACACAAAAACAGTCCTAGCTTACCCGGCAATTGCTTATTATGTTAAAAAAAACTTAATATAGCTCAAATTTAAGGTTAGAATTAATTTCCTTTGCAATCTGTACACAAAATAAGTCCACAACTACGTTAAACTGTTATAATTACTAGATATTAGTGTTAATTACAGCGGCGAGGCGGCCGCGACTATTAACAAATATATTATTCATAGGATATAACAAAAGCAAAAATTACGAGTCTACATACACTCTATTTATTTATACATATATGTGTGTTTGATAGTGATATAGGGTTAGGAAGAAAATATACATGACAAAAATATTCACTTACGAATGCTAACAATTAATAGTATAATCTCAAAATAACTTTTTATGAATTGACTAATTAAAAATGAATTATTGGAAGAGTAAGCTATGGAATAAGTTACAATAAGAGAGGCTTTATTTTGTAGCCATCGATATTCAAAAATCCAAACAAAATTAATAGTATACGGACATATTTGGAAACATATTAAAAAATAAAATAAAAAAAGATTACGACGATCTATACGATACTAAAGTCTACATTCTAGGGTGTGCCATTGTTTGCCCTAAACCAACGATATGTTGTTGTCTTACCTAACAGTCGCGTACTAGGTTTCAGTAAGACTGGGTCACTTTTAGTAACGCTAAAGGCTAAATCAAAAACATACCTTCTTAAAATACATTCAAAGACTCCAAATCGAAAGTTCGAGACCCCAAATCCATCGGAATCATGTCCAAAATCTTGCTCTTCGACAAATCACTCCAAAAACTTAACTTTCTTTTCAAATATTCGGGAATGAATCTTCAAAATAAAACAATGAAACCCATAGACGTAATAAAACAAAGATCTTTATTTGCTTTTAATTTCACGTGGACTTTTTCGGCAATAATCGCAACACTATATTTTATGTACATTGGTATAGTCGAAGACAAAAGCTTCATTGAAATCACTAGTGTTGCACCCTGCTCTACATTTTCGATTCTTGGCGTAATCAAATCGGTTTTTCATTTGATGTATGAAGAAAATGTAAAAGAACTTATTGAACTTTTGAGAAGATTGGAAATGAATGAAAATGATCGAGAAAAGAATGATGAAAAACAAAAAATAATTGATATAGAAACGGGGTTTTTGAATGCGGTTATTAATGTACTGTATGTGTTGAATTGTTCAATGATAATCGTGTTTGATATGACCCCATTGGTTCTGATAGCTATAAAGTATTACAAGACGAATGAGTTTGTGATGCTGCTGCCATACATGGATGTGTTTTGGTTTATGCCGTACGAGCTCGTATATTGGCCGTTTGCGTACATTCATCAGGTTTGGTCTGGTAAGTTTGAATTTTTTTTTTCCATTTGTCGCTTTTACCGGCTCTTCATTGTTAGTATCCAGAAAAAGGGGAAAGGAACTAGTGACGTGCAGTGGAACATTTTGGATTTTTAATAATTAAACTTTGCCCAATATTTTTGTATATTTGGTTCCATTGTTATAGCTCAAACATTGGAGCTACTCTGGACCTCAGCTCAACATTTTTTTTTTTCAGAGTGCATTGTGTTACTGGACATGGGTGCAGCTGACTACTTATTTTTCACATGCTGTACTTACATACGCATACAATTCAAACTACTGAAATACGATTTTGAAAAAGTCATATCTTCCAAAAGTATCACAAATGGAGTATTTAAGGAAGATGTGTTTCGTGAGGATTTTACTAAGCTGGTGAAATGGCATCAAGATTTAATACAGTAAGAACTTAACTAAACTTAATAAGCCCACCAATATTTTTAATACAACCTCTTACCACGGAATACTGAATGGCCATTTCACTTTAACTCATTCTTCTAAGTTTAACTACGCCTTAAAGTGACAGAGACAGCGTGAGACTTAACGGTGACTTAAAACTGATTGATGTTTCAGTATCCAGCCACAGACTAACGTGTCCATTTTATATTTTACTTTTGAAATTGAAATATTTTGATTGGATTTAGGGCTATATAAATTAGGTCGCTTGACGTTAGATTTTGATTAGAATTTCCTTCTTTCATAAGATCCAGGTTTAATTAGTGTGTCTTAGGTATATTTAATATACTTTCTCCTATTTATTACACTTTTGACTTTACAATTTGTTTCCAGCTCGACTGACATCATAGAAATAATCTATTCGAAGTCTACTCTATGCAACTTTGTATCCAGTTCGTTTGTCATTTGTCTGACGGGGTTCAACGTCACGGTAATTTAAAATTTCATTATATTAATATACCTTAACTTCTCCAATGGCTGTATCGGGTCTGCTGGTAGCGATTCTTAAGAAATCAGCAGGACCTTTAAGCGCTAGAATACGCTACGCGATATTTAGGGTCAACTAACTAGACTGTATTATTAGCCCTGAAGTGACGTACTGAATGTGGGTAGGGTGGATGCCTATATAAGAGAGTGCGGACTCAGAGACGGGTCATTTGTCGGTTGGCTCTCGTAGAGTTAGGTCGTAGGCATCTGCTCTATCTTGCTGTTCATTACGTCATTACTAACGGTTGTTTGTTATTGTTTAACGATTCGGTCTAATTATTTTTTTATGGTAAAACTTAAATAAAATTATTGTTTGATTATTGTCTATTTTTTTTTATCAAATTTCACTCTTGATTGCTAAAATCAGAAGTGGGATAGGCCTTCTGCACACATTAATCTTAAATACGTTTGAAAACAAACAACCGTTGGTATTTAACAATTATGCCGCGTTTGTTACGGTCGCATACGCCAACCAGGGACAGACCTGCTCACGAAAATACTTCAAGTAGGCGTAGTAGGCGGCGTTCGAGATCATCCCATGATCGAAGTGTTTCGCGTTCGCGCCGTGATAAGAGTGTGTTGCGTTCGCGTCGTGATCGAAGTGTGTTGCGTTCGCGTCGTGATCGAAGCGGGTCGCGTTCGCGCCGTAATATAAGTGTATCACGTTCACGTCGTGATAAGAGCCGTACGTGTATCCGACATGCCAGAACCCGTTCGCGATCGCGCCTGCATGACAGTGATAGACACGGTTCCCGCGATAGGTCTAGGTCGCGTACGTCGGAATCGCGTCGCGTTCGGAGTGGTTCTCGATCATATTCACGTGGTAGTTCTATTAAAGAGGCGTTAGGCTCTATTATGTCACGACTATCTGCCATCGAGGCTAGCACCACCATCGGTTCACAAGCCGCGTCGTCCTTGCGTGACAACACACCTCCGGTTGAGAAAAAGGCGATAACCGCAGAGGAAACGTTGCTAGGGGTTCTCACCTCGCTGACAAAGAACAGGTCAGGCAGCTATTTCGTCTCTAAATTCGATCCCGCGATAAATAACTTCGAGGTGTGGTGTGGCGAAGTTGAGCGTGCTAGGCAGGCAAACGGGTGGGAAGATTTAGAGTGCTTTTCGCGTGTGGCTCACTGCTTGATCGGGGATGCCAAAACTTGGCTAAGCGAGTGGTCTACAAACGATCGTTCGTGGTCTAATTTCGTGAAGGAATTTAAATCATTGTGCCCTCAGAAAATTAATTATGCGCAAATCCTCCATGACGTCATTAATACGAAGTCTGATAAGTTTTCGTCATACGCGGAGTATGCCCGTCGCTCTTTGCTTAAACTGCGAGTTGTAAAGGGTTTAAGCGAAGAACTGATGGTGCAGATAGTAGTTTTCGGAATTAGTGACGTACAAGTACAAGCGGCAGCAACTAACGCTGAATTAACGACGGACAACCTCGTTTCGTTTCTCGCCACGTATATTAAGCCGGTCCAAACTAGCAGTAATCGTAATCTTAATAGGCCTACATCGTTTAGCGGTACGTCTAAGAAGAATAATTCTTGCGGAACGGTTCGATCTGAAGTTAGGTGTCATTCTTGCGGTCAACGTGGTCATTATAAAGACCAATGCTTTAAGAAACGCAATCCGACCCAGAATAGCAGTAACTCTAGGATTGTATGCCAGTTCTGTAAAAAGTTAGGGCACAAAGAGAGTGATTGTTTTGCCAAAGCTCGATCAGAGGCTCAAAATAATAACCAACGTAAAGTCAACCTTTGTCGGGAACTTACAGAAACAGGTGCTAATGGTGACATAAGTACGGCGGTAATTCAGGGCATACCAGTTGACATTCTCATAGACAGTGGCGCGCTTAACGTATCGTTGATATCGTCAGCTGTGATCAAATATTTCTCTTGTTCTCGAAAGCCAACCTGTTGTACTCTGAAAGGAATCGGCAAGGACGGGATCACAGCTCGCGAATACGTGACTCTAACGGTCGAGTTCAGTAACATAGCACTAGATGTCAATTTTATTGTGGTACCCGCGCCGTGCATGAACACGCCTATTATCATCGGTACTGATGTTCTAAATCGCGACGGCGTTATGTATATCCGTACGAAACACAAGCAATACCTGACTCGTACGGTGGGCAAGACGTTAAGTATTAACACGGTACTCGCTGAAGAGGCCAATAAGGTAAATACCCCTCTCCAGGGCAGGGACTTAGAGGCTTTGATGGCTGTTATTCATGAATTTTCACCTTTTTTAATATCGGGTACGGCAACTACGACAGTCAACACGGGCAAAATGCACATAACTTTAACTAGTGATGTACCGGTAGCGTATCACCCCTATCGTTTGTCGTATCAGGAGAGGATAAAGGTGCGCGAGATATGTCAGGACCTGCTCGAGAAAGGAATTATAAGGGAATCGAACTCCGAGTACGCTAGCCCAATCATTTTGGTAAAAAAAAAGGATGGTACGGACCGAATGTGCGTCGATTTTCGCGCGCTCAACCGCATAACGGTTAAGGATAGGTACCCTTTACCACTTATAGACGACCATATTGACCGACTTGGAGGTTCGAAATTCTTCATAGGATTGGACATGGCATCGGGTTTTCACCAGGTGCCCATCGCTGAGGACTCCATACACAAAACAGGCTTTGTCACACCGGAGGCTCATTATGAGTACTTGAAGATGCCATTTGGTTTGTGTAACTCTCCTACTGTGTACCAGCGTATCATCAATAACACGCTGCGCAAGTTTATAGAAGCAGGCAGTGTTTTGGTGTACATTGATGATGTGCTGATACTCAGTATGACCGTTGATGAGGGTATTTCTTTGCTGCGCGAAGTTTTAAAGGTGTTGACCCTAGCAGGCTTCTCAATTAACTTGCGCAAGTGCTCCTTCTTAACCACTGAAGTCGAATACCTAGGACGCATCATCAGTCACGGTCAGGTAAGGCCGAGTCCGCATAAAATCGAGGCCCTTGTTAATTCACCCATTCCTGCAAGCGTCAAGCAAGTGCGACAGTTTTTAGGTCTGGCTGGGTACTTTCGGCGTTACATCGAGGGCTACGCAACAAAAACTGCAAGTATCTCGCGTCTCACAAAAAATGGCGTTAAATTTGAATGGGGGCCTGATCAAGATCAAGTCCGACAGTTTATAATACAGCGACTGACCAGCGAGCCCATACTTGCAATTTTTGACCCTAGCCTTCCTACTGAGGTACACACAGACGCCAGCAGTGCAGGTTACGGTGCCGTGCTAATGCAGACCCATGAAGATGGAGGTAAAAGGGTGGTATCGTACTTCAGCAAAGTCACACATGGTGCAGAGCCGAGGTACCATTCGTACGAGCTCGAGACGTTGGCGGTCGTCAAGGCATTGCAGTACTTCCGTCATTATTTAATCGGAATAGCATTTAAGATTGTGACCGACTGCAATGCTTTGAAGGCCACCGAACGTAAGAAAGATCTTCTCCCGAGGGTTGCACGTTGGTGGATTTATTTACAGGACTTCAATTTTACAATCGAATACCGAAAAGGCGTGTTGATGGGTCACGCGGACTATTTAAGTAGAAATCCACCAACGTTGCAAGTCAACAACATTGAGAGACCCTTAAGCTGGGCTCAAATGGCTCAATCAGCTGACTCAGAGACCACGGATCTTATCCAGAAACTTAGAGATGGTCAGCTAGATCCGCAGCGGTATGTATGTCAGAACGATGTGCTCTACTACCGCTATTCACCTGTCGGCGAGGAGTCTCGATTATTGTGTTACGTTCCGAAAGGACACAGACTAAGTTTGCTTCGCGTCTTCCACGACGAGCACGAGCACATCAGGGCTGATAAGACCTACGATCTCATTTTAAAATATTTTTGGTTTCCTGGGCTAAAACAGTTTGTTCGTAAGTACACCTCACATTGTTTAATTTGCTTATCCAAAAAACGTGTGCCACGAGCACCACGTCAACCTATAACATCTTGGCAAAAGGATGATATCCCTTTTAAAACTATTCACGTGGACGTATTAGGTCCCTTGCCCGAATCTAACGGATACAAGTTTGTGCTTATTATTGTCGATTCTTTTACCAAGTTCTGCCTTCTGTACCCTATGTACAAACAGGATTCAGACGAACTCAAACGCGCTTTTAACACCGCACTTTCTTTATTCGGAACACCAACACTTATAGTGTGCGATAGAGGTCGAATGTTTGAGTCCTCCTCTTTTAATAATTGGGTTTCTGAAATGGGTTGCGAAATACATTACATAACGCCCGAAATGCACCAATCAAACGGGCAAGCCGAGCGTTATGTAAGGACGGTACTTAATTTAATTAGAGTAGAGACTAGCAATAAGAAATCGACCTGGTCAGATACGTTATGTAGAATCCAATTAGTTTTAAATATTACAAAACAGAAGAGTACTCAGTACTCTGCGTTGTATTTACTTATCGGGACTAATGCGACCACTCCAGTGATTCGTGCACTGATTCGTGACCTTGCTGTCGAACACTCCAGCCCTAATCGGGAGGCCATGAGGGAACTTAGCAGGAATGCTGCCAAGACGTCTCTCGATAAGAACAGAGACCGCCAAAATGCTCGTGAGAATCGTCACAGACACCAGCCAAGAACTTACAAACTTAACGATCAAGTGTTTGTTATTAAGTACTCGCAGTCCACTGGCAAGTTAGACTCTGGTATGAGAGGTCCATATCGAGTGATTCGAGTACTGCCAGCCGATCGTTACGAGCTGAAGCTACTGAGTGGAGCGAGAGGCAAAACGACTCAAGCCGCAGCTCAATATATGGTGCCTTGGAAAGGCGAATGGTGTCCTGAGAGTTGTGCCGCATTCTTTGACAGTAAGTCTTTAATGATTTTTTTTATGTGTGTTACAGTGACACGTGTGTGCCTGGGTCCGACTGTCTGAGATGTGCAGTCAGTATCGAACCGAAGACGCGTGTCCTGTAGTGGGGTGCAGGCTATGTCCTGGTGTGCAGGCTATGTCCTGGTGTGCAGGCTGTGTCCTGGTGTGCAGGCTGTGTCCTGGTGTTCAGGCTATGTCCTGGTGTTCAGGCTCTGTCCTGGTGTTCAGGCTATGTCCTGGTGTTCAGGCTCTGTCCTGGTGTTCAGGCTCTGTCCTGGTGTTCAGGCTCTGTCCTGGTGTTCAGGCTCTGTCCTGGTGTTCAGGCTCTGTCCTGGTGTTCAGGCTATGTCCTGGTGTGCAGGCTTAGTCCTGGTGATCTACATGCGCCAACTTGTACAAGTTAAAGTATGAGAATGAGAGAGACATATTGCCTGATGATGTATGAATATGTTTGATTGAGAAGTGTTTTAGTACAAGTATGACTGTGAATTTTTGTTTGAGGGCCTTGTCTGCGTGACGTATGTGAGATTAGGCAGAGGAGTATGTTCTGACATGTTACTAATGACTTCCTTCTTGTTTAGACGATGTTGACGATGCTCACGAAGGCTATGCTGACGGACGCCCTAGTTCCGTAGCAGGCCCGAGCACCTCTGCCACCCACGGTCACCACCGTGTGGAAGAGGAAGGCGAGCTTTCTGCTGCAGCGCCATCACGGGCACCCGAAGAAGGCGTCCCGAGTGCGACCGAGGACGGTGCACAATCAGGAGAGGCCGTATTAGCCCTGAAGTGACGTACTGAATGTGGGTAGGGTGGATGCCTATATAAGAGAGTGCGGACTCAGAGACGGGTCATTTGTCGGTTGGCTCTCGTAGAGTTAGGTCGTAGGCATCTGCTCTATCTTGCTGTTCATTACGTCATTACTAACGGTTGTTTGTTATTGTTTAACGATTCGGTCTAATTATTTTTTTATGGTAAAACTTAAATAAAATTATTGTTTGATTATTGTCTATTTTTTTTTATCAAATTTCACTCTTGATTGCTAAAAGTATTTACTTTGCAATCTGTACACAAATCATTTGTTATTTGTGTTAAAGCAACAGATATCCCAAACTCTTATCGTCCCTACGCTAACTCATTCAAAATGCTTCTCCTTTTGGATAAGTCAGCGATAAAAGAAAAGAATAGGAATCTTACCGACTAATTATCTAACTGTAAAACAGACTAAATACCGCGTAGTCTTATAAGTGCTTTATTATAATAATTATGCTGTTTCTGTATCATTTTGTGGGTAAAAAAAGATAAATATAATAACTTCTTTATATCAGTTTTACAAAAAATGAATACAGGGTTCAGGTAGGTAATCAGGTGCATAAAACTGAACAACTTTCCCAATATTATATTAAAATTGAAAATGAATACTTTTCATACAAACATAAGTAACGTGACCTGTAACTTTGTATGAAAAGTTCATTTTCCATTTTAATATTTCGGCCAATGTTCCTTGGAGAAAGCTGTTCAGTTTTATGCACCTGATTACTTCGTTGAATATACGCACTTCGTTTAAATTAATCCTGTATATCCGAACTATTATGTATCATTTTTAAATACATTTTCTGAAATCTGGATAAACTTTTTTTAGGACTGAATTGGTATAAAGATGTAGGGCTTGTTTTTTAAGCTTCGAATACATCAGTAAGAATAGTGCAAAGCCAAAAACCAAAGAAACCTGGTCTGTATTCCATTTGAAATTCTGACTTTTAGGTGTTCTGTTTTCTTTTGGTTCGATTTTTTCTTGGAGAATATTCATAAATTTCATCATCATTATATTGCCGAAGGTTTCTGTATGAAATGAGGTTGTCCCTTTCCAGATTGTGGATGACATAGAAACGATCATTACGTACCTCACCTTTCTGTTTATGGGGTTGCTCCAAGTTTACTTCCTGTGCTTCTTCGGTGATATGCTGATGAGTGCTGTATGTACCTATTTTCTTATTCAACAAAGATTATTTTGAATCATAGCATTATTTTGTTATGCAACTATTGATATTTCTATTTCAATACAAAATTACTTTTAAGTTAGCAGGAACGTGATTAAATATTCTTGAAAAAAAAAAAGCAATAATTGGTTCTTCCCAATGGAAATAATTAAACAATGTGGCGCTAATATACCGAAGCAATTTTTTCTCATTTCAGAGCGAGGAAATCAGTAGTGCGGTCTACAATTGTCAGTGGTATTACGGTAATGCTGGCGCCGTGAGGCAGAAGATACTTATAGTACAAACAAGGTACTGTTCCATAATATTACGCAAATTAATCCATCCACAACATCAAAAATTTGAAAAGGAGTAGTAAAAAATGTGCAGGACACCAAATCATAGAAGTATCAAAGATTGGTTCGTCGGAAAGGCCAACTCAGCAAGTTGGCCTTTCCGACATTTTATTCCGTTCCCTTTTGAATTAAAAATAACATTACAATTAACCAGAACAATAGGAAACTATTCAATTCAGAAAATTAATAGATTCATTATTATAGGTACCTACAGCAGACGGAAATGAAAAAATTCCATATCGCAACAGGTTCTAAATTCTCTTCCTAAGCAAACTCGAAACAAATGAGAGTGCATTATCGTGTCGGCAACCAGTCTATTAAACATTTTATTTCTGTGGACAGAGCGCAGCAGCCATGCAAATTAACCGCATCAGGATTCGCTGACGTCAACCTAAAAGCTTTTATGAGGGTAAAAATAGTTTTATTACCATTATTTAACGTCAAACTTTCAACGTCAACTTTATTTTGTCCAATGGATTACAAAAAGAATTATCCTGTTAACCTACGTGGGACCCGCAACGGCTTCGCACATGTTATATACATATAATTCTTCCTCTTGAATCACTTTATCTATTAAAAAAACGGCATCAAAATCCATTGCGTAGTTCAAGATCAAGAGTATACTTACATAGGAACAGACAGTGGGAAGTGACTTTGTTTTATACTATGTAGTGATAACTGACTGCCAGTTAACGCTGAATTACAGCAAATGGGTTGTTGAAAAGTCTGGACAGTACCTTTACTTTTATTATGGTAATCAATCAACAACCGACTTTTCAAAGCAGTACTGCTTGTGGTAGAGGCAGCGATGCCGCATTGCACTGCACTTAGTGTAGTAGTTCCATCATTTGGTACGCGTCTTAATGGAAAGAATTCAGTCCATTGCACTGTCCATGATGCGAAGGCCGAAGATATCCCCAAAAGGTCTTAAAGTCAAGGGTACCAGCTGAGATGTCTTCTCTACCTCAGGCAACTTCGTTTGTGGTATCCGGAAACATATTGACTCGGTTATCAAATACTTATCAAATACGATCTCTCCATGGGTATCTATGTTGATCTTGGATGATCTGGATTCAATGTAGCCCACAGAAGACGCTAGACCGGTAATGTTGGGTTCAGCCATCGTTTCAGAAAGAAAGATGCCATGAGGTGGTTATAAAAAATATATAACACGACGACAACAGTACTGCTTTAAAAAAGCGCAGAAGATAGTAGAAAAAAAATAGAACTAGTGCCACATAGGGCCTTTTATTTGCAATGCTATTGGTAATGTTTGGCCATTACGTATGTCATTAAGCTTACCAATGCCAATGTTACAGCATATCGAATGGCTATTTATTCCTTTTCTAACAACAATTATATATTTGCAGGTCCTAAGCACAGCATGGTCGTACTTCGCGCTGCTCCAAACGCTGTACAGCGATTAATTTAAAACTGATCACAAAATCCACACTTTCTATTACTAAACTAATATAACATGATCTCTGTGATGTTTGCAACAAATGCCCTATGATAACGCCGTTGACGTTTAACTATTCTAGCAACTCATTCACACCTAACTTCAGAGCATTTGTTGACGGGCCCGTTGGTCTAGTGGTTAGTGACCCTGACTGCTAAGCCGGAGGTCGTGGGTTCGATTCCCACCCAGGACAAATCTTTATGTGATGAGCACGATCATTTGTTCTGTGTCTGGTTGTTATTTATCTATAATATGTATGTATTTAGAAATATATATGTATGTTTATCAGTTGTCTGGTTACCATAGTAATAATAATAATAATAATAAATCCTTTATTATCAGGCAACTAAGGCCCATAGATACATACCTTACAAACTAACATATATATTATATTACAAGTTGTGTTAGTATATAAACCTTAAAACTAATGTTAGTAAAAACTTCCTAGCACTACGTATTAGCGCGTTCTGGTGGTACTTGTCCGCGGAAGCGACGGAACACCACACCCTGAGGCCAGAAGTCTTCAGACAAGACAAGATGCAGGTAGCAGTTTGGTACTCGCACCACAAACGCCTTAAAATTGACGTTTCGGCGCGACTCCAGCTCCTGCACTCTAGGCGCGTACTTCAACTTCTGGCGCACGTACTCGACGATGTTCTCCGACTTAACGGCGTGGTGAAGGCGGGAGATGTACACCGGCGTATTCGGCTGGGCGGCACGCACGAGCACGTTGGGCCCCAGCGGGGCTTTACCGCAGCGGTTCTGGACAGTCCTGGGACGGCGCTTCTTTCTCTGCACCATCTCAAAACCGTCTTCATCCCGTCGTGGCACCTGCGCAGCAGGCGCGGGAGGCGGGGCGGGGCACGGAGCGCGCGCGGCACGTGGAGGAGCCGCGCGGGGGGGCGCCGGGGCGGGCGCGGGGACGGGTGCGGCGCAGCTAGGTGTGCGAGCTGCGGCCCGGCTAGCGACAGCGTCAGCATAAACGCGCCGAGGTGTCGACGCGGTTACACATGTTGCAATCGCTGGGGCATTGCACTTGTCAACAGCCGGTGACGCATCGGAATCCGCCGATGCAAAACTGCAGACGGAGACATTTTGCGCCCCGCGACGTGTGTTCACCTTAGAGGCCTCTTCCGGTGACCTACTTACCGAAATATTGTTACGAAGTAACACTACTTCAGCACGCAGCTCTTGAATAGTCCTTTCCGAGACCTCCAATTTGCACTGCACTTCTGTCAGGCTCGACTTCAGGAAGGTGATATCCTTCAGGAGCCTGGTGACGTCGACGTGGTCGAACGTGACGGGGGGCAGCTTATGCAGCTCCTTCGCCACGAATAGTACAGGCTCTGCCTAGTTTGGGATCAGATGACCGTGTGTGAGATTGTCCCAAGATATTTATTTATTTATTTACTATCGTCTCTTGAACTAGGTATGTTATGTTTGTTTCACATACGAGGGCAGGACAGTGGACAGTGCAGCACTGTCCACTACTCTGCTAACATGAATGCCGAGACAGAATAATGACAGTACAGTACGTACTATTGTGTCTGGCATATGCGTTGCGTGCACTGTCTGTCCTCGTGTGAAATCAGCAAAAGCTAAATAGAGCGGATAGTAAATTTTATGTTATAGTAAGATCCAAACTTAATGATGACTGTGAGGTAAGTTATACGTTGCGCAGTACCTGGCCCCGCATCTCCGCTGGTGCATTTTGTTACTGCGCAGC
This sequence comes from Plusia festucae, assembly GCA_950381575.1. Lineage (NCBI taxonomy): Eukaryota > Metazoa > Arthropoda > Insecta > Lepidoptera > Noctuidae > Plusia > Plusia festucae. The sequence goes on along the minus strand of OX494454.1, from coordinate 7,507,065 downwards.
GACTCGCCTAATGTTCACAGTCGCCACTAAGTTTGAACCCCACTGTAGCCGTGCTATACTTAGTTTACTGCCTTACTCATATTACATGTTTTGCTGTATAGTAATGTTATAAGCTTTACTTTCTGGTTCATATAGGATCTTGATTAAGGACTCCTATTGAGTCTGAAACTAGTCGGGCGTTCCCGAGAATACGCGTGAGTAAACCGTTGAATCCTTAAATAATTATGAATTCGTCTCACGGAAGTTATTATAATAAAATAGGATCTTGTTTTAGTTGCAAACATGTTTCTTTGATTACTTTGATATTGATGTTAAAAGCAGCGGTAGCCTAATGGTTAGGGCGTCGGACTTGCGATCATGTGGTTGCGGGTTCGAATCCCACCCATTACTCTACCGACGTGAATCAACTCGTAACACAAGCATCTTAGCTTAGCACGAGGGGTTAACAAGATTACTAGTAATGTGCGACCCCACATTGCAGTAATCTTAAAAAAAAAAAATATGAAATCTTTTTGATTTAGTATTACCTAGTATTAGTTTCAATTGTTCACCTTCTAATGATTTAATGGAAATTAAAGAAGCGTTAGTTACAAACGTAGTTGATGTTTTTTTTCGAAGCCCGTTATTACTTCTGATTTTATTAACAAAACTCAATATTTCCAATATTTTTAGCCTATCTCAATATTTGAACTAATAAACGTTAGTACGTGTATGTCTACGTATAGGTAGTGTACATCACTGGTAATAACAATTGAACATTGCTATTTTGTGTACAAAATTAAAAAGTAATATCTGCCACTCGGTATTTAGCAATGCAACTAAAATTAACAATGTAAATTGCGAAAGAAATAACGCTTTTATTTGCAGCTGTTTCAAAGCTATTTCAATTTATCTATTATTTATACAGGATTGTTTTGGAGTGCGTATATTCAACGAGGTACCTAATCAGGTGCATAAAACTTAATCACTCTCCCCAAGGAACGTGGGTCAAAATCTTAAAATTTGAAAATGAAATTTTCATACAAAGTGACAGGTCACGTGCCTTATGTTTGTAAGAAAAGTTGATTTTAAATATTAATATTTCAACCTATGTTTCTTGGAGAAAGTTGTTCAGTTTTATGCACCTGACTACCTCGTTGAATTTACCTCGTTAAATATTAAATTTTAGTAGTAATTCGACGGTAAATTATATTATTTAAAAAAATAGCAGCGAAATTTAAAAAAAATGCTGAACTGGCTTTTAATGTGTTTTTATTTTGTTTACCACGACAGTAGTCTCTAAAACTAAAGGTATAAAGGTTATTTTCTCGATAACTATTTCGGTGGCCAACTTCCTTTCCCGAACTAAACAACGTCTCATTTTACTTAATATTAGGTACGTAGACATGTCCAGCAAAATGGTATTTTGTGAAAGCGCATTATAAAAAGACCCCTTAATAACAAAAAACCGGCCAAGTGCGAGTCGGATGCGCGCACCGAGGGTTCCGTACAAATCTATGAAAGTTTAAAATTATTAAAAATAAAAAAATTACGGTTTATGCAATTTTCTGTGTTATAACATTTTGCTTCGTACCAAGTTTCAAGATTCTAAGTTCACGGTAGAAAGTACCCTGTAGGTTTTGACTCCCTTGCGAGTGTCGAAAATTTGCGGCATAAACGGCTGAATCTATTGATTGCGTTGGCTTAGAAGTTTCATTTTTTTACAGTTCCAAGGGGCAGTAGACTTGAATATTTGATATAAATTTCAGCTTGATACCTTTACGCGTTCCTAAAAAAGGGTCTTGGCAGACGGACGGACGGACAACAAAGTGATCCTATTAGGGTTCCGTTTTTTTCTTTTGAGGCACGGAACCCTAAAAACCAAGCCCAAATAAACATGGTTTATTTGAACTTGGATAATGGACGTTGCATTTGTTTAATAGGATGCAACCCTTTTAGTAAAATAGGATTAAATTAGGCGGTCAGTGCTATTCTCATAAGGGGGAAACTCTTCCAATTATTGTCACAACAAATGTCGTCCCAATGGCGGTAAAATTATACGTCTTTAATAAGTGTATCCCCGTATTTTACAATATCTCTTAGGCGAAAGACCGTGCCATCCAGGTTCATCGCGAGGAAACCTGGATTCCAAAAAAACTTAATTTGAAATCGCCTATCCGCAATTATCAAGTTTTACTTCTGTATATGAGAAGAGGCCTGTGCCCAGCAGTGGGACAGTTATAAACTGGATTTATTATAATATATCTCTACTCAAGATTCATATAAAACACCTAAAACCTCCCCAGAAACAGCATATGAATTTAAATAAGGTAAGATACATTTTCCGGTAGACTTAATTTTTCCGCCACCTAATCGAAATAAAAGGCAGTTTCTTAGAAAAATATATGAGGGAAATCTTACAAATACTTAGAAATTTACAGGGACGTAACAGACCCACGCCACGTGGAAAAAATACGTAGGTACCATTTCTTTCTTTAATAAAAAGTTATCAAACGAATTTCAAAGGTTTCTTTCGGAAAATTTTAAACGACGGTAATATTTCACAATTTGCCGTCTTTTAAACACAAAGAGTCACGTTTTTCGAGGGCATGTAAGCCATACAAGTTGCAAACAGAATAGAATTGACGTCAACCAATTGAAAAAGTTTATACTTACTGAAATTTCCACTCCCTTTGTCAATCATTTGTAAGGAATCACGTAACAAGCTCTCTTTGGTGACCTTTCGAGATTTCAAACCCTCAAGAATAGAAAAGGAACGGTTACATGATGCCATTGATTTATATAATGTCTATGATAGTTAACATTTAAATTTAATTGTAAAATTCAATTAAATGTACCCCTTAATATGAATAATTTTCTTGTTTTAATAAATTTAATACTTAACGAAGAAATCACAAGTAAAATATACGGAAACATGAAACCACAAAAATGACATTCTTCTTTTGTACTTTCAACAGATTTCAAAGCTGAGTAGCTTAGAACTATTCAGTTATTATGCTAGTAAATAAGTTATTATACCTATTACGTCATCTGCCTATCTCACACGTCGTTCTTCTTGATTCGAGGAAATTACATTTCCTCAGTCTTATTCCTGTTGCAGATAAACAATTTGAAATCCAAACATTGTCTCAACACTCATTCAAGTCTAAAACTAAATTTATTTTGCCTCCCACACACGCTGTAAAAGTACCTATACCTATCTATGTACCCACCTAAGTTCACTTAGCTATAAACCCTAGAATAAAACCCACGTAGGTTGGTTAGTTCCCATGAGGCTAACGGTACACTCAAGCACATGTAATCTTGCGAACAGGATTATTAGCAGATTACTCTTAAATATACCTTTGGTGTTGTAGTACTATATGATCACTTTATGGCTGGATCAGGTTGTTGAAGCCATATAAATAGAAAAATGTAATGGATCTCTAGGACATGTAAACTTAGTGATTAAATTATGAATTTATGTTCCGTCAATCGAAACTTGCCAACTAGGCTGATTAAACAAAGAACGCAGTTCATTTGTTCCTTCTCTATATGAGGAGAGGCCTGTGCCCAGCATTGGGGCAATTGTAGGCCGTTATCATGAGAAACTAATGGATTTGAATGGGAAGAGACATCGAAACAAGCGCTAACGGAGACTTGAATCCTATGGCAAATATTGGCACAGCACACATAACACTATGGAAGTCTATAATACGGTGACGCATCAAAACACACAAAAAAAGAAAATGGAATAGGACTAATTTCCCGCCGACATAATTGTAGCTTTTTTTCAGGTTGCAATGCTAATGCTTTCAACCCACGACGAGGGCTCGACGTGGGGATATGTCGGACTTTCACCGACCAAAAACACCCCGGTCCCGTCTCTGCCTTGGACGGAGTCGTGGGATCGCGCGCATTCTCTGGCCGACTCCAGCAGAATTAATCGTTGCCTGCCGTGATAATATTATTATGATGATATAACCAGTACCACAATGTTATAAAACCATCGCACCTATTTTACATCAATAAAACTTATCAAAATCCTCGTTCAGATCACCAGGAAAATCTCCATGTTACTTATAAAATCTGAATAAAACAAAAGACCTTGAACGAAATACATCAATATCGTTATTTATACGAAAGCGAAATGTTCTGAAACCTTGACTGTCTCAGGTAGTGAATTTCACATAGCTGAGCTTAAAAAAAGGTACAAATTTCTAAGAATTCCACTCCCACCGACCTTTATAAAAGTATGTTTTTGTAGTTCCTTCAACTAAACTATTCATTTATTACTACAGAGTGATTGAAACTCTATACCTTCGCGTTAAAGTTGTTGTTCGGATGTAACGGAATGCCTCGGTGAACTGTCTCCACATCCTAATTATTTCGTGTACCTACCTAAATAAAAAATATATTTTGGATTATTTTTGTTATGCCAATTCCGTTACTCTACGACAGGTTTAAAGAAATGTTAGATTCTGCTTTTGTTCAAGACTTGCTATAGTTAGTAGTTAATATTTATTTAATAAACTTTCTAATTACGCAAGTAGTATCGTCCTAAACTACAAATATGTGAATAAAAAAACTAAATTTTATTTTTTAGAGAAGGAGACCTCGGTGGGCCAATTCGACTTGCTCATGTCCGGTTTTTATTTCTTCGTCGGCTAGCAGCTACTGAAATCTATTTCTGTCTTTTGAGAGATGGAACAGTTTAGATTCGTTATTTCATATCATTGTGATACATTTACTCTAACAAAGCTTAGAAAATATTCTGAAGAATATTAAAAATAATAATTATGTACTCATTGACGACTTAAAATATTTTAATCGCTATCAGCGCCATCTATTTGTACAACTAAAACATATTTTGGTGATAAAGCAGTGCGAGGGAAAGTGGCGCTCTTGCTCTGCTTTACCGACGCAACATTGACTATCTGTCATGGCGTAAAGAAGTGTACATTTCTGTGCACAGTAAATAAAAATAATGATTCTCAGACGATTTATTTTGCGATTGTGCTTTAAAAACTTTTGTTTACGTCATAAAGTATCATGATTACAGTGTGCTAATTATATTTAGACGTAAGTGTGCGTTAAAATGGACAAGAAAAATGCCATTAGGAGAGCCAAGAGGCCGTCTAAAGTGCTTGAAGAAAATTATTGGGATTGCAGCGTTTGTACGTACAGAAACAATGCGGAAGCCTTCAAATGTTCAATGTGCGATGTTAGAAAAGGTAAAACAGTCATATATTTTCACCGGCATACAATCCTTTGTGTGGTTAGTACCTGAATGTGAATGACCTAAAGATTTTACATACATACATGGCCACGTAGATCCTAATAAATTACATACGTGTATAATTATAGTGCTTTTATCGGTCTGATGTAGTTACGTGTGATCAAATTTACATAACTATGTGTTATGTCGCTGTACTTATAACACAGTCGATGTAGCAACATAACCTAAAAAGTAAGTGCTTAGATTCAAAGACTGGTGTATTGATTAGCATTTTTACGAGCTGGCGTCCTTGCCAATGTTTAGGCTAAGCTCATATTGAAATCAATACAAGCGTATGTTCCCAAAAAATTAAAAAAACTTGTCAATTAAAACATAAACGAAAGAAATGTCTGTAAATCCGATTTGGTGGTATTGTAATTAGAACAAAAAGTATTTAGCTAAAACATAGGCATCGTTGCAATATCATTAATATCGTGTAACTCCTAAGAGCAAGATAATAATTTAATAAGATTAGGTACTTGATCAGTTTCTATTGTTTATATTAACGACACGGCTACTTTCTGCACCTGATTAGACAAAATATTAATGAGTTTACTGTACCTGGTAGGTAGTAGGTGCATAAACAATCTACTTGTATTAAAAATCTCTTTTATCTATGGTTAAATAATAAACAAAACATTTATCTTCTTTGACTAACAATTTGAATGTAAACAAATCTTCGTGCATTCCCGACTTTTAAAAACAGAACACTCATGAGTGTTAGCATGAATGCTTGCCTATCGTATAATCCGACTGAATTGAATAACAAATTTCATGCACGGGTTACGCAAGCACTTTTGTGACTACTTTATTTGGTTGGGTTATGTTCGTTGACCTTTACGTGACGTTAACACCCTATACTCTGAAGGACAGATATAGGTAAGTAGTTTGTTTATCTCATGTTTACATTGTTTATGGTATGTGTATTATGGCCATCCAGAATTGTTGGGAAGGCCTTAAACAGATTAAATCGTGGTTTTCTATGAAAACTTTGCTGTTTGTGTCGTGTAGATACCATAAATGTACGTAGGTATTTAATTGGCTAGGCAGGGTTTATTTTACCGCTGTATTATTTATTTATATTAAAACTTGCTTTTGCTCGCGGCTTTACCCGCGTGGGCATCGAGTAGGTAGGTACCACGACAGAAAATAGCCTATAGCCTTCCTCAATAAATGTGCTATTAATCTAACACTGAAATATTTTTTCAAAGTCCAAGTAGGTCCTAAGATTAGCGCGTTCAACCAAACAAACAAACTTATACAAAGATACCTACTACCTACTTCCCTTTCATGCCAATTGAAATCCAATGAATAAAATACTACCTATTTAAAAACTGTTTACTATCTTCTGTCTACAATAAGCCCTAAAAGTTTAATTATTTACTAAAACTTTTAGGAGTTATTGTTCTCGAAAAACTCTAGTACATCTAAACAACCGTTGAACGAACCCTTATTTTATACAGCCAGCCGTTTTACATTAGGTAACGCGCGCCGCAGAAACCCTGGGGCAAAACAATACCTCATAATGTACGAATTGTGTTCTCTCAATTGTACCTATGCAGGGGAAAACGGAAGCCCAAAGCCATGCAATTGTCGAAAAAAACAAAGAATTTTATTGCTATCCCTATAAGTAAGTAGGTACTTTACCTACCTACCTATTATAGGTAAGTGATTTGGTCACGGATTTTTTTAAATGGGTCGGTCAATACATAAGGTGTTCCAAAATTAACTTTCAGCATTTCGTGACTTGGTATAAAAAAAAACAATATAGGTAACCTACCTAAGTTCGATTTTTTCACAGCTTCAAGAGACTGTTGATTTAAAGGTTTTTAATTTCAAGTCGATAGCTCCCTCGATCTCCTCGCGTTCTCGAGATAAGGGGTCTTGTCAGACAGAAGGACACAGCAAAGTGATGCTACTCGTATAAGGCTTCCGTTTTATTATTTTATGGTTCGGAACCCTAAAAAATAAAATAGCTAGCAAGCAAAGTGCTGCGTGAGTAACTACAGCTATAGCAGATTTCAATGAACCTGTTTCGACAGATGGCACGCATGAAATCAATCATCGAAGAGACCACCCCTGTTCGTAGTTCAACCAACCTCATAATGTACGAATTGTGTTCTCTCAATTGTACCTATGCAGGGGAAAACGGAAGCCCAAAGCCATGCAATTGTCGAAAAAAACAAAGAATTTTATTGCTATCCCTATAAGTAAGTAGGTACTTTACCTACCTACCTATTATAGGTAAGTGATTTGGTCACGGATTTTTTTAAATGGGTCGGTCAATACATAAGGTGTTCCAAAATTAACTTTCAGCATTTCGTGACTTGGTATAAAAAAAAACAATATAGGTAACCTACCTAAGTTCGATTTTTTCACAGCTTCAAGAGACTGTTGATTTAAAGGTTTTTAATTTCAAGTCGATAGCTCCCTCGATCTCCTCGCGTTCTCGAGATAAGGGGTCTTGTCAGACAGAAGGACACAGCAAAGTGATGCTACTCGTATAAGGCTTCCGTTTTATTATTTTATGGTTCGGAACCCTAAAAAATAAAATAGCTAGCAAGCAAAGTGCTGCGTGAGTAACTACAGCTATAGCAGATTTCAATGAACCTGTTTCGACAGATGGCACGCATGAAATCAATCATCGAAGAGACCACCCCTGTTCGTAGTTCAACCAGTCTGTAAAGTTTAAATTTTAAACGATTTTCAACTCTAAAAGCTTGATAACATAGTTGTAATTCGTGTTCCCATCTTACACGCGTTTTTTTATTAATAATTTAGCATAGAGGTACTTACTCTCGTTTCAGTCACTTTATCCTTCATATTTTTTGTCATCTGGGTGAGCCAGTTATCCCTTCTATTCGTTCGACCGTACGTTAGTGGTTATTAATTAAGGAAATAAAGCTTAAATGCTTTGAAAGTACCTACAAATGTCCCACTGCTGGGCACAGGCCTCTTTACATTATAAAAGATAATGAATGTGCACTTATCACCACGCTTGCTCATTGCGGGTTGGCGATTTCTGATCCTACTTTTTGGAATCCAAGTTTCCTCACGATGTTACCTTTACCGTTTGCCAATGGTGTCTTAGAATAGTTAAGAAAGTTATATCTTTGTATAAGTCACATTGGTACTTGCCACGGTGCGAACCTGCATCCATGTGCATACGAATCCGGCCATTGAACCGCTAGGCCTCCACGACCTATCCCTTTGGAAGTTTGGAACAGTTATAATAAGTAACTTTTTGGGTATTTCACACTTTAAGTTTAATAGCAATGTGATGGCGCATGGTCAAGCTAAAACAATAACTACCTATGTATTTTTATGTGGTATCTGCGATGCTGTTGACGTCACGCGTATGTATTGAACGAGTCACCCCCGTTGATACGTGGAACACTACCAATATCGTAGATGCCCGCGAAAATAATAGCGATAGCGTATTTAAAAGTTGATGAACTACTGTGGTGCTTGAATGTACCTGATCAAGCTTGATGTGCCTGTTACTTGATCTTGGTTGAGAAAACCCTGAGGGTATAAGTAGAAAGACTCCTTGATGGTTCCTAGTACATCAAGCGCATCCTAGAAAATTACTTCAATCCAATTGACTGACCAATATCCACGTCATGGCAAAAACTACTAAGACAACGGCTCGAGGCAAAGTGTAAGCCGTACGGTTTCATTAATAGTAACGGTTAAGCGACGCTAGCCGTGGTTGGTCCGTAGATAGGTGACGTGCCTCAGGAAGCACGTTAAGGCGTTGGTCCCGACTGTCATACACTGATCTTTGACAGTCGTTAAGTCCTTATAATTCTGACAACCGGTCTTAGAATGGGATACTGTATTACCCAGCAATGGGTTATGAAGGTCAGATAGGCAGTCGCTCCATGTAAAATAAGGTATTCAGCTAAATCCGGTAAGACTAGCAGCCGACCCCAACATAGTTTGAGAAAAGGCTTGGTAGGTAGATTATGGCATGAAGGACTTAGCTGGTTCTTTGTAAATTAGGTCATACTAACTCAAAGAAATGAAGAAACCCAACTACAGAGCTCTTTCTTCGGTTACGAGACCTTCGTTGCCTGGCCTACTTTAAGTTTAATATGCAATGTGAAACAATTACCTATCTAGGTCACGTAATGTTCGTTACAAGCGGATCTTACCGGCTCGTTTCAAATTGCAGTGACGGTCTTGTAATAAGATCTAACGGTCTTGTCATCCTGAGTTTTAGGGTATCGAAGCGTATTTGAATCGTCTGGTCACGATAAGTATCAAATGAGCTAACTGTTTTGGATCATTGTAAATATTAAACTCAAACAAAATCTCAATCACTCCATGGTAAAAAAACTTATAATATCTAAAAAGAACTGTCATACAATGTATTATTCTGATAATATAAATTCTCACTAGTTTTCCTGTACCAGGATCTATCGTTGGCTATTTCGTGTCTATGCAAAAAAGTAAAAATAAAGCCTGCACGTTTTGCTACATGAATCACGCAAATATTTGATACTTCCGGAGTTTAAAATCCGCAATAAGCCTTGACAGCTGAGCACTGGTTTGTTACCTGTGCTAAGTTATCAATCTGCGGTTAGAATAAAAAATAAGCAGTTTTTTGAGAAAGAAACCACCCAAACTCCATTTACCTGGTTAATACGGTGGACACAGAATATTTATATGTGTAGAGGATCTTAAAATATAGATGTTTTTTTACACCATACGTATGATTATTTTTTAAGAGTCACAATTAGTTCTCATGGACCTTTTCTAAGTATTACGTACTATTTATAAGTATTTTTCGTCGCAAATAAACGTGTTTATTTCTTTATCTTTTAAACACATTGAGCAGACACAGTTTATGTGACGGTCTTCTATCAAACTACCAGTTTCAGTCATTTTGTAAAATTCCATTTTATGTGTTGCTAAAAACGTTAACCATATTAGACTCAGTACTGATCTTCTAAGTACTCTCTTAACCTCCACTATCAACCCCACTCTATCTAATATCTTTATCATATAATAGATCGGTCAGTATTCGCCATAAAGTTGGTCTGGCGCCATCCTGCTATGCACTAAATCCTGATTTACGTCGTTAAGTACTAGTAAATCTGCCCTCTTATATAACGTCTTTGTTTCTCTCCGTTCTACAGAATCTCAAATACACTCCGTTTGCGTATTACTGTGAATTCTCGAATTTTCGAGAGTATTTGGGACTTAAATTGGTTGGAATAAACCCATTGTAAACAAAAGATTGTTTGACATTTTTATATAGGCTACAAATGTCGCAGTAACGTTTGTTTGATTGGTGACAATTAGAATTGTCGTATTAATTGGCGGTTTAATTAAAATGCCTTAAAACGTTGCAATGAAGATAAATAAACAATTAATGGAGATTTCGTTATTATTTTTTATTTACCCTATTAGATAGATCTGATGTTAAGTATATTCAGTTACAACGAAGTTAATGCTGCCTCCAGTGACGAATACAATGATAAATTGAGACAATATGCTCCATCATTTATATTATTTATTATGTCGATATATATTTAAAAGTAATTGCACTTCCAAACTTCTAAATATTTACACTGAAAATAATCAAAATTCAAGTGATTTGGCATCGAGTTTCGATAGTATATCGTCTGGCAGCTAGGGACGCATAGAGTACGGTTTTAGCCCCGCGGGCTACAAGCCCCGTTCATACCCCACATAGCCCCACAATCTCGGGTACTGTACAACGCTTTGATATACTATTCCCAGCTATTTTCAGACGGGAATTATGCTGAGAGTTTAGAATGTTCCTGTTGAGATGAGAATTTTATCTAAGCATTTTGTTGTTTATATGCTCGATAGTCGAATTTCCGGCTCGTCAGTTTTTAAGTCCTCGTTAATTCTCAAAAATTTGATTCTGCTGATTTAGGGCCGATTTTTCCATTGCCATCAAAATATTACAATTTATTATTCCTCGAATAATGATATCTGATGATGGAAAATCAGCCCTTAGAATAGAAAGTCTAAATTACCATTGTGCTTCCCAACAATAATTTCATGGTGTGTAATTTAACAATTATTTGTGCAGATTAAAAGCATAGTTTGTTGACTTGCTTGTGGCTTGGCTAAAAATAGGGCGTGATAATATTGAATGAACAAATATGGTGAATTCTATTAAGAGAAGAAGATTATCTGCGAAATAATTTTCTTCTGTGGCAGCGAATCTATGAATTACTTAGATAGTTATTTAGATTGGTACGTTGAACGAGTTACCTATTTCACTTGTTTTATTAAACTACATTGACGCATTTAATTATTACGTTGTGTATTCTTCAGAAATGTTCATTAATGTCGTCACTGACTTGATTAATAGTACGTAACTATGCAGTCACTGGAGCCTATTCTCTGACGATCCTTGTAATATAACTATTCTTCGAAAGCTCAGTATTTCGCAATAGATACATAGATTAAGGTCAACATAACCTCATTATTCGTGCCAGAAAGAAAGCATAGGGTTCGCCATAGAGTCAGGATAGCAGGCAATACGTTCTCAAATGGTTCCCGGGAAACCTTTTCTTTTTTAACCGGTAAGATTCAGGGGCGCTTGAATCTTTCCTCGTTCCACCATTTTCGAAATTGATTTGTTAGACCCATTAATTATCTCCTAAACTGCTGGCTACACATCTCTAAAGCTACATATCTCTCCATAGGTACATCGACCCGCAAGCCCCGTATCAACCCTGCGCTGGTGGCGGCACAAGCGGCCGGTACCGCGCCCACCAGCTCACAGAAAAGGCCCAGGTCCGCCAACTCGCTTAAGAAGAGAAGACACCCTCCACGACTCAGCAATGTTGATCGCAGTTCGGCGCAGACGAGAGAGGTAATACTTCAAATTTTGTAGAGATCAGTATTTGGACCATAAACTCTGTACGGTGGCCGCTGTTGAAGCGAGACGACGCTCTACAATGCACGTAGCTTCTTCTCGCTTACACGACGGCATGTCTTGCTTTAAGAGTTCGTGGTAAGCGAGCAAGCCCATTTTCCTGGACCTATGCTGATCTATGATTCGATAAGATCTATTTTCTTGATCTTTTTTTGTAATAACAAAATTTACATTGCATTTTTTAAAACTCTTCTCACAAGTTATTAATTATTTATTTCTCCAATCACAAGACTACTAAGAAATTCCTTTTGAACTAGTAGAAGTACCCTAGACCGTGTTTACTCATATTTTCCTTACTATTATGTGTATGAATTGTTGAATAAATAAATAAGATTTTTACCCAAGTAGTGATATAAAGTATTAATGGCGAACACAGCTAGATTTATTTTACGGTGCGTAGTAAAAACGTTTTTAACGTCAGAATATTTCATACTGGGATATATTTTATAGGTGAGTCATCGCGTCGCAAATACCTATGCCGTTTATATTTTTATGAATTTCACGATATAACGTAGTATAAAGGGATTTTACTTATAAATCAGTTTCAATAATTTAGGTTTTTTTCAGCAATTTTTTCCTAATCATTTCGAGTTTGATTTTAGATTGAATATTTTTCATTTTCCATAAGCTCCAGTGTTATATAATTAAAAATTTGTTTTCACAGCTTAGTCGAAGAGTAAATTGAATGATCTATTGCAACAATTTTGTCATCAGGTAACCGTAAGCGGTGTAACTGTTGTCATAACAGAATACAAACCGAAGAAATCTGTTTCGAGCAGTTCAAGTGACGTGGAGTCTTCGAATGACGCGAGACCCTGATCTTTGGCCATGCTGGGCCATGCGAGGCCATGCTGGGTCGTGTTGGGCCGTGCACCGCCATGCGCAACGGTATTGTAAATGGACTTTGGGACTAAGAATGTAGCGTTAGTGTTTTGTTTTGCAGATTTTAAATGGTACACACACTATACGTTCCGGTAACGGAGAGCATTACCGACTATCAGCTGGGAAAAACGGTGCTTGTTTATTGTTCAATTCGCTTACAGCGCCCAAACTCTTTGCTGCCGGATAGCCGGCATTGATATCCGATTCTCGGAACGTATGAAAGGGTGTTATTCCTTCGAAATATTTATGAATATCTCTTCGTAAGCCGTAGATAAATCTCTGTATATATTATAGTAATTTAATTTGTGTATTTTTGTTAAACTATTCATAGCTCGACAACGCCCGTATAATTCGTCTGACAAATTATTGTATGTATTATTTGTATAAGTTGCAATTCTTACGGAAATAAAAAGGAAATAGAAAAGTGATCAAATAAATGTAAGTATAGGCTGTATCGCTTTTCGGTATCTCGTAAATAAGCTTTACTTATGCCATTAAATAATAATTTGATAAAATTAACTTATTTTAGGTGTAGGTTTATTTTCATAAGTATAAAGTTGTAAAGGATTGGAGAATGTATATATTGGGAGACCAGCTGGTCACTGCCAAACGATTGAATTGTAAATATTGATGATGGTAATTGTTATTTTTCATATATTTCTTGGGCGCCGTATTCTGAAGTGTTAGAGCAATCTGAGTACCGTCCTGAATAAAAATTGTCGATATCTATGCCCTATAAGGTTGCTAACTCTGTAGAGTATCAATTAGATGCGACGATGACCGATTTTTTTGACATATCCTGTTTTCTGGATGCCTAGCCTTGTCCTATGTTGAGTCGGCTTCCATTCTCACCGGGATAGTTAATACCAGTACTGTACCTAAATTGTGCAGTAAAATGTTTACTGGATATTATACAATCACAGATATTTAGGTCTCATATGACTGAAATGAGCCCTTGACATCCAATCGATACTATTGAATATGTAGACTTAGGTTTATCTTTAAGTATAAACTATTCTACTCTAGTCTACTTCTATAGAACTTTTTCTATTCCCAGTGAAATTATGATAGTTCAAGCACTTCTTAATACGCAATGCTCAATATTAATGTCCATTTGGACTTGTCATTGACGTAGGTAATATAAACATGTAAGTATAGTTGCTTACCATTGTACTGCAACTTGATTATAATTGCTTTTTTGTAACATCTAAAAATTGTACAGAATCTACACCCAATTTAAAGTCACTATAGACAATACATATTGTTTTAAAAAATATTTTGCGTGTCCAACTTTACGCGCTTTTTAACGTATGCCTTGAACTGGAGAAGTATGTATAGAGAAACAGTAGAACTGTATATGTACCGATTTGGCAAACTCGATGCAATCAGTAGTTTTGAATAATCGATAATGTACAACAGTAGTTAATGACGTTCCGCGGTATTAGATAATCGATAATCGATCTAATAAATATCGATTCAGATCAAAATGATTCTATAAATACGAAGAATTTACTTCCTGTTAAGGAAATCGCAACGTGATAAAATCTTCTAAATTTTTTAATATAAGTAATTAGTATTTCATGTTACACAAAATTGTATTGTGAAACGCACAAATAATTGGCAATTTTAAAAAGGGGATCATATTTTTGTATATCGACAGTAGGCGCGTTAGTAAAATCTAGACATGTAGATATTTCGCTAAATAAGTAAAAGTTAAATTTAAATGTAAGTAATTAATTGAACATTAGCGAATCGATTCGGTTATCGATATGAATGCTCGACTTTCGAATAAAAAATTAATAATTATCAAATTTAGAATGCTTGCGATTTGCGATTGCGAGTTGTCATACAACTTTTTTAATTCAGTATTTTGTTGTTGAGCAACGGATACCTACTCTATCCAGATTGGTTGCGTGTTTCACATAATGGCGGTAATTCCAATATTATCAAGTGTTACGAAGATTTGTAATGCCGATAATCAACTTAAGTATGTCTAGTGATGAGAAATGGAGGTGATTTCAAACTTGCGAAATTGCTGACATCCAAAATGTGTTGGTACCTACTCAATTTTTTTTAGTATCTAATATGTACCTACTATCAAATACATAAGTATCTAATACTTATCGACACAATATTGACTTATTGACATTGACATAGAAAAATCCCTAGATACCTAGGTACACAGTTTTGAATAAAAGTCATTACCAAAACCATCTTCAATTACGCATAAAGGTCTCTTACACACTACAACGTATCGTACTATGACCGTAATAGGAACGTGTCAGGATCGGAAAGCAAAACGTATGCTCTACTATGCCCACTAGAGCGTATCAATTCGTATCAAAGCCCTATATATGTACGTCGCGTGTCATGCACGGAGCGTCGCCACCGGCAAAATATTCTCGCCGACAATTGTTGACGCTCCGTGCATGCCACGTGATGGTGCTGATCGGTGAGGGAACAATCTAGTAGGCCTAGCCTCATATTTTTCAATACAAAGAAATTTTTATTTGCCTGACACGTTCCTGTTACGGTCAAAGTATGATACGTTGCAGTGGATAGAGTCCTTTAGTGGTGACAGAATTAAAACGAACATATTTTTTCGCAAATTCAACCTCATCCGCATGGCATGAAGTTGTTTTTGCGATGCGGACGTTTTGAAATGACTGAATTCCTGTAGACATATTTTGAGGACGGATGACACTGACGCATCTTCGCTTTTTCTATGTCAATGTATATATCCTATATTAATCGCCGTATCAGAAAAAAATATATATACTTACCTCTGAATACTGAAACGCAAATTAAGTTTAACACGTTCTTAAATGTCTATTCGTCGCTACTTCTACGCTAAATGTTAATGTGACTGAGACAGCATGAGTCTTAACGGTCGCTTCAAACTTATTGTCGTTTTACTATTCGGCTTTTAGCCAATAAATATTTTTATGAATGAATTTAGGACTCCTTTTGAATTTGAAACTAGTCGGATATACGCAAAAACTACGAAAGATGAAACAGTTCCACGTTTCCTAATACTGTACTTCCATATTATACAAAATAGAACTTTATCTTCTGTTAATAGAGTATGAAATCTATTGAACTTCCAATATTAGTGACAATACAAATACAAACAAGGTGATAGACCAAAATAGTATCTAATGTTATGCGTTTAAATGTCTGGTCGCATTTTCTACAATCATATTATAAAGCAGAATTTAAGGGGTAAAGTGTATGCTTGGATGTAGAGAAATTCTTTTGGCTAGGCTTTTTCCAAGCTATGTTGGGATCGGATTCAAAATCAAAAAGTTTTATATCTTATTGACCTCAAAGAGGCGCTTAATAAACGTTAATATAGTAATCAAATGACGCGCGGTTCCAAAATGTCATTCTTATGGAGAAGAATCGGCAAGAACTCCTTAGGTTACTCTTTTAAAAAATTATATTCAGCAAAACATCGTATTTAACATCGACCTATATGATCTGAAGATCCCATTTTACTTGGTAATACAGTATACATTGGTAAAACATGATTGTTTGTAATTTTGATGTACGCGGTAGTTCGAAAATACACCTCCGAATTCAAAATATATTTCACTGATGGATTGCTGTCAGGTACGTTTCTATCTTCCTGCCGGTGCTGCGTAGTGCTTGCGTAAGCGATCCCGTGGCTCCGGCAAGGGCGAGGACGGGATCGGGGTGTTATTCGTCGGTGCAAGTCCGACATATCCCCACGCTGTGCCCTCAGCGTAGGTCGAAGTCATTAGAGTTTCAAACCGATAAAAAAAAATAGTTACGTTTCTATCTTGGAACTACATAGATGTCAATCCGAACATAATAAGTAAAATTACTATTATTTAGTGTAAGGACGGTAATAGATGAACGTTGTCTTGCAATAGATACTGTTTTGTGATAACATTGTTAATGTTTAGCTTTAACAAGACTAAGCCGAAACCTAGGTTCTAGTTTATACTGAAACGAAGTCTAGTTGAAACTAGACACAGTTTGTTCTACATAGACTTGATCACGTGCTCACGGCGTGAGTCCTTGAGACGCCCTTTAGATAGATTTATTAAACATTTCGAGTTCAGGATGTTTGAATTTTATCGGTTTCTCAAATATTTCTTCTTCTGCATAGCCTTTCCCCAAGCTATGTTGGGGTCGGCTTCCAGTCTTACCGGATTTAGCTGAATACCGTATTTTACATGGAGCGACTGCCTATCTGACCTCCATAACCCATTGCTTGGTAATACAGTTTTATATTAAGACTGGTACTACGAACTTACCGGTTTCTCAATTGCGCGCAAATATTCGTAGTCTGCGGAATTTAGAAAATGAAAAACTTTATATTCATTCGAAAAAAGCCTAAAGCTAAAAAAATTGCGAAGTTATTTACAAAGATGGTAAAGGCCTAGCGGTTCAATGGACGGATTTGCGTTCACAAGGTTGCAGGTCCGAACCTATTACAATTCAACTAACCAATGTGATTTTCTATTCAAAGATGTACATGACAATCTCGTGTCATGACCCACTTTGACGATGAATCGTTTGAAACCGTCAAAATAATAAAGATCAAGATTGTTACCATGGACATATATCTATACGCGAATGTCGACCTAATTGTATTTGAGCGTCAGTAAGAAAATAAGCTTAAGTTGGGTCATCATTAATTTTTGTCGATTAAGGGCCTACGCAGACCGGGACGTCATGGCAAGGGATTTTGCCGTGAGTCAGCGCACACCGGCTGCTTAGATACCGCGGCATACCAGCATTTTACCACGGCATGCCACGGCGTGCCGCGGCATTCCAGCACTTTGCCACGGCATGCCCCGGGGTGCCGCGGCATGACAAAGCACGCCTCAGCGACTCCTGCTGCCTGCAGTCTTCAGTTGCGTTTGATTGAGTGTTGGTGTGCCTCAGTTTTACAATGGTAGATTGGGATTTAGTGTTGATATCGATTATTGCAGATGAAGAAGAAAGTGCACAGGCTAATAATAGGAATAGAAGAAGATTTTGGGTTGATAATTTATGGAAAGAAAGGGAATCAAAGGGTGAATTCAATAATTTATTTAATGACTTAAAATACGACGTGCAAAAATTTTATGACTATCATAGAATGGATTATGAGAAATTTCAAGCACTGTTGAATATATGTCGACCATATATCGAAAAACAGAGGACCAATTTTCGCAACCCCATTGAAGCCGATCAAAGATTATCCTTGTGTTTGAGGTGGGCAGTTAAATGATTGTATAAGTTTAATATTTTCTTCTTTTATTTAATTAAAAAAACAATTTTTTTTGCCAAATACAATCATGAATTCTGTACCCTCTGTGAAAAGTGATATAAGTGAAAAAATGTAGTTTTGCGAAAATTGAGTTTAAAGTTTTGCGATTTTAAAATTGCGATAACTTTTTTATTTTTGATAATTTTCTAAATGTTTAAACTGCAATGGCTTGGAATAATTGATTACTAACCTTGATACATATTGGATTTATCCTAAAGTTAATGAAATGTGTGTTATTTAAAAAAAACCACACTTGTATCAATAGCCACATTGAACGTACTTTGTGTATAATGATATAAGTTAAATAATATCATTTTACACATTGTACTTATTGTTGGTGCTGAATGTTACTTTATTTTTTCTTACACTTTTATGAAAGTCTTAGAGCTAAAAATATTAAAACCGCTTGAACTAATGTTGTTCAGAAAATAATATGGTTTCATGGGTGCCAATTGGTATGGGCTAATTATGAAAAAAAAACAGTTGTATCAGTTTACACGAAATATATTGCATCATTTTCACGGTGTTTATTGATCTAAATTTAATTATATCGCATTAAGTGGAGTGAAATTTAGGTGTAAAATGATATAAGTTTATGAATTGTTTTTGGTGTCTTTTTATAGCTATGTTTTGTATAAAAAAGTAAAAATAAAAGTAACGTTTCAATCGTATATTCTTTATTAGCACTTCCGTCATAGAAACGCAACAAAAAAACAACACAAATTCACCATAAAACTATTTTTAAAGTAACCTTGTATTTAAGCAAAAGGTCTATAATTGAATATTGTAATCATTGGTTTAATCTAACAGATCAACATTTTAGTAAATAAAAACACGAAAAAAGGGAATATAAATCAAATCAGTCTCATTATTATTCTATAACTAGTATAAATCATATTTATACAAAAATAAAAACTTAGATTGATTCTTGGTACAAAAAAAATATTGAGTATCACTTTTCTACATTGAATATAATCAAAATCGTAATATAAGTAAGTAGTGAAACTTAAAATTATATTCTAAATCAAATCAGTCTTACGTTTTGTCAATGTACGTACGATTTAATAAAAAAAAAAACTAAAACAGCCTCTTCATGATTCTCTACTATAAAAAAACCTGGAAATATATTTTTAATCATCTGTGAGGTCATTTAAGTCAGGGTCTATGTCCCGAGAATTGTCCGTTTCTAAGTTTTTGTAAAAATCATGAACACTAGGGTCAATATAAGGTAAAAGAGAAATTAAATCCCTTTTTTTTTGTGCACTTATAGGTACAAGTCCGGTATAACATTTTTTAACAGAGGCGATGTTACAACTGCTATAGTCCCTGGCTTTTTTGGCGTATGTCATCGATATGAATGATCCTTCGGTCTTAAAACTGTTTTTATATTCAAATGCTGGATAATGCTCTTTGGTGTACCTTATAACCCTCACATTAGACCATATAAATTTTTGGCCACTGCAATTTAGTTTTTTATTTATGAAGAGCTCCTTGGAGTATCTAGAAAAATCGTAAAAATCATTCAGTGTCATCTCTATAACAGAAAATTTATTGGTACGATTTGATGCGGTCCGTACAAGTTGAAACCAATCTCGTGGATGATGTATATTAATGGAAGTTCGTTTCTTGGCCCTTTCAATTAAAGCATGATCGGAATCAACTTCCATGTGTGTGTGTCCTGGAACAAGAAACTTATGCTCTATAGTTTTTAGTTGAGTTTCATTTTGGATGATCATTAGCAGCATTGTTGTCACAATGGAGTTTTTGTTCTGACCTCCACAAGAATCAGAATATAAAATTAAATGTTTGGCGTTCGGGTGGAGCATAGGTAGTCTGATTGTTATAAAATTGTACAAACAAGATGCTATTTGATTTGCGCCTCTACCACCGCTAGATTCCGGCCACATGTAGCAATATGCATGATTAGTTTTAAAATCATGTATGGTAAGGTTATAAACCCACAATTGCCTTTTGTAGAATACTGACGAAGTTGTTAGTAGCGGCGTTGGTAAGCACTGCTGCAAATCGAAAGCAAATACACACGTTTGTTCCGAATCAGATCTAGCTCTCTCTTTATCCTTACGTTTTTCGTCGTAAGCAGCCTCATATTCTTCCTGGTGTATTTGAATTTCACTTTGCACAGAATCCCTTTCCTCTTCAGATGTTGCATATGTCAGTTTAGCTTGCAGTAAATTGCATTTATTGCAAGTATCTATTGCAGGTTTTTTAAATGATAAGTTCATATCTCTAAACACTTTCCTATAAATAGTAACAGAAACTGGGTTCTCAATTTCGGCTTTATATAGAGAATACATTTTTTCAACTGTAAGATCTGCACTTAGGTACTTCTTCGATGTACGACTTCTCGAATAGTGGCTTTCGTAAGCAGGAAATTTATGAATATGTGCCTCTATTAGCTTGATTCGATCTTCCGAAATTTTTCTATAGCTGGCAGCGCGCCCTTTTTGACTTTTACTGACGTGTCCATTTGCTTGGATTTTTTCGTTGACAGTTTGCAGACACCGATTCGACTCACCTAAAGTTTTTAAGAGGCAGTTTCTACAAATAGGGTAAACATATTCAAAATAAATTAGGCTGTACCGATTAGCATAATTTCGAGTTTTTGTAACATTAAGTTTCATAGTTTTTTTTTTCTGTATGGAAATTAGTCTTTCTAAATACATGGCTCTTTCGTCGTAGGAACCAATATTCCAGTATTCGTTGAAAATATGTTGCTGAACTAAGAGAGGTATACGTTCACTGCACTTCTTACGGCAAGGCACTAACGGAGTCCACTTGCGACTTTTTACCAACTTGCCTGATAGCGTTACATACTCTTCTCCTGCATTTCTTTTTACTAATCTTCTTAATCTATCCTCTCTTCTTTCCTTCACAGATTTTCTCTTTCTTTTTTCAGGTACATTTAAGCGGTCCGTCTCTACATTCAACGATTCTGAATCAGATTCTTCAATAGTTACTGGGTTTCTCGCATTTTTTGTCTTCTTTTTTTTTTGAACACTAACACAACTCTCATCAGATTCGTCAGAATCAGTATTTGGGACATAATTATCACTACTGCCAGAACTAAAGTCAAAAAAAAATTGGGAATTTTCTGGCGTCGGCGGCACAGAGCTCGTATTGGAGTCATCTTGCATATTTTTATTGAGTTCTTCATATGTATCAATTTCTTTGA
The DNA here is from genome assembly GCA_950381575.1 of Plusia festucae. Taxonomy (NCBI): domain Eukaryota; kingdom Metazoa; phylum Arthropoda; class Insecta; order Lepidoptera; family Noctuidae; genus Plusia; species Plusia festucae. The sequence goes on along the minus strand of OX494454.1, from coordinate 7,485,524 downwards.
ACGTATTGTGTGATTTAGATGTGCCAGGTTCTGATAAATTAAGAAACGAATTATCGTTTTCTTTATTATTATCTTCAGGCAGTTCACTCTCAACAGTAATTTCTATTTGTTCTTTTGAATTTTTTTTTCTCTGTTCTTCACAGTCAAGAGTCTTCTCCGTTAGATTTCTGCTAATAATATCTACTTGACTTTCATTTTTTTGTGTAGGAGTAAATGGCCTGACCATTTTTTCTATGCGCCGTTTTGCTGCTGTCTGTACAAAATAATTAAATGAATTAAAGAGAGGTTAAGCAAACGCAGTGTCGATGTTGCTTTATGGATGGGTGGCCTTGATGCCAATATCAGTAATTTTGTAATGGGTGCGGGGTTTATAAGGGGGCAATTTTTTTATTATTTTTGAGCTAGGACTTACGGTTTTCGAGTTATATGATATAGAAAAAAATAGAGAAGATAAAAAAAAATAGTTTTGTGAGTACCGATCCAAATATAAATATCTAATTAAATATCTTGGGACAATCTCACACACGGTCATCTGATCCCAAACTAGGCAGAGCCTGTACTATGGTAACCAGACAACTGATAAACATCTTATATATTTCTAAATACATACATATTATAGATAAATAACACCCAGACACAGAACAAATGATCGTGCTCATCACACAAAGATTTGTTTTGCCTTTCCTTGGTGGGAATCGAACCCACGACCTCCGGCTTAGCAGTCAGAGTCACTAACCACTAGACCAACAGGCCCGTCCAAAAAAGAAAAATAAAATTTTACTCAAAGGTTAAGCAAAACTAGTGTAGGTTGCTTTATGGATGGGTGACCTTGATGCCAATATCAGCAGTTTTGTGAGGGGCGGGGTTTGTAAGGGGGGGCATTTTTTCATTATTTTTGAGCTAGGGCTTACGGTTTTCAAGATATTAATGAAATAACAATAAATTATAAATATAAATGACTACGTAACAATAAAATACTTACGATGCCGCTCATTTTGACAGCAATGTGAACACGCGCACTCTTTTAGTTCCGAGCCTTGAGTGGCGTTCGAGATGTTTGCATACGACCACCCCCGCCATCATTTATTCCGCTTCTCGCTCCCTCAAGACCAAGTCGGCCGTGATGAAAGGAGACAAACATAAGAAACGCAATGCTGCGAATATCACTTTACACCACGACAACTTTTACAACGCACACGCTATTTTCAGTACTTTAAAGATACAAATACAGTTATATTATTTTTCACAAAACTTAGGTCACCAAATTGCTTCGTGTATTTTGATATAAGTTGAATTGTATCAGTTGACACAACGATAGTGCGCCTTTATTTTTGCGTCATAAAGATAAATCTGGACTTATATCACTATTCACAAAGGTTCTTAGATATTTTACTTTGTGTTTGCTAATATATGTCTAGTTGAATCATTACGCACAATGTGCATGTGTAACATATCAAAGGTGTTTTCTGCTACAAATTGATTTGAATCAAAATACACATACTTGAGTTAGGTTAAGGTCTCAGTTCAACTTGATATAATTCGAGAAAGATCAGAATACACGAAATTTGTCGTAAAAATTGACCAAAAATGAGACTTATATCATTAAGCACGAAAATTATTTCCCGATCTAAGATAGATACAGACACACAGATTAGACAGAAAAATAAAGAAAAAAATTAGCTTTAAGACAATGTTAAGAAACGTAAATCGATATAAGTCGACTTATATCACTTTTCACAGAGGGTACAGAATTGTAGACACATAATAACGATTTTTATGTTTTTGCACTGATAAATCTTCTCACTGATAATTCCTGGATCTTTATTTCTTTTTACTTAATTTAGAGTACCTACTAGTTTAGATTAGTTTCGTATTCAGAAACTGCAGTTTTGTAGCCAGACCCTGAAGCAGCTTCATAGCCAGGGCCCGAGGCGGTTTCATAACCAGACCGTGAAGCAGGTTCATAGCCAGAACCTGAGGCGGTTCCAAAGCCAGACCCCGAAGCTGCTTCATAACCAGAGCCTGAGGCAGTTCCAAAGCCAGACCCCGAAGCTGCTTCATAACCGGAGCCTGAGGCGGTTCCAAAGTCAGACCCCGAAGCTGCTTCATAGCCAGATCTTGAGGTGGTTTCATAGCCAGATCTTGAGGTGGTTTCATAGCCAGATCCTGATACAGCTTCATAGCCCAAGCCTGCCGCGGTTCCACAGCCAGATCTTGAAGTAAAAGCGGTACGGCATGGTCGTTGATGTTGCAAATTGGTAGAGACATCTTCAGATGTTGGAGCTGGAGTTCCCTCTATGTAGTTTAATTCGGCGTCAGTTACCATATTAAATATTTGTCTCTTTATTCGGACCTGCTCTCTTTTTGGTAGCTTTTTTACTGTGGCAGCCATTGTTTGAAAGAACGAATCAATGGCGTCCACCTCCTTTTTCGATTCAATATATTTATTTAGTATTTCAGCAGTTGTTGTAGGTTCTGGTATTATTGAGGAATGGTGTGAATCATTGGTCATTCGCGAAACTGAACGTTCATCGCTATCAACGACAGCGGATTCTGCAAAAGAAGTCTGCGTATCCTCTGAAGAGGAGTCCAAATTCGAGGTTTGTTTTCTGTGCTGAATGAATTTTTTCAAAAACTCCAGCTCTTTTTCAAACTTTATAGGGCGTCGCTTTGTGTACGGGTCACCACTCTTTGTTTTTCTGTTATTCAGAGCTTTCCTAAAATTATTACGTATATTACTCCATATTTTCTGACATTCTTCACCTAAAACAAAACATAAGCAGGTAAAATGGTATAGAATCAGAATAAGTAGGTAATGGGAAAAGGCCTTAGATAGTGACTAGGTGACTAGGTTAGCACCAGCTATGTTTATGGGATTATATTGAGCTAATTTTTTTTCTAAGTAAAAATTACCACTGGCTTTACGGTGAAGGAAAATATCGTGAGGAATTCATAATTATATATAAATAAATATATCGTATTATTTAATTGACTTTGTTTAACTGTACCCTGTCTTTCACTCTGCCTCACTTACCCCTCTTTATATTATCTTTCAGATTTTTGATCACGGGAAGTAGCTTCAAGTCTCTAGGTTACAGCTATCGTATGGGGTTTAGTACAGTGCGCTCTATAGTACATGAAACTTGCCAAGTCATTTGGAATGTCCTAAGGCCTAGTGTTATGCCAAAACCAACAAGGGAAAAATGGACGCGAATCGCGATGGAATTTGATGAAAAATGGAATTTCCCGAACTGCATCGGTGCAATAGATGGTAAACATTTTAGGATAAGGGCACCTCGCAATAGTGGAAGTCTCTACATGAACTATAAAAAGTTTTTTAGTATCGTGCTACTAGCGGTTGTGGATGCAAATTATAAATTTGTGATTGCAGATGTAGGATCATATGGACGAAATAGTGATGGAGGTATAATGCAAAACTCAATATTTGGAAAAAAATTGACTTCTAATGCCCTCGATATTCCCCCAAAAAAACGTTTACCGAGGACAGATCTTGAGTTGCCCTATGTTTTTATAGCAGACGAGGCTTTTCCGTTAACCACAAACATTATGAGACCATTTAGTAGCGACCGATTGACAGATGAAGCAATGAAAATATACAATTATCGTTTGAGTAGAGCCAGGCGTATCGTCGAAAATGCATTTGGTATACTTCAAGAACGTTTCGAATTATGTCAAAAAGGAATTCAGGTTCAACCAAAATATATTGATAATATCATTTTAGCATGTACTTGCTTACACAATTTCATCATAGGTGGTACAAGCACAGAAAGTCAAAGTATAGCAAGTGTAAGCATTAATTTAGAAAACGATAATAATATGAACAATGCATTAGATGGTACGACAGTACGGGAGATGTTTAAAGATTACTTTAACTCTGATGAGGGCTCGATTCCATGGCAAAACGATATTGTAAATAGACATTAATACCGTGTGAAGTATTAAAATATAATTATATTGCAAAAATATTTACCTGTTTTATTCATTTCTGTCCCAATTATTCTCCACGCATTGTTCTTCATTTGAGTGTTCATATAATGTTTTGATGACATATTATATAAATAATCATAGGCTTGAACTAATGTTATTAATTTTTCCTCCATGTTGGAATAAAAAACGTAAAAAACTGGTCTCCGAAAAAAACACGTAGGTACACAGTCGTCAAAGACGCGGGCGCAAATGGATGGTCAATGGTGTGCATTCCCCGCTTCTCTACCCCCACCGCCGCACCCCGCAGTATATTACTACGAGCGCTGGAGTCCGTGTCATGCCGTTGCCTACCGCAGTATGCCGCGGCATCCCGCCACGGGAGCCTGTGACGAGCGCCGGAGTCCGTGTCATGCCGTTGCCTACCGCAGTATGCCGCGGCATCCCGCCACGGGAGCCTGTGGCGTGTCTTTTCGATTAAATCCCTTTCAATGCCACGGCATCATTTTAAAGCATAGCAATTTATGTCGTATTTCTGTAACAGTACGGTTGAATGTCCATTAGTAAAAATTAAAATCCCTTGCCATTCCGTCCCGGTCTGCGTAGGCCTTAAAGTTTTTTCATTATTCTAAGACGCGGTCGTCCACCATTTACTTTTCTCAAACTCTGTACTCGAAATATCTAATTGCTTTTATAATCGACACTTAAATTAGGTAATAATGTATTCACACTTCTGTTGGTTACCAAAAACATTAGCGGCCCTATAATTGTGTTCCATGCATTGTAATTAAGTATTTATTCTAGCTTTAAGTTGAATTAAGTTTTAACATGTCCACTTCAAAAACAAAATGTGAATGTCTGTAAAATATTTTAATGTATTTAAGTATTTAGCGAAATGTAAGATTAAAGAATTCTAATATTAAAATAAGATATTTCGCGTTGTTAGCGTACAGTCAGCCGCAACGCATACATATAAAAAAATCAATATTGTTCCGATTACAGTGCCTCTTAAGTTACTTGCAGGCAGAAAACCCCTTCTAAGTAACAGTTCTACAAGCGTTAACGATGATGTAAATCGCTTATATGACATTAAATGTATGAAAATGACATTTATTTTCGTTAAGTCATGTGACTTTGACTTGTCACTTCCATACATTTGAGCGATGCGATCAGTGTTATGAGGAAACGCGGGTGTACTTTTTTCTATACGAAAGCTCTTGATATTCTCCTTGGTTTATTAACTATGATTTTTGCTGTGATAAAGATAAAATAGCATATCAATATCAAACTTTTAGGGAATACCCATCAGCAATTTACTACTGTTGAATCACCTGGGTTTTCAACAAGTTCCCAAGTATCACTGTCCTCAAACGACTGCAATTCCTCGACTTGCTTCCAATGCTCCTTCTCTGACCCTTCGAGAGCCTCTGAGGATGTAATTTCTTCAGATGATGGTACAGTACTGGAAATGCATATGTTAGTAAAGCCATATCGCTGAGGTGGCTTTCTCTGACGCTTGCTAGACACTTCCTGTTGTAGAGGAACATCTGGTGTAGGAATTTCAATACTTGTTTCATTGCCATCAGCATACACTGAAGTATCTGAAGAGCAATCAAGATCATCCTCAGGTTCTGAAATATACTCACATTTTTCTTCCACTCAATCTCTACTCTCATCTTCATAGCTATCAACATTCAATGAAGAATCTATAGAGCAATCGCGATAAACTTCAGTCTCTGGAATATTCTGGAATTTTTCCCCCACTGAATCTTTACTCTTTTCAAGACAATTTTTTTCTAGAACCTTCCAAAAATGCATATTTCGATCGCAGTTATCAGAGACGTATTGTACAAATTTGGTAACCATTAACGAAAAGTAGGGGCATAGTCTGTAGTCATCCCATTCAGCATATGAAATATCTTGTATTTTTTTCCAAAATTGGAAGAGTTGGAAAAATGATCGAAAGCCAAACATCGTTTTTACGTGAGATATAGTCAGATTATCACATAAACAGGTATACAGCACGACAGCGATAGTTTCTTCAAATATCTAATTTTCAAAAGTCTCCGTTCGCCTTTCCTCTTAACGATTGTAGAAATATTACTTATCTAGGGGGGCTGACAACCAAATCCATATCTTGACTATCCCAATAAATAAAACCAATATATTTAAACATTGACTACCGATATCTAGGTAAATTTCCACAACCTTGAAACAATCAAAATCATTGACTTGCGATAAATTCATAAATTGAAACCTATTGATCATTTGACAGAAACAAATTGACGTTTAAATAACGTCTTTTATCTTTCAAACTACGTTTCAAAGCATTTTGAAGCTAACGTATATGAAATTACGATTTATTTCGTCCTTTATTGCAATTTTTAATTTATAAAATGAAGGGCAAACTACATGTATGTTTGTGATATGACATAAAATACCGCATATTTCGAAACTTTGGTCGATGTAAGCTAAATAAAGTTAGTCATTCAAGTAAAACGCTAGGAATTCCATAGAGTGAAAAATGTAAAAAAAGCTGTTAAGTATTCGAAAACAAAGCGTTGCCACACGATAAAAACGTTTTGCTAACATATTTTTGTAATAAAATAAGATGCGTTTTTAAATAATTCTTAAATTATCATAAAATTTGTAGAAGCATATATTATTATAATATTTTGTATAATTAGATATATTTGTATGGATTTGTAAGTTTTTTATCGATAAAAACAGTTCGCACGTTGACGTAAACTACTTACGATAATGAACCCTATTCCATACGGAATAAGGTATTGTGCTACCTAAGCTCTTAAATACAAGCCCATAACCTTATTATTTTCAAACATACACATCAGTTAAGACACGTTCTCACAGATATTTACGTCTCAGAGTTATTGTAAATTTATTCATTGACCTAAGCTGTTTAGTTTTACATACTTATAGTGTTTTAAGCTGATTACACACATTCTCATTGGTTTAGTGCGTTCAACTGGACGTGGGATCCTTGCTTTAGGTCAATGGTTATAGAAAAAAAAAAACTTTGGTAAGCGGTTTGTACGCGCATAACTTCTGAACGACTACACCATGATGAATCATTATTTTTGTTTAGTATTCGTTATTATCAGGATAAATTTTATATATGAGAAAAAGTATGTTTTTTTTGGATCTCATAAAATGAAAATTGAGTGAGTGAATGACACCAGATTGTGATATATCACATGTATTTCGGGAACGGGACCTTCTTGGGCCTCCGGGATTGGACGCATATTTATGTGTGATAGAAATATTTGATTGCCTGAAGAAAAAAATCAACGATTTTTAACGAAACAGTTCAAATTTGTGTTACGAAGGGTAAAATTTGTGTTTCGCTCAAAATGTTTGTAAAACCTGATTACTAAAGAGTGTCAAAACTTGCTTGGTTGCATAATGAAGCCAGGATTTTCTCGTGCATTTTGAGGAGCGAAAATTTCAGTTCTTGCTTGTTTCTTTTTTGACTTGATTATCAACTTAAACTTTGGGCGTGTATTTAGTTATTTATAGAGCTATTTGAAAAAAATACTTCCTCGTGTTCTTCCTATGAATTCCAATCTAGTTTTAATCGTATTGAATCTCAATTACTACCCGCTAAGTCAGGATTTCAATTTTTTTAATGTATTTTGAGATCAGATGCATCAATCTAATTCTTACATTATCAATCTGGATCTCGATCTTGATTGTCAGTGTTTCATTGACATTGCGCTTATTTTAGTACCCTACGAATGACTTGGTTTCGTGAAATGATATTTTCTCGTCAATGTATGAGTCTTGTGTAACGTTGTAGGTTTTGGGCAATGTTAAATAATAATAGTTCTATTAAGAATTATAAAAAATAATTTTGTATAAATGTTTTGGTATTTAACAGATCTTAAGCACTTTATCATTTATCTGGGTTTACTGCGTGCGTTGCGTGGTCCCCAATCGGGAAGAGAAATCTGCAACGTTACAAATACGTATACAATTAAAGATATAAAAAACTTGTATTATATGTTTGATGAAATAATGGTTTGTTTTTTGACCTTCCTACAGATATAAAATAAGCTAGCTGTAGATGTGTGATTCCTATAAATATAATTGCGAATGAATTTCCCTTTTTATTTAGAAATTGCTAAATTTTAATCTATTTATTGCTTTAAGCTATGATTTTAGTTTAATTTTAACGGACTCTAGCATCATGATAGTGTTGCAAGTAATAAATAATATTTTTGTACGTTGTCTATGCTCAGAGTCCTTATCTATGGTACGGCTAAATGTTATCTTAATGTGTAACGTAGGGCTAAATGTTAATTATTTTTAAGTTCTATATCAATGTATTGTACTGTATATAAAGAACGTGGAAAGTATTTACTGAGTTTTATTTTAATATATCATTCCCTCAAAAGTTATCGTGAAAAAAGTAACAGTCAGCTTGAAATCACGGCCGGTGCAACTCGGTTGGAACGTCAGTTCAATAAAGGTAAATCATGAGTTCGCGTTTATCCCGTTCCATAATTTAATTATATTCATGTATTCATTTTTTTTAGTATTACTTTTTTTTTAATTTTTTCTCATTTGCTCATGTCACACACTTCTTCGCACTTCATGTGAATTATTTACAAAGTAGAAAAAGGCAATGAACAGTCACACAATTCTTTATGCTGTCCGCAAGAATTTAATTTTATCAGGAAACTTTTATACCAAACAAAAAAGTAAGTTTTTCAAGAAAATAACTCCTGAACTTTTATGTTATAGAAATCAGATTTAATCATACCTAAGTACTTTCAATCATGATTCATGTTCACACAACACTAAAAGCTTCAATAGAAACAGCAAGACCGACATCTCAAGCAGATTACCGCGTAGGTTATTCTTAATACAACCACACTTCATTATACAATATACGATTCAGTGACAAGTATCGTTAATTAATCAAAATACTTCCAAAGAGAAAAAAAAATATAACTGCCGTTGACAACCCTACGGCTGCACGGCGTGGCTGCGGCGGCTTGTTTGAAGTGCCCGCGCGGCTTTTTGTAGTGCTCGCCGAGAGCGCGCGTGCAGGGCTGCGACAACACCGCTTGACATATTGAGATTACACTACATTCAATACATAAAGGTGCAATTTTTGATTTTGAAGAATAATGAACGTGCCACAATGTTAAGTTCGAATAATAAAACTGCTTGTTTATTACCCCACTCCTGGACAAAGGAGCCACTTATACAGAAGTAATAAGCTTTGATCACCACGCAGACTTCTTGGCTAGTTGTCGGAATTGTTGTTTGGATCACGTTAAATAGGTACAGTATTCAACTGAATACATACGCTATTCGTCTGAATCTGGCGAGATTGCAATCCGACCCTTTATACCTTGGTAAACTGCTACGCAGAAGTCTTGGCCGCACTCTAAATTTACGGACGTATAATTCACTCCGTACATTGCTTTACGCATCATACCATATCGGTCTTGTACCCACCAAGATTACTTAACTATTTGTGGAAAAAAACTAATGCTGTTTAACTAACATTAAAACGTCGCACTATCTGTACAAGAATCAAAGAATCTGTTTGTACAGTGAAATGTGCCTGTAGTATCATTGTTTTTATGAGTGTAATTTTTTTACTTGGCATATTTGTGTTTGACAGAATTTTTCTCCCGAAATACTTGGCCAATTTTCATGGTTTTTGTTTTGACAGATGTTTTTTAAAGAACACCTGCTTGTTCATGTTTTAAGACTCATTAATTAGGAACTTAAAACTGATAGTAAATGTAAGTATAGAAATATATGAAATAAGTACTTTGGTATAATTTCCTATCGAAGAAAAGATAGCTAGGTCTCTAAACTCTGAATCTTTCAGGCCAATTTGAAGGAACCTATAAGCGATAGCTAAGTTAAAAGTTTTTGTTTAATATACCTACTAATTACTTGATAAATTCTCTAACATATTAAATATATAACTATGTAAAGACAGTTTACCTCCTTAGCCAATAAAAATGGCCATCAATTCAAAAATTGTTACAAATAGGTAGGTAACCTAAAAATTCGAACGAAAACATTACGTAACTCTAAAATTCAGCGAATGTGTTGGGCTCGACCTGTAGCTAGGTGCTGCTCGTAAACTGCACATAAAAATACTTTTCACTTAAGGGCGCGATCGTCAAACGCACAGGTAACTTCATAAACAATTTTATGAGCTTACAGTAAGGCTGCATATACACAACACTAATGTCGAAACTTTTTTCTGCGTAGTTTCGCAATAATTGACACCCAACACTATTCAGTTTTTATAATCCTGGATATTAAATTAATCAGTAGATACAAATGCTATATTGACATAGATTACAATAGGTTTTATGTCAGAAAAACGCGGGAACCTTGAAACGAGCAGGGCGCCGAATCTTATTTAATTTGAATTAATTTGTTATATATTGTTGAAGTGCCTCAAAATTGGTTGTAATTATGAAATAGTGGTTGTATGTATTTGTGAATGGTGCAGTGAACGGTGGGGGGAAGTGCAATGTATAACAAATTGATTTGGGTTGGATGGGATTTGGCGCCTTGTTCGTTTCAAGAAACTGATGAATTTACCTGGATTTGATTACTTATGGATAAATACCAATGACAACTAGAATTACATAAAAGGATAAATATAAAATAAACTGATGAATTGAACTGGATCTACCCTACTCAAGAAAAATGCTAACTGATGACTAGGCAGCATGGTCTCAGACCTTAGCCTGTTCCGTCAGGAACTAATTTATTAAAAAAAAAAAAAAGGTTTTATGTCAGTTTTGACATTTGCACTTGTCAATTTAGGCCCAGTTTTTTGAACCCGAGATAACTCAACCAATGGTTAAATATGCTAACTAATGGTTTCAAAACGCGTTTTTTCATCAATTTAATGTTAATCTATTTGATAGACTTTTATTTTATATTGATGAAAAAACGTCAAATAAATTGGTGAGTTAATTAATTAACCATTTATTAGAATAAAAATTCATGAACAACTGCGTTCTCCCGAAGTTTGGAACCATTAGTTAGCAAATTTAAGTATCGGTTGTGTTAACTCGGGATCAAAAAACTGGACCTAAGTCTCTAGAGCTGTATGCGATAAGCTTAGAACTCAAATTCCAAGAAACTGACAGACATTTTGAACGCTAGTCGCTTAAATAAGACGCTTGCGTGTAAGCTAGCCCTTGGTAAGCTGAGTCAGTACACTGTATTTACGAATGGGAAACGTTAGTTTAACATTATGAATATTAACTTGAGAATTAAAGTTTAATGGTCGTATTTAATATGTTTTGTATTGCATGTGATTTATGCTTCAGTGATGACGGATTTAACGTCCTTCACTTGTCTACGTTCAGTTTATATTTCAAGCCAGTATTTTAGTAAAAGAAAAACGTTTATTATTGTATTTTTTTATAATTTGGATAAGTAGATTGGTATTGAATTAGTAGCAGTGTGAAATGAAATTCTGTTCTGTTCTGATGATGTATACTTATATCATTTTCGCGTTTGAAGCCGGGGTGAGTCAGCTTGTTAAACTATACATTGATTTTTTAATTTCCCAGTCATCTGTACCTATACAGAACATTCTATGAATTTAGTTTTGTACGAAAATTTCTTGAGTCCTACTGACGTACCTACTAGTAGGTATATTCCAACAATAGACAAGTAGGTACCTACGTCACTAGGAACCTAGGCACGGTAATACTTGTGTAAATAAAGAATAACAGTAGGTACTTAAATTCTTTTTGTAGCTTAAAAAATTTAAGTTACTAAATTAGCATTTGGTAGCGATGTAGCATTTTACGATATTTTTTATGTTCCCATAACTCTTTTACTTAAAAAGCTATGGGGCAAAGGAATTAGTGGTTTTGTAGTATTTGTAAGAACCAGGTAGTTATGAATCCTATGGATCAATGAAATCGGTCTTAAATCGGGATCAGCCCCTCTAGCCAAGTGACATTTCTACGAGAGTTGTCACTTTCATACATTTAATGTAGGTAATTTAAGCGATTTCTATCATCGTTAACGCTTGTAGAAATGTCACTTGGCTAGGGGGGCTGGTATGGAGTAGTATAGTATAGACTTAGATATTACCACAGTATAAAAACATACAGTAGGACGACGCCTTTGATCTCCTTGTAAATGCCGACAATGTGTAGAAATTGTCGCAACAGCCAGGGTTGTCTCAAGTTAACAATATTTATTTAAATTTATTTTTGATCAATATTATTTAATAATTATTATTTAATAATATTATAAGTATAGATATGTAATGTTGATCTAAAAAAAATAAAAAAAAATATATAATAAAAAAAATCGAATTTATTTCTGATGAACATTACTTAATAGTTATTATTTAATAATAACGTTTATCTAAAATAAATATTGTAACAATAATTAACAATAGCGAGATACACAATTTGTAAAACAGTAACTATTATGCAAATGTGCTTCGTCTATGGTCTCACATGCAAAAATTCTAGATTGAGATTGAGACGAACACATGTAATTTCATTTAGTGAAATGTCCTCCATCTTGGATCAGGAACTCTTGCGCGATAGACATTTCCGCGAAAGCTTGACCTCATTTTTATTTTCAGTGACCTCGCAAATCATAAAAATGACATCACAAAAAATGCATATTTTTCTCGGCGCCATCTTGGATTCTAATTTCGACCCCATAATCGTTTTAAGCGACCCCATGAACCATGAAAATGACACCCATGAAGAAAAATTTTCAATTTTTCCTCGGCGCCATCTTGGATTCCAATTTCGACCCCATAATCGTTTTTAGCGACCTCGGGTACCATGAAAATGACACCCATGATGAAAAAAATGCATATTTTTCTCGGCGCCATCTTGGATTCCAATTTCGGCCCCATAATCGTTTTTAGCGACCTCGGGTACCATGAAAATGACACCCATGATGAAAAAAATGCATATTTTTCTCGGCGCCATCTTGGATTCCAATTTCGGCCCCATAATCGTTTTTAGCGACCTCGGGTACCATGAAAATGACACCCATGATGAAAAAAATGCATATTTTTCTCGGCGCCATCTTGGATTCTAATTTCGACCCCATAATCATTTTTAGCGACCTCGGGTACCATGAAAATGACACCCATGACGAAAAATTTGCAAATTGTCGTCGACGCCATCTTGGTTTCTTGGCACCCATTTTAATAAAATTATTTGACATTTATTAAAACAAAAAGACTAAACTAACACCAGATAGCCCTGAAAGTTAGCTCCCGAGCTACTAACATGGTAATGTATGCAGCTCGGGAGCGCCCTTCCCCCGTCTCGCCCCTCGCACCCCGCACGATTGCCCTGTCTAGACGTCTTCGTCGAACGACTGTATGGTTTAAAGACTGTGATATTACTATGTCCATCTGTCAATTTCGACTAATCGAAGGCCAGTAGCTTGTGTCTCATTGGTGGAGAATGATAGATATACCTGATGCGACACTAGCGACCCTAGCGGATATTTTATTAGTAAGGCTAGAGTAGGTTTACAACGTTTCAGCTCAAAATGAGTCAATGAAGTAGGTAATTGTTATTCAATTTTTCACATCAATTAATCAACACCAAAAAACAAAACAAACGTGTCACTTGGCATTATGACACTCAATATTTTTTTTACCGCACTCACTTAGGCCCAGTTTTTGATCCTGAGTTAACTCAACCAATGGTTAAACATGCTAACTAATGGTTTCAAAACGCGTTTTTTTCTTCGATTGTTAGTCTATCAAATGATCAAATAAGTTGTAGAGTTAATTACCTATTCGTTGTCGTCAATTTTTCATACAAACTTATTTATTTAACAATTTATGTACACAAACAATAATGGCAAACAACATTCGGACAGAGATGTACAAAGGCACTTAGGTCACGTGACCTCACTTTGTTTTGTGTGAATATTACATTTTCAATTTTAAGATTTAAACCTGTGTTCCTCGGGAAAAGTTGTTCAGTTTTATGCACCTGATTACTAACGCACGCCATAAAAAATAATCCTGCTTACTAATATTATAAAGCTGAAGAGTTTGTTTGTTGGTTTGGTTGAACGCGCTAATCTCAGGGACTAAGGTCCGATTTGAAAAAATCTTTTGCTGTTAGACAGCCCATTTATTGAGGTACGGTGTAGCCTACGCTATAGGTTAGGCCGCAATATAAAAAAAAAACAAATGACGGATTCCATAGTCGACATAAGACTAGCCATGATTCTTTCAACAAAGCACTAACTCCTACGAATTTATCAATTTAAATATTTTTTCTTGGCAATGAAAAGCTACCTACATCTTATTATTTATATCACATTATAATTTCCTCGTACAAAATCTTCGGTAGAGAGATGCCGTGTCATTGCTATTACGAAGATGTTTTGCCGACATTTTAACATCATGTTATGACATATAAAATGTTGTTTTTGTGTAAATACGTCACTGTACGACAGCACATATCATTCTAAACGTCATATTATTTATTTAGTAAATCGTTACAAAGAAAAACGTTACGAATATGTCCAGTTGACAACAACAAGTGATGGTCACTGGATCGAAATAACGGTAAAACTGCAAATTTAATGTCAGCCAACGTTGTGACCAACTAGGTAGGCTAAATAGGTTGTAGGTATGTAGGTATTACAGCCATGGATAAATACCTAACACCTAGGTAAATAATCTTCATACAAGCGCGTAGCAAATAGTAAGCCAAAATATTTAAGTGTGCATCGAGCTTTATGTATCTACTTTCGTCGTCGTATAAATATTTGTATCATTGTGACACTCATTCACTACTTAAACCGCCATTAAACCTTAAACCGACATTTGCACTAGCGCTGACCTTTTTTACTGATGGTACTTTACTGTGTTGATATGACACAGTTTGAACGGCTTCACTATTCGCGCGCGTACTCGCTTTCTAGGCGTTATAGTTTTAATATAACATCTAGTTAACCGATGGACGTTTTCTATTTTTCTACTAAATACTTAATTATCGTTTTGGTTGACAACCGCTATAGGCAATAACCCTACAGTCGTTTTATATTATTTTACACTAGCTATTGCCTACGGCTATGCCCGAAGCACCTACATTTTATGGTAAGAAATAGCCTATATATAATACTTAGGCACAAAATAGCATTCTAACGGTGAAATATTTTTTTAAAGCGGTCTATTAATTTTATTAACATGTACTTACATCTTTTCTTTTTATAATATTATATTCGTATACAAGATAGATAAATAGGTATCTATTAGGTTTCTTCGGCTTTGCATTTTACAGAGCCGCTAGCCGACTTTAAGTCTCACCGTGAGACTTTAAGCTGGATACAGGTGAATAGTAAAATCTACAACCTATAGACTGACATACAGACATACGGTATATTCGACTTATGCGGCACAAGAGTGCGCAATTTCTAATTAAGCCTCAGGGAAATAGAAAACAACATTTTCAATTTCAAGAGCGATGTGAGGTGATTGTGACGTGAAGAGTAGGTAAGCGACAATAGTAGCCGCCACAACCCGCAACTAACATGGCGTGCCCCAATCCTTAAATTAAATTCGCTAGTTCGAAACTTAACTTCGTTATTCCGAAAAATCAAAAAATACGTGTTTAATATTTTATCATTCGATACAGTAAGTACCTAAAAACCGGAAAATGAACAATTCAAATGCGTACACAGTGTACGCAAAATATTAATATTCTAATTTGTACAATTAAGAATAAAATAAATATCATTGAATTAAAACTACTTTTGTCTATCCGTGACCATTAGGGCTAGCATGGGCTCCACGATAAAATTTTGTCGTGTCATTAAATTTTATCGAATATACCTACTCGTCAAAATATCCTTTTGTCAGTTATATGATTTTAGGGGTAGTCGCATACTTATAATTTCATCAATTCATTTGTACGTAACATTTACATTTGTAATATTCATTCATTTGTACGCCAAAGGCAAAGGCAAAACATGAATGGACATATTTTACTAAAATTGTAACACCTTGCATTGTATTTGAACAAATAAATTATCATGTATCTTGTATGTAGATATGTATAATTATATAATTGTTTTATTTTAACTTGAATGTGTTATCAATTATTCAACGTATATAAGTATTTATAACGATATATTTCATTTATATATTTACAGATAAGTACGTATACATTCGGTGCACACGTACAATAGTTGTAATATACAGGTTTCATATATTAACGCTAGCCGGGAGGATTTAATCAAGTCGGAATGAAAAATGCCTGCGGGACCAACGCGCGGTGGCAAAGTACCGAACGCAAGCAAAATTTATTGCACCATAAATATATTTACAATTCATTTATAATTTTATTGGAGTTTAATAAAATACATTTATTTGTTATTGTATTTTTCTTTTTATTTTTACAACAATAAATCAGTTTTATTGGCGTGTTTGAAAATAAAACGGTATAATGACTGTAGATACTTCGCTACGCCATATTTTTTTAACTTTAGTGCTTGAATGAATCGCAGATTTCTTAATCATTGCTCAGGAATAAAATATTCGAGAGCCCAAAGGTGTAAGAAAAGAAGTAAATGTGTTTTGCCTTTATTTGGTTTTGATGATCTGAATACATATAGAATAGCTCTGTGGTGTCTTAACGCGAACGTTTGAAAGTTTAAAATATAGTGCCAGAAACATATCTTACCCGGTGGCCTCATCTGGAAGTTCTGGAACGAATAATATTTTGCTTTTTTTGTAAAGAGTAAATTTTTTTTTCTTTATGAACGACGGCACGGATTGCCGAGTGGTATAGGTCACCACGCCAATTACCACTGTACGCGACGTGCTGCGGGTTCGATCCCCGCATGGGACAAGTATTTGTGTGATCCACAAATGCTTGTTCCAAGTCTGGGTGTTCTTTGTGCATGTGATTTGAATGTTTGTGAAACCCCTGCGACACAAGGAATAAATTCCTTAGTGCTGGCGTCGTTTTTTATAAGAAGAAGAAGAAGAAGTACGATAGAAAATTGACAGTGACTGGCAATTTGTATACTTGTAAAATAATAAATAAATATTCACGAGTTAACTAATCAATTTTTATTATCTTCAATTAAATTAACTTATGTCAATTAATGTAATTAATAACTTAATTGATTATGCAGTTTAATTGAAAACTGATTTTAATGATTGGGTATTATGAATTGCTTAATAAACATTTATAGGTCATAACTTTAATATTATTCGCGTTTAATTGAGTTATGAGAGATTAGATGAGTATGAGGCAGTGAAATTATTTTTTTAAACTTTATAATTACCTATGAAAATCTGTAAATATGCTTTGTGATTGCCTAGTACCGTTTTTTTATTTGTATTTGTAATACTGTTTTTCTCTACAACAAGACAGTATTAGAAATTCAGTTCCTGGAGTTCCTACACTATGCACTTGTACAATGAAATAACCTGTGCCCTAAATCGGTTCAGGATTATCCCAAAAAAGACATATAAACTTAAAATTTTAAAACCCAATACATCAACCAAATCCCTAAATAATGGAAGAACGGAAATATTTATAAAACAAACTTGCCATAACAATAAAAAATGAAACAAAACCATTAATATTAATAAATGATTTAGCCTTGCGTTGCTAACCGTACAGGGGTGAATCGCAAAGGGTTGATATAATGAGAAGAATGAAAAATGGCCGGCCTCTGTCGGGTATTTATTAAAAACTACAAAATTCTTGGCCCGGACCCCACTGAATTATGTGAATAGTTCTCAGAAAAGAAATTCTCGTAGAAATAGAATATTCTTAAACCATAATGTAGGTACCTACTATACATAAAGAGTATATACTGTACCCAGCGTATTTTCTCTGTTTAGTTTTGTGTAGGGAAACCTTCAAAAGACGTCTAGCGGTTCTTATTGACCTGGGAGAGTGGGATTTTTACCTCACTAAAGCCATTTTAGCCAATGTTGCTCGAAATATAGTTATTACAGATCTTATAAATTAGCCTAGCTTAATATTAATATAAACACGTCAGTATATAGGATTATAGGATAGATAGTATCAGTTTTCTTGTTGCCAGTGTACAGGCTCTGATCACAGTAGTACTCTGTGAGGGTCTGCCTAGTTTAGGATCCGATGGCCATGTGTGAGTTGTCTCAAGACATTATTAGTATTATTTATGTACTATAAGTACCTCCTTAGCTATTTTGTTGACGCCACGTTTTAGATTTAAAACTAGGTAGTTATTTTATTAGTCATTTTTTTATGTCTCCATATAGTCCATATTGTTACTGCATAATATTATCATTTATTGAAAGCATAATGATATAAAATCATTTAGTTGTTTGACTTTTTCGCAAATTGTTTTTATTGCCAGTTACATAGATAAATTATACGCCAGACATGTTCAGTGCAACCCTAATTTTGGGAGGTCAGTGACCCTATCAGTAGCTCGCTCAGCTTTGCGTAGAACTAAATATTTTAACTTTTGAAGTCAATATTGAAATTATAGTAATTAAAAAGGTAGAAGAGAACAAGTTAGGAGAATTTTTTGTTACTACAATTATTTTACAGACATCCATTGGGGAATCCGTTCGCGAAAACTTAAAGTTGATTAAAAGTAATATTTACTTGTATGAGTAGCTCTGAATTTATAATGTTACAGATATGCAGGTACAAAATGGTTAAAGTCAGTCAGAATTACAGCCAGATTGTGCAAGACAAGACAAGACTGAGACGGGACCGGGGTGATTCTAGTCGGCAAAATTCTACAACGTGGGTCGAAGTCGATTTTCATTTCATCATAAAAAGGATGCATCAAATTTAAATCAAAAAACATATTGTTTTAAGGAGGTTAGCAACACCTGTCCTTGTATATACAGCGTGTAACAAAAACCCTGTCCGATCCCTGAGAGTATTATTCGGTATAGTACTGCGAACACATATACGTAACAATTAAATGGATTGGAGATTATAATTTCTCCCCAGTCAAAGTAATTAAATACAAATAAAAACTGATCCAAGGCAACAGCTGAACAACTGACCGCTCCTCAAAGTTCACGTACTTAATACCTACAGTTTTGTGTCAAAGGAGCCGCCTATGCGAGACGGTTCATGAACTACCACGTATACGCGTTTATTGGATCTGACAGGGGTTTTGTTACATGTTGTATACAGGATTAATTTAAAAGGAGTGCGTTCATTCTACGAGGTGATCAGGTGCATAAAACTGAATCACTTCTCAAGGAACATGAGTCAAAATTTTAAGATTAGGAATGCAATTTTCATTTAAAGTGACAGGTCACGTGACTAATGTTTGTATAAAAATTTGATTTTCAATTTTAAGATTTCGACCTATGTTTCTTGGGAAAAGTTGTTCAGTTTTATGTACCTGATTACCTAGTTGAATACACGGACTCTATAAAAAATAATCCTGTAAACTCAAGAATATCGTTAGGCCTATACTAGTGAATTGTATTTTACTGTATACGGAGTAGAAAAGGTCTTGGTGTTGTTTTGGGATATGACAAAGAACCGCACCACATACTTACCCATATACTTACCTTACCTGATGACGGCATCACTGATGTCGAATTTAGTGTTTTATTTTAACTCAAAAAGAATTTTTGTGGTTTTTTGGGTAAAAAGAATGGCCTCACCCAAGTATACAAGAAGTTTAAAACAAATCTTAAATTCTCTATTCCAGATATCTAGTTCCAGAATTGGTCACCGCGACTGAAAGTTTGTGAGAGGCTTCACTGAACAGCTGTAATATTTATTATGTCGATAAAATAATTTATTTATTTACTAACAGGTTTGACAGACAAGATCAACACGCATTTAGCTAGACAGTAATAGATTCATTCGAAAGGTCAATCCTGTCGCATTCTATCGGGCACCACTCCAAACTGATGGACTGGGAAATTTCCATAGAAAAACAGGAGATACACATTCACAACGTCGTTTGAAATAGGACCCATACATTTTTAGGTAGAGCTTCATTTACAAAAATATATTGAGCACAAAGTGTAGTGTTACATAGCAACGTGGCCAAATCCTCATGGACTTTCTTCGCTGGGAATGGTGGAATGGTGTTAGAATTCAAGCAAACCGCAATACTCCTCCTAAGTATATTGAAAGGCTCAGGCTTACTTTTGAATAATTTCAAAACCAACACAAAATTATTATCAACTAGCTTCTGCCTGCGACTTCGTTTGCGTAGACTTCAGAATTGGGTCCAAAAGTAATGAAAAATGGAATAAAATTTTTACCCGTGTTATGGCTTGCGCTGTAATAGAGAAAAATACCAAATTTTAAAGCTGTCTGCCACGGCTTAGCTCGGAAATAATTTTTAATTTTGCCTCACGAACTACTTAAGGAATCGGGATAGAAGTAACCTATGTTGTTTTCCATGTCAAAGGCTACATGTATGCCAAATTTCATCCAAATCCGTTCTGCCGTTTTGGCGTGCTTGAGTAACAAACATCTAAACATCCACACTTTCACATTTATAATATTACTAGGATTTAAAAAACTTGATAATACAGTTCTTACACCATAATGTACCTACTAAACATAAACGGGTGTCTGTACCCACCGCATTTTCTCTGTTTTGTTTTGCGTAGATAAACCTTCAAAAGACGTCTGGCCCTAGGCGGTCTTTTGGACCTGAGAATGAGATTTTTACCTGACTAAAGCCACCCATTACAGTGAAAAGAAATTGGATACTAGTTAGCTATACTTGGACATATAATATGCAAACATTTTTCATCAGTTCCGATGTCTGTTGGTAGGAATTAAATTCAATATATTTCTGCCTAGACTTTTCCCAAGCTATGTTGGGGACAGCTTCCATTCTTACCAAATTCAAATGAATATTGTATTTTACGGAACGATGTGTGTGGACGGTTGTGGAGGTCAGATAGGGATCCGAACTCCACAACCCACTTTTCAGGGTGACACCCATAGTAAGACTGTTCGACTGGTTAGAACTGTAATGACATAACGACCATCAAAGATCAATGTATTACAGTCGGGTCGGGAACAATAGCTGAACGTACCTTCCAAGGCACGAAGGGATCTCGACTCTCGGTATGTTTACTAATTATCACCCATCCACGGAACAACCGCAGTGACCGCGGCTTAATCTTATATCGGTCAAACCATACGGCATAGTGAATTATTAAGAGTAACCCCCCAAAATAGAACGCAATCTTCCGCGTTAAGTAACCCTTGTTAACCCTAGAAAGCCAGCATGCTTGCATGTATACATGCATAAGCATCTCAATAATATCTTAGGACAATTCACACACGGCCATCTGATCCCAAACTAGGCAGAGTCTGTACTATCAATGGTAACCAGACAACTGATAAACATACTTATATATTTCCGCGCCCATACATGGTACGGGTGGCACGGCAATTTCCTTTTATGTATTACATTGCAGGTAATATTGCCAGAAAAACCTAGGTTTTACCGATGAATCAGCCGATCGCTATCACCCAAAAAACAACACGAATTCTACCCGAACCCTTTCCGTGAATAATAATTACACGGACAATTTCTAGTTATACACCTATCGTTAAAATCGGGCACGTAATGATCGGTGCAACTTCACGACTACTGAAATTTGGACCCTCGTTGCATTCAATAATTTATGCGATAGAAGTCTGGTTATAATGGTCCTTAGTAGCGTGCCAAGATCGAGGCGATAGGGACATATTATAAATTGCCCTGTCCGTCTGTCTGTCTGTCACATAGCACGCGATGCAAAAAAGTTTGTTCGTGGAGGAAAAATTAATCTAAGAATGGATGACTAGTGATTGGATGTGGTATACAAGAGGACAAATTTAAATAAAATTTAATCATATTTTCGGATGGCACACAGATCTCTTCAAAGATCTCTTTTGGATAGAAAAACAGGTTGCATTTGAATTATGAATTATTTCCAAGAATAATAATCTCTAATTTACACGAAACAATAGATTTAAACCACGCTTTAAGCTTCTTAAATTCTCAAAATTAGGCCTTAAATGCCACATCCATCTTACGATTATTTACACATCAGGTCACCCTGTCACGTCAATTTGACAGTAAATTCTAAATTGTCTCTACGAGGCAATGGAAATAAAATATACAGCCAGTTAATTATTCCGCCTTGCTATTGGTATATCTCACGTGTAGATTGATATGACGACTATGTTGATAGATTGTATGCTAATATGATTGGCCACACAGACTGAGTGGCGTTGCTGTCTTTGCTTGTTTGGTCACAATTTCTTTTTTATTTAAAAAAATTAAAACATAAAGCAAGTAGGTAGGTACTACTACTCATTCTGTACTACCTACTCATTCTGCCATTAAATTCGTTTTTGATGTAATTAAGTAAAAATTCGATTATGTATCTAATAGACGTCAATTGCCAGAGTACATAAAAAAAATATGTGCAAAATACCTAAAGCTGAAAATATTTTTAATTTATACAAATTATTATACACACATAGGTACAATATGTAACAATACCCCTGTCCGATCCCTAAGACTATTTATTCGGTATCGTACTGCGATCACACATATACGTAGCCATTAAATGGATTGGAGATATTTTTTTTCTCAATTGTAAATTATTAAATCAAAATAAAAACTGATCCAAGGCAACAGGAACACTGACCGCTCCTCAAAGTTCACGTAGTTACTACCTACAGCTTTGTGTCAAAGAAGCCGCCTATGCGAGACGGTTCATGAATGTACCACGAATACGCCTTTATTGGATCCGACAGTGGTTTCGTTACAATATGTTGTATATAAGTATATTTCGCTAGGATGCCTTGCTTTTAACGACAATATTTTATGTACAAGACTTTACAGGACAGAAACCAAGAAAATATTCTTCTCTTTTTTTGGATCTACTGATAAAAAAACAGTACCTTACTTCTGAACCTGAAATTACGATGAGTTTTATTCTATTTCATGGTATTTTTTCAAGTCTTTGCACAGTAAATACCTCGTAGTTAATGTGATAGTTATAGGATAGTAGCCGTCTGATATTATACGGGTCCGAGCGAGCCGGAGGCTTGTTTGCTTATACCACACATACCTTTACCACTTATATAATGAACGAGGTAGCATCAATGACAAAGGTGTTATGGTTTTAATATACTAAAAATAATAACATATAACTTTTTTTTCATACCTTTATTTAACCTATTTAGCTTAAATTATCAACAATAACAAACTGCTTTGTTTTAGAATTTTGCATTTTGCTTGGTCAACTACATAGCAGATATATTTTTAAACAAAAACTCAAGTCTCACCACCAAATAAAAATTTTCAAAGTATGATTTTATTTATTTATTTATATAATGCTTTATGCACAGTGTACATAGGTGGACTTAACCTATTCGTCCCCGAGCGGCGACCGGTCGCCGCATTACAATAAAAAATCAATTGTGTCTCATTAGCGGTGATTAGAGAGATGCCAGAAGGCATTCTCTGCCAGTCGACCTTAGGGTGATGCAGAAAGGTGTGGTAGATGCACTGAAATTTATCCTGAAAATTAATTGAATTTTATATAATTAAATAGCTCAAATATAATAAATATTAAATACCTAATATATACATTCCATACACATATAAAAAATATAGTATTATATAAAAAGATAGTTATGAACTTCTAACGAAGTGTTGATTTGGCCAATGTTTGCTGATAAAAGTAATCCTGAACTTTTAGCTTAAACAAATTTCTATTTTTTGCCATCCTGATTTCAACAGGGAGCGCATTTTCTCAAACTATTTATAATAATGGTTTAATCCATAGTTTATATGTACCTTTGTTTCAAAAAAATGTTTAGCTATAACTGGGCGTGTATATATTTGTTTACAGCCAACACCGCCGACGAACTGGCACCGCGGCAAACCATTTCCCATTGCTCAATTTGATTCTCGCAATTTGTTACATATAGCATATAAAAAGTTAATTCATAAGATATTTTTAAACTTTTAATACGCTCTACATTCTATAAGACCCTAAGATGCTTGAATTGTTAAGTAAAATGTAAGAAAACAGGATAATAATTTCCATACAGTATTTCAGAGTTAATAGTTAAAAATTTAAAAGCCGTACCCCGGATGTGATTTTTGTTTCAGGAAAATTGGACTTTTGAACTTGTCATTATTAAAAGATGATGTAAATATAATGTATAAGTACAACAAAATAAATTAGCCTTTAGATGAATATCATATTCAGCAATATACCTACGCTATGTTACACACAAAAAACACTATTTTGAATAAAGAAAACAGTTTAAATATGAAATAAAAATAATGAATTACGATTTGGTAAGTTTACCCAGATTTCAGTTCACTCATCTTCCATAATAATCTTACTCCTTACATGAACTCTCTTTATTAATTTTCTAACGGAACTTCAGTACTTGTGCCCTCGCCTGTACTTCGCGGTATGTATGTAAACAGTATGTTTGCACGTCGGTCGGTCGCAGGTACCTTATGTTTCATTCCACTTCTGGACCACAAAGACTGTACTCTCGTTAAATAATTTCTATTACAGGATGATGTTACAATAAAGAATAGAGTAGGTTTGCTTTTAGTTCTTGAACTGAGAATTAATTATTCAGGATTTAGTTTCGTTTATGGCTGCATAGTGACGAATTTCAGCCATCTTGGCAAAAATTGTGTAGGTATAAATTTTCTTGTGTATCAAACCTGCTTGAGATATTTCCTCAACATTTTGTCGTGCGATAGATTTTTGTCCCGTAAAATAGCTCATGCAATAAGCATGTTTTAAATTTTATATTGACCGATGATATTTGGACACGCTTTTAAATTTGAACCATGTAAATTCGGATATCATCAAGACATAATTATTATATTTATTCGATTACATACATAGACATGTATTTATAATTATATAGGTAGGTACTCCTATACGACTAACGCATTGATATTCTCTTAATTGAAATGAATAATTATGAATTTTATAATTATTATTCTCATAGTTTACTAACAATGAAAAATTTTCCAAATTGATAAATCGAAAACTGAAACTAGTTTCATATAGAATAAAGCTTTTGAAATTGTTCAACTAAAACTATCGGGCCTGTCGATAAGCTAAGATAATGATACATGGGCAAAGGACCCCGAGGGAATGTATAGCTACTGCTGGCAAATATCGATCATTATAAATCCTCCTTTATAGGTCACGGCAGGCCACTCGGGTAGCGAACAAAGCCAGTGGCAAGATCTAAAACATTTATGAAGATCAAATATTATTATTAATTTAACATTCTAACCTTTTTGTCAGACCACACACCGGCTTTACCGAAACGTTCGCCGCCATTCCTCGGATTCCCGCCAATCAACACCGTGACAGTTGACATTCCATACAAAATGGCGAAAGCGCGCGAAACGGCCACAGAGTATAAACAATGAGGCGCGGGCCGTCCCGACCGCGGCGATATGCAAAAATTTAACGAAAATAAAATACAGAAATAAAAGGAAATAAATAAAATAATAAAAAAATATATAAATCCAGCCTTTTTGTTTTCCGCTCCTCGGATGGGCTCTCGATGTAAAAAAAGCGCCCGCTTCTAGACAGGCCGTCACTCGCGACGCGCGTGCGGGCGTTGCTGCACTTTTGATTTCAAGAAAATATTTTCTTAATAAAGATTTTTTTACTGTCTCTCGATATCTTTTTCATAAAAAAGATACATATTTATATGGTTTCTGATGACTTGAACAACAGGATATTTGTGGTGAGTTGCAAATAAGTGATTTTTATGAATAAAAATTTCGTGTTGTCCATACTCATGTCGACAAAAATTGTTTTATGAATAAACCTATTTTATTTCGAAGTGACACAGTATAAAAAAATAATACTTAATAGGATTATCTTTTTAGATAATGTTTAAGCAGTAAATACACATGTTTCATATATAAAAAACCCGTGGGTATTCCTTAAACAGAACGAATACATTTAATTATAGTGTAGTATTTCCAAAGGTTCTTCAAAGATGTTATTTTTTGGTTTACTTTGAAGTTGAGGAAGTTAAAACTATTCGATAATAAAAGAGCTTCCGCTAAGTTACGTCTATCACGAGGTTGTTTATTTTTTTAGTAAAATATTTGCATGGCGTGTGGAAAATTTAATCTACTGGTAATACCTAAGAGCCTTGGCATTTTACGACTAGCATAAACTTATGACGTCATATGTACAATGAGTAGGGTAGCTAAGCTTTTCTTACCTTCTTCTAGCATCTTATCTTATTATTTATCACTACTTACTTTTTATGGGAAGTCTACTGGTAGAGGTTTCGTAAGAAATAATATCGTATTTCTCTTATAATATATGTATAAATAGTAAAATACATAGATTAGCATTCATATAATGTGTCTGTGATATAAAACAGTCGTATAGCTCGAAGACTGATGACACGATTCGGGGAAGACCGAGAAATTTAATTTGTATCAAAAAATACAATGAATTATTACATTATTCATTTTCTGGATACCTAAGTATAATTAAATACTTATATATAATTTTCCTAAATTTAATGTAAAATGAAAGTAAATCGGATTGTACAGTAGCACAGCGATGCGGCGGGCGCGCGATATATCAAAGTGGGCAAAAGTACATTCGCGCTATAACTACGTAGGCGCACAGCGAGCGGGACGCGGGCTTAAGGTACGCTGCGTAGTGTGAGCTAAGCGATAGTCTGCTGTTGAGCCACTAATGTATAGCACATAGAAAAGATTAATCTGGTTATATACTATGGATAAGGAAATAATGCTCGTAATAGCCAGTTTTGCTAGGATGTGATCAAATAACGAGGTATTGTGAGCAATGCGATAGTCTGCTTTTGTTTCTGTGGTAGGTAAGGCATTATTCTATAGAAGATAGGAAAGAGTTTTTTAATTAGACATTATTGGTTAGGACATAAGGTATAAAAGGCTTCACTATATGGGTTGTTATCGTTTTAAAATGGGTTTAATGCTCCAATTTATAGTAAATGCTAGATCGATAATAGAGAAGTTAGTTCATCGGGACTCTCAGCGAGAGTTACAAAAGAAGAGCCTAGTGTACCAATGGAAAAAGTGACATTAATAACATTAAGTTGAAAATTTAACACCGTAAAACTAGGACAAAAATGTAGTTGGTTAATAATCGAATTCGTTACAACTTTAGTTTTGAATTTGAGTATGCTATAATGTCCGAAAAATCTTGATTATCCGTCGAATTTACCTTCCCATGGTTACAGATCGACGAGTTATTATAATGTGTATAAGTTCTAAACTTTAAGAACATAAATTCCAAAATTGATAAGAATATAAATTTTAGCGGCAACAAAACTACTTTTAGTGGATGGCAAACTTTGTACGTAGAGGAGCGCAGCCGACCGTCGTGCAAGACAAGGATGGAGAATAAGACGAAGGGTTGCTCCGAGACCAGCCAAGTAGCGAGTTTCTGTTCCCGCATTTGTGCCCACAGAAATACGGTTCACTATGGACGTGCACGCCCATAAAGCTGCGCATTTAAAATACACGCCAGAGAGATAAGGAATTTATTTAAGAGCTTTGTATTTCCGTATTATACGACTTTTATTGATGGCGATTTTTATACCAAAAAATCTGCGATTTTTTACTGATCATAAACATGTAAGATTTTGCTTGTAATTTTTTATTTGTCTCGAGTTATTAACGTTGGAAGTTCAGACCAGAGATGGAATAATTCTCGACCTCGAATACGGTACTTTATGGGAGCTTCGTAACAATAGCAGCAAGGGGGGAGCGGCGCGCGCATCAAGTACCGTATACCGTTGTTCGCGGACGTTAAGATAATAAATCGTATACTTTATGGACGTTTCGCCTAGAGAGGATATGCCAAGATAACAGTAACTTTCGTGCGGCCCTGTACGTTATACTGTAGGTATATGTTTTTTTTCTTTGGACGTCCGTCTTGGCCCTAGGCACTGCCTAAAATAATTAAAAAAGCTGTAGAACTAATATTTAGTGAAGTTAAGATAGATGATGAAACGCTCCTTGATTATTCCAAAATAAATGTGCTTTATTTCTATGATTACGTAATTTTAGCAACACTCAAAAGACACAAAAAGGGAGTTTAATAATATACTTCCTTTTTGTAGACTCCACTGACTAGTGGTCGAGGAAATATCGTGAAACTGAATTTCGAAACTGAAATCGGAAATACGCAAGTGAACGTGAAAACGTGGTGAGTGGTCACCAATACTTTTTTCTCAGTATGGAGAGTAGTCCTCGGTCAGCAGTGGCATAGGTATTACTGGCGCCAGCGATGTATTGGTTGGCATTTTCTTTCAAGGTTGCAGGTTCAAACCCATTCAATGCAAGTAAAAATGTATTTTTTTTATTTACTAACTTCCTTATTTATTCTAAACACCATTGAAAACCGGTTGAGGAAAACATTTACAGGAAACCTGTATACAAAAAAAAATATCTGTAATGACCAACCCGCAATAAGCAAGTGTCATACGCTTGATCAGTGCTCGTTCTTTTTCTGTATGGGAAGAGGCCGGTGCCCAGCAGTGGGCACCGGCCGGCATTTATAGCCTCATATTACTAACTTTCAATATTAAAAAATACCTATAGTTACCCGTAACTGATAAGGGTATTGATTCTGAATAAACAATTAAATAAAATGAAATAAGTGAAGTAGCTGAATTTGTTCGTTGGTAATCACAATACTCTGCGCTCAGTTTACAAATACGACAAAATAACTTGGAGAAATTGACGTCCTGATATAATAATATTATTATGTTATAGTTGATACCTGCGGAAAGAATTGAGACAGCGAATACAAATGTTGAGGTAGATTCTACTTATGATCCTTGACCTGAGGGTCTTGGGTGTCTTAGAATTGGAATCCCATTTATGTGATGTATAAGGTACAAGTTGGTAGCGGACGACATGAGGCAGCAGCAGACGACGTGTCGCAGCGACACTACTGGTTTCTATGTATTTCTATGAAATTGCCTCCGTAGTAAGCGACATGAAGCTAGCGAGTTAATTTCTTAGAAACACATAGAAACCAGTAGTGTCGCTGCGACACGTCGTCTGCTGCTGCCTCATGTCGTCCGCTACCAACTTGTACCTTTAATTGTATGCTTACCAAGGATGTTAAGGGATGAAGGAAGGACTGCCATATGAAACATACAAATTATCAATTTGCCTATTCGATACTTCAGGAACTGCCTATAAAACCCTTTTTAAGGTGTAAAGTAGCTACAGAATCGCATCTGAGACCGCCCTAATGTTAAGCGTCGTATAAATATATGTCGTCCTACGAGTGTGCATCTATTTTGCATATCTATCAGTGCAGACATACATATACATACTATAACATACTCGGACGTAGTCCCACGCGCGTGCGTGTCACCGAGAACCGTTATATTCATCAAATAGTCTTGATACTTGATTTAATTCTTATTAGTTTAGTCTCTTAGTTTAGTATTAGGTGTGTTTATTATAATATTTTTTTATGTTGTAATATAAGTTCTGTAAAGTGTTTATTTTAGTAGTATATACATATATTTTTCAACTAGCTGTTGCCCGCGGCTTCGCTCGCGCGTAAAGAGTAGTATTAAAGGTAGATGTATTCGGTGATTTTCAAAGTAAGGAGAATGTATAAAATTTTTCATCTAATATAATGGCGTTATAATAATAATAAAAGTAAAGTAAGTAGCAAAAGCATTTGTGTTATGGAATCGGAGACAAAAAAGGTACCATAAACACCCAGACTCAAGAAAATGTATAAAAGTGATTTTCTACATGGACCCGTCCGGGGATCGAACCTGGAACCTTAGAGCTGGCGACACCTTAAAAACCGGAGTGAACGCCACTTGACCACGGGAGTCGTCATTATAGATATGTCTTAGATGGTCATTATCTTATCTATTTATCTGTCTATCTTTGAGAATAATGAACTTCACATACCAACTATTTCAGCCCTTATTTCACCCCCTTAGAGGGTAGATTTCTAAATTCTCGGAAATACATCTTATTTATTTCTAACTAATAACCCTTGTATGAAATTGAATGTGTATATCTTTGAAAACGACACAATTCATATGCCTACAAACTGCCAACCCCTTTTTCACCCTCTTAGGGGGATGATTTTTAAAATCGCTGAAATACATCTTTATTTCTATTCAGAAACCTGTATACGATATTTCATGTTTCTATCATTGAAAATACCGAACTTCCCATACAAACTTTCAACCCCCTATTTCACTCCCTTAGGGGGATAGATTTCCAAAAGAAGAATTTTTCAAATCGGACCAGTACTTCCTGAGATTAGCGCGTTCAAACAAACAAACTCTTCAGCTTTATAATATTAATATTAGTAAAGATAAATCATTATAGTATCTTAGCCATATGCAGCGCCCCTTAGTGAACTCCACTGCGGGTGACGTAACCTACGACAAACTTATTATTTGCGGTTGGTACCTACAGTATTCGGGTCTAGGGATCGAACCGCAAAATTAAGTTTGTTTTTTATTGTATATATTTTTCCGGGATAAAAACTACCCAGTGTGGTGCACAGGATATTAAAGAACAATTATACCAAGTTTCATCGAAATCAAACCGGTAGTTTTTGCGTGATGCCTGAACAAACAGACAGACAGACAGACAGACAGACAAAAAAAATTTTAATCACATTTTTGGGTTCGGTGTCGGTCTAGTAACACAACCCGCCATTTATTTTTTTGATATTTTCAATGTACAGAATTTTCACTTCTACAGATTTATTATAAGTATAGATAAATGAATTCTTATTTATGAGCTATAATACTGGCCTATATATCGTGGTAGCCTAGCGGTTCAATGACCGGATTCGCATGCACATGGTTGCAGGTTCGAACCCAGGCAAGTACCAATGTGGTACTATCATCTATTACGCCGATGTATGCTATTTGGATGCCACTGAGGAGCAATAAACTTGAGCGATTGCAAAACTTATGTATTAGATTTTATTTTCGGCCTCAAAAAAATCTGTTTGTGGTGAAAAATAATACAGCCAGTATCTCTGTATCCCTGCTATACTTGGACAAAGACAAAATTGTGTTTATTATTTAATAAACATTTCAAATTCATTGAAATAAAACTACTTTTTAAACGGATTTTAGCGCGATTTATTAAGATTTGAAGTTCCCGACGTTTCAATACTTCGAAAGTGTTTTTATTTCAACTTTGTCTTACATTTAGTTTTTTTTTATTACATTCATTACCACTAAAATAATTAGACGCTTTAAATGCAAGATTTTCTCATCTTTCTGACACAAGCAACAAAATCAATCACAAAATATTTCAAGTACCAAGATCATTCTTCGACGTCGATACGTCCACGCCACTCCACGATCCAGTCCACATTATGTTCTATACATACTAACTATACATATAATTATGTATACATAGACTCCATGCAAAATGTATTTACTCCATATTGCACTTTTAGTGCAGGGAATGACAATATTCTACCTACGTTGTAGTTTATTTTGTATGAATGGATTGTGTGGGGTCTAGTACTTATATTATGAACTAGCTGCGAACCGTGGATTCACTTGTGTAGTGCACCGTGGACTTTTCAGAATAAAATTTAATCCAAATCTTAATCTATTTTCGGGTCAAAGACATCTTTCAGGTTTTAATGTTACTAGGATCGTATAGAATGAGACTAGGCTGATAATCGCCATTGCCATAGGTTCTAAAGACTATTTCGTCTTAAAATAACATAGTAAAATACAGTTCAGTGTCTGTTGATCTTAATAATATTAGTCATTCCAAAAATGATGGTGGAGGCGTTTTTGTCTACAGTATTTCTCCCACGTAGGGAAACCATTTTGATTTCGATTTGATCACAGGTCTCTTCCCATAAAGAGAAGGAATGAGCATTGATCACCATGCTTGCTCAGTGCGGTTTCAGATTCAAATTTTTGGAAATCCAGGTTTCGCGATGTATTCCTTTACCGTTTGTCAATGATGTCTTAGAATTATTAAGAAAGCACATAAAACTTTGAGAAGTGACATTGGTATACTTGCCTGGGTTCAAACCTGCAAGCATGTGCATGCAAATCCGGAATAATTGAACCGCTAGGCCACTAAGACACAAACGATTTTGATTTATTTTATAAGGGTTCTAAATGCTCATTCCTTCTCTAAAAGAGAAGAATCCTGTTCCCCGCAGTGGCGCATTTATAGGCTGGTATAATTTGTTATTTCATTTATTTATCGGGACTACAATTACCATCTGAGTTAATTAGGCTGTGTTGTTTATCTCTATGCCATGGCTGCCATGGCATTCACATTCAGGGTGCTAGATCGTCGGTCCTCTTGCTTACATTTATTAAACAATCTTCAACCAAGAAAATCGATGAAAAAGTCCAGTGAAGCAGTCGAATCCTGCTCTCAGGCTAACAGCAATAGAACTCCCGAAAAAAGAACAAAAAAAATTAATTTCCTTTTTTTCCTACCTATTATGAAGTTTAAACATGTCATGTATAAGTTCTGTTTGCTGTTCAGTTTTATTTAGTGAGATGTGTAGTATTTGCGTCCCCACCACATGATAACGACGTCCGCACTTCAGAGTTTCCTTTTTAGGTCGCCTATCTGTTTGGGAGAGTCCCACACTGCTCGCGTGTTTATTAACAGGTCCAATTTGAAAAAAGATATCAGTTTTGGGCTTTTATCGAAGTAGGCTATCTATAGGCTACTTCTTTCGGTATATTCGTCAACTGGACACGAGGAACTGGACACACGTGTGTCCAGTTGGTGAATCTCAAAATTAGTATCACTTATTATTTCGTCATCTCGACACGTTGTTTTTCCTTGCGAAAAGCTGGGTGTGTCCAGTTGGCGAAAATATAAAAGTGATTTAATTTAAGTTACACTATGTGGACACACGTAAAAACTTGGCGTGTCCAGATAACGAAATAATAAGTGATAGGTACCTACTAATTTTGAGCTTCACCAACTGGACACAAGTGTGTCCAGTTTCTCGTGTCCAGTTGACGAATAACCCCTTCTTTCAGTGATAACCGACTTCCACGCGGGAGGAGCCGGATCTTTTATAATCATGAAATATTTTCATGAGAAAATATTAAAATTTACATTTGTGCAATAATGCAACAGCAAATATATTCAATGAAGCACAGCTTTAGTGTCCTACATTCTGGTTCAAAATTTACTTTTCCCATACACGGTAGGCAGAGGCAACTGGTATTCAGACAGCAGTGAGTTACCGCTCAGTCGAGTATGGTAATCGAATGTATAGGAATTAAATGGTAATAATGCATTTCAAAGCAGTTGCTGCTGGACGCTCGTCACAGATTATGGTGTAAATGGAGTGTGTAAAAGAGTATTTTGGGTTATTGTTTCAGAAAATATACAATAATGGTGCTTATTTTGCAGCTGCTGCGGTGGAATCTGAAACTACCAACCCTAAATGAGCAAGTATCGTACTCGTTCCTAATCCGTATGAGAAGAGGTCTGTGTCTAGCCGTGGGACATATAGACCGGCACTATTAACGACAGTTTATAGAAATATATCTAATTATTATAAAATAATATCGTAAATACTAGACATGTGCGCCGATCGGCGTGGCGCACGCCGCCGGTCATTTTACCCACGCCGACGCCGCCGGAGTTTTCATCGGCGTCATCGGCGCCAAAATTCAAATAACATTCTAGATTAAATAATGCACTTTATTTATCAAAAGTGGTTTGTATTTTTTGTTAGTTTTTCTTTATTTAGTTATGTGACAACACTGGATGACGTTATTTTCATCGGTTAAGTCCTACTTCAGTAGACAAAATTATATTTAAAAATAAATAAAATAAATAAATGTGGACAACATCACACACATTGCTCCGAATCCAAAGTAAGTAGCTAAAGCACTTGTGTTATGGAATCAGAGACAACGAAGGTACCACAAACACCCAGACCCGAGACAATGTAGAAAAGTGTTTTTCTACATTGACCCGTCCGGGGATCGAACCCGGGACCTCAGAGCTGGCGACACCTTGAAAACCGGCGTGTACGCCACTCGACCACGGAGGTCGTCATAATTTATACATGATAATTATGACTTGTGTAAGAAGCAAGTACAAAAGCTAAAATAACTTGCATCTTGCTCTTAATTTTTTTCATTTTCTTCCCTTTTTTGTACTAGTTTGAATGTGGCCATAGAGGTTTTTTATGTTATTAAATTTTTGATTTTATAATTGTATTTACTATTGACAAAATATGTCTCGTCATAATTTAAAATATGATTCATTTGATCTCTAATAAGCGTGCCATATAATGTGGATTAAAAGTGAATAAATAAAAAATTTAAGTGGTATTTAGGCGTCATTTACTTATTTTAACCATCCACGCCGAATACGCTGATGACGCCGCCGCCGCCGACAAATAAGATGCAAGACGCCGCCGCCGATAAAATGAGCAACGGCGCACATTTCTAGTAAATACTCATAATTTTACTTTATTTGAGAGCAAAAATACTGTAAAAAATATGAAAGTGACTGATTTCCAAATAACCCCCCTTGGTCTTTCAAATTGGTTAGTACGATGTTTTCAATTAACATCAATTACCTAGTCATTACACATCAGTCTCAAGCCCATAGGAAAAATAGTAACTTGGTAGTTTGACAGAGCACTACTCAACCAAACTCATACAGTTTTAAAAATGTGTGTCATTAGCCGGAATTATTTATCTTCGTTTGCGAATAAAATTACAATTGATACATATCAGTCTACCCGTGATTACACCAAATGGCGAAAGGCGTTGAAACATCGGGTACTAAAATTTATAAAACAAACTAGCTGTTTCCCGCAGCTCCGCCCGCTGTCTAAATTTTTTTATGTAATTGAGAATTTTCTTTACTATAAACCCCACGGAGCGCGAGACCTTTCCAACGAATGCAAAACCGTGGAAATCGGTTCTTGCGTTCTGGAGTTATAGCGTCAGGAAGGAAAACCCGACTTATTTTTATATAGTAGATTAAACGGCAATAGAATCCGTTTAAAAATAAGTTTTATTTAAATTACTATAGAGTGGGATATAAATAAACTTGTTTTACCTACGTAAAAGTATTTAATACTCCATGTGTTCACTACTCTACGGTTATAAGACCTCTCATCCATCGCTTTAGCTGTCACAAAGCAATAACTTCCGCGATGATGAGCATGTATGCTGATGTAACATGTTTTTATATTTAATTCCTACTGAAATAAGAATGAGTTTGATTTTGAAGAATACTTCTTTTATATACGTCACGAGAATCAACGGGAACTCATCAACTCATGCATTGGCACTGCGTTACACTGGCCGTGGTCGCAAGCAGAGTCTGCTTGCGACCACGGCCAGTGTAACCCGGCCGAAACGTCAAGCCTTAAAAGGTAAATGCATGATTTCGCGTAAATTCCCGTGACGTAATTTTAGCTACGATATATCCAAAAAACTAGCGGATAATTAACTTATTGATACGTATATCAACGAAAAATCCAAGGCATGTTCATGACTTCATTTTAATTTCAATACAATGATGAAGTCAAAAACATTTTTTTTTCGATAAAACAACTATTTATGTAACCAAAGTCAGATTAAATTTCTTGAAAAAAAAATACTGACAACGTTATGATACCAGTTAGTTACTTTCATTGCCAGTTTTTTTTTTTCAATAATATCTATTATTATCACTTCTAAGTTAATATTAATTTTGTATAAGCATTATATTGATATTAAAATTACGTCAATACTAACTTTTTACCAAGAAAACAAAATCCTTTAGAAACTTGAAGGCTCTTTACCCTATGTACCGAAATAGAAAACAGGCTAGGCTAGGGCGTTAGACTTGCGATCTTGTGGTCGCGGGTTCGAATCCCACCCATTGCACTATCGACGTGAACCCACACAAGCATTTAGCTTAGCACGAGGGGTTAACAACAACTAGTAATTTTCGACCCACATTGCTAGTAAGCTACTTAATAAAAAAAAACCTCTTTTTATCCTTACATAAAATGGAGAGCAGGCAATATAAACGTTGAAAATAAAAACGATAGAGACAATTAAGTATTCTACAAACCATAGTCTATGGGTTATATAATGAGTGGTCCTAATTGTAGGACGATATTGACTTCCACGGGTAGGTTACCGATGCCTCAGGCCAGGTTAGTCTGGGCATTCCGTGTATGAATGTTGGATTCGATACTGGCTGCTTAAAAATGTAAAAAAAAATTAACTGGAATTTCTTGAACATAATTTTTAAGAGGATCTTCATCAAAATATTTTTTAATAGTCGTCATTTATTAAATATTTACAATGAAGGTTTTTGAAGATGGTCTACTTTGCCCGTGGTAAGCAAATAGGTATTTTTTTCTTTTTCAAAATTATCTAATATCATTAAAAAAAAAAAAAAATATTTTGTTAATTTTCAATATCATTACTTATAATTTAGCACAAAAACGGAAGAACAATCTAAACATAAGGCAGGACTCAAACCCACGACTACTCCGCTTTCGTTCTGCATGTATTATTTGCGTTTTAATTTTATGTCATTATTTATCAACGTTTTCTTACCAAATGTAAGTAAGCCTTATTCCCCAATTACTTTGACCCTATCTCCTTCAATTCGTCTAGTGCATATTGTCTTTCGCAGGGATATATATATAGTGTATTTTGTCTTTCGCAGGGATCGAACCTACATACCTCGTAGTGTCGTATTTAGGCTATACATGTACTAAGGAATTTAATCCTTATGTCGCGGGGGTTTCACAAACATTCAAATCACATGCACAAAGAACACCCAGACTTGGAACAAGTATCTGTGGATCACACAAATGCTTGTCCAATGCGGGGATCGAGCTTGCAGCACGTCGCGCACAGTAGTAATTAGTGTGGTGACCTATACCACTCGGCTATCCGTGCAGTCAAAATTAAGTAAATTAAGTAAAAAGATTCAATGCAGTCAAAGTTTTTGCATACATAATTATTTCTAATCCTGGCAAATATTACCTTATCGTGACAATACAAGGTCGAGACCTTATAATTCTTGCAGCTATAGGAACAAATGCACGATACACGTCACTATTATGATTGAGTGCTTTTAAGTTGTATACGTTATTTTCATAGCTTTGTACTTGAACATGTCAGGTTTATTTTTAGACACAGATGAGGTTTATCGCTTTGTGCACGTTCATTTGTTGTTTTATCCAATACGGTTAGAAGTCTTAAAAGTTTTATATCAGATTTCAAGATTTGTTTATTATATGTTTACTTTTTTATAATTATTAGACCCAATAGTGGTTGTAAATCGATCATAATTCGTTGAAATTTCAAGTATGATTTAAATTTGTTTTTTACGAAATTAAAAAAAATTGCCATTTCGCTCCTTCTCTATATAAATTATGTTTGCGTTTCATACTTCTCCGTCCGCGCAATTGTTGTAAAAAGGGGTACAACGTTTTTGCTTCACATATTAATATGTAAGAAGATTTACGTTGGACGCACTCATGTGGATAACTTTGTTAACGTACCTTGTGTAATCAGCATATTTTTAATCATTGATGAGGTCCGTCGCAATCAGGCTGAGCACAGGATTTGACTTTTGGGTGTAACCTGCATTTAGGTAATCTTACCTTTGCAACTAGAGGCATTTTAAGGTTCCGAAAGTGTCTGAAAAGGCCTGCTTGAAATAAAAATGATTTGATTTATGGTATGATTATCTTATTTTTTTTTATTTTTTTATTTTTATAAAAACGACGCCCGCACTTAGGAATTTAATCCTTGTGTCGCGGGGGTTTCACAAACATTCAAATCACATGCACAAAGAACACCCAGACTTGGAACAAGCATTTGTTGATCACACAAAAACATTCTTTAGTGAAATTGATCTGTTTTACTATATTTCGAAACGGTAAATATTTTGCTGGTAAGTTTTAAAGCAGACAAGACTATAATTAACTTAAAAACCAATAAACAAATTAAAAAATATGAAGCGAATATTTTAAACACGCTTAATTTAGGTTAGTATCGAACGCAGCGTCGATAACAACAAAACGATTTATTTCGATCGCCAAGAGCGGATTATAAACGTATTACAGTAATTTTTTGGTCGGCCATTTTGATTGATTGTACAAATTGCATAATTAAAGGTTTGGTGTGACGAATGACCGGGGGTTGCATAAAATAACAATAACTTTCAGTAAATTACGTGATAATGTTTTTTGCTTAAGATTTTAGGTTTAAATTCCAAAGTGCGGTGGAAAAATATTTTGTCTGTTTTTTGTTGCGTTAAATATCATGTTAGTAACCGTTTTATTAAAGGCTCCTTTTAATAAACTATATGTTTTATTATTTGATACAGTTCTTTTTCTGGAAACTTTTAATGCACTTTTTGAGGAAGGTTACCTATCTAAGCTGGGAGAGTTGCTTAGTGTTGAATCACAAACATAGAACGAGGGCAGTATCAACGGGCAAATATTGTTATTTTCCTTTTCTTTTTTTGAAAAACCGACGCCCGCCCTAAGCACTTTAATACATGTTTTTTTTTATTTATTTATCAAAAACAATGTTTACCTACATGGTTATCTTAATTTAGTACCACTTAAACCTCTCGGGTTTGTTTGTGATACTTTCGCGGGGGTTTCACAAACATTCAGAACACATGCACAAAGAGCACCCAGACTTGGAACAAGTATCTGTGGATCACACAAATACTTACTTGTCCCATGCGGGGATCGGACCAGCAGCACGTCGCGCACAGTGGTAATTAGCGTGGTGACCTATACCTACCACTCGGCTATCCGTGCAGTCAAATAATGTAATCCCCAGAGTAGTAATAGCTCATACATCACTCCAATAATTATCAAAAAATATTATAATGTTGTGCACATACGTTTTTTACAAGTGAAAGTGTCCTGTTGACTTGCTGCTTACCGCAATCAAAACACCTAAAACTTCTATGGCGACAGAACTCTTGAAAAAAGATTTTTTATAAGTAAATAATTTGCCTCCAGAGGTTAGAAACGTAAAAGATACAAAAAATGTACGATTCCTACAAGATCATTTGTTGATGAGTATGTAAAGTAACGTTGTTTGTAAGCAACTGATCGTACCTAAATAATTAACCCATCCACTGTACGTACTTATCTAATTTTAGTTATAAGTCTATAAGCTGTTTATGTGTATACACCTTGAGTTCCCACAGAGAAACTGTGTTCAAGGTTTTGTGGGGCATTGTTTTTATTGTAAAAAATTTAATAAAAAAAAAACATTGCCATGAAAAATGCTCAGAACCTACGCAAAGCATAAATATAGGTTTTTTTTTAAATCATGGAGACGTCAATTTTCATTAGATTTACTTAATTAAGTAGGTACCTGCCTATCGCTTTATTATTGATTCTTAGGAAGCCCGAAAGCCCATTTTTCTGAGGCAGTGGAAACGAGCTTTGAACGCAGTTTTTCCCGTGTTAGGCTAAGTTTGAATACTTTATTTAAGCATAATATATTTTATAAACCTGTAAATTAATAAAAAAGCAACTAATAATAACATAGGTACAGTGTACAGTAGTTGAAAGCTCTCAAATACAAGTGAACTCATACATCACAATAAATAATAGTTAATATAAAAAATATTAGAATGTTGTACATTACGTTTTTTACAAGTGAAAGTGTCCTTTTGACCTGCCGCTTACCACACACAATACACCTAAGTCAAAGAGAAACCACCCTTATAATAATAGCTCTAAGGAATATACAAACTGTACAAATAAAAGTTTCGTGATCCCATCCAGAACAAAGGAAAATCAACCTTATTTTTTAAAGGTTAAAGATGTTGATAACTGTATATGTTAAAGTTGTGTGAATGTGCATTGGTGCAGTACTGAGCGGAACTCGCGTGCACCTGCTTCCGGTCGCGCGACGCACTTCCGACAGACAACAGCTGTTCTCGTACCCTTTGTACATAGCGATATAGTGAGGTGACCAAATGATGAGAAAGAGAAAAATATTATTGTTAAAAAAGTAAGTATGTAGAAATAAAATAACTTGATTAAATTTGATGAACTCCGTGGTCTAGTTGGGCTACTAGCTTTAAGAAAAGTTAGGTTCCGAGACAATAAAGATAAGGCTAGGATCAATGTAGAAAAAAAAAATTTGCTCGGGTCTTACTTGTTGTTGGTGGTACCATTAATGTCTCTGATTCTATAACACAGGTGCTTTAGCTACTTTGAGTTTGAGAGTGTAATTTATTTATTGCTTTCAAAATACGCTCAAGCCAAAACAGATTTTTTTTTAACTGCAACATGTTATGTCAAAGTTTTGAAAGTAAAACAAGTTGTCAATATTACACCACACAATCGCCGCATACTGCCATCTAGTATCGAGTAGACAAGTTTTATTAACATGTGGTGACTATTGCCCGCTAGATGTCGCTGTTAAATGTTTATTAAGAATTTTTCGAAATCCATTTAGTTTATTTTATTACCTACTGTATTTTATATTCACACAGATTCGTTGTTTATGAAAATTGCATTTTTTGATAATAATTATGAGCCAAATGATTATAACAGCTTCAACTAGCTGCTATAACTAAATTTTGACGAAAAAGTAGTAGCCTGTGTGTATCCAAGGAGTTTTTAGTTTTATCCAAGCAGTTAGCTTCCTTCATGTACTAAATTTATCAACATTGGTCTAGTCTAGGTCCATTTGAGCGTAAAAAGGGAACAAACATACAAACACACACAAACTTTCGCCTCTATAATAGGTATTAGTGTGATTTTAGTTTTTTCTGGTTATTATTGTATTTGGTCAAAGATAAATTACTTGCTTTCTGAATTGCTGGGCATATGCTTTTTCCGTACTCATCTCTCCTGTTATGTGCCAGCCTCGTCCAGGCTCCACCACGTTAGCAATAAGCTTTTATTTGAAGCACCTATATATTAAAATAATACTGGCCTTAAACGTCCCACTGCTGGGCACAGGCCTCTTCCCATATAGAGAAGCGATGAGCATTGATCACCACGCTTGCTCATGGCGGGTTGGCGATGTCAGATTCAAATATTTTGGAATCCAGGTTTCCTCACGATGTTTTCCTTACCGTTTGTCAATTATGTCTTAGAATGATTAAGAAAGTACATATAACTTTGAAGAAGTCACATTGGTACTTGCCTGGGTTCGAACCTGCAACCATGTGCATCTGAATCCGGTCATTGAACCGCTAGGCCACCACGACATTATTCCATTACGTTACCATTTTGAAGCACAAGACCTGCTTCATATCAAATATAGAATATCTAATTAATTACTTTCGTTATCCAGTTTTCTATTCAATTTACCCAACAATTATAATTATATTATGGATTACTGCAAAGTCATAAAGACATAAATATACAAATAAAGACTGAAAAAAATAGTACGAAAAAGTTCTTGGATGAGAACTCCAATTAGCCATTGCAAATTAGTCTTCAATCGACTTCATTTTATGCTCTTTAAGGCATAATACCCTTCTTTTGTGAGTCTCTTTTCTTTTGTTACTAAATACGTGTTAACAATAGCAATACATGTAAGTTAGCCTACAACTGGCCTCCCTGAATGTGCCTTTTAG
Organism: Plusia festucae; assembly: GCA_950381575.1. NCBI lineage: Eukaryota > Metazoa > Arthropoda > Insecta > Lepidoptera > Noctuidae > Plusia > Plusia festucae. The sequence goes on along the minus strand of OX494454.1, from coordinate 7,443,914 downwards.
GTAAAAACAGTTATTAAAGGTTGCAAGGTGCTTATCTAACGTTAAAACGTTTTTTTTGCTCTTCCTGCTGCTTTTTGAGCAAGTTTGTATGTTTAATTTTTTCATGTATACATATTAAGTATGCGAACCGTTGTCTTACTAGTGTTATTGTAATTTAACTCTTATTTTACTCCTTTACTACTTGTAGGTAGTCATAGCTTAGTGTGATAATATGATTGGGAACCTGAGTGCATGTGCCCTATACTTGTATCTACTGTTATTGCCACTATGTCAAATAATAATATGTATTACCGGTGCACTGTAACCAAACTTATGGTCAATAATAATAATAATAATAATAAATTGTTTATTTCTCACCACAAACCAAGTAACGAATAAAAATAAATGATAAATATATGCTAATAAGTTACAACTTAGGTTGTGGATCGCTGGTGCCTGAGGTAGGTAAATAACACCTGTATTACAGGACACCAGGCCTCCACCTCATATCGCATTAATTATAAAACTAGCAAACAAAAGTGCAAAGCCGCGTATACATTGACAAAAAATAGGTGAGTAAACTAAAAATGAAGACAAAAAAGTGTGTATTTGTGAGTGTGTGGGGGTGTGTTGTGTACGTGTGAAGAAGGGATGTGCCTAAGTTAGTAAACCTGTATATACCAAAATTTCATAGTCTGATATTATTATCTCCATATTAACTGTAGAATAATTGGGGTGAAGACAGAATAAACAAGTTTTTTTTTTATTCGGTCAGTGTTAATGCTTGTAGGAAAGTCACTTGGCTAGGGGGGAAGGTTGCAGGTTCGAATCCATTACAGGCAATAAGGCAAGTACCAATGTGATGATTTCAAAGTTATTTGTACTTTCTCGGTTATCGTTGTCTCCATCATTGACAATCGGTGAAGGCAAACATCGTGAGGAAACCTTGATTAGAAAAACTGGAATCTGAAATCGCCAGCCCGTAGTGAGTGAAGTGTTGATCAATGCTCGTTCCTTCCCTATATGAGAAGAGGCCGTGGAACATTTATCAGTATTATTATATTACTAGGTGCGCCCTGCGGTTTATCAGAAAACTTATTTTTTCAGGAAAAAAAGTAGTAAGTATATGTGTTAATACAAGATGTACCTCCATACCAAATTTCATCGAAATACGTCCAGCTGTTTGAGCGTGACGAGTTTATAAACATACCTACACACAAAAACATTCGCCTGATAAGGATGACAGGGAAATAGGGAAATAGGTTGGATGTATAATTTAATAAGTTAAAAAAAACAAACAATACCGTTCCGTATATGAAGATATTATATTTTCAAAGAACATGTATTTTTTTTTTTAATTTCAGCATAATTTCGGTCAATACAACTCGTGAAACAATACGACCCACTGTTATTTATATACCATTATATTATGTAACAAGTAACTAATATAATTTACATTAATACCATAATAATTATTGTGACTTTTAACCATACAATACAACTACACACTTGATCAATACAAAAGAAGTCGCTTGGCTGCGGCGCGTCGGACCGGAGCTTTGGAGGAACAGCACTAACCATCCCCCCTACACCCTTAATCAATAGAAATTGACTAATAAAGTAAACAAAGATTTTACTTAAACAGCATTCATTTAAAAGAAGTGCGTATATTCAACGAGGTAATCAGGTGCAGAAAGCTGAACGTTTCCCTCGAAATATAGGTCGAAATCTCAAAATTGAACATCATCTTTTCATACAAACATAAGTCACGTGACCTGTCACTTTGTATGAAAAGTTCATTTTACATTTTAAGTGTTCGACCTATTTTCCTTGGGGAATATTGTTCAGTTTTATGCACCTAACTACCTCGCTGAATATACGCACTCCTTTTAAATTAATCCTGTATAGTGTGTGAATGACAAGATATGTCAGACACTACTAATTTATATAAGTTAAATGATAGTTTGCATTATCGTCCGTATCTATTGATTAAGGGGTATAAACAAATTACATTTCTACAAGCGTAAACGATGACAGAAATCGCTGAAATGACATTAAAGTTATGGAAATGACAGTTCTTTTCAATGAGTCACGTGATTTAGACTTGTCACTTTCATACATTTGAGCGTTTCGATCAGCGTTGACACTGGAAGAAATGTAATTTTTTCTTGAGGGGGTGACCCTCTGGCTATCGCTCAAATGCACGGCAGTCTCAAATGTATCAAAATAAATGTCATTTCCATACATTTAATGTCAATTTTCTATCACTGTTCATGTTTGTGAAAATGTCATTTGTCTACAGGTTTTCAGGGGTTTTAAAGTGATGTCATCAGAATTAACGCTTATAGATATTTCACATATCTAGGTGGGGACGAGGAGACAGTTTAAAAGAACAAGTCATCATGCAAAAGATTTTTGGGGCCACCGACGCGACGCAACTCCGCTATACATTCGCCTAACGTTCATATTCATACTACACAGCGACCGTGTATAAAAGCCATAGAATTTGCCAACACTCTATAATTTGTGATTAAATAATATAACATTTTATATAAATTAGTGGGAGATAGAGGAAGGATCAGCCTATATACTAAAGGACATTGAACAGTATAACAAAGTTTAATTATTAATAGGTCATCTGATGCACTTAACTCTAAATAATTATTTGAATACAATTCCAAAACAAAACAACCAATGTCCCTTTTTGAAGTTAAGATTATTATCGAGAAAATATGCGATTATTTTTCGATGTTTCTTTCAAAATCAGGAGCGATAATCCAATTTATGAAAATGGGAGTTTTATCATTAAAAAACAATTGCTTAAAACAGCAATAAGCTTAAATGGCTTAAATACTTAACTAGATGTACAAATTATTTACTTTTTTTTAATCTGTAATTATATACAACATGTAACAAAACCCCTGTCAGATTCAATAAAGGCGTATTCGTGGTAGTTCATGAACCGTCTCGCATAGGCGGCTTCTTTGACACCAAACTGTAGGTATTAAGTACGTGACCTTTGAGGAGCGGTCAGTTGTTCAGCTGTTGGCTTGGATCAGTTTTTATTTGTATTTAAATATTTTGACTGGGGAAAAATTATAATCTCCAATCCATTTAATAGTTACATATATGTGTTCGTAGTACGATACCGAATAATACCCTCAGGGATCGGACAGGGTTTTTGTTACACGCTGTATAGATAAGTAACAACGTGTGGAATTAAAAAATATATTTCACAAATTGGATTTCGTAGACACCGGTACTATTATTATCACAAATACAATACTGTTTCTTGTATAATGTTTTATTTATAAAAAGCTCAAAACACGTAAATATAAAATCACTCGTGAACGATAGTTTGATAGCTGCCATAACGGAAGAGTGACGTCATCTTTCCCGCGGTACTCATAATTCTCATTTTATTGCTATCAGTCGGATAGAGCGGACGTCCCGACTCTTACCGCAAGCAAACGAGGCTTTTGCTTAACAAAAAATATTCTTTATATTACTTAGAATGTAAGGCAGTGCTTTTTCGACATTGTACAAGCTTATCACTCTCGTCTCACGATAATATCTCGCACACCGATTTCCTAAGGGGTTTATGATATATGAATAAGAAGCTACACTTTAAATCGTAATGATATGCAGACTGTCAGCATTGAATGTTATTTTACTTTTTCATATAATTTGTGCATGATATGTAAAAGTTTATTGATTATTTGTCTGCTAGCAACATGTTGCAAAACAATTACTAATTTAATATCAGTGTCTACTAATATAAATTAACATCCTAAACAGATCCCTAATGTAAAGAGATTCGGAATGATAAGAGTCCAAAATCCTTTAAAGATGAAAGTATTATAATTAACTACTATTTTGTTTCTATACAACATCTTAAAAAGAACTAATTTTATTTTATTGCCAATATTTTAGTTTATTTTAGATTTTTAGTTACTAAATGTAGAACTTATTTGTCCTTTTCAATATGTTGTTTAAAAACGTAGATAGGTACAGGGTTAATTTAAAAGGAGTGCGTATATTCAACGAGGTAATCAGGTGCGTAAAACTGATTAACTTTCCCCAAGAATCATTGGTCGAAATCTTTGATTAGAAAATTAAATTTTCATACAAAGTGATAGGTCACGTGACTTGTTTGTATGAAAAGATGATTGTAATTTAAAGGTTTCGACCTATGTTTTGTGAGATAAGTTGTTCAGTTTTATGCACCTGATTACGTCGTTGAATAAACGCACTTCTTTTAAATTAATCCTGTATAAGTAATATATGTTGTATGTTAAAGCATTAGAACATTGATAGATTTGACTAGAGTTAAGTTAAAAATAGACATCAAGTGTTCAACTATATTATCGGTAATTATTGCTCTAAACGTTTACTTCAACAAGTGCCGTTAAAAAGACTTTCATATAAATCATTTGGTTCCTTCAATTTCATAATAAAAAAATAATCTCTTACTATTAAAGGGTCAAGTCAAAATAAAAATAAAACACAAAAAAAATAAAATAAAAAACGAAATTTTATTTACACAAACTTAACATTGGTATAAATTCGGTTTTTTTTTAGTTGAAAGCGCAAGGTTTTTTTTGTTTTTGGCGTTTGTGGTTATTTGGCAGAGTGATAAGCGATGATGAGTAGGTAAGGTAGCGGAATGAGTGACTAGTGCGGTGAAATGGCTAAGGCCTCAAGATTTACGTTTTGACTTAGCTGCGTTTGACGTTACAGCACTGTCGCTGGGATGTCCTCCTCCTGCGGTCATAAGTAACATGATAATAAATTCATAACTCAATTATAAAAAGCGAACTGCAATCTAAAATAGACTTTATGGTTATTAATCTATAGCTTATTGTTAATTAAAGAAGTTGTTGAATAAAAATTCTCAATAAAAAAAATACGTTGATATTTTCAATATTTAAATTATGAAATGCCTTTAAAATATAAAATAAAATTTGAATATTAAATTTTAATATTAATTAAATAAAAATGTGTCAATTTTAATAACCTAGATATTTTCTAAAGTGCTATAATTATAATTTATATTGACGCTATACTTACTAATGTAAATAATTTGCATGTCAGTAATAATGTATATAATATATTCATTTTAATAAAACACTAAACGCAATTTCTTTTTTTTTCCTTCGCTGTCTAATTTAACTCATTTTTCTGTGGGTTTTTACCCACAAAGCAATCCAATTTCTACTATAGTGTGACTGGCTTTTATTCCGGAGCTTTGAGGCTTTGATTCTGGCGTTGACAAACTAACTAAATCTTTTGCTATCTTTTTCTAACACATCTTTATTTCGAATTTATTATGACTCTAATTTTACGTCTGCTCTCTCAATCTCAAATGATACCAATAGTGAGCCTAAAATAAGTTTAGTTCGTGTTACGTAGAATCACCGCCGTTGAAATAAAGGGACTTTTTGTTGAAGGAAAAAAAAATGACTTTATAAAATAATTTTCCAGTCACCCTATAGATCATAATCCCTTCAAAATAAATCAGAACCTCCTGAGACATAAAACATATCAATCAGACACACAGGCACACAATCCTATAATTATATAATAAATTGAGCAATATTAATCAAATTCTCAATTTTAAATTCCCGTTTTGTTAATTTGGCTTTTCGCAAATTCGTGATTCAAGCAGAAGATTTTATAAAATTATGAACAGTTCTTAGTAGCATAGTCTTAAGCTATTTAGAGGTGGACGCATTATAAGTCTTTGCGGTCATTAAGCCTTTTCTCGAATTATAATTAATAAAGCTTAATGAGGAAACCCATGCAGAAAAGGTATTTGTAAAAAGTGAGTTCAAAGATATTCAAAAATTTATATTTAATTATTTCATAAAAGACTATCGATTTTAATTTAAGTCAGTGGTACTCTTTGCTTTATAAAACAATTTTTAGAAATATTTTTCCAAGTGAAGACTATTTTACTAGGCATTTTTAAAAAAGATCTGTGAATATTAGAAGTTCAGTATTTGACAAAAATTTTTTTACTTGAAATTTGTCATACAATCAACTTGTAGCAGCTAGTATGTGATGCTAACTGCCATCAAATACTCCTGGACCAATTTTGAGGAATCCGTACAATATTGTAGTTAAACTAATCTGCTGTAAATAAAACTAAATTATTTGGGGATCCAGTTGCAGCTACCAGTCTCTTCGTATTCAGTTGAGGTTTTGTTAGTGACTGCCTACCAGGACTCCACAATCAATTTCCTTACGAATATGCTCTGAACACTCGTATAGTAAACTACGATGAATTTTGCGATTCGATCAGCGTTGACACTTGTATGGAAGGACCTTGTCTAAAAAAGGGGGGAGAACTGGTTAAAACGTCAATAAACCTAAAATACCTACGGTTTTCCACTCCATGCCACGCCATTCTCAATAGTAGTAGATGTATACCCAAACAATTACATTGTCGCAGACTTGAAGTAGTCCGTCAGCCAGGGTCAGGTCCACTGGTAAGGTGGTCGCTTCCGCTGGACTCGACAACTGGTTGGACTGCTCCAACTCCAGGATACGCTCGTTCTGAAATGGATTAAATCGTTCATTGCATGGACCGTTACGATATTGAAAGATTGGTCAAATTTTCGACAGTTTGGAGTAAAATTCGATGAGCATCGAAAATTCTTAGTGGAAAGAAAAACTCACTACTAGAATTCTTCTTAACCACTTGTGCTAAGCCAACAGCTTCTGTTACGAGTGACATTAAGTCGGTAGTGCAATGGGGGTATTTGAACCGGTATCCACATTATCGCAAGTCCAATGCCCTAGCTATTAGGCTAACGCCGCTTCTCATTTTTTTTCTTGAAATATAACTTTAACAGATTTCATCTCGTTACATTTTGTTTTCAATTTCCGGTGTTAAAAGGCTTTGGTCATGGCCATGTCCGGACCGAGGCAGACTGAGGTGGTACTCTCCTTCAGAGTTGAAGTTGTTAGTTCTGCCTTATTATTTTATTAATTATTTGTGTTCCTACTCTACTCCTGTGTTCATGATAATGTGACTAAAACAGAAAAATATTTACCTCCTTCTTAAGCCTATTAAGTAGTCTGTCCCGCTCCGTCTTTAGCGCGCCACATCTGTTTGTCTCGCTCTCATCGAGCACGCCCTTCACCTCGAGTTCAGCTATCTGAGAGTCCTTCTCACTGATAAAACCTTCCAACACATCTTGTCTGAAAAGAAAAAATGATTATTTAGCAATTTCAATCTAATACTATCAAAATTCAATTAGAAGAATCTTTACATTTTCTAGGACAAGTTAAATCTAAATAAAATTGGACCGTTTCGTTACAGAGTTTCTAGGGCTAACTTCTGGTTCCATCATCCGAAAAGGTCGGAAGTACCTCACACAGTGTCACCAAACTTCCATTCATGCAAAATTTTATCTCAATCTGACCCCGAGAAGTGGGTCAAATTTAATTGACAAGATTTGATTACAAACAGACAGAAGAAACTAAATAAATCACTGTAGAGAACAAATATGGTAAGTTAGAATTCCAACTTGTCAATTTCTCAAACTGTACTTAGGTCTCAGACTGGTCGAGCAATTTTATACGCTATCACACAATTAGTTGATCAGAGTTGGAGACGTTCTGAAACCTTTCGATAGATTTATTTGATAATTATCGCGAATCAAATGTATTCTTTTTAAATATTCGGATTATTCTACAAGTACATACTTTTAATAGTTTTAGGCGCATAAGGCCTAATTCTCAAAATGGCCAAATTCTCAAAATTATGGTTAATAGTAACTACACTTCACAACATAGAATCTTTTTACTCTGTGACACAAAACTTTGTAACTTACACGATATGTGACAACTGTCGCAGTATATGGTCCCTGTTGGTCTGGCAGTGGCTGAGTGCGTCTTCCAGCTGCTTCAAGCGCTTTAGCACCGAAGAACACGTCTCGCAGTTTAGCGCTGAAGCGTTCTGAAGCGAACGTATGCGTTGCTCCATTTTACCCATCTGAAATATATTTAGATTATTGTTTTTTTATATACATTAATATAATTATATTTTATAAATCTTAGAATAAGTTAAAACTAGTTCTTCCTTTAGTTTTCTATTCTGTCTATTTAAAAATATTGTATTCTAAACTCTGTATTCCCACTACATATTTATTATCTTTCCCAACCTACTTATGACTTTGTTTAGGCCAATTTTATCTTCATTTTAAATTCATATTTTTAAAATTAAGTTTGATAACATCAATACCTAGGTCAATACTCACCCTTCTTAGTGTCTCAATTCTTCTCTGTTCTTCCTCATAAAAAACTTTCTCTCTTTCTGCAGCTATCAAAAACGATTCTTTCAGAGCATTCTCTAATTCCAATATTCTCTTATCTTTGCAATCAATAGGATTCGTACCAGATTTCTTATTTACTATCTGTTCCAACTGATCAATTCTTTCATCTTTACTCCTTACTACTGCTAGTAACTGTTCAAACTCAGCTATATTGTTATTTTCTCTGAGAGCCTCTTCTAGTATCGATATGCATCTTTGTTGCTCCATTATTTTCGAGTTCTTAATCCCCATTTCCTTTGTCAAGTCCGAAACTTTTCTCATTAACTTACTCATGTTCGGTTCCCGTTCGTCTCTACAGTGCATCAGGTCTAAATCGTTGTCACTTCTACTTAATCTGCATTTGTCAAGCCTACCCACTACCTTACCACTCTTTTGTAATTCGAAAAAGCTTTTACTTCTTTTAATGACATTTGTATCAGGACCGTCGGTCATCTTTAACACCTCTGATAACAAAAGCGATGACTCATTCAATTCTATCTCTAAGTTGATGACTTTCATTCTGCTCTCCTCCAACTTAAGTTTGAGCAGGTCTTTGTGTGTGAGTGCGGTGTCAAGCTCCCGTATTGCCGCTATCTCGCTCTGTCTCGCGCGCGTCAGATCCTACCGTGCGGGGTCGAAACAACAAAATAAATAAACAAAAAAAAAGAAAACAAAACTAATAACTTTTACTTCAACAACAAAATTCTCGTCAACAATATGAACCCAAAAATAACTCGAGAAAGGTCAACATAGATTTATCTTTTATTTAAAGTTATTGATATTCGCATAACAAGATTTCAAAGCTGGGTAACATCGACTAGTGGACATCTTACTCGTTCTAGATACATGTTTACTTAACAGTTTACAATTGTATTTTTATTACTTAAAAAATAATTCCCACTGAACACGATTATTTATTTGTTTTTAAACATCACTTAAATTATCGCTAAACTAATAATTATCGTTATTGTGTGCAGTTACAATGTACGAACGAGGAGACTCGTTCCATCGGGAGTTTCAACAAGAGATCCATTTTATTATCTGAACACTTCATTATAAATATTCAATACAAATATCGATAACACGACTTAATACGAAATTGCATTGGTAAAGCTTACGTGTGATATTTTTACTGAAAGACGTGGAACGGGTGTCGTAGACGTTAATACGACAGTTAAAGAAAACGGTATGAAAAGAGCAAATAAATGAATGACAGTCTTGGTGCGAAGGACTAACTTAGAAAAAGCTTTTGAGGAAGCCAGCGGGTCCGGCCTGCGTGGAAAAGAAAATGTTAGTTGGTTAGTACATGTGTTAGTAATATATTAACTGTAGAAAAATCACAAAGAATAGTAATCAAATTAGGAACAGGGATGATGATTATATTCTTCCTAATGTCCGTCATAAAGATTAATGCAAGAAATTAGACACGTTTTTTTCTTTTGTCTAGTAAACTGTAAAAACGAAGACACAGAATGGAAATGTCGCGTGACGTCACGACTATAATTTTTACGTAGACGTGACGTCACAATCCCAATCCTGAACTGGTTTAATTTATAAATTATTATTGATTTGATAAAAGAAAGATACGTGTCTTTTATAATCTTACTTTTATTTGTAATACTTAGTCATCATGCCTATTAAATAAAACAATTCTAAACTAATGTTTTACGTTAATGTAATGGACGATTCCTTGCGTTGGATTGCATGCCACAACATCTGCATCTTCTGGCATTATGTTAGACACAAATTTACTGTGATCAATGCCATAAATAATTCTAGTTACTCTCTGATCAGTTTTCAAAAGATTACCGATCGTTTATCTCGAGATCGGAGAATCTTGGCTTAGTGTATGTCATGCTTGGTTAGATATTAATATTTAGTTAGTCACAGCTTATCAATGACATTGTTAATCATGATCATATTCGACATAAAAGCAATTGTACCATTCAGTTTGTTAAGTATCTCTATATGTCCATTGATTTGGATTTGATTCTACTTTTAAAAGGAATTCATTTTGGAAAGGTCAAGTTTAATGATAATAACAATAACAACAGAACTTACCTCTTCTCTTTGTGCTTGTGCTTGTTGCTGACTTTTCAGTTTGGCTTGAAGATTCCTTATAGACCTGGAAAATTATGCATTGATCTTAGATATTGATATTAAGGTACATGATCAACAATGTTGAAAGAGTAGGATTCTTTTAATCTTACGAAAGTTATGCATCATGAATCAAAATCAGAAAATGAATAAAAAATGCATCATTCCCCAACCATTGGGACCCATCCCCTTAAGCATGGAAGCCATGGAACATGGAACCCATGCAGCATGGAAAATCTAGCTCAAACTTTACGTCATTCTTTTGAAGCCTACCCTGGTCCCTAAAACTAAGCCCGTTACGATGATTTCACCATTAAACTAACACCATAATACCTCAAAGAGTTTTGTATATAGGCACGCACCGTTAGAGTCTTCGTACGAACAGGCAAACTATCCAAGGCAAAAGCCTCATTTGTATCCCACACAAATTTTTGGTACATTAGCTGCTACCTTGTTAGGGTCATACTTAAAAATATGCATTCTAAATCCAATCCCTAAAAAACGTAATTGTTAGCATCAAACTTAAATAGCTTGACGGTATCATTTTTAGAATTGGAGGAATCATACAAAAGTTTGTTTCAACTTCCAATGTTTCTGGAACCTCTTCACGAGTGGTTCGCGATATGTTGTTTCGTGGTAGCTTTTTGTAATATTTATCATTATTGGTTCTTCACCCACTATGATCCTAAGCTGTACAGGAATTTTTATTAAAGAAAAGACGACCCCCGTGCTCGAGGACGTACACACCAGTTTTCATGGTGTCGCTAGCTCTGAAGTCCCGGGTTCGAACCCCTGATGGGTCAATATAGAAAAAAAAACTTTTTTCTACACTGTCTCGGATCTGGGTGTTTGTGGTACCTTTGTTGTCTCTGATTCCATAACACAAGTGCTTTAGCTACTAACTTTGGTTTCGGAGCAATGTATGTGATGCTGTATATATTCATTATTATTAATATTAAAGTAAAGGCTACTAACTGCTGCAGTTCAATGATCTGCTTCTCCTTCTGCGCCTGTTCCTCCTGTGACATCTGCACCAGCTGCAACAGGCGCTCGGTCTCCGCTGTCAACCGCTGAGCTTCCTCTTTAGTGGTGTCGAGCTGCTGCTTCAGCTGTTCTGCGTCCTTCTGCGAGTCTGTTAGCTTGCGGTTCAGGTCGGTTACCGCTGCTGTGCTGCCGCCGGCCTAGGGATATTAAGTAGAACTTTAATATACCAATAATATTTTGGCACAACTCGTGACACACACGGCCTTATAATCCCAAACAAGGCAGAGCCTCTATTATGTCTACACAGCAACTGATAAACATACTTATATATTAGTAAATGCACACATTAAATTGACAAACTACACTTACAGAACAAACGGATATGCTCATCACAAAAAAATTGTACATGGTGAGAATCGAACCCACGACTTTTATTTTAGCAGTCAAGTTCATTAAAATTATACCTACTGGCCTTTTAGGCCTTTTGGATAAGGCATCTTGCAACAGATTAGCCGTCTGCAGGTGATATTGCAGTGCACCATTGTGAACGCGGACACAGCTGAACAGGGACACTATCGGATAACGACCACAAACAAGACCAACGGCTTCCATTCAATACACGGCTAATACGGCTCGATACAATTTTCTCGATACTGTTTATTATTAGAGATTGTGGTATTGGGTAATAGGGTATCGATTACACCACTAACACCAGACACCAGAACTAAGATAATTAATTAAATCTCACCTTCCTCAAAGATGCTTCCATTTGGTCCATTTGCTCTTTTCTCTTCTTTAACTGTCGATCCAACTCCGTGAGCGCCTTCTCCTTCTCCTCCACGTCTTTCCGCTTGTTCTCCACCATTCTCCTCTGCTCCTCGAACTGTCTCCTCGCGTCGTCCAACTTCTTGAATTCTTCTTGCAGCTGCTTCTTAGCCTGGGCTGTGTCTTCCCCAGCTTTGGCGTTTTGAGCGCCCGCACTCTGCAGTTTCTTGTTCGCTTCTCGAAGATCGAGCTGTTACCCGAAATTAATAACGTTAAACGTAATTTTTATCAGACATTAAGTACATAAGCTTTAAGCTCAACGAATCTCCATTCAATTACAAGCGAAATTTTATTACAAATAACTCTGCAAAATATATTTTAGCCAATTTATTTCGTAAACTCCTAAAATATTTTTTACAAACGAACAATGAAAAAACTTTGCAAATATACACAGTACAGTAGCGGCTGAAAAAAGACGAATAAAATTAACACTTTAATAACAATGAAGCATTTATTGCAGTATTGCACCCGACATTGCCACCGAACATGTAGGGTTTCAGTGCAGTGGAAAATGTATGGTGCAACAATTTGCTTATACACATTCCATGGTTTCACGTTGATTAAACACTGATGATGAGAGAAATAAAAATAACGAATTATGAGGGGTTGGAGGATGCCCAGAAGGCCTTGGGTGACATGCTACACTATACAACAACGACCGGCGATGATCAAACAAAAACATGAACAGTTGACATCAAATTAAAACAATCTACTTGACACCGGTGCAATGAACGAAGCGGATAACGTACACGCTGCGGTTGATGCCAGTTTCAATTGTTGGGTTAAAATATTTTTAAGTCCACTTGTCTAAAGCGAGCTACGAGCGATGTGGGACGCACATTACTAGTAGTCTTGTTAAACCCTCGTGCTAAGCTAAAATGCTTGTGTTATGAGTGGGTCCACGACGGAAGTGTAATGGGTTGGATTCGAACCCGTAACCAACATAACAAGTGAGAGCAAATATTGGCATGACTTAGATTGTACAAAATCTGTCGTTTACTATTGCCTGTATTTTAAATAATTTCATAGCAAAATTACTACCTCATCGGTAAGCCTTAAAAGTCAACGAATATAATTATCGCTATCCGTACCAAGACTCAGAGAGTCGTATAAGACCAACATAAAGTTAAGTTTGATTAAAGTTTACAAGTATTTATAATTTATCGCACAGCTTTATTAGACAAGTGGACGCACCGTCAAACCACAATGTTTAAATTGAATGATGTTTGATGTAGTAGAAACTGGCACGATCCGCGTGGGTCTTGCCGGGCGATCCTCCAACTGACCTGCGTGTTCTCCAGCTCGCGCACGAGCATCTCGAGCTGCGCCTGGCAGCGCTCGCGCTCCACGGCGTGCGCGCGCGCCTCGGCCTGCGCCGCCGCCAGCGCGTCGCCGCCGCGCGCCTGCACCGCGCCCTGCGCCGCGCTCAGCTGCTTCTCCACGCTCTGCAGCCGCTGCTGGCACTCCGCGAGCGCGCGCTCTGCCGCTATCGCCTTAGACTTCTCTTGCTCGACCACAGCCCTCCACTTATCTATCTCTCCCACTCTTTGGGCGTCTTTCTCAGCCTTTTCTGCTCGTTGCCTAATCGAATCCTTCTCCTTGGTGACTGATTGGACTTGTTGCTGAAGTTTAGCGATCTCGCGGTCACGGCTTTCGATAACATTCTTCGCTCCTCCAGTATCCTGAGCCATTTTTCTTTGTTCCTCTTTAACCCGTCTCACTTCTTCGCGTTGCTTCTGTAACTCTGCTTCTGAAGCATTTAATTCTCGCTGGAAATTGACCAACATGTCTTGCGATTTTTCTAGTTGCGCAACTAGTTGATCGCGCTCGATTGTCAGCTGTTTCGTATCCGCTTCCAGTTTGACTATTTGTTTTTCTATAGCATCTGCTTGCTTGTCCCTCTGTTCTAAAATGGACGCCATCTTTTCTCGGTCGCGGACAGACTGTGCGAGTTCTTGTTGAAGTTTCACAAGAGTTTCCTGCGTGCGATGGTCTAACGTTCTCTGTTGTTGTTCCACGTTGCGCCTCGTGTTCTGTATTTCGCCTCTCAAAGCATCTCTCTCTTGTTCCATCTGTCTCATTTCCAGAATAGTTCGTTCGAGGCGCTCGTGCATACGGCCTAGTTCGTTTGTCATCCTCTCGTATTCGACTCGCGTTGTTTCATTCGTTTCCTGATATTTAGCGAGATGCATTTGTGATTTCTCAAGCTCTTTCGCCAAGCGACCGGCTTCCATTTCCGTTGAGTCTCTTGCCTGGATAGCTTTCTCGAGTTTGTCGCGCAGACGTTCAATTTCAAGCCTGTCTTCGGTCCTAGCCTTGTCTCCGGCGACGGCTTGTAGTTTCATCCTCTCGATCTGTTGCAGCTCTCCTTTGAGTCGTTCGTTGTCCTTATCAAGCTGCTCTGACCGAAGTTTTAGTTTCTCGCACCTATCTCTGAACTTCTCGCACTCAATATGAGCACGTTCTAGGTCTGTTCGTTGCTTCTCTAACGCCGCACTTAACTTCGACACTTCACTCTTGGATAACTCCAGTTGTATGTTCATTTCGTGTAGCTTGGTCTCCGCTTGTTCTTTCTCAGCCTGCAGCCGCTGTACGTCGCCCTGTGACGAATCGTACCGCTCGCGTTGTTTGTCGAGCTCCGCCTGCATTCTGTTCAATTCGTTAGTCCACTTGTCCTGTTCGAATTGGTATTTACCTCGGACGGCCTCAACGCGTTCGAGCTCCGATCGTAGACGGAGAACCTCCTCCTCAGCCTTGCGCGCTCGCTCCAGGTCGATGGTAGTCTTCTCTAAGCGCGCGCGAAGTCGTTCCACCTCCAACTTGGTCCGCTCGTGTTCTTCCTTCGTGTCGTGGTACTTTCCGTACCGTGCTGCGTATCGTTCAGCCTCTTCTCTTGCCCCACTCGCATCCTGCTTTACCTTATCCAGTTCAGCTTGCACTCTCCTCAATTCGGCTGACACTTTGTCGTGTTTGTCGTACATTTTCTCTAGCTCTATTTGCACTCTAGCCATTTCCTCTTGCGTTTTTTCGTTAGAAGCTTGCGCTTTGCCACACTGTGTCATAGCCCTGTCGTATTCGAATTGCAATCGCTCACCATCTGCAATCAACTTTTCTTTTTCAGCCTGAAGCCTTCGCAATTCTATCTGGCCTTTTTCGTAACGCTCACGAACCATTTCAATGTCAACACTTAACCTATCCATGTCTTCCTTGGCCTTTTCTTCCTGTTCTTTAGTCCTGCCGAGTTGGAGTGATGCCCTGTCGTACATTTCTTGTAATCTCGACAGTTCATCCTGTAGCTTGCGTTGATCTTCCCTTGACTTGGTCGCTAGGTGGGCTTGCTTTTCAAACTCTAATTCAATACGATCTTTATCTGCTTCTAGGATGTCTATCTTGTTCTGCAGCCTGAAGATTTCGTTTTGAGATCTGGAATAATAAAAGTGTACTTATGGCACATATTTAAGGTACATTTTCCTATGAACTAGCACAGACATCGCCACCAACACAAGACGACATTTAGAACAAAATGTACCTATCATACTTTTCAAGCATTTTTTCGTATTCTTTGTGCGCAGTCTCCTTCTCTTCGATGGTCTTTTGCGTGGAGTAGAGAGCCTTGTCGAGTTTCTCTTTCATTATTTCCAATTCCGTTAGAGCGTCATCTCGTTCCATCTGAAAGCAATTTATATAAATCAGCAAATTGGTTGATGTTATAAAAACTGATATGGTTTGTTTTTTTATGTTTGGTGCCTAAAAGTGAACATTTTATTTTGTTCTAATTCTACTAATAGTTATAACTTCTGGCTATTACGTTATAGACTTGAACTTTGAGTTTACAATACTTAACCAAGATTGTTTTGTTTTTGGTTCACCTGAATAGTATTCTTATTTAAGCGATGATAGAATTAATAATGTAGAATTTGAAATCGGGTATTAATTGGGTGAGAGACACGGTAAATATGATTGCTGTCTGTTTTTCCCAACAATTGTAGATAGGGTACAAAGGCCAGCATGATTAGTATTTAAACATTTTCGTTTATGCAACCACCCCCTTCTCCCTCACCGTAAGTTTCTGGTGCTGTTGATGCGCCTTCTCCCATCGCTCTCTCAGCACATCCAGCTCAGTGGCAGCGCTATCGCGGTCTCTAGCCGCCCTGTTAGCAGCCGCTGCAGCCGCTTCAGCGCGTTCTCGAGCGCTTGCAGCTTCGGCTAGCGCTGCATCACGTTCTTTTTGGATACGAGCTACTAGCGCCTGGAAAGAAATATTGAGTTAAAGATATTTTAACAGATATTCTAAAGTACTAATGTTAAGAATCATGTGATTTTGATTGATATAGTGGGCGTGATATGAAAATTAAACATTCTTTTTATAAATAGTTTGGCTTAAGACTTCTAACTTATAAAATCAATAGAAGGTGGCGTGTCTTTCTCTATGTTTATAATGTGTAATTTCGGATCCATATTATCAACTATGAATTGAGCTTATAAATTAAACGGAACAACATATTCAACTCAAGCTTGATTCTTTTCACGCTCGTTTTCATGCATTTTCTTTTCATTATTTCCTGATTGAACTGTGACGTCGTGCTTCGTATCGATATATAAATCTATAACTTAGGTTTGATCACAATTGAATAAACGAACAAACAATTCAATAATTCCACACAAAGCAGTACAAGAAAGCTCAAACTCTTTTCCAGAAGTTCTATAGAATCTAAGTATTCGTCCATCGAACTTTGGCAGGATTCCACCAAACTTCCATGTCAAGGCAATATCAAGGAATGGCCCAACTTTAGTACCAATAAAAATGGTTACTATACCTAAATACTGAATAAAACCTTCTATAGCCCGGCAATTGTTTATCAATACTTCACTCGCTACAATCGAGACTAGACTTTAGACTTTATTGTGTCCGCATGTATTTTATTTTTCTAGACTGGTTTGATGTTTCGGTTCTGGCAAATGTTTGGCTTATAAAGATTTATGATCACTATTATTTTACTAGTACTTAAGTGCCTTCGTCGGCTTGCATTAAGAATCTGTTTACTGTTTATGGTTCCGTTTCTTTCACACTTATCCATTTAAATGTTTAGTTTTAGCTAATTGTATTACTGACTAGTAGTTTCAAAGAAAACTTCCTACGTTTATGCGCTGTGAATATAATCGATGCAAGAAAAAATCTGACAAAAAAAATATTTTTATACAAAAAACGTTGAGAAGATAAAACAAAATACTATCACATTATCAGACAGTCCTATATTGATCGTGATTCAGAAAGGAATTGTTTAGCTAGCCGCACACACATAATAATATTGACAATAAAGTAGGTATTTATACTATGTATATTAATAGTATAAAGCTGAAGAGTTTGTTTGTTTGAACGCGCTAATCTCAGGAACTACTAGTCCGATTTAAAAAAACATTGCACTGTTAGATAGCCAACTTATTGAGCAAGGTTTTAAGCTATAATTTGCCGATAACTGACGTCCACGAGGGAGTTGCCATTAATATTGTGGTGCACGGTTACAAGGTGTCATTCCTATGGAGAAGAACCGGCAAGAAACTCCATAGGTAACTCTTTTAAAAATGGTATTATAATATGGGAACTATATTTTCTATCACCAAAATTTATATTTGTCATCAAGTTGTATCACCTAATAAATAGATCTATCGCCACGAAATATTTTCGTTCTCAGATAAACAAAAATTGTTCCCAGGTATGAATTATCAAATTAATGTTAATATACATATGTGTAAAATAAGAGATCGATAACCAATAAAATTATATTGCATTACATGAATATAAACTTCGTTCTTATAATAACAGTTTTGTTACTTAAATAATAGCTCTGTGCTCAGAATGGTAGATCTGTCACCAAATAAATCGATTAGGATTAGGCAAGTAAAGATATAGGTTAGGTTAGGTTAGAACTGCGACCCCCCACGCACGAGCCGAGCGAGCGAAGCGAGCGTGCCGCGGCAGCGGCCGGCGAGTGCCAGAAGCCACTTGCTATGTTTTTACTTGTCCATTACAGATAGGTTAGGGGGTAACATAATATGATTTATTGGTGATCTCTTTAAATTAGTTTGCTTAAATACTTATTAGGACACACCTATTATAATACATACAAAAACATTTATTTGGTACTAGACCTTATATCTCAGGATTTTAGGTGATTTATTGTGGAACTGATTTTGCATTGTTTGGTAACTACATTTTGGTGACAGATCTACTATTTTGAGGACAAACCCTATTATTTAAGAAACACAAAACTAATTAAATTGGTGATAGCTTAAATGATACCCTTATACCTAATATTGGTACAATATTAGACACTGATATGCGGCAATAGCGCATTAACTTTGAAGTCGGTTGTCACAATTTTTGTTAAGTATTATTTATGTTCCATTTCAGCTTTCAGTACTGCACGTTGAACCGTTAAAATAAAATCTATCAAAAAATTTAATGTATCGAATGTATCATTTAAATGATTGCAATGAATAATAAATAGGCAATTTTATCCCATTATGAAATCTCACATTAAGACAGATTCCGTATGTTGTTTTAAAATTTAATAGCTGATATTGATGTATAATTATTTATACGGAGATACGTACTTCGCAAGTATATTATACCTACATATAAAACTTCCTCTTGAATCAAGCTATTAAATTATTAATAAAAAAACCGCATCATAATCCGTTGCGTAGTTTTAAAGATCAGCGGAAAGCAACTTTGATTTATAATAATAATATGTAGTGATGTCGATGTCGTGGTGGCCTAGCGGTTCAATCAAATGCACATGGTTGCAGGTTCGAACCCATACATATTGGTCCAGCCCTTTCGGAGGAGTAACAAACAGCAACACGATAATTTTAAATATTACATGTAAAGATATTCGTTTTATCTAGAAAAAAGACTTGATCAGTAAGACATATAGGTTCAATTTTATTCATTTTATGTAACACATGTACTTGTAAATCGGTATTCGTGACTCCAATACGTATTTTATTATTAATACCCGTCAGTTTGCCGGCGCGGCGTATGGCACGCGTACTTTGACAGATAGATTACGTGTATGAGAATTACTAGGGTTATGTTTTAGACTACCTACGTATGTAGTATATATGTATAATTATGTTTGTTTATATAATATGACGTAATTACGACTGTTAATGCGTTATTATCAGGTTGTTAAATACGCAGTGGTATCACTATCATGTAATTTGTGATGAAAGTCTACTGATACGATTGGAGTGCGAAAATTTAGACGGTGATAACAACGTCTGCTCAAGCAGAATTTCATTTCTATTACCACAAACATCCAGACCCGAGACAATGTAGAAAAGTATTTTTCTACCTTGATCCGTCCGGGGATCGAACCCGGGACCACAGAGCTGGTGACTACGGAGGTCGTCATAACTGTTTATGTTTTTAGTGATGTTTTTTAGCAACTGCTAAACAACATCGATACTTTAAGCACAGGCACAATTGAATCAAATAAATTTTAAAAGATGTTATTTTTTAAATTGATTCTTTTATTATACAACATGTAACAAAACCCCTGTCAGATTCAATAAAGGCGTATTCGTGGTAGTTCATGAACTGTCTCGCATAGGCGGCTTCTTTGACACCAAACTGTAGGTATTAAGTACGTGACCTTTGAGGAGCGGTCAGTTGTTCAGCTGTTGGCTTGGATCAGTTTTTATTTGTATTTAAATATTTTGACTGGGGAAAAATTATAATCTCCAATCCATTTAATAGTTACATATATGTGTTCGTAGTACGATACCGAATAATACCCTCAGGGATCGGACAGGGTTTTTGTTACACGCTGTATAGGATTATCTTAAAATTAAAAATCATGTTTTCATACAAACAAGTCACGTCGTGACCAGTCACTTTGTATGAAAACTACATTTTCCATTTTAAGATGTACGCCTTTTAAAATAATTCTGTTTACTATAATATTTAACCTTTATGCTTAAACTTTCAAGTTGATTTGTCGTATATGATGTGAATATCTTCCTGGTTTTATTACCCCGTTAATACAAATCCTTACTCATGCATTTACGATCACATAAGCTGTACCGAAACAATCTCGTTCGAAGAGCCCAATAAAATAGACGATAATATCGCTCTATTTCGATCTTAGTTCGCCAGTAAAGAGAACCAATATGAGTTACACTTTAATATCCTTTATTACAATGCAGTATGGTTGATTATTGTAGTTAGCTACATCGTTTGAGTAAGACGTAACATAAGCCAGTCTAGACAGACAGGCACCGTTTAAGTAGTCTTCCATCCCATAATTTATATTAGAGAAATACTGACATTTTTGATCGAACGTCGCGCGTCGTTTTTAAGGGACTAACTGACCTGATTCGCTGTCATGTCAAACAACTAACAGCTATGTCAAACGCTATAAAGGTTTCATTAGAAAAGTTAAGTTTATGTCTAATCATATATTTTTTTTTTACCCGGGACTAATCCTCATGGACTTCCTCCGCCCTGGGGAAGACGGAGGGGTATGCCGGACTCTTACCGGCTAAAACCACCGAAGTGCTTCTCCTTTCCCTTAAACTGGGGACCATGCGGGAACGCGTTGCAAACCACCGCGAATGTCTAATCATATACCTACAGCAAGATTAGGAAATTCGTTTTGCTCAATAGCTATGGTTATAGCTATAAACAAAGATGTTTTAAAAAGGAACCATAGAAAACCGAATTTCCCTCTTCTGTGTTATACATTAAAAAAATCGGAATATTGCCAAAAGTTTCTATCATTGATCAACCAAAAGTCCGCATCCCTATTCCGAACACATTGAAGTCCAGAAAATTCGTAAAAGAACAATTGATTTGCCTCATAAAAGTAATTGGTTGTTTAACAGCGTCGTTAACCGGCCGTAGATAAAACTGCCCATTCGACCGAACTACAAACGTTTGCGTTCAATTTGCATATCGTTTGTGTCAGCCGTGAACGAGGACTCAACGAGGAACTATTTTGTACTGTGCTTTTCAATAGAAATGCAATGTTTTTAAGCGACTTTACGTTAAAGTTTTGTTGAATTGAATTTGATTAAACAAAACCATTTGGTGTAGGTACATCTAATATCTGTATTATTACCACAGCCTTCATAAGAGCAACTAATCTCTCTTTTTCCTTTCTTGCTTTATCATCTGGGTAATCTCCATTTGCAGTCAAGTCAGTAGTGTATAATATTATACAATACCGGCCTGTACATGTCCCACTGCTCTTCTCATAGAGAAAGAACGAGCATTGATCACCATTTGCTCATTGCGGGATGGCGATTCCAGATTCTAGTTTTTGGAATTCAGGTTTCCTAATTATGTTTTCCTTCACCGTTTGTGAATGGTAACTGGAATTATCTCCAAAATATTTTCATAGGATTGAAATGAGTTCAAGTTATAGCGGATAAGAGGAGCATCGAAAGGATATACATATGGCCTTAGATCCGCTAAAGAAAGCAAAAGATGGAACTTATAAGGATGTAAAGGAAATGACACAGGAAATAAAATTGACGTTTGCTGAACCAACAAGTGCAGTTAAATAATACAGGAAGAAAGGAGGTTATGTAGGCAGTCACTCCATGTAAAATACGGTATTAACCTGAATCATTTTAGGTCGACTAACAAATAGCTTAGGACAAAACCAAACAATAGAAGATCATAATGGATTTTTTTTTGTTATTTTTCAGCTACGTAATAGTGTACGTATTTTTAATAAAAATTATTTGATTATAATCCAAGTCCAAGAACCTAATAAATTTTGGAAGCCTGGTAAAATTCCGTTCAGTTTCCAAACAACAGAATTTTTGCTAAATCTTTAAACTATCGAGAATATTATTGAGCTATTAGATACAAGAAACGGTTTTCGAAGTTATTTTATGAAGTCTCAACGAAATTATGGAAATACAAAATTTTGCGGTGTTCTTGATACTGGTTTGAAATGAAAAAAAAACTCTTTGTAATTTTCAGTTAATTGCAACATTTAGATTTGTTTTTATATTACGAAACTTTATTTAAAATATATTTACAGATAGACCACCATTATTTCAGAAACAGATTCTATATTCCAGTCTCCTGGATATGGGCATCCGAGTTGCAGAATTTATTTACCTAATTATTTAATTTTTGGCACTTATTGAAGACGTGACTTGTCCAATGTCCATGACTACAGAAAAACACTAGACCCGAGAGACCTATGGTTTCACGTAAGGTAACTGCCCTAAAAAATTACAATGACTAAAAATGTTGCCCAAATCTGACCAACACAGCCAATATTGGCTGACAGACATTATTCTTACGTGGCGTGTTACCTCACGTTGACGTGTACCTGAAAAATATTGGCCATTAGACCAACAAAGCCAACATTTGCCTTACCTGTGCTTTCTCATGCTTGTCGTGGAATCTATCGGCGTCTAACTGGGCGGTGTCCCTCTCCTTCTGAAGTCTGGCGGCCTGGCCTAGAGCCTTGTCGAGCTGAGATTGTAGCGACTCGAAGTCGTACGCTTGCTTCTCACGGTCCACTTGTAGCTGTGATGAAGAATTTTAAATTTATTCTAACGTTCCAATATGTATAGTAAATAGCACATGTGTAACACAAAATCTCGTAAATATCGTAATCAATTTACATAACTAGTAGACAAAGCACGAAGATAAATAACTGGCAAGAATTTTACGACACAACATAAGGCAGTTTAAAAAGTTTCATTTGAAGTTGGTATATAATTTGAGAGAAATTTTCATTAGAAGCTTCTATAAATTTTTTGTTTCTTGAATTGACAATAATTTTGTAAAAAAAAAGTAATTAGATGCAAATTAATTTCAGCCTTCAACCTTCCCGACATTATTATGAAAAAGATCTACCAGGTGGCCGTGTGTGGTATTCATAGATTAAACATATGCTCTTTTACGGCTTTTCAGTATTTTAACAGCTTTTTGATCGACCATTAAATTCGTAACATAAACATTCAAATAACCCATGTTCTGTGCAAAGATTTTGAACTATGTGAAAATCGTTTTACAAAACAGCGTTGGAAAGTCAATCCGGCGACAAGTAATAATTTCCAACACCATCAACATCTTAGCTATTAATTATGTTATTTGCTTTGAAGTGCTTTAGACACGTAATTTCAAAATGATCTCAAGTTTAATAACGTTATTCATCACACTTGTCTACATTTACTAAATCAGAAACTTAAACCTGAACACATGAACTTGTAATTCTACTTAGGAAATCCCAAAAAAAACTACCTATAATATAATTTTTCGTAGGATAATCTACGAAAAATTATAAGTACATTCAAAATATCCTACCTTCCTGACTTCAACAGCAGACTTATCCAGTTTCTCCTGAAGCTTGTCGATTTCTGAGTGAGCAGCATCTAATGCGGCCTGGAGTTTGTCCTGCTGAAGCTGGGCCTTGCCAAGCGTGGCCTGAGTTCGTTCTAACTCTTCTCTGGCCTTGTCGAGTTCGGCGACGGCCTTATCACGCTCAGAATGGAGACGACTGACTGATGATTGCACCCTGGTATTGAATTAACCAAAATTTAATTAGCTGCTCACAATGATATAGTATTTACTTCTATTTACCTAATTAAATGAATTGTGAAGAAAGTTTAAACTAAAGAAAATCACGTCGACACATCACAAAAATGTAAGTTATCAGTAAAATTGTAAATGTGGATCTTACGAATTATTGATTATGTTTGTGTAAAACTGTTTCAATCAATTGCAGAATTGAATTTAACATGTATAATCGATTGGATTCCATGAAAGAAGAATTCAAAGTAAACACTTAAGCTAACCCAATAAATAACGGTCCATAAAAGTGTTAACTCACCGATCATATTCTTCTTTCAAGCTATCCTGTTCAGTTTGTGCATTTTCGAGCTTAGCCTTAAGACGATAAACTTCACCCTGGGACTTCTCTAGTTTGTCTTGCAGCCCACTAGCCTCTGATCTTGCTCTTTCTGCGTCAGCCTGAGTAACTCTCAATTCAGCTAGAGTTCGCCTCAACTCTGCAGCGTTCTTATCTGCCTTCTCTTGAACTCGATCTAACTCTTGCGAAGTAGTTAAAGTGCTTCTGCCAAAAGTTGTTTGAGATCTTTCTAGTTCATGTTTCAGTCGCTCATTTTCGAGTTCGAGTCTTGCTAAACGTTGTTTCGCGGCTTCCCAATCGGCACCAGATCTTCCAACTTCACTGGCAGCTTTGTCTAGTTCTGCTTTAGATTTACCTAGTTCGGATTGTGAGCTTTCGAGTTTGGCTTCGAGTCGGTCCTTCTCGGCTTGAGCCCTTTCGAGCCTGGCACCGAGTTTCTCAACCTCACTTTCAAGGGCGTGGAGTTTCATCTTGTATTCAGCAATTTCTCTTTCATGGAGTTCTCTTTCCTCATTCTTCTCGTGCTCAGCTCTATCTCTTTGTTCTCGTAATTGCTGAATTTGTTTTTCTTTGTCTCCTATTACTTCTTCGAGAGAGGAAAGTGCTCCTTCAGAGGAACAGTGATGAGCTTGCATTGCATTAAGTCTAGCTCTAGCCATATCGACTTGATTATCTTTTTCTTTGAGTAAATCCTCCAAGTTTTCAATCTGGAAAAAAGTTATAGTGAAAAGAACTTGATCACAGCGATATGACTCTAAATGTGCAAGCGAACAAATAAAATAAAAAAGCAAATAAATAGAAAATACACATACCTTAAAATAAAAGACCAACGGAACAAAACACTAGCTTACAAAACGTTCACAAATAAAACAATAGCATAAACAATAAAATTATACGAATAAACGTTTACCATGAAAACATAATCAATAGAAAACTGAATAAAATAAACAAGTCATAACAGTTGTAAGAAAATTGTAACAAGCTCTGTTCTAACAATTAGCAGAATTTCTGAAACAGATACTTCATAAAATGCCTCAAACAACAGAACAAGTATTTGAGAGGCAATAATTAATTGGATTATAGTCTGTATCGGCTTCCTGTGTAGGTATTCGTGTAGGCGATAATGAAATTAAATTTAGCTTACAAGCACTTTACAGCTTACATACGATAGAGTTCTTAAATGTAGCCAACATACAACTGAAATAATATCTATTCAGAAAGTTTCTAAACTTGATAGTGAAGAATTGAATATTCAAATAGTCCGTAGTTGTAAACTATCATTAAGAGTTGTTCCAGCAAACAATACTAATAATGGTTTGAGAATAGGAATTAATGTAATTGTTAGTAGTACATTGCTTCCTTCATTAATAATGCAATAGTGTTCAGCGTAACTATTGGAGAATTGGAATTGGAACAAATCGTGTTTATTGAACCTCGGGCCAGTAGCAGCTAATTCAACCTTTGATGTTAATGATTCTATATCGTGTCGGGATTAGTGCAATCAACTGAAAATGAATGCATTTCGAAATCACTTAACGATTTCATAGAAAAGTAGCTTTAATGGATCAATTTTACAGTAAACAAGCTAAAATTGACAATGTGAAATAAACAAATAATAATGTAAACGAAACAGTATAAATAATAAAAGTAAAAACTATTAGTACTAGAAAAGTGAAAAAAATATTACATAAAATAATTATAAAAAAAGGAAATTTATTGGGAATTTATTTTTAAGCTTAAAATAATATAATGAAACTAACAGCTAAATACTTGATAACCTATATATCTAAGCATTTTTTTACAGAATATAATGACAAAATATCCTTAGCATTTGTTAAAATATATGTGAATAGCAAAAACCAATACTTTTTTCACGACATTGTCAACAAATCGAGGCTATTTGACAGGGGTAGAAAAAGGATTCAATTTATAAATGCCATCGTTTTCTATTTCGTTCAATATTTTCAATATGAACTTCTAAATTATGATGAAATGACAACACTAACTTACAATAGCTTCG